>OZ014525.1:44357213-49157213 GCA_963966055.1 Lathyrus aphaca
TTCATAACAAACTGGTGCAGTGAGCGTGAAGGAGAAGATGTCGTCGACAAAGTATGAGATTGAGAAATTCAACGGTGTGAATGATTTCAGTTTGTGGTGCTTAAAAATGCAAGTTCTTCTTGTTCAACAGGTTTTTTTAGAAGTGTTGAAAGGATCAGAGAAGATGGAAGTTGCCCTACCGAAGAAGTAGAAGACATTACTGAGTAGCAAGTCTTTCCATTGTATGTAGTTGATAAAACTGCATGATGAAAACTAGTTTGTTGCCTTATTAGTGTAGAGTTTGTTCCAATGTTGATATTTGTGGTATTTGGGATCAAACTTTAGTGTCGACAATGGTAGTTTCATAGTACGACAAAAGATTTAGTATGAAATCGAAGTCTGTTCACAAATTGATCTTGTATTTTATAGTCGAAGTATGTTCAAACATGCAGTAGTTGAAATGCTATGATTGTTAGCATGTCGAATTGTGCCTTGCTTGTAAGCCAAATTGTTAAGTTAGCTTGAATCCTAAGTTAGCTTAATAGTTTATAAATAGACTAGTTCTCTCCGGCTATTGAGAGAGGTTAGTTGAAAGAGGCTAATGGTTGGTATTCACTTGTAATCATTGAACCCTTATTGAGAAAGTGAATAGAAATTATCTATTTTTCTTCCTCTTTTCTCCATCCTTTGTAAAATCTAATAAGGTTTCTTGTGTTTGTTTAAGAAACTCAATTTTTTTCTCATACTTTGGTTTGTTCTTGACGACATCAATTCACAACAAATTTGTGCAGTGAGCATGAAGGAGAAGATGTCATCAACAAAGTATGAGATTGAGAAATTCAAATGTGTGAATGATTTCTCTCTAATTTATCAATCTATTTTAACATTTTCTATTTTGTCACTTAAATCTTACCTATTTTCACTCACTTTTTTGAAATTGTGTTTAATCTTAGGGCTAAATATGTTTTTGGTCCTTATAAATATCTCAATTTTTCAATTTTAGTCCCTATTAAAAAAATAATATATTTTAGTCCTTAAAAATTTTGTATGTATGTAATTTTAGTCCCTACTGTTTTCTAAAATTTTGAAAACTGTTTAATTACTCTTACACTTTTGAAATTTTAAATAATTTTTTTTCATCCATGTTTAGAATGCTATAAAATATTTATTTACTAAATTTTAGAATTTTTTAAAATGAGAAGAATTAAATATGAATTTTTTAAATTTTAAAATATAATAATAAAAGTAATGAAAACCTCGATATATAAATCAAATTTTGAGTTTTTTTTTTCTGAGAAATTTTTTATAACATTCTAAAGATGTCTGCAAAATAATCATTTAAAAATACACATTAGTTTAACAGAAATGACTAAAACTACATGTATAATAATTTTGTAGGGATTAAAATATATTATTTTTTAATAGGGACTAAAAATAAAAATTAAGATATTTATATGGACTAAAAACATATTTAACCCTTAATCTTTTAACTTTGTTTTTTTAAATTGTATTTTGACAAGTATTTTGCATATCTATTAAAAGTTATTCATTTTCATCAACCACAAAAACAAGAGTAAGTGAAAAATTAATAAAAATAATAATTCAAATCACCCAAAAAAAATGTATCAATACGTCACAATAGTTTTTAAAGATTATTTTTAGTGAAAGAAAATTTAAGGTTTTTTTTTTAAAATTTTGAATATTCTAAAATGTTGGTTTTGAGAAGAAGAAGAAAGATCGGAGAGGAAAAAGAGTTGGTTGGTTTTTATGTATTCAAAGAGAGTTTATTGATAAGGAAGGTATGATTGAAAAAGAGATATGCGATAGAGTTATCAAAATGGATTAGTCTATATGGATCGGTCCGTCAGATCCGAAAAATCTTAGAGGAAAGTTTTACCATATACCTCTACATCCATACCTTTACCCCTACAATTTTTTCAAAATGCCTATTATAACCTTATTATATTTTATTATATTATTATTATTTATTTATTTTACCATTTATGTCAGACCGTCAGATTCTAGAAAAAATTGGTCCCAAAAAACACGTTCCGGGAGACTTTTAATATGAGTTCTGATACGTTAATTATCATACCGGAAGACTTTGGGAAAGTCTTCTGGTTTTGTAATGTTTGCTCACCGGAAGACTTAATAAAAGTGTTCCGGAACGGAACACTTTTATTAAGTCTTCCGGTATCCCTGATTATGTGTACCGGAACACTTTATGTAAGTGTTCCGGTATTGTAAGAGATACAATAACGGAAGACTTACATAAAGTCTTCCGGTGTGTAAATTTTGTTTTTATTTTTTTTATTTTTTTTATTTTTTTTATTTTTTTTTATTTTTTATTAAAAAATATTTTTATTGTGTAGGTGCAGTACCTATATACGAAAAAGAACCGATATGTGTGAATACATCAAATGTATTTACAACGTTAGAGAGATTTGGTACACGAGATGAGGTGATAAGATGAGTTAAAGACACCGGATTACGAAATAAAGTGACGGTCATCATCACTCGTTCAGATACACAAACAGGCAAGAGAAGAAGAAGTAACAAAATAATATTTGGTTGCGATAAAGGTGGGAAATACAAGGATATTCGTAGTGGAATAGAAAGTGCGACCAAAAAATGCAGATGTCCATTTAAGATCAGGTCAACTCCGACAAAAGATGGATCTGGATGGAAGATTGTGTGGCGTTCATAACCATGATTTACCTGATAGATTAGAAGGTCACTCATTTGTTGGTAGGTTGACAACAGATCAGAAGCAACATGTTGCTGATTTAACAAAGAGAAAGGTTGCACCTAGAAATATATTGCATTCCTTACACGAGCGAGATCCAGATTGTGTCACTCAGATCACACAAATATACAAGCAGAAGAGTATGATGGAAAAAGAGATAAGAGGTCCTAGAAGTGAGATACAACATTTGTTTAAGCTTATTGAGGCTGCAGGTTATGTTTATTGGAGTAGAAAAAGAGACGACTCTGAAGTTATTAAAGATATATTTTGGGCACATCCAGATTCAGTTAAGTTGTTGAATATGTTTCCTATTGTGTTAGTTATGGATAGCACTTATAAGACAAACAAATACAGGCAACCTTTGTTTGAAATTGTTGGCATGACATCAACCGAGTTGACTTTTGCTGTCGCATTTGCGTATATTGAGTCTGAGAAGACTGAGACTTTTTGTTGGGTGTTAGATAAGCTTAAACAATTGTTTGTGAAGAAAGATTTATTTCCACAAGTGATGATGACAGATAGAGATCTTGCTTTGATGAAAGTCGTTGAGATTGTGTTTCCACGGACAAATAATTTGCTATGTTAGTTTCACATTAACAAAAATGTTGGTGCAAAAAGGAAACTATTAGTGGCTCCTGATATGCAGGAGTCAATTGGAAAATTATGGACGGATGTTGTATGGGCTAGTGATGAGGTTGAGTATGCTCAACATTTAAAAGAACTTGAGAAAGAGTGTGTTGATTGTCCTAAATTTTTTGAGTACGTGAACGACACATGGTTGACACCACATAGACAAAGGTTTGTTTGCGCATGGATTAATCGAGTCCTACATATGGGTAACACGACGACTAATCGGTATGTTTTGATTTAGATCCCAAAATATACTTTTTGTGAATTTTGTATTTTTCTTACTTAGTTTAAATATGTATTATTATAGGGTTGAGTCTGCTCATTGGAAGTTAAAGCAGATGTTGGGTAACAGTATAGGTGACATGGTCAAATGTTGGGAGGCCATGAATGACAACTTAAAGATACAAATTAGAAACATCCGAGCTTCTTTTCAAAAGAGTGTGTATGAAGTTGCACATGTCTATTCAAGTCCATTTTACACATATTTACGTACTTCGGTGTCGCGAGCTGCATTGAGGCGCGTTGCTGAAGAGTTAACTAGAATTGATTATATTGGAACTAACAAGGACATATATTGATGTACTCTTAGAACAACCTATGGATTACCTTGCGCGTGTGAGTTGGCAGGGTATAGAATTAGTGGTATTCCGATACCAATTGAGGTTGTGCATGTACATTGGAGGAAACTAAGTATGGAAATTAAGTTGGAAGAAGACTTAGATGAGGAATTAGATGTGGGTATGAAATCTGCAATGGATGAGTTATGGAAAAGGTATAGGTCACAAGATGTTGTTGGAAGAAGGGCATTATGCTGAAGATGGTTGGTCAATGGTTCGTCGGGACTTAGAGTTGGAAATTATACATAATGAAAGATCAGCTTTATATGCCAATTTATTTGTTGATCGGTTAGCTGAAGTGGGAGATTCTTTGAAGATAGAGGGAAGTGGTTCTCAACCAATAAATAAATTGTTGACTCTACCAGATATGGGTTACGTGATTGCGAATCGGTATAATGTGGTACTTGTCTGTTTAGGAGTCGAATGTTTGACTTTCTTCCCTATGACAACTACATTCTCACCGAATGTCTCATTTTATTGCATTGGATTTGTAAACTCAAATCATTGGATTCAGGTAAACATTGTTATAATTTGATATTATTAGTAAATGTTTTGAGTAATGTTAAATAATGTATTGTTTAATTTTGTATATAGGTTAACATGAAAGAAGGATTTCCATTGCCACCAGTGACAACAGATTGGAAGAACTTTCGTTATCCAACAGCAACATCGTGAATGGTAGGATTTGCTGCACGTCTATAACATTGGCAACAACTTACGCCTATATTACAAACACGTTATGAATTATAAACTATGTTATTCATTTTTATTCATGAATTATATTATATGTTTGCTACACTTTATGAATTATAGTCGATGGAATTAAATTTTAACTTCAATTTTTAAGTCTAAAAACTATCAATAACATATAACATAAATAAGATCGTACATATAAGTTCAAATGTCAATATATTAAGAAACCAAGTCTAAAAAATATCAATAAAATATAACATAAACATAACTATATATCACTGTGAACGAGCAATACGTAAAGCTGCAAACAGATCAGCAAAATGTGGATCATCCTCTTCAGCTGCATTCTGCTGAAGGTAGCGATGAATCAATGTAGACACACAACCCCAGACAGGATCAGATGGTCCCGCATCGTACTCAGGAATAGATGCAACTGGCGGCTCATCATGGGTAGGCGGTACCAATCGAGGATGCGAAACACGATAATACCACTAAAGGTATCCATCCTCTACCTCAAATGGGGTAGTCGCCAGTGCAGCCGAACGAATCACCTGGCCAATACTATGGATGTAACTAATCCACTCAACATCAATATCACCAGCCATCCTAAGATCAATAGGTGCAGGTGGAATGTACTGACAGTATCCAAACTGTCGAAGACACCTGTCAGGCATGTATGGAACAATAGTATCGCCCCACCTCAAACAACCCCTATATAGAGAAATCTCATCAAAAAGACGATGAACTCTATGATCCTCGAATGGCCGCCATATGACATCGGTCGGTGTCAGCTTATCCATAATAGGTCACAACTCATCCACCTTTAACGCGCCTTGTTTGTATGTCCACCTCATCGCTCGCGGGAGACCACATTTCTGAGCTGGTATCCAATTCTCTCCTTTTTTCCCAAGTGTAGGAAAATACTCATGAATCCAGCACTGTTAAAAAAACAATAACATAATAATTAAATATAACATAATGAACATAATAAAATTAACATTAGACTTAAAAGAAAATCAATAAACTGAATTTAAATATATACCTTGAACATAATAAAATTAACATTAGACTTAAAAAAATATCAATAAACTGAATTTAAATATATACCTGTAAGAGAGTCGGATAACCACCGAGCTGTTTACAACTGAACATGGACGCATCTCCAAGAAACCTATACAATGTCACCAATGCAGCTGTTGCCCAACTATAGTTCGACAACCCATCCAAGTCCCTAAATAATGCCAGGTATCGTGCCTCCACAAGTGTAAACGACTTATCCGCAAAGACCGTGCAACCCACTAACATCATCAAATAACATCTGGTCGCATATGCCCATGATGAAGCAGCTCGATGCTCTACGAATCGATCATATAACCACTCTATCTTGTAGTACGAACCTCTGCACTCACGAACCTGGAATAGTGCCACTCTCGATGACACTCCAAGGTAGTCAACGGTCCACTCAATAGATAGCTCTTCACTGATGGGTTGAGGGTTCCAGAATACCCCCTGATAGGCAAGTGAAGCAAACATGCCACATCATCTAGAGTAATCGCCATTTCACCGAACGGCATGTGAAATGAAGATGTCTCTAGATGCCACCTCTCAACAAATGCAGAAACCAAGTTTGCATCGATCTTCTTCAAACTTGATCTCTGTAGGAAAGCTAAACCGGACCTAGATATGATAGCCTCAATCTCCGGTGGAAGCTGTTGTGGAACCATTTGGGTCAACTTCAATCCATGTACTGCCACCTTCAACTCCTTCTTTGCACCTCTCTCCTGAAATCAAATAAAATTAAACAAATTATACAATAGCTACTAATAATTTCGGTTTTTATTCAAAACTAAATAATTATAATTTCAATTTTTTTTATACTAGTAGTAAAAAAATTATAATTTCCTTACCTCACCAAACCATATCCGTCTGGCCACATGATGCTCGTACGAAACCAAAATACTGGCATCGTACGGACCTCCTGGATATCCCACGGGATCTGCTGCAGCTGCAGATGTACCAACATCATCTGTGCGTGTCCTACTCGACGTATCGCCTCGTCCCATCGATCGAATCGGTATCCTCCCATCTCTGCCTCGTGAACGCACCACTGGAAAAAAACAATAAAAAAATTATTTAATAAAAAAAACAATTAAAAACACTTTAAAAAAAAATTCCGGAAGACTTTCTTCAAGACTTCCGGTACACAATTTTTTGAAAAACCATTCCGGAAGACTTTATGAAACTCTTCTGGAACACTTTGCACCAACGCATCATTCCGGAAGACTTCATCAAAGTCTTCCGGAAGTCATTTTTAAAACACCTCATCATACCGGAAGACTTTCATACTTCCGGTACCAGAAGACTTTCAAAAACTCTTCCGGTACACAAACTTTCAAACCGGAAGACTTACTTTTAGTCTTCCGGTAAACACTTCTGAAATGTGAAATTTTTTCTCTCTCTGTAACTTTGGACGAATGGTAAAAATGGAAAGAAATTCTGAATTTTTAACTATTTATACAAGGGCATTTTGGTCAAAAAAAATTGGATGTGGGGGTATAGGATTAATTGTAGGGGTGTAGGGTAAAGCCTTCATCTTAGAGTTTGGGTCTTAAAATTAGAGTTCATATTTTTAGAGCTTTTTTAGCTCAGTCTTAAAAAACCCGCTACCCATTAGGGGGTAGTCCATTAGGTCCATATAACTATAAATTTTTAAAAAATATATTAATTCTTATATTTTTTTACTCCAGAGTAATACATTGATTTTTCTCACCTCACTAAATTTTATCTCTATTTTATTTAATTTTTCTCTTTTAAATCTTATACATTAATATAATAAACATTTTTTCCTTGTATTCTATTAATTTTTCTTATGTTAAATATTGGAGTTTTATTTTATACAATTTAGACTTGTATTATATTTAAAAACACATTATAGTATTAATAAAATATAATATACCATTTAAAAGATAAATGTTATGGGTTTTTATTGTAATTTATTATTTTTTAAAAAAATCCATTTAGAGTTGGGTAGCCCAGAGCCCATCTAGGGTCAGACTCAGGTAGTAATTTTTAAGCCCATATTATAATAGGGCTTTTTGGCTCAGCCCTTAAAAACTCTGGTCCGCTAGGACCAACTCGTTTAGGGTCAGGTAGCCAATTTTGACAGTTATAATATGCGATGATTGAAAAAGAAATGATTGAAAATTTATTAATTTTTGAAGAATTTTCTTGATTTTATGTATTATGTGTTGTGTTTTGTATGTGTGACTAATTATGAGTTTAGGAGATGAATGTACGATAAATTTATGGAGATTTTACCACATACCCCTGCAGTTATATTTTTTACTGTTCCTTCAAACCCATCAACATCGTTTTAGAATTCTTTTGGAATGACTTTTGTAACAGCCCGAGCCTTCTGCGCTCCCGACACTATTACCTCACGATCTTCTCTACCCCTCACAAGTAGAGTTTTTGCCTTCCGTGGAAATCGAACCCTGTACCCTGGGGTTCAAGTACATGTTCTTTCCATTCTCACTACCAATTGAGCTAGTGTTTCGATATTTACAAAAACATGTACCAGATGTGTTATAAAAAGATTTCTGGTGCTGAGATCTACCCATTACTCATTTGGAACACTTTTTATCACTCTTCCGGTTTGGTCAGTATGACCAGAACACGAGAACTCTTTGGAAGAGTGTAACAAAGCACATAATGCTATGAGTACCAGAACACATTTAGAGAGAACTCTTCAGAACACAAAGGAACAAAGGAACAAAATGAAAGTGCAACAAGCAACAATTTTCTTCAACGGTTATTCATTTTCCTCTTTATCAAATCCAAACAGAGAACAACAAATTTTTGCAACAAAAAAATCACTCTTATTCTTCTTTAGTGAAATGTGATTCCTCCCCACACATTGAATGACAACGTGGTTTTGGTGTCACGGCATCGCGGTTGTGCTTGTGGCGATCTGAATCTCGTGCGGCAAGGTGAATAACGGCAGTGTAATTGATATCGAAAGTGAATACAATTTTAGATCTGATTCAACTTCAAATTCGAAAGTGGTTTCAATTAGCTTCCGGATTCGTCCTAACTTGGTTCCGATTAGGGATGTGCATGGTCGGTTATTTTTAGAAACCAAACCATAACCATTTTCAAACCATTTAAATGGTTTGGATTCATAACCAAAACCACAATTTAATTAAATTCGATAATAAAACCAGTTATAAATTTTGTTATGGTTATATAACCGATTTTTAAAATAAAAAATCAGAAAAAAAAAATATTTTTTAATTTGAAAATTAAAAATTTTGGATTTTGGATAATAATCAGATTATAACCGAATCCAAAAAATTTTAACCGGTTAATTTATATCCGGATTATATGAATGGATAACTAAAACTATTAAAAACTAAACCGGTTAATAACCATTTAATTATATCCTGATATTTAAAATAGAATTGGATTTGATTATGAATTTTGGTCTTACAACCGGATATTTTGCACATCTTTTTTGTTGATTCCGATTTGAGTTTCAGTTTGATTTTACCTTTGTCTTAGGTTTTCGATTCAGTTTCATGGTTGATTCTATGTGGATGTTTTTGGATGGAGTTTGGTTTTGATTTATACTCTATTATTGTATTAGTTTCACTTGGCTTAATTTTCAGTTCAGTTTTGGTTTCCATTCTATTTCGATTGCGTCGACGTGATTAACTTCTTACTAGTTTGTGTTTGAAATTGTTACTGGTTTGACCAGAAGATATGCCAAAAAGTATTTAGAAAGAGTCATGATAAGTTTCAGAACCATCAATCTTTTTATAAAATACATATCGGAACTCTGACAGATTTGATAAAAACATTAAATATATATATATATATATATATATATATATATATATATATATATATATATAAAATAAAAAAGGATAAAATTGATATTTTTTTAAAAATGTAGAGGTATCCGTATAATTGCTGGGATATACGGTAAAACTAAATTTATTGATGATATTGGTAAATGGTAGAGATGATCTGAGAGAGAATTTGAGGATGACAAGTAGAATTTTGTAGAAGATAAGTACACATGGGCGGTGGAATAGACGATGAAATAAATATCACGTGCGATACACAAAGGAAAGACGGTAAATCAATTTTCCAACCTATTACGGAATATACAATGAATGATAAAAGAAAGAGAAATTATTTTTATTAAACAGGAAAGAAAATAAATATATTTAAAAACAAAATCAAACATTAAGTGATTATCATTATTACTTTTTATCATATCTTTAAAATGTATCTTTTTCAAATATGGAAGAAAGAGAGAGTTTGATGATGTTTGGTTTTGTTATTTTAAGATCAGTAGTTTATTGCAGAAAACTATCAAATAAATAAATTAATTTGTAAACAGACTGTGACTAGAGTAAACGGTCTGTTAGAAACCAAACCAAATTGTCTAAAAATTAACGATTTTTCTAAATCCAAATATTATTAAATTAAATATAAAATTAAATATTTGTTAAAGAAATTAATTGTTTTATACCGTCGGTGTAAAAAAGTTTACACCATCATCCATCACAATCCTTCATAATAATTAGTTTAAATATAATTAAAATAAAAGTCAAATATAATTTTAGATCTGACGGTTATCCTTCACTAACGGTATAAAGTATTTTACACTGTAAGTGCATTCCAATTAAATTCTTTGTTAAATTGGTTAAAATAAAGTTTTATTATTATGAAAATTATAATAAATTTTGATTGCTATAATCAGTTAAATACAATAAAAAATTTATTTTTTTATTTTTATAAAAATGATATGAAACGAAAAAATGAAATTAATAATAAAACATTAAAAATGGAAATATTATAATTAATTCAAATATTTAATTAGTGTTATTTTTATAAATGGGAATAAATTTACTAATGATTTAAATAATTTTATAAATAATATCAAAAATAAAACAATTTACATATATACATAATAAAAATATATCGTTGATTCAAATAATTTATTGGCTTAATATATGGTTTTTATTTGTTAATTTTATATTTTTGTTGTTGTTAATATTTTTGATGATGATCAACTATAGAAAACAAATTTTAACTAAATCACAACTTATCATTTTTTACAAATACCAAATGAAAATAATTAGTTTTATTCACATTTTTCGTATAAATGATTCAATAAAGATTTGAAATTTCTATCTAATTTCAAAATTTGATTTTGTGCTTGAAGTTTTAATAGGTAATTAGGAAAATAATATTATTTAAAAATTTAATAAATTTTGTTTTCTCCTAATATGAAAATTATATAAAATGAAAAAAATGAAATTATTATTAAAAAATTGAATAATAATCAAAACTAATTTGCTATTGATTCAATATCTTTTATAGATATAATATGTTCGAACAAAAATATAAAATTATAAACTTAATTTTTCTATCAAAGTTTTCATGAACTTAATTTAATTTTTTAAATCTATATTTTTATACATAAATCAAGATCTCTTGTTTTTGTTGGTATTTTATACGAGGAACTATATTATTTTCTTATATTTTATATTTTTTTTCCGGAACATGGATTTGTTTATTTTATTTTATTTTGTGACTTATTTTATAATATTTTCATATTCTATTTACTATGTAATATGAGTAATATTATTTTGATATTACAACAATAATAATTCTTACCGGTTCCTACATTTTTATTTATATATTGATATTTTTATACAATGGGCCTAGTTTTTTTTTTCTTCGTTTTTATGAATTATACAATTTTTTTGGGTGATAAATTAATAGGATCCCTATTTTTAATGATAATAAAAATGGAGCACTATTAACATGATTCCTATTTTTTTCTTAGAATTTATTATGATCCCTTACAAGTAGGGATATAAGTAGATAAAAAAACGAATTAAACTCATAATCCAAACCAAATCAAATCTAAAAAAATTAATTGTTTTTTGTTCGGTTCAAAAACCGAACCAAATCAATAAAAATTAAGATGGTTTGGTTCAGTTTTCGATTTTAATTTTTAGGAACGAGAAACCGATGAACCGAACCGAAGAATTTAAATACATACTTAATTTTTTATTTAGCCAATTAATAAGCCCAAATTTTGTATCGGTCCAACATTTCTCCATCTTTGTTTATACTTCCTTTCTTTGAACCAAATATGTATCCAAAATCAAACTCTAAATATAAAAAAATTGAAACCATAAACTATAAAAATTTGTTCTCACCAAACTAATGCTCTGGCTATCCGTCACCATTATTTCTCTCGCAACCGTCATTCTTATAGGTTATGGTTTCCTTATTCATCTTCAAGTTCTCTTCGTTACTTTTCATCTTTCTTTTTTTAATCTTTTATGTTTCTTCAACGAATTTCCTTCTAGTTGTGTTACAAAATAGTTTTGATGTGTGTTTGAGATGTGAGCATGTTAATTTATGTGTATTGAAATATTTTGTCTTTATTGTTATGTTTTATTTGTTAAGCTACTAACAATATTAGAACAAATATACAAAAATAAATATAATGTTTAGAAAAAAAGTGTTGTATACCGATCAACCAAACCAAACCGGTTAGTTTGGTTTGGTTCTATTTTTAATTAATACAAAAAATCGAACCAAACCAAACCGATAAAAATATCATAAATTTGGACAATTTTTTGAGTAAAAATCGATCTAAACCAAATCGATTACGCCCCTACTTACCAGAGCTAATTAATATGATCCCATAATTATGGAGGACTATATATTTATATGATCTCCTATTTTCTATTATTTAGCTGTGATTATTATTTTTAACTAAACAATGAATAATCAATTCATCTTAAATTATAAACAATATATGATTGATCCGTACAAAGTAATTAATTACATTTTTAGAATATGATGCAACACAACCTTTATTATCTCTATTTTTATCCCTATTATTTATATAATTATATGTTAAAGAATTAATTTAAATCGAATGGATCGAGAATGAAATTATGAACAAAATCATTATTCTTAAAACTATTTCAAGCACTATTTTATAGTTTTAGAGTTAGAACACAATAATATATAATTCAACCTTCTAATCGAATATGCACAAGACCAATAAAGATTCAAATGCAGGGAATAGTGTATAAAATTATGTGAAGAGGATGCATGATTTTTTTTTTTAAAAATTATGAATAATGTATATTTAGGTCATGCATGTGTTGTTTCAAAAGGTTGTAATTCTTGTTGAAACAACACATTTTCAACATAAGTTTGCAATGGTTCGCCTATAATTACATTATACACCACTTCATGAAATGTTGCATATTTCAAATACATTTATTGTCATTAATGTTGCATATTTCAAATATATTTATTGTCATTAATTCAATTACACACTTCTTATCATATTGAAACAGATTCATGGATATTGATTGGCCATAATTTCCAACAATATACATCCTTAATATTGTTTAATAACCTTTTGAAGTTTTATTTTCAACAATATACATCCTTAATATTGTTTAATAACCTTTTCAAGTTTTATTTTAAAAGAATTGCTTAATTTTTTAGAATTCATCTTAAATTATAAGTGATTTATGTCCGCACAGGTAACCAATTATTTTTTTAGAATATAATGTATCACAACCATTTGTTATCTTAATTTTTGTTCTCTATAATTTAGATATTGAGTTTTATCTTTAATATTATATAATTCATTGTTAATAAAAACTACAGAGTTGCAAACTTACTAAAACCTCATTGAGGTTAAGTTATGTTTTTATTCATATTCAAAATCCAATTTCAATCATTGGTTCCTTTTATTATCATCGGGTTAAATCAGTTTGGGTTGCATTCGATTCTTTTGTCCACCCTTAACCATCATTGTAGTTAAAAGAGATGTAAATGTAATTCCGATTTTATGTTTTTAACCGATTCATAATTTTTATTCCCTCTTTTAAATTTGTGATTTTGGTTTTTTATTTTATTTTTAAAGGCAACAAAATTATAGAGAGTACAAGGGGTAGGCATGGCAACGGGGAGGGTCGGGGACAGGTTTAAGCACACTCAGGCCTGCACCCGCTTTTTAGACCCAGACCTGCCCGCCCCAAACTCGTTCGAGGCTAAAAATTATTCCCCCGCCTCCAACAAGAAACGGGTTCACCCGCACCCGTCCCGCCTCACCTGCATAAATTATATATATTTTTTTATATTTTTTTTCAATAACAATAAAAATTAATAATTAAATTAAATAATTGATTATTTTAAGAATAATTATAATGTTTGATAATTTTTATTTAAATTATATTTCCAAAAAAAAATAATAATTCTAATAAACATGATATTGTAACATTAAAAAGTGTAAATGAGTAATAAAATTATTAAAAATAAATGAAATATATAAATTAAATTTAGTTGGCGGGTGTAGTGCGAGAGCGAGTGCGGGATGTGTACTAACATCCCCCGCCCCATAAATAAAAACCGGGTTTTCCCCACCCCCGCACCCCCCGTTTAAATCAGATTTTTCCCGCTAACTTCAAGGCGGGGGCGGGCGGGACCCGACGGGGGCAGGTTTATTTGTCATGCATAACATGGGGTACTTATCCCGATACAAAACAACAGAAATTACTTCTGAGAAGTACAATAAATGCAAAATACCATTTTTGGTCCCGTAATTATACCATTGAGTTCATATTGGTCCCTTAATTTATTTTCGTGTCAATTTGGTCCCTTAACTTTTAAAACGTGTCATTTTTGTCCAATTAGCGACCAATTTTTTATTTTTCTTTTTTGTCGCTAATAAGATAAAAAATGACTAAAATGAAACGTTTTAAGAGTTAAGAGACCAATCTGACACGAAAAAATTAAGGGACCAATTTAAAACCAATGGTATAATTAAGGGACCAAAAATGATATTTTTCCTACAATAAAACGAAGACATAAATCAGTCATAGTACGAGCAAAAAGGCACTAGAGAGCTAAAAGACACTAACCACCTCCAAGATAGAAACTTGACATTATTAATAACTTCTAACACACTTTGAGGTTCCTCCTTAAAGATAAGATTGTTTCTACTCTTTCATATGCACCAACAAGAATAAGTCCATATAACAAACCCCAAATCCATACCATTCATTTTTCTCGCTCTGCTGCCAAAATCAGTAAAGGATTCCGCCAACCCCGCCTCTGAATCCATTGTCACACCATTCCAAGCTTCCACTGTAATCCAAACTTGAGACACAAAACAATATTTAAGAAGAAGGTGTGACACTGATTCTTCAAAGCAGCCACAACATGCACATAACAGATCTGGTCTGCCATACGTAATGCCTCTCTTCGCCAACTAATCAAGCATATGTTTAGTCTTAATTGACTTTTTTTTATAATTCATATGTTAAGTTTCAATTGACACTTTTTTATATAACTCATATGTTTAGTCTCAGAGTTCAATCTATCTTACAACTTTTATGATATGAAAAAAATTGATGATGTGGAAAATACTTTATGTCACTGATAAAAATGTTGCAAGAATTATAATAAAAATCATATCGCAGTTGATTGAAACGAGAACCAAACTAGTGAGAACCAAATATGTGTTTTGTTCAAATGATCATAAAATCCGAACAACAATGGAATCGACGAGAAGACTTAAAAAATTGGAAATTTTGGCGGTTTGACGAACTTTCTAGGTTGGATTGGAATTTTCTATATTCCCTTTTTCTAATAAGAAAATATTTTTAAAATGTCATTTTAAATATTTGGTGAATTAAGTCTTGCAATTGTAGGCCTAATTTAGTTCAAAAGATTGCACAATGAGTTTAAGTATTATAGATAACTAAAACTCATTAATTTTTTATTTATTATATTTTCTTTCTTTCATTTATTTCATTTTTCATTTTATTTTTCATTTTATTTTATTTTATTTTATTTTATTTTTATTTTTTTATTTCATTTTTTATTTTTATTTTTTAATTAAAATAATAAAAAAATTAATATAAAAAAATACAATTAAACCGCCGGTTTTTCCAGCTATCCCAGTTTACACCGATTTTTATTGGTTCGCACCAGTTCAATGATATAAACAATCCAACATTTGAACCAGACCGGTTACCTGGTCGATTCCCGGTTTGACCGGTCCGACTGATCGGTCAAATCCGATTTTTAAAACACTGATTTAGGCTACAAAAATATACGTTAAATATGATGTTAAATACCAATTATACACGCTTTAAACTTGTATTTTAAATAATTAAAATTAGCTATATTAAATTACTTATATAATTTATTTTTACATTTAAAAATTTCAATACAAACAAATAATATTAAGTTAAATTTAATATAAAATGATAAAAACCATCTCTACTAACCGTTATAACAAATATAATTTCATATTGGGAAACATGCTTTGTAATAGTTCACTGAACAATCAAATTGATGCAATATTTTCATCAAACAAAAATCTTTAAACCCTACTTTGTAATAGTTCACTGAAAAATCAAACTGATGCGATATTTTCATCAAATAAAAATCTTTAAGCACTTAAGGTCAATTGTTCTGCAATATTTTATAGCAATGTGGGACTCATCATCCTATATTAGAAAATGCTGATTGTTCTACAAATATTTTAATTAACACAGTGTATTAAACGAAATAAAGAAGTACAAAAAGAAGAGGGACAAGACAAAAACTCTTCAGAAGAACAAAAGCGATAAGAGAAAAAAGAAAACCAAAACAAAAAGAAACTAGGGAGGCGAGCGGATTGAGGCACCGACCTTTAATCTTTTGTTTGCCTCAGACTGTTTGTTCTTATTCTTCCTCATTCTTGGGACTACCAATTGAAATGATTGATATGTGTTTCCATCCAAATCAATAATCTCATATTTCTGAGCCATTTAGCCCAATATTCACTTAGAAAATTCATAGCTTGTTGGGTCTTTGTAGGAAAAGCCCTAAAACTTGCATGTCTTGAATAACATAGGCATTGAAATTTGACAAGTTAGAGTTTGTCACAATAATGGAGTCACCTCCTAAAAGAAGTAAATTTGATGTTATTTCCTCTCGATGATCCTCTTGGAAAAAAAGTGTCAATTGAATATGAATCCCCCTCAAGATTCGTGTCAATTTTATTTCGACTAGAGGTTTCTATATCAACTAAGCCACTCAAACTCTCATTACCTTGAGCACCTATGTCTTATGGATGCAAAGTATCACTAATCACAACCTCCTCATTAACAATGGTTTCAAACAATTCACAAATCTCAAAAGAGGATTATTATCAACACATGTTTTAATAGCTAAATTTCTTACACATTCAACCAATTCCTTTCTTAAACCCTCCTTCTGAACACATATAGATTTATTTCCCATGCGATTATGCTTCTCATTAAAAACCACTTTCTCTTGATCTACTTTAACAAGTTTACAAGTTGATAAACCATGCCCAATGTTATGACAATGCAAACAAAAAAATGGCAAATTTTCATAATCAACCTTAACTAGAAAAACATAGCCTTCTTTTTCAACTCATAATGTATGTATGATTTTAGCATATAAATCAATATCATCTAAAACTCTTGCAAAATGTCCAAAAGATTTTACTTTCAAAACAATATTTTGTTTCTAATTTTTGCAACACCATGTTACTATGAGTAAAACAATGTCGAAAACTCAAAATTAATAATAAAAAAATAAAAATAATAATAATAATAATAAATCTTATTAGAAAATTATAAAATTAAATTATAAAAATAAACAAAATATTTGTTTGTTTTTTCTCACTCAATATTTCTATTTTAGTTTAATTTAGTTTAATGTTTTCACTACTCATACTAAAAAGTTACTAAAGCTACAAACTCATGATTAAAAGACCGTTATCAAATATATCTAAATTGTCAAATGAGCTTATAAGTTATAAGTTCGAAATTCTGACTTACCAAATAGAGCCTTAATACAGTATTAAAAATATCAAGTTGCAATATGTAGGGCTACAAAATCGGTTGGTTTAGATTAATATTGGGTTCTATATTTAAATTCAACGTAAACCGCGATTTCATTTTAAAGGTTCAATTTCATTCGGTAAAATTTTGGTTTTTGACAAATTTGGTTAAATCGATTTATCGAATAAATCAGATGAATTTAATCGATTTAATATTTATTAGGATGAATACATCAAAATTAATTTTTATAAAATTCCCAAACATTCAATTTCTTTAATTAAAAAAAAAACTACCAAAATTTTAGAAAACCGAAGAATTATTTTTTTATCATTGAATTATTTTTATTATGTAATAATATTTTCAATATGACATGAGTTTGATTATTATTATGTTTTAAATCAATTATTAAATAACACTCACAATTTTATATTGTATGTTCTTGTATTCTTGTAAATAAACAATTATATTAAGATTGTAAAAATGATAATAACATAACAATATTTTCAACTCCATTTTTATAATGAATCACTCTATTGTAATTAAAAAAATATTAATTGAGTTCGGTCGGATTCAAAATAATCATATGAGCCCGACCGAATCAATCATATATCACTCGAATTAATCAATTGAATCAATTTGACATTTGATCCGATCTGGGCCGTTTGTAAAAAAATACAATGGATCGATCAATTTCAATCTGACGGTTGAAATATGTCCACCTATATGTATGTAATTTTCAATGATTGAAAATCTTCTACCCATTTAATCCAAGGAATAAGGAGGATGTAACATGGCATGACAACGGGGCGGGTTGGGTCCGGTTTTTACCTCCCCTAAATCCAAACCCAAATTCCTAAACAATTCTCATTCCCCACCCCAAACCCAAACGAAAATGGAGAATTAAAACCTAAACCTGACCCGTATGGGTTCAGATATCCCTGCCCACCACTGTCCATTTAGTGAAATCAATTTTTTAATAGAAAAATTTATCTTTTTCCATCATCAAATTACATAACAAATAATAAAAGGTTAAATATGTAAAAAGTCCCTACAAATATCCCAACTTTCAGGTTTGGTTCCTCCGAAAATTTCCTTCAAACAATGGTCCTATGAAAGTTTTTCATCCCTAACTTTAGTCTCTCCCGTTAGTTTCCAGTAATGGAGGCTTATGTGGCATGCCATGTGGATTTTTTTTTATGATGTGACGTACATGTGGCAATGCCAACGTGGAAAAAATACATGACACAGATGTCACATGTCAATTATTTCCATTTTTAATTTTTTATATTAACACAATTTCTAGACTAAAAAATGGTAGCTAATTTGTAGCTAATTACTACCTAATTTCTAGCTATTTTAAACACATCATCCTATTAATAATAAAATGTAGCTAATTCCTAGACATTTTGCAGCTAATTTAAATACACCAATTCAAATCAAATCTTAAAACTTCTGAAGTAACTCAAATCAAATCCAAATTTCCACAGGCACCAATTCAAGCTTAATTCTTTCTTCTCTTAATTCTTTCCACATGTGAAGCAGTAGGGGCTACACTATAGAAATAACATACATAAATTGGAAAAATATTCATAATTTCATATCTATAAAAATAGTCTTGTAACCTTTGAAACTAACTTTTACATCATTAACAAACACTTCATGATTATTTTCATTCATAACCTTCAAATGGGAATTTTCCTTGCTTGATTTTTGATCCCTGAAAATTTGTTAGAGATTGATATTTAATATAGTAGTGCTAGTCAACATTATCATTACAATAATATTAAAATACTACCCTTCAATATAAACTTGGGTTTTGTTCTTGGTGTAAGGCATTGCATTGTTACCTACAAAATGCATACCCACTGAATTTCAAACTCTAAGTTCAATGACATTTTGATGCACTCCTGAGTAAATATGACAAGTTTTAAAAACTTATATAAGTTACACTAAATCATAAATAAACATGTATTAGGGTATATAACTAATACACTTTTAGAAAAATTTTCTTATTACAACATAAAGTGGGCCACTAATTTGTGCATTATTAAAGCTGACTAATATGTATAAGGTCAATAGTCTATCCTAGAATTAAATTCTTTTGGATAGGATTAAAACATATTCATAATTTTTTTGATTCAATCGCTAACATTCATCGATTGCCAATTTAGCTAATTAAATTTAAAATACATATGCTTGAGGTTAGGAGGGGTTGTTTATCCTGAAAAATAGTAAACAGTCGTTGGTCCTCTAAAAACACCAAGATGTTCTCAGTTACTCACAGGATCAACCAGATTGATCCTAGGACATGTGCTATAACTTGTTTTAGTTTGTTTTTCAGTGAAAATTTCATAAACTCTTTGACAAACTTTATGAAATGTTTTGATAAAAAGAGAAACTAAAGCAAACAAGACTCAAAGTAATTAAAGTCGAAAGTAAAATGCAATGGAATATAAATGGAAAGGAAATGTAAAGAAAAGCAAGTGGAGAAAATAATAAATTGCTAAAAATTAAACTTGCTTCAAAGTAAAAACTTGAATAGAAATTGCATTGAAATGAAATATGGTGGTGGTCTCATTACGTACATTCTCGCCTTCACTCGTTTCTCTACACACGGGTACTTTGAGTATTTATGGAGTAACTTGTACAATATGATTCACACACCATTCTAACACTAGAACTACATTATTTATACTAATCAAAGATAACTGCTATTGGCAGTTTACTCCTAGAAATATGCCATTTGACGCTTTGCATGTTCTGAACTTCCAATATGCGCCACTTGTCCCTTTCCAAATTGAAAGAACCATAAGTTTCCCTCCAATATTGAATCTCAACTACTACGTGTCGAACATCCTCATGGACTTTCGTTCGAATTACATTTCCTATACTTAGAAAATATTCTAACTCCAAATCCTTGCTTTCCATGCCTATCTTCGATTCAGGCCTCTTTATCAGGATTTAGTCGAAGTCTTTTTAACTCTTCCAAAGAACATGATCCTCAAATCAATATTTCCTGAAATCAAGTAGGCGTCAAAATTAAGAGCTAACAAATTTTCCCCAAAAAAGTCCTTTCGACCAAATTGACAGAAAGCTCATTTTTTTTATCATAGCTTTTGACGCCTATCTTTCGACGGCACAAAAGTATGGCCATAACTGACCAAGCCACGATCAAGAAACTATTCAGTTTCTACCAACCACGCCTATGACGTCATATCAGAATGGTTTAACTAAAATGTATTCTTAGTAGCCACTTTATTAGTAGCCATCATTGCCCTTTTCTTGAAACCACACCTTTGCAGTCTAATCATAACTGCCACCGCCCCAGAGTGACGCCTTAGGAGGACACGCGTCCGACTATCCAAATTGCCTTAATGGTGATTTGAGAAACCATTAATCTTCCAAAAGGCTATAAATACTTCACTTTATACACTTCCAAACTTTTACGCTTTCAGAGCTTTACAATCTCATTTCTCATCTCTCAAACCTCCAAAGAACTCAAAATCTTCTTCATCTTCCAACCATCCTCAAATGGCTTCCACTCAAGACATTTCTCAAAGCAAGAAAAATCAGAAGAATAAAGGCCCTCACAGAGGTGCTCCGCTTCCACTGTTCACCTAAATTCCTGGGCCCAAGTCAGTGAAGAACCAACAGTTTGTACACGAACCACTTCAGGTGGAGAAAAGGCACGCCTATGAATCGCATGTAATAATCCCTCTCATTTTCTCTATTAAACAATTCTCTATTTCTGGACCCTTGTCCAATGTTGCTGCTGATGATAATAGGTTAAGTAAATTCTTTCCCACCTACCATAGAACTAAACCATTAGGGCAAAAGAACAAAGCTAATGTAGGTGGGACTTCTGTTGACCATATTTCTCTTAGTAACCTAGGTTTGAAATATACGAAGGATACTTATTGACTGGTAAGAGTAGTCCCTTCATTCAAAGATTTCGGTCTTTGGCTAGCCAAAGTAGAAAAGGTTAAAGCTCAAGCTTGGAAGGACATGTGAATATATGATCTACTAATGTTGTCGAAAACTGCTTTTCCTTACTGCTCGAACCTATTGGCAACTTCTTTGTACTTTTGGGATAATACCCACTATACTTTTTGTAACACCCCAATAATTTGGTTTATAAGTTTCCAATCAACATGAAAATATATGTAACAAAATAAACAAAACAACAAAAGTCCCCATCTCGTGTTACGTATCAGAGCAGTCATATGACTCGAATAGACAACACGACTTCCACGCACACTCAGGTACTTGGATTATCTGTACCTCCAAAGAAGCACATACACAACAACAACAACAACAAAAGGGTGAGAAACAACTTCAAATATTAACGGTGCATAAAATATATCAAGGGCAGTTCCTTACACAACTCAACATATATAACAATATCACACCAACAATTATGCAACAACGAAACAACAATAATTATAAAATGTGAATCAACAACGACACAATGCATGTGGTACCAATTTTTGTTCATTCAATCGAACATGGATAAATCACATACGCCCATCCGACAATGATTATCCCACCATTCTCCCAACGAAGTACATATGAATCGCATATGCCCATCCGACAACGATTCATCCCAACAATAACACTACAATGTATGCATGACCATGAATATGCATACAACATTTATAACCACCGTATTAAACATCTACACGATCCATCTGATTAATAAGCAACAATAATTCCACACAATCAACAATATGATCCTCATGCGACTTAACTGATTAATCGTCTAGTTAAATCTTCCTAAATTTAATCATTAATTCAATCTCCACACCAATACTCAATTAAATATGTCCTAAGGTCTACCTCAATGCCTCAGATCAAAATAATCGACAACGGATGCAAAATCGGGACATAAATCGCAAAACTACAAAATTTGCTCCATAGGCCTGGTCATACGTGTATGCCTTCCCCATACATGCATGTTACGCATAATGTACCCCCATATGCTGCCTGTTACGCGTATTGACCTAGTTTCTCACGAGTATCTTCCTAGAATGGGAAAAGCGCCCTAAAATTTCATCATCCATACGCATATGCCCCTTGTGTTACACGTAATACTCCCTTTCCACACCCACCATACGCTTATAGACGTGTCCTATACGCGTATGGACAGAAACCAGTCATTTTGTGTGTTTTCTCCTATTTTTGAATCTCTTCATCCTAGTTCTCGATTTCACACTTCATGCCAGACTTAAGAATGTTTATATACCAGTTTTACACTTTTTATCACATCCTTCTTTCATCTAAATTACAAAATCCAGTTTTATCATCGTTCTAGAACTAGATTCTCAACTGTTATTCTGCAACAACAAAAATATGCATAAATTATGCATTCCGATAGAATTACAACAACAATAATCCATCAAAACCAACAAGTAGGGGTGTCAAAACGGGCCGCCCGCCCCGCCCCACCCCGCCTCGCCAAAAGCCCGCCAAAAAAAGAGCGGGGCGGGCATGCCCGCCAAGATGAATTGGGCATAAAATTCAAGCCCGTCTCGCCCCGTCGGCGGGTTTGCGGGCGGCGGGCTTGCCCGTCTTCTTTTGTATTTTTTTTCCATTTCTTTATAAGCTATTTTTAAATTTCTTTTTTATTTTTATTTTTTGTTTTGTTTATAGCTATTTTTAAATCATAAGAGATGAGGAATCAAACTAATATGATTAACAAGAAACAAAACCAACTATAAAGAGAAGTAACTTCAATGTTAGTAAAACTATTGTGTCGGATATATGATAATAAAGAAATTCTTACTAGTTGAATATGTTCAGTACATAATATAGTTTAAAAATAGCTGTATATGTTAAGAAATACTGAAAACTACTTTGCATATAATTTGGTATATATGAGTGTTTCAATATATATAAATGGAATAGAAATTTCACAATTAAAAATATTTACATATTATAATTGAAATATTAAATTAGAGTATTCTATATGTGTTACAGTATAAAAATATCATGTGTTTTTTTTTTCTCGGCACTGCGTATTATTTATTATGTATACGTTGCATTATAGAGAATTTGTCATTGCAATATTTTATTGGTTAGAGTTTTTATACGCAATATAAATAAATATCTTTATTGGTATTGTATACAAATTTATATACTTTTTCTAAACTTTCTATATGGATGCATATAACAATAACTCATTTTAAATTTGAATTGGTTTACTATAATTTCATTTAAATTTGAATTATAATATAAATATAAATGCATATTACAATAAATTTAAAAGAAATTACAATAAATTTTTAAATAGTTTTTGTTCCAAAAATTTTAGCGGGCTGACGGGCCAACCTCGTCCCTTTATATATTTCGCCCGCAAGATTTTTTATTTTGGCGGGGCGGGCAAAATGGGTAGGCGGGTCCAAAATCCCAACCCAACTCGCCATTTTTTGGCGGGGCGGGCAAAATGGGTAGGCGGGTCCAAAATCCCAACCCAACTCGCCATTTTTTGGCGGGTGACGGGGGCGGGTTGGCGGGTCCCGACCCGTTTTTCCACCCCTACCAACAAGATCATACAATCACATTCATAAATTCGCAAGAACAATAATACAATTACATATTCATCATAGAACATCATAAACAACGCAAAATCCTACGAGGGAAGGAACCCCTCACTACCCCATCATGTTAAATCACCTAATGAGAATCCCTTTTCCCCCTTACCTTGAATTTGGATTAATTTTCCTGCGAATTTCTTCTATGAAGGATGCCCTAGTTCTTCTTCTTCTTTCTAAACCTCCTTGGTTCTTTCACAAAAATATGACTAATTCCCTCCCTAATTCTGATTAATTCTCTAATATTGGTTTTTTTACAAATTCTTCCTTATTTTAATTAAAATTGAATAATAATAGTAATAATCCTAATATTACTAATATTATTTCATAATAATAAAATGATAAAAATAACGATTAATTGGTATTATTATTATTATTATTATTATTATTATTATTATTATTCTCACACCCTTATTTACTAAACGCATTATAATTCTACCCGTCCCACTAGGACACTACACCAAAACAACAAGACACACGCCTTAAACAAGGCCAACAATGCACCAAAAATACCCGACGAATAAATATTAAAAATGGGGTGTTACACTTTCCATCTTCCTTGTGGGATGGTAACCCCCACTCTCTTCGACATAGCCGCTATCACAGGGCTTAAACCAACTGGCCACACCTATGATCCAGAGGTCAACAATGAGGACACTATAGGTTTCACCTCATGCAAACCCACTTATACCAGTTTCATGAAACATCACTTCGATTGTTCAACCAATACCGTTGATAAAAAGCACGTTGCATTCTTAACCATGTGGCTCTATAGATATGTTTTTTGTTCAAAATCACTACAGGTTGCCAAGAAATATTTGCCTTTGTCCAACCTATTCAAAGGAAAATGGTCGGAATCACACACAGGACACGCGGGGCAGCAGCGAAAAAAAAGGCGATGGTTGGATCGGAGGACGACGAGTTGAATGGTGGGAACGGTTTTCTGAAACGTCGTCGAACGTTTTGCCAGAATAGTAACGGCGGAAGTGGTGGCAACAGGGTGGTTACCGAAGAATATTGAAAAATGAGAGGCAAACCGGAGTGACAACACGGTTTGCAAAAAAATATATTTTCACCTGAAGGTTGACCTAACTCACCCTACAAAACCGGTTGATAAAGTGAAGATTGCTCCCACTTATATACACAAGTTCATGCCATATATTGTCCGGTGCGGGACTCTTAACAACAACTTTATATATATCATATTATAATTTTCTATTGAAATCCGAAAAGTTATATATTCGGTAAGGGGTTGAAAAAACGCTCAAACCACACAGGATATAATAAACTCATCTTCTAAACAATCCTTAACAACAACATTCATCAACAACATACCTTAAACAATATACAAGATACAGCAAACAACTCTTATTAACAACAACAAAAATCATCAACAACATAGCACAAACTACATACAACATACAACTTTTATTACTAACAACAACATATCAACTCATAAAATGTTTCAGAAACATACTTGTTCCAGAATGATATCCACAATGAAATGAGAATGGAATTTAAGTGTGAGATGCAAACTTGTGTTAAATTTAAATGAATGTCATTATGGCTCCTTCATACAAGTTTTTAGTGCTCATTTTAGCTTCATCCTCGTTAATTTTTTTTCCATTCACCTTCCCTACCTACAAGTCAAAACTAGTGGAAAGTTTACTCATGTTAAGTTATACACGTCATATTATCCTACAAACATTATGAAACAAGCTATTGAAACGTAAACAATGATACATAAACAATACAATTCATTTATTAGGTTATACATTAGCCCATATTAAGTTAACTTCTAAACAGATTTTGAAACATAAATTATTGTGTAGACAAACCTATAATGTAGTCATTCGTAAGATTTAATGCAACAACGGTAACCCTTCGAAGAAGACGAGTTCGCCTCATGAGTTTGGGGATTTCTATTTTGCATGTTTGTGAAGAAAGAATGTTGAAAAATTAATGGGGATTAGGATATATGAGAGATACAGATGAGAAATATGTTAGAGTTTTGTTTTGAGAGACGATTGTTATGTACTAAAGCGAGAGATAATTTTGCTTGTATATAAATATGTAAAACATTTTACCACGATTGATAATAAGAATCGTGATAAAATGATAACACCTTACACCACTGTTGATAATATGAATTGTGATGATAGACAAGGACAAGCCCATTTTGTAACGAAAAAATAGAAAATTGTTGGTGTTGGGATTCGAACCCTTACACTCCAGGTACATTTCACCAAGGTTGTTAACTATGATTGTAGTCAAATGTCATTTAGTAAATAACAAAAAATAAAACGCCCTTAAAAAGAGTTATTACCATGATTAACATGAAGACTGTTGTAATATGGTGTTACAAAAAGTCTATTTTCTAGTACTGTAAGGAGAAATAAGAAAAAATATATGGAATATAAATTCAATAAAAGGAGAAGAGTTTATAACTTAGAGGTGAAAGTTGGAGATCTTATCATCCCATGAGTCGTGTGGCTTAAATATCTTGGGTAGATAATACAAAACGATTGAGAAATATAATGTGATGTAAACCATCGAGTTTGAGCTGGGTGGCTAAAATAGAGGAGAGATTTATGGGTTTTATGTGACCAAAAGGTACCTCTCAATTGAAGGTAATTTTTTTATCGGAGTTCGGTAAGACCTGCAATGTTATACAAGACAAAATGTTAGACTATTAAGAATCAATACGAGAATAAAGTAAGAGGGTGGAGATGAGGATTTTATGTTGGATATGTGGTAATACAATATATATAAGATTAGAAATGACAATATTAAAGAGAGTGTTGGGGTATCACATATAATAGAAAAGATTGTGAAAAATAGACTTAGGTGATTTGAGCATGTAAAAAGATAACTTATAGGCTCTTGGTAAGGAAAGTATATCAGATAGAGAGGAGTAAAACATTTAGAAGTAGAAGATGACCTAAAATTAACTATAAGAGAAGTTATTAAGGAAAATCTCGAGATTAATGATTTAAATAGGAATGACACTAAATGGAACATTATGACAAAAATTGATCCATATATCTGATTTCATTTAATGGAATGAGGCTTGATTATTATTATTATTATTATTATTATTATTATTATTTATGCAAAATATCATTTTTGGTCCCTTAACTATATCCTTGTGTTCAAATTGGTCCCTTAACTCTTAAAACGTGTCAATTTATTCATTTTCGTCAAATTAGCGACGAAAAAAAAATTCAAAAACCAGTCGCTAAATTCGTCGCTACAGTATCAAAAAATATTAAATTGACACGTTTTAAGAGTTAAGAGACCAATCTGATACGAAAAAAAATTAAAGGACCAATCTGAACCCAAAAATATATTTAAGAGAAAAAAAAAGTATTTCACCTACCTATTATTTATAGTCTTTATGTCTTTTCTTTTTAAGCATTTCTTAGTTCATTCCTAAATATAATGACTTAAAAGAAAAACATCTACGAGCCAATTTTCCAATTGACTTCTCTATTCAACAACAGAAACTAATACGTTTTATGTTTGTATATAACCTCTTCAAAGGTAAAGTGTTAGGTTTCACATGATTTATCAGTATATATATTTTATAGTTAATGACTCATTTTAATTTCAACATATATTTTATAGTTAATGACTCATTTTAATTTCAACTAAACAATAATAATGTGTTGAAAAAATGTGTGTTAACCAACATTGATAACACTTCTCATGATGATAAAATTTATAAATGACTAATAACTACTACTATTACATTAAGCTTTTCTAAAGTAAGATTGTATTGTTTGCGTGACATGACATAAATGTCATTTAAAATCATATTTTGCTACAAGATTAATTTCCCGCTAATTGCATCAAAACTTTTTACTATAACATTCTTAAATAAATAAAAAATATATATATATATATATATATATATATATATATATATATATATATATATATATATATATATATATATATATATCATTTATTTATTTATTAACCTTATATATATATATATATATATATATATATATATATATATATATATATATATATATATATATATATATATATATATATATATATATATATATATATATATATATATATAAGGTTAATAAATAAATAAATGATTTTTATTTTATTTTATTTAAAAATATTATAATAATAACATAAAAAATTTGGCAGTGTTAATTATATTTATAATTAAATAGACCAATTTGTAGATCTAATAATATTTAAATGACTCATAATACGGTTAAAACAATTACATTTACTTTTAACCCAACTTAAAATGTGTTTTATATAGTTTCATGAATTTTAGATCCTCATTAATTTGGAGTTGGGACTAAGGAACACATTGATTTAATTTCAAACAATATTGATTAGAGTATTAAGGTGCAATTATGTAGTTTTGTTCTCTTATAAATAATCATAAATGTTTACGCGTTATTTCTGCTTTTGATATAGCCTCATCTGACGATGATATAACATGTTCAATTAAATATATTTGAATTGATTCATTTTATAATTTGTCGTGATTTAAATTAATTATAAATACAGATGTGTAATTTTTGTTCTTTTTGACTTAACCTGAATTGAATTGAATGTGACGTAACGTATTCAAGTAAACATATTTGACCTATTTCTTTTTAAAATTTGTCATGATCTTAAATTAATTATTAAATTTAGACGTGTGATTTCTGCTTTTGACTTAACCTCAATTGACAATTATATAACGTGTACAAATGAGCATATTTGAATTTATTGACTTTTAAATTTGTCGTGACTTAAAATAATTAGATGTTGACGTGTGATTTCTGCTTTTGATATAACCTCAATTGTCAGTGATATAACGTGTTCAAGTAAGCATATTTGAACAGATTCACTTTAAAATTTGTCGTGACCTAAATTAATTATAAATGTGGACATGTAATTTTTACTTTTTTGACTTAACTTCAATTGACCGTGACGTAACATATTCAAACAAACATATTTGATTTGATTCACTTAAAAAATTTCCATGACCTAAATTTTTTATTAAATTTTGACATGTAATTTCTACTTTTGACTTAACTTCAATTGACAGTAATATAACGTGTACAAGCAAACATATTTGAATCAATTCACTTTAAAATTTATTGTGACCTAAATTAATTATTAAATACTGACGTGTGATTTGTGCTTTTTGACTTAACCTTAATTGACAATGATATAATGTGTTCAAGTAAACATATTTGAATAGATTCACTTTAAAATTTGTCATAATTTAACTTAATTATTAAATGTGGATGCACATGATTTCTGTTTTTCACTTAATCTCAATTGACGATGATATAACGTATTCAAATGAACAATTCACTTTAAAATTTGTCGTGACCTAAATTAATTATTAAATGTGGATGCATGTGGTCTGCTTTTGATTTAACCTTAATTGACAGTGATATAATGTGTTCAAGTAAGCATATTTGAACTAATTCACTTAAAATTTTGTCGTGACCTAAATTGATTATTAAATTTAGGGTCTATTTGTTTTGGCTTTTTTTAAAAGTGATTTTTTAGTATAACATAATTTTGTAAAAAAAAAATTTACAAATAATTTTTTTATAAAAGTTTCGAATGAAAATTTTGTTTGAATAGTTATTCTTAAAATATTATTTTAGATATTTTCTCATTTTATCGAAAAAAAATTTGGATATCAAAATTTAAAATAAAAACACTTAATTTTGAAGTTATTTCAAATAGATTTTCATAAAAATCATTTTCGAGACACAACATTTTTCAAAAATTGTGATTTTGACTATGTTTTGATCTTCAATAATGTGTATTTATGTTGTACGATATCAAAATTAGTCTTCCAATTTAGAAAAAATGAATATAGAAAAACTTGTAATATTTTAAAAAACGGTTTTACAAAATCCATTTTCGAAAATACAAAGAAAAAATCAATTTTTTAAAACTAAAACAAACTGCCCCTTAGAAGTATGATGTCTGCTTTTGGCATAACCTCAATTGATAATGACACAACATGTACAAGTAGGCATATTTGAATCAATCCATTTTAAAATTTATCGTGACCTAAATTAATTATTAAACGTGAATGCATATTATTTTTGCTTTTGACTTAACCTCAATTGACGGTGATATAACATGTCCAAATGAGAATATTTGAACTAGATCACTTTAAAATTTATCATGACCTAAATCAATTATTAAAAGACTTTTCAACCCATAAGTTTCCTAATTGGAGATTTACATTGACAAGTGAGATCATTCATGAACAAGATATTGAAAATAATCATATTCTAATAGTGATTTTTGTTAAGAACTTGTGAATCTAATGGCTATAATTCATCCACTAATACTCTATCATTCCTTTAATGTCAATGTTTGTAATGAAATAGACTATACGAGAGCCTAAGTTGAAGCAATTATGGTATTTTCAAAGATGAATAAACAAAAGAGTGAAAGCACCAAATTATACACATTAAGCACTTATTTTCTTATCACAAAAGCGATTTTATTGAAAGAAAAATAGGTGGAAAAAAAGGTTGGCATTTATCATCTGAAGTAATATCTCCTCATTATGCTCAACTGTCTCAATTACTCTTGCATTTATGTGATTTAAATGGTCTTAATAGAATGGCCATTATTTTTCAATGCTTGGAACTACCCAACCCAACCCACTCTCTATACCATCCATTGTTTTCTAATTTAATTTCACTCTTAACTCACACTATTACTCTCATTATACTCGTCGATACACATGATTTAGAAATAATATTAAATATTTTTGTTTTTTTATTTAAATATTTAATATATTTTTTTAGGTAAAATCAATTTGAAAACTCATCAATATAATAAACATATTAAAAAAATTCATAGATTAAAAGGTAAAGATAGAGTTGGACCTACGATTTCCTAGAAGATGATTAATTAAATCAATTTTACTGGAAAAAAAAAACTTTCATTGAGTGCCTTAGGTCATGGCTACACAAGATCTAAATGAAATTATAAAATTAAGTTTTCTATGATGATTAAAAAATTTAGCTTATCTTAAATTGTGACTAACAAGCAAAATTTAATAAAGTCAACTTTCACATTTAATTACCCTCATTAGTTGCCAACCATTTCTTCTTGATTTTCAAATTTCAATACAATTCTCTCTCTAATTAGTTTATTAATTTTTTTATTTATAATTTTTTTGGTCAAACCAACTTGAATATTTTTTTATATAAATAAAAATGCATATGAATAAAAAATCGATAGAAAATATACATTATTACTTTTTTGCCGTTATTTTTTCTTGAATGATGATGTCAAACATTAAAAAATTAGATAAAACAGTAATAAAAATAAAAATAAAAATAAAAATCAAGATACATTAAAAATATTTTGACCTTAAAATTCAACAAGGAAACTAATAAAATACATGAACTTAACCCCTACTACACTGAAAATCTAAAACCAGTAACATTTTTTTTTTCTTTTTTCTACAATATATTAAAAAAATAGTGCTATTTACGCTCCATTTCTTGTTTCTTTCTTTATGCTGGATTTTTTTATCTTGAAAGATGGTAAAAATGGAGCGCACATAGCACTACTCATACAAAAGATAATAACATTAAAATAGTAAATTATAAATAAAATAACATATTCCTATGATTAAATAAAAGATACTAGTTCTAATAGTAATAGTACTAATAATAATAATAATAATAAATATATAATATTATAATATAAAATTCCTAGTTCTGAGAAAAAAACAGAGATTTGAAACAGAGTACTCTGTTTCTGTTTTTTTAACTCTGTTTTATTCTAATTCTTCTTATTCTTGTTGTTCTGTGTGTTGAGAAAATCAAGCAAAACAGTGCTTTCGCATTTGGGACATTTTGGATCATTCTCAGAGAGCATCACATACATGAGACAACGAGGACAACCAACGAGTAACATCGAGGTTGCTTCAGGGCTGTTCGGTCCATTCTCCGACGAGACACAAGAACTCGGCGGCGACACCGAAGCTGATCGTGTTGGTGATGATTCCATTCTTCTTCTTTCAGCTCTTGGTGGTGATAGGTTCAGCTTCAAATCAAGCTTTGGGCCGGTTCCGTTTCTTCGACTCATCCTCTGTTTTACTCTGTTTTCTGCAACAATAAGAAATTGATAAGAGAAAAGATTAGAAGAAGATTAAGAATAAGGAAAAGGAATAAGTAGAAGAAGACTCACAAAAAGAGGTGGAAGAAGGAAGAGAGAAAATAATGAGAAGAATGATAAAAAGAGTGTGTTGTGGATTTGATGTGAGAATGAAAGGAGGTTGGAGGGGGAATTTATACAAGGGAAATGAAGGGTGAATTAAAGGTTAATTAAATTGAGGAGGGTGTAAGGTGTAGAGAGAGAAACAAGAGAGAGAAAGAAGAATTGAATTGAGTAGAAAAAAGAGTGTGAATTGAGGCCAAGAAATGTATTAATTGTTTGGAAAAATAGCAACAAGTATGCAACAATTGGAAATTTGGAGTAAATATTGCAATTACACAAACTGCACAAGAGGCCCTTTCTTCATTCATTGCTTAACAATTATTTATTTATTTTAAATGAGTCGGTGTTTAATTCTATAATTTTATTTTTTCTTAAATTCACATTCAACTTTTTTTAATGCTAACCATTTTAAATCCATTTTAAAGTAGATTTTAATTAATAATCATTTTAAATTTAAATGATTTAATTTTAAGTTTAATTTATTATTATTTCTATTTTTTATTATGAGTCATATTCATATTTCATATGTATTAAAAAATGTAATTATTATTCTGTAAAAAGAAAAATTGTAATTTTCTTAACAAAATTGTCTTTCAATAATGAGAATTAAAAAGATAAACTTTTAAAAAATTAAAAGAAAAGTAAATCATTAATATTTAAGAAATAGGACAAATTTCATTAATAATTATTTATTAGTGTAAAACAATTTTTAATTTATTATAACTTTTTTCTCTAAATGAGTTATAATAAATATAAGAGAAAGTAGTTATTTAAGTTCAATCAATTAATTAATTAATAGTTTTTGTTTTAATATTTTCACGTATATTTAAAAATGTAATTATAATTGTATTGAAAAAGTAAAATGGCCATTAATGAAATAACATATCTAAAGAATTAACAAAGAAAAAATAATAAATGTTTGAGAGTATAATAGATAAAAAATCATTAAATAATTAATTAGTATAGTAAAATGATTATAATTTATTATAATTTTTAAAACAATTTATAATAAAAAATAATTTATTATAGTTTTGATTTTTCTATTTTACTTGATTCACATAATCAGTCCCCCTATTTCAAAATCAAATAATTTTAATTTTATTTTTGTATTATCGCACTTCAAATTGATGATTTATTGATTTTAAAATGATGTGTCATTAATAAAATTAATTAAATCATCATATAATTTTTTTATAAGAAAATATAATTTAAAAGACATATACTTTATAATTTATCAATTTATAGTTGTAAAAAATATAAGAAGAGCAAAACAGATTGATTTCAAAATATGAAAATTAATTTTTTGAATTAGATAAAATAAAGGGTAAAACCGTAATTTAACCTTAAAAAATAGTGTTTTAAGTTGAATGATTTAATTAATATATTTTTGTTAATTTAGGCTAACTAAACTCTTTACTATTTAAAATATTAGTTACAATAATAGTTATTAATATCTAACCCTACACCAATAATATTTAATATCCATCATGTAGTAAAGCATCAATTCTATTTTTATTTTTTGGTACAGCATCAATTCTATTTTAATTGTACCATGAATGGAAGAAAAACAGGTGTAATAGATGAGGCAAGGTTCAAAATCTTAAATATTGAGCGGCGTCTTAAGAAAAAGAAAGATATTAATTTCAATGTATATGGTTGATGGAAGATGAGATTCATTAAACATCATCACATCTTCATTAGATTATTAAATTAAATGAAGTTTCATTGTTTTTTAATGTTTAGAATGATGATAATTATTGTAGCAGGTGGAAGCACACCACCTTCATATGAATGAGAATATCTGAACTCAGAATTTTCTCAACAAAAAAATAATAATTTGAATTTGATTTGTTGGGTCATTTATTTTTGTAGAATTTTTGTTGCACTTTTGTTGACTATATTATCGGTTTGAAAGTACAAGCGTTGTCCATTCTCCAAAATGTGTTACTATCAGTACTTTGTTTGTTTGGATGAGTAACAGAGAGAGGGAATTTGGATGTAGAAAGAAAAAAAAGGAGAATATATTGAATTTTCCTTGTTTGGTTGTGGAGTTTTTGAAATTTTTATCTTATCATGTTTTGCTTTAACTCATTCAAAATATTTTGTTTTTGGTTTCTATTTTGTTTGATTTTTATTTTTGTAAATATTTTATTTTATTTTAAAAGTAATTATACATTAAAACTTATAATTTTTATATAAATATTAAACTTTTTTCTCAAATTATCGGTTATTTTTAGGGCTGAAAATAAATCGAGTCGAATCGATCTCGCCTTAATTTGTTAAGAATTGGTTCAACTAACATTCTGGTTCGAGTTTAACACAAACTCTTTTCTAAATTTAAACTGGACTCGTTATAAGTTCACGAATAATTCGGTTCAATTCGTTAGATTCATTTTGTTAAGTTCAACTCACTTGTTTCACGGATTTAAAAGTATTTTTTTATATATTTAAAATTTAAAATTAATATTTGTTTTAATAAAAATGTTAAAATAAAATAAAAGTTATCAGTTTTAGTGCCATAATACCTCAAACAAGGATGACTCTAAATATAGCTTTTCAGTTTTATTGTCATAATTAGCATGAAAATGGACAATACCGAGTTAAGATTTGGAATAAATCTTTAAATTTACTCTTAAAGATAATATAATTATTCTCATATATAATCGAGTTAACTCATGAATTTAACGAGTTGAATTATGTATAGTTCAAGTTCAACTCATTTAGTTAACGAACTTAGTTTTTTGTTCGGATTCAACTCATTTGATTCAAGAATTTAGTTCAACGATTTAATCATGAAAACGAATTTCAAATTATTCTCGAGTTGATTCGATTCATTGTCGTTGCCGACCCTAATCATTTTATAAAAAGAATGTTTCAAATTATAAATCACTATATAATTTCAATATGATTTTTTTCCTTAATAAATCATATACTATTTATTACACCATCCTTCTATTTATTTTAAATTTTTCCTATATATTTTATTAAGAAAATATTATATAACCATACATAATTCTTTTCCAAAGAAAATTAATTATATCTTTTAATTTGTGTAAAATATCCAAAAACAATTTATGATTTGAAAGGAAAGAATACTAATTTATCTTTAATATATAAGCACATTCAATGTTTGATTGTTCATATTCCAATGCAAATTCATTGTATGTTTAAAAATAGTATATTCAAAATTTATAATTTTTTAAAATCTTATATTAAAAAATCTAAAAAATCTAAATATTATTAGAGAAAGTACGTCACTCTCAAAGTACTATTTTCAACTTTAAAGTTATAATTATGAGAATTAGTTAATATGAATAAAATTAATTTAGTAAGATAATTAATTAATTATTTTATTTATAATTTTTCTTTAATTGAAAATAATTGGTCGGTAATTTTTATAATATTTGATAGTATTTCTCATATATTTAAAAGAATTTAATTGTAATGCACTGACAATGTAAATAAATTTTACATTCATCGATGAATTATAATTGTCAAATTGTAAATTATATTTATTTTTTATTTTAATTATTTATCAAATAATATTTGTGGGTGATTGTGATGTACTGATGAGGTAAAATTTCGACTTAATACTTTTTTGGCCCCTTAACTATACCATGGGATCCAATTTGATACTCTTTCTTTCAAAAGTTCCAAATTGATTCTTTACATTATTGAAAAGTACCACGTTTGTCAATTCTTTTAGAAACGTTAAGTTTTGGCTTAAATGTAATGAAAGATTTGATTATGTGGCATGATGAGTAAACTTATTGATGAGCTGGAATAAAATGTTAGTTATGTGACATGCTTTTGTTTATCTCATAACTATTTATTTATAAAATAAAGCCAAAATATATCTGCTTGAGTCTAACAAAATATATCTGCATATTTCTTTCCAAAATCTCAAATTCAGAGATGCAGATACTCAACATCATATTTCTTTCCAAAATCATATTTCTTTCCAAAATCCCAAATTCAGAGATGCAGATAGTCCAATCCAAGGTTGTTAAAATCGCGATTTAAAACCTAAACTCTTAAATTTTACGTTTCTAGGTTGATATTTGGTGTTAAATCGCATGTAAAATCATTTTTTATATGTAAAATCATACACTGGAACGATTTTACATGATTTAAACCTCTCTGAAATCTATAAAACTATGTAAAATCTTTGGATTTTACTCTTTTACTTGATTTTACCTTCTTTTTTTTTCTTGAAATTTTAAAAAGCTCAACCCAATAAAACTTCTCCCATTTTATTATTTTATTCACTTTAAATAACCTCTTTTTTCATTAGACATTTGACTTTTCATTTACCAGAGCAATGAAGATTAAAAACTTTTGAACCCTAACGTCATTTCACTTGTACGACGTCGAACATGAACTTCAACGACAATATTATGTGAGTTATATTCTTTGATTGATATGTATCTAAAAAGTGAGTCTTCTTCACAAATAAATAACAACGCAATGTTATGTTACTATCTTATGATGTGATTGTATGTAACCTTGGTTGGTTACTATGTTTGTTACAGTTTTGTTAGTTTTGTTATTATATGTCTTTGAATGCTACTATGGTTTGTAATATAATTGATTATTACACTGTTTTGTTATTTTTATTATTTTAATAAACCAACTTAATAGAAGTTGATTTGATTTATTGTGTATACTCTTTTAGTTAAAATTTATTATTTAAATTTGATTATTTTTCTTATTTAAATTTTTATTTAATATTATTTTAACATGAGGTAAACTCTATGATTTTACGTTTCGATTTTACCTAGTCAAAACGAGTCAAGGTAAAAACTCAATTCTGACAACCTTGGTAGATACCCAAAACAGTTTTAGAGAATCATATTTCTTTCTAAAATCCCAAATTCTACGACTCAAGCCTCCACCGCCTGCTCCGTTTGCGTTAAAGCGTTGTAGACTCGAGACTCTTCTTGAGGAAGAAGAATAGGAGGTTAGGGTTTCGAGTCTTGTTACTCGAGGAAGGCGTTTGGTGAAGAAGCTTGGTGTTGATTTTGATCGAGGAAGGTTGTTAAAGAGGAAGAGAAAAGCCTTGTTTCAACCACTACCAATAACAACAACAATAGGTGACAACAACATCAAGTTGAGTCTCAAATGTTTTGTATGTAGCAAAAAGTTCTCTTCTTATCAAACACTTGGTGGACATAAAGCAAGTCACCGGAAAAACTCCACTGTCGGTGGTGACGACCATTCAACTACCTCAAGTTCTGCTAACGCGACTTTCATAAGCGGTGTTGTAAACGGTGGTAGCAGACATAACGCGGCTGTCATAAGTCGTTTCCGACAGGACAAACTTTGGTTGGACACAAACGAAAATTAGGGTTTAGGGTTTAGGTTTTATGATGAGCCTCCGTTTGTTGCAAACCCTGTGTTTTTATGATTCCCTGTCGAGTATTGATCGATTGTCTCGGGCGTCGACTACTCGAGGACTTTGGTCGGGGACCCTGTTCCCGGGCCGTTGCACGCCCTTTCACTTGATAGGTAGTGGAAGGGTGGATTTGATATTTTAATCGAATTCAATGACACATTTCCTCTACTTTTCAGGTAAAAATGCGCTCGTCGATCCCTGCGACATCTCCTCGGGGGAAAGCACGTTAGAGGATTCGGGATCTTTGGAAACTGTTCCATCGGATCCTGAAAGTTCCTCGGGGGACTCAGAGGAAACCGAAATAGATGATACGGTGACAGTGTCTAGGGGAGAGGTTGGCGCTCCTGTGGTTCTAGAAGAAGAGGAAAGGGCTCTTACGCCCGAGGAGTGGGTTGTTGAGGACTTGCTGGACAAAGTCTCATCTTATGCTCGGCCGCGCGGAGATCCTCTGCCTGTGGTGGGGGATCTTGTCCATTGAAGGGTGACATGTCCGGGCGACGAAGACAGGATTTTCTCGAATTTTAGGGGGAGTAAATTTTCAATGTATGAGTATGCTATTTCAACCTTGGGGATCAGGCTGCCATTCAGCGAATTGGTCTGCTCAGTGCTCGGTTACCTGGGAGCAGCACCCTCACAACTGCATCCCAACTCTTATGCCTTTATGAGGGCATTCGAGTGGACGTGCACACATCTGGGGGCGGGGGCTACTCTTCCTCTCTTTTTCCGACTGTTCTCTCTGCAGCGCCAGGTGGGGCGAGGGAATATCCGGAAGGGTTTCATCTCCTTTAAACAACGAGTTAAGATCTTCATGGCGCATTCAGAGTCTATCCGATCATTCAAGGGTGACTATTTCTTGATCGAGCATGTGAGTCAAGAAGCTACAAGGTCGATCAACTTTATGGGGGTCGACACCGACGGGAATGATGTGCCCCGGCTGGATGCGCAAGGGCGCCAAATCTGTAGGAGGATTTGGAGGTTTCCTTTTTCGTGGGATTATGGTCATTATGGGCGACCTGTGAGCGATTTTGTTCAAATAGGGGATGCTCTGAACGAGGATGACGCAACCAGATTCGAGGAGTTTCATAAGTTGGTGTCTTCTTTCACTCCGACCCCGATGCTCGACGGAGAGGGGAAAGTAATGTTAGCTTCTGACGGGGGAGAAGCTGTGGAGCGTCCGCTGATTGACGTCACAACTCTCATGGCTTGTAAAAAATGGCAAGAAGTGTCCGAACTGTTTGGTACTTGCTTTTTTTTTGTTTATTTGTCATGTGATTTTATGCTCGTAGCCAATCTGACCCTTTTCTCTTTCCTCTATTTTGCAGGTTCTATGGCGAATTCTCTAGACAAGATCCAGGACAAGTTGAGACAAGGCAAAAAGAGGAAAGCTGTGATCGTTCAGACCCGACTGGTGGGTAACGATACGAGCGGCTCTGGCCCCATCGCTCGAGGCTCCCCAGGCGTGACTTCCGGTTCGAGTCTTAAGAAACACAAAGTTGGAACAACCGTTATGGACCTGACGACCAACGCTTATTCAAAACCCAAACATGTATTGCCATCATGTTTTGTGCAGCGCAACTTCTTTGAGGGAACTTCCTTGGAGGTCGAACGAGCGGACTCGCTGTTTCTTGAGCTTCCCGGAGGTTATCCCTGGCGCAGGTTATCCCTGGCGCAGGATGCCACTGTTGTCATGCGGGTGCTATCAATGGCCTCGATGTTAGCCGAGGGAAGCTCCGGCCAGGAGCGCGAAATTTGTCGCTTGAAGTCCCTCATGGACGATTCGGAGGAAAAAGTGAGGAAGGAGGCCGAGGATGCTGAGGCTACAACCAAAGAGCTGACGATGCGGGCTGACGTAATCGCCAAGCTAGAGGTGGACAAAAGGAAGGTTGTCGACCAGAATAAAAAGTTGAAAGATGCTTTCTTTCCCAAGGAGGATGAGGATTAAGACACCAAGGGTCTGATGAGAAGGGTGCACTTCTTTGCCCGGTTGGACCAGGATCTGGAAGAATTAAGGGACACGACCAAGCTAAGTTTTCAGAATGTCGTGGATCAGATCAAAGCCCTCCATCCGGAGTTGGATCTTGATACTGATCGGATAAGCTATTTGTACAAGGTCGAGGATGGTAGGATTGTAGTCCCAGATTATATGATCATTGATGATTCTCAGCCGGGTGAACCCGACCAGCCAGTCCAGCCTGAAGCTCAGCAACCTCCGAGTGAAGGTTAGGCTGGTGTCCAAGAGGAGAAAGGTAATTAGGTTGGCATGCGTGCCCAAAATATATGTAATTTATAGTTTTTGCTCGGGGACTTGGTCCCCGTTTTATGTAATTCAGAACAAGTCGGCCCTTAGGGCTCGCAGGCTCGCAGCTTCTCAATGAATGGTTTTGACCTGGGTGGTCGTTTTGTTATTTTTGCAGTGTTTTTGTTTTTACATATGACTGCCCGTCCATCGGAGGAATTTTGTTTTAAATGTATTATTTCGCTAGGTATTTTGTGCTTGCCTGGTACAAGGAATATGATATAGTGGTCGAATAGGGGGTAAATGCTCGTAAGAAAGTGTGATCCGTCGGTTAGGGAAACCGGTCAGAAGTAAGGAGGCTGGCTCCGGGTCAGTATCCAGGTCAAGATCATGGCTCGGATTCTGTTGCTTGAACGTCCCATCGTGAGCTGGGATTTTTCCTGGTCATGGTACTTAGGCAACGTTGGACTCATTTGAGTATCCGTCCGTGCGACAGTTACCTTCGTCTTCGTGAGGGGGGTCCTATTGATCAAACATTTTGGGTTGCAATGCGCGTACCTGGGTATGCAGGTTTGGTCGAACTATCTGCTCCTCATTTGGGAGTTGAGCAGGGCGACCTTCATATTAGCTATAGTATTGCTTGAGTTTCTCGGCGTTCCACGACCGAGCTAGCTCTTCCCCTTGAAGATTTTCTAAGTAATAGGTGTCACTCCCCGGATTTTCATCCCGATACAGACGCGAACGGTCGGCGAAGAGAAGAAGGTTGAGGTTGAATAAAGTCTCCAACTAGGCATTTTTATCCCGAAGGAAAGGTAATGTTGCATAAACCTGGAAAGAGATGGATAAAATGGTTGCGAACCAGAGAAACTGAGAAAGGGGGTTGGTTACGACCTGAGAAGGTATTAGCACCCAGATCGTCCGTCGTACTCGACGGGATCCATGCTTACAAGATTATGTTTAAAAGGGGTAGGTGTGTGTGCTATCTGTGTGTAAAAGCTAGGTAAAGAAAGTACAAGTGTCAGTGCAAAAGGGTGTGAATTGCTCAAGAACTGAGGCTTTAGAAAGAAGGCTGAAAGAGGGGGATGACAAAGAGACTTTTGTTCGATAACTATTAAGTTATGCCTACATATCCTCTCGTGCAATGAGCAAGTCAGAACACCGTAGTTCAAATCAAAGAGACTGAAAATGATTGACTATGAACTGCTTTCTTGTCTATGCTCAAGTGTATGACTCGTCTGGCTCAAGTGCTAACTGTCTTGCATTAGACGGAAGAAGCGAGTTCTCGTTTATGAATGAGTGTGATGAGAAAAGAATCCCGAAGGAGACGCTTATTGTTTGTTTTTGTGTTTTCAGTTTTTTATTGTTTTTGGTGTTTTGCATAGGATTATGAGCTTAAGCCTAAATCAAGGGTTTGTAAACTCATTATATCCTCCCTGATTAGGGATAATGAGCCTACTTAAGTATGAGATAAGCATCTCAACTCAATTACCATGATGATGTAGGATTAAGATCATTAACCTACTTGTGAATATTAATGTTTTTGTTTTTTTGTTTAGTGTTAAGTAACGAGTTTAATCTCTAATCACAGATTAGTGAACTCATTACACCATCCTAATAGAAGGATGATAGATGAGAACACTTAAGCTAAGGAAGACTCCTCAACTTAATCCATGGTTAGGGACTAAATTCATTAGATAACAAGCCTTTATTAAATGGATTTTAATTAAAGAGTGAGATTAAGAAGTGAGTTTTAAGTTTGTAAGACAACTTGAGGGGGACTTGTCCATTAAACATTAGGGTCAATCCCTCTTAACCATAAGGAAGAGATATAACCCTAATGTAAGGCCTAAGTTACAAGATAAAGTCTTAGTTATTATTAATGTGTTTTGATTAATAGGTGTAAACTAATTAAAGGTTTAACACTAATGATTAAAGTTATACACTCCATCCTAAGATAAGGATGCATGCATAACCCTAATTCAAAGTCCTAAAGCTTTAAGAGTTTAGCCTCTGATTATTGAGATGAGAAGAGATACTCAAGGAGACTCAAAGGTAAAAGACTAGGGGGACTATATACAACCCTAAAAATTATCATGTTTGGATATCCTATGGTTTGTGAGGCTTAAGAGAAAAGATCTTCAGGAAGGCCACCATGGAAGAAGCAAATGAAAAGAGAAGGAAAGGAGAGAATAAGTTACTTACTTCATGAAGAAGATAATTAACTTAGGAGAAAAGGAAGGATCAAGAGAAGCACAAGTGAAACAAGTTCACTTCAAAGACGAATAAATGATGCAAATGCAAAGGAAAGAAGAGGTGGGAGGTGAAGGCAAATCCACCTCCCAGATAACTTACCAAAAGTTCCTGAAATGTTAGTATGAATGCATAAGACATAAAGCACAAAGAAATGAGATGAATAAGGATGCAAAGACCAAAGCCAGAAGTGATTATGCAATGCAAATGTGTTATTAAATGATGCAAATTCAAACAAGATGCATATGAATGATCATACAAGGATGAGATGCAATGGAAGCATGTTTAGAAGCATGAAAACACGTGGATGTTCATGGAATGTAATGAATGCAAAACATAGAAAATGAATGAAGAAATGATCAAGCAATGTTCAAGTATGTCTTAAGATGTCTAAGATATCATACAAATGCTTGAAATGTCATGGCAAGTTCACAATTTCATGATATGCAAAGAAGAATGCAAATGAAGATGCAAAATTAGGGTTTTAAGGCAACATGAGATGCATATGACCAAAACAGAAGCATTCACCATGATAAAAAAATGAAATTGATCACAAACAAACCCTAATCCCATATAAGATGACACCCCAAAAGAGAAATTCAGAAGCCAATCCTAGTGAAAGTTATGAAATTTCTAAGATAACTAGGGTTTTTGGGTGCTTCTAAAGGGAAAATGCAAATCAAATTGAAAATTCAAGATAAAAATATGAGATAAATAATCTAGAAACTATATGAAATATGTCAAACAATGCAAGAAGAATCAAGTTCAAACTCATCATGGTTAGGCAGAAATGAAATTTTCAAGTTAGGGTTAAAAAATGTGAATTTTAAGAACCCTAATTCAAAGAAAATTGTGAAAATGTTATCAAACCTAAAAAGAAATTTGTATGGTGAGTTCGAAAATGTTTCTAAATGTATTGGAATACTTCGTGAATTTTTTGGTGATTTTTAGAAACCTAAATGCATATTTAATTCATTAAAATCAATTAATTAATTAAATAAAACATTTAAATATTTTATAAAAAAAATTTTAATGCAAAAATTAAAATAAAAAATGTTTTCAGGTTAAGAAAAATATTTGAAACAAAAATGCTAAGTTTGAGATTTTTTTGATGGTTTTGCTATTTTAAATAGATTGGACAAAAGAAATGTAATAAAATGAAGATAAAATGAAAATAATGGAAAGTATGATGATCCAGTGGCTGAGATTTGAACTGGGAAAGACTAGGTTGACTGCGCACGTTAATAAAGGGCCAGGATTGAATCTGAGGAATTTAAATTAATTAATCCTAATTAATCTAATTAATTATGAATTAAGTTTTAATGAAGCAATCTGAGCCATTCAAACACGCGCTAAGCAAGATCCTACGACCTACATTCAAACTGGGAAGATTAACCCTAATCCTAACCCTAGACATTTTCAGGTGACCGGAGCAAGCTCCGGTCATCTTCTCCGGTGACACCCTCAACCTATCTTCCACCACAGGCCATGAAACTTCACCAAAATCTCCAGAAATGATCTATGAACATCACTAAACAATAATCCAACACCAAAAATCATTTATTTTCAGAAACCAACATGAATCGAAGAAAACTTCTTTTAGGTCAAAAATTTCAGAGATACGGTTCATGCTCATTTCTTCATCATTTTCAAAAACAACAAGTGCAGTGTGATCAGGGGAACATGGGGAACATTTCTAGAACATAAAATGAAGCTTCTGGAAATAAAGTTTGAGATGGCTACCTGAGCTGAAGCTTTCACTCCCTGAGCTTTTTGGCCTCTTTCTTTGCTCAATCCACCTCCAATGAACTCCCTGATGATGTTGCAGTGCTTAGAACAAGTTTGTGGGGGCTTGGTTTGAGAGATACAGTTCCTCTGCACCAGAAATCGTGTTTTTGTTTTGTGAGGTTTCAGGCCATGGCAAGGGGTGGGAAATGATCCTTATGATGTGTGGAGATGATTGGTGGTGAAAGTTTTGAGTTTGAGTGGCTGAGGAGTGAGTTTCAAAGGAATGAAGATTTTGGGGATTTTTGTGAAAACTTAGTTGTGGGAGGATTCAGCCTTGTGTGTGTTATGAAATGAGTTGCATAATGTTAGTATAGGCCAATGGGAGTGATCAGAAAGTGGGTGGTGGCATAGTGTGATTGGTATGGGCCAAGTTGCAAAAATGTCAATGGATGTGTACTTGAGGTATGGCACAAGTCAGAGTTGTTTCAAGGGGTGTCTTGGCCTCAGCTGAGTTTGTGGATGGCCCTTGGGTTGAATTTGTGCAGCTGGATCACTTGGATGAAGAGATATCATAGGTTTTGCAAATTTCCCTCTTTGGAATTTCTTGAAGTGCAAGGCATAGAAACTTATGATTTTTTGTGCAATCTTGATCAAAATATGTTGCATTGTGTTGGTATGATGTTTAGAAGTTGATTAGAGGTCATGAAATGGCTTGGCAAGTGAATTTGCAAAATTCCCTCTTTGGTGCATACTTGAAAATTATAGGATTTTTGCCAACTTTGAAAGGCCATATCTTGAATTCTAGGATGAATCAAGACATGTTCTTGTAATTTTTGAAAATGGGAAGACATAATCTACAACTTTCATGTCTAAGAATTTTTCATTTGAAGCATTTTTGGTCATGAAAGAATAGGTTGAATATCTTTCCCAAAATGGAAAGTTTCCATTACAAGTCATTTCCAAAAATAGCAAGCTTGCATTTGGCTTGAAATTCTTCAATCTTGTGAACTTCTAACCAATTCTAAGATCAAATAAAGATCATAGAACCTCAAAATGATGAATGTGACCCTTTGGTACCATTGTTGGGGGCCTCAGATGCCCTGATTTTGACTTTACTTGCTCAAGAAGTTACCCAATGATCAGATGACTTCCACAGTGAATTTCTTCATCAAACTTGGTACACATGATCCTTATAACATATTAAGACCATTATAAACAAGAATGACAAAAAAATTTGGGATTAAGGCCTCTGAAACCAAAACCCTAATTTTAGGTCATCTGTGTAGGAAATCTTCAGTCTGCCTCTATGCCTTTGCCATGCTTTGTGATCTCTTGACTTTTATGAACTTTGGGGGCATATTATGATCATGGAACACTCATGGACCCTCTTGACAAGCTTCAAGGCCTTTGGGATGGCTCAGATCACTTCTTGGATTGCTTAGATCACAAACCCTAGATGCAGATGAAATGAACTATGCAGTGGGATATGATATGCTTATGCTAATGCAAAAATGAAAGATCACAAGCCATGGTGTGAGAAAAAGTGAGGGCAAATTTGGGGTGTTTACAGCTGCCCCTATTCAAGCATGAATTAGCTGTGCAGGATGTAAGCGCCTGGCTTAACAGACAAACAAGATAACTTGTGGTTGAATACCAAAGACAGTCCGAAATTTGCACTCCCTAGGGAGAAGAAGAAAAGGGATATAAATTGTAAAAGATAGTATAATATGAGTATCAAATGAAAGCGATGGAGGAAGACCATCGAGCAGAGGACGACTGGTGGGGGTAAACGGTAAGTAGAGCAATGACGGGGATGGCCATCATGCTGGGAAATAAAGAAACCGCGACGGGGACGACCATCGGGTAAGGAAATAAAATTCTCTGGGGGTCAAAAGAATGAGGGAAACACTGAAGGGGACATCCATCAGGTTGAATAAAAAAGATCAACGATGGGGACGACCATCGGGTAAGACTGATGAAGGATGATCATCAGAAAAAAGGGACCACGACGGGGACGGCCATCGGGTTTAAAGAATAAATGAAATAATGATGAGGGATGATCATCAAAGGTGAAGGACGATCACCTAGCAGGGGACGGCCTGCTCTTTATCACGACATAGGACGAATGCCGGATAGAAAAGATTAACGATGGGGACGGCTATAGGGTAAGCATGATGAAGGACGATCATCAAGAGGTGAAGGACGATCACCTAGCAGGGTACGGCTGCTCTTGGGGATTATCGCGACATAGGACGAATGCCGGATAACAAGATCAACGATGGGGACGGCCATCGAATAAATGATGAGGGACAACCATCATAAGGTGAAGGACGATCACCTAGCAGGGGACGACTGCTGAAAATATCACGACATAAGACGAATGCTGGATAGAAAGTTCCAACAATGGGGATTCCACTGGGGTAGGGATGAGGGATGGTCATCCAGAGGTGAAGGACAATCACCTGGCAGGGGACGGCTGCCGAAAATATCATGACATAAGACGAATGTCGGATAGAAAAAGTTGTTTTGTTTATGTGGGGATGTAAACATGGACGAGTGCTTACGCTTTAAAATAAAAGGTACAAGTGTTTGATAATGTGTATAGAATAAAGATGCGGACGAGCATCCTTAGAACCATGATACAGACGAGTATCGATAGAAACAAACACTGACACGTGCTTGAAGAATGATGATACGGACGAGTATCAATCGGCTGAGCAAAAAACACGGACGAGTGTTGAATCTGCTGAGGGGGTAATATATACAAGATACAGACGAGTATCAAAGACTTATGTATAAGTATGCACAAGTATGATCTGTTGGGGAAATATGTGCAAGGCACGAACGAGTGCCAAAAGATTAAGCAAAGGACACTGACGAGTGTTTTGACTTGCTGGTGAAGTATGACACAAACGAGTGTCCAAAAGAGTATGTACAAGTATGAACAAATATTTGTATTGAGAATGCAGAAGGTATTCTGGCTTTGTCTGCGGGGGATAAGTTTTATATGTTGTTGGTGAAGTGAATATGGTATTTGCAGGTGACTGGCTCGAACCTGGATCATGATCATGCAAATGTTTGATTTTTGCTGTAATGCTCCGTTTTAGACGGAATGCTACGCTTATTTTGGTGAATATAATGTGAATGCTATGATTATGCAAATGAGAAACCCGATGCGAAATCCGGATCCTGCGGGGATAAAGATCTCTGGTTTATCTGTCCGGAGGGAGAACTCCGCTGGGGACGAGGAAGTTTCAGCAACTCCGCTGGGGAAGTATTTCATGTATTGCTCTACTGGGGAGAGAATGGAAACTCTGTGGGGAAGCAAATCCCCCGACTCTGCTGAGGATGAGAAAATCCTGGCAACTCTGGTGGGGAATAGAAAGTTCCTGACCATTTTGCTGGGGAAAAAGCTGCCAGGCATTGCTCGGGAGATCCCGCTTGGGGAGGAAATAACTTCTGGGAAGTAATACGCTGGGGATTGATGAATTCCTCAAGGGATCCCCTGGGGGGATAAAAACTTCGCGAGGAAATACTTCTTGTCAAAGAGTCCTGCTGATGATGTGACTGCTGGCTTGGCTGGGGAACAATACTTGATATGGCCCGTGCTGTGAAAGATTGTCTGCCTTGAGTACCTGCAACCTGTTAAGACAAAGGAAACGCACAAGTGTCCCGCGGTATCCTCAACCGGATTCTGTCATAGGAGTTAGATTTACCTGAGAGTAACATATTTCCTGCAAGAATTTATTAAAATGGCTCATATGTTTTATGCAAGTGTTGTACCATGAATTTTGGACATTTTGCAAACGAAACAAAAATGTACAAAAAATAAAGTGTGACTGAATATTCTGATTTTATTGATTTGTGTGCCCTGAATAGGAAAGTACAGTCAAAGAAGCGAATCCCCTGAAAGGAGGAGATTGCTGCAAATTGAGAAAATAAAAGTGTTGGCAATGTTTGAATTTGACGCTCTAGTGAGCTTCCTTTGCTATGACCTGTATGACCTTTACGTTCTTCTCATTTTGCTTTCTGAAGAAGGTTGATTCTGACCGACGCTTTATCCTTTTGAAGCTTGCCATGTTGTGAGTAATACAGACAAATTTAGAATGCAATTGTTCGCTTATTCCCTGATTTTGCGTGGATCGCCCTTTCGGGTTTTCAATCCACCAGGATACCTATTTTTGCCTGAGCTGTCCGATGTGGCTTTTCAACTCAGCGAGTGTACATTTTTTTTAATTTTTCCCTTATTTTTGCCTGAGTCTTTTATTCTGTTTTTGACTCGCCGCCCTAATTTTGCTTGGACTTACATTCTGTTTTTATGTCCAGCGGGTCATTTTATGCGAAGTATTTTTTAACTGCATCTGAATTCACAGGAGATAAGAAATCCTCGTCATCTAAAGTAGTGAGCATCAGCGCTCCACCAGAGAAAACTTTCTTTACTATGAATGGGCCTTCATAGTTTGGCGTTCATTTGCCCATGTGGTCTGTATGAGGAAGAAGAAGTCTTTTCAGAACAAGCTCTCCCACTTGGTATTCCCGAGGTCTGACTTTCTGATCGAAGGCTTTCTTCATTCGCTTATGATATAACTACCTATGACAGATGGCCGCTAATCTCTTTTCTTCAATCAGACTTAGTTGATTATATCGAGACCGGACCCATTCTGCTTCGTCTAGTTTCACATCCATCATTACCCTTAAGGAGGGTAGTTCAACTTCAACAGGTAGGACAACTTCCATACCATATACAAGCTGATAAGGTGTTGCCCCAGTAGATGTTGTGATAGAGGTTCGGTACCCATGCAAGACAAATGGTAGCATTTCGTGCCAATCTTTGTAGGTGACTACCATCTTTTGCACAATCTTCTTGATATTCTTGTTAGCGGCCTCAACAACGCCATTCATCTTTGGCCTGTAAGGAGAAGAGTTGTGATGTTGAATTTTGAAATCCCGACAAAGTTCTGCAATCATCTTGTTGTTCAAATTGGAACCATTATCAGTAATGATTTGCTCGGGCACCCCATATCGACAGATGATATCCCTTTTCAGAAATCGAGCTACCACTTGGCTAGTTACATTTGCATACGAAGCTGCTTCAACCCATTTGGTGAAGTAATCAATGGCTACCAGGATGAAACTGTGACCATTTGAAGCAGTCAGTTCAATCTTTCCAATCATATCAATGCCCACATGGCAAAGGGCCAAGATGAAGACATTACATTCAAAGGATTCGGAGGCACATGCACTTTATCTACGTAGATCTGGAATTTGTGGCATTTTTTGGCGTAGGCACAACAATGTGCATCCATTGTGATCCAGTAGTAACCTGATCTTAATCACTTCTTTGCCATTGCATGTTCTCCGGCATGGGTACCGAAAGAACCTTCATGTACTTCGTGCATCAGTAGATCTACTTCCTTCTTGTCAACACATCTGAGCAAGACCATGTCGAAGTTTCGTTTGTACAAAGAGCCATCAGTATTGAGGAAGAAACTTCCGGCTAGCCTTCTTAATGTCTTCTTATCATTTGACGATGCCCCATGTAGGTATGTCTGAGTCTCCAAGAAGCATTTGATGTCATGGTACCAAGGCTTGTTGTCAGTAACAGTGTCCACAGAGAATACATATGCTGGTCTGTCCAGTCTGGATACCAAAATCCGAGGCACATAATTAGCAGTCTGTACTTTGATCATGAATGAAATGGTAGCCAAAGCATCTGCAAACTGATTCTCATCTCGAGGGATGTATTCAAGCTTAACTGTTGTGAAGAAGGTCAATAATCTCCTCGTATAGTCATGGTAGGGAACCAGATGCTCTTGATGAGAGTACCACTTGTCGTTGGTCTGATTGATTACCAAAGCTGAATCTCCGAATACATTCAAAGTTTTGATCTTGAGGTCAATGGCTTCCTCAAGACCCATGATACAAGCTTCGTATTATGCTTCGTTGTTAGTGCAAGCAAAGGTGAGTTGTGCTGAGAAAGGCATATGGACTCCCTTGGGTGTGATAAGTACGACACCAACCCCACGACCGTTGCAATTAACTGCCCCGTCAAACATCATAGTCCATGCTTCTTCTGGGCCAGGCCCTTCAGTGTGAACTGGCTCTTCACAATCTTTTGCTTTCAAGAACATGATGTCTTCATCGGGGAATTTAAATCTCATAGGCTGGTAATCATCAATGGGTTGCTCAGCCAGATAGTCAAACAATACACTGCCTTTGATGGCTTTCTGAGATGTATATTGGATGTCATATTCTGTTAGAATCATTTGCCATCTTGCAACCCTTCCGGTAAGTGTTGGCTTCTCAAATATGTACTTGACTGGATCCATCTTTGAGATCAACAAGGTAGTATGAGCCAACATATATTGTCTTAGTCGGCGAGCAACCCACGCTAAAGCATAACAGGTTTTCTCGAACAGTGAATAACTTTGTTCACAGTCGGTAAACTTTTTGCTTAGGTAGTATATTGCATACTCTTTTCGACCAGACTCGTCATGCTGGCCCAACACACACCCCATTGACTCTTCTAATACTGTCAGATACATGATTATAGGTCTTCCTTCGATTGGGGGCATGAGAATTGGAGGTTCTTGCAGATATTCTTTGATCTTGTCAAAAGCTCTCTGAAAATCATCGTTCCACCTGACTGTTTATTCCTTTCTTAACAGCTTGAACAAGGGTTTGCAGATTGCAGTGAGATGAGATATGAACCTTGAGATGTAGTTCAATCTACCTAGGAACCCTCGAACTTCTTTCTTAGTCTTAGGTGCAAGCATCTCCTGAATGGCTTTCACTTTGTCGGGATCAACCTCAATTCCTTTTTCACTTACAATAAAACCCAACGGCTTACCAGAACGTACCCTGAATGTGCACTTGTTGGGGTTCAACTTAAACTGATACTTCCTCAGACGCTTGAACAGTTTCAGTAGATTCACCAAATGATCTTCTTTTGTAAGGGACTTGGTGATCATGTCATCCATATAGCACTCGATTTCTTTGTGGATCATATTGTGGAATAAGGTTACCATAGACCGTTGATATGTTGCACCGATGTTCTTCAGACCAAACGGCATTACCTTGTAACAAAATGTACCCCAAGGTGTGATGAAAGTTGTATTCTCCATGTCTTCAGGTGACATCTTAATCTGATTGTATCCATAAAATCCATCCATGAAAGAAAATACCGAGAACTGAGTTGTGTTATCCACCAATACATCAATGTGAGGTAATGGGAAATCATCCTTCGGGCTTGCTCTGTTCAGATCCCGGTAATCCACACACATACGCACCTTGTCATCCTTCTTAGGTACGGGTACAATGTTAGTAACCCACGACGGTTAACTAGTTACAGCAAGAACATTGGCGTCCCATTGCTTCTGTACTTCCTCTTTTATTTTCATAGCCATGTCTGGGCGAGTACGGCGTAGCTTCTGTTTGACAGGCGGACAATCTTCTTTCATTGGCAATCTGTGCATGACAATATCCGTATCTAGATCTGGCATATCTTGATAGGACCAAGTGAACACGTCAACATATTCCCGAAGCATACTGATGAGTTGTTCTTTCACTGGAGCTTGCAGACTGGCCCCGATCTTCACTTCCTTTACATCTTCCTCGGTACCAAGATTGATAGTTTCAACCTCCTCCTGATGAGGAGAAATCACGTTTTCCTCTTGTCTCAACAACCTGGCCAACTCTTCAGGCAAATCATAGTCTTCATCAACCCATTCATCTGCTTGATTAATTGGATTGTCGAAGTCATATAAGGTCATAGCAGTGTCATTGTCGGTGCAATATGGAGGATTATCTCTGCAAGGGTTGAGATTTGTTCATTTTAGTGATTGATTTTATTTTATTTATAAAAAGTTTGAATGGAGTTATTATTGAAAAACATTGCCATTTATTTTTTTGTGCGAAAATAACAAAAATGAAAAACAATGAGCGAAAAGATCGTTTGCAAAAGATGTCCATTTGTTCATTAATCATTCTTTTGCACAAAATACAAATATGTCCCTATTACAAAATGAGTCCTGACACCTTGGGCAAGATGTAGGACTTGATGCATGCTTAAACAGGAAATAATAATTACTCTGCAGAAGTAATCCTTATAATTTCCTAGGAAGACCAGTTGAGGACTTGCTGGCCTGGGACCCTTGGATGAATCCAGCTTTCCAGGTTGAAGTCTCTTTCAGCCTTGTCTTCCACATTGTTGATTGCATTCGGGGTCAGCATTCCCCCATTGATAAACTTGGGAGCTTCAACAACCTTCTCTTGGACCTGTCGGGATGGTTTGTAACCCAACCCGAACTTGTCTTCCTTAATCTGAACTTGCAGCAGCTTGCCCCAGCCCTGGGCATTCCCGTCTTCAACAACCTTCTGAGCTTGATTGTAAGAAGAGATTGAAGTTCCAGATACTTTAGTTGTTGCTTCATTGACATTGAGGTCCTCAAACCCTTGGCTCATTGTCTCATGGATCTCTCCGTCCATCTCATTTTACTTGTAAGTAGCTAGATGATTGACGAAGATATCCTCATCCCCACAGATTGTGATGACTTGGCCTTCCCATTCGTATTTTAACTTCTAGTGAAGGGTCGACGTTATAGTGCCAGCAGTATGAATCCAAGGCCGACCCAACAGACAGTTATAGGCAGGCTGAATGTCCATCACGTATAAGATAGTTTTGAAGATCTGTGGGCCAATTACCACAGGAAACTCAATTTCCCCAAGAACCAATCTTTTAGAACCGTCAAAGGCTCTCACAACTAGGTTATTTGGACGCAGTGCAAGACCATCATATTCCATCTTGACCAAGGATTTCTTTGGAAGAACATTGAGTGAGGACCCAGTGTCAACCAGGATGTGAGAAAGAACATCACCTTTACACTTCAAGGTGATATGTAAAGCCTTATTATGGTTACGGCCCTCCGTAGTTAGATCATCATCGGTGAACCCTAGTCAATGACTAGTATTGATATTAGAAACCACCGTTTCTAGCTGATTAACTGTAATCTCTTCTGGCACGTAAGCTGCGTGCAGGACTTTGAGAAGTGCATTCGTGTGAGCTTCGGAACACATTAGCAGTGATAGAATAGAGATTTTGGAGGGTGTCTGATGGAGATGGTCCACAACTTTATAGTCACTCTTCTTGATTATTTTTATGAACTCGTCCACATCCTGGTCAAAGGATGTCTTCTGATTTTCTTTGGCAATAGGTTCTTCAGGCACCACACTCTTGCCCTTAGTCTTGGTAGCAGCTCTGCTTCAGCATTAGTCCTTGGGAATTGTGAGGCAAAGAGACGTCCGTTTCGGGTGAAGCCTCCGCCTCCCCATACATTATCAACCTGTGGTGTAGGAGTGTCAAAAGTGACTTTCTTTCCGCCGCAATATAAATCTGAGCCGTAGTGCCAAGGCACGACACTACTGCTGTCATATGGAACTGGTCTAGGCATTATGATGGTAAGCAGACTGATTGCTGCGGAAGAAGGAGTTGAGACAGTTTGAGGTTCATAATAAATTGTGACAGGAGGTCTGACCGGAGATGGTGCTGGTGATGAAGGTTGCTGATGTTGATGGAGATGTGAATGTGAGTTGTTGAAAGGATCTGGAACGTGGATTGTTGCCGGATCATAATAGATGGTGACTGTGGAAATGTATTCATTGATGGCTGTTGTTGTTGTAGAAGGATGTGTTGAACTGATGTTTGTTGAAGTTGAAGAAGGGATGGTTGTTGATGTTGTAGAAGAATCTGTTGGAATGATTGTTGTTGAAGTTGTAGGAGCGACATCCATTATATCGGATGAAATGATTTGTGTTGGTGTTGTAGGAGGAATGGTTGTTGATGTTGTAGGAGTTGGAATTGTTGAAGTGATCTGCAAAATGCCTTCTTTGATAAGATTGTTGATACCGGTCTTCAATTTTGCACAACCGTTGGTAGAAATCTTGCAAGCTTCGCAATGGGCCTCACAACCCGGGAACACTTGGCATTTCAAAAGCCGGGCTTTAACCTCGACCAGAGGTGTTTGAATACTTGCAACACTATCAATTTGGTTCACTGGTTGATCCTCCTCAATGGAATTTACCCTAGGCCCACCATGGCTAGCATAGGATTCTTGATAACAGTTGGAGGGGGTGCAAATTTGACTGCCTTAGAATCAATCAAATCTTGAACCTTCATGTGTAAGGCCCTGCATTTCTCTGTTGTATGGCCAGGTGCATTGGAGTGGAAGGCACATCTGGCATTAACATCATAGTTTCTTGGAAGATTATGGGGATCTGGTGGGGCCAAAGTCCTCAATTCAATCAGATTGAGCTTCAATAAATGTGGAAGTAAGGCAGCGTAGGGCATCAGAATAGGATCGATAACCCTATTGATTTGTGAAGTCCTCTGTTGAAACGGACGCTGTTGCTGATTGTTATTGTTGTAAGATCTCTGTTGAGGAAATTGTTGTTGCGGTGGGAAGTGTTGTTGTTGTGGAGGATAATGTTGTTGAGGTGCTGGAGCTGGAATGGTGACAGCAGCTACTGATCTTAGCATGTATTGAGGCCTACTTCTGCCCATATGCACTGAGTTGGTTTCACCTGTCCTGCGAGGTCCCGAGAAAGGTTTTCTTGCATTGCTGGAACTAGCACCGTTGTCTGAAATTTTTCCTATCTTCAAAAGACTCTCAATTCTCTCACCAGCTATAACTACATCCGCAAAGGTAGTGGAAGAGAAAGCAGCAAGTCTTTCAATGTAAGTTCCTTGCAGGGTGTTCATGAACATGTCAGCCATTTCTCTCTCAGACATCGGAGGCTGGACAGCAGCAGTAAGCTGTCTCCATCTTTGGGCATATTCCCTGAAGCTTTCTCTTGATGATTGAGACATACCCATTAGGAGAGTCCTGTTAGGAGCCATGTCCATGTTATATTGATACTGGCGTATGAAAGCTTCGGCCAAATCCTTCCAGTTTCTAATTGTTGCTCTGTACAGGTGAGAATACCATTCACGGGATGCCCCGGTCAGACTGTCTTCGAAGTAGAACATCCACAACTTTTTGTCCATGGTATAAGCTTTCAGTCTCCCCAGAAAGGACTGCAGGTGAGTACTTGGACAAGAGGTACCATTATATTTCTCAAAGCAAGGAGGCTTGAATTTGTGAGGAATTCTGACTCCCTCAACTAAACCCATGTCCATTACATCAAATCCCAAAGAGTTTTAGGACTCCAAAGATCTCAGCTATTCCGCTATTTCGTCCAGACGACGATCATAGGCTTCATCCCCAACACCAATTACTGTAAACTGTTCCTCTTGAGGGTCCTCTTGCAAGGCACGATCTCCAGTGTTTCCTTGGGTATTTCTGATAGAATTGACTTCAGGATTGAGGTGAGGCCCAAACTCTGGCGGATCTGTTCGTGGCTTCCCGTGATCATTGTTGCTAGTACCTCCTGTACCTGGATGATTCTCTTCTGGAGTTTTCCGCTCGACTAACTCTCTTAATCTTTCTTGGCTTTGGGCCAACCCAGTCATTACTGCCATGAACTGGTTCATCTGAGCCCTCATCTCAGTTCTTTCATTAGCCATCTGAGTTCTCACGTCAGTCAGATCTTGTTGAACTTGGTCCATCTGTAAGCTCGGAAGGTTGTTTCTTGTAGGATACCGGTGAACTCTGTTGATGGGGAAACCCATCCTATGAGCAATGTTTCCTGAAACAACAGAAAAGTGAGAAAACAACAATGAAAACACCTACAAAACAAAGAATGAGGTTAGTATGCAATGCAATATGTCTATTTGTCTTCCAAGGGTATCCGATTTGGTTCTTTGGTTTTGACCTTCCAGACCTCTAGGAATGAAGATGCTGAAGAGAAGTGAGGTCCAAGAGAAAATCCAAATAATACATAAACCACATATTACAAATGCAAAAGATACATAGTTTATGATTACAACAAGTTCCCATGGTGGGTCAAAATACAATTAAGTCGAGAAATACAACAAAATCACCATGAGAAATAAAGTACAACAAAAAAAAATACAAGTACAAAGAAATCAAACATCCAGCCCAAAGTCATCCTCCTTGACTTCCTTCAGGAAAGCATCAGTCACTGGTCCAACTGGATGCTATGTGATGGTCCTGATAAGGAGGTTCCTGGTGGCAATGGCACTTGTCAACTTCTGGTATTTGTCTTGGTATTTTGATCTCTTCAACCCCGCTCGGAGTTTCAACTCGGAGATTTCCTTCTGTGCCGCTAACAGGGCTTCATGACTCTTCTTCTCATTAGCTTCCAGCTGCTCTATCCTATCCCGTGTCTTCTGATCTTCTTGCAAACGAGCCTTAGTGATCCTGATCCACCTAGCCTGACTCTCCTCTAGGTAATGCTCAACTCTGGTCTTCTTAATCTTAGCTTCTTTGCAATTATTCTTCAATACCAACTCCCCTACTCGGGCTTTTCTGATGTAATCGTCAGTCTTCTCAATCTTAGTCACATGCTCGATACGGAGCTTCTCTAACCTCTCATTGTCCAGACGACTATCATTCCTCTCCCAGAGGGTCTTCTTTAGAGCTTCAGAAAGCTGGGTATTCCTCTCTTCCAACTTCTCAAACTCCTCTAAACTGACTGTAGCTACAGGCTCTACTGCTGATGGCCCTGGCAAATCCTCTAGGGTGAATGGCATGCGGGTGATTTGTCCTCTAATGCGAGACCAATCAATGCACTGAGCTGAAGCTATGTTGTTGCACTTGCCAAGAATAACAGTCCCTTTTGTCTGTATGTTATCCCAAGCCCAGGCTGCTTGTCGGATGATGTCATGATTATTCTGAACATCACAGTAAAGGGTCTATGCTAAATCCTGCTCTCTTGGTGGATGTACTAAGGCATACCCATGTTACCTTTTGAAAAGAAAAGGATTGTAGTTGATGCAACCCTTCACTCCAATAAGAGGTACATTGGGATATTGCCCATAGCTTGTAATTATGTCCCTGCCCTTGGTGCTCTGAGTACACCACCTGATGTCTTCTGAAGTGAGCGCAATCATTCTCTTAGCCCAATTTCTTGACTGATGAGGATTCAGGAAAGTTTCTGTCTTTGGCAGGTGTCTCAATAACCAACAGTAGAAGAGAGGTGCATAACATTTGACTAGTCTTCCCCTCTGTTTCTCATTTCTCTGATGCACTGAGTAGTAGAAATCCCCTAGCAAGGTAGGAACTGGATTCTTCAGCAGGAAGATATGGATATCATTCTTGCTTACAAACTTAGGCTCGTCTGCAAACAAGATGATTCCATATACACTAAGAGCCAGGAGAGCACAAACAGTTTCCCACTTCCCTGTTGCAGCATGACTGGTGGCATGAGTGATCAAGAAGTCCAAATGGAGGCATGGAATTCCAGCCTTGGTAGTCATATGCTGATCAATAATGGTGTTTTCCAAATACAGAGCCTTAGCTATGTCTTCATTCCTAGGAGCAGTCATCTCAGGGTTGAAAGGGTTTCCTCTTCTGATGGGGACACCCAACAACATGGAAAACTCTTCCAACAAAGGACCCATCAGAAAGTCTGGGAAAGTGAAACATCTGAGAGGAGGGTCATAAAACTGAAGGCAAGTGTGGATCATGCTCCTCTATGATGCATCCAAGTCTATGATAATGCCCATAATACCACCATAATGTTCCCTGAATAAAGGGACATGATCAAGAGTGATAAGTGCCTGAATCTGCCTGATGCCTGCTAGGGAGGGCTCAAAGAAATGGTAAGTGATGTTGCTCTTCCTGGATGAGTCCATACTGACAATGGATGTTGATGAAGATAACTGAGGAGAAATACTGATGAAGACAATTGGAGAAGATATCAGCTGAAGAAGATCTCTGAGGAAGATAACTGATGAAGATGGCTGAGCAGAAGAATAGTCAAAACCAAACCAAATATGATGTTGATACCCTATAAAACAAATAGACAAATGTTAAAATGATGCAAAATGATGTATGTAGGATGATATGCAAGGGTTTGTGATCAGGTGTTAGATTTGTCATTTGCTCTGATAGGGTCCATGAGTGTTCAGAAATCCAGATGAGGGCTAGAGAACCAGTAACCAGGTGGGGGACTCAAATAAAGAGTCACAAGTCTAGGGTTTCATAAGATCAGTCCAAGATAGTGTAACCTTAAAACAAAATCAGTAACAGGGTATGTTGAGGCCAATGGTTCCTACAAACCTGTAAATATCCAAACCCACTCACAGGTATTGTTCTAGAACAAGGATCCTCAGACTTGGATCTATTATGAGAAGTGTAAACACTTCTAACCCGGAGGTACAATGTTTACATTAATCATAAAGGACCCTCCTCTAATTCACCTCAGATGCTGAAGGTCATCTAAAAAGGTCATCCAGACTTAGCAGGCTTCCCAGATAGCCCTAACACTACACAAAATCCGTAGCACAGAGTTCTCAAGAAGAAACCCATGTCCGAACCGTGTTTCATATTCCCGCACCAGACCGAAATGGAATGGGAAAGAATATGAAGCCACTCTAATCCTATGTGTCACTCAGGCTCCCAGTGTGGAACCTTTCTCACTGAGATACCCCACCCACCAAGGCAAACCAACAAATCCAACACATGATATGATGACAATAATATGAAATGCATAAACAGTAAATGAAAGTGATAAATAAAGTTGTACAAAAAGCAATAAACAAAAAGCACACATAACACCCCCATAAACACAAATCAAACAAGCGCTAGGAGTAACCCACAAAAAGAACCAGAAGCCCTGGTTGCAAAGGTTCCCCAGCAGAGTCGCCAAGCTGTCGCTCCTCGGATTTTCATCCCGGTGCAGACGCGAACGGTCGGCGAAGAGAAGAAGGTTGAGGTTGAATAGAGTCGCCAACTAGGAATTTTTATCCCGAAGGAAAGGTAATGATGCATAAACCTGGAAAGAGATGGATAAGACTGTTGCGAACCAGAGAAATTGAGAAAGGGGGTTGGTTACGACCTGGGAAGGTATTAGCACCCAGATCGTCCGTCGTACTCGATGGGATCCACACTTACAAGATTATGTTTAAAAGGGGTAGGTGTGTGTGCTATCTGTGTGTAAAAGCTAGGGAAAGAACGTACAAGTATCAGTGCAAAAGGGTGTGAATTGCTAAGGAAATATGGCTTTAGAAAGAAGGCTGAAAGAGGGGGATGACAAAGAGACTTTTGTTCGATAACTGTTAAGTTATGCCTATGTATCCTCCCGTGCAATGAGGAAGTCAGAACACCGTAGTTCGACTCAAAGAGACTGAAAATGATTGACTATGAACTACTTGCTTGTCTATGCTCAAGTGTATGACTCGTCTGGCTCGAGTGCTAACTGTCTTGCATTAGACGGAAGAAGCGAGTTCTCGTTTATGAATGAGTGTGATGAGAAAAGAATCCCGAAGGAGACGCTTATTGTTTGTTTTTGTGTTTTCAGTTTTTTATTGTTTTTGGTGTTTTGTATAGGATTATGAGCTTAAGCCTAAATCAAGGGTTTGTAAACTCATTATATCCTCCCTGATTAGGGATAATGAGCCTACTTAAGTATGAGATAAGCATCTCAACTTAATTACCATGATGATGTAGGATTAAGATCATTAACCTACTTGTGAATATTAATGTTTTTTTTTGTTTAGTGTTAAGTAATGAATTTAATCTCTAATCACAAATTAGTGAACTCATTACACCATCCTAATAGAAGGATGATAGATGAGAACACTTAAGCTGAGGAAGACTCCTCAACTTATTCCATGGTTAAGGACTAAATTCATTAGATAACAAGCCTTTATTAAATGGATTTTAATTAAAGAGTGAGATTAAGAAGTGAGTTTTAAGTTTGTAAGACAACTTGAGGGGGACTTGTCCATTAAACATTAGGGTTAGTCCCTCTTAACCATAAGGAAGAGATAGAATCCTAATGTAAGGCCCAAGTTACAAGATAAAGTCTTAGTGATTATTAATGTGTTTTGATTAATAGGTGTAAACTAATTAAAGGTTTAACACTAAGGATTAAAGTTATACACTCCATCCTAAGATAAGGATGCAAGCATAACCCTAATTCAAAGTCCTAAAGCTTTAAGAGTTTAGCCTCTGATTATTGAGATGAGAAGAGAGACTCAAGGAGACTCAAAGGTAAAAGACTAGGGGGGACTATATACAACCCTAAAAATTATCATGTTTGGATATCCTATGGTTTGTGAGGCTTAAGAGAAAAGATCTTCAGGAAGGCCACCATGGAAGAAGCAGATGAAAAGAGAAGGAGAGAAAAGAATAAGTTACTTACTTCCTGAAGAAGATAAGTAACTTAGGAGAAAATAAAGGAGCAGAGAAGTACAAGTGTAACAAGTTCACTTCAAAGAAAAATAAAGGATGCAAATTCAAAGGAAAGAAGAGGTGGGAGGTGAAGGCAAATCCACCTTCCAGATAACTTACCAAAAGTTTCTGAAATGTTAGTATGAATGCATAAGACATAAAGCACAAAGAAATGAGATGAATAAGGATGAAAACACCAAATCCATAAGTGATTATGCAATGCAAATGTGTTATGAAATGATGCAAAGTCAAACAAGATGCATATGAATGATCATACAAGGATGAGATGCAATGGAAGCATGTTTAGAAGCATGAAAACACATGGATGTTCATGGAATGTAATGAATTAAAAACATAGAAAATGAATGAAGAAATGATCAATCAATGTTCAAGTATGTCTTAAGATGTCTAAGATGTAATACAAATGCTTGAAATGTCATGGCAAGTTCACAAGTTCATGATATGCAAAGAAGAATGCAAATGAAGATGCAAAATTAGGGTTTTAAGGCAACATGAGATGCATATGACCAAAACAGAAGCAGTCACCATGATAAAAAATTGAAATTGAGCACAAACAAACCCTAATCCCATATAAGATCACACCTCAAAGGAGAAAGTCAGGAGCCAATCCTAGTGAAAGTTATGAAATTTCTAAGTTAACTAGGGTTTTTGGGTGCTTCTAAAGGGAAAATGCAAATCAAATTAAAAATGAAAGATAAAAATATGAGATAAATAACATAGAAACTATATGCAATATGTGAAACAATGCAAGAATAATCAAGTTCAAAATCATCATGGTTAGGCAGAAATGAATTTTTCAAGTTAGGGTTAAAAAATGTGAAATTTAAGAACCCTAATTCAAAGAAAATTATGAAAATGTGATCAAACCTAAAAATAAATTTGTATGGTGAGTTTGAAAATGTTTCTAAATGTATTGGAATGATTCATGAATTTTTTGGTGATTTTTACAAACCTAAATGCATATTTAATTAATTAAAATCAATTAATTAATTAAATAAAACATTTAAATATTTTAAAATACTTTTTTAATGCAAAAATTAAAATAAAAAATGTTTTCAGGTTAAGAAAAATATTTGAAACAAAAATGCAAAGTTTGAGATTTTTTTGATGATTTTTGCTATTTAAAATAGATTGGACAAAAGAAATGTAATAAAATGAAGATAAAATGAAAATAATGGAAAGTATGATGATCTAGTTGCTGAGATTTGAACTGGGAAAGACTAGGTTGACTGCGTGCGTTAATAAAGGGCCAGGATTGAATCTGAGGAATTTAAAATAATTAATCCTAATTATTCTAATTAATTATGAATTAAGTTTCAATGAAGCAATCTGAGCCATTCAAACACGCGCTAAGCAAAATCCTACGACCTATATTCAAACTGGGAAGATTAACCCTAATCCTAACCCTAAACTTTTTTAGGTGACCGAAGCAAGATCCGGTCATCTTCTCCGGTGACACCCTCAACCTATCTTCCACCACAGGCCATGAAACTTCACCAAAATCTCCAGAAATGATCTATGAACATCACTAAACAAGTATCCAACACCAAAAATCATTTATTTTCAGAAACCAGCATGAATCGAAGAAAACTTCTTTTAGGTCAAAAATTTCAGAGATACGGTTCATGCTCATTTCTTCATCATTTTCAAAAACAACAAGTGCAGTGTGATCAGGGGAACATGGGGAACATTTCTAGAACATAAAATAAAGCTTCTGGAAATAAAGTTTGAGATGGCTACCTGAGCTGAAGCTTTCACTCCCTGAGCTTTCTGGCCTCTTTCTTTGCTCAATCCACCTCCAATGAACTCCCTGATGATGTTGCAGTGCTTAGAACAAGTTTGTGGGGCTTGGTTTGAGAGATACATTTCCTCTGCACCAGAAATCGTGTTTTTGTTTTGTGAGGTTTCATGCCATGGCAAGGGGTGGGAAATGATCATTATGATGTGTGGAGATGATTGGTGGTGAAAGTTTTGAGTTTGAGTGGCTGAGGAGTGAGTTTCGAAGGAATGAAGATTTTGGGGATTTTTGTGAAAACTTAGTTGTGTGAGGATTCAACCTTGTGTGTGTTATGAAATGAGTTGCATAATGTTAGTATAGGCCAATGGGAGTGATCAGAAAGTGGGTGGTGGCATAGTGTGATTGGTATGGGCCAAGTTGCAAAAATGTCAATGGATGTGTACTTGAGGTATGGCACAAGTCAGAGTTGTTTCAAGGGGTGTCTTGGCCTCAGCTGAGTTTGTGGATGGCCCTTGGATTGAATTTGTGCAGCTGGATCACTTGGATGAAGAGATATCATAGGTTTTGCAAATTTCCCTCTTTGGAATTTCTTGAAGTGCAAGGCATAGAAACTTGTTATTTTTTGTGCAATCTTGATCAAAATGTGTTGCATTGTGTTGGTATGATGTTTAGAAGTTGATTAGAGGTCATGAAATGGCTTGGCAAGTGAATTTGCAAAATTCCCTCTTTGGTGCATACTTGAAAATTATAGGATTTTTGCCAACTTTGAAAGGCCATATCTTGAGTTCTAGGATGAATCAAGACATGTTCTTGTACTTTTTGAAAATGGGAAGACATAATCTACAACTTTCATGTCCAAGAATTTTTCATTTGAAGCATTTTTGGTCATGAAAGAATAGGTTGAATATCTTTCCCAAAATGGAAAGTTTCCATTACAAGTCATTTCCAAAAATAGCAAGCTTGCATTTGGCTTGAAATTCTTAAATCTTGTGAACTTTTAACCACTTCTAAGATCAAATAAAGATCATAGAACCTCAAAATGATGAATGTGACCCTTTGGTACCATTGTTGGGGGCCTCAGATGCCTTGATTTTGACTTTACTTGCTCAAGAAGTTACCTAAATATCAGATGACCTTAGTGAATTTCTTCATCAAACTTGGTACACATGATCCTTATAACATATTAAGACCATTAGAAACAATAATGACCAAAAATTTGGGATTAAGGCCTCTGAAACCAAAATCCTAATTTTAGGTCATCTGTGCAGGAAATCTTCAGTATGCCTCTATGCCTTTGCCATGCTTTGTGATCTCTTGACTTTTATGAACTTTGGGGGGCATATTATGATCATGGAACACTCATGGACCCGCTTGACATGCTTCAAGGCCTTTGGGGTGGCTCAGATCACTTCTTGGATTGATTAGATCACAAACCCTAGATGCAGATGAAATGAACTATGCAGTGGGATATGATATGCTTATGCTAATGCAAAAATGAAAGATCACAAGCCATAGTGTGAGAAAAAGTGAGGGAAAATTTGGGGTGTTTACAATAGGCTCCATTCTCGGTCTTTGCTCATACGCGATATGGGCCCTCCCAATTTGGTGCCAGCTTCCCTTCTCGGGAGTCTTTATGATTTCTCCTCAAGACGAGACTTCCGACTTCGAATGCTCGCTTAATAACCTTGGCGTCATGTTGAGCTGCTATTTTTTGTTTAAGTGTAGCTTCTCGAAGAGCAGCTCCCAATCGGATTTCTTCGACTAAGTCGAACTCTTCTCTCAGCGTTTCAGAGTTGGTATCTTGGTCCATAGGTGATTCTGTCCGCCTAGACGATATGTGCATCTCTATGGGGATGGCCACTTCAGTCCCGTATGCTAGCCAGAATGGGGATTCGCCGGGTGTCGAGTGAGGTGTGGTCCTATACACCCAAAGAACGCTGTGTAATTCTTCGACCCAACGTTTTTTGTATTCGTCCAACCTTCACTTAAGACCTCTTAATATTACCCTGTTAGCAGCTTTCGCTTGCCCGTTTGTCTGAGGGTGCTCGACCGAGTCGAAGTGTTGTTTGGTTCCTACCGAGGTTACAAATTCTTGGAAATGCTTGTTGGTGAACTGGGTCCCATTATCTGTTACTTTGGCGAGCGGGACCCCAAATCGAGCGAGGATGTTCCGCTTGAAAAAGCGTAAGATGTTGAGCGCAATGATTTTAGCTAAGGCCTCTGCTTCTATCCATTTATTGAAATAATCGACACCCACGATGAGATATTTGTTTTGGCCGGTGCCAATGACGAAGGGCCCTAATATATCTTGACCCCACCAGGAAAACGACCATGGGGAAAATAGTGATTTCAACTCGGTAGGAGGTGCCACGTGTATGTCACCATGCCGTTGGCATTTGTCACATTTTTTAACATGCTTCTTCGTGTCGTTCTGCACCTTTGGTCAGTAGTATCCTGCTCGTAGGATTTTGCGGGCGAGCCATCGCCCACCTGGATGTTGTGTGTTGATCCGTTCGTGGACTTCCCTCAACACGTGTGGAATGTTTTCTTCCTCGACGCATCTGAGGAGTGGCATGGAGAAACCCCAACGATACATCTTTCCCCCGACCATTGTATACGAGCATGACCTACGCCGCACGGGGCTGGCCGTTTTTGGGTTCGTTGGTAATTCTTCCTTGGTCAAATAATTGAATATTGGGGTCATCCAACAGTTAGCGTCGCCCACAAAATTGACGTCTACCGGGGCTGACGATTGTCCAATGTTGGGTCGAGGGAGTATCTCTTGTATGACGGATTTGTTGCCCCCTTTCTTCTTGGTACTTGCTAGTTTGGACAATATATCCGCTCGGGTGTTGTTCTCGCGTGGGACATGCTTGACTTCCACGGTCGTGAATCGTTTTAGCTTCTCTTTGACCAAAGCTAAGTATTCGGTCATGTTGTCATTTTTGGCTTGAAACTCGCCTCGCACTTGGTTGGCGACCAACTGGGAGTCTGTGCATATCACTATTTCTTTTGCCCCGAGGTCGTCTGTGAGGCGCAAGCCGGGCAGGAAGGCCTCGTATTCTGCTTGATTATTGGACGTGGGGAAAGACAAGTTTAAGTATACTTTGATGATGGTTCCTTCTTCGTTCTCCAATATCACCTCGGCCCCACTGCCTACCGAGCTAGACGCTCCGTCTACGAAGATGATCCACTTAGACGGGGATGCTAAAGTTTGTTTGGTGAAGGTAATCTCTACTACGAAGTCGGCCAAGGCTTGAGCTTTGAGGGGCCGTCTTCCTTCGAATTTGATGTCGAACTCGAACAATTCCAACGACCATTTCAGCATCTGTCCGGCCATATTCGGCCTTCCGAGCATCTTCTTGATGGGTTGGTTTGTCCTCACGAAAATAGTATGGGCCATGAAGTAGTGTCGCAACCTTCTTGCTGCGAAGAGGTGGGCTATTGCTACCTTTTCAGTTTGCAGATATCGGAGCTCAGGGCCATTAAAGGCTTTGCTCGTAAAGTAAATAGGCTTTTGCCCTTCGGGCAGTTCACGGATAAGGGCTATCACCGCCTCGTTTGCCACGGCGAGGTAGAGATATAATGTTTCGCCTTTGTTAGGTCTGGAGAGTACTGAAGGCTCAAACAATACTTTATTTAAGTGGAGCAAGGCCTGCTCGCACTCGTCTGTCCATTCAAAGGTTGCCTCCTTGCGGAGGAGCTTGTAGAATGGAATGGCGTGTTGGGCGGACTTAGCAACGAATTCGGGCAAGTGAGGCGAGGACGCCATTCAATGATTGTATGGATTTTTTGGAGTCGGGCGTAGGAATCTCCGTAAATGCTTGGCATTTGTCAGGATTAGCTTCGATACCGCGTTCGATCAGGTAAAATCTAAGGAATTTGCCTGCTCGAACTCCGAACGTGCACTTCTCGGGATTGAAACGCATTCTGCATTTTCGAGCTTGGTCAAACACTTTACGAAGATGGGAAACATGATTTGTTTCTTGTTGAGATTTAACGACCATGTCGTCCATATATACTTCCAACATGTCTCCAACTTCTGCTCGGAGTACTTTGTTCATCATGCGCTGATAGGCGCCGCCCGCGTTTTTTAGGCCGAAGGGCATAACATTATAATAGTAATTGCCCGACTCGGTTATGAAGGCCGTGTGTTTTTTGTCGGTCACGACCATGGGATCTGATTATATCCCGAATAGGCGTCAATAAATGATTGTAGTTTGAAACCGACCGAGTTGTCGACTAGTTTATCAATATTTGGTAATGGGTAAGCATCTTTCAGGCAAGCCCGGTTAAGATCAGTATAATCAACGCACATTCTCCATTTTCCATTAGATTTTTTCACAAGTACAACGTTGGAGAGCCAGATGGTGTACTTGGCCTCCGTTACAAAGTTTACCTCTAGGAGGTCTTCTACAGCCTTTTCGACCGCTTTAGTTTTTTTAGTCGACTGTTTCCTCCTTCGTTGGGAAACAACCTTGTGATTATGATCGATGGAGAGATGGTGGCAGGCCACGTCTGGGTCAAGTTCGGGCATCTCTGCTGCACTTCATGCGAATAGATCGGCGTTTCCTTTCAGGCATACTGTAAACACCCCAAAATTTCCCTCACTTTTTATCACACCATGGCTTGTGATCTTTCTATTTTTTTTAACATAAGTATTACATCTCATGTTACATGTTTGCTTCACTGCATAGTTCAATTTCATCTGCATCTAGGGTTTGTGATCTGAGCAATCCAAGAATTAGTCTGAGCCATCCCAAAGGTCTTAAAGCTTTCCAAGAGGGTCCATGTGTGTTCTATGATCATATTATGCTCCCCAAAGTTCATGGAAGTCAAGAAATCACAAAGATTGGCAAAGGCATGGAAGCAGAGCTAGGGTTTTCACTGCACAGATGACCAAAATTAGGGTTTTGGTTTCAGAGGCCTTAACTCCAAATTTTTTGGTCATTCTTGTTTCTAATGTTCTTAATATGTTATAAGGATCATGTGTACCAAGTTTGATGAAGAAATTCATTGTGGAAGTCATCTGATCATTGGGTAACTTCTTGAGCAAGTTAAGTCAAAATCAGGGCATCTGAGGCCCCCAACAATGGAACCAAAGGATCATTTTCATCAAATTGAAGTTCTATGATCTTTATTTGATATTATAAGTGGTTAGAAGTTCACAAGATTGAAGAATTTTGAGCCAATTGCAAACTTGCCATTTTTGGAAATGACTTGAAATGCAAACTTTCCATTTTGGGAAAGATTTTCAACCTCCTCTTTCATGACCAAAAATGCTTCAAATGAAAAAATCTTGGACATGAAAGTTGTAGATTAGGTCTTTCCCATTTCAAAAAGTACAAGAACATGTCTTTATTCATCCTAGAACTCAAGGTATGGCCTTTCAAAGTTGGCAAAAATCACATAATTTCAAGTTTCATGTCAAAGAGGGATTTTGCATATTGGCATTTTAAAGCTTCTAAATGACTTCTAATGTGCACAAATATGTTACAACATGTCAAGGAAGCATCCAAAGATCAGAATTGGCCCAAGAATTTGGCATTTTTATGGCTTGATTCACAAGAAACATCAAAGAGGGAAAGTTGCATAAAGCTTGCCATCTCTCCATCCAAGCATCACAACTGCCTTTCTTTGATCCAAGGGCCCTCCATGAAGCATGCTGAGGCAATCTATGCTCAGGATCCCCTGCTGCATTGACCCATACCTCAAGTACACATAAGTTGACATTTTTGCATTTCCTCCCATACCAATCAAAGTGAGCCACCACCCACTCTCTGACTAATCACAACCTTTTATGCAAATCCTAAGGAGCTCATTTCATAACACATTCAAGCCTGAAACATTGGAGAGCTCAGAATTCACAAAATTGTCAAAAACCTTCCCTTCTTTGAAACTCAAAACATAGCCATCAAACTTCAAAACAAACCTCACCAATCATCTTCAAATCACTCATAGAACACAAAGCAACCGTCAAAATGGCCTAAAACCTCCCAAATTAAAAACACGATTTCTGAGTTATCAGAACCAAACATCTCAAACCAATCAAAAGAAACTTATTCTAAGCCTTTTAGAAGCACAAAGGGGATCATTGGAGTGGTTTTGCACAAGAGATGAGGTCAGAAAGCTCCAAACTCAAAAGCTTCAACTCAGGTATACCTCAAGAACAAATTTTCCAGAAACCTTCTTTTAAGTTTTAGAATGATTCTATATGTTCTATAGATCACACTGATATGTTTAGTTTTGAAAATGGTTGAGAAATGAGCATGAATGGTTGTTCTGAAAGTTTGCCCGAAAATCTTGTTTGATTCGATTCTTGCTTTTGATGAAATATAAATGTTATATGATGATGGATTATTGTTTATGGGGGGTAGTAGATCATTTCTGGAGCTTTAGAGGTGCTAATTTGACCTAGGGAAGAAGTTGGGATTTTGAGTGGCCGGAGAAGATGATTGGAGCTAGCTCCGGTCACCTGAAAATCATTAAAACCCTAATTAGGTTTAGTTGCCCAGATTCATTCCTGGCCTTTGGATCAGGATTAGGTGTAGCGCGCGTACGACTCAGATTAGTTCACTTAAGTTTAATCCTGATTAATTAATTTAATTAAAATCAATTAGCCAGTTTGAATGTGGACCAATGGATAACGCGCCAGTCAATTCCCACCTTTTTCATTCAAATCTCAGCCATTGGATGCGCTGACTTTCTTTTTTATTCAATTTTAATTCATTTTATTTTATTTACTTTTCATTTCTTTTGCATAATTTATTAAAAATACCAAAACACTTTCAAAAAATGTGAAACTTTGCATTCTGGTTTTAAATATTTTTCTCAACCTGAAAATAATTGTTCTTTTATTTTTTTCATTAAAAAAGTATATTTAAAATATTTAAATGTTATTTTTAATTAATTAATGGATTTTAATTGATTAAAAATGCATTTTGGTTTCTAAAAATCACCAAAAAAATCATGAACCATTCCAATGCATTTAGAAGCATTTTCAAACTCTTCATACAAGTTTCTTTTTAGGTTTGATCATAATTTCACAATCTTCTTTGAATTAGTGTTTTTTAAATTCACATTTTTTAACCCTAACTTTAAAAAATCATTTATGCCTAACCAAGAAGAGTTTGAACTTGATTCTTTTTGCATTGTTTCACATATTGCTTGTAGTTTCTAGGTTATTTTCCTCATGAATTTATCTTGCATTTTCAAATTAATTTGCATTTTTCCTTTTGAATCACCCAAAAACCCTAGCAAACTTAGAAAAATCATAACTTCCAATAGGATTAGCTTCTGACCTTCTCCTTTGGGGTGTGACCTAATATGGAATTAGGATTTGATTGAGCTTGATTTAAATTTTTTACCATGTTGTATGCTTCTGTTTTGTTCATTTGCATCTCATATGTTCATAAAACCCTAATTTTTCATGTTCATTTGCATTCTCCTTTGCATAGCATCATCACATGAACTTGTCATGACATTTCAAGCATTCATATGTCATCTTAGACATCTTAGGACATGTTAGAACCTTGGTTGATCAATTCTTCATTCATTTTCCATGTGTTGCATTCATTTCATTTCATAAACATCCATGTATTTTCTAGCTTCCAAGCATGCTTTCATGACATCCCATCTTTGTATGATCACTCTTATGAACATTGTATGACATTGCATCATCTCATATGACATTTTCATTGCATAATCACTTATGACTTTGGTCATTTCATCTCATTTCAATTCATTTCTTCATGCCTTATGTCTTATGCATTCATACTAACTTTTCAGGAACTTTTGGTGAGTTATTATGGGAGGTGGATTTGCCTTCACTTCCCACCTCTTCTCATCTAATTCATATGCATTTACATGTCCTTGGAGTGAACTTGTTCACTTGTGTTCTTTCTCTCTCACTTTCTTTCTTTAAGTTACTTATCTTCTTCAGGAAGTAAGTGACTTATTCTTCTGCTTCCTCCTCCTTTCATCTGTTTCTTCCATTGGTGGCCTTGAAGATCTTTTCTCTTAAGCCTCACAAACCATAGTATATCCAAGCATGATAATGTTTAGGGTTGTGTTTAGTTCCCTTTAGATTTTTACCTTTCAGTCTCATTGAGTCTCCCTTCTCATCTCAATAATCAGAGATTAAACTCTTAAAATTTTAGGACTTTGGAATTAGGGTTATGCCTGCATCCTTCTCTTAGGATGAAGTGTATAACTTCAATCCTAAGTGTTAAACCTTTAATTTGTTTACACCTCTTAATCAAATCACATTAATAATCACTAAGACTTTATCTTGTAACTTGGGCCTTACATTAGGATTCTAACTATTCCTTATGGTTAAGAGGGACTAACCCTAGTGTTTAATGGACAAGTCCTCCTCAAGTTGTCTGACAAACCATAAAATCCACTTCTTAATCTCATCCTTTAATTAAAATCCATTTAATAAAGGCTTGTTATAGAATGAATTTAATCCCTAACCATGGATTAAGTTGAGGTATCTTCCTCAGCTTAAGTGTTCTCATCCATTATCCTTCTATTAGGATGGTGTAATGAGTCCACTAATCAGTGATTAGAGATTAAACTCATTACTTAACACTGAACAAAAACCCAAAAAACATCTAAGTAATCACAGGTAGGTTAATGATCTTAATCCTACATCATCATGGTAATTAAGTTGAGATGCTTATCTCACACTTAAGTATGCTCATTATCCCTAATCAGGGAGGATATGATGAGTTTACAAGCCCTTGATTTAGGATTAAGCTCATAATCCTATGCAAAACACCAAAAACAATAACAAGACTGAAAACACAAAAACAAACAATAATCGTCTCCTTCGGGATTCTTTTCTCATCACACTCATTCATAAAAGAGAACTTGTTTCTTCTGTCTAATGCAAGACAATTAGCACTTGAGCCAGACGAGTCATACAGTTGAGCATAGACAAGCAAGCAGTTCATAGTAAATTTTATTTTCAGTCTCTTTGAGTCGAACTACGGTGTTCTGAATTCCTCATTGCACGCGAGGATACGTAGGCATAACTTAACAGTTATCGAACAAAAGTCTTTGTATCTTCCCCCTCTTTCAGCATTCTTTCCAAAGCCTCAGTTCCTGAGCATTCACCCTTTTGCACTGACACCTGTACATTCATTCTTAGCTTTTGCACAAAGACAACACATACACTACCTCTTTTAAACACAATCTTGTAAGAGTGGATCCCGTTGAGTACGACGGACGATCTGGGTGCTAATACCTTCCCAGGTTGTAACCAACCCCCTTTCTTAGTTTCTCTGGTTCACAACCGTCTTATCCATCTCTTTCCAGGTTTATGCAGCATTACCTTTCCTTCGGGATAAAAATGCCTAGTTGGCGACTCTATTCAATTCAACCTCATTTCTATTTCGCCGACAGTTCGCGTCTGCACCTTGGGACCTGGTGTCTTTTCAAGGGAGCGACAGCTTGGCGACTCTGCTGGGGAGATATCTTGCAACCAGGGCTTCTGGTTCTTTTTGTGTGTTTCTCCTAGCGCTTGTTTGATTTGTGTTTGTGGGGGTGTTATGTGCTACTTGTGCTTTTTTATTGCTTTATTTATTGCTTTCTGTACAACTTTATTTATTGCTTTCATTTACTGTTTTTATGTATTTTATATTAATATCATCATATCATGTGATGGATCTCCTGTTTGCCTTGGTGGGAGGGCTTCTGGTTCTTTTTGTGTGTTTCTCCTAGCGCTTGTTTGATTTGTGTTTATGGGGGTGTTATGTGCTACTTGTGCTTTTTTATTGCTTTATTTATTGCTTTATGTACAACTTTATTTATTGCTTTCATTTACTGTTTTTATGTATTTTATATTAATATCATCATATCATGTGATGGATCTCCTGTTTGCCTTGGTGGGAGGGATATTCAATGAGTAAGGTTCCATACCAAGAGCCTGAGTGACACATAGGATAGAGTGGCTTCATATTCTTTCCCATTCCATTTCGATCTGGTGCGGGAATATGAAACACGATTCAGACATGGGTTTCTTCTTGAGAACTCTGTGCTACGGATTTCCTGTAGTACTAGGGCTATCTGGGAAGCCTGCTAAGTCTAGATGACCTTTTTATAAACTTCAGCATCTGAGATGAATTAGAGGAGGATCCTTTATGATTATTGTAAACACTGTACCTCCGGGTTAGAAGTGTTTACACTTCTCATAACTGATCCAAGTATGAGGATCCTTGTTCTAGAACCATACCTGTGAGTGGGTTGGGATGTTTATAGGTTTGCAGGAACCCTTGGCCTCATCATACCCCGTTACTAATATTGTTAAGGTCACATCATTTTGGACTATTCTTGTGAAACCCTGGACTTGTGACTCTTTATTTGAGTCCCCCACCTGGTTACTGGTTCTCTAAGCCTCCATCCGGACTTATGAACACACATGGACCTTATCAAGGCAGATAACAGATCCAGCACTGAATCACAAACCCTTGCATATCATCTTGCATACATCATTTTTCATCATCTTAACATTTGTCTATTTGTTTTACAGGGTATCCATATTTTATCTTTGGTTTGGTTTTGACTGTTCTTCTACATCAGCCATCTTCATCAGATATACTCATCAACCATCTTCATCAGAGATTCTCTTCAGCACCTTCATCAGATATCTTAATCATAAATCTTCTTCAGCTGATATCTTCTCCAGTTGTCTTCATCAGTATTTCCCTTCAGTTATCTTCATTAGCATCCATTGTCAGCATGAACTCATCCAGGAAGAGCAACATTACATACCATTTCTTTGAGCCTTCCCTAGCAGGCATCAGGCAGATTTAAACATTCATCACTCCTGATCATGTCCCTTTATTCAGGGAACATTATGGTGGTATCATGGACATGATCATGGACTTGGATGCATCACAGAGGAGTATGATCCACACTTGCCTTCAGTTCTATGACCCTCCTTTCAGATGTTTTACCTTTCCAGATTTTCAGTTGGGCCCTTTGTTAGAGGAGTTTTCCATGTTGTTGGGAGTCCCCATCAGGGGAGGGATTCCTTTCAACCCTGAGATGACTGCTTCCAGGAATGAAGATATAGCTAAGGCTCTGTAATTGGAAATCACCCTCATTGATCAGAATATAACTACTAAGGCTGGAATCCCAGGCCTCCATTTGGACTTCTTGATTACTCAGGCCACCATTCATGCTGCTGCAGGGAAGTGGGACACTGTTTGTGCTCTCTTAGCCCTTAGCATATATGGTATCATCTTGTTTGAAGACGAGCCTAAGTTTGTAAGCAAAAGTGTTATCCATATTTTCTTGCTGAAGAATCTAGTTCCCACCTTGTTAGGGGGTTTCTATTACTCAGTACATCAAAGGAATGAGAAATAGAGGGGAAGATTAGTCAGATGTTGTGCACCTCTCTTCTACTGCTGGTTATTGAGACACTTGCCAAAGTCAGAAACTTTCTTGAATCCTCATCAATCAAGAAACTGGGCTAAGATAATGATTGTCCTTACATCAGAAGACATCAGGTGATGCAGTCAGAGCACCAAGGGCAGAGACATAATTACCAGCTGTGGGCAGTATCCCAATGTGCCTCTGATTGGAGTGAAAGGTTGCATCAACTACAACCCTCTGATGTTGAAAAGTCAATTAGGGTATGCCTTAGTGCATCCACCAAGAGAGCATGACTTATTAGAAACCCTTTACTGTGACATTCAACATAACCATGCCATTGCCCGACAAGCAGCTTGGGCTTGGGACAACATTCAGACAAAAGGGACTGCCATTCTTGGCAAGTGCAACAATATAGCTTCAACTCAGTATCTTGATTGGTCACGTATCAGAGGACAAATCACCCGCATGCTATTCACCTTAGAGGATGTGCCTGGACCATCAGCAGTAGAGCCTGTAGCTACAGTCAGTTTAGAGGAGTTTGATAGGTTGAAGGAAAGGAATACTCAGCTTTCTGAAGCTCTGAAGAAGACCCTCTGGAGAGGAATGATAGTCGTCTGGACAATGAGAGATTAGAGAAGCTCCGGATCGAGCATATTGTTGCATCCCAAAATTTTCCCTCACAAGACAAGCCATTGTATACTAAGAGGTTCACAAGGTTCACAAAGTTCACAATCAGTCAGAAGATTTGACATTCCCCTCAGACAATGCATCCTCCTAAGCAATGCATCCTAAACTAGGGTTTTGACTTTAATCAGGCTAAATGGACTTCCAAGACTTCAACTGAGCTTCATAACATCTTATAAGTGTTTAATAATCCCCATGACAAGTTTCAAGACTTTTCCCAAAGGTTTGCTCAGTTAGATGATCAGATAGGTCAAAATCAGTCAAAGCAGTTAAAAAGTCAAACTGAGGTCAACTGTGGTCAAACCAAAGTCAAACTTCATGATTTTTTGCCAACATCAAGTATATGAAGTAAAATTCATCATTTTATCAAGGTTTGATCATGATTCATCAAGGAGATTTCAGATCATCAAGAATCAAGAGTTTCTAAATTAGGGTTTTCACAGGAAAAGTCAACTGAACTTTGACCAGCCATAACTTTCATATGCTTCATCAAAATTTTTCCATCCAAAGCTCATTTTGAAGGAAATTTAATTCTCTACAACTTTGTGTCTCACAAGCCAAGCCCAAAAATGCTTCATTTGGAAGGTATGAGCTAAGACATTATAGGTCATTCCAAAAGTCAACAAAAAGTCAACAACTTCCAAAGAGCATAACTTGAGAATGGTAAAAGATATGGACATGAGACCAAAGAGGTTGGTTAGAGGACTCTTTAAGCTTTCCAAAATGTCCAAGAACAACTTCATAGCATTAAAATTGAGGGATTTGTGCCCTTGCAAAGTTGGGAAATATTTGAGAGGTTTATGAAGCAAATGGGGTCTTAAAACCATAATTCACCAAATGGGCTTGCTTTTTTATGACCCAAACACTTCCATGATATCATGCACGAATTAAAAATTATTTATTCATATTTTTATTCATTTTATTTTATTTATTATGATTTTTTACATTAAAAATCATTTTAAATCAAAATAAAATATAAAAGTGTGAATATTTGATTTGATTTTGGTTCTAGAAATTCTTAAAGGCCATTTAGAGATGATTGAAATCATACAAAATCAGATCAATCAAAAATAGTAAGAAGATATCAATTTTTTCTCTCAATATTTGATTTGATTTTTGTTCTAGAAATTCTTAAAGGCCATTTAGAGATGATTGAAATCATATAAGATCATATCAACCAAAAATAGTAAGAAGATATCAATTTTTTTTTTCAATATTTGAAAGTATATCTTTTTCAATCTCAAGTGATCCAAAAGTCCAAAGTAGGATATGATTTTTTGATCTAATTACACTCACTATATATACATGAAGAGATCACAACACAAAGAGGAGAATTTGGCTGCTTCCAAGAGTAAGAACAATACTTTAAATTTTCATAAAAAATTCATAATTCGGATTCTATTTTGCAGGCTATATCAAAGTGTTTTGAAGGTTGCAATCTCTTCCTTGATCATCCTTGATGCTATCCCAGTGCATTACATCATCCAAAACTCATTAAAATGCATAAACCGATTTCATCTTTAGCTTGAAATTTGATTTTTCGATTTCAATGATACAAGCAATATAAATGAAATTTGATTGTATATTATTGTTCATGATGATGTTTTTAATGTTTCTGGATATTTTGATTTAATGTTTGATGCAGAAACAGCTAAGTGCCATTGCTAGAGCTTGGGTTCGAATCCCAACCCCAGGTAAGTTTTGTTTTTTCATTCAATTTCTCATTATTTTCTTTATTGTTTTGTTTTATATTTAATATAAATTATATTTCTTATAAGAAAATATATTTAAATAATCATATGTAAATATATATATATATATATATATATATATATATATATATATATATATATATATATATATATATCTATATATATCTATATATATATATATATATATATATATATATATATATATATATATATATATATATATATATATATATATATATATATATATATATATTAACTTCATATTTTTCTAAAAGGGATCTCTAATTTATTTTCTAAAAATTTTAATCTTAGTTTTTTTTTATTAAAATATGTATATATTATTATTATATATTTAATTTTGTAAATAGTTAAATTAATATTGTAATTTAAATTATAAACCCTAATTCTATTTTCTTTAAAATTCCTAACCCTAATCTTTAAATATTAAAATTAATTAAACTTTTCTAATATCTAATTAAAATAATTAATAATATTTTCTTTGTAAATAATTATTATATGGTTTATTATTATTATTCATATCATCTTATTTTCATCTCAAAAATTATTTAAAGTTGTTTATTTAAATCTAAAAATACTTAATTAAATTATATATATATTTTGTATATTATTACTAACCTTTTCTTCTTATAATTATCACTAACCTTTTTTATTGTTTATACTTATCATTTTATTATATAGTTATTATTTAAATTGTTTTTATTATAATGTAACCGTAAAAGCCATGTAATAGTTGTAGCTCTTATTGTTTATTTATAAATATATTGCTATGGTTAGTAAAATAGGGAGTGATAACATGTTTGCTTTAAAATTAACTTAGATCACTAATTATAAGATAAATATTTGAATTTGTACACGCACACACGTAAGTCGATCTTTGATCGCCATCTCACTTCTTAAGGGTTACCTCTCATGTTGCCTAAAGAAAAAAGGTCAAGTAAGGTGTATAAAGCAAAGTCCCTTCTCTCATTAACATCATCTTGTCCCTTTAAAGAATTATAAGATCAAGTCCCGTCATGGTTGCCTTTCGTAAATGATCTTGTCCCTTTCGAATAAAGATGATAAGTCCATTCGAATTGCTAAAATACACCTTACAATTGCCTAATTACAGTTGTCCCTTCATTTGTCCCTCATATATCCAAGGTAATGACTACCTATTCCTTAATAATAGGGATAGTCTTACCATTTAAAGGATATTTAAGAACAGAAAAGACTTAACTTAGGGTAGGTTCCTCTTATGTACTTGCTCACCTTTTTCAAAACCTTTCATTACACCTCACATTTTTTAAACAATTTTCAAAACAAAGTCTTTATATATATCCGTACAAGGATCATTATAAAGTACTTAAGAAAAATTTTAATCACACACTACACTTCTCAAAAACATTTTAAAGTGAACTAAGTAACTAAGAGCCCATGGATAACCATGGATGTAAAGGGTGCTAACACCTTCCCTTTACATAACCTACCCCCCGAACCCAAAAATCTTTTAAGGTCTTTCCTGTTCTTTTATGCCCTTTCCTTTGGATAAAATAAAAGTCAGTGGCGACTCTTGCTATCCGCAACATTTAACTAAAGTCAGTTCTCCCACCGTGTTACACATATGACCAAGATTGAGAAGACAGATGATTACATCAGAAGGGCTAGAGCAGGAGAGTTAGGGTTGAAGAATGCTTGCAAGGAAGCCAAGATTTAGAAGGCCATAGCTGAGCACTACTTGGAAGAGAGTCAGGCTAGGTGGATCTGAATTACTGAAGCTCATTCACAAGAAGATCAAAAGACTCAGGCTAAGATAGAGCAGCTAGAAGCCAATGAGAAGAAGAATCAAGAAGCCTTGTCAGCAGCACAGAAGGAAATCTCTGAGTTAAATCTCCGGGCGGGGTTGAAGAGATCAAAGGAACAAGACAAGTACAAGAAGTTGACAAATACTGTTGCCACCAGGAACCTTCTTATTAGGACCATCACAGAACATCCAGTTGGACCAGTGACCGATGCTCTCCTAAAGGAAGTCAAGGAGGATGACTATGGGCTGGATGTTTGATTTCTTTGTATTTGTACTTCATTTTTGTTTGTACTTTTGTTTATTTTGTTGTATTTTGACCCATCATGAGGGCTTATTGTAATCTCAAAACTATGTACCTTTGCATTTGTAATATATGGTTTATGTGTTATTTTGTGGGCTTCATTCCTCTTCAACATCATCATTCCTCGAGGTCTGGAATGTCAAAACCAAAGAACCAAACCGGATACCCTTGGAAGATAAATAGACATATTGCATTGCATTCTAACCTCATTCTTTGTTTTGTAGGTATTTTGTTGTTGTTTCTCACTTTGTTGTCATCTCAGGAAACATTACTCGTAGGAGAGTCTTCCCTATCAACAGAGTTCACCGGTATCCTACAAGAAACAACCTTCCGAGCTTACAGATGGACCAGGTTCAACAAGATCTGACTGACGTGAGAACCTAGATGGCTAATGAAAGAACTGAAATGAGGGCTCAGATGAACCAGTTCATGGCAGTAATGACTAGATTGGCCCAAAGCCAAGAGAGATTAAGAGAGTTGGTCGAGCGGCAAACTCCTGAAGAAAACCACCCAGTGTAAACACCCCAAATTTGCCCTCACTCATTCACACCATGGCTTGTGATCATTTCATGTGCATAAACACAATCATATCATCTCACATCTCATTTTTGAGTCACTGCATTGGTTCTAAGTCATCTGCAGCTAGGGTTTGTGATCTGAGCAATCTCAGGGCTTCTTGAGCCACTCCAAAGGCAACCAATCACTTCAAAGGGATCCATATGTGTTCAAGTATCATATTACATCCTTTCAAAGTCAAAATTTCAAAAGAACCACAAGAACTAGGGTTTGAGTGGATGCAGAGCCAGGATTGACTGCACAGTTGACCTAAAATTAGGGTTTTGGTTTCAGAGGCCATAACCCCAAATTTTTTTGGCCATTCTTGTTTCCATTGGTCTCTATATGGTATAGGGAGTATGCATATCAATTTTCATGAAGAAATTCCATGGGGAAGTCATCTGATCAAGGGTTGACTTTTCAGACAAGTCAGTGTAAAATCAGGGCATCTGAGGCCCCCAATGACCCAACCAATGGGTGATCTTCATCATTTTGAGTGTATATGATCTTTATTTGATCATGGAAGAAGGTTGAAGTTCATAAAAATCAAGAATTTAGGGTTTTTGCAAATGTTGACTTTTTTGGGCATAGTTGACTTTTCAAGAATGCATCATTTTAGGTCATTTTTCAAGCCTTGATTTTTGATCCAAAAATGCTTCAAATGGAAAAACTTTGGTCATGAAAGTTGTAGATCTCATCTTTCCATTTTCAAAAAGTACAAGAACATGATCAAACTCTTCTTGGATCAAAAGTTATGGTGTGACAAAGTTAGCAAAAATCATTGATTTTCAAGGTATGCCTCAAATGAGAATTTTGCAAAATCATGAACCAAAGTCAATTGTGACCTCTAATTCACTTCAAACCAGTATGCAAACATTCTATATGTCCCAAAAATCAGAATTGGACCAAAGGTTACATGTTTATGGTTTGTGTAGCAAGGCATTTTTCACAAAGTTTCAAAAAGCCACAAGTTGCAAAACTCATGATCACATCTCACCAACTTGCAGCATTGGCCCTTGAACCAAGCTAGCCCTTTCCCCTCATTGTGCTGCGCATAGCCCATGCCATGTACTTGCCTAGATCATGAGCCATACTTGCCTTACACAAAACTTGACTTTTTGCAAAAGCAAACTTACCAATCACCATAGGCCAGGTCACATCATCTGACCTATGGGATTAAAATACATTATCATTTGGCAAGCCAAAGATATCAAGAAGCAAGGCTGAAGCTCACTCATTCAACACATTCACAAAAACACTCCCTTTTGCATAAGCCTTCGAATCTGTCTCCACAGCATACAAACACAAAAACCATCTTCATCATTCATCTCACCACACTTCATAGACCTCAAACCACCAAAAGCCAGGCCTGAAACAAGCAAGAACACCCCACTGCCATTCTTCACCTCAACTTGCAGTTCCATTCGAATCTCTCTCCCTAGCTCACAAACATCAAAACAAACACCACAGACCTTCTCCACACATCATCTGGATCACAAACAACCACTCACCATGGCCTGAAACTGCCTGAAACTCCATTGCCATTTCTGACTGAGCTTGAGCAGAAGCTTGTCAAACTTCTCATCCAGCCAACATAAATTCCTTTTGAGCATTCAAACATCATCTGGGGATCAAGTGGAGTGGAATGCACTGAAAGAAGTGGCCAGAAAGTCATCAGAGTGAAAGCTTCGAATCTCAGGTAGCTTGAAAATTATTTTTCCAGAAATCGTTTTTCATGTTATAGACTTGTTCTTTATGCTTCACAAAGTATCCTGGTGCTTTTGGTTTTTGAAATGGTTTTGAATTGAGTATTTAATTAGCTTCTGAAACTTGCGTGCCCTAGTTCTTATTTTCTTCGATTCAGCTTTGTTAGGAAGAATAAATTTGTTTTGAGAGAGGGTTTTGATTCGTGAGTGGTTGGAGAACATTTCCCAATTCTTAGATTTCATTTTAGTTGGCTTTTTGGGGGTTTGGGGATTTCTCAGGGGAGATGCTGGCCGGAGAAGACGACCGGAAGTCTTCTCCGGCCACCTGAAAGTGATTTGTGCCCTAATCATGTAATTAACTCAAGTTTGAATTCTGAGCGTTGATGGCCTTTGACTTGTTGACTTCGCGCGTGAGTGAGTGGTCCAGATCTGCCTGTTTATGCCCTAATCCACGTGTTTAGCTTAATTAATCATAATTTAAATAATTTAATCAGAGTCAACCTGGACCCTTGGATGACGCGCGTAGTCAACGGATTCAAATCCAGAGTGAATCTCATCCCTCCATTCTGATTACTTCTCCTTTTATTTAATTTTAATTCATTTTCTTTTCATTTTATTTGCATAATTTATTAAAAATAGCAAAGATGTCTTAAAAATTATGAAACTTTTTCTTAAAGGTTTTATTAATTTTTAAGACCCAAAAATATTTTCATCTTATTTTTTATCATTAAAAAAATATTTTTAAATATTTAAAAGATTATTTTTAATTGATTAATGAAAATTAATTAATTAAAAATACTTTTAGGTATTTAAAAATCACCAAAAAATTCATGAAATGTTCTAGGACATTTAGAAGCATTGTCCAACCTTCAAACCAAATTTCTTTTTTGATCTTGATGCATTTTGAGAATTTTCCATTGAATTAAATCATTTTTTGTGCATTAATTTGATCCAAAGTTCAAAAATTCATTTCTGCCTATCTAAGAGGAGTGGGACATTGGTTCTTCTTGCATTGTTTTGTGTTTAGCATGTAGTTTCTAGGGTTAAAAGGCCATGATTTGTTCCCTCATTTTCAATTTGTTTGGTATTTCTTCTGTTTAAGAGCCCTAAAAACCCTAATAACTTAGAAAATTCATAACTTGAGATTGGTTGAGAGTTGAGACCTCCCCTTTGGACCTTGGTTTAGTATAGGGTTAGGGTTTCTTTGAGTGGCATTTTCCATTTTTCATCTTAGGGTTTGCTTCTGTTTTTGGTTTTTGTTTGTTGTTTGATCCATAAACCCTAATTTGGGCTTTCATTTGCATACCTCTTGCATTCTCTTGCATAACATGACTTGCCATGCCATTCCATGCCTCCATTTGATTCATTTGACATCATAAGACATGTAGAAAGTATGTTTGATCATTGCATTACATATTTGCCATGTTGTATGCTTTGTATGCTTCCTAACTTTCCATGCTTGTTCATGCTCCTTAGCTTGCATCATTTGCATCCATGATCTTGTATGAACATCTCCATGCCTTGCCTAATGTTTGCAGCATCTCATAACATCATTTTCATCATCAACATGCTTCTGGTTTTGTTTAGCATCATACCATTTCATTTCATTTGGCATTGCATTGCATTTCTTTCTAACATTTCAGGTGGTAAGTAAACTTGAGAAGTGAATTTGCCTTCACTTCTCATAACTTTTCTTTTCATCTCTCTTGCATCCATTGCTGCATTTCTATATGTGTTTGAGATTGAGCTTGCTCATTCTTGTTTCTCCCACTTTCTTTCTTCAAGTGACTTGACTTCTTGAATGAAGCAAGTCACTTTGCTTCTCTTGATCCTGTTCATCTGCTTCCTGGTGGCTCCTTTGAAGATTGTTCTTGTTTAACCTCACAAACTTTAGGAACAACAAAGCATGACAATGAATTAGGGTTTTGATTAGTCTCCCCACTTAGTTTTACCTTTGTGTCTCTTTGAGTCCTCTCTTCTCATCTCATAATCAGGGACTAAACCCTAAAGGCTTTAAGGCTTTGTGATTAAGCTTATGCCTGCATCCTTCTCTTAGGATGGAGTGTATAACTTTAATCCTAAGTGTTAAACCCTTAATGTGTTTAAATCTCTTAATCAATTCACTTAATAATCATCAAGACATTACACTTGTAACTTGGGCCTTGCATTAGGGTTCTAATTCTTCCTTAAATGGTTAAGAAGGACTAACCCTAGTGTTAATGGACAAGTCCCTCTCAAGTTGTCTTACAAATCATAAAATTCATTTCATCATCATATCATTAAATAAAATCCACTTAATCAAAGGCTTGTTTTGTCATGAGTTTAATCCCTAATCATGGATTAAGTTGAGGAGCTTTCCTCAGCTTAAACATTCTCATCTATTATCCTTCTATTAGGATGGTGTAATGAGTCTGTTTAATCCTTGATTATGGCTTAATCTCATTACTTAACACTAAACAAAAACAACAAAAACATCTAAATAATCACAAGTAGGTTAATGATCTTAATCATATACCAAAGGTGATTAAGTGTGAGAATCTGACTTCACACTTAAGGTATTCCCATTACCCCTAATCAGAGGGAAAATGTGATGAGTTTACTAAATCCATTGGTTTAGGCTTAAGCTCATTAACTTATGATAAACTTCAAAAAGCAATAAAAGACTGAAAACATAAAAACAAACAATAATCGTCTCCTTCGGGATTCTTTCCTCATCTCATTCACTCACAAGCGAGAACTTGCTTCTTCCGTCTAATGCAAGACAGTTCGCACCTGAGCCAGACAGGTCATACACTTGAGCATAGACAAGTAAGCAGTTCATCAAGTCAATTCACCTTTCAGTCTCTTTGGGTCGAACTACGGTGTTCTGACTTCCTCATTGCACGAGAGGTTACGTAGGCATAACTTAACAGTTATCGAACAAAAGTCTCTGTACATCCCCCCTCTTTCTAGCTTTATTCTTTAGCCTCATGATCTTGAGCAATTCATTCTTATTCCTTACACTGACACTGTATATATCACACTTCACCTCTCTTACACTGACACCTGTACATTCTTTTCCAGCTATTTTATACACAAATTGCACTGACACTACCCCTTTAAAACACAAATCTTTTAAGCGTGGATCCCGTCGAGTACGACGGACAATCTGGGTGCTAATACCTTCCCAGGTTGTAACCAACCCCCTTTCTCAGTTTCTCTGGTTCGCAACCGTCTTATCCGTATCTTTCTAGGTCTATGCAGCATTGCCTTTCCTCCGGGATAAAAATGCCTAGCTGGCGACTCTATTCATTCTCCAGTGAGTTCACGGCTGTGTGTTCTCATTGTCCCTCTCGCCGACCGTTCGCGTCTGTACCTTCATATGATCATTTTCATTTGTCGGGAGCGACAGCTTGGCGACTCTGCTGGGGACCCTTATATTGCAACCAGGGCTTCTGGTTCTTTTTGTGGGTTCCTCCTAGCGCTTGATTGATTTGTGCTTACTAGGGTGTTATGTGCTTGTTTGTGTTTGTATGTATTTTATTTTTGATTTATGTACAGTTTGCTTTACTGCTTTCTTTATTGCTTTTGCATTATACCATATTGTCATACTGTACTGCTGGCTGGATCTGGTTTTCCTTTGGTGGGTGGGGTTCTATTGATAGTTAAGGTCCTATACCTGGGACCTGAGTGACACCTAGGCTAGAGTGAATCATATTCTTTCCCATTCCATTTCGGTCTGGTGCGGGAATATGAAACACGGTTCAGATATGGGTTTCCTCTTGAGAACTCTGTGTTGCAGATTTCCTGCAATGCTAGGGCTATCTGGGAAGCCTGCTAAGTCTGGATGACCTTTAGTATTTACCTTCAGAAACTGAGGTGAATTAGAGGAGGAATTGTTATGGTTATTGTAAACACTGTACCTCCGGGTTGGAAGTGTTTACACTTCTCATAACTGATCCAAGTCTGAGGACCCTTGTTCTAGAACATCACCTGTGAGGGGGTTGGGCTGTTTACAGGTTTGCAGGTACCTTGACCTCAGAATACCCTGTTACTTTGTTTGTTAAGAGTACTCCATGTTGGACAGTTCTTGTGATTCTAAAACCTTGGACATGTGGCTCTTTATTTGAGTCCCCCACCCTGGTTACTGGATTTATAGACCTCCATCTGGAATTCTTGAGCACACTTGGACCTATATCAGGGCATTTTGATCAGATCCAGCTCAGTCACAAACCCTTGCATATCATTTGCATACATAATCATTGCATCATATTGACATTTGCTTATTTGTTTCAGGGTATCCATCTTCATTTGGTTTTGGTTTTGACCCCATCTTCAGTTTTGACTTGTCTTCATCAGCTATCTGCTTCAGTTATCACCTGCACCAGCCAGTCAGTGGCCCACTTCTTCAGTATTATCATCAGCACCTGTCTTTATTCAGTCTCAGCATCATGGCTCCTAAAAAGAGCAATGTCACCTATCACTTCTTCCAGCCAGAGTTATCAGATATCAGGAGGATTCAGACCTTGATCACCCCAGATCACATACCTTTGTTCAGGGAAAGTTATGGAGATATACTTGATATGGTCATGGATCTGGACCCATCACAGAGAAGCCTCATCCACACCTGCATTCAGTTTTATGATCCTCCACTGAGGTGTTTCACCTTTCAAGACTTTCAGTTGGGTCCTCTACTGGAAGAATACTCATCATTGATTGGTTTGCCTATCAGGGGTGGAATCCCTTTCAATCCTGAGATGGTCTTTCCTGCTAGTGGAGAAGTAGCAAAGGTTTTGCACCTGGAACCTGTCCTGATTGAGCAGCATATGACCTCTAAAGCTGGAATCCCTGGCTTTCATCTGGACTTCTTAATTTCTCAAGCTAGTCTAAAGGCTTCCCTGGGGGAGTGGAGAGCTGTTTGTGCTTTGTTGGCCCTAAGTGTATATGGAATTGTGTTGTTTGCAGATGAGCCTCGATTCATTAGCAAGAATGCAATCCATCTGTTCATTCTGAAGAACCCAGTGCCAACTTTATTGGGGGATCTTTATTATTCAGTGCATCAGAGGAATGAGAAGCAGAGGGGAAGGTTAGTGAGGTGTTGTGCTCCATTGTTCCATACTTGGCTTCTCAGGCATCTACCCAGGACAGATGCATTTTTAAACCCTCATCAGCAGAGTAACTGGGCTAAGAGACTCACTGTTCTAACTTCAGCAGATATCAGATGGTGCACTCAGAGCACCAAGGGCAGGGATATCATCACCAGCTGTGGACATTTTCCCAATGTGCCTTTAATAGGAGTTAAGGGAAGTATCAATTACAACCCTCTGCTGTTCAGGAGGCAATTGGGCTATGCACTGGTCCACACTCCTAGGGCACAGGATTTGGTGGAGACCCTTTATTGTGAGAACAAGATTAGTTTGGCTGTTGTTAGGCAGGCTGCCTGGGCCTGGGATAATGTTCAAACCAAGGGAATAACCATTCTGGGGAAGTGCAACAATGTGGCATCAGCACAATATTATGAGTGGTCCCGTGCCAGGGCTCAATTCTCTGGAATGCCCTTTACCATAGAAGACATGCCTGAGTCATCTTCAGCACCACCCCCTGCCACCATCAGTTTGGAGGAGTTTGAGAGCTTGAAGGAAAGAAATGAGAAGCTAACCCAGGCTTTGCAGAAGACCCTCCGGGAGAGGAGTGAAGGTATGAGGGAGATTGAGAGATTGAAGAAGTTGAGAGTGGAGCATTTGACTAAGATTGAAAAGTCTGGGGATTATATCAAAAAGTCTAAGGCTGGTGAACAAATTCTGAAGAATGCTTGCAAAGAAGCCCAGTTCCAGAGAGCAAGGACAGACTTGTACTTGAAGGAGAGTCAAGCCCGGTGGGTCAGGATCACCGAGGCTCGTACCCTGGAGGACAAGAGAGTTCAAGACAAGATGGAGCAACTTGAAGCTAATGCAAAAGAACAGCAAGAAGCCTTGGCAGCAGCCCAGAGGGAAATATCAGAATTGAAGATTAAAGCAGGGGTGAAGAGGTCCAAGGACCAAACTCAGCACAAGAGGCTAGCAGCAGCTATTGCAACCCGGAACCTCCTTATCCGGAATCTCACGGAGCGCCCGGCTGATCCTGTGACCGAAGCACTTCTCAAGGAAGTTCGTGAGGATGAGTTTAGCCTTGGTGTTTGACCATTTGCTTGTTGTTGTTTCTATTCCATGTACTTTTACTTTTTGTGATGTATTTTGACCCCTTAAGGGGCTTGTGTTGTAAAATGAACAAGTTGTATTATTTCACCTTACGTAATATATTCATGTTAGTTTACTTCGGAAGCAACATTCAACAGCATCTTCAAGGGTCTGGAAGGGTCAAAACTGAAGGCCAAACCGGATACCTTGAGAGCAAATAAGCATAACTGCATTGCATGCTAACCCTTTGTTTGTTTTGTAGGTTTTGTTTTATTGTTGCTAACCTCTGTTGTGATACCTCAGGAACTATTGCTAGGCGCCGAGTATTTCCCCTCAACCGTCCGCACCGTTATCCAACCCGAAACAACCTTCCGGGAATTCAAATGGATCAGATGCAGCAGGACCTCACTGAGGTCAGAAATCAAATGGCAAATGAAAGGCTAGAAATGAGGAACCAAATGACTCAGTTTATGGAAGTTATGAACAACATGGCTCAGAGCCAGGAAAGATTGAGAGCCATGGTGGAAAGGCAAAATCAAGAGGATCCACATATAGGGACTGCCGGTACCAGTAACAATGAAAGGGTACAACCTCACGTCAACCCCCCGGTATTTGGGCCACACCTCCATCCTGAGGTCAATATTCCAGCAAATGTTCAAGGGACTGCCACCGCAGCTAGGGTACTTCAAGAAGACCCCCAAGAGGACCAGTTTACAGTAATGGGTGCTGGGGAAGAAGCTTATGATAGGAGATTGGATGAGATAGCTGAGAAGTTGAGGTCCTTAGAATCTCAAAACTCTTTGGGTTTCGATGTCATGGATATGGGCTTGGTAGACGGGGTCAGGATCCCCCATAAGTTCAAGCCTCCTTGCTTTGAAAAATACAACGGGACTTCATGCCCCCGGACTCACTTACAGTCATTTCTGGGAAGGCTGAAGGCCTATACAATGGATGAGAAGCTTTGGATGTTCTATTTTGAAGACAGCTTAACTGGAGCGTCAAGAGAATGGTACTCTCACTTGACAAGGGCAACTATTAGATGCTGGAAGGACCTGGCAGAGGCCTTCATCAGACAGTATCAGTATAATCTGGATATGGAACCCAACAGGACCCTCCTGATGGGAATGTCACAGTCTTCAAGGGAGAGTTTCCGAGAATATGCCCAGAGGTGGAGGCAACTGGCTGCTGCTGTTCAACCACCTATGTCTGAACGGGAAATGGCAGATATGTTCATGAATACCCTTCAGGGAACGTATATTGACAGGCTGGCTGCTTTCTCTTCCACTAGCTTTGCAGATGTTGTCATAGCCGGGGAGAGAATTGAAAGCTTGTTAAAAATGGGTAAGATCTCTGATAACGGTGCAAGCTCGTCCAGTAATGCAAGGAAGCGTTTTGCAGGCCCGAGAAGAACTGGCGAGACCAATGCCATCCATTCCAACAGGGGCAGGCCCCAATATGCTCAAAGGTCAATAGCAGCAGTCACCATCCCTGCTCCAGCTCATCCTCAACCTGTCTATCAACCTCCTCAGCAAAACTATCAGCCGCAACCTCAGTACCATCAGCAAAATCAGTATCCTCCAAGGAATTACAACAACAGCAACACCAACAACAACAGTCAACAGAGGCCATTTCAGCAGAGGCCTTCTCAAGCTAACAGAGTGATCGATCCAATCCCAATGCCATATGCTACCTTGCTGCCACAACTTCTGAAACTCAACCTGGTTGAGCTAAGAACGTTGGCACCTCCGGATCCCAACAGTCTACCCAGGAACTATGACTCCAATGCTAGGTGTGCCTTCCATTCAAACGCACCTGGCCACAACACAGAAAAATGCAGGGCTCTGCATATGAAGGTACAAGACCTGGTAGACTCCAAGGCTTTGAATTTCGCACCACCACCCAATGTCAATAAGAACCCGATGCCAAACCATGGTGGTCCCCGGATTAACGCTATTGAAGAAGACAAGCCGTCTTATTTAATAACCAGTGTGGGACAGATCAGGACACCATTGGTAGAAATCAAGGCTCAGCTCTTGGAATGTCAGATGTTCCCAGGGTGTGAATTGGGTTGTGCTTACTGCAATATCTCCGTAAATGGGTGCGATAATTTGAGGAATGGCATAGATGGCCTTATTCAGAGTGTCCAACTTCAGATCACTACATCATTTCCAACAAATCCAGCAATATCATCAGCAACGGTTTCAGAACCTCCTACAACTGCAGCAACTATTGTTCCTGTCAATTCTTCGGTTTCATCAACAAGTACTTCATCCATCATCTCAACCGATCAGTTTTCAACAAATTTTCCTGCTACAACTTCAGCTTCACTCCATTTTGAACCTCCTACAACAACAACATCATTTCTTCCGACAATATCTCCTACAACACCAGCAACAAATCATGAAGACGTCTCCACTATCACCATATTTTATGATCCTGAGAACAACTCTGCCTACCATTCAGAAGGTGCTGCTCCCACCAGAGCACCGGTTACAATCTTTTATGATCCACAAACAATTACAGTCCCTTCAGCAGCGGCAATCAGTCCAGTCACTGTTACGGTGCCTGGACCAGTACCATATGAAAGCAATAGGGCCATCCCTTGGCACTATGGCTCTGACGTATACTGCGAAGGAAAAAGAATCACTCTTGAAACATCAACACCTGCACCACAAGTAGATAATGTGGGGGGAGGCGGAGGCTTCACTCGAAGCGGACGTCTCTTTGCTCCACCAATTCAAAGGCCTACCGCCGAAGCAGAAGCTGCTGCTAAGGCAAAAGGGAAGAGCCCTGTGCAGGAAGATCAAGCTGTTAAAGAAGCCTTGAAGACGCCGTTCGATCAAGAAGTTGATGAGTTTATGAGAATCATCAAAAAGAGTGATTACAAAATTGTGGATCAACTTCACCAAACGCCATCCAAAATCTCTATCCTCTCACTGCTTATGTGCTCCGAAGCCCATCGGAATGCACTACTCAAAGTCTTGCATGCAGCTTACGTGCCTGAAGAGATTACTGTCAACCAGTTGGAGACCGTGGTTGGAAATGTTACTGCTAGCAATGGGCTAGGGTTCACCAATACTGACTTGACAGCGGATGGCCGCAACCACAACAAAGCCTTGCACATAACCATGGAATGCAAAGGAGCTGTCCTTTCTCATGTGCTGGTAGACACAGGTTCATCCCTGAATGTCTTACCAAAGAAGGCTCTGGTGAAGTTAGAATATGATGGATTGGCATTGAGACCCAGCAACCTGGTAGTAAGAGCCTTTGATGGTTCTAAGAGATCGGTTCTGGGAGAGATTGAGCTGCCTGTGACAATTGGCCCGCAGACCTTTAAAACTATCTTTTATGTGATGGACATTCAGCCCGCCTACAGCTGTTTGTTGGGTAGACCCTGGATTCACGCCGCCGGCGCAATAACGTCTACCCTTCACCAAAAGTTAAAATTTGAGTGGGAAGGCCAAGTTGTCACAATCTGTGGAGAGGAGGACATTTTTGTCAGCCACCTGGCAACCTATAAGTACATTGAAATGGATGGGGAGATCCATGAAACAATGAGCCAGGGGTTTGAAGCCTTGAATGTGAATGAAGCATCTGCTGTATCTGGTACTCCAATGTCATCATACCAACAAGCCCGGAAGGTTGTTGAGGAAGGAACTGCCCAAGGCTGGGGCAAACTGCTATCGGTGGAGAAGAAAGAAGACAGATTTGGGTTGGGTTACAAACCAACTCAACAAGATCAAACAGCGGCTGCCAAGGAGCCCAATTTTGTGAGTGGGGGGATGCTTACCCCCGATGCTATCAACTGTCTGGAAGACGAGCTGGAAGAGGAGCGCAACCTGGAAAGCTGGATTCGTCCAAAGATCCCGGGGAGCAGTGTCTCGAACTGGTCTTCCCAGGAAATTATAAGAGTTACTCATGCAGAGTAATTATTATTTCCTGTATTTTTATAAGCATGCATCAAAGTCTTGCATCTTGCCCAAGATGACAAGACTCATTTTGTAATCGGGCCATCTGTACTTTTTGTGCAAACAAGATCAATTAATGAAATATCAGACATCTTTTTGCAAATGAGTCTTTTTCTTTTCGTTCACTGTTTTTCCATTTTTCTTTTTGTACAAAAAATAAATGGCGGTGTTTTCAAAATGACGACTTCATTTCACTTTTCTAAATAAAATTAAAATCAGATCACTAAAATGAACGACTTAACCCTTGCAGAGAGTGCCTTCCTGACAGCACCGACAACAGCACAGCTATGACATCGTATGACTTTGACAATCCGATCAATCAAGCTGATGAAGGGGTTGAAGAGGAATATGAGCTTCCTGAAGAACTAGCCAGGTTGTTAAGACAAGAGGAAAAGGTTATTACCCCTCACCAGGAGGAGGTTGAAGTGATTAATCTTGGTACAGAGGAAGAAGTGAAAGAGGTTAAAATCGGGGCCTGCCTACAAGACTCAGTGAAGAAGCAACTGGGTGATCTACTTCAAGAGTATGTGGATGTGTTTGCTTGGTCGTATCAAGACATGCCAGGGTTGGATACCGACATTGTTGTGCACAAGCTGCCTTTGAGAGAAGAATGCCCTCCAGTCAAACAGAAGCTGCGCCGTACTCGTCCAGACATGGCTATGAAAATCAAGGAAGAGGTACAAAAGCAATGGGACGCCGGGTTCCTTGCTGTAACTAGCTACCCGCCGTGGGTTGCTAATATAGTACCTGTGCCTAAGAAGGACGGAAAAGTAAGAATGTGTGTTGATTACCGGGATCTGAACAGAGCCAGCCCGAAAGATGATTTCCCTCTACCTCACATTGATGTATTGGTTGATAACACGGCTCAGTTCTCGGTATTCTCCTTCATGGATGGATTTTCAGGATACAACCAGATTAAAATGTCACCTGAAGACATGGAGAAGACAACATTCATCACACCCTGGGGCACGTTCTGCTACAAAGTAATGCCATTTGGGCTCAAGAATGCCGGTGCAACATATCAACGGGCTATGGTAACATTATTCCACGATATGATCCATAAAGAAATAGAATGTTATGTGGATGATATGATTGCCAAGTCCCTTACTGAAGAAGATCATCTGGTGAATCTGCTCAAGTTGTTCAAGCGTCTGAGAAAGTATCAACTGAAGTTGAACCCCAACAAATGCACATTCGGGGTAAGGTCCGGTAAGCTGCTGGGATTTATTGTAAGCGAGAAAGGGATTGAAGTTGACCCTGATAAAGTCAAAGCTATTCAAGAGATGCCTGCACCGAAAACTGAAAAAGAAGTTCGAGGGTTTCTAGGTCGATTGAACTACATTTCACGATTCATATCTCACCTTACGGCAACCTGTGAACCTTTGTTCAAACTGTTAAGGAAAGAGCAAACGGTCAGGTGGAACGAAGACTGCCAGAAGGCTTTTGACAAGATCAAGGAATATCTGCAAGAACCTCCAATCCTTATGCCGCCAGTTGAAGGAAGACCTCTGATTATGTACTTGACAGTATTAGAGGAGTCAATGGGGTGTGTGCTGGGCCAGCATGACGAGTCTGGTCGAAAAGAGTACGCAATATACTACCTAAGCAAAAAGTTTACCGACTGTGAACAACGTTATTCACTGCTCGAGAAAACTTGCTGTGCTTTAGCGTGGGCTGCTCGCCGACTGAGACAGTATATGTTGACCCACACTACCTTGTTGATCTCGAAGATGGACCCGGTCAAGTACATATTTGAGAAGCCGGCGCTTACCGGGCGGGTTGCAAGATGGCAAATGATCCTTACAGAGTATGACATCCAATACACATCTCAGAAAGCCATCAAAGGCAGTGTATTGTCTGAATATCTTGCAGAGCAACCCATAGATGACTACCAGCCTATGAGATTTGACTTCCCTGATGAAGACATCATGTTCATTAAAACAAAAGATCATGAAGAGCCTATTCACACTGAAGGGCCTGACCCGGGGGAAGAATGGATTATGATGTTCGATGGGGCTGTTAACATGAATGGTCGTGGTGTTGGTGCAGTACTTATTACACCCAAAGGAGTTCACATGCCTTTCTCGGCAAAACTCACTTTCAACTGCACTAACAACGAAGCTGAATACGAAGCTTTCATTATGGGTCTTGAGGAAGCCATTGACCTCAGGATCAAGACATTGACCGTATTCGGAGATTCAGCTTTGGTAGTCAATCAAACCAACGGCAAATGGTATACACACCAGGATCATCTGATACCTTACAGGGATTATACAAGGAGGTTATTGACTTTCTTCACAACAGTCAAGCTTGAGTATATCCCTCGGGACGAGAATCAGTTTGCAGATGCTCTTGCTACCATTTCGTCCATGATCAAAGTTCAAGCTGCTAACTTTGTACCTCAGATTTCAGTGTCCAGACTCGACAGGCCAGCATATGTATTTGCAGCAGATGTTGTCAAAGATGATAAGCCTTGGTTCCACGACATTAAGTGCTTCTTGGAGGATCAAACATACCCACCTGGGGCATCTTCCAATGATAAGAAGACTTTGAGAAGGCTTGCTGGTAGCTTCTTCTTGAACACTGATGGGTCTTTATATAAAAGGAACTTTGATATGGTACTCCTCAGATGTGTTGATAAGACAGAAGCAGACTTGTTGATGCATGAAGTGCACGAGGGCTCCTTTGGTACCCATGCTGGAGGACATGCAATGGCTAAGAAGTTGTTAAGATCAGGCTATTATTGGATCACAATGGATGCAGACTGTTGTGCCTATGCCAGGAAATGCCACAAATGCCAGATCTACGCAGATAAAGTGCATGTGCCTCCCAATCCTTTGAACATAATGTCTTCACCCTGGCCCTTTGCTATGTGGGGCATTGATATGATTGGCAAGATCGAGCCAACTGCTTCAAATGGTCACAGATTCATCCTGGTCGCCATTGACTATTTCACCAAATGGGTTGAAGCAGCCTCATATGCAAATGTTACAAGGCAAGTGGTAGCCCGATTCCTAAAGAGAGATATCATCTGTCGGTACGGAGTTCCCGAGCGAATCATTACTGATAATGGTTCCAATCTAAACAACAAAATGATGGCAGAACTGTGCCGGGACTTCAAGATCCAACACCACAATTCTTCTCCTTACAGGCCGAAGATGAATGGCGCTGTTGAGGCAGCAAATAAGAATATCAAGAAGATTGTGCAGAAGATGGTAGTCACCTACAAAGACTGGCATGAAATGCTGCCATTTGCCTTGCATGGGTATCGCACATCAATCAGGACATCCACTGGGGCAACGCCGTATCAGCTTGTTTATGGTATGGAAGCGGTCCTACCGGTTGAAGTTGAATTACCCTCTCTGCGGGTACTAATGGATGTTAAACTGAGTGAAGCAGAATGGGTTCGGGCCCGATACGAACAACTGAGTCTGATCGAAGAGAAAAGATTGGCTACAATCTGCCATGGGCAGTTATATCTGAAAAGAATGAAGAAAGCCTTCGATCAGAAAGTCAGGCACCGAGAGTACCAAGTGGGAGATCTTGTGCTGAAGAGAATCCTCCCTCCTCATACCGACCACAGGGGCAAATGGACTCCAAACTATGAAGGGCCATTCGTGGTAAAGAAAGTTTTCTCTGGTGGAGCACTGATGCTCAGCACCATGGATGGTGAAGATTTTCCATCCCCTGTGAATTCAGATGCAGTTAAAAAATACTTCGCATAAAATGACCCGCTGGACACAAAAACAGAATGTAAGTCCAGGCAAAAATAGGGCATCCCGGCGAGTCAAAAACAGAATAAAAGACTCGGGCAAAAATAAGGGAAAATAAACAAAAATGTACACCCGCTGGGTTGAAAAGCCGCATTGGACAACTCAGGCAAAAATGGGTATCCCGATGGATTGAAAACCCGAAAGGGCGATCCATGCAAAATAAGGGAATAAGCGAACAACTGCATTCTGAATTCGTCTGTATCACTTGCAACTTGGAAAGCATCAAAAGGATCAAGCTTCAATCAGAATCAACTTTTTCCAGAAAGCAAGACGAGAAGAAAGTCAAAAGTCATACGAGTCATAGCAGAAGAGGAAGCTCCTTAAAGCGTCGTCAACACCGCCAGCATTTTGTTTCTCAATTTATAACAATCTCCTTATTTTAGGAGACTTGTTTCTTTGACTGTATCTTGCCAATTCAGGGCACATGAATTAATAAAATCAGATTTTTCAGTCATGTTTTGTTTTGTATATTTTTATTTGCAAAGGATGTCTGATGTCTCTAAAAAATCAATTGCATAAGTACAGATGTTTTTCTCCCAAAAATAATAATAATAAAACACATGCTCACAGGGAATATACTTACTCTCGAAAGTACTTAACTCCTATGACGGAATCCAGTAAAGGATACCTCGGGACCATTTGTGCGTTTCCTTATCTTTGCAGGATTGCAGGTATACAAGACGCGACTTGGGGCATGTAAGCTTCATCCCAGCAGGCTGGCAAATCAACAAAAGATCTCAGCATCCGAAATGCTCCATCCCCAGCTGAGTTGCCTCTTGTTGCTCTCCCCAGCTGAGTTGCCTCTCATAATACCTCAGCCGAGTTGCCATTTCATCCTCAGCTGAGTACAGGAGTCAGGGAATCATCTCCCCACAGAATCTTCAGCCTCTATCCAGAAGAGCAGCGCATAGAAGATCACAACAGAGTGAAGAAAGCCTCTACAAACCCCAGCTGAGTCCCTCATGTCAAAGGATATGTCAATCGGTGACCTATATCCCCAAGCAAATATCATCTTATTAGATCTACCAATGATCTCATCCCCAGCTGGGAGGTTCACCTCAAACAGATCAGCCAGAGATCTTCGCAGCAACGGGATCCGAATCCCGGTTTGATATCTTTGCATAATCATGGCATTTGCATCATATTATCCCCTCAGAGCGTAGCATTCCGTCTAATACGGAGCATTACGGCAAAAATCAAACGCATAGCATAATCATAAGCCATGCTGTGAACCAACATTTGTGAATAATAACAGTTCATCATCATTGTACAGAAATCCTCACCAGAGTCCCAGCAAAAAACAGTTGCCTCTCAAATCACAAACACTACCATATACACCTTTTGATACCCGTCCGTATCATCAGTCCCCAGTAAAGTCGCCTGAACGCTCTTTACAAACAAATCACCTGTATCTCGGATACTTCACGACACCCGTCCGTGTCATATCACCAGCAGAAAGCCAAAGACATCCTCTTTGCGCTCACATATACCTGTATACACTTTCTTGACACTCGTCCGTGTCATATCCCCAGCGCAGTCGCCTAGGCTTTGTATAGCAGATACTTGTTCATATTACACTCTTCTCCTTTTGACACTCGTCCGTGTCACTCTCCCCAACAGATAACTATTCATCTATATACCATTCTCACTACTCATATTATACTTATACAGATACTCGTCCATATCTCATATACACCGTTGATATCCCCACAGATTCGGCAATAGTCCTTGTTCTTTGTTAACCAGTTGGTACTCGTCCGTATCATCATCTCAGAACATTACGTCTAGTGTTTGTTTCTACATGGTACTCGTCCGTATCATAGTCTTAAGGATGCTCGTCCGCATCTTTAATCCATACACCGTGTCAAACACTTGTGTCTTCTTGAATATAGATGCTCGTCCGTGTCTACTATTCCCCCAAAAGAACCATCAGATTCAACACTCGTCCGTGTTCTTTGTTAACCAGATGGTACTCGTCCGTATCATCATCTCTGAACACGTGTCAGTATTTGTTTCTACATGATACTCGTCCGTATCATAGTCATAGAGATGCTCGTCCGCATCTTTGATCTACACATAATACCAAACACTTATACTTTCCTTTCTTGGTTGTGAACGCTCGTCCGTGTTCACCATATCCCCAGCAGATCACCAACAAAGCATTTTCTTTTATCTAACACTCGTCCTGTGTTATGATAACCCTGAGAGTAGCCGTACCCTGCTAGGTGGTCGTCCTCCACCTCTTGATGGTCGTCCTCCATCATGCTCATCCGATGTCCGTCCCCATCGTTGATACTTTAGCAGCCGTCCCCTGCTAGGTGGTCGTCCTCCACCTTTTGATGATCATCCTTCATCATTTTATCCAATGGCCGTTCCCATTGTTGATTTTGGTTATCTGGCATTCGTCCTATGTCATGAGAAACCTCGAGAGCAGCCGTACCCTGCTGAGTGGTCGTCCTCCACTTCTTGATGGTCGTCCTCCATCATGCTCGTCCGATGGCCGTCCCCATCGTTGACCTTTTCTATCCGATGGCCGTCCCCATCGTTGATATTTTCGGCAGCCGTACCCTGCCAGGTGGTCGTCCTCCACCTTTGATGGCCGTCCCCATCATAATTCCTTTATTACCCAACAGAGCAGCCGTCCCCTGCTAGGTGATCGTCCTTCACCTTTGATGGCCGTACCCCATCATCTGTTTATTTCATTTATTCTTTAACCCGATGGTCGTCCCCGTCGTGGTCCCTTTTCCTTTTCTTTTAGCCCGATGGCCGTCCCCATCGTTGGTTACCTTGCTTTATGAACTTGATGGCCGTCCCCGTCATGTTTTATTAACCCCAGAGAATTTTACAGCTTTATCCTGATGGCCGTCCCCATCATATTTTGATTTTCCCCAGCTAGTCGGCCGTCCCCGTCTTGGCTTTACCTTTTATCCCCAGCATGTCGGCCGTCCCCGTCATTGCTCTATCATCCACTTTACAATATACTTTATCTTCTTTTACAATCTATATCCCTTTTCTTCTTTTTGTGAGTGCAAATTTTGGACTGTCTTTGGTATTCAACCACAAGTTATCCTGTTTGCCTGCTAAGCCGTCGCTTACATCCTGCACAGCTAACTCATGTTTGAATAGGGGCAGCTGTAAACACCCCAAATTTGCCCTCACTCATTCACACCATGGCTTGTGATCATTTCATGTGCATAAACACAATCATATCATCTCACATCTCATTTTTTAGTCACTGCATTGGTTCTAAGTCATCTGCAGCTAGGGTTTGTGATCTGAGCAATCTCAGGGCTTCTTGAGCCACTCCAAAGGCAACCAATCACTTCAAAGGGATCCATATGTGTTCAAGTATCATATTACATCCTTTCAAAGTCAAAATTTCAAAAGAACCACAAGAACTAGGGTTTGAGTGGATGCAGAGCCAGGATTGACTGCACAGTTGACCTAAAATTAGGGTTTTGGTTTCAGAGGCCATAACCCCAAATTTTTTTGGCCATTCTTGTTTCCATTGGTCTCTATATGGTATAGGGAGTATGCATATCAATTTTCATGAAGAAATTCCATGGGGAAGTCATCTGATCAAGGGTTGACTTTTCAGACAAGTCAGTGTAAAATCAGGGCATCTGAGGCCCCCAATGACCCAACCAATGGGTGATCTTCATCATTTTGAGTGTATATTATCTTTATTTGATCATGGAAGAAGGTTGAAGTTCATAAAAATCAAGAATTTAGGGTTTTTGCAAATGTTGACTTTTTTGGGCATAGTTGACTTTTCAAGAATGCATCATTTTAGGTCATTTTTCAAGCCTTGATTTTTGATCCAAAAATGCTTCAAATGGAAAAACTTTGGTCATGAAAGTTGTAGATCTCATCTTTCCATTTTCAAAAAGTACAAGAACATGATCAAACTCTTCTTGGATCAAAAGTTATGGTGTGACAAAGTTAGCAAAAATCATTGATTTTCAAGGTATGCCTCAAATGAGAATTTTGCAAAATCATGAACCAAAGTCAATTGTGACCTCTAATTCACTTCAAACCAGTATGCAAACATTCTATATGTCCCAAAAATCAGAATTGGACCAAAGGTTACATGTTTATGGTTTGTGTAGCAAGGCATTTTTCACAAAGTTTCAAAAAGCCACAAGTTGCAAAACTCATGATCACATCTCACCAACTTGCAGCATTGGCCCTTGAACCAAGCTAGCCCTTTCCCCTCATTGTGCTGCGCATAGCCCATGCCATGTACTTGCCTAGATCATGAGCCATACTTGCCTTACACAAAACTTGACTTTTTGCAAAAGCAAACTTACCAATCACCATAGGCCAGGTCACATCATCTGACCTATGGGATTAAAATACATTATCATTTGGCAAGCCAAAGATATCAAGAAGCAAGGCTGAAGCTCACTCATTCAACACATTCACAAAAACACTCCCTTTTGCATAAGCCTTCGAATCTGTCTCCACAGCATACAAACACAAAAACCATCTTCATCATTCATCTCACCACACTTCATAGACCTCAAACCACCAAAAGCCAGGCCTGAAACAAGCAAGAACACCCCACTGCCATTCTTCACCTCAACTTGCAGTTCCATTCGAATCTCTCTCCCTAGCTCACAAACATCAAAACAAACACCACAGACCTTCTCCACACATCATCTGGATCACAAACAACCACTCACCATGGCCTGAAACTGCCTGAAACTCCATTGCCATTTCTGACTGAGCTTGAGCAGAAGCTTGTCAAACTTCTCATCCAGCCAACATAAATTCCTTTTGAGCATTCAAACATCATCTGGGGATCAAGTGGAGTGGAATGCACTGAAAGAAGTGGCCAGAAAGTCATCAGAGTGAAAGCTTCGAATCTCAGGTAGCTTGAAAATTATTTTTCCAGAAATCGTTTTTCATGTTATAGACTTGTTCTTTATGCTTCACTAAGTATCCTGGTGCTTTTGGTTTTTGAAATGGTTTTGAATTGAGTATTTAATTAGCTTCTGAAACTTGCGTGCCCTAGTTCTTATTTTCTTCGATTCAGCTTTGTTAGGAAGAATAAATTTGTTTTGAGAGAGGGTTTTGATTCGTGAGTGGTTGGAGAACATTTCCCAATTCTTAGATTTCATTTTAGTTGGCTTTTTGGGGGTTTGGGGATTTCTCAGGGGAGATGCTGGCCGGAGAAGACGACCGGAAGTCTTCTCCGGCCACCTGAAAGTGATTTGTGCCCTAATCATGTAATTAACTCAAGTTTGAATTCTGAGCGTTGATGGCCTTTGACTTGTTGACTTCGCGCGTGAGTGAGTGGTCCAGATCTGCCTGTTTATGCCCTAATCCACGTGTTTAGCTTAATTAATCATAATTTAAATAATTTAATCAGAGTCAACCTGGACCCTTGGATGACGCGCGTAGTCAACGGATTCAAATCCAGAGTGAATCTCATCCCTCCATTCTGATTACTTCTCCTTTTATTTAATTTTAATTCATTTTCTTTTCATTTTATTTGCATAATTTATTAAAAATAGCAAAGATGTCTTAAAAATTATGAAACTTTTTCTTAAAGGTTTTATTAATTTTTAAGACCCAAAAATATTTTCATCTTATTTTTTATCATTAAAAAAATATTTTTAAATATTTAAAAGATTATTTTTAATTGATTAATGAAAATTAATTAATTAAAAATACTTTTAGGTATTTAAAAATCACCAAAAAATTCATGAAATGTTCTAGGACATTTAGAAGCATTGTCCAACCTTCAAACCAAATTTCTTTTTTGATCTTGATGCATTTTGAGAATTTTCCATTGAATTAAATCATTTTTTGTGCATTAATTTGATCCAAAGTTCAAAAATTCATTTCTGCCTATCTAAGAGGAGTGGGACATTGGTTCTTCTTGCATTGTTTTGTGTTTAGCATGTAGTTTCTAGGGTTAAAAGGCCATGATTTGTTCCCTCATTTTCAATTTGTTTGGTATTTCTTCTGTTTAAGAGCCCTAAAAACCCTAATAACTTAGAAAATTCATAACTTGAGATTGGTTGAGAGTTGAGACCTCCCCTTTGGACCTTGGTTTAGTATAGGGTTAGGGTTTCTTTGAGTGGCATTTTCCATTTTTCATCTTAGGGTTTGCTTCTGTTTTTGGTTTTTGTTTGTTGTTTGATCCATAAACCCTAATTTGGGCTTTCATTTGCATACCTCTTGCATTCTCTTGCATAACATGACTTGCCATGCCATTCCATGCCTCCATTTGATTCATTTGACATCATAAGACATGTAGAAAGTATGTTTGATCATTGCATTACATATTTGCCATGTTGTATGCTTTGTATGCTTCCTAACTTTCCATGCTTGTTCATGCTCCTTAGCTTGCATCATTTGCATCCATGATCTTGTATGAACATCTCCATGCCTTGCCTAATGTTTGCAGCATCTCATAACATCATTTTCATCATCAACATGCTTCTGGTTTTGTTTAGCATCATACCATTTCATTTCATTTGGCATTGCATTGCATTTCTTTCTAACATTTCAGGTGGTAAGTAAACTTGAGAAGTGAATTTGCCTTCACTTCTCATAACTTTTCTTTTCATCTCTCTTGCATCCATTGCTGAATTTCTATATGTGTTTGAGATTGAGCTTGCTCATTCTTGTTTCTCCCACTTTCTTTCTTCAAGTGACTTGACTTCTTGAATGAAGCAAGTCACTTTGCTTCTCTTGATCCTGTTCATCTGCTTCCTGGTGGCTCCTTTGAAGATTGTTCTTGTTTAACCTCACAAACTTTAGGAACAACCAAGCATGACAATGAATTAGGGTTTTGATTAGTCTCCCCACTTAGTTTTACCTTTGTGTCTCTTTGAGTCCTCTCTTCTCATCTCATAATCAGGGACTAAACCCTAAAGGCTTTAAGGCTTTGTGATTAAGCTTATGCCTGCATCCTTCTCTTAGGATGGAGTGTATAACTTTAATCCTAAGTGTTAAACCCTTAATGTGTTTAAATCTCTTAATCAATTCACTTAATAATCATCAAGACATTACACTTGTAACTTGGGCCTTGCATTAGGGTTCTAATTCTTCCTTAAATGGTTAAGAAGGACTAACCCTAGTGTTAATGGACAAGTCCCCCTCAAGTTGTCTTACAAATCATAAAATTCATTTCATCATCATATCATTAAATAAAATCCACTTAATCAAAGGCTTGTTTTGTCATGAGTTTAATCCCTAATCATGGATTAAGTTGAGGAGCTTTCCTCAGCTTAAACATTCTCATCTATTATCCTTCTATTAGGATGGTGTAATGAGTCTGTTTAATCCTTGATTATGGCTTAATCTCATTACTTAACACTAAACAAAAACAACAAAAACATCTAAATAATCACAAGTAGGTTAATGATCTTAATCCTATACCAAAGGTGATTAAGTGTGAGAATCTGACTTCACACTTAAGGTATTCCCATTACCCCTAATCAGAGGGAAGATGTGATGAGTTTACTAAATCCATTGGTTTAGGCTTAAGCTCATTAACTTATGATAAACTTCAAAAAGCAATAAAAGACTGAAAACATAAAAACAAACAATAATCGTCTCCTTCGGGATTCTTTCCTCATCTCATTCACTCACAAGCGAGAACTTGCTTCTTCCGTCTAATGCAAGACAGTTCGCACCTGAGCCAGACAGGTCATACACTTGAGCATAGACAAGTAAGCAGTTCATCAAGTCAATTCACCTTTCAGTCTCTTGGGTCGAACTACGGTGTTCTGACTTCCTCATTGCACGAGAGGATACGTAGGCATAACTTAACAGTTATCGAACAAAAGTCTCTGTACATCCCCCCTCTTTCTAGCTTTATTCTTTAGCCTCATGATCTTGAGCAATTCATTCTTATTCCTTACACTGACACTGTATATATCACACTTCACCTCTCTTACACTGACACCTGTACATTCTTTTCCAGCTATTTTATACACAAATTGCACTGACACTACCCCTTTAAAACACAAATCTTTTAAGCGTGGATCCCGTCGAGTACGACGGACAATCTGGGTGCTAATACCTTCCCAGGTTGTAACCAACCCCCTTTCTCAGTTTCTCTGGTTCGCAACCGTCTTATCCGTATCTTTCTAGGTCTATGCAGCATTGCCTTTCCTCCGGGATAAAAATGCCTAGCTGGCGACTCTATTCATTCTCCAGTGAGTTCACGGCTGTGTGTTCTCATTGTCCCTCTCGCCGACCGTTCGCGTCTGTACCTTCATATGATCATTTTCATTTGTCGGGAGCGACACCCAGGTATAGGGGGTACCAGCAACAATGATCATGTACAACCTCGTACTGATCCCCCGAAGTTTGGACCTCATCTTAACCCTGACATTAATGCTATCAGGAATACCCAGGGTAGTACTGGAGGGCGTGCCTTGCAAGAGGACCCTCATGAGGAAGAATTCATTGTAGTTGGAGCAAGAGATGATGTCTATGATCGTCGGTTGGACGAGATAGCAGAAAAGTTGAGATCTCTGGAGTCTCAAAACTCTTTAGGGTTTGATGTTATGGATATGGGGCTGGTAGAGGGAGTAAGAATTCCTCACAAATTCAAACCTCCCTGCTTTGAAAGATACAATGTTACCTCTTACCCTTACACCCATCTTCAATCCTTTCTGGTAAGATTGAAGGCTTACACTATGGATGAAAAGCTATGGATGTTCTATTTTGAGGATAGCTTGACCGGGGCATCCTGTGAGTGGTACTCTCATCTGACTAGGGCAACAGTCAGAAATTGGAAAGATTTGGCTGAGGCTTTCATACGCCAATACCAATACAATCTAGACATGGCTCCTAACAGAACACTTCTAATGGGTATGTCACAATCCTCCAGGGAAAGCTTCAGAGAGTATGCTCAGAGATGGAGGCAATTAGCTGCTGCCGTTCAACCTCCAATGTCGGAAAGAAAAATGGCAGATATGTTCATGAACACCCTCCAGGGGACATACATTGATAAGTTGGCTGCTTTCTCTTCCACTAGCTTTGCAGATGTGGTCATAGCTGGAGAAAGGATTGAGAGTTTATTAAAAATGGGAAATATTTATGATAATGGCGCCAGCTCAAGCAACACAAGGAAACCATTTGCAGGGCCTCGCAGGTCCGGTGAAACAAACTTAATACACATGGGCAGGGGAAGGCCCTAGTATATGCCAAGATCAATTGTCGCCGTCACAATTCCTACTCCACCTCCTCAACAACAATACACTCCGCAACCACAACAGTTCCCTCAGCAACATTTTCCTCAACAAAGGTCCTATAATAACAACAACAACAACAACCAACAACAACGTCCTTTCCAGCAAAGGCCGTCTCAAGTCAACATGGTAATTGAACCTATACCAATGCCCTATGCCACTTTGTTGCCACAACTTCTGAAGCTTAATCTTGTTGAATTAAGGACTCTGGCTCCACCAGATCCTCAGAACCTTCCACGAAATTACGACGTCAACGCCAGATGTGTCTTCCATTCTAATGCACCTGGCTATACCATAGAAATGTGCAGAGCTTTGCACATGAAGGTCCAGGATCTGGTCGATTCAAAGGCTTGAAATTTTGCACCACCTCCTAATGTCACGAAGAATCCTATGCCCAACCATGGTGGGCCCAGGATAAATGCAATTGAGGAGGATCAACCCATGAATTTAATTGAAGATACTGCAAGCATTCAAACACCTTTGGAAGAGGTTAAAGCTCAGCTTTTAAAATGCCAGGTGTTCCCAGGTTGTGTGGCCTGCTGTGAATCTTGCAAAGTTTCCGTCAATGGGTGTGCAAGCTTGAGAAATGGCATCAATGGCCTTATCAGAGAAGGTATCCTGCAGATAACATCAACGATTTCTACAACATCAACAATTCCTCTTACAACAACAACAAGTACTCCTCCGAAAACTTCAAAGACAATTGTTCCGACAGACTCGTCTACAAAATCAACAATCATCTCTTCCACCACTTTAACAAGCACTAGTTCAACTGTATCCACTTCTACAACTACAACAACCATTAACAACGACGTCTCCACAATCACCATATATTACGACCCGGCAACGGTCCCCGACTCCAACAATTTTCAGCAACAATCTCAACAACAACCCAACTTCAGTCATTTACCACCACCACCAGTCAGAAATCCTGTCACCATATATTACAATCCATAGACAATAACAGTTCCTACTTCCGCTGCAGTCAGTCCAGTCACCATCACAGTACCTGGACCCATTCCATATGAAAAAGATAATGCTATACCATGGCACTATGGTTCATATCTCTACTGCAACAGGGATAAAGTCGTTCTTGATTCTTCAACTCATACACCACAGGTTGATAATGTCGGGGGAGGCAGAGGCTTCACCTGAAGCGGACGCCTCTTCGTGTCACAAGTTCCAAGAGTTAATACTGAGGCAGAGGCTGCTGCCAAAGCTAAAGGCAAAAATGTGGTGCCTGAAGAACCAGTTTTGAAAGAAGCCCATAAAACATAATTTGATCAAGATGTGGATGAATTTATGAGGATAATCAAGAGAAACGACTACAAGGTTGTGGATCAGCTCCACCAGACTCCTTCTAAGATCTCCATTTTATCATTGCTATTGTGTTCCGAAGCTCATCGGGATCCATTACTTAAAGTCATGCACGTAGCCTACGCGCCTGAGGAGATCGCGGTAAATCAGCTTGAGACAGTGGTGTCTAATGTTAATAATAGTCATGGGCTAGGCTTTACCAACGCTGATTTGACAACGGAAGGTCGTCACCATAACAAGGCTTTACACATCACTCTGGAGTGTAAAGGGACTATGCTTTCATATGTTCTAGTTGACACTGGGTCTTCACTCAATGTCTTGCCGAAGAAAGCCCTTGTTAAGCTTGAATATGATGGTATAGCTCTCCGACCAATCAATTTGGTGGCCCGAGCTTTTGATGGTTCCAAGAGGTCTGTTCTTGGAGAGGACGAGCTTCCTTTGATAATTGGCCCCCAGGTCTTTCAAACAACTTTCTATGTGATGGACATTCAGCCGGCCTACAGCTGTTTGTTGGGTCGACCGTGGATTCACGCCGCTGGCGCAGTTACGTCGTCCCTTCACCAGAAATTAAAATACGAGTGGGAAGGGAAAATTATCACAATTTGTGGTGAAAAGGATATTTTTGTTACCCATCTGGCCACCTACAAATACATTGAGATGGATGGTGAAACCCACGAGACCATGAGCCAAGGTTTCAAAGCACTGAACGTCAATGAGGCGACAACTGAAGTATTTGCTGCATCCCAGGAGGATAGGATGGGTACTTCAATTGTCTCCTACCAACAAGCTCAGAAGGTTGTTAAAGATGGAAACGCCCAAGGCTGGGGAAAATTGCTACCTGTGGAGAAGAAGGAGGATAGATTCGGTTTAGGTTACAAACCATTCCGACAAGATCAAGCAGAGGCTGCTAAGGAGCCCAAGTTCATAAGTGGGGGGATGCTAACCCCAGATGCTGTCAATAACGTGGAAGACGAGGCTGAAAGCGACCTCAACCCGGAGAGCTGGATTCGTCTAAGGATCCCGGGAAAACAAGTCCTTAACTGGTCTTCCTAGGAAATTATAAGAGTTACTCCTGCAGAGTAATTATTATTTCTTGTTTTTTAGCATGCATCAAGTCCTGCATCTTGCCCAAGGTGTTAGGACTCATTTTGTAATAGGGCCATATTTGTATTTTGTGCAAATGGAATATCAAAGAACAATGGACATCTTTTGCAAACAATTTTCTCTTTCGCTCACTGTCTTTTCATTTTTGTTATTTTCGCACAAAATAATAAATGGCAATGTTTTCAAAATAATAACTTCATTTACACTTTTTCTAAACAAGATTAAAATTGATCACTAAAAAAGAACAAATCTCAACCCTTGCAGAGATTATCCCCTATATTGCACCGACAACGTCACTGCAATGACCTTGTATGACTTCGACAATCCAATTAATCAAGCAGATGAAGGGGTTGAGGAAGACTATGAGTTGCCCGAAGAGTTAGCCAGGTTGTTGAGGCAAGAAGAGAAAGTGATTACTCCTCATCAGGAGGAGATTGAAACTGTTAATCTTGGTACCGAGGAAGATTTGAAAGAAGTGAAGATTGGGGCCAGTCTGCAAGCTCTAGTAAAAGAACAACTTATCAGCATGCTTCGGGAATACGTCGACATCTTTGCTTGGTCCTATCAAGACATGCCAGTTCTAGATACGGATATTGTCATTCACAGGCTGCCTTTGAAAGAAGATTGTCCTCCAGTCAAACAGAAGTTGCGCCGAACTCGCCCGGATATGGCCATGAAGATTAAGGAAGAAGTACAAAAACAGTGGGACGCCGATTTTCTCGCTGTGATTAGTTACCCGCCGTGAGTTGCTAACATTGTACCCGTGCCTAAGAAGAATGGTAAGATGTGTATGTCTGTGGATTACCGGGATCTGAACAAATCTAGCCCAAAGGATGATTTCCCATTACCTCACATTGATGTATAGGTCGACAACACAACTCAGTTCTCAGTATTTTCTTTCATGGATGGATTTTCTGGGTATAATCAGATCAAGATGTCACCTGAAGACATGGAGAAAACAACTTTCATCACACCGTGGGGCACATTTTGTTACAAGGTAATGTCGTTTGGACTAAAGAACACCGGTGCCACTTATCAATGGGCTATGGTAACGTTATTCCACGATATGATCCACAAAGAAATCGAATGTTATGTGGATGATATGATTGCCAAGTCCCTTACTGAAGAAGACCATCTGGTAAATCTGCTGAAGTTGTTCAAGCGTCTGAGGAAGTATCAGCTGAAATTGAACCCCAAAAAATGCACATTCGGGGTACGTTCTGGTAAGTTGCTGGGATTTATCGTAAGTGAAAAGGGAATTGAGGTTGATCCCGACAAAGTCAAAGCCATTCAGGAAATTCCTGCACCTAGGACTGAGAAAGAAGTTCGGGGGTTCTTAGGCAGATTGAACTACATCTCGAGGTTCATATCTCACCTCACTACAACCTGTGAGCCCCTGTTCAAACTGTTAAGAAAGGAACAAACAATCAGGTGAAACGAAGATTGTCAGAAGGCTTTTGACAAGATCAAGGAGTACCTGCAAGAACCTCCAATTCTCATGCCGCCGATTGAAGGAAAACCTCTAATAATGTATATAACATTATTAGAAGGGTCAATGGGGTGTGTGTTGGTACAATATGACGAGTCTGGTCGAAAAGAGTATGCAATATACTACCTACGCAAAAAGTTTACCTACTGTGAACAACGTTATTCACTGCTCGAGAAAACTTGTTGTGCTTTAGCATGGGCAGCTCGCCGACTAAGACAATATATGCTGACTCACACTACCTTATTGATCTCAAAAATGGACCCCGTCAAGTACATATTTGAGAAGCCAACACTTATCGAAAGTGTAGATGTTTAAGAATTGGCAGAATTTTTGACCAACAAGAAATATTGAATTCAGTTCAGAATGTCCTATCAGATGTTGGGACATTATCAAACAGAGTATATGAACTTATTTCAGGATGTCTCACCAGATGTTGGGACATTGTGTAAATGACTTAAGTTCAGTTTTTCAGGATGTCCCAACAGATGTTGAGACATCTCAAACCTGCTACCAGAATTAATTATTGACTAACTGATCAGAGATATTTAAGGAGAGTTATCTGGAATTAATTAATGATGGATAAAAACAGAACAAGGCGCATCTGTAGGGAGTTTTATATTGAGGATTCAGATTAAAACAAAAGACCTAAATCACCTAGAATCTAGGAAGTAACAAACCCTAAATTCAAGGTGGAAGCTGCATGCGCATTAGGGCTGGATCATTCTACAGAAAGCCCAAATTACAGATACCTATTTAATCAACAGAAACTCACAGAATTGAGTACGAATTTCAGAAGACAAAATAGGGTGTCTAGTGTTTTAATAGCAGGTTGTTTAATTGTACCACTTTATGAGATTTTAAGCAAAAGTGCATTTGTGACTTGATTGAAACTGTGAAGTAAGATCAAGCTGTTTTGTTTGAAGTATGACTTCAATTTCATTAAACTTGTAAACAAAATCACTGTGTGATTGAGGGGGAGTGAGTAGGGTACTCTTATCTAAGTTGTGTCTTAGGTAGAAATTGCATTGGGTAGTTATTAAGTGATAGATTAAACAGGGTAGTTTAAGTCTAGAATTAATATTACTTATAGTGGATTTCCTCCTGGCTTGGTAGCCTCCAGATGTAAGTGTGGTTATACACTGAACTGGGTTAACAAACTTCTGTGTTGTTTACTTTTCTTGCTATTTAAGTTTTGGTTAAATCTGTCAAGTGTTGGGACATCTCTTAGGACATCTCATACCTGATCACAGAATTTCAGAAAGGGTTGCAAGATGGCAAATGATTCTGACAAAACATGACATTCAGTACACGTCTCAAAAGGCCATCAAAGGCAGTGTACTGTCTGACTATCTAGCCGAGCAACCCATTGATGATTACCAGCCCATGAGATTTGACTTCCCTGATGAAGACATCATGTACTTAAAAGCAAAAGATTGTGAAGAGCCAGTTCACACTGAAGGGCCTGACCCAGAAAAAGAATGGACTATGATGTTTGACGGGGCTGTCAATATGAATGGTCGTGGAGTCGGTGCAGTGCTCATTACACCTAAAGGAGTTCATATGCCTTTCTCGACAAAACTCACATTTGCCTGCACTAACAACGAAGCAGAATACGAAGCCTGTATCATAGGTCTTGAGGAAGTCATTGACCTCAGGATCAAAACCTTAAATGTATTCGGAGATTCGGCTTTGGTAATCAATCAGACCAATGGAAAATGGTACACTCATCAGGAGCACCTAATTCCATATTGTGATTATACGAGGAGATTGTTGACTTTCTTCACAACAGTCAAACTTGAATACATCCCTCGAGATGAGAACCAGTTTGCAGACGCTTTGGCTACCATTTCCTCCATGATCAAAGTTCAAGCTGCCAATTATGTGCCTCGGATTCTGGTATCCAGACTGGACAGACCGACATATGTATTCTCTGTGGACACTGCTAGTGATGACAAGCCTTGGTTCCACGACATCAAATGCTTCTTAGAGAATCAGACATACCTGTCGCTCCCGGGATTTCCATCCTGGTACAAACGCGAAAGTGGCGCGGAAGAAGGTAGAGTCGCCAGCCAGGCATTTTTATCCCGAAGAAAGGGAATGGTAATGCTGCACAAACCAGAAGAAAGAAAGAGGAAGGACACAGGTCCTACGAACCAAAGAGACTGAGTTCGGGAGTCAGTTACGACCTGGGAAGGTATTAGCACCCAGATCGTCCGCCGTACCCGACGGGATCCACGCTTGCAAAAGAAACTGTTTCAAAGGGTGAGGGTATGAAAGCTGCTGCAAAGAAATGAAAATGAAAAGAAACTGGAACTGGAAAAGAACTGAAATAAAAAACAAAGAGAAAAAATGTAGGGAAAATAAAGATTGTGCTCGAACGGGCCCTACCCCGCTGCCTACGTACCTCATCGGGATAATGAGGATCAGAGACGCCGTAGTTCCCCTAACTAGGGGTGGAAAAGATTTCTTGTGAATTAAAGGCTTGAACTGCCTATGCCATTGCTCAGGTGTTGCAGACTCGGACGACGAGTGCGTAACCGTCTTGCAAAGTGACAAGTAGGAGCAAGTTCGCGTACGAAGCGAATGAGATGAGAAAGAATTCCCGAAGGAAAGGCGCTTATTGTTTGTTTGAGATTTTTATGAAGCTTTTATTTGTGAAGGTTTGCATAGGTAAGTGTACCTAAGTCTTACTCAATGGGATGTGTACACCTCACATCATCCCGAAATGGAATGCGCAAGAGGCACACCTATCTATGGAGGAAATCCCCAAAGCTAGTCCCCTAAGTGAAAGCTCAAGCACACTAACCTATTATCATTATTAAGTGTTTTTGTGGTTTTATGGTTAAGAAGTGTTTTTTAGTCTTTTCTTTGTGAGGTACTCATGCTAAGACCTATCCACCACGAGTGATGACTCACACCTCGCCCCGAAATGGAACGCGTGTGAGCATCTCATAGCAAAGTCTCGTGTCACATGAAAGTACTCAACCTTTATTAGATGAATTAGAATTAAGTTTGAAGATGAGAAGAGAAAGAGAACCAAAGGAGCAAAAGGAAAAACTAGGGGGAAGTTTCTACCCTAAATTAGCATGCATGGAGTTCCTAGGGTTTGTGAGGTTTCTATCCTACTGAAGAAGGAAAGAAGAAGAGAAGAAGAAGATAGAAGAGGGGATGAGAAAGACCTAAGCCCAACAAGAAGATGTTAGTCCATATAAACAAAATGAGAAGAGATGAGAGATGGAGATGTGGAACTCAATTCCCACATCTCACACTTACCATAGCTCCTGCAAGGTTAGTGTAACATCATAAAACCAAGGCATGGACCAACAAGTCAGAAGTTATACAAGCATAAGGACATGGCAAAGAGTTTACAAGATGATAAACAAAGCAACACAAGATCACATTGAGATGATTAGAAGTGAAATAAATGCAAAGAAGGCATGCATAACACTTAAGGATATAATACACATAAAAGAGAATCAAAACCAAAGCTCAAGGAAACTCTAACCCTATCCTAAGACCAGGAACAACCCTAGACCTCTAAAAGACCCCAAAAGATGAGGAGAAGTTGGCACAAGTGCCCTTCTAAACTTAAAAGAAACTATAAGACTCAAAGGGTGCAAAACAAGGCAAGGTGAGGAAGAAAATACCCAAGAAATAAATCCAAGCACCTAAAAAATCTACCCAACTAGAAAAGTACTCTTCAAACACAAGGAAATGAGAAACCAAAAGGGTTTGCAAAAATTCAGCACCAAACTAGGTCAATGAAGCTCAAGGATGCAAGGTATCACCATTTAGGGTTTTGAAAATTGATGCACAAGTAACTCAATCAACATCCAGCAAGGAAATTTGTGAAAAATCTAAGATAAATCATGAAGATAGTAGAGTGTCTTAGGATTTGAATGCAAAAAGAATGAGGTTCATAGCTTAAAGGATGAGGAAGATATAAATTGGACAAGGCAGATTGGTCCATGAGAGTTCACAACAAAACAATGCCTAGTATTGGATTTATTTTGGCCACGTGGAATGAGAATAAAAATATGAAAAAAATATGATAAAAAACTAGATGAACTAAAGAACACACATGAATTTTTTTGGATTTTTTAGATATCAAGAAGTATTTTAAAATAATAAAAATGTAAGAGGAAAAATGAAGAAAATAAAAGGAATAACAAAATGATGGTGGAGTGTAAAAAGCAAGGCTGGTCAGCTCACTTTGATCACTTGGGCCCAACAGGGGGCGCAGATAGCATGTTGGCCTTGGGCCCATGCGAAAATGAAAGGCAAAAGAAACTCAGGCATTCCTTAAACTTATGACATGCTTCATAGAAAAATAAAACAAAAAAAATACACAAAACATGTGAACATTGTGTCAACCGGTCACACTAGGGTTTTAAATCAGAAAAGACAAAACATGAACCCACCCAATCCCTGCGTTCCACCTCATCATCTTCAACCTCACAACATGAAAACGCAGCAAGCAAGCATGAACACAGCATCAAAACCTCAAGTTCAGAGAATCGTATCCTTCTCATTTCTCCATGAAAATGCACAAATCAAACACCAAAGTGATCCTTGGACTAAGCATATTATGAATCAAACATTATAAACATACAAACTAACACGCACAGCATGAACATAAGCAAGAAAGTTTGGATCTAGAAACTTCAAAACCCTAGCCTGACCTTATCTCAGCATCATTTTCAAAACCAAAGAGATCCTCATGCTCAGTGTAACAAGTAGATTACAATGCACATCACAAAAATCATTTATAAACCTATGGATTTGAGGCATACCTGAGATCACACAGCTTCAAATTTCTCCAAGAAAGCCAAAATCCAGCTCGGGATGATCTTCTAGCAACCTCCTTTCACAAAATAAATGTGAAAGAAGCTTCAAAATCGCCTCAACTTTGCTCCTAGAAGAAATCTGGTCTAAACTGAACTGGTACAAGAATCTTCTTCTAGCTCAAAATGAGGGTTGCTCCATGATCTGTGAAGCTCCAAGAACAAGAATATGAGGTTTGTTTTGTGAATGGAGTAGTGGATGATGAGCTATGGGGGAAAATGCAACAGGAGCAAAAACTGAGAAATGGGAGAATGGTGGCGATTTCTGCCAAGATAAAACCCTAGCTGGCCCTTTTATGATGCCCTAAATCAGTCCAAGGAATGAGAAAGGAAATGCACGTGAGAGGAGTGTGATCCAATTGAAATTGCAAAAATGCATAAAGGGTGTGATGGAGAGATTAGCTCGTGCCTTGTCCTTGTACCTTGCACATGCTAATCCTATTTCCTTTGCTGATTAATAGTGGAACATTCTCAGCCCTTGGATCAAAGTGTGTTACAAACTCTCATGCTTATGCACCTTTTGCAAGTAGGATGAAACCATGCACACCATGCACGATTTTTGTGATTCTCTTTGAGCCAAATTTCTCTCATACCATGCATAATGATGTGATGATTTGAAATTGTACACAAATGGGCTTGCAACTTCATTTCACAACAACTTGCCCTTTGGTAAAAATTTGACATCTTATGTGACAACAAAAATCTCATATGCCCATGCACTTGCATTTTGTGAAATGTGTCCAATTCCATGTCTGGACCCTCCAATTTCTCTTGAGCTAACAACTTGAGATGTCATGAATAAAAGGATGGTGGCCTCACTTTGCACTTGGAATTGGAATACATGAGCCTTTTTTGAGATTTTGCATCATTTGCAAAAGTGTGGGATAAGCTCACATACCTCACTCTTTGCTTGGCCTCTTGGCACATGTGCCAGCCTTTTCCAATCCTTGATCAGAGCATAAACAACTTTGGCCCTTAGAACTAGCCGTTACATACTTCTCATGATTTGGCTAAATTTGCATTTTTGAGGCCACTTCTTTGCTTGGCACCAAAATGCAAGTTTCTCTTGAGCAAAATCATCTAAATGTATTGCATTGTAACTTAGTAACCTCACTTGATCCATTCCAGCACTTGGAAATGAGTTTTGAACACTCTTGCATTTGGTGTGTGCATGAAAATGTGATTTTGCCCTAAAATGCATGGAATTTTCGAGGGCCTTATCTCCCAAACCATAAATCCCATGAAAATGTACTTGTACTTTTTGAAAATGGCAAGCTTTAGTCTTCAACTTTCATGTTTGAGTTGGGTTCATTTGAAGAATTTTTGATCATGCTAAGCTCACTTGAAAATTAGGGCAAAAGTTGCTAAATTTGGAAAATCTCAAAAACCAACTTTGTACCATTTTTGCAAAACCCTCCAAATATCCATGATTCTTGATCTTCAATCACCCTAAACAACTTATAACATTTTAAAGACCTCCCTTGGCAAGAAAAAGTGGCTTGGACCCCTTGAAATCAGACAGTTGACTTTTTACAGGCACAGTTGACCAATTACTTCATCTGCAAGCAACCAAAGCAATGACTGACTTCCATTTGGAATTTTTCCATGAAAATTTACATGTAGGGACCTCTTATAATATAGAAGACATTGCCCAAAAGAGTTGGCCAAAATTATGAGGTTAAGGCCCTTGAAGCCTAAACCCTAATTTGGTTGCACTGCTTAGGAGCCTTGCATTGTCTTAAAACTTGTGATGATTAAGCAATCTTCTGAGCTTTTGCAATTGAACCTGGTCTTGTTAAAGGGGTCTAGACTCATCATAGGCTTCCCACAAATCCATTGGAAACCTTGTCTTGGCTTAGATGGCCTCCAACACCTCCCCAGATGGCCATATGCCCCATGCTAGGACTTGATGCTTGTCATGCTTTATTTTCCCATGCTATAATGCTATATATATGATATGCTTATGATGCAAATGGTGTATTATGATGCTTAAAATGAAGAGGGCAAATTTGAGGTTCTACAACTGCCCCTTTTCAAGCAACTGTTGATCTGAAAAGGACGATTGCTTCCACTTTCGGCCGTTCAAGATGAACTGTGGTTGAATACCCAAGAAAACGGAAATTTGCGCTCTGATGCAGAAAACAAGAAATGGGAAATAAACCCAATCCGATGACGTTGCAACTGAGCTGAAGGATGAGCAGACAAGCTCCTTCCAATGAGACCGAAGGTTCTGATGAAACATGAAACGGACGAGTCTTCTTGTGACCTGTGATGCCAGGTGCAGAAAGCGAACGAGTCCTTAAGAATCTTCAAAGTAACCTGAGATAGACGAATCTCCTTCACCAATCCTTACGCAGATAAGCGGAATAAGACGGACGAGTCTTCTTCGGATAACCCTTACGCAGGTTCCGGGAATGCATATAAGTCTGTGGGATAGACATGCAACTAGGATGGACGAATCCTCTTCACGAATCCTTACGCAGATAAGTGGAATAAGACGGACGAGTCTTCTTCGGATAACCCTTACGCAGGTTCCGGAAAATAGGATAGACGAACCCTCTTCACGAATCCTTACGCAGATAAGTGGAATAAGACGGACGAGTCTTCTTCGGATAACCCTTACGCAGGTTCCGGAAAATAGGATAGACGAACCCTCTTCACGAATCCTTACGCAGATAAGTGGAATAAGACGGACGAGTCTTCTTCGGATAACCTTTACGCAGGTTCCGGTAATAGTTTTGACGTTTTGATCCCACCGTCAGGATTTTCAACCTCTTCAATGCGGACGAGCATTGGAATGATCATCAAAGAAACACGGATGAGTGTCATAGGTCGACGATACGGACGAGTACCGGACGATGATCCAAGAAACACGGACGAGTGCTTCTGAATATGATACGGACGAGTATCAATCACTGGTATAGACGAATACCAGAAATCCAACACAGACGAGCATTGGAATCTTCAATAGGGAACAATCTAACACAGACGAGTGTCAGAAAAGATACAGACGAGTATCAGCTTATTTCAGACGATCTTCAAAAGAAAATACCAAACACGGACGAGTGTCGGGGCGTGCAGACGAGCACTAGATAAGTAATAGGCACGAACGAGTGTCGAAGGGTGCGGGCGAGCAATCTTCAAAGGAGTAACAAGCACGTACGAGTGCTAAGAGATGCGGTCGAGCATCAAATAAAGATGCGAGTACGGACGAGTACCGGTGACTTTCTTGGGGATATGCCTCAAATAAAGAGGAATCGAAAAATGCACGGACGAGTGCTGCAGGGAGGCGGTTGAGCATCAAATAAAAATGCGAGTACGGACGAGCACTGGCAACTTCACTGGGGAAAAAACTTCAAAGAACTAACAAACACGGACGAGTGCCGAGAGCTGCGGACGGTCATCAAATAAAGACGTTAGCATGGACGAGTGCTGAGGAGTACCTCAAATAAAGAGGAATCTGCCGAGGAAAAGGCACAAACGAGTGCTGAAAGAGGATGAGCATCAAATAAAGATGCGAGCACAGACGAGCGCTAGTAGATATAGACTCTACTGGGGGAAAGTGCACAGGAGAGTACCATAAGGTGCTAATTCTTCTGGAGCCTACGGATGAGCAAACTGAATCATCAAATAAGTGTCTAAGAGTGCGAATAAACACTGAATAAGTATTAACACAGACAAAGGCTGATTGTGTTGGGGAAGTAGACAATTCCGCTCTGGCTGAGGAATGAAGTCCTGGCGGCCTGTAGGAGAAGGTTCTGGTAACCTGTTGGGGCCCTCAAACCTTTAACTCTAATGAAAATGAAGTGCTGGCAACCCGATGCTTACTAGAGAGGCTTTTCCCCGGAAGAAAGACGACTCTGCGTGAGGTATACTTCGCTTAACTGCTTTGAACATCTGCTGGGGATCTGATCATCCTGCTCTGACTCCACTGGGGAGAATTTCTTCTTGCTCTGCTGGGGAAATCCCATGGAAATGAGAATCCTGATGACTCTGTGGGGAAATGAAGTTACCTGCAACTCTGCTGAGCTAGGAGAACTTCTAGCGATTCCGTTGCGAATAATAAACTTCCGACAACTCCACTGTGGATGGGAGACTTCTACTAACTCCCGCTGGTGATTGACCCGACTTCTGGGGAGTGCAGGTGTTCAGATACCTGTTGAGAATAAGTCACTTGTAAACAGACGTTCTGTCGGGGAAATACCTCTGCTTGGAGAATAACCCTCTGCTGCTTGGGGGTACGGTGATAACCTGCAAATCCTGCAATAACAGAATACACACATATGCACCAAGATTGATACGGCCTGATCTATTCATCTGCCGTCACCTGACACTCAAAGCGATGTTAAGTGTCTCTGCAATGTCATTTTTATCAGTTGAAAAGCAACATGTTTCGCATGCAGTGTTATTTGTCAAAAATTCAGGACATTTTTGTAAACAAAATAAGCATAACACGGTGTTTGACTGAATATTCTTTTTATTGATTGGCCTCTGAATAGGCATAATTTTACATCAGGAAGTAACCACCTGGAAAGAGGTAGCTACTGTAAAAATTGAGAAAAGAAACTATCCTAATGGCAATGGCACGACATTCCAAAGAGTTTCCCTCCTGCTATGACTGGCATATCCTCAAGACTTTCCGTTCCGTCTTCGGCCTTCTGAAAAGAATGAAGGGCTAATCTCTACCCTTCTGATATGGTCAAGCTATTTGAAGCGGTGACGTGGTTCAGATAAACCGGAGCGCAGTTGTTCGCTTATTCCCTGATTTTGCGTGGATCGCCCTTTCGGGTTTTCAATCCACCGGGATACCCTTTTTTGCCTGAGTTGTCCGATGTGGCTTTTCAACTCAGCGGGTGTACACATTTTTTTGACTTTTCCCTAATTTTTGCCCGAGCTTTTTATTCTGTTTTTAGCTCGCCGGGATGCCCCTTTTTTGCCTGGACTATAATTCTGTTTTTGTGTCCAGCGGGTCTTTTATGCGAAGTATTTTTTAACTGCGTCCGAGTTAACAGGGTATTGGAAGTCCTCGCCATCCATAGTGGTGAGCATCAGTGCTCCGCCTGAGAATACTTTCTTCACTATGAATGGTCCTTCATAATTCGGGGTCCACTTGCCCCTGTGATCTGAACTAGGAGGAATGATCCTCTTGAGCACGAGCTCGCCTACTTGGTACTCCCGAGTACGTACTCGCTGATCGAAGGCTCACTTCATTCTCCTTTGATAAAGCTGGCTATGACAGATAGCTGCTAATCTCTTTTCCTCAATTAGGCATAGTTGATCATATCGAGCACGTACCCACTCAGCCTCATCAAGCCTGACATCCATCAACACCCGCAGTGAAGGAATTTCCACTTCAACAGGCAAGACTGCCTCCATGCCGTAGACTAAAGAGAAGGGGGTTGCCCCAGTCGACGTCCTGACTGACGTTCGGTACCCATGCAACGCAAACGGTAGCATCTCATGCCAATCTTTGTATGTGATAACCATTTTCTGTACAATCCTCTTGATATTCTTATTAGCTGCCTCTACCGCACCATTCATCTTTGGTCGGTAAGGAGAGGAATTGTGATGCTGGATCTTGAAGTCCCGGCACAGTTCTGCCATCATCTTATTGTTCAGATTAGAACCATTATCGGTAATGATTCGCTCGGGCACTCCATATCTGCATATGATATCTCTTTTCAGGAATTTTTCTACCACCTGGCGAGTAACATTGGCATAAGACGCAGCTTCCACCCATTTGGTGAAGTAATCAATCGCGACCAAGATGAAGCGATGTCCGTTTGACGCCGTTGGTTCAATCTTGCCGATCATATCAATGCCCCACATGGCAAAGGGCCAGGGTGAAGACATCACATTCAAAGGATTTGGAGGCACATGCACTTTATCCGCATAAATCTGGCATTTATGACATTTTCTGGCATAGGCACAGCAGTCTGCATCCATGGTGATCTAGTAGTAGCCTGATCTTAGCAACTTTTTAGCCATTGCATGCCCTCCAGCATGGGTGCCAAAGGATCCTTCATGCACCTCGTGCATCAGCAAGTCTGCTTCCGCCTTATCGACGCATCTGAGAAGTATCATATCAAAGTTTCGCTTATACAGGGAACCATCAGTGTTCAGGAAGAAACTACCAGCTAGCCTTCTTAATGTCTTCTTATCATTGGATGATGCCCCAGGTGGGTATGTTTGATCCTCCAAGAAGCATTTGATGTCATGGTACCAGGGCTTATCATCTTTGACAATGTCTGTTGAGCACACATATGCTGGCCTGTCTAGTCTGGAGACTGCAATCTGAGGCACAAAATTGGCAGCTTGCACTTTGATCATGGATGAAATGGTAGCTAGAGCATCCGCAAACTGATTTTCGTCTCGAGGGATATACTCAAGCTTGACTGTTGTGAAGAAAGTCAACAACTTCCTTGTATAGTCCCGATAAGGTATCAAATGATCTTGGTGCGTGTACCATTTGCCATTTGTTTGATTAATTACCAGAGCTGAATCCCCGAATACAGTCAAAGTTTTGATCCTGAGGTCAATGGCTTCCTCAAGACCCATAATACAAGCTTCGTATTCAGCTTCGTTGTTAGTGCAGTTAAAAGTGAGTTTTGCCGAGAAAGGCATGTGAACTCCCTTAGGTGTAATGAGCACTGCGCCAACACCACGACCATTCATGTTAACAGCCCCATCAAACATCATAGTCCATCCCTCTTCTGGGTCAGGCCCTTCAGTATGAATAGGCTCTTCATGATCTTTTGCTTTTACAAACATGATGTCTTCGTCGGGGAAGTCAAACCTCATAGGCTGGTAATCATCAATGGGTTGCTCAGCGAGATAATCAGACAATACACTGCCTTTGATGGCTTTTTGGGATGTGTATTGGATATCATACTCTGTGAGAATCATTTGCCATCTTGCAACCCGTCCGGTAAGTGCTGGTTTCTCAAATATATACTTGACTGGATCCATCTTGGAGATCAATAAGGTAGTGTGGGTCAACATGTACTGCCTTAGTCGGCGAGCAGCCCACGCTAAAGCACAGCAAGTTTTCTCGAGCAGTGAATATCGTTGTTCACAGTCGGTAAACTTTTTGCTTAGGTAGTATATTGCATACTCTTTTCGACCAGACTCGTCATGCTGGCCCAGCACACACCCCATCGACTTTTCTAATACTGTCAAGTACATGATCAGGGGTCTTCCTTCCACTGGAGGCATAAGGATCGGAGGCTCTTGTAAGTATTCCTTAATTTTGTCAAAAGCCCTCTGACAGTCTTCATTCCACCTGACCGCTTGCTCTTTTCTTAATAGCTTGAACAAAGGCTCGCAGGTTGCTGTGAGATGAGATATGAACCTTGAAATGTAGTTCAATCTTCCTAAGAACCCTCGAACTTCTTTCTCAGTTTTTGGTGCAGGCATTTCTTGAATGGCTTTAACTTTGTCAGGGTCAACTTCAATCCCTTTCTCGCTTACAATAAATCCCAGCAACTTACCAGATCGTACCCCGAATGTGCATTTGTTGGGGTTCAGCTTCAATTGGTACTTTCTCAGACGCTCGAATAACTTCAACAAATTCACCAGGTGGTCTTCTTCTGTGAAGGACTTGGCAATCATGTCATCCACATAACATTCAATTTCTTTGTGGATCATGTCATGGAATAACGTTACCATAGCCCTCTGATAAGTGGCACCAGCATTCTTCAGGCCGAATGGCATCACTTTATAACAGAATGTGCCCCAGGGTGTGATGAAAGTTGTCTTCTCCATATCTTCAGGTGACATTTTGATCTGATTGTATCCTGAAAATCCATCCATGAAGGAGAACACCGAAAACTGAGCCGTATTATCCACCAATACATCAATGTGAGGTAAAGGGAAATCATCTTTCGGACTAGCTCTGTTCAGATCCCGGTAGTCAACACACATCCTCACCTTACCGTCTTTCTTTGGCACTGGAACGATGTTAGCTACCCAAGGTGGGTAACTAGTCACGGCAAGGAACCCGGCGTCCCACTGTTTCTGTACCTCCTCTTTGATCTTCATCGCCATGTCAGGGCGAGTTCTTCTCAGTTTTTGCTTAACAGGAGGACAGTCTTCTTTTAATGGTAGCCGATGCACAACGATGTCTGTATCCAACCCTGGCATATCCTGATACGACCAGGCAAAGATGTCAACATACTCACGCAACATTTCAATCAACCCCTTCTTAACTTCAGTCTGCAGGCTAGCACCTATCTTGATTTCCTTCTTAACCTCTTCTGTGCCGATGTTGATAACCTCGATTTCCTCCTGATGAGGCTGAATGACTCTTTCCTCTTGCTTCAACAACCTGACCAACTCTTCAGGGAGTTCATAATCTTCCTCAACCTCTTCATCAGCTTGGTAGATTGGATTGTCGAAGTTATGCTCAGTCATAGTAGGAGAGTTGTCAATGGAATCCGGTTGACCGACACTGCACAAGTGATGTGCTCATTCAGAATCTGTTTAGAGAAAACGCACACCAAAAGCAAGAAAGAAAAACACATTGCCATTTTCTTTATTTGTGCAAAACATTAAAATTGAAAGAAAATGAACGATTTGATTGAAAAATGTCCTTTATTTATGACAAATAAATGCTTTCAAAACATGGAGGCCCGTACAATGGATCCTTGTACCTTGGGCAGAGTACAGGATTTGACATGCAGTATGTAAAAAATGACAAATAAACAATTACTTTGTGATCCAGGTGACTTCGACGATGTTTTCCGTAGACCAATTGGGCAGCTCCTCTCCTGGTGCACACGGGCGGATCCAATTATCCAGTTCGCACTCGCTATCTCCGTCTTCACTGGCAGCACAGATATGGTTGCGGTCCAATAACCCAGCACTAGTAAAAGTAATGGCCTTGTTGTCTGATGAACGGACGAGCCCATCAGGCTGATACCCCAGCCCGAACTTGTCCTCCTTCTTTTCCAGCTCCAATAGTCTGCCCCAGCCCTGGGCACTACCTGATTGCACAACTTCTTTGGCCTGCTTGTAGGAAGTAATAGACGTACCTTCTTTATCTTCAGCTTTACTCAGAGGAGACAAAGAACTAACATTCACTGCTTCGAATGCCTGACACAGGGTTTCATGAATTTCACCATCCATCTCCACATATTTAAATGTAGATAGATGACTCACAAATATGTCCTCTTCACCGCACACAGTCACAACTTGACCATCCGCTACATACTTGAGCTTCTGGTGCAAAGTTGACGTCACAGCCCCCGCGGCATGAATCCAAGGTCGACCAAGTAGAAAGCTATAAGCAGGTTGGATGTCCATCACGTAGAACGTGCTCTTAAACACTTGCGACCCAACCTTGATTGGCAACTCAACCTCTCCAAACACAGACCTTCGAGAACCGTCGAAAGCCTTCACCACCAAATCACTTGGTCTCAACTCAACCCCTTCCACATTAAGCTTCATTAACGCCTTCTTCGGCAAGACATTAAGAGATGACCCAGTATCAACCAGGACATGAGACATCACAGCCCCTTTGCATTCAATTGTGATATGGAGAGCCTTGTTATGATTCTTCCCTTCAGTAGTAAGGTCCCTATCAGTAAATCCCAGACCATGGCTCGCATTTACACTTCCCACCACAGCTTCTAATTGATTCACGGTAATTTCCTGAGGAACATACGCCATCTGCAACACCTTCAGAAGGGCTTCTCTATGAGCTGGTGAGCACATCAGTAGTGACAAGATAGAGATTTTGGAGGGAGTTTGATTTAGTTGCTCGACTACCTTGTAGTCACTCCTCTTAATAATCCTCATGAACTCCTCCATTTCCTTCTCGAAAGTACTCTGACCAGTAGCGGGAGTGGCATTATCCTCAATCGCTACTTGCTTCCCTTTGGCCTTAGCGGAAGCCTCAGCATCAGTGTCTCCTCTCAAAGTCTGGGGAGCGAATAGGCGACCGCTCCTTGTGAAACCTCCACTTCCCCCAACATTCACCACAGCTGGGTCCATGGTTACTGCCTTATTTTCCACTTTCTGTCCTCCAACATACACTTCTGATCCGTAATGCCACGGAATAGCCTTCTCATCTGAATACGGAATAGGCCCAGGCACCGTGATGGTGACGGGGCTTACTTCCGGGACATAAATAGTAACCGGCTCTCTTTGCGCTGGCATTTCAGCAGGATCATAGTATATGGTCACCGTTGACACTTCATCATTCCTCTTATCGACCCTGTCGAACTGTAACAGCCCATCATCCATCAGTCTCTGCAAACCAATCTTCAATCTGTCACAACCATTCTTTGATTCAACGCAGTCTTCGCAATCAAACCCACAACCCGGGAAAATCTGACCCTTCACCAACCTCTCCTTGACCAGCAACAAGGAAGTCTTCACTTCTTCGACCTTCTCCACCAGGTTCAGCCTCTCCTCCATCTCAATAGCATTAACCTTGGCTCCCCCATGATTAGGGATAGGGTTATTCGTGACATTCGGAGGTGGCGCGAAATTGATTGCCTTGGAGTCGATCAAATCCTGAACTTTATAGTGCAAAGCCCTGCACTTCTCTGTTGAGTGTCCGGGTGCCCCAGAATGGAAAGCGCACCGAGCATTGGCGTCGTAACCTGGAGGAAGAGTTCCAGTAGGTGGAGCTAAGGCCCTCAGCTGAATTAAGTTCAGTTCCAGCAATCTCTGGAGTAAAGCCGTGTATGTCATTGGGATCACGTCAAAAACCCTATCAGCTTGGCGTGGCTGCCTCTGCTGATACGGCCTCTGTTGATAGTTGCGCTGCTGTTGTTGCTGAGGCTGTTGTAGAGCCTGTCGAGCTGGTTGAATTGGTGTAGTGGGAATTGTGACTGCAGCTATCTGATTGTATTCCTGTCTATAACCTCTGCCCCTGCCTCGGCCATATACTGCGTTAGCTTCCCCTTCTCTTCTTCTAGGAAGTCCGCCAAAGGCTTTCCTCGCTCCTCCAGAGCTACCAGCGGTATTAGGGTCCTGAATCTTCCCCGTCTTTAACAGAGTCTCAACTCTCTCTCCAGCAATCACTATATCATTGAACTTGGTGGCCGAGCTAGATGCCAACCTTTCTAGAAAAACACCTTGGAGGGTGCCCATAAACATGTCGGCCATTTCATCCTCTAAGAGAGGTGGTTGCACCCTGGCAGCTAACTGGCGCCATCTCTGGGCATATTCTTTGAAACTTTCCTTTGCCGCCTGGGCCATGTGTTGCAACTGCGTGCGCTTCGGAGCCATGTCCATGTTGTATTGATACTGCCTTACAAAGGCCTCGGCCAAGTCCTTCCAGCTTTTGATATTGACCCTATTGAGCTTCATGTACCATTCAAGAGAAGCTCCCACCAAGCTATCCTGAAAATAATACATCCACAGCTTCTCATCGTCTGTATGAGCGGCAATTCTCCCAACAAACGATTGCAGATGGGTTTTCGGACAAGTAGTGCCGTCATACTTCTCGAAGGTAGGAACTTTAAACTTATACGGAATCCTGACTCCCGGAACCAAACCCAAGTCTGTGATGTCAAATCCCAAAGAACTTTGGGACTGAATAGCCTTGATTTGCTCGGCCATCTCTTCGAATCTCTTGTTCATTTCTACCCCTTGACCCTCGGCTTCATCAAGTAATGTGAATTGGTCATCCTGGTGGTCCATATGAATGTTAGGCACCCCTTCGTTGACTATTGGCACCCCTGGAGTTCCACCCTGACGTGCGCCCGCACCGGTATGATTATCAGCAGTAGCAGCAGCAGCAGCGTTTCTGTTCTGATTCTCAACCATCTCTCGCAAACGCTCTTGATTCTGCCCCATGCCGACCATTAGTGTCATAAAATTATCCATCCTTTGTCTCAAATCGGTCAAGTCTGCCTGTAACTGGTCCATGACTCGCTCTCTATTAATCTTGGTCGGATACCTGTGGACTGTTGGTTGCCCCCGAACTTTTCGAGGAGCTATAGTGCCTGAAACACAAAATACGTTAGTAATCGAGACACTACCTGCAAAACAACAAACAGGTTATATGGATGCAATGCAGTTGTTTATGTTTCCAATCACGGGTCAATCATGCCCCGGTCCCGGTATTTTAGCAAAGAAAACCGAATGGGCACTGATCCTCGACTTCCAGGAACCTTCGCGAGAGACCACATCCAAAACACAACAGCAAGCGAACCAAGAAATAAAGGGAAAAACCATAACATAAATCAACCCATCAAGCAAAAAACACAGAATTCCCCGTAGGGTACAAGTCTTCACAAAGGAGAAACAGCCAAATAAGACTCCTACAACATGCCTGTAGGTAATCCAGATACAAGAAAAGTAAACTAAGAAACAGAACCAACACCTAAGGACCCTGAAGCTCCATCACTAAACCCCCGTCAGATCTGACCCTCTTGACTCCCGCCATCAACTTTAAGTCTTCAATCTCTTTAAGCGCTGTTTCGAGGGCTTGTTGACTGTCTGCGAGTTGCTGAGTCTTTTCTCTGCGAATCTTGTGGACTTGCTCCACCTCTTCCTTTTTGTAAGCCATCTGGGTTTCAAAGAACTCTTATTTTTCTTTATATTGCCTCAACTCTTGCTCCCTCTGTCCCTTTAACCAGACAATATACTGACGAGCATCTCTGAGGATCTTTGACTTCTTCTTGCGCTCAACTTCTCTATGGGCTTCCATCATCCCCAATCTGCGGAAATGTGCTTCTCTACCTGCAAAGTCCTTCTCCTTAGCCTCCAAAGTCGTCTGTATCTTCAGCAACTTCTCCTCAGCTTCCTTCTTGGCCCTGTTAGCTTGGTGATACAAGCTTACCATCTCGGTATTTTCAACTCTAACTGCATGTAGCTGGGCTTCTAACTTCTTGAATTCCTCTAGAGGCACAGTATCAATGGGCTCAGCAACTGGGGGAACTGGTGCTGAAAATGGTAACAAAACTCTTCTGGCTCTATCTTTCAACCAAGCTTCGTACTCTGGGAATGTCTGATTGTTGCACTTCCCGAAACTAGCTATTCCTTCTCCTTTAATGCATTTCCAAGCTCCTGTAACCTTCCTCACTAAGGGCATATTATCTTCCACTGGGAAGTAAAAAATAGGGGTCAGCTTCAAGTCTTCAGGCACAACTCTCAAAGCGTATCCTAATTGTCTTCTTAACAAGGTTGGATTGTAATTAATCCCTCCAGTTATTCCCAACAAAGGCACACTATGATAACTTCCGCAGCTAGTGATGAAACGTGCACCTTGCAGCCTCTGAGTGAACCACCTAACATCCTTGGCAAGCAACTTTTCCAGCTTCTGAGCCCATATCAAACTATGGTCACTAAACACTCCCGTACTAGGCAAATGCCTCATGAACCACATGTGAAACAATGGAGCACAGCAACGAACCAAACCTCCCCTCTTCTTTTCAGTTTTGTAATGAACTGAGTAATACAAATCCCCGAGTAAGGTAGGCACTGGGTTCTTCAGCAAAAAGAGATGTATGGCATTTATATCTATGAACTTCTCCATATCAGCAAACAAAATGATGCCATAGATAGACAGAGCCAAAATAGCACACACAGCATCCCATTCTTTTTCAACAGCCAATTCTCCCGCTTTCTTCACCAAAGCCTCCAAAGAAAACCCAGACACTCCTCCTTTGATAATGGTCAAAGACTTCACAGTAGAAGGACTCAAATAAAGAGCCTTAGCAATAGCCTCCGGTGCTGGTCTACTCATCTCAGAATTGAAAGGAACCTGATCTTGAACTGGCACACCCAGGATCAAAGCATACTCCTCCAGCATAGGGCCCAATTGGAAATCAGGAAAGGTGAAGCAACGAAGCTGAGGATCATAATACTGAAGCAATGTATGAATGGCACTCCTCTCTGAAGGATTTAGCTCTATCACCACATCAAGAATACTCCCATAAGCTTTTCTGAATCTCTCTACCTGGTTGGGTGTAATCAGCTTTACCATCTTCTTCAGCAAACCAACCTTGATATCAAAGAACTTGAAGTGAATATTCTGCTTGCGAGGATCTTCCATCTTTGAAAAGAATACCGGAACCGGGAGCAGATATATGAACCTGTGAATGAAAACAAAAACAATGATTAATGATGCAAAGATGCAATGCAGATGCAAATGCAAGGACATATGGCCATCTGAGACTGTCTGGAATCTGGACACTGACAAAGGCCCCTCTGAATAACTTGTCAAACTAAAAGTCCACTGAGTCACACTCTCTGATAATCACAACTCTCTGGAGAAAATCTCAAGACCATAGTATCATGAATACCAGAACCAGAAAACCAGAACTCCGGAACCAAAGTAACTGTATCATAACATGAACTGCACTGGTAACAAGGGTATGATGAGGTCAAGGGTTCCTGCAACCTGTAAACCCATCCTCAATCTCACAGGTGTGCTCCGGGTCAAACATCACGGACTCTCAAAGCCGAATAGCAATAATACTTTCACCATTTCCGAGAAATGGCTCATGACCAAATCAGGGAATCGGTTAGGCATTATGTACTACGCAGGGAGGCCTCAGCTGAGTCCGGGAAAAACAAGCATCCCTTATAGGTTCCCAGCTTCAAGCGCTGAAATCGAGAAACAATAGTACATTCAGCCCGTAGGATACAGTACTAATGTCATACGACCAGATGCTTTGACTGAGTTCCTATAAGAGAACCAGGCCATCCTATGCGAGTTCCCAGTGGACCCTCGGGTGCGAATGGGTTTGCCACAAAATGTGGTCTGCCACTGTCACCACTGGAGAGGGTTGTTTCCACAAAGGTTCTCAATGATCGGTCCCCAGATGCACATAACTATCAAGGTCCTATCCCGAAGTGGAGGAAATCCCCACACAAGATATTTCCAAAACGGTCGCAATCTGGGCGTGAAACACATCGCCACTCATCATGCCACATGCGAGTACAATATGTCCACTCTAATCCTAGGGTGCACTCAAGCCGGGTACTTGGCTTATCTCTCTGAAATAGTATCACCCATCCCACCAAACAGAAAACCAGTCCAGACAGTCCAGTATGATATATATGATGCGAAAATAAATACTGAAAACTGTAAATAAAGCTGTAAACAACAACAATAAAATACAACAAGCCACATCAAACAAACATCACCCAATGAAACAGAACCATACAAGCGCTAGGAGAGACTCACAGGGGAACCAGAGATTCTGGGTTCGCGTCCCCAGCAGAGTCGCCAGCTGTCGCTCCCGGGATTTCCATCCTGGTACAAACGCGAAAGTGGCGCGGAAGAAGGTAGAGTCGCCAGCCAGGCATTTTTATCCCGAAGAAAGGGAATGGTAATGCTGCACAAACCAGAAGAAAGAAAGAGGAAGGACACAGGTCCTACGAACCAAAGAGACTGAGTTCGGGAGTCAGTTACGACCTGGGAAGGTATTAGCACCCAGATCGTCCGCCGTACCCGACGGGATCCACGCTTGCAAAAGAAACTGTTTCAAAGGGTGAGGGTATGAAAGCTGCTGCAAAGAAATGAAAATGAAAAGAAACTGGAACTGGAAAAGAACTGAAATAAAAAACAAAGAGAAAAAATGTAGGGAAAATAAAGATTGTGCTCGAACGGGCCCTACCCCGCTGCCTACGTACCTCATCGGGATAATGAGGATCAGAGACGCCGTAGTTCCCCTAACTAGGGGTGGAAAAGATTTCTTGTGAATTAAAGGCTTGAACTGCCTATGCCATTGCTCAGGTGTTGCAGACTCGGACGACGAGTGCGTAACCGTCTTGCAAAGTGACAAGTAGGAGCAAGTTCGCGTACAAAGCGAATGAGATGAGAAAGAATTCCCGAAGGAAAGGCGCTTATTGTTTGTTTGAGATTTTTATGAAGCTTTTATTTGTGAAGGTTTGCATAGGTAAGTGTACCTAAGTCTTACTCAATGGGATGTGTACACCTCACATCATCCCGAAATGGAATGCGCAAGAGGCACACCTATCTATGGAGGAAATCCCCAAAGCTAGTCCCCTAAGTGAAAGCTCAAGCACACTAACCTATTATCATTATTAAGTGTTTTTGTGGTTTTATGGTTAAGAAGTGTTTTTTAGTCTTTTCTTTGTGAGGTACTCATGCTAAGACCTATCCACCACGAGTGATGACTCACACCTCGCCCCGAAATGGAACGCGTGTGAGCATCTCATAGCAAAGTCTCGTGTCACATGAAAGTACTCAACCTTTATTAGATGAATTAGAATTAAGTTTGAAGATGAGAAGAGAAAGAGAACCAAAGGAGCAAAAGGAAAAACTAGGGGGAAGTTTCTACCCTAAATTAGCATGCATGGAGTTCCTAGGGTTTGTGAGGTTTCTATCCTACTGAAGAAGGAAAGAAGAAGAGAAGAAGAAGATAGAAGAGGGGATGAGAAAGACCTAAGCCCAACAAGAAGATGTTAGTCCATATAAACAAAATGAGAAGAGATGAGAGATGGAGATGTGGAACTCAATTCCCACATCTCACACTTACCATAGCTCCTGCAAGGTTAGTGTAACATCATAAAACCAAGGCATGGACCAACAAGTCAGAAGTTATACAAGCATAAGGACATGGCAAAGAGTTTACAAGATGATAAACAAAGCAACACAAGATCACACTGAGATGATTAGAAGTGAAATAAATGCAAAGAAGGCATGCATAACACTTAAGGATATAATACACATAAAAGAGAATCAAAACCAAAGCTCAAGGAAACTCTAACCCTATCCTAAGACCAGGAACAACCCTAGACCTCTAAAAGACCCCAAAAGATGAGGAGAAGTTGGCACAAGTGCCCTTCTAAACTTAAAAGAAACTATAAGACTCAAAGGGTGCAAAACAAGGCAAGGTGAGGAAGAAAATACCCAAGAAATAAATCCAAGCACCTAAAAAATCTACCCAACTAGCAAAGTACTCTTCAAACACAAGGAAATTAGAAACCAAAAGGGTTTGCAAAAATTCAGCACCAAACTAGGTCAATGAAGCTCAAGGATGCAAGGTATCACCATTTAGGGTTTTGAAAATTGATGCACAAGTAACTCAATCAACATCCAGCAAGGAAATTTGTGAAAAATCTAAGATAAATCATGAAGATAGTAGAGTGTCTTAGGATTTGAATGCAAAAAGAATGAGGTTCATAGCTTAAAGGATGAGGAAGATAGAAATTGGACAAGTCAGATTGGTCCATGAGAGTTCACAACAAAACAATGCCTAGTATTGGATTTATTTTGGCCACGTGGAATGAGAATAAAAATATGAAAAAAATATGATAAAAAACTAGATGAACTAAAGAACACACATGAATTTTTTTGGATTTTTTAGATATCAAGAAGTATTTTAAAATAATAAAAATGTAAGAGGAAAAATGAAGAAAATAAAAGGAATAACAAAATGATGGTGGAGTGTAAAAAGCAAGGCTGGTCAGCTCACTTTGATCACTTGGGCCCAGCAGGGGGCGCAGATAGCATGTTGGCCTTGGGCCCATGCGAAAATGAAAGGCAAAAGAAACTCAGGCATTCCTTAAACTTATGACATGCTTCATAGAAAAATAAAACAAAAAAAATACACAAAACATGTGAACATTGTGTCAACCGGTCACACTAGGGTTTTAAATCAGAAAAGACAAAACATGAACCCACCCAATCCCTGCGTTCCACCTCATCATCTTCAACCTCACAACATGAAAACGCAGCAAGCAAGCATGAACACAGCATCAAAACCTCAAGTTCAGAGAATCGTATCCTTCTCATTTCTCCATGAAAATGCACAAATCAAACACCAAAGTGATCCTTGGACTAAGCATATTATGAATCAAACATTATAAACATACAAACTAACACGCACAGCATGAACATAAGCAAGAAAGTTTGGATCTAGAAACTTCAAAACCCTAGCCTGACCTTATCTCAGCATCATTTTCAAAACCAAAGAGATCCTCATGCTCAGTGTAACAAGTAGATTACAATGCACATCACAAAAATCATTTATAAACCTATGGATTTGAGGCATACCTGAGATCACACAGCTTCAAATTTCTCCAAGAAAGCCAAAATCCAGCTCGGGATGATCTTCTAGCAACCTCCTTTCACAAAATAAATGTGAAAGAAGCTTCAAAATCGCCTCAACTTTGCTCCTAAAAGAAATCTGGTCTAAACTGAACTGGTACAAGAATCTTCTTCTAGCTCAAAATGAGGGTTGCTCCATGATCTGTGAAGCTCCAAGAACAAGAATATGAGGTTTGTTTTGTGAATGGAGTAGTGGATGATGAGCTATGGGGGAAAATGCAACAGGAGCAAAAACTGAGAAATGGGAGAATGGTGGCGATTTCTGCCAAGATAAAACCCTAGCTGGCCCTTTTATGATGCCCTAAATCAGTCCAAGGAATGAGAAAGGAAATGCACGTGAGAGGAGTGTGATCCAATTGAAATTGCAAAAATGCATAAAGGGTGTGATGGAGAGATTAGCTCGTGCCTTGTCCTTGTACCTTGCACATGCTAATCCTATTTCCTTTGCTGATTAATAGTGGAACATTCTCAGCCCTTGGATCAAAGTGTGTTACAAACTCTCATGCTTATGCACCTTTTGCAAGTAGGATGAAACCATGCACACCATGCACGATTTTTGTGATTCTCTTTGAGCCAAATTTCTCTCATACCATGCATAATGATGTGATGATTTGAAATTGTACACAAATGGGCTTGCAACTTCATTTCACAACAACTTGCCCTTTGGTAAAAATTTGACATCTTATGTGACAACAAAAATCTCATATGCCCATGCACTTGAATTTTGTGAAATGTGTCCAATTCCATGTCTGGACCCTCCAATTTCTCTTGAGCTAACAACTTGAGATGTCATGAATAAAAGGATGGTGGCCTCACTTTGCACTTGGAATTGGAATACATGAGCCTTTTTTGAGATTTTGCATCATTTGCAAAAGTGTGGGATAAGCTCACATACCTCACTCTTTGCTTGGCCTCTTGGCACATGTGCCAGCCTTTTCCAATCCTTGATCAGAGCATAAACAACTTTGGCCCTTAGAACTAGCCGTTACATACTTCTCATGATTTGGCTAAATTTGCATTTTTGAGGCCACTTCTTTGCTTGGCACCAAAATGCAAGTTTCTCTTGAGAAAAATCATCTAAATGTATTGCATTGTAACTTAGTAACCTCACTTGATCCATTCCAGCACTTGGAAATGAGTTTTGAACACTCTTGCATTTGGTGTGTGCATGAAAATGTGATTTTGCCCTAAAATGCATGGAATTTTCGAGGGCCTTATCTCCCAAACCATAAATCCCATGAAAATGTACTTGTACTTTTTGAAAATGGCAAGCTTTAGTCTTCAACTTTCATGTTTGAGTTGGGTTCATTTGAAGAATTTTTGATCATGCTAAGCTCACTTGAAAATTAGGGCAAAAGTTGCTAAATTTGGAAAATCTCAAAAACCAACTTTGTACCATTTTTGCAAAACCCTCCAAATATCCATGATTCTTGATCTTCAATCACCCTAAACAACTTATAACATTTTAAAGACCTCCCTTGGCAAGAAAAAGTGGCTTGGACCCCTTGAAATCAGACAGTTGACTTTTTACAGGCACAGTTGACCAATTACTTCATCTGCAAGCAACCAAAGCAATGACTGACTTCCATTTGGAATTTTTCCATGAAAATTTACATGTAGGGACCTCTTATCATATAGAAGACATTGCCCAAAAGAGTTGGCCAAAATTATGAGGTTAAGGCCCTTGAAGCCTAAACCCTAATTTGGTTGCACTGCTTAGGAGCCTTGCATTGTCTTAAAACTTGTGATGATTAAGCAATCTTCTGAGCTTTTGCAATTGAACCTGGTCTTGTTAAAGGGGTCTAGACTCATCATAGGCTTCCCACAAATCCATTGGAAACCTTGTCTTGGCTTAGATGGCCTCCAACACCTCCCCAGATGGCCATATGCCCCATGCTAGGACTTGATGCTTGTCATGCTTTATTTTCCCATGCTATAATGCTATATATATGATATGCTTATGATGCAAATGGTGTATTATGATGCTTAAAATGAAGAGGGCAAATTTGAGGTTCTACAATACCCACCTGGGGCATCATCCAATGATAAGAAGACATTAAGAAGGCTGGTTGGTAGTTTCTTCCTCAATGCTGACGGTTCATTATACAAGTGAAACTTTGACATGGTTCTGCTCAGATGTGTTGACAAGAAGGAAGCAGACCTGCTAATGCACGAGATGCACGAAGGTTCTTTCGGCACCCATGCCCGAGGACATGCAATGGCGATGAAGTTGTTAAGACCAGGTTACTACTGGATCACGATGGATGCAGACTGTTGTGCCTATGCCAGAAAGTGCCATAAATGCCAAATCTATGCAGATAAAGTGCATGTGCCTCCAAATCCTTTGAAAGTAATGTCGTCACCTTGGCCCTTTTCCTTGTGGGGCATTGACATGATTGGAAAGATTGAACCGACTGCTTCAAATGGCCACAGATTCATCCTGGTATCCATTGATTACTTCACCAAATGGGTTGAAGCAGCTTCATATGCAAACGTCACCAGACAAGTGTGTCGCTCCCGGGATTTTCATCCTAGTACAAACGCGATAGTGGCGCGGAAAAGGTAGAGTCGCCAGCCAGGAATTTTTAACCCTAAAGAAAGGGAAAGGTAATGCTGCACAAACCAAAGGACGGAGGAAAGGACAAGGTCATGCGAACCAAAGATCTGGGTTCGGGAGTCGGTTACAACCTGGGAAGGTATTAGCACCCCATATCGTCCGCCGTACCCGACGTGATCCACGCTTGTTTTTTTGTTTCAAAGGGTGAGAAATAACTGTTGCGGAACAAATGAACTGCTAAATGGAATGAGAATGGAAATGAGAAAGGGAATTGGAAAAGAGAATGGAAAGAAAGAGGTAAATGTAGAGAAAATAACCCCACTGCATACGTACCTCATCGGGAAAATGAGGATCAGAGTCGCCATAGTTCGTCTAACTAAGACGGGTACTTGCTTGTGTTTTTTAGGATGACGTTGCCATAGCTCTAGCTCAGGTGTTACCGACTCTGACTCGAGGGTGTTTACCATATCGCTGTTTGAACTATCGAGGCAAGTCGCATTCGTCCGTAAAGAGTATGAGATGATAAGAGAAGACGTGGTGTCTTGTTGGTTTATTGTCTTTTAGAGAAGTGTTTTGAGTTTATGTTTATTGTGAGTATAACACTAAAGACTATGATACAGGAGCGAATACTTTCCAAGATCTCCCCCAATGGAACGTTTGTAAAGTATCCTAGAAGAGTGAAGGAGACCTCCACTAGTCATTTCTCGTATAGCTTAAGGCTCGTGGCGCATTGTACACATTTTCCTTTATTAAGTGTTTTGATTTTTCTTTAAGATGAGAAGTGAGACTTAAATTGGGAAAGGAAAACCTTCTAAGGGAAACTAGACTTTACCCTAAGTTAATTAAGTTTAAAGGTGACCTATGGTTAGTGAAGCTTGAAAGATACACTACCTAATTGGATACAAATCATAAAGAAAAAAAGCGAGTATGAACAAAGTAATGGAACGAGGTCCTCCTAGATCATGGTTGGTGATAACGTGTATAAATCATAAATGGGATGAAACTATGGATCAGGTGGGTCGGTTGCATGGTACTGAGATGCATGACTTATGGTGTGCAACATACAAGGCTTGCTTTTGGGTGTAATGGAGTGGAGCGATGGTAATCGTGGAATCCTAAAGTCACATGAAACTTTATTTATTTATTTGAAAATTTACTGGACGTTGGATCGAGTATTTCTTTATTTTATTTTTGAGATTTGGTTTTATATCGATTCATTTTATCTTTACTAGCCTAATTATGAGAACTATACAAGCAAAAAAGTTCTAAGCTATTACATCACAAAGTACAAACCAACAAAAATATAATCGGGGCATAATAAAAATAATCCAAGTCCATAAGCGAATCCTCGAAAAAAATACCTTGCACAAAAAGAAGATGTTAGTAAATAAAATGGAGATGCATATGCAACAATATCGACAAATGAATAAAAGTAAAAAAAAAAGTTGCAAGAATTTCTAAAGCATATAAGGCATAAACCCGAAATAATGGCTAATCGCTTCATGGAAACGCACTTGAACGGTTTCTAAGCCTAAGTCCTAAAATTAATGGATTTCACATGATATCAACATTCTAAAATCAGTAGCTAACCCATACTAAGGACATCTATTATTCTAAGATCAAGCCTAATTAATCTATGTCCTAATGCACCATAAAATCCTAAGCTAAACTAGATGGATTTACAATGGAAAAGTTGGATGAGATCAAGGCACTAAAAATAACAAAAGTCCTGGAAAAAATATGAAATTAATTCCCTAGGGTCCCTAACCTGACTATAATATTGCGTTAAAAAATCTCCTAAAAATTCAAAGTCTAACTATGTCAAATGGTCACTTAAATCTACCTAAGATCTATTTACAATTTTGCACAAACTAAGCTACCAAAACAGTAGATAAAATGACCTAAAAAATACACCAAAAATATTTCCAGGTACTACTATTAGTCCTCTAATCATAGCAAACAGAATGGGACAAAATATTGTAGGAAGTCAGAGAAATAAAATGTACAAAATAAAGTGTATAAGAAAGAAATCAATATAACACTAATTAAATGGAAAATCGAAATTAAATTGAAAAATGAAAAAATTCAGAAAGTAAAAATATAGAAAAGTCCTAAATTGAATTAGGATCCTACTATAATTTTCATGGAATTTTATTGAGTGTTTTAATATTTTTTATAGAATTAAATTGAAAGGTATAAAAACAGAAATTTAAAATGATGGAAAATAAAAGGGGGGTGGGTGAAAATAGAAATAATTATTAGTTGAGATGAACATATGGGCCCGCGTATGGGGGTGTTAATAGCAATTCGCAGAGCCCATACACACAAAGTCCTGAAGGTGTATATGGTGAGGTTTGGTCAACTTCGTTGACTGAATTCTAGCCTTGTGATCTTGAGACCTGGGATGACAATGAGTTAGATGGTCACGATGAGGGGGTGTGCGGTAGCTATTGTGAATGGCACACGGGTGATGTAAACGCAGAGGTCCAACCGGACGGTGACAAGTGTCACCGCCGGAGTGAACCACTCAACCTAATCCTTATCCTCTTACGGTGACTTTCCACGTTTTATGAGTATTGGGAAAATTAAACGGTGCAATTAAAGTTATTTTTATGAGTCTTAATTGGTTTTTATTCCCTAATTTGAATAAATTCATCCTTAAGAAAAAGAATAATCATATTATAACTTAAGAAATAAAAATGAACTCAAGAACACATTCGTCCTCTCCATTCTCTCCAAGTTCATCTTTCCCCTCTCAAACCCTAGTTCCGCCGCCAGCGGTGGCTCCCTCCGGTGGACCTTCCCCAAATCACAAATGTCGTGAACTAACCGCCACTTGATTTCGCTTCTAATTCTAAATCCGGCCTTGAAATACCCTAATTCCTACCCAAACACTCGGATCGACGCCAACAACTTCAAACGCAAAAATGAACTAAAGCAAGATTCGGTCAAGATTGATATACCCGCACACAAAGATGAACAAAGGCGATGAACGATTTATGCACAAGTCTGAATCGTTGATGTCTACTGTGATTTCCTGGTGATAATGTGCGATGACGATGAAGAGGACTAGTATTCTTCAGGTACGATTTCCTTCTTCTTCTTCATTCGGCGTCTCTCCATTTTATCGTAACTACCTTTGTTGTTATGGTTTTGCGATTTGACGTTGAATCAGAACTATGAGAAATGATTCTTGTTTTGGGAGACTAATGCAATTTGCGTCCTCGAACTTGCAGGTTGTGATTCGACACAGTCGTGAATGATACCGAATCGTGAGTCATAGTAGCGTGGTGATTGAAGATGTGGAAGATTGATCTGAAGACTTTGTGATGCCGCAGATTTGTTGACGTTTATTGAATGTTGGTTGGTTGTTATTTTTGCTCACGAACGGGAAAAGAAGATGAAGAAAGATGAGAATGAGGAAACTGCGGATTTCATGATGCAGATGAAGAAGGTTGAAGATGCAAGAAGTTTCTATGGTTCAGAGAGTTGGTGTAAAGGTAAGAGATTGAAGAAGGTGATGAAGAATGAGAACAGAAATGGGAAGATTGAGGAGTAGAGTCAACACGAAGATTAATGGAGAAATCAGAGAGTATGAGGTGAGAGAGAACGAAAAAGATCCAATCCCCCCTAAAAATTGCAGTGATGGTTATTCTTATAGAAGATGCTTCTGAGGTCTTTTTTTTGGGATTTTTCCAGGTATTTTCAGTTAGGATTTCTGTTATGGAGGTTATCATTTGTAACTGAATTTTATTTCCTTTCTATGTGATTTGTGAAGGTTCCCAATTGTTGGAGTTTGAAGAGGCTTTTGAGGATTGAAGTTGAATTTTCTGGAAGTTTTCTGTTATGCAGTTTGTTAGAGTCTGTTATTGCGGTTCCGGTTTGTTGGAGCTGGAACTTTGCATTTAACCTTCTAAATCTCAGTTCTTTTTCTTTTTTCCTTGCTCCCATTCTGTTAAGTTTATTTTACGTAACTGACTCTTTTTTTCCGATTGTTGACTTCTTCCTTCGTTTCTTTCAATGTGTGCTAACTTCATTTCTTTTGGTTTTATCGATCAGGAGCTTGTTGACTGCTATATGAATCCTCCTCAAGAGATACAAAGCTGACAAAGCCCTGAAGGCACTTTGACCGTGTTCGAGGATACGTTCATCTTACAAATTCGGCCGAGTTACATTTTTATCTTACGGATTTTCGTATCAGTCTCTAACTCTAGTCATTCGTCATTAGCACCAGAATCTCCACTGCTTGCTGATAATTTCTGTTGAAACCGGTTTCCCGTCATTCAGCAGCCTTCCCTTTCAGCCTCATCTTTGACTTATTTCAGCTTTAACTAATGCTTATTATTTACATTTTGGTAAATTTCAGAAAGTGATGAAAAAGCTTTGGAATGATGTCGATGGGCCGTGGCATGAAGGCTGGCGATCCCGAAACTTGGCTCAAGAACAATTCTCATCCCGACTTTTGTCGACGAATCCTTTTACATGTGCATATGTAACTTCAACAAGCATCAACTTCCCTTTGTTTTCAGATCTTAGATTTTGTAACACTAAGTTCAAGTGTGACCATATTTGTAAAAACATATAATGACCATATAACCTTATTCTGATCTTGGTATTGTATTTGAATTCTCATAATTCAATCTTGCACTCTTTTGTGAATTTATCCCTTGACTGAAAATTGTGATTTGTTTTCCCTTCTAATTTCTCAATTTTATACTATAGCAGTATTTTGACTACAAATATGAGATAAACCATGGCACATACATCACTGCCTTGTTGATTTCCATAAGCACAACCAAATCCAACTTGACATGTTCTTGTGTTATTGAACTTGTTATGCACTAGAGCTTTTTAAACATTATTTAAACATTTCCTTGCAATCGTTTTGATGATGACGGGCCAAGGCCATTTATTTGAATCCAGCTTACATATAATCCTCTTTGTTCGAACAATATTTACAGATGAATAAGTGATAAAGGTTTAGGTGATATGAGTATAGGTTTGGGTGATATGAGTATTGAAACATGAAACTCCACACTGAGGCAATACTTATAATTAACTTTTCATTTCTTTGGATCTGTCATTAAAACCAATCTTTATAATGATCGTACCTTCGAACCGAGAAATGACTTGAGTGGTGACCCCATGGTCATTGACTTTTGAATACCGCAACTCGACCCTATCGAATGATCATGAACTATCATCTCTCTCTAATTCAAGAGTAAATTAATGATTTTTTAGATACAAGGCATTGTCCCATGACAAATCTAACTTGAGAATGAAGAAATTCTTCTTTCTTAATCAAGATCAAATCCAACCAAGATATCAAACTTGGATTATACTGGGTATGCATATGTTGAATTGTATGGCATGATGCCCCATGACACTGGGGATATTATGTCTTGAACATGTCAATTAAATGGCGTAAGTGCAGAGGGAGTTCCTGATGCGGAAGTAAGTCCCTGCTGATTCTGCTGAGGATGCAATGATCGCGAATTCGATCTCAAGAAGCCCTGTGGGGATAACATCTCTGCTGGAGAAGAGCGTGAATAATTCACCTGTCCCGAATTATCACCTTTGCCAAAAATAAATTGGACTTTAGATCCGAGGAACCTGCTCAGAGATACCACAAATGTTGGGGATTGAATCTCACCCATAGGACTGCTGGGGGATCGACGACCTTCCGACTTAGCTAGAGAAAGGTCTTGTCAAGGCTCTGCTGAAGAGTACTATCCGTCTACTTGAACGTTCTGAATATCTGTGGGGAAAAGAATCGATTAGCTGATTGCTGGAAATACATGAACTCTTGTAAGAAATACTTCACTATGGGAAGAGAACTCTCTGTTTGGGGATTACAATCCTTGTTGTTCTTCTGGAGCAAAGGAATCTTCCATGATCTGCTGGGGAAGAGAAATTTGTCTGAGATCTGCTAGAGAAAATGATCCACCTTAGATTTGTTAAGGAAAAAGGTCCAGGAAACCTGTCGAAGAAAGAGTTTGGTGACTTTACTGGGGATAACTTCTACCCGTCTGTTGGGGATGACAAAATCGAGACACGTCCTGCTGAGGAGGAAAGATTTCAAGTCGTCTCGTGTTGGGGATCATTTGCTTTTGTCGGGACTTTACTTTAAGAGGATTTTACAAAAGACTTAGTGTCTTTAAACTCTTAAGTATCACAATGACTGCCTAAATTGGTGTAATAACCTTGCTGAGGAGGTAACTATTGTCAATGTAGATGAGCTTGGAGCTGTAAGAAATGTTGAACGAGATAATTGGCTTGACGAGTGAACGCGGTATTCTTAACTCCGGGTAAATGCTTTTGTTTGTCTGTCTTCGAGAAAGAATGAATCCTCGCGTTATTGGGGTGGCCTGCCCCAGTACGAGTATTTGAATAATTTTGTACTTGGCTGACTAATCTTCTCTCTTTGAGAGATTTGAATCTCGAGGTGATTGCCCCAGTTTAGCTGAATTTTGAAGAGATTGCTCGACGTGATATCCCCGGATTGGCTAGCTTTTACCATGACCGGTTGGGAAAGTTTTTACTCAATGGAGCTTTCACGGAAAAGTGCACCTCAACGTAACTGTCTTTCAGAAGTTTTAAACTTCTCAACTTGGCAAGCTTAAGCTTCTGAACTAAATTTCCGCATGTGAAACAAATATGATGCCAAACAAATGTATGCAAGAAAAAAATGTTTATTCTTAGAATGAAAATTCTAATGCAACACACATGCTAATCTTTAAGTCTTTATTGAAAAGGGTGTCGCAAACCTTTGTGAACGAATCACTGGTTAAGATACAACATTATTTTTTAATGAAAGTATGTACATGCAATACCAACAAGGATCTTTTAGCATAACTCATAGGAGTCTGGAACGTTATCTTGTGGTAGTACGCTCTCAAAATAACCCTGTTTCAGTTAGGACTTTTAAGGGTTGTATCGTGGCCTAGTTCACGGTTATAGAAACAAAGGATATAGGCTCGAAGTTTATTTGTGCCCACCCACTCTTCGTGATGTTCTCCATTCCTATGTTCAGCTAATTTCCACAAGCGTCCACCTTTCATAAGGGTTTCGTGTCGGTTGAGGAACCATTGCTGCTATGAGTTCAATCACTAATCATGGTAGTCGTTGGGAGTCAGTCACCCCTTTGTCTTTCGCGTCTGTGCCACACGACTTTGTTCTTGCTTAAGGATCTTTCTTGTGTAATCCTTTTTGCAATTTTCGCCTTTCATTCTTCTGCTTATCCCTAACTTTTGCCTGGACTGATTCTTATGAATCTTTTATTGTGAAGTCCAGCGGGATGCCCTAACTTTTGCCTAAGTCGCTTGTTTTCAAGTTTCAACTTAGTGGGATTTTTCATTTCCTTTTTTTCTTTTTGATTTTTGAACAAGTTGTGTGACATTGTTTGTCTTAATTGCTTTGCGAGGGTTGTAACTACCTCATTCTTTGGTCGACGAAGGATAACCATTGTGGTTTTCAATCTTTGGACCTTTTGACTTGGATAACCCTTGTGGTTTCTGGTCTTTGGACCTCTTGATTTGCATAGTGGAATGTAATGGATCCTCAAATACACTCCTTTATGAAAGCCTGAACGCTTGGTCCGACTAGCTGACATCTACCCTGCCCCTGGGTTACATGTGAGGTTTTTTCGTACGAAAAGAAACTCCTACTTCAAGGCTCAAAAGGGGTTAGCGAGGGTCTATCTTTCTTATATCTCCAGTGTTTAGGGATTTGAAACAAAACCTGTACATCGTCAACAAGGTCTTATTCGAGAGCACACAATTAGAGATTCTTGCGTTTTTGTTTCGTCATTCTCCTTCATAGAGTTTAAGCACGACAATTGGTATTTGCGATGTACACATGCAAAATTATAAGTGAATGCGAATGAATTACTTCAAGAAAAACATGTGAGTTTTATTATTGCTAACATTCAAAAGCAAACAAATTTCATACATGTAAACAAATATTTAGCACATAAAAGAAACTACAAATGGAAATGCAGTAAGGAAACTGAAGATTGCCGTAGTTGAGGAGGCTTGACTCCGTCTGGACCTGTCAGTCTTGGATACTTTCAATGATCAATAGCTCTTTCACGTACTTGTAAATCTTCAAGTTGCAGCCGTATGCCCAACCATGGAAATCATACCTCTTTTTCTAGTTATTCTGACTCTGACACGAGACATCTGAAGGAAAGGGTAAAGTTGGGGGAGTAAAGTTGCCCCGTAAGGTTGCTCGGAAAGACCTGATGATCTTCTGCCTACGTATCTCCATTGAGTGATGACCAATGAAGAATCAGAGCAACGTAGTTCCCCTCAATAGGGATGAAAAAGAACAATGAAGAAAGACAAACACACAAATGCTATCACTGATAGTATTTGAATACTGCTGGCTTTATTTGCTCTGCGGATACCCTTGTAAATTTGGGTGATTAACTCGAAGACTTCAACTTAACATGGACCATCTGGTAGAACAACCGTGACACCGGTTCCGCCGTGATTAGGCATTTGGATTCTAGAGTACATTTGGATGAGGAGAAAAATTGATTGCCTTGGACTCAATTAGGTCTTGTACCTTGTTCTGAAAAGCCTAACATTTCTCAATATTGTGCCCCTGGGCACCCGAATGGAACTCGCACCCGGCATTTGAATCAAAATTCAGAGGTAGATTGTCAGGAGAAGGAGCTCTCATGGTACGAAGCTCGACCATGTTCAACTTCAGCAGCTTTGGAAGCAATACAGCATATGGACATGGGGTAGGATCGAGTCTGCGGTTCCTCGCTCTTGTTCTTTCCTGAAATGCTCTTTGTGCCTGTTGTTGCTGGCCTTGAGGATATTGTTGAACCTGCGGAGTAATAGTCACTGCAGCTGCTTGATAGTAACCTTGAGAATGACCTTTGTCCCGACCTCTATTCATAACATTTGTCTCACCTTCTCTTCGTCTTTGACCATAGCTAAAAGGCTTTTTCACACCAGAAGAACTAGCACTGCTTGCATCCTGAATCTTTCCCAATTTCAGAAAATTTTCTATTCTTTCTCCAGCAATGACGATATCAGAAAAACCAATGGACGGGCAGGCAGCCAGACGATCCAAGTAAACACCTTGCAAGGTGCCCATAAACATGTCGGCCATTTCCAGATCCAGCAATGGAGGTTGAACCTGTGCGGCCAGCTCACGCCACCTCTGGGCATACTGCTTAAAACTTTCCTTAAGTCCTTGACACAAGTTCTGCAACTGAGTGCGGTTCGGAGCCATATCAATGTTATATTGATACTGCTTGAGAAAAGCTTTAGCTAAATCTTTCCAACTTCGAATAGAGACCTTGCTCAGCTTCATGTACCAGCTCAATGAAGCTCCAGATAAACTATCTTGGAAGAAGTGCATCCAAAGTTTCTCGTCATCAGTGTGAGCCGAGATTCTTCCAATGTATGTGTGAATGTGAGTTCTAGGGCACGTGCTGCGGTTGTACTTGTCAAATGATGGCGCCTTGAACTTAGGAGGGATTCCGACTCCTGGTACTAACCCGAGACTGGTTACATCAATGCCCAAGGAATTCTGACATTCCATGGCCTTCATTTTCTCTGCCAGCTCTTCATACCTGCGATCGTTGATCTCATTCATGTTACCCATATCAGCATCCAGTAGAGTGAACTGGTCCTCTTGATTGTCTTCTAAACCTGCATTACTTGTTGTGATCCTATTTGGATTAGGCTCTCCGTTACGGGCAGCATTATGATCCACATTCTCAGTTGGTGTTCCAGTATTAGCATTCCCATGGGGCTGCTCAACCATCATCCTGAGACGCTCCTAGTTCTGGGCCATGCCAGTCATTATTTCCATGAACTAATCCATCCTCTATCAGAGCTCATTGAGATCAGTCTACATTCGTCCAGCCATCCTTACTCGGTTTCTTTTAGTCGGATATCGGTGAACGCATTGACCAGCTATATTGCCCGCAATTGAATAAGTTAGAAAGTCTGGGTAACCTGCAAAAACACAAGAATATGATATGCAGGAAATGAATGCTTATGGCATGTCTGTTCGTTCTTAGGGCATTCCATCCCCTGATTCCAGTTTTTGTGGGTTTGATGAAGACAGAAGCTCCTTTTGCTGCAAATAACAAGCAATGTCGATAATATAAGGTGTGTGTGTAGCAGACGTGACAAACAATTCCAAGAATATGAAGACCAAGGTGTTTTGCAAACGTGCCAGATGTGTCGGTGATCATAAAGCGAGAGCACACAGAATGATAGTAAAGAGATCTTTTAATGATAAGCACTTGTTGATATAGTCAAAACACACAAAATACGGACCTTAAATAGAAGTGCAATGATAAATAAAAAATTCCATCAACAGTCCTGATGGTAATCCCACAACATACAAGCAAACAGAAAGCTGTCTTTGTCAATGCGATCCTCTATCTAAGTCTGAGTCAACGAACGGTCCGACCTTTGGAATTTCTACCAATTCCTTCGTCTGCACCTGGTTGTCTTCAACCCTCTTCAGCTTCTTCTGATAGTAGATCATCATCCGCTTGTAATAAGCAGCTTCCTCTCGGGCTTTAGCAAGTTTTGCATCCTTTTCTCTCAACTTACCAGCCATCTCTTCATCTTTCTCCTTTAGCTTACTCACGATCTCCTCAGCTTGAACTTTATCTTGTTCCTCTCTTTTGATCCTGTAAGCAGCGTGCCTTTTTTTCATGTTCTCAAACATCAAGGTCTTTTGATCCAGTTGCCTTCTAATGTCAATATGTTCCTTGGAAGAACTCCTAGTAGCAAACTCGAACCTCGCATACCGAGCTAACTCAACTTCACATTGTTTCCTTGTAATAGCATACTTCTCAGCATCTTCGTGAGCTTTCCACTTAATCTCAAGTCTGGCGTGATTAGTCTTAGCAAGCTCTTGACTCAATTGTGCATTCTCGTTTAACAACTTGTCTCTTTCCGTCTTCACCTTGTTGAACTCTTCAATGCTAATTGTGGTAGGTTGTTCAATGATTGTGGGATATAGAAGAGGCACAGGCCCAAATGGTAACAGTAACACTTCAACCCGTTCTCTTAGCCATTCTGCAAATGGTGGATACATTCGAAAATCCCCTACTCCCAAAGTCTTCTTCCCTCTTGTCTTTCGACTATGTCAAGCATTAGAAGCTTTCTGAGCAATCTCGAATCCGTCGGTTGATTGGAAGTATAAGGACTCTGTGATGTCCACAATGGCTGGTGGTTCCTTTAAGGCGTACCCGAACTTTCTAACTGTGAGGGAAGGGTTATAATTAATTCCCCCTTTCCTCCCGATCAATGGAACATTAGGGAATCCTCCACAACTATGAAGAATTTCAATGCATTGCAATCCCTGATTAACCCAGACAATGTCCTTTGCTTGCAAGCCCATCAGTCTTTCCGACCATTCAAGTGAGTTCTTCGTCCTCTCAAAAGCCCCTGATTGTGGAAGAAAGCATGTGAACCACTTATAGAATACAGTCGCGCAACAATTCAACATTCTACCCCTTCGCTTCTCATTCTTATAATGAACAGAGTGGTAGAGATCACCTAAGAGAGTAGGAACATGATTCTTTGCTATGAAAATGCGAATAGCATCGACATCCACGAAGTTCGGCATGTTTGGGAACAAAGTGATTCCGTAGATACACAAAGCTAGGATCGCATTGAAGGTACTCCAACTTTTTGCTTCAGTAGCTTTAGTAGCCTCATCTAACAAGAAACTCAAATGATATCCTCGGAAGCCTCCTTTGCTATCAATCCGGTCTTCTAATAATGATTTGGTCAAATAAAGAGCAGTTGCTACATCTTTGAAGTTGGGGTCAATCTTGGACCCAAAGAATGGTGCACAGTCCTTCACGGAAACTCTGAGGATGCTCGAGTACTCCTCTAATGTAGGTGCCAATACAAAGTCAGAAAGTACGAAACATCTAAGCTGTGGATCATAAAACTGTAGCAAGGTGTGCATCCCTCTGAAAGCGTAGTCACTGATGGGCTCTATGAAATACAAAATCCACCTGTAATCCTGCTTGAAGACATTGAGAACTTTTGGAGGAGCTAAGGCTTTCACTTTGAGGATTTCTTTCACAACAGGCTGATGAACCTTGTTGGAGATAATACACTTGGTATTTTTCTTGGATTCCATGCTCATAGAACAATACTCACAACTGGAATCAAGGATGTGATATGCGGCCCTGCAAATGAATAAACATGCGTTAGGAATGTAGGTATGCAGATGATGTGATGCAATGCAATGACATGTGATCACTGTGGCATATACTGAGCATTATTTTACTGCCTTCTGATTTGCCCGAATACCAATTATTAAGAATACCAGGTCACACGTATGTGTCAAAAGAAAACCCAAGTATCAAGAACAAGGTAGGTTGAAGGTTAGTTTTCCGGAAAACCTGTAAACCCCTACCAATCTCGCGGGTATGCTACTACGGGTCAACGTCACGGACTATCAAAGCCGAGTAGCAATAATACGTTCACCATTTCCGAGAAATGGCTCATGACCAAATCAGGGAATCGTTTTGGCATTATGTACTACCCAGGGAGGCCTCAGCTGAGTCCGGAAAAATAAGCATCCCTCATAAGTTCCCAGCTTCAAACACTGAAGTCGAGAAACAATAGTACATTCATCCTGAAGGGTACAATACTACCGTCATATGACCAGTTGCTTTAACTGAGTTCCTATGAGAGAATAAGGTCATCCTATGTGATTTCCTAGTAGGCCCTCGGGTGTGTAACACGGTGGAAGAACTGACTTTCTATAAATGTTGCGGATAGCAAGAGTCGCCACCGACTTTTATTTTATCCATAAGGAAAGGACATAAAAGAACAAGAAAGACCTATTTTTAAAAGACTTGAGTTTGGGGGGTATGTTATATAAAGGGAATGTGTTAGCACCCTTTATATCCATGGTTATCCATGGTTATCCATGGGCTCTTAGTTACTTTGCTCACTTTGTTTGTTTGCAAGAGTGTAGTGTGTGATTAGAAAAATTTCTTTAAGTACCTTGTAATGATCCTCGTATGGATGTATACAAAGCCTTGTTTTGAAAATGTTTGAAAATTGTGAGGTGTGAAAAGCATTTTTGAAATGTGAGCAAGTAATTAAGAGAAACCTACCCTATATTAAGTCTTTACTGTTCTTATGTTCTTTCAATGGTAAGACTATCCCTATTATTAAGGAATAGGTAGTCATTACCTTGGATGTGAAGGGACATGTGTAGGGACATCTGGATATAGGCAACTGTAGGGTGTCTTTAGCAATTCGTAGGGACTTATCATCTTTTATTCGAAGGGACAGGATCATTTATCGTAGGCAACCTCGAAGGGACTTGATCTTATAAACTGAAGGGACTTGATGATATTTATGAAGGGACTTGCTTAAGACACCATACTTGACCTTTTGAGATAGGCAACTGAGAGGCAACCCTAGGAAGTGCAAGATGGCGATCAAAGATTGACTTACGTGTGTGCGTGTTCATATTCAAATATTTATCTTATTTAAGTTAATTATTCTAAGTTGATTTTAATTAAAAACATGTTATACACACCCTAAATTACTAACCATACAATAAATATATTTACAATAAATAAAGCAAAAATATAAACCTAAAAATATTACAAGGCTTTGGGACAATTACAATATAATCGAGAAATAATAATAATGATAAATATAAATAATAATAAATAAGCAATAATTAAATATTAGTAGTAACAAAAAAAATAAGAATAAAGGTTAGAATAATAAAATAAATAAGAATTTTAGCAAGAAAAATTAATGTTAGAAAGGTTTTTAAGAATTAATTAGAAGAATAAGATTAATAATAATAAACAAATAATAAACTATTTACATATTAAAATAATGATTAATGACTTAATTATGGTTTAGGAAAAAAAATTAGGTTAAATATTAAGGTTAATAAAAAACTAGGGTTAAGAAAATTAGGGTTTTGAAAATTAATCTAAACCTAATTAATTTATTTACAAAAAATATATATATGATAATAGTAAATATAAACATATTATAAAATAAATAGAAACAATTTAATTTTAAGAAAATAAATTATGAATTTGAAAATATAAGTTTTATAGGAAATTATTATAATATTTATTTATAAATTAATTTTTATGATTTATATTTAATAAATTAATCAAAATAATGTTAATATATGAAAAAAATAGAAAATAAGAAAAAAGATGAGAAATTGGCTAAAAAGATAGGACTTGGGATTTGAACCCAGGTCCCTTACCTCAATCAGCAACCCTCAAAATCAACTGAGCCAGCATGCGCTGGTGATAGCTATAGGCAACACAATTCTTTTATTATAAACCTGCAAAATTAATGAAGTTAAAAACAAAATTGCCTTCGGCCAGACTCGAACCCCGGTCCTCACCCCAAACATACATACGCCTTGCCAACTGAGCCACCAACGTGTTGTGATAATATTACCTAAACAAAACATAATAAAAATAAACAAATATTCAAACAGAATTTCGCGCCAAGCATCATCTTCTTCCTCCAGCCGTCTGCTTAGGCTATAGTGACACTTCATCCGTCACTAGAGCTTATAGTGACGGATTTTTCCCGTAGCTACATGACCTGGAAATTCAAAAACGCAGCATACACAATATAAATTCATTCTAAGGGTTCAAATCAATTAATACATGTCCTCTAAGTCCAAATAGGTCCATAATTTGGTCTGAAATTACTTATTTCGTGAAACCCTAATTCATGGTTTCATGAACCCTAAAAATGGCGTTTGGATGTTCCTGCATCAAACATCAAATCAAACCACCCAGAAACATTGCAAACATCAATATAAACAATAATATGTAATCAAATTCCATTTATATAGCTTATATAGGCAAAATCAAAAATCAAAGTTCCAAGCTCAAAGTTGGATTCGGTTTATGCATTCAAGGATGTTTTTGATGATGTAAAGCATTGAGATAGTATCAATGATGCTCAAGAAACATGTTGCAACCTTCAAAAAACTTTGATATGGCCTGCAAATAAGAATCCGATTGTGAGTTTTTTTTTTGTGAAATTTGAAGCTTTGTTCTTGCTCTTGGAGGCAGCAAATTCGTGTCCTTGTGATTGCTTTTAGTTTGTGTATATGTATGAAGTAGAATTAGGTCAAAAGAAGCTGGATTTTTGGGCTTTGTAGTGATTGCTTGATCATGAAGATTCACACTTTCAAATATTGAAAATATCTCATTAAACCTTTCTAATTTTGGTCAATCTGATTTTAACTCATTCCCAATCATTCTAAATATGATTTAGATAATTTCCAATCACATATCTTGTCCAATATTTGATTTTTCATATTTATTTTATATTTAAATTGTATTTTAATGAATAAAATCAAAATAAATAATAAATAAATAATAAAAAATCAGAATTTGGTTGCTTTGGGTCGTGCTTGAGGTGTTTGTATGGATTGGATCACAACATTGCAAGCCCATTTGAAGTAATTTGGTTTTAAGGCCATATTTGCTTCATAAACCTCCCAACAATTTCCCAACTTTGCAAAGGCATATCTCCCTCAATTTTAAGGCTATAAGGGTGTTCTTGGACATTTTGGAAATCTTAGAGAGTCCTCTAACCAACCTCATTGGTCTCATATCCATATCCTTTACCATTTTCAAGTTATGCCCTTTGGAAGATGTTGACTTTTTGTTGACTTTTGAAATGACCTATAATGTTTTAGCTCATACCTTCCAAATGAAGCATTTTTAGGCTTGGCTTGTGAGACACAAAGTTGTAGAGAATTCAATTTCCTTTAAAATGATCTTTGTATGGAAAAATTTTGATGAAGCATGTGAAAATTATGGCTGGTCAAAGTTCAGTTGACTTTTCTTGTGAAAACACTAATTTAGAAACTCCTAATTCTTGATGATCTGAAATCTCCTTGATGAATCATGATCAAAACTTGATCAAATGATGAATTTTACTTCATATACTTGATGTTGGCAAAAAAATCATGAAGTTTGACTTTGGTTTGACCACAGTTGACCTCAATTTGACTTTTTGAGTGCTTTGACTGATTTTAGCCTATCTGTTCATTTGACTGAGCAAACCTTTTGGGAAAGCCCTAAAACTTGACATAGGGATTCTTGAAGACATATAGGATGCTATGAAGCTCACTTGAAGCCTTGGAAATCCATTTAGCCTGATGAAACTCAAAACCCTAGTTTAGGATGCATTGCTTAGGAGGATGCTTTGTCTGAGAGGATTGTCAAAATTTCTGACTAATTGTGAACCTTGTGAACCTCTTAGTATACCTTGTGAACCTTATGAACCTCTTGGGAAACCTTAGTACATAATGTCTTGTCTAGGTGAGGGCAAATTTTGGGGTGCGAATGGGTTTTCCATAAAATGTGGTCTGCCACTGTCACCACTGGAGAGGGTTGTCTCCACTAAGGTCCTCGGTGAACGGTTCCCAGTGTTAGCAGCTCAGGTAGGAACATTCTATGGTCTGCCTAGGCAGTATAAAACATATCCCAAGAGAGGCTGATCTGGGTGTGGGACTCGTGAAAACTACACGTGCTCAAGACCATGCAAGCCACACGACTGCCCATTCTAAATCCTATGTGTATACTCAAGCCGGGTATTTGGCTTATCTCACAATAATCCCATCCCGCCAAGGAAAACCAGAACATTCAGTACAATATATGCCAGTATATGCAACAATAAAGTAAAGTGCAGATGTGTAAATAAAGTTGTAAAGTAAAGCGATAAACTGTAAATAAAACAGTAAAGCTAAATTAAAGCATAACAACAAACGAATAAACACCCAGAGAAAACAGAAACAGACAAGCGCTAGGATTGACTCTCAAAGGGGAAACCAGAGATTATGGGTTCGATCCCCAGCAGAGTCGCCATCTGTCGCTCCCAGGATTTTCATCCTAGTAGAAACGCGAAAGTGGCGCGGAAAAGGTAGAGTCGCCAGCCAGGCATTTTTAACCCAAAAGAAAGGGAAAGGTAATGCTGCACAAACCTAAGGAATAAGGAAAGGACAAGGTCCTGCAAACCAAAGATCTGGGTTCGGGAGTCGGTTACAACCTGGGAAGGTATTAGCACCCCAGATCGTCCGCCGTACCCGACGGGATCCATACTTGTTTATTTGTTTCAAAGGGTGAGAAATAATTGCTGCTGAACAAATGAACTGCTAAATGGAATGACAATGGAAATGAGAAAGGGAATTGGAAAAGAGAATGGAAAGAAAGAGGGAAATATAGAGAAAATAAAGAATGTGCTCGAATGGACCCTACCCCACTGCCTACGTACCTCATCAGGAAAATGAGGATCAGAGTCGTCGTAGTTCGTCTAACTAAGGCGGGTACTTGCTTGTGTTTTTTAGGATGATGTTGTCATAGCTCTAGCTCAGGTGTTACCGGCTCTGACTCGAGGTTGTTTACCATATCTCTCTTTGAACTGTCGAGGCAAGTCGCATTCGTCCGCAAAGAGTATGAGATGAGAAGAGAAGACATGGTGTCTTGTTGGTTTATTATCTTTTAGAGAAGTGTTTTGAGTTTATGTTTATTGTGAGTACAACACTAAATACTATTATACATGAGCGAATACTTTCCAAGATCGCCCCCAATGGAACATTTGTAAAGTATCCTAGAAGAGTGAAGGAGACCTCCACTAGTCATTTCCCGTATAGCTTAAGGCTCATGGCGCATTGTACACATTTTCCTTTATTAAGTGTTTTGATTTTTCTTTAAGATGAGAAGTAAGACTTAAATTGGGAAAGGAAAAATTCTAAGGGAAACTAGACTTTACACTAAGTTAATTGAGTTTAAAGGTGACCTATGGTTAGTGAAGCTTGAAAGATACACTACCTAATTGGATACAAATCATAAAGAAAAAAAGCGAGTATGAACAAAGTAATGGAACGAGGTCCTCCTAGATCATGGTTGGTGATAACGTGCATAAATCATAAATGGGATGAAACTATGGATCAGGTGGGTCGGTTGCGTGGTGCTAAGACTCACGACTTATGGTGTGCAACATACAATGCTTACTTTTGGGTGTAATGGAGTGGAGCGATGGTAATCGAGGAATCCTAAAGTCACATGAAACTTTATTTATTTATTTGAAAATTTACTCGACGTTGGATCGAGTATTTCTTTATTTTATTTTTGAGATTTGGTTTTCTATCGATTCATTTTATCTTTTCTAGCCTAATTATGAGAACTATACAAGCAAAAAATTTCTAAGCTATTACATCACAAAGTACAAACCAACAAAAATATAATCGAGGCATAATAAAAATAATCCAAGTCCATAAGTGAATCCTCGAAAAAAATACCTTGCACAAAAAGAAGATGTTAATAAATGAAATGGAGATGCATATGCAACAATATGGACAAATGAATAAAAGTAAAAAAAGTTGCAAGAATTTCTAAAGCATATAAGGCATAAAACCGAAATAATGGTTAATCGCTTCATGGAAACGCACTTGAACGGTTTCTATGCCTAAGTCCTAAAATTAAAGGATTTCACATGATATCAACATTATAAAATCAGTAAATAACCCATACTAAGACCTTCTATTATTCTAAGATCAAACCTAATTAATCTATGTCCTAATGCACCATAAAATCCTAAGCTAAACTAGATGGATTTACAATGGAAAAGTTGGATGAGATCAAGGCACTAAAAATAACAAAATCCTGGAAAAAATATGAAATTAATTCCCTAGGGTCCCTAACCTGACTATAATATTGTGTTAAAAAATCTCCTAAAAATTCAAAGTCTAACTATGTCAAATGGTCACTTAAATCTACCTAAGATCTATTCACAATTTTGCACAAACTAAGCTACCAAAACAGTGGATAAAATGACCTAAAAAAGACACCAAAAATATTTCCAGGTACTACTATTAGTCCTCTAATCATAGCAAAAAGAATGGGACAAAAATATTATAGTAAGTGGGAGAAATAAAATGTACAAAATAAAGTGTATAAGAAAGAAATCAATATAACACTAATTAAATGGAAAATTGAAATTAAATTGAAAAATGACAAAATTCAGAAAGTAAAAATATACAAAATTCCTAAATTGAATTAGGATCCTACTGTAATTTTCATGGAATTTTATTGAGTGTTTTACTATTTTTTATAGAATTAAATTGAAAGGTATAAAAACAGAAATTTAAAAAGATGGAAAATAAAAGGGGGGGTGAAAATAGAAATAATTATTAGTTAAGATGAACATATGGGCCCGTGTATGGGGGTGTTAATAGCAATTTGCAGGGCCCATACACACAAAGTCCTGAAGGTGTATATGGTGAGGTTTGGTCAACTTCGTTGACTGAATTCTAGCCTTGTGATCTTGAGACCTGGGATGACAATGGGTTAGATGGTAATGATGAGGGGGTGTGCGGTAGCTATTGCGAATGGCACACGGGTGAAGTAAACACAAAGATCCAACCGGACGGTGACAAGTGTCACCACCGGAGTGGACCACTCAACCCAATCCTTATCCTCTTACGGTGACTTTCCACGTTTTATGAGTATTGGGAAAATTAAACGGTGCAATTAAAGTTATTTTTATGAGTTTTAATTGGTTTTTATTCCCTAATTTGAATTAATTAATCCTTAAGAAAAAGAATAATCATATTATAACTTAAGAAATAAAAAGTGAACTCAAGAACACATTCGTTCTCTCCCTTCTCTCCAAGTTCATCTTTCCCCTCTCAAACCCTAGTTCCGCCGCCAGCGGCGGCTCCCTCAGGTGGACCTTCCCCAAATTACAAACACCGTGAACTAACCGCCACTTGATTTCGCTTCTAATTCTAAATCCGACCTTGAAATACCCTAATTCCTACCCAAACACCCGGATCGACGCCAACAACTTCAAACGCAAAAATGAACTAAAGCAAGATTCGGTCAAGATTGATATACCCGCACACAAAGATGAATAAAGGCGATGAACGATTTATGCACAAGTCCGAATCCTTGATGTCTACTGCGATTTCCTGGTGATAATGTGCGATGACGATGAAGAGGACTAGTATTCTTCAGGTACGATCTCCTTCTTCTTCTTCATTCGGCGTCTCTCCATTTTATCGTAACTACCTCTGTTGTTGTGGTTTTGAGATTTGATGTTGAATCAGAACTATGAGAAATGATTCTTGTTTTGGGAGACTAATGCAATTTGCGTCCTCGAACTTGCAGGTTGTGATTCGACACGGGCGTGAATGATACCGAATCGTGAGTCGTAGTAGCGTGGTGATTGAAGATGTGGAAGATTGATCTGAAGACTTTGTGATGCCTCAGATTTGTTGACGTTTATTGAATGTTGGTTGGTTGTTGTTTTTGCTTACGAACGGGAAAAGAAAATGAAGAAAGATGAGAATGAGGAAACTGCGGATTTCATGATGCAGATGAAGAAGGTTGAAGATGCAAGAAGTTTCTATGGTTCAGAGAGTTGGTGTAAAGGTAAGATATTGAAGAAGGTGATGAAGAATGAGACCAGAAATGGGAAGATTGAGGAGTAGAGTCAAGACGAAGATTAATGGAGAAATCAGAGAGTATGAGGTGAGAGAGAACGAAAAAGATCCAATCCCCCCTAAAAATTGCAGTGATGATTATTCTTATAGAAGATGCTTCTGAGGACTTTTTTTTTGGGATTTTTTCAGGTATTTTCAGTTATGATTTCTGTTATGGAGGTTATCATTTGTAACTGAATTTTATTTCCTTTCTATGTGATTTGTGAAGGTTCCCAATTGTTGGAGTTTGAAGAGGCTTTTGAGGATTTAAGTTGAATTTTCTGGAAGTTTTCTGTTATGCAGTTTATTAGAGTCTGTTATTGCGGTTCAGGTTTGTTGGAGCTGGAACTTTGCATTTAATCTTCTGAATCTCAGTTCTTTTTCTTTTTTCCTTGCTCCCATTCTGTTAAGTTTATTTTACATAACTGACTTTTTTTTTCCGATTGTTGACTTCTTCCTTCGTTTCTTTCAATGTGTGCTAACTTCAGTTCTTTTGGTTTTATCGATCAAGAGCTTGTTGACTACTATAAGAATCCTCCTCAAGAGATACAAATCTGACAAACCCCTGAAGGCACTTCGACCGTGTTCGAGGATACGTTCATCTTATAAATTCGGCCGATTTTCATTTTTAGCTTACGGATTTTCGTATCAGTCTCTAACTCTAGTCATTCGTCATTAGCACCAGAATCTCCACTGCTTGCTGTAAACACCCCAAATTTGCCCTCACCCATTCAAACCATGGCTTGTGATCATTTCATATGCATAGACACAATCATATCATCTCATATCCCATTTTTGATCCACTGCATAGTTTCTAAGTCATCTGCATCTAGGGTTTGTGATCTGAGCAATCAAATGGCCTCTTGAGCCACTCCAAAGGCCACCAATCATTTCAAAGGGATCCATGTGTGTTCAAGTATCATATTACATACTCTCAAAGTCAAGAATGCAAAAGAATCACAAGAACTGAGTTTGGTATGGATGCAGAGCCAAGTTTGACTGCACAGTTGACCTAAAATTAGGGTTTTGGTTTCAGAGGCCATAACTCCAAATTTTTTGGTCATTCTTGTTTCCATTGGTCTCTATATGGTATAGGGAGTATGCATATCAAATTTCATGAAGAAATTCCATGGGGAAGTCATCTGATCAAGAGTTGACTTTTCAGACAAGTCAGTGCAAAATCAGGGCATCTGAGGCCCCCAATGACCCAACCAATGGGTGATCTTCATCATTTTGAGTGTATATGGTCTTTATTTGATCATGGAAGAAGGTTGAGGTTCACAAAAATCAAGAATTTGGAGTTTTTGCAAATGTTGACTTTTTGGGCATAGTTGACTTTTCAAGAATGCTTCATTTTAGGTCATTTTTCAAGCCTTGATTCTTGATCCAAAAATGCTTCAAATGGAAAAACTTTGGTCAGGAAAGTTGTAGAATACATTTTTCCCTTTTCAAAAAGTACAAGAACATGATCAAATTCTTCTTGGATCAAAAGTTATGGTGTGACAAAGTTGGCAAAAATCATTGATTTTCAAGACATGCTTCAAATGTGAATTTTGCAAAATCATGAACCAAGGCTTTTTGTAACCTCTAGTTGACATCAAACCATGGCACAAACATCACATAAACTCTAAAAGTCAGAATTGAACCAAGAATGCTCATGTTTCATGGCTTGTGGAATAAGAAAGTCACATGTGAACCAAAGTTGCACCAACTTGCAAAACTCATGATCACACTCCCTACCACTTGCCACATTGGATGCTGAGCTTTGCTAGCCCTTCCCCTCACCCTTGCTGCGCCAGCCCATGCTTTGTACTAGCCTAGAACCAAGCCATACCTCTCTTACACAAAAAGTGGACTTTTGGCAAAAGCAAACATCCCAATCACCACAGGCCATGTCACATCATCTGGCCAATTGGGATTGTTTATACTATCTTGTAGCAAGCCAAACACATCAAGAGGCCAGGCTGAAACAAGCCACAAGACACCATTGACAAAATCACCCTCTCAAGCAAAACTCTTCGAATCACTCTCCACAACTAACAAAACACAAGAACAACTTCCACTAATCAATTCACCATGTCTCATAGACCCCAAACCAACAAGACCCAGGCCTGAAACCAGCCATAGCTTCACTTCTCCATTTTCACTCCATAAAGCAAAAGCTTTCGAATCTGTCTACACAAGCCATAAACACTCAAACAAATTACACACATCAACTCACCTTGCTTCATTGACCAGAAACCAACCATTGTTTTGGCCTGAGACCCTCCATATCACAAACACGATTTTCACACTCCCTTGGTCAGAACTTCTGCAAAATCACTCAGGAGGTTGTTTAAACTCCAACCAAGTATCCAAAGCTTCAGAGGGGGGTCATTGGGACCTGTTTGAGCCAAAGAACTAGCCAGAAAGTGCCAGAGACCAGAGCTTCAGTTCAGGTGAGCTTCATGAACATTTTTCCCAGGAGCTTGATTTTAAGTTCTTAATTGGTTCTCTGTGTTCCACTGATCATGATGGTATGCTTGGTTTCGAAAATCATTGAGTTTTGAGCATGCATGATGTTCCTGAAAATTTTTGACCTAAACCCCTTTTGCTTCGATTCAGCTTTGTTGTGTAAAATAAATTTGTTTTGGCTGTGGATTCTTGTTCTATGATGCGTGGGGATGGTTTCTGGGCAAGAAAATTAGGTTTTAGTGAGCTAGGATGAGAGTTGGCATTTTTCAGGGAAGATGCTGGCCGGAGAAGACGACCGGAAGTCTTCTCCGGCCGCCTGAGGGTCATTAATGAGTTAATTAGGGTTTAGTGGCAAGTTTGAATTTAGGCCGTGCGATCTTCCTTTCCCGCGTGCATTGAGTGGTTGAGATCTGACCATTAGCCCTAATCCGTATTTAATTAAATGTTAATTATTTGATTAATTGAGTTTAGGGAAGTTTGAACCTGGGCCGTCCAGATGCGCGCCAGGTCAAACTTCCCAAGCTCAGATTCAATCTGGACGCTTCATTATGCTTACTTTCCTTTATTTCAATTTATTTTCTTTTCTTTTTCATTTTATTTGTACCATTTATTAAAAATAGTAAAAATTGCTTAAAAATTATGAAACTTTTTCTCATGAGTTTTAATAATTTTTATGACACAAAAATATTTTTGTTTTTATTTTTATCATTAAAAAAGCATTTTTAAATATTTAAAAGATTATTTTTAATTGATTAATGGAAATTAATTTATTAAAAATACTTTTAGGTATTTAAAAATCACCAAAAAATTCATGAAATGTTCTAAGACATTTAGAGACATTGTCCAACCTTCAAACCAAATTTCTTTTTTGATCTTGATGCATTTTGAGAATTTTTCATTGAATAAAAATCATTTTTGTGCATTATTTTGATCCTAAGTTCAAAAAATCATTTCTGCCTATCTATGAAGAGTTGGACATTGATTCTTCTTGCATTGCATTGTGTTTAGCATGTAGTTTCTAGGATTAAATGGTCATGATTTGATTCCTCATTTTCAATTTGTTTGGCATTTCTTTTGTTTAGGAACCCTAAAAACCCTAATAACTTGTAGAAATCATAACTTAAGATTGGTTAAGAGTTGAGACCTCCCCTTTGGACATTGGTTTAGCATCAGATTAGGGGCCTTTTGAGTGGCATTTTCCATTTTTTATCCTAGGGTTTTCTTCTGTTTTTGTTTTTTGTTTGATGTTTGGTTCATAAACCCTAATATGGGCTTTCATATGCATTCATCTTGCATTCTCTTGCATAACATGACTTGCCATGACATTTCAAGCATCCATTTGATTCATTTGACATCATAAGACATATAGAAAACATGTTTGATCATTGCATCATGTATTTGCCATGTTGTATGCCATGTGCACTTCATAACTTTTCATGTATGTTCATGCTTCTTAACTTGCACCATTTGCATCCATGAACTTGTATGATCATTTCCATGTGCTGCCTCATGTTCATAGCACTTCATAGCATCATTATCATCATCAACATGCTTCTGGTTTTGTTTCTCATCATGTCATCTCATCTCATCTTGCATTGCATTGCATTTCTTTTCTAACCTTTTCAGGTGGTAAGTGACTTGAGAAGTGAATTTGCCTTCACTTCTCATAACTTTTCTTTTCATCTCTCTTGCATCCCTTGCTGCATTTTTATATGTGTTTGAGTTTGAGCTTGCTCATTCTTGTTCCTCTTACTTTCTCCCCTCAAGTGACTTGACTTCTTGAATGAAGCAAGTTGCTTTGCTTCTCTTGATCCTTTCATCTGCTTCCTGGTGGTTCCATTGAAGACTTCTCTTGTAAACCTCACAAACCTTAGGAACAACCAAGCATGACAATGGCTAGGGTTTTGATTAGTCTCCCTCCTTAGTTTTACCTTTGTGTCTCTCTTTGAGTCTTCTCCTCTCATCTCATAATCAGGGACTAAACCCTAAAGGCTTTAGGACTTTGTGATTAAGCTTATGCCTGCATCCTTCTCTTAGGATGGAGTGTATAACTTTAATCCTAAGTGTTAAACCCTTAATGTGTTTAAATCCTTTAATAAATCCATCTAATAATCATCAATACATCAAACTTGTAACTTGGGCCTTGCATTAGGGTTCTAATTCTTCCTTAATTGGTTAAGAAGGACTAACCCTAGTGTTAATGGACAAGTCCCCCTCAAGTTGTCTTACAAATCATAAAATCCACTTCATCATCATACCATTAAATAAAATCCACTTAATAAAGGTTTGTTTGTCATGAGGTTAATCCCTAATCATGGATTAAGTTGAGGAGCTTTCCTCAGCTTAAACATTCTCATCTATTATCCTTCTATTAGGATGGTGTAATGAGTCTGTTTAATCCCTGATTATGGCTTAATCTCATTACTCAACACTAAACAAAAACACCAAAAACATCTAAATAATCACAAGTAGGTTAATGATCTTAATCCTACACCATGGTGATTAAGTGTGAGAAGCTGACTTCACACTTAAGGTATTCTCATTACCCCTAATCAGAGGGAAGATGTGATGAGTTTACTAAAATCCATTGGTTTAGGCTTAAGCTCATTAACTTATGACAAACTTTCAAAAGCAATAAAAGACTGAAAACTCAAAAACAAACAATAATCCTCTCCTTCGGGATTCTTTTCTCATCTCATTCACTCACAAACGAGAACTTGCTTCTTCCGTCTAATGCAAGACAGTTTGCACCTGAGCCGGACAGGTCATACACTTGAGCATAGACAAGTAAGCAGTTCACAGGTCAATTCATCTTTCAGTCTCTTTGGGTCGAACTACGGTGTTCTGACTTCCTCATTGCACGAGAGGATACGTAGGCATAACTTAACAGTTATCGAACAAAAGTCTCTGTATATTCCCTCTCTTCCCAGCTTTATTCCCTTAGCCTCATGATCTTGAGCATTTCACTCTGTTTTTACACTGACACTTCTCTTATACACTCCACATCACTTATACACTTTGCACTGACACCTGTACTTTCTCTTCCAGCTATTTTATACACAGATTGCACTGACACTACCCCTTTAAAACACAAATCTTTTAAGCGTGGATCCCGTCGAGTACGGCGGACAATCTGGGTGCTAATACCTTCCCAGGTTGTAACCAACCCCCTTTCTCAGTCTCTCTGGTTCGCAACCGTCTTATCCATCTTTTTCTAGGCCTATGCAGCATTGCCTTTCCTTCGGGATAAAAATGCCTAGCTGGCGACTCTATTCATCTCCAGTGAGTTCACGGCTGTGTGTTCTCATTGTCCCTTTCGCCGACCGTTCGCGTCTGTACCCTTATCTGACCCTGTTTCATTTATCGGGAGCGACACTTGCTGATAATTTCTGTTGAAACCGGTTTCCCGTCATTCAGCAGCCTTCCCTTTCAGCCTCATCTTTGACTTATTTCAGTTTTAACTAATTCTTATTATTTACATTTAGGTAAATTTCAGAAAGTGATGAAAAATCTTTGGAATGATGCCGATGGGTCGTGGCATGAAGGCTGGCGATCCCGGACCTTGGCTCAAGAACAGTTCTCATCCCGACTTTTGCCGACGAATCCTTTTACATGTGCATATGTAACTTCAACAAGCATAAACTTCCCTTTGTTTTTAGATCTTAGATTTTGTAACACTAAGTTCAAGTGTGACCATATTTGTAAAAACATATAATGACCATCTAACCTTATTCTGATCTTGGTATTGTATTTGAATTCTCATAATTCAATCTTGCACTCTTTTGTGAGTTTATCCCTTGACTGAAAATTGTGATTTGTTTTCCCTTCTAATTTCTCAATTTTATACTAGCAGTATTTTGACTACAAATATGAGATAAACCATGGCACATACATCACTACCCTGTTGATTTCCGTTAGCACAACCAAATCCAACTTGACATGTTCTTGTGTTATTGAACTTGTTATGCACTAGAGCTTTTTAAACATTATTTAAAAATTTCCTTGCAATCGTCTTGATGATGACGGGCCAATACTTGAAACATATCCCCAGCTGAGTTGCTAAAACTTTCTCATCGCCAGACAAATCTATCAATGATCTATTTCCCCAAGAGAGTTACCCCTCCGGACAGATCCATCAATGAACTTTTCCCCCCAGCTGGGTTATCTCTACAAACAGATCAACACTTATACATACTTATACATAAGTCTTCTGATACTCGTACATATCTTGTATATATCACTCCTCAGCAGATTCAACACTCGTTTGTGTTCCTTGCTTAACCGATTGATACTCGTCTGTATCATCATCTTTAAACACGTGTCAGCATTTGTTTCTACCAATACTCGTCCTTATCGTGGTTCTAAGGATGCTCGTCCACACCTTTAATCTATACACACCGTCAAACACTTATACCTTTTATTTTTAGAGCGTAAGCACTCGTCTGTGTTTACCGTTCCCTAGGAAGTCATCAACAAAACAACTTTCTGCTATCCGACATTCGTCCTATGTCGTGATACTTTCGGCAGCCGTCCCCTGCCAAGTGATCGTCCTTCATCTTTGGATGACCGTCCCTCATCCTTTTCCCAGTGGAATCTCCATTATTGGAACCTTCTATCCGACATTCGTCCTATGACGTGATATTTTTAGCAGCCGTCCCCTGCTAGGTGATCATCCTTCACCTTTTGATGACCGTCTCTCATCATTTATCTGGTGGCCGTCCCCATCGTTGATCTTATTATCCGACATTCGTCCTATGTCATGATAATCCCCGAGAGCAGCCGTACCCTGCTAGGTGATCGTCATTCACCTCTTGATGATCGTCCTTCATCATGCTTACCCGATGGCCGTCCCCATCGTTGACCTTATCTATCTGACATTCATCCTATGTTGTGATAAAGAGCAGTCGTCCCATGCTAGGTGATCGTCCTTCACCTTCGATGATCGTCCCTCATCATTATTTCATTTATCCTTTAAACCAATGGCCGTCCCCATCGTTGTTTACTTTACTTTCCAAGCCCGGTGGCCGTCCCCATCAGTAATTTTCTTAATACTTTAATCCCTAGAGAATCTTATTTCCTTACCCGATGGCTGTCCCCGTTGTGGTATCTTTATTTCCCCAGCTTGTCGGTCGTCCCTGTCATTGCTTAACTTACCATTTTACCTCCAGCTGTCGTCCTCTACTCAATGGTCGTCCTCCATTGCCTTCATTTGATAATCATACTATACTATCTTTTACAATTTATATCCCTTTTCTTCTTCTCCCCAGCGAGTGCAAATTTCAGACTGTCTTTGGTATTCAACCACAAGTTATCTTGCTTGTCTGTTAAGCCAGGCGCTTACGTCCTGCACAGCTAACTCATGTTTGAATAGGGGAAGCTGTAAACACCCCAAATTTTCCCTCACTTTTTATCACACCATGGCTTGTGATCTTTCTTTTTGTTTTAACATAAGTATTACATCTCATGTTGCATGTTTACTTCACTGCATAGTTCAATTTCATCTGCATCTAGGGCTTGTGATCTGAGCAATCCAAGAATCAGTCTGAGCCATCCCAAAGGTCTTAAAGCTTTCCAAGAGGGTCCATGTGTGTTCTATGATCATATTATGCTCCCCAAAGTTCATGTAAGTCAATAAATCACAAAGATTGGCAAAGGCATGGAAGCAGAGCTAGGGTTTTCACTACACAGATGACCAAAATTAGGGTTTTGGTTTCAGAGGCCTTAACTCCAAAAATTTTGCTCATTCTTGTTTCTAATGTTCTTAATATGTTATAAGGATCATGTGTACCAAGTTTGATGAAGAAATCCATTGTGGAAGTCATCTGATCATTGGGTAACTTCTTGAGCAAGTTAAGTCAAAATCAGGGCATCCGAGGCCCCCAACAATGGAACCAAAGGATCATTTTTATCAAATTGAAGTTCTATGATATTTATTTGATCTTATAAGTGGTTATAAGTTCACAATATTGAAGAATTTTGAGCCAATTGCAAACTTGCCATTTTTGGAAATGACTTGAAATGCAAACTTTCCATTTTGGGAAATATTTTCAACCTCCTCTTTCATGACCAAAAATGCTTCAAATGAAAAATTCATGGATATGAAAGTTGTAGATTAGGTCTTTCCCTTTTTAAAAAGTACAAGAACATGTCTTGATTCATCCTAGAACTCAAGATATGGCCTTTCAAAGTTGGCAAAAATCACATAATTTCAAGTTTCATGTCAAAGAGGGATTTTGCATATTGGCATTTTAAAGCTTCTAAAGTGCACAAATATGTTACAACATGTCAAGGAAGCATCCAAAGATCAGAATTGGCCCAAGAATTTGGAATTTTTATGGCTTTATTCACAAGAAACATCAAAGAGGGAAAGTTGCATAAAGCTTGCCATCTCTCCATCCAAGCATCATAGCTGCCTTTCTTTGATCCAAGGGCCCTCCATGAAGCATGCTGAGGCAATCTATGCTCAGGATCCCCTGCTGCATTGACCCATACCTCAAGTACACATAAGTTGACATTTTTGCATTTCCTCCCATACCAATCAAACTGATCCACCAGCCACTCTCTGACCAATCACAACCTCTTATGCAAACCCTAAGGAGCTCATTTCATAACACATTCAAGCCTGAAACATTGGAGAGCTCGGAATTCACAAAATTGTCAAAAACCTTCCCTTCTTCGAAACTCAAAACACAGCCATCAAATTTCAAAACAAACCTCACCAATCATCTTCGAATCACTCATAGAACACAAAGCAACCCTCAAAATGGCCTAAAACCTCCCAAATCAAAAACACGATTTCTGAGTTATCAGAACCAAACATCTCAAACCAGCCAAAACAAACTTGTTCTAAGCCTTTCAGAAGCACAAGGGGGATCATTGGAGTGGTTTTGCACAAGAGAGGAGGTCAGAAAGCTCCAAACTAAAAAGCTTCAACTCAGGTATACCTCAAGAACAAAATTTCCAGAAACCTTCTTTTAAGTTTTAGAATGATTCTATATGTTCTCTAGATCACACTGATATGTTTAGTTTTGAAAATGGTTGAGAAATGAGCATGTATGGTTGTTTTGAAAGTTTGCCCGAAAATCTTGTTTGATTCGATTCTTGCTTTTGATGAAATATAAATGTTATATGATAATGGATTCTTGTTTAGGGAGGGTAGTAGATCATTTCTGGAGCTTTAGAGGTGCTAATTTGACCTAGGGAAGAAGTTGGGATTTTGAGTGGTCGGAGAAGATGACCGGAGCTAGGTTCGGTCACCTGAAAATCATTAAAACCCTAATTAGGTTTAGTTGCCCAGATTCATTCCTGGCCTTTGGATCAGGATTAGGGTTAGCGCGCGTACGACTCAGATTAGTTCACTTAAGTTTAATCCTGATTAATTAATTTAATTAAAATCAATTAGCAAGTTTGAATGTGGACCATTGGATAACGCGCCAGTCAATTCCCACCTTTTTCATTCAAATCTCAGCCATTTGATGCGCTGACTTTCTTTTTTATTCAATTTTAATTCATTTTATTTTATTTTCTTTTCATTTCTTTTGCATAATTTATTAAAAATACCAAAACACTTTCAAAAAATGTGAAAATTTGTATTCTAGTTTTAAATATTTTTCTCAATTTGAAAATAATTTTTATTTTATTTTTTGCATTAAAAACGTATTTTTAAAATATTTAAATGTTATTTTTAATTAATTAATAGATTTTAATTAATTAAAAATGCATTTAGGTTTCTAAAAATCACCAAAAAAACCATGAACCATTCCAATGCATTTAGAAGCATTTTCAAACTCTTCATACAAATTTCTTTTTAGGTTTGATCATAATTTCACAATTTTCTTTGAATTAGGGTTATTTAAAATCACATTTTTTAATCCTAACTTTAAAAAATCATTTTTGCCTAACCAAGAAGAGTTTGAACTTGATTCTTTTTGCATTGTTTCACATATTGAATGTAGTTTCTAGGTTATTTTCCTCATGAATTTATCTTGCATTTTCAAATTAATTCGCATTTTTCCTTTTGAATCACCCAAAAACCCTAGCAAACTTAGAAAAATGATAACTTCCAATAGGATTAGCTTCTGACCTTCTCCTTTGGGGTGTGACCTAATATGGCATTAGAATTTGATTGAGCTTGATTTCAATTTTTTACCATGTAGTAAGCTTCTGTTTTGTCCATTTGCATCTCATATGTTCATAAAACCCTAATTTTTCATGTTCATTTGCATTCTCCTTTGCATAGCATCATCACATGAACTTTCCATGACATTTCAAACATTCATATGTCATATTAGACATCTTAGGACATGTTAGAACCTTTCTTGATCATTTCTTCATTCATTTGCCATGTGTTGCATTCATTTCATTTCATAAACATCCACATGTTTTCAAACTTCCAAGCATGCTTTCATGACATCCCATCTTTGTATGATCACTCATATGCACATTGTATGACATTGCATCATCTCATATGCCATTTGCATTGCATAATCACTTCTGACTTTGGTCATTTCATCTCATTTCAATTAATTTCTTCATGCCTTATGTCTTATGCATTCATACTAACATTTCAGGAACTTTTGGTGAGTTATTGTGGGAGGTGGATTTGCCTTCACTTCCCACCTCTTCTCATCTCATTCATATGCATTTACATGTCCTTGGAGTGAAATTTTTCACTTGTGTTCCATCTCTCTCACTTTCTTTCTTTAAGTTACTTATCTTCTTCAGGAAGTAAGTGACTTATTCTTCTGCTTCCTCCTCCTTTCATCTGCTTCTTCCATTGGTGGCCTTGAAGATCTTTTCTCTTAAGCCTCGCAAACCATAGGATATCCAAGCATGATAATGTTTAGGGTTGTGTTTAGTTCCCTTTAGCTTTTTACCTTTTAGTCTCCTTGAGTCTCCCTTCTCATCTCAATAATCAGAGACTAAACTCTTAAAGTTTTAGGACTTTGGAATTAGGGTTATGCCTGCATCCTTCTCTTAGGATGGGGTGTATAACTTTAATCCTAAGTGTTAAACCTTTAATTTGTTTACACCTCTTAATCAAATCACATTAATAATCACTAAGACTTTATCTTGTAACTTGGGCCTTACATTAGGGTTCTAACTCTTCCTTATGGTTAAGAGGGACTAACCCTAGTGTTTAATGGACAAGTCCTCCTCAAGTTGTCTACAAACCATAAAATCCATTTCTTAATCTCATCCTTTAATTAAAATCCTTTTAATAAAGGCTTGTTATATAATGAATTTAATCCCTAACCATGGATTAAGTTGAGGTATCTTCCTCAGCTTAAGTGTTCTCATCTATTATCCTTCTATTAGGATGGTGTAATGAGTCCACTAATCTGTGATTAGAGATTAAACTCATTACTTAACACTGAACAAAAACCCAAAAAACATCTAAGTAATCACAAGTAGGTTAATGATCTTAATCCTACATAATCATGGTAACTAAGTTGAGATGTTTATCTCACACTTAAGTATGCTCATTATCCCTAATCAGGGAGGATATGATGAGTTTACAAGCCCTTGATTTAGGATTAAGCTCATAATCCTATGCAAAACACCAAAAACAATAACAAGACTAAAAACACAAAAACAAACAATAATCATTTCCTTCGGGATTCTTTTCTCATCACACTCATTCACAAACGAGAACTTGCTTCTTCCGTCTAATGCAAGACAATTAGCACTCGAGCCAGACGAGTCATACACTTGAGCATAGACAAGAAAGCAGATCACAGTCAATTTATTTTCAGTCTCTTTGAGTCGAACTACGGTGTTCTGACTTCCTCATTGCACGCGAGGATACGTAGGCATAACTTAACAGTTATCGAACAAAAGTCTCTCTGTCTTCCCCCTCTTTCAGCACTCTTTAAAAGCCTCAGTCCTGAGCATTTCACTTCTTTATACTGACACCTGTACATTCATTCTTTAGCTTTTGCACACAGATAGCACATACACTCCCCCCCTTTAAACACAATCTTATAAGCGTGGATCACGTTGAGTACAACGGACAATCTGGGTGCTAATACCTTCCCAGGTTGTAACCAACCCCTTTCTCAGTTTCTCTGGTTCGCAACCGTCTTATCCATCCTTTTCCAGGTTTATGCAACATTACCTTTCCTTCGAGATAAAAATGCTTAGCTGGAGACTCTATTCAATTCAACCTCATTTCTCTTTTCGTCGACCGTTCACGCTTGTACCAGGATGCAAATCTTTGGGAGCAACACCAAGAAACCAGCATCCAATCGCTTTTGAACTTCCTCTTTAATCTTGATTGCCATATCAGGGCATGTACGCCTCAACTTCTTCTTCACTGGAGGGAAGTCTTCTCTCAGAGGCAACTTGTGTACCACGATGTCAGTGTCTAAACCGGACATATCTTGGTAGGACCATGCGAAGACATCAACATACTCTCGAAGCATAGCAATTAGACGAGTCCTGATAGATTCTTTTAATGCGGCCCCAATCTTAACTGATTTCTGGGTCTTCTTCGGTACCCAGGTTTATCACTTCGACGACCTCTTCATGCGGCTGAATCATCTTCTCCTCCTGTTTAAGCAGCCTGGCCAATTCTTCAGGGAGTTCGCAATCTTCTTCACCTTCCTCATCGGCTTGATAAATTGGATTGTCAAAGTCATACTCGGCCATAACAGGGTCGTTATTGATAAGATCCGATGACGAGCACCTGCATGAATGGTGATTCATGTAAGGCTTTAGAAAAGGCTTGAGAAAATGAGAAACATTGCCATCTTAAAACTTTTCTTTCTTTTTGAAAAACAAAAGCAAAAATGAAAGACAAAGAACAACATGGATGAATGTGAAACGTCAGCTTTATTTATGATTATGAATTGTGTTAGGAATAAAAGAACCCTTACAAAAAGCTACTACGCCCCGGGCCAGACCTAGTGCTTGAGTACAGGAAAGACAAAAAACAAAAATTATTACTCTTCGAAGGAGGTGACTGAGATAAGCCTTTCAGATGTCCAATTGCTAAGTTGAGTCCCTGGAACAGAAGGCCTGATCCACTCATCTAAGTCACAGTCAATATCAACTGCATCATCCTGCACGACACTGATGCTTCCGTAATCTACCACTCCTGCGCTCGTGAAAGTAATTGGGCCTTGACGACCTTTAGCACACGGTCCAGATGATGACTGCTCAGGATGGTAGCCAACCCCAAACATATCTTTCTTTTCTGGCACTTCTACTGGACTGCCCCAACCTTCTCGCATCCCCGACTCTACCACCTCAAGAGCTTGCTTATAAGAGGCTATAAAAAACCCCTTCTTTGGTTCTTCAGAAGAAGCTGCCAATGAAGATGCTTGTTCAGTTTTCAGGGGCTCAAAAGCCTGACATGGAGTTTCAACTATTTCTCCATCCATCTCCACATACTTGAATGAAGCCAGATGACTAACAAAAATGTCTTCTTCCCCACTGGCAGTTACAATTTGGCCTTCCCAGACGAACTTTAGCTTTTGATGAAGTGTGGATGATACTGCTCCTGCTGAATGTATCCAAGGTCTTCCCAACAAACAACTGTATGCAGGTTGTATACCCATTATGTAGAATGTGGTATTGAAGATTTGTGGACCTACTTTAATTGGTAACTCCACCTCCCCGAACACCGATCTCCTCGACCCATCAAATGCTCTAACTACCAGGTCGCTAGGCTTAAGAACTACTCCATCATAATCCAACTTCATCAATACTTTCTTGGGCAGAACATTCAATGACGATCCGGTATCTACCAACATGTGAGAAAGTACGGCACCCTTACATTCTAAAGAGATATGCAGTGCCCGATTATGAGCATGCCCTTCAGATGTTAGATCCATGTCTGTAAAGCCCAATCCGTGACTGGAATTGACACTAGATACCACCGCTTCCAACTGATTTTTTACTGAAATATCCCGAGGCACATACGCCTTATTCAGAATATTCAAGAGAGCCTTCTTGTGGGAGTCAGAACACATTAGCAAGGACAAGATGGAAATCTTCGACGGATTCTGCTGCAGATGGTCCACAATCTTGTAATCGCTCTTTTTGATAATTCTCAGAAATTCTTCAGCTTCTTTATCAAAGGTGATGTCTGGATCAGTCACTGGTGCGGGCTCGTTGACAACCACTGGCTGCTTCCCCCTTGCTTTAGCCTAGGCTTCTGCGGTGTCTTTGGGTGGTATCACACTATTTCTTAGTGTTTCCGGCGCAAATAACCTTCCACTTCTAGTAAAGCCCCCTACTCCGACATTTTCTACTTGAGTTGGGTCGTACTAGATGTGGCCAACTCTTGCTTCTGACCGTTACAGTATACTTTGCCACCATAATTCCAGGGAATGACTCTATCGCTCTGATACATTACTGGTCCTGCAGTGGTGATGGTTATCAGTGTCGCTCTAGCCCGTGGAGGAACTTGAGATGGATCGTTGAAGATGGTTACTGTAGAGACTTCGCTTTCTTTTACAACTTTGTCAAACTGCAACACTCCTTCATTAATCATACTCTGGATCCCTGCTTTCAACTGCTCACAACCATTTGTAGCTTCAGCACATCCCGGACAACCATCTTCACACCCAGTAAAAACACCCATCTGTGACAAGGAAACTTTAACAGCACTCAACGGAGTCTGCAGGTCGTTGACATCACATACCAAGTTTAGATTATCCCCTTCATCAATTGCCCCAATCGTTCCCCCGTGAGGAGGCATGAGGTTCTGTATTACGTTAGGAGTAGGAGCGAAGTTGATTGCTTTGGAATCTACCAGGTCTTGGAATACATACTTCAAGGCTCTGCAGTTCTCCGTGGTATGTCCGGGGGCTCCTGAATGAAATTCGGATCTAGCATTTGTATCGTATCCTTCAGGAAGTTGCCCCGGCTTCGGGGGTTGCAAAGTTCTGAGCTGAACCAGCTGGAGTTGGAGGAGATTTTTCAAAAGTTGTGAATAGCACATAGGAGGAGTTTCAAACTGCCTTTCTCTGGTCCTCTGAGAATAGTATGGACGAGGAGCTCTTCGTTGATACCCTTGTTGGCGTTGTTGCTGTGGTTGTTAGACTTGTTGTTGAACAGGTTGAGCTGAGATAGTGACAGGGGCCACTTGCTGAAAAAACCCTCTGTTATTTCCTCCCCTCTGCGCCCATCAAGATGATATCTGAGAATACACTTGAGGAACATCCAGTTAGCCTTTCCATGAAATTCCCAGGGAGGGTATCCAGGAACAGGTCTAACATTTCTCTCTCCAGCAAAGGTGGTTGCACTCTAGCGGCCACTTCGCATCACCTTTGCGCATAATCTTTGAAGCTCTCGAAGTTCTTCTGAGGTAGACTTTGAAGTTGAGTGCGACTGGGCGCCATGTCGATATTATATTGATACTGCTTGAGGAATGCTTCTCCCAATTCCTTCTAGCTTCTCAAAGAGCTTCTCTCTAGCTTCATATACCATTCCAAGGATCCTTCGGAGAGACTATCCTGGAAGTAGTACATCCAGAGCTTTTCATCCCTAGTATGGGCAGCAATTTTTCGGTAGAATGCCTGCAAGTGAGTTTTAGGGCAGGAGCTACCCTTATACTTGTCAAAAGTCGGTGGCCTGAATTTGTGAGGAATAACCACCCCGGGGACTAGACCCATGTCAGACACATCTATCCCCAAAGTATCTCTACACTCGAGGGCTTTGACTTTCTCTGCAAGCATCAAAAAGTCTTGAAGATTTCCTTCTCCATCGAACCCCATGTCGTTGTTAAAAGGAGATAACTGATCCTCCTGCCTGTCTTGTACCAGAATGAAAGTTGTTGTGCCATGTTCTGGAACTTGAGGTCCACCTGGGCCATTGTTGGTGTTAAGAGGAGTCACTTGGACGTCAGGATTGGTTACAGGAGGATTAGTCTGAGGAGGGTTGAGCCCCTGAATTGCATTTCTGAACTCTTGTTGTCCCTGAGCCATCCCTTGCATCATGACCATGAATTCCCCCATTTTGGTGCGAAACTCATTAAGCTCAGTTTGCATAGCGTCCATGACTGTTCTCTGGTTGTTGCGAGTTGCATAATGATGCGGGATATTTTGCCGAAGATGTCGGGTCTTGGCAGCCCTCGCAATCTTTGCCTTTAATACAAATAAGTTAAGCCACCTGTAGAAAACCTGCAAGAACAAATAAGAAAATGCAAATGATGCGTATGCAATGCAATGTGTTCCTTTTATCCTCAAGATTTTATTTACTTTCCCATTCTGGTGCTGAGAAAAAGACCCCTTACAAGAAAATCCTGTGTGACATACAAACTTGAAGTGGTAGCATTTATTTTGTGTCCGTGCAACAAATATAACCAGAGACTTCGAGTAAACCAAAAGATAATTGAAACAGCAAAAACCTTCACAGGGTGCAAATTCATATGTCAAGAGAAAAGTACATCAGGAGAGAAGGGATTCCCACAACAAGCCTGTGAGTAATCCAAGTCATATGAATACAAGACTAAAGCTTAGGAAAATCTACATCCCGTAACATCCAACTAAGGCGCTTGACACCTTGCAACATCTGAGCTACATCTGGATGTGTAGGTTCCTGTACGAGCTTCTGAATTAGGATATCCCTAAGGTCAAAGGAGGCATGCAACTCCTCAATTTGTTGTAGGAACACCTTTTCACTTTTCGGGCTTGTAATAGGATCCACATTGGCTCTCTTCACATCAACTTTCACTTTCAATTCTTCTATTTCTCTTTGAGCTTCCTTTACTGCTTGTTGGCTTTCTACTAGACTTTGGATACGACTCTTCTCTTGATGATAAGCCTTCTGAAGGAGCTCTCTCTGTCCATCCAAAGAATCCTGTAAACTTTTGATTTCCAGCTCTTTCTGCCTCCTCAAATTTTCTTCCCACTTCTCTTGCCATAAGGTGATAGCTTCATTGGATTCATTCAAATCCTTCCTCTCCTTCTGACGTTGGGCCACCTTGTGAGTTTCAGCTAATACCCTTTTCTTGAAGTAAAGCTCTCTCTCTTGAAAATCTTGCTGCTTGAGCCTGATCATCTCTTCAGCTTTGTGAGCTCTTTCCTCCAAATTTTAATTTTGCATCTTCAGTTTCTGGCATGAATTGTAAGCTTCTTGATTCTCCAACCTGATCTGTTGAACTAAGGCTTCCAACTTTTGATAATCTTGAAGAGGCACTGAAGTTGTGGGTGCTACCTCCTTAGGGTAGAGAGGTGTTTCTCTAGAAAATGGGAGTAAAAGGGTCTCCACACGATCCTCCAACCAGTTGGCAAAAGGATCATAAGTGTTGGGGTCTACTCTCCCAAAGTCTTTCTTCCCTTTTATCACTCTAACCTCCCAAGCTTGGGATATCAGCATGCTCTTCTTGATATTTCCTTCAGTTGGAAAATACAAAGATTCATTTGCCTCTTCAATCAAAGGCACAACTCTTAATGGATAACTAAACTGCTTCCTGGACAAGATATGATTGTAACTGATCCCACCTTTCCTTCCTATCAAAGGCACACTTTGGAAACTACCACAACTGACTAGTATTTCTTTGCCCACAAGGCCTCTGTTGCATCCCCATGAAATGTCAGCTGAGGTTAAGCCCATTAATCTTTTGGACCACTTCCAAGATTGTTTCAAATCCTGAAAAGGCCCTGATTTAGGGAGTTACCTTACAAACCATTCAGCAAATAGGGGAGCGCAACAATTTACATGTCCCTTCCTCTTTTCATTCCTGTGGTGAACTCCATAGTAAAAGTCACCTAGCAAAGTAGGTGTTGCGGTGAGAATCGGATACCAAGCTATTAAGTGAGCTTGAATCGCAAAACATTAAATGTTCACCACCGACTTTAATTTAATCCAAAGGGAAAAGGGAAAAAGATCGTAAAAACCCTAAATGAGGAGAAACTAGGTTCGGGGGTTGATTATACTTAGGGAAGGTGTTAGCATCCTAAGCATCCGCAGTATCCTACGGGAACCTCTTGTTAATATTTGCATTTTTGTTGTTTATTGCTTGTTAAAATTATGGGAACCTAAGGTTTTATTTCTAATGGTGCTCGCACAACATCGCATCGATGCCTACGTATCGGGTGTAGAATCAGAGCACTCGTAGTTCTCCTAAGGATTAACGAACACTTGGTTACGCTCAAGGTTCGTGGGGGAAGGTAAGTGTTATGGCAAACACTCACGTGACTTTAAGAAAGTCACAAAAAGTTATAAAATAAAAAGTCCTAGTGGCTAAGGTCGAAAAGAAATTAGGGATGGCTAAACTTCCTATGACATTGAGTCAACTGCAGGAGTCTTTCCCTTTTGGATTGAAATGCATAAACAAAAATAAATAAAAGAGGGTGCAAGCTCCTAAGACTAGGCAAAGGTTGCTACTTGCAAAAATAGACTGAAGAAAATAAATAGAAATATAAGACAAAGGCTTAGTAACTGGCTATGGCTCGATATATGGATCGAGAATGCAGGGGTGGAAAACAAGCGCAGTGCGTTAATTTATTTAAGTTAGAAAGCTGTGAAGGTGTAAAGACTGTGCAGACGGCGATCGTAAACGACCGACTTACGTGTGTGAGTGTAGTGAAGTGAAGTTCACTTGGCGTTGGACCAAGGAATTATTATTTTGAAAATTAAATTAAATGGTGTAAACTTGCGAGAAATAAATAAATAATAATAAATGAAATAAATTGAAATATAGAATGAAATGGATTAAATAAATTAAAATAAAATAAATAATGAATTAAATGGATAAATAAATGAAATAGAATAAATAGTGAAAAAAAGTGCATGGCCTCATATGGGTTTAGAAAAATTGACAAAGTCAAATATCCATAAACCGCCTGTTCTTATCATAGGCCCCTAATAAAAACAAGAGATCACAAATATTTCTTTTAAAGATTTTCCTTAAACACAAAAATGAAAATAAAATATATAAACTTTCTTTTAGAGATTTTTCTTAAACACAAAAAAAATTAAAATAACATATAAGCTTTCTCTTTGTCATTTTTCTTAAACAAATAAATAAAATAAAGTATATATATATATATATATATATATATATATATATATATATATATATATATAAACCAGAAGTAGAAATAAACAAAGAAAGGGGTATTGTTAGGAAACCAGATGGGCTTAAGGCCTTTAATCTATCATTAACAACAAAACACATCCTAATAAAATAAAAAAATAAGAAAACTTAATTAAATTAAAAAATAAAAGAAAGAAAAAAAATCAGTAAGTAAAAAAAAGAAAGTTGAAACACGCATGCCCTGTTCTCTCTCACTCTTGAAGGTTCCGTCTCTCTCTCACAACTCACAGCTCTTTCTCACTCAAACGCTCATCTCTCTCGGAAGCCGCCTCTCTTACGGCTCTCTCAAACTCACTCGCGACAACCCTCTCCTTTCCACTCAAACGCTCGGATTCCTCTCTATTTCAGACCGTCGGTGAGTTTGTGATGTTAACGGTGCTTTTTGCGGTTTGGAAAAGGGGGTTGTTCAGATTTTTGGTTGAAGTTTGGAATGGTGAAGATGATTCGGATTTGACGGTGGTTATGATGCTGAAGCGGCGTTCAAGGGTTTGTGTTTTGGGGCTTTTTGACATTGGTGGATTGGGTGGTTCGGAGAAGACGGAAGGGTGTTGGCCGGATGGTTTGGTTTTGGATTCGCGTTGGACTGGGTCATTTGTTGAGGTAAAGGGGTTTATGCAGGAGATGGGGACAGTTTCGGTAAGGATGATTTCGAAGGAGAATAACAATGGCGGATTCAGAAGTTGCGACGTTGATTTCGCAATTGTAGCCGGTTTGATGTGTTTCTCTTGGATTAGATTTACGGTATGCTTGCTCTTCTTGGTCACTCGCTTTCAATCTTTCTCGCTCATCTCAATTTTGTTTGTTTTTTGGATTTGTGTGGTTGTTTTTGAAGTTAAAGTTCCTGTTTGTTTTTTGGTTTAGCAGGTTTCGCGGTGCGATGCGATTCGAGGTTTCAGTGTTTGGCTTGAGGTGGAAGGTGAAGGTTGTTTCACAGTTTCGAAAAAAGTGAGATGGTGGTCTTGTGCGTTTTTAACTTTTCTCACTGGTTTTGCTTTTTTTGGATTTGTTCTCCTCTTTGCAGGTCTTGAGAGATATGAAGGTAGATGGTGATTTGGAGATGATGATGAGATTTATCGAAGGAAAAGTTTCGAAGGTGTGCACAGAGGCGGATTCGAGCTTTGGCTTGGGTAAGTTTGTGAGCAACGAAAGGGGTTTGGTTTCGAGAGATTGAAGAATGGCTGAGGGTCTTGGTTGGTGAAGCTGCTGTTTCGGTTTTGACGGTGTTGGCGCGGTGGTCAGTTGGAGGATGGATATGGTTTGAGGTGAGGTTCGTGCTGCTGATGGTGACAGGGTGACAGTTCGTGGTGTTTTGAGGGAGCAGGGTTTGAAGAAAACGGTGCGGTAAGTTTTGTGGACGGATTTGTGATGCGGTGTCTGTTTAGGATGGGTATTTGGCTCTCTCAAACTCATACGCCATTCTGGATTTCGTCATGGTTTGGTGTTGTTTGCGGTTCGTTGTGATTGAGTTTCAGAGAGGTGGTGGTGTTTTTCTTTTAAATGGAGGTCTGAGTTCTGTTCTTGGTGAAGAAGTTTAAAAAAAACAGAAGGATGGTTTAGAGGTGATGATGAAGGAATGAGGAGGTTTTTTTTTTATGGTTCAAGATTGAAGAGAGTCAAAAGGTTTTTCAGGTATTTGTTTTTCGAAACTTTTCCTCCCCTTTCATTGTGAATCCCAATTTGAAACTCTCTTCCTTCTTCTTTGGTTCTGTTTTCCTTAGTTGCTGAGTTTTCTAAGGATTTTGTGGCTAGGTTTTTATATGAAGTTATGAAGGGAACGGTTGCAGGGAGTTTATGAAGGTGGTTTCGGCGTGAGCGTTTTTTTTTGACTCAGGTGGTTAGGATGATTTTGAAGGGATTCACGACGGAGGTTTATTGGCTGAAGATGAAGGCTGAAAGGTGAGTGTTTAGGAATGGTGGTTTGATTCTGTGAAGGTTTGTGTCAGGTTGGTGATAATGAAGAAGCAGTTTCGGTTCATTTAAGGTGAAAGGTTGGATAGTTGGTGTATTGAGGGTTGAAGTAAGAAGTGACGGTGATGGCTTCTCACAGTTCGATTGTGTTTGACTTTTGCGGTTTTGTTCGAAAGTACTTTGGTAATGTGTTTACAGCTTTTGAGGAAGATAAAAGGAAGGTTCCTGTTTGTGCTTGGAACGGTAATTGATGATGCAGAATGATACTGGCTGGGAGGTTGTTTCAGAAGGTGATGGTTTTGGCGGTGGCTTCGAAGTGTTAATGGTTTCATTTTTTTTAGAGATTTGGTTTCTGTTTCGTGTCTCTGTTTGTGTTGTGTTTTGGTTTGTTCGCAGGTTTTTTCTGGGTTTTGAGAAGAGGCTTTTAGGTGCGGTTTCGGGTTGAGCGGCAGCTTGGGATTTGAAGGTTATGGTTTCGGCGTTTGGTTTTCTGGTTTGGCTGATATTGTTTAATGATGGTATGTTGTAGTTGTAAGTGAAAGAGAAAAACAGAGAGTTTGTTGTAGTGGTTTTAAGTATATTTTTTTGAAGTTTTTTTTTATATATGACTTTTGTTTTGATATATGCAGATTTGACTTAAATGAGAATAACTATGAACAAAAAATGCTAAAAAGGAGGTGAAGGAAAAAGAACCAATACCGACCCGAACGTTATCGGGGTGAAGAGTCCACGAGTAGTAAGCTTCTTATTCCTCTTCCACTTCTTGTTGTATGCTGAAATTTGTTCTCCTTTCTTCCTCTTTTTGAAGTTTAAGTTGGCTGGATTTTTTTTGTGTTTTGAGTTGGTTTTGGGACTGGTTTGATGGCTTTTTTTCTGATGTAACAATGGTGTATGGCTGAATTTTTTGGTTGAATTTTTGAGAACTGTTTGTGGTGTATTCAGTGGGTATTTTTGCAGTGTTTTGGTTGATTTTTGAGTAGTGTTTGAGGGCTGATTTTGGGGTATTTGATGCTGATTTTTTTTGTGTTTGCAATGTGTTTTGCAGTGGTTTTTTTGAGGCTAAGTTTGTGTATGTTTATGACTGTTAAGGGCTGAACTTTGGGACTGATTTGTAGTGCCTTTGGACTGAATTTTTTTGCCTTGCTTGTAGGTGAAGGGTTGGAGGAAAGGGGACAGCAGTCTGAATTTTGCTGCTGTGAGTGGAGCAGGATTTTGGTTGGTGGCTGCATGCTGATTTTGTTTGTCTTGGGGCTGATTGTGTTGCTGCATCTTTTTGTATTTTTGTGTTGCTATTTTTTGTACACTTTATCTTCTATGTAATTGTAACAAAACCATATATTTGGAATAAAAAGTTGATTATTTACATTTGATTGTGATTTGAAATTGAACACTTAATATTTGAAAATGAGAACTTTAAATTAAAATCTAAACATAAACTTAAATTAGAAATGAATTAAAAGAATTAAACTTAAAATTAAAAATAACTTATAAACTTAAATAAATAACTTGGAATTAAAATTAATTTAGAACTTGAGAAATAAATTGGAATTTAGAACATAAAAATGAATTAGAAATTGACATTGAATTAGAAGTAACAACTTGAAAATAAAATCAACAATTGAAGAATGGAAAATAAAGTCAAAAATAAGAATTTAAAAATGAAATAAAAATTATTTTAGGAATGAGGACTTGATAATGAAAAGAAATAACAAATAAGTTTAGAAATTTTTTGAAAATTGAACTAAAAATTAGAAATAGAAATTGAAATAAAATCTTAACAATAGGAACTCGAAAATAGAAACGAAAATAGAAAATTAAAAAAAATAAATTAAAAATACGAAAATGAAATGAAAAATCATAAATAAGAAAAGAGAAATTAAATCAAAAAAGGAAGCTAGAAAATGAGAAGAAAGCAACAGAAAAAATGAATCGGGAAAAAACTCTGCTAAATGCGATAAATGTATGATTATGATATGAGCGATTAGGGGTAAAATTTGGGGTGTGACAGTAGGTACTGGATTTCTTCTGGCAAATATAGTGATAGCTTCCATGTTAATTAAACCCTTCTCTCCTAGAAACAAAATAGTCACATACATTATCAAAGCAAGCAAGGTGCTGAACTTAGCCCATTTGTTCTCAGAGGCCAAGTCCTGAGCTTCCTTGATAAGAAAATCTAATAAAAGTCCTTTACCTTTGGTGGCATCCACTTCTCTTCTAACTTTGGATAAATCCAGAAGAAAAGACTCAACTATATCTTTGGATGAAGGCGTCTTCTCTAAGCCATAGTAAGGAGCACCATTTTTTATGGGGATTTTGAGGGTGCTGGATATCTCTTCTAATGTGGGAGCCAAGATGTAGTCAGGGAAAACAAAGACCCTCAGCTGTGGATCATAGAACTGTAGTAGAGAATGCAAGTTATCCCTCTGATCAGTGGTTGGCTTATTCACATAGTCTAGGATCTTTCCAAACTCTTTTATGAAATCATCAAGCACTTTGTCACCCATTAAGCCAATTAACTTTTGAATACCATCTGTCTCTGGATGTGGGAAAGTATAATGGACATTTCTCTTCCTTGGAATCTCCATGTTGAAGCAGCAAATATGACCAAAATAGGAGGTAATGAACCCTGAGAGTAAAAAGAACACAAAATGATTAATGATGTTATGATATTATGCAAGGCAAGGCATGTGATCAGTGATGTGTCTGTGTAGTGAATCAGGTAATCAAGTGTCTGTGCAAGGCCACAACATCATCACAAGTATCTTTCTGATCAGGAGCTCATGATTTCAGACTCCATAATTAACAGAACAAGATCATATCACTGAAGTGTACTGGCTCACATGGGTATGTTGAATTTTTGGGTTCCTGCAAACCTGTAAACCCCTCCCAATATCACGGGTGTGCTACTCGGATCAACATCACAGACTCTCAAAGCCGAATGACAATAATACGTTCACCATCTCCGAGAAATGGCTCATGACCAAATCAGGGAATTGGTTTGGCATTATTTACTACTCAGGGAGGTCTCAGCCGAGTCCAAGGAAACAAGTATCCCTCATAAGTCCTCAGCTTCAAGCACTGAATCGAGAAACAATAGTACATTCATCCCGAAGGGTACAATACTATTGTCATACGAACAATTTGCCTTAACTGGATTCCTATGAGAGAACCAGGCCATCCTATGCGAGTTCCCAGTGGGCCCTCGGATGTGAGTGGGTTTGCCAACAAATGTGGTCTGCCACTGTCATCACTGGAGAGGGATGTTTCCACAAAGGTTCTCAATGATCGGTCCCCTGACTGCACGTAACTATCAAGGTAGTGTATTGCCCCAGAAAGATTCTAGTGTCAATACATTTCCGAGAAGGTTGAAAGTCAAGGCGTGGAACTCACTAATACCAACATAGCAAGATGCCATGAAGCCAAAGTGGAACCACTCTAAATCCTAAGGTGCACTCAAGCTCCGGTTACGAGCTCATCTCACAGTAACCCTATCCCACAGAAAAAATGAAAACCAAACAGTCCAGCATATGATGCATGTGAAAATAAATACTGAAAGCAGTAAATAGAGCTGTAAAATAAACTGTAAATGAAAACAGTAAATAAGCACAACATCACACACATATAAACACCCAAATAAAGCAAAAAACAAACAGGCGCTAGGATTGACTCTACAAGGGAAACCAGAGATTTTGGGTTCGATCCCCAGCAGAGTCGCAAATGAATAAAATGATATGTTAAATATTCACAAAGATGACATGAGATTATCAAAGTCAGAAGTAAATGAATAAACTGATATGTTAAATATTCACAAATGATCATGGCAAAAACACATATCAAACAAGTTCAAACAACTTAGCAAAGATGCAAAAGAGTGTCACATTGGGCAAAGCATTCTTCATACATGAAATGGAATGTAGAAGATGCAAAATTTCATACAAGTATGGATGCTTGGGTATGAATTCAGTAGCATATCAAGGATTCAATTCAAGTTGCATGGTGATATGGACATATTAGAGGCACACAAGTAAGCGTGAGAAGTGTAGGATGAATACATGGAAAGAACTAGGTTAAAAGTTCACATAAGATGCATCATACCAATCACAAGGTCAACACATACCAAATGGATTCAACAATGATCACACAGAACTTTTAAGAGTCTAAGCACAACACATAAACTCATCCAAAAGATCGAAAATGGTGACATAAATGCCTTCAAGCAATTATGGTTAAGGGATGTCAAGTAGTGATCATGCAAAGTTCCTTCAAACACAAGCAATCAAGCATATATCAAATGACATTCAAAAATTGTGAAAATAGAACTCAAATGACATAATCCAAAGATAAATCACATGTTAAAAGCTCACTCAAAACATCAAATTTCAAGTACCTCAAACAACTAGACAAAGATCAAGTAGGAACCAAAAGCAAACATGCAAAAAGGAGGGACTAAAATGCAATACAAAAAAGTTCTAAAAATGAAACAAAAATGTTTTTGTGAATTTTGGAATGTTAATAAATGAATGCAAAAAGAATGACTTAAAATGTTTGGTATGTGTAACACCCCAAAATTTGCCCTCGTTATTTATAACTATTAACTGACTTTATGCTTCGCTTTTAGTTGCATCATCTAATAGTTCATCATACAGATCATTGTCTCCTAAGGCAGTGGATTAAAGGATTTAGGGTAATGTGGATTGGCCTTATCCAGAGGTGATTCGTTTGGTCCATACTTTAATCAAGTCGGAGAAAAAGTTGAGCTCACATCATCATTAGCACATCGTATGGTGGGGTTTATCAAGTTCCAAAATTTCCCCTATTCGGAGATCCTATCATAAGCGTTGGGGCAAGACATATTAAGTTTATTTACTTTCGAAATCTCATGCTTCTTACTTCATCAGACACATCTCAAATGCTAGAGTTTCATCAGGATTATGATTGAGTTTTACTAGGAACTATGACCCTCATTGGCTTGGGCCATTTGTATTACTTGAATCGTGAAGCGAGGGGTTATTTTTCATAGTGTAAATTTCAAGAGATTTCTTTCGAAAATGTTGTTATCATCATCTTTTGCCATGCAGAGAATTTCAACCATTGAGCAAGGATTCAAATTATTGATAAGTTCTTGATATGTTTGTAGTGATTAAGGTTGTTCATGAGATATAAGTATTCGGGTTTCACACAAGGATTTGATATAATATTTGCGTATGGAGGATTATTGGTTAAGTTTAAGACAGGCCTTCCGTTTTTCATGGGATAACTGTTTCTGTGATGCCAAAGTTTCAAATTTACGTTGAGTTCGAATTCAAAGCAAGGAAAATAGAGACACATTAGCATCCTGTTCCACCAATAAAAGGCCAATATCATTTTACAATAAAAATAAGTGACTTTAAGTTCAGAATTTTTCATTTGAAGTTGGGCCAAAGGTCTCATATTTAAATATGTCTATAGTATTGATTTCAAAAAATTCAGAACTTATTAGGACAGAAAATAAGTGATTCTAAGTTGGAAATTATCGGTACAAAAAAATAAGGCTTGCGAAGCGTTTTTATTAGGCCCACCAAGAAAATTTATACAGGAAAATACCAACAGAAAGTTCAGAAAGATTACAAAAATTTCAGAATTACGCTAGAAAAGAATTACATCAAAAGAGAATTACTGTAAACACCCCAAATTTGCCCTCACCCATTCACACCATGGCTTATGGTCATCTCATATGCATAGACACCATCATATCATCTCATAGTACATTTTTGATTCACTGCATAGATTCAAAGGCATCTGCACCTAGGGTTTGTGATCTGAGCAATCCCAAAGCATCTTGAGCCATTCCAAAGGCTACCAATCAACTCAAAAGGGTCCATGTGTGTTCATATATCATATTTCACCTCCTCAAAGTCAAAATTGCAGAGGAATCACAAGGACTAGGGTTTGAGGTGATGCAGAGCCAGGATGAACTGCACAGTTGACTGAAAATTAGGGTTTTGGTTTCAGAGGCCATAACCCCAAATTTTTTGGCCATTCTTATTTCCATTGGTCTCTATATGGTATAGGGAGTATGCATATCAATTTTCATGAAGAAATTCCATGGGGAAGTCATCTGATCAAGAGTTGACTTTTCAGACAAGTCAGTGCAAAATCAGGGCATCTGAGGCCCCCAATGACCCAACCAGTGGGTGATCTTCATCATTTTGAGTGTATATGATCTTTATTTGATCATGGAAGAAGGTTGAAGTCCATAGAAATCAAGAATTTAGGGTTTTTGCAAATGTTGACTTTTTGGGCATAGTTGACTTTTCAAGAATGCATCATTTTAGGTCATTTTTCAAGCTTTGATTTTGGATCCAAAAATGCTTCAAATGGAAAAACTTTGGTCATGAAAGTTGTAGATCTCATCTTTCCCTTTCCAAAAAGTACAAGAACATGATCTAATTCATCTTGGATCAAAAGTTATGGTTTGTTAAAGTTGGCAAAAATCACTAAATTTCAAGTTATGCACTAAATGGAAAACTTGCAAGTTCATGTATCAAGCATTCTAGTGACTTCAAAGTGACTTCAAAACTTCATCACATGATCACATATGCCCTAAAAAACAGAATTGGCCCAAGGGATTCTTCTTTGTTTGCCTTGATTTTCAAGAAATCCATAAGACATTTTCCATTACAAGTGCAAAGTTGGATTTTTGGCATAGTCATTTTCCAAGGAATTATGTGGTCTCTAGCTGACTCTTAAACATTGCCATGACTAAAAGAAGTGTTATGCTACAAAATTCAGCAAGAAGATTCACATGTACTTAGCATAAACTCATAAGAAAACACAAGTTGTCAAGTTGCAAAAGCTAGCATAGCTTGTCATCCACATGCTGCAGACATTCTCAAGCCATCCAAGGGTTGTCCCTGACTCAAGCTGAAGCAAGACATGCCCTAACATAGCTGCTGCCATAGCCCATGCTGCAAGTACAACAACTTTTGACTTTTTGGCCAATTGCTCCATACTTTTCCCACAGTGCATGTCAAGTCTTCTGACTGGTTCCAATAGATTAGGGATAATGTATGGATCATAAAACACACCATTCACAAGGCAGAAACATCCCACAATCCAGCATCCAAGAAATCTGACCAAAACTTCTCCTCTTCGAATCTTCACACACAGCCATCAAACTTCATTTTTTCTTTCACCAATAAGTCACAAATTGTCCCTAGAACAAAAGCCACCCCTCAAAGCAGCCTGAAACATCACATACAAGGATCCCCATTTCTGCTACACCAGAGCTGAATCTTTCAAACCAGCCACTCCACAAGCTTTCTAAGCTCCATTCCATCCTCAGGAGGTTCAAGGAAGCAAGCTTGCGCAAAAGAAAAGCCCAGAAAGCTCATAAACAGAGAAGCTTCATCTCAGGTAACATGAAGAACATTTCTCCCAGAAACTGATTTTTAAGTTCTTTTATGATGCTATGTCTTCTCCTGATCATGGAGATGTGTTTATTTTTTGAAATAGTGAAGAAACCAGCATGTATGGTATCTCTGAACATTTGCCCGTATTTTGTGTTTTGCTTCGATTCAAGCTTATGAGTGAAAATAAATAAGTTTTGGGAGAGGGGTTGGGTTTAGATTGAGGAGAAGATCATTTTGGTGGAAGAAATTTGTTGATTGGTGACCTGTAGAAAAACCTAGGGTTTTGGCTCGCCGGAGAAGACGACCGGAAGTCTTCTCCGGCAGCCTGAGAGTCATTAGCCCTAATCTGAGTGATTAAATGAGGTTTGAATCCTGTGCGTTAGATCAGCTGACTTTGGTTGACTTGCGCGCAAATGTGTGGCCAGGATGTGTCATTAAAACCCTAATCCCTTTTTAATTAATTCAAATCCTGTTTAATTAATTCCTAAAACAAATTAGCCAGATTTGAATCTGGGCCCTTGGATCTGGCGCGCAGTCAACCAGTCCAAGCCCAGATCAAATCCTGGCCCTCCCTTTTGCATACTTTCATTTATTTTATATTTTATTTCATTTAAATTGATTTATCTTTTACATTTTATTTAAAATAGCAAAAACCATTTAAAAATTATGAAATTTTTTGTCAAATATTTCACTAATTTTTAAAACCCAAAAATATTTTTATTTTCATTTTTAGCATTAAAAAAGTATTTTTAAATATTTAAAAGATTATTTTTGATTGATTAATGAGAATTAATTAATTAAAAATACTTTTAGGTATTTAAAAATCACCAAAAAATTCATGAAATGTTCTAAGACATTTAGAAACATTGTCCAACCTTCAAACCAAATTTCTTTTTTGATCTTGATGCATTTTGAGAATTTTTCATTGAATTAAATCATATTTTGTGCATTATTTTGATCATAAGTTCAAAAAATCATTTCTGCCTATTGGAGAAGGTTGAGACATTGATTCTTCTTGCATTGTTTTGTGTTTAGCATGTATTTTCAAGGATAAAAAGGCCATGAATTGTTCTTGCATTTTCAAATTGTTTGGCATTTGTTTTGTTAAGAACCCTAAAAAACCCCAATAACTTAGAAAATTCATATCTTGAGTTTGGTTGAGAGTTGAGAGCTCCCCTTTGGGCAGTGGTTCATTATAGGTCTAGGGTTTCTTTGGGTACCATTTTCCATTTTTACTTTGGGGTTTTGCTTCTGTTTTTGGTTTGTGTTTGATGTTTGATCCATAAACCCTAATTTGGGCTTTCTCTTGCATCCTTCTTGCATTCTCTTGCATAACATGACTTGTCTTTGCATTTTGTGCATTCTTGTGATTCATTTGACATCTCAAGACATATAGAAAGCATCATTGATCATTGCATCTCATATTTGCCATGTCATTTGTCTTGTATGCTTCATAACATTTCATGCTTGTTCATGCTCCTTAACTTGCATCATTTGCATTCATAACCTTGTATGAACATCTCCATGCCTTGTCTCATGTTTGCAGCATCTCATAGCATCATTATCATCATCAACATGCTTCTGGTTTGGTCTAGCATCATGCCATTTCATTTCATCTTGCATTGCATTGCATTTCTTTCTAACTTTTCAGGTGGTAAGTAAACTTGAGAAGTGGATTTGCCTTCACTTCTCATAACTTTTCTTTTCATCTCTCTTGCATCCATTGCTGCATTATTATTTGTGTTTGAGATTGAGCTTGCTCATTCTTCTCCTTCCCACTTTCTCTCTTCAAGTGACTTGACTTCTTGAAGGAAGCAGGTCACTTTGCTTCTCTTGATCCTGTTCTTCTGCTTCCTGGTGGTTCTTCTGAAGATTTCTCTTGAAAACCTCACAAACCTTAGGACCAACCAAGCATGATAATGAATTAGGGTTTTGATTAGTCTCCCCCCATAGTTTTACCTTTGTGTCTCTCTTTGAGTCTTCTCTTCTCATCTCATAATCAGGGACTAAACCCTAAAGGCTTTAAGACTCTGTGATTGAGCTTATGCCTGCATCCTTCTCTTAGGATGGAGTGTATAACTTTAATCCTAAGTATTAAACCCTTAAGGTGTTTAAATCTCTTAATCAATTCATCTAATAATCATCAAGACATCACACTTGTAACTTGGGCCTTGCATTAGGGTTCTAATTCTTCCTTAATTGGTTAAGAAGGACTAACCCTAGTGTTAATGGACAAGTCCCCCTCAAGTTGTCTTACAGATCATAAAAAAACACTTCATCATCATCATTAATCTAAAATCCACTTAATCAAAGGCTTGTTTTGTCATGGGTTTAATCCCTAATCATGGATTAAGTTGAGGAGTCTTCCTCAGCTTAAACATTCTCATCTATTATCCTTCTATTAGGATGGTGTAATGGGTCTGTTTAATCCTTGATTATGGCTTAACCTCATTACTCAACACTAAACAAAAATCCCAAAAACATCTAAATAATCACAAGTAGGTTAATGATCTTAATCCTACACCAAAGGTGATTAAGTGTGAGAATCTGACTTCACACTTAAGGTATTCTCATTACCCCTAATCAGAGGGAAGATGTGATGAGTTTACTAACCCATTGGTTTAGACTTAAGCTCATTATCCTATGACAAACTCCAAAAGCAATAAAATACTGAAAACTCAAAAACAAACAATAATCGTCTCCTCCGGGATTCTTTTCTCATCACCTTCACTCACAAACGAGAGCTCGCTTCTTCCGTCTAATGCAAGACAGTTTGCACCTGAGCCAGACAGGTCTTACACTTGAGCATAGACAAGCAAGCAGTTCACAAGTCAATTCATGTTTCAGTCTCTTTGGGTCGAACTACGGTGTTCTGACTTCCTCATTGCACGAGAGGATACGTAGGCATAACTTAACGGTTATCGAACAAAAGTCTCTGTACATTCCCCCTCTTTCCAGCTTCATTCTTTAGCCTCATTATCATGAGCATCTCATCTTTGTTCCTACACTGACACTGTATATATCACACTTCACACTCTTTTACACTGACACCTGTACATCTTTCCAGCTCTTTTACACACAGATTGCACTGACACTACCCCTTTAAAACACAAATCTTTCAAGCGTGGATCCCGTCGAGTACGGCGGACAATCTGGGTGCTAATACCTTCCCAGGTTGTAACCAACCCCCTTTCTCAGTCTCTCTGGTTCGCGACCGTCTTATCCATCTTTCTCCAGGTTTATGCAGCATTACCTTTCCTCCGGGATAAAAATGCCTAGCTGGCGACTCTATTCATCTCCAGTGAGTTCACGGTTGTGTGTTCTCATTGTCCCTCTCGCCGACCGTTCGCGTCTGTACCTTCATCTGATATATTTCATTTGTCGGGAGCGACAGCTTGGCGACTCTGCTGGGGACCCTTATACTGCAACCAGGGCTTCTGGTTCTTTTTGTGGGTTCCTCCTAGCGCTTGATTGGTTTGTGTTTACTGGGGTGTTATGTGCCATCTGTGCTTGTATATCTGTTTTGTTTATTGCTTTATGTACAGTTGATTTATTGCTTTCTTTATAGCTTTATATTTTTCATACTGTCATACTGTGCTGGCTGGATCTGGTTTTTCTTTGGTGGGTGGGTATTTCATTGAGAGTTAAGGTCCTATACCTGGGACCTGAGTGACACCTAGGCTAGAGTGAATCATATTCTTTCCCATTCCATTTCGGTCTGGTGCGGGAATATGAAACACGGTTCAGATATGGGTTTCTTCTTGAGAACTCTGTGTTGCAGATTTCCTGCAATGCTAGGGCTATCTGGGAAGCCTGCTAAGTCTGGATGACCTTTTAGTATTGACCTTCAGAAGCTGAGGTGAATTAGAGGAGGAATTGTTATGGTTATTGTAAACACTGTACCTCCGGGTTAGAAGTGTTTACACTTCTCATAACTGATCCAAGTCTGAGGATCCTTGTTCTAGATCACCACCTGTGAGGGGGTTGGGCTGTTTACAGGTTTGCAGGTACCTTGACCTCAGAATACCCTGTTACTTTGACTTTGTTAAGAATACTCCATGTTGGACAGTTCTTGTGATTCTAAAACCTTGGACTTGTGGCTCTTTATTTGAGTCCCCCACCCTGGTTACTGGATTTATAGACCTCCACCTGGATTTCTTGAACACACATGGATCTATACCAAGGCAGTTAACCAGATCCAGCTCAGTCACAAACCCTTGCATATCATTTGCATACATAACCATTGCATCATATTAACATTTGCTTATTTGTATTTCAGGGTATCCATTTTCATCTGGTTTTTGGTTTTGACCCCATCTGCAGTATTGACCTGTCTCCACCAGTATTTGCTTCAGCTTGTCAGCCATATACTTCAGTTACTTGCACTAGCCAGCCAGTGGCCCACTCCTCAGCATCTTCATCAGCATCATGGCTCCAAAGAAAAGCAACATCACCTATCATTTCTTCCAACCAGACTTATCAGATATCAGGAGGATCCAAACCCTGATCACTCCAGATCACATACCCTTGTTCAGGGAGAGTTATGGAGATATACTGGACTTGGTCATGGATCTGGACCCATCCCAGAGGAGTTTAATCCACACCTGCATTCAGTTTTATGACCCCCCATTGAGATGTTTCACCTTTCAAGACTTTCAGTTGGGGCCTCTTTTAGAAGAATACTCATCTTTGGTTGGTTTGCCTATCAAGAGGGAAGTCCCTTTCAACCCTGAAATGGTCTTTCCCAGCAATGGAGAGATAGAAAAAGCTTTGCACCTGGAGCCTGCTTTGATTGAGCAGCATATAACCTCTAAAGCTGGGATCCCTGGTTTTCATCTTGACTTCCTGATTTCTCAAGCTAGTCTGAAGGCTTCCCAGGGGGAGTGGAGAGCTGTTTGTGCTCTATTGGCCTTAAGTGTATATGGAATTGTGTTGTTTGCAGATGAGCCTCGATTCATCAGCAAGAATGCAATCCACTTGTTCATCCTGAAGAACCCAGTGCCAACTTTGCTAGGAGATCTCTATTACTCAGTACATCAGAAGAATGAGAAGAAGAGGGGAAGGCTAGTGAGGTGTTGTGCTCCATTATTCCATGCTTGGCTTCTTAAGCATCTACCCAGGACAGATGCATTCCTAAATCCTCATCAGCAAAGCAACTGGGCTAAGAGGCTCACTACTCTCACTTCAGCAGATATCAGATGGTGTACTCAGAGCGCCAAGGGCAGAGATATGATCACCAGCTGTGGGCACTTTCCCAATGTGCCTTTGATAGGAGTTAAGGGAAGTATCAACTACAACCCTCTGCTGTTCAGGAGACAATTGGGCTATGCACTGGTCCACACTCCTAGGGTACAGGATTTGGTTGAGACCCTCTACTGTGAGAACAAGATTAGTTTGGCTGTTGTTAGGCAGGCTGCCTGGGCCTGGGATCATGTTCAAACCAAGGGAATCACCATTCTGGGGAAGTGCAATAATGTGGCATCAGTCCAATATTATGAGTGGTCCCATGCTAGGGCCCAATTCTCTGGGATGCCCTTTACCATAGAAGACATGCCTGAGTCATCTTCAGCACCACCCCCTGTCACTATCAATCTGGAGGAGTTTGAGAGCTTGAAGGAAAGAAATGAGAAGTTAACCCAAGCCTTGCAGAAGACCCTCAGGGAGAGGAGTGAAGGTGTGAGGGAGATTGAAAGATTGGAGAAATTGAAAGTGGAACACTTGACTAAGATTGAGAAGTCTGGAGATTACATCAACAAGTCTAAAGCTGGTGAACAGATTCTGAAGAATGCTTGTAAAGAAGCCCAGTTCCAAAGGGCAAGAACAGACTTGTATTTGAAAGAGAGTCAGGCCAGGTGGGTCCGGATCACTGAGGCTCGTACTCTAGAAGACAAGAGAGTTCAGGACAAGATGGAGCAGATGGAAAAAGCCCTGGCAGCAGCCCAGGAGGAAATATCAGAGCTGAAAATCAAAGCAGGATTGAAGAGGTCTAAGGACCAAAGTCAGAACAAGAAGTTGACTGTAGCTGTTGCAACAAGAAACCTTCTCATTAGAAGTCTCACGGAGCATCCGGCTGATCCTGTGACCGAAGCACTTCTCAAGGAAGTTCGTGAGGATGAGATTGGCCTTGGAGTTTGATCATTTGCTTGTTGTTGTTCCTTTTCCATGTACTTTTGCTTTTTGATGTATTTTGACCCCTTTGAGGGCTTGTGTTGTAAAAAAGGAACAAGTTGTTTTATTTCACCCTTTGTTATATATTTGTGTTGGTTTCTATCTGGGTTCACATCAAAAGCAACTTCAACAGCATCATCTTCAAGGGTCTGGAAGGGTCAAAACTGAAGGCCAAACCGGATACCTTGAGAGCAAATAAGCATAACTGCATTGCATGCTAACCATTTTTGTTTGTTTTGTAGGTTTTTTGTTTTGTTGTTGCTAACCTCTGTTGTGAATCTCAGGAATTATTGCTCGCCGCCGGGTATTTCCTCTCAACAGGCCTCACAGGTACCCAACTAGAAACAACCTTCCGGGAATTCAGATGGATCAGATGCAGCAGGACCTTACAGAGGTCAGAAACCAGATGGCCAACGAAAGGTTGGAGATGAGAACTCAAATAACACAGTTCATGGAAGTGATGAACAATCTAGCTCAAAGCCAGGAGAGGCTCAGAACTTTGGTAGAAGGGAGGAATCAAGATGAGCCCCATGTGGGGACTGCTGGCACAAGTAACAATGAAAGGGTGCAACCACATGTTAACCCCCCTGTGTTTGGCCCACATCTACATCCTGAGATCAATATTCCTGCAAACATTCAAGGAACAGCCACTGCAGCCAGAGTACTTCAAGAAGATCCTCAGGAGGACCAATTTACAGTAATGGGTGCTGGAGAGGAAACTTATGATAGGCGGCTGGATGAAATAGCTGAGAAGTTGAGGTCCTTAGAATCTCAAAATTCTTTGGGGTTCGACGTCATGGACATGGGTTTGGTAGAAGGGGTCAGGATTCCCCATAAGTTCAAGCCTCCTTGTTTCGAAAAGTATAATGGGACTTCATGCCCCCGGACTCATTTGCAATCATTTCTGGGAAGGCTGAAGGCCTATACAATGGATGAGAAACTTTGGATGTTCTACTTCGAAGATAGCTTGACTGGAGCTTCGAGGGAGTGGTATTCCCATTTGACAAGGGCAACTGTTAGATGCTGGAAGGACCTGGCAGAGGCCTTCATCCGACAGTATCAGTATAATCTAGACATGGCACCCAACAGGACTCTCTTAATGGGAATGTCACAGTCTTCGAGGGAGAGTTTCCGAGAATATGCTCAAAGATGGAGGCAATTGGCTGCTGCTGTTCAACCCCCTATGTCTGAAAGGGAAATGGCAGACATGTTTATGAACACTCTCCAGGGAACGTATATTGACAGGTTGGCTGCTTTCTCTTCCACCAGCTTCGCAGATGTTGTCATAGCTGGGGAGAGAATTGAAAGCCTGTTAAAAATGGGAAAGATCTCTGATAACGGTGCAAGCTCGTCCAGTGGTACAAGAAAGCCTTTTGCAGGCCCGAGAAGAGCTGGCGAGACCAATGCCATTCACACCAATAGGGGTAGGCCCCAATATGTTCCAAGGACAATAGCAGCAGTCACTATCCCTGCTCCAGCTCACCCACGGCCAGTTTATCAACCTCCTCAACAAAACTTCCAACAACAACCTCAGTACCATCAGCAAAATCAGTATCCTCCAAGAAACTACAACAACAACAACTCCAACAACAACAGTCAACAGAGGCCATTCCAACAGAGGCCATCCCAAGCTAACAGAGTGATCGACCCGATCCCAATGCCGTATGCTGCCTTGCTGCCACAACTTCTGAAACTCAACCTAGTTGAGCTAAGAACGTTGGCACCTCCGGATCCCAACAGTCTACCAAGAAACTATGACTCCAATGCTAGGTGTGCTTTTCATTCCAACGCACCTGGTCACAGTACAGAAAAATGCAGAGCTCTGCATATGAAGGTACAAGACTTGGTAGACTCCAAGGCTCTGAATTTTGCACCTCCGCCCAATGTCAATAAAAACCCTATGCCAAACCATGGTGGTCCTCGAATTAACGCTATTGAAGAAGACCAACCGTCTTATTTAATAACAAGTGTGGATCAGATCCGGACACCATTGGTGGAAATCAAAGCTCAACTCCGAGAAAACCAAATATTTCCGGGATGTGAACTAGGGTGTCCCTATTGCAATATTTCATGGAATGGGTGCGAGGACCTGAGGAATGGCATTGACAGCCTTATTCAGAGTGGCCTGCTACAGATCACTACATCATTCCCAACAAATCCGGCAACTTCATCAACAACGGTTTCAGACCCTCCTACAACTGCAGCAACTATTGTTCCCGACAATTCACCAGCACCATCAACAAGTACTTCACCTGTCCTTCCAAATGATCAGTTTTTAACAATTTCTCCTGCTACAACTTCAGCTTCATTCCATTTCGACTCTCCATCAACAACAACAACAGTCCTTCCAACAGAACCTCCTACAACACCAGCAATCAATCATGAAGATGTCTCTACTGTTACCATATTCTATGATCCTGAAAATAATTCCGCCTACCATTCAGAAGGTGCTGCTCTCACCAGAGCACCAGTTACAATCTTCTATGATCCACACACAATTGCAGTCCCTGCAGCAGCAGCAATCAGTCCAGTCACTGTCACGGTGCCTGGACCAGTACCATATGAAAGCAATAGGGCCATCCCTTGGCACTATGGCTCTGACGTGTACTGTGAAGGGAAAAGAATCACTCTTGAAACAATAGCACCTGCACCACAAATAGATAATGTGGGGGGAGGCGGAGGCTTTACTCGAAGCGGACGTCTCTTTGCTTCACAAGTTCAAAGACCTACTGCCGAAGCAGAAGCTGCTGCCAAGGCAAAGGGTAAAGGCCCGATGCAGGAAGATCCAGCTGCCAAAGAAGCCCTGAAAACTCCATTCGATCAGGAAGTTGATGAGTTTATGCGGATCATCAAAAAGAGCGATTATAAAGTTGTGGATCAGCTTCACCAGACGCCATCCAAAATCTCTATCCTCTCACTGCTTATGTGCTCCGAAGCCCATCGGAATGCACTACTCAAAGTCCTGCACGCAGCTTACGTGCCTGAGGAGATTACTGTCAACCAATTGGAAACCGTGGTTGGAAATGTTACTGCTAGCAATGGGCTAGGGTTTACCAATTCTGACTTGACAGCGGATGGCCGCAATCACAACAAAGCCTTGCACATAACCATGGAATGCAAAGGAGCTGTCCTTTCTCATGTGCTGGTGGACACAGGTTCTTCCCTGAATGTCCTACCAAAGAAGGCTCTGGTGAAATTAGAATATGACGGATTGGCATTGAGACCCAGCAACCTGGTGGTAAGAGCCTTTGATGGTTCGAAGAGATCGGTTCTGGGAGAGATTGAGCTGCCTGTGACAATTGGCCCACAGACCTTTAAAACTGTCTTTTATGTGATGGACATTCAGCCCGCCTACAGCTGTTTGTTGGGTAGACCCTGGATTCACGCCGCCGGCGCAATAACGTCTACCCTTCACCAAAAGTTAAAATTTGAGTGGGAAGGTCAAGTTGTCACAATCTGTGGGGAAGAGGATATTTTCGTTAGCCATCTGGCTACTTACAAATACATTGAGATGGATGGGGAGATCCATGAAACAATGAGCCAAGGTTTTAAAGCCTTGAATGTCAATGAAGCATCTGCTGTGTCGGGGATCTCCATGTCATCTTACCAACAAGCCCGGAAGGTTGTTGAAGAAGGAACTGCCCTAGGCTGGGGCAAGGTCTTAGCTGTGGAGGAGAAGAAGGACAAATTTGGGTTGGGTTACAGACCAACTCAACATCAAGCAAAGGCTGCTGCAGAGCCTGGTTTTGTCAGTGGGGGGATGCTTACCCCCGATGCTATCAACTGTCTGGAAGACGAGCTGGAAGAGGAGCGCAATCTGGAGAATTGGATTCGTCCAAAGATCCCGGGGAGCAGTGTCTCGAACTGGTCTTCCCAGGAAATTATAAGAGTTACTCATGCAGAGTAATTATTATTTCCTGTATTTTTTATAGCATGCATCCAAGTCTTGCATCTTGCCCAAGATGACAAGACTCATTTTGTAACCAGGGCCATCTGTACTTTTGTGCAAACAAGATTAAATTAATGAAATATCAGACATCTTTTTGCAAACAAGTCTTTTTCTTTTATGCTCACTGTTTTTCCATTTTTCTTTTTGTACAAAAAAATAAATGGCGGTGTTTTCAAAATGATAACTTCATTTCACTTTTTCTAAAGCAAGATTAAAATCAAATCACTAAAATGAACAAACTTAACCCTTGCAGAGAGTGCCCTCCAGACAGCACCGACAACAGCACGGCTATGACATCGTATGACTTTGACAATCCGATCAATCAAGCTGATGAAGGGGTTGACAAAGAATATGAGCTTCCTGAAGAGCTAGCCAGGTTGTTGAAGCAAGAGGAAAAGGTTATTACCCCTCACCAGGAAGAGATTGAAGTGATTAATCTTGGTACGGAGGAAGACGTGAAAGAAGTCAAAATCGGGGCCTGCCTGCAAGACTCAGTGAAGAGACAACTGATAGATCTGCTTCAGGAATATGTTGATGTGTTTGCTTGGTCGTATCAAGATATGCCAGGGTTGGATACCGACATTGTTGTGCACAAGCTGCCTCTGAGGGAAGAATGCCCGCCAGTTAAACAGAAGCTGCGCCGAACTCGCCCAGACATGGCTATGAAAATCAAGGAAGAGGTACAAAAGCAATGGGACGCCGGGTTCCTTGCTGTGACTAGCTACCCGCCGTGGGTTGCTAACATAGTACCTGTGCCTAAGAAAGATGGCAAAGTAAGAATGTGTGTTGACTACCGGGATCTGAACAGAGCCAGCCCGAAAGATGACTTCCCATTACCTCACATTGATGTATTGGTGGATAACACGGCTCAGTTCTCGGTATTCTCCTTCATGGATGGATTTTCAGGATATAATCAGATCAAGATGGCACCTGAAGACATGGAGAAGACAACCTTCATCACACCCTGGGGCACGTTCTGTTATAAAGTGATGCCATTTGGACTGAAGAATGCTGGTGCAACATATCAACGGGCTATGGTGACATTATTCCACGATATGATCCATAAGGAAATCGAGTGTTATGTGGATGATATGATCGCCAAGTCCCTTACAGAGGAAGATCACCTGGTGAATCTGCTGAAGTTGTTCAAGCGTCTGAGGAAATATCAACTAAAGCTGAACCCCAACAAATGCACATTCGGGGTGCGATCCGGTAAATTGCTGGGCTTTATTGTAAGCGAGAAAGGGATTGAGGTTGACCCTGATAAAGTCAAGGCTATTCAAGAAATGCCTGCACCGAAAACTGAGAAAGAAGTCCGAGGGTTCTTAGGTCGATTGAACTACATCTCACGGTTCATATCTCACCTCACAGCAACCTGTGAACCCTTGTTCAAGCTGTTAAGAAAGGAACAAACGGTCAGGTGGAACGAAGATTGCCAGAAGGCTTTTGACAAGATCAAGGAGTATTTACAAGAACCTCCAATCCTTATGCCTCCAGTTGAAGGAAGACCTCTGATAATGTACTTGACAGTATTAGAAGAGTCGATGGGGTGTGTACTAGGCCAGCATGACGAGTCTGGTCGAAAAGAGTATGCAATATACTACCTAAGCAAAAAGTTTACCGACTGTGAACAGCGTTATTCACTGCTCGAGAAAACTTGCTGTGCTTTAGCGTGGGCTGCTCGCCGACTGAGACAGTATATGTTGACCCACACTACCTTATTAATCTCAAAAATGGATCCAGTTAAGTACATTTTCGAGAAACCAGCTCTTACCGGACGGGTTGCAAGATGGCAGATGATTCTCACGGAATACGACATACAGTACACATCTCAGAAAGCCATCAAGGGCAGTGTACTATCTGAATATCTTGCTGAGCAACCCATCGATGACTACCAGCCTATGAGATTTGACTTCCCTGATGAAGACATCATGTTCATTAAAGCAAAAGATCATGAAGAGCCAATTCACACTGAAGGGCCCGACCCGGAAGAAGAATGGACTATGATGTTTGATGGGGCTGTTAACATGAATGGCCGTGGTGTTGGTGCAGTACTCATTACACCTAAAGGAGTTCACATGCCTTTCTCGGCAAAACTCACTTTCAACTGCACTAACAACGAAGCTGAATACGAAGCTTGCATTATGGGTCTTGAGGAAGCCATTGACCTCAGGATCAAGACATTGACCGTATTCGGAGATTCAGCTTTGGTAGTTAATCAGACCAACGGAAAATGGTATACTCACCAAGATCATCTGATACCTTACAGGGATTATACAAGGAGGTTACTGACTTTCTTCACAACAGTCAAGCTTGAGTATATCCCTCGGGACGAGAATCAGTTTGCAGATGCTCTGGCTACCATTTCATCCATGATCAAAGTTCAAACGGTTAACTTTGTACCCCAGATATCAGTGTCTAGACTCGATAGACCAGCATATGTATTTGCAGCGGATGTTGTCAAGGATGATAAGCCTTGGTTTCATGACATTAAAAGCTTCTTGGAGGATCAAACATACCCACCTGGGGCATCTTCCAATGATAAGAAGACTTTGAGAAGGCTTGCTGGTAGTTTCTTTCTGAACACTGATGGGTCTTTATACAAAAGGAACTTTGACATGGTACTCCTCAGATGTGTTGGCAAGACAGAAGCAGATCTGTTGATGCATGAAGTGCACGAAGGCTCTTTTGGTACCCATGCTGGAGGACATGCAATGGCTAAGAAGTTGTTAAGATCAGGCTATTACTGGATCACAATGGATGCAGACTGTTGTGCCTATGCCAGAAAGTGTCACAAATGCCAGATTTACGCAGATAAGGTGCATGTGCCTCCCAATCCTTTGAACATCATGTCTTCACCTTGGCCCTTTGCCATGTGGGGCATTGATATGATTGGCAAGATTGAGCCAACTGCTTCAAATGGCCAACGATTCATCCTGGTCGCCATTGACTATTTCACTAAGTGGGTTGAAGCAGCCTCATATGCAAACGTCACAAGGCAAGTGGTAGCCCGATTCCTGAAGAGAGATATCATCTGTCGTTATGGAGTGCCCGAGCGAATCATTACTGATAATGGTTCCAATCTAAACAACAAGATGATGGCAGAGCTATGCCGGGACTTCAAGATCCAACACCACAATTCTTCTCCTTACAGGCCAAAGATGAACGGCGCTGTTGAGGCAGCAAATAAGAATATTAAGAAGATTGTGCAGAAGATGGTAGTCACTTACAAAGACTGGCATGAAATGCTACCGTTTGCCTTGCATGGGTACCGCACATCAATCAGAACGTCCACTGGGGCAACACCGTATCAGCTTGTATATGGTATGGAAGCAGTCCTACCTGTTGAAGTTGAATTACCCTCCCTACGGGTATTGATGGATGTTAAACTGAGTGAAGCAGAATGGGTACGGTCCCGATACGAACAACTAAGTCTGATCGAAGAGAAGAGATTGGCTGCAATCTGCCATGGGCAGTTATATCAGAAGAGAATGAAGAAAGCCTTCGATCAGAAAGTCAGGCACCGAGAGTACCAAGTGGGAGATCTTGTGCTGAAAAGAATCCTCCCTCCTCATACAGACCACAGGGGCAAATGGACTCCGAATTATGAAGGACCATTCGTTGTAAAGAAAGTTTTCTCTGGTGGAGCACTGATGCTCAGCACCATGGATGGTGAAGATTTCCCGTCCCCTGTGAATTCAGATGCAGTTAAAAAATACTTCGCATAAAATGACCCGCTGGACATAAAAACAGAATGTAAGTCCAGGAAAAAATAGGGCATCCCGGCGAGTCAAAAACAGAATAAAAGACTCGGGCAAAAGTAAGGGAAAATAAACAAAAAAAATGTACACCCGCTGAGTTGAAAAGCCGCATTGGACAGCTCAGGCAAAAATGGGTATCCCGATGGATTGAAAACCTGAAAGGGCGATCCATGCAAAATAAGGGAATGAGCGAACAACTGCATTCTGAGTTCGTCTGTATCACCTACAACTTGGTAAGCTTCCAAAGGATCAAGCTTCAATCAGAATCAACTCTCTCCAGAAAGCAAGACGAGAAGAACGTCATTGTCATACGAGTCATAGCAGGAAAGGAAGCTCCTCAAAGCGTCGCCAACACTGCCAGCTTTTTGTTTCTCAATTTGTAACAGTCTCTTCATTTCAGGAGATATGTTTCCTTGACTGTATCTTGCCAATTCAGGGCACATGAATTAATAAAATCAGATTTTCAGTCGTGTTTCGCCTTTTACATTTATGTTTTGCAAAGAGTTGTCTGATATCTCCAAAAATACAATTGCATAAGTACAGATGCCTTTCTCTAAAAATGAAAACACATGCTTACAGGGAATGTGATTATTCTCGAAAGTACTTAACCCCTATGACGGAATCCAGTAAGGGATACCCCGGGACCTTTTGTACGTTTCCTTATCTTTGCAGGATTGCAGGTACCCAGAACGCAACTTGGGGCATGTAAGGTACATCCCAGCAAGCTGGCAAATCAACAAAAGATATCAGCATCCGAGATGCTCTATCCCCAGCTGAGTAGCTCCCCATTGCTTTCCCCAGCAAAGTTGCCAAATCAACATACACTCAATCTCAGCATTTGAAATGCTCTATCCCCAGCTGAGTTGCCTCTTGTTGCTCTCCCCAGCTGAGTTGCCTCTCACAATTCCCCAGCCGAGTTGCCATTCTCCCTCAACAGAATACAGAAGTCAAGGGAATCATCTCCCCACAGAATCCCCAGCCTCTATTCAGAAGAGCAACGCACGAAGAGATCACAACAGAGCGAAGAAAGCTTCTACAAACCCCAGCTGGGTCTCTCATTTATAAGGATATGTCAATCAGTGACATATATCCCCAAGCAGATGCATCATTAGATCTACCAGTGATCTCATCCCCAGCTGGGATGTTCACTTCAAGCAGATCAGCCAGAGATCTTCGCCGCAATGGGATCCGAATCCCGGATCCGTGCCCCTTTGCATAATCATGGCATTTGCATCATACTATCCCCCAGAGCGTAGCATTCCGTCTAATACGGAGCATTACGGCAAAAATCAAATGCATAACATAATCATAAGTCATGTCGTGAATTGGACACTTGTGAATAATAAACCGTTCATCACCATTATACAGAAAAAATCCCCATCAGAGTCCCAGCAAAAGCAGCTGCCCTTTCAAATCACAAACACCAGTATATACACCTTTTGGCACCCGTCCGCGTCATCTTTCCCCAGTAAAGTCGCCAGAACACCCTTTACAAACAAATCACCCTCATTACAGATACGTCCTGACACCCGTGTCAAATCACCAGCAGAAAGCCAAAGACATCCTCTTTGCACTCTCATATACTTGTATATACACCCTTTTTGACACCCGTCCGTGTCATATCCCCAGCGCAGTCGCCTAGACTTTGTATAGCAGATACTTGTTCATATTATACTTTTCTCTCTTGACACTCGTCCGTGTCACTCTCCCCAGCAGATAAACACTCATCTATACAAAACAGTACTCACTACCCATTGGTACACTTATACAGATACTCGTCCGTATCTTGTATACATCATCACTCATATCCCCGCAGATTCGACAGTAGCCCTTGTTCTTTGTTAATCAGTTGGTACTCGTCCGTACCATCATCTCAGAACATTGCGTCTAGTGTTTGTTTCTACATGATACTCGTCCGTATCACAGTCTTAAAGATGCTCGTCCGCATCTTTAATCCATACACCGTGTCAAACACTTATGTCTTCTTGAATATAGATACTCGTCCGTGTCTATTATTCCCCAGAAGGATCCTTTCAGATGCAACACTCATCCGTGTTCTTTGTTAACCAGTTGATACTCGTCCGTATCATCATCTCTGAACATGTGTCAGTTTGTTTCTACATGATACTCGTCCGTATCATAGTCTTAAGGATGCTCGTCCGCATCTTTAATCTGTACACGATACCAAACACTTATACCTTTTGTTTCTTGGATGTAAACGCTCGTCCGTGTTTACTATCTCCCCAGTAGATCACCAACAAATTTTCTTTTTATCTAACACTCGTCCTGTGTTATGATACCTTTGAGAGCAGCCGTCCCCTGCTGAGTGGTCGTCCTCCACTTCTTGATGGTCGTCCTCCATCTTGCTCGTCCGATGGCCGTCCCCATCGTTGACCTTTGCTATCCGATGGCCGTCCCCATCGTTGTTTTTTAGCAGCCGTCCCCTGCTAGGTGGTCGTCCTCCACCTTTTGATGATCGTCCTTCATCACTTTATCCAATGGCCGTCCCCATTGTTGATTTTGGTTATCTGGCATTCGTCCTATGTCATGACAAACCTCGAGAGCAGCCGTCCCCTGCTGAGTGGTCGTCCTCCACTTCTTGATGGTCGTCCTCCATCATGCTCGTCCGATGGCCGTCCCCATCGTTGACCTTTCCTATCCGATGGCCGTCCCCATCGTTGATATTTTCGGCAGCCGTACCCTGCCGGGTGGTCGTCCTCCACCTTTGATGGCCGTCCCCATCATATTTCCTTTATTACCCAACAGAGCAGCCGTACCCTGCTAGGTGGTCGTCCTCCACCTTTGATGGCCGTACCCCATCATCTGTTTATTTCATTTATTCTTTAACCCGATGGCCGTCCCCGTCGTGGTCCCTTTTCCTTTTAGCCCGATGGCCGTCCCCATTGTTGGTTACCTTTGCTTTATGAACTTGATGGCCGTCCCCGTCATGTTTCATCAATCCCCAGAGAACTTTGCAGCTTTATCTTGATGGCCGTCCCCATCATAATATCCTATTTTCCCCAGCTAGTCGGCCGTCCCCGTCTTAGCTTTACTTGTTTTTCCCCAGCTAGTCGGCCGTCCCCGTCTTAGCTTTACTTTTTATCCCCAGCATGTCGGCCGTCCCCGTCATCGCTTTATTTCCTGCACTTTACCAGCATGTCGGCCGTCCCCGTCATCGCTTTGCTTCACATACCACTTTACCCAGCAGTCTTCCTCTGCTCGACGGTCGTCCTCCGTCGCCTACACTTTACAATATACTTTATTTGCTTTTACAATCTATATCCCTTTTCTTCTTCATTCTGTGAGTGCAAATTTTGGACTGTCTTTGGTATTCAACCACAAGTTATCTTGTTTGGCCTGTTAAGCCGTCGCTTACATCCTGCACAGCTAACTCATGTTTGAATAGGGGCAGCTGTAAACACCCCAAATTTGCCCTCACCCATTCACACCATGGCTTATGGTCATCTCATATGCATAGACACCATCATATCATCTCATAGTACATTTTTGATTCACTGCATAGATTCAAAGGCATCTGCACCTAGGGTTTGTGATCTGAGCAATCCCAAAGCATCTTGAGCCATTCCAAAGGCTACCAATCAACTCAAAAGGGTCCATGTGTGTTCATATATCATATTTCACCTCCTCAAAGTCAAAATTGCAGAGGAATCACAAGGACTAGGGTTTGAGGTGATGCAGAGCCAGGATGAACTGCACAGTTGACTGAAAATTAGGGTTTTGGTTTCAGAGGCCATAACCCCAAATTTTTTGGCCATTCTTATTTCCATTGGTCTCTATATGGTATAGGGAGTATGCATATCAATTTTCATGAAGAAATTCCATGGGGAAGTCATCTGATCAAGAGTTGACTTTTCAGACAAGTCAGTGCAAAATCAGGGCATCTGAGGCCCCCAATGACCCAACCAGTGGGTGATCTTCATCATTTTGAGTGTATATGATCTTTATTTGATCATGGAAGAAGGTTGAAGTCCATAGAAATCAAGAATTTAGGGTTTTTGCAAATGTTGACTTTTTGGGCATAGTTGACTTTTCAAGAATGCATCATTTTAGGTCATTTTTCAAGCTTTGATTTTGGATCCAAAAATGCTTCAAATGGAAAAACTTTGGTCATGAAAGTTGTAGATCTCATCTTTCCCTTTCCAAAAAGTACAAGAACATGATCTAATTCATCTTGGATCAAAAGTTATGGTTTGTTAAAGTTGGCAAAAATCACTAAATTTCAAGTTATGCACTAAATGGAAAACTTGCAAGTTCATGTATCAAGCATTCTAGTGACTTCAAAGTGACTTCAAAACTTCATCACATGATCACATATGCCCTAAAAAACAGAATTGGCCCAAGGGATTCTTCTTTGTTTGCCTTGATTTTCAAGAAATCCATAAGACATTTTCCATTACAAGTGCAAAGTTGGATTTTTGGCATAGTCATTTTCCAAGGAATTATGTGGTCTCTAGCTGACTCTTAAACATTGCCATGACTAAAAGAAGTGTTATGCTACAAAATTCAGCAAGAAGATTCACATGTACTTAGCATAAACTCATAAGAAAACACAAGTTGTCAAGTTGCAAAAGCTAGCATAGCTTGTCATCCACATGCTGCAGACATTCTCAAGCCATCCAAGGGTTGTCCCTGACTCAAGCTGAAGCAAGACATGCCCTAACATAGCTGCTGCCATAGCCCATGCTGCAAGTACAACAACTTTTGACTTTTTGGCCAATTGCTCCATACTTTTCCCACAGTGCATGTCAAGTCTTCTGACTGGTTCCAATAGATTAGGGATAATGTATGGATCATAAAACACACCATTCACAAGGCAGAAACATCCCACAATCCAGCATCCAAGAAATCTGACCAAAACTTCTCCTCTTCGAATCTTCACACACAGCCATCAAACTTCATTTTTTCTTTCACCAATAAGTCACAAATTGTCCCTAGAACAAAAGCCACCCCTCAAAGCAGCCTGAAACATCACATACAAGGATCCCCATTTCTGCTACACCCGAGCTGAATCTTTCAAACCAGCCACTCCACAAGCTTTCTAAGCTCCATTCCATCCTCAGGAGGTTCAAGGAAGCAAGCTTGCGCAAAAGAAAAGCCCAGAAAGCTCATAAACAGAGAAGCTTCATCTCAGGTAACATGAAGAACATTTCTCCCAGAAACTGATTTTTAAGTTCTTTTATGATGCTATGTCTTCTCCTGATCATGGAGATGTGTTTATTTTTTGAAATAGTGAAGAAACCAGCATGTATGGTATCTCTGAACATTTGCCCGTATTTTGTGTTTTGCTTCGATTCAAGCTTATGAGTGAAAATAAATAAGTTTTGGGAGAGGGGTTGGGTTTAGATTGAGGAGAAGATCATTTTGGTGGAAGAAATTTGTTGATTGGTGACCTGTAGAAAAACCTAGGGTTTTGGCTCGCCGGAGAAGACGACCGGAAGTCTTCTCCGGCAGCCTGAGAGTCATTAGCCCTAATCTGAGTGATTAAATGAGGTTTGAATCCTGTGCGTTAGATCAGCTGACTTTGGTTGACTTGCGCGCAAATGTGTGGCCAGGATGTGTCATTAAAACCCTAATCCCTTTTTAATTAATTCAAATCCTGTTTAATTAATTCCTAAAACAAATTAGCCAGATTTGAATCTGGGCCCTTGGATCTGGCGCGCAGTCAACCAGTCCAAGCCCAGATCAAATCCTGGCCCTCCCTTTTGCATACTTTCATTTATTTTATATTTTATTTCATTTAAATTGATTTATCTTTTACATTTTATTTAAAATAGCAAAAACCATTTAAAAATTATGAAATTTTTTGTCAAATATTTCACTAATTTTTAAAACCCAAAAATATTTTTATTTTCATTTTTAGCAAAAAAGTATTTTTAAATATTTAAAAGATTATTTTTGATTGATTAATGAGAATTAATTAATTAAAAATACTTTTAGGTATTTAAAAATCACCAAAAAATTCATGAAATGTTCTAAGACATTTAGAAACATTGTCCAACCTTCAAACCAAATTTCTTTTTTGATCTTGATGCATTTTGAGAATTTTTCATTGAATTAAATCATATTTTGTGCATTATTTTGATCATAAGTTCAAAAAATCATTTCTGCCTATTGGAGAAGGTTGAGACATTGATTCTTCTTGCATTGTTTTGTGTTTAGCATGTATTTTCAAGGATAAAAAGGCCATGAATTGTTCTTGCATTTTCAAATTGTTTGGCATTTTTTTTGTTAAGAACCCTAAAAAACCCCAATAACTTAGAAAATTCATATCTTGAGTTTGGTTGAGAGTTGAGAGCTCCCCTTTGGGCAGTGGTTCATTATAGGTCTAGGGTTTCTTTGGGTACCATTTTCCATTTTTACTTTGGGGTTTTGCTTCTGTTTTTGGTTTGTGTTTGATGTTTGATCCATAAACCCTAATTTGGGCTTTCTCTTGCATCCTTCTTGCATTCTCTTGCATAACATGACTTGTCTTTGCATTTTGTGCATTCTTGTGATTCATTTGACATCTCAAGACATATAGAAAGCATCATTGATCATTGCATCTCATATTTGCCATGTCATTTGTCTTGTATGCTTCATAACATTTCATGCTTGTTCATGCTCCTTAACTTGCATCATTTGCATTCATAACCTTGTATGAACATCTCCATGCCTTGTCTCATGTTTTCAGCATCTCATAGCATCATTATCATCATCAACATGCTTCTGGTTTGGTCTAGCATCATGCCATTTCATTTCATCTTGCATTGCATTGCATTTCTTTCTAACTTTTCAGGTGGTAAGTAAACTTGAGAAGTGGATTTGCCTTCACTTCTCATAACTTTTCTTTTCATCTCTCTTGCATCCATTGCTGCATTCTTATTTGTGTTTGAGATTGAGCTTGCTCATTCTTCTCCTTCCCACTTTCTCTCTTCAAGTGACTTGACTTCTTGAAGGAAGCAGGTCACTTTGCTTCTCTTGATCCTGTTCTTCTGCTTCCTGGTGGTTCTTCTGAAGATTTCTCTTGAAAACCTCACAAACCTTAGGACCAACCAAGCATGATAATGAATTAGGGTTTTGATTAGTCTCCCCCCATAGTTTTACCTTTGTGTCTCTCTTTGAGTCTTCTCTTCTCATCTCATAATCAGGGACTAAACCCTAAAGGCTTTAAGACTCTGTGATTGAGCTTATGCCTGCATCCTTCTCTTAGGATGGAGTGTATAACTTTAATCCTAAGTATTAAACCCTTAAGGTGTTTAAATCTCTTAATCAATTCATCTAATAATCATCAAGACATCACACTTGTAACTTGGGCCTTGCATTAGGGTTCTAATTCTTCCTTAATTGGTTAAGAAGGACTAACCCTAGTGTTAATGGACAAGTCCCCCTCAAGTTGTCTTACAGATCATAAAAAACACTTCATCATCATCATTAATCTAAAATCCACTTAATCAAAGGCTTGTTTTGTCATGGGTTTAATCCCTAATCATGGATTAAGTTGAGGAGTCTTCCTCAGCTTAAACATTCTCATCTATTATCCTTCTATTAGGATGGTGTAATGGGTCTGTTTAATCCTTGATTATGGCTTAACCTCATTACTCAACACTAAACAAAAATCCCAAAAACATCTAAATAATCACAAGTAGGTTAATGATCTTAATCCTACACCAAAGGTGATTAAGTGTGAGAATCTGACTTCACACTTAAGGTATTCTCATTACCCCTAATCAGAGGGAAGATGTGATGAGTTTACTAACCCATTGGTTTAGACTTAAGCTCATTATCCTATGACAAACTCCAAAAGCAATAAAATACTGAAAACTCAAAAACAAACAATAATCGTCTCCTCCGGGATTCTTTTCTCATCACCTTCACTCACAAACGAGAGCTCGCTTCTTCCGTCTAATGCAAGACAGTTTGCACCTGAGCCAGACAGGTCTTACACTTGAGCATAGACAAGCAAGCAGTTCACAAGTCAATTCATGTTTCAGTCTCTTTGGGTCGAACTACGGTGTTCTGACTTCCTCATTGCACGAGAGGATACGTAGGCATAACTTAACGGTTATCGAACAAAAGTCTCTGTACATTCCCCCTCTTTCCAGCTTCATTCTTTAGCCTCATTATCATGAGCATCTCATCTTTGTTCCTACACTGACACTGTATATATCACACTTCACACTCTTTTACACTGACACCTGTACATCTTTCCAGCTCTTTTACACACAGATTGCACTGACACTACCCCTTTAAAACACAAATCTTTCAAGCGTGGATCCCGTCGAGTACGGCGGACAATCTGGGTGCTAATACCTTCCCAGGTTGTAACCAACCCCCTTTCTCAGTCTCTCTGGTTCGCGACCGTCTTATCCATCTTTCTCCAGGTTTATGCAGCATTACCTTTCCTCCGGGATAAAAATGCCTAGCTGGCGACTCTATTCATCTCCAGTGAGTTCACGGTTGTGTGTTCTCATTGTCCCTCTCGCCGACCGTTCGCGTCTGTACCTTCATCTGATATATTTCATTTGTCGGGAGCGACAATTACCACCACCGAAATAGTTTCAAAGTCAGTGGAGTTGTAAAGAAGAAAAAGAAGAACAAGGGGGTCATAATCATATCTGAAAATCTATTTTGGGAAAATACATTACAAGATGTTAATGTTCAAGAAATGATAACAGAAGTTCAGTTTTTAGATTAACTGATACAGAAATTCAATTAAAATTAAAAAAAAACTCTAAACTAGCAAAAAAAGGGAAAGGAAAACAATTCCCGGGAACTCTTGAATTCATTCCCGAGCTCTCTTTGTACCTCTTCGCCATCTATGTTTAAAGGTCTTCAATTGGTTCCATCTTCAGCCTGCAAAAAAAAAAAGAACAAATATTATGACCGCCTGTTACAAAATTAATGAGATGTTGAAGGGAGATCAAGTAGAACTCAGTGATAAAAAAAAAATATAACAAACTCTCACAATTCTAACTGATACATCTAAACTCAATAATAGTTATGATGGCTAACATAATCTGGAACTGGATAAAGAATCAGTCGCATGATTTTAACAAATTCTCCAACCGCATCAATATTTCTCCCGCAAAATCGCCGAAAACTCAGCATTTTTGGACGGAAATCTCCCTTAAATCCCTTATCCTCATTCTCACTTTCATAACTCTACAAGTACCTACTGTTGCACCCCAAAATTTGCCCTCACAATACAAGACTTTGTGTGCTAAGAAGGTTCACAAGATTCACAATGATTTACAAGACCTTTCATGAGGTTCATGAAGTCTACAAGTCACTTTATGAGGTTCACAAGGTTCACAAGATTCACAATGCTTTACAAGACCTTTCATGAGGTTCATGAAGTCTACAAGTCACTTCATGAGGTTCACAAGGTTCACAAGATTCACAATGCTTTACAAGACCTTTCATGAGGTTCATGAAGTCTACAAGTCACTTTATGAGGTTCACAAGGTTCACAAGGTTCACAATACCTCCCATGAGGTTCACAAGACATTTTATGATGGTTCACAAGGTTCACAAGGTTCACAATTGGTCAGAAGAATTGACAATTCCCTTAGACAATGCACCTCCTAAGCAGTGCATCCATAACTAGGGTTTTGACTTTAATCAGGCTAAATGGACTTCCAAGACTTCAAGTGAGCTTCATAACATCTTATATGTGTTCAGGAACCCCCATGACAAGTTTCAAGACTTTTCTCAAAGGCTTGCTCAGTCAGATGATCAGATAAGTCAAAATCAGTCAAAGTAGTTAAAAAGTCAAACTGAGGTCAACTGTGGTCAAACCAAAGTAAAACTTCATGATTTTTTGCCAACATCAAGTATATGAAGTAAAATTCATCATTTGATCAAGGGTTGATCATGATTCATCAAGGAGATTTCAGATCATCAAAAATCAGGAGTTTCTAAATTAGGGTTTCCTTAGTAAAAGTCAACTGAACTTTGACCAGCCATAACTTTCACATACTTCATCACCAAGTCTCCACTCAAAGCTCATTTTGAAGGAAATTGAATTCTCTACAACTTTGTGTCTCACAAGCCAAGCCCAAAAATACTTCATTTGGAAGGTATGAGCTAAGACATTATAGGTCCTTTTGAAAGTCAACAAAAAGTCAACAACTTCAAAAGGGCATAACTTGAGATTGGTAAATGATATGGACATGAAACCAGTGGGGTTGGTTATAGGACTCTTCAGGCTTTCCAAAATGTCCAAGAACACCCTCATAGCATTAAAATTGAAGGATATGTGCCCTTGCAAAGTTGGGAAATTTTGGGTTGGTTTATGATGAAAATGGAGGTCTAAAACCAATTTCTTCCAAATGGGCTTGCCAAATGATGACCCAATCCATACAATAACTTCATGCACGACCCAAGTCAATAAAAATCAGATTTTTTATCATTTTATTTTTATTTATTTTGATTTAATTCATTAAAAATCATTTTAAATAAAAATAAAATATGAAAATGTAAAATTTGAATTGGATCAAGCTTCTAGAAAATCATAAATTTGATTAGAATTGAAGTGGAAAGAAAATCATGAGGATTAGCCAAAAATAGCAAGTGTTCATACAAGAATATTTGATTTTTAAGGCATGATCATTTTGAATCTTTTCATATCAAATTTTCCACACAATGACTTGATTTTTTAACCTAAATTCATTGTCCTATAAGTACATAACACAACCCTAACCAAAGCCACGGATTTTCTGCCTCCCAAGAGTAAGTTCCATAAGTCAAAAAACCTCTCCACAACTCACATTCGGTTTTGAATTTCCAGGGCATTTGAAGGTATTTGAAGCACATAGCCATGATCACTGAATACCATTGAGTGAAAACCAATACTCATATGCATCCCAAACATGCCATATCATGCTAACCGAATCGTATTTGTTCTTGAATATAAATTTTTCGATTTCACTAATTCATTGCATTTTAATGAATTTTGGTTGTCTAATCTTATTTGTGATGATGTGTAGAATGTTTCTGGGCAAAGAAATCAAAGAAACCATGAGAAACCCGTGACATGCCATGTTTAGGGTTTAGAACTCCAAAATAGGGTTATTCGATTCATGCAATATAAATGAATTCTATGGGCATAATTGGATTATGCAGGTTGTAAGAGATTCAAAGATGTCTCTAATTTGATAAAATGTTGCTGTTTGATGGTGGTTTGAAATTCGCAGGTTTAAAGTGCAGGAAAATTCGCAGGTATTTTCCCAGATAATTTCGCAGGAAAACCTGCGAATTCAAGGAAGAAGATGAAGTTATGCTGGCGCTAAAATTCAAGTTTAAAAACTGTTTTAAAATATTATGAATTAATCCTGTTTGTATTTCACAAGCACGCGCTTGTCCCAGTGGAAAGTCAGGCATGCGTATTATGAGAAGGCAGGGGATCGAATCATGGCTGTGACAATATTTTTGCGTTTTTCTCTTTTATTCACTGAATATAATATATTATCAAATATTGTTGGTTCATTAACAGACGCGCTCACCCAGCAGGATTGGTAATGTGTATATGTGTTTGTTTGAGAGGTCCTGGGTTCGATCCTCCCCCAGGCCTTTTGCTTTTTTCATTATTTTTCTGATTTTCCAGGTTTAAAGAACAAAACCAAGGTTTATTCATTCTTCTTGCACCACTAGCGCGCAGCTCAGTTGGCAAACCTCTTCATTATCCAGGTTAGGGACCTGGGTTCAAATCCCAGGTCCTGTTTTTTTTGATTTCTTATTTTCTTTTCTTATATTTTCTATTATTTTCTATATTATATTAAAATGATTTCTAAATTATAAAATGCATATATTATATTTTCTAAATTCTAAAAAATATATTTTCTAAATTCCAAAATTAGTTTTTATTATTATGTATTTAAATTATAAAATGTATATATGTATTATTTGGTTAAATAAATTATTATTGTTAATTAAATCCTAATTATATTTTACAAACTTATAAACCCTAATATACTATTTTCCAAACAATAAAAAAAAAACCTAATTTTATCTTATGATTTAAATTTCTAATTTTTTGTAAATGTAATTATTATGTACATATTTTATTTAATATAAGTAATTTTTTTTGTAAATATAATTATAATCTATTTTCTTTATATAATATGTAAATATTTATATAATTTGTTTATAATCTAAATTTTATATATAAATAATTTTTAAATATATGTTTAGAAATAATTGAATCTATGCTAATTTAATTTTGTAATTATAATATGTTTAAAAATAATTTAATAATTTGTATATAAGTTAAAATGTTATAATAATTACTTAATTGTTCATATTTTCTTTTATTTCTAAATAATTGCCTATATTAAAATCTAATCTTTTTGCTTATTATTTTAATTATGATCTTATAATATTTTTGCTAACTCCATTTATTTTAATTATTATTATTATTGTCAATCATGTTTATTACTAATCCATTTATTTTTTAATTATGCTTATTATTATTATTTCACTAACCTTATTTATTTTTAATTATTATTACTAACCCCTATTATCATTATTATTGCTTATTTATTTATTATTTATATTTTGCTTATTTATTTATTTTTGCTATTTATTTAAATTGCTTTATTATTATGTAAATGCTCCTTGGTGTAATTTTTTGTAATATTTAAATTATTTAATTTTCATGCTATGGTTAGTAAAATAGGGAGTGTAAACATGTATTATATTTAAAAATTGAATTTAGGTCATTTAAATTATAAGATAAATACAAAATTAAACACTCACACACGTAAGTCGATCTTTGATCGCCATCTCACTTTCTAGGGTTGCCTCTCAATGTTGCCTAATCATAAGGTCAAGTGGGGGTGTATAAAGCAAAGTCCCTTAAAAGAAAAGTCATCTAGTCCCTTCATAATCAAAGATCTAGTCCCTTAATTGTTGCCTTTCAATATGATCTTGTCCCTTTCGAATAATGATGACAGTCCCTCCAAAATGCTTAATACACCCTACAGTTGCCTTCGTTAAACAGATGTCCCTCATATGTCCCTCACATCCAAGGTAATGACTACCTATTCCTTAATAATAGGGATAGTCTTACCATTTAAAGGATTCAAGAACAGAAAAGACTTAAAACTTAGGGTAGGTTCCTCTTAGATACTTGCTCACTCTTCAAAACAATTTCAAACACTTCACACATTTCAAACAATTTTCAAAACAAAGGTTTATACGCATCCATACATGGATCATTATAAACATTTAAGAAAATTTCTATTCACTCACTACACATTTCAAAAAAACATTTTAAAGTGAGCTAAGTAACTAAGAGCCCATGGATAACCATGGATGTAAAGGGTGCTATCACCTTCCCTTTACATAACCTACCCCCCGGACCCAAAAATCTTTTAAAAGGTCTTTCCTGTTCTTTTATGCCTTTCCTTTGGATAAAATAAAAGTCGGTGGCGACTCTTGCTATCCGTAACATAACTAAAGTCAGTTCTCCCACCGTGTTACAGAACTGGCGACTCTGCTAGGGACTTAATATTAAAGAGGGGTACCCTTAGGAATTAGATCACTTTAATATTGTTTGCTTTGTTTGCTTTATACTTATCTGTTGGGGTGCTCTTATGTGTGAAAGGTCCTAACCCGGATCTAGTGTACCATAGGTATATGGCAATAGACCAAGGAAACTGTACGACGTATATCGATATGGTTGATCTGGTGGCCATAGTTAGTGCGACTTCTTGGTTGGTGCTTATGTTCCTTAAGTCAAGTTGAGGATAATATGAGGCTGCCATATGTTGTCAATGCACTAACTAACTTTTAGAACCCTAGTTATCCCATCTTGGCCTTTAGAAGGTAGTGAGGTAACCGGCTTTGGTACAGACTGAAGTTGGTTGACACTCGATACTACGCTCATTGAGATCTTAAACTTGGAGGGTTTTGGTTGGCAAGTAAGTTGCCTACTGAACAACCACCCTTGTGAAGGATCAATGATATTGAGATCCCTTAGAACCCGGTTACTTTTGTAGGACAGGATGAACCAACTAACTTCAGGGGAGGGTACTTACCTTTGAACCTCATGCAAGCCTTTAAACCTAGGGCTATGGTGTGACTTGTTTGTGTGTGCCGCATGTTTGTGATTGAGCATAACATCATGACATCATCATGCATCATAAGCATAGCATTTTCACTAACCATTTCAAGGACCAAAGGATTTATCTTTGTTCTTTGTTGCAGGTCATGGCTTCTGCTCGTAGAAACACCATCAGGATCAACTTTGTGGGTATATCTGCTAAGCTTAAAGAGTTGGTTTCTCAAGTGTCTGATCATTCCCAGTTCATCAAGAGACATGGTCACCTATTGGATCTAGTCACTTCAGGGTTCAATGAAGACATGATGAGTGTGTTGTTTCAGTTCTTTGACCCTAAGCACCATTGCTTTACATTCCCTGACTATCAGCTGGTCCCTACAATGGAGGAGTTCTCTAAACTTCTGGGTATACCTGTTCTTGATCAAAGACCCTTCACAGGTTTGGAGAAGGAGCTTAAACCAGAAGTTATTGCTGCCGCTCTACATCTGAAGAAGTCTGACATTGTTCTAGAAACGAGAAGCGGAGTTAAGGGTATTCTTGCCAAGGTGTTGATAGAAAAAGCTCAGGTGTTCTTGAAGGCCATGAGCTATGATGCTTTTGAGGAGATATTAGCCTTGCTGATATATGGCTTAGTATTGTTCCCAATCCAGATCAGTTCATAGACGTTCATGCCATCAACACATTCCTGAGTCACAATCCAGTGCCTACATTGCTTGGAGACATCCTACATTCTCTTCATACCCGTACTACAAAGGCAAGAGGAACTTTGATGTGTTGCATACCTTTGCTTTCTATGTGGTTTATTTCTCACCTTCCTCGCTCAGTAATGAAGAATGAGCAAGGGTTCAGATGGTCCAAAAGGATCATGTCACTTTCTCACTCAGATATACATTGGTGCTCCAAATCTATGGAGAATGTCACCATCATTGACCGTTGTGGGGAGTTTCCTAATGTGCCACTTCTAGGCATAAGAGGAGGCATCACCTACAACCCCTCTTTAGCTTTACGACAGTTTGGTTACGCTCGGAGTGATGGCCCACATGACATGCTGATTCAGGGCATTGTGTTTGATTACGACAACGATCTCCAAGGTTACCGTCAGAGATTCATACGAGCATGGGGAAAAGTAAATAGGGTTGACAGCAAGACACTGGAGCCTAAGTACACTATTCCTATGGAGGCTTATCTCAGATGGGTACGATCTCGTGCTCAGACTCTCATGATGCCATATCCTGCCGTCCTACCAGTTACCATGGAACCTGTTGCTGAAGGAGACACAGCTTATACCATCCTTCACCCAGACATGCCTACTGATATGGAAGACTTGCATAGATCATGGATCCAACTGAAGGAGCAAAGGGATACTTTCGAGGCTCATTACAAAGCAAGCCAAGAAAGAATCCTAGAACTAACAAAGCAACTTCATGAAGAACGGAACCTCAATTCATACCTCAACACAAAGAGGAAACGTCCATGGGAGACTTAAAACCCCATCTTTTGTACTTATTTCATTTCATTTTTTGTAAGCCTAAAAGGAAAAACAAATTTATTACTAATAAAAGTTTACCTTCTTGTTTGTCTAAGCAAATTTAAATCCTGCGGTCCTTGAAAACATTGCATATGCATTCACATATCATTTCATTGCATCACAGGTTTATAATTGTGCACAGGTTTCTCATCTTCTCGCTGTTTATTTCAGCAATGGCTCTTGAACAATCAGTTAAGGATCTCCAGGCACAAAATGCACAGTTCCAAGAGCTGATCTTGAACCTGTCCAAGGGGCAGGATGAATTGAAGGCACTGCTGGCCAAGAAGACTAAGAAAACTAGAAGGTCAGCTGGTTTGATCAACATGGGAAGAAGGTTCAAAGGTCTTGCCAAGACCAAAGAACCAGTTGAAGACTATGAATCTGAAGAATCTGAAAAAGAGGGAAGCAGTCTCCACAACACTATGGGGGACTCTGATTCTGAGGCTAATTACTACCATGATCCTAATGAAGACAAATTCAAGATGCTGGTGGATAGAATGGATGCTATGGAGTTGCAGAAGTCATCTGGGCTGGATTTTGAAGATTTGAGTCTGATATCTAGGGTAGTCATACCCATTGGTTTCAAGGTTCCTACCTTTGTTGTTTATGATAGGGTCTCTTGTCCCAAGCTGCATCTAAGGTCTTATGTCAGAAGAATTCAACCTCACACTGCTGATAAGAAATTGTGGATCCATTTTTTTCAAGAGAGCTTATCTGGAGCTCACTTGGAGTGGTATTATCAGTTGGAGAGTGTCAACATCAGGGACTGGAATGATCTTGCTGAAGCTTTCTATAAGCAGTATCAATACAATGCTGACTTAGCCCCCACTCGCATGCAGCTTCAGAGCATGTCTATGGGTGCCAAAGAAAGTTTTAAAGAGTATGCTCATAAATGGAGGGATTTAGCTGGAAGAGTTCAACCCCCTTTAACTGACAGGGAATTGGTTGATATGTTCATGTGTACGCTGAATGGTCCGTTTTACAGTCATCTCATTGGAAGCTCATCATCTGGCTTCACTGAGTTGATAATGATAGGAGAGCGAGTAGAAAATGGTATAAAGAATGGCAAAATCCAAGTGGGTACTTCTTCATCAGGTGCTGCAAAGAAGCCTCCCACTGGGAAGAAAGAATCCAATGCTGTTTATGGTCAACCTGATCGTAATAGAAGGCATCAGTCTGTTAGTGCAGTTCATATTTCAAATCCAACTCCTACAACAACAGAGCAGCCACAGGGCAACCAACAGAGGGCTAGAAGGCAGTTCACTAAGATCAACATGTCAATGGCTCAGGCATTGCAACACTTGTTGAAGGCTGAACTTATTACTTTGAAAGAGGCTCCTCAGAATCCTAATGTTACCTCTCCCAGGTACAATCCCAATGCACGGTGTGCATACCATTCAAACTGTCAGGGACATGATACTAATAACTGTTGGATCTTGAAGAATAAAATTCAAGATATGATTGATGCTGGAGAGATTGAGTTTGATCCTCCGGGTACTCCAAATGTGATTACTGCTCCAATGCCAAATCACGAGAAGACTGTCAATGCCATGGAGGAAGATCTGCATATCCATTCAGTTGCGGAGTTGACCACACCATTGTCTGTCATCAGAGAGAAGTTAGTACAAGCTGGGTTCTTTCCAGGTTGTCGTGAAGATTGTGTCTATTGCGAGTATAATCCAGATAAGTGTTGGAGGTTGAAGGACGGAATTCAACGTCTCATGAATAATTACACCATAGTGTTTGAAAGGAGACCACCTTCCGTGGAAAGTATGGTAGATCATATTACGCAAGGTCAGAAGACTGAAGAGGTTGGCATGGTTGACAAAGTGCCGGTGAGAATCACTTCAAAGGGACCTATTAAAATCACTCATCAAGGTCCAATCAAGATTACTGCTGAAGGTCCTGTGAAAGTTGTTGCTGAAGCCAGAGTAGCTCCTGTGGTCATAACCACTCCTGGTCCTATTCCGTATACATCCGATAAAGTTGTGCCTTGGCACTATGGATCTGATGTTTACATCCATGGTGTTAAGCAAGAGCCCTTAGCTGATGTGCCTGTTGATGTTGACAATATTGCTGGATCTAGTAAGATCACACGTAGTGGAAGAGTCTTCTCACCTCCAATTAATTCCAAAAATGCAGCTACTCCTGCTGCTATCTCCACCACTGATGCTAGGGGCAAAGGCCCTGTTATTGAACCAGTATCTACTGATGTGCCAGCTGCTGATGATCTTGCTAAGCAGATGGAAGAAGTATTGAAAATCATTCGCAAGAGTGATTATGACATTGTTGATCAGTTGGGGCATACTCCCTCCAAGATTTCCATGCTGTCTTTGTTGTTATGTTCTGAAGCTCATGCAAAAGCTTTGATCAAGTTTCTGAAGACTGCTCACGTACCCAATGCAATTTCTGTTGACCAGTTTGAGAATTGTGTTGCCCACCTGACCTATGATAATGGGTTAGGATTTTCTGATGCTGATTTGACCCCTGCCAAGAGGGATCATAACAGGGCTCTGCATATCTCAATTGAGTGCAGGGGCACTACCCTGTCACACGTATTGGTAGACAATGGTTCCTCTCTGAATGTGTTGCCCAAGGAAGTCCTGAATAAGCTGAGTCCTGAAGATGATGTGCTGAAGCCCAGCAGTATTGTGGTGAAGGCTTTTGATGGTTCTAGAAGAGTAGTGCATGGGGAAATTGATCTTCCAATCAAAGTTGGCTCTCAGGTTTTTACTGCTACATTTTATGTGATGGATATTCGTCCTTCATACTCTTGTCTGCTTGGTCGTCCCTGGATCCATGGGGCAGGTGCTGTAACGTCTACATTACATCAGAAGTTGAGATATCCGGTGGAAGGAAAGGTTGTTACTGTCTATGGAGAAGAAGAATACTTCGTCAGCCATGTGAATACCTTCAAGTATCTGGAAATGGAAGGTGAATACATTGAAACTCCGTGTCAGACGTTTGAAGTGGTTCCTTGGATTTTTAATGATTATGTAGCTCCTCCTGTTGCGAAGAAAGTTCCCGTGGTCACCAGAAAACCTCCAACAATGGCAATGGCCTCCCTCAATGATGCTAGAGCTGTGGTGGATGAAGGTGGTTGTACTATTTGGGGTCAGCTTCCTGATATCCCATACAAGTCTGACAAATTTGGTTTGGGTTTCACTGCAGAGTCCCAGAAGGCTGTTCGTCGTGCTCGTGCTGTTCGTATCACCAATCAAGGGATTATGAAAGATCAGATCAATGCTGTGGGAGACTATGATGAAGACTACAATCTGGATGCTTGGATTTTTCCTACTGTGGGTGCTGGACTCAATAATTGGAAAGCTGAAGATGTTATCCCTATCTCCTTTAGTCAGGAGTAAATACTATTGCTGTGTTGTTGCTTTTAAGTTTGTAATTTCATGAACAATTGAACTCTTAAGCCTTGTGCCTTACCCGGGGCACAATGGTGTGCTTGTTACGGGTTGTCATTTCATTTGCATACTTCATTCAATAAAATCAGTGGACGTTTCGTTTTCGTAAATATTGTGTTCCTTGTCTTTCTTTTCTTTTATTTTTGCTTTATCAGCTATGTGTTCTTACACACACCCACATAACTAAAATGCAGATCCTCATCCACTCTGGATCCTGTTGATAACAGTTCTACTATTGCCAATTATAATTTCGAGAATCCGATCTATCAAACTGAAGACGGAAATGAGGACTATTGTGAAGTACCTGTAGAGCTTGCTAGGTTGTAACAACAAGAAGAGAAAGCCATACAGCCACATGAAGAGCCAGTCGAAGTTGTGAATCTGGGAACTGAAGAAAACAGGAAAGAAGTCAAGATAGGGGCTGATTTAGAGGATAGTGTCAAGAGCAGATTGGTTCAAATGCTACACGACTATGTGGAGATTTTTGCTTGGTCTTATGAAGATATGCCAGGGTTGGATACAGACATTGTGGTTCACCGTTTACCAGTAAAAGAAGATTGTCGTCCAAAGAAGCAGAAGGTTCGTCGTATGCGTCCTGAAATGTCAGAGAAGATCAAGGCAGAGGTAATGAAACAGTTCAATGCAGGGTTCTTAGCTGTGACTTCTTATCCTTAGTGGGTTGCAAATGTGGTACCAGTTCCTAAGAAAGATGGTAAGGTACGTATGTGTGTAGACTACAGGGATTTGAACAAGGCCAGCCCCAAAGATGACTTTCCACTTCCCCATATTGATGTTCTGGTAGACAACACTGCTCAGCACAAAGTATTCTCTTTTATGGATGGTTTCTCTGGTTACAATCAAATCAAGATGGCTCCTGAAGATATGGAGAAGACAACATTTGTTACACAGTGGGGCACTTTTTGCTATAAGGTAATGCCATTTGGTTTGAAGAATGCAGGGGCAACATATCAGCGTGCTATGGTGGCTTTGTTTCATGATATGATTCATCATGAGATAGAGGTGTATGTGGATGATATGATAGCCAGGTCTCAGAATGAAGAACAACATCTTGATCATTTGCATAAATTGTTTGAGAGGTTGAAGAAATACAAGTTGAGATTGAACCCAAACAAGTGTACTTTTGGAGTTAGGTCTGGTAAGCTCCTGGGTTTCATAGTCAGTGGAAAAGGTATTGAAGTGGATCCTGCAAAAGTGAAAGCTATACGAGAGATGCCAGCTCCCCGTACTGAGAAGGAGGTTAGAGGTTTCTTGGGGCGTTTGAATTACATTGCAAGATTTATTTCCCAATTGACTGCCATCTGTGAGCCAATATTCAAGTTGCTAAAGAAAGACCAGGTGATGGAGTGGAATGATGAGTGCCAAACTGCCTTTGATGAAATCAAGAGATATCTGCTAGAACCACCAATCTTGATGCCACCAGTTGATGGAAGACCCTTGATTATGTACTTAACAGTGTTAGACAACTCAATAGGGTGTGTGTTGGGGCAACATGACGAGTCTGGTCGAAAAGAGCAGGCAATATACTACCTTAGCAAAAGTTTTACCGACTGTGAAACAAGATACTCACTGCTCGAGAAAACTTGCTGCGCTTTGGCATGGGCTGCTCGCCGACTAAGACATTATATGTTGACTCATACTACCTTATTGATTTCGAAGATGGATCCAATCAAGTACATATTTGAGAAACCTGCTCTCTCCGGAAGAATTGCAAGATGGCAAATGATCTTGACAGAATATGACATACAATACACTACTCATAAGGTTATTAAGGGAAGTGTTGTTGCTGATCATTTGGCTCATCAAGCAGTGGATGATTACCAGTCAATGAGTTTTGAGTTCCTGATGAAGACATTATGATTATTACCAAAGAACCTGGACAGTATGACGGACCTGAACAAGGATCCCGATGGACTATGGTTTTTGATGGTGCTTCCAATGCACTTGGTAATGGTGTTGGTATTGTGATTAGTTCCCCTGAAGGTTGTCATACCCCGATTACTGCCAGACTTTGTTTCTATTGTAACAATAACATGGCTGAGTATGAGGCGTGTATCCTGGGTATTAAAGCTGCCATTGATATGAGGATTCAGTTCCTTGACGTGTATGGAGATTCAGCCCTGGTAGTTAGTCAGATTAAAGGAGATTGGGATACCAAGCATGATAATCTCATTCCTTACAGAGAGCATGTTTTGTCTTTGATCCCACATTTCAAAGAGATTACCTTTGAACATATTCCACGAAGAGAGAATCAGTTGGCAGATGCTTTGGCCACCATGGCATCCATGTTTGAAATCAGTTGGGATGATGAAGCTCCCAAGATTACTATTGATAGATTTGAAAAGCCTGCATATTGCAATGAGATTGGTACTGAAGAAGCAGAAGAAAAGCCTTGGTTCTATGAAGTGAAAAGATATCTTGAAGCTCAGGAGTTCCCTGAAGGGGCATCTGTCAAAGATAGGAAATTTCTGAGAAGGTTCTCTGCTAAGTTCTTTTTGAGTAATGACATTTTGTACAAGCGCAATCATGATTCAACTTTGCTTCGTTGTGTGGATAAGAAAGAAGCAACTGAGATTATGGAAGATATGCATGATGGAATCTTTGGCACTCATTCTAGTGGTCATACTATGGCAAAGAAGATATTGAGAGCAGGTTACTATTGGTCTACCATGGAAGCTGATTGCTATCAACACTCCAGAACTTGTCACAAGTGTCAAATTTATGCTGATAAAGTACATATACCTCCATCACCATTGAATGTGTTGACTGCTCCTTGGCCCTTTTCCATGTGGGGCATTGATATGATTGGTGAGATCAAGCCTACTGCTTCTAATGGGCATCGTTTCATCCTGGTTGCTATTGATTACTTCACGAAGTGGGTGGAGGCAGCTTCATTTGCATCTGTTACTAGGAATGTTGTGGCCCGATTCATTAAGAATAATATCATATGTAGGTATGGCATCCCTGAAAGGATTATCACTGACAATGGCTCTAATATGAACAACACTATGATTACTGATCTCTGCACGCAGTTCAAGATTAAGCATCATAACTCTTCTCCGTATTGTCCAAAGATGAATGGGGCAGTTGAAGCTGCTAATAAGAACATTAAGAAGATTATACAGAAGATGACTGTTACTTATAAGGATTGGCATGAGATGTTACCGTTTGCTCTTCATGGTTATCGTACCACAATACGTACTTCAACAGGGGCAACCCCATTCTCCTTGGTCTATGGTATGGAAGCAGTTCTGCCCATTGAAGTTCAGATTCCCTCCTTAAGAATTATGAAGGATGCAGGCTTGGATGAAGATGAGTGGATTCAGACTCGACTGGACCAGATAAATTTGATTGATGAGAAGAGGTTAGCAGCAGTTTGTCATGGCCAGATGTACCAGAAGCGAATGATCAAAGCTTTTAATAAGAAGGTTAAGCCAAAGGTATATCAGGCCGGTGACTTGGTAATCAAGCGTATCATATTACCACAGGGTGATCCTAGGGGCAAATGGACTCCAACATATGAAGGACCATTTGTGGTTAAAACAGTGTTTTCAGGAGGGGCCATGATACTTACTACTATGGATGGTGAAGACTTCCCACAGCCTGTAAACGCAGACATAGTTAAAAAATACTACGCATAAAAAGAGACCCGCTAGGTTGACAAGCCTAGGCAAAAATAAGGGCATCCCGGCAAACCAAAAGGGTTTGGGCAAAAATTAGGGATATATATAAAAAGATGTACACCCGGCAAGTCGAAAACCTGAAAGGTCGGCTTGGGCAAAAAAGGGTATCCCGGTGGATTGAAAACCTGAAAGGGCAATCCAGGCAAAATTTAGGGATTAAAGCGTATGACTATGTCTCGTTTGGATCACCCATGAAACTGCAACCAGTTGTATTACTTACTCAAGCTCGAACAGATAAATTTTAATCCAATTATTCCCGTCTCAACAGTAGAAGATGAGATACTTGAAGATAATGGCAATAGTAGAATTGAAACTCAATAGGATTGTTTCCCACATAGCTGATTCTCTTTGTTTTGTAAAATTTTATGACAAAATCCTCTTACTAGGGTTTATGTCTCCTTGTACAAACTTACCCGTGTATGGGTCACTTTTTGATATAAATAAATTCCATCTTTTGATTCCATATTTACTTTTACCCTATTTACATAAGCGAAACGTCCATTGGTTGTGTTTGAATGTATGTATGCTTTTGAATATGATTGATGTTTACCAGAAATGCATGTATGCTTAATATGATTGATGTTTACCAGAAATGCATGGAAATGCAGTAATAGTATTTACTAAGGACGAACGAGGGAAGGATTTCAACGAAGCTTCGCCGGTTCATCTTTACAAGACAGTTACAAACCTTCAGTAGGGCAAATCCATCTTCATAAAGTCACATCTCCCCTGGAATTTATATCCATCTCTTTTATCCTCATACGAACATTTGGGAATTTACTTTCTAATAAGGGTACGACGAACGAAGACGGGATGTTATATCTACCCTACTATCGAACGAAGACGGGAGGTTATATCTACCCTACTATCAAACAAAGACGAAGGTTATGTATACCTTACTATCCCCAGCAAACGGGAGGTTATATATACCTTGCTATCCCCAGCAAATGGGAGGTTATATATACCTTGCTATCCCCAGCATACGGAAGGTTATGTATAATATATTATCAAGCAAGACGGGAATGAGTTCCTCATATTCTTCAAACAACAAATCGGGATTTATTTTCCCTGGCCAGCAGTTGTTATATGAAGATATCCAGACGCTTCCGGCAGTATCATATCATACATACATCATTTACATCATACCATACATATACATAGATACATAATACATTGCTCAGGTGCATCATATCATATATGCATATATAATACATAAACTAATACTATCATACAGAATGCTACCTTATTTTCAGGTTAATTACCCAGCAAACAGACTTATGATTATCAGGATTGCTTTATCCTCGTGAAAGTTATCATCCCTCAGGATTGCTTTATCCTCCTGAAAGCATATCATCCATCAGGACTGCTTCATCCTCCTGAAAACTTCTAGTACTTCAGGACTGCTTTATCCCCCTGAAAGCATTATACATCAGGACTGCTTTATCCTCCTGAAAACTTATTATCTCTCAGGACTGCTTCATCCTCCTGACAGCTTATTATTACCTCATGATTGCTTTATCCTCCTGACAACTTCTTATACCTCAGGATTGCTTTATCCTCCTGACAACTTCTAGTACATCAGGATTGCTTCATCCTCCTGATAGTTATTATCAATATCTCAGGACTGCTTTACCCTCCTGAAAGCTATCATCATTACATCAGGACTGCTTCATCCTCCTGAAAACATATTACTACATCAGGACTGCTTTATCCTCCTGACAGCTTCTTATACCTCAGAATTGCTTTATCCTCCTGAAAGTCATATTGTTACCTCAGGGCTGCTTTATCCTCCTGAAAGCATATCATTCATCAGGACTGCTACATCCTCCTGGAAAACTTCTAGTACATCAGGATTGCTTCATCCTCCTGAAAACTTCTAGTACATCAGGATTGCTTCATCCTCCTGAAAGCATATTATCAATATCTCAGGATTGCTTTATCCTCCTGAAATCTATCATTGTACCTGCATATTTTGGACTGCTTTATCTTCCAAGAAATGTATCTAAGAACTTTTCTCCAAGTGGCATCTTTAAGCCCACTCAATCATATTCAACTAGCCATCTGTATCACTTTATGCACTGGTGAGTGCAAATTTTTGGGCTTTTGTGTTCAATCCCCTTCAACCTTCTAGGTCACGACTGGCAAATATACCAATCTAACCCCTCAGGTTTCAGAAAATTGAACAGGGGCAGCTGTTGCACCCCAAAATTTGCCCTCACAATACAAGACTTTGTGTGCTAAGAAGGTTCACAAGATTCACAATGATTTACAAGACCTTTCATGAGGTTCATGAAGTCTACAAGTCACTTTATGAGGTTCACAAGGTTCACAAGATTCACAATGCTTTACAAGACCTTTCATGAGGTTCATGAAGTCTACAAGTCACTTCATGAGGTTCACAAGGTTCACAAGATTCACAATGCTTTACAAGACCTTTCATGAGGTTCATGAAGTCTACAAGTCACTTTATGAGGTTCACAAGGTTCACAAGGTTCACAATACCTCCCATGAGGTTCACAAGACATTTTATGATGGTTCACAAGGTTCACAAGGTTCACAATTGGTCAGAAGAGTTGACAATTCCCTCAGACAATGCACCTCCTAAGCAGTGCATCCAAAACTAGGGTTTTGACTTTAATCAGGCTAAATGGACTTCCAAGACTTCAAGTGAGCATCATAACATCTTATATGTGTTCAGGAACCCCCATGACAAGTTTCAATACTTTTCTCAAAGGTTTGCTCAGTCAGATGATCAGATAAGTCAAAATCAGTCAAAGCAGTTAAAAAGTCAAACTGAGGTCAACTGTGGTCAAACCAAAGTCAAACTTCATGATTTTTTGCCAACATCAAGTATATGAAGTAAAATTCATCATTTGATCAAGGGTTGATCATGATTCATCAAGGAGATTTCAGATCATCAAAAATCAGGAGTTTCTAAATTAGGGTTTCCTTAGTAAAAGTCAACTGAACTTTGACCAGCCATAACTTTCACATACTTCATCACCAAGTCTCCACTCAAAGCTCATTTTGAAGGAAATTGAATTCTCTACAACTTTGTGTCTCACAAGCCAAGCCCAAAAATGCTTCATTTGGAAGGTATGAGCTAAGACATTATAGGTCCTTTTGAAAGTCAACAAAAAGTCAACAACTTCAAAAGGGCATAACTTGAGATTGGTAAATGATATGGACATGAAACCAGTGGGGTTGGTTAGATAACTCTTCAAGCTTTCCAAAATGTCCAAGAACACCCTCATAGCATTAAAATTGAAGGATATGTGCCCTTGCAAAGTTCGGAAATTTTGGGTTGGTTTATGATGAAAATGGAGGTCTAAAACCAATTTCTTCCAAATGGGCTTGCCAAATGATGACCCAATCCATACAATAACTTCATGCACGACCCAAGTCAATAAAAATCAGATTTTTATTATTTTATTTTTATTTATTTTGATTTAATTCATTAAAAATCATTTTAAATAAAAATAAAATATGAAAATGTAAGATTTGAATTGGATCAAGCTTCTAGAAAATCATAAATTTGATTAGAATTGAAGTGGAAAGAAAATCATGAGGATTAGCCAAAAATAGCAAGTGTTCATACAAGAATATTTGATTTTTAAGGCATGATCATTTTGAATCTTTTCATATCAAATTTTCCACACAATGACTTGATTTTTTAACCTAAATTCATTGTCCTATAAGTACATAACACAACCCTAACCAAAGCCACGAATTTTCTGCCTCCCAAAAGTAAGTTCCATAAGTCAAAAAACCTCTCCACAACTCACATTCGGTTTTGTATTTCCAGGGCATTTGAAGGTATTTGAAGCACATAGCCATGATCACTGAATACCATTGAGTGAAAACCAATACTCATATGCATCCCAAACATGCCATATCATGCTAACCGAATCGTATTTGTTCTTGAATATAAATTTTTCGATTTCACTAATTCATTGCATTTTAATGAATTTTGGTTGTCTAATCTTATTTGTGATGATGTGTAGAATGTTTCTGGGCAAAGAAATCAAAGAAACCATGAGAAACCCGTGACATGCCATGTTTAGGGTTTAGAACTCCAAAATAGGGTTATTCGATTCATGCAATATAAATGAATTCTATGGGCATAATTGGATTGTGTAGGTTGTAAGAGATTCAAAGATGTCTCTAATTTGATAAAATGTTGCTGTTTGATGGTGGTTTGAAATTCGCAGGTTTAAAGTGCAGGAAAATTCGCAGGTATTTTCCCAGATAATTTCGCAGGAAAACCTGCGAATTCAAGGAAGAAGATGAAGTTATGCTGGCGCCAAAATTCAAGTATAAAAACTGTTTTAAAATATTATGAATTAATCCTGTTTGTATTTCACAAGCACGCGCTTGTCCCAGTGGAAAGTCAGGCATGCGTATTATGAGAAGGTAGGGGATCGAATCCTGGCTGTGACAATATTTTTGCGTTTTTCTCTTTTATTCACTGAATATAATATATTATCAAATGTTGTTGGTTCATTAACAGACGCGCTCACCCAGCAGGATTGGTAATGTGTATATGTGTTTGTTTGAGAGGTCCTGGGTTCGATCCTCCCCCAGGCCTTTTGCTTTTTTCATTATTTTTCTGATTTTCCAGGTTTAAAGAACAAAACCAAGGTTTATTCATTCTTCTTGCACCACTAGCGCGCAGCTCAGTTGGCAAACCTCTTCATTATCCAGGTTAGGGACCTGGGTTCAAATCCCAGGTCCTGTTTTTTTTGATTTCTTATTTTCTTTTCTTATATTTTCTATTATTTTCTATATTATATTAAAATGATTTCTAAATTATAAAATGCATATATTATATTTTCTAAATTCTAAAAAATATATTTTCTAAATTCCAAAATTAGTTTTTATTATTATGTATTTAAATTATAAAATGTATATATGTATTATTTGGTTAAATAAATTATTATTGTTAATTAAATCCTAATTATATTTTACAAACTTATAAACCCTAATATACTATTTTCCAAACAATAAAAAAAAACCTAATTTTATCTTATGATTTAAATTTCTAATTTTTTGTAAATGTAATTATTATGTACATATTTTATTTAATATAAGTAATTTTTTTTGTAAATATAATTATAATCTATTTTCTTTATATAATATGTAAATATTTATATAATTTGTTTATAATCTAAATTTTATATATAAATAATTTTTAAATATATGTTTAGAAATAATTGAATCTATGCTAATTTAATTTTGTAATTATAATATGTTTAAAAATAATTTAATAATTTGTATATAAGTTAAAATGTTATAATAATTACTTAATTGTTCATATTTTCTTTTATTTCTAAATAATTGCCTATATTAAAATCTAATCTTTTTGCTTATTATTTTAATTATGATCTTATAATATTTTTGCTAACTCCATTTATTTTAATTATTATTATTATTATTATCAATCATGTTTATTACTAATCCATTTATTTTTTAATTATGCTTATTATTATTATTTCACTAACCTTATTTATTTTTAATTATTATTACTAACCCCTATTATAATTATTATTGCTTATTTATTTATTATTTATATTTTGCTTATTTATTTATTTTTGCTATTTATTTAAATTGCTTTATTATTATGTAAATGCTCCTTGGTGTAATTTTTTGTAATATTTAAATTATTTAATTTTCATGCTATGGTTAGTAAAATAGGGAGTGTAAACATGTATTATATTTAAAAATTGAATTTAGGTCATTTAAATTATAAGATAAATACAAAATTAAACACTCACACACGTAAGTCGATCTTTGATCGCCATCTCACTTTCTAGGGTTGCCTCTCAATGTTGCCTAATCATAAGGTCAAGTGGGGGTGTATAAAGCAAAGTCCCTTAAAAGAAAAGTCATCTAGTCCCTTCATAATCAAAGATCTAGTCCCTTAATGGTTGCCTTTCAATATGATCTTGTCCCTTTCGAATAATGATGACAGTCCCTCCAAAATGCTTAATACACCCTACAGTTGCCTTTGTTAAACAGATGTCCCTCATATGTCCCTCACATCCAAGGTAATGACTACCTATTCCTTAATAATAGGGATAGTCTTACCATTTAAAGGATTCAAGAACAGAAAAGACTTAAAACTTAGGGTAGGTTCCTCTTAGATACTTGCTCACTCTTCAAAACAATTTCAAACACTTCACACATTTCAAACAATTTTCAAAACAAAGGTTTATACGCATCCATACATGGATCATTATAAACATTTAAGAAAATTTCTATTCACTCACTACACATTTCAAAAAAACATTTTAAAGTGAGCTAAGTAACTAAGAGCCCATGGATAACCATGGATGTAAAGGGTGCTAACACCTTCCCTTTACATAACCTACCCCCCGGACCCAAAAATCTTTTAAAAGGTCTTTCATGTTCTTTTATGCCTTTCCTTTGGATAAAATAAAAGTCGGTGGCGACTCTTGCTATCCGCAACATAACTAAAGTCAGTTCTCCCACCGTGTTACACCTACAAAAGAGGAAAGACTCAGAACTCATCATATATCATAGAAAGGGATTTCAGATTAGAAAGTCAGGAACAGGAAAGGCTTTGAATCAAATGTCAAAAGCTGAGAGAAAATTACAGAAAGAGTCGGTTACAACAGACCATAACTAACCTATAACAGAATTCCTAACTGTTTTCTAACAAACTCTAACAGTTTTTATAACAGAAATTTAACTGAATCATGGAGAGAAAAACTCACCTCTATAAAGTTCCATTGAACCAGAAAAGTTAAGGGGATTTTCTCTCTTGATCTTCTTTTGCTCTCATTCACTCTTCTTCACTTGATCTTCCATTCTTCTCCCAACTTCTTCAACACACTCCTCCCACTCTTCTGTTTCACCTCATCACCATCCTCAAATTCATTCTTCTGAAAATCCACTCTTCGCTCATTCCACCTTCATTCATCATTAGCAACCACACCTTCACCCTCATCAATCTTGAATCAATTCTGAATTTTCAATCACGGAACTCTCTGCATCTTCGACTTTGCATCAATATTCTCTCGGGCCGCTCATCTCAGCCACCAAGGATTCATCCATCTTTCCGAGCCTGTTCTCCAACCTTTCTCACCACCTCATCAAGCTGGACATACAAGAAACATCCAAAAAAATTTCAATTGCGTGTCATCAGAATTGAAGCAGTAAAAGATCAACGATACAGTCATGAAAAAATAGGAAGAAAGGAAAACAATAGCATACTGCGTTTCACCGCTCGTCCTTCATCAACAAATTCCATCTATGATCATCTTCAACCTTTGACAACCTGCAAAATGATACAGCAAATCAAGTTCAGCCACATTCACATAGCAATTTCAGACTATCAGATAAGAAGGACGAATTGGACCTGGGAAATCATCGCAACGAAACTCCGCAAGATAATCTCCGCTGAATCGACATGTTCATCATCCGTCATCAAGCACAACGTCAACATCATCTTTTCTGGACGAGACGCAACAATGAATCATAACCGCATCTGAAGAAGCCCACATCTGAATTTCATTTGCAGGTACACAAACCTTAAAACCGTGATTTATAGTTAAGACTTTGAAAGATCCATGGTGATTTGCGAGTTTCGGTTGTTCTGAATGTTATACATTTTGTTCCTGGTTATTTCAATCCTTTTAATCTGTGAGAATTTTCTTGTTTTGACTTCGGATTCGTGATGGGGAGGGGATGATAGTTAGAGATTGAGCGAAGTTTTTGGTGGTTAGAGATGGGTCGCCGGTGAGTGTGGTGACGCTAGGGTTGGAAGACGTAGAAGAAGATGGAGGGTTTAGCGTGAGAGAGAGGCTAGGTGACGGAGAAGATGGTGAAGAGGCAGAAGCTGCGGCAGCCATTAGGGTTTGTGGAGGAGAAGCTAAGATGCGTGAGAGAGAAGAGAGGTTAGGGTTGAGAAGAAGAGGGGTTGAGGGTCTGAGGCTTTTTTTTTTGTTTTTTTATTATTATTATCTGATTATGTAAGTTAATTCTAATTGGAAATAAAGACTATTTAGGGTGTTAATTAGGAAATAGAAACTCATAAAAACGAATTAAGTGCATCAATTGATTTGTTTAATGTACCATAAAATCAATTAAAAAAATCTTTAATCCACATTAATCTCAAGTTAATTGTCTTGTTATTTTGTTTAAAGAATAAATTTGGACTCCATACATTTTGGGCCTAGAGAATTGCTTCTTCCACCCCCATATGCGGCCCAGTCAAGCTTTTAACTCACCAGCATTAATGTTCTCACCCCCCCTTCAATTCCCTTTCATTTTAAAATTCTATTTTCACACTATTTCAAATTAATTCATGAATAAAACCCTTAATAAAAATCCCCAAAAATTATGGTAGAATATTAAGACAATTTAGAAACATTCCCAATTTTTACTTTCTGAATTTAATCATTTTTCAATTTAATTTCGAATTTTCATTTAATTGATTTTCTATTGAATTCTCATATGGATACATAAAAATGTGCAATTTATTTCTGCCACTTCCCATGACATTTTTTGCCCATTCTTTTTGCTATGATTAGAGGACTAATTAAAGTACCTAGAATATTTTGTGTATTTTTTAGGACATTTTTTCTACTGTTTTGGTAGTGTAATTTGTGTAAATTTGTGATTGAACTTTACATAGAATTAAAGGACCATTTACCATAGTTAGAATTAGAATTTTTAAGGGATTTTTTAACAGAGTGTTATAATCAGGTTAGAGACCTTAGGAATTTAATTTCACATTTTTTCCATGACTTTTGATATTTTTTGTCATTTTAATTCATTTCATCATATTGTGCATATCCATGGTTCATATCATTCACTAACTATTTGTTTTTTGTGCAAGGTATGTTTTCAAGGATTGGCTTATGGACTTGGATATTTTTGTGCCTCAATTATGTTTGTATGCTTTGTGATGTAATAATGTAATACTTGTATGCTTGTATAGTTTTTATAACTAGGTTAGAAAAGATAAAATGAATCGATAGAAAACCAAATCTCAAAAAATGAAATAAATAAAACTCGATCCAACGTCGAGTAAATTTTCAAGCAAATAAAGATGCATGTGACTTTAGGGTTCCTCGATTACCATCTGTCGCTCCCGACAAATGGGAATGGCCCAGATGAAGGTACAGACGCGAACGGTCGGCAAAAGGGACAGTGAGAACACACAGCCGTGAACTCACTGGAGATGAATAGAGTCGCCAGCTAGGCATTTTTATCCCGGAGGAAAGGCAATGCTGCATAGGCCTAGAAAAAGATGGATAAGACGGTTGCGAACCAGAGAGACTGAGAAAGGGGGTTGGTTACAACCTGGGAAGGTATTAGCACCCAGATTGTCCGTCGTACTCGACGGGATCCACGCTTGAAAGATTTGTGTTTTAAAGGGGTAGTGTCAGTGCAATCTGTGCATAAAGTAACTGGAAAAGAATGTACAGGTGTCAGTGCAAGGGAAGAGTGAAGTGAAATATGAAAGTGTCAGTGTAAGAAAAGGAATAAGATGCTCAAGACCATGAGGCTAAGAGAATGAGGCTAGAAAGAGGGGGGATATACAGAGACTTTTGTTCGATAACTGTTAAGTTATGCCTACGTATCCTCTCGTGCAATGAGGAAGTCAGAACACCGTAGTTCGACCCAAAGAGACTGAAAGATGAATTGACTTGTGAACTGCTTACTTGTCTATGCTCAAGTGTATGACCTGTCTGGCTCAGGTGCAGACTGTCTTGCATTAGACGGAAGAAGCAAGTTCTCGTTTATGAGTGAATGAGATGAGAAAAGAATCCCGAAGGAGACGATTATTGTTTGTTTTTGTGTTTTCAGTCTTTTATTGCTTTTTGAAGTTTGTCATAAGTTAATGAGCTTAAGCCTAAACCAGTGGATTTAGTAAACTCATCACATCTTCTCTCTGATTAGGGGTAATGAGAATACCTTAAGTGTGAAGTCAGATTCTCACACTTAATCACCTTTGGTGTAGGATTAAGATCATTAACCTACTTGTGATTATTTACATGTTTTTGGTGTTTTTGTTTAGTGTTGAGTAATGATGTTAAGCCATAATCAGGGATTAAACAGACTCATTACACCATCCTAATAGAAGGATAATAGATGAGAATGTTTAAGCTGAGGAAAGCTCCTCAACTTAATCCATGATTAGGGGTTAAACTCATGACAAAACAAGCCTTTGATTAAGTGGATTTTATTTAATGATATGATGATGAAGTGAGTTTTAGGGTTTATAAGACAACTTGAGGGGGACTTGTCCATTAACACTAGGGTTAGTCCTTCTTAACCAATTAAGGAAGAATTAGAACCCTAATGCAAGGCCCAAGTTACAAGTGTGATGTCTTGATGATTATTAAGTGAATTGATTAAGAGATTTAAACACATTAAGGGTTTAACACTTAGGATTAAAGTTATACACTCCATCCTAAGAGAAGGATGCAGGCATAAGCTTAATCACAAAGCCTTAAAGCCTTTAGGGTTTAGTCCCTGATTATGAGATGAGAAGAGAAGACTCAAAAGAGACACAAAGGTAAAACTAAGAGGGGAGACTAATCAAAACCCTAAGTCATTGTCATGCTTGGTTGTTCCTAAGGTTTGTGAGGTTTTCAAGAGCAATCTTCAAAGAGAACCACCAGGAAGCAGATGAACAGGATCAAGAGAAGCAAAGTAACTTGCTTCATCCAAGAAGTCAAGTCACTTGAAGAAAGAAAGTAAGAAGAACAAGAATGAGCAAGCTCAATCTCAAACACAAGCATAAATGCAGCAATGGATGCAAGAGAGATGAAAAGAAAAATTATGAGAAGTGAAGGCAAATTCACTTCTCAAGTCACTTACCACCTGAAATGTTAGAAAGAAATGCAATGCAATGCAAAAATGAGATGAGATGATATGAAGAGAAACAAAACCAGCAGCATATTGATGATGAAAATGATGCTATGAGATGCTACAAACATGAGGCAAGGCATGGAGATGTTCATACAAGATCATGGATGCAAATGATGCAAGCTTAGAAGCATGGATACACATGAAAAGTCATGAAACATACATGGCATACAACATGGCAAATGCAAGATGCAATGATCAAACATGCTTTCTATATGTCTTATGATGTCAAATGAATCAAATGGATGCTTGAAATGTCATGGCAAGTCAAGTTATGCAAGAGAATGCAAGAGGTATGCAAATGAAAGCTCAAATTAGGGTTTATGAAACAAACACCAAACAAAACTCAAAAACAGAAGCAAACCCTAAGATAAAAAATGGAAAATGCCATCCTAAGGAACCCTAAACCTATACTAAACCAAAGTCCAAAGGGGAGGTCTCAACACTCAACCAATCTCAAGTTATGATTTTTCTAAGTTATTAGGGTTTTTAGGGTTCCTAAACAAAAGAAATGCCAAGCAAATTGAAAATGAAGGAACAAATCATGGCCTTTTAATCCTAGAAACTACATGCTAAACACAAAACAATGCAAGAAGAACCAATGTCCAACTTCTCTTAGATAGGCAGAAATGAATTTTTGAACTTATGATCAAAATAATGCACCAAAAATGATTTAATTCAATGGAAAATTCTCAAAATGCATCAAGATCAAAAAAGAAATTTGGTTTGAAGGTTGGACAATGTTTCTAAATGTCTTAGAACATTTCATGAATTTTTTGGTGATTTTTAAATACCTAAAAGTATTTTTAATTAATTAATTTCCATTAATCAATTAAAAATAATCTTTTAAATATTTAAAAATACTTTTTTAATGATAAAAAATAAAATAAAAATATTTTTGGGTTTTAAAAATTAATAAAACTTTTAAGAAAAAGTTTCATAATTTTTAAGACATTTTTGCTATTTTTAATAAATTATGCAAATAAAATGAAAAGAAAATGAATTAAAATTAAATAAAAGGGAAAGTCAGCCAAATGGAAGGCTGAGATGAGCCCTGGGTTTGAATGCGTTGACTGGCGCGTGAATGGAGGGTCCAGATGGCCTCAGAGTTAATTAATCATGATTATCTTAATTAAATAAGATTAGGGCAAATGAATGAATCTGAGCCTTCCATTCGCGCGGGGAGTCAAACATTTCAACGCATCCAACGCCCCGAATTCAAACAAACATTAATGACCTGAGATTAGGGCTAATGACATTCAGGCTGCCGGAGAAGACTTCCGGTCGTCTTCTCCGGCCAGCATCTCCCCTGAAAAATCCCCAAAACCCCAAAAGCTAACTAAAATGAAATCTAAGAATTGGGAAATGATCTCCAACCACTCACGAATCAAAACCCTCTCTCAAAACAAATTTATACTTCCTAACTAAGCTGAATCGAAGAAAATAAGAACTAGGGCACGCAAGTTTCAGAGAGCAATTAAATGTTCATTTCATCACCATTTCAAAAACTGAAAGCATATTCGTGATCAGGAAGGCACAAAGAGCAAGTTTAGAACAAGAGAAATGATTTCTGGAAAAAATATTTTTCAAGCTACCTGAGATTCGAAGTTTTCACTCTGATGACTTTCTGACCACTTCTCCTTGTGCAATCCACTCCACTTGATCCCCTGATGATGTTTGAATGCGCAAGAGGAATTTATGTTGGCTGGTTGATGAGTTTAGACAGCTTCTGCTTCAACTCAGTTGAAAATGGCAATGGAGTTTCAGGCAGTTTCAGGTCATTATGAATGGTTCTTTGTGATCCAGATGGTGAGTGGAGAAGGTCTGTGGTGTTTGTTTGTATGTTTGTGTGCTGTGGAAGGAGTTTCGAATGAAACTGCAAGTTGAGGTGAGAAATGGCAGTGGGGTGTTCTTGCTTGTTTCAGGCCTGGCTCTTGGTGGTTTTAGGTCTATGAAGTATGGTGAGTTGAAGTGTGGAAATGGTTTTTGTGTTTGAAGGCTGGGCAGAGAGTTTCGAAGACAAATGCAGCTTGGTGTGTTTTGGTGTATGTGATGAATGAGTGAGTTTTCCCCTTGCTTCTTGATATCTTTGGCTTGCCAAATGATAATGTATTTTAATCCTATAGGTCAGATGATGTGACCTGGCCTATAGTGATTGGTAAGTTTGCTTTTGCTCAAAAGTCAAATTTGGTGTAAGGAAAGTATGGCTCATGATCTAGGCAAGTACAAGCATGGGGCTGCGCAGCAAGGGTGAGGGGAAAGGCTAGCCAAAGTCAGCAGCTAATGTCACAAGTTGTAGGAAGTGATCATGATGATTTTGCAAGTTGTTGCCTTATGGTTCACATGTGATTCCTTTGTCCAACCAACCATAAACCATGGGCATTCTTGGTCCAATTCTGACTTTTAAGGCCTAAGGAATGTTTGTGTCATGGTTTGAAATGAATTAGAGGTTGCAATTGGCTTTAGTTCATGATCTTGCAAAATTCTCATTTGAAGCATGCCTTGAAAATCAATGATTTTTGCCAACTTTGTCACACCATAACTTTTGATCCAAGAAGAGTTTGATCATGTTCTTGTACTTTTTGGAAAGGGAAAGATGAGATCTACAACTTTCATGACCAAAGTTTTTCCATTTGAAGCATTTTTGGATCAAGAATCAAGGCTTGAAAAATGACCTAAAATGAAGCATTCTTGAAAAGTCAACCATGCCCAAAAAGTCAACATTTGCAAAACTTCCAAATTCTTGATTTCTATGAACTTCAAACTCCTTCCATGATCAAATAAAGATCATATACACTCAAAATGATGAAGATCACCCATTGGTTGGGTCATTGGGGGCCTCAGATGCCCTGATTTTGCACTGACTTGTCTGAAAAGTCAACCCTTGATCAGATGACTTTCCCATGGAATTTCTTCATGAAAATTGATATGCATACTCCCTATACCATATAGAGACCAATGGAAACAAGAATGACCAAAAAACTTGGAGTTATGGCCTCTGAAACCAAAACCCTAATTTTAGGTCAACTGTGCAGTCAAGCTTGGCTCTGCATCCACTCAAACCCTAGTTCTTGTGATTCCTTTGCATTTTTGACTTTGAGAAGATGTAATATGATACTTGAACACATATGGATCCCTTTGAAGTGATTGGTTGCCTTTGGAGTGGCTCAATGGCTCTTGGGTTGCTCAGATCACAAACCCTAGATGCAGATGACTTAAAAACTATGCAGTGAATCAAAAATGAAATATGAGATGATATGATTGTGTTCATGCATATGAGAATGATCACAAGCCATGGTGAAATGGGTGAGGGCAAATTTGGGGTGTTTACAGCTGCCCCTATTCAAACATGAGTTAGCTGTGCAGGATGTAAGCAACGGCTTAACAGGCAAACAAGATAACTTGTGGTTGAATACCAAAGACAGTCCAAAATTTGCACTCACAGAATGAAGAAGAAAAGGGATATAGGTTGTAAAAGAAAATAAAGTATATTGTAAGGTGTGGGTGACGGCGGACGACCTTCGAGCAGAGGACGACTGCTGGGTAAATAGCAATGACGGGGACGGCCGACATGCTGGAGATAAAAGGTAAAGCCAAGACGGGGACGGCCGACTAGCTGAGGAAATAAAATCATGATGGGGACGGCCATCAAGATAAAGCTGTAAAATTTTCTGAGAGTTAATGAAACATGACGGGGACGGCCATCAAGTTCATAAAGCAAGGTAACCGACGATGGGGACGGCCATCGGGCTAAAAGAAAAGGAAAAAAGGGACCACGACGGGGACGGCCATCGGGTTAAAGAATAAATGAAATAAACAGATGATGGGGTACGGCCATCAAAGGTGAAGGACGATCACCTAGCAGGGGACGGCTGCTCTGTTGGGGAATAAAGGATGTATGATGGGGACGGCCATCAAAGGTGGAGGACGACCACCTGGCAGGGTACGGCTGCCGAAAATATCAACGATGGGGACGGCCATCGGATAGAAAGGGTCAACGATGGGGACGGCCATCGGACGAGCATGATGGAGGACGACCATCAAGAAGTGGAGGACGACCACTCAGCAGGGTACGGCTGCTCTCAAGGTTTATCATAACACAGGACGAATGTCAGACAACCGAAATCGACAATGGGGACGGCCATTGGATAGGGTGATGAAGGACGATCATCAAAAGGTGGAGGACGACCACCTAGCAGGGGACGGCTGCTAAAAACAACGATGGGGACGGCCATCGGATGAGCATGATGGAGGACGACCACCAAGAAGTGGAGGACGACCACTCAGCAGGGGACGGCTGCTCTCAAGGTTTATCATAACACAGGACGAGTGTTAGATAAGAAGGAGAATTTGTTTTGTTATCTACCGGGGAATAGTAAGCACGGACGAGTGTTCACATCCAAGAAACAAAAGGTATGAGCGTTTGGTATTGTGTATAGATTAAAGATGCAGACGAGCATCCTTAAGGCTACGATACGGACGAGTATCGGGTAGAAACAAACTGACACATGTTCATAGATGATGATACAGACGAGTATCAACTGGTTAACAAGGAACATGGACGAGTGTTGAATCTGATGGTTCTTCTGGGGGAATAGTAGACACGGACGAGCATCTATATTCAAGAAGACACAAGTGTTTGACACGGTGTATGGATTAAAGATGCGGACGGGCATCCTTAAGATTATGATACGGACGAGTATCATGTAGAAACAAACACTAGACGCAATGTTCTTAGATGATGGTACGGACGAGTACCAACTGGTTAACAAAGAACAAAGACTACTGTTGAATCTGTGGGTATATAACTGGTGTATACAAGATACGGACGAGTATCTGTGTAAGAGCGAGTGGTGTATAGATGGTGTTTAACTGCTGGGGAGAGCGACACGGACGAGCGTCGAAAGGAGAGGGGTATAGTATTAACAAGTATATTGGTTGTAAAAGTGTAAGCGACTACGCTGGGGATATGACACGGACGAGTGTCAAGAAAATGTACATATAGGTATATGGGGGTGCAAAGAGGATGTCTTTGGCTTTCTGCGGGTGACTTGACACGGACGGATGTCAAGAAAGTATCTGTAATACGGGTAATCTTGTTTGTAAAGTGTATTCAGGCAACTTTACTGGGGAAAGATGACACGGACGGGTATCAAAAGGAAATATATACTGGTGTTTGGGAGTTACGAGGCCACTGCTTTTGCTGGGAACTCTGGTGGGGATTTTTGTACAATTATGATGAACGGTTATTATTCACAAGCGTTAATTCAGAACATGGCTTATGATTATGCTATGCGTTTGATTTTTGCCGTAATGCTCCGTGTTAGACGGAATGCTACGCTTTGAGGGGATAATATGATGCAAATGCCATGATTATGCAAAGATATCAAATCGGGATTCGGATCCCGTTGCCGTGAAGATCTCTGGCTGATCTGTTTGAAACGGACCTCCCAGCTGGGGACGAGATCACTGATAGACTTGGAGAGATGTATCCACTTGGGGATATATGCCACTTTGGTTGACATATCCTTGTAATAGGACCCAGCTGGGGTTTGTAGAAGCCTTCTTCACTCTGTTGTGATCTTCATGCGCTGCTCTTCCGGATAGAGGCTGGGGCTCTGTGGGGAGATGATTCCCTGACTCCTGTACTCAGCTGAGGATGAAATGGCAACTTGGCTGGGGAATTATGAGAGGCAACTCAGCTGGGGAGAGCAATAAGAGGCAACTCAGCTGGGGATAGAGCATTTCGGATGCTGAGATCTTTTGTTGATTTGCCAGCTTGCTGAGACGTAGCTTGTATGCCCCGAGTTGCGTTCTGGATACCTGCAATCCTGCAAAGATAAGGAAACGCACAAAAGGTCCCGAGGTATCCTTTACTGGATTCCGCCATAGGAGTTAAGTACTTTCGAGAGTAAGTATATTCCCTGTAAGCATGTGTTTTATTATTATTATTTTTGGGAGAAAAGCATCTGTACTTATGCAACTGATTTTTTTTAGAGACATCAGACATCCTTTGCAAGTAAAAATATACAAAACGAAACATGACTGAAAAATATGATTTTACTAATTCATGTGCCCAGAATTGGCAAGATACAGTCAAAGAAACATATCTCCTGAAATGAGGAGATTGTTACAAATTGAGAAACAAAATGCTGGCGGTGTTGATGACGCTTTGAGGAGCTTCCTCTTCTGCTATGACTCGTATGACTTTTGACTTTCTTCTCGTCTTGCTTTCTGGAGAAAAGTTGATTCTGATTGAAGCTTGACCCTTTGGAGCCTTAACCAAGTTGCTGACAATACAGACGAATTCAGAATGCAGTTGTTCGCTCATTCCCTTATTTTGCATGGATCGCCCTTTCGGGTTTTCAATCCATCGGGATACCCATTTTTGCCTGAGTTGTCCAATGCGGCTTTTCAACTCAGCGGGTGTACATCTTTTCATTTATTTTCCTTATTTTTGCCCGAGTCTTTTATTCTGTTTTTGACCCGCCGGGATGCCCTATTTTTTCCTGGACTTACATTCTGTTTTTGTGTCCAGCGGGTCATTTTTATGCGAAGTATTTTTTAACTGCATCTGAGTTCACAGGGGATGGGAAATCTTCACCATCCATGGTGCTGAGCATCAGTGCTCCACCAGAGAAAACTTTCTTTACCACGAATGGTCCTTCATAATTTGGAGTCCATTTGCCCCTGTGGTCTGTATGAGGAGAGAGGATTCTTTTCAGCACAAGATCTCCCACTTGGTATTCTCGGTGCCTGACTTTCTGATCGAAGGCTCTCTTCATTCTCTTCTGATATAACTGTCCATGACAGATTGTAGCCAATCTTTTCTCTTCGATCAGACTCAGTTGTTCGTATCGGGCCCGAACCCAATCTGCTTCGTTCAGCTTAACATCCATCAATACCCGCAGAGAGGGTAATTCAACTTCAACAGGTAGGACTGCTTCCATACCATACACAAGCTGATACGGTGTTGCCCCAGTGGATGTTCTGATTGACGTGCGATACCCATGCAAGGCAAACGGTAGCATTTCATGCCAGTCTTTGTAGGTGACTACCATCTTCTGCACAATCTTCTTGATATTCTTATTTGCTGCCTCAACAGCGCCGTTCATCTTTGGCCTGTAAGGAGAAGAATTGTGATGCTGGATCTTGAAGTCCCGGCATAATTCAGCCATCATCTTGTTGTTCAAGTTGGAACCATTATCAGTAATGATTCGCTCAGGAACTCCGTACCGACAGATGATATCTCTCTTTAGGAATCGGGCTACCACTTGCCTTGTAACATTTGCATACGAGGCTGCTTCAACCCACTTGGTAAAATAGTCGATGGCGACCAGGATGAATCTGTGGCCGTTCGAAGCAGTTGGCTCAATCTTGCCAATCATGTCAATGCCCCACATGGCAAAGGGCCATGGTGAAGACATAATGTTCAAAGGATTCGGAGGCACATGCACTTTGTCTGCATAGATCTGGCACTTGTGGCATTTTCGGGCGTAGGCACAACAGTCTGCATCCATTGTGATCCAATAATAGCCTGATCTTAACAACTTCTTAGCCATGGCATGTCCTCCAGCATGGGTACCAAAGGAGCCTTCGTGCACTTCATGCATCAACAAATCTGCTTCCGTCTTGTCAACACATCTGAGGAGTACCATATCAAAGTTCCTTTTGTATAAAGATCCATCAGTGTTCAGAAAGAAACTTCCAGCAAGCCTTCTCAAAGTCTTCTTATCATTGGAAGATGCCCCAGGTGGGTATGTCTGATCCTCCAAGAAGCATTTAATGTCATGAAACCAAGGCTTATCATCTTTGACACCTTCTGCCGCAAATACATATGCTGGTCTATCAAGTCTCGATACTGAAATCTGAGGTACAAAGTTAGCAGCTTGAACTTTGATCATGGACGAAATGGTAGCCAGAGCATCTGCAAACTGATTCTCGTCCCGAGGGATATACTCAAGCTTGACTGTTGTGAAGAAAGTCAATAACCTCCTTGTATAATCCCTGTAAGGTATCAGATGATCCTGGTGTGTATACCATTTTCCGTTGGTCTGATTGACTACCAAAGCTGAATCTCCGAATACGGTCAATGTCTTGATCCTGAGGTCAATGGCTTCCTCGAGACCCATAATGCAAGCTTCGTATTCAGCTTCGTTGTTAGTGCAGTTGAAAGTGAGTTTTGCCGAGAAAGGCATGTGAACTCCTTTGGGTGTAATGAGTACTGCACCAACACCTCGACCATTCATGTTAACAGCCCCATCAAACATCATAGTCCATTCTTCTTCCGGGTCGGGCCCTTCAGTGTGAATAGGCTCTTCATGATCTTTTGATTTAATGAACATGATGTCTTCATCAGGGAAGTCAAATCTCATAGGCTGGTAGTCATCAATGGGTTGCTCAGCAAGATATTCAGATAGTACACTGCCCCTGATGGCTTTTTGAGAGGTGTACTGGATGTCGTATTCTGTGAGAATCATCTGCCATCTTGCAACCCGTCCGGTAAGCGCTGGCTTCTCAAATATGTACTTGATCGGGTCCATTTTTGAAATCAGTAAGGTAGTGTGGGTCAACATATACTGTCTCAGTCGGCGAGCAGCCCACGCTAAAGCACAGCAAGTTTTCTCGAGCAGTGAATAACGTTGTTCACAGTCGGTAAACTTTTTGCTTAGGTAGTATATTGCATACTCTTTTCGACCAGACTCGTCATGCTGGCCCAGCACACACCCCATTGACTCTTCTAATACTGTCAAGTACATTATCAGAGGTCTTCCTTCAACTGGTGGCATAAGGATTGGAGGTTCTTGCAGATATTCCTTGATCTTGTCAAAAGCCTTCTGGCAGTCTTCATTCCACCTGACCGTTTGCTCTTTTCTTAACAGCTTGAACAAGGGTTCACAGGTTGCTGTAAGGTGAGATATGAACCTTGAAATGTAGTTCAATCGACCTAAGAACCCTCGAACTTCTTTCTCAGTTTTCGGTGCAGGCATCTCTTGAATGGCTTTGACTTTATCAGGGTCCACTTCAATCCCTTTCTCGCTTACAATAAAACCCAGCAGCTTACCGGATCGCACCCCGAATGTGCATTTGTTGGGGTTCAACTTCAGTTGGTACTTCCTCAGACGCTTGAACAATTTGAGCAGATTTACCAGATGGTCTTCTTCAGTAAGGGACTTGGCGATCATATCATCCACATAACACTCTATTTCTTTATGGATCATGTCGTGGAATAATGTCACCATAGCCCGTTGATATGTTGCACCAGCGTTCTTAAGTCTGAATGGCATCACTTTGTAGCAGAACGTGCCCCAGGGCGTGATAAATGTTGTCTTCTCCATGTCTTCAGGTGACATCTTGATCTGGTTGTATCCTGAAAATCCGTCCATGAAGGAGAATACCGAGAACTGAGCCGTATTATCTACCAATACGTCAATGTGAGGTAATGGAAAATCATCTTTCGGGCTGGCTCTGTTCAGATCCCGGTAGTCAACGCACATCCTTACTTTGCCGTCCTTCTTAGGCACAGGCACAATATTAGCAACCCACGGCGGATAGCTAGTTACAGCAAGGAATCCGGCATCCCATTGCTTTTGTACCTCTTCCTTGATTTTCATAGCCATGTCCGGACGAGTGCGGCGCAGCTTCTGTTTAACTGGCGGGCATTCTTCTCTCAAAGGCAGCTTGTGCACGATGATATCGGTATCCAACCCTGGCATGTCTTGGTACGACCAAGCAAACACATCTACATACTCTTGAAGCAGGTCCATCAGTTGTCTCTTCACCGAGTCTTGCAGGCAGGCCCCGATTTTAACCTCTTTCACATCTTCATCTGTACCAAGATTGATCACTTCAACCTCCTCCTGGTGAGGAGTAATAACCTTTTCCTCTTGTCTTAACAACCTGGCTAGCTCTTCAGGAAGCTCATACTCTTCTTCAACCCCTTCATCAACTTGATTGATTGGATTGTCAAAGTCATACGAAGTCATAGTCGTGCTGTTGTCGGTGCTGTCTGGAAGGCACTCTCTACAAGGGTTAAGTTGTTCATTTTAGTGATCTGATTTTAATTTTTATTTAGAAAAGTGAAATGAAGTTGTCATTTTGAAAACACCGCCATTTATTTTTTTGTACAAAAAAGAAAAATAGGAAAACAGTGAACGGAAAAGAAAAAGACTTGTTTGCAAAAAGATGTCTGATATTTCATTAATTGATCTTGTTTGCACAAAAAGTACAGATGGCCCGATTACAAAATGAGTCTTGTCATCTTGGGCAAGATGCAAGACTTTGATGCATGCTTATAAAAATACAGGAAATAATAATTACTCTGCATGAGTAACTCTTATAATTTCCTGGGAAGACCAGTTCGAGACACTGCTCCCCGGGATCTTTGGACGAATCCAGCTTTCCAGGTTGCGCTCCTCTTCCAGCTCGTCTTCCAGACAGTTGATAGCATCAGGGGTAAGCATCCCCCCACTGACAAAACCAGGCTCTCCAGCAGCCTTTGCTTGATGTTGAGTTGGTTTGTAACCCAACCCGAATTTGTCTTTCTTCTCCTCCACAGCTAAAACCTTGCCCCAGCCTAGGGCAGTTCCTTCCTCAACAACCTTCCGGGCTTGTTGGTAAGATGACATGGAGATCCCAGATACAGCAGATGCCTCATTTACATTCAAAGCTTCAAACCCCTGGCTCATTGTTTCATGGATCTCCCCATCCATTTCAATGTACTTATAGGTTGCCAGGTGGCTGACAAAAATGTCCTCTTCCCCACAGATTGTAACAACTTGGCCTTCCCACTCAAATTTTAACTTTTGGTGAAGGGTAGATGTTATTGCGCCGGCGGCGTGAATCCAGGGTCTACCCAACAAACAGCTGTAGGCGGGCTGAATGTCCATCACATAAAAGATAGTTTTAAAGGTCTGTGGGCCAATTGTCACAGGCAGCTCAATCTCTCCCAGAACCGATCTCTTAGAACCATCGAAGGCCCTTACTACCAGGTTGTTGGGTCTCAATGCCAATCCATCATATTCTAACTTCACCAAGGCCTTCTTTGGTAAGACATTAAGGGATGACCCCGTGTCCACCAGCACGTGAGAAAGGACTGCTCCTTTGCATTCCATGGTTATGTGCAAGGCTTTGTTGTGGTTGCGGTCATCCGCTGTCAAGTCAGTATTGGTGAACCCTAGCCCATTGCTAGCAGTAACATTTCCAACCACGGTTTCCAACTGGTTGACAGTAATCTCCTCAGGCACGTAAGCTGCGTGCAAGACTTTGAGTAGTGCATTCCGATGGGCTTCGGAGCACATAAGCAGTGAGAGGATAGAGATCTTGGATGGCGTCTGGTGAAGTTGATCCACAATTTTGTAATCACTCTTTTTGATGATCCTCATAAACTCATCAACTTCTTGATCGAACGGCGTCTTCAAGGCTTCTTTAACAACTTGATCTTCCTGCACCGGGCTCTTCCCTTTTGCCTTGGCAGCAGCTTCTGCTTCGGCAGTAGGTCTTTGAATTGGTGGAGCAAAGAGACGTCCGCTTCGAGTGAAGCCTCCGCCTCCACCCACATTATCTACTTGTGGTGCAGGTGTTGATGTTTCAAGAGTGATTCTTTTTCCTTCGCAGTACACGTCTGAGCCATAGTGCCAAGGGATGGCCCTATTGCTTTCATATGGTACTGGTCCAGGCACCGTGACAGTGACTGGACTGATTGCTGCTGCTGAAGGGTCTGTAATTGTTTGTGGATCATAAAAGATTGTAACTGGTGCTCTGGTGGGAGCAGCACCTCCTGAATGGTAGGCAAAGTTGTTCTCAGGATCATAAAATATTGTGACAATAGAGACATCTTCATGATTTGTCGCTGGAGTTGTAGGAGACAATGGTGGAAGAATGGATGTTGTCGTTGTAGGAGCTTCATAATGGAGTGATGCTGAAGTTGTAGCAGGAAAATTTGTTGTAAACTGATCAGTTGAGATGATGGATGAAGTACTTGTTGATGAAGCCGAAGAATTGTCAGGAACAATAGTTGCTGCAGTTGTAGGAGGTTCTGAAACCGTTGCTGATGATACTGCTGGATTTGTTGGAAATGATGTGGTGATCTGAAGCTGGCCACTCTGAATAAGGCTGTCTATGCCATTCCTCAAATTATCGCACCCATTTACAGAGATATTGCAGTAAGCACAACCCAATTCACAACCTGGGAACATCTGACATTCCAAGAGCTGAGCCTTGATTTCTACCAATGGTGTCCTGATCTGTCCCACACTGGTTATTGAATAAGACGGCTTGTCTTCTTCAATAGCGTTAATTCTAGGACCACCGTGGTTCGGCATAGGATTTTTGTTGACATTGGGTGGCGGTGCAAAATTCAGAGCTTTCGAGTCCACCAGGTCTTGTACCTTCATATGCAGAGCTCTACATTTTTCTGTACTATGGCCAGGTGCGTTTGAATGAAAGGCACACCTAGCATTGGAGTCATAGTTCCTGGGTAGACTGTTGGGATCCGGAGGTGCCAACGTTCTTAGCTCAACCAGGTTGAGTTTCAGAAGCTGTGGCAGCAAAGTAGCATATGGCATTGGGATCGGATCGATCACTCTGTTAGCTTGAGATGGCCTCTGTTGGAAAGGCCTTTGTTGACTGTTGTTGTTGGTGTTGCTGTTGTTGTAATTCCTTGGAGGATACTGATTTTGCTGATGGTACTGAGGTTGCGGCTGATAGTTTTGCTGTGGAGGTTGATAGACGGGTTGAGGATGAGCTGGAGCAGGAATGGTGACTGCTGCTATTGACCTTTGAACATATTGGGGCCTGCCCCTGTTTGAATGGATGGCATTGGTCTCGCCAGTTCTTCTTGGGCCTGCAAAAGGCTTTCTTGTACTACTGGACGAGCTTGCACCGTTGTCTGAGATCTTTCCCATTTTTAACAAGCTTTCAATTCTCTCCCCGGCTATGACAACATCTGCAAAGCTAGTGGAAGAGAAAGCAGCCAACCTGTCAATATATGTTCCCTGAAGGGTGTTCATGAACATATCTGCCATTTCCCGTTCAGACATAGGTGGTTGAACAGCAGCAGCCAGTTGCCTCCATCTTTGTGCATATTCTCGGAAACTTTCCCTTGACGACTGTGACATTCCCATTAGGAGGGTCCAGTTGGGTGCCATGTCTAAGTTATACTGATACTGTCTGATGAAGGCCTCTGCCAGGTCCTTCCAGCATCTTATAGTTGCCCTTGTCAAGTGAGAGTACCATTCTCTTGACGCTCCGGTTAAGCTGTCTTCGAAATAGAACATCCAGAGCTTCTCATCCATTGTATAGGCCTTCAGCCTTCCCAGAAATGACTGTAAATGAGTCCGGGGGCATGAAGTCCCGTTGTATTTTTCAAAGCAAGGAGGCTTGAACTTATGGGGGATCCTGACCCCGTCTACCAAACCCATGTCCATGACGTCGAAGCCCAAAGAGTTTTGAGATTCTAAGGACCTCAACTTCTCAGCTATCTCATCCAATCTCCTATCATAAGCTTCTTCCCCAGCACCCATTACCGTGAATTGGTCCTCTTGGGGGTCTTCTTGAAGTACCCTAGCTGCGGTGGCAGTCCCTTGAACATTTGCAGGAATATTGACCTCAGGATGGAGGTGTGGTCCAAATACCGGAGGGTTAACGTGAGGTTGGACTCTTTCATTGTTACTGGTACCGGCAGTCCCTATATGTGGATCCTCTTGATTTTGCCTTTCCACCATGGCCCTCAATCTTTCCTGGCTCTGAGCCATGTTGTTCATAACTTCCATAAACTGAGTCATTTGATTCCTCATTTCTAGCCTTTCATTTGCCATTTGATTTCTGACCTCAGTGAGGTCCTGCTGCATCTGATCCATCTGAATTCCCGGAAGGTTGTTTCGGGTTGGATAACGGTGCGGACGGTTGAGGGGAAATACCCGGCGCCTAGCACTAGTTCCTGATTTATCACAACAGAGGTTAGCAACAACAAAAACAAAAGACCTACAAAACAAACAAAGGGTTAGCATGCAATGCAGTTATGCTTATTTGTTCTCAAGGTATCCGGTTTGGCCTTCAGTTTTGACCCTTCCAGACCCTTGAAGATGCTGTCGTTGTTGCTTGATGAAAGCTCAGATGAAGCAAACTAACACAAATACATTACAGAAGGTGAAATAATACAACTTGTTCATTTTACAACACAAGCCCTCTAAGGGGTCAAAATACAGTACAAGAAAATAAAAAGTACATGGAAAGAAAGCAACAACAAGCAAATGATCAAACACCAAGACCAAACTCATCCTCACGAACTTCCTTGAGAAGTGCTTCGGTCACAGGATCAGCCGGACGCTCCGTAAGATTCCTGATGAGGAGATTCCGGGTTGCAATAGCTGCTGCCAGCTTTTTGTGCTGAGTTTGGTCCTTGGACCTCTTCACCCCTGCTTTGATTTTCAGCTCCGATATCTCCCTCTGGGCTGCTGCCAAGGCTTCTTGTTGTTCTTTTGCACTAGCTTCCAGTTGCTCCATCTTGTCTTGAACTCTCTTGTCCTCCAGGGTACGAGCCTCGGTGATCCTGACCCACCGGGCTTGACTCTCTTTTAGATACAAGTCTGTCCTTGCTCTCTGAAACTGGGCTTCTTTGCAAGCATTCTTCAGAATTTGTTCACCGGCCTTAGACTTTTTGATATAATCCCCAGACTTCTCAATCTTAGTCAGATGCTCTACTCTCAACTTCTCCAGTCTCTCAATCTCCCTTATACCTTCACTCCTCTCCCGGAGGGTCTTCTGCAAAGCCTGGGTTAGCTTCTCATTTCTTTCCTTCAAGCTCTCAAACTCCTCCAAACTGATAGTGGGAGGGGGTGGTGCTGAAGATGATTCAGGCATGTCTTATATGGTAAAGGGCATCCCAGAGAATTGGGCCCTGGCACGGGACCACTCATAATATTGTGCTGATGCCACATTATTGCACTTCCCCAGAATAGTCACTCCCTTGGTTTGAACATTATCCCAGGCCCAGGCAGCCTGCCTAACAATAGCCAAATTAATCTTGTTCTCACAATAGAGAGTCTCAACCAAGTCCTGTGCCCTAGGAGTGTGGACCAGTGCATAGCCCAGTTGCCTTCTGAACAGCAGAGGATTGTAATTGATACTACCCTTAACTCCTATTAAAGGCACATTGGGAAAATGCCCACAGCTGGTGATAATATCCCTGCCCTTGGTGCTCTGAGTGCACCATCTGATGTCAGCTGAAGTTAGAACAGTGAGTCTCTTAGCCCAGTTATTCTGCTGATGAGGGTTTAGAAATGCATCTGTCCTGGGTAGATGCCTGAGAAGCCAAGTGTGGAACAATGGAGCACAACACCTCACTAATCTCCCCCTCTGCTTTTCATTCCTCTGATGCACTGAATAGTAAAGATCCCCCAATAAAGTTGGCACTGGGTTCTTCAGGATGAACAAATGGATTGCATTCTTGCTAATGAATCGAGGCTCATCTGCAAACAACACAATTCCATATACACTTAAGGCCAACAAAGCACAAACAGCTTTCCACTCCCCCAGAGAAGCTTTCAAGGTAGCTTGAGAGATCAGGAAGTCCAGATGGAAACCAGGAATTCCAGCTTTGGAAGTCATATGTTGCTCAATCAAAACAGGTTCCAGATGCAAAGCTTTTGCTACTTCTCCATTAGCAGGAAAGACCATCTCAGGGTTGTAAGGGATTCCAGTCCTGATGGGCAAACCAACCAATGAAGAGTACTCTTCCAATAAGGGACCCATCTGAAAGTCTTGAAAGGTGAAACATCTCAGTGGAGGGTCATAAAACTGAATGCAGGTGTGGATCAAGCTTCTCTGTGATGAGTCCAGATCCATGACCATATCAAGTATATCTCCATAACTCTCCCTGAACAAAGGTATGTGATCTGGAGTGATCAGGGTCTGAATCCTCCTGATGTCTGATAACTCTGGCTGGAAGAAGTGATAGGTGATGTTGCTCTTTTTAGGAGCCATGATGCTGAGACTGAGTAGGTGCTGATGATAATACTGAAGAAATGGGCCACTGACTGGCTGGTGCAGGTTATAACTGAAGCAGATAGCTGGTGAAGATAGGTCAGTACTGAAGATGGGGTCAAAACCAAAACCAAATGAAGGTGGATACCCTGAAACACAAATAAGCAAATGTCAATATGATGCAATGATTATGTATGCAAATGAAATGCAAGGGTCTGTGACTGAGCTGGATCTGATCAAACTGCTCTGATAGGTCCAAGTGTGTTCAAGAATTCCAGATGGAGGTCTATAAATCCAGTAACCAAGGTGGGGGACTCAAATAAAGAGCCACATGTCCAGGGTTTTAGAATCACAAGAACTGTCCAACATGGAGTACTCTTAACAAATCAAAGTAACAGGGTATTCTGAGGTCAAGGTACCTGCAAACCTGTAAACAGCCCAACCCCCTCACAGGTGGTGTTCTAAAACAAAGATCCTCAGACTTGGATCAGTTATGAGAAGTGTAAACACTTCTAACCCGGAGGTACAGTGTTTACAATAACCATAACAATTCCTCCTCTAATTCACCTCAGTTTCTAAAGGTCAATACTAAAAGGTCATCCAGACTTAGCAGGCTTCCCAGATAGCCCTAGCATTGCAGGAAATCTGCAACACAGAGTTCTCAAGAAGAAACCCATATCTGAACCGTGTTTCATATTCCCGCACCAGACCGAAATGGAATGGGAAAGAATATGATTCACTCTAGCCTAGGTGTCACTCAGGTCCCAGGTATAGGACCTTAACTCTCAATGGAACACCCACCCACCAAAGCAAAACCAGATCCAGCCAGACAACATGACAGTATGATATGTACAAAAGCAATAAAGAAAGCAGTAAAGTAACTGTACATAAAGCAAAAAAATAAAACATACACAAACACAAATAAGCACATAACACCCCAGTAAACACAAATCAATCAAGCGCTAGGAGGAACCCACAAAAAGAACCAGAAGCCCTGGTTGCAGTATAAGGGTCCCCAGCAGAGTCGCCAAGCTGTCGCTCCCGACAAATGGGAATGGCCCAGATGAAGGTACAGACGCGAACGGTCGACAAAAGGGACAGTGAGAACACACAGCCGTGAACTCACTGGAGATGAATAGAGTCGCCAGCTAGGCATTTTTATCCCGGAGGAAAGGCAATGCTGCATAGGCCTAGAAAAAGATGGATAAGACGGTTGCGAACCAGAGAGACTGAGAAAGGGGGTTGGTTACAACCTGGGAAGGTATTAGCACCCAGATTGTCCGTCGTACTCGACGGGATCCACGCTTGAAAGATTTGTGTTTTAAAGGGGTAGTGTCAGTGCAATCTGTGCATAAAGTAACTGGAAAAGAATGTACAGGTGTCAGTGCAAGGGAAGAGTGAAGTGAAATATGAAAGTGTCAGTGTAAGAAAAGGAATAAGATGATCAAGACCATGAGGCTAAGAGAATGAGGCTAGAAAGAGGGGGGATATACAGAGACTTTTGTTCGATAACTGTTAAGTTATGCCTACGTATCCTCTCGTGCAATGAGGAAGTCAGAACACCGTAGTTCGACCCAAAGAGACTGAAAGATGAATTGACTTGTGAACTGCTTACTTGTCTATGCTCAAGTGTATGACCTGTCTGGCTCAGGTGCAGACTGTCTTGCATTAGACGGAAGAAGCAAGTTCTCGTTTATGAGTGAATGAGATGAGAAAAGAATCCCGAAGGAGACGATTATTGTTTGTTTTTGTGTTTTCAGTCTTTTATTGCTTTTTGAAGTTTGTCATAAGTTAATGAGCTTAAGCCTAAACCAGTGGATTTAGTAAACTCATCACATCTTCTCTCTGATTAGGGGTAATGAGAATACCTTAAGTGTGAAGTCAGATTCTCACACTTAATCACCTTTGGTGTAGGATTAAGATCATTAACCTACTTGTGATTATTTACATGTTTTTGGTGTTTTTGTTTAGTGTTGAGTAATGATGTTAAGCCATAATCAGGGATTAAACAGACTCATTACACCATCCTAATAGAAGGATAATAGATGAGAATGTTTAAGCTGAGGAAAGCTCCTCAACTTAATCCATGATTAGGGGTTAAACTCATGACAAAACAAGCCTTTGATTAAGTGGATTTTATTTAATGATATGATGATGAAGTGAGTTTTAGGGTTTATAAGACAACTTGAGGGGGACTTGTCCATTAACACTAGGGTTAGTCCTTCTTAACCAATTAAGGAAGAATTAGAACCCTAATGCAAGGCCCAAGTTACAAGTGTGATGTCTTGATGATTATTAAGTGAATTGATTAAGAGATTTAAACACATTAAGGGTTTAACACTTAGGATTAAAGTTATACACTCCATCCTAAGAGAAGGATGCAGGCATAAGCTTAATCACAAAGCCTTAAAGCCTTTAGGGTTTAGTCCCTGATTATGAGATGAGAAGAGAAGACTCAAAAGAGACACAAAGGTAAAACTAAGAGGGGAGACTAATCAAAACCCTAAGTCATTGTCATGCTTGGTTGTTCCTAAGGTTTGTGAGGTTTTCAAGAGCAATCTTCAAAGAGAACCACCAGGAAGCAGATGAACAGGATCAAGAGAAGCAAAGTAACTTGCTTCATCCAAGAAGTCAAGTCACTTGAAGAAAGAAAGTAAGAAGAACAAGAATGAGCAAGCTCAATCTCAAACACAAGCATAAATGCAGCAATGGATGCAAGAGAGACGAAAAGAAAAATTATGAGAAGTGAAGGCAAATTCACTTCTCAAGTCACTTACCACCTGAAATGTTAGAAAGAAATGCAATGCAATGCAAAAATGAGATGAGATGATATGAAGAGAAACAAAACCAGCAGCATGTTGATGATGAAAATGATGCTATGAGATGCTACAAACATGAGGCAAGGCATGGAGATGTTCATACAAGATCATGGATGCAAATGATGCAAGCTTAGAAGCATGGATACACATGAAAAGTCATGAAACATACATGGCATACAACATGGCAAATGCAAGATGCAATGATCAAACATGCTTTCTATATGTCTTATGATGTCAAATGAATCAAATGGATGCTTGAAATGTCATGGCAAGTCAAGTTATGCAAGAGAATGCAAGAGGTATGCAAATGAAAGCTCAAATTAGGGTTTATGAAACAAACACCAAACAAAACTCAAAAACAGAAGCAAACCCTAAGATAAAAAATGGAAAATGCCATCCTAAGGAACCCTAAACCTATACTAAACCAAAGTCCAAAGGGGAGGTCTCAACTCTCAACCAATCTCAAGTTATGATTTTTCTAAGTTATTAGGGTTTTTAGGGTTCCTAAACAAAAGAAATGCCAAGAAAATTGAAAATGAAGGAACAAATCATGGCCTTTTAATCCTAGAAACTACATGCTAAACACAAAACAATGCAAGAAGAACCAATGTCCAACTCCTCTTAGATAGGCAGAAATGAATTTTTGAACTTATGATCAAAATAATGCACCAAAAATGATTTAATTCAATGGAAAATTCTCAAAATGCATCAAGATCAAAAAAGAAATTTGGTTTGAAGGTTGGACAATGTTTCTAAATGTCTTAGAACATTTCATGAATTTTTTGGTGATTTTTAAATACCTAAAAGTATTTTTAATTAATTAATTTCCATTAATCAATTAAAAATAATCTTTTAAATATTTAAAAATACTTTTTTAATGATAAAAAATAAAATAAAAATATTTTTGGGTTTTAAAAATTAATAAAACTTTTAAGAAAAAGTTTCATAATTTTTAAGACATTTTTGCTATTTTTAATAAATTATGCAAATAAAATGAAAAGAAAATGAATTAAAATTAAATAAAAGGGAAAGTCAGCCAAATGGAAGGCTGAGATGAGCCCTGGGTTTGAATGCGTTGACTGGCGCGTGAATGGAGGGTCCAGATGGCCTCAGAGTTAATTAATCATGATTATCTTAATTAAATAAGATTAGGGCAAATGAATGAATCTGAGCCTTCCATTCGCGCGGGGAGTCAAACATTTCAACGCATCCAACGCCCCGAATTCAAACAAACATTAATGACCTGAGATTAGGGCTAATGACATTCAGGCTGCCGGAGAAGACTTCCGGTCGTCTTCTCCGGCCAGCATCTCCCCTGAAAAATCCCCAAAACCCCAAAAGCTAACTAAAATGAAATCTAAGAATTGGGAAATGATCTCCAACCACTCACGAATCAAAACCCTCTCTCAAAACAAATTTATACTTCCTAACTAAGCTGAATCGAAGAAAATAAGAACTAGGGCACGCAAGTTTCAGAGAGCAATTAAATGTTCATTTCATCACCATTTCAAAAACTGAAAGCATATTCGTGATCAGGAAGGCACAAAGAGCAAGTTTAGAACAAGAGAAATGATTTCTGGAAAAAATATTTTTCAAGCTACCTGAGATTCGAAGTTTTCACTCTGATGACTTTCTGACCACTTCTCCTTGTGCAATCCACTCCACTTGATCCCCTGATGATGTTTGAATGCGCAAGAGGAATTTATGTTGGCTGGTTGATGAGTTTAGACAGCTTCTGCTTCAACTCAGTTGAAAATGGCAATGGAGTTTCAGGCAGTTTCAGGTCATTATGAATGGTTCTTTGTGATCCAGATGGTGAGTGGAGAAGGTCTGTGGTGTTTGTTTGTATGTTTGTGTGCTGTGGAAGGAGTTTCGAATGAAACTGCAAGTTGAGGTGAGAAATGGCAGTGGGGTGTTCTTGCTTGTTTCAGGCCTGGCTCTTGGTGGTTTTAGGTCTATGAAGTATGGTGAGTTGAAGTGTGGAAATGGTTTTTGTGTTTGAAGGCTGGGCAGAGAGTTTCGAAGACAAATGCAGCTTGGTGTGTTTTGGTGTATGTGATGAATGAGTGAGTTTTCCCCTTGCTTCTTGATATCTTTGGCTTGCCAAATGATAATGTATTTTAATCCTATAGGTCAGATGATGTGACCTGGCCTATAGTAATTGGTAAGTTTGCTTTTGCTCAAAAGTCAAATTTGGTGTAAGGAAAGTATGGCTCATGATCTAGGCAAGTACAAGCATGGGGCTGCGCAGCAAGGGTGAGGGGAAAGGCTAGCCAAAGTCAGCAGCCAATGTCACAAGTTGTAGGAAGTGATCATGATGATTTTGCAAGTTGTTGCCTTATGGTTCACATGTGATTCCTTTGTCCAACCAACCATAAACCATGGGCATTCTTGGTCCAATTCTGACTTTTAAGGCCTAAGGAATGTTTGTGTCATGGTTTGAAATGAATTAGAGGTTGCAATTGGCTTTAGTTCATGATCTTGCAAAATTCTCATTTGAAGCATGCCTTGAAAATCAATGATTTTTGCCAACTTTGTCACACCATAACTTTTGATCCAAGAAGAGTTTGATCATGTTCTTGTACTTTTTGGAAAGGAAAAGATGAGATCTACAACTTTCATGACCAAAGTTTTTCCATTTGAAGCATTTTTGGATCAAGAATCAAGGCTTGAAAAATGACCTAAAATGAAGCATTCTTGAAAAGTCAACCATGCCCAAAAAGTCAACATTTGCAAAACTTCCAAATTCTTGATTTCTATGAACTTCAAACTCCTTCCATGATCAAATAAAGATCATATACACTCAAAATGATGAAGATCACCCATTGGTTGGGTCATTGGGGGCCTCAGATGCCCTGATTTTGCACTGACTTGTCTGAAAAGTCAACCCTTGATCAGATGACTTTCCCATGGAATTTCTTCATGAAAATTGATATGCATACTCCCTATACCATATAGAGACCAATGGAAACAAGAATGACCAAAAAACTTGGATTTATGGCCTCTGAAACCAAAACCCTAATTTTAGGTCAACTGTGCAGTCAAGCTTGGCTCTGCATCCACTCAAACCCTAGTTCTTGTGATTCCTTTGCATTTTTGACTTTGAGAAGATGTAATATGATACTTGAACACATATGGATCCCTTTGAAGTGATTGGTTGCCTTTGGAGTGGCTCAATGGCTCTTGGGTTGCTCAGATCACAAACCCTAGATGCAAATGACTTAAAAACTATGCAGTGAATCAAAAATGAAATATGAGATGATATGATTGTGTTCATGCATATGATAATGATAACAAGCCATGGTGAAATGGGTGAGGGCAAATTTGGGGTGTTTACACCATCGTTCCACTCCATTCAACCAAAAGCAAGCCTTGTATGTTTCACACCATAAGTCGTGCGTCTCAGCACCACGCAACCGACCCACCCGATCCATCGTTTTATCCCGTTTACATTTCATTCACGTTTTTACCCACCACGACTTAGGAGGACCATATTGTGCACTATTAACTTCTTTTACTTGCATTTCTAGTTTAGTATCTTTTAGGTAGATTTAATATTTCAAACCTCATTAACCATAGGTCATCATTGAATTCCATTGATTTAGGGTAAGTCTAGTTTTCCTTAGAAGTTTTCCTTTTATAACTTGAGTCTCACTTCTCATCTTAAAAGAAAAGCAAAAACACTTAATAAAGTAAAAGGTGTACAATGCGCCACGAGCCTTAAGCTATACGGGAAATGATTAGTGGAGGTCTCCTTCATTCTTCTAGGATGCTTTACAAACGTTCCATTGGGAGCGATCTTGGAAAGTATTCGCTCCTGTGTCATAGTCTTTAGTGTTGTACATTCAATAAACACAAATTCAAAACATTTCTTATAAAAGACAACAAACCAAGAAGTCACGTCTTCTCTTCTCATCTCATACTCTTTGCGGACGAACATGACTTGTCTCGACAGTTCAAACAACGATACGGTAAACACCCTCGAGTCAGAGCCGGTAACACTTGAGCTAGAGCTATGGCAATGTCATCCTAAAAATCACAAACGAGTGTAAGCCTTAGTTAGACGAACTACGGCGTCTCTGATCCTCATTTATCCCGATGAGGTACGTAGGCAGTGGGGTAGGGCCCATTCGAGCACAATCTTTCTTTTTCCCTACATTTTCCCATTTTATTTCCATTTGTCAATTCCATTTCTTTTCTCATTTCCATTTCATTCCAGATAGCCATTCTCTTATTCAAACAGCATACCATTTCTCACCCTTTGAAAACAGACTTATAAGCGTGGATCCCGTCGGGTACGGCGGACGAATTGGGGTGCTAATACCTTCTCAATTCGTAATCGACTTCCGTATCCAGATCTTTGGTTCGCAAGGCCTCGTCCTTTTCCTTCTTCCTTAGGTTTGTGCAACATTACCTTTCCCGTTCCTTCGGGATAAAAATGTCTGGCTGGCGACTCTACCTTTTCCGCACCACTTTCGCGTTTGTACTAGGATGAAAATCCCGGGAGCGACAGCTGGCGACTCTGCTGGGGACTTTTAGAAATTCTAATTTCCCTTTTGAGAGTCAATCCTAGCGCTTGTCTGTTTCTATTTTCTTTGGGTACTTATTCATTCGCTGTTATGCTTTAGTTTAGCTTTACCGTTTTGTTTACAGTTTATCGCTTTCCTTTACAGCTTTATTTACAGCTTTCTGCACTTTACTTTACTGTCGCATATACTGGCATATATTGTACTGGCTGTTCTGGTTTTCCTTGGAGGGATGGGATTATTGTGAGATAAGCCAAATACCCGGCTTGAGTATACACATAGGATTTAGAGTGGGCAGTCGTGTGGCTTGCGTGGTCTTGAGCACGTGTAGTTTTCACGAGTCCCACACCCAGATCAGGCTCTCTTGGGATATGTTCTATACTGCCTAGGCAGACCATAGAATGTTCTCACCTGAGCTGCTAATACTGGGAACCGATCATCGAGGACCTTAGTGGAAACAACCCTCTCCAGTGGTGACAGTGGCAGACCACATTTCGTGGCAAACCCATTCGCACCCGAGGGCCCACTAAGAAATCTCATAGGATGACCTTGTTCTCTCGTAGGAACCTGGTTAAAGCAACTGGTCGTATGACGGTAGTATTGTACCCTTCGGGATGAATGTACTATTGTTTCTCGACTTCAGTGCTTGAAGCCGGGAACTTATGAGGGATGCTTGTTTTTCCGGAATTCAGCTGAGGCCTCCCTGAGTAGTACATAATGCCAAACCGATTCCCTGATTTGGTCATGAGCCATTTTTCAGAAATGGTGAACGTATTATTGCTATTCGGCTTTGAGAGTCCGTGATGTTGACCCGTAGTAGCATACCCGTGAGATTGGGAGGGGTTTACAGGTTCGCAGGAAAACTAAACCTTCAACCTACCTTGTTCTTGATACTTGGGTTTTTTCTTCTACTCATGATCTGGTATTCTTGACAGTCGGTATTCAGGCAAAATCAGAAGGCAGTACAACAGTTCCCAGTATATGCAACAGTGATCACATGCCATTGCATTGCATCACATCATCCGCATACTTGCATTCCTAACGCATGTTTATTCATTTGCAGGGTTGCATATCCCGTCCTTGATTCCAGTTGTGGGTATTGATCTATGAGCATGGAATCCAAGAAGAATACTAAGTGTATTATCTCCTACAAGGTTTATCAGCCTGTTGTGAAAGAAATTCTCAAAGTAAAGGCCTTAGCTCCTCCAGAAGTTCTGAATGTCTTTAAGCAGGATTACTGATGGATTTTGTATTTCATAGAGCCCATCAGTGACTATGCTTTCAGAGGGATGCACACCTTGCTACAGTTTTATGATCCACGGCTTAGATGTTTCGTACTTTCTGATTTCGTGTTGGCACCTAGAGGAGTATTCGAGCATCCTGAGAGTTTCCGTGAAGGACTGTGCACCATTCTTTGGGACCAAGATTGATCCTGACTTCAAAGATGTAGCAACTGCTCTTTATTTGAGCAAGTCATTATTGGAAGACCGGATTGACAGCAAAGGAGGCTTCCGAGGATATCATTTGAGTTTCTTGTTAGATGAGGCTACCAAAGCAGCTGAGGCAAAAAGTTGGAGCACCTTCAATGCGATCCTAGCTTTGTGTATCTATGGAATCACTTTGTTCCCGAACATGCCGAACTTCGTGGATGTTGATGCTATTCGCATTTTCATAGCAAAGAATCCTATTCCTACTCTCCTAGGTGATCTCTACCACTCTGTGCATTATAAAAATGAGAAACGAAGGGGTGGAATGTTGAATTGTTGCGCGACTGTATTCTACAAGTGGTTTACACGCTTTCTTCCACAATCAGGAGCTTTTGAGAAGACGAAGAACACCCTTGAATGGTCGGAAAGATTGATGGGTTTGCAAGCAAAGGACATTGTATGGGTTAATCAGGGTTTGCGGTGCATTGACATTCTTCATAGTTGCGGAGGATTCCCTAATGTTCCATTGATCGGGAGGAAAGGGGGAATTAATTATAACCCTTCTCTCACGGTTAGACAGTTTGGGTATGCTTTAAAGGAACCACCAGCTGATGTGGACATCACAGAGTCCTTGTACTTCCAATCAACGGATGGATTCGAGATTGCTCAGAAAGCTTCTAATGCTTGGCATAGTCGAAAGACAAGAGGGAAGAAGACTTTGGGAGTAGGGAATTGTCGAATGTATCCACTGTTTGCAGAATGGTTAAAAGAGCGGGTTGAAGTGTTACTGTTACCATTTGGGCCTGCGCCTCTTCTATATCCCACGGTCACTGAACAACCTACCACAGTTAGCATTGAAGAGTTCAACAAGATGAATATGGAAAGAGACAGTTTGTTAATGGAGAATGCACAGTTAGGTCAGGAGCTTGCTAAACCTAATCACGCCAGACTTGAGATTGAGTGGAAAGCTCAGGAAGATGCTGAGAGGCATGCTATTGCAAGGAAACAGTGTGAGGTTGAGTTAGCCCGGTATGAGAGGTTCGAGTTTGCTACTAGAAGTTCTTCCAAGGAACACATTGACACTAGAAGGCAAATGGATCAGAAGACCTTGATGTTTGAGAACATGAAAAAGAGACATGCTGCTTACAGGATCAAAAGAGAGGAACGAGACAAAGTTCAAGCTGAAGAGATCGCGAGTAAGCTAAAGGAGAAAGACGAAGAGATGGCCGGTAAGTTGAGAGAAAAAGATGCAGAACTTGCTAAAACCCGAGAAAAAGCTGCTTACTACAAACGGATGATGATCTGCTATCAGAAGAAGCTGAAGAGGTTTGAAGACAACCAGGTGCAGACAAAGGAGTTGGTAGAAGTTCCAAAGGCAGGACCGATCATTGACTCAGATCTAGATGGAGGATCGCATTGACAAAGACATCTTTCTGTTTGCTTGTATGTTGTGGGATTACCATCAGGACTATTGATGGAATCTTTTTATCATTGTACTTCTGTTTGAATCCATGCTTTGGGTGTTTTGACTATATCAACAAAATTCTTATCATAAAAAGATCTCTTTGCTACCATTCTATGTTCTCTCACTTTGTGATCACTGACACATCTGACACATTTGCAAAAACACGTCGGTCTCCGTATTCTTGGAATTGTTTGGCACGTTTGCTACACACACACACCTTATATTATCAACACTGCTTGTTATTTACAGCAAAAAGAGCTTCTGTCTTCATCAAACCCACAAAACTGGAATCAGGGGATGGGATGCCCTAAAAATGAATCGACATGCCATAACATTCATTTCCGGCATATCATATTCTTGTGTTTTTTCAGGTTACCCAGGGTTTCTAACTTATTTGATTGCAGGCAATATAACTGGTCAACGCGTTCACCGATATCCGACTAAAAGAAACCGAGTAAGGATGGCTGAACGAATGCAGACAGATCTCAATGAGCTCCGACAGAAGATGGATCAGTTCATGGAAATGATGGCCGGCATGGCCCAGAACCAGGAGCGTCTCCTGTTGATGGTTGAGCAACCTCATGGGAATGTTAATACGGGAACACCGGCTGAGAATGTGGATTCTAACGCTGCCCGTAATGGAGAACCTAATCCAAATAGGACCACAACACGTAATGCAGGTTTAGAAGACAATCAAGAAGACCAGTTCACTCTACTGGATGCTGATATGGGTAACATGAATGAGATCAACAATCGCAGGTATGAAGAGCTGTCAGAGAAGATCAAGGCCATGGAATGTCAGAATTCCTTGGGTATCGATGTAACCAGTCTCGAGTTAGTACCAGGAGTCAGAATCCCTCCAAAGTTCAAGGCACCATCGTTTGACAAGTACAACGGCAGCACGTGTCCTAGGACTCACATTCATGCGTACTTTGGAAGAATCTCGGCTCATACTGATGACGAGAAACTTTGGATGCATTTCTTCCAAGACAGTTTATCTGGAGCTTTGTTGAGCTGGTACATGAAGTTGAGTCGGGTCTCTATTCGAAGTTGGAAAGATCTAGCTGAGGCATTCCTCAAGCAGTATCAATACAACATTGATATGGCTCCGAATCGCACCCAGTTGCAGAACTTGTCTCAAGGACCTAAAGAGAGTTTTAAGCAGTATGCCCAGAGGTGGCGTGAGCTGGCCGCACAGGTTCAACCTCCATTGCTGGATCGGGAAATGGCCGACATGTTTATGGGCACCTTGCAAGGTGTTTACTTAGATCGTCTGGCCGCCTGCCCGTCCATTGGTTTCTCTGATATCATCATTGCTGGAGAAAGAATAGAGAATTTTCTGAAAATGGGAAAGATCCAGGATGCAAGCAGTGCTAGTTCTTCTGGTGTGAGAAAGCCTTTTGGCAACGGTCAAAGAAGAAGAGAAGGCGAGACGAATGCTGTGTATAGAGGCCGAGACAGAAGTTATTCTCAAGGTTACCACCAAGCAGCTGCAGTGACTATTACTCCACAGGTTCAACAACAACGACCCTAGGGTCAGCAACAACAGGTACAGAGACCGTTTCAGGAAAGAACAAGAGCGAGAAACCGCAGACTCGACCCCGTCCCATGCCCATATGCTGTATTGCTCCCAGAGCTGCTAAAGTTGAATCTGGTCGAGCTTCGTACCATGAGACCTCCTGCTCCTGACAATCTACCTCCGAATTTTGATGTTAATGCCAGGTGCGAATTCCATTCAGGTGCCCAGGGGCACAGTATTGAGAAATGTTGGGCTTTTCAGAACAAGGTACAGGACTTAGTTGACTCCAAGGCGATCAATTTTGCTCCTCTCCCAAATGTACTCTAGAATCCGATGCCTAGTCATAATGGAACCGGTGTCACGGTTATTCTACCAGATGGTTCACGTTAAGCTGAAGTCTTCAAGTTGATCACCCAGGACGCCAGGGTATTCATGAAGCAAATAAAGCCAGCAGTATTCAAATACTCTCAGTGATGGCATTTATGTGTTTGCATTTCTTCATTGTTCATTTTCATCCCTATTGAGGGGAACTACGTCGCTCTGATTCTTCATTGGCTATCAGTCACTGGAGATACGTAGGCAGAAGATCGTCAGGTCTTTCCGAGCAACCTTATGGGGCAACTTTACTCCCCAGCTTCACTCTTTCCTTCAGATGTCTCGCGTCAGAGTCAGAATAGCTAGAAGAGGAAGTATTAATGCCATGGTTGGGCATGAAACTGCAAATTGAAGATTACAAGTCTGTGAAAAGAGCTATTGATCGTAGAAAGTATCCAAGACTGACAGGTCCAGACGGAGCCAAGCCTCCTCAACTACGGCAATATTCAGTTTCTTTACTGCATTTCCATTTGTAGTTTCTGTTATATGCTAAACATTTGTCTACATGTATGAAATTTGTTTGCTTTTGAATGTTAGAAATAATAAAACTCACATGTTTTTCTTGAAGTAGATTCATTTGCATTCCCTTATAATTTTGCATGTGTACATCGCAATACCAATTGTCATGATTAGATTCTATGAAGGAGGATGACGAAACAAAGACGCAAAATCTCTAATTGTGTGCTCTCGAGTAAGGCCCTGTTGACGATGTACAAGCTTTGTTTCAAATCCCTAAACACTGGAGATATAAGGAAGATAGACCCTTGCTAACCCCTTCGAGCCTTGAAGTAGGAGTTTCTTTTCACACAAAAAACCCTCACATGTAGCCCAGGGGCAGGGTAGACGTCAGCTAGTCAGACCAAGCATTCAGACTTTCATGAAGAAGTGTATTTGAAGATCCGTTGCATTCTACTATGCTAATCAAGAGGTCCAAAGACCCGAAACCACAATGGTTATCCAAGTCGAAAGGTCCAAAGATTGAAAACCACAATGGTTATCCTTCGTCGACCAAAGAATGAGGTAGTCACAACCCTCGCGAGGCAATCAAGACAAACAATGTCACACGACTTGTTCAAAGTGCAAAAAAGAAAAAGAAAAGAAAAGGCCCGCTAAGTCGAAACTTGAAAACAAGCGACTTAGGCAAAAGTTAGGGCATCCCGCTGGACTCCACAATCAAAGATTCACAAGAATCAGTCCAGGCAAAAGTTAGGGATAAAGCAAAATAACGCAAAAGCGAAAGACAAAAAGGATTACACAAGAAAGATCCTCAAATGAGAACAAAGTCGTGTGACACAGACACGAAAGATAGAGGAGTGACTGACTCTCAACAATAACCTGATTGGTGCTTGAACTGATAGCAGCAATGGTTCCTGAATCAACACGAAACTCTTATGAAAGATGAATGCTTGTGAAAACTAGCTGAACATAGGAATGGAGAACATCACGAAGAGTGGGTGGGCACAAATAAACTTCGAGCCTATATCCTTTGTTTCTATAACCGTGAACCAGGCCACGATACAACCCTCAAAAGTCCTAACTGAAACAGGGTTAATTTGAGAGCATACTACCACGGGACCGCGTTCCTGACTCCTATGAGTTATGCTAAAAGACATTTGTTGGTGTTGCATGTACATACTTTCATTCAGAAATAATATCGTATCTTAACCAGTGATTCGCTCACAAAGGTTAGCGATCCTTTTTCAAAAAACTTCAAGATTAACTTGTGTGTTGCATTAGAATTTTCATTCTAAGAATAAACATTTTTTCGCTTGCATACATTTGTTTAGCATCATAAGTGGTTCACATGCGGAAATTCAATCCAGAAACTTAAGCTTGCCAAGTTGAGAAGTTTAAAACTTCCGAAAGACTGTCACGTCAAGGTGCACTTTTCCGAGAAAGCTTCATTGAGCAAGGACTTTCCTAATTAGTTGCAGTAAGAGCTAGCCAATCCGGGGCAGTTAAGTCAAGTAATCTCTTCAAACTTCAGTCAAACTGGGGCAATCGCCTCGAGATTCGGATCTCTCCAAGAGCGAAAATTAGTCAGTCAAGTGCAAAACTATTCAAATACTCGTACTAGGGGCAGGCCACCCCAATAGTATGAGAGTTCATTCTCGAAGACAGACAGTCGGAAGCATTTACCCGGAGTTCAAAATACCGTAGTCACTTGTCAAGCCAACTATCTCGTTCAGCACTTCTGACAGATACAAACTCATCTGCATTGGCAATGGTTATCTCCTCAGCAAGGTTATTACACTGATTCGTGCAGTCGTTACGGTACCTAAGAGCTCAAAGACACAAAGTCTTTTGTAAAATTCTCTTGAGGCAAAATCCATATGGAAGCAACTGATCCCCAGCACGAGACAACTTGAAATCTTTCCACCTCAGCAGGACGTATCTCGGTGTTGTCATCTCCAGCAGGCAAATGGAAGTTGTCCTCACTAAAGTCAGAAGTTTTTCCTTCAGATGGTTTCCTTGATCTCGGTTCCTCAACAGATCTAAGGCAATTCCTATTCCCCTAGAAGATTTCAGATAAATCATTCTCCTCCCCAGCAGGTCCATAAGAGTGGATATTCCTCAATAATCAAGGTATCCCCGGGCACGGCCCTCAAATCTAAAAGTCCAATTTATTTTTGGCAAAGGTGATGATTCGGGACAGATGAATTATTCACGCTCCTCTCCGACAGAGATGTTATCCCCACGGGACTACTTGATATCGAATTCGCGATCATTGCGTTTCCCCATAGAGTTAACAGAGACTTATTACTTCCGCGTCAGGAATTTCTTTTACATTCACACCAGTTCACTAACAATACTCAAGACATAATATCCCCAGTGTCATGGGGCAACATACCATGCAATTCAACATATGCAAAGTCCAGCCGCAGACTGGCCAAAGTCCATCTTCGGGTGGCAAATTTCAAAGTCCAGCCGCAGACTGGCCAAAGTCCATCTTCGGGTGGCAAATTTCAAAGTCCAGCCGCAGACTGGCCAAAGTCCATCTTCGGGTGGCAAGCTTCAAAAGTCCACCCGCAGTGTGGCAATTCTCTAAAGTCCACCCGCAGTGTGGAAAATCTCTAAAGTCCCCCGCAGTGGGCAAAAGGCCTCCCGTAGTGAGCAAAAGCCTCCCGTAGTGAGCAAGAGTCTCCCGTAGTGATCAAAAGTCCACCCGCAGTGTGGCAAATCTCTAAAGTCCCCCGCAGTGGGCAAAAGCCTCCCGTAGTGAGCAAAAGTCCACCCGCAGTGTGGCAAATCTCAAAAGTCTCCCGTAGTGAGCAAAAGTCCACCTGCAGTGTGGCAAATCTCAAAAGTCTCCCACAGTGAGCAGAAGTCCACCCGTAGTGTGGCAAATTATCCAGCAATCCACCCGCAGTGTGGCAAATTATCCAGCAATCCACCCGCAGTGTGGCAAAATATCCGAAATCCAACCGCAGATTGGGAAAAGTCCATCCCCAGGGTGGCGAAGTATCTTAAAATTTGATCGCAAATTGTTGAAAGTCCACCCGCAGCGAAGCAAGTCGTTATTCACCTAACTTCATCTGATAATACATCATTAAGGCATTGTTACATCCTATCAAGGTCCACCCGCAGCGTGGCAAGTCAGTAGTCTTCTGGCATCATTAAAAAGGCATCCCCGATTCACTATTCCTCTCATCATAATTATATCCAAGCAGAGTTCGTTCGATTGAGTTTATTTCCCTGATCCTCTGCCATAGAGTGCAAATTTTCTGGTTGTTTCTAGTATTCAATCCCTGCATACCTTAAATGTCTGAAAGCAGCTGCTATCATCCATTCACGTCCACAGTGATTGAATAGGGGCAGCTGTAACACCCCAAAATTTGCCCTCGTTATTTATAACTATTAACTGACTTTATGCTTCGCTTTTAGCTGCATCATCTAATAGTTCATCATACAGATCATTGTCTCCTAAGGCAGTGGATTAAAGGATTTAGGGTAATGTGGATTGGCCTTATCCAGAGGTGATTCGTTTGGTCCATACTTTAATCAAATCGGAGAAAAAGTTGAGCTCACATCATCATTAGCACATCGTATGGTGGGGTTTATCAAGTTCCAAAATTTCCCCTATTCGGAGATCCTATCACAAGCGTTGGGGCAAGACATATTAAGTTTATTTACTTTCGAAATCTCATGCTTCTTACTTCATCAGACACATCTCAAATGCTAGAGTTTCATCAGGATTATGATTGAGTTTTACTAGGAACTATGACCCTCATTGGCTTGGGCCATTTGTATTACTTGAATCGTGAAGCGAGGGGTTATTTTTCATAGTGTAAATTTCAAGAGATTTCTTTCGGAAATGTTGTTATCATCATCTTTTGCCATGCAGAGAATTTCAACCATTGAGCAAGGATTCAAATTATTGACAAGTTCTTGATATGTTTGTAGTGATTAAGGTTGTTCATGAGATATAAGTATTCGGGTTTCACACAAGGATTTGATATAATATTTGCGTATGGAGGATTATTGGTTAAGTTTAAGACAGGCCTTCCGTTTTTCATGGGATAACTGTTTCTGTGATGCCAAAGTTTCAAATTTACGTTGAGTTCGAATTCAAAGCAAGGAAAATAGAGACGCATTAGCATCCTGTTCCACCAATAAAAGGCCAATATCATTTTACAATAAAAATAAGTGACTTTAAGTTCAGAATTTTTCATTTGAAGTTGGGCCAAAGGTCTCATATTTAAATATGTCTATAGTATTGATTTCAAAAAATTCAGAACTTATTAGGATAGAAAATAAGTGATTCTAAGGTGGAAATTATCGGTACAGAAAAATAAGGCTTGCGAAGCGTTTTTATTAGGCCCACCAAGAAAATTTATACAGGAAAATACCAACAGAAAGTTCAGAAAGATTACAAAAATTTCAGAATTACGCTAGAAAAGAATTACATCAAAAGAGAATTACCACCACCGAAATAGTTTCAAAGTCAGTGGAGTTGTAAAGAAGAAAAAGAAGAACAAGGGGGTCATAATCATATCTGAAACTCTATTTTGGGCTAATACATTACAAGATGTTAATGTTCAAGAAATGATAACAGAAGTTCAGTTTTTAGATTAACTGATACAGAAATTCAATTAAAATTAAAAAAAACTCTAAACTAGCAAAAAAAGGGAAAGGAAAATAATTCCCGGGAACTCTTGAATTCATTCCCGAGCTCTCTTCGGACCTCTTCTCCATCTATGTTCAAAGGTCTTCAACTGGTTCCATCTTCAGCCTGCAAAAAAAAAAGAACAAATATTATGACCGCCTGTTACAAAATTAATGAGATGTTGAAGGGAGATCAAGTAGAACTCAGTGATAAAAAAAATATATAACAAACTCTCACAATTCTAACTGATACATCTAAACTCAATAATAGTTATGATGGCTAACATAATCTGGAACTGGATAAAGAATCAGTCGCAGGATTTTAACAAATTCTCCAACCGCATCAATATTTCTCCCGCAAAATCGCCGAAAACTCAGCATTTTTGGACGGAAATCTCCCTTCAATCCCTTATCCTCATTCTCACTTTCATAACTCTGCAAGTACCTACAAAAGAGGAAAGACTCAGAACTCAGCATACATCATAGAAAGGGATTTCAGATTAGAAAGTCAGGAACAGGAAAGGCTTTGAATCAAATGTCAAAAGCTGAGAGAAAATTACAGAAAGAGTCGGTTACAACAGACCATAACTAACCTATAACAGAATTCCTAACTGTTTTCTAACAAACTCTAACAGTTTTTATAACAGAAATTTAACTGAATCATGGAGAGAAAAACTCACCTCTATAAAGTTCCATTGAACCAGAAAAGTTAAGGGGATTTTCTCTCTTGATCTTCTTTTGCTCTCATTCACTCTTCTTCACTTGATCTTCCATTCTTCTCCTAACTTCTTCATCACACTCCTCCCACTCTTCTGTTTCACCTCATCACCATCCTCAAATTCATTCTTCTGAAAATCCACTATTCACTCATTCCACCTCCATTCATCATTAGCAACCACACCTTCACCCTCATCAATCTTGAATCAATTCTGAATTTTCAATCACGGAACTCTCTGCATCTTCGACTTTGCATCAATATTCTCTCGGGCCGCTCATCTCAACCACCAAGGATTCATACATCTTTCCGAGCCTGTTCTCCAACCTTTCTCACCACCTCATCAAGCTGGACATACAAGAAACATCCAAAAAAATTTCAATTGCGTGTCATCAGAATTGAAGCAGTAAAAGATCAACGATACAGTCGTGAAAAAATAGGAAGAAAGGAAAACAATAGCATACTGCGTTTCACCGCTCGTCCTTCATCAACAAATTCCATCTATGATCATCTTCAACCTTTGACAACCTGCAAAACGATACAGCAAATCAAGTTCAGCCACATTCACATAGCAATTTCAGACTATCGGATAAGAAGGACGAATTGGACCTGGGAAATCATCGCAACGAAACTCCGCAAGATAATCTCCGCTGAATCGACATGTTCATCATCCGTCATCAAGCACAACGTCAACATCATCTTTTCTGGACGAGCCGCAACAATGAATCATAACCGCATCTGAAGAAGCCCACATCTGAATTTCATTTCCAGGTACACAAACCTTAAAACCGTGATTTATAGTTAAGACTTTGAAAGATCCATGGTGATTTGCGAGTTTCGGTTGTTCTGAATGTTATACATTTCGTTCCTGGTTATTTCAATCCTTTTAATCGGTGAGAATTTTCTTGTTTTGACTTCGGATTCGTGATGGGGAGGGGACGATAGTTAGAGATTGAGCGAAGTTTTTGGTGGTTAGAGATGGGTCGCCGGTGAGTGTGGTGACGCTAGGGTTGGAAGACGTAGAAGAAGATGAAGGGTTTAGGGTGAGAGAGAGGCTAGGTGACGGAGAAGATGGTGGAGAGGCAGAAGCTGCGGCGGCCATTAGGGTTTGTGGAGGAGAAGCTAAGATGCGTGAGAGAGAAGAGAGGTTAGGGTTGAGAAGAAGAGGGGTTGAGGGTCTGAGGCTTTTTTTTTGTTTTTTTTTTATTATTATCTGATTATGTAAGTTAATTCTAATTGGAAATAAAGACTATTTAGGGTGTTAATTAGGAAATAGAAACTCATAAAAACGAATTAAGTGCATCAATTGATTTGTTTAATGTACCATAAAATCAATTAAAAAAATCTTTAATCCACATTAATCTCAAGTTAATTGTCTTGTTATTTTGTTTAAAGAATAAATTCGGACTCCATACATTTTGGGCCTAGAGAATTGCTTCTTCCACCCCCATATGCGGCCCAGTCAAGCTTTTAACTCACCAGCATTAATGTTCTCACCCCCCTTCAATTCCCTTTCATTTTAAAATTCTATTTTCACACTATTTCAAATTAATTCATGAATAAATATTAAAACCCTTAATAAAAATCCCCAAAAATTATGGTAGAATATTAAGACAATTTAGAAACATTCCCAATTTTTACTTTCTGAATTTAATCATTTTTCAATTTAATTTCGAATTTTCATTTAATTGATTTTCTATTGAATTCTCATATGGATACATAAAAATGTGCAATTTATTTCTGCCACTTCCCATGACATTTTTTGCCCATTCTTTTTGCTATGATTAGAGGACGAATTAAAGTACCTAGAATATTTTTTGTGTATTTTTTTAGGACATTTTTTCTACTGTTTTGGTAGTGTAATTTGTGTAAATTTGTGATTGAACTTTACATAGAATTAAAGGACCATTTACCATAGTTAGAATTAGAATTTTTAAGGGATTTTTTAACAGAGTGTTATAATCAGGTTAGAGACCTTAGGAATTTAATTTCACATTTTTTCCATGACTTTTGATATTTTTTGTCATTTTAATTCATTTCATCATATTGTGCATATCCATGGTTCATATCATTCACTAACTATTTGTTTTTTGTGCAAGGTATGTTTTCAAGGATTGGCTTATGGACTTGGATATTTTTGTGCCTCAATTATGTTTGTATGCTTTGTGATGTAATAATGTAATACTTGTATGCTTGTATAGTTTTTATAACTAGGTTAGAAAAGATAAAATGAATCGATAGAAAACCAAATCTCAAAAAATGAAATAAATAAAACTCGATCCAACGTCGAGTAAATTTTCAAGCAAATAAAGATGCATGTGACTTTAGGGTTCCTCGATTACCATCGTTCCACTCCATTCAACCAAAAGCAAGCCTTGTATGTTTCACACCATAAGTCGTGCGTCTCAGTCCCACGCAACCGACCCACCCGATCCATCATTTTATCCCGTTTACATTTCATTCACGTTTTTACCCACCACGACTTAGGAGGACCATATTGTGCACTATTAACTTCTTTTACTTGCATTTCTATTTTAGTATCTTTTAGGTAGATTTAATATTTCAAACCTCATTAACCATAGGTCATCATTGAATTCCATTGATTTAGGGTAAGTCTAGTTTCCCTTAGAAGTTTTCCTTTTATAACTTGAGTCTCACTTCTCATCTTAAAAGAAAAGTGATAACGAGAAAACGTATCGATTATATTGCTAGGTTTCATTGGCGTTTTATTGAATAATTATCGTTTTAACACTCGATTTCTCGAGTTTTTCTTACCGTTTTGCAGGTACATCATTATATGGAGCTAAATCATGAAACAAGAGAAAAAGGAACAAAATCGGTCATAAAAAGATGAAGAAATGAAGCTCTCTGCAAAACTGCATATTTTGCAGCAGTCACGACCGTTACAAGGGTGTCACGACCGTGACACCCCAAAATGAAGCATCACGACCGTGAGAGTAGTGTCACGACCGTGACACTTAAAAGTCACAAGTCACGAACGTAAAAGTATTGTCACGACCGTGACAAGGATTATTCTAGGTTTTTGACCAAGACTTCGTCAAGCCATTACGTGAAGAATTTGTTTCCTAAATATTTGCCACGTTCCTGCATTCCTTCCACAAATTCAGCAAGGCCCATTTCAACTAAAGTCCAAAAATTCAGCCCAATAATCCTTCTATAAATAGCACCAAGTTTATGAAGAAAGTACAGAGCATTTTTCTATTCAAATTCCTGCGGAAGCTCTGCCGAACTGATTTACGACCCGTTTCTTATTTCTGCGTTATTTTCTGTTTCGTTTTATTGTATCCAAACCCGCCATATAACAATTTCCAACATCAGGAAATTGTTATACGTTTATTATTTTTTCTAAACCTTCAGCATTCGTTTATTTTTGATTCCGACAACTCCGAGCTTTCTGGTCTGTGGAAGAAGGAGTCTGCTCTAATATTGTTAACCAGGTTTTTTTATTTATATTGCAATTTAATTATTTATAATGTTTATTCATTTTCCTGCCATGAGTATTTTATTATTTAATTTTCTGTCTCTGTCTGGTTCAACATCGATGAGTAGCTAAACACCTTAGGGCGGTATGTAGTTAGAACAAACTTAACCGGTAAAATATAACCGGTATGTAGTTAGAACACCTTATCGACATCACTGGGACCACCAGCACCGGTTCTGATCCTGAAGCGACTCCTTCCAGACGCCGCTCCCGCACCAGAAGCCGACCCCGCGGTCCTCAGCAGCCATAGTTCTAGTTTTTTTCTTATGTTTGTTTTTCGTTCTTGTCGTTTGTAATGTACTTTTACCGCATCTATATCACAACATTGAGGACAATGTCTGATATAGTGTGGGAGAGGTACCTTTCATTTCCGCATTTTTCCGTTTCGCACTTTTCCATTCTCGTTGTATTTTCATTTCCGTTGTATTTCTTTTAGTAAGTTAATGAAGCGTGCAAAAATCTTTATGACATTTTCTTTAGTTTCAAACTTTCCCGTTTATTTAGCCATAACCGAAAAAATTTTAATTATTCGCATTACCCGACTTACCTACGAAATCGTAAATAGGAAGCCGAGAATGATTAAACAAGACCAATACAATCTTGACAACTTTGACTTCCTACTTAAGCGATTCCATCTCCGATTACCATTACGAGTACACTTCTAGTTTCAGTTCAAAAGTAACCCCGAGTAGTTTATACTAGCAGTCAGCACCGTCTGAACACAAACCACGTGGGGAGCCGATGAATATAAGCGTTTGATGCCTAATCAATAATGATCCTTCATATCTCGATGCAAAATGAAAAGAAATTGCACCAAAGTACACGATCGCATATAAGAAACGAGAAATATGAGAAGGAGTCCATTGCGGGTTGGTTCAGAGGTACTGGTTCTGAACTCGGTAGGGCGTGCTACGGCTCGATCCCCCATAACCTCCAAATCGGATACAAAATGTAGGGTTACCACACTCGTGTACCAGACCCCGTGCTCAAAAAGGATCAAAGTCGCTAACCGGATACTCCACTACGTGCGTGCTAAGGCAAAGGGCTTAATGTGATTGCGCTAGAATGAAACCGGGCGAAATAAGATCGAAAAACTTTAGGTGAAATCGTAAATTAATTGCCGATTGGCTCATTTAACGGGAAGTCGACGACATAGCTTGTTGCTTGTGTCATTAGTGTATCGGTAGTGTTCTATCAAAGTATCGGATTATCCAACAAAGCGATCCCTCGTATGATTTGTTAGGAGTACGCGTGAATGACATCTTGTCCGCCGATTTTCAACCGACTATTTGCTTGAGGACAATAAAAGGTTTAAGTTTGGGGAAGTTTGATAACGAGAAAACGTATCGATTATATTGCTAGGTTTCATTGGCATTTTATTGAATAATTATCGTTTTAACACTCGATTTCTCGAGTTTTTCTTACCGTTTTACAGGTACATCATTATATGGAGCTAAATCATGAAACAAGAGAAAAAGGAACAAAAACGGTCATAAAAAGATGAAGAAATGAAGCTCTCTGCAAAACTGCATATTTTGCAGCAGTCACGACCGTTACAAGGGTGTCACGACCGTGACACCCCAAAATGAAGCATCACGACCGTGAGAGTAGTGTCACGACCGTGACACTTAAAAGTCACAAGTCACGAACGTAAAAGTATTGTCACGACCGTGACAAGGATTATTCTAGGTTTTTGACCAAGACTTCGTCAAGCCATTACGTGAAGAATTTGTTTCCTAAATATTTGCCACGTTCCTGCATTCCTTCCACAAATTCAGCAAGGCCTATTTCAACTAAAGTCCAAAAATTCAGCCCAATAATCCTTCTATAAATAGCACCAAGTTTATGAAGAAAGTACAGAGCATTTTTCTATTCAAATTCCTGCGGAAGCTATGCCGAACTGATTTACGACCCGTTTCTTATTTCTGCGTTATTTTCTATTTCGTTTTATTGTATCCAAACCCGCCATATAACAATTTCCAACATCAGGAAATTGTTATACGTTTATTATTTTTTCTAAACCTTCAGCATTCGTTTATTTTTGATTCCGACAACTCCGAGCTTTCCGGTCTGTGGAAGAAGGAGTCTGCTCTAATATTGTTAACCAGGTTTTTTTATTTATATTGCAATTTAATTATTTATAATGTTTATTCATTTTCCTGCCATGAGTATTTTATTATTTAATTTTCTGTCTCTGTCTGGTTCAACATCGATGAGTAGCTAAACACCTTAGGGCGGTATGTAGTTAGAACAAACTTAACCGGTAAAATATAACCGGTATGTAGTTAGAACACCTTATCGACATCACTGGGACCACCAGCACCGGTTCTGATCCTGAAGCGACTCCTTCCAGACGCCGCTCCCGCACCAGAAGCCGACCCCGCGGTCCTCAGCAGCCATAGTTCTAGTTTTTTTCTTATGTTTGTTTTTCGTTCTTGTCGTTTGTAATGTACTTTTACCGCATCTATATCACAACATTGAGGACAATGTCTGATATAGTGTGGGAGAGGTACCTTTCATTTCCGCATTTTTCCGTTTCGCACTTTTCCATTCTCGTTGTATTTTCATTTTCGTTGTATTTCTTTTAGTAAGTTAATGAAGCGTGCAAAAATCTTTATGACATTTTCTTTAGTTTCAAACTTTCCCGTTTATTTAGCCATAACCGAAAAAATTTTAATTATTCGCATTACCCGACTTACCTACGAAATCGTAAATAGGAAGCCGAGAACGATTAAACAAGACCAATACAATCTTGACAACTTTGACTTCCTACTTAAGCGATTCCATCTCCGATTACCATTACGAGTACACTTCTAGTTTCAGTTCAAAAGTAACCCCGAGTAGTTTATACTAGCAGTCAGCACCGTCTGAACACAAACCACGTGGGGAGCCGATGAATATAAGCGTTTGATGCCTAATCAATAATGATCCTTCATATCTCGATGCAAAATGAAAAGAAATTGCACCAAAGTACACGATCGCATATAAGAAACGAGAAATATGAGAAGGAGTCCATTGCGGGTTGGTTCAGAGGTACTGGTTCTGAACTCGGTAGGGCGTGCTACGGCTCGATCCCCCACAACCTCCAAATCGGATACAAAATGTAGGGTTACCACACTCGTGTACCAGACCCCGTGCTCAAAAAGGATCAAAGTCGCTAACCGGATACTCCACTACGTGCGTGCTAAGGCAAAGGGCTTAATGTGATTGCGCTAGAATGAAACCGGGCGAAATAAGATCGAAAAACTTTAGGTGAAATCGTAAATTAATTGCCGATTGGCTCATTTAACGGGAAGTCGACGACATAGCTTGTTGCTTGTGTCATTAGTGTATCGGTAGTGTTCTATCAAAGTATCGGATTATCCAACAAAGCGATCCCTCGTATGATTTGTTAGGAGTACGCGTGAATGACATCTTGTCCGCCGATTTTCAACCGACTATTTGCTTGAGGACAAGCAAAGGTTTAAGTTTGGGGAAGTTTGATAACGAGAAAACGTATCGATTATATTGCTAGGTTTCATTGGCGTTTTATTGAATAATTATCGTTTTAACACTCGATTTCTCGAGTTTTTCTTACCGTTTTGCAGGTACATCATTATATGGAGCTAAATCATGAAACAAGAGAAAAAGGAACAAAATCGGTCATAAAAAGATGAAGAAATGAAGCTCTCTGCAAAACTGCATATTTTGCAGCAGTCACGACCGTTACAAGGGTGTCACGACCGTGACACCCCAAAATGAAGCATCACGACCGTGAGAGTAGTGTCACGACCGTGACACTTAAAAGTCACAAGTCACGAACGTAAAAGTATTGTCACGACCGTGACAAGGATTATTCTAGGTTTTTGACCAAGACTTCGTCAAGCCATTACGTGAAGAATTTGTTTCCTAAATATTTGCCACGTTCCTGCATTCCTTCCACAAATTCAGCAAGGCCCATTTCAACTAAAGTCCAAAAATTCAGCCCAATAATCCTTCTATAAATAGCACCAAGTTTATGAAGAAAGTACAGAGCATTTTTCTATTCAAATTCCTGCGGAAGCTCTGCCGAACTGATTTACGACCCGTTTCTTATTTCTGCGTTATTTTCTGTTTCGTTTTATTGTATCCAAACCCGCCATATAACAATTTCCAACATCAGGAAATTGTTATACGTTTATTATTTTTTCTAAACCTTCAGCATTCGTTTATTTTTGATTCCGACAACTCCGAGCTTTCTGGTCTGTGGAAGAAGGAGTCTGCTCTAATATTGTTAACCAGGTTTTTTTATTTATATTGCAATTTAATTATTTATAATGTTTATTCATTTTCCTGCCATGAGTATTTTATTATTTAATTTTCTGTCTCTGTCTGGTTCAACATCGATGAGTAGCTAAACACCTTAGGGCGGTATGTAGTTAGAACAAACTTAACCTGTAAAATATAACCATAGGCTAAAAATAATTAATCACTTAACATTTCTGGCTGAGACTTTTTAATTAAATAGACCTTTTCGTTACGAGAGTAAGAAAAGAGTATTAGGTTAGGTCAAGACCACGAGAGTGTGAGATTTTAACCAGATAGCTAAAGTTAGGCATTTAAATTAAACACAGCGAGAGCGCTTTAAGATAAATTAGAATTACTTAGTTTCCAAAAATTACCTCTAAACACTTATGGGCTAGCGAGAGCAGGCATAGGGCTTTAGGGATAAGATCTGATACAAGACCACGAGAGTGTGAGTTGAGGGTATTTAAACTGGTAATCTCTACCGAATAGATTAAGTGAACACCTTAAATAAGCCTAGGTTAGATTGACCCACCTAAGTTAATATAATTACATACCGACCGCCTTAGAATTACTTAATTAAAACTTAACTTTAATTCCGCCTTTAGTAGTCTTAAAAAAATCAACAAAAAATCGTGACAATCATTCGCCTTAGCTAAACTAGAAGTTCATCTAGCACTAAGTAACCATAGAATCCTTGTGGATCGATAATCTTAAATATTACTTCGATAGGCTGTGCACTTGCAGTAAGATACCGCTAGACGCATAAGTAGACACGTCTTTAGCCCATCAAGTTTTTGGCGCCGTTGCCGGGGATTCCTTAATTTAGTTACTAGTGCATTTAGGTAGCATTGTCTAGACTAAGGTATCAACTATTTAATTTAATTTAATTTCCGAGTGTATGCCAAGTACTCGCTCTAAAAGCGAAGACTTGCAACCTCTAATCCCTGAATCGGAACGCTTCTTACACGTAAGAAGACGTATATTCGATTTCGAAAAAAGTTACAGTATTCCAGATCTTCAATCAGATCCGCCTAAACCAGTCGTAACATCAAAGGACGCAGAGATGGATGAAGAACAAACTCATCCACTCAAGTATTACGCCAATCCTTCGCAAGCTGAACCGCATTCAAGCATTGCAGCGCCGGCTATCGACCGAAACGATTTCGAACTAAAACCTTCGTTGATATCAGCCGTGCAACAAAATCAATTCGCCGGAAATCCTACCGAGGATCTGAATCTTCATCTTTCGATCTTTGTGCAATATGCAGATACCGTAAAAGCCAATGGAGTTACCCAAGAAGCTATTAGACTACGTTTATTTCCTTTTTCGCTTCGAGACAGAGCAAGAGCTTGGCTTCAATCTCTTCCTTCGAACTCAGTAACTACGTGGGAGGAACTTAAGAGAGTTTTCTTGAACAGATATTTTCCACCTAGCAAGACAGCTATGCTGAGAGCTCAGATCAACGGATTTAAGCAAAGGGAAAGTGAATCATTATTCGAAGCTTGGGAACGCTATAAGGATCTACTGAGACTTTGTCCACATCATGGATTAATAGAATGGATGGTCATCCATACCTTCTATAATGGACTCTTGTACAATACAAGAATGACAATTGACGCTGCCGCGGGCGGTGCATTGATGGACAAAGAATATAATGATGCCTATGCACTTATCGAAAGTATGGCTCAAAATCATTACCTTTGGGGAAGCGAGAGAGTCGCAACTGAGAAACCAACAAAGGGAGGTATGTACGAAGTAAGTAGTATGGACCAAGTCAATGCGAAGTTTGACCAACTAAGCCAAAAGATCGACAACTTGGTCATAACACCAACAGCCACCGTGGCTGCAGTAACACCTAACTGTGAGTTATGTGGAGTTTCAGGACACGAAGTTTCTGATTGTCAACTATTGACAGGAACTCCCACTGATCAAGTGAATTATGCTCAAGGAAACCCTTACTCAAACACATATAACCCAGGTTGGAAGAATCATCCGAACTTCTCCTATAAGAATAACAACGCTTTATACGCACCAGGTCAAGCACCAGCTACATCACCAGGATATCAAAAGACTGCTCCTAATATCCCTAGAAAATCGAACCTTGAGTTGATGATGGAGAACTTTATAGCTAACCAATCTCAAACAAACAAGGACTTTTTAAACCAAAACATTCACACTAATGAGCAGATTAAACAATTAGTGAGCAAAGTAGATGCATTAGCTACACATAACAAAATGCTGGAAACTCAGATTTCACAAGTAGCTCAACAACAAGCACCTACTGCTGCACCAGCTGGAGTGTTCCCTGGACAACCTCAACCAAATCCGAAAGGACATGCTAACGCTGTGATATTAAGAAGTGGAAAGGAACTTGACGGACCTACCGATCCAAGACTTGACAATCCAGCCATGTACCAACAACCGGATAAACCGACTGAAGTGGTGAATGATCCAGAAGAAAAGGAAGATGATAATCAAGAAGTAGTGGAGAAAGAACAACCTTATGTGCCTCCACCACCCTATAAACCACCAATTCCGTACCCTCAAAGATTAATAAATTCCAAGACGACGGGTCAATTTAAGAAATTTGTTGAACTTCTGAAACAGTTGAATATTACTATTCCGTTTACGGAAGCAATCACTCAAATACCCTCGTACGCTAAGTTTTTAAAAGAAATCTTATCCAATAAGAAAAAGATAGAGGATAACGGAACAGTTACACTTACTGCCGAGTGTAGCGCAATAATTCAGAATAAAATGCCTCCTAAACTAAAAGATCCAGGAAGTTTCTCTATACCCTGTGTAATAGGAAAATTCGTCATTGACAAAGCTCTATGCGATTTAGGAGCCAGTATCAGTGTTATGCCCTTAACAATATGCAAAAGGCTAGACATGGGTGACCTAAGACCAACTAAAATGTCTGTTCAACTAGCCGATCGCTCTGTCAAATATCCTGTAGGCATACTAGAAAACGTCCCAGTACGTATAGGACAATTCTATATCCCTACTGATTTTATAATCATGGACATCTCTGAGGACTCCACTACACCTATCATACTAGGAAGACCATTCTTAGCTACCGCCGGAGCTATAATAGACGTAAAAAGAGGAAAGCTAACCTTTGAAGTGGGTGAAGAGAAAGTTGAATTTATTTTAACACAATTCTTACAATCACCAGCCATAGAGGATACATGCTATCTATTGGACGTAATTGACGAATGTGTAAGAGAAATGGAACTAAAAGAGACCACTTATTCTGAAATAATGAAAATTCAAATCCCTCCGATTTTCGAAGATGATAATTGGCGAAAACCGTATCAGGATGATAGTCTAAGCGAAAGTTTAGCACTTACACCAGATCCTGTGCCAAGTAAAGATAAACCTACATTAGGATTAAAAACTTTACCTCATAACCTAAGGTACGAATTCTTAGACGTTGAATGTAAAAGACCAGTTATAGTAAATTCCAGTTTAGGAACTATAGAAACAAAGAAACTTTTAGATGTTTTGAAGAAATATCCGACTGCATTAGGATATAACATATCTGATCTCAAAGGAATATGTCCTTCAGTTTGTATGCATCGTATTCTGCTAGAAGAAGATTGCAGAACCTCCAGAGAATCTCAAAGAAGAATTAACCCAACCCTTAGCACTGTAGTAAAAGAAGAAGTTAAGAAATTATTAGATGCCGGAATAATATATCCAATCTCTGATAGTGAATGGGTTAGTCCAATACATGTAGTGCCAAAGAAAGGAGGTATCACTGTTGTGAAAAACGCTCAAGGCGAATCGATATCGCAAAGAGTAGTGACGGGATATAGAGTGTGCATAGATTATCGTAAACTAAACAAAGCCACTCGAAAAGATCATTTCCCACTACCTTTTATAGATCAAATGTTAGAACGATTAGCCAAGCATTCTTACTTCTGTTATCTTGACGGTTACTCAGGATTTTTCCAAATCCCTATCCATCCAGATGATCAAGAGAAGACTACATTCACATGCCCTTATGGAACGTTCGCTTATAGACGAATGCCCTTTGGATTATGCAACGCTCCTGCAACCTTTCAAAGATGTATGATGTCAATCTTCGCAGATTTTATAGACAACATCATGGAAGTGTTCATGGACGACTTCTCTGTATGCGGGCAAAGTTTTGAAGGATGTTTATCGAACTTAGAAATGGTATTAGAAAGATGTGTAAAAGTAAACCTTGTGCTTAACTGGGAGAAATGTCATTTTATGGTCAACGAAGGAATCGTATTAGGTCATGTAATATCCGACAAGGGAATTGAAGTTGATAAAGCTAAGATTGAAGTAATAAAAGATCTTCAACCCCCTAAAACCGTTCGAGAAATACGAAGCTTTTTAGGACACGCCGGTTTTTACCGACGATTCATCAAAGATTTCTCGAAAATTACTAAACCTCTTACTGGTTTATTAATGAAAGACGCTGAGTTCATATTCAACGAAGATTGTCTTAAAGCATTCGAAACTCTAAAAACAGCCCTCATCACCGCACCAATCATGCAACCCCCTGACTGGAGATTACCTTTTGAAATCATGTGCGATGCGAGTGACTATGCTGTAGGCGCAGTTCTAGGCCAGAGAAAGGAAAAGAAACTTCATGCGATTTACTATGCCAGTAGAACCTTAGATTCTGCCCAGATGAACTACGCCACTACCGAAAAAGAATTGTTAGCAGTTGTCTTTGCGCTTGACAAATTCCGTTCTTACCTAGTTGGAGCGAAAATAATCATTTACACAGACCATGCTGCTATCCGATATCTATTAACTAAGAAAGATGCTAAACCAAGACTCTTGAGATGGATTTTACTCTTACAAGAGTTTGACCTAGAAATAAAAGATAAGAAAGGTACTGAGAACGTCGTAGCGGACCATTTATCTAGAATAGAAGGTATTAAACCTGAACAAGTGCCGATTAACGATGATTTTCCGTATGAACAGCTGATAGCACAATTAGGAAGCGACCTAGCTCAGTTAGATATAAATGAACCAGAATCCGTGGAAACAATCCAGACAACTGTAGGACTGCCATGGTACGCTGACATTGTCAACTACCTAGCTGCAGGAGCTCTTCCACCCAACCTAACCTATCAGCAGAAAAAGAAATTCTTTCATAATCTGAAACATTACTATTGGGATGAACCATTATTGTTCAAAAGAGGACCAGATGGAATCTTTCGCCGATGTATTCCCGAAGAAGAAATAGAAGATGTCATTGCTCAATGCCATTCATCTCCTTATGGTGGACATGCAAGCACTTCCAAAACTTGTGCAAAAATCTTGCAAGCCGGTTTATTCTGGCCAAATCTATGGAAGGATGTCCACATCGCTGTTATAAATTGCGATCGGTGTCAACGCACTGGCAATATTTCAAGAAGAGATGAAATGCCTCAAAAAGGAATATTAGAAGTAGAAATCTTTGACGTTTGGGGAATAGATTTCATGGGACCGTTCCCATCATCTTTCGGTAATAATTACATACTCGTAGCTGTTGATTATGTTTCGAAATGGATTGAAGCCATAGCTTCTCCTACCAACGATACGCGAGTAGTAATAAAGCTTTTCAAAAATATAATCTTTCCCAGATTTGGTGTGCCTAGACTCGTCATAAGTGATGGTGGCTCGCACTTCATCTCAAAAATATTTGACAAATTACTATCTAAGTATGGAGTAAGACACCGTGTGGCTACACCATATCACCCACAAACAAGTGGACAAGTCGAAGTCTCAAACAGAGAAATTAAACAAATCTTAGAAAAGACTGTCGCCATATCTCGGAAAGATTGGTCATCTAAACTTAATGAAGCTTTATGGGCTTATAGGACCGCTTACAAGACACCCATAGGTACTACACCTTTCAAACTCGTTTATGGAAAATCTTGTCACCTACCAGTAGAACTAGAACACAAAGCTTATTGGGCGATTAGAACTCTCAATATAAACTATAATGCTGCAGGAGAAAAGCGAATCCTAGACATTAACGAATTAGAAGAATTAAGGTTAGATGCTTATGAGAATGCTAAGATATATAAAGAAAGAACTAAGCGATGGCATGATAAACGCCTACCTAGGAAAGAATTTAGTGTGGGAGACGTTGTACTCCTCTTTAATTCAAGACTTAGGCTCTTTCCTGGAAAATTAAAATCTAGATGGTCAGGACCCTTTGAAATAATTAAAGTATTCCCGAGTGGAGCAATAGAAATTAAGGGTAGGAATAGTGAACCATTCATAGTAAACGGACAACGTTTAAAACATTATCATAAATTTGAAAATAGAGATTATGCGAATAATCTAAAGCTTTTAGAGTTGTCCACTAATTCCCCTGATTAATCTAAACTTAAGCATTACGTCAGGCTTTAGACGATAAAAACAGCGCTTAGTGGGAGGCAACCCATTTACTTATCAAATTATTTAAATTATTCTCTTTATCATTTTTTATTTATTGTTTTACTATTTGTTTATTTGTTTTGTCATTTTATAGTTTATTTTATATTACTATTATTGCCATTACATTATGCATTTCATTTTCTTATGTTTATTTTAAATCACTTTTTACAGATTTTCTAAAAGTCTTTTCCACTTTCCTTCTTCTCCTGATTTGTTTCCTCCATATTTGCACTGACCATGGCTAACCAACCAATTAACCATATGGAAACCAAATTTAGAGGTAGGAACCAAAGAATGAAATTTGAAGAGTTATCACAGAGGCAAATGGATTTGACCCTGTACCCGGATGATCGGACTATGGAAACCTTAGGTATACATGATAGCATCATGTACTTGTTTAACCGACTCGGATGGGAGAATGCATTGATCCAACATAAGTTTGTGACTTACCGCGAGCTCACTCTTGAGTTCCTTAGCTCCTTAATTTACCTACCTGAGCGCGGTTTTGGATTTAGGAAAGGATTTATTAGTTTCCGCCTGTTTGGAATAGAATATGACTTTAACCATAAAGAACTAGCTGACTTGTTAGGATTCCCTAGTGGACCATTTGCTTTCACTACCACCCAGGTAGAATTGATGGATATTGAGCTAGATTTCTTTTGGGGAACTTTAACCGGAAACTACCACCCTGAACCAAATAACATGAATAATGATGAGATCCATAATCCTGCTCTCCGTTACTTCCATAAATTCCTTGCCCACACATTCTTTGGAAAAGAAGAAAACATTACCGGAGTTTCTAAAGATGAAATATTTATTATGTCATGTTTCACTAATGGACAGCCTGTTAATGGTGTACCTTTCATGATGCAAACCTTCACCCGTATCCAAGAAGAACCTGAATTACCTATATTAGTAGGAGGTCTTGTAACCATGATTGCTGATGCCATAGGACTTAGGTACCAATTGCACAGGTGCAACCGTTTAGGTAACATCCGTCCTATGGATCTTAACTTCTGCTTCAATAGACATATCATAAGGAATTTAGGACATCCACCTTTTGAGTACCTAATCCGGAACGAAGTAGTAACCCTGTTCACATTGCCTAACCATGCTAAAGTAAGCGTGGATCCCGTCGGGTACGGCAGACGGATTGGGGTGCTAATACCTTCTCAATTCGTAATCGACTTCCGTATCCAGATCTTTGGTTCGCAAGGCCTCGTCCTTTTCCTTCTTCCTTAGGTTTGTGCAACATTACCTTTCCCGTTCCTTCGGGATAAAAATGTCTGGCTGGCGACTCTACCTTTTCCGCACCACTTTCGCGTTTGTACTAGGATGAAAATCCCGGGAGCGACAGTATGCTATGAGAAACAATTCTTTGAAGTTGAAGTATGAAAATAGAAACCATTTGAAAAATAAATAAAGAAAAATATGAAAATAAAATGAACAAATACATGAAATTAGAAATAAAAAATGCACAAAATTATTTAAATTCATTAACAATGTTCATGATTTTTTGTAGAATTTTAGAATGATTTTTTAATTATTTTATAAATTTAAAATGAAAAACATATGAAAAATAAAATGAAAATAACAAGAAATGAACCAGGGGGATGAGGTAAGAAAAAGCCACGTTTAAAAATGATAATGGGATCAAACAGGGGGTGGTAGTAGCAATCCAAGGTTAAGGTCCAATAATCAAACGCAGGTCAACACATACAATGGTCTTCAGTTAAACATTGACTCACGCACGCTCCATCAGATCAATCATACCATGGTACTCAGTCCACAAATCAACAAGTCTACATGATCAATGGCTCAGATTGAATACACACAATAACACACATAGGATGGTGCACAAACAGATTAATTATGAAATTAAAAAGTCACGTAAAGAGCGCATGAATTTTAATGCACTGGCTGCTTGTGAGCCATTGGATTTAACAAGTAGACGACCTATACATCATCTTCTTCCTTTGGCTTTCGGCCACCTGAAAAAATACACAGTCGCCGGAGCCCTAGCTCCGATCATCTTCTCCGGCAAGGACTCACCACAAAACATCCAGAAATTAAAAAAAGCACACATATCAACTTTAATTCACTTCCTGATCACAAATATCACATCAAAAACATCATACAATGCACCAATTGATCAAATCGAAGCCAGACATTTTGGATCTGAAAACTTTAAACACAGATTACACACATGATATACGTCCAAAAATGATTCTAAACACATCATCATGCTCATCAGCACTCAAGGAATCTAATGCACATCAAAGAATCAAGATCTAAGAGCATGTAAATTGCACTAACTTGAGCTTTTGCAGAACTGGAAATCAATCTGGAAGCTGCAGATCAAGTCCTTGGAGCCTCTAATTTTAAAATAAATGCAGTTAGAGCTGAATCTGGTTTAGATCTTGAGTTTTGAAGAAGATACAACCAAATTTTAATCTTAGAAATTCCTTGCTATGAGCTCAAACTAATGGTTTCTTCTTGTTCTATGGATCTTCAGGATCAAGAGTGTGAAAGAAAATTTCAAAAACTCTTTGTGAGAAAGGAGAATCAAAGAAATGAAATTTTTGACGAATTTGTTGCAATCTGAATAATGGTTGAATTTCTTCCTTAACCATAGGTAAATGGAGCTTATATGTGATATGTTTTGGGCCTAACCATGGTTAGGGACCCAGTGAAAGTGTGGTTAATCAGATTTTTGTGAAATTGCATTTTTGCATGTTATGGTGTACATGAGAAACCCCACATGCATGAAGCTCCTTGTGAAGATGAATTGCCTTACCTCATGATGCTGATCAGCCTTGGATTAATTTTGTGACTTGTGGTTACTTGGTTTGCAAGTTTTGAATCCTTTTGCAATTTTGCATTTTGAAAATTTTGCGAGAAATAAGCCATGAAATTGGATGATTCAAAGGCCAACCTTGCCTTAAATGAAGTGTACTTGAAGTATATGGACTGAAATGGCAAGTTAGAATCAATACAAGTCTTGTAGAAGGCTTTTTTCAAAAGTGGAAGAATTTGGCTTCATGGAAAACCCTAAAGCACACCTTGTGGTCTTTTGATCATATCTCGAGATTTACATATGATATGAAAGTGATCTAGTACTTTTTGGAAAGGGGGAGAATGATCTTCAACTTTCATGTTTGGAAACGTTTCATTTGAAGCATTTTTGGCGATGAAAAGTAAAGTTGAAAGTGACTTGAAAAACTTCCAAAAATGGAAAGTTCAAATTATAGGTCATTTCCAAATTTAGTAACTTTTGCTATGAAGCTTGATTCTTGATGAATGAGGTAAATCTTGACATTTTAAGAACATATGAGGATATGGGACCTTGAAAATCATGATTCAAACCTCAAAAAAGTTACAGTTGACTTTTCTTCTTGCACAATTGACTTTTGCTTAAACCACAAGCAATTGTTTGCCTGAACACCTTCATCAAGGAACCAATGCACCAAAATCCATCCATGGAAACTTGAGAAAATATATAAGACCATGATAACAAGTTATAACCAAAAAATATTCAATAGACATCTTGCAATCAAAACCCTAGTTTGGGTTCCTTGTGTAGGAGATAAAGCTCTAAGTTAGCTTCCTAATGAATTTCCCTCTTTTAGGGACTTGAAGCATAATTTGAGCTTATATGAGATGTAAGATACCCTTTAGCCTTTTTGAGAGACACTTGAAACTTTTCTTTGGCTTTGGATGATCATCAACTTGCAAGTCACTAACCACATGCCTTATGCTTTAAGCTATGAATGTTATGCTTCAAGTTCCTATGCTAAGAATGCAATGATATGTATGGAAATGAAATGTTAAATGCTATGATAAAGAGAGGGAAAATTTTAGGGTGTTACAGTTGCCTTTATTCAATCATCTATTAATCCGAAAAGGATGAGAGCATTGGCTATCAAACATTCGAGATAACCTGTGATTGAATACCAAAATAGATCAGAAAATTTTCACTCTGATGGAGAAGAAGAAATGGAGTATAAATCCAACCAAATAAAACTCTGCTTGGAGAACTCTGGTGTGGAGAAAAGTAACCAATAACAATGGAGAACTGTCTTTTGAATGACACCAGGCGACTATAGAATGCCACAATGATAGTGGACTTGGAGCCCTGTCTTTTATACGAAGCTAGACAACTACTAGCTTGCAACAATAGTAGTGGACCTTGAAAATTTCTTTTGAGTGAAGTCAGGCGAATAATGACCTACCATAACGTTGGTGGGCCTTAAAAATGTTTTTTGAGTGAAGTCAGGCGACTACTGACCTGCCACAACGACGCTGGGTCTTAAAAATGTCTTTTGAGAGAAGCCAGATGACTGCTGACCTGTCACAACATTGGTGGGCCTTGAAAATGTCTTTTAAGTGAAGCCAAACGACTACTGACCTGCCACAATGTTAATGGGCCTTAAAAATGTATTTTGAGTGAAGCCAGGTGACTACTGACCTGTCACAATGTTGGCGAGTCGTAAAAATGTCTTTTTAGTGAAGTCAAACGACTACCGACCTGCCACAATGATAGTGAGCCTTAAACATGTCTTTTGAGTGAAGCCAGATGACTACTGAATTTCCACAATGACAGTGGGCCTTAAAAATCTTGAGAAAGTAATATCACATAGGGAACAACTCTACAGGGGAAGATTCTGTTGTAGACTCTGCTGAGAAAAAGAACGTTCTGACTGACAATCTGTTGAGGAATGAAACAAAGATACTCTGACAAACATCTGACTCTTGTTGAGGAGAAAATGATCATTGAATCGATCTCAAAAATCCTTAAGAGTATAAGATTTTTTTGGATAAGAAATGTGAACAAATATGTCTGCATCTGTCGCTCCCGGGATTTTCATCCTAGTACAAACGCGAAAGTGGCGCGGAAAAGGTAGAGTCGCCAGCCATGCATTTTTATCCCGAAGGAATGGGAAAGGTAATGCTGCACAAACCTAAGGAAGAAGGAAAGGAAAAGGCCTTGCGAACCAAAGATCTGGGTTCGGGAGTCGGATACGACCTGGGAAGGTATTAGCACCCCAGATCGTCCGCCGTACCCGACGGGATCCACGCTTGCTTGCTTGCTTCAAAGGGTGAGAAAATAAAACTACTGAACAAATGAACTGCTAACTGGAATTGGAATGAAATGAGAAAGGGAACTGGAGAAAGAGAATAAAAAGAAAGAAGGAAATGTAGGGAAAATAAAGAATATGCTCGAACGAGCCCTACCCCGCTGCCTACGTACCTCATCGGGAAAATGAGGATCAGAGTCGACGTAGTTCGCCTAACCAGGCGGGAACTTTGTTTGTGTTTTTTATGGCTTGAACTACGTATGTCTATGCTCAGGTGTTGCAGGCTCGTCTGGCATGAGTGTGTTTACTGTCTTGCATGCGAGACAAGTCGTCGCGAGTTCGCGTTATGAGTGAATGAGATAACAAAGAATTCCCGCAGGAAACTCGCTTATTGTTTGTTGTTTGCTTTTTAAGAGTTTTGTATGAATTTGGCACAAGGAAGTGAATTCAAACTCTTTTCCATGGAATGTGTACTTGCTACTACATTCCAAGATGGAATAATAGAACAAGCACACCAAACAAGGAGAATTTATCCAAGACTTGTTTCCTAGGATTAGGGTTTAAGTTCACTAGCTTGTCGAACTTTATTAAGTATTTTTGTTGTTTTTGTGAAGAAATGTCTTTTAGATTTTTCTTTGTGAAATAACCCCTTGATAAGACTTGTACATCATGCTAGACAAGCTTACACCATTCCGAGATGGAATGAATGTAAGTTCCCCATGGAATAAGGCTATACACAAGGGATCCTTTCATGCATTTATTAAGTCTTTTTGGATTTTGTTTGAAGATGAGAAAGAAGACTCAAATCGGAAAAGGACAAAAACTAAGGGGGACTAAGACACAACCCTTATGTTATTTATTAAAATGGTGGTCCTAATGGTGAGTGAGGCTTTTCTAATCCTAAAGAGCAAAAGGAAAAGAGAGAAGAAAAAGGATGCAACTTACTTCCTAAGGAAGATAAGTTGGTCCTAGCCAAAGGGGAATCCTACCAATCACAAATATGGAAGTAAAAGGTGAATTAAATGCATAAAGAAAATGCATAAAAAATTAAAATAAAAGGATAAGGTGTAAGGAAACATACCTTTCCCTCCCTCCAAAACAAAGATTAGTATGCATTTTATTAAAAATAATAAAGCAAACACACACCAATTAAATCCTAATGACTCTAGGACTCAATCTAAACTCTATCTTAATTCTAGAGAACTAAAAAATGCTAAGACAAAAATTTAGCACCTACTACAACCTCTAAACTAAAAAACAGCTATGAAATGCAGCATACAAAGCAAACAACATACTACAGCTATCAAACAGCATAAAAGTATGTGTAAAAAGTCAAATACAGCATGCAAACATAACAAACATCATGTATTCTACAACACCTATATGCAAAGTCAGCTATGAAATGTAAAATACAGATTTGATTATTTTCATTTTTTAATGCACAAACTCAATGAAAAAATATATCAATTAATCATGAATGTGCATTTGAACATAAATCAACATACACAAATGAGTGATATAATTATTTTGAACATAAATCAATGTGAAACTTGAAGAGCTTCTTCAAAACAACTTTGGTGAAAAGGGAGATGGAGGAAAAGTGAGAGAAAAAGTGATTCTAGAAATTGTGAGAGAGTGAAAATTTTGGAATTAAACTTGGGAACCCTTTGGAATTGAAGTGATTAATGATTATATAAGGGCTAGGCTTGGAGCTAGGTTTGGCAATGGAGTTAGGTTTAGGAATGAAGCTAGGTTAGTAGTTAGTTAGGGTTAAGGTTGGAGAAGCAATATTCCTTGGAATATTCCTTGGAATACTCTAGAAGATTGTGGAACATGGTAGAAGCATCCAAGGGAAATGGAGTGGAATTGAAGTGGAAAAATAAGAGGGAAGAATGAAAGGAAATGTGGAAGGAAAGTGGAAGGAAAAGTGGAGGGAAAGGTGAAATTAACCACTTTTCAAATGATTTTTTGTCTTGATCTTTTTTATGATTCCTCCATCATTTCTTGACCAAATTGGAAACATAGGATCATTGCAACCCTAATTTCATGATTTTGATCTTAAAAGTCAGGAGTCGACCGTTTTTTACCTAGCTCGGTAGCCTTTTCCCCGATTCTTCGATATTTAGTCATTTGGCCAGACGAACCTCTTCAAAAATGATTTTGTGGACGAAATTTGAATCCTAGGCACTTGACATCATATATAAGACAAAGGAATCCATTTTGAATAAAAACTTCATGCAGAAGCCCAGTAGAAGTGAAACCCTAATTTGACCTTTTTTATCAGGAAATGTTGCACTGCTTACCTTCTCTAATTAAACTAAATCTTTCCATGGCTTGTGGCTTCAAATGAAGACTTGTGGGATATTGTGAACCCTTTGAACAAGGTTGAGAAGCTTTGTGGCCCTTTGATTGCCTTTGTATAGCCTTCAGTTGCTCCAATCATTGATCACATACCTATGCCTCAGCCATGATGAATATGATGCAATGTTTTTTTTGGTTATTTTATGAATCTATGTATGCAAAATGCTATGTTAAATGTTAGGGAAATGAGAGGGAAAATTTTGAGGTATTACAACATCGATTTGTTACTCTTATAAAAAATAAATTGGGTTTCACTAGGTAATATTTCAACAATGGGAATTAATCCCGATCATGAAACTCTGCGAGTAAATGACAATCTTCCGACTTGGTTGGGGAAATATTTTGTCAAGACATTTGTTGGGGAGAGAATTACGATAACTCCAAATCTATGGGGAAGCAAGGCATTCAGCTGGCCGCTGGGAATACTTGACTGTGGAAGATAACTCTGCTTAGGGACTATCACTTGCTCAATCATATCTATAATTTTGCCGGGGAAACCACCTGCTATGACTTAGCTGGGGAAGGTTTCAATCTTAAACTCCATTGTGGATGATGTATGGGAACCACCCTCTATTGGGGATAGGATTTGTATGGTGTCTTTCGCTGGGGAGAAAAGATAGAAAGCATCTCTTGGTAAAAACTCTCTGCTTGGGGAACACCATCCTTTAACATATTGCTCTGAGAAGCCTTTGAAATATGTACAAAATTTGATGGGGGAACAGATTTCCACAATGTTTCGTGCTGAAAATGATTTTGCTTCCAATCTCTTGGCTGCAAACCCTGCAACAGGAATGCACACACTTGCCACGGGAATTTGTATGGTTTGACAACACCACCCGACACTACTCAACATTCAAAGCAATTTTAAATATTTTTCCCTGCATGTTATTGTAAAGCCACCCTATTTAAATGCAATGTTTTTAAATCAAAATTTCAAGATATTTTTGCAAACAAAACATTTAAAATAATGACAAAGATGAAGCTTTTCGACTGAATAATTCTTTTTATTGATAAGCCTATGAATAGGCGAAGTACATCAAGAAGCAATCCCCTGGAAAGAGGTGATCACTGTAAATTGAAAAAATAATTATCCTATTGGCAATGTGAAAACCTTTTTTATTCATTGTATGGTTTTACATCACCACCCGACACTACTCCACTGAGTTTCAATTCTTCCATGACTAGTACGTCTTCAAGATTCTCCGTTTATCTTGCTTTTTGAAGAGAAGGATTAGACTGATTCATATCCCTTGGATTGTCAGGTTGAATGAGACGATGATATAGTACAGGTAACTCAAATCACAATCATTCGCTTATTGCCTCTTTTACTTGGATCGCCCTTTCGGGTTTTCAATCCAACGGGGTACCTTTTTTTGCCTGAGCTGTCCAATGTGGATTTTCAACTCATTGGGTGTACATTATTTTTATTTATATCCCTAATTTTTGCCCGAGCCTCTTTTATGCGAAGTATTTTTTAACTGTATCTGAGTTGATAAGTGTTGCACCCCAAAATTTTCCCTCCCCTAGTCAAGGCAATGTGTCCCAAGGATCCTATCAAGGTTCAAAATGTTTACGAGGCATCCTAAGAGGTTCACAAGGTTCACAATTAGTCATAAAATTTGGAAATTCCCTCAGACAAAGCATCCTCCTAAGCAATGCACCCTAAACTAGGGTTTTGAATTTCATCAGGAAAAATGGACTTCCAAGGCCTCAAGTGAGCTTCATAACATCCTACATGTCTTCAAGAATCCCCATGTCAAGTTTCAAGGCTTTCCCAAAAGGTTTGCTCAGTCAGATGATCAGATATGCAAAAATCGGTCAAAGTAGTTAAAAAGTCAAACTGAGGTCAATTGTGGTCAAATTAAAGTCAAACTTCAAGATTTTTGGTAACATCAAGTTTATGAATTAAAATTCATCATTTGATCAAGGGTTGATCATGATTCATCAAGGAAGTTTCAGATCATCAAAAATCAGGATTTTCTAAATTAGGGTTTTCTAAGGAAAAGTCAACTGAACTTTGACCAACCATAACTTTCACATGCTTCATCAAACAATTCCCATCCAAAGCTCATTTTGAAGGAAATTGAATTCTCTACAACTTTGTGTCTTACAAGCCAAGCCTAAAAATGCTTCATTTAGAAGGTATGAGCTAAAACATTATAGGTCATTTCAAAAGTCAACATCTTCCAAAGGGCATAATTTGAAAATGGTAAAGAATATGGACATGAGACAAAAGAGGTTGGTTAGAGGACTCTTTAAGCTTTCCAAAAAGTCCAAGAACACTTTCATAGCCTTAAAATTGAGGGATTTATGCCTTGTCAAAGTTGGGAGATTTTTGAGGGGTGTATGAAGAAAATAAGGGCTTAAATCTAATGTTTTCCAAATGGGCCTATCATTTTGCAACCCAATCTTCATGATAACATCAAGCACGACCCAATTCAAATATTTTCTGATTTTTATAATTTATTTATCATTTATTTGGATTTTATTCATTAAAATTCATTTTAAATCAAAATAAAATATGAAAATACAAATATTTGATTTGATTCTTCTTCTAAAAGCTCTTAAACATCATTTAAGTTGATTTGATACTCTCCAATTTCGTGCACAACCAATTTGGAAACATATCATTTGATTTTTTTAATATTTTTTACCATAGCTTTCTTCACAATCAAGCAACCCATACAACTCCAACCAAGGCCCAAATTCTTAACCTAATTACATTACTATATAACCACAACAACATCACAAGACAAAAAAAAGGATGGAGATCAAGAGGATGATATTCATACTTTAAAATTTCACATAATTCAAAATTAGGTTTCCACAATCCACCACTTTTACAAGTTGATTAAAGGCTGCAAATGAATCCTTGAGATGGTTTTTGGATAGTTGGATTTAAGTTTTGATGCAGGAATCATAGGGCACCATGGAGAACTAAACTATTGGTTAATCTGCTATAATCTTTTTTCGTCGATACTTCGAAGGCTGCAGTAGTGATAAGCATTACAGGCTGACAGGTAAGTCAGGTAAGTACTACTGTTTCGATTTACTCCGAATTATTTCCAGAAGTTCAGAAAAAAAATCGACAAACAATACTCTTTTTGAATAAGATTTTGACCCTCAAAATCGCAAATTCCTCTTTTTTCTATTTTATTTGATTTATTTTCTATTTTCATATTCTCAAAAAAATCTAAAAAAAATTGTGCGTTATTTATTTGATTTTATTAGATTTTTAGCATCGTTTTAATATTTTTTAGATTTTATTTTAATCGCTTTTCTTATTTTTCATTATTTTAAAATTTGCAGCGATTTTATTTGATCATGTTTATTTCTTTTTTTATTCTTCCAATAGTATATACCAAAAATATGCAGGTGGAAGGAAGGAGATGGTGTGTGGCATGTGCTGATTGGCCTAGTGACAAAGACCTAAGGTTGAAAGTATGAGGGCGTGGGTTCAACACTCATTCCCAACATTTTGGCAAAGAAACGTGGGTTCAATACTCATTCCCAATATTTTGGTAAAGAAACGTGGCTAGCGTAGTGCCTGAAGGTTTTTGTTGGCAAAGGCAAAGTCAGGGGTTCAACACCAACCCCCAATATTTTGGGTATCTCTAACTTTATTTTTCCCTTTTTCATCAAATTATGTATTTTCTTTGAATTTCCTTATTATTATTATTAAACTAATTTCTAAAAAATAAAACAAATTTTTTTTTGTAAACTTATATTTTTTATTATAAACCTTAATTTTTTTCATAAACCTTAATTTTTTCCCTAAACCTTAATTTTAAACCTAAGTCTTAATTTTTTTCATAAACTTTAAACCCTAAAAATTTAGCCCTAATCTTTATCTTAAAACCCAGATTTCGCCCTAATTTTTACCCTATAATTTTTCCTAAACCTTAAATTTTTTTTTAAACCTTAAAATTTTTTCTCAAACCCTAACCCTAATTGTTTTCTTAACCTAGTTTGCAAACTTTTTTCTTCTAATTTATTCACTCATTTTTATGTTATTCATTCATTGTTTGCATGATTATGTAACTGCTTCGCCTTTGTAATAATTGGTTTTTTTATATTATTTTCCGCCATTATTATTATTATGTAACTGCCCCTAAGCCATGTAATAGTGTAGGAATTTTATTTTCTGACTTTTAATTTCTGCCATTTATTTTTCATATTAACTGCGTGGTTAGTAAATAGGATGTGGAAACTATTTGTAATTAAAAATAATTTAGATAATTAACTTTAAAAGATAAATATTTGAAAATAAACACTCACACACGTAAGTTGATCTTTGATCGCCATCTTGCACTTCCTAGGGTATTCCTCTTGGTTGCCTTAAAATAAAATAGTCAAGTCCCTCGAATATAGGGGTGTCTTAAGCAAAGTCCTTTCACTTATAAAATCATTAAGTCCCTTCGAGGTTGCTTACGGAATAATGATCTTGTCCCTTCGAATAAATGATGATAGTCCCTACGAATTGCTAAAGACATCCCTTAAGTTGCCTTCATTGACCATACAATGACCCTATGTTTGTCCCTTAAACAAATCCAAGGTAATGACTACCTATTCCTTAATAATAGGGATAGTCTTACCCTTGAAAGAATATATAAGAACATGAATGACTTAGTCTAGGGTAGGTACCTCATAGTTACTTGCTCACTCTTCAAAGATACTTTTCACACCTCACAATATTTTCAAAACATTTTCAAACAAGGCTTTGTATACATCCATACGAGGATCATTACAAAGTACTTAGAAAATTTCTAATCACACACTACACTTTCCAAAAACAATTTAAGTGAGATAAGTAACTAAGAGCCCATGGATATAAATGGTGCTAACACCTTCCCTTTATATAACTTACCCCCGAACCCAAGTCTTTTAAATAGGTCTTTCCTATTCTTTTATGTCCTTTCCATTTGGATAAAATAAAAGTCAGTGGCGACTCTTGCTATCCGCAACATGACTAAAAGTCAGTTCTCCCACCGTGTTACAGAACTGGCGACTCTGCTGGGGACTAATAAAAGAGGGGTACCCTTAGGAATTAGATCACTTTAAATTTGTTTGCCTTGTTTGCTTTACTTTACTTGTTGGGGCTCTTATGTGTGAAAGATCCTAACCCAGATCTAGTGTACCTTAGGTAAATGGCAATAGACCAAGGAAACTGTACGGCGTATACCGATATGGTTGATCTGGTGGCCATAGTTAGTGTGACTTCTTGGTTGGTGCTTATGTTCCTTAAGTAAGTTAAGGATAATATGAGGCTGCCATATGTTGTTAATACACTAACTGACTTTTAGAACCCTAGTTATCCCATTTTGGCCTTTAGAAAGTAGTGAGATAACCGGCTTTGGTGAAGACTGAAGTTGGTTGATACTCGATGCTACACTCATTGAGATCCTAAACTTGGAGGGTTTTGGTTGGCATGTAAGTTGCCTACTGAACAACCACCCTTGTGAAGGATCAATGATATTGAGATCCCTTAGAACCCGGTTACTTTTATAGGACAGGATGAACCATCTAAACTGCAAGGGAGGGTACTTACCTTTAAACCTCATGCAAGCCTTCAAACCTAGGGCTATTGTGTGACTTGTTTGTGTGTGCCACATGTTTGTGATTGAGCATAACATCATGATATCAGTGCATCATAAGCATAGCATTTTCACTAACCATTTCAAGGAACAAATAATTTATCTTTGTTCTTTGTTGCAGGTCATAGCTTCTGTTCGTAGGAATACTATCCGGATCAACTTTGTAGGGATACCTCCTAAGCTTAAGGAATTGGTCTCTCAAGTTTCTGAAAGATCCCATTTCATCAAGAAGCATGGTCACCTACTTAACTTGGTTACCTCAGGATTTGATGAAGACATGGTGAGTGTCTTGTTTCAGTTCTTTGACCCTAAACATCACTGTTTCACATTCCCCGACTATCAGTTGGTTCCTACAATGGAGGAGTTCTCCAAACTGTTGGGTATACCTATCCTCAATCAGAGACCTTTCACAAGCTTAGAGAAAGAGCCTAAACCTGAAGTAATTGTTGCAGCCCTACATTTGAAGAAATCAGACATTGTTCTAGAAACAAGAAGTGGAGTTAAGGGTATTCTTGCTAAGGTATTGATGGAGAAAGCTCAGATATTCTTGGATGCTATGAGCTATGATGCTTTTGAGGAGATCTTAGCCTTATTAATCTATGGCTTAGTGTTGTTCCCTAATCCATACCAGTTCATAGACGTACACGCCATCAACATATTTCTGGCTCATAATCCAGTGCCTACATTACTTGGAGACATCTTACACTCTCTTCATACCCGTACTACGAAGGCACGAGGAACTCTGATGTGTTGTATACCTCTATTGTCTAGGTGGTTTATTTCTCACCTTCCTCGATCAGTGATGAAGAATGAACAAAGGTTAAGGTGGTCTAAGAGAATCATGTCACTTTCTCATTCAAATATTCATTGGTGCTCTAGATCTATGGAGAATGTTACCATCATTGACCGTTGTGGGGAATTCCCTAATGTGCCACTCCTTAGCATAAGAGGGGGCATTACCTACAATCCTTCTTTAGCTCTACGCCAGTTTGGTTATGCTCGGAGTAATGGTCCTCATGACATTCTCATTCAAGGTATTATGTTCGACTACAACAACGATCTTCAAGGTTACCGTCAAAGGTTCATACGAGCTTGGGGTAAGGTGAACAAGGTTGACAATAAGACTTTGGAACCAAAGTACTCTATTCCTATGGAACCTTACCTCAGATGGGTACGATCTCGTGCTCAGACTCTTATGATGCCATATCCTTCTATCCTGCCAGTTACCATGGAGCCTGTTGTTGAAGGAGATACTCCTTATACCATCCTTCATCCAGACATGCCCACTGACATGGAGGAATTGCAGAGGTCTTGGATCCAGTTGAAGGAGCAAAGGGATACTTTTGAGACTCATTTCAAAGCTAGTCAAGAAAGAATTCTGGAGCTGACAAGACAACTTCACGAGGAGCAGAATCTCAACACATACCTCCATACAAAGAGGAAACGTCCATGGGAGACTTAAAACCCCATATATTTATTTTTGTACTTTATTTCTATTTTCGTTCATTGTAAGCCCAAGGGGCAAATTCATATTAAAGATTTACTAATAAAAAATTGTTTTTGTTTTTCTTTAAACAAATTTAAATCATGCGGTCCTTGAAAACATTGCATATGCATCTACATACCATATCATTGCATGACAGGTTTCTATAGCAGGTTTCTCAATCTTCTCGCTGTTTATTTCAGCAGAAATGTCTCTCGAACAAACTGTCAAGGATCTCCAGGCTCAAAATGCTCAGTTCCAAGAAGTGATCCTGAATTTGTCTAAGGGGCAAGAAGAGTTGAAAGCATCCCTCTCTGAAAATCCTGAAGATAACAAGAATGGTCAGTTGGAACAATTGCAAGCTGAGATGACAGAAATGAGGATCCAGATGAATGGTCAGGTGGCTCTTATTCAAAGTTTAGCTCATGGGGCAAGAAGAACTGAGAACCTTTGTCCACAAACTTCAAAGTAATGGAGTCAGGAATCTAATCATCAGTCAACCTCCGTTAAAACAAGCTGACTTGGTTGAAAGGAAGATGAGGATAAAAGAATGTAAAAGACAGGTTGCCACTCATTGTTCTTCAGTTGAAGAAAAAAGACCTGGTAAGGTTAATCCACCTCAACACAAGGAATGTAGAAGACAATTTATCAAATTCAGCACTCCAATGTCGCAATTTCTGCAATGCTTGTTGGAGATGAAGCTAATTTCCTTGAAAAATCCTCCTCAAAATCCTAATACTTCCTCTCCTCGCTATAATCCCAAGGCAAGGTATATGTATCACTCCAACTGTCCCGGACACGATACTAATAGTTGTTGGGCATTGAAGAAAAGGATTCAAAACCTGATTGACGAAGGAATCCTCGAGGTTACGCCAGAAGGCCAGATTGAGTTTTTCTATTGCCCATCAAACATCAAAGCGTCCAGACATCTGGAGTAACCAGTTTAGAGGGAGAGGCTTTGAGAATATTTGAATTTTCATTTGTAATTTCTTTTGTTTGGTTAAACATTTACTATTATGTTAAACTTTTGTTTTCATTAATGCATTGCATATGTTTGTCTTGAATTAATCCATTCGTTTCACTATATTTTAAACTATGCTTCATATTTCTATTTTGTGATATTTAACTCCCGATAAAACTATAAGCCTGTAGAGGGAGGATGACGAAAATAATACCATAATCTTATGCAGTATGCTTTTGAACAGACTATGTTGACGATGTACAGGCATTGTTTCAATTCCTAAACAGTGGAGATATAAGGAAGTTAATCCCTAGTCAACCCTTTTGAGCCTATGAAGTAGGAGTTTTCATTCTCACGCAAATTAAAACCCTTATTCATAACCTGGGGCAGGGTAGTTACTCGGTTAACTCAATTATACCAATTGTTTGTGTTGTACACAACTAATGATGTTTCCCTGTAATCACTAAAGTCTGCAAGTCAATATCTAGCAAAAGAAAAGCTCATTAAGTCAAAACCTATGAAGGAGACTTAATAAAAAAAATTAAGACATCTCGCTGACTGTAACCTTGAAATAAACAGTTCAGGCAAAAAGAAGGGATAACAAAGTCAAAAGAAAAAGGAGGTCATTATAGATCCTAAATAAAGAAAGATGACTGAATTTTCAAATAATTTTTTTTTTGATTCCTGAATCATCACAAATGTCAGTGTTACAATTCCAAACTACTTTGGAACCTTAATGCATAAGTTAACCGAACATAGGACTGAAGAACATCACGAAGAATGGGTTGGGTACAAATAAATTTGAGCCTTTATCCTTTGTTTCTTAAACCGTGAACCAGACCACGTTACAACCCTTTAAAAGTCCTAACTGAAGCATGGTTAGTTCGAAAGCGTACTGCTACAAAAAGGTATCCTGACTCCTTTAGGGCTTATTATAAAACTTGAGTTAATATCACAGTTTTCACAAAAATTGTTTTTCTAAAATAACTTTTTTCAAAACTTCAAGACAGACATAAGCATTGAATTTTTGAACATATTTGTTTGCATATACCTGAGTGTTTGATAAATAGAGAAACTTACAGGATGAATGTTCAATAAACCAAAGTCCTTCCGATAAACAAAGTTGCTTCCTGGATCAAAGTCCATGTATACAAAGGGGCATAATCATTATCTCCCAATCAAGGGGGCATGTCATGATACTTCCTAACTCATTTGGGGCAATCAGGACAGGATTCAACTATGTTTAAGTAGCCAGGGGCAGATCTCCTCATCTATCTAAATTACCAAGGGTAACATTACAGAGTTCATAATGCCAGGGGCATAGTCACTGTTTCCCAATCAAGGGGGCATACCAAGTTACTGTTCAATTCATTCGGGGCAATCAGGTCCAGATTCAACAGTGCTTAATAGCCAGGGGCAGCTCTCCTCATATATTTGAATTACCAAGGGTAACATTATAAAGTTCATGATGTCAAGGGCATATTATTGTGGGGCATTCTGCTTATTTCTCTTGAGGTAACTACATTCAGATACTTCCATTATGGGACAATTCATCCTCAACCAAGGGGCAATGCTCTCTTTTCAAATCTAATATCCGGAGCGTATATGGTCCATCGCAATTTGAAGACACGTTCCTTTCATTGTATTACCTTGATATTGGATTCTCAGCAAAAGCCATTATGGAAATTAATTGTCTACGCGAGTAGTATCAGATGGTGTCAGTATCATGTCTTCAGATCCAGCTATGAGGGTTTATGGGAAGGTATTCAAAAAGTTAAGAATCTCAGGAGCTCTAAATCCAATTGGTTATACACTCTCAAAGTTGAAACAATTCTGTTTTCGAGTTCAGCTTTACTTTTCCCTCTTTATTCAGGATTACTTTTCCCCTTTCACTCAGGCAAAAATGTTCGTTGATTATGATGGAATGTGTACATGCTTTTGAATATGATTGATGTTTACCAGAAATCCATAAAATGCAGTAATAATATTTACTAAGGACGAACGGGGGTAGGAATCCAACGAATCTTCGCCATTTCATCCCCACAAAGTAAACTTTAAGGATATTCTAACCAAATACTCCAGGTAGCTTCATATACTACGAGAGCTTCAAAGAATTGACACTTGTCTGGATAAGTCATTCAGGGAATGTCCATCTCTTTTATCCCCAATCAGGTTATTCAGGAATCTAATTCTTCAATAAAAAGAACGACGAACGAATATGGGAGGTTCTAAGTACGATATTCTTAAACAAGACGGGAACGAAGTCCTCATATTCCTCAGCAATGAATCGGGATTTATTTTCCCCAGCCAGCAGTTGTTATACGAATCTACCTAGGCGCTTCAAACTACATAACTCATACATACGTCATTTACACCATATCACAGCATACGCATCCATAATCCATATGACATTCTTACTTAAGAGCATCATGTCATACATGCATACATTAAATAATCTTGCATAAACTAACCTTTTCTTTTCAGGATAGTTGCAGGCAGATAAACACTATTAATTCCGTGAAACAGTTCAGAGATGATCTATCGAAGATCGGATACTGATATCTAATTTAGAGATAATCGCTACGAAGATTCATTTTTGATGATCAATACAAGTTGTCCTTGAGATGGCACATAAATGGTCTATACGAAGACCTAGTGTTCAGTCCAGGATATTACTAGAAGCAATTCAGGAGTAATCGCCACGAAGATTTAATCCTGATGCTCAAGTTGGCTTTGGAAGGGCACATAAATGATTTATACGAAGATCTAGTGCTTAATCCAGGATATTTCTAGAGGAGTAATCGTTATGAAGATTTATTTCTGATGGTCAACTATCTTTGGGATAGTGTGTAAATGATCTATACGAAGATCTAGCACTTAATCCAAGAGATTCTTTCAGAAGAAGTTCAGCGATAATCGCTACGAAGATTTAATCCTGATATTCTTTTTTGTTCTTGGAAAGGTATGTAAATGGTCTATACGAATATCTATTACCTAATCCGGGATATTTCCAGAAGAGATAATCGCAACGAAGATTTATTTCTAATGGTCAATGCAACAGTTTATCTGTGGAAGGGCACGTAAATGATCTATACGAAGATCTAGTGCTTAATCCAGGATATTTCCAGAGGAGATAATCGTTACGAAGATTTATTTCTGATGGTCAACTATCTTTGGGATAGTGTGTAAATGATCTATACGAAGATCTAGCACTTAATCCAAGAGATTCTTTCAGAAGAAGTTCAGGGATAATCGCCACGAAGATTTACTCCTGATATTCTTTTTGTTCTTGGGAAGGTATGCAAATGGTCTATACGAAGATCTATTACCTAATCTGGGATATTTCCAGAAGAGATAATCGCTACGAAGATTTATTTCTAATGGTCTATGCAACAGTTTATCTGTGGGATGGTACATAAATGATTGATACGAAGATCTTGTACTTAGCCCAAGATATTACCAAAAGCAATTCATAAAAGATCGCCACGAAGATCTGATTCTGATGCTTAAATTAAAGTGTGTTCCTAAAGATGGTTCAGAGTCGATCTACCCGAAGATCTAGCACTTAGTCCAAGAGATTTTTCAGAAGAAGTTCAGAGATGATCGCCACGAAGATTTAATCCTGATATTCTTTTTGTCCTTGGGATGGTACGTAAATGGTCTATACGAAGACCTAATGCTTAATCCGGGATATTTCCAGAAGAGATAATCGTTACGAAGATTTATTTCTGATGGTCAATTATCTTTGGGATAGTGTGTAAATGATCTACACGAAGATCTAGCACTTAGTCCGAGAGATTTTTCAGAAGAAGTTCAGGAATAATCGCCACGAAGATTTAATCCTTATATTCTTTTTATCCTTGGGATGGTATGTAAATGGTCTATACGAAGATCTAGTGCTTAATTCGGGATATTTCCAGAAGAGATAATCGTTACGAAGATTTATTTCTTATGGTCAATTCAACAGATGATCTTTGGGATGGTACATAAATGATCGATACGAAGATCTTGTACTTAGCCCAGGATATCACCAAAAGCAACTCAGAGATGATCGCCACGAAAATTTGATTCTGATGCTTAAGTTAAAGTATGTTCCTAAAGACGGTTCAGAGACGATCTATACGAAGATCTAAGCACTGACACTTAATGAAGGATATTCTTTTTCCCCAAAGATAATGCGGAGACGATCTATACAAAGATCAAGTGCTGGAATTCAACTCAAACCATGTTACAGGAATGATTCAGAGACGGCCTATACGAAAAACTAGTACTGATATCCAGTGACAACCTTTAGATACTATCACCTTCTGATATTATGGATGGCATCTATAAGCCCATCTCCAGTTCCTCTAAGTGGCATCTTCAAGCCCACTCAAGCAGATACAACCAATCAACAGTGTTACTTTGCGCACCGGTGAGTGCAAATTTTTGGGCTTTTGTGTTCAATCCCCTTCAACCTTCCAAGTCACGAATGGCACACATGCCAATCTAACTCCTCAGGTTTCAGAAAATTGAACAGGGGAAGCTGTTGCACCCCAAAATTTGCCCTCCCCTAGTCAAGGCAATGTGTCCCAAGGATCCTCTCAAGGTTCACAAGGTTCACAAGGCATCCCAAGAGGTTCACAAGGTTCACAATTAGTCAGAAAGTTTGGAAATTCCCTCAGACAAAGCATCCTCCTAAGCAATGCACCCTAAACTAGGGTTTTGAATTTCATCAGGCTAAATGGACTTCCAAGGCCTCAAGTGAGCTTCATAACATCCTACATGTCTTCAATAATCCCTATGTCAAGTTTCAAGGCTTTCTCAAAAGGTTTGCTCAGTCAGATGATCAAATATGCAAAAATCGGTCAAAGTAGTTAAAAAGTCAAACTGAGGTCAACTGTGGTCAAATTAAAGTCAAACTTCAAGATTTTTGGTAACATCAAGTTTATGAATTAAAATTCATCATTTGATCAAGGGTTGATCATGATTCATCAAGGAAGTTTCAGATCATCAAGAATCAGGAGTTTCTAAATTAAGGTTTTCTAAGGAAAAGTCAACTGAACTTTGACCAACCATAACTTTCACATGCTTCATCAAAAAATTCCCATCCAAAGCTCATTTTGAAGGAAATTTAATTCTCTACAACTTTATGTCTCACAAGCCAATCCTAAAAATGTTTCATTTAGAAGGTATGAGCTAAAACATTATAGGTCATTTCAAAAGTCAACATCTTCCAAAGGGCATAATTTGAAAATGGTAAAGGATATGGACATGAGACCAAAGAGGTTGGTTAGAGGACTCTTTAAGCTTTCCAAAAAGTCCAAGAACACTTTCATAGCCTTAAAATTGAGAGATTTATGCCTTGTTAAAGTTGGGAGATTTTTTTAGGGGTGTATGAAGAAAATAAGGGCTTAAATCTAATTTTTTTCCAAATGGGCCTATCATTTTGCAACCCAATCTTCATGATAACATCAAGCACGACCCAATTCAAATATTTTCTGATTTTTATAATTTATTTATCATTTATTTGGATTTTATTCATTAGAATTCATTTTAAATCAAAATAAAATATGAAAATACAAATATTTGATTTGATTCTTCTTCTAGAAGCTCTTAAACATCATTTAAGTTGATTTGATACTCTCCAATTTCGTGCACAACCAATTTGGAAACATATCATTTGATTTTTTTTTATATTTTTTACCATAGCTTTCTTCACAATCAAGCAACCCATACAACTCCAACCAAGGCCCAAATTCTTAACCTAATTACATTACTATATAACCACAACAACATCACAAGACAAAAAAAAAAGGATGGAGAGCAAGAGGATGATATTCATACTTTAAAATTTCACATAATTTCAAAATTAGGTTTCCACAATCCACCACTTTTACAAGTTGATTAAAGGGTGCAAATGAATCCTTGAGATGGTTTTTGGATAGTTGGATTTAAGTTTCGATGCAGGAATCATAGGGCACCATGGAGAACTAAATTATTGGTTAATCTGCTATAATATGTTTTCGTCGATACTTCGAAGGCTGCAGTAGGGATAAGCATTACAGGCTGACAGGTAAGTCAGGTAAGTACTACTGTTTCGATTTACTCCGAATTTTTTCCAGAAGTTCAGAAAAAAATCGACAAACAATACTCTTTTGGTATATTTTTTGTATATACTATTGGAAGAATAAAAAAGAAATAAACATGATCAAATAAAATCGCTGCAGATTTTAAAATAATGAAAAATAAGAAAAGCGATTAAAATAAAATCTAAAAAATATTAAAACGATGCTAAAAATATAATAAAATCAAATAAGTAACGCACAATTTTTTTTAGATTTTTTTGAGAATATGAAAATAGAAAATAAATCAAATAAAATAGAAAAAGAGGAATTTGCGATTTTGAGGGTCGAAATCTTTTAGAATTCTATTCTAAAAGAGTATTATTTGTCGATTTTTTTCTGAACTTCTGGAAACAATTCAGAGTAAATAGAAACAGTAGTACTTACCTGACTTACCTGTCAGCCTGTAATGCTTATCACTACTGTAGCCTTCGAAGTATCGACGAAAACAAATTATAGCAGATTAACCAATAATTTAGTTCTCCATGGTGCCCTATGATTCCTGCATCGAAACTTAAATCCAACTATCCAAAAACCATCTCAAGGATTCATTTGCAGCCTTTAATCAACTTGTAAAAGTGGTGGATTGTGGAAACCTAATTTTGAATTATGTGAAATTTTAAAGTATGAATATCATCCTCTTGCTCTCCATCCTTTTTTTTTGTCTTGTGATGTTGTTGTGGTTATATAGTAATGTAATTAGGTTAAGAATTTGGGCCTTGGTTGGAGTTGTATGGGTTGCTTGATTGTGAAGAAAGCTATGGTCAAAAATATAAAAAAAATCAAATGATATGTTTCCAAATTGGTTGTGCACGAAATTGGAGAGTATCAAATCAACTTAAATGATGTTTAAGAGCTTCTAGAAGAAGAATCAAATCAAATATTTGTATTTTCATATTTTATTTTGATTTAAAATGAATTTTAATGAATAAAATCCAAATAAATGATAAATAAATTATAAAAATCAGAAAATATTTGAATTGGGTCGTGCTTGATGTTATCATGAAGATTGGGTTGCAAAATGATAGGCCCATTTGGAAAAAATTAGATTTAAGCCCTTATTTTCTTCATACACCCCTCAAAAATCTCCCAACTTTGACAAGGCATAAATCCCTAAATTTTAAGGCTATGAAAGTGTTCTTGGACTTTTTGGAAATCTTAAAGAGTCCTCTAACCAACCTCTTTGGTCTCATGTCCATATCCTTTACCATTTTCAAATTATGCCCTTTGGAAGATGTTGACTTTTGAAATGACCTATAATGTTTTAGCTCATACCTTCTAAATGAAGCATTTTTAGGATTGGCTTGTGAGACACAAAGTTGTAGAGAATTCAATTTCATTCAAAATGAGCTTTGGATGAGAACTTTTTGATGAAGCATGTGAAAGTTATGGCTGGTCAAAGTTCAGTTGACTTTTCCTTAGAAAACCCTAATTTAGAAACTCCTGATTCTTGATGATCTGAAACTTCCTTGATGAATCATGATCAACCCTTGATCAAATGATTAATTTTAATTCATAAAATTGATGTTATCAAAAATCTTGAAGTTTGACTTTAATTTGACCACAGTTGACCTCAGTTTGACTTTTTAACTACTTTGACCGATTTTTGCATATCTGATCATCTGACTGAGCAAACCTTTTGGGAAAGCCTTGACACTTGACATGGGGATTATTGAAGACATGTAGGATGTTATGAAGCTCACTTGAGGCCTTGGAAGTCCATTTAGCCTGATGAAATTCAAAACCCTAGTTTAGGGTGCATTGCTTAGGAGGATGCTTTGTCTGAGGGAATTTCCAAACTTTCTGACTAATTTTGAACCTTGTGAACCTCTTGGGATGCCTTGTGAACCTTGTGAACCTTGAAAGGATCCTTGGGACACATTTCCTTGACTATGGGAGGTCAAATTTTGGGGTTCAACAATAAGGGATGGAAAGTCTTCGCCATCCATGGTTGTAAGCATTAAGGCTCCGCCCGAGAAAATCTTTTCAACCATGAATGGAACATCATAGTTAGGAGTCCATTTTCTCTTGTGATCTATACTAGGAGTAAGAATTCTCTTGAACACAAGTTCACCAAGTTGATACTCCCGAGGACACACCCTTTGATCCAACGCCCGCTTCATTCTTCTTTGAGATAGTTGACCATTGCATATAGCTGTCAGTCTTTTCTCCTCAATCAAACTCAACTAGTTGTACCTGGCACAAATCCCTTCTGCTTCATCCAGTTTGACATCCATCATCACCCGTAGTGACGGAATCTCAACTTCAATTGGTAGGACAGCTTCCATACTATACACAAGTGAGAAAGGTGTTGCCCTAGTAGATGTCCTTATTGACGTTCGGTACCCATGCAAAGCGAATGGTACATCTTATTCCAATCTTTCTAAGTCACCACCATTTTCTACACAATCTTCTTAATGTTCTTAGTGGCCGCTTCAACAATGCCATTCATCTTTGAACGATAAGGAGAAGAGATGTGATGTTGAGTCTTGAAGTCCCGACATAATTCTGCCATCATCTTGTTATTGAGATTAGAACCATTATCAGTCATGATTCTTTCGGGAACTCTGTATCGGAAAAATATCTCTCTTTAGGAACCTGGCAACCACTTGCTTGGTGACGTTGGCATAATACGCTGCTTCCACCCATTTGGTCAAGTAATCAATAACGACCAAAATGAAACGATGGCCATTAGAAGTAGTAGGTTTGATCTTTCCGATCATGTCAATACCCCTCATAGCAAAGGGCCAAGGAGAAGACATGATGTTCAGAGGGATTGGAGGCACATGCATTTTGTCTACATAAATCATGCACTTGTGGCACTTACGGGGGTATGAGCAACAATCTGAATCCATTGTCATCCAATAATACCCAGATATTAACAATTTCTTTGCCATTTCATGTCCTCCGGCATGGGTACCAAAAGATCCCCCATGCATTTCCTGCATTAACATGTCTTCTTCTTGCTTGTCCAGACATATAAGCAAGACCATGTCAAAGTTTCTCTTGTATAACACATCATTAGAGTTCAAGAAGAAACTAGCATCCAGCCTTCTCAAAGTTTTCTTGCCATTGGAAGATGCTCCAGCTGGGTATTCCTAACTCTTCAGGAAACACTTGATATCATAATACCACGGCTTATCATCAGACACTACATCAACAGTAAACACATATGCGGGTATGTCAAGTTTAGATATGTCAATCTTGGGAAACATAATTCCACTGCAACACTTTGATCATTGAAGACAAGGTAGCTAAAGCATCGACAAACTGGTTTTCCTCACGCGGTATATAAAGCACCTTTACTGTTGTAAATAACGTCAACAGTCTTCTCGCACATTGCAGGTATGGAATTAAGTGAGGTTGGTGTGTGTGCCACTTTCCGGTAATCTGGTTAATCACGAGAGCTGAATCTCCAAATATATTGAGGGTCTTAATCCTCGAATTAATCGCCTCCTCTATTCCCATGATACAAGTCTCGAATTATGTTTCATTGTTGGTGCAGCCAAAAGTTAATCTGGTAGCGAAGAGAAAATGAACACCTTCAGGGGTAATAAGTATGACACCAACTCCACGACCATTCATGTTGACATCCCCATCAAACATCAGACTCCATTTGGATTCAAGGTATGGCCCCTCCTCTGGGAGTGGTTCCTCACACTCATTAGCATTGAGGTACATGATGTCCTCATCACGGAAATCAAAACGCATTGGTTGATAATCATCCATAGGTTGTTGTGCAAGATAGTCTGAAAGAATACTTCCTTCGATGGCTTTCTGGGAAGTGTATTATATATCATATTCAGTCAACACCATCTACCTATGAGCAACCCTTCCGATTAACGTTGGTTTCTCAAATATGTACTTGATAGGATCCATCTTTGAAATAAGAAATTTTTTATATGTGAGCATGTAATATCTCAATCGCTTAGAAGCCCATGCAAGTGCATAACATGTCTTCTCAAGCATTGAGTACCTTGATTCACAGTTATTAAATTTATTGCTCATGTAGTATATCAGATGGTCCTTTCTACCCGTCTCATCGTGTTGACCGAGAACACAACCCATAAACCCTTCAAGTACTGTCAGATACATGATGAGTGGCCTCCTTGGAACTGGAGGCATAAGAATAGGAGGTTCCTGTAAATACTCTTTTATTTTTTAGAAAGCCCTTTGGAAATCATCATTCCACCTAACCGCTTGTTCTTTTCTCAGCAATTTGAATATTAGTTCACAAGTGGCTGTGAAGTGAGATAAGAATCGTGCAATGTAGTTCAATCTACCCAGGAAACCACGAACTTCTTTTTCATTTTTCGGTGCAGCCATGTCTTGTATGGCTTTTACTTTAGCAGGATCAACCTCTATTCCTTTTTTAATCACGATGAAACCCATCAATTTACAGGACCGCACTCTGAAAGTGCACTTATTTGGATTCAACCTCAAACGAAACTTTCTCAGCCTTTAAAACAACTTCTTGAGATTAACCAGATTCTCTTCCTCAGTTCTCAACTTGGAAATCATGTCGTCCACATAGCATTCAATCTCCTTATGAATCATGTCGTGGAACAATGTTACCATAAACCTCTGATATGTTGCCCCGACATTATTCAGTCCAAAAGGCATCACCTTGTAGCATAATGTACCCCACTGGGTAAATTTGATTCAAAGGAAAAGAAAACCTTGGTAAATTTGATTCAAAGGCGGATGAAGGTATCTTTCTTGGATACTCAAATTCAAGAAAATCATATAGAGTATACAATAAAAGGTTGCTTATTGTTGAAGAATACGTGCATGTATCTTTTGATGAATCTTATTTGAAATTCGTCGGAAAAGGTAGTGTTGTTATTGGTGCAGGTGCATCTTCAGAAGAGATTGTTAAAGACCAAGATTTGTCTCGTGTAGAACCCTTTCCGGATATTGATTGTAAGGAGCCGGCTAAAGAGTCTAGTCTCGAAAATGAAGATCAATCATCAACGCAAAATGATCTACCATTGGAATTGAAAACATCAAAAGACCATCCCATCGACAACATTATAGGAGATATCTCAAAGGGTGTTATCACTCGATCAAGGATAAGTAACTTTTGTTTTTATCATGCTTTGATCTCTCAAATTGAGCCTAAAAACTTCAAAGAGGCCTTACTCGATGAAAATTGGTTTCTAGCCATGCAAGATGAACTAAATCAATTTAAAAGAAATGAGGTTTGGTACCTTGTTCCACCTCCACGAGATCATCGAGTGATTGACCCTAAATGGGTATTTAGGAACATGTTGGATGAAAACGGTATCATCATTCTCAACAAGGTCCATCTTGTTGCTCAATGGTATAACCAAGAGGAAGGCATAGACTATGAGGAAACTTATGCTCCTGTTGCCTGCCTCGAAGCTATACGTCTTGTACTTGCATTTGCTTGTTCACATAATTTCAAATTATATCAAATGGATGTTAAGAGTTCCTTCCTTAACAGATACATAAATGAAGAGGTGTATGTGTGTCAACCTCCCAGATTTGAAAACGATGAAAAACCAAATCATGTATACAAGCTTAAATGTGTTTTGTATGGTCTCAAATAAGCTCCTAGAGCTTTGTATGAGCGCTTAAGTAAATTTTTTATCAATCAAGGTTTTTCAAGAGGAAACGTTGACACTACACTCTTTATTAAATGAGAAGGAAATCACTCTATATTAGTTCAAGTATATGTAGATGATATTATTTTTGGATCTACTAATATGAAGTTAGTCAAAGAAGTTTCAAATTCCATGCAAGGTGAATTTGAGATGAGTATGATGGGGGAGCTTAACTATTTCCTCGGACTCCAAATTAGAAAACTTGAAGATGGGACATTCATAAGTCAAACAAAGTATTGCAATGAGCTACTCAAAAGGTTTGACATGACAAATTCCAAGCCCATTGATACACCAATGCCTACCGCTGCTAGTCTTGATCGTGATGAAAATGGTAAGGATGTGGATATAAAAAGGTATCGAGGTATGATCGGATCCCTTCTTTATCTTACCGCCTCGCGTTCAGATATTATGTTTAGTGTGTGTATGTGTGATAGATTTCAATAATGCCCTAAGGAATCACACTTAAAATCAGTTAAACGCATACTTAGGTACCTTTATGGTACTTTTAAGTTTGGTCTATCGTATCCTAAGGGTAGTGATTACTCATTGGTAGGTTTTTCCGATTCCGATTTTTCTGGTTGCAAAGTGGATAGAAAAAGCACTAGTGGAACTTGCCATTTTTTTCAAACACTCTTGTCAGTTGCCATAGCAAAAAGCAAGTTTCGATTGCTTTGTCAACTGCGGAGGCAGAATATATTGCAGCCGGAAATTGTTGTGCCAAACTTCTATGAATTGTCATATATTATTGTTTGTCTCACCTTATCTTGTCACTAACTTCTCTTTTAGTGTAGTATTATTTTCCTTCACGTTCATATATACTCGAGGTAATATCCTTCTAAACTTAGTTTGTCTCTAATCACTTTATTAATCTTTGATTTTCTCTATTCATCCATGATATATAATATGTATGGTGTAACTATGCTTATGTTTGTGATTTTATTTATTCGTTATTTTCTTTTGGGTTATAATTGGTTGTATGTCTTTTGATCAAAGTATAAGGTGATATTATAATGATTTGATGTGCTTTAAGTGCATTTTAGTGGAAAAGTTAATTCAAAATTGTCGGGTCCCAACAGGCCGACTCATGAGTCGGCTCATGGAACCTTATGAGTCGACGTCCTTGCTGCTTGAGCCGACTCATTTCAAATTTGATTTGAGCCGACTCATTGTCAGTTTTGAGTCGGCTCATTGTCGTATCATATGACATTTGGCTGTCTTGAAAAGACGCGCCGTCTGCATCTCATGCCCCTAGGTCGGCACATCAATTACGTCTTACCACTTTTTGACTTTCATTTAAGTTTGTTTATGAATTCTAATCATTAAAACTCATTAAAATCACATTTTCATCTCATTATCATTTCATATTCTCTCAAGTTTCTCAACACACCCTAAAACCCCATTTCTCACTCAAAGTCTCAAATCTCTTTTTCATCCTCAACAATGGCTTCAAGAGCTACAGGAAAAGGTCACAGGGTTCTTCATCAAAATCCTCACTACCGGTAAATGCTCTATCTCTTCTCCCATCTGATTTGGTTAAAGTTTATAGTAAAAAGTTCAAGAATAGGAAAATTGTTCCTCAATATGTGTACTCAAGAACAACATCCAATCAGATGCATATCCCTCACATTGTAGAACTAATAGATTTTCATGGTATCAACCCTTTTCTCTCTTGTCATGAAAATTATAATGAGGATTTAGTAAGGATGTTTTATGCTGGACTGGTTGGGACATTTAAAGGATTTGAGTTCAATTTTCGTATGGGCACTAGAATGTTTGTTGTAAATGCTTAAGTTTGGAAAGACTTGTTTCGCATTGATCCTGAGGAGGCTAGCATCTTAATGACTAATTCATCTCAAGTGGAGAACTACACATTTTGCTCAGAATTAAATGGTATGCTTAAAGACCCATTCTCTAACTCCATTGTAAATTCTGAATTGTTTCCAAATTCAACCACCACTGGAAAGGTTCAGTCATTGGATCGCATCCATCATTGGATAGTGTCACATAATTTACGTCCAAAGAAAGGGGGCTTTTCTCGTATCAACATGGTTGAAGTTCACTTGATCTACATTCTCCAGAATAAGGTAAAAGTTAACTGGCCATATTATTTCGCTAGTCGTATATTTGCTCTAATGGAAAATAAAGGAGTTGCTCTTGCCTATCCATCAATTATTCAGGAGATTACCAACAAAGCTGAAATTGTTGGTAACGACTTACCCATGGTTTTTGTATCTGACACAAATTAGTTTCAACAAAAGACGCTGAGTCTTATGGGTCACATATGGGATCCTAAAGAGAAACAGTATAGATATCTTTTAAGAGGTGATTTTAATCATGAGGTGGAAGAAAATTCTGAAGGCAAGGATCTTGAGGATCAAAATGAAGGGAATGTTCCAAATGATGAATTACCCACTCAATGAAGGGTGGAATGGTATTCCATCTAATGATTTTGTATCATATGCTAATCAAGGATGGGGTGAGTGGCAATACACGGGCTGAACCACTACGGCTACTCGATTTTCCCCTCCATCTCCTCCTCCATCTCAACCACAACAAGATGATCCGTCTAGCATCATGGCTTTGCTTCAGAATATGCAACTTCAACAGGAAGCCTATTACACAACTCAAACTGAAAAATACTCGGAATTAGAAAGGCGTTTAAATGAACAAGATACGACGTTTGTTGCTTATGTTTCCGTTCAGGACACTCGGTATACAGAATTGCAAGCTCATTTGGTCGCCCAAGATATTGCGTTTAACTCCCTCAATAGCAATTTCCTTCAATTTAACGAAGCTGATATGGATGAATCTCAACCTATCACTTACCATCGACGTTATCCATCCACTCGGGATCGTAATCCCCAAGATTGAGAGAATCATTTCATCCCATTTCATTTTTTTTTGTTTATGTAGTTACTTTATGGTTTGTTATGCATAATTGATAATGGTTTGATTATGTATGAATTTATATCCCTATCGTTTGATTGCTTCCTATTTAGCCTTTGTTTATTTTCGCATATATATATTTTTCACGTTCTTCCAAATTGTGTGTTTGTGAATACGTGTGATAATTGCAATTGGTATCTCATATTGAACTTATGTTTAGCACGCTATTTTTTTTGGTTACTCATGAGAATATTTTTCTTTTTGATGTTGTCAAAGGGGGAGATGATATTGAAAGCATATAATAGATCTTGTTTGTGGCATCCATTCAGGGGGAGCTTAGTAACATATGGTGACTAATTCATCAAGTTTTTGCCATCATCAAAAAGGGGGAGTTTGTGAGACATGGCATGGGTTTTGAATGTGTCAAAAACTTGGCATGATTGAAAGTGTGCTTGGTTCACCAAGAAAAAGGAAGAAATATCATTTTTGTGAAAATAAATTGAATGAGCCGACTCAAATTCAACCATGAGCCGACTCATTCTGTGTGTTTTGTGCCCAAAACACGCGGGGTCCCAACAGGCTTCATGAGGCCAAATTTTGGCCGACTCATTGGGTATGTATGAGCCGACTCAAAGCCCCTCATGAGCCGACTTATTAAATTGTTTTTTCTCCCAAATATGTGCGGGTCTCAACAGGCTTCCTTCCCTCACTTTTGGCCAACTCACCCAGAATTTTGAGCCGGCTCATTTGCTGATTTGAGCAGGCTCATTCCTGTAACTATCATATTTTTTTTATTAAATCTTGCTTTATATTTTTCTACCATAAACTAACCAGTATAAATAGTTGCTTGCATTTCTTTTGAGAGGTTAACAAGAAAAGTGAAAGATATACATACTTCTCTCTTCATCTTCTTCTTCCTTGCATCCATCAACAATCACATACAATAATATTTGTTGATTAAGGTACTAGCTTCGAATATAACGTTCAATCATGAATTAGAGTTTCAGATTAGGTCTAGAGAGTGTGGGTTTTTCTTGGAAAAATTTGAAGGGTTTTATCCTCCAAGATCATAGAAGGTTTGGAGGTTTTTGCTCATAACCATCGTTCGTATATTCAGCCGAGTGAGGTAGATTAAAGATCAAGTGGATCGTTCTTTCATATCACGGTAGATGGAGGATAGTGAATATCTTTGTGGGTTCACAAATGTTGAAGAAACTCAGCCGTGCTCAAAGTTTGGATGATCATATTTCCTTGCAAGAAGGGAGCAATTAATTGGAGGCTTTCTCGACACGCGTGGAGGTCTTGATTCGACTTTGAATCAAGGGACAAGAAGAAGATTTGACAGCACATTCAACACGGATTGGTTTGTTGGTTCATCTATTTTCTTCTTGTAAACAATTGCAATTTTAATAAAACTGCCCAATTCGATTGTGAATTGGGGTCAGAGTACTTCGAGCGAGGACGACGAAGGAACTACCTAAACAAATTCCTTGTGTTCTTTACTATTCTCGCCTTTTACTTTTGCACACTTTGATTTTGTGTGTTCTAAAAATTCTGGTGTATCTAAGTAGTGCACTCAAGGTGTTTTACAAATTGTCACACTCAAGAGTGATAACTACTTTGTAAAAAATTCTGCATTACTTGATACAACAAAATTACGCTTAGTGTATTGCACACCAAGTATTTGTCAAAAAGTCAAACCACACAAAATTAATTATATTGTGCTTATTTTCTTACTCTATATCATTGTTAAGAGTAGTTTATCATTTGTGGTGTTATCAAGTGAATCTTTTGTGTAGTATTAATTCATCTTGTCAACATTTTATTCCCATTTGGTTAAAGCGATATCCGATCTCCGGTGACTTCAATTTTAATTAGACGATTTTCCGGGAAACTTCCGCGATACATTTTCAATAAATTTTTGAAAAGTAAATTTTGAAAAAGGGATTTATTCAACCCCCTTCTAGATCCATGCTATCATCTAACACATGACCATGTGCTTCCCTAAGCAAAGTGCTCTTGTGATCTACTTTGCAAGTATCTACAGATGGTGGGTCTTTACGCCAGGTTTCTATGATGTGTTAGGTGTATGACTCAATATTTTCTAGAGGATTCCTTTTACTACTTGGTTCTCCTAGTAAGGTACTAAGTCTAGTATCCACAATTGAGCCTTGATTCAAGTTTCTCCAGCTGAATATGGTTTTCTTTCCCAACGGAGTAGGAATTTACTTTATCCCATGACAAACGTAGTTTGTATGGTTGTTTCCATCTGATGGACATTGAAGTTAGAAGAATTGCCTGGGTTATCCCCAAGTGAAGCATTTTTCTCTCCTCAAAGAGACTTGAGTTTTGAAGCAAGACATTGTTCCATGGATGGCTCTATCTACCCTACCTTCAATGATGCTTCCACCTTATCGAGACTGGTCGAGTACCCGGTTGTTGTGATGTTTATTTCATCACCAGTTTATCTCTTGTGTCTGTTTTGTCTGTTCTATCAGCATAAACATAACACATATACATACATGTAAATCATAACTGAATTCATATTCATGTTCATGTTACATTCTTTGGTGGTTACTTCATTCACCTTTGTCGTGTTTATCCCCAAGTGATATGTTTTCTCTCTCCAATAGAGTTGTCAGACTTAGGAAGAAAGTGTACATTCTTTCTAATTCTCCACTAAGTTTTTACCCTCGTGGAAGATTTTTGCTTTAGTTCTCCTTTCCACACTTGGATGGGATAAATCCCCAGATTGAGTTAATTTCTTAGGGGTTAGTGTCTTGTTTGATAGTTTCTCTCAAGTTTGTTCCTGGATTGAATTTGGTCATTGGCAACTTTGATGATTGAATTTCCAGATGGAAAGTGCATTTATCTTGCACCTTTTGGATACTTTGTCTCCTAGGAAGGATTTATTGAAGATTCACCATTAAAGATAGACTTTTTTCTCCAACAGTATTGTTGCAACATTCTCTTGGAGTACTTATACATGACAATAAGTGGCAGTCTCTTTATTTAAGAAGCTTGTTTTGTCCATGGATTTCCCAATGAATCGACAAAGGGCAGTCTCTTTCCGAGCAGTTTGTCTATCCCAATGATGAAATTATTTTCCATCAAACAGTGTCTCTCCAAATCCTAGTGAGAAGTTTGAGGATGAATTTTTCCCGTCAACCCCTTTAACGAAGACATGTTATTTTCCGTCAACCTTTTGATGATGTCACTCCCTAGTGAAAGTTTTCTATCCACCAACCCTTTGGTGTTGATATTCCAAGACAATTCCTTTTCTGACATCCTTATGACAAGGTGTCCCTACAGTGGAATTTTCCTTCCCGTCATCCCTATGACGATGTATTAATTCAGTTTTTCCCGTCAACCATTTGACGATGACAACAAGCGGCGGTCTCTTTATTTGAGAAGCTTGCTCTTATCTCTGAACTTCTAGGGAATCAACAGATAACAATCTCTTTTCGAGCAGTTTGTTTATCCCCAACGGTTATTGTTCTATCAAATGGCATCTCTCCAAGACACGGTGAGAAGTTTGGTGTGAACTTACATTTTTGCAAACAAATGGCATCTCTCCAGGACACGGTGAGAAGTTTGTAGTAAACCCTCAATTTCTATCAAATGGCATCTCTCCAGGACACGGTGAGAAGTTTGTTGTAAACCCTCAATTTCTATCAAATGGAATCTCTCCAAGACATGGTGAGAAGTTTGAGTGTGAAGTTGTTTTCCATCATATGGCATCTCTATCAGAAGAAGGGAAGTATTATGAAGTTGTTTTCCATCGTATGGCGTCTCTTTCAGAAGAAGGGAAGTATGGTGAGGTTTTCTATCAAATGGCATCTCCCCAGTTCGGTGAGAAGTTTGGTATGAACTTACTTTTTTCCGCCAAATGGCATCTCTCCAAGACATGGTGAGAAGTTTGGTACAAACTTACTTTTTTTGCCAAATGGCATCTATCCAAGACACGGTGATAAGTTTGGTATGAACTTACTTTTTTCGCCAAATGGCATCTCTCCAAGACACGTTGAGAAGTTTGGTATGAACTACTTTTTCAAACAAATGGCATTTCTCCAAGACATGGTGAGAAGTTTGTTATGAATTTTCAATTTTCGTCAAATGGCATCTCTCCAAGACATGGTGAGAAGTTTGATATGAATCCTTATTTTTCTATCATATGGCATCTCTCCAGAGAAATCTCGAAGAGAAGTATGATTAGATGGTTTGTTTCCCAGTAAATTTGTCACCAATTTTCTATCAAATGGCATCTCTCTGGTAAATTCCGATGAGACGTTTGGTGAAAATCCATGCAGATGATTTTCTCTTTATTTGAGAAATCCTTTTACATATCAGTTGACCCGTATAAGACTCATTCGTGGCATATAACCTCGAAGCTTGAGAATTTTATTTATTTGGTCAAATACCTTTTGGTTAAGCAACCATACATTTGGTAGTGGGTGATTTTCTTCCTTTCAAGTATGGAAACTCATCCAGGTACCAGTTCTTGTCTGGTAGACATCTTTAAAGTTAGTTGTCGTCTGGTTACACTCGAAAGAAAATTCTCATATGAATTTTATTCCAGCCATATATATTTGATCCCCGGTAGTGTCATCTTTGTCTTCCCAGTAGAGTTGTAGCATTTGCCTTGCATTTTACATTACATATCAGATCATTTCATCTGCATCTCCGGTCAAAATTTTATGTATTATGATATTTAATCTTCTTCCATCTTGAATGTCCCAAAAAATCTTTGTTACTCGTACATTCAGGTTCAAGATGATTAAATAGGGGCATCTGTCATACCCTAAATTTTGACCAGACGTTTTCTAAATTTTTTATTCATTTGATGCATTTTCGTCGATATATCGAAAATCAATCATTTTGCATTTTAAAGTTAAACATCTCATTTTGCATATTCAGTCGATTTTATTATTCAATGTCTTTTTAATCCTGAAATTTTAGAATTTTTGTTTTAAATGTTTAAATCTTTTTCATATTATATAGATAATTATTTTTGTTTATTTATATACTAATTTAAATTTATTTTACTTAGTAAATATTTTAATCTAAATTTTAATTTAATTTAGGAATTACCCTAGTCTAATTTTTTATTTTTAGTTTAGTTTATAACTTTTATTCTAAATTTATTATTTTTATTTTTTATATATTTCTAATTATTTAACTTTTTATATTTCAATTTTTATTTATTTAGTTTTTTATTTTTAATTTAATTGGTTAATTTTAAACTTAGATTTAACTTTAATTTAGATGGTTTATTTTATATCTAGAAATTAGTTAATTAATAGTTTGGTCATTTCAAAATTTTGTATATTTCACCAAGTCCATTTAACAACCGGTCCATAACATGCTTCAAGCTATCTCTGCACACTCCATGTACTTTTTTTCACACAAAAAACTCCCTCCTATACAGCACAGACCCTCTGCTACAACTATTATCCCAAGTTTTGCATCAAAATGGCTATAAGAATATGACAATAAGAAAGAGGCTTGGACCTAATACAACAAAGGAAAGGCTCCTGTAACATGTCAAAGATTTTTCATAAAAAACCAATTCTTAAAACCTGCATAGAAAAGAAAAAAAGGGGGACTTCCGAAAACAACAGAGACAACCTTCATCCTCAAAATCGGAGAGAGATCCACTATAAAGAAAAATCTTTAAAAATAAACAAGAAGAAAGGAATTTTCTTCAACAACCAAAAAGGACACTCACTTTTCACGGTCTCAAACCCTGCTGCATCTTTCTTTAACAGAGATAAATCTCTTCAAATAAACGATCAACTTTCTCAACCTGGGACCCATCTCACTTCACCTCCGCATAAACCATCTTCAACCTTCGTCGCACAAGAAACCCAGTTTACCACTTCCCACCTCTTTCAGAACCCGAAATCATCGTAAATAAAAACCAAATCTCAAAACCAAACACTTTAGTTTACAACGCACTCTTCATAACCGTCGACCACCTCTCCAATGAAACCGTGAAATCGCACAACCACCGTGAGTGAACCAAAACAGAGAGAGACACGACCACGAATGAGACGGAAAACCGCCGAGAGAGATGTTGAGTGAGAACGAGAGAGAGTCGTCCCTTTTTTCTGAAAAAGGCGAAAACCATGGGTGAAGGGTTTGTGTCTTCAGATTGATGAAAACAAACCTTTTCCCTTTTTTATATCATGTTTTTATTTTTTCTGTTAATTGTTTCTTTTATTTATTTTTTTATATTGTATTTTTGTTTGGTAAACCGGGTTTTATAGCCCATAGTTCCTTAACCCATCTGTCCACTAAACACTCACCACTTCAGCTGGCATTTGCACAGTTTAGACATTGCAAGTTGATCTGCACTCTAATGAGAAGCTAGAGGCATGCTACAAAAATATCCCCATCTCAGTTTTTATTTATTTTTATTTATTTATCATTATTATGATTTTAGTAAATATTTTCTAGTTATACCATTTCATTTTTCTTATTAATATAACTATTTCTTTTATATTTATTTTGAAAATCTAACAACAAATTTCGTTTTATAAATCTTGAAAATGCTTTTACGGTCGATGATATAACAAAAAGTCTGATTAAGTCGATCCCGATTAAATCGATAAATTGTGACTAATATGAGACCATTTTATTTAATTTATTTAATTTCATAATTTTATCTAGTCAATTTATTTTATTTATTTCTATTTTTGCATTTCTATACAATAATAATGCTCTACTCCTTACAAAATCGTTCTAACAATTGAATTGGTTCCAAGGTAGTAAACGAGCGACATTTTGACGCCTCCGAATAATTAATACACTGCACACACGCTTTCTCTTGGACAAATTACAACGAGGTCCTTTATTTCATCGCAATCCCTTGTAATTATTTTGTACCCCTCTCCCGATTACATTGTACGCAATTTATTTTCTCTGTATTTATTGCTTTTATTTCACTCGCGAAACCTCGGTCCAACACCGAGCGGTTTCACTCATACACTTGCAGATTCCATACGGTTAGGGTTTTGTATTACTAGGAGCACCCCTAAGGACTAGGATTCGAATCCGCATAATCGATCAAACAACCAACCTCCATTTGCATTTTACCTGCAAGTCGAGTGCTTCGCGCCTCGCCATCTAACTCTTCTAACTTAATAATCATTCAAACTTTCAATTAGTTAATGAGGAACTAAACTCGGGAATCTAGCATTCCTCGTGTTCTTTAATGAACCACTATTGAGGCTAGCCTTCGAGTCGTGTTGCATTTACTCCTTCGTTTCTAAGATTATAAACCCTAAATCATCAAACAAATGTGAATATTTAATTCACATATCAAATAACGGAGGAACTGAATTCTGGAGTCTAGCACTCCACATAGTTCTTGAATAAATCATTTTTGAGGCTAGCCTTCGAGTTGTGGTTTATTCGCCCTCTCGTTCCTAAAATACCATTCTTACAAATAAATTCTACGAAGAAACTGAACTCTGGAGTCTAGCATTCCACATAGTTCTTGAAGGGATCATTCCTGAGGCCAGCCCCACGGGACGTGATCCATTCACTCTTCTGTATTCAAAACACTTAAAACATTCAACTTCCTCAAAAAGATGAGATGTGATTCATCTCCATAGGAAAGATGTTCCTCCTATCTCCACAAACATAAATCAAATATTTCAAACAATTGGAAGAATGTGGCATTGCTTGTCGATCCTCGTATCCAAGTTTAAAGCTTCTTTCAATTTCATTCCTCAAATGTTTGTGGTGGAATAGGCGAGATATCTCCCTTAAAGATGACGACTTGTCTCTTTCTTTCAAATACAACTTAAAACATATCTAACAAATACAATTTTTTTTCATAACTAATCAACGAAGGAACTGAAATCTGGAGTCTAGCACTCCACATAGTTCTTGAATGAAATCACTCATGGGTTAGCCCCACGTTGTGGTCCATTCGTCCTTTCGTTTTAAAACACCTTAACAAAGGTCAAACACTTTTATCTAAACGAACATTGTTTAAATCTTTCGACCTCGCAGACAAGCTAGCGCTTCAGCCTCCTATCGCAAGCAGATAAGCCAACGCTTAGCAGTTAGAAAGCGTTTCAAACAATTGTTCATAAAAATACAAATCGTAGTAGCACGAACTACGAAGCTCTGACTTTCCCATTGCACAAGGAAATACGTAGGTATAGGTATTTTAATCCTTCGCGAGCACAATGATAAAATTTAATCTTTTCTCCGTCATAAATCACCACAATAATAAAAAATTTAACAAATACTAATACTAATACTACTGAACATGAGTTACTTCTAACAACATCTATTTAGGGTCATTGATGAGATTTGGAAGATTGATTATGTTTTGTTCAAAGTATCATAATTTAAATGCAAGTAGGTTACTAATAACATTGGTGCACAAACTGATGAGTTAGGATTCACATGGGTTGACCTTGATAAGACAACTTATATGACCCGACCAGTCATCATGGCTACCAAAGAAAACTAAGTATTTTATGTGACCGACCCTTCTAACAAAAGATAATAAATTATTATCCAAGGAAAACACATTTCTCCTCGTGATGAAAATAATGGTTTAAATTTTGATATTTATTCGACTTCTTCTTATGCAATACAAGTGTCTACTTCATATGAAGAAGTTGATAAACATAATGTGCAGATTATTCGTAATGATCCTAAAGAAGGCGTATGAGAAAATTAATAAGTAAATATTTTTTATTGTTTATATTTATAGTTTATTGTATTTTATTATTTCTAAGGTTATTTACTAACAATATTATTATTTGAAGTTATAGGGTTCTAAAGTCATGACACCAAGCGACAAGATGCATTCCTCATGTTGTAGATATTATTTGATGTAATGATTTATAAATTGTATGTTGTTGTTTTTTTTGTCATTTTGATTTTGATGTAATATATAATTTTTGGTTCTTAATGCGATTTTTGGTTTTGATGTAATATAATTTTTAGGTTATTTTAATTGTCAACTATGAGTGTGGTTTACAAATGGTATGTGTTGTTATTTTTTATTTATTTACGATTCACAAAAATACAAGTTCAAAAATTGTGAATTCTCTAAAATAAAAATAATATATATTTTAAAAAACAAATCATTCACCACGATTGTTTGGAGTCTTTGTTTGGTTAGGAATGGTTTTTGTTTCCGAATGAAAAAGTGGAATGTCAACAATACGGTATGGGGTATAAAACCTTTGATTTTGAAGTGGTCTTTCTTAGAAAAAATCATACATCCCAATTTTAATTTTTACGAGTTTAGTAAAGATCTGTTACTATTTTTTCGTAATTTGAATTGGTTTGTAATATCTTCTTTTTTGTCAGGTTAATCCTGTTTCTTGGTGTAAAAAGGATTGGAGAACCCTTAGTTCTCCCTTTTATAATATATTGATTACAAAAAAAAAAATCAAGTGTGGTTATATGTTGCATGCTATCCAGATGAATAAACGCAAAAAAAAAAAAACATTGTTGAGTATCGAACTCAGAAATAATTATCTTTTCACTATGGTTATTTATTACAATAGTGGTGATATGTAATGCATTTTTCAATTTATTACCACAACCAATAGATTGTGGTTGTAGCTAGCCCAATTAATACTACACGCTACTTTATCATGGACAATCAACGTTGTTATATCTTTTTGTCAACCATTATAAAATGTGTTATCAATAGTAGTGTGTGCTTTATGCAAATGTTCCATAATTGTATTGCCACTAATTAAAACAAGAAAATATAATGGATCCACGAGTTGGGAAGGTTGCACACCCATCGACTAATTCAATAAGACATGTAAAGGAGTAGAAGATAGCAACCACATGTGATGCACTACTTGTATAAACAATCCAATGCAATATATTTGTCTCTCATACACTTAGTTTATTTTTATGTTGGTTCTTTATAACCCAACATTTTGTCTCGTATGACATGTTTGGTTTACATTTTTTTAAATCTTCCCTTCAATTTATGCAGTAATTGTTGAGTTGTAATTCCTCGTGTTGAAATCATTAGAGTTCGAACAAGGAAATATTGGAGTAACCTAGTATGTGTGGGAGTACAGGTTGAAGTATTCAAGAAGGTAAGGTCTATGATGAATGTAGACAGCTTAGACACAATGAATTAAGTAGTGTGTTGAGTTGTAATTCCTCGTGTCGAAGTCGTTAGAGTTCGGACAAGGAGGTGTTGGAGTAGCCTAGTGTTTGTGTGTGTGTGTGTGTGTGTGTGTGTGTGTGTGTGTGTGTGTATGTGTGTCGAAGTGTCCAAGTAGTTGCTTCACATAGATTTTGACTTAGGCCTATTTTAGTAGTGTTAGCTAAAATATAAATTTTGGGCTTTTATAAGTTTGAGCTTTTAACTTGGGGTGTAAGCAAATCTAATTCTATAAATATGGAATATCCCTCTTGTAATCAAACAACATCACAACATATTGTAATTCACAGTTCTGCAGGTTGCAGAGTGAATCAATAGAAGAAATCTCACCGTTTTTGGGTAGAAAATTTTCTCTCCAAATTCTCTTAAAACCTTAATTCTTTTCTACTTCATATTTCTTCTTCTTTGTTAATTGTTCCGCAAGAACCTTTCTTATTCATAAGAAAATGTCAAAATTCTCGTAGATTTTGAATTAATTCCAAGAATAATTTGTATACCATGAAATTCATGAAGACCTCTTAGATTGCGTCCATTCATGTTAAATTCTATGGTTTATGTCAACCCATGATGTTTAAACCTTAAAACTCATGGTATGATATGAAGTTCAAATTTCACCTTTTATATATATATATATACATATATATATATATATATATATATATATATATATATATATATATATATATATATATATATATATATATAACAGATGATCCACATTCATTAGTTGTCTTCTCAAGCTGAACTCTTTTTTTTTCAGAATATATCTAAATGAAAATTCATGCGACTATTGAATAGATTTTATGCCATTCAAATTTTTTTCTGATTGTAGGCATCGATAAATAATTTCAAGACATCAGAAAAGGACTATTTTTGCACAGGAAGTGTATATATTTGTATTTAAACTAATAAATGAGTGTGTAGTTTCTTAATGCTTCAAAAAACTGGATTTACAATGTACTAGTACTAGTATTATTTAGGTTTGACCCTAGCTTTGTGGATCTATTAATCATGGTTGATGATAATTTCTTTTATTGATGTACACGAATGATGGAAATTCAACATCTTCATTTTGCTTATATTATTATTATTTGTTTTGTTACATTTTTCTCCTAAAATGCAACTTCATATAAAAAAAAATCATTTATTAATACTTGTATTTCGAAGGATGGGATGAAGTAAAATGGACTTTTGACTCTTACATATTGTCATTTTAATCCATTTTGTTTTAGGTGATTGTGTTTTGTTTTTTTAAATGATATGATGATTTTATCCAATTTTCTTTTAAATTCATGACGAAGAAATATTGTTTATTGGTATTGATCAGATCTAGACCTAATGTATCTGGGTGACAAATTCAAGTTTGACAAGATGGAAAGTTTTAAAATGGAAGGTAGATGCAAACATTCCAACACCTTAGTGAGTGAATAAGACATGGAAGAATGTTTTTAAGGTTTTAGAGTGTGTTCCTTGATTATGACGTTTTACCATTTTTATATGTAGACTCTAGGATTTTTGGGAGTCCATAACCTTCTTTATTTGGGTAGGTGTCATAATCTTACTTGTTATGTTATCTTATGACCTTCATTTTAATTATGTATCTTCATCTAGTGTATTCTTAGAAAAAAGTTTAAGATGTTCATGAGATTTTATGTCTATTTCCTTTCATGACCGCTTTTTTTTTTTACCGTCAATTCAATTATGGATGATGTTTAACATTGAGACTGGATTACCTTTGATACGATCCAATGTCTTAATGGGTAAATTTTCTCTAGAACTCGGCTTGTGAAATCATTCCAAGAGGGTGATGATATTACCGGATGTTTCATTCATCATTGAGTTGACTTATCAATCATTTGAATTCTTGATATTCTCGCCACTCTTTTTCTGGAAATGACAGAGCAAGTGCTTCACATTTTACTTTAGTTTCTAAATAATTTAGAAAATTAGATTCAGAGGTCTTTGGTTTAGGCCACTCTTACCTTTGAATTCTCTGTCATTGATCCTTGTGTATTCATAATCTTTCTACACTCAATATCAGATACACCAATGTCTTTAATCCTTTTATCAACATAGCTAAAAAAGGATTCTTTGGGTTTCTTTCATGTCAAGATTTTTGGAATAAAAACATTTTTATGAAGACCCATACCTTCTCCTTTGCTTACTCCATGGATCATGAAAGCAAACTAAGTTCTGTTAAGACTGGTTGTCAATAAATCTTGGAGAGTCATAATTTGCTCAATTAAAGATTCTTTGGAATCCCTTTTAGCTTGAGCAATTAGATTTCTTTTAAATGTCCTAACATTTTCTTTTACATGATTCCAATTCTTCTTAAAGAAAATCAATATGTTTCTTAACAACCTCATCAGATTCTGAGTTAAAACCTGGCTAGGATTCAGAATCAGAGAATGTGTCAGCAATAAATGCAAGGTTGACTTCTTCAACTACTTTGTCTGAATCTGTCATTTTGTAGATCAGGACAAATGTTTCTGAAACTTGAACCTTTGAAGTTAGAAATTTTACCTGGGAAAATCTTGATTTTCTTTGTGATCTATTAAAACCTTTTGATGATAAAATTCATTTCCTCATCATTAGAGTCCCCGTTAGAATTTTCTCCATCAGAAGCTTCTTCTGGTTTTTATGTCACTTAAGGGTCTGAAAGTTTTTATCACCAAATGTTTCAGCATTAAACCTTAAAATAGGAGATCTGGGTTTCAACATAGGGTCATCATCAATCGGTTCCATTTCAAGCCTTTGAAACCTTTCATGGTCTAGAGTATTCAAGTTTTTAGCCTCCTGAATAGTTGTAACATTGAAATTGTATCTTGCAGGAAAATTCCTCAAGATATGTTACCAAGCCAACACCATTGATCTTCTAGTCAATGATGTCTTCAAGAGTGTCCCTTAGCTTATCATCACAACTATTGAAGTGAGTGGACATCTTGCTTAAAGTAGATTAATATTAAACCAAGATTCCTGCAACAAGAATATTTTCCCCTCGAGCCAGTCTTAAAGATTAAAGAATCATTTCATACTCACAAAGCAAATTACTTAAAGTAGAAACAATTTCTTGATTTCTTCAACAAATAAAATTGTCCCACGAGTCAGTCTTAAAGATTAAAAATCATTTCATACTCACAAAACAAGTTACTTAAAGTAGAAACAAGTTTCTTAATCTACAGAAATTTGAAAGTGAATAATAGAAAAACACAAGAAATGGGGTTTGAATTGGGGTTTTCCAAAATAAAAGGTTATGACACGTTTGGTTATCCTGGTTCATTTGAACTCAAACTACTTCAGTCTACCCGCCAAAGTGGTTTTGCCTCTCTTAAGCGAGGTTTTAATCCACTAATCAAATATTGTACAACACAAAGACCTATTGTCAATGTCTTCTTGAGTCTATTGACTAACACTTTAGTCACTCAAGGAAATTCAAGAATAACAAAAGATAAACGTGTATAAGAATGCTTCTAGTAAGCTTTATCACTACTGTGATATTTTACACAGAATTATAACAATGAAGATAATTTGATGATAATGATTTGTAAGCGTACAAGAGAGAGAGAGAGAGAGAGAGAGAGAGAGAGCTTTTTCTTTCAAATAACTCTTTTATATAGATAAGGCCTTCTAGGATTCGTTGGAGACATGAGAACTATTTTTGGAGGTTTGATAATTGTTGGTAATGTTCTTTCCAAAAATATAGATCATTGTCTGATATGTCCTTACTCCTTGATACTTAATTAATGAAAAGTAACGTTTGAGATCAGAGTGTGCTTCTTGAGATCATCAAAGTCTTTTCTAATTATGCAGCTTTGGTGCTAAGAGCGTGATATTGGTTCAGATCTTCTAAATCAGAACTTTGTTGTCTTGCCATTGTTTAGCTCTTATATATATATATATATATATATATATATATATATATATATATATATATATATATATATATATATATATATATATATATATATATATATATATATATATATTCAGTCTCAGAACTTCTTGCTTTTGTATTAGAACTTCTTGCTTTGTATTAGAACTTCCCTACACATCAAAATAAATAATTTAGGGAGCATATTTGTTCTTTATAATAATATGGTATTTGTTAACATCAAAACTTATTAAGGAATGTAGAATCAAATCTTGTTCTAACAATCTCCCTCTTTTTGATGATGACAAAACTCTTATATTTTGATGAGTTAAGTGAGAACATAAGGTATTAAAAACTCCCCTGGAGTTAGAGAATTACCTGAATATGTTTGCTCAGAGCTTTTGTTGGAAGTTCTTATGGATATTAGAAACTCCCCCTGAGTTAGAGACTTTCCTTCTTACTCATAAACATGTTAGGATAACTAGAATATTTTAGAATGTTCGAGACTTAGTCCCGGTGTACTGTTATAGTTCAAAATATTTTACGTTTTCCCCCTTTTTGTCATTAATAAAAAAGCTATAAGCAGAATATAAAGAGAACAGAGAACACAAAAATTTCATTGATATTCAAGAAAACAACAGACACAGAAACATAATAAGTTAACTAAGGTTGTGGAAGAGGTGGAAGTCGTGTGAACAAGGCTTCCAAGAGGCCATTGATTTGAGTATTATATTACACTTGCTTTCCAATAATCCCCTTAATTTCTTCATTCGTTTTATCCTATTTATCCAGTCTTTGCTAGACAACTTCATTCTTTTTCTTCAACTCTTCCAATGTTTTCATCACAATGGAGTATGAGGTTGTGTCAGCCGAGGATACCATATGCTCTGAACTTGTAGCAGGGGCTTGCTTAAGAGATGTTACAACAAATTTTTCTTTTTCTTCAACAATAGCCTGATTGTGATGTTCAGAGGTTGGTTCCTGAAGTTCTGAATCCACAGGGATTATCCAAGGAATGATGTCAAGTTGTTGAATGGGTTTCTTTTCCCAGAAGTTGATAACTTGCTCCTTGAAGAGTGTCAGATGATCACAGAAGTTCTGTTGAGAAATTTCATAGCTGAGCTCCTTCATCTTCTAAGATTCAACATTAAACCATTTTCTGAACTGAGTCCAGAGATAGTCATATGTTGCAGGGTTCGGATTGTCCATGCAAGCATGCTTCAGAGAATTTACCCATTCCTGCATTTCTGCCTCAAAAGCCAATAGTAATTTACCAACATCTAATTTGGATGTTTTTGGTTTATGTTTTGGAATGGCTATTTTATGAGAAGATGAGACAAGTTTGTCCAGAGTTTCTAAATCTATGATGGTTTTGAGAGGGTCTTCTGGGGTGTTTGTTGGAGTTAGAGTGTTTGTAATGAGGATGGGAGAGTTTGGTGGTGTTGAGACATTAGAAAATAGAGAATTGTTTTGTGTTGGAATGTTGAATATGAGTGGTGGTTGTAAGGTCTTGAGAAGGAAGTTGATACCAGGGATAACTAGTGTGGTATCAGATGTTTTTTCAGAGTGTGGATTAAGATTATCTAGTTGAAACGTTTCAAATAAAGGTTGGAATAATAAATATCAAAAAGAACTTGAGCAAGTTTTGGTTGTGTTTCAACAAAGGTAGTAGGGTTTGGGTTGATCGGAGGATTGGTGTCAATAGGTATGTCAAAGTCATTAAGAGTTTGATGTGAGTGGTGATCAGAAGCTTTGGGAGAAGACTAGGGTTCAGATGTCGTTACTATTATTGACTCAATGAAAGAAACAGGAGAATGGTTACCTTTCTTCTTAGCATATTTTGGTGTCTTCTGAGAAGTTCCTTCAGAAGCTTTCTTTTTCTTTGTCTTTTTTATAACAACTTATGGAGTTGGTTTCCTAAGATCTTCTAGGTTAATATGTGGAGTAGTTCCATCACTTTTATACGCATCTAGATATTTGAGGATTATTTATGGGTGTGTGTCTGCTGAGAAGAGGGGAAAGTCTTTCAGTGGAATCTTTCTGGTGGTAATAACTTCCTTTGTATGTATAATGGGGTCCTTCTTGATGTTGTCAATGATTCTCATTTTCTTGAGGTTCTTGGTGTTGAGTAGTTTTCTAGCAATTATTTCCAGGTCACAAACCTTCTGGGCTTCAGTCAGATGTTCTATCAGTTTGTTCTCTGTTAGAATATCTCAAACCAGTCTTCCCAAAGGTATCCAATATCTCTTGGTCTTTTCATCTTCTCTAGTTTCCTTGACATTGTTCTTCAGATGATTGAATAAGATGTGAGAGAGATTAACTTTCTTGTTGGTTGAAATGAAATATAGAAGGTATTACTGGTCAATGTCGATGTAGTCTGGAGAGCTTGTAGGTTTCCTATGACTGATGCAACCCAGAATGATCTTGGCCCAAATTCTTTGATGGCCTTTCAGATCTTTAATTTTGTTGGAATGTTGTCCAGAAGTGAAGATTTCCTTGGAAATGGTTGTTAGGTCAGAACTTTTTTCCATGTCACTGCACCTAATATCGTTACCATCAGAATCAATAAGTTTCCCAATGAGTTCTTCAGTGATGATGATCTTCTTCCTCATTACATAAGATGTAACCTGAATGTTTGAGGCAGTTGCAAAAATCCAGAATTCTTTAACCAATTTTGGGAAGATTGGACCCAGTAGACGATCAAAATACTTGGACTATCCTTGAAATTCAACTTCTGGAGTAAGATCATACCCATTTTCCTTCATACTTTCAAAATCCACAATGAGTTCGAAGATAACTTACAGAGAGTCAATCGGAGTGAGGAAGGTTCTTGTGGGTACAACATAACTTTCCTCATTGGTTTGATTTGCATAATCTTGAATATGTTGAGAATAGGAAGCCATTGTTCACAAACGTAGGGTTTTGGAACACAAATAAGAAAGCAAGAAAAAGAATAACAGAGAAAGTAGGCAAGGTGAGTGAGAGTGAAAGCGTGAGAGTGTTATGAAGTGAATAGTCACACACACACACACACATACACACACACACACACACACACACACACACATATATATATATATATATATATATATATATATATATACATATATATATATATACATATATATATATATATATATATATATATATATATATATATATATATATATAGAGAGAGAGAGAGAGAGAGAGAATTTGCCAACATATATAAAACACAAAATTAAAGAGAAATTAACACAAAAACATAATGATTAAGAGCTATAATGATTTCTGACAAGGGAGATAGCGTGAAATTTTTTGGAACAATTACCGATGTGACTGGCGCCTCAAGTTGTCAACTCAAACATTTCAATTTCTCATAATTTGAACATGTGTTCAGCTTCAGAGGATAACCTAGAGCTTGGTTTGACAAAGTTTGATGAAGTGAACTGCATGCTCTATCCTTGAAATGAAGTTTTCAGAGAAAACTTCAGATCTTCTGGATAGATTCTGAGACAATTTCCCTTCTCACTTCTGAAAAACTATTGGTCAGATGTTCACAAAACAAAAATAGAAGACATTCTGAGGGTTAATTGTACATAGATTACCTTTTTCATTTTGGACATAATTTCATATTGAGATGTTTCAGAATGAAATTAAATCTATCTTCAGCAAGGGGTTTTGTGAAAATATCAGTCCATTGATGGTTTGTGTCTATAAATTTCAAAAAGAGAATTCCCTTCTGAGTTTAGCCCCTAATGAAATGATGTTTAATTTATATATGTTTAGCCATAGAATGTAAGATGGGATTTTTAGAAAGACATATAACAAAAGTATTATCACGGAGGATAGGAATGTTACTCTCATAGATGTTAAAATCTTCAAGTTGATTCTTCATCCAGAGCATCTGAGTACTGCATATAACTGCAACTATATATTCAGCTTCAGCAGTTGAGAGTGCAATTGTAGATTGTCTTTTGCTGGACCAAAAGATTAAATTGTCTCCTAGAAACTAGCAGGTTCCAGAAGCACTTTTCCTTTCTATTTTGTCTCCATCAAAGTCAGCATCGCAGTACCTTACTAGTTTGTATTCTCTAGATTTTCTATAGCAAAGACCAAGATTAGTAATACCTTTTAGATACTTGAAAATTCGCTTAACTATTGTTAAGTGAGATTCTCTAGGATTTGATTGGAATCTGGCATAGTGACAAATGCTATATAGAATATCAGGTCTTGAAGTAGTTAAGTATAGGAGAGATCCAATCATACCTCTATAGAGTTTATGATCTACTTTCTTACTTACCTCTTTCTTTTCCAGAATGCATGTGGGGTGCATATGAGTTTTGGATGGCTAACTTTCTGACATATTAAATTTCTTCAGAAGTTCTTTAACATACTTGCTTTGATGTATGTAGGTTCCTTATGGAGTTTGATTGATTTGAATTCCTAGAAAGAACTTGAGTTTGCCCACTAAGCTCATTTCAAATTCCGCCTGCATAGTCTTAGCAAATTCTTTTCCCATAGAGCTTTTAGTAGATCAAAAAATTATATCATCTACGTATGTTTGATAGATCAAAATATTATTTTTAAATGATTTACATAATAGAGTTGTGTCCACCTTCCCTCTGATAAAATCATTTTCTATGAGAAAGTTACTTAGTCTTCATACCAAGCTCTGGGAGCTTGTTTCAACCCCTCCTATTGTCACGGATAAAAAGGTGCGTACTGTGTTAGAGTAGTAAACCTATTTTTAAGAAATATAGTATCTTAACTAAGTTGAAAAGTACTTTAACCTGTATTTCTTAGCAAAAAGAGGTTCTCACGAACCAGACTCTAAACTTCTTAACGCGTCCGAAAATCGTTTTAAAATCCCTTTTCTTTTTAATCTAAAAAGTCCTAATGAACTAGACAAAGCGCTTTTGCCTGTTTTTGAAATAGTTAAAAACAATTAAACTTAAATTGAAAGTTAAAATAGCCCTTAAGTGTTTCTACGAACAGTTGTACGGATTACTGGTTCAATTACGATCCTTACATTCTAACCTTTATGGATTTAGTTAGACATGGTAAAGTAAAAGTTCTTTTTATTATTTTTCATAAAAGTAATTAATGCGAGTGCGGAAAGTAAATAAAAGTAGTGTGAGTACGGAAAGTAAATAAAAGTAGTGCGAGTGCGAGAAATAAAGGTATTTAAAGCGAGTGTGAGAAATAAAAGTATTTAAAGCGAGTGCGGAAATAAAATAAAGTAAAGTGTAAGTGCGGATAATAAATAAAGTAAGGCAATGAGGAAAGTAAATAAAATAAAGCAAGTGCGGAAAAATAAAATACGAACTGGAATTAAAATGGCGGCAGGATTAACTTCCTCCCAGAGTGCTCCAAAACTCGATCACACAGACGTATACAGACTCGATCACTCGATTGTAGTAACACCCCGATGTGAAGTGATTACTACTTTAAAACTGATATATGCTTAAGAGATACTAAGTTTGAATGATTGAAAACTAAAATCTAAGGCCCTATTTATAGGAAAACAAATAGCAAGAAAAGACCAGGATGCCCCCCTCCACTAAAAAGTGGAGGGAAACACTTTTGCCTTGTGGCGCCCGCCACAAGGCCTTGGCGCCCGCCATGAGTGTAACAGAGTGGAGAAAGTGGGGATCGTGGGCTTTGGCAGTTGTTGAGTGATCTTGAGACGTGGCAAGGTCATGGCTGACCCCATGGTGCCAGCCATGGTGGATGCCGTAAGTGTAAAAAGCTGAATTTCTTGGTTTTCGTCCGTTTCAACTCCTTTTTCGCTCCTTTTCTTGATTTAGGCCCCGATTACATATAAAACCTGAAAATAAGGAAAAACAAAGTAATAACATAACAAAATAGCAATAAAAACTAAGAATGCATGCGAAATCGGAGTCAGAAATACAGTGAAATTTAGTGTTATCAGCGACTGGAGCAAAGGTTTCTATATAGTTTATCCCTTATTGTTGATTATAACCTCGTGCAACCAGTCATGCTTTATTTCTGACAACTTCTCCTTGTTCATTCAGCTTGTTTTTAAAGACCCATTTGGTTCCAATAATGTTGAAGCCTTTGGGTTTAGGAACTTAATCACATACGTTGTTTCTGGTGAACTGATTTAATTATTCTTGCATTGCGAGTATCCAATCATTGTCCGAAAGTGATTCGTCAATGGAAGTGAGTTCAATCAGAGATACTAATCCCATGAGAGACTCTTCAGAATTTTTGAATGAAGATCTTGTTCTGATTAGATTATCTTTCTTTCCAAAAAAATTAACTTCAGGATGTGCTAGTATACTTCTAGATTGTCTTTTCTGGATGATTTCTTCAGAAGTTGTTATGAAATTTGTGTTGTCTTTTTATGCATTAGGTTGTTCTTCTTATGGTCTGATTTCAGTACCTGTAATTTGAACTTCTATTTCTGCAAGATATTCACTATGCTTTGGCTTTTGAAGACCAATATTATCATCAAATCTGACACAAATAGATTCTACCACAATTCGTGTTTTTGTGTTATATACTTTGTATCCTTTCGAACGTTCAGAGTATCCTAACATGAAACATTTTTGTTCCTTAGAATCAAACTTGTTCAAAATATCATTAGTATTTAAAATAAAGCAAGTACATTCAAATGGATGAAATTAAAAGATGTTGGGCTTTATGTCTTTCCATAATTCATATGAAGTCTTTTCTAGAATAGGTCTTATAGAGATTATATTCTGAATATAACACATTGTACTCACTGCTTCTTCCCAAAAAAATTTAGCCATGTTAGTCTCATTGATCATGGTTCTAGCCATTTCTTGTAAAGTTTTGTTCTTTCGTTCTACAACTCCATTTTGTTGTGGAGTTCTAGGACAAGGTAAATCGTGAGAAATGCCATTTTCATTAAAAACTTTTCTAATTTTTTCTTTTCAAATTCCCTACCATGATCACTTCTGACTTTTACAATTCTAAACTCTTTTTCATTTTGAACTTGGTTACAGAAAGTAGAGAATACAGAGATTGACTCGTCCTTGTATCTTAAGAACTTTACCCATGTCCATCTACTATAGTCATATACGATCACTAATCCATACTTCTTACCGCCGATGGATGCAGTTTTCAATGATCCAAACAGATCTATGTGTAGAAATTCTAATGTATTAGAGGTAGAAACAACATTTTTTGATTTAAAAGAAGGTTTAGCAAACTTGCCATTTTAACATGCTTCACACAGAGCATCTAAGTTGAACTTCAGGTTAGGAAGTCATTTGACCAGATTGAGTTTGTTAATCTGAGATATTCTTCTCATGGTAACATGCCTCTATCTTATGCGCCAGACCCATTGCTCGTCGTTAACAGACATAAGGCATTTTACATTCTGACTTTTAAGTTCAGAAAGTTTTATTTTATAAATGTTTTTCTTTCTCTTCCCATTAAAGAGGATTGTTTCATCTTTCTAACTAACTGCTTTACAAGACTTTGATTGAATATTATATCATAATCGTTATAACTATCTGCAACATAGAATATTTTATCCTTGGGTACCTATATCTTTCTGGGTCCTTGTTTGTTAGAGTTTACATAATTGTGATTGAGTTTAGGTTTCTCAATAGAATTGGTAGAATAAGATTCACTAGTATATTTTAGATCATGTTTGTGTCCATATGTGAAGTGAGAGTTTAAACGTGTGTATTTTATGACCATATCATCTACTTTCTTAGATTGATGTGGTGCTTCTCCTTTTGGTTTCACATATCCTATGCCTTTTCTTTTGTTTCTGTTAACTCCATAGATCAATGAATCCATTTTGCTTATGTCTATGTTATTAGCTAGAAATTTTTGAAAACTAATCATAATGTTTTATGATGCTATTAGAACTAGTTGAAACTTTTGAGACAAGTTCTTTCTGAGCTTGTTTTATTTCAAAAGAGTTTTTAAGTTTTAAAATGATTTCTTTTAGCTCAGAATTTTCTGATTTTAGTTTCCTAGTTTCTTTAGAATCATATACTAGACCATGTTTCAGGTTTTTGTATTTGAGTTGAAGTTGCTGATATTTTTCGAGAATTTTTTATAGGCTATCTTCTAATTGAGGTCTAGAAAGTTTAGAGAATACCTCTTCAGCTTCTGAGTTAGATCCTGATTCTGATGAGTTGGTGTCATCTGATATGTTGGCCATTAGATTTTGCTTTAGAAGATTCTAAGTCATCCCAAGTAGCCATCAAAATTTTCTTCTTTTCTTTGTTGAATTTCTTCTTTGGCCTTTCTTTCTGCAGTTTAGGACATTCACTTTTATAGTGTCCTAGATCTTTGCATTAATAACAGACAACCTTTTTGCTTCTTGACTTTTTGTAGCTAGAGGATGGGTCAGAATAATTGTTTGATCTTCTAGGGTTTCTGAATTTCTTTTGTATATGCTTCCATAGTTGTTGAACTCTTCTGGAGAGAAGTGATAGTTCATCTTCTTCTGAGGAGCCACCAGAGCTTTCTTCTTTTGCCTGAAAAGCTTTAGTTTCATATTTATTAGATTTAAAAGCAACAAACTTACCTTTCTTTTGGGGTTCATCTTCTTCTAGTTCTATCTCATGACTTCTCAAAGAGATGATCAGTTCTTCAAGAGATATCTCGTTCAGATATTTTGAAAGCTTTAAAGATGTGACCATGGGTCTCCATGCCTTTGGTAAGCTTATAATTATCTTCTTCACATGATTTATTGTTAGTATCCTTTGTCCAGAACTTTTAATGCAGCAACCAGAATTTGAAACCTTGAGAGCATTTTCTCAATTGTTTCATCTTCTTCCATTTTGAAGGCTTCATACTTCTTGATGAGTGTCAGAGCTTTAGTCTCTTTGACTTGAGTGTTGCCTTCATGCGTCATTCTCATAGAATTAAACATGTGTTTGGCAGATTCTCTGTTTGTGATCTTCTCATGTTATATGTGTGAAATAGCGCTTAATAGAATTGTTCTGGCCTTGTGATGATTTTTGAAATATTTCTTTTGTTGAGATGTCATATTTCTTTCAATATTCTGACCATTTTCTCCAACTGGATGAGTGTAACTCTTAATCACCATATCCCAGAGATCATTGCCATGATCCAGAAAGAAACATTCAAGTACGTCTTTCCAGTAGTCAAAATTCTCACCATCAAACACTGGGGTTTGTCATTGATTTTGTCATTCTGGTTGTCGTTGATGTTCTAAACTGGTTCTGGCATGGTGTTTTTCTAGTAGGGTCTTTTTCTGGCACGGTTAAGTGTTAGCACCCAGAACTAGGCGCTTTGATGTGAATTGAAGAATAGAAAACACAAGAAAGGGTGTTTGAATTGGGGTTTTCAAAAATGAAAGGTTATGACACGTTTGGTCATCCTAGTTCGTTTGAAATCAAACTACTCCATTCCACCCACCAAGGTGATTTTGCCTCTCTCAAGCGAGGTCTTAATCCATTAATCAAAGATTTTACAACACAAAGACCTAATGTCAATGTCTTATTGAGTATACTGACTAACACTTTAGTCGCTCAAGGAAATTAAGAATAACAAAAGATAAACGTGCATAAGAATGCTTCTAGTAAGCTTTATCACTACTATGATATTTTACACAAAATTATATCAATGAAGATAATTTGATGATAATGATTTGTAAGCGCGCGCAAGAGAGAGAGAGAGAGAGAGAGAGAGAGAGAGAGAGAGAGAGAGAGAGAGAGAGATTTTTCTTCCAAAGAACTCCTTTATATAGATGAGGCCTTCTAGGATCCGTTAGAGACATGAGAACTATTTTTGGAGGTTTGATAATTGGTGTTAATGTTCTTTCCAAAAATATAGATCCTTGTCTGATATGTCGTTACTCCTTGATACTTAATTAATGAAAAGTAACGCTTGAGATCAAAGTGTTCTTCTTGAGATCATCAGAGTCTTTTCTAATTGGGCAGATTTGGTTCTAAGAACGTGATATTGGTTCAAATCTTCTATATCAGAACTTCGTTGTCATGCCATTGCTTAGCTCTTCTATATATCCAGTCTCAGAACTCCTTGCTTTTGTATTAGAAATCCTTGCTTTGTATTAGAACTTCCCTACACATCAAAATAAATAATTTAGGGAGCATATTTGTTTTTATAATAATATAGTATTTGTTATTATCAAAACTTATTAAGGAACATAGAATCAAATCTTGTTCTAACAGAAAGGACTTCTTCTTTGGTTATACAAGAGTTCCTTCAAGGTCATGTGCTTATGTTTAGGCATTCCACTTAACACAGGCTTGACCTTCTTCATCTTATCTTTACTTCATCCAAGTTGGAGCTCTTGACTGATAAAATTTTCTCATAAAATCTTTTATGTTTCATTGTTAAGTGATAAAGTACAGTCGGGCTCTAATACCAACTAAAGGTGAGAAAAATAGGGTTGAATTTTGTATTCCCAAATACAAAATTTGTTTTCACTTTGAATTCTGATACATCAGATTTTGAACCATGTTCAGAGTCTGATAACAGAGTGAATATCAATTGTGAAAACTTTACTTCTTTTTTTTTAACCTTGTTTCAGATCATAAGGTGTCAAGCTCAGATTTTGATACAAGTAAGAGTATGAATCAAATTAGATTCTGACTTCAGAGTTTGTTGCACAACAAAATATAAATGCAGAAGTAAAAAAAGAAACACACAATATATCATGGTTCCTCTCAACTGATAGTAGTCAAGCCCCCTTGAGCACATGAGATTTAAACTATAATTAAACTGATTAAAATTGCTTAAGCCGACAGCTCAAGACTTCTTACTCAATCACCTAGAAAAAGACTTATGCTCAAGCCCTCAAGTAAGAGACTTCATTGCCTAAACTACTCGTATAGGACTTCCTGCTCTACCCGCAAGCATGAGACTTCAATGCTCGAACATCCAGTTTAGGAGTTAAAGCTCTTCCTGCAAGCATGAGACTTCAGTGCTCAATCACACTAATCGAGACTTCCTTTCTCTCCCCGCAAGCATGATATTTCAATGCCTAAACATCTCTTTCAGGACTTTCTGCTCAATCTATCCAGAATAAGAATTACTTTGAGCATATAGATTAAATTCTTCATATTCTCTTAATAGAATAATTTGGCATTAACCTTGAGTTCATATATGTGCTTCTTGAATAAGTAAATACACAAAGGTTTACACTCTTGAGCAGAATATGAGTTGTTTTCTCCTGAGTGTAGAAGAATGAAGTTTTCATTTTTCTGCTCTCCTTACACATTTTTTCGTCTTATTCTGCCTTTATGTTCTTGATCATATTCACATATTCTTTCTCCAGAATATACGTGAACATGTCTCACTTTACTCTAACACATTTAACCTTTATGGTTTTGTAATCTTTTGAAGTGTGCTTCTCTCATCTATGTTTTCTGTAAAACACATATTCTCTCAACTTATTTATGTGAACTGGTATACATCCATGTGAACACAGTAACAAAAATCTTTAACTCACATTCATTATCTTGAGAGGTAGAGGTTCATCAAGAGCTTCAGTCTCCTTAAAGCACTTTGAATATTTTCAATATTCTTCTTTTAATATATGTTGAGAATAGATCCGTTGAAGATTGAGACTATCATGGTACAAATAGTCATTGAAATTCTTTAACTGGTGGACAATAGAGTGAGCTAAAAACTTAGCTAGCATAAAGACGTTGAGAGTAATAGAGTAGAGTTCAGAACAATTGAAGAGAGAAGATCCTGACAACCTTACTTTATGCTTATTAGACATAAAGTATTGTATTGTTATCAAGTGATCTTCTTAAGATAACTTATGACTGGAAACTTCTTGTAGATATTTGTTGAAGCTTGCTCAGAGTCATTGTTATCCTTATACTTAGCTTTATGAATCAGAGGATTTTTATAAAATTAGTTAAAGCATGATCAAAAGTAAAAGCATGTCTTCAGAACCTGATTGGAATGAGACTTCAGAGTCTTTAGTTCGTAGATTTTGAGTTTTGCCTTCATCAGAGTCTTGATGAAAAATAGTTTGGATGATCACTTTCAGAGTTGATGACTTGATGTAGACAAATTCCTTTGAAGCATTATCTTCATAATTGTTGATGAAGCTTGTTCAGAAGATGCAGAGTCATTCCTTATAACAGAGTATGCTTGCTTTACAAGATTCTGATCTTCAGAGATTTGATGATCTTTGTATTCCAAGTAAGCTTGGGTTCATCATTTGAAACATTTAAGTTGACTCTTCAGAGTCTAAAAGCTTGGTTCTGATCCTTCAGATTCAAACCGACTTTGCTTCTCTTTATTGGTTCTTCTGAGTTATTAACTTGATAAATATCAAGGTTAATGTCTTTTAATCCTGCACACTTGAACAATTATTAATAAACCCTATTGTTCTTCAAATACTTTATTATCGTCAAATGTTTTAAGGGAATAGACCAGTCTTATTTTAACAGATGGCCCATGATCCGATCGATAGGTTCTGATATCATATTAGAATTTGGCATAACTCATCCTTACAAAACTGATTAGTAAAAAGAGGGGTGTCACTTTATTTAAACTTTTTTTCAATAGGAATTCACAATATGATAAGTCGGGAAAATAGTTACCCAATATCCATGAGTACGAAGTTCACTTTCTGTTTCTTCGCACTTGATTGTGCCTGAATTTAACCTATACTATCAACGAATCCAATTACATCTGAGAAAAGAAACATGTAATGCATTAATTCACAGATAACATTAAAAATATAACAATAGGATATTATAATCAACGTGTCTCACCTATAAGCAAATCCTTTCTAAACGGCCCAGTAAGAATATCAAGAAACTTGTAAAGTTGGCCAGTTATGGTGGGATTTCATGCTTGTTAACATCAGTAACAGAAGTACCACCGGTGAACTTGATCATATAATAGTGGGTTAAAGGCTTGAATACCAGATCATTTGCAAGAACCTTGAAATTTGAGAAAGTATATGTGTGGTCGATGGATAACTTTTCATCATAAGCCGACATAAAGGATGTTGGGACAACAACGTGAATATCATCCCCTGTTAACGACAAGACAAAAGGAAAGTTGTTTCAAATCCAGGATAAAAACATATATTTGCATTGCAAAAGTAGTTTAAAACTTAAAGGTTCATGAGTATTGAGAGGCAATATCCATTAAAAAAACCAAAGGCCCGCGGTTTAGGGCAATATCATAAAAGAGAAACAAACAAAATCATAACCGAAAAAACTGTATAATATGAATACAATATCATAATAGAATTCTAATAGCTTTCATCCAAATATCAGTTACCATACTTATGTGTGCATCTACAACGATCATTTCAACGTGTTCTTTGTTGTTAGTGACGATCAACCATTTATGGTGAATCCTTTGAGTCGTTGAGGTTAGGGAGTTTCTCGAAGGGTTTCACCATTGTTGTAGTAGATTTTTTCTTTCCGTCTTTTTTCGGATGAAACGCAGAGCAATAAAAAGGAAAGAAACTTTTATAATAAAATGAAAAGGTGAGAAGAAGTTTATCATAGAAGAATGCAAAAGCTTTTTGGAATAAGAAGAAATGATTATACGTTTTTGAAAGGATATGAGAGAAAAAACCTGCTACATTTGCATTGGAAAAGTAAATTAAACAATTGATTTTTAATTTATATTAATATATATTTACTACATGAACAATTTAAAAGAAACAAAGTAAGAAAATTTAAAAAAAAATTGATATGATGGATTTCAGAATAGTGGAAAGCATCGAAGAATAGAAAAATTGAAGTGGTCTTCAGTTAGCATATCCACGTGACAATCTAAGGAAGCAAAATGGTAATTTAGGCATTTCCAAAACATCTACCTTTCATATATGGTAGATGTTATTGTTAATAATATAATCCCTTATCAAAGCAACTTTTCACTTCTCTTGCCATTCAAGATAATAAATATATACTCTTTCCATGACATCCTAGCTATATTAACTCGTTTTCTTAACCGAAATAAAGTCTTGTTTTATATCAATCAAAATACTTTTTCTTTAGTAACGAAGGTATAATGATAATCAAAATAATATAAATTTAATCAATATATATATATATATATATATATATATATATATATATATATATATATATATATATATATATATATATATATATATATATATATATATTAGAAAATAATAGGAAGAATGAAATAATAGTATATGATAGGAATTAACTTTACATTTATAGGACACCTCACGAGGACGAGCCAAGTTATAGAAAATTAATTTGGTGGTTTACTAAATATGGCACCCCTCTATTACAAAGTCAATGAGAAAAATTAATAGGGACATAATGTTGTCTGCTGTTTGATCAAATATTTATAGAGTTATAGTAATTGAAGTTTGTGTTGTGCCAAAGCAAAGGAAACAATGAAGGAGAAAGAATTTAAGTTTTAGAAAGCGATTGACTATAATAACAAGTTACTTTTGCATATATGATCTACCACACCTAGATTATAAATTACTTGGAAATTAAAAAGGATTCATATTAATCAAATATATTTTAAAATTTTGTTCTTATTATAATCTTATAGTAGATTAAAAGAAAATAGGTGGATGAAAGACAGTTTGTTTTGGTTATTTTTTAAATAATTTTTATAATGTAATATAATTTTGTGTAAATAAAATTTTAAAGAAATTTTTCATAAAAATTTTAAATGAAAATTTGGTTTGAATAGTTATTCTTAGAATGTTATTTTAGAAATTTTTATCATTTTATTGAATTATTTTTTTATATCAAATTTCAAAAAATCACTTAATTTTGAAGCTATTTTAAATAGATTTTCATAAAAATCATTATTGAGATACAACTTTTTAAAAAATTGCAATTTCAATTATCTTTTGATCTTCAATCATGTATGTTTATGTTATAGGATGTCAAAATTATTCTTTCAAATAAAAAAAAACAAATATACATTTTTTTGTAATATTTTAAAAATCTATTTTATAAAATTATTTTTAAAAATACAAAAAAAAAAATACATTTTTTAAAGCTGAAACAAACAGGCCTGAGATATCTCAAATATTATATGTTGGAATTAACTCAAAATCTAAGAGAATTACGACACTTTCTTTATGAACAAGAAAGGTTCTTGCGGAACAATTACCAAAGAAAAGAAGAAAATAGAGAAAGAAAAGAAATTAGGGTTCTAAGAGAATTTTGGAGAAGAATGTTGTTACCCGCAAGCTGTGGGATTTTTCTTTTTATTTACTTGCAACCTGCAAATCGTGATTTACAATATATTGTGATGTTATTTGATTACAAGAGGGATACTCCCTATTTATAGAATTAGGTTTACTTGCACCCCAAGACAACAACCCAAAAACTATAAAAGTCCAAAATATCTATTTTAGAACTAAATCAAATTTAGATCTAAAACTAAATCTAAATCTAATCTAAATCAAATATGACATAATGAATTACACTTTCAACACACCACCTAATTCATTGTGTCTAAGCTATCTACATTCATCATAGCTCTTAGTATTCTGAATACTTCGACATGCACTCCCTTCGTCATGATATCTGCAATCTGATTCTCAGTTCGGCAGTGTTCCAAGTTCGTCTTTCCTTCTGCTACATGCTCTCGAATATAATAGAACCTCATTTCGATGTGTTTGCTTCGACCATGCGCTATCAGATTCTTCACCAGATTGATAGTTGACATGTTTTCGATCTTCATGGTAATTGCTCCATGACTCTTAGATGTAATCTCTTCGACCAGATTCACCATCCATTTTGCTTGGCATGCACAAAGAGAAACAACTATGTATTCTGCTTCGCATGATGACAATGCCACCACTAGCTCCTTTCTTAAACTCTAAGCAACTGGTGCACTACCTAACATAAACACATATCCAGTTGTGGATTTACGATCATCAACATTACTACACCAACTTGAATCAGTGTATCCCACTATCTTACATTCTTTTCCTTACATCTCGAATCTCTTCAGTATTTCGCCTGCATATCTTCTTTGATGCATCATCAAACCTCTACTAATCCTGTAAAATTCGATGCCAATGAAATATGAGAGATTTCCCAAGTCTGACATTTCAAACTCATCACCCAGATCACGTTTGAAATCTTTGATCTCCTTCTTGTAACTTCCTGTTATCAACATATTATCGATATAGAGACATAATATAAGTAATTCAACATTGCTTCTTCTTACTTATACTCCATGTTCAGTTGTGCACTTCACAAATTCCTTCTCGCTTAGAAATCCATATATCTTCTTCTTCCAAATTCTTGAAGCTTGCTTAAGTCCATGCAGGGCTTTATGCAGCCTATACATTTTTCTTTCATCACCTTGTTTCACAAACCCAGTTGGTTGTGCAATATAGTTGTCTAAGGAGCCATTAAGGAATGCACACTTCAAATCCATCTAATATGTGTGCCAATTGCTCATATTTGCTAGAACAATAACCAACCTGATTGTTTTGATCCTAGCAACAGGTGTAAATACTTCATCGAAGTTAATTCTTTGTCGGACACCTATTCAAAAGATATGTTGCGGTCGACACAGCTTCTCCCTATAGTTCTTTGGATAAATGCTTGTCATTCAACATACTTTCACCATGTTCATGATGGTTTGATTCTTCCTTTCTGCAATTCCATTCAGCTGTGGAGTGTACGGTGGCACCACCTCATGCACAATCCCTTCTTTCACATATAATATATCAAAATCTTTCGAAACATATTCTCCACCACCATCATTCATCAAAATCTTGAGATTTCGACCACTTTGTCTTTCGACCATAGACTTAAACTTGACAAATATCTCGATCATTTCACTTTTCTTCTTGATTAGGTAAGTCCACAATTTTCGACTGAAATCATCTATGAAACTGACAAAGTATTTGTTACCTCTAATAGAATCCACCTGGATAGAACCACATACATCAGAGTATATGACTTTAAGAATTGCCTTCGACCTACTTCATGCATCCTTGATGAAGCTATTCTTGTGTTGTTTCGACTGAACACATTATTCACACACTTCGTTTGGAATTTTGATTTCTGGCAATCCTGAAACCATATTTCTTCTCTTCAAATCTCTGATGTCTTTTAAATTGAGATGACCAATTCTATAGTTCCATAACCAATCATCTTTGTTGGCTTCTCTTGCAAGGCACTTTTGCTCCATCACATTTAGTTAGATCTTGAAGGTTTTATTCAAAGACATTTGAGCCTTCAAGATCAATCTACCACATGCGTCAACGACTCTCATCACATTGTCTTCGACTGACACCTTGTAGTTTTTTCTGACCAACTTCCTTATACTGAGCAAATTGCTCTTCATGCCTGGTATGTACAATACGTTGAAAATTACTGACCTTTTTCCATCCTTCCTCTTAATCAGAACATCACCAATATCTTCATCTGCTAGAGTATTTTCATTTGCAAATTTCATTGTGTTCTTTATTGAGGGATTCATGTTGACAAACCAATCTTTCCTACCAGTCATGTGTGATGAGCATCCTGAGTCCAAGTACCATTGGTCCTGGAATCTCTCTTCATCTCTTGTTGTGACCATCAACAACATTTCTTCTTCTTCATGCTTTGGCAGCTTAACATCAAAATCTTGATTCTTTTGCTTTTCTGGACAACCATTAAAATAGTGACCATACTTCTGACAGTTGAAACACTGAATATGACTATTGTCTGTCTTTCGACCACCACCTTTTCCTCTACCTGCAACACCACCTCTTTGTTTGCCTTGATTCCAGGGTTTTCTTTGATTCGACCAACCTCCTTCTTGCTGACTTTTGACTAGTCGAATTGTTGTAACCTCCCATGTCTTTGTTGTCGAACACCTTTCCTTTGTGTTTCTTATCTCTTGTTGATTGAGTCTGCAGAGCCACATCACTATTCGACTTGCGCGCTGCTCTTTCAGTCATTCTTTTTTCATGAGATTCAAGTGCCCCTTGAAGCTCTTCTTTAGTCACCTTCGACAAATCTTTCGACTCTTCTATGGCTACTACCACATGGTCGAATTTTGGAGCCAACGATCTCAAAATCTTTGAGACAACTACTTTCGTCGTCAACACTTCTCCACATACTTTGATTTGATTCACAAGTTTCGTAGCTCTTGTGAAAAAATATATAATGCTTTCATTGTCTTCCATCTGAAGTAATTCATAAGCCTTTTTGTGAGTTTGTAACCTCACTTCTTTCACCTTCTCTGCACCTCCAAAAGACTTTTCAAGAATCTCTCATGCTTCTTTTGCAGATTCAACATCACTAACATTTTTAAAGTTATCTGAATCAACACAATGATGGATTATAAAGAGAGCTTTATAATTTTTTTCTTCAATTCTTTGTGTGCATCTTTTTCATGATCTATTGTGTTCTCTGTAAGCGTTGTTACTCCTTCCTTCACAAGATCTCATAAATCTTGATAATAGAAAACAACTTTAATCTGCTTGCACCAATTCTCATAATTATCTTTCTTGAGAATTGAAAGGTTTGCTGGAAAGTTCCTATTCAGATGATTCATCGCCATCACTTTTGCTTCCCACGGATCGTTCAAACCGGAGCTCTAGATACCATATGTTGGAATTAACTCAAAACCTATGAATTCGGACCCTTTCTTTATGAACAAGAAAGGTTCTTGCGGAACAATTAACAAAGAAAATAAGAAAATAGAGAAATAAAATAAATTAGGGTTCTAAGAGAATTTTGGAGAAGAATGTTAATACCCACAAACTGTAGGATTTTTCTTTCAATTCACTTGCAACCTACAAACCGTGAATTACATTGTGTTGTGGTGTTATTTGATTATAAGAGGGATACTCCCTATTTATAGAATTAATTTTGCTTGCACCCAAACCAAAAACCCAAAAACTATAAAGGTCAAAATATCTATTTTGAAACTAAATCAAATTTAAATCTAAAACCAAATCTAAATTTAATTTAAATAAAACATGACATAATGAATTACACTTTTAATATTATATATATTAAGTCAAATGGATGTAATAATCTATATTGATAAATTCATTTATATTTATGTAATAATCTATATTGAGTCTGTTTTTTTTTATGATTGATTATGATATTCTTATATCCTTATTCATTATTTCACAAATATGATGAATATGAAATAGTAATTAACAGAGACGTGAATAATGTATCAACAATGCTCATAAACAATGACACATGCATAAATAGTTATTTTTAATAATAAATTAATTTGGTTAATGAAATGGTGAAATTGATTAATAAATATTTAAATATTAAAAATAATTTTTAATAGTAAAATAAAATTGGTTAATAAAAATAAAAAATTAATTAATAAAATAGTAAAGTTGGTTAATAAACATTAGATATTAAAAATAATTTTTAGTAATAAAATAAAATTGATTAAAAAAAATAAAATGTTGATTTTTGAAATTATAAAATTGGTTAATAAACGTTTAGATATTGAAAATATTTTTTGATAAAATTATGAAATTTGTTATTTAAATAATTTTATATTGATATTTCTTAATCTAAAATTAAAAAAGTTAAAAATTTTATTATTATAATATTTTAATGTATATCATATTGGTGAACCATGATATTAATTGGGTGATTATATTAGCAAAATGAGAGTAATATTTATTCCATATGTGGACACGTGCTATTGTTGAGAAGGCTTTAAAAAGATTTTGCAAGTGAAGACCACGGTGAATATTTTGACTAGTACGAGAATGTTTCAGCTAAATTTTGTAATTTTGTGAAGTGGAACTTATGATTAAAAGGAAAATGGTTGGGTGATAAATTTGGATAGGACTACCTATTTGTGTTAGTGACCTAATTTAGCATTTGAGTTTGGTTGTTCCTATATGTTGATTTGTCTCTTTTGTTGTTGTTTCTTTGGTTTTGCATCTCTCTATAGTTGTCCCATCTTCTTTGGCCACTCTCATCTTTATTGGTCTATTAGTTTCTCATTTTGTTTGCTGGTCATTTTATTGGTTTTTCATTTTGTTTGATATTAGCTGGTTTGGTTTCATCACTTAGTTTTAGGGTTAACTTTTTACAAACTTAAGTTTTAGTTTCTGTGGAGTGTTAAAATTTAGTAATCTATGGGTGTTATGCTTGTGGGTATTTTGTATTTCTAGATTAGAAGTATTGTATTTTTTTTATCTTAGACATTGTTCAGTACATCTTATATATTTTTCTAAAACCATGTGAAAATTTAAAAGCACTCCTTCACAACAAATTTTGTAGGTTTTTCTAATAATTAACGATTTATGCGGATATACTTAAAAATGTTCTGCATATGATATTATAAGACATTTAAAGTAGAACAGGGTGGATTTGGAATTTAATTTCTGCATATGATATTATAAGACATTTAAAGCAGAACATGGTGGATTTGGAATTTAATTTCTGAGAATCAAGATTTCCTGCAAATTTTATGTTTTAAATTGGGTCTCTAAGTCAGTGTCGGGCAAAAGTCCAATTAACCGGACAAAGGTCCAAACCGTCGGGCATGACCCTTGACTCGTCGCCCATACGTGGGAAGATAACTTCTCTCTCATGTATGTCACGTCACCCAGTTGTCCTTCATTATCTCCTGAAATGTAGGGGCAATTGGACCAAGGGCAAAACCTCGTGCTAGGTCTTACATGCTTCTACGCGTTCCTTGGCAGTTCTTCCTTGGGCCTATCTAATTCAGCCCAAGAAAGAACTTTGGCCCAGCGTTGGGGGCAGACAATAAATATCATCTTTCACTAGAGGGTCAGGTATTCTGAACTTGTCATTCTCTTCTACTTTTGTACCTTGTACTCACTTGGGCATCGGAGTTCCTTGCATGCACACCCCCCACCTTCTCTCAATCAACTGTCACGTTCGTTGTTCAACATCTGGAAGGCCCTTCTGATCAGGTAAGATCAGTGGCGCCGTCTGTGGAAACCTAAGCTCTCCCCATCTTCCACAACAGATGATCAAAGCTTCCATTCACTCTTCACCCTTCCAACATGGCCGGCGAACACGGTGACAACCACACCTTTGGTCTTGTCGACTACACCACAAAGGACAACTTGATTGTCACCCCCCAAACCTAGCGACTTACGACGAGACGACTAACCCTGATGACCACGTCGACAATATCAACGTTATGCTCGACTACCGCAACGACATCAGCGGGAACGTCAAGTGCAGGCTATTCTCAACAACCCTCAGGAAATGAGCCATGGCATGGTACAAAAGTCTGGCCCCCCGAATCTATCACATCCTGGAGGAGCATAAGGTCGGCATTCACGAGGCATTTCACAGCCTCCCAACGCCACCCCAAGAATGAAGCAACCCGTGAAGCCATTGTACAAGGTAAAAGCGAAGCATTACGCTCATACATCGAGAGATTTAACCAGGAGGTCGTCGAGGTGGATACGATCGATTACATGAAGAAGTACCTCCTCATAAAAGGGCTCCTCCCCGGAAGTGAACTCAGCAGAGCAGTCGGGATATAACCTCCTCGACCCTCGACGAGCTTCTCCGCAAAGCTCAAGCATACATCAGGTACGAGGAAAAACAGGTCGTTCACAGTTTTCGGAGCAACCGCGGTCATGACGACGCCGGAAACTCCAAACACGAAGTCTACACCGTCCCCCGTCGCACCGGGGAGAAACGAAGAGACGACAAACCTCGCGAGGTCCGAGAAGGAAGATGACCAGCAGGGCGTTTCTCCGAATATACATTGATGACTGCTCCTCGCGAGCGCATCCTCGCCGAATGCATCAACTCTGAGTTCAAACTGGGCAGGGTAAGGTTCCCCAAACCTACAGCAAACAAGCCCCACAGCGACAAGTCCAAGTATTGTCGCTTCCACAATAGCCACGGGCATGTAATTGAAGACTGCGTCCACTTGAAATACGCTATCGAGATCCTGATCAAAGAGGACTACCTCAAACAATACGCCAAAATACGTGAGACTCCCCGGCACGAAGAACCTTCCACGAGAAGAGACTGCAAAGACTCTCCGGGAAACATCTCCCCCTTTCAAGTAGCCCTCTGCATATCTCGCCCTGAAGATTTCCACCTCCACGATGTCCACATGGGAGGTCAGGTTACTGCTCACAACCTGTGGGAAAATTACCCAGCAGCATTGGTCATCTCTGGAGGCGGGATAAACAATGAGAACACGACCATCTTCGTCAAACGGAAGTTCGATGAACTCTTACTGACCACTCCCGACCAGCTAGCAACGCTGACCAAATCTCGGGGAAAGTCCAATCCTATATCTTTTTTCCTCAAGGAGCTACCAGACGGGTCACCCAACTTTAGTATTCCCTTACTAATAAGGGCAAAAATGGTGCGTTTTAACGTTCGACGCATTCTGGTCGACCAAGGCAGCTCGATGGACATTATGTACGTTCACTTATTCAAGACTCTCAAGCTGGACAAACGAGCTTGTCCCCATATGTTGGATCCGACCTCCAGGGGTCTAATGGGGCCACCACAAAGCCATGGGGGTACGTGGAGCTCCTCGTTCTATTCGGGGAACAGGAGACTGCTAGAGAAGTCAAAGTCCAATTTCTGGTGATCGAGTGCCCTTCGCTCTACAACTGCATCCTTGGCCGACCCACACTGGCCGAATTAACAATTATGCCCTCCACCATCCACTTAAAGATGAAGTACTACACCAAGCGGGGTCGTTTAGTCACCATTCATGGCGACATCGAAGCTGCTCGGATATGCTACAATGTCGCGGTCAAAGGACAAGCCATAATCAACACTTCCAAAGGCAACAAGAAACCAAGAGCCGAGGAGCGCCCACCTTCCCCGTGAGTCAACTCCATCGACCTCGACAACTGTATCAGTGAAGATAGCACCGAAGAACAGGAACCCATCAACGGGCAGACTCCAATTCATCTGGTATGCCCAATCCCCGACGGCGAGTTCGAGCTTATTCCCCTGGGTGACAACCCCGACAGAACTGTGAAGATAGGTGTCGGCCTACCACCGGCGACAAAAGAACAGCTCGCAACCTATCTCAAGGACAACGATACATGCTCTCCTGGAGTGCTGCTGAGATGCCCGGTTTTAGATTAAGCTTAATTCCCAACATTACTGTCACCTTAATGTTTTACTAGTTCAACCTCATTAGTTTTAATTAAAATAAAATAATAATTATTATTATTATTATTATACTGATATTATTAACACAATAATAATAATAATGAGAATAACGTTTATTTGGGATACTTTATTATTATAACTCATTTCCCAATACTAACCACACCATAAGTCTACCCGTCCCACTAGGACTCTACACCAAAACATCCCCGCACACACCTTAAACAAGGTCAACAATACACCAGAAATACCCGACGGTAAATAATTAAAAATGGGGTGTTATATAGTCAAATCATTGAAACATTTGGATTTTTTTCTCTTGGTGTGTAACCTGAAAAGGTGATGAGTGGTGTGACATAGCTTACTATGCACTCAAGTGTCTTAAGTTTGCGTGAGTTCCCAAGACAAAATATGATCTTTGATTCACACTTGCTTATTGCTTTCAATCTAATATGTTCGATTGCCTTTGCCTATATAAGAGTAGAAAGAGAGAGAGAGAGAGAGAGAGAGAGAGAGAGAGAGAGAGAGAGCAAATAACTTTTCTCTATCGTGCAAAACCATCAGATGATGACTTCACATCGTAGTGTTATCATCATCAAAACTAGATGGACTTTATCACAACTTCTAATGAAGACTTCACTTTAGAGTGTCATCATCATCAAAATCAAATAGATTGTTGCAAACATGATACTTGCAATCACATAGATCCATAGAAAGGAATTCCACTGACCACAATTTATTTAATCTCCCTCTACAACTCTTTATTAAACTAACTAGTTAATTCCTCCATGTTAATAAGTTGACACGTTCTTAGGAGAAAAAAATAGTTTGGTGATACCCATGCAATACCCAAGTAGAAGAAACACGCTTTGTGGATCCCTTAAGTATGAGAGACGATTAATTAACTCAACAACCCTAACAACTCATTTCATGGACAATCCCTCGATAAAATTTCTATATCGACTAACAACCCCTCCAAGAAATTTTATCCCTAACATCGGTTTCCCAATGTCCAAAGGGAATAATCCCCCTTCCCCCACACATTTTATTTCAACCACCTGAAAGATAAAAGATATCAGCCTTACAAATAGTCATCTCATGACCCAATCCTAGATCCATTTTCTGAATGATGTTTGTTGGACATGTGACTTCACACACAAGATGGGGTGAATTGTGTGGTTCTGAAAAATATGGTTTTGAAAAAAAAAATCGGTTAAAAATTAGAGTTTTAAATTATTTTTTAAGATGTTTTAATATTAAGTAATGGAAGAATAAAATTTGCGAAATATAAATTGAAAAATGTAAAGAGTTGAGGGAAAAGAGAGAACATTGAGAATTATAGAGGTTCGGTCAAACAAAGAAAAAAATCTACTCTTCTCCACAAGAATTGATCTTGAGTGTATATAATAAGCTTGAGAGCTTTAAGTAGGTTATACTTATGAATGCTCCTTATACAAAGAAAACATGAATCATAAGGTTGACTTCCAATGAAACAATAAACAACAAAGTAAACCAATGAGTCTTCCTTCCAAATGGCATATCAGAACGATTAGTCTCATTTCTAGGAGAATCTATGAGTGATTAGTCTTCAAGCTTCTAAAAAACTTTGCGAGCTTTTAACATCAATTTGAGCTCAAGGACCTTAAACTTTGGTTTTACCATGGGCTAACCAAAAACCTAAGAGATTTTAATATCGGGATAATCTCAAACCTTAAACCTTAGCTTTATCACAGGCTAAACAAGAACTTAAAAAAGCTTTTAAAAATGGGCTAAGCTTTAACATTAACTTGGTTTTACCATGGGCTAACGAAGAACCTCTAGAATATTTTATCACGGGTTGAGCCTTCAAACCTAAACAAGGGTTTGATCACATAATCCTCAAACCAAAGCTTTTATGTGTTTAACTTCTATACCAAACAAACAATCCCTAATTGGATAAAAATTTCAACTAATGTATAAACAAAAGTTTCTTGGTGAACTTACAAATCTACCTTTCTAGAATTACAACTTCTCACTCGAAAAAATGACTTTCTCAAAAAGAACTTCGAGTAAAACTTAATGAGAGAAAGTAAAAGAAAACAGAGAGAGAGAGAGAGAGGGATAAAGGTGTGAAATGAAATTCGGTTTTGGATTATTTTAAATGAGGGAATGGACCTTTATTTATAGGCTAGAGGTTCGCTCAAAAAGGAAATTACTTTAAAAGTATTTTATGACCTGCCAATCAATTGCAAAGTGTTCCAATTGATTGGTTGGATCTTTTACAATCGATTACCAAGTTAAAAATTGAAGGAAAATATATCTAGCCGTTATCCATCATTAAGATGTTGTTTTAATCGATTATGGGCATTTTTTAAATCTGCCAATCGTTTGGGATAAAGTGTCAATTGATTGGCAAAAATAAAACTTTGCCCAAATATTTCCAGGTCGCTTCCAACTCATCTGGCACGACTTCAAGACATTTTTGAAAGTATTTCTTTGAGAAAAATCAATTTAAAAAATGTTTCCACCTGTGTGTTATTTAGCCATGCACTTTTATGAATATACCATTTATGCATTACAAAGTTTACACTCAAACTAGGCAGGGCTTTCTTGTTACTTTAAGACTTTGTCATACACTTTTCTTTTTGTATACACTTGCTTGAGTTTCTTGAGATGAGACTTAAGTTAACTTCTATTAGGTTTCCATCAGCGGATAGTCAATTCCAATAAACCTTAATTCTTTGGTATGCATCTTTAAAAGCTTAAACTATTATGATTGGCTTGTCATCATCTGTTGTCATCATTAGATACAGGCTTTCATCATCAAAAGTAAAATAATTGTCTTTGTTAACAGCATATCACATGTAAAACACAGTTCCACAATGTCAAGGACTTTAGCAACCTCTTATAAATCCCATATGATTGTCTTAACATCAAGATAACATGCATGAAGAAGAAAATTTCAAATGTCTTTGTTCTTATGAATAAAATAATGTAACACAAGCAAAAAGGATGCATTTTAACGAATCACATGGTTACACTCCAATGACTAACATAATATGTTATCCCCTAAGGAACAACATCGACGCCTTACCATAAAGATACTCAACTAACAATGAAATAGATGGACATCTCACTCTCACCTCACATAGTAGGGTCGATCAGACTACCATGTTAAAATGATTCGACAAAATTTATCGTGATCACAACCAAAAAACCATCTTCGTATTGCTTTCTTAACACCTTATGACACTATGCAAAATGGCATCAACACCATATGATACCCCAACCTTATATTGGAATTCATTAAGATATTGTACCATATCTTTTATGATTGCTTTCATAGCAACCTTGGATGTCAAACGCCTCAAAATATACTACAATAATAAGGCATATATCACCATCACACTTTAATAACAATGTCAAGGGTGCATAAGCTATAAACTCTGTCAAGCTCATATAGTGTCTTCTTCTTAGCCATAAGTTAACAACTAGAGTGATTGCATATAAAGATCTCGTCGCAGGACAAAATTTTCTCGATACAATCCATCTAATATATTTTTAGACTCGTAAAGCATCTCTAGTACATGATCTCCCATTGAGAAAGATTTAATGCACTTGATAATAGTGTCAACTTCGGCTACAATAAGAGTTTCTGAGAACAAAGTGGTTGACATGGATTGAGGTGGCGTGTACGAGTGTTTAGTCTCCAAAACCTTCATAGTAATTCTATTATATATGGGTATTTCGGACGAGCCAACACTTTCATAGTCTATTTGAAGTCGCCTTTTGCAACTTTGTAGAGACATTGTCTGATGTTATTGTTCGTCTTTTTATCTTCCTCCTTAATATGAATTCCTTCATGACCCAAACCATCTTGTCAAGAGTTGTCCAACAACATTGTTAAGAGTCTCATATTGAATAATATATGGCCTGAACATGTGGTTATAAGTGTGAGCAATCTTCACCCCACCAACTGATTTTGTATGATTGAATTAGGTCAAACTATAATTCTAACAAAACACAATCAATTAACTTGATAATACCATTTGGGTCTCTCCAAATAAAGCACCTCAAACATGGTGTTATAAAAATTTGAAATTATAACATTAAATAAACTTATTAATTCTAATGAATTTTGTAAATAAAAAAAATCATTAATATGATGGTTTAATAGATTTAAAAGAAGCAATAAAAAATAATCTATTTAGCATTTAAATAAGTTGTATGGGTCGAATGTTTATATATATTTTTAAATAAATAGATCGAGTTTAAAAATTATTTATTATTTTATATAGTAGATAGATTAGATAAATTATTTATTAAACGGAGGAGTAGGTGTGATAGCTTAATTGATATGTATTCGTTAAGCTAAGTTAAATGGATGAAAGTTGTTGATCTAAGTTATAATTTTTTACGACAATTTTATTTATATATTTGTATTAATATAAGCAGGTTGTTGATATTTATAAATTAATATTTTTTATATAAAAAATATTATTTAATTTATAATCCCTAAATGTATGCACCAACAAAGAAGAGTGAAAATAAATACACAACAAATTCACTATACAATGTAAATGAGTTGTAGTATAAACTTATTGTTGAGTTGGTATAATAATTGAATGTCCTATGTTGTGGATAAGAGCAGAGGATATTAGAGTTTATTATAAATGAGATTGAGCATAAAGCAGCCGGTTGGATATTCATTTCCATAAAAACAAAAATACCTCTCCTATTAACTATATTCAATATCTTAGGTAATTTAAGTATTGTCCGATACCTTTCTTTTGACACTATTTAAGCAAATAAAGGAATTTTGTTTCTAAGATGTGAGTTTTTTAATTTCTAGGATATATATATATATATATATATATATATATATATATATATATATATATATATATATATATATATATATATATATATATATATATATATATATAGTGTTAGGTTTTTTTATGAGTTATTTAATTAAGAAATGTACAAATAATGATAAAATAAGAGTTTGATCTAATTTGTTTCTATAAAATCGATTTGTATGGTTAGGGTGTTACTCTATATAAATTCTTTGTAGATTCTATTTTTAACTGATGTAAAACTTGAGTTTTTTCCAATATACTCATTCATGTACAATACTATTGGATTTGGTGTATTGATATAAACGGTGGGTGACCTAAATTATCGATACATGGGACTTGGTTTTTTCAATACACTTATTTGCGCCCATTATTTTTTTGGGTTTGGTGTGCATGTATAAATGGTGAGTGGCTCGAATCGATAGACTCGTGATATCATAATAGAACTAACTAGAGTTTGACTTAACTCATCCCTACAAAATCGACTTGTAAGATGATGGGTGTCACTCTATATAAACTCTTTATGGATTATATATTTAACTAATGGAGGACTTGGATTTTTCCCAATAAGTAATTATAAAGGATAAATTTGTGAAAATAGATTTGTTTGATTCATTACCTATTAAACTAAATTATGCAATGTGGTATTAAACAAAGTTAGTCCTAGAGTATTGTGGCTTTTCAAATTTAATCATTTGTGTTGAGAAACAAGTGTGAGTTATGTTGAGAAACAAATATGAATTATAAGTCCCACATTTCTTAGAAAGGTGGAGGCTTGATATTTTATAAGTAAGAAGACTCATATAGTTATCACCTTAAGATTTTTGGTGAATATGTTATGTCTCTCTCACTTGATTGAGTGAGTATTTGATTTTTTGGTGAGTGTTGGATACAATGTGAATGTTTACCCCTCGTGATGACCCCATCAATGATATTAGAGCTAAGGTTTTGATCAAGCGAAAAAGGAAGAGTAACAAAAAATAAAGATTGAAGAGTAATACTTTTATAAATGTGGCTAATCATTATAATTATAATGATAATTTTGAAGATGAAGTTGAAGACAAAGTAAAGATATATGAGACTTTGGATGAAGGGAGGATTTGTTTGGTCAAATATTATATTCATCCAAGTCTCACTTCGGGTAGTAGGAAGAAAATAGAATTTGATTATTAAAATAAATAGAGATAGTTAGTTTTAGTTTTCTAAACAACAAGAAAATCGAGTCTTTTTGGTGTATTGGGGATTTGGTTAGTTGTGTGCTTAGAGAATGTTTTCTATTTTTCTGTTCAAAAATAGTTTGTTGAAACGGTTTCTTATTTTTTTTCCCTTCAAAAATAGTTTGTTGAGAGGGTTTGCAATTTGTTTGTCCAAAAGTAGTAGTTGAGACTAGGGATGTAAATGGATATCCATGGGGACGGATAGTATGATATTCGTGTCCGCCCCGTTGGATAAATATGATATTCATATCCGTCTCATATCCATGTGGGTATCCGCTAAACGGATAATCAGTAGGTTTTAAGATATCTGTGGATATTTACAGATATCCATGGATAACATTTTTTTTCTAATTTTTTTTATTTGAATTTTTTTCTCCAACTTCTTTTAAATATATTATCAGATAACATCCCTACAAACATCTCTTATTTTAACAACAAAATGTTATCACCTTAATTTCCTTCATTTAAAAAAACATATTATGATTATGAGTTATGGTTAAAGAAAGGATGACCGATGAGTTGAAAGGAAGACACTGGTTGGACAGGAAAAATGGTTGGTTGGACGGTCGAATTGAATTGTTGAAGTAAGGTATGAAGTAAAGAAAAAGCTTCGATGTAAAAGGTTTTCTTCAAAGAAAACTTCAAAAAAAAATATATGAGAAGACTAGTTTTTTAGAAGATGAAAAGACAAAGTATAATAAACTAATATTTAAGCAATTATTATAATTTATTAACGGATACAGATATCCACGGGCATGGATATCATCAAACCCGTATCCATATTCATTACTAAATGGGTATTTAGATATCCATTTATTTTATCCGTGGATATCTATTAAGTTACCCGTCTTGTACCCGTGACAGATTTTATCCGCAAATATTCGCGGGTATGGATATATTGTCATCCATAAGTTGAGACAGGGTTTGCAATTTTTCCATCCAAAAATTATAATTGAGAGAGGGTTTGTAATTTTTCGTCAATTTTTTTAATGAAGATAAGGTTTATAATTTTTCTGTTAAAAAAATGTAATTTGGTGGGTTTGCAATTTTTCCTTAAAATTTGCAATTGTATTGGAGGGTTTGTAATTTTGTCCTTGTAAAAATTATAAATTGAATTATGATTTTGTGAGTTTTATTTTTGAATTTTTTTTGCTCTTTTTATTTTTGTGGGTATGCTTCTGCGTAAGTGGAAATTTGTTTTTTTTTGTCATTTTTCTAACAACTGATATCGGAGCCCGGTTTAAGTAAGGGACCGACTCCCTGTGTTGAAAGTCTTCTTGATATGGTGGTCAGGCAGCGTGTTCTGTTGAAGTGCCAATGACGATATAATGATGTCTCTCAACGGGGGTACAAGCATGTGGATAAAAGAGCTTCCGCTTGAGTGGAAGCATAGTGGATGGACTCACACTTGAGGGTGAGATTATTAAGAAACAAGTGTGAGTTGTGTTGATATGAAAGTGTAAGTTCTAAGTCTCAATTTGCTTAGAAAAGTGAAGGTTGAACACTTTATAAGTGAGAGGACCCATACATCTATCACCTTAAGGTTTTGGGTGAATATTTGGTGTCTCTCTTTTGATCCAATATCAATGCTTCCTCCTCATGATGATCCATCACTTTGTTGGTAATGTATGTTTCTCCCTGTTCTCGAGTGTAAATGGTTTTTGGCATTTGGATCATTTTTCTATTTTGCATTGTTTCTATTTCTCTTATCTACATATGCATTATTGTCTCTAAGCATGCATGAGTGAAGATAGTCATTTCAGTAAGTTAAGCTACAATCTGAGAGTGATGTTTGGAGGTGGTGTGAGTCGAGCAATGGTGTTTATTCTGTTTCTTCTGCTTACTTCTGTATTTTGGCCCGTTAGATCCTTCATGGTTGTCATATCTCCCTCATTGAGTTATTTCTCTCGCCTATTTGGTATAGCTGGGCTCCCTCTAAAATTAAAGTTTTCTCTTAGCAACTTCTTCGGGATCGCATCCTAACCAGAGATAAGTTACTTAAGAGGGGAGTGCATTTGATCTCTGGCACTATTTCATGTCCCTTTTGTTCATTTTTTCGTTAAGTCGTCCTCCCATCTCTTTGTGATATGTGAGGTTTCATTTGTTATTTGGTATAGGATATTTAGGTGGGTGTGGTGGTGTGTTATATTTCCCAGAGATATCTTGGCTTATTTCTAGATGTTTATTCCTATGGGTGGTAGCTATAGGTCTAAAGTTGGTTTGAGGATGGTTTTCCATGTCGTGGTTTGGTCGATTTGGAAATCTATGAATGATATAGTTTTTTCTAGTTCTAAAAAGACATGGAAGACATGATTATCATCTTAGCATGGAAATAGTATCTTGGTAGGTTTGTGGAAAACTCTTGTGTCTTCTCGGCCTGCCTTGAGAGCTTTATCTTGTATCTAACCTAATAGTGGGGTGAGTGACTTTGGCCTCCCTTGGATGTATTCTTGTTGTATGTTTTGTGGCTTGTTTGTGCATGTATCTTAGGTTTGGAAAGAACTACCTATGACTGGATTCTAATTATCTATGATTTTTCTCTCTTATTTTTGGTGTGGCCCTCCATCTAGTGGTTGGGGGTTCTTTAGTTGTTCCTAGTTTCTTAGCCTTTTTCGTTGTGTTATTTTTATTCTTTTTTGGGAGTGGTACTCCTTGTATTTCTTAATTTCGGGTGTCTTGTATTTTGGTTGATAGTTTCTCTCTTTTTTCTTTCTTTTACATTATATATATATATATATATATATATATATATATATATATATATATATATATATATATATATATATATATATATATATTCCTTTAAAAAATGTAAGTTGTGCTACAAAGAAAGAAGAATAAAATGTGAAATTGTAAAATTTTGCTGGACTTTGATTGGATCTAACACTCTCAAAACCTTTATAAATCTTAATGAACTAAAAAAGAATTGTCTATCTTGTATTAGACAATTTATAATTTTGATTATTTTTCATTCTTCTATATAGAGTTTAGCTAAAACTTAATTCGTTTGTTTGTCGTGTTCAACGGGCAACTTTGAAAATATATAGGTGTAAATAATACTCTATGTGTAGTATTATTAGTTAAAATAAATTGAGATATGCAAGTGACAATCTTTATCTGGTTTGTGTTCTTGTCTTATAAACCCTTCGTTCCTTTATAAGTGCTACTTTTTGAATAATTTTTTGTTCCTTTTTAATTGTCACTTGCAATTTTCAAGGTTGTATTAGATGCACTTTTGTCATAATTACCCTTAGATAATTATTACAGAGAGAGAAAAAGTAAAATGAATATAATAAATAATTAAGGTTAGTATAAGTAAAATGAGAATTATTGTATGAAAAGTAACAATATTGATTAACTTTCTTGATATGTGTAAAAAATCAAAAAGTGACATTTAAAAAGGAACGGATGAAATATGTCATAGATGTAGAGCACAAATCATTCTTTTTGTATTGCGTCAACAAGTTTTTTTGTTTGTACTGTTCATGTGGAAATATTCTTGAAGTTGCACTTATATGTTTCTTTGTTCAATGCAAATAGAAATATATTTTGGGGTTCTCTATTCATTTCTTCATTTTATTGTTCCTTGTATTCTATTTTGAATCAACCAATAAAAAATAATGTGTAAAATTGTGAATGGAGCCATTTGGTCTGACTAATTGTGTTTCTACCTTTATTTCCTAAATTTATTCATTACGAATTTGTTCTCTACTTAATTCCTCATAATGGATGGGTTTTATGAGAACAATAGGTCCATTATCTAGGTAATATTTTGTGTGTCTTTAGTGTGGTATAGACATTATTTTCAATACTCTCTCTATTTTATAATAGGTGTCATCTTTCTTATTTTTATTTGTTTCAAATTATTTGTCCATTTAAAATACTAATGTCATGTTTATTATTTCTTTTCATTAACTTGCCCTTATTTATTGTAATTTAATTCATGTAATTACTCAACTACCTATTATAATAAAGTTACTTTAGTAAATGATACTCATTTTATCATTGAAATCAACACAATTAATCATTATCTTAAAAAGTGTGAAAATCTCAAAGAGGACACATATTGTGAGACGGAGGGGTAACTCATATTTCAGCCGATTAAACACTAGTCTTGATAAAATAATATGCTTTATCTTGGACTTTCAATGTAGTGTCGGATAACTCATGGTTTTGTAAAAGCTAAATAAGATAGAATACTAACGATTATGGATCTTCTTTGTGGCTTTGGTGGATTTTCTGGAGAAACTTGCACCATATACAAATATGATACCCTGAAGAACCACATGATGTATTCGTCGTGTTGTGAATCAGATACCTTAGAAATAAATTATAATTGATTCCTTAATCAGTCAAGAAACCCACAAGGGCTGGGGTTTAGGGTAACCAGGGATAACAACAAGGATTGGTTATAAACTTATATTCTTTCCTTTCTCTTAAAACAAAATTATAAATATACAAGAATAACAAATAACCTTTATCACTTTTGAATTAGGGTTTTATCTTCCTATTTTCCCTTATACAAAAGATGAGAGACTAGTATGCTATTTATAAGAAAACTAACATACTAACCTAATGGGCTTTTTAACAATTACCCATTACAAGCTAACTTAGGGTACAAACTAACTTAAACAATTGGATCATTAACACAAGGTCCAATTAAACAACAGCATGTGAGCGGACTTCGATGACATGTTATTCGTACTAGGGTTTGTTCTAATATTCCACAAATCTCTACCTTGGAACATAACCTATACCAACAACAAACAAACTAGCTTTCTTCATGTAGCTTTATCAATTGCATACAGTGGAAAAACTTGCATTATGATTTGTCGAAACCTTCAGCACTTGGACTTTTCCATGCTCGATTACTCATATGATGAAATGCAGCCTCATATCAATGTGCTTGTTTGTTCATGATAGGTTGAGTTCTTCGACGGGTGTATTGCACTTTGACTATCACAATTAACAGTGATACCTCAACCTTGAAGTTTCAGCTTCTTTGCAAAACCTTCAAGCCACAATACTTCCTTTACAGCTTCAGTTAAGGCGATATACTCCGCTTCAGTGGTTTATAAGGCAACAACCTTCTGAAGTATTGCTTTCCAACTAATTATTGTGCCAAACATAGTGAAAACATATCCAGAAATATATTTTCTGGAATCCATACAACCTGCATACTCAGAGTCGACATATCCTTCGATTGCTGCTTTATTATCTTCACCCAAGGTTTCACCATAAATTAGGACTATGCTTAGAGACCCATTTATGTACCTTATAATCCACGTCAATGCTTGCCAGTGAGCCTTTCTAGGATTCTCCTTATACCTGCTTACAAGACTTACTGCATATGCTATATAGGGTCTAGTACAAACGATAGCATACATCAAAGAAACTACTATATTAACATATGGAATGTTATCCATATAAGTTCTTTCGACATCAATATTGGGACACTGATTTATACTTAGCTTGAATTGAGGGTTTGTCAGAGTCACAATAGGCTTTGAATTTGACATACCAAACTTATCGAGAATCTTCTTCAGGTATGCCTCTTGAGATAAGCATAATATTGACTGCTTTCTATCTCTCCAGATGTCAATCCCCAGAATCCTGGACGCATCTCCCAGATCTTTCATATTGAACTCCTTATTGAGTTCAGCCTTTACCCTCATTACATCTTCAACATTGTTATTTTCTATTAGAAGTAAACACAATGGTCGAACTGACTTATGATGAAACTTATGCGTGCCATGAACTTGTCAAATATCTTATTCCAATGTCGACGAGATTGTTCCAGCCCATATAAAGATATCTTCAGTTTGCACACATATTCTTCTTTCCCCTCTTCGAAATACCCTTCAGGTTACCTCATCAGGATTGTTTCATCAAGATCACCATACAAGAACACAGACTTCACATCCATTTGTTCCAGTTCAAGGTCGAACCGTGCCACCATGGCTAGCAACATTCAAATGGACCTGTGCTTCACAACAGGAGAGAACACGTCATTAAAGTCGACACCTTCTTTCTGAGTGAAACCCCTTGCAACAAACCTTACCTTGTATCTCTTCAATAACACTACTTTTATTCCTTCCTTAACTTTGAAAATCCATTTACAGTTGACTAACCTGGCTCTAGCAGGTTTTCGATCAGTTCTCATGTATTGTTATCATGAAGAGATTTCATCTTATCATTTATGGCCTTCAACCATTCAGTCTTATTTCGACTCATCATAACTCCTTTATAGTTTCTAGGTTCTTCGTCTAAAACCTCACTTGTAGAGATTAAGGCATAAGCTATAAGATTTGCATAACCAAGACTCTGAGTTGGCTTGATGACTCTTCTCGGCATGTATCTTACTAGTAGGTAGTCATTATCAGTCTCCTCATCTTCGATAGTAGTTTCTGCTTCTTCTTCGACTTCAACTGGGTTATGTAATTCGACATCACTATGCTCCACCTTAATAGAAATCTCTTTATGTTCTAGCTCTTTTTCAACATCATAATTTTTCTTGAAATTCATCTCAACTTCATTGAAAACTACATCTTGACTAGTGATACTCCTCTTGTAACTTGGCTCTATGCACCATAGCCTATAAGCTTTGACTCCTTCAGGGTATCCCATGAACATACATTTTAGAGCTCTAGGTTCGACCTTGTCTTGCCTAATGTGAGCATAGGCTACACAGCCAAATACTCTTAGTTTGTTGAGATTTGGTGGATATCCCGACCAAACTTCTTCAGGTGTCTTCATATCTAATGCAATCGAAGGACATCTGTTTATCAGATATGTTGTTGTCGAAATAGCCTCAACCTAAAACACATTCTTCAATCCAGAACTAACCAACATGCATCTAACTCTTTCGAGGATTGTTCGAATGAATCTCTCAGCTAGACCATTTTGCTAAGGAGTGTCTGTTATAGTTTTATGTCTTGCAATCCCAGACTTGACACAGTAACTGTCGAAAGCTTCATTGCAAAATTCAAGGCCATTATCAGTTCTCAACGTCTTGACCTTTCTTCTAGTTTGAGTTTCGACCAGAACCTTCCAACTCTTGAAATTCTCAAAAGTTTCATCCTTTATCTTCTGAATGAATACCCATAAATTTCTGGAATAATCATCAATTATGGATAGAATATACCTTGAACTTGAATGTGAAAGATTCCTTGCAGGCCCCCAAAGATCAGCATGTATATAATCAAGGGATCCATGTGTTCTTTGTTTACCTTTGTTAAACTTCACCCTACGGGATTTACCAAATACACAAGGTTCACAAAACTCCAACTTCTCGACTTTGTCACCACCTAGTAGGTTCTATTTCCCCAGTTCGATCAAGCCTTTTTTGCTGACATGGCTCAGTCTCATGTGCCATAATTTTGTCTTTGACAGAAATTTCGTGGATGCAACATTTGTCGAACCACTTACAACTTCATCCCAATGGTATACAAGCCTTATTTATTCGCGCCTCTCAAGAATTCCTTCGATCCCTTCATGACTCTTAGGATACTTTTCTCTCCTTGAAAAGCAAATCCCTTCTTGTCGAATTCACCAAGAGAAATCAGATTTCTCTTCAAGTCAGGTACATACCTAACTTCAGTTAATAGCCTTATTGACTCATCATGGAGCTTGAATCTCACAGATCCAATACCTGCAATTTTGCAAGCTTTGTTGTTTCCCAGTAGCACTAATCCACCATCTTGTTCATATAATTCCTCGAACAAATATTTGTTTGGAGTCATGTGCCAAGTACAACCTAAATCCATAATCCCTTTTTTTCTTGAGTCGCCACTTGAAACCACAAGAACATCAGATGATTCGAAATCATCTTTAACAATGACCTCATTGCCATTATCCTTACCTCCATGACATTTCAGGCATTCAGGGCACACCTTTCGAATGTGACCCCCCTTCTTACATTGATAGCATCAAACATCAGATGCTTCACCACTATAAGAGTTCTGTTGAATTTTACCCTTCTTCTTGTCGAACTTACCATCCTTTCGCAAGAATTTCGCCTTAACGACCAAACCTTCACCTACCATTGAAGGTTTATGCTCCTTTCTTCTATTCAAGTCCTTAGAGTATAAGACAGTTTGAGCATCTTCAAATCCATAACCATGACGTCGTCGTCTCCATTGATATATGTCGAAGAATCTTATCACCAAGGCTCAACAATATTGTGTTATTTTGTTTCTTAATCATGGTCGTCTTTTCATCTGCCATTAACACAACATTCATGGTCGTCTCTCCCTTCAACGCTTCCAAGCAACCCTGCTGAACAAGTAGGGCTTTCATCTTCAAGCACCACAGACCGAAATCGTTCACTCTGGTGAACTTTTCAAAGTGTACCTTTGAAGGCATCTTCTCCACACTCACCGCACCAATTTGTTGTGAATCAGATACCTTAGAAACAAAGTGTATTTGGTTCCTTGATCAGTCAAGAAACCCACAAGGGTTAGGGTTTAGGGTAACCAAGGATAACAACAAGGATTGATTATAAATTGTTATTCTTTCCTTTCTCTTAAAACAAGATCACAAGTATACAAGAATAACAAATAACCTCTCTCACTTTTGAATTAGAGTTTTTTCTTCTTATTTTCCCTTATACAAAAGATGAGAGACTAGTATGCTATTTATACGAAAACTAACATACTAACCTAATGGCTTTTTAACAATTACCCATTACATTCTAACTTAGGGTACAAGTTAACTTCAACAATTGGATCCATAACACAAGGCCCAATTAAACAACAATATGTGAGCAGACTTCGACATTATGTTATTCGTACTAGGGTTTGTTCCAATATTCCACACGTCGACATAACTCCACTTACTCTCAGCTATGGTACCATGTGCCTCATTCGATACCAAATGACTAAGATATGTTAGATCTCATAAGCCAAATATTGGCAAGCCAAATGTGGAACCCATATCTAGAATAGTGGGGTTATGTCCCATAGGAAAATGAAGGAATTATCACTTACAAACCAATATGCAAGGAGATAAAAAAGATTTTACATGTCGATCTCATGTCTTCTTGCAAAATCATAATCATCTCGTAGGTACGTTATTTCCTCTTAATGTGTCAATTGACAACTCTAACACTGAGAAGCCAAGTTAGATAATCAATAGATAGACGGGGGTGTATTTTAAACTCATTCAACTTCCTTTTAGTAGTAAACCAATCACATGAGAAAACTTTAGAGGTCACATCGCATATACAAGAACGAAGAACGACATTGTCTTGCACGGGGAAAATAACACAAAAAGATTTTAGTTTTTGGAAGAAAAGGCCATACTTTGATTGGAAAATATGGGGAGAAAAAAAAATAGGAATTGATTCAAAGGATATGATCATATAGGAGAAAATATGAAGTTAGAAGGAATAATGTAATTGACTAACAATAGGGATAAGAAAGAATAGTAAGATAAAAAGATCACTTGACCAATTAAAATATTTAATATTACTGTTGAGATAATTGAATAGACAGAAGTTAAAGAGATTTTAACCACTCATAACTCGTGATTTCCAACTACTAAGTTTTTTTATGGCACAATGATTACTTCATTTACACAAAATATTTTTTGTTAATGTCGCATTACCTAATGGCTCAAAGTTAGTCGATAATGCAACACGATAAAACATTTATTTACACCTGAAAACAAACTACATGTCATTCAAAATTGACAAGATATGTGATTAATGAATAAACAAACTCCCTTCATTTGATAACAAGTCAAACGAGTGTAAACAAAGTCAAACATTAGTCAATTGAATCTTTCTCAAACCTATCGGAACCTGACATGGTCACTAAAACTTTAAACCCGACCAAAACACAATTGGACCGACAATTGGACTTTATGGTCAAGTATTATTTTTTGACCATATTTGAACCTCTACTATATGAAAGAGAGAGCTTATGATAGTATATTTCAAAGTATAATATACAAGATTAGAAAAAGAGAAATGATGTTGATTACAAGTAGTTATCAAAGGTTGAAAAAGAATAACAAAATGAATAAAGAAAATCAGCATTTACTGCATTTATATATATACAAGTAGTAGGAGTAGAATCCAAGCAGATCGTAGCCATAAATCAAAATACTCCATTGATGAAAATTGAATTGAAATGCATTTAGTTCTCATACGGATCAGAGTGTTGCAGCATTCAAACGCCATTAACGGATCCATTTCATGTGCCAAGTTGCCAACCAAACTCACCACCAAAATCAATTGCATTCTGCTAAGTATTATTACTACCATTCTATTCTATTGCTTTCAAATTGTACTATAGTAGCTTTTGTTGGAGATTTCAATGAGAAATACTTCAATGCTCACATTAAAACACCAATATATTTTATGGATTCCAAGATATTTCCTTTCACGTGATAGTAGATTCTCTCCACTTTGTAGAGATATTATTACTAGGCTTCAAAATTAATTGCCATTTAAGTCCATTGAATTAATTAATGTTGGCATGTGTGATGCTTTTTTACACCCTACTTTTTTTCATCCTTCATGGTAGGTGTGTAAGATCAGTTTGATTTTAATTTTTCAAAATTATTTTTATTATGTTATATATTTTTGTGAAAATAAAATTTACAAAGAAATTTTATTGTAAAAGTCTCTCATGGAAATTTTAGTTTAAATAATTCATTTTAAAATGTTCTTTTACATATTTTATTATTGAGTAATGTTAACATGTGCTTAAGGGTATATGTTAATAAACTTAAAAATGGAAAATTTATATTGAAAAAATCAGTGGAAAAATTAATTGTCACCTTTTAATTAAAACTATGTATAATTTTCAAAAAAAAAATCTACATATAACTCTTAATATGTGCATTAAGGGCACATGTAAACATTATTCTTTATTATTTTATTAAAAAAATTTAAATGTTAATTTTAAAAAAAATTCAAACTGATTTTCCTGGGACCAGAAAGAACTTCAGTGGTCAGCAACACGCGTAGATGTTTCTGCAGTCACAAAGAAGTGGGGGTTTACATGTAATGCACTCTGATGCTTAAGTCGGTCGAGTGAATAGACAAGTAAAAATAGGTTAAGAAGTGGATTGAAATTAGAATTCTTGACCCTCCTGCAGAGAAGGAGTTTTTAGTTAGCCATGAGCGTTGGGCCAACGATCTTCGTTATGGGTTGAGTATCCAGACCCATAACGGATTACTGGCAGAATTCCTATGTAGGGATGATCAACTAGTGGTCACCGTCCTGGATCAACTGCTCTGTACTCTTCAGATATAGGATGAACTCTTCGGATATATGATTAAAAAAACATTTTTCCGCCAAATAATCGTTTCTAGGCAATCTAATATACATTAAACAACAAACAAATAGAGACTTTTAATAAGATTTTGGTCTCCGTTTGTTTTGACTTATTTAAAAATGATTTTTTTTAGTATAACATAATTTTGTGAAGAAAAAAAATTATAAAGAAATTTTTCATAAAATCTTTAAATGAAAAATTGTTTGAACATTTATTCTTAAAATGTTATTTTAGATATTTTAGTCATTTTATCGAGAAAAATATTGGATATCAAATTTTAAAAAATCACATAATTTTGAAGCTATTTCAAATAGTTTTCATAAAAATTATTTCTGTGATACAACTTTTTTCAAAAATTATAATTTCGACAATATTTTGATCTTCAATAATGTAAATTTATGTTTTACGATATCAAAATTAGTCTTCCAATTTAGAAAGAAATAAATATTAAAAAACTTATAATATTTAAAAAAAAAACATTTTTACAAAATTCATTTTCAAAATTACAAAAAAAAAAATCAACTACCAACCTATTATTAGAGTATACCACCATTCTCCCTAAAATACCCTTTTCACTTAAAATTATTTACAGTAAATCATATCATTTATTGTAATTGACAAAATTCAATTGTAGTGCCCAATCAAAATCATTTTTTATGCCAAGTGGTCTCTCCAAATCCTTTCCTCTTTTCACACATTTCCTCTCTCACAGGTTTTTCCTCTTTTTTCAAACTCAAATCCTCTCATCTCTTTTCTTCCTCTCTTTTCCGATTTCTTTTTCTCTCTCTTTCCACAGTTCTTCACTTTTCTCTCTACCCCCTTCTATTTTCCTATCAAACCCTAACGGCCATTTTCGGTGTCGCACGACCATTTTCATCGGTGTCATACCATCATTATCATCAATATTAACCCTGATGGAAGGTTAGTGTAAATCTACTGAGTTATTTGTGAAAATTAGTTTTATGATGCTCTGGTACATGATTTTCTATGATTGTGAAATATAGGTTAGCAATATCAAAGTCGCAAAGTTGTGGGTGCAGTTCATGGGGTTTTGTCGGCGAAGCTGTGGGTGGCGGTCAGTTTCGTCGTGTGTTCGTGGATGGTACTTGATCTGCTTGTGAGGCTAATTGATCAGTGTATTTTGGTGCACATTCCTACATGATTGCACTTAGACAATTCTTTAGTTTTATTTGTTTATTTTTATATTTTAATTTGTTTTTCTAATTTATTTTATTTTTGGCTTAATTTAATTTTCGTACTTAATTTTCAGCTTTTACGGAAATGATCATAACCAGAGTTCCAGGAATCTGATTGAGGCGTTCTACCAGTTGATGGAAAGATAAGAGATAGAGCTACAACTTTTGTGTTGGAGTCAAAGTCGGATTTGGAGTCATATTTTCCAGAATTTTGTTTGAAGCTGCTGCATTAGTTTTATTTAGTTTCGGATCATTTAGAATTGGGCCTGAGTTATGTATTTGACCCAGTTGGGTTGTAAACGGGTCATTTAGGTTTTTCTATTTAACCTACCAGCCGCATCTGCTCTTGGACACACTTTTTACGAATTTATTCTTTACTTTCGAAGAGACAAATCATGGAGAAGTAATCACCAAGATTCATCTACTGTAATCGGTTTCCACCGCAACCTTGAGGTTTTATAATTTTCAATTAATTGCTTTTCCCTTTTAATATTATGTTATATACTTTGTCTGCTTTATTCAATTATATAGAATAATATTGATTAATTTCGATTGCACATATCATTCCTTTACTTTATCGCGTTTGCTTTATCCGCACAATTTTCGTGTTTGCTTAATTCACGAAAGATTTAATTCGTTTGCTTAATTCAGAATTTAGGAATATAGGTCTTATAGGATCTTTTACGCTTGTTAATTGGTACTATTATCGAAAAGGGATTAGAATCCGCTTAGGGCATGAAAATTATGTGAATCGATGATAGATTGGGAAATCGAAACAGTAGATAAATCGTTTAGTTTAATTGCATAATCACTTATTTTAATCGCTTAATTGTTCTGTTTTTTTATCGACCTTAAAATAACCCCCTCCCCTAATTCGGAATTTGGTTACCTTCGATTAATAACGATACAAGAATCCTTGAGAACGATACTCGAGTTGTCGTTACCATATACTACATTTTTCAAAAGAACTCGTTTTTGATCCGCGCGCGACACGCGGATCACTAATGCTTAGGTATTATGAATTAATCTCAAATGATTTCATAATTTTTGTAATATATGTTACTCTTGCAAAGTCCAATGTTTAAGTTTTATTTGTAATATTTGTTTCTGGGTTGGATGGATCTTTGGCTCCCATAAATATTTCTGAAATGATTAGTTGAGGATGGTTTTCTGTTGGAAGCGGATTACTTATTTATTCTGGTGTGTTTGGTGTTTATGTATAAAATATCTTTGTTTGTGTCAATATCATAGGTTTACATATGAATGTTTTATTTTTGTTCTCATTTTTTTTGCAGTAAAGCCTTAATCAGTTAATGCAACTACTCAATGTATTATTGAAAAATTCAGTACATATGTCAATTGATGTTGTAGAGTACAATTCTTGTCAACATTGAGATTGAGCAATTTTTTCAGGTGTCAAGCTATGTTAGCAAGGCAGAACAGGGAGCAGATGCTTTTGCAGTTGCGTAAAACATGGTATCCTCTTCTTCCTTCCCCGTCTCTTTTCTTCTTTCGTCGTCTCTCTTCTTCCATAAATCATTTTTTGAATGTTCGTTTTTTGAAAGTTTGATCTTTTATAAGTTAGTTTGTGTCCCTGGTTTTAACTCAGTTTGATCTTTTTTTGACATTATGTTTTCGGTTTGTATTCATGTTCGAGTTTTCCCTCTCTTTTGAGTTTCATCGTGTTGTTGCGTACAAAATCTGTGTGTTCTCAGCTTCAAATAGCAGTGTCATGATGTGGTTACATTTTTTTGCAACGAATGATGTCATGTCGTGATTTCATTTTGTGGAACATATGATGTGATGATCTGGTTTCGTTTGTGGAACATATGTTCGTTTTATGTGGAAACATGTGATAAAAAGGTTGGGGTAGTATTTTCGTAAACCTGTGTTAAAATAGTTTTAAGTGGAAACATGGTTTGTGTAAGTTTTTTTCTGAAAACCTGACTTATGTTTAAATAGTGTTAAAACATTTGATTTAATTTTTTTTTCTCTGCAAACCTGGTTTATTTTCTTGCAGAGGAGTAAAGTACCATGAGCCAGAATATTGGAAATTTGGCGAGAAATGAAACAAGTACTTTTGACATGCCACATGACAATTGTATGCAACTTTACATTACTGGTTTCAACTTCAAAATAAGTGGAATTCTTCTATTCTATCTTCATCATGATGATTTGGTAAATTTAGGTTATGATTTTACTGATATTTTACTTTCATGATTTATCAAGTTGTTTGGTTTTTAGACTCATGCCTTTACATTTCTTTTCTCTTGAATGTTCTTAGTCACATACACTACTACATCCATATAAGATATAAAAAATGAGTTAACTAATGAGCACTGTTATTCTTTTGTTGTATTTGTATGAAGAAATTATATATTATTTGTATTTGTATACAAAATCAATATTACATATTTTTTCACTATAACTATAACATACACGGCCATAGGGAAAAGAATTCCTGACTCCATTTAATAACATTGGTATACATAGAATGCAATTTACGGAGAAGAAATTGAAGTGTGAAACAAAATCTGGAGAATTTTGTTGTAGTTTCATATATAACTTTCTAAATCAATGTAGACCAAAAGGCCTAAGGCTGAAGAAATCTAAAATGATCAATCAGTTGAAATTGTGATTAAAGTACCTACTAATAAAAACTTACTATCATTGAGAGGGCATTAAAAAAACATGGCAATGTGAAGTAGTCACAAGTTTTGAAAACTGGCTAAAATAGACAATGTTGTAGTTTTCTTTATATAACTTAAGATGCCTAAGATTTAAAATTTTCTCATTTTCTCTTTGTTTTCATTCTGTCTTGTCTCTTATGCATTATCAATATTGTAGATCAAGTTGAAACCATGTTTGACATGATGTTGCATTGTGGTTGTGTATCATTGGGTGGCTATTAAAATAATATTTTAATACTTATACAAAAGCTTAACAAATTGTCCCTTATGTATGACTAAATTACTTCTCATACAAAATTCCTATACTAATTAAGAAAATAGTAATTATGTTGTTCTAATTGCATATGTTTAAAATTAAAGAGACTTGTCATATCAATTTGTACATCAGTGTGAGGAAAAACCATTTGGCTAATATTTTGATAATGGAAACAAATCACTTTAATGAAATGTCAAGTGGTATGATATGTCTAATATTTCAAACCATAATAATCTTTTAGATTCAGGCCAAAAAAAAACATAAATATTTTTCTCACTGTACATTTTAATTGTTGTTCATAGAACGAAATTATAACACGAAACACTATCAATCATATAAAATCTAAACAAATAATAAAAATACATTCTTAAGATTAATTAACTAATAACGCGCGCACTCGTACGGACGCACGGGTCATCTACTAGTTATTTTTTAAAGCTAAAACAAACAATATATTTTTCTCCAACAAAATTCTGAATCAAGACTTTGTAAGCATTAAACGGAAAAACATCATTTTATTCGAAGAGTTACAACTTCACATTGGATAAATATATTTTAAAATCAATTTTTAAATTAAAATATATTATCATAAACTAGGTTATACGAAATAAATTTGAGATTAATTTTAATGTACTTCAATGCCATAAAAAAACATTATAGATTAATTTCAAATTTTATAACTATAGTTAATACAGTATGATAATATCTTTTAATTCAATGGATGATTTAAAAAAAATATTTATGCGATGTAAAATTATTGAATGAGTGTAACTCTTGGTAAAATTATTTGGATGTAATTTATATATATAAAATGATCAACTTATTTTAAGAGTAAGTCTTTTTAACTTACTCTATAATCTTAACCTTTAAATTAGATTCAATCGAATGGTTAAATTAATATTTATACTTAGAATCATTTTATTGAATCTAATTTAATGACTATGATTTTGAGTAAGGTATAATCTACTCAACCACACTTTATTTGATCTAAGGTATATCAGTCACTCTGCACTAAATACAATGTACACTTTCTGATATTTTTTCTTCATTATAACCATCTTGAATTGATTTGAGCGTTGTAGTACTAATCTTGCAGGTCCACCTCGCGTCGGAGATCAATATCATTAGTTCTGAATTTTATACCACCTATACTTCAATTATTTCTTGTTCTAGTACGGAACTGTGACGTCGTCTATGTGAAATGACCTCAAATATATTCCTATGTTTTTCATGTTCTCTCTTCAATGCACCAGTTTATAACCTTATTAGGTCCCCAAATCAAGAGCAGACAAAATCTAATGCGAATATTTGTCATGTTTGATCTAATCATGCATCATTTCAACTTCGATTCTTGCGAACATTCTACAAATAGATGGTCCTAAATCCAAATTCATATTTGTCTCAGAATTGTCGAAGAACAGAGGTGGTTACGTCCAATATCCTATCAAAGGTTTATGATCCACCTCCTAATTATGCATCACCTTAATTATCCATCATCTATGTACGATCTCTTCCATAACAACTTCTGCCATGACTGACGTACCATATTTGATAGATCACAATGAAGACTATATTGCACCGAAGTTACCTAGATCGCGATGAAGTACACCAAACTCCAAGCACATAATTATAAGCAATAGAAGAAGTTACCTTCAAGATTCAAATAATACATTATTACAAGGTGGAGTACTGAATAATTAGGTTTTATTCTATCACACCTCATTATCACCACAAAAGTACACAATGCTCAGGTACTCAATAGTGATTCATCGACTAAAACATCTATTCCTCCTAGCATTGATACTACACTAAAATTGGAAATCCAAATGCACAGAGATGTTCGAAGGACGAGGAAGTTCAATATATTGTAGATACAAACCTGTCGATGGTCATGATAGTTTCCACCATTGAAAGAAATCCTTGCAAGATACCTCAAAGGAAATAAATTCCAAACAATAATCCCCAATTTGAGGCCATAAAGATGTCATGTCCTCGACGAACGAAACTGGACGCACATGATAACATAAAGTTTTTTGGCCTTCATTAGTTTGGTGACTCACTCCAACATAATAGTGAAGGTCATGCTCGATGGGAAAAAGAAAATCATAGGCCCATAAGGCGGAAGCAAATTATCATTGAAGACCTTGCTGGTCGAAATTCTCATTTAACCTCCTGCCTAACCTCAGCAAACAGTAAGAAGGAGACATAGAGAAAGAAAGAAACCATGTTTGATTCCTCGGAACTAGGGAGATTTTCAGCAAGGATCCCTTAAGAAATCTTACCTCTAGTAACCAAATATCTCAGCATGGTCATAATCCAATCATACATCGGGGACGAGACTCTCGCGTCTCCCATAGACGCGTCATTAGCCATGCATTGAAGGATTATGAAGAGCGTCCACCCTAAAGCCAGAGGGAGAAAGATATTACTGTTTTGTTGTTTAGATGTATTGTTGGTCATCAAAGTATCCACGATTGCTGATAAGTGACATCCCCAAAGGTGTCGACCGTCTTACGATGCTCGCTGATAAAAAAATGCCCAGATGAATTCCAAGCATACCATTTCCCATTTGAATCAATGATGAAAACATTGTCTTTACCGATGCCACGGTTGGCCAAAGAATATAGAATACAAATGGGGGAGAATTATACCACAATTACTCTTTCTATTAGCTAAATACTTTTTAAATTTGTTGTACAACTCTAATAATTAATATACTAATTATTAAGTGTTGTAACCACAAAGAATATTGTGAGTTTTATGCATGCTGGTGTTGGTATTTCTTTTAAGACATGTCACATTTATGAAGCATTGATCTCAATATAAAAGGCACACACCTCCTTTGGATATATCCAATATGAGGGTGTTAGACGGTGGAACATGAAGGCATCCACCTCAAACAAGGCCAACCTTGAGGGCATGAACAAGAACCATGCCTTTTCCTGGGGATGGTTCCTAGTGACATGGAGAAAGTGCAATAACTCTTCTCAATCGAGTCTAGTAATAACGAAACTTTTATTGAGACTACAAAGTTCAAAGCAAAACAAATTTGTAAAGGTTCTCACACCCAAAGCGTGTAACACCTTGCAACTGCCATAACACAAACTCGTAAACCACTGGAGAGCACTAAGTACCTAGACTCAATGAGGCATTCCCTCTGTATGAAGCAAAGTTTCTAGGGTTCTCACATTCAAAGCAAGAAACATCTTGCAAATGCCACAGTTCGTACTCATGATGGATTAGTTGACACCAGCGATGCCTATGAGGAAAACAAAATCTAAATCTCCCATGAGAGAAATAAGATTTAAATCGTAAGGATTACAAGCAATCTTCAGTGCAATATCAATTCTCAACTAATAAGGAGCGTAAAGTAATGAAAAATAAGTGACAAATATATGGCCAGTACATAAATACAAATAAATTACAAATTACTAAGGTAAAATATGTTTATATAAATATTGTCATTATAGCCAACACATAAAATCTTGGAAATATTAAATGTAAGCAAATAGAAGAAAAAATGAAGCTTTAGTTCGTTGAGTTGAAGCGCCCATATCACCCCTAGAATTCCCTTATGGAGCAAACTTGAAGGAGTCTAACTCTTCAACAAGAATAAGGAAAGTAGGACACAATTCCCTCGCATGCTCCACAACTTGATCACGAACTCCATACATTCCATGAACAATTCGTAGCAGGGAATCGTGGAATTTCTCCCAACGACCGACAACTTTGACTTCAAGAGCCTTCAAAGCCTCAACATGAGTCTTAGCCTGCTATTGAAGAGTTTTTATAATTCTCCTTCACCTGAAAATTCACCTTAACAACATCATCAGAAGCTTCTTGACTTTGTTTCTTATCCATCTCAAGATAATACTCTAGATTAGCAACTCTGGCAACCAAAGTTGTAGGAAAGTCGTGGATTTTTGCCTAATGTTATAAAGATTTGGCCCGTTTGGCTTTCTCCTGCAAATCCTCAAATTCCTCCTAATCGGTCGAACACTTCTTCTCTAGGACTTCATATTTCACCTTCCAATTATCCTTCTCCTTGCTAGTGTTGCATAAGGCCAGAACGTCTCATCTGCCAGTAGCAACCATAAAGAACAAGGAAACATCCCAGTGTTTACTAAAGGTGACCTAAAAAAGAAGCTTTATCTTCTCTGCCTCATATTTGCTCTACACGAAGGACGAATCCTTGGTCGATACATAAACAACAACTTCCTCTGGAGTGCAAGGAATCTGAGAGGGCAGAATGGTAGGAACTAGAGGAAGGGAGTCATCGCCCCTTGAAGAACATCCTTGGATAGACGAGTCTGTTTAGGAAAACCCTCTTATATAAAAGGAATGATGTTCTTCATCACATACCTTTTTTACTGGAACAGGAAATAATGGTGTATCTTCCACAGTTAAAGTAGTTGCAACATTGGCAAGCTAGTCGAACCTGGAGGTAGCGTCAGTAATTTCAGTGGGCAGTATAAGAGTAGTGGTCAGTAATTTTAGTCGTCACTAATCATATAAACCTAAGGTATATGGGACAAAGAATTTTTATTCCAACACACTAGCCTAAAACATATATTTCCACCTCAAAAAACTTAAATTCACCAACAAAAATCCATAAAACAAAAAAAAGGATTTTTTATTTTTCTTCAAGTTCTTAACAATGGCACCAAAGAAGGGAGACAAAGGTAAAAAACCAAAGACTTCAAGAGCTAGGAAAAGAAGAAAGTGTTCATCAAACTCTAACCCCCATAGTTTCAAATTCTCCAACAAAAATCAAATTGCAAAGTACAAGATTCTTTCTCATCAAAGAATCACTTTGACCATGTATGTCCATGACGACATTTTAATTACTTTGGGGTTAAAATCTGAAATTGATAGGTTGTTTACGTTGAATGTGATAAATGAGAGAAAAACCTTATAATTCTTAAGCACTTTAGAGGTTAAGTTGCTGAAAAACATGGGATACAGGTTTGAGGGGTACAAATGGTACTCTTACATTTCATCTTTTTATGGAAGGATGTGAGTTGTCTATGGAAACTCTAGGAGAAATCCTCCACCTTCCTACTAAAGGGTGCATAGATGTCTCTAATGACTTTGGTGTCGTACAAATGTGTACAACAATTTATAGGTATGGGTATATGATTGGGCAAAATCAAAAGCCTTGAATATCCAAAACCCTTGTTTCAGGTGTAATTAGAAGATCTTATCTCATACCATTTTTAATAAAGGGGATATCACAAAGGTAGCATCCCATAGAGAGTTATACTTTTTTAAAATCGTAGTAAACGAGAGATTAATAAATGTCATCGCCTTCTTGGCCGAACATTTTTAAAATGTGTCAAATGTGAGAGTTGAGGACATAGTGGTAGAGGGATTGATTACCCACATCGTTGAGCACTTGGAATATGTCTTTAACGACTAAAATTTCCTTCCTCTTATGGAAAAGGCCAGGGTAGATATGGATTCCCCGATAAGCATGGGTATGACAAACCACACTGGAGACACCTTAATTGCAATGGTCTATGATAAATCAAAAATTCATTTTCCAAACCTTAGGAAGGCGGGGATTGATAATAAAAATAATTGGTTGTATGATCGAGGCACCCAAATACCTGACGATTTGTCAGAGGATGAGGGTTTCCCTATATTTTTTACTAACAATACATGGGCAAATATATATGAAGACTTTGTTATACAACTTCCCCATCATACCCATAATGTAACCGAGAATTCAAGTTATGATTAGGAACAATGGGAGAGATTGCAAGGTGAGGTGCAGAACATAACCGAGGATCAGCTCAAACAAAGTTCCATTTTTTATGTTTAAATGATGATGCGGCAGCTCATGTTGAATTTCCCCCCTTCGGAGCGAGGGTTGTCCGTGAGTTTTTCTTTTACCCTATTTTACTTTTAATTGAAACATAATGCAATGTTTGGATCAAGTACGTATGGGGATTTTCCTTTATTTTTTTTTGTTTAGTCTGTTGTGTGTATCATTGGTAAAACTTCCCTAATTTGAACTATTTGAATTTTTTCCGAAAAGTTCTTGATTGTGTTTTTTTTTTTTAAAAGTAAATCGAGTCCTAAGGAGGAAGAGGCTAAGGTTAAGGATCCTAGGAAATTTCTTGATAAAATCAGTATTGTCTGAACACCTAAAGCCTCCCAAACTAGATATCAATTTAACTCAATTTTACTTGTAGTCTACATTACTTGCAATTAGTTTATGACTAATTTGCATAATTCGGTATGTAATTAATTTTTAGTGTGAATTGTGTGTTAGTTGGCTGGGGGAAAATAAAAATGAAAAAAATTAAATATGGGCAGTGGTGACTTTCTTAACAAGTGTACTAATACAGTCGAAGTAATAAAATTAAATTCATCTCCACATGGATTGCATATTCGAACAAGGTGATAATCATGGGATTTAAACAAGAATAAGGGGTTTTTCAATTTTGAATGGTATGGAAAATAAGTAAGATAATAACTTGGAGTAGACTTTTTGATAATAAATAGCCATTATATATTTATTATATCCCCTAATTATTCATGTTGATGAATGTGTACTACTTGAATAACAATTATTCTATAATCATACAAAAATTAACAAAATCACTACACCCAATTCCTTGTTGAATAACTCACTAATTAAAACTTCAACTCCCTAATTTCTAAGTCAATTTCGAAGCAAACTTAGGCGTTCCATGTTTGCTAATTCTCTAGCCACAAATTGTAGTTACTTATCACTAGTTAATTACTAAGTTGAACAATTGTTCTATTTCAGATCGATAGACTTACGAAAAATAATCCCTACTTATCTAAAATCACTTCATGCATTCGTCGACACACAAAGATAATTAAGAACATGTAAACCCATAATTTCGACAGACTGAAATTGGGGGTTTGAGGTCATCTTTGTCGAAGGATAACAAAAGGAAGAGAATTCAAGAATTGCTGACAAGGTTTAAAACTCCACTGTTTCGACAGAAAGGGGAATAGTGTTCTGGCAGAATAAGTTGGAAAGTTATTTGTGGCTAAGTGTTTGACAAAAGAAAGTTGTCTTTCGACGTTTCGACAGAAGAAGGTGTTGATAAAAAGCAAGGTTTGGCAGATGTTGGAAGAGTTATTTCTTCTTTAAAAGGTTTCGACAGTTTGAAGAGGTGCAAGGTTTCGTCACCAAAGAAAGGAATTCAAATTCAAAAGGGTGTAACCTTTGGCAGTTGGACACATGGAAGTTTCAGAGAAGAAAACTACATGCAGGCTGACACTTGTCATTTAGTTATAGTTTTTCCGTTCTAAGCAGTTATTTTGTTTGTATATAAATAGGATAGTTTGTGTTTAGAATAGGTGTGTGAAAATTGATACAAAATTTCTGTAAAATACTCTAAGTACCCAGTGTGAGAGAAAATGAGTTTGCTATTTAGAACCATGTACGTTTAAACACCATTTATATTTCAAAGTTATTTAAATTACTTGTTCATTCTTCAAGTTTCTGTCATTTTAAACTTTATTTACTTTTCTGCAAGTTTTTAGCCTTCGACATTTCTTTTTGTTCTTGTTTAAAACTCTTAACTTTATTTCAATTTAAACTTAAACTTTACTTTACTTGTAAAAATCAAAGTTCTTAACACTTTGACATCATTGATGAAACAAACCACAAATTTATCACAAACTCTAAGAACAGTTCGACAAAACCAATGCACATGTATCCCAGGACTTGTTTGGTTGGTCCTGCAAGTAACCCAGTTTTCTGAAGAAATTGGTTAACCAGAGGTTGTTCGCCAGAAACCAGTGCGAACAAATTGGCACGCCCAGTGGGACTAGTGCATTAGAAATTATCTAACAGAGAACTTCTTAGACAAATTGTTCCTTGCTACGTTGTATGATTCTTAGAAGCGGTAAACTAGCCGTAACCGACGTAGAGAGACCAAAGAGAACAAGAAGAAGAAACATGGCTAACTTGCCAAATACTTCAAACATTCCTGACGAAACAATACCAGTTTCTAATCCTATCCCTTCGTCAGGAACAATACCAGTGTCTGGCCCTGTTTTAGAACAAATTAGGCCTCCTTTGGGGGATTCCATACCAACGGGTTCAGGATCCCAGAATGCGCCTAGTTCTTCCACCATGGGACACGCCAGACCCCTTGGAACCCCTCCCCCTGGAGGAAATACATTCAGGCCATATCTGAATTATTCTCAGCCTTTGACTGGGAGGGAACAACCATATGGAATGCCAACTTCAATGATGGCAAGCCTACATAATTCGTTACCATTATTCTCTGATGCTATGGTTCAAATGTCAACACCATTGCAGGGATCAGGATATGGTGGAAATGTAAATAGGATGAATCAGGTTCCACCAGGTTTCCATATGCCCGCTATGACAAACCATTCTGCACAAGTAATTCGTCAACAGATGGATGAAAGCAATCATGATATGGTACAGGCTTTGACACAACAAATGGGAGAAGTGTTCAATCCCTTAATACAAAACACTACCCAAACAAACCAAATATTGGCAGAACAGATGGCACGCATTGCTGACTTTTTTGGAGTCTCGCAAGCACAGCAAAGAATGCAATTAAATCAGAATCCTGCCAATAGGGTTGTCGAAGAGGAACTTACTATAAACCAAAGGCCATTGGGAAACCCTCATGAAAATCCCAGGGGCCAAGAGGTGGTAGTTGAACAGCCTAATGTAGAAGAGCCTATTCGACAGGAACCAAGAAGGATAATAGTCCAGAGAAACCAAAATGATGACGAAGTATTACAGCAGAGAATGCGTTACAATAACATGCCTGTCGAAAATAACATTGCCACCATGGTTGAGAGAATAATGGCACAAAATGGAGTAAACGTAGGATTACAAAGGCCTAGTTATACTTCTCCCTTGTCTGAATTTGTCTTACAACAAGAGTTACCACCAAGGTGGAAAGTCCCCAAATTCACAAAATTCTCAGGGGATACTAGTGAGTCCACCATAGAACACGTGGCACGTTATTTGATAGAGGCAGGAGAAATTGCTAATAATGAGAACTTAAGGATGAAATATTTCCCAAGTTCTTTGACAAAAAATGCTTTCACTTGGTTTACATCACTTCCTGCAACTTCAATTTTTACTTGGACCCAATTAGAGAGGTTGTTCCATGAACAATTTTATATGGGACAAACCAAGATAAGTTTGAAAGAGTTGGCAAGTGTCAAAAGAAAATTTTCTGAACCTATAGATGACTATTTGAATAGGTTTAGATTATTAAAAGCCAGATGCTTTACGCAAGTGCCGGAACAAGAACTAGTCGAAATGGCTGCAGGGGGTCTAGATTATTCCATAAGGAAAAAACTGGATACCCAGTACTTGAGAGACATGGCACAACTGGCAGACAGAGTAAGGCAAATAGAAAGACTAAAAAATGAAAAATTTAGATCAAATAAAAACAAGAAGGAAAGAGTGGCCTATGTAGGAATAGTTCAAGAAGATGATTATGACGAAAACGAACCAGTCATTTTCGACCAGCAAGAAATTGATCTTGCAGAATTAAAACAAGGCCCTCCATATTCTTGTAAAGTTTTAGCCCCGTCGAATGGAAAAAATCCAGTCGAAGTGGAAAAGAATGACAGGTTCCCTAAAAGAACCTATACATTCGACATCACCAAGTGTGATGAGATATTTGATTTATTAGTCAAAGATGGTCAGTTAATAAAACCAGCAGGCACTAAAGAGCCTCCTGTAGACCAACAGAAAAAGAGAGGTTTTTGTAAATACCATAATTTCTTGGGTCATAAAACTTTTCAATGTTACCTTTTCAGGGATCTTGTCCAGAATGCAATCCAAAATGGAAGGTTGAAGTTTGGAGACAAAGGCAAGCAGCAGATGAAGATTGACTCCAACCCCATGCAGGTTGTGGAGGCCAACTATGCTGAACCAGAAATGGTAAATGTGGTCGAAATGGAGATCATGGCAGAAGAAAATTTTGAAATGGTAGAAATTACTGAAAGCTTCGAAACCAACTTCACCATGATAGAAGCTGCTGAAGGTTTCGACACCCATGTCAATGTGGTGGAAGAAGGTGATAATTCTGCTGACCAGGCTGAGGAAGAAGAAGTCAAAGCTTCTGAAGACTTCGACAACGAGGCTGCCATTGAGACTACTGAAGGTTTCGGCGAAAGAAATACAGTCAAAGTGGGAAGAAGTTTCGACAAGAAAAATTATGAAAAAGATGCTGAGCAGGGGGTGATCTGGGACACTCTAGGAGAGTCGAATGGGAAGTTCGACTTCATGGTGAAATACTCAGCACCACCAAGCTCCAAAACAGATATCAACAAAATCAAACCCACAGGATGGGGAGATTCCTTCAAAAAAGATGACGAAGAGGAGGATAATAAAACCCTCATTGTCCAAAAAGAGGCCACTGAGGGCCTTGACCAAGAGGAGATCAAAACAGCGGGGACTGAAGACAATTCCCTCACTGTCGAACCAATAAACATTGGTACCACCAGAACTGAAGAACATCCTGTCGAAAGGGTTGCACACTGCTGCAAATACATCTATAAGGATTTACTGTTGGTGTAAGCCCTAGAGGCCAATACTTTTTGGTACTTGTATCGGATTATTCGTTTAATAATAAAAGGCATTTCTTTATTATGTTTGTCTTTCAGAATAATAAAGTCCCTAGAATAGTTAGTCTGTTTAATGAAATGTTAAGTGTGACTTAATCATGAGATCCCATTAAACATAAAGACATTATTCTTAAAATATCCGTAGTCAAGCTTTATTGCAAAGTGGGATAACATTAAAGCATTGAGACTATTATGAAGATAGACTGATGATCACATCTCATGGATCATGGATAAAGAGTTATCAAGTCTTGACATAGGTATAAATATTAGGAGTAATATTTATACCGGATTGACCCGCTATGAGAATACTACATAGTATGTTATGCAAAGTGTCATAAGTTATTCTCATGGTGATAATGGTGTATTACCACCCTTCGACCTGAAACCACTATGGACCCTAGATGTAGAGTCGGGTGCTTTATTGCTGATCAAACATTATCCGTAACTGGATGATCATAAAGACAGTTGATGGGCACTCCACGAAGCATGCTGAGGGACATGAGTGTCCTAGATGGAATTTGCCAATCCTGCATAACAGGAGAAATGTCTAAGGGCCCAATATTGAACTGGACAAGGATGACACAGTGTATGCCTTGTGTTCAATATAGACATAGGGGCAAAAGGGTAATTGTACAAACATATATTATCACGAAAAAGGTTTTGTCAGATCACATGACATTTTCGTGACTTGGGTAGCAGTGATGTGTTGCTAGATACCGCTCACTGTTTATTATGTTAAATATATAATTTAATATAATTACCAACGTTACGAAATCCTACAGGGTCACACACATAAGGACAGTTTGATGAGAGATAGAGAAATCAAAGGAACACCGTAAGGTACGGTGCACTTAAGTGAAAATAGAAATTCGGATAATATAATAATAATTATTGTTATTTTATAATGGTTATAAAATAATAATAAAATAAATATATTTATTATAATAATAGTTATTATAATAATATATAATATTATTATGGATCATGTGAATTGGGCTTTTAGCCCGCAGCCCACAAGAGAGTCTATAAAAGGAACCCTTGTGATGAAGCTTTCACTTGATGCAATTTCGTTTTTGATTCTCACTCAAATAATTCCGTTCGTAAGCAGCTAGCACTGTGACCGGAAGCTGTTCGTGTGGACTGAGTAGAGGCGTTGCACTTCATCAACGCTTGTGATCGCTGCATCAAAGATCTGAATCGCCACAAAGAGGTAACGATTCTATCACTGACCATGCTCATTCGTAAGGATCACTAAAGGAAAATTTTTGTTTTCCGCTGCGTTTAGATCGCAATTTTCCTTCAGTGGTATCAGAGCCACTTACGAAACCATGGATCTGATAGCTGTTAAATTTCCGTTTTTTTTTCTGTATTTGATTCGATTAAAACACAGAACGAATTTAACAATAAACGATTAATTAAATTTGGCATCTGTTGTGTACGATTTGGATGATTGATGTTGATTATGCTTCAGAAACCGACATTAGTATGGTGAAGTTGTGCGATACATTGATCATCCATAGGTTACACAATTAGATCGATCACTTTTATATAAGATATAAGAAATTCTGATGCAAAGATGGTATATGGGATATACTGTTTTGATTTCATCCATTCAATCACATAAGGATTGTAATTCTTTTGAAAGATCATCATTTTCATTCGCTTCGGAATCCGACGTTAGTATGGTGAAGCAATGACATGTTGATCTATCATATTGAGTTATCAATCGAGTTGTGTTTGACGGCATGAAATTGTTGCATTAGGATTAATGGCAGTACAAGTGTTGTATCCCCCGGCTAAGTCTGCAAAGTGTGATCAATCAGCCGAAATTTAATTTAGTTTATTTAATTATCGGAATTTTAAACTAATAATAAAAGTGTGTTTATTATTATTTATTTGTGGTGATCAGTTATGGCCTTAGTTTATCCTTTATTATTGTTTTGGGATTTTTAAATACGGCCTGCGTGTCGTGCCTCTCTCTCAATCTCTTTATGTAACTTCTTTTCTCATCTCACTCCCTCGTATGTAAAACGAGTTTTCTTATATGTAATGTAATATTATGTTATGAAGAAAAAGGAAGTATTCAATATTAAAGGAGGATAGCCTTGGAGATCATGCTTGGAGAAGCTTAGATCGTTATTAGGTTAGCTTAGGTTCTCTCATTGGCTTGAGAGAACAATTGCGTTAGGGGCCATAATTGTATCTTTTTATATGTATGTTGATGCATGTAATTGTATGTTGATGCATGTGAGAGACGTTTTGCATGTTAAGCCGGTGAGATCAAACTAATAACAAAATCCCTCAAAATTAAATATTAAGTTTATGCTTTCCAATTTTAGCACTCATCAAGACTAGTATCGAGCATTGTAGGTTTCGCCTACGCGAGGTGCATGTTCTATATTAGTAAGGTGTGATGGGATAATTGTAATATCCAATTGCTAAAACAATGGGTCAAACTTAACTAAACAAATTATAATAAGATTATACATGTTTAGAAGCAAGAATTGGGAATGATTCATGTGATGGATCAGAATAAGGAGTTATTCACCCAATTGAAAATATTCGAGAGTTGTATGAGATACAATTGGAAGGAGTTCCTACCTAAATAACTTAGTTTTGTGTAATCAGCCTAACGCTGACTTAAAACAAAGTGAAACATGGATCTCGACCCACTAGAAAGTCTTCCAACGGGATTTTCCGAATCAAATGATGAGGGTCATTTGTTTTGAATAAAATAGTGGGAGCATATTTGATTAAAGGCCTAATTAAATATGTTGTTTTAATGATACTTATATTTTCATATTTCTCTTGTAGATTACCATGACAACAAACACATCGAACAATATTTTGCGATCCATCCTAGATAAGGAAAAATTGTCTGGGACAAATTTCCTGGATTGGCACCGTAATCTGAGGATTGTCCTCAAGCACGATAAGAAGCTGTATGTCTTGGAGACACCAGTTCCTGAGGAGGAACCTCCTAGTTCTGCACCAAAGGCAGAAAGAGATGCTTATAAGAAGCATTTCGATGATGCCAATGAAACCGCTTGCCTCATGCTTGCTACCATGAACTCTGAGTTGCAAAAGCAACACGAGAACATGTCTGCGTTCGATATGATCGGACATCTGAAAATGCTTTATCAAGAGCAAGCAAGAAATGAGAGGTTTCAGGTTTCAAAGTCCCTTTTTAACAGCAAGTTAGCTGAGGGAGCCCCTGTAAGTCCCCATGTACTCAAGATGATTGGGTATGTGGAGAACCTTGACAGATTAGGGTTTCCCCTTGGAAAAGAACTTGCGATTGATCTGATCTTGCAATCGTTGCCAGAGAGCTTCAGTCAGTTTGTCCTGAATTTCAATATGAATGACTTGGACAAAAGTCTTCCAGAACTGCTAGGCATGTTGAGAACTGCTGAGCAGAATATGAAGACAAAAGGGAAATCCATTCTGATGGTCAGTAATGGAAAGAAACAGAACAAGAGGCCCATCAAACAGGGTGGTAGAGGGAAAGGCAAGGAAGTTGCCAAACCCAAACCCACTCCTCCTGTTTTGAAGCCTAGTGGAGGAATAGCAAAGGAGGGCACTTGCTTCCATTGCGGTAAGACCGGACATTGGAAGAGAAATTGCCCAAAGTACCTGGAAGATAAGAAAAATGGAGTAGAGACTTCAAATTCAGGTATTTTTGTTATTGAAATTAATTTATCTACTTCTGCATCATGGGTATTGGATACTGGATGCGGTTCTCACATTTGTACTAATGTGCAGGGGCTAAAAAGGAGTAGAGATTTGGCAAAAGGTGAAGTTGACCTACGAGTTGGCAATGGAGCAAAGGTTGCTGCTTTAGCTGTAGGAACTTATGTTTTAACTTTACCTAGTGGTTTAATAATTCAGTTAGAGAACTGTTATTATGTACCTGCAATTAGCAGGAATATTATTTCCGTTTCTTGTTTGGACAAGTTTGGTTTTTCATTCATAATAAAGAACAATTGTTGCTCCATTTATTTGAATGATATGTTCTATGCTACTGCAAAAATGAATAATGGACTATATGTCCTTGATCTTGAAATGCCAATTTATAACATTAATACTAAAAGGTTGAAACCTAATGAGTTGAATCCAACTTACCTTTGGCACTGTCGATTAGGCCACATAAATGAGAAACGCATTTCCAAACTCCATAAAGATGGACTCTTGGACTCTTTTGATTATGAATCATATGAGACATGCAGATCTTGTTTAATTGGAAAGATGACAAAGTCCCCATTCACAGGAAAAGGTGAAAGGGCTAATGATCTTTTGGCACTCATACATACTGATGTATGTGGACCACTGAACATACCAGCCAGAGGAGGTTTTCAGTACTTCATCACTTTCACTGATGACTTCAGTAGATACGGATATGTGTATTTAATGAAACACAAATCTAAGTCCTTTGAAAAGTTCAAGGAATTCAAGAATGAAGTACAAAACCAACTAGGGAAGAATATTAAAGTTCTTCGATCAGATCGAGGCGGTGAATATTTAAGCCTAGAATTTGATGACCATCTAAAAGAGTATGGGATTCTATCCCAACTTACTCCTCCTGGAACACCACAATGGAATGGTGTATCTGAGAGAAGAAATCGAACCTTGTTAGACATGGTCCGATCCATGATGAGTCACGCCGATCTTCCAAACTCCTTTTGGGGACATGCATTATTAACAGCAGCTTACACACTTAACCGTGTTCCATCCAAAAAGGTTGATAAGACACCATATGAGATATGGAGTGGTAAGAAACCACATATGTCTTACATGAAGATTTGGGGTTGCGAAGTTTACGTCAAACGACAAATTTCAACCAAGCTTGAGCCCAAATCTGACAAATGCTTATTTGTGGGGTATCCTAAAGAAACAAGAGGATATTACTTCTACAATCCTTCTGAGGGCAAAGTGTTTGTCGCTCGAACTGGAGTCTTTCTGGAAAGGGATTTTATTTCCAAAGGAAACAGTGGGAGGAAAATAGAGCTTGAAGAAATTCAAGAATCACAAAACATTGAAACACCTATGGAGGAACTAGAGCAGGAAACACAAGTAGTTGTGGAAGAGCAACCTGCTCAAGTAGAACAAGACCAGCGTAGGTCAAGCAGGACACGTCACCAACCTGAGAGATATGGATATCTCATAAGTGATCAGGGTGATGTATTACTCATGGATCAAGATGAGCCTGTGACCTACAAAGAGGCCATAACTGGTCCTGAGTCTGAGAAGTGGCTAGAAGCCATGAAATCTGAAATGGATTCCATGTACACAAACCAGGTTTGGACCTTGGTAGAACCTCCTATAGGAGTTAACCCTATAGGATGCAAGTGGGTCTTCAAGAAGAAGACTGGCATGGATGGTAAGGTACATACCTATAAAGCAAGACTGGTTGCAAAAGGCTATAAACAAATTCATGGGGTTGACTATGATGAAACCTTTTCACCAGTTGCAATGCTTAAATCTGTTCGGATTTTACTTGCCATCGCTGCATATCATGATTATGAAATATGGTAGATGGATGTCAAAACTGCTTTCCTTAATGGGAATCTTCTTGAGGATGTGTACATGACACAACCTGAAGGATTTGACATACCACAAGATGCCCAAAAGATATGCAAGTTACAGCGATCAATCTATGGATTGAAGCAAGCTTCCAGAAGCTGGAATCTTCGTTTTGATGAAACCGTAAAACAATATGGATTCATCAAAAATGAAGATGAACCTTGTGTCTACAAGAAGGTTAGTGGGAGCATGATCGTGTTTCTGGTATTATATGTAGATGACATATTACTCATTGGAAACGATGTCCCTACCTTGCAACAAGTGAAGACTTGGTTAGGGAATTGTTTTTCTATGAAAGACCTAGGTGAAGCAGCCTATATATTAGGAATTAGGATCTATAGAGATAGATCACAAAAACTGTTTGGCCTAAGTCAGAGTACATACATAGATAAAGTGTTGAGACGATTTAATATGCATGATTCCAAGAAAGGATTCATACCTATGCAACATGGTCTGTGTTTATCAAAAACACAATCCCCTTCAACTAAGGAAGAAAGGGATCGCATGAATAAGATTCCATATGCATCTGCAATAGGATCTATCATGTATGCCATGTTATGTACTCGACCAGATGTCTCGTATGCATTAAGTGCAACGAGTAGGTACCAATCTGATCCTGGTGATGCTCACTGGGTAGCTGTCAAGAATATCCTTAAGTACTTGAGAAGGACTAAGGATTCATTCTTGATATATGGAGGTCAGGAAGAGCTTGATGTAATTGGTTACACTGATGCTAGCTTCCAGACAGATAAGGATGATTTTAGATCACAATCTGGTTATATGTTCTGTCTCAATGGTGGCGCTGTGAGCTGGAAAAGTTCAAAGCAGGAAACAGTTGTTGATTCTACAACTGAGGCCGAGTATATTGCTGCCTCAAATGCAGCAAAGGAAGCTGTTTGGATCAAGAAGTTCATTAGTGAACTTGGCATAGTCCCTAGCATTGTGGATCCCATTGGTTTATATTGTGATAACAATGGTGCTATCGCACAAGCTAAGGAGCCTAGATCTCACCAACGATCCAAACACATACTTAGGCGTTATCACCTCATTCGAGAGATAATCGATCGGGGAGATGTGAAGATATGCAGAGTACCTACACTTGACAATATCGCTGACCCATTAACAAAGCCTCTTGCGCAACAGAAGCATGATGGTCATACTAGATCTATGGGTATTAAGGGTATGCCTAATTGGCTCTAGTGCTAGTGGGAGATTGTTGGTGTAAGCCTTAGAGGCCAATACTTTTTGGTACTTGTATCGGATTATTCGTTTAATAATAAAAGGCATTTCTTTATTATGTTTGTCTTTCAGAATAATAAAGTCCCTAGAATAGTTAGTCTGTTTAATGAAATGTTAAGTGTGACTTAATCATGAGATCCCATTAAACATAAAGACATTATTCTTAAAATATCCGTAGTCAAGCTTTATTGCAAAGTGGGATAACATTAAAGCATTGAGACTATTATGAAGATAGACTGATGATCACATCTCATGGATCATGGATAAAGAGTTATCAAGTCTTGACATAGGTATAAATATTAGGAGTAATATTTATACCGGATTGACCCGCTATGAGAATACTACATAGTATGTTATGCAAAGTGTCATAAGTTATTCTCATGGTGATAATGGTGTATTACCACCCTTCGACCTGAAACCACTATGGACCCTAGATGTAGAGTCGGGTGCTTTATTGCTGATCAAACATTATCCGTAACTGGATGATCATAAAGACAGTTGATGGGCACTCCACGAAGCATGCTGAGGGACATGAGTGTCCTAGATGGAATTTGCCAATCCTGCATAACAGGAGAAATGTCTAAGGGCCCAATATTGAACTGGACAAGGATGACACAGTGTATGCCTTGTGTTCAATATAGACATAGGGGCAAAAGGGTAATTGTACAAACATATATTATCACGAAAAAGGTTTTGTCAGATCACATGACATTTTCGTGACTTGGGTAGCAGTGATGTGTTGCTAGATACCGCTCACTGTTTATTATGTTAAATATATAATTTAATATAATTACCAACGTTACGAAATCCTACAGGGTCACACACATAAGGACAGTTTGATGAGAGATAGAGAAATCAAAGGAACACCGTAAGGTACGGTGCACTTAAGTGAAAATAGAAATTCGGATAATATAATAATAATTATTGTTATTTTATAATGGTTATAAAATAATAATAAAATAAATATATTTATTATAATAATAGTTATTATAATAATATATAATATTATTATGGATCATGTGAATTGGGCTTTTAGCCCGCAGCCCACAAGAGAGTCTATAAAAGGAACCCTTGTGATGAAGCTTTCACTTGATGCAATTTCGTTTTTGATTCTCACTCAAATAATTCCGTTCGTAAGCAGCTAGCACTGTGACCGGAAGCTGTTCGTGTGGACTGAGTAGAGGCGTTGCACTTCATCAACGCTTGTGATCGCTGCATCAAAGATCTGAATCGCCACAAAGAGGTAACGATTCTATCACTGACCATGCTCATTCGTAAGGATCACTAAAGGAAAATTTTTGTTTTCCGCTGCGTTTAGATCGCAATTTTCCTTCATTTACACCCAAAAGGCAATGTGAGTCAGTCAAAGGAGAATATCCCAGAGGAAATGATGCTGGTCGAAAAAATGAACAGATTGAAAATTACAACTGAACAGAGTGCTGGGATTCATATGGTGGAAATCACTCAAAAGGGAGGACCAGACACCAACAAGGGAAAGAGACGTCAAGAGAAGCATCAGAAGCTGGTTTACCCAGAAGAGAACGAGAGTCTTGTCGAATTCATCCAGAGGTGTCAAAGGAAGAATGCAGAAGTCATGCTTTGCCCAAGATGCAGTGCTGTGTTCGACAGGAAAGCAGCTGATGACTTAGAAGCAGCAGAAAAGACCCAGAGAAAAAGAAATTGGGGAACAGTCCCACCAACCAGAAATGAAAGATTCGACCCAAGAAGAGGGAAGCATCACAGTCAAGGGGTGGGAGAAAGACGTTTCAACACCTACAAACCATCCAACAGACCAAATGATGACAAATGGGTTCAACCTATAAGGGATGCCCAAGGTCAGAAGAGATGGAAGAGTTTTGAAGTGAACAGGGGTCCTTCAATGGAAGTTAAAAAGGAGGCAAGGCCAAAATATGTCTCTGAAAACTACAAAGGGAAGAATCCTATGTCCAGATCCCAATGGAGAAGATTCCAAAGGCAGAAGAAAATTGAAAAGGAAACTGTAGAACACCAAAGGGTTGGGCAAAAGGAAGCTGAATCAAGCAAATGTGTGCAGATTACAAACAAGGGGATACCTCTGGCGGAAAAAGAAGCCCTTCAGAAGAATAGATCTAGTGACACCACAGAAATGCAGAAAACAAACAACAGAATGCCAGTGGACGAAGAAGTCACAGATGAATTTAGTTCAGAATCAGATGCCTCTTTCGACGTAACTTGCAACGTGGTTTCTGTGCTGCCCAGAGATTATGACAGGATAATGGAAGTCGAAGATGAAGAGGATGACATGGCAGATGACAGCATAGGCTTGAAGCCTGTATGCTACTACATAATGAACAATGGTTGTGTCAAAGAGCAAAATGCTTTCTTCGAAAAGCCAGATGATGCAATGAAGGCTCACTTAAAGCCTCTCTTCATAAAAGGAAAGGTAGAAAACGTGGGTGTCAACAAAATTTTGATAGATGGTGGAGCAGCTGTAAATTTAATTCCTCATTACATGATAAAGAGGATTGGGAAAGATGACTCCGACACTAAGCCTCACAATATGGTGTTGTCCAACTATGAAGGTAAAGTAGGAACAACACTGGGAGTAATACAACTGAACTTGACTGTAGGATCCATCACCAGGCCTACAATGTTTGTGGTGATAGCATCAAAGGCAAATTACAACTTACTGTTGGGAAGAGAATGGATCCATGGGATTGGGGCTGTACCATCCTCCATGCATCAAAGGATAGCAATCTGGAGGCCAGATGGGATTGTCGAAAACATAGAAGCAGATCAGAGTTACTTCACAGCTGATGTGAACAATGTCACTGGTCGTAACTTCGACAAAAACCTAGCCCATATAGCACCATGCAACCCTGCTGCTTTCGACCTAACAGCTTCCGACAATGCTTACTGTTCCATGTACCTCCATCCTACGCATGTTTCCAGTGGGATAAAGAAGTAATTGGGGAGACAAACTACACTTGGGGAACTGCCCATGTCAACCCAACTGGATGGGGGAGTGAATTCAGTGAAAATGACTGAAGTTTCAGCAATGGAAAGGATTTCGGCTTATATAGCCGAAAAACAACTCAGAACGGCCCTTGAGGCTGAAGTTAGAAATATGGCTGTCGAAGCCATCACTCAGGTTGTCGAAGGACAACATCCTCAAGAAAATATTGAGGAGCAACATGCAAATCAGAGTTTTGAAGAAGACTCAAATGGTGAATGGCAGAATCAAAGACTTGATGCCATTTATGATGACGAACCTTTGGGGTTCGAAAAGGATCCAACCTCAACCAATATGAAAATGGTGGCACAGGACCCTTTAGAGGAGATTAATCTGGGACTGGGGGCAGAAAAAAGGCCCACTTACATCAGTGCCAAGTTAAATCCTCAACTCAGAGTCGAAATAATTCAACTACTGAAGGAGTTTAAAGACTGCTTCGCCTGGGATTATGACGAAATGCCTGGTTTAGACAGAAGTTTGGTTGAATTGAAGTTGCCAATACTGGAAGGGAAGAAGCCAATAAAGCAGACTCCCAGACGCTTTGCACCTGAAATTCTGTCGAAAATCAAAGAAGAAGTCGAAAGGCTTCTGAAATGCAAATTCATTCGTACAACAAGGTATGTCGAATGGATTGCTAATATTGTTCCTGTGATTAAGAAAAATGGCAAACTAAGGGTGTGTATTGATTTTAGAGATCTAAACTCAGCCACCCCTAAGGATGAGTATCCTATGCCAGTAGCAGAAATGCTAGTAGATTCTGCAGCAGGCCATGAGTATTTAAGTATGCTTGATGGCTATTCTGGTTACAACCAGATTTTCATTGCTGAAGAAGACGTTCCAAAAACAGCCTTTCGTTGTCCAGGGGCAATAGGAACATATGAGTGGGTAGTCATGCCCTTTGGTTTGAAAAATGCTGGAGCTACTTACCAAAGGGCCATGAATTCCATTTTTCATGATTTCATCGAAACATTTATGCAAATTTATATAGATGACATTGTGATTAAATCTGCTTCAGGCTTGGACCATATTAACCATCTTCGACAATCCTTTGAAAGGATGAGGAAGTTTGGTTTGAAAATGAATCCTCTTAAATGTGCTTTTGGTGTGCAGGCAGGGGACTTCTTAGGCTTTGTGGTCCACAAGAAAGGGATTGAAATTAATGAAAACAAAGCTAAGGCAATAATGGAAGCAAAAGCGCCATCGACAAAGAAGGAATTACAGTCTCTACTAGGGAAAATCAACTTTCTCAGAAGATTCATCTCCAACCTTAGTGGAAAGACTCAGGCCTTCTCACCTCTGCTTCGACTCAAGAAAGAGGGTTTCACTTGGGGGCAAGAACAGCAAGATGCCTTCGACAAGATCAAGGAGTATCTAGCAAATCCTCCAGTCCTAATATCTCCTTGTCGAAAAAGGAGCATGAGGCTTTACATATCAGCATCTGACAAAACATTAGGAAGTATGCTTTGTCAAGAAGATGAACATGGCGTCGAAAGAGCCATTTATTATCTCAGCAGAGTCTTAAATGATGCTGAAACTAGATATAGTATGATAGAGAAATTATGTTTATGTGTATATTTCTCTTGTATAAAATTGAAGCATTATATAAAACCCGTTGATGTACATATATCTTCTCATTTCGACGTAATAAAACATATGTTGTCTAAGTCTATTTTACATAGTCGAATTGGAAAATGGGCTTTAGCCTTGACTGAATATTCTTTAAAATATATGCCTCTAAAAGCTGTTAAAGGGCAAGTAGTTGCTGACTTTATAGCTGACCACTCCATACTTGGAGATGAGACAAATTATGTCGAAAAAGAGCCTTGGAGGTTATATTTTGATGGTTCCAGTCATAAAAATGGAACAGGTGTTGGGGTGTTCATTATTTCTCCCAATAAAATTCCAACAAAGTTCAAGTACAAAATAGAAGGATTCTGTTCAAATAATGAGGCAGAATATGAAGCTTTAATTGCTGGACTTGAAATTTTGTTGGAACTGGGGGCAACAGAGGTCGAAATAATGGGTGACTCTGAGTTGGTGATAAAACAATTGACGAAAGAGTACAAATGTGTCAAAGAAAATTTGATCATGTACTTTGTGATAGCAAACAGACTCCTCAAGAGATTCGACAGTGTAGTTTTTAGACACATTCCCAGATTAGAAAATCAGGAAGCAAATGACTTGGCTCAATTGGCTTCAGGGTATAAAGTGTCGAAGGAAAATCTGATGAAGGTTGTCGAAGTGAGAGGCAAAGTTTTATCCACTAAGCTGTCCCCATCTGATTTGGAGACAATGAGATTGGGATATGGAGATGAAGAAAACTTTGAGATTTTCAATATAGATAATCTAGAGGTTGGAGATTGGAGAAAACCTATCAAAGATTATTTGCAAAATCCAAATCAGATAGTCGAAAGAAAGATAAAGTACAGAGCGATAAGTTATGTACTCTTTGGAAATGAATTGTTTAAAAAGACTGCAGAAGGAGTCCTACTAAAGTGCCTAGGAGAGACTGAAGCTTATATAGCTCTGTCGAATGTGCACAGTGGTGCATGTGGTGCCCACCAAGCAGGACATAAGATGAAATGGCTATTATTTCGACAAGGGATGTATTGGCCAACCATGTTGAAAGATTGTGTCGAATTTGCAAAGGGTTGTCAGGAATGTCAAATTCATGCAGGCATACCTCATGTGCCAGCAAGTGAGTTACATTCTATTATAAAACCTTGGCCATTCAGAGGTTGGGCTTTAGATTTGATTGGTGAAATTCGACCAGCCTCTTCAAAGGGGCAAAAGTACATTTTAGTGGGGGTAGACTACTTCACTAAGTGGATTGAAGTCATACCATTGACGAATGTAGATCAGGAAGCAGTCATAGACTTCATCCAGAAACACATAATGTATAGATTTGGAATACCAGAGACTATAACCACTGATCAAGGATCTGTGTTTACTAGCAGGAATATGCAGGCATTTGCAAAAGAGACAGGTTTTAAGTTGTTGACTTCGACACCCTATTATGCCCAAGCAAATGGTCAGGTCGAAGCAGCTAACAAAGTAGTGATAAACCTGATAAAGAAGCATGTGGGTAAAAAACCAAGAAATTGGCATAAGACTCTGGATCAAATCCTTTGGGCTTGTCGAACATCTCCTAAGGAGGCAACTAATTCTACTCCATTTAAGTTAACCTATGGACATGATGCAGTATTGCCAGTCGAAATCTGTTTACAGTCAATACGAATTCAAAGACATCATGAAATTCCATCTGAAATCTATTGGAGTATGATGATGGATGAGTTGGTTGATTTAGACGAAGAAAGGTTGCATGCTTTAGAATTAATAAGAAGGCAGAAAGAGAGAGTCGAAAAGTTTTATAACAAAAAAGTAAAATTCAAAGCCTTTTTTGTAAATGATTTAGTTTGGAAAGTGATCTTGCCCATGGAGAAGAAAGACAGAGTGATGGGAAAATGGTCCCCTAAATGGGAAGGACCTTTCAAAATTTTAAGAGTTTTTTCCAATGGTGCATACGAAGTCGAAGAAATAGAAAAAGACAGAAGAGTGCTAAAAATAAATGGAAAGTACTTGAAGAAGTATAAACCAACATTGCAGGAAATAAAAATAGGAACAAATTAAAATTGCAAATGAAACTTGTCTTCGCCAAACAGATGGCGTGAAATAACATTACATATGAAATTGCTAGAATAAAGTACCCTTAAACAAATAAAATTCCTAAGTCCTATTACAAAACTACTGTCGAAGGAAGGTAGCTTTGAGTTCGTCGAATTTTTTCTTTTGAAGTTGAATTCGACGCTCGCAGAGACTTTTGCTGACAGTCATTTCATCAATCTCCCTGTGAAGTTGCTGGGCTGTTTCTGCATGTTGTAGCCCCTTCTGGAGTTCACTGTCTATTGCTTCTTGATTTGGTTGTTGGAGAGAGGCCTGGCGTTCCTTTTCTTGGAGGATTTTCCTTTGAAGATCAGCAATCTGGGCCTGGTAAGTTTGAATATTGCTTTCACACTCAGCAGCAGCCTTGGTGTATTCGTCAGAAAGCTTATTCAGCTCTGAAATCTTTTCTGTCGAAGAAGCCACTATGCTCCATTCTGAAACTTGCTCTTCAGACTTGGCTGTGATTTTTTGGGAAAACTCTTTTTGTCGAACCAGATCAGCACTGACAGAATCAATTAAGGACATCAAGTCCATCACCAAACGGCTTTCTTTAGTTGAAGCCTCCAACAAATTGGCACTTTTCAGGAGCTTCTTCAGATAATATTGGGCAGAAGCATTCTCAGCCAAGACTTCAAACAGGTTAACTCCAAGGATTCTTGTTTTGATCTCATCCATAATGACACTGATTGGTTGAAGGTCAGAAGTGGCCCCTAAAGCTGTCGAACCACTGGGAGAGGAGTCTTGGAAGTTATACCTGGTGTCGAGTAAGGCTTTTAAATATTCCAAGGGTTTTCTAACTTTCAAGCTCTCAATCTCTTCGTGTGACAAGCTCGTCGAATTAGTACCCACAGAAGTTTCAGCAGGAACTTTTGTTGAAGAAGGAATGTGTTGAGAAGTACCTCCAATGCTCAAGTTGACTCCTGGTTGATTCGACAGAGTGACCTCCTCTTCGACATTCTCTTTGTCAGCTGGTGTGGTGTCAGTTGGATCTGGAGTTTGTGCATCCTGAGCAGGGACATCTTCATCAATTTCTGGTATAGCAGCTGGTGTTGGAAGTGGTGCATCTTGATCTGGAATTATTTTTTCTGCAGTGATGTCTGGTCGAAAAGGAGAATTGTTGCCAGAAGATTCAGAATCACTGAGGTCGAATTCATCCAAGGTTTGAGGTCCATGGACACCTGCATCTGGAGTGGCATCATCTTGAAGTCTTTCAGCCAGAGTCCTCTCAGAATTAGAAGGGACATTTTCTTCTTGGATTGTAGAAGTCTCTTCGACATCAATGACAACCTACAGAAAACATAAAAGAGAGCTATAAGATAAAGATACATGCAGTCAAGACTGGGGATGTTGTTTGTCGAAGTGATTACCTGAGGAATTTCAGTATGGGCACTTGAGTCCCCACTTCTTTCACTCCTTGAGGGAATTTTGCTGACTGGACTGGCAGGTGGAGTTCGTCTTTGGACTATAGATCTTTGAGATGCTACTGTTTTTATTCTTAGACCTTTGTTTCTTTTCAAAGGTTGGGGTTCAGGGGATTCGTCCTCAGACTCTTCGACGCTTTCCTCATTCTCTTCTGGTTTTCTTTTCTTTGCTGGGGTACGAGTTACCTACAATAGAAAAAAAAATTGTTCAGTATGAGAAAATGTGAAGTACATAAATAAGGAGGGATGCTCTATTTTGTCGAAACCTTCTTGGCAGTTGTGGGGGATTTTTCGACTGTTTTGGAAGAAGTTCCTTCGCCAGCAGTCTTCCTGACAATTCTAACAGCTGAAAAAGAAAAGTTGCATGAACATTGATATAGAAATAAAAGGAGTTAGAAACAAAAAAGAGGAATGTAATTTCTTCGACACCTTCAAGAATGGGTTCTTCCACAGTAACATGTTTTATCCCAATGTGAAGGTGCCCAGTGAAGTTGTCCAGATGATACTTCGTCGCAACCACACGTTCGGCAGGTTTTTTGTTTCTTTCACGAAGCAGTTTTAAATCAGATCCACACACAAACCAATCTGGAAATGGAGGACACAAGGCCACCCCAAATTCTGCAGAAGGGAGTGGAGGGAATTTTGGGGGAAAAGTGGTGAATGCAAAGTCATAATGTGCATGTGGTGGAAGAGATGAAGGGAAAAATAACTTATTCAATTTTTCTGTGAATTTGTGTTTTAAAGATACTACTGCCTCGCTTATGGTTCGACGAAGATCATCAGGCCTGTAAATAGTTTCAAAATACTTTTGAAACTTTTGAATTTCTTTGATGTGCTGATCCGTACCTTTTTTCTTCTTGTCCTGCACAAAGGTAAAAGCATTTGTCAGAAGAGTAGTGAAGGTTGCTACGTCGAAAAATTTGTTGATATAATACTCCTTCCACCAGACGTCGAATTCTTCAGTATAGAGGAAGTTTGGTAGAAAGATGGTGGGATAAACCTCCAAAGATGGGTCGAAAAACTTGTTGTACAGCTCCAAACTTTTGTCGAAGTGGTGAAATGAGTTATAGAAGATGATGGCACCTTTCTTGTGGTAGAGAGGCTTCGTCTTCGTCTGAATTAATCCAAACTGCCTAGCTACCAGATTGGGTTGGTAAACAATGAGGGATACCTTTGTGTTGTTAAGACTATGATGGGAGAAAAAGTGCCTGGGCATGAGAAAAGCTTCCCAAATGGAGATATAAGAGTCTTCGTCTTTCTGGTTCTCCACTGGGAGTCGTCTGGTAAACCATCTTGGACCTACTTGTCTGTTGGCGAATGGTGCCATTGAAGGAGAAAATTTGTAGCGTTTGACGAACATCATGATGTAGCCAGTGAATGCTAGTTGAAGGCTTGTATTATCATCTGTAGGGGTCAGTTGAACCAGCCTAGGCCATTCGACACGCCTTTCTTTTACTGCTTCTTCGACAACTGGCATTTTGATGGGGATGAAATTTTCAAAAGTGGCATTCAGCCATAGTTGTAGGAGCCAAAAAGGGCCTGTAAGACTAATGTTACCTTTGTCCTTAAGGGTTTTGAGGTTGCTTACACTCTCACTTAAGGATTCATAGAGGTTTGCCAAAAGTAGTTCACTCAGGCAGAATGCAACTCCATTATGAAGTTGATTAGCCATAATGATATAACTTCTGGCCACCTGAAGGGACCTAGTACAGAATACAAATTTGGATAACCATAGGCTAAGGAAAGCAATATGCTCTCTGTCAGAGACTTCTTCATTGCCTTCACCTTGGTGGTGAGTGATGAAAACAGAATACCCAGCATGCTTTGTGTCGAAGCCTATGGGATCCTTGTTTAAGTGTTCAGGGTTAAAGATTTCTCCTAAAGGACTAAGGCCAGTTATGGCTGCTATGTCGAATAGGGTAGGAGTCATCATTCCACAGGGTAAGTGGAAAGTATTGTAAGTACTATCCCAAAAAATACAAGGATGCTAACAGCATGTTTTGGCAATAACGGGGGCCCTCCTTCGACAATTGGATTAAGTCATAAATACCAGTTTTCTTCCAAAACTTTTCTTTGGCTTTTTCGACCCTAGTAAGCCACGCTAGGTAGTCAGAGGGATCTTTCGTCAAAGGGGGACTCCTAAAAATCCTATTTTGGTTTAGATAAGACAGATCTATAAGGCGGAAGCAAATTATCATTGAAGACCTTGCTGGTCGAAATTCTCATTTAACCTCCTGCCTAACCTCAGCAAACAGTAAGAAGGAGACATAGAGAAAGAAAGAAACCATGTTTGATTCCTCGGAACTAGGGAGATTTTCAGCAAGGATCCCTTAAGAAATCTTACCTCTAGTAACCAAATATCTCAGCATGGTCATAATCCAATCATACATCGGGGACGAGACTCTCGCGTTTCCCATAGACGCGTCATTAGCCATGCATTGAAGGATTATGAAGAGCGTCCACCCTAAAGCCAGAGGGAGAAAGATATTACTGTTTTGTTGTTTAGATGTATTGTTGGTCATCAAAGTATCCACGATTGCTGATAAGTGACATCCCCAAAGGTGTCGACCGTCTTACGATGCTCACTGATAAAAAAATGCCCAGATGAATTCCAAGCATACCATTTCCCATTTGAATCAATGATGAAAACATTGTCTTTACCGATGCCACGGTTGGCCAAAGAATATAGAATACAAATGGGGGAGAATTATACCACAATTACTCTTTCTATTAGCTAAATACTTTTTAAATTTGTTGTACAACTCTAATAATTAATATACTAATTATTAAGTGTTGTAACCACAAAGAATATTGTGAGTTTTATGCATGCTGGTGTTGGTATTTCTTTTAAGACATGTCACATTTATGAAGCATTGATCTCAATATAAAAGGCACACACCTCCTTTGGATATATCCAATATGAGGGTGTTAGACGGTGGAACATGAAGGCATCCACCTCGAACAAGGCCAACCTTGAGGGCATGAACAAGAACCATGCCTTTTCCTGGGGATGGTTCCTAGTGACATGGAGAAAGTGCAATAACTCTTCTCAATCGAGTCTAGTAATAACGAAACTTTTATTGAGACTACAAAGTTCAAAGCAAAACAAATTTGTAAAGGTTCTCACACCCAAAGCGTGTAACACCTTGCAACTGCCATAACACAAACTCGTAAACCACTGGAGAGCACTAAGTACCTAGACTCAATGAGGCATCCCCTCTGTATGAAGCAAAGTTTCTAGGGTTCTCACATTCAAAGCAAGAAACATCTTGCAAATGCCACAGTTCGTACTCATGATGGATTAGTTGACACCAGCGATGCCTATGAGGAAAACAAAATCTAAATCTCCCATGAGAGAAATAAGATTTAAATCGTAAGGATTACAAGCAATCTTCAGTGCAATATCAATTCTCAACTAATAAGGAGCGTAAAGTAATGAAAAATAAGTGACAAATATATGGCCAGTACATAAATACAAATAAATTACAAATTACTAAGGTAAAATATGTTTATATAAATATTGTCATTATAGCCAACACATAAAATCTTGGAAATATTAAATGTAAGCAAATAGAAGAAAAAATGAAGCTTTAGTTCGTTGAGTTGAAGCGCCCATATCACCCCTAGAATTCCCTTATGGAGCAAACTTGAAGGAGTCTAACTCTTCAACAAGAATAAGGAAAGTAGGACACAATTCCCTCGCATGCTCCACAACTTGATCACGAACTCCATACATTCCATGAACAATTCGTAGCAGGGAATCGTGGAATTTCTCCCAACGACCGACAACTTTGACTTCAAGAGCCTTCAAAGCCTCAACATGAGTCTTAGCCTGCTATTGAAGAGTTTTTATAATTCTCCTTCACCTGAAAATTCACCTTAACAACATCATCAGAAGCTTCTTGACTTTGTTTCTTATCCATCTCAAGATAATACTCTAGATTAGCAACTCTGGCAACCAAAGTTGTAGGAAAGTCGTGGATTTTTGCCTAATGTTATAAAGATTTGGCCCGTTTGGCTTTCTCCTGCAAATCCTCAAATTCCTCCTAATCGGTCGAACACTTCTTCTCTAGGACTTCATATTTCACCTTCCAATTATCCTTCTCCTTGCTAGTGTTGCATAAGGCCAGAACGTCTCATCTGCCAGTAGCAACCATAAAGAACAAGGAAACATCCCAGTGTTTACTAAAGGTGACCTAAAAAAGAAGCTTCATCTTCTCTGCCTCATATTTGCTCTACACGAAGGACGAATCCTTGGTCGATACATAAACAACAACTTCCTCTGGAGTGCAAGGAATCTGAGAGGGCAGAATGGTAGGAACTAGAGGAAGGGAGTCATCGCCCCTTGAAGAACATCCTTGGATAGACGAGTCTGTTTAGGAAAACCCTCTTATATAAAAGGAATGATGTTCTTCATCACATACCTTTTTTACTGGAACAGGAAATAATGGTGTATCTTCCACAGTTAAAGTAGTTGCAACATTGGCAAGCTAGTCGAACCTGGAGGTAGCGTCAGTAATTTCAGTGGGCAGTATAAGAGTAGTGGTCAGTAATTTTAGTCGTCACTAATCATATAAACCTAAGGTATATGGGACAAAGAATTTTTATTCCAACACACTAGCCTAAAACATATATTTCCACCTCAAAAAACTTAAATTCACCAACAAAAATCCATAAAACAAAAAAAAGGATTTTTTATTTTTCTTCAAGTTCTTAACAATGGCACCAAAGAAGGGAGACAAAGGTAAAAAACCAAAGACTTCAAGAGCTAGGAAAAGAAGAAAGTGTTCATCAAACTCTAACCCCCATAGTTTCAAATTCTCCAACAAAAATCAAATTGCAAAGTACAAGATTCTTTCTCATCAAAGAATCACTTTGACCATGTATGTCCATGACGACATTTTAATTACTTTGGGGTTAAAATCTGAAATTGATAGGTTGTTTACGTTGAATGTGATAAATGAGAGAAAAACCTTATAATTCTTAAGCACTTTAGAGGTTAAGTTGCTGAAAAACATGGGATACAGGTTTGAGGGGTACAAATGGTACTCTTACATTTCATCTTTTTATGGAAGGATGTGAGTTGTCTATGGAAACTCTAGGAGAAATCCTCCACCTTCCTACTAAAGGGTGCATAGATGTCTCTAATGACTTTGGTGTCGTACAAATGTGTACAACAATTTATAGGTATGGGTATATGATTGGGCAAAATCAAAAGCCTTGAATATCCAAAACCCTTGTTTCAGGTGTAATTAGAAGATCTTATCTCATACCATTTTTAATAAAGGGGATATCACAAAGGTAGCATCCCATAGAGAGTTATACTTTTTTAAAATCGTAGTAAACGAGAGATTAATAAATGTCATCGCCTTCTTGGCCGAACATTTTTAAAATGTGTCAAATGTGAGAGTTGAGGACATAGTGGTAGAGGGATTGATTACCCACATCGTTGAGCACTTGGAATATGTCTTTAACGACTAAAATTTCCTTCCTCTTATGGAAAAGGCCAGGGTAGATATGGATTCCCCGATAAGCATGGGTATGACAAACCACACTGGAGACACCTTAATTGCAATGGTCTATGATAAATCAAAAATTCATTTTCCAAACCTTAGGAAGGCGGGGATTGATAATAAAAATAATTGGTTGTATGATCGAGGCACCCAAATACCTGACGATTTGTCAGAGGATGAGGGTTTCCCTATATTTTTTACTAACAATACATGGGCAAATATATATGAAGACTTTGTTATACAACTTCCCCATCATACCCATAATGTAACCGAGAATTCAAGTTATGATTAGGAACAATGGGAGAGATTGCAAGGTGAGGTGCAGAACATAACCGAGGATCAGCTCAAACAAAGTTCCATTTTTTATGTTTAAATGATGATGCGGCAGCTCATGTTGAATTTCCCCCCTTCGGAGCGAGGGTTGTCCGTGAGTTTTTCTTTTACCCTATTTTACTTTTAATTGAAACATAATGCAATGTTTGGATCAAGTATGTATGGGGATTTTCCTTTATTTTTTTTTGTTTAGTCTGTTGTGTGTATCATTGGTAAAACTTCCCTAATTTGAACTATTTGAATTTTTTCCGAAAAGTTCTTGATTGTGTTTTTTTTTTTTAAAAGTAAATCGAGTCCTAAGGAGGAAGAGGCTAAGGTTAAGGATCCTAGGAAATTTCTTGATAAAATCAGTATTGTCTGAACACCTAAAGCCTCCCAAACTAGATATCAATTTAACTCAATTTTACTTGTAGTCTACATTACTTGCAATTAGTTTATGACTAATTTGCATAATTCGGTATGTAATTAATTTTTAGTGTGAATTGTGTGTTAGTTGGCTGGGGGAAAATAAAAATGAAAAAAATTAAATATGGGCAGTGGTGACTTTCTTAACAAGTGTACTAATACAGTCGAAGTAATAAAATTAAATTCATCTCCACATGGATTGCATATTCGAACAAGGTGATAATCATGGGATTTAAACAAGAATAAGGGGTTTTTCAATTTTGAATGGTATGGAAAATAAGTAAGATAATAACTTGGAGTAGACTTTTTGATAATAAATAGCCATTATATATTTATTATATCCCCTAATTATTCATGTTGATGAATGTGTACTACTTGAATAACAATTATTCTATAATCATACAAAAATTAACAAAATCACTACACCCAATTCCTTGTTGAATAACTCACTAATTAAAACTTCAACTCCCTAATTTCTAAGTCAATTTCGAAGCAAACTTAGGCGTTCCATGTTTGCTAATTCTCTAGCCACAAATTGTAGTTACTTATCACTAGTTAATTACTAAGTTGAACAATTGTTCTATTTCAGATCGATAGACTTACGAAAAATAATCCCTACTTATCTAAAATCACTTCATGCATTCGTCGACACACAAAGATAATTAAGAACATGTAAACCCATAATTTCGACAGACTGAAATTGGGGGTTTGAGGTCATCTTTGTCGAAGGATAACAAAAGGAAGAGAATTCAAGAATTGCTGACAAGGTTTAAAACTCCACTGTTTCGACAGAAAGGGGAATAGTGTTCTGGCAGAATAAGTTGGAAAGTTATTTGTGGCTAAGTGTTTGACAAAAGAAAGTTGTCTTTCGACGTTTCGACAGAAGAAGGTGTTGATAAAAAGCAAGGTTTGGCAGATGTTGGAAGAGTTATTTCTTCTTTAAAAGGTTTCGACAGTTTGAAGAGGTGCAAGGTTTCGTCACCAAAGAAAGGAATTCAAATTCAAAAGGGTGTAACCTTTGGCAGTTGGACACATGGAAGTTTCAGAGAAGAAAACTACATGCAGGCTGACACTTGTCATTTAGTTATAGTTTTTCCGTTCTAAGCAGTTATTTTGTTTGTATATAAATAGGATAGTTTGTGTTTAGAATAGGTGTGTGAAAATTGATACAAAATTCCTGTAAAATACTCTAAGTACCCAGTGTGAGAGAAAATGAGTTTGCTATTTGGAACCATGTACGTTTAAACACCATTTATATTTCAAAGTTATTTAAATTACTTGTTCATTCTTCAAGTTTCTGTCATTTTAAACTTTATTTACTTTTCTGCAAGTTTTTAGCCTTCGACATTTCTTTTTGTTCTTGTTTAAAACTCTTAACTTTATTTCAATTTAAACTTAAACTTTACTTTACTTGTAAAAATCAAAGTTCTTAACACTTTGACATCATTGATGAAACAAACCACAAATTTATCACAAACTCTAAGAACAGTTCGACAAAACCAATGCACATGTATCCCAGGACTTGTTTGGTTGGTCCTGCAAGTAACCCAGTTTTCTGAAGAAATTGGTTAACCAGAGGTTGTTCGCCAGAAACCAGTGCGAACAGAACAATAACAATTGAATAAAAGATAAAAAATAAAACCATTCAAATAATCTCAAACACTCATATGATCTAACGTAGTACAATTAGGTTCATCTCTAAAGACCTAATCAAAACTAGTTTAGCTACTCATAATCAAATAAAGAATTATCATGAGTTGATAATAAGAATTCATCAAATTAAATGGAAAATTATATCTCAAATTGTTCCAAATCTCTCCCAAACTGCCACAAAATACTCCTTGTCGTCACTTTCTCACATAGAATTCATAACCCTTAAAAAAGTAGCAAAAATCTCCTTTTAAGGCTATAATTTCGTGTCAAGAAAAATTATCATCGTGACCGCGTTAAGTATCATCACAGTCCTAATATGTACTTATCGAGCCTACGATGAAAGCATTGCGGTCTCAAGAAATCCAAGGGCTGAAACTTCTTTTTTCTTCCTTTTTCTTAATTTTTTCGAAGTCCCTTTTTCTTCCTCTTATGCAATTTGGCTCACTTATTCATCAATTATACTTGGCTTTTGCTCATAATTTCACCGATTATGTCGAAAATACTCACAAATATTACATAATGACGGAGTGTCATCAGGTAGTAAAAGGCAACTACACCAACTAAGTTGGATAACCGCCAATTGGTTATTCAATCGAATAGTGGTTGATCTCCAATGCCGCAAAAATGAATAAAAAGTATGAAAATGGGTGTATCTGTGTGCGAAATAAAGAATGGTGAATCGGAGTAAGTTGGGTGCATACTAAAAAGTTTGCCCTCCCCAAATAATAATTTGTTCAAATTATTATGAATAATACTTCCTTAGTTTAAGCTTATCGATTTGTCATGATATACATGTTTAAAATGCCTTAATATGACTGCTTTGTATATTTGAAAAGAAAAGAAAATCGTACGGAGACTTATAGTCAAATTCATTATGAAATTGGTACCTCGTGTTCTTACAATACCCTTAAGGTGTGTTTGGATGAAGCACTTTAATGAGGGAAAGTAATTTTTTGAGGGAATTTGAAATGATTTGATCAAAATTCATTGTTAAAAAATTCATTTTTTGAGTAAAGAATTTCAAATTGTTTCATCACTCTATATAATATGGATCTTAAATTGTTTATCATTAAATTTTCAAATTTTGAAAAATAATCCTCATATTTTATGAAAAATTCAAATTCACCCCCAAAATTTTCAAAAAAAATACAAATAAGTCCCTAATAATTTTCAAATTTTACAAATTGGTCCTTCAAATTTTCAAAAATCGCAAATTGGTTCTTATTTATCATATTTAAGATTTGACCCAAATTTTTTAAAAATTATGAAAATTACTCAAAAAAAAATTTAAATGAATCATTTTTTGACCCAAAAATTTTAAAAATTATGAAAATGTCCCCAAGTTTTTTAAAATGAATCATTTTAATACTCTATCCAAACAATAGAATTTAAAATTGAATGAATTCTAATTGAATCATTTGAATTACCTAGAATTTTGAATTCCTTAAAAATTCTCAATTACCCCATCCAAACACACTCTTAGTGTCGAACGAGTACTGGGAGAATTGACCCTTAGCTAGTCTGAACTAGGATTCCCCTATGAGTATTGGTGATGATAATTTCACGAGCTTTTATATGTTGTTGACTTTTTTAAAATTTTCTCAATGCAAGACAGATTGCTTAAGAACAAACAATGGTTCAAGTTTGAGGGATTTGATAAGTGGTTTTAAGATTATTTTAAGTATCTATTTTCATTTAAATCTTGTTACTTTAATCCTTGTTTTTGCTAATTACATGTGCTTGTGTGTTTTCTCCATCTTCCAGGTAAAAAGGATTGTCATGAACAAAATAGAAGTCTAGGAAGAACAAAAGCATAAAAGGGCACAAAAGGGAAAAATGGCCATACAAAAATCAGCAACCACTACGGTCTGGTCATAGCCTATGCTACAGGTTGTAGTGGCCACCAACACGCCTCATTATGTGAAAACAGATGCTACTACAGTCTAGTCATAACTCGTAGCCCGTACTACAGACCATAACAACCCTAGTATTTGTGCAAACATTTATGAATCTGAAACATTTTGTTGTCTTTTCTTGTTCCAACAGCCCAAATGGTTAAGGAAATAGTTCTTGAATGAAATTAACTCAAATTAAAGGTTCTCATCATCATTTGGAGGTCTATAAAAACTTATGGTTTGGAGAGAATATGGCATCCATTTTAGAGTTTTGTCTTATAGTTTTTGTACTTTATCATCCTACACATTTACTTCCGGTTTCTTGTTAATGTTGTAATTGATCAAAGACTTCATTAAAGTGTTGTTTTATTCATGTCTTTTTCTGCTTATTTCAGGTTTTATTTTATTGTTATTATAATGTATACTTTGTATGCTTTCATTTATGTTATACTAAAGATCATCATGTTAAAGTAGTCTCCTAAGGAATAAGGGTCATGAGGATTGTCTTATGACCGACCTTGTATAAAATCTTTTTAATTTCGATACGAGAAGCAGAATATAATTTTATTTTATGAAAGTATAAAAATTTAGATATCGTTCATATGCTGAAAGGGTATGAATTGATATCTGAATACGAAATTTGGACAATTGAGTTTGAGGCAAAGAAAATGTCTCATAGCTCAGTTGAGAAAGTCTCATTATAATAGCTGCACAAAAATTGATCTTAAACAAATAATTTACACCAAATAAAATGGATAGGTTATTTGTTTAAGATAAGATAACACACTGACGAAAATAGATGATGTTCAAATAACTATATTTTTCTATAAATTGGTTGTTTATCACATTGAATTCATGAGTTTATGTGGGATTATTTGAGAAAGAAATCGGGTACCCTAGGTCCTATTTTAAGCGTAATATTATTTGTTCAAAAATCATTTTTCCAAAACCCAATATCTGAATGCTTTAGATAAACATAGAAGAAAATGATTTGAATATATGTGTTAAAAATGAGTAAAAACACATTTTTGATTTGAGTCCATAGTAGAGAGTATGATTTGAATCGAATGAGGAAATGATTTGAGTCAAGAACTTAAAACTTAAATTTTGCATATTTTATTATAGTCATGGAATCCTATGATTCTAATTGTAACACCCCGCTTCTGCATTTTAGAAAATACGCAAATAATTAGAAATTAATCAGAGTTCAGACCAAAAGTAGGATGCCACATTATTAAAACCAACAATGAAATCTCTTTTCATTAATAAAATAAAACAGCGGAAATAACATTTTTATTCAAATCAAGACAATCTGCCAATAACATCAAAAATCCACCTCAATCGGGGTCCATCATAATTTCAATAATTAATGATACGTAACAAACATCAATAAAGAATAACAACTGAAGAAAATTCCCCAAAATCTCGTGTTACGTATCAGAGCGACTCCTAAGACTCAATCAAGTATCACACATTCCATGCACACTCAAGTACCTGAATTATTTGTACTTCCAAAGAAGCACAGATGCAACAAAGAATAAATGGGTGAGAGATACGTTCAATAATTAACGGTGTACAATACATGTTAAATGTAGTAATCACACAATCACACCTAATCAATCAACATATAATAATGCAATGTGACTCACAATTGACACAATGCATGTGGTACAAATACACCATGGTTTGTTCAATTGAACCTGATTCATAAAAGAATACAGATAAATCACATACACCCCTACTTGGCAAAGATTTATCTTCACCGTGGATCACATATACACTCCTCATGAGAAATGATTCGTCTTCACCAGACTCACCATGAATGCATGGTAATAATATGCATACAACACAAGTATAATAATAATCATACATTTTTACGATCCTCCTGATCACATATGAGATATGTATACTCAAAATAATACACGCCAATATTACCACACTTGTCCAACAGTTCATCAACATACACACAACAACAGGACATTCCTCACCTGATGTTAGTTAGCTAATTATCTAATTAGTACACCTAAATTCCAATTTTAATTAATTCCACTACCAATCCTAGTTCTAACACCTCCTAGTATCTACCACAACCTCTCAAACCAAAAGAAATTGCATCGGATGCGAAATAGGGAAAGAAATCGCGAAACCGCTAAAATTTTGCATGCACACTGGTCATACGCGTACTGCCAAGGCCATACGTGTATTGCCCAGCTCACTCGCCCACCAGCCTTGCGTATCAAACGCATAACACACGTTGACCAGCCTCTCATACGTGTATTGCCTCCCTCTTACGCGTATGAACAGAGATGTTTTCACTTGATTTTCCTCGTCTCATATCCATTATGCGTAACAGATCTTCCTACGTGTAATGCCATGTTCAGCTGCACATAATGTCCACGTAGTGGCCATAATATACACATAATAGCCCCCTTATTACGCGTATGGGAATAAGCTGTGTAAAACTCAGTTCTTCCCACACCAGTCCGATTTTGTTCACTTGATCTCACTTATATCACTCTGGTCTGTCCTAAATTCATCTCTACATTGATTTTAGGACCAATAATTTCTTCTTACTACATTATTTCATTAACCTATCAAGATTATCACTACAGATCTATGATTCGTCACTCATAACCTACAACAAAACCAGATATGCAATAACAGTGCATTCATACAACTTCAATAGTACACAATCATTCATGAATTCATATTATCATCAACAGATTCATACAAATCAACAACACATCATCAAAATCAAATTTGAATACACAAACAAATTATACATACAAAAAATCCTACGAGGGAAAGGACCTCTCACTACCCTTTCATGACATAAACACCTATTATTAATCGTTTTCCCCCTTACCTCGAATTTTGATGAAGATTCCTGCGAAAATTGATGAAGAAACCTTGTCGTAGCCCTTGTTCTTCCTCTCCAATTCTTGTTCTCTTTTTACGTAAAAGTGACATTTATCCGTAAACTCTCACTAAACTCAGTTTAATTACTAAACCCCTTTGTTTCCTCCCACTAACCAATTACCAAGTCAAAATTCTGATTTTTATTCAATAATTATATTAATAATAATGATAATAAAAATAATAAGAAGAAGAATAGTGATAATAATAATAATATCTCTATTATACTACTATTATTTATTACACCATCTAATTATCCACTATTATAGTATTCACCCAATACCTTTAAACTATGTCAACCACACAAACACCCTAAACAAAATAAAACAAACAAAATGATACACGACGATTGAGTAAATTAAAATAGGGTGTTACAACTTTCCCCCACTTAATTTATTTCCGTCATTGAAAATGTACCTGACAGAAATAATTCGGGATACGACTCCCGCATCCTGCTTTCCAGCTCTCAGGTCACACTTCCTCCAACAACAACTCCCTAAGCTACTCTCACCAAAGGAATCTCTTTTCCTTAAAGTTTCTTCATCTTGCGATCCTCGATCCTTATCAGCATTGCTTCCATGGTAAGATTATCTCTAATTTGCATTTCATCTCTCTGAATAACATGAGATGGGTCAGACACATACTTCCGAAGTTGCGACACATGAAACACGTCATGCAAGTTCGAAAGTTTCAGCGGTAATGCCACCCTGTACACAACTGTACCCACCTTCTTCAAAATTTGATACGGTCCAATGAACTTAGGATCTAGTTTCTTAGATTTCAATGCACGTCCAATACCTGTCATCGGGTTAACTCTCAAGAACACATAATCACCCTCCCTGAATTCTAATTATTTTCTCTGATTGTCATGATAACTCTTTTGTCTACTCTGAGACGCTTTCATTTCTCACAGATAATTTGAATCATCTTCGTAGTATGTTGCACAATTTCAGTGCTAAACACAACATTCTCACCTGTCTCATACTAACATAGAGGCATCCTACACCTCCTACCATACAAAGATTCGAACGGTGCCATTCTAGTACTAGAATGGTAACTATTGTAGTACGTGAACTCAATCAATGGAAAATGAGTATCACATGCACCACATTGTTCTGACACACAAGTTCTCAATAAATCTTCCAATGATTGAATTGTCCTTTCCGACCGACCATCCATCTGCGAATAATAAGTCGAACTCAATTTCAACTTAGAACCCAAAGCTTCCTGCAAAATTTTCCAGAATTCTAACGTAAACCTCAGATCTTTATCCAACACTATGCTCGACGAAACACCATGTAACTTCACAATTACTCTGATATAAATCTCCCCTAGCTTTGTCAACAGAAAACTCATATTTATTGGTATAAAATGTAGGAATTTCAAAAGTCGATCCATAACTACCCAAATAGCATCAAAGCCTCTCGTTGTATTTGGTAACTCAATAACAATGTCCATGGTAATACTATCCCATTTTCATTCTGGAATCTCCAACGGTTGCGTTAACCCCAAAGGTTTTTGATGATCCACCTTTGACTTCTGACACATCAAGCAAGCATAAACAAACTGAGTTATGTCTCTTTTCATACCAAACCACCGAAACAACTTCAAGTCTTGATACATTTTCGTAGCTCTCAGATGGATACTCAAGCTACTCTTGTGACTTTCCTCTAAAATTGCCTTCTTTAATTCAACATTATCCGTCACACAAATTTTGTCCCGAAATCTCAAGACACCCCTATCATCCACTTTAAAATCGCTATCAAGATTATTTCCTCCTATAGGCATCAAGCCCACTAGCTTCACATCAAGTCACTGGTTTTCTTTAATCACATCAAGGAAGTCATTATTCACCTTCAACATACCCAATCTAAAACTCTCAGGTATCATCTCACAAACCATTCTCAAGTCTCTAAATTGTTTAATCAATTCCATTTCTTTCACCATTAATTTCGACATATGAATAGCCTTCCCTGGATGTTAACTCAAATTTAAATCGTAGTCCTTCAAAAACTTTAACCATCTCCTCTGCCTCATATTCAATTCCTTCTGATCAAATAAATACTCCAAACTTTTGTGATCACTAAATACTTTAAATCTCAATCTATACAAATAATGCCTCCATATCTTTAGTACAAAAATAACGGCAAAAATAACGGCAGCTAATTCAAGACCACGAGTAGGATAATTCCTTTCATGCACTTTCAATTGGCGTAAAGCATATGCCACCACTTTACCATTTTGCACTAACACCCCGCCTAAGCCCATCTTAGACATATCACAATACATAACAAACGGTTCACTCAAGCTTGGTAAAACTATCACTGGTGTTGAAGTCAATTTCTATTTTAGCTCTTCGAAACTTTCTTCACATGCCGCATCCCAAACAAAATCTTAATTATTTCTAGTCAATTGAGTCAATGGTAACGCTAAATTAGAAAACCCTTAAATAAAATATTCAGTAATAACCTGCCAAAGCCAAAAAGCTTATAATCTCCATTACTGTCTTCATAGGTTCCCACTGAAGTATTGCACTTACTTTAGATAGGTCCATCGCTATTCCATCACCAGAAATAACATGCCCTAGGAAACTCACGGTCTTCAACCAAAATTCACACTTTGGGAGGTTTGCAAATAGTTTGTTATCTTTCAACACCTATAATGCAATTCTCAAGTGTTTTGTATGATCCTCTTCGGACTTGGAATAGATCAAGATCTCATCAATGAATACCAAAATAAATTGGTCCATATAAGAATGGAAAATACGGTTCATATACTCCATAAAAACACTCGGCGCATTAGACACTATGAAAGGCATCATTGTGTATTCATAATGTCCATAGCAAGTTCTGAATGCAGTTTTTTGAATATCATCTTCCTTTACCCGAATCTGACGGTAACCCGATCTCAAATCAATTTTACTGAAAACACGAGCCCCGACAAGCTGATCCATTAAGTCATCAATCCTCGAAAGTGGATACTTATTCTCAATGGTCACTTTGTTCAACTGACGGTAATCAATACACAGACACATGCTACCATCTTTATTCTTTACAAACAATACTGAAGCTCTCCACGGTGACACACTCAGCCTAATAAACTTCTTATCAAGCAAGTCTCTAATCTGAGATTTCAATTCTTCCAACTCTGATGCAGACATCTTGTATGGCGCCATAGAAATAGGCCTAGTACCAAGAACAAAATCAATGGTAAACTCAACTTCTCTTATTGGAGGTAATTATGTAATATCATCAGGAAAAAATTCAGGAATTCACTCACCACAAGCAACCCTTCAACTGAGGCCTTGTCTTCAACAAACAATGAAGTAAACACCCCAAACATCTTGGCTTCATCCTCCAACAGTGTCCTTAACTCCCTAGTAGATAAAGAATTCACCAATGCTTACTCTTCAGGAGTAAGAAACAATAATGTCTTCCTAAAGCAATCAATATAAACCTGGTTGAATTCCAACCAGTTCATCCCCAAAATAACATCTATATTATCGAGTGGGAAACAAATTAAGTCCACTCCAAAATCTCGAACAAAAATAGTCAACAGACACTTCAAACACACTAAGGAAGTAACCACATAACAAATAGGCAGAGCTTCAATCATCATCATCTGATCTAGAGTAGACGACACAGTTCCTAATTTCTTCACACACTCAATAGAGTTAAACAAGTGGGTTTCACCAGTGTCAATACTATCAATCAACGAAATACCATTAATAAAACAAGTACCTTTGATGGAACGATCTTCACTGGTGGATTGGGTTCCCACCAATGCAAACACTTTTCCACTAGTCTGAGACTTCTTTGCTTATCACAATAAGTGTAGATATGACCATGTTCTCCATAGTTATAACAGGTAAGCATAGTCGACCTACAATCTGCTATAGCATGACCTTGTTGTCCACACTTGAAGCACTTCTTCACCTTATCCAGACAATCATTAGCATGGTGCCCCATGGCACCACGTCTGAAGCACTTTGTAGGATTGGGAACCACCCATGTCCAACTTAGCTTCTTACCAACAAAAGATTTATGTTTCCTTTCATCAGTTGGAGCACTATATGGTGTACCCCTAAACCTCTGCTTACCCTTCTGATCACTCACGACCTTGTAATGAGCAATTTGGGCCCAGTTATCATTATCATAAATCCGGCTTCTGCTTACCAGCTCTGGATAATTTCTTATCTTCTAACAAGCAATGCCCTATTTGATCTCGGGACGCAGCTTGTTCTCAAACTTCAAGCACTTCTAAGTCATAGCCTCTTCGGTATTGTAATGAGCACAATATTGCACAAACTCTTCAAACCGAAGAGCATATTCAATAACAGTCATGCTACCCTGTTTCAGTTCCAAAAATTCCACCACACTTGCACTATGAATATCTTCCGAAAAATACTTCTCCAGAAATTCAGACCGAAACACACCCCAAGTAATATCAGTACCTGCAACTTCCAATCTCTGACGACTGTTGTCCCACCAGACTTCAGCTTCACCCTCCAGCATATGAGTATCAAACCTTACCTTCTGAGCATCACTGCATCCCATGGTCCTGAAGATCTTCTCAACAACCTTCATCCATTTATGTGCAGCCTTAAGGTCAAAAATACATCCCTCATACGTAGGAGGCTTGTTGCTCCGGAACTGCTCTAAGTCGCGGAACTGCATATTCCCAACAACTTAAGTAGTGTTCTCCACTGCTTGTGCCATAACTTGCATAACAGCAGCAAGAGCAACATCATTCCTCCATGTCATACTAATCAACAAACAACATATGATCAGAACATACAATCAACTCCTATTCTAAGGACAAACTCTACTACTACACCTGGCCGGACGAACCGACCTGCTCTGATACCAATTGTAACACCCCACTTCCCTATTTTAGAAAATACGGAAATAATTAGAAATTAATCAGAGTTCACACAAAAAGTAGGATACCACATTATTAAAACCAACAACGAAATCTCTTTTCATTAATAAAATAAAACAACATAAATAATATTTTTATTCAAATCAAGGCAATTTGCCAATAACATAAAAAAATCCACCTCAATCATGGTCCACCATAATTTCAATAATTAATGATTCGTAACAAAAATAAATAAAGAATAACAACTGAAGAAAATTCCCCAAAATCATGTGTTACGTATCAGACCGACTCCTAAGACTCGATCAAGTAACACGCACTCCATGCACACTCAAGTATCTGGATTATTTGTACTTCCAAAGAAGCACAAACACAATAAATAGCAAAGGGATGAGAACTATATTCAATAATTAATGGTGTACAATACATGTTAAAAGTAGTAATCATACAATCACACCAAATCAATAAACATATAATAATGCAATGTGAATCACAAATGACACAATGCATGTGGTACCAATACACCATGGTTCATTCAATCGAACCTGATTCATAAAAGAATCCAGATAAATCACATACACCCTTACTTGGTAATGATTTTTATTCACCACTGATCACATACACTCCTCCTGAGCAATGATCCGTCTTCACCAGACCCACCATGAATGCACAACAATAATATGCGTACAACATATGTATAATAATAATCATACATCTTTATGATCCTTATGATCACATATGAGATATATATACTCACAGTAATACATGTCAGTATTACCACACATGTCCAATATTTCATCAACATACACATAACAACAGGACATACCTCACCCGGGGTTAGTTAGTTAATTATCTAATTAGTAGACCTAAATTTTTAATTTTAATTAATTCCATTACTAATCCTGGTTGTAACACCTCTTGGTATCTACCCCAAACTCTCATACCAAAAGAAATTGCATCGGATACGAAATCGGAAAAGAAATCGTGAAAATGGTAAAATTCTGCATGCGCACTGGTTATATGCGTACTGCTAAGGCCATACACATATTGCCTAGCTCACTCGCCGACCAGCCTTGCGTATCAAACGCATAACACACGTTGCCCAGCCTTTGATACGCGTACTGCCTCCCTCTTACGCGTATGAACAGAGACAATTTTCACTTGATTTTCCTCGTCCCAAATCCATTATGCATAACACATCTTCCTACGCATAATGCCTTGTTCAGCTGCGCGTAATGCCCACGTAGTGGCCATACCATAGGCGTAATAGCCACCTTGTTAGGCGTATGGTCAAAAGCTGTGTAAAACTCAGTTCTTCCCACACCAGTCTGAATCTGTTCACTTGATCTCACATATATCACTCTGATCTGTCCTAAATTCATCTCTACATTGATTTCAGTACCTAAAATTTCTTCTTACTACATTCTTTCATTAACCTATCAAGATTATCACTACAGATCTATGATTCATCACTCATAACTTGCAACAAAACCAGATCTGCAAACATAGTGCATTCATACAACTTCAACTGTAAACAATCATTCACGAATTCATACTATCACCAACATATTCATACAAATCGACAACACATCATCCAAATCAGATTTGAATACACAAATGGAATATACATACAGAAAATCCTACGAGGGAAAGAACTCATCACTACCCTTTCATGACATAAACACCTATTATTAAGTGTTCTCCCCCATTACCTCAAATTCTGATGAAGATTCCTGCGAAAATTGATGAAGAAACCTTGCCTTAACCCTTGTTATTCCTCTTTAGTTCTTGTTCTCTTTTTACATAAAAGTGACAGTTATCCCTAAAATCTCACTAAACTCAGCTTAATTACTAAACCCCTTTGTTTCCTCCCACTAACCAATTACCAAGTCAAAATTCTTATTTTTATTTAATAATTATATTAATAATAATATTGATAATAATAATAATAATAAGAATAAGAATAAGAATAATAGTGATAATAATAATAATAATATCTCTATTATACTACTATTATTAATTACACCCTCTAATTATCCATTATTATACTATTCACCCGATACCTTTAAATTATGTCAATCACACAAACACCATAAACAAGATCAAACAAACAAAATGATACACGACGATTGAATAAATTAAAGTGGGGTGTTACACTAATCACTCTGACAGGACAAAAATCCAGAACTTGAACTGAGTTATTGATTCAAATAAGCCTTTAGTGTGATTCAAATCAAGTAGTCACCCGATTCAAATCAGAGGAATTTGTGATTTGAATCACTCTGACAAAGGATAAGCTTGTTTTTTTTATACATTTAATTAGTTATTCAAATCATGCATAACTTTGATTCGAATCACACTTCAAAAAAAATGTTTTTTTAAAAAGAAAAGTGAATTGTTCGTGATTGAAGCTAAAGTTAGTATGATATGAATCATACATTCATGTGTTTCTTGACCTAAGCATTTTACTTATTGACTTGAGCCATCTTGCATCGACTTTTACATAATGGTTTAGTTTATGCATACATATTTAATGAATTTCACTAAATTTTAAGATATGTGCAAAAATATAACTTAAAGGATACTCGATTACTAGAACGATAAACATAAAAGAAAATAAATTGAACAAGCAACAAAACCAAAATCTTTGGGGACAAGGAAACTTTAGAACTCTAGTGAATATTTTGGCTTCAATACAGCAACAACAACAACAACGATGAAAATATATGTAGGTATATGTAAATATTATGACACTTAAGTTAGTGAGAACCGTAAGTGTAAAGTTTTAGGGTTAGAATAATATGTATTTGGGATTGATGTAAAGTTTAGGGTTAAAATAACGTGTATCTGAGACATGTAGTTTAAGAAGACGATGCATCATCACGATGTTCCCCCACACTAAAAATTATTGGTGTTTTAAATAATAACAACTATTTCCCTAACGTTTGAAGGGTACCAAAAAATGTTCAAATTGCTAGCAAGAAAAGTCAACGGAAACACATCTCTTTGCCGATTAACATTTTGGCGACCTTTATTATACTCGAAATTCAAATATTTAAAAAATAGGGTTAATTATATGAAACCCCTGCCATTAGGGCGACATTTGATTTTGCCCCCCTGAAGAAATTATTTTTGAACGCCCCCTCATAAAATCAAAAATCAACTTTTACCACCCCATGTTACCACACCTGCTGACTGGTTTGTACATGCCACCACCACCTTTTTCTTCTTCATAAGCAATAGAAATCATTTTCGATTGGTCCTTCTGCAATGTTGAATTTGGTACACCAATATTTCACCTTTGTTCTTAACTCATTCCATAGGAGAAGAGATTGTCCAACTAATGGCTTTTCTATTTCGATTTCCTTAGCCATGTCTTTCACTAGTTTAACCAAACTATGCATAGCTTCTAAATCATTCCAAAAGCACGAACCGTACCTAACGGCTAACGCAAACCTCACAAACAAAACAAAAATGCAGATCTGAGAGCGAATCGGAGTCGGAAATATGAAGACCGAGTGAGAGACCAAGAGCGGTACTTGAAACCCTTTCACTGTAATCGTTGTGCACTTACCAAACCCTTTTCATTTTCAATTGATTAGTTGAATATTATGTGTAATTTTTTAATTTTCAGTGTTCATGATTTCTAAGACTAATTCTGAAATCAGTAAAATTCATTTACGGTTTGCTCTATCTCGCCTTTTCTATTTCAGTCATCTTCACTCTCTCGGTCTCTCCTTTATTTCACTCTGTGCGGTTTGTTGTTTTGTTGTTGTTGTTAGGGTTGTTTATGCGGCGGTGAAAGGGGCTATTGATTTGTTGATGGCGGCGGAGGGATGAAGAAGGTGAAGTTCATGATTGCATTTCGGTTGGAGAGGTGAGTCGAGATTGGCCGGCGGCGCAGTGGTGTTGAGGTTGTGCTTTGCCGAAATACGAACACAGGCGACAATGCTGATGTTTCTGCATAAGAGAAGGTTGGCGATGGTGGTTTTTTCCGAACCAGAAAACGTTGTGGTAGAGTTGATCAACGAAACATTATGAAGATAGTGATATAGTTGATTTTGTTGGAGAAAATGGTGACGAGTGTGATTTGTTTGAAGGGAATTGGGTTTGGAATGAAAAGTATCAATTATATGAATCAAAAGATTGTGAATTTTTTGATTTGGGATTTCAATTGTATGATCCAACACTGACTTGTTGATTCTTTTATAAATTAAAGGGTTAATTATATGAATCTTTGCCCAATCAACATTTCTAATTACACAGTCAACAAGTCCAGTCACCAAAACCAGTAAGAGGGTGTGGTAAAAGTTTATTTTTGATTTTATGAGGGGGCGTTAAAAAAAAAATTCAGGGGGAAAAATCAAATCTCGCCCTAATGGCAGGGGGTATCATATAATTAACCCTAAAACATATTATCGAGCAAAAAAGAAGATAAATGTAAAGGAAGATGGTTCGAGAAGTGTGAAGTAGATAACTAATAGATAAGACATACTAGAAGTATTAAACGTGAATTGCAACATTATTTAATATGAATAAGTTGATTGGATCTCATAGAAAGGGAGTTCATTTTTTTTCATAAACACTAGCCACACACATGCCTAGGGGTGTTCAAAACCGAACCAGACCAATTAAAAATTACTAACCAAACCAAATTGAAATTGCAAAAACATGTTTGGTTCAGTAGTGTTTGTGCCATTTTTTGAACAAAGTTTCGCGATTTGGTTTGCGGTTTGCATTTTACAAACCCAAACAAAACAAAGTAAATTGCATTATGCTACAACCCAAACTTCACTTAACCCACATCAAACTCCAACCCATTATGCCTTAACCTTACGATTACAAACGATTTTCTTTTTCTCACACTTAGGGTTTCAATTTCAGCCTTCTCTAATCTCTCTTAGCATTATTGTAATTCGTCTCATCTTCTTCGCTAGATACATCTCTCCCATTCTTCTCTAATTTCTCATTTCTTATGTTATTTCATTTTCATCTTCTCATCTTTATACTATTGTTCTCTCTTCCAATTTTGTTTTTATCACATCTCTTATGTTCTTGACATTGCTATTTGTTATTTGGTCATGTATGAATGACTAAATACAAAGTTAAGTTTTCCTCTATATGTGTATGTATGACTTAATAAAAATATTGTAAAAAGCCGGACCAACTCAAACTAAATTGGTTTGATTCGGTTTGGTTCAATTTTATTTCTAAAAATCAACTGAAACAAATCAAAACATACACTTTTTTCTCTTATGATTCATATATTTTTTAGTGTCTAAATCACTCAAACCATATCGTGAACACCCTTAGACATGTCAATACTCACTCTTATCAAGATATAATGTGTCAAGGTCTAGTGGATGAAACACATGACTCGAATTTAGTTGTATCATTTTATTTCATAATGTAACAATAACCTTTATCAATCTAGTTATTTTACATATTTCATTTACTTTCATTTAATAGTAGTTTTCTAAAGCACTTACTGAATACAATTTTAAACCACCATTAGCCCATTAACACTTAAATATTCGAATAATAAATATATTAATATGGAATCATTTAGAATATTGCTCTAATTCTTTGATTGATAGTTGAGTATATTTCTTGATAAACACTCATTTTTCAATCAACATTTTTTAATTTGTCAATAAAATTATTCATTGTTATTGTCTCGTTAAACAAACTCAATTGATACCAATAAAATGACATCAAATTAAAAAAGTGTGATTTGAATTCACTATATTCAACTTCTTTACCCTTATGGGGTGGAATGATGACCATTATACGATTAGGTGACTCCATGTAAGTTTCCTTGTTATAGACACATATAAGAATCAAATCAATGAAACCAAAGTTTTCTTAAACCAAACTATATACCAAATAATTTCTCTTTTCATCCTTCTTTCATCAACCCTAATTTTTTTTTCTTCGTTCATTAAAGAATGGAGGTTTTAGGGTCAAATTTTTAATCCAAAGTCATCCCTCTAAATTCTTCTTCATTTTCTTTTCATTCAAATAAGTGATTTCACCTATATTTTTAATTTTTTTTCTTCGTGATTTTGGTGTCTTAGCGCGACATTGTGTTGATCATCATCTTATTGTAACATTATTTTATTTTGCCTCGGTGCAGTATTTGTTCGGTTCAGATTGATATATTAGTTTCAATTCAATGCATATTCAATCCACGACTTTCACGCCGTCAACATATTCATGAATATTTCAAACATTTTAATTTCAAGTTTTGTCAAATTTATAGTGAGTTTGTCTGCATATTCATACTTTTCAGTTTATAATAATTTTAAATATATATTATTCTATATATTCAATCAATTTGAATGAATGTGTTTAAAAAAAAAGAAAAAAAAATCCTACAAATATTTTATTTTATTTTTGAAAAAAAATGCCACCTCTCCCAAAGCTAAATTAAATAAATAATATAATAATATTATATCTTTCACAAAGAGAAGAGGTATGGCAGAATCAGAAACACCTGTCCCAAATTACAGGAAGACACAGTAGAGTCCGAAAATCCGACGCTAAGCAATCAATGGGTAACTCTCACTCTCCTCCCACTGATCCTCAATACGTTTCATCATCCAGGTTCCTCTTTTTCTCTTCTTCCTCAATTCACATCTTCTCACAAAATCAATTTTCATACATTAATCCATAAAATCATTGCAGAGCTTTTACTCAAAAGGGACTTGAAGACCTAAAATCACTCTTCAATTCTTTAGCATCTCAATCACAGAGCGATGGAAAATACATTTCTCCTTCAGTTTTTCAGGTAATTTCCAATTCAGTGATTAATTTAATCCCCTTCGTTGTTATCTTTCTCTGTAATGCATGAAAAATCAATTTTTTTTTGTTTCATTTTGGGGCTTATAGTCATATTTCAAACTCCATGGCCCTATTGGAGAGAGGATGTTTGATTTAGTTACTCAGGAGCGGAAGGATCAAAAGTTAACTTTTGAAGACCTTGTAATCACTAAAGTGAGTTTTTGGTTATCATCATGATCATGTTTTGTTGCTATTGTTCATAAAACCATGATTTATCTAACTTTTCCATGTGTGTGTATGTGTGTTTACCTTTATATGTTGCAGGCTACTTATGAGAAAGGAACAAAAGATGAAATTGAAGAATTTATATTTCGCGTTTTAGATGTATATGGGGATAATTTTGTAGGGAGGTAGAACATACTCACTTAAAACTTCTAGTTCTATATTATATACTTGTGAAATTTGAATTCTGGGTTCTACTCATACACTAGTGTTAATACTGATAGTTGTTTTTATTGTCGTGTATCGTTATTGTACATTTATCTTTTTGTCCGTGGATAAAATTTTATTTTAAGCTATGAAGTTTAATTCCTCGGATTTAACAATTTTGTGCAAGTTTAGTGGTTGAAGTTGAACTGTGTGATTAGTTTTAAGTGACACTTATTTAGAGATAGTTCTGTTAGTCTGATTGATATTCTTTTTATGTTTCTAAAATAAGGGACTTTTAAATGTTGTAGTTTACTTTATTTATGTTTGGTTTATGATTAGGTTTTAAAAATTAATTTACATTTTTGGTTCTTTTAAAATTTAAAATCATGTTGATGCATGTTGCATTGGTGATGCAGGTCTGATTTGGAATCAGTTATGAATGCTATCTTTACCGATATATTATGCATAGAAGGTTCTGAAGTTGGATCAAGTTCACATCAAGATATTGTCAACATATTTCTGAGTGCTGCCAATTTCTCCATACATGATGAAAAGTGCACGGAGGAGGCTATGTCTTTTGAAGATTTCAAAAGTTGGTGTTCTCATCTGCCAACTGTGAGGAAGCTTCTAGGAAGCTTGCTTTTGCCTCCTGATTCAGGTCTTGCCGCGCTTGATTTGCGATATTTTTGGTATCGAATTAATATCTTATTAGTTTATCTAAAACGTGACTTAACAATATTAACATTAAGGTCATGGAGTGATGATGAGCATACGGAAGTATGAACTATGGATTTTTTTTATTCTCTTTGCATTTGAGTTTTGTTACTAGTTTAGTTGGAAATTCGTAATTTGCAAGCATTTCTTGCATGACTCAAGTTTATTCTGCAATATGTAGCAACTAAGTTAGCTTGGATGTAGTGTTGTATATTATGATTTCTTGGACAAATCATGCAAAAATGATTTGATATGGCAAAACATTTGAAATTTGGAATAGTTATATGTAAATCAATTGAAGTAGTCCGCCATGATTAGAAGGGGGTACAGCAAACATGCTGCGGAATCAGAGCTCAATGGTATGGGAAGACTTGGTTTTCTCTGATAATCAAGTTTGATGAAGAAAACTCTGGTGCATAGAGGTCCGAGTGACCGACTTGTGTGGGATGATTCTCCATTTAGAGAAGGGATTGACTTGTAAATAAAAAATAAGAGGGAAAGTTAGAGGATATAGAAAAATAATCTTTTATAAAGGGTTGTTTAGATGAACAATTCCTGTCTGACTTAGGAAGATTATGTTATTGATGAGATAAGCGAAGAAAATATGGGGACTTATGGCAAGTTTTCCAGCCAAAGTAAACTCTTATGGCCTAAAAGCTATAATAAGCGGAAATTGAAATGGAAACACACAACTCCCATCTAGCCCTCCTAACTACCCTGTTTATCAAATTTGTTCTTTCCCTGCAACATATTAAATTTCCTTCCCATTTGCTATTACTTGTTTGGATTAATTTCATTTTAGTACCTTTTTTAGATCAAATGCTATTGGATTAGTTTTAAAGAAAATTCAGGGTAATGATTGCATATCTTTTTATCCCAACGTTCTGTTTTTTTTTTTGTAGGACGACCAGGTACTCAAATTCCTAATCTACTGACCCCGAAGGATATTGATTCTAACACTGTACTTTTGAGAAAGGAGTATGCTTGGCATATAGGAGGAGCACTTTCTCAGCACGAGCTGGAAGATTGGAAGCTTTTGTATCATAGTTCTGTTAATGGTCTTAGTTTCAATACATTCTTGGGCAACATTTCGTAAGTACATTTTCTTCCCTTTGAAGCATCCTACATTTATTTGCTTGTTAGGTTTACAAGCTAATAGCCATGTCTAGATTTAACTGATTGAATTTAGTCGTGAACTAGAATATTTAGGAATTGTGATGTTAAAATCCAACATTAAAGGCTTTTATCTATCATTACCATAAAAGTTGGAAGCAACATGTAATGCAACTAATTCATTATTACCATTTTGATCATTGACAAAGAGTCATTTCGATTTTTGTTGTTCTCTAAGGTTGTAAATGCTTAATGTCGGTTAAGTTAATCCAGTTTATTTTTATCTAAGGAATGTTTTAATAGTTACTTCGACTAAACTCTGTTGGATTTTGAAATTTGGAATGCATAAAAAGCTCTTAATCTTAATTGCAGAAACCACAAAGGCCCAACTGTGCTAATTATTAAGGATAAAGATGGTTATATATATGGAGGATATGCTTCTCAACAGTGGGAGCGGCATGCTGAATTTTATGGAGACATGAAATGTTACCTTTTTCAACTAAATCCAAAGGCATCTATATTTAGGCCGACTGGAGCAAACACTAATCTACAATGGGTAAAATTCTGCGTCTTTTGAATATTCTAAATTGTATTGTACGCTAAAACTACTCTCAATATAAGACAGTGTTACAAAGTAGATTAACATGGATACTGCAATAAAAACAAATACATACGAAAACCAGAACCAGAGGTGCTCTTTATAGAGTATTAAACCATGCGTCTTATAAGCTTCAATGACATTTTTCTGGTGTGAGGATTAAGGATACATATACTTGAAATATTTGTTATAAAAAGATGATTTCTTTGTGAGTCAGCATTGTATAGTGCTATGGTATGAACTTTTGTTATATGTTGTGGACAACTTTCAACTCATGAGCTAGCTTTTGATGTTGAGTTAGGCCTAAATCAAAATTCTAAAATGGTATATGAGTTAATGATAGGAACCACGGGTCTAAGAATGGCATTGAGAAGGGATTGGATACATGTCAGACTTGGGTCCAAAGAGGCCCATTACTTGGAGAATTGTTCTAGAAGGAAGAGAGAAAGAAGAAGCTAATGAGAGTAAGTTGGTAAGGTGTTCTTAGATTACTTGGGATTCGGTTATATTAGGGGGAGAGGCTAGGTGATGTAGGGAATTATCCATTTGTCTCCTCTTGTAGGAGTCATGGTCATGGTTGACAAAATCGTGGTCTGGACCGTAGAATCCACGATATTGCCTCTCTTTAACGTGTTTGTGAGTGGCCTGAGTCAGACATTGGAGGGAGCGGCTGGGATAGCGACCCAAAAAAACAACATTTAATGTGTAGAAACCCTAAAAACCATGTTTTTGGTTTTCTGGGAATGGTGATAGTTACTTTCTGACCTATTATTCCAATTAAATTTAGTAAACCTTTCCAAAGCACTCACTAAGTCTATTTTTGTGGAAAGCTTCCCAATACTCAAAGATTCATTGCACTCCCTCAATCACTTACGTATTCACATTAGATGTTATCTTCTATGTTTTTATATTCTTTCAGTTTTGTGCTGCCTTGCCTTCCATTGTGTGCAACCTTTCTTTCTATTCACTTTTTCTATACACCGTTTGATTCATTTCCTTTATTCTATGCACTGCTCTGTTACTATTGCCACTTCATTAATCCATGGCTTCAAGCTCTGTTATTGGAACTTTTGTTGTTGGTGCTATCTCTGCTCCCTCTGCAAGTGCACCATGACAGAAAGTATTACCAAAAAATGGTGCTGGTAATAGAAGTGGTGTAGTCTGCAAGTGCACCATGACAGAAAGTATCACAAAAAACACTGCTGGTAATAGAAGTGGTGTAGTCTGGAAACATGGTGTTGAAACATTAATCCATGGCTTCAAGCTCTGTTATTGGAACTTTTGTTGTGGGTGCTATCTCTGCTCCCTCTGCAATTGCACCATGACAGAAAGTATTACCAAAAAATGCTGCTGGTAATAGAAGTGGTGTAGTCTGGAAACATGGTGTTGAAACATTAATCCATGGCTTCAAGCTCTGTTATTGGAACTTTTGTTGTTGGTGCTATCTCTGCTCCCTCTGCAATTGCACCATGACAGAAAGTATTACCAAAAAATGCTGCTGGTAATAGAAGTGGTGTAGTCTGGAAACATGGTGTTGAAGCTCTTGATAATCCTAGGAGTATACAGTGCAAGTATTGTCAAAAAATCATAACCGGAGGTGCTTATAGGCTAAAGCATCACTTGGTTGGAACTCAAAAAATTGTGTAACCATGTAAAGCAGTCCGAGATGAAGTCTAGAAACTCAAAAATTGTGGAACCGTGTAAGGCTGTCCGAGATGAAGTCAATAAGGAGATTTGCAATTTTTTTGCTAGTTTGAAAGAAAATTTGATCAAGAAAACAAACACTAATGTGGAAGGGGAGATTACGGAGGCTGGTGAAAAAAGAATGAGCAAGACACAAAATAATAGTTATCGAAACATATAAGAAGAGGTGTTTTAGCTTGCAACCTTCCATGAATCCAATGGTAAAGAGTTTGAGAGATGATGCATTTCAAGCAACTTTAAAGTTTTTTTACAACAATCTATATCATTCAATGTAGCAAGGAGCGATGAGTTCTCCATTATGTGATTTTATTTCATGACATAGTAATGAATTTAAGCCACCATCTTATCATGACCATAGGGTGAAATTATTAAATCAAGAGGTGAAATTGACAAATGATGCTTTGGAAGAAAATAGAAAGGAAGTCAACTGGCAACACCATAAGGACAAATTGATGGACTTATGAGAGGACAGAGATAATATTGAACTTTTTATGAATAGTCCAAAGGTACTGTATTTTTTTGCCTATTGACACATCTAACATATCCAAAACAACTGAGAAACTCTTTGAGATGATAGATGCAATTGTTAAAGAGGTTGAAGAACAAAATGTAATTCAGGTCATGACAAGCAATGCAACAAACTCCAATGTTGCTAGTGAGATGTTGATGCAAAAGAGTAAAATTTGTATTGGAAACATGATGCAACACAATGTCTTGATTTGATGCTAAAAATATTTGAGAAGACGATTGTGGTTCAAGGAGAGACAATTCTAAGGGATAAAAAATTACAACTTTTATTATGCCACATCTCTCTCATTTCTACTTTGCATCATTACACAAAATCTCTATATTTTGTGAAAAGATGCGAAATAGGAACGAGAGAAGTTTTGGAATCAATAAGACTTAGCAATTTTAATACCTTTCAAATTGTCTCTCCATGAACTACTATTTTCTTCGCTAAATTTCTAGCATCAAATCAAGACAATGTGTTGCACAAAAATCAGCATTACAAGATTTTCCTCTTTTGCACCAACACCTCACCAACAGCCTTGTAGTTTGTTGCATTGTCTTGTAGTTTGTTGCATTGTCTGTCACAACTTGAATGGCATTTTCTTCTCTAACCTTTTCAACATTTCGGATATGTTGGATGCATCAACATACTTCAAAAGTGTAGCTGTCCTTATCCTTCTATCAGATCATCCATCTTTCATTATGGTGCAACTGATTGTCTTCCATTCCTTTCCATTTTCTACCAAAACATCACTTGTCAATTTCACTTCTTCGTATAAATCTATTACCATGTTGTGAAATAAAATCACACATAATGGAAAATTTCTTGCTACATTGAATGATATAAGTAAACATAGTTCAAAGAAAGTGGATGTATTTGGTCCAAATACACACCACCTTTCTTTGACCCATTTTTGCTAGTATTTGGAGACAGAGGGAGTACACACACTGTATTTTCCTAGGGAGTATGATATGAACCAGAATTTACAGGTCACAAAGTGTATGATTACTGGAAATGCAAAAAGAAAAGGATAAACCAGAATTCGATTAACTCCTAAACCAGAGCAAAGCTCCTAAACTAGAGAGTATCTCTCCTAACAATCTTTCTGAATGCCTCTTAACTTCCCCTACCTCCCGCTTATGGGAGAAAATCCCTTAAACTCGGGGAATATTATAGCACTCATATTCTCACAGCTTCTCCAAGCTTCTACAAGCTATGCCGGTGTGGATTGGGCCCAATGATTGGGTCATCAAACCTATGAGAATTCAATGTACTATCATTACTACCTCCGCTAGGAACAACCTTGTCCTCAAGGCTAGCATGGACTAATTGGTCTTCTAACAAAGCTCCAAGTTCCAGCTTACGGTTAGTTTATTCCCCCTCTTTTTACATCTTTTTGGGCTGCAGTATGCTCATTTCCTTAACACATGATGCCTTTCCTTGTGAATTTCCAAGCCCTTGAAATTTTGACCCTGTAGCTTCACTTCAAAATGAATGACCATTTTTTGCTCAACAAACACCACTTTGCCTAGCTTGTGCAACCAATTCACTCCCAAAATCATATACATGTCCTCTAGCTCTAAGACATAGGCGCCAATTACGGAGGAAAAATTCGTAAATTGAACATGCTGCCCTTTACATTCACCCTCGGTTGTGGTGCAAATGTTGTTCCCTAGATTCACGCCTGTTGTCTGCATGGGTCTACCAGTAGTTGCAAGGGTCCCACCATTTGAGCAGATATAGAATTGTGGCTAGCTCCAGTATCCACCAAGACCAGAATTGAAACGCCATTCAAGCTTCGTGTTAATCTCAAGGTAGTGGGTCTAACGTTTTGAAGAAGGCCCACATGGTTCAATTCCAGGAGACTCAGGCTAGTATACTACACGACTTCGCCTTCTCTGCGTTCATTTCTATGGCAATTACCTCTCCTTCTTTGCTGATTGTTTCGTCATGATCCAAAATCACTTAAGGTAGTTGTGTTTCAGGACATTGGTGGTAGCGTTCTGTTCCCCAAATCCGAAGTAGAGGCCGTGAGATTTGTGATCCTTAAGCTCTTCATCTCTAGTTGAGTATGATGTGTCAGAATTAAGGCAGGGACTTCAATTAGGTTGAGAGGTTCCTTTTGGCCCACTATCAAATTTCCTACAAGTTGAGCTCGGGTTATAACTAGACCCCTTGGTATCCCTAACATCTGACCCAGAATTAACACTGTTTCAACCTTTCCCCTTTTCACTTCGAATTCCGTGACTCCCTCCTCTTGGCGCCGCCTAACCTTGAAGTTTCACTTGCATGTCCCTTGCGAGTTTCATGGCCTGGATTCGGTTTGAGGATTGAAAGTTCTCACCCTCATGCGAATTTCAGGCTTGAGACCTCCTAGAAAATACACTGGGTATTGTTCTTCAGAGAGTCCACGAGCCTGTGAAGATACATACTCAAATCGGAGTTATCACTTTTTCTTCCTCTGATTCAATGGCTCTCCTCGTTGAATCTGACAGGTCGGACCAATTATAGGAACCAGAATTTACAGGTAACAAAGTGTATGATTAATAGCAAATGCCTGAGCTTAAAGCTCTTACATTGCTGGAAATGCAGAAAGAAAAGGTTCAACCAGAGTGATATGAACTCCTAAACCAGAGAGCAACTGTCCTGACAAACTTTCTGAATGCCTCTCAACTTCCCCTCCCTCTCTTTTAACAGAAAATCCCTTAAACTAAGGGAATATTCTAACTGGCTCTTATTCTCACAGCTTCTATAAACTTCTAGAAGTTGTACTGATGTGGATTGAGGCCAATGATTGGATCATCACACCTATGAAAACTCAGTATTCTATCAGAGTACGTGCACTGTATTCTAGAAGGAAGAGAGAAAAAGAGGGAGCGATGAGTTTGTGGCATCACTAAATTCCAGGGGGTTTAGTTATGCGAGGGAGAGGCTAGGTGAATGGAATCACGCTTTTGGTTGCAAAAGTTTGTTAGGAGAGAATGTCTCTCTTGTAGGAGTCTAATGACTCTGGTTGATCCTTTTTTTGATTGTAAGCTTTTTGTTGCTGAATCAATTGATAAATAAATACACATGTTTCCATATTCATAACTTGTGCGATATGCTGACATATACACCGACGTCAAAATTTTGATGTTCAAGAATAATTGATTTCTCTTTAGATTAATTATATAATTATTAAACTATTCATTCTATAATTCTCATTGTCTTTTAGTTTGACTTTTGAATTTCCATGTCTTACAGTGTGCTGTCAACTTCAGTTCAGAGGACATTCCAAATGGCATCGGTTTTGGAGGAAAAGTAAATCACTTAGGGTTATTTATCTCAGCAAACTTTGATCAAGGACATACATTTTCATGTTCAACATTTGGTAACCCCTGCCTCTCCAAAACCAACAGAATAATACCTGAAATAATAGAATGCTGGGGAGTGACTCAAGGTGTACAAAGCAAGAATGATGGTGTTAAGGGAAGTGTACTTGAGAGGTTTAAGGAAGATCGTCATATGCTCAATATGGTAGGGCTAGCGAATTCGAGCGAGTAAATTATTGTCAATATATAAAATTACCGTCGTCTTTGTAAATAAAAAAATTGTTTGTTTTTTCTTGGAAGTCCTTGTGTTGCAAGTCATCCACAATTTGTAATCTCATAGACAATGGTTATCTTGAGATATTGTACTCAATTTACCATTGGAGATTACTTACAATTTTTCTATTACCATTTTATCCCTTTCCATCTTGAACCCAACAATTCTGAATTGGTTATGTAACTAGATACGTTTGTATACATAGTTTGTATTCTTACAAATTTTAATTTAAGTATATCTATTACGGACTTAACTGGATACGTTTGTATACATTGAAATGAATTGGTTTGATTTAAGTAAAAAACAACACATTGAAAATTGGGTAAGGATCATCTCTTCTATTTTTTCCTTCCTTACGCTATCTCGAAAATTTTATGTAAATTACCATCTTTTTTCAATTTTATTCTCATAATAACCATCATTTTCACATGTCTCCATGAAGCTATATTTGGGCTTAACTCAAATTGATTTGAATCATTGTTTCTTCTTGATTCAAATTAAAACATCATAAGATCCATTTTCCATGCTTGATTTAAATAGATGTTTCTTTGGTGAAAAATATGTGAACATATGGGTGAATCTCATAGAGACACAAATGTCAATTTGTCCTCTCTCCTTAGTGTGTCTATACCTATCAACATTAATTTTTCTCTTCTTTTCTAGAATAGCCTCTTGAGTGTAATCCATGTCATATTCACTTCTTTTTGTTGCATCTTATTTTTGTGCAATTTGTTGTTAGAGAGAGAGAGAGATGATTAATCTTGTTGTGTTGTTCATGATTAGTCAAGTTCATGATAACATTCAAGAATCAAGACTCATTTACCTAGAAATTTGAGAGAACCTTGTGTGTGTGTTTTTCATTCACATTCAACTAATCTCTTGACTAACACCTTGTGTTTTTATATTGTTTGTGAGATATTCTAGCACTATTCATCAACTTCATCCTTAGTATTTTTCCAATGTTGAGGACCTTCATCTCTAAATATTGAATCATGAAGGAGACTAGTGGTACATAAGGGTATCTAATGTTTTTTGTGTGAAGTTTGTTGTTTGTAACAGGTGCATGTATCATTTCTTGAATGTAGTTTGGTCTTTATTGTTGTCTATTAAGGGGATAACTTCAATATACTCCAAGGAAAACTTTGGCGAGATCAAGTATCAACTATCTGTAAGACGGAGTTGGAAGTTATCCTTCTTTGGTGGAGTTGGAGAAAGATTGCTCATACACAAAGTTAGGAGTTGTCCAATCAATGTTTAGCTAATGACAATCGCTCGGACAAGAAATTAGTGAAATCAGATGAATTGTCACACACAAATACTTGAGGCAGGTTTTGGATAACAAGGATATTGGATCAGATCCGTTAGAAATCTTGTTTTTGTTAGCAGTTTGCGTGTTTGTATCAACAGAGAGGATTATTGTGTTATAGTTCGTTGTGACCAAAATGCTTGTATTGAACTTATCAAAATATTGGAATACCATGATTATTTTTCAGTGGTTAATTAACACCATTAAATAGTGGAGTGGGTAAAGAGAAGACGAACGATGAACCACTAAATATCTCTATGTATATTTTCTTCTTTCCTTATCTCATTTATTTTACTAGCATCAATTAATATCATTATTGCATTATTACATAATTGCATTGATTGCAAGTCACATAAGTTAGACTATGCTTATAGAGATTTTATGTATACGCTTAGGTTTGTGGAGGATCAATATTGTAGAATCATCATGAACCCAATTATGGCTTGATAGAATATCTATGTGAAGAGTTTTCAAATCGCTTTGTTTAAAACGACTATGATTGTCTTATGTTTGAATTGCATTAAAAGCTAGCACTTAGTAACCTCATGTATTATTTCGTTTGATATAATTCATTAGGGTGCTTCCAAACTCTTTTGTTTTTGTGTTTTGCTTTCGCGCTTATTAAAATCTCTGATTTTTTATGGGACCTAAATGTTTTTGAAATTGTCTTAAAGAGAAATGTATATTCAACCCACTTCTGGATCTCTTTGTGTCCATACTTTCACCCAATAATTGGTATCTGAGCGGGTTTTTTAATCAAAGTCTTACGACTCCAAAAGTTGAGGATATGGTCCATTCGATCTTAAACGAGTTTTTCTAATCATTTAGAAGCTTATGCAATTGAGTGAATTCCAATGAATCTACATTGATTTATTAATGTATGATTATTCATTGCATGCATTACATAAATTAACTTAAAGTAAAACATTGCTAGTATATTCTTAAATTGTATTTAAGATATTCTCTAAGTTTTGATTCATCCAGGATTGAACTGACAACATTTTGAGGTATGTGTAGTGTAATTGGAAACCTGACATTATGTCTTGAAGTTTGCTCTTAATTGATCCTAATCAAATATGAACATGCATTCACTATACAACATGTTGCATGTTTTGTGAGATAAAAAGAAAGGAACAAAAAGCATCTTCTAACTTATTCTTCCAAGGTTATTGTAAAAATAAGATGAAGGTAGTTTTATGGCTATTGCCCATGATTCTCTGAAGTTTAAACAACTACAAAAGATTCAAGGATACAATATATTCCTTGAAGTTCTACCAATCATCAAAGAGTTGAGTCAGTTATTCGGGATTGACAAGTTGTGTCAATTAGTGATAATCAAACCATTGTCGTTCAAAGTTTGTCTGAAGCCTTATGAAAGAGAGTTTGATAATATTCTTCAGATGTGCAAAAGGAGATTATGTCCAATTAGTATATGATTATTCATATTTCAAAGCATATGATATTCTTGTTCTTGATTACTTATCATTCTTGTGTGCAACAAGTTAAGCCCATATCATCTAAATTGGTAATGATCGTTCTAACCTTATTTTATTTCTTTTTTTGTATAGATGGTTGTATTTGTTCTATTGACTAAATGTGTTGTATACTTGAAACATGTTTATGTATGTTATATGTTTGGGCATTTCATGTCTTAATCACTGAAACATTGGATCATGTAATTTTTATTTCGTCCGATAATTGCATTCATGCATCATCATTTGATTTCTTGTGCATTATAATTATTTTTGCTTTCACAACAAAATGCATTAAAATGACTCATTTTTCTTTATATTCATGCATATCATTAAAGATCATTTTTCATTTACATTAAAGATATTTCTCATCATTAAAATGAATTGAATTTAAAACACATCATTTTATCAAGTTTTTTTCCTTTAAAAATGAACTATATGATTTGAATCAGTCTTTTTTGCCTTTGAATCTGATATGAATCAAAAGCTTGAGACTTGAAACATTTTAGGGATGTTCAATTTGATTCGAATAAGCCATTGCACTTGATTCAAATCAAAGTGATTTTCTCTTAAAAAATAAAACTCGTGATTCGAATCAACTTTTACACATGATTTAAATCAAAAACTGAAAAGCCACGTTTATTTTTTGAATGCCATTCAATTTAGTGTAGTTCCAACACTAGAGTCTGATTATGCCTCTGAAAAAGATTTTGCATCTGTAGGTGATTCTGACTCTGACTTTAAAAACGAGTTTGGCTCTGAAGATGACTTTGACTTTGAATGTGAGCTCGAATTTGATAGTGGATCAGATTCTGAAGGTGATCCAACCTCTGAAGGTAGAGCTTTTGAATGTGGTCCTACTTCTGAAGGTTTCCAGAGGCCACAAAAAGTTATAGAGATGCCAAGGAAACTTACAGACTTTGAGATTCTGCAAGATATTGAGATTTTTTTAAAGGATAAGCCATAAAAAGTTCAATGATGGTGGAATCTGAACCTGTCAGCATCAATGAGGCTCTGAAGAAGAAGGTGTGGGTGAGCTCCTTGAAGGAAGAACTTGAGACCATTAAAAGAAACAATACATGGGAATTAATTGTTCCACCTCAGAACAAGAAAGCCATCAGTGTGAGTTGGGTTTTCAAGATAAAGCTGGAGCCTAATGGTTTAGTTGCTAAGCATAAAGCAATGTTAGTGTCTACCGTGAAAATTGGTAAACAACAGTTGGTCTTCCAAATCTTAGAAACTTTGGTTACTCGCAGGATCGAACAGATTGATCCTAGAACAATGCTAATTGATTATTTATATAAAGTCTAGAAAAGCAATGAACACTTCAACATAGTTCATGATAAAATAGTTTGCTTTCAAAGTGTAAATGAAAGATAAAATAGAAAAGACTTTAGATCGAAATGCTGGTAAAGAACATAAAGTAAACTGGACAAGTAAAGATAAATTATTAGTGATGAAATTTGATAAATTGCATTAACATAAAGATGGTGTTTTTACAACGTACATTCTCTCACACTCTTTTCTCAAACACTTGATACTTTGAGTAAAATAGAGTATTTGTACACAATTGAACACACATAATCCCTTCATAGAGATCTCCTATTTATAACAAATGAAAATAACTTCCTCTAACAGCCTATAAACTAAATCATGACAAGTGTCGCTCTGCATGTATTTGCGCTTTAAACGCGCTCCATGTGTCCTCCTTTAAACTGGATAAGAACACAAAATTCCTTCCATTATTTGAATTCAAATCCTATGTCGAAGACACCTCCAGTAGTGTCCTAGTCGAACTTAGACCTTCCACTTAGCAAATATTTTCTAAGTCCAGAATTATGTACTTCAATATTCCTTTTTCCCAATGACTCATTTGAGTAGTCTGCACAAAGGTTTTCTTGTCGAAGCCTTCAATTTTCCATAGAATTCTTATGCTCTAAAATAACGTAAAAAATAGGCGGAGAATTTAGGAGCTAACAGGTAGTAGCTAAAAGATTCCTACAAAAGTCTATTTTAGACTACTTTAAAGTGTTTGCGTTTGTAGCTAGACATGAAACCATAAGGTTGGTTATTGCTATAGTTGCAAATAGGATTTGACATCTGATACTCTTAGATGTAAAGTCAAATTTTCTAAATTGTTCATTAAGAGAAGAAGTTATGTGTTACAACCTCCTGGATTTGTGAAAGAGAACAAAGAAGGGATGGTGTACAAGTTGCATAAGGCATTGTACGGGCTGAAACAAACTCCAAGATTTTGGAATATGAAGATTGATTCATTTTTCAAGCATTTGGGGTTCAAGAAAAGTAAAATGGAATATGGTGTGTATGTGCAACATACTTCTGATAGAAATGTGATTTTGACGTGTCTTTATGTGGATGTCATACTTCTGACAAGGAGTTGTACTTTTGAGATATACAAGTTCAAGAAGGTGTTGATGAATGCTTTTAATATGAATGACCTTGGAAATATGGTATATTCTATGGATGGAGATTCTGCAATATGAGAAGGGAACTATTATGCACCAACTGAAGTATGAACTTGAGCTGCCGAAGAGATTTGAGTTGAGGGGTTATAAGTCACCAATCACACTTGCTGAGACAAATCATAAGCTAGACTCTAATTATGACAGAGAGGATATATATGATACATCATTCAAATAATTTGTTGGCTGTTTGAGATATCTCTGTAACACCAGACCTGACATATGTTATGCAATTGGAATGGTGAGTAGATTTATGAGTAAACCAAAGTGGGCACATTACAAAGTTGCAGTAAAGGTATGAGGTATGTAAAAGGAACTTTGAGGCATGAATTTTGTGTCCATCTAGAGTGTCAAATGCTGTTGAGTTTATATGCTACTTAGACTTTGACTGGTGTAGGGGCATAGTGGACAAAAGAAGCACTACAAGATACATGTTTATGTATACCAATGGTTGCATTTCCAATATGTGAAGTTGAACATATATCTGGTACATTGTCAGCTTGTTAGATTGCTTAACTGATGGATTTGCTGCAGGAACTAAAGTTCAAGGTAAGCAAACCAATCAGATTGATGATTGACAACAAATCTGCCATAAGTTTTGCTAAGAATCCAATACTGCATGGAAGCAACAAGCACATTGATACCAAGTATTTTCTACGCAATTAAGTTCGGAATGAAGTACTTGAGGTTATTTATATCAACACTTAAAAAGAACTTGAAGATGCGCTGACCAAGACAATCAAAACTGAACACTTCATTTATTTGAGAGATGAAATTAGTGGTGTGGATTTTTCAAACTTAATTATGAATTAAAGGGTGATATAAGATGTAATTCATTTTACAAATTCATTTGAGTTTCATTTGAATTTGTATCAGTGTTTAATTTAAATTTAATTTCAATTAACTACTGATTATAAGACTTCTTTCATTTTGAGAAAGAAATAATTAGAAAATCATTTCTCTCTTTCTTTTCTCATTTTTTCATCTTTTCAAAATCTCGTGCATTGTTAATTAGATTTTCATTATTGAATTCCAACACTGAGTAATGCTAACCAAACCTTACCATTGACATCCCTATTCGTGTTAAATCTTTAATCTAACTTTTTTTTTACTATAATTTGAATGTTGGTCGGAAGATAAATACAATATGACTAAAAATTATTTTATACAAGATTTAAGTTCAAATTTTCTTATCTATAGATTTATTCAAAACAAAATAAAAATTAGTTTATAGATGGACTTTTCTAAATCAATGTTTTTTTGTTTGTTTTTAATCAATGGTTAATATCCCTCCTTACCATAATATCTAATCTCAACCGTTGATTAAATCTTACCCTCCCAAACCCTAACCCCTTTAGTACCTTCCGCCTTTCTCTCATTCTCTCTCTGCAAGTCTCTCTCTTCCAACCGCCGTTTGGATAGCCAGCCACCGCCTACTCCGGCGACCTAAAAGAACTTTCGAACCATCATCGCATACAGACTCTCCGTGCTACTGCACCGTCACTTTTTACTCTCTACACATGGACACTGGTGCAATTGGAAATTCCGTCAACAAACTCAAGACTAGTAGAATGGAAAATGATGAGTTTGCAGATGAAGATGAAGATTTCGTTGATGATTCTGATGATGAAGAGCTTGAACCTATCACTCTTGGTTTTTTGGAAAAGCCGAAAAATCGTTGGACTCTTTCCCGTCAGTTTTTCCCAAGCAAAGCTGGTGGACTCCCGGTAGTTTACCTTCTCAATAACTCTTTTGAACTCTTCTGATTCTGCATTGTTTTATTCAATTAAGGATTTAAGGCACTGTTTGGATTAGTAGCTTAATTAAGTGCTTATAGTGTAATGTAAGTGCTTATTATATAACAGCTTATAGTGTAAGCTATTTTTATGATAAAAATTAAAGTGAAACTGTTTTTATATAAGGTGTAAACACATTCTTTTATTGGTTTGATTATAGTTTACATTGTTTCCATGGCCATGTTTGGATTGATGAACTAGAACGAAGCGGAATGAAACATGATGAAATGGAATGAAGTGGTGCATAGCGGAATGGAACAGAGATTCCATTCTATTGATTGTGTATTTTTTTTTTTTTTTATATAATTTGACGGAATGGAGCAGAACTAGTTAGTTCATTCCATCACATACACCTCCAAATTGGGGGAATGAAAATTGAAGGATTGGATGGAATATGATGGAATGGATTCCATCTCCAATCCATCCATTATTTGCAAATCCAAACAATGGGATCTGATTATATACCATTCCATTCCATCAAATTCCACCGATCCAAACATAAACATAGGGATATAAATTTAGTGACTCATTTGCATTTCAACTGATAAGAGAGTCCGTGTTGAAGATAATGTGTTGGTAGCATAATTCATTCCAAAGAACTTATATAAATAATCTAAAATTAACTTATGGACATGTTATAAGCTGTGTTTTGGTAAGCTTAGATAAGCTCAAATAAGCAAATTCAAACAAGCCTTAACCACTAAAGACCCCTGCTACATATCAATAGTTTTTTTAGAATAAGAAAGAAATGATGGGAAATTCTAGCTTGTATTATATGGAGAGAACTTTTCTTTAGAACAGGAAAGAAATAATGGGAAATTCTACTTGGGTTATATGGAGAAAACTTTTCCTAGAATAGATAGATAAATAGATAGATATTTAATTATTGAATAATAGTGAGTTTCTATGTCTAATGGTTATATGATCCGTTATATGAAAAATAGGCTTGGCTTGATCCTATGAATATTCCAACCGGGAAGTCTTCTGTGTGTGACTTTTGTGGAGACCCTTTACATTTTGTGCTTCAGGTATGCAGCTCAAACTATTACTTGCTGTGGTTATTGTCTGTCTCCTACCCTGGATCATCAAAAAATTTAATAAACCCTTGAACTGCTAGGTTTATGCACCAGTTGTTGAGAAGGATAGTACATTTCACCGGATGCTATTTGTTTTCATGTGTCCTTCCATGACATGTCTTCTCAGAGATCAGCATGAACAATGGAAACGCAATCCAGAGAAACCATCTCGAAGGTATTTGATCAACCTCAATGAACCAAGTTTTCCATTCGTTTTAGTCCCTTTGACTGTTGATCTCTGATAAAGTAGTGTTTTGTGGTGAAGTGTGAAGGTTTTCCGTTGCCAGTTACCTCGGATTAATCCTTTTTACATGAGTGAATGCCCCAAATATGATGGAAACGACAAACCTACTGGCAATGGAGGTTAGTTTACTCGTCATCATCATAATGTATTTTTCTCATTTTGCTGAAAATAATTCCATTTTATGTTATTTGGTAGGATCATTTATACAATTTCCTTGTGTCCCACTTTGATGAATGCTTAACTGTTAGTAGTTTATGTCTCGAGGACAATACCTGATCATAATTGTTCAGGGGTCCTTTACTTTGATTTGATTATGATAGATTGTTTTTTCGGTTCAGGTCTTTATTGTTCAGCCTTCTTAGTTGTGTATGTTTTGTAATTGTCTTGTTGTAAACACTAGTATGAGAGCATTAGAAAGAGTTCAGGAATCAGGATTACTTGTTTAGTTGTTATCTATCTTTATGCTACGACTTTGAGTCAAATGAAAAATCATAATACTACTGCTGCACAATAGCACCATGCTTTTATTAGGAAAAAACTAACATGATGTTGTGTTATATTTCAATTTTAAGCCTAAAACTTTAACATGATGCGTATTGGAATTTGAACAGACTTTTATTTTCCGTGATCTGTGGTTTTAGTTTATCACTGATTTGTTCCATGTCTACCTCTATTCTAATCTGAATGAAGATTTTCTTTCTTTCAGCTGCTCTATGTGATTGGTGTGGTATCTGGAAAGGAGACAAGCTCTGCAGTAGTTGCAAACAAGTGCGGTATTGCTCTGAGAAACACCAGGTAACCAAATTGCTTATATGTGTAATAGTTTTCGCTCCTTAAATTTGATTCCTATAACATTCTCCCTCTTTCATTATACAGTCCATGAGTTGGCGTGCAGAGCATAAAATTGCTTGCCAGCAAATAAAAGTTTCTTCACTTGCTAATGGACCCAACAAAAATGGAACCACCTCGTTAGAGTCTCGTAAAGGTCACAATGGTTTAAAATTTATATGTTCTTGCAGAGATTGTTTGCTTCCTGCTGATAATAAAAATATTCTCAATTTTTTAGACGAAGTCAATAAATTATAAAACTAAATTTTAAAAGTGATTTCTATTTAAACGTAAATGACTATAATATATATTAGAGATTATAATACATATCATAGAAAGTGAAAAGTGCATGGATCCCATTTCAAAATAAAGTATATGACTATAATATATATTAGAGATTACTATTTAAACTTTTATGATAATATCTACTATTAGCTTCATGCTAATTCACATCTTATGGATAATTTACTCTACAACAGTTGGAAACAAAAACATATGGCCTGAATTTGAGATCATCGAAGATCAAAGTGAATGTAATGTAGATACATCTGAGGATAATACCTTATCTAATTCCTTGATCTCAAGGAATAGGAGTGATGACACTATGAATTCACTCATGGATAGTTTTCAGGTATTAATTTGTTTTCACTGAAATTATATTCCTTTTTTTTAAGTATATTATTTGCTAACTAAATTGTGTGAATAGGGTGATGATGACAAAAAGAGTTGGGCCCACTTCCAGGAACGCATTGCCAATGCACCTGAACAAGTGTTGAGGTAACCAATGTTTAGTATATTTAGAGAGGTTGAACGATTTAAGATCGGTCTTATGTGACATTATTTTCTCCACAGGTATTATAGGAATTCTAATGCCAAGCCAATTTGGCCTATTTTAAGTGGTCGGCCATCCAAAGATGATATCCCCGAATGCAGCTATTGCGGTGGGTCCATGTGTTGCGAATTTCAGGTAGTTATTGTTTCATTCTGTATGTACTGCCATTTATCTTGTTTGGTCAACCAAATATTCTCTGCTTCTCTCTGTTAATACCGAGTTGTTAATGTTGGTTTTTCCAGATTTTGCCACAACTGTTGTATTATTTTGGGGTGGAGAATGAAACAAACTCTTTAGATTGGGCTTCGATTGTTGTGTACGCATGTGAAGCCTCTTGTGAAGCAAGTTTGCCTTACAAGCATGAATTTCCTTGGGTTCAACTTTATTCACCTTCTGCTGCTGCCCAATATTGAAATTTTTGAGAGTGAAAAGATATATTTTCCAGCCTGGGTAGGAAGTAAGTATAAGATATGATTTTCTTCATTGCTTCAGTCAATAATTTTGGATTATGACAGGGTCTTGTGTAGTTTATATGCTTGTTTTTGCGTATATGTTGGAAGAAATTTTGTTTAGAAATTTTGCCCTAAACAGAGAGAAGAGTATATAGTTTATTTTATTCAATTTTTACATAGAATGTATTCCATGTAATTCTGCCAAGAGATTCTTACACCAATTTCACACCTTTTCCATCTCTTTTACTCATTATATTATTCACCACTCAACTTTTTTAAATCTAATTCCTTTCTGTAATATTAAAACAGTTAAAGGTATACTTACAAATATGATATTTTGTTCAAAAATTAAAATTGTACCAAAATCAGGGTAATATTTGCTCCTATATATTTTATGTATTTTGCATCATGGATACACTTGTCCAATGTTCTTTTCAATCCAGAGAAAAATAATTTGTTTTATCTATCGAGACCGGTTAAGAAATCAAAATTTAGTTTGCAGCAGATTTTATATGCATCGCCACCTCAAGTTTAGAGGCTACTCAACTGCTATTTTCTTGAAGCTCTAATTGTTGGCTTTGTTGTCTCAACCTGAGGTATTCTAAAATTCCAAACACCATAGATTTTAGTGTTTCTGAGGTTATTTTGAGTTATGGTAAAGGGGAGTTAAAATTCTGTTGGTTTAGTAAATTTTATAGAAGGCATTGTGAGAGAGAGAACCGATTGATACAGCCGAATGAGAAAACCACATAATGTGTAATTGGACGTGGGTAATGAAGACTCCGAAGGAGATTTGAAGTAAATTGAAGATTCAATATATGTCTAACACGCTAACGAACAAACTATTTGTGAAGCAGCTACTAAAGAGTTTGAAGATGCATGCAACATCCAATTTCCAATACCCTCAACAAAATAATTATTAATCTAGTGAGGTTTGGGGTGAAGGTGATGACAAAGACAAGGCAATTGTTTTCTTGTGTTCATTATAACATTCTTATGACTATTCGGTGACGATTCTTACTGAAAATACAATATCATATTTATTGCAATAAATACTACACTCTTGTTTAATTCTCAAATGAGACATGAATTAGACAAGTAACAAGTTCGAATGTGAAAGAACCAATGGTAGGGATGAAAATAGGTTAGGCTTTATTTATAAGGTCTGAGTTTAACCTACGATAAATTTAAAAGGTCTGAGTCTGATTTATGATTTATTGTAGGGTTTTTTTTTATGACCTAAACTTTTTAAAAGTCTGACTTGATTTGAAAGTCTATTTACAAGTCTTTTTCTCATTAAGATTTTTAATTATTTCATATTACTTAAGAAACTTTATAGGCTAACCTATATATGTATATATAAGTCAACATAAACCTTTGTTCTAATATATATATATATATATATATGCATATATAGGGTAATATATTTATCATTTTTTCTAATATATATCCATATATAGGACAATCTATTTAATATATATGAAAATATAGGTCGGTTTATAAGATTTCATAGGTTTTTTAATAGTCTAAGTTTGACCTATATATATGAAAATATAGATTGGTCTATAAGATTTCATAAGTTTTTTAATAGTCTAAGTTTGACATATTTAATTAAATAGACAAAAAAAAATTAAGTTTGATATTTTTATTAAAAAAACCTGATTTAACCTAATCTTAAGTAAGCTAGACTATAAGTTACCGTAGGTCAACCTGACCTATTCCTACCTCTATGGAACAACAACTAAATATGCTTTGAAAAGAAGGTGTATAAATCTAAGAGTATAAAAACAGTATAGAGCAACTAAATATGCTTTGAAAAGAAGGTGTATAAATCTAAGAGTATAAAAACAGTATAGAGCTTTAGTTGCAAACATATGAGATATTTAAAGATGGAATATCCACACAAAAAATCCATCAACAATTGTTAGTTGTCTAAGTGGTTATTGGTGATTGATGATGCATTTAGTAGGAAACATCACAATTCGATTCTTGTAAATGCGATTGGGAGAAGCTGAAACCATTTGATGTCAAAATTGATTTTCAAATCCTATAAATCGGTTCAATAGACTATACTAATTAAAAAAAAACTATGAAGTTCTACAAATGTGGTATAAATTGATGACTCATGTAGTGATGGAGATGTACCGTGTGTTCATATTGAAAATGCATAAAAGTGTAGATTGTTGACTTTGAATGTTACTACATGACAACACATCAATAATTGATTCACCATATTCAAGTATTCAAAGTAAAGTAGTTTTAGATTTAGCATTTCGATGGTGATAAAGGTTATTTCAATACTAGAATGAGAAAAATGAAAATTCCTATAGACGATGGAAAAGTGTGGATGCTGAATGGTGTCACATATCTATTCTATAATTGAGAATGAATTTATTTCCTCTAAGTATCCTACATGCAAATAATATATTTTTTATAGTTCTAATGCAGATAAGGGAATTATGAAGTTCAACAAGAGTCACTTGACAATTATGAGAGAAAATGATCGTAAAGATAACATCTACAATTGGAAAGTATCATTCTAGGTGATGTTATATCAATTAACTTTGATAACGTGCAACCAAACTTTAATAATGATGCAACCAAACTCTGATATATAGTTAGGCATAGCAACATAACCCATAATCCGTAGATATTACATCAATTAACTTTGATAACATGCAACCAAACTCTGATATATAATTAGGCATAGCAACATAACCCATATATATATATATATATATATATATATATATATATATATATATACATATATATATATTCGAATTTGTCTTGAAGTTAATGGAAAAAATCCATTTTGATTGAATTTAGATTTGAGTTTGAGTTTTTACCTATTAAAAAATACGAGGACGAATCGGATAATAGGAATACTAATACCCACACAGAATCCGCCTCATTTATTTTATTATATATATTATTATTTAGTTTTGTTAAATTAGAATATTAAATATGTGTTTTGATTTTTTTATTTGTATTAATTATTTAAAATATTTAAAATTTAAATTTTTTGAGATTGTTTTATTTTATTATTTATAATGTAGTATGATTTAAAAAAATAAATATTTTTATTAAAAAAAAGTTGATTTTACTAAATAAATGAATGGTGTTAGGTGGGGATACCTGAACCCGTTTTGGACGAGTTTAAATTTTAATTTTTCATCCCCCGTTTGGATGTGATAGGGAACATGGATTATTTGAGAAGTCGGATTTGGGGAAGTAAAAACCATTTTCGTCCCGTTGCGATGCCTACACATGGTCCTTTTAGTGAGCATGTAATGATGGAGTTTATATGAGAAATCTAATGAAGGATGTTTGCTGTAGTAGGATGAATTTGTGCAGGTATTTTGTACTTGGGAAATAATGTTGTATTCAATTTAAGATCGAAAGAGAGAACTCTAGACTATGTGCATTTTGATATGTGAGAGCTTTTAATGAGCATTTTATCGGTGGTTCTTGATATTTATTGAAATTCATTGATGATTTTTTTCCCCAATGTTTGAATATATTTCTTGAAGAAAACAATTTGAAGTCTTTTATCAACTTCAAGTTGTGAAAGATAATGGGTCCGTTTATTTTGTTTTTTTTTTAAAATAATTTTTTTAGTGTAATATAGTTTTGTGAAAAAAAATTTATAAATTTTTTTTTCATAAAAGCTTCCGATGAAAATTATATTTGAATAATTATTCTTAAAATATTCTTTTAGATATTTCATTATTTTATCAGAAAAAAATGGATATCAAAATTTTAAAAAAATCACTTAATTTTGAAGCTATTTCAAATAGATTTTTATAAAAATCATTTTTGAGATACAATTTTTTAAAAAAATTATGATTCCGCCTATGTTTTGATCTTCAATAATATATATTTATGTTGTACGATATCAAAATTGATCTTATAATTTAGAAAATTTGAATATAGAAAAACTTGTAATATTTTAAAAAACGATTTTACAAAATCCATATTTTAAAGTTAAAACAAACTGATCCAGGAATAGAGAATAAATTTAAAAAAAAAAATTAAGTATTTAGAGTCACATAAGACAAAATAAATTGATTCAAACTTTTGAAAATTTTGTGTAGAATCCAATATTCATACTTTTTTTCTAGAAGAAACCACAACAAAATAGTATGAAAGAAATAATGGCATGTCTTTAATTTAAAAGAAACAATATCCTTAGTTAAATGTTTGACTCTCAAAGGGTTAATGGCCACACACAATTAACCCAACATGTTATCTCATAAATAGGCCACCAGAGGCTTAAATAAAGAAAAGAGTTAAATATGTTTTTCATCCCTGTAAATATATCAAATTTCGGTTTTTGTCCTTCTATAATTTCCGTTCAATGTTTCGTCCCTCTAAAGTTTTTCGTCCCCGAATTTAGTCCTTGTCGTCTATTTGAGATGACGGACGCTGACATGGCAAGTGAATTGACATTTTTTTTTTAATTTTGTTAAACGTTAATGCTGATTTGTTAGCCACACATGATTCAAGTCCTTATAAAATACTTTGCTCTAATTTCATTTCAATTTCTCACGCTGACTTTCCAAGCATTTTCAACTCTTGGTCTTCATCATTTTTCTTTGTCACTCTCATAGGTAAACCTTTCTCTTTCACGCAGCTTTTGTTACTATTTTGAACTGTTTGTGTATTTAATGGTTATGCTTTTATCAAGTTGTAGTTCGTGGACAAGGTTGTGGTCCCAAACATCTTTTTTGGAAGCTTCTGCAAAGGAGTGGTCCCTCGACAAGGAAAAATAAGGTAGGTCCACTTTCTCTCACTTAGAATCTGATTTATCACGAAATTTGTGGTAGATATAGTTGTTTAATGTAGGTTGTTGAGTGCTTTGAATGTTTTTTAGGGTTTCTTTGTGGGTCCAATATTAATTGTAATATATGTTTGTCAATGTAGGGATGAGGTTCTTTAAAGTAATATTTTTCATTAAGGGTTGTTTTGTAAAAGACACTATGAAAAAGTATGTTGGTGGAGATGTGTATGCTTTTAAATGATAGGATGGACAATGTTGGTTTATTTCTAATGCATGTGATTTAATCAAGAGTATGGATCCTGGCTTTGAGTATACTAGGGTTAGAATGTGGTGGAAACATGCTGAAGGAACCATAGAGAATGATCTAAAACCTTTTAGGGATGATAGTGATGCTTTTGAGATGAGGTCCTTTATGAACGATTCCAAGGATGATGTTGAAATCTACGTTGAAGACAAACCAAGTGAGGGTGATGAAACATTTATGGAGACTGCTAGAAGAAGGAACAAATGTCCAATACCTGAACCTGAGGTTGATTCTTGTAATGAAGATGACTATTCTAGTGATGAGTCATTGAAAGATATCAAGTTAAAAGATAGTGAAGAGGAAATGATGAATCATATTGATGATGGGTTTGATGATGGTATTAATGAGCAATATGATACCCACTCATCAGTGATAAATGCTGATCACGCAGGGGCTGGTTCTAGTCATGTTGTTAAAGAAGGACTGATTACTCCAGAGATGTGTAAATAACATGTTATTGAAGATGATTATTCAACATATGAGCTAGATAGTGGAGCTGAAGATGGTAGTGATGATGATAGACCAAAAAGATGTTAGGTTTAATGCTGCAAATGGTTTATCTAAAGACTATAAGTTCAGTTTGGGCATGGAATTCTCATCACTTAAACAGTTCAAAGAAGCTATATTGGAGCATAATGTATTGAATATGAGGGATGTTAGGTTTGTGAAGAATGATGTTGTGATATGTAGGGTAGTTTGCAAGGACAAAACTCAATATGATTATACTATCCTTTGTAGCAAAGTGTTGACATCTACTACTTTCAGAATTAAGACATTATATGATAAACATAAATGTGGTAGAATTTTTTTAAGATGAACATACAAACACCTGGTCCAAGTTTAAAACCAAGATTTGAAAGATGTTATATGTGCTTTGATGGATCAAAGCAAGCTTTGAAGAAAGCTTGTGGGCCTTTCACTGGACTTGATGGTTGTCATCTAAAGCATACGTATGGTGGAATCTTATTAATACCAGTGGGAAGAGATCCCAATGACCAATGTATGCCTCTTGCATTTGGAATTGTTGAAACCGAGTCAAGGGAGACATGAAGTTGGTTTATGCAATTACTCATTGAAGATATTGGTGACCATAGGATGTGTTTCATTTCTTACCAACAAAAGGTATTATACATCTTTGTGTATATTAGTTACGTCTGTGTGAATTTATGTTTATTGTGTTTATTATTTTTTTCAGGGGATGGTACAAGTATTTGAGGAGGAATATCCAGAATTTGTGCACAAATTATGTGTGAGGCATCTCTATGCTAACTTTAAGAAAAGGTTTGGTGGTGGTACCCTGTTTAGGGACCTAATGATGGCTGCAATAAAGGCTACCTATTTGGAAGCTCATGAACAATTCATGCAAAGGATCAAAGACGTCAACATTGATGCATTTGATTGGTTGGAGGCCATCCCAAAACCAAAATGGTGTAAGCATTCCTTTCCTTTGTTTTCCAAGTGTGATGTGCTCATGAATAATTTAAGTGAGTCATTTAATGCCACAATTCTTCTTCAAAGAGACAAACCTATAATTACAATGTTTGAATGTATTAAGTTCTATCTAATGGGTATATTTGCAACATTAAGGGAAAAGGTTAGTGGCTACAATGGCAGGATTATGTCTAAACCACTTAGGAGGTTAGATAGAGAGATAAAAAAGAGTGTTAGTTGGACAACAACTTATGCTGAACAACTAACATTCCAGGTGACTCATGTTATGTTCACTGATAGTTTTGTAGTGGATTTGAATAAGTGGGCATGTTCATGTAAGTTTTGAGACATCATAGGAATTTCATGTAGGCATGTAGTTCCTGCTATACATAGGAATGTGATGATCCCATAAACTATGTACATAAATTTTACCACTAGGAAACATATGTTAAATGTTATTCAGAATGTATTACGCCTTTGAATGGCCAGAATAAGTGGCCTAAAACGGATGACCCAGTGATATACCCTCTAATGTTCAAGAGAGACCATGGTAGGCCAAAGAAACTTAGGAGGAAAGAACCTGATGAAGGGGGCCAAGCAAAATGGAGAAGAAGTAACATAAACCATATGTGTAAAGTGTGTTTTGAACTTGGTCATAACAAAAGAACATGCAAGAAAAACAAACAGCTTGTGCCTGTTCTAGCAACAAGTCAAGCAATGCCTACTCAATCCAGTCAAGGAAATCCTACTCAATCAAGTGAAGTAATTCCTACTCAAGCTAGTCAAACAACTGATGTCAAATTGACACCTAAAAAAAGGTAAGGTCTAATTGTCCTATTGTGTTTGTTTATATTATGACTACATTGTAAATGTTTATATTTTTTATTCTGACAGGGAAGACCCAAAGGACCAAGGGAGGCAAAGGCACCAAAGGTACCAAAGGCCCCAAAGTTACCAAAGGCACCTAAGTCTATGAAGAATGCTATGTCTGAACCTGTGACTGAGGAAACTAACCATGCTAAGCTTGAGCCTGTGATTGAACATGTGAAGAATACTATGACTGAACCAGAGGTTGAGACTATGAAGAATGCAATGACTGAACCAGAGGCTAAGACTGTGAAAACTGCTATGACTGAACTATATCCTGAGACTGTGAAGACTGCAATGACTGAACCAGAGCCTGAGGAAATGCCGACTACATTGCCTGATCCTGAACCTGTACCAAATCCTAATCCTACCAACTTGGATGATACTATGGCAACATTGTTGGGGTCTGATGATGTACTGAACATTCAACCTTTGAGGGTTGACAAATCATGCATCAAAGCAACTAAACCTAAGCATGGCCCTTCAGGTCCCAAAGTTTTCTATGGTAAAGTTCCCAATTCTAAGAAAATGCCACCATTCAAGCCACATGGTATACGAATTTTCCTGTCACAACCAACCAACAGTGAGCCTCTGAAGTTTAAAACCAAGGGCAGGTACAAGACTACATCAGAGGGTTCAGTTGAGAATATGCAATCATATATGCTTAGGAGTTTGAAGACCAAGAATATTGTTAGCCCTGGAAAGAAGGATGATGATCCAATTATCATATAAGAAGAACTTTAAAGACCATGATTATTGTTTTGATTTCTGTAATGTTGTTTGTATTGTCTTTTGTAATGTTGTAATGTTGTTTCAAACTGATTATTTTGTTATGTCCTATGTTTTGGTATGTACTACATTTTGGTGTGCTCTTTGAAGCCAATGACTAATATCAGAATATGTCCTATGTGGCATACAGAATTGCATTAACTATTTCTACTATGAATGAAATCCATTTCAATCAAAGCTATTTTGGTTCATAATTATCAACATAGACAATTTGGTTCTAAATCAATCAGTACAATATACATCTCATTGCTTCTAAAATAGAAATTTGATTCATCATTATCAATATAGACAATTTGGTTCTAAATCAATCATTACATTGTACATCTCATTGGTTCTAAAACAATCAATGTATCAACAAAGAAAATTTGGTACAATCTCATTTCATTAAAATTCACTAATCTCAGAGCATTATACATCAAAGACATTAGGTACATTAAACTAAAACAACATCAGTACATTCAGCATTCACATTTCATTAAAAGGAATACATTGATCATCAATGACACAACAAGAAATATGAGCTTTATTTTCCCAGTCCAAGCCTCTGCTCTCAACTTAGTTTGCAGCTTCAAATTCTTCTTCTTGTACCATCATACAACTCCCTAAGCAACTCAATTGTCTCTAATTCCTTCAACCTATTCTTCTCTGGTACTTCAACAACATCAACATCTGGCTCGACAAGATCGTCATCCCAAACAAAAAGATTGCAAGTTTCTTCAAGCTTCCAATACGGGCATCTCCAAAAAAGCCTACCTTTGTTACGCTCATTTTTATAGACATTAGACACCATTCGAGCATCACAAGCACAATTCCTTCCCCGCCGGGTTCGTACATTGCAGCTTGACATGTTAATTTATTTTGAATCACTTGTCCTTGAACAAGCCATGGAAGAATTAGAAAACGAAATGAAACACGAGAAGAAAACAAATTGAATAAAGAACAATGAAATAAGTTACAAGAAAATGAGGAGAAGAAGAATGAGAAGCGAACTTTGATAACTCTGAACATATCAATTAGGTTAAAATTGAAAGAAGGACAATGCATAAATGGTTGAGGAGGATCATACATGTCTCATAATCCACACATGTATTACATTCACATATCAAAAATATAAAAAAATACCAATTCACTTGCCATATCAGTGTCCGTTATCTCAAATAGACGACAAAGACTAAATTTGGGGACGGAAAACTTTAGGGGGACGAAACATTGAACGAAAATTTTAGGAGGACAAAAACCGAAATTTGGTATATTTACAGGGACGAAAAATATATTTAACCCTAAAGAAAATATTTGTAAAAATATATTTACCCTAAAGAAATTTGGTATATTTACAGGGACGAAAAATATATTTACCATGCGCGTTTTCAAAATATCTCCAAGATTTTGGAGATATATTTTTGGACGCATCTTTTTTTTTTTATTTTGATTAATTTCGGAGATGTATCTCTAGAATAAATTCCTAGTTATATTTCCGGGACAAAACCAGAGACATAATGCATAAAAATGAACTTTGCAAACATAAAATCAGCATTCATAACATAAAATGAGCTTTACAATGATAATTTCGAAAGAAAATTAAATAATACATTTCAATAACCGGGTGAACGCATGCACATCTTCAAGATATCTTCGACCGCTCTTCGTAGCATCGCTTCGAACTCGAGCGTAATTTTCTCTTCGAAACCGAAATACATTCGCCACATCGCAATAACATCCTCCCGATTTTTGAGCTCAAATTTGTTGAACACGACGTTCCCTTCGTTGTCAATTGAAGGTAAACGATACCCGAGCTTCACAATCCTTCATTTGTCTCCGCAAGGTAGGAGGTATTGGATTTCGTCTAGGATATCTTCGAGAGAGGTGAGATCGATGAGTTTGAACGTCTTCCCAGGTGTTTTGCCTTCAGACTAGGAGACACTTGTGACATACCAACAAATCTTTACTTTACACAATTGAGACATTTTGAGTTTGTGTGAAACATAACACATGAAATCCCAAAATAAATTTTTCCTCTTTTTCACACTCTAAAAAAAGCAAAATGAATGGAATATGTCTTCTCGGTTATGTGAAACCAACCATCTCAAATAATAGAAGTCTATACTTGTTGATTTTGTAGATAGATTCAAGAATGAACATTGTCAGAAACATATTGAACAACTTTATTGAATTCAGATGAATTCAAAAAATATCTTTTGTCCACCTAAGGTACGTATTAGGGGTGTACATGGATTGGGTCAACCCACAAAATCCGGTCAAATCCACCCAAAAAAAATCTATAAATGTGGGTTCGGTCGGGTAATTAGGTGGATATGGATTTAAAAACTAAAAAATCCATTAAAAAATTCGGGTTTCGGGTAAACCCGGACCCAAATCCATAAAACCCACTAACCCACTAATCAAACACTTATTATTAAAATTTTAATAATCTTGATGAATATTAACTTAATTGTTACAATTTTTGTCTTTTGAATATTTACTATTTTAGTGAACTATAACTTTAACTGATTTTAAATATTCCACTCTTTTGTTATTTTGATACTAATACAATTTTATGTCATACAACTTTAATTTATTTTGTATTTTATGATGATTTTTATTAGTTAATGTTATCATTTATTATTTTATGATGTTAAAAATAATTAAAAATAGGTTATCCATTTTTATTTAAGAAGATAAAAATGTTCGAATAATTTTAATGAAAAAAAATATGATGATGCATCATTTAGTTATTTAATATTAATAAAATAGAAAAAATATTTGGGCAACCCGCTACCCAACCCAACCCAACCTGAAAATGAATGGATTTGCCCAAACCAATCCATTGATATTACAGGTGGTTATTTTACCTTACCCAAATCGGAGTGTTCTAAATGAGTTGGATATTGAATTTGACCCCTAGTACATATCATAGTACGCGAAGGGCCATCACCAAGAAGATATGCATTGTCAACAAATCTCTCGATAACATCACAGACTGATCAAGTAGAAACTCATACATTTTTATCGGATTTTTAAAAATATGGTGTCATCCCCAAATAGTATACCAAATTTTACTAAACATCTAGCATATATGCAAACTTGTTATATCGGTCTTATTTGAAATCTAGTATAAATGGAAGGAAAAAAAAAAGACAGACTTATTTGTGAATATTCACCCAAGTCTAGATAAATCCAAGATTTTACAAAAGTTTTAAGAAATCCGGAAAAATAAATTAAGTTTGTGTAAAATAAAGTAAAATAAAAAATAAAAAATAAGAGAATCAAAATAACTTATTTTAATAAATGAAAAAGGAAAAATACATTAATGTTGCTGAGTTTTGTAAGTTCAAGATGCTTTGCTTTAACATATTTGTAGCAACAGTACAATATTAAAATCAAAGTGAAGATGATAGATCCCTTATTCTAGCTTCTTTGGTAGTAAACAAAATCAAGACTGTGAGTATTGAAACATGTTAAAGGATGGATTAACAATGCTAAATCCTCCATCTATGAGCAAATTATGACCACTCACATACCTTGAATCATCACTAGCAAAATAAAGAGCTGCATTTGCCACATCATCAGTTTTAAAGGTTATACCCTTAAGATTAGCCAACGAGTTCATGGCACTTTCAAGCTCACCTTCATTACATCCAACAAACTGTGTTGCCAAAGGAGTTGCACAGGCATAAGGAGACAAACAGTTAACTCTAATCCCGAATTGTCCGAGTTCAACTGCTGCGTTTTTAGTTAAACCAACCACGGCATGCTTTGCGCAACAATAAGCATGGGAAGCAGCACCACCAACGTAAGAGCTTATACTAGAAGTGCTTATAATGCTACCTCCGCGAGACGGGATCATAGCTTGTGCTGCGTGCTTGATGCCGAGGAAAACACCTGTCACGTTGATGCTTAATACGCGTTCGAAATCTGCTTTATCGTTGTCGATGATACGGGAGTTGTTCGGGCCGCCTATGCCGGCGTTGTTGAACATGATGTCGAGTTTTCCGTATGTTTGTACGGTTGTTTCCACGGCGTTTTTTATTTGGTTCTCGTCGGTGACATCACAATGTATGTAGGAACATTGTGATGGTCCTATAGATTGAACAACTGAATCTCCAAGTTCATCTTGGATGTCTGCGATCACTACTTTGGCTCCTTGTTCGACGAATATCTCTGCAGTACGTTTGCCAATTCCACTGGCTCCTCCTGTAATCAACGCCACTTTTCCTTCCAATCTGCATAGATGAAAAAATTGTATTCACAGCAGAAAATACAAACAAGGTGTTTACTATAATGTTCAGATCATGAATCATACCTTTTGTTGATTGCTGAACTTGCCATGATTTTCTGTGAAAAAATGAGGGAAAAGTAGAAATTATCGGTATATTAGAATGTTGAAACGATCTTAATTAATAGCAATGATTAAGCAGACCAAAGATCCGTCCATATAATAAGAAATTATCCACTCCTATATGTTTTGTTTCATTCATACAATGCTATCAATGTTAACCAAGAAATACTGATACAAAAAGATACAGTAGTAATATTTTATTTATATAATAGTACTAATGTAATCCCAAACTCCAACAATATTTGTATGCATGTGTGTGTCTTGATCATTATTGTAGCTGATAATTCAATGTAATAAGCCAAAATTGGCTCCAACTATGAACTAAGAATAATTAGGTTGGAATCTTATCAATTCTCTTGTTTGCATCTTTTGCACGGTAGTTTTTATCAAAATATATATATATATATATATATATATATATATATATATATATATATATATATATATATATATATATATATATATACCCTATTTTAATTTATTTTTTGTTTTGATACTCCTATTTTAAAATCTGAAATTTTGATCTCTTGTTTTTAATTATTTTTATTATTGGTCCTTCTGTTTTCATTTTTTTTTATACTTTTGATCCTCTATTTTAAGTTTGTTTTGGGTTTTAGTCTCCTCAAATGGAAAAGAGGACCAAAAGTCATAAAAAATTAAAATTAGGAATCAAAATTTCAGATTTTAGAATGAGACCAAAAATAAATAAAAAATGAAAATAAAGGAATAAAATTTTAGATTTTAAAATAGGGGCATTAAAAGTAAAATAAAAGGACCAAAATTGCAATTAAATCCAATATTTTAATGGATTAGATGATTTATCAAAATCAAGAAATTATTGCCAATAGATGCAAAATTTCTCTTAATTGATTTTAAATTGAGAAAAAGAACAATAACAAAAGTCTTATTCCCCGACTAGATGGAGATGCCACATATTTATATATCATACATCTATCTAACTCATTAATCTTTGGTTTTTTTAAGCTTCATACAAAAAAAAATAATTATTTTGTACAATTTTGTTCCCCCACCATGATTCCATATCTCAAAGTTCAAAATCTCTTAGATTCTCTTAAGCATTGTTTATAAATAATGTTGCAGAACGGAAAATTTTCAAGGGTATTTATATACATTAAAAATATTTAACATTAATTTTTTTCAATTTCTCTTGTACCAAACTATACATAATCTTAGACTCTTTTTCTCTCTTGCTTATTTATCACGTCTTTCTCTTTTTTCACTCTTTTCTTCTTAGTTTCCTCGTATCACTTTCTTTCTTCTGTCCCACATATAATTGGGACTGAATCTAAGAACTCAATGAAAATCCCAATTTGAGCTTTTGCAACTCCAGAGAACTAAGGAGTAGAAAGTGGCGAAACATTTGTTGGTGCACAAGGTGAAATAAATGATGAATAAAAAGAATATATTCAAGGAGAGAGATAGAGAGATATTACAAAAGTGTTTTTTTACTCTATTTATAAGCAAACTAAACTTAACCTACAAACTTAGTCACCCATTTTGTCAAAATATAAATTATTATTTTTAATATCATCCCTTAATTTATATTTTCTTCAAAGCTAGCAACACCAATTCCATCCCTTAAGCGGAGAAATTGATCAGTCTTAATGACTTTCATCAGAACATCTGCCAGCTGCTTCTGGGTGCTACAGTGCACGACTTCCAGCATTCAATTCTGAACTTGACTTCTCAGAAAATGATATTTTGTCTCAATATGCTTGCTTCTCCCACGCAACACTGGATTTCTAGCAAGATTAATTGCAGACTTGTTGTTGGAAAATATATTATTTACCGGTTTTATTATTGTTTTTAATATTGCCTTTATTTGTCATTATTTCTCTTTATTCTCCATTAAGGAGAATATTATTGTAATCATTACAACTCTTCTATATAAACCAGCCTAAGGCTGAGGAATAAAAACACAACAGCTTTTACTTATTTTCTTCTAATATGGTATTGAGAGCACTGGGTTAGGGTTTCCTGTAAAGTTTTCTACAACTAGTGGGGTTCAAAAAATTTCTGTTCGACCCGCTTTATTACCCGACCCATTTCACATACCCGTTTTCCTTCCTATGGCGAATAACAACAACCAGTCGCCTTTCCCATCACAAGCCTACACCGGATCCAACCAAGGCGAACAACATGAGTCCGGTGTCGACCGCGGAAACGGCGGTGGCCGCGGAAACGGTGGTGGCCGCGGAAACGGCGATGGCCGCGGAAACGGTGGTCGTGCATTTCAGGCGAGTAATTCTGATCAAGGACAGCAATCCTCTCAAACTCAACTTCCACTCACTACGGAACAACTAGACAGACTGTACAAACTTCTCGAGTCTCCAACCCCTTCTTGCTCTATAGCAACAAAAGGTAATTCTGCATTTCTTAGTGTCAGTCCCAGTCATACTTGGATAGTAGATTCTGGTGCCTCAGATCACATGACAGGTGAATCTACTTTGTTCTCTTCATATAGTCCATGTGCAGGTAATCAAAAAATAAAAATTGCAGATGGCTCTTTTTCAGCCATTGCAGGTAAAGGGTCAGTTGTGTTGTCTCCAATGTTAACTCTTAAAAATGTCCTTCATGTTCCAAACTTATCGTGTAATTTAATCTCCGTAAGCAAATTAGCCCAAGATATAAATTGTCAAACTATTTTTTTCCGATCTCACTGTGTCTTTCAGGATTTGAACTCGGGGAAGATGATTGGCAGTGCTAAGGAGAGTGGAGGACTCTATTACCTTGACATTGGATCTGCATCACAACAACCTTCAAAAACAATAAGTTCCTGCTTTGAGTCTTTTTCTATTTTGAATAATAAAGATGACAACATTATGTTATGGCATTTAAGGTTAGGTCATCCTAGTTTTCGTTACTTAAAACACTTGTTTCCTAAGTTATTTCACAATAAGAATTTTTCTTCGTTTAAATGTGAAGCATGTGAGTTTGCAAAACATCATCGTTCCCAATTTTCAATGCAACCTTATAAACCATCAAAACCGGTTTTGTAGAGATGAGTTAGGCCCAACCGTTTTCTATTATTCATAGTGATGTTTGGGGCCCTAACCGAACAAGTACACTCTCTCTCAAAAAATGGTTTATCACGTTTATAGATGACCACACAAGAGTATGTTGGGTGTACTTGTTAAAGGGGAAATCAGATGTTTGTCAGGTTGTAAAGAATTTTGTTTTAATGGTGCAAAACCAATTTCAAACAAATATCCAAGTCTTTAGAAGTGATAATGGCAAAGAATATTTTAATACTATTCTTGATGATTTTTTTCTAAAAAATGGAATTGTACATCAAAGTTCATGTCCTAATACTCCTCAACAAAATGGAGTGGCCGAAAGGAAAAACAGACATTTACTAGAGGTTGCTAGAGCTCTACTTTTTTCAAAAAAAGTTCCAAATTATTTGTGGGGAGAAGCTGTTTTAACAGCTGCATATTTAATTAATAGAATGCCCTCCAAAATTCTCAATTTTCAAACTCCAATTAATGTCTTCAAAGATTGTTTTCCTAGTACTCGTGTTTTATCTGATTTGACTTTAAAAATCTTTGGTTGCACAGCCTTTGTTCATGAGCATAAAAATGTTGGAAAACTTGAGCCACGGGCTATAAAATGCGTCTTTGTTGGATACTCCCCAACTCAAAAAGGGTATAAATGTTTTGATCCAAAAAATAAGAAAATGTTTGTCACTATGGATGTTACATTCTTTGAAAATAAACCTTTTTTTTATGACACTCATCTTCAAGGGGGGGGAGATAAACGAAGATTCGTTTCAAATTGAGGACATGAGTTTTTTAAATAACTTATCTTTGCCAGTATCACAAAATTCTGAGATTTTTACACTTGCACCAACAGAAAATGGCCATGATTCTTTATCTGATCTTATTCCTGTTATGAGTAAGGAATCTTGTGAATCTGAGCCTACATTTTCTCTTGTAGAAGACAATGAGAATCCTAAAAATAATAATAATGATGATCTAATTGAAATGCCACAATATAATGAATCTCTTCAAGAAAATAGATTTGAATTAGGAAACAGGACTTGGAAAGGAAAGGTTTTTGTGAAAAAGCACCATAAAGGAAGGGATGAGTCCACATCTCAACACTGCCAGGAATCTGAACCGGGGGATGATCAACCTCCTAACAAACAGAAAGGTAAGTCTATCTCTATTTCTGAGAGTCGTATTTTGTATCCTGATATAGATGATCCTGTTGCCATTAGAAAACCTGTCAGATCTTGCACTAAACATCCCATGTCCAATTTTATATCATATTCAAATTTGTCTTCATCTATGTCTGCTTTCACATCAAAATTGTCTAGTGTAGAAATTCCAAAAAGTGTACAGGTTGCTCTAGAAATTCCAAAGTGGAGGGAAGCTGTGCTTGAGGAGATGAAAGCCCTTGAAAAGAACAAAACTTGGAGTGTTATGTCACTACCAGATGGAAAAAAGACAGTTGGGTGCAAATGGGTCTTTACTGTGAAGTACAATTCAGATGGAACAATTGAAAGGTACAAGGCTCGTTTGGTGGCTAAAGGCTTTACTCAGACCTATGGTATAGATTATTCAGAAACATTTGCTCCTGTTGCAAAATTGAATACTGTTAGAATTCTTTTGTCCCTTGCTGCTAACCTGGATTGGCCCCTACATCAGTTAGATGTTAAGAATGCCTTTCTTAATGGCGATCTAGAAGAAGAAGTATATATGGACATTCCTCCTGGTTTTGAAAAAAAATTTGGAGCAAATGTGTGCAAACTGAATAAGTCTTTGTATGGATTAAAGCAGTCTCCTAGAGCTTGGTTTGAAAAATTCACTCAGTCCATGAAGAAACAAGGGTACATCCAAGGACAGGCTGACCACACCTTATTCACAAAGTTCTCCCATGATGGAAAAGTTGCTATCTTGATTGTTTATGTTGATGATATTGTCCTTACTGGAGATGATACAGTGGAAATGGCAAGAGTAAAAGAAAAATTGGCTGTAGACTTTGAAATCAAGGATCTGGGATTCATGAGATATTTTCTAGGCATGGAGGTCGCTCGGTCAAAGAATGGTATTGTGGTTTCACAGCAGAAATACATTCTAGACTTGTTGAAAGAAACAGGAATGAGTGGATGCCGTCCTGCAGATACCCCTATGGATCCTAATGCTAAACTTTGGGGAGAAGGTAATGTTCCTGTTGATACTGGAAGATATCAGAGATTGGTTGGGAAACTAATTTATTTGTCACACACCCGACCTGATATTGCTTTCTCTGTTAGTGTAGTAAGTCAGTTTATGCATTCTCCTTTTGAGGAACATCTTGAGGCAGTTTATAGGATACTAAGATATTTGAAGGGAAATCCTGGAAAAGGATTATTTTTTAAGAAGACTGCGGAAAGAAATGTGTCTATCTTCACCGATGCTGATTGGGCAGGTTCTGTTACAGATAGAAGATCAACCTCTGGATATTGTACTTATGTTTGGGGTAATCTTGTGACATGGAGGAGTAAGAAACAAGGAGTTGTAGCAAAGAGCAGTGCAGAAGCCGAGTTTAGAGCTATGTCTCAAGGTATTTGTGAAGGATTATGGATCCTTAGAGTCCTTGAAGAACTTAAGATGAAAATTGAGCTTCCATTGAAATTGTACTCCGACAGTAAAGCTGCTATTAGCATAGCTCATAATCCAGTTCAACATGACAGAACCAAACATATCGAGATTGATCGACACTTCATAAAGGAGAAGTTAGATGCTGGAATCATATGTCTACCCTTCGTGACTTCAAGTCAGCAAACTGCAGATATCCTAACCAAAAGTTTGGCAAGGCCTACTTTTGAGCATTTGATAGACAAGTTGGGCATGATAGATATCTATGCACCAACTTGAGGGGGGGTGTTGGAAAATATATTATTTACCGGTTTTATTATTGTTTTTAATATTGCCTTTATTTGTCATTATTTCTCTTTATTCTCCATTAAGGAGAATATTATTGTAATCATTACAACTCTTCTATATAAACCAGCCTAAGGCTGAGGAATAAAAACACAACAGCTTTTACTTATTTTCTTCTAATACTTGTTATCAATCATCAGCTTCAGAGGCTTGTCAACTTTGATCTTCAGATCTTGCAGCAAATTCTGAATCCACACAACTTGACATGCAGTGACAACGCCTGCAATATATTCTGCCTCACAGGTTGATAGAGCAACAACAGGTTGTTTCTTGGAACATTAAGAAATAGGACTTCCCAGAAATTTGAACAAGTATCCAGAAGTACTTCTTCTGTCAACTCTGTCTTCACACCAATCAAAATCTGAGTAACTCAGAAGTTCTGATTCTATTTTTCTTCCAAAAGGGGATAGCATTCCATACTTCAGAGTTCCCTTGATATATCTCAGAATCCTGACAGCAGTTTGATAATGAGACCACTTGGGTTTACTCATGAATTTGTTGACCATTCCAACTGCATAGCAAATGTCAAGTCTGATATTACACAAATACCTTAGAGAACCAACCAACTCTTTGAAGGTTGTAGTGTCCACATCCTCACTGTCAGAATCAGAATTTAGTTTCTGATTTGTGTCAGCAGGTGTGATAGCAGTCTTAAAATCCTGCTGCTTAAATCTCTTCAGAAGTTCAAGTTCATACTTCAGCTGATGCAAAATGATACCTTTCTCAGAATACGTGAACTTCATCCCTAGAAAGTATGTCATTTTGCCGAGATCAGTAATCTCAAACTCATTCATCAGTACATCTGATCTTTGTCCTCTTCTCAGAGTCAAATTCAATCAGCCATTTCTTATTTCCAGTAAGATGATTTGAGCAGTCAGTGTCCATATACCACCAGTCTGTCAAATTCGTATCATCGGATTCAGAAGTCATCAGTAGCATAGATTCATCATCAGAACTTCTGGCTATATTCGCTTCTTCTTATTTCCTTTCTTTGTTTGACCAACAATCTTTAGCAAAGTGACCAAACTTCTTGCAACATTAACATTGAATCTTCTTCTTGTCATACTTCTCTTTTCCCTTCTGAGCATTCTTTTGTCTATCAGAGGTTGGGGTTTCTGACTTCTGACTTCTGACCACCATCAGATCTTCTCCTAGCTTCTGACCAAGACTGCTTCTGATGCCTCTTATCAGAAACTGCTTTCAGAGCCTGCTGCTCTACTTCCTTTTCAGAAGTTCTCTCAGTTAGACGCAACTAAACTACGCTTCTAAACTGCTTTGCAGCTCTTCAATCCTCATGATGTTCAGATCTTTAGAATGGTCTATTGCTACCACAATGTAATCGAACTGAGGGGTAAGAGATCTCAATACCTTCTCAATGATTACTTGTTCAGAAAGAGTTTCTCCACAAGCCTTCATCTCATTAGTGATCATAATCACTCTGGAGATGTATTCAAAAACATTTTCATTGTTCTTCATGTCGAGATTCTCATATTGCTTTCTCAAGGACTGAAGTTTCACCTTCTTCACTGATGCATCACCACCGTAACATCTGACCAGTGTGTCCCACGCAGCCTTTGTTGTCGTTGAATCTGCAATCTTCTCAAACACATTTGCATCCACACACTGATGGATGTAGAACAGAGCTTTCTGATCTTTCTTCCTCGTATCCTTCTGCGCATTCTTTTGTTCCTCAGTTGCATCTGCGGCTACCGGAACATAACCTTCAGTGACGAGATTCAGAACCTCTTTAGCACCGAACAGAACACGCATTTGAATCATCCAACAATTCCAATTTTTGCCATCAAATACTGGAAGCTTGGTGTTCATGCCTCCGTTTCCGTTCATCGTCTTCTACCTTGTGCAATACACTCAGATCTCACCACACAGTGTTTCCCAACCCACAAAATCAATGTAATTCTGATCAGATTTTTGTTCAAGGTTTAAACAAATCCAAGAACCAAAAATCAATCACACAAGCCTCACTTTTTCACTCGTGTTTCCCGGTGTTTCTCCCACCTAATCTGAACCGGAGCTCTAGATACCAATTGTTGATGCACAAGGTGAAATAAATGATGAACAAAAAGAATGTATTCAAGGAGGGAGATAGAGAGATATTACAAAAGTGTTTTTCTACTCTATTTATAAGCAAACTAAACTTAGCCTACAAATTTAAAAGACAATAAGATAAAGTACTAAAATACCCTTAAAAATACTTAGTCACCAAGTTTGTCAAAATATAAATTATTATTTCTAATACTATTGATTTATAATTTGCATTATTACATGCCATTGTAGAAATAGAGTTAGTTTGTCCTAAGAGGAACCAGGAGCTTGGAGAAGAATGAAAGTTGAGCTAGGAAGTTCTCATCTTCATTGACCATGGTGATAGCATTAAGGACTTGGGTGTCAACACAAAATCATCAAGATTCATCCATTTTGCAAACAAGATCACCTTGATCATTTGAGTCATGACTTCTTTGTGGCATTGAGGATAATGGTATGGCGTAACATTGAATGGAGAGGCGTAGAACATCAAGTGGATGTGGAACTTGTTTGGATTAACTTAGTTGAGCTTGTCTACTTACATAATGGTATACCAGATGACATTTCTATTTAACCATTTCACATTGAAATGAAGTTGTAGCAGCATGAAACAAATGATTAAGTTCCATTCAATCTGAGACATTTCTAGAATGGAATGGACACGATAACACTAATTTTTACCCTCCTCTTACGGGTGAAGCCTCTGGCAATGCAGACTATGAAAATTCAGGATCCTTTTGGCCTGCTTCTGTTGTTGGCTTTACAGGCACAAATAATCATAGGACAATAATTCGATTTTGTTTCATGAAGATGTAAGTAAATTATGTAGCACTCTTTACAGGCAGAATATGAAAGTTCTTATTTTCCTGCTCTCACAGGTTAACCATTTACTCTTTTTTCTTACACTTTTCTTGGATTTCTTTGCTCATGCAATTCATTCCGTTATATAGCATAGAAGAAAAGGCAGTAGAAGGAGATTGATAAAGCAAAAGAGTGAACTCAAACTCACATCTTGATAAGCTTTAGCTTCATCCGTTTCATCCATAAGTTTCTGAGCATCCTCTTTTGAAGTCGAGTGCATGACAAAAGGAGGAGAATACTAATTCAGCACCAGACATAGACAAATAAAAAAGCCATCAAAAGATGCAAACATGAAGAGATTCAATGATTATCATCTGGAAAAGAAAAATAAACAAAAAAGTAAATATAAAAACACGGGGAATAATAAAATCAATATTAAAATATTACAATTAAATGGTGTATGTACAGAACAATTCCATTGATATCATTTGAGTATTTATTAAGTACAGGGCATATTTTCTTTCCAAAAAGGATAAGGATGCTTGCTCCCAGACCTATATCATTGTTAATTTGAAAAAAGCCAGAGCAAGTGAGATTATACAACCAGTTGCTTGATAGACATCACTCTATTAAAGTAATTAAACAACTTCAATGCTGTTGGGAGTTGAGAACTTTTATCAAAGAAACCAACTTAAATAAAATTGTCACCCCATTTCAATTAAGAAATTCTGTAAGAGCTACTAGAATTGGGTGGGGGGTGGGGGGGATATTTCCACAAAAAAGAGAAGATAGGGAAATGATGAGAAGTCGAGGTTGTGAAGGAAGGGTACCTCTTAGTAAAAAATTTGCAATAACTATCGTGGTAATAGACTGGGATTCATCACACACGATTCTGTTCGTGTGCAAGGATTGGTACCAATAATCTAAGAAGCAGGGAGGTTGTGATTTGATTGTCGAGGATCGCTTTCCACCCTACCTAGCCATTTACTTCACTGTCTTAATAAGCCACAAGTGAATCTTCATAACAAACTGTAGCAATAGTAGTGACTCTCAAAGCAATAGGAGCAACAATTAAAATACCGCACCTGAGGTAGAAGAAAACCTTAAAAGGAAACACAAAAACATAAAGAGAATCAGCCAAGACATTTGAACCAGTGAGCATTGCCATGTTTGAGGTAAGGAGTGCTTAAGATATGCAAGAGCTACATGTAAAAAAAATGATCTTGAGCAACTTATTTTAAACTTTACTTTTTAAAATATTATTTTTTATAATTACTTACTTAGTGAGATAAGGTTTGGTTATTGTTGTTGTTGTATTTTTTATAATTATAGGAAAAAAAATGTTAACATTTGATATGCAATAAATAAATCAAACCCTCCATTTAAAGTAGCAAAAAAGTGTAAATTAACTTTGATACACAATTTGGAAATTTGGATATATACATAGAACACATTAGCATAGCATGTTATAATCTGTTTCAGTAAATCTTCTAATCACAATCATGAAGAAATCGTATTAATCTGTCACCAACATCATTGAACTTCCAGTAGATGTATTGTAAATATAATGAATGGCAAGGGTATCAACAATGGACTGTGTGCATACAAATCCTTGGCAGTTCGGCACCCAGAGAGCATTTTCATTGTAAATTCCAAGAGTTTATAATACCATGTTGTTTAAAAAAATGTGAAAAAATTTAAACAACTGAGTTGTGAACAAATAGTATCATACATAACGGGGCTTCTCATGAAAGCAAGATAGGTTCAACACACAAAAACAACACAAATGTAATGAAGACCTCAATCCAAAGTAGCATAAGAATAAATTAACTTCAATGAGAATGGATCCTCTCACGTTCATGCCGTGTGAAAATTATAATGTACAGTTAGTGAAAAAAAGGAATAAACTATATATACCATCAACTTGTTTGCAATTTAACAACCATGGATTAACTTCTAAGATTCAAAATCAACTGAAAAAGAGTTCATACCGCTTTCCAGGTTCTGTACATTCAGAACTTCATAGATGGAACCAGAATAACTCGGCATTGGACTAAAGTTTACTGCAACCAGGTATCTTCCGCACTCCTCATGCCGCTTTCCAGGTTCTGTACATTCAGAACTTCATACATGAAACCAGAATAACTCAGCATTGGACTAAAGTTTACTGCAACCAGGTATCTTCCGCACTCCTCACGCCGCTTTCCAGGTTCTGTACATTCAGAACTTCATACATGGAACCAGAATAACTCCGCATTGGACTAGAGCTTACTGCAACCAGGTATCTTCCGCACTCCTCTTTCCTTCATCTTAGTTCTCACAAGGGAAACATCTTTCCATCGATCTGCTGATGCATAGATGTTAGACAACAGCACATAATTAGCAGCATTTTGAGGCTCAAGTTCAAAAAGACGATTTGCAACAGTCTCTCCTAACTCTGAATCGCCCTGTAGTTTACATGCTCCAAAAAGTGCACCCCAGGCACCAGCATTCGGCTCCACGTGCATGGATTTTATAAGTTCATAAGCATCCCTTAAATGCCCGGACCGGCTTAGAAGATCAACCATACATGCAAAATGATCAGGTGTAGGACTAATGCCATAATTTTCCTCCATGGAGTTGAAGTAGTTCCAACCCTCATCAACAAGCCCAGAATGACTACAAGCTGTCAGGACAATTGTGAAAGCCGCCTCATCTGGAATTAGCCCTTCCAACAGCATCCTATTAAATAGATTCACGGCATCTTCCCCATGCCCGTGAATTGAAAACCCCTGAATCATCGAACAGTACGAGACTAAATCTCTATTAGGCATTTCCCGGAATAACTTCAACGCCCTCTCCATGTTTCCACACTTTGCATTCATATCCACGAGTGCTGCAATCACATGGTCTTGCTGAAGATCAATAGAGCTGTTGCCAACATAAGAATCAACCCATTGAGCCAAATCTAAATGACCCAACTGAGACACAGCCGACATCAAGGCAACCAAAATGAACTCATCAGGTTTCACATTCATTGATTCCATCTCAAGAAATACTGTCAACGCCTGATTAGGCTGACCATTCTGTACATAACCCGACATTAAAGCAGACCAGGCAACAATATCCTTTTCTGCAGCCTGTTCAAACAAGAACCTCGACGCCGCCATATCACCAGCCTTAGCATATCCATCAATCATGGTCGTGAAAGAAACTACATTCTTCTCAGGCATAGAATCAAAAACACCCCTAGCACTACTCAAATCCCCAACCTTAACAAAACCCCGAATCATAGCATTCCAAGAAGCCACATTCCTCAGCGGCATTTCATCAAACATCCTCTTCGCCTCAATCACATCCCCAACACTGACATACCCAACAACAATAGCAGTCCAAGAAACCACATTTCTCTCAAACAATCCATCAAACACCTTACGAGCATCAGCAATCTCCCCACATTTCCCATACATATCAATCAAACTGGTGCCCACAAACACATCCTCATCCAACCCACACCTCAACACCGACCCATGAACCGATTTTCCTACCAAAACCTTACAAGTACCGGAACAAGCTTTAATCACAGAAGGGTAACTGTATCTATCGGGTAAAGCCCCTTCCGCTTTCATACGAGTAAAATCCAAAAGGGTATTCGAAAACAAACTTTTCTGACAATGCATTCTGATGAGAGTGTTCCAGAGAAAGGTAGAGGGATTGAAAACACGATCAAAGACGGACGTTGAATATGAGAGAGTGGAAGTGGAAAAAGTATTGGCAAGTGAAATGAAATGCGAAATGAGGAACTGGTCTTGTTCAAGGCCTCTTTGAACGATGGAAGCGTGAACTTGCTGAAGATGTTGGATTCTCTTGCAAGCTTTGAGAAGAGTAGCGATGCTTGCAGCTGAACGAGGAGAAGAACAATGTTGGTGGATAGAAGAATGCATAGAAATTAAATTTCTAAGAACGAAGATGCTTTTATATTTGAAATTATAGTCGCCGGTGGGGCACGGTGAAACGACGCGGAGGAGTGGAATTGAGGGGTGAAAGAGAAAGAGTGAAGGTGGTGACCATGAAATTCTCTCTCTCTTTCAGTTTTTTATTATTGCATAAAAAAATGTAATTAGAATATGTTGAAGATTTGAGGTAAGAATCCAGATTTAAATGATTTTTTCATACTTTTAAGCTTCAAGTAAGATTTTTTTTTTAAATAACATACTTTTTTTAAAATAATAAAAAAAACCGTGTTTTCAGAAAATTTACGAAAATAACCTATTTATGATCAATAAGTAAAAGTTTTTGCCGCATATTTTATTTTTTCTAAGAATTTTCATAAATTTTTATCGCATTTCTGGAAATACCCGATAAAAATGTATATGTTTTTCGCATTTTTTAAAAAATTAGATAAAAAAATACTTACAATTATCCAATTATTTTAAAAATCCGATAAAAATGCATAAGGTGTTCCCAATTTTTTTGAAAAAATCGGCAAAACTACATACATTTTACCGAATTTAAATCCTGTAAAAATACATACGTTCTACCGGTTACTTTGAAAAATATGGAAAAATATTAAACATCATTACCATTTTTTAAAAAAATTCGGAAATATTCATAATGGTATCCGATATTTTGAAAAATTAGGTAGGTTAAATAAGTCTGCTTCTGGATGGACGCGAGATGATCAAGATGAGCCAGTTGATGTTCAGGCAGCGGTTCAGGATGACGTGCAGATGGTGACAGAGATAGAAATTCCCCATCCTTCAGAGACGACAGATGTGCCATGTCTTTTTGAGGCAAAGGTTGCGACTACTATAGAGGTTACTCTGGAGACGAATATTGAGGCGCATACTTCGTATACGTCTACGACAAAGTTGTTTATACACACAAATGAAGGGTTTCCTAGTGGGTCTAATGATTGTTTTATGCTCATTGGATATGCAGATCATGTGACATTCAGATTATGGCAGGGAGGGAGAGGTATGTATATGAGATGTTAATGATGCGATTTTATTTGTTATTGATACTTTTAAATTAACTAATGCTTTTTATTTTGTTTGTTACATGATTGTATTCCGACAAAGGTGCACACCCATGGGAAGAAGCTGAAGAAGTTCTCTGATGTGGTGATGCCACTGGAGGTGAAGGCAACTGTTAAGGATTGCGCCCTCCTTCCATTGGTGGACTGCTCATTGACTATGCTCGACGGTCAGCTATTTACAGCCTTTGTTGAGCGATGGCACATGGAGACATCTTCCTTCCATATTTTATTTGGTGAGATGACGATTACATTGGATGATGTCTCATCACTGTTCCATATTCCGTTGGATGTAATTTCTTCACCGGTCTTATCATTAGTCGGGAGACCGCGCGTATGATTGTTGTACAACACTTGGGGGTTACTAAGGAGCAAGTGATAAATGAGTTTGCGTTTATGAGGTTTGCTCACTTTCGCTTATCTTGGTTGTGGGATAGGTATTGCGATTTAGTGCATCAGGATATAAGGCAACAGTTAGGGTATACATGTTACATCTTGTAGGATGTACTATCTTAGCGGATAAGTCTCATGTATATATCAATGTGACATACATGTGGCTATTTACTCACCTTGAGCATTGCAGTTGGACATGTGGGTGTGTTGGATTTACTATTCTATATGATACGTTTGGAGAGGCAGCTATTTTTTTAGACCGGGCAACTTGTCGGTTATATTAGTCTATTTCAAGTATTATTATTTCTTATTAATTTAGTTCTTTTTTAAAGTTATATGAGTCTACGTTATTGTGCAGTTGGATATAAGAGCATTTCCCGATCATTTGTGACAGGCAGGATATGCCTATTACTGTTGGGGTCCCACAGGTCAAGAGATAGATGGGAAAACATGCACATTATGGAGGTGTTGTGGAATACAAGAGGAGGATTGATGTGCTTATTGTAGACAATGTCATCTGCACACCCTACGTACCATAAAGTGCATCATGAGTTTGATGCCACTTCAATGTTTTCTGCTTATCTGCGATGTGAGACCTTAGTCGCTAGACACTTACCAAAAAGATGTTTTGCGCCAGTTTGGATATCTCTAAGACATCATACAATTAATCTCTAGTATTCCATCTGAGGGCGTTGAGAGCTGGTTTCTTGCTCATTGTTTGAGTTTTGCACGTGCCATTAGAGATCGTGCAGTGCGGGTTCAGTTCCCTACAAAGTATATGGATGGGTACTTGGAGTGGTACCTTATTGTATCACACTCTTGCATCATCCCACCTTGGCAGCATGTAGATGATACTGAATCTTCTCATGTTGAATCTTCATATGATGGATCTTCTCATGTTGATGTTAGGGTACCTTCCAATGACGGGAAACCTCATCCACCGTCTCCACGTGGTTTGGGTGACGTTCAGTGCCTACAGATGATAGCAGTCATTATGGATAATCTCATGGGTTTGATGAATCCAAATGGCGAGATTTATAGTTTGGCATTGCAGACAACACACATAGTTTCTGGGGGACCTATTTAGACATTATTATTATTATATGTATTATTTGTATATTATGTGTAGTATTACTCAGACATTTGTACAACACTGTTTATTAGATAACATTTTGACATTTCCTATAACATTTGAAAAACGGTTACAAAACATAGACAAATGGTTACAAAACCTAAGAAAACAAAAATAAATAAGAAAACCTAAACACTGCCAGATGATTCTGGACGTTTCAACATCTTGATTATGTTATTGACAAATTTCGAAATTGTCGCATCAAAATTGATCGGTCCCTTAGTTAGCCTACAGATATCCATGTAGCTTTCAAATCTTCATTGATCATCAACTTAATAAGGTTGTATTTCACTATTCCATCAATATCAATTCAGTTTTCACGAAACTCGATCTTACTAACCTTTATATTCCTGGTTTCTGACAACATATCACTCAACTTGCATCGCAGAAGGGCGGGACATGCGGTTTCCTTGGGGAGCTGAAATTCTAGATGAGATTTCACCCCGTTGAAATGCTCTTCTTCCTTAAATAAAAATTAAGGTGACATTGTAAGATGTTTTTTTTAACAACATATGACCCCCTATTTATACAACTATGGATTCATTCTGGACCACACAAAACGGTCGATGTAATTACGGTCGTACAAAACTGACAGTAGAATCTCAACCTTTTAATTTTCACTCTTTACTTGTTCTCTCTCATAATTTCACTTCACTAATCTTGAATTCTGTAACTAACTTGAATTTGTTAAAGTATTAATCTCTCACAGTCCACCTCCTCCACGTTGTTGTAGTATCGCCGCATCCAAAGTCCATCATCACCAACACAATTCTGAGTACAGAACATTAAAGAATAAATAAATTCTAAATCTTAATTCTAGTTTAATTTTAAAAATTATTTCACATTTTAGTTTCTGTTCGAGTAATTTTAATTTTTTTTGAGTAATTACATATTATTAATTTGTTTTATACAAAATATATAATAAACATTTAAATGTATGACCATGAAAATCAGGCAGATATTTCGAAATTCCAACCTACAATACTTTCACCACATTTTTTATACTTATCTTGTCAAAGCGACCGATCAAACTAATTGTCAATTCATCAACAACAGAAGACAAACAGGTAAAGAAAGAAAGAAAGAAAAAATTTCTTAATCAACTCAATATCAGCATATGTTACAAGAGAAAAGAAAAAACTCATGGTTATACTTATAACAAATTGTCCTGAACTCTACAAACAAGACCATACAAGCATATTGGTCAGATGAAAAACTAAGCTGCGAGTGCTGCAACTTTAGCATTAGCATTACATGGTTATCAACAAATAAAACATGACATGGAGGAATAACTTTTTTCGACTTCTCCTTGTCAATTATATTGCTTGGCAAACAAGGCATTGTGTTAGAAGATTTTATCATTTTTTCACCTCTTAGGTTTCCTTACATCCGGGGACTCGCCTCTGGCTTCCCCTAACCTTGATTTTTGACCAGAACTCTGCATTGTAGCATGCCTCTCTTGAAAGGTATTTGTTGGATCTCGTGACGGCCAAGGTTGTGAAAATTGTCGAGTTGGACTGGCATAGCCTTTAGAAGATCCAAGCCTGGAACCAGCCAATATCTGGTCCTTTAAACCTTTCACCGATTTATAGCTTTGTATTTCATCCCCGTGACTTTTTCTTTGAGCTTGCTTCTCCAGTTCATAAAAGCTTTCCCAGTCTATTCCATCTCCTGAATTTAGGAGCTTTTCATCATCTCGGACACCCCATTCCACTCCATCTGATATACTCCTTTGCAGAGATGTGCTTATTCTAGAAGCTCTCCCAGATATAGACTTCCTACCTTCAGAAGGGCGGGCCCATTTATAGCTTTTGTTGTTGTTGTCCATATTTAACTCTATAGAATGCAAGTCGCTTTCCCCGGATTCCTCTTCACATTCTACTCCATTGTCAACCTCTCCTTCATCGTCTTCTTTATCTTCGGTATGATGGTTGCCTCCTAATCTGCTTCTTCCTAGATATGCAGCAATTTCTTCATCATTCAAGTGAGTGGAACTTCGTCCTTTTTCTCTAACTTGTTTGTTTCCTAGAAAAGCTTCAAGCTGATTCCTGAGCATATCAACAGCAGCATTCTTTTCCTCGTGCTTATATTTTGCAGCAGAGAGTTTCTTTTGAGCTCTCTCCTCGCGTAACATATCGGTTAACTGCAACATTTCTTTTTCTCTCTCTACCTCCTGACAAGCTTTTGTTGAAACTCTCCTTTGTTTCTCTATCTTAGATTTATCCTCATCGACATCTCTTGCTAACTCATCGCATACTTTTTCGATAATTTCTCTCGCTCTCTTCTCAGTTTCAAGCTCTTTCACCACCTTAAGAAGAGATGCTTTGGTCTCAGCCAGCTCTCTCCCAAGCTTCTTGTTCAAGCTTTCCAACCGTCTCCTAAGCTTCCGTTCTACATCAAGTTCTCCTGCAACAGATTCAATCGCAGCCTCAACAACTTCTCGTTCTTTGCTTTTCCAAGCAGCCTTTTCTTCAGCAAAACACTTAATTAAATAGTTTATCTCGTTCTGATCTGACCGTTGTTCATGGATATGCTGATTGACCTGTAGTCGAGCCCGCTCCAGCTCAGCATGCAGAGCTGAGATAAGGGACATACTAGAAGAAGGACGGTCTTCATGACCCCACATGCGGCTTATAATTTTAAGTAGCTCTTTTGACGTTGTTAAAGCATTACTGACATCTTTCAAACGCGGTTTAACTCCCACAGTAGATGAAGCAGGGGTCTGTGCTCGAGATCTGGTTTCAATCTGCAAGAAAACAAAGATGCAACTATAAGAAGACATGCACAACATGTAATGTCATCGAACTAGTAGACGCACAAAATATACAATGAAAAATGCATATCGACAATGAGCTGTGTGCATACAAAATCCTTGGAAGTAGGTGCCCACTGAGCATTTTCATTTATCTGTTCTATTTATCTATCTAGAAAACAAGATAATTTCTCAATTCACCTCCATATATTGCTCAAATTTGTCAAAATACACTACCAAATGCGTGCTTCCAGTAACATGAAGGGGGCGGATAGAGAAATCATCTAAAACAACGACTTAAAGTGAACACATGTCAAACTCTTGTTGATTTCGTTTCACGCTCAATCATCATTTCATTTCTCCCATGAAAGTTTTACATAGGTTCTTTTATTTTTCTACACCGGTAAACTAGCTTAATTGAGGATGAATTCTCTCATGTTCTTGTCATGTCAAAATTATGTTTTTTCTTTCTTTTCATAGCCATGAACTAATTATGATGGGATCCACCTATTTGATGTCAATGAAGTGATAAATTGGCCCCAAACTTTTACATCATAAAGTCATGTATAAGAATTTAACAAAAGTGTATCCACTCCAGTTCCCCATCTTCATAAACATCCACAAAGTTTCATAAGACCCTACTAACACGATGTTTTTGAAAAGAGAGAGAAATGTAAGTTCTACACTAGTCTTCTGCGATAAATCTATTGTTTTAACAATACATAATCCATGTCAGTTAGGATTCAAGTGTGCGTGGTTAAGTTCTACATCGATTAGAAATGGAGGAAATGTTTGATGTAAAAGAGAGGAAGATTTTGGATGAATATGTGGTGTCAATGTCTCTTGGATCTTGAACATTTAACTTATCGACACTTCTGGCACTGCCTGGACTCCCCAACAAGTAGTATCAGAGTCATGGTTAGACTTGTGGGGGAGCAGGAGTGCAATCCTAATGTGGATCAAAGCTAGTGATGTGGGTGACTCACAATTGTCGGGAGATTGTTGAGATTTAAATGTGAGTGGTTAAGTCCCACATCGACTAAAACTTGAAGAAATGTTGGATGTATAAGAGAGAGGACTCATATACCTGATGACTTAAGGTTTTGAATGGATATGTAATATTAAGGTCTCTTGGATCCTAAAAACGTTTAGCTCATTTACACTCCTGACACTCTCCGGACTCCCAACAATGCCATGATGGTCTTGACCACCAAAACTTGCAAACTTCTATAAGTTTAAAATAATCATTTTTATCTCTCTCTTTTACTAAGATTACATATATGTTTTAATTTTTTACTAAAAAAATTATATGAAAAAACAAATAAGACAACCTATAAATTTTAAGTTATATATTTTCAAAGATATTATGGTAATGGTAATTTAGGCAGGGCTTAGACTCTGCAAAATAGGGGACATGATCCCCATCCCCGACCCTGAAGTACCTCCGGGGGGACTTTATTCCCCATTCTCGTCCCCAAACGAGACAATCCTTCTGGGGATCCCCACTTGCAGTGCAAATTTACATCGTACCAATGAGACAATCAATTACCTACTTGGAATATAAGTTTGTCATTCCAACAACAAATAGAAAGAAAAAAAATCATCCACATTTTCAAAATTGTCTCAACATAAAGCTTCATATATCATACCTCCATAACACTGGCATTGCTAAGAGAATCCAAAGGTCCAGCATGGTGTTCTATTACCCTCATCCTATGAGAATTGCTTGGTGTTCTTCTATGCCGATTACCAATTCCAGATCGATCCATTCTCTACAATAAATAAATAAAAATTAACACTACTCTATAAAACATTGTTCAAAACCAAATAGTACCAAATAAAGCAACACATTATATAATTAAATCTCAACATTATTGGTTCTAAGTGAAGTCAAAATTCCAGACTAACACATGATCTATACTCAGAATATTCCACATTTACCTCTGATGGAGGACTATGCGATGGATCAGACAAATGAGGAGGCAAAGAACCTGAACGAATAGACCTAACAGTGGAAACCCTATCTTTCGATTTCCCCTCTTTCTTCATCTTCGCATGATCGCGCATTTCCTTCACACTAGGCGAAGGAATCTCATTCATTTCCCAAAGCGTCGCCGCGAGCTTCCTCGCCGACACCGGAACCTGTCTCGATTTACTCCCCGATTGCAACGACGGTGGATACTTCGGCGATTCAACTATCCGCATCGCCGCGGCCGGAGATCTCGAGCTCAGAAGCTTCCACGTGGGTACGGGAGTAGTGGATCCGCCTCTTTTGCCTACTAGAATAGCTCTCTTGAATCGGTAGTTTTGAATGACGGACGAAGAAGATGAAGCGGAGGAGGAACATCCTCGTTTTCGGATTTTCCCAGGAATCATGTCCATTTTTGTTGATGTTGTAATTGTTGTTGTTGCTTCAGCATTTGTGTCTTGGTGTTGAAGTTGATGGTGCTAGCTAGATTCGTGATGTGATTTGGATCGTTGGATGAAATGAATTGGGGAATCCAATGATGGAGATTGGAGGGTGGATATGATATGATTGTGTTGATTTTGATTGTGTATGAAATAGGAAAAGTGGTTTTGAGTTTGGACTTTTAGGTTGAAAATAGCTTTGAATGATTGTAACTGTAGTGTGGGAAATGAGAGTGTTGAATAGTACTTTATAGCTTTGAATGATTGTAGGTTGTGTTTGGTAGTTGGCATTTTCAATTTGACTTAAGATTCAACTTCTTTTATAGACAATTCTTTCACAATAAATATTCCCAAATTTTAGTATTCTTTTGGAGAATATCATTTTCACCATATTAATTTCGATTTTTTTGTTTATTTAATTTTTAAAACATCAATAAGTTAAATACTACTAGTATTTTGTTTTGTAACCCTCATTTTTTAAATATACATAAATTTACATTGACTTATTTGAATTTATTTACTAATAAAATATTTATGAAACTATTTCATGAAATTGTTTTATGATTATAACTTGTTTTCATAAGTTTTTAGGTAATAGTTGCCACTTTAATTAACATCTATTTATAAAAGAAAATGAGTTATACAAGAACCATAATAATAAGCTACAATAAAAATCTATATAATTATGAGGACCATTAACACCCCTAAAATAATTCACAGGAAATAATATAAAGTATCTATAAAGAAATGACGATGAAAAGGGGATAACAGATCAATCAAAGTTATTGAAATTTGATAGACAGTAAATGTATCGTATTTTTAGTTTGTTTTTCCTTTGATTTTATGTGTGTTTTCATCATTCTAGTTCATTTTTACGCGTTTTGTTTCCTTTATTTGTTTTCAGGTAACAAGTGTTAAATATGGAATTCCTTGTATCAAATCTTATAATATTTGACGGGGGTCGTAGGGTGTTTTAGTTTGGTCGAAGGAGTTAACCTCGACCGAGTCAAAGAAGACTAACTTAGATGAGTTAGTTATTTTGTGACTTTTAGTGCAAGTAATCACATTATAAATAAAGAGGAACTATATTTCATTAGTAAGAAGTTTTTTAGTAGCATTGTGTAGTTTTCAGAAATCACAATTGTGATTAAGACACATTGTAATGAACATTTTTAGTGCGGGTTGCACAACAATACAATCTTCTTCTTCTTCCTCCAAAATTTATCATTTCCTCTCATTTCAAATGTCTCATTTTTATCTTTCAAGGGTTCGGAAGTCGGTTATGCAAGGGGAAGGTATTTGCATCCCTCACATCCATCATACTCGATGGGAACCATCTAAGTTGTTGTGCGTGAAAGGATGTCTATGTCTATGAGTTACTTGCTAGAAGGGAAAGAGATTGATTTTTATCTTAGGGTGCTCGACAAGGATTGAGGCCCTTGTGGCTACGTATTCCCTCATGCAATAGGAAAGTAGAGCTTCGTAGTTCGAACTACGGGTGGTTGGTCTCGATCGTACGAAAGCGAGAGAACAGGGAGACTATTTACTAATGGGCCCGTTGATGAGGTGTGTCCTTATGCTTACGTATCCTTTATAAGGAATCAGAGCGTCGTAGTTCGGCTAACTACAGTTTATTGGTTGTTAATTTTATTATCTTTTTTTTCAAAAAAGGATTTAAGAGTCGAATTGCACTAAAGACTATGGGTTGGGGTGACTATTCCGATCCAACAAGCCAAACGTCTTGCATCGAAATAATTAGAGTGAGTGTAGGGATGCCCATTCTCCTCCTTCTCTACCACTTAAGGCTCATGGCGTACAATCTACTCGTACTTTTAAATTGTTTTAATTACCTAAGACCACTTGACGTTGGATCAATGGTTTGGGTCTAAAGAGACTTTTTTTGTCAAAGGAAAGGCCGATGGTGAGACACAACACATTCGACTTACAAGGGTGATTGCAAATAGAGTGTAAAGGTTAATGGTTACGTGAGATCGATTCCTAGTCCCAAAGGGTTCTCCTAGTAAACGAAACCAAAAGCGAAGGAAAGTGTGAGTGTGTGCATGAGTGAAACGACTTGGTGTTGGATCAAGGGTTCAAAACGAGGTGAGATCGATCCTAGTCCCTAAGGACGCCTAGCGAACGAAACCATACTCAAAGCGAGGATGTAAATAGTATACATTGGAATGGGGAGCGGGGTACATAGTAAATACACGGGATTGTGAGAAATAAATGGGATCGTTGGTAGCCCAAGAGGAAGTCGTGTGTGTGAAGTGTCCTAAACTATGCGAAAATAAAAGATGTTCATGGTATGAGGAACCAAGAGAAAGCCACGGGACTCGAAATAAATCAAAAGCGTCGAATTTGGATCTTTAACTATCTTAGAGTGGATTCATGTAGGAATCACTCTATGAGAAGTCGAGCATTCCTTTATGCATCCATACGGTTCTCGAAAGTTAAATTGAATTTTAACTTCGAAATCGCAATGCAATGAATAAGTGGATAATCGAAAAATTATTTAAATACAAGAATGGTCTCGTCTTAATCATGATTTTATCGATTTTTCAACAATCTATGATTATTAGATGTTTATCGACCAAAATAAGTAAAAGAGAATCAAAACAATAAAGAACAAGGTCTCGCCTTTAATCAAGATTTTTGTCGATTTGTCGATGATTTATGATTCTCAAACGTTCATTGAACAAAATAAGAAAAAAAGATCTAAAAGTGGTAAAAAGGTCTTATCTTTAATCAAAATTTAAAGTCAATTTGTCAAAAATCTTGATATTTAGATGTTCATCGACCATAATGAAAAGAAAAAAACAATAAAGAAAGTGGTGGTCTCATATTGATCTAGATTTTTTCGATTTAGCGAAATCAAACATCCAAGATCGTTTATTATATCATCGACCAAAAAGTAAATCGAGAAATAAGAAAGAAAAATAAAGAAATGATCTCATATTGGTTTAGGTTTTATCGATTTATCAAAATCAACTAATCATGACCTTTTGTCATATCATAGACCAACATAAATAAATGAACATTAAAAGAAAAATGAAAGTAATGGACCAATCATTATTGACAAAGAAATCAACACTAATTATTAAAACTAACAAATTCTAAAAGCAAGCAAATGAACAAAACCATTAAAGAAAATAATAAAATAAAAAAGATGGAAGGGGTATGTTGTGGGTCTGTGTATGGTGTGAGTAGTAACAAAAATCAAATGATGGACCTAGCCCATGTGATAAAATAAGGTGTAACACTGTGGGAGAACTAACTTTCTATAAATGTTGCGGATAGCAAGAGTCACCACCGACTTTTATTTTATCCATGTGGAAAGGACATAAAAGAACAGGAAATACCTATTTTTAAAAGAGTTGAGTTCGGGGGGAAGGTTATATAAAGGGAAGGTGTTAGCACCCTTTATATCCATGGTTATCCATGGGCTCTTAGTTACTTAGCTCACTTAATTGTTTTGAAAGTGTGAAGTGTATGTGTATTTAGAAATTTGTCTAAGTACTTTGTAATGATCCTCGTATGGATGTATACAAAGCCTTGTTTTTGAAGATGTTTGAAAATAGTGAGGTGTGAAAAGCATTTTTTGAATGTGTGAGCAAGTATATTAGAGGTACCTACCCTAGACTAAGTTTTTCATGTTCTTTCATTTTCTTTCAAGGGTAAGACTGTCCCTACTATTAAGGAGTAGGTAGTAATTACCTTGGATTTTAAGGGATGGGCGTAGGGTCATCGTACGATCAACGAAGGCAACTTGAAGGGTGTCTTTAGCAATTCGTAGGGATTATCATCATATTTACCGTAGGGTCATCGAGGGACAAGATCACTTATTTCGTAGGCAACCTCGTAAGGACTTGATCTTTTAATCTGAAGGGACTATGATGATTTTATTCTGTAGGGACTTTGCTTTTTAAGACACACTCATTTTCGAGGGACTTGACCGTTTAATAAGGCAACCAAGAGGGATAACCTTAGGAGGTGCAGACAGCGATCTTAGATCGACTTACGCGTGTGAATGTTTATGTTCAGATATTTTTATCTTTTTGTTTAGAGATCTATGTCCAGGTTAACTCAATTAGGTTTTCAAGCCCTAGGTTTACTAACCACACAATAGGATCAATGGCAGGAATTTAAATAGCAGAAATCTAAATGGCAGAAATTTAAAATCCTAATTATTACAACGCCTTGGGGCAATTACATAATTATAATAGCGAAAAATAAATAACAATGAAAATTTTAGGGCAATAATGATAAGACAGATTATATGAATAACATAAAAATGAGGGAAAGGTTTAAGGTATGAAGAAAAATATTTTAAGGGTTTAAAAAAGAAAAAATTAGGTTTATTACATAATTAGGGTTATAAGAGATAAATTAAGGTTTGAAAATCTAATTTTTATAACTATTATTAATTAATAAAAATACATTAATAGTTATGTATAAATTATTATTATTATTATTATTATTATTATTATTAGTTTATAGTTTTAATAAAAAAAATAACAATATTATTTAATAAAAGATAAGTATGTGTTATTTAGAAATTATTTTATAATTAAGAAAATAGTCAAAAGTAATTAACATAAATAATAATTATTTAATTAATATAATATATAATATAATAAATTAAAAAGAAAAGAAAAAAAAGAAGAAAAAAAACATAAAAAATAAATGGGGGAGACCTGGTTTTGAATCCAGGACCTCCCCATTACCAAGCATGTGCAAGAACCATTGGGTTGCGCGTGCGCCTTGGCATCAGGATGACTAAAATGTGATATATACGAAACCTGCGCAATAAAATGGATTATAAAAAAAGAAAAGGGGACCTAGGGATCGAACCCAGGTCTTGAGGCTCACATGCGCATACCCCCTACCAACTGAGCCACGTTGTCTGCATTGTAAACATATGAAACAAAATTATTATAAAATATAACGTTTTTTGAATTCTTGAAAACGCGCCAACGCTCATCTTCTCCACTCGTCCGTCCAGTTAGGCTATAGTTACAGCTTGACTGTCGCTAAAGCTTGTAGTGACGGTTTTTATTCGTCACTACAGGTCTTGCAAATTGGAAAATTCACAATACATGAAATAAATACACTCTAATGGTACCAATCAATCAATAATAGTCCTATGGGTCCAATTGCTCATCAATATCATTCCAAATCGCTTCTATCCATGAATTCCCAAATTCGACCTCAAGAACCCTAACAATGGTGGTTGGCTGAATCTGCATCAAACTTCAAATTAATTTGTCCAGAAAGCATCTACACATTGCCACAAACAATATTAAACAAGCGAAATTAATTTATGATGCATAAATTGAAGGAATCGAAAATTTCAAGAATGTGACAAAAAACAAATTCAGTTTGTATGATTTGTCATGATTTTGATAGTGGTGATGATGCATTCATGATCAATGGACCTTAAGGAAGCTAATGTCAACTTTAGAAACCTTCAAATATGGCTGGAATTGCAAAACCAAAATTTGATTTTTCTCCCAATTTTTTGAATCTGAAAGTGTATATATTGTCTCCAAAAATCGTCCCCCTTGTGTTGGTCTTGTTGTATACATATAGGGAAGTGATATTAGGTCAGAAATTTTGGGCCTTGTGATATGTTTTGGTGTTACTTGAGTGTGAAGAAAACCATGGTCATAAATGTGAGAAAAATCAAATCTTTTCTTACCTCAAAGGTTTTGCACGAAATTTGATCTTCTCAATCAACATTAAATGATATATCAATCATTCTAGAACCAAAATCAGATTTTTTATTTGACTTTTTATATTTTATTTTCATTAAAATTGAATTTTACTAAATAAAATACGAAATAATAAAAGTTAAAATATAAAAATCTGAAAAAATGATCATTGGGTCGTGTTTGATGTTATTGTGAAGATTGGATTGCAATTTCATGGACCCATTTGGAGAAAATTGGATTTGAGACCCTTTTTGCTCAATGCACCCTTTGAAAATTTCCCAACTTTGCCAAGGCATAAATCCCTCAATTTTAATTCTATGAGATTGATATTGGAATTTTTAGAAATCTTAGAGAGTCCTATAACAAACCTCTTTGGTCTCATGTCCATATCTTTTACCATTTTCAAATTATGCTCTTTGGAAAAAGTTGACTTTTTGTTGACTTTTGAAATGACCTATAATGTCTTAGCTCATACCTTCCAAATGAAGCATTTTTAGGCTTGGCTTGTGAGACACAAAGTTGTAGATAATTAAATTTCCTTCAAAATGAGCTTTGGTTGGGAAATGTTTGATGAAGTATGTGAAAGTTATGGCTGGTTAAAGTTCAGTTGACTTTTACTGTGAAATTCTTATTTAGAAACTTCTTGATTCTTGATGATTTGAGACTTACTTGATGAATCATGATCAACCCTTGATCAAATGATGAATTTTAATTCATAAAATTGATGTTTTCAAAAAATATTGAAGTTTGACTTTAATTTGACCACAGTTGACCCCAGTTTGACTTTTTAACCACTTTGACTGATATTTGCATATCTGATCATCTGACTGGTCAAACTTATTGGGAAAGCTTTGAAACTTTACCTAGGGATTCTTGAAGCCATGTGGGATGTTATGAAGCTCACTTGAGGCCTTGGTAGTCCATTTATCTTAGATAAACTCAAAACCCTAGTTATGGGTCCATTGCTTGGGAGGAGGCTTTGTCTGAGGGAGCTCTCAAACTTTCTGACCAACTGTGAACTTTGTGAACCTTGAGAGAACTCTACAATACATTTCTTTTATCGTGGGAGGGAAAATTTTGGGGTACAACAGCTTCCCCTGTTCAATTTTCTGAAACCTGAGGAGTTAGATTTGCATGTACGCCATTCGTGACTGGAAAGTTGAAGGGGATTGAACACAAAAGCCCAAACATTTACACTTGCTGGTGCATAGAATGATATTGTTAGTTTGTTGTATTGCTTGAATGGGCTTAAAGATGCCATTTGGAGAAAATTTCTTCAAATATACTTTTTGGAGAATGAAATAGTCTAAAGTATGAAGATATAGCTTTTGGGGAGATAAAACAACTCAAGGCGTGATGATATGGCTTTTGGGAAGATAAATAACGGCCCAAGATAGCCTTTGGGAAGATAAACAACGGCCCAAGGTAATGGGATAGCTTTTGGGAAGATAAACAACGGCCTAAGATAGCCTTTGGGGAGATAAACAACTGCCCAAGGTAATTGGATAGCTTTTAGGAAGATAAACAACGGCCCAAGATAATGATATGGCTTTTGGGAAGATGAACAACGACCCAAGGTAATGATATGGCTTTTGGGAAGATAAACAACGGCCCAAGGTAATGATATGGCTTTTGGTAAGATAAACAACGGCCCAAGATAGCCTTTGGGAAGATAAACAACGGCCCGAGATAATGATATGGCTTTTGGGAAGATAAACAACGGCCAAGGTAATGATATAACTTTTGGGAAGATAAAACAACCCAAGATGATGATATAGATTTTGGGAAGATAAACAACGGCCCAAGGTGATGATATGACTTTTGGGAAGATAAATAACGGCCCAAGGTGTGATGATATAGCTTTTGGGAAGATAAACAACGGCCCAAGGTGTGGTGATAAAGCTTTTGGGGGAGATGAAACAACCCAAGGTGTGGTGATAAAGCTTTTGGGGAGATGAAACAACCCAATGTGTGGTGATAAAGCTTCTGGGAAGATAAAACAATCCAAGATGATGATATAGCTTTTGGGAAGATAAACAATGGCCCAAGGTAATGATATGGCTTTTGGGAAGATAAACAACGGTCCAAGGTAATGATATGGCTTTTGGGAAGATAAACAACGACCCAAGGTGTGATGATATAGCTTTTGGGAAGATAAACAACGGCCCAAGGTTTGACTGGATGTAATCTTGAAGGATGTAGAAGCTCAAGATATTGGTATATGTATTCTTGGAGGATAATACAATCCAAGATGTCGTTTGACGTAATCCTTGGGGAGATATAGTAACCCCGAGAATAAGTTGTTGATGACGTTCGTATGCTGAGGAATTGACCTAAAAAACAAGGTTAGTTCTATGAAAATATCATGATGTATATAACATTTTGCAAGATAATATCTCATGATAATGTTGTATGCGTATGATATGATATGATAATGTATGTATGAATTATGTATAAGTAGTTGATCGTACCTGGAGATCAGGATCCGATATGGTCGCGTCGAGCATGGACGAGTGATGTTGATGATGGAAAAAAGAAGGGAGGTGTACCTGCAAAGGCACTCCGATGCTAAAGTCAGAGAACGAGCAACGAGTGAGCAAGTACAATATTGTTGGGTCTAGATTTGAATACCTGACCCTCTCAAATGAGAGGGTTTATATACTGGTCCAAGTGAGTGCTCATTGGCCCAGATTGTTGGGCACGGATCGCGGATCCCGCAATAATTGACGGTGATTAGGAACTAGCCGTTGGGGCGAGAAGGAGCCTGCTCGATAGGCTCCTCGTCTGGCAGTGTAGTTGTCCGACCGAGGGCAGGTCGAGCAGTTGACTTCATAGCTCCGAGCGTGGTCAGGTTTTTGTGGGTCATTGAGCCGCGAGATAGATATGGCCCAATTCTGTTGGTTGGGTCAGTCCGTAACAGTACCTTTGTAAAATAACTGCTGGCTGGGGAAAATAAATCCTGATTCGTTATTAAGGAGTATGAGGATTTCGTTCCCGTCTTGTTTTGGAATATCGTACTTAGAACCTCCCGTTTTTGTTCGTTGTACTTCTTATTGAAGGATTAAGTTCCTGAATATCCTGACTGAGGATAAAAGAGATGGACATTGATCCGAGAGACTTATTTGGTCAAGTATCAGTTCTTCGGAGGATATATTGTTAGAAGACTTTGTAGTGTTGGAAGTACAAGATATTACTTGAAGTATTTCGTAAGAATATCCGTAAAGATTACTCTGTGGGGATGAACCGGTGAAGATTCGTTGAATTCTTATCTCCGATCGTCCTTGATAAATACTATTATTGTATTTTATGCATTTTTGGTAAACATCAATCATATTTAAAAGCATAAATACTTCAAATATAATCAACCAATGTTTCTCGCTTTAGTAAAAGGGGAAAAGTAAACCTGAATTTGGAAAACAAAACCGTTTTAACTTTGAGAGTGTATAACCAATTGGACTTAGAGCTTCTAAGGTTCTTAAATTTCCTGAATAATTACCCAGAAATTCTCATGGATGGATCCAAAGACATGATACTGACACCTCTGATACTACTGGCGTAGACAGTTAATTTTCACAATGGCTTCTGCTGAGAATCCAATATCGAGGTAATACAATGAGAGGAACGTGCTTTTAAATTGTGATGGACCATATACGCTCCGGGTATTAGATTTGGAAAGAGAGCGTTGCCCCTTGGTTAAGGATGAATTGTCCCATAATGGAAGTATCTGAATGGAGCTACCTCAAGAGAAATAAGCAGAATGCCCTACAATAATATGCCCCTAGCATCGTGAACTATGTAATGTTACCTTTGGTAATTCAGATAGATGAGGAGATCTGCCCCTAACTACTTAAGCATAGTTGAATCTTGACCCGATTGCTCCAAATGAAATGGACAGTAACATGGTATGCCCCCTTGATTGGGAGATAGTGACTAAGCCCCTTTGTATACATTAACTTTGATCCAGGAAACAACTTTGTCTATCGGGAAAACTTTGATTTATTGACTGTTCATCATGTAAGTTTCTCTGTTGTCAAACACTTAGTCATATGCAAACAATGATATTCAAAATGCAATGCTTATGTCTGTCTTGAAGTTTTGGAAAAGAATTATTTTAATAAAACAATGTTTGTAAACAATTATGATATTAACTCAAGATTTATGATAAGCCCTAAAGGAGTCAGGATACCTTTTTGTAGTAGTATGCTTTCGAACTAACCATGCTTCAGTTAGGACTTTTAAAGGGTTGTAACGTGGTTTGGTTCACGGTTTAAGAAACAAAGGATAAAAGGCTAAAATTTATTTGTACCCAACCCATTCTTCGTGATGTTCTTCAGTCCTAGGTTCAGTTAACTTATGCATTGAGGCTCCGAAAGAGTTTGGAATTGTAACACTGACAGAAGTTTATTTGAAGAACCAGTCATCTTTTCTTTGTTTGAGGATTTGTAGTGACCTCTTTTTTCTGTTTCAAGATTACAGTCACCGGGATGTCCCAATTTTTTTATTAAGTCTCCTTCATAGGTTTTGACTTAGCGAGTTTTTCTTTTTCTAGATATTGACTGTCAGACCTACTGATTATAGGAAACCATCATTAGTTGTGTACAAAAAGGAAAAATTGGCATAATTGAGTTAACCGAGGAACTACCCTGCCCCAGGTTATGATTAGGGGTTTTAATTTGCGTGAGAATAAAAACTCCCACTTCATAGGCTTAAAAGGGCTGACTAGGGGTTAACTTCCTTATATCTCCACTGTTTAGGAATTGAAACAATGCCTGTACATCGTCAGCATTGTCTGTTCAGAAGTATACTACATGAAATTATGGCATTGTCTTCGTCATCCCCCCTCTAAAGGCTTACAACTTTATCAAGAGTTAAATATCACAAAATAGAAGTAAGAAGCATAATTTTAAATATAGTGAAACGAATGGATTAATTCAAGACAATCATACGCAATACATTAATGTAAAACAAAGTTCGACATAATAATAAATGTTTAAACCAACAAAAGAAATCATGAAATGAAAATTCAAATGTTCTCAAAGCCTTATCTAAACTTATTACTCTGAATGTCTGGTAGCTTTGATGTTTGACAGATGATAGGAGAATTCAATCTGACCTTCTGGTGTAACCTCAAGGATTCCTTTGTCAATCAGGTCTTGAATCTTATTCTTCAATGCCCAGTAACTATTAGTGTTATGTCCGGGACAATTGGAGTGATACACACATATTACATTGGGATTATAGCAAGGAAAAGAAGTATTGGGTCTTCGAGGAGCGTCTTCCAAGTTAATCAACTTCATTTCCAACAAGCATTACAAAGATTGTGACATTGTCATGTTGAATCGGGAGAATTGTCTTCTATACTCCTTGTGTTGTGGTGGATTAGCCCTATAATACATTATTTCTTCAACTGAAGAATCATCAGTAGTAGTTGGTCTCTTTCCTTCTCTTATCCTTGTCTTTCTTTCTACCAAGTCAGCCTGTTTCACAGAGGTTGACTGATGATTAAATTCCCGACTCTGTTATCTTGAAGTTTATTGACACAAATTCTCAGCTCTTCTTGCCCCTGGGCTAAGCTATGGATAAGAGCCACCTGGCCATTTATCTGAATTCTCATCTCTGCTATCTCAGCTTGCAGTTGTTCCAAATGATCACCCTTGTTGTCTTCAGGATTATTCTTTCTCATGTCCTTAGTGATGAGGGCTTTCAATTCTTCTTGCCCCTTGGACAAATTCAGGATCACCTCTTGAAATTGAGCAATCTGAGTTTGGAGATCTTTAACAGATTGTTCGAGATCCATTTCTGCTAAAATAAATAGCGAGAAGATGAGAAACATGTAGAGAAACCTGTCATGCAATGATATGGTATGCAAATGCATATGCAATGTTTTCAAGGACCACAAGATTTAAATTTGTTTAAAGAAAACCAAAAACAAAACTTTTATTAGTAAACGTTTAATATAAATTGCCCATTAGGCTTACAATGAAAGGAAATAAGAGTAAAATACAAAGAAATAAATATATGAGACTTAGGTCTCCCATGGATGCTTCCTTTTTGTGTTGAGGTATGTGTTGAGGTTCTGCTCCTCATGAAGTTGTCTTGTTAGCTCTAGAACTCTTTCTTGACTAGCTCTGAAATGAGTCTCAAAGGCATCCCTTTCCTCCTTAAATTGAATCCAGGACTTCTGCAACTCTTCCAAATTAGTGGGCATGTCTGGATGAAGGGATGGTATAAGGAACATCCCCTTCAGCAACAGGTTCCATAATGATTGGTAGAATAGCAGGATATGACATCATAAGAGTCTGAGCACGATCTCACACCCATCTTAGGTAAGGTTCCATAGGAATGGAGTAATTTGGTTCCAAAGTCTTGCTCTCAACTTTATTCACCTTGCTCCAAGCTCGTATAAACCTTTGACGGTTACCCTGAAGATCGTTGTCGTAGTCGAACATAATACCCTGAATAAACATGTCATGAGGGCCATTACTCCAAGCATAACCAAAATGACGTAGAGCTAAAGAAGGGTTATAAGTAATGCCCCCTCTTATGCCAAGGAGTGGCACATTAGGGAACTCCCCACAACAGTCAATGATGGTAACATTCTCCATAGATCAAGAGCACAAATGAATATCTGAATGAGAAAGTGACATGATCTTCTTAGACCACCTTAACCCTTGTTCATTCTTCATCACTGATCGAGGAAGGTGAGAAATAAACCACCTAGCCAATAAAGGTATGCAACACATCAGAGTTCCCATCGCCTTCGTAGTACGTGTGTGAAGGGAGTGTAAGATATCTCCAAGTAAGGTAGGCAATGAATTGCGAGTCAGAAATATGTTGATGGCGTGTGCGTCTATGAACTGGTCTAGATTAGGGAACAACACTAAGCCATAAATTAATAAGGCTAAGATCTCCTCAAAAGCATCATAACTCATAGCCTCCAAGAATATTTGAGCTTTCTCCATCAATACCTTAGCAAGTATACCCTTAAATCCACTTCTCGTTTCTAGGACAATGTCTAATTTCTTCAAATGTAGGGTTGCAGCAATGACTTCAGGTTTAGGCTCCTTCTTTAAACTTGTGAAGGGTCTCTTATCAAGGATAGGTATACCTAGTAGTTTTGAGAACTCCTCCATTGCAGGTACCAGCTGATAGTCGGGGAATGTGAAGCAATGATGTTTAGGGTCAAAGAACTGGAATGGGACACTCATCATGTCTTCATTGAACCCTGAAGTGACTAGATCTAGCAGGTAACCATGCTTCTTGATGAATTGGGAGTTTTCAGAAACTTTAGAAACCAATTCCTTAAGCTTGGAAGGTATCCCTACAAAGTTGATCCGGATAGTGTTCCTACGAGCAGAAGCTATAACCTGCAACAAAGAACAAAGATAAATCCTTTGGTCCTTGAAATGGTTAGTGAAAATGCTATGCTTATGATGTCATGATGCTATGCTCAATCACAAACATGTGGCACACACAAACAAGTCACACAATAGCCCTAGGTTTTAAGGCTTGCATGAGGTTTAAAGGTAAGTACCTTCCTCTGAAGTTTAGATGGTTCATCATGTCCTACAAAAGTAACCAGGTTCTAAGGGATCTCAATATCACTGATCCTTACCAAGGGTGGTTGTTCAGTAGGAAACTTACTTGCCAACCAAAACCCTCCAAGTTTAGGATCTCAATGAGCATAACATCGAGTATCAACCAACTTTAGTCTTCACCAAAGCCTGTTATCTCACTAATTTCTAAAGGCCAAGATGAGATAACTGGGGTTCTAAAGGTTAGTTAGTGTATTGACAACATATGGCAGCCCCATATTATCCTCAACTTACTTAAGGAACATAAGCACCAACCAAGAAGTCACACTAACTATGGCCACCAGATCAACCATATCGGTATACACCGTACAATTTCCTTGATCTATTGCCATTTACCTAGGGTACACTATATCCGAGTTAGGATCTTTCTCACAAAAAGCCCAACAAGTAATACAAAGCAAATAAAGCAAACAATTAAAATGATCTAATTCCTAAGGGTACCCCTCTTTTACTTAGTAACTCCTTAGCAGAGTCGCCAGTTTTGTAACACGGTGGGAAACCTGACTTTCTATAAATGTTGCGGATAGCAAGATTCGCCACTGAATTTTATTTTATCCATGTGGAAAGAACGTACAAGAACAGGAAAGACCTATTTTTAAAAGACTTGAGTTCGGGGGGGAGGTTATATAAAGGGAAGATGTTCGCACCCTTTATATCCATGGTTATCCATGGGCTCTTAGTTACTTAGCTCACTTAATTGTTTTAAAAGTGTGAAGTGTATGTGTATTTAGAAATTTGTCTAAGTACTCTGTAATGATCCTCGTATGGATGTATACAAAGCCTTGTTTTTGAAGATGTTTGAAAATAGTGAGGTGTGAAAATCAGTTTTTGAATGTGCGAGCAAGTAAATTAGAGGTACCTACCCTAGACTAAGTCTTTCATTTTCTTTTATTTTCTTTCAAGGGTAAGATTGTCCCTACTATTAAGGAGTAGGTAGTCATTACCTTGGATTTTAAGGGACGGGCGTAGGGTCATCGTACAGTCAACGAAGGTAACTTGAATGGTGTCTTTAGCAATTCGTAGGGATTATCATCATATTTACCGTAGGGTCATCGAGGGACAAGATCACTTATTTCGTAGGCAACCTCATAGGGACTTGATCTTTTAATCTGAAGGGACTATGATGATTTTATTATGTAGGGACTTTGCTTTTTAAGACACCCCCTTTTTCAAGGGACTTGACTGTTTAATAAGGCAACTAAGAGGGATAACCCTAGGAGGTGCAGACAACGATCTTAGATCGACTTACGTATGTGAGTGTTTATGTTCAGATATTTTTATCTTTTTGTTTAGTGATCTATGTCCAGGTTAACTCAATTAGGTTTTCACGCCCTAGGTTTACTAACCACACAATAAGATCAATGGCAGGAATTTAAATAGCAGAAATCTAAATGGCAGAAATTTAAAATCCTAATTATTACAACGCCTTGGGGCAGTTACATAATTATAATGGCGAAAAATAAATAACAATGAAAATTTTAGGGCAATAATGATAAGGCAAATTATATGAATAATATAAAAATGAGGAAAAGGTTTAAGGTTTGAAGAAAATTATTTTAAGGGTTTAAAAAATAAAAAATTAAGTTTATTACATAATTAGGGTTAAAAAAGATAAATTAAGGTTTAAAAATCTAATTTTTATAACTATTATTAATTAATAAAAATACATTAATAGTTATGTATAAATTATTATTATTATTATTATTATTATTATTATTATTATTATTATTAGTTTATAGTTTTAATAAAAAAAAATAACAATATTATTTAATATAAGATAAGTATGTGTTATTTAGAAATTATTTTATAATTAAGAAAATAGTCAAAAGTAATTAACATAAATAATAATAATTTAATTAATATTATATATAATATAATAAATTAAAAAGAAAAGAAAAGAAAGATAAGAACAACACCAACTCTGAGTCCGGTGATATTGACTGCCCCATCAAACATCAACTTCCATTTGGATTCAGGGTCAGACCCCTCCTCCGAAAGTGGTTCCTCGTAATCTCTTGCCTTGAGGTACACGATGTCCTCATCAGGGAAATCAAACTTCATTGACTGATAGTCGTCTTCAAGTGGTTGTTGTGCAAGATAATCTGACAATACACTTCCTTTGATGGCTTTCTGGGAAGTATATTGTATGTCATACTCCGTTAATATCATTTGCCACATTTCAACCCTCTCGGTTAATGCTGGTTTCTTGAAAATATACTTGACAGGGTCCATTTTTGAGATTAGCAGTGTGGTATGGGTCAACATGTACTGTCTCAGTCGGCAAGCAGCCCATGCCAAAGCGCATCAAGTTTTCTCGAGCAGTGAATAACGAGATTCACAATCGGTAAAATTTTTGCTAAGGTAATAAATAGCATGCTATTTTCGACCAGACTCGTCATGTTGGCCTAGCACATACCCCATCGACCCTTCTAACACAATCAAGTACATGATACGTGGTCGTCCTGGAACTGGAGGCATTAGGATCAGAGGGTTCTGCAAATATTCTTTTATCTTTTCAAAGGCTCTTTGATAGTCCTCATTCCAACTGACCGTTTGTTCTTTTCTTAACAATTTGAAGATTAGCTCGCATGTGGCAGTTAGATGAGATATAAACCGTGAAATGTAGTTCAATCTCTCTAAAAACCCACACACTTCTTTTTCTGTTTTCGGTGCAGGCATGTCTTGTATTACTTTTACTTTTGCAGGATCTACCTCGATCCCTCTTTGGCTAACAATGAAACCCAGCAATTTACCGGAACGCACTCCGAAAGTGCACTTGTTTGGATTCTACCTCAATTTGTACTTTATCAATCTATCAAACAGCTTTTTGAGATTGACTAGATGCTCTTCTTTGTCCTTTGACTTGACAATCATATTGTCCACATAACACTCAATTTCCTTGTGTATCATGTCGTGGAACAAAGTTACCATAGCCCGTTAATACGTTGCCCCGACATTCTTCAATCCAAAGGGCATAACCTTATAACAAAATGTACCCCACGGGGTAATGAACGTCGTTTTCTCCATGTCTTCCGGTGCCATCTTAATCTGATTGTACCCGGAGAAACCATCCATGAAAGAAAATACTGAGAACCAAGCGGTGTTATCTACCAGCACATCAATGTGAGGTAATGGAAAGTGATCCTTTGGACTTGCTCTGTTTAGATCCCGATAATCGACACACATCCGGACCTTGCCATCCTTCTTTGGTACGGGCACAATATTAGATACCCAAGGTGGGTAACTAGTCACAGCAAGAAACCCGGCATCCCACTGCTTTTGAACTTCCTCCTTGATCTTCATAGCCATATCGGGGCTAGTTCTTCTCAACTTTTGCTTTACCGGAGGACAGTTTTCCTTTAGTGGCAGCTTGTGTACGACAATGTCAGTATCCAACCCCGACATATCTTAATATGACCAGGCGAAGATATCCACATATTCACGTAGCATACCAATCAACTCATTCTTTACCTCGGCCCGCAGACTGACCCCGATCTTTATCTCTTTCTTTACATCCTCAGACCCGATGTTGATGATCTTTATTTCTTCCTGATGAGGATGAATTACCCTTTCCTCTTGTTTCAACAACCTAACCAATTCTTCTGGGAGTTCACAGTCTTCCTCAACCCCTTCATCAGCTTGGTAGACAAGATTGTCGAAGTCATGTGTAGTCATAGCAGGAACGTTATCACAAGAATCCGAATGATCAACACTGCACAAATGATGTGCTTATTTTAGAATCTATTCTTTTCACAAGAGACGCAAACACACAAAAACACTAAAAAAAGGAAACATTGCCATTTTATCTGTTTTTTGTGAAAAAATTTAAAACGAAAGAAAGAGAACACAATTTGCTTGAAAAATGTCCTTTATTTCATGGAAAAAGTAAATGCATTAAAAGCATGATGGCCCTACAGATGGATCCATGCACCTTGGGCAGAGTGCAGGATTTGACATGCAGTATGATAAAAATGGAAACAAGAAAATTACTTTGACTGCCAAGTAACTTGAACAAAATCTTCAGCAGACCAGTTCCGGAGCTCCTCCCCAGGTACGCATGGGTGAATCCAGTTATCCAATTCGCAATCACTATCCCCATCTTCATTTGTAGTACAAACGTAGTTGTAATCGAGCATTCCAGCACTTGTGAACGCTATGGGCTTACTGCCTTGTGACCAGATAGACCCACCAGGTTAATATCCAAGCCCAAACTTGTCATCCTTCTTTTCCACTTATAACAACTTACCCCAACTTTGGGCCTTTCCGGATTGGACCACTTCCTTAGTTTTCTTGTAGGAGTAAATAGGAGTCCCTTCCTTCTCATTGCTCTGAACTACAGCAACCGAAAACAAAGTACTAACATTAACTGTCTCAAAAGCTTGGCAAAGTGTCTCATGGATCTCCCCGTCCATTTCCACATACTTAAAGGTCGACATATGACTTATGAAAATATCCTTTTCCCCGCATACAATAACAACCTGGCCGTCTACCACATACTTTAACTTTTGATGCAACGTAGACGTTATTGCGTCAGCAACATGAATCCAAGGACATCCTAGTAGACAACTATAAGCGGGTTGGATATCCATAACATAGAACGTACTCTTGAATACCTGAGACCCAATATTTACCGGTAGCTCCACGTCCTCGAATACAGACCTCCGTGATCCGTCAAAGGCTTCACAATTAAATCACTGGGTCGCAAAACAATGCCATCAACATTCAGCTTCATTAAGGCCTTCTTAGGGAGTACATTGAGAGAAGATCCTATATCTACCAAGACATGTGATAGAACATCACCCTTACAATCCATGGTGATGTGTAAGGCCTTGTTGTGATTACGTCCCTCAGAAGTGAGATCTCTATCTGTGAATCCCAACCCATGGCTGACGTTCACACTGCCTACCACAACCTCCAACTGATTAACAGTTATCTCTTGTGGTACGTACGCCATTTGCAAAAGTTTCAACAAAGCCTCTCGGTGAGCTTGAGAACACATCAACAACGACATAATGGATATCTTGGACGGGGTTTGATTCAGCTGTTCAACCACCTTATAGTCACTTTTCTTAATTATTCTCATGAATTCCTCGACTTCTTTTTCAAAAGTGCCTTGACTAGTAGCAGGAGTTGTCACCTCTTCGGTCACTATCTGCTTACCCTTAGCAGAAGCTTCAGCTTCGGGATCACCTCTAAGAGTTTGAGGAGCAAAGAAACACCCACTCCGAGTAAATCCACCAACTCCTCCGACATTCACAACAGTCGGGTCAATTATCACCGCTTTACTTTCCACCTTCTGGCCTTCTACGTACATGTCTGAGCCATAGTGCCAAGGAATGGCCTTGTCATCAACATAGGGAACTGGTCCCAAAACAGTAATGGTAACTGGACTCACTTCCAGAACATAGATAGTCACAGGCTCTCTCCGGGCAGGAACCTCAGCAGAATTAAAATAAATTGTTACTGTAGACATACAATCACTTCTATTGTCAACCCTGTCAAACTGTAGAGACCCCTCAACAATCAAACACTGCAACCCAACTTTCAAATCCTTACAACCATCGACCGAATTCAAGCAACCCTTGCAGTCAAAACCACAACCTGGAAAAACCTGCCCTTTCAACAATCTGTCTTTCACCACTAACAACGAAGTCTTCACTTCATCCACGTTCAAAATCAAGTTCAACCTCTCGCCACCATCAACAACATTTATCCTAGCCCCTCCATGATTTGGAATGGGGTTTGATGTAACATTTGGAGGCGGTGCGAAGTTAATTGCTTTCGAATCAATCAAGTTTTGGACCTTATGTTGTAATGCCCTGCACTTCTCTGTTGAGTGCCCGAGAGCTCCTGAATGGAATGCGCATCTTGCATTAGCATCATACCCCATTGGTAGCTCTCCAGGTGGTGGTGGTGCCAATGTCCTCAACTAAACCAAATTCAAATCTAACAATCTCTGGAGTAGTGTTGTGTATGTCATCGGGATGGCCTCAAGCACCCTGTTAGCTGGACGAGCTTGCCTATGTTGATAGGGTCTTTGCTGATAGTTGTTGCGTTGTGGTTGTTGTTGTTGTGGTTGTTGCACATGACTTGTTAGGATGATGACATCTGCCACCTGCTCGTAAAATCCCCTATATCCATAGCCCCGGCCTCGGCCATACACAACATTATTCTCTTCCTCCCTTCTTCTTGGAGGTCAATAGAAACGTTTCTAACACCGCTTGAGCTACCTGTACCACTGTCTTAGATCTTCCCCATTTTCATCAGAGTTTCAACCCTTTCTCCAGCTATCACGATATCATTAAATTTTGTTGCTGAACAAGACGTCAGTCTCTCAATAAACACCCCTTGTAGTGTTCCCATAAACCTGTCTGCCATTTCATTCTCTAACAAGGGAGGTTGTACTCGAGCAGCAAGCTGACGCCACCTCTAGGCGTACTCTTTGAACCCTTCCTTAGCACTCTGAGACATTGTCTGCAATTGGGTACGATTTGGAGCCATATCCAAATTATACTGATACTGTTTCACAAATGCCTCAGCTAAATCCTTCCAGCTTTGAATATTGACCCTGCTCAGCTTCATGTACCATTCCAAGGAAGCTCCTACAAGACTATCCTGGAAGTAATACATCCACAACTTCTCATCATTTGTATGTGCAACAATCCTTCCCACAAAAGACTAAAGGTGATTTTTCGGGCAAGTCGTGCCATTGTACTTATCAAAAGCAGGGACCTTGAACTTGTAAGGAATTCTCACCCCTGGTACTAAGCCCAGATTAGTGATATCAAACCCTAGAGAACTCTGAGATTGAATGGCGCGAATTTGCTTGGCCATTTCTTCAAACCTCCTATTCATGTCAATCCCCTGGCCTTCAGCCTCATCCAACAAAGTGAACTGTTCATCCTGCCCATCCATCTGCATGTTATTCACTCCATCATTGATAATAGTGACCCCTGGTTGCACCACATGGATTTCAACGTGACGGGCGCCAGCCCCGTTGCGGTTACCTCCATATGTTGTCCCATTGTTCCTGGCTTGATTGTTCTCCACCATCTCGCACAAACGCTCTTGAGTTTGACCCATCCCAGCCATGAGGGTCATGAAGTTGTCCATACTTGTCCTTAGGTCAACCAGATCTGCTTGCATATGATCCATTGCTCTCTCTCTGTTCACCTTTGTAGGGTATCTACGTACAGTTGGTTGTATCTGAACCTTCTTAGGAGCTATAGTGCCTACAAGTGACATAAATGTTAGAAAACTGAAGAATTACCTGCAAAAAAACAAACACGTTATATGCATGCAATATAACTATTCATGTTTCCACGTCCAGGCATTAATATGCCCCAGTTCTGGTATTCTGGACAGAAAATACTCCAGATGTTTTTTGAAAACTAGCTTTTCAAACACTTTTGAGGAGTATTCAGACCCTGATGGCTTCGAACAAACAACTTTGCTCATTCAGAAATGGTAACTGGAAAGTATTATTGCATAACATGAACAAACTACCAACAACCAGAGTCATATACACATAATTCTTAAAGGGCTACAATTCAATACATAAACAAAAAGATAAAGCAAGCCTCCTATAGCAAGCCTGTAGGTAGTCTGGATACAAACAACAATAAACTAAAACTCTAGGCTAAAAGAAGATTCAGGCTCCTCTTCTGCAGTCGCCACCCCTGTTCGGTTCTTCTTGACGCCTGCTCTCAGCTTAAGATCTGCAATCTCCTTCCATGCTTCCTCCAAGGTTAGCTGGCTCTGTACCAATTGTTGAGTTTTTTCCCTTCGTATTTTGTGAACTTGTTCTACTTCTTCTTTCTTGAATGCCATCTGCACCTCAAAGAACTCTTCCTTTTCTTTGTACTTCTTCTGCTCCTGTTCTCTTTGGCCCTGTAACCAAGTAATGGATTGACGAGCTTCCCTAAGAGTCTTAAAAATCTTCTTATGCTCCGCTTCTCTTTTTGACTCTGTTAAACTCAATCTCTGAAAATGAGCTTCTCTCCCAGCAAACTCCTTTTCTTTAGCTTCTAAGGTAGCCTGCATTCTCTATGGCCTTTCTTCTGCTTCTTTCTTGGCATGATTGGCACGGTGATACAAGCTAGTTGTAACACGGTGGGAGAACTGACTTTTTAATCATGTTGCGGATATCAAGAGTCATCACCGAATTTTATTTTATCCAAGTGGAAAGGATATAAAAGAACAGGAAACACCTATTTTTAAAAGACTTGAGTTCGGGGGGTAGGTTATACAAAGGGAAAGTGTAAGCACCCTTTATATCCATGGTTATCCATGGGCTCTTAGTTACTTAGCTCACTTAAATGTTTTTGAAAAGTGTAGTGTATGATTAGAAATTTTTCTAAGTACTTTGTAATGATCCTCGTATGGATGTATACAAAGCCTTGTTTTGAAAAATGTTTAAGAAAGTGAGGTGTAAAAAGTATTTTTGAGATGTGAGCAAGCAACTAAGAGGTACCTACCCTAGATTAAGTCTTTCATGTTCTCGTATGTTCTTTCAATGGTAAGACAATCCCTATTATTAAGGAATAGGTAGTCATTACCTTGGATGTGTTTAAGGGACGGGCATAGGGTCATCGTAGGGTCATAGAAAGCAACTTAAGGGATTTCTTTAGCAACCTGGGAGAGACTATCATCTTTTACCGAAGGGACAAGATCATTATCGTAGGCAACATCGTAGGGACTTGATCTTTTAAATCTGGGAGGGACTAGATGATTTATTTATGGAGGGACTTTGCTTAAGACATCCCTATATTCGAGGGACTTGACCATTTTAATTTAAGGCAACCGAGAGGAATACCCTAAGAAGTGCAAGATGGCGATCAAAGATCGACTTACGTGTGTGAGTGTTTGTTTTCAAATATTTATCTTTTTAATTAATTTTCTAAGTCATTTTATTCATTTAGGTTATACACACCCTAAAATTACTAACCATAAAAATAAAAATAATGCGGAAATATAAATCTAAAATTATTACATGGCTTTGGGATAATTACAATATAATCATAAAAATAATAAATAATGATAATAATAAAGCAAATAAATATTAGGATATTAGAATTAAAGGAAAATAATAATGAGGTAATAAAGAAAAGTTAGTATTTTTTAAAGAAATTTAGAAATTGTTTAGAATCTATAAGAAAAACAATAAGTTTAAATAATAATAGTAATAAGAAAATAAAGTATTTACAAAATAAAAAGTTATTATAAAAAATATTCTAATTAGGGTTTAAGAAAATAAATTTGGTTTTTAGGGTTAATGAAAAAAAAAGGTTAAATTAAAGAAATTAGGGTTTTTAATTATAATTAAAATACATTATCTTTTATTTACAAAACTCTATACATAATAATTATAAATATATTATAAAATTAATACAATTAATAAACATTAAGAAAATAATTATGGGTTTTAGAAAATATAAGATTTATAAAAAATATTATTGGTTATTGATTTAGAAAACATTTTAATTATATTAATTTAACCCAAAATCAAGAAAATAGGAAAAATGAGAAATATGAGAAAATCACTAAAAAGATAGGACCTGGGATTTGAACCCAGGTCCCTTACCTCAACAACATCACACAAAACCAACTGAGCCAGCACGCACTGGTGTTATCTTTATGCAACACATCCATTATATTTTAAACCTGCAGCCAAAAATAAATATGTGAAAAAATGTTGGAACCAAGGATTCGAACTTAGCCTCTTGCCTCCATGCGCGTATCACCAACTAACTGAGCTAAGCAACGCATCTGAAATATAAATGCAAACATAATCTAATAAAATAAATAAATTTTTGAAAATCCAATTTCGCGCCAGACTTCATCTCCTTCCTCTAGCTGTCGTATTAGGCTATACCTACAGACGTTCGTCACTAAACGTTTTAGTGACGGATTTTCTCCATCACTAAAGGTCCTACACATTCAAACATCACAAATAACAAGGATAAATTGCTTTCAACGATTCAAGTCCGTTAATATGAGGTCCCTAAGTCAAATTGATCCATCAATTTCATGTGAAATTGCTTTTAACAGAGGTTCCCAATTTCAAGTTCATAAAACCCTAACAATGGCATCGTACGATTCCTGCATCAAAGCTTGAAACAAATTATCCAGAATCCATCTACACACTCAAACAAACAATATTATATAGTTCAAATCAATTATTTATGCATAAATATATGTAATCGAAAAATCAAGAAAAAGCTCAAGAACATGAATTCGGTTTATGCTTGTATGAGTCAATGTGATGCTTTTGATGATTGGGAAAGGTTTAGGAGGCATCCAGGAATGATTTTACACCTTAAAACCTTTGATAAGCAGCCTAAATGATGAAATCCGAATCTCACTTTTCCTTGGAATTTTTTACTTTTGTTCTTGTACTTTGGAGGCAGAAAATTCGTCCCATTGTGTATGCTTTTGTTTATGTGTATATAGTGATTGAATTTAGGTCAAAAACTTGTGGATTTGTGGGCTTGTGAAGGTTGTTTGATCATGAAGTTTCTTCACTTTCAAATATTCAAAAAATCTCATCTAACCTTTCTATTTTTGATCCACTCTGACCTTAGTTGATTTCCAATCATTCTAAATATAATCCAACTAATTTCCAATCAAAGATTTCATTCTTCATTTGACTTTTCATATTTTATATTTAATTGAATTTAATGAATAAAATATAAATAAATATAAAATAAACTATAAAAATATGAAAAAATAATTATTGGGTCGTGCATGATGTCATTGTAAGGATTGGATTACAAAATTGCAAGCCCATTTGAAAAAATTTGGTTTTAAGACCTCATTTGCTCAATATACCCCTAAAAAATTTCCCAACTTTGAAAAGGCACAAATCCCTCAATTTTAAGGCTATGAAGGTGTTCTTAGACATTTTGGAAACCTTAAAGAGTCCTCTAACCAACCTCTTTGGTCTCATATCCATATCCTTTACCATTTTCAAATTATGCCCTTTGGAAGATGTTGACTTTTTGTTGACTTTTGAAATGACCTATAATGTTTTAGCTCATACCTTCTAAATGAAACAATTTTAGGCTTGGCTTGTGAGACACAAAGTTATATAGAATTCAATTTCCTTCAAAATGAGATTTGGATGGAAATTTTTTGATGAAGCATGTGAAAGTTATGGCTGGTCAAAGTTCAGTTGACTTTCCTTAAAAAAAACCTAATTTAGAAACACCTGATTCTTGATGATCTGAAACTTCCTTGATGAATCATGATCAACCCTTGATCAAATGATGAGTTTTACTTTATAAAATTTATTTTGACAAAAAATATTGAAGTTTGACTTTAATTTGACCACAGTTGACCTCAGTTTGACTTTTTAACTGCTTTGACTGATTTTTGCATATCTGATCATCTGACTGGGCAAACTTATTGGGAAAGCCTTGAAACTTGGCATGGGGGTTCTTGAATATATGTGGGATGTTATGAAGCTCACTTGAGGTCTTGGAAATCATTTTAACTTGAGGAAACACAAAACCCTAGTTTTGGACACTGGGCTTAGGATGAGGCATTGTCTGATGAAACTTCCACACTTCTTGACCAATTAGGAGTCTTGAGAGCCTTATGATCATTTAGAAGTCTTGAGAGATATTGTATTGATTGTGGAAGGGCAAATTTTGGGGTGCAACAGCTGCCTCTTGTTCAATTTTCTGGAATTTGAGGAGTTAGATTGGCATGCATGCCATTCGTGACTTGAAGATTGAAGAGGATTGAACACAAAAAACCGAAACATTTGCACTTGCTGGTGTGTAGAATGATTTTGTTGGTTGACTGTAATGCTTGAATGGGCTTAAAGATTCCATTTGAATAGAGAGTCTTCTGATATGCTTCTTAAATATGGAGATGACATTTTTGGGAAGAATAAACGACGACCCAAAAATGAGATAACCTGCGGGAAGAATAAACAACGACCCGAGGTAACAAGATAACCATTGGGATGAATAAACGACGGCCCAAGGTGAGTTGATTTCTGGGAAGAATAAATGACGACCCAAAAATGAGATAACCTGCGGGAAGAATAAACGACGGCCCGAGGTAACAGGATAACCATTGGAAAGAATAAACGACAGCCCAAGGTAAGTTGATTTCTGGGAAGAATAAACGACGGCCCAAAAATGAGATAACCTGCGGGAAGAATAAACGACGGCCCGAGGTAACAGGATAACCATTGGGAAGAATAAATGACGGCCCAAGGTAAGTTGATTTCGTGGAAGAATAAACGACGACCCAAAAATGAGATAACCCGCGGGAAGAATAAACGACGGCCCGTGGTAACAGGATAACCATTGGGAAGAATAAACGACGGCCCAAGGTAAGTTGATTTCTGGGAAGAATAAACGACGGCCCAAAAATGAGATAACCTGCGGGAAGAATAAACGACGGCCCGAGGTAACAGGGTAACCATTGGGAAGAATGAACGACGGACCAAGGTAAGTTGATTTCTGGGAAGAATAAACGACGGCCCAAAAATGAGATAACCTGCGGGAAGAATAAACGACGGCCCGAGGTAACAGGATAACCATTGGGAAGAATAAACGATGGCCCAAGATGAGTTGATTTATGGGAAGAATAAACGACGGCCCAAAAATGAGATAACCTGCGGGAAGAATAAACGACGGCCCGAGGTAACAGGATAACCATTGGGAAAAATAAACGACGGCCCAAGGTAAGTTGATTTCTGGGAAGAATAAACGACGGCCCAAAAATGAGATAACCTGCGGAAAGAATAAACGATGGCCCGAGGTAACAGGGTAACCATTGGGAAGAATGAACGACGGCCCAAGGTAAGTTGATTTCTGGGAAGAATAAACGACGGCCCAAAAATGAGATAACCTGCGGGAAGAATAAACGACGGCCCGAGGTAACAGGATAACCATTGGGAAGAATAAACGACGACCCAAGGTAAGTTGTTGATGAAGTTTGTCTGCTGGAGAATTAACTTGAAAAACAAGGTTAGTTGGATGCAAAATATAATGATATATATAACAATCTGTAAGATAATATTTTATGAGAATGCGTATGATATGATATGATATGATATGATATGATATGATATGATATGATATGATATGATATGATATGATATGATATGATATGATATGATATGATATGATATGATGTGATATGATATGATATGATGTGATGTGATATGATATGATATGATATGATATGATATGATATGATATGATATGATATGATATGATATGATATGATATGATATGATATGATATGATATGATGTATGTATGAATGAATTATGTCAGGAAGCTGAATAGTAGCTTCATATAACAACTGCTGGCTAGGGAAAATAAATCCCGATTTGTTGCTGAGGAGCATGAAGACTTCATTTTCGTCTTGTTTAAGAATATCGTACTTAGAACTTCCCATTTTTCGTTCTTTGTACTTCTTATTGAAGGAATAAGTTCCTGAATATCCTGATTGAGGATAAAAGAGATGGACATAGATCCGGGAGACTTAATTCTTTGGAGGATATGAAACTGCTTGAAGACTTCGTCGAGTAGGAAGTATAAGATATTACTTGAAGTATTCTGTATGGATATTCGTAAAGATTACCCTGTGGGGATGAACTGGCGAAGCTTCGTTGAATTCCTACCTCCGTTTGTTCTTAGTAAATGCTATTATTGTATTTTATGCATTTCTGGTAAACATCAATCATATTCAAAGGCATATATTCATTCAAACATAATCAATGGACGTTTTTCGTTTTAGTAAAAGGGGAAAAGTAAAGCTGAATAAAGAGGGAAAAATAAAGCTGAGTAAAGGAGGAAAAGTAAAGCTGAATATAAAAAATAGAATTTTTCTTATTCTTAGAAATAAACTTATAACTAGACATGTTTTAATACGGAGACGAAAATCCTAGTAAGAGGAATTCGTCAAAGAAATTTTTACAAGGAGAAATAGCTTTGTGTAAATAATCCTATTGAGTTCCAACTTTGTTATTGCCATTATCTTCAATTATCTCATCTTCAGCTATTGGAGAGGAAACGATTGGACTGATCGGTATCTATTGAACTTGACGTAGATAACACAACTAGTAGAGGTTGCATGGGTGATCTAACGAGACGTAGTCATACGCTTTAATCCATAACTTTTGCCTGGATTTCCCTTTCAGGTTTTCAATCCACCGAGATACCCTTTTTTGCCCAAGCCGCCTTTTCAGGTTTTCGACTTGCCGGGTGTACATTTTTTTATATATATCCCTAATTTTTGCCCGAACCCTTTTGGTTTGCCGGGATGCCCTTATTTTTGCCTAGGCCAGTCAACCTAGCGGGTCTCTTTTCATGCGTAGTATTTTTTAACTATGTCTGAATTCACAGGTTGTGGGAAATCTTCACCATCCATAGTGGTAAGCATCATGGCACCTCCCGAAAATATTCTCTTGACAACAAATGGCCCTTCATAGATGGGAGTCCATTTGCCCCTGGGATCACCCTGTGGTAATATAATACTCTTGATTACCAAATCACCAGTATGATACACATGCTGCCTAAATTTCTTATTGAAGGCTTTGATCATCCACTTCTGATACATCTGACCATGACAAACAGCTGCTAGTCTTTTCTCATCAATTAAGTTTATTTGGTCAAGTCGAGTCTGAATCCATTCATCTTCATCTAAGCCTGCATTCTTCATAATCCTCAAAGAGGGAATCTGAACTTCAATGGGAAAACCTGCTTCCATACCATAGACAAGGGAAAATGGGGTTGCCCTGTTGAAGTACGCATGGTGGTACGATAACCGTGAAGAGCAAATGGTAACATCTCATGCCAATCCTTATATGTAACTGTCATCTTTTGCAAGATCTTCTTAATATTCTTGTTGGCGGCTTCCACTGCGCCATTCATCTTTGGACGATATGGAGAAGAATTATGATGTTTAATCTTGAACTGCGTGTAGAGATCAGCAATCATAGGGTTGTTCAAATTAGTACCATTATCTGTGATAATCCTTTCAGGGATGCCATATCTGCATATAAGATTATATTTGATGAATCGAGCCACAACATTCTTGCTAACAGAAGCAAATGAAGCTGCCTCTACCCATTTTGTGAAGTAATCAATAACTACAAGGTGTAACACGGTGGGAGAACTGACTTTAGTTATGTTGCGGATAGCAAGAGCCGCCACCGACTTTTATTTTATCCAAAGGAAAGGCATAAAAGAACAGGAAAGACCTTTTAAAAGATTTTTGGATCCGGGGGGTAGGTTATGTAAAGGGAAGGTGTTAGCACCCTTTACATCCATGGTTATCCATGGGATCTTAGTTACTTAGCTCACTTTAAAATGTTTTTTTTTTTGAAATGTGAAGTGTGTGAATAAAAATTTTCTTAAGTATTTTATAATGATCCATGTGCGGATGCGTATAAAACCTTTGTTTTGAAAATTTGTTTGAAAATGTGAAGTGTTTGAAATGTTTTTTTGAAGAGTGAGCAAGTATCTAAGAGGAACCTACCCTAAGCTTAAGTCTTTTCTGTTCTTGAATCCTTTAAATGGTAAGACTATCCCTATTATTAAGGAATAGGTAGTCATTACCTTGGATGTAAGGGACAAGTGAAGGGACATCTGTTATTTAGGCAACTGTGGGGTGTATAAGCAATTCGAAGGGACTTATCATCTTTATTCGAAAGGGACAAGATCATTACGAAGGCAACATTCGAAGGGACTTGATCTTTTTATCTGTTTAAGGGACTAGATGATATAGGATGAGGGACTTTGCTTTATACACCCTACTTGACCTTTTGTTTTAGGCAACATGAGAGGTATCCTTAAGGAAGTGAGATGGCGATCAAAGATCGACTTACGTGTGTGAGTGTACAATTTTAAATATTTATCTTTTAAATTAATGATCTAAATCAATTTTAAATACAAATATGTTTTCACTCCCTATTTTACTAACCATAACATTTAAAATAAATATTAAACATTATTACTAAAATATTACATGAAGGAAACAATTACATAATAATAATTAAAGCAAATTAAATAAATAAGCAAAAATAAATAATAATAATATAATTGGGTTAGTAAAAATAATAATAATAAATCACAATATATAAATGGGGTTAGTAATAATAAAATAAATATGAAAATAATTAATAATAAAATAATAAAATAAACAAAAAGATTAGCATGATAATTAAAAGATCAATTTTTTATATAAACAATTATTTTTTAAGATTAAGAATAAAATATAAACAATTATATACTAATTATCATAAAACTTTAAATTATGTATAAGTTATAGAAATTAGGTTAATTATAAACATATTATAAAATAAATTATATTTACAAAATTAAATTAACAAGTTTTAATTATTTTTAAACATATATTAAAAAATTATTTACATACAAGAATCAAATTATAAACAAATTATAAAATATATACATATTGAATAATCATATTATTATATTTACAAAATTAAATTAAGAATTTTAATTATTTTAAGCATATTTATATACAAGAATTAAATTATAAGCAAATTATAGAAATATGTACATGATTAAAGTTTATAAATAATAAATTAAAAGTTATAATAGAATTAAATTTTAGGTAAAAGAAAATTAGGGTTTGTGAAAATTATTAGGGTTTAAAAAATAATTAGGTTTTAAAAATATTTTAGGGTTATGAATTTTAGAAAAATTAGGGTTTTATAAATTTTAGGATTTATATATATATTTTTAGAATAACAAAATAACTATATATAATTTTACAATATTAATAATTTACAAAAATAAATAATTTTTCCTATAAGATTAAAATTAAAAAGAATGAATTCTAAAATAATATAAACATCCTATTTATTTTATTATTTGAATTTGTTTAAATAGAAAATTAATTAAATAACAAAAATCAGAAAAAGAATGAAAAAAAACCAAAACCTGCCTGGACTGGGAGTTGAACCCAATCCCTAAGCTTTCAACCTCCAGGACCAGCAATCCAACCACTGGGCCATGCGCGCGCATGTGATATAGAGTAGGCACCATCAGGTTTTGTTGTTTATCCTGAAAAATCATGAAAAAAACAAAACAAATAACACAAAAGGCCTGGGGGGATTCGAACCCAGGACCTTCTCATAACACGCAGGCGTACTTACCATCCAGCCGAGAGGGCGCAACTGGTAGTTAATCCACAACTTTGAATAATATATTAAGTTTAACAATTAAATGAACCTTTAAATAAAAAGAACTTGACCAAGGGATCGAACCCTGGTCCTCTACCATCACACACCAACGTCAAAACCAACTGAGCCACACGCTCAATGTGATATACAATCAGAAACACATCATTATATTTTAAGTGACTTTTTTGAATTAATTTTTCGCGCCAGATGGTCTTCATCTTCAACCTTGATACCTGCGAAAACACCTGCAAAGTCTCTTGCGAAGTTTCCTGCGAAATTTTCAAAACAGAAACCTACGAAATTGGAATACCATCAAAACAGTGAAATTTCTCAAAATTAATTGGTGCATTATGATCCCCAGAGTTCACATGATTGTTCTATGTTCTTAGAATTTATTTATATTAGGTCTAGTGTAAAACCCTAATTGCTTGGCCGAAACCATAGCCATGGCAACTTCTCAAACCTGTAATGAAACTCCAATCAAACCATCCATAATCAATCAACAACTTAATACAAACACGAAACAATGATCAAAACTTATTTATAATACACAAATATCAGAAAACGAAAAAATCATTAAGCCATGAAAAGTTTGATTCGGGTTATGCCATTCATGAGGTTTTGGATGCATATGAGTATTGGTACATGATCAGTGAAGTCCAAGGATCATTCTTATGTCCTTAAAATACCTTAACAAGCCTTGTAATGAAGAAACCGAATTGAAGTTTTTGGTGATTTTTTTGATGTGTGAACTTACTCTTTGAGGCCAGGAATTCGTGGCCTATGCATTGAGTTATGTTGTATACTTATACTAGAATGAATTAGGTCAAAAATATTGGATCATTGTGTGGATTGTTTTGATTTTAGAGATTGAAAAAGATTGATACTTAAATTTCAAATATTCTTGAGTAAGACCTTTCTATTTCAAGCCAATCTTCATCAATGTTGAATCAATCTAATCCAAATTATAATAATGACCTTCTAGAACAAAAAAATATTTTAAATCTTCACATTTGATATTTTATTTAAATTTAAAATGATTTTTAATATAAAAAATCATAATAAATAAATTAAATAAAATAAAATTATGAAAATATCAAATAATTTTCGTGCATGATGTTATGGATCACTTTGGGTCACAAAAAGTTCAGCCCATTTAGAAAAAATTGATTCTAAGACCCTATTTCCTTCATGAACCACCCAAAAATTTCCCAACTTTGCAAGGGCACACATCCTTCAATTTTAATGCTATGAGGGTGTTCTTGGATATTTTGGAAAGCTTGAAGAGTCCTCTAACCAACCCCATTGGTTTCATGTCCATATCATTTTCCATTCTCAAGTTATGCCCTTTTGAAGTTGTTGACTTTTTGTTGACTTTCAAAAGGACCTATAATGTCGTAGCTCATACCTTCCAAATGAAGCATTTTTGGGCTTGGCTTGTGAGACACAAAGTTGTAGAGAATTAAATTTTCTTCAAAATGAGCTTTGGATGGGAAAAATGTGATGAAGCATGTGAAAGTTATGGCTGGTCAAAGTTCAGTTGACTTTTCCTGAAGAAGCCCTAATTTAGAAACCTCTGATTTTTGATGATCTGAAATATCCTTGATGAATCATGATCAACCCTTGATAAAATGATGAATTTTACATCATATACTTGATGTTGGCAAAAAATCATGAAGTTTGACTTTGGTTTGACCACAGTTGACCTTAGTTTGACTTTTTAACTGCTTTGACTGTTTTTGACTTATCTGATCATCTGACTGAGCAAACCTTTGAGAAAAGTTATGAAATTTTTCATGGGAATTCTTAGACACATATAAGATGTTATGAAGCTCACTTGAAGTCTTGGAAGTCCATTTAACCTGATTAAAGTCAAAACCCTAGTTGTGGATGCACTGCTTAGGAGGATGCATTGTCTGAGGGAATTGTCAAATCTTCTGACCCATGATGAACTTTGTGAACCTTGTGAACCTCATAAGATGTCTTGTAATCTTCATGATCCTCATGAAAGGTCTTGTGAACCTTGTGAACTTCATAAAGTGTCTTGTAAACTTCATGAACCTCATGAAAGGTCTTGTGAATCTTGTGAACCTTGTGAACCTCTTAGCACACAAAGTTTTGTATTGTGAGGGCAAATTTTGGGGTGCAACACAAGGATGAAACGATGTCCATTAAAGGCAGTAGGTTTTATTTCACCAATCATATCAATGCCCCACATGGCAAAAGTCCATGGAGCAGTTAGAACATTCAACGGAACTGGAGGCACATGAACCTTATCAACATAAATCTGGCATTTGTGACAAGTTTTGGAGTGTTGATAGCAGTCAGCTTCCATGGTAGACCAATAATAACCCGCTCTCAGAATCTTCTTAGCCATTGTATGCCCACTAGAGTGAGTACCAAAGATCCCATCATGCATGTCTTCCATAATCTCTACTGCTTCTTTCTTATCCACACAGCGAAGCAAAGTTGAATCGTGGTTGCGTTTGTACAATATTCCATTACTCAGGAAGAATTTAGCAGAAAACCTCCTTAGAAACTTCCTATCATTGACAGATGCCCCTTCAGGGAATTCCCGAGCTTTAAGATACCTCTTCACTTCATGGAACCAAGACTTTTATTCTACTCCTTCAGTATCCACTTCATTGCAGTATGCAGGTTTGTCAAATCAATCAATAGTAATTCTCGGAGCTTCATCTTCCTAACTGATTTCAAACATCGATGCCATGGTAGCTAATGCATCGGCCAACTGATTCTCTTCTTGTGCAATATGTCCAAAGGTAATATCTTCAAAATACGGGATCAAAGACAAAACATGCTCTTTGTAAGGGATGGGATTAGGATGCATGGTGTCCCAATCTCCTTTAACTTGACTAACTACTAAGGCTGAATCTCCATACACATACAAAAATTGAATCTTCATTTCAATAGCAACCTTGATACCCATGATGAACGCTTCATACTCAGCCATATTATTGGTACATTTAAAACAAAGCTTTGCAGTAACTGGTGTATAACAACCTTTATGAGAGATAATCACAACACCGACACCATTACCAAGCGCATTAGAAGCTCCATCAAAAACCATAGTCCGTCGGGATCCTTGTCCAGGTCCTTCATATTGTCTAGGTTATTTAGTAACAATCATAATATCCTCATCTGGAAATTCAAAATTCATAGATTGGTAGTCATTCACTGCTTGATGAGCCAAATGGTCAGCTACTACACTTCCTTTGATTGCTTTTTTAGTAGTATATTGTATGACATATTTTGTCAAGATCATTTGCCATCTTGCTATTCGTCCGGATAGAGCAGGTTTCTCAAATATATACTTAATTGGATCCATTTTTGAAATCAATAAAGTGGTATGAGTCAACATATACTGTCTTAGTCGGCGAGCAGCCCATGCCAAAGCGCAACAAGTTTTCTCGAGTAGTGAGTATCTTGTTTCACAGTCGGTAAACTTTTTGCTAAGGTAGTATATTGCCTGCTCTTTTCGACCAGACTCGTCATGTTGCCCCAACACACACCCCATTGAGTTATCCAATACTGTCAAGTACATAATCAAGGGTCTTCCTTCAACTGGTGGCATCAATATGGGAGGTTCCTGTAAGTACCTTTTTATTTCATCACAAGCTGTCTAACATTCATCATTCCATTCTAATACTTGATTTTTCTTCAACAACTTGAAAATTGGTTCACAAGTAGCAGTCAACTGGAAAATAAATCTTGCAATGTAATTCAATCGTCCCAGGAAACCTCTAACTTCTTTCTCAGTACGAGGAGCAGGCATCTCTTTTATAGCTTTTACCTTTGCAGGATCTACTTAAATACCTTTACCACTGACAATAAAACCCAGAAGTTTACCAGATCTAACTCCAAAAGTACATTTGTTTGGATTTAACCTCAACTTGTATTTCTTCAACCTCTCAAACAACTTGTGCAGGTGATCAAGGTGCTCTACTTCATTTTGAGATCTGGCTATCATATCATCCACATATATATCTATCTCATGGTGAATCATATCATGGAACAAAGCTACCATAGCATGCTGATATGTTACCCCAACATTCTTCAAACCAAATGGCATTACCTTATAGCAGAAAGTGCCCCATTGTGTAACAAATGTAGTATTCTCCATATCTTCAGGTGCCATCTTGATCTGATTATACCCAAAGAAACCATCCATAAAAGAGAATACCTTATGTTGAGCAGTGTTGTCTACCAGAACATCAATATGTGGAAGTGGAAAACCATCTTTTGGGCTGGCTCTATTCAAATCCTTGTAATCTACACACACGTGTACTTTACCATCTTTCTTAGGCACCGGTACTACATTTGCAACCCATTGTGGATAAGAAGTAACCGTTAGAAATCCTGCATTGAATTGTTTCCTGCCTTAATCTTTTCTGACATATCAGGACGCATACGACGAACTTTCTGCTTTATCGGACGACAATCCTCTTTCACTGGTAGACGGTGAACCACAATATCTGTATCCAACCCTGGCATATCTTCATAAGACCAAGCAAAAACTTCCACATAGTCATGTAACCTCTGAATCAACCTATTCTTGATACCATCCTCTAGTTCAACACCTATCTTGATTTCTTTCCTGTTTTCCTCGGTTCCCAAGTTCACAACTTCGATTGGTTCCTCATGTGGCTGTATAGTTTTCTCTTCTTGCTGTAGCAATCTAGTCAACTCTACAGGCACTTCACAATCTTCCTCCTTTCCATCCTCGGCTTGATAGATCGGATTTTCAAAGTCATAACTGGCAATAGCAGAATTATTATCAATAGGATCCAGAGTGGATGAACATCTGCATTTAGTGACGTGGGTGTGTGTAAGAACACATAGTTTGATAAAAGAAAGAAAAATGAAAATAAAAGAAAGACAACGAGCATAATTTTTACGAAAACGGGAAACGTCCATTGATTCTATTGAATGAAAATATGCGAATGAAATGACAACCCTAACAAGCATACCATTGTGCCCCGGGAAAGGCACAAGGCTTAAAAGTAATTAATTGTTCAAAGTTAAAAATAAATTTTAAAAAATGAAATAGCATTTACTCATGACTAAAGGAGATAGGAATAACGTCTTCAGCTTTCCAATTGTTGAGTCCATCCCCCATGGTAGGAAAAATCCAATCGTCCAGGTTGTAATCTTCATTATAATCTTCCACAGCATTGACTAGGTCCTTTATGATTCCTCCATGAGTGATACGAGCAACACGAGTACGACGAACAGCCTTCTGAGATTCTGCAGTAAAACCTAAACCAAACTTGTCAGACTTGTAAAGAATGTCAGGAAGCTGACCCCAAATAGTACAACCACCTTCTTCAACCACAACTCTAGAATCTTTGAGGGAGGCCATTGTAGGAGGCACTCTAGTAATCACAGGAACTCTTTTGACAACAGGGGGAGCTTCAGTAGCAGGAACGACCCAAGGAACAACTTCAAATATCTGGCAAGGAGTCTCAACAAATTCACCCTCCATCTCAACATATTTAAAAGTGTTCACATGACTGACCATGTATTCTTCTTCCCCATAAACAGTGACAACCTTTCCTTTCACCGGATATTTCAACTTATGATGTAAAGTGGAAGTCACAACACCTGCCCCATGGATCCAGGGGCGCCCAAGCAAACAAGAGTACGCAGAAAGAATATCCATCACATAGAAAGTGGAATCAAAAACTTGAGAGCCTACTTTAATTGGAAGATCCACCTCTCCATGCACCATTCTTCTTGAACCATCAAAGGCCTTCACCACCACATTACTTGGCCTTAACACTACATCATTCAAATTGAGTTTGTCTAGGACCTCCTTAGGTAATACATTTAATGAAGAACCATTATCCACCAATACATGAGACAAAGTAGTGCCCCTACACTCAATGGAGACGTGTAGAGCTTTATTATGGTTTCTACCGGCAGGAGTCAAATCAGCATCATTAAAACCCAAGCCATTATCACTAGTTAGATGAGCAACACAATTTTCAAATTGGTCCACAAAGATTTCATGTGGCACATGAGCAGTCTTCAGGAATTTGATTAAAGCCTTGACATGGGCTTCAGAACATAATAGTAGAGATAGCATGGAGATTTTGGAAGGAGTATGCCCCAACTGGTCAACAACATCATAATCACTTTTGCGGATAATCTTCAGTACTTCTTCCATCTGCTTAGAGAGATCTTCATTAACTAGTGCTTCAGCTTGAATAGGTTCAATCAATGGTCCTTTGCCCCGAGCCTCAATATTTGGCCTAGAGTTAGAGATATGAATTGGAGTAGCAGCAACTTTTGAGATGTCTTCTGGAGAGAAAATTCTTCCACTCCTGGTAACCTTACTGGATCCAGCAATATTGTCCACATCAAGATTAACATCAGTAACAAGTGCATCAGTCAAAGGCTCTTGTTTGACTCCATGGATATAAACATCAGAACCATAATTCCAGGGTATAGCTTTGTCAGAAGTGTATGGGATAGGACCAGGAGTAGTAATAATCATTGGAGCTACCTTTGGCTCAGCAGTAATCTTCACAGGACCTTTAGAAGTGATCCTTACTAGACCACTGGAAGTAATCTTCACAGGGATCTTGTTAACCATAGGCACATCTTCAAATTTCATATCTTGAGCCAAACCTCCACACAGACTCTCTATAGAAGGGATCCTCTCGAATAGTATAGTATAGTTATCTATCAGTCATTGAATACCTGACCTCAACCTCCAACAACTATCAGGTTTATAGGCACAGTAAAAACAATCTTCCCTGCAACCCGGAAATAAACCGGCTTGCACAAGTTTCTTCTTGACAATAGCTAGAGGAGTAGTTATTTCAGCCACAATACGAACATAAACAACCTCATCAACAACATTAACAGTCTTCTCATGTTTGGGCATGGGAGCAGTAATCACATTAGGAGTCTCTAGGGGGTCAAACTCAATTTCTCCATTCTCAATCATATCTTGAATTTTGTTCTTCAACGACCAGCAACTGTTAGTATCATGGCTAGGACTATTAGAATGGTATGCACACCTTGCATTGGGATTGTAACGAGAAGAGGAGGTATTGATGTTTTGTGGTGGATCCTTCAAAGTAATCAATTCTCCTTTCAACATGTGCTGCAAAGCCCGAGCCAATGACATATTGAGCTTGGTAAACTGCCTCCTAGGCTTAGGATGATTATTCTGTTGTTGCTCTTGTGGTCGAGGTGTAGGATTAGAAATCAAAACAGCTCCTATAGATTGGTTACGATCATTACGACCACGCTGGCTATACACAACATTGGATTCTTTCTTCCCAGGAGGGGGCTTCTTTGTAACACATGAAGAAGTAACTATCTGAATCTTTCCACTTTGTATCCCATTTTCCACACGTTCTCCAGTCATTATTAGCTCAGTGAAGCCAGATGATGAGCTTCCAACGAGATGACTATAGAAAGGGCCAGTCAACGTACTCATGAACATATCAACTAATTCCCTGTTAGTCAAAGGGGGTTGAACTCTACTTGCCAGATCTCTCTATTTCTGAGCATACTCCTTGAAACTTTATTTGGCATCCATGGACATGCTTTAGAGTTGCATGCGAGTTGGTGCTAAATCAGAATTGTATTGGTACTGCTTATAGAAAGCTTCAGCAAGATCATTATAGTTGCGAATATTGGTACTCTCCACTTGATAATACCATTCCAGTTGGGATCCAGACAAACTCTCTTGAAATAAATGTATTCATAACTTATTATCAGGAGTATGAGGTTGAATTCTTCTGACATAAGACCTTAAGTGCAGTTTTGGACAGGACACACCATCATACACCACGAAAGTAGGAACCTTGAAACCTATAGGGATGAAGACTCCAGAAATCAAACTCAAATCTTCAAAGTCAAATCCAGAATTCTTCTGTAGTTCCATGGCATTCATTATGTCTACCAGCATCTTATACTTCTCCTCACTAGCAGGATCATGATAATAGTTCTCCTCAGAATCAGAATCTTCCACAGTGTCATGAAGGCTGCCTCCTTCTCCCTTATAATTTTCAGACTCCAGGTTCTCAACCTCTTCTTCTGCCTTGACAGGACCTCTGAATCTTCTACCCAGGTTGATGAGGCCCACTGATTTTTTAGCCTTCTTCTTTTTCTTAGTCAGAAGTGTCTTCAGCTCATCTTGTCCCTTGGACAAGTTCAGGATCATTTCTTGAAATTGTGCATTCTGAGTCTGGAGATCCTTAACAGTCTGTTCCAGAGCCATTTTTGCTGAAATAAACAGCGAGAAGATAAGATACCTGTTCATAAGAAACCTGTGATGCAATGATATGGTATGTAGATGCATATGCAATGTTTTCAAGGACCGTAGGATTTAAATTTGTTTAAACGAAAACAAGAACAAAATTTTATTAGTAATACTTAATATAAGTTTAGCCCCTTAGGCTTACAAAGAAATAATAATAAAATACAAAAGATAAACATATGGGGTTTTAAGTCTCCCATGGATGCTTCCTCTTTGCGTGAAGGTATTTGTTGAGGTTTTGCTCCTCGTGAAGTTGCCTTGTTAGCTCCTGAATTCTTTCTTGACCAGCTCTGAAATGAGTCTCAAAAGTATCCCTTTGCTCCTTCAATTGAATCCAGGATTTTTGCAATTCTTCCAAATCAGTGGGCATGTCTGGATGAAGGATGGTAAAAGGAACGTCTCCTTCAGCAACAGGCTCCATAATGACTGGTAAAACAGCAGGATATGGCATCATAAAAGTCTGAGCACGAGATCGAACCCATCTGAGATAAGGCTCCATGGGAATAGAATACTTTGGCTCCAAAGTGTTGCTGTCAATCCTGTTCACCTTGCTCCAAGCTCGTATAAACCTTTGATGGTAACCCTGAAGATCGTTCTCGTAGTCAAACACAATACCCTGAATAAGCATGTCACGGGGACCATTACTCCGAGCATAACCAAACTGACGTAGAGCTAAAGAAGGGTTGTAGGTAATGCCCCCTCTTATGCCTAGAAGTGGCACATTAGGGAATTCCCCACAACGGTCAATGATAGGGATGGCAACGGGGCGGGGCGGGGACGGTTTTTGTATTCCCCAACCCCAAACCCGAATCCCAGATAAATCCCCGATCCCCGCCCCGATCCCCGTCGGGGATGAATAATTGAATCCCAACCCCGTCCCAAATGGGTTCGGGGATCCCCGCCCCGCCCCCAAACCCAAAACATGCCTTAATCCCAAAAACTTCCCCGAACCCAAAATTCTCCCCGAACCCAAAACATGCCACAATTCTAATATATATAAACTTATATTACAAATATTAACTTAAAATACAATCTTGAAGAATTTCAAACTTATATTTTGAATAATAAAATAGATCGAAAGTAGTAATTCATCAACCATACATTTAATATTTCAAATTAACAAAATCAAATAATCTAAAATATAAAAACTAAATAATAAAATACAAATTGATATTCCAAACTTCAAAACAAACACATAGTAAAAAATATTATACATTCCAAAATACCAACAAAACAACCACATATCTAAAGATATTCAATATCATTTGTCTAGAGAAATTGTTAACAAAAATAGATAAGTGGCCAACACCAATATTGTCTTCTTTCTTTCTCTAAATGCTATTCTCCGTCTTCAAAGAGGGAAATAACACCACTAGTCAATATTTCACCTATATAAAAAAATACAAATTAAAATACAAACATTCATAATAAATAAGAGTAAAAGTCAAAATTTAATTACTCTTGAATTCTAATAACATATTGGTTACTAACAAGTCAATTGGTTGGATGGATACTTCACACTCCATACTAGAAATTAGTAATAAATAAATACTGTTGCACACTTCATAGTAAAAATTGAGAAACAGATGAAAGAAGAAACTCATAATACATTGGTCACTTCACACTCCATATTATAAATTAATAATAAATAAATCAAAGGAAATTTTTACCTTCTTCCTCGGACTCTATTTCATCGAGTAAAGTATTGTAGTCATTGTTTAACTTAGAACTCATACCACCTAAAAATATGAAACACTATACAATATAAATAAAAATAATCAATTAACAAATACAAATACTTCTAACATACTGAATATGGTAGAAAACAAATATGAATACATAATATAAAGATGCAGTATTATAAAAGCTTACCACTATTTTCAGTACTCCATAACCAACTTCTAGCACACATCAAAGCCTCTAAAGTTGTCCAATGAAGTCGGTTGCGATGTGGACTTAAAACATAACCGCTAGAACTGAATGCGGATTCTGAAGCTACTGAAGAAATAGGGATTGCTAAAACATCTTTTGCAATTGCTTGGAGTGTTGGATATTTGATACCATTTAATTTCCACCATAATAGAATATCAAAATCAGGACTTCGCGGTAAAACTTCCTCTTCCAAATAATGATCCAATTCTGTTTTAACAAATGAAGTTCTAGCTTTTTTTCTCTTCCGAACATACGCATCATAATCATCTAAACCATCATTAGCCATACGACTAGTTTCCAACATTGGTGAGTCAACACAGTTCTCTTGGTTGAACTTCAATTGATAGTGAGCAATTAATTCATAACATATTTGTTGAATCCTCTTAACTTGCTCATTAGAGTCTTCATACAATTTTTCATAATAGTACTCAAGTAACTCCATTTTGTACCTAGGATCCAAAACACTAGCAATTCCCATTATATCATGGGTGTCACTCCAATATTTATCAAATTTTTTCAACATCTTGTTAGCCATTTCTTTGATCAATAAATTGGAAGAGTTAATCCAATCAGATATTGCCAATTTAATCTTGCAAATCTCAGGAAAAAACATGTTGGCAGTGGGATACTTAGTGCCAGAAATGATTTCAGTGATCTTATTGAACAACTTCAATCTTTCACAAACATCTTTTGCAAATTTCCACTGTGAACTAGTTGGAACACAAGTGTATCGAGTGTCACGTAGCCTTAACCGACTAAATACATCCTCATACAAAATAGCAATGTCAAGCATTTTATAAGTGGAGTTCCATCTAGTTGGACAATCTAAACTTAAAGTTTTAGTGCAAGAAATTCGTAATTGCTTAGCCGTCTCCTCAAATTTTTCTTTTCTTTTAGGAGTTGCAGTCCAATAAGCTACACTGTCTCGAATCTTTTCTATTCCATCTTTCACTATTTCTAAACCATCCTTTACTATCAAATTTAATATGTGTGTGCAACAACGCATATGAAGTAAGGATCCATCCCTCAACAAAGTATTTAAATGCAACTTCTCCTTAATTTTTTCCATCACAGCATCATTTGTGCTACAATTATCTAAAGTGATAGTTGACAATTTTGTATCGACATTCCAATCCATTAAACACTTAACTAAAGCAGAACAAAGTCTATCACTTGAATGAGGAGCAGGAATATAGATGAACCTAACATATAATAAAATTAAAAATATGAAATAAATGAAGCTAACATATTATATTCATGCTTAAACTAGACATACAAAAATTATAATTACCTCAAGATGCAACTCTGCAAATTCCAAGATCCATCAATATAATGTGCAGTAACAACCATATACCCCTTTTTTTGATTACTTGAAGTCCACATGTCTGAAGTAATTGCCACTCTTGCTTGAAGACTATCTAATAACTTTGAAGTCAATGTCTTCTCAAACTCATACACTTTAAATATCTCATTCCTGATAGTATTTCTACAAGGAACATGAAACAATGGTTGTAGAGAAGCAACAAATCGTCGAAAACCAATGTGATCTACAATTGAAAGTGGATACTCATGCATAATTATTGCACATGCAAGCTCTTTCTTTGATTTTTCAGCATTATAAGTACCAACTCCTAATTCTTGCTTTCCTTGTGAGCTCTTTGGCATGAGAAATGTTTGTCCTTTTGTAGTCTTGTTCTCATGAATTTTACGATGAATGCATGTATCCATATGTTGTAGTAAGTGTTTGGTTCCGTTGCATGATTTTCCACCAAGATTTTTCTTGCAATATTTACATTGAGCCTTATCCTCACCATTAACTTTCACCTTTATAAAATGATCCCAAGCCTTACTTCTAAGTTTTCCTTTCTTTGTTTCTACCACTTCCTCTATATTAACACCTGTATCTATTTTATCAGTTGTCTCATCATTAGGTGTTTCAATTGTTTATGTCGGTGGTGTTAGACCATTAAGCGAAGAGTTGAAACTTTCTTCCATATCGAGAGCTTGTTGGTGTGAACTAGCTTGTGAAATAAGTGGATCAATGTTACCAACATTTTCCATGTTTATCTCCTGTTAAATTGTTCAAATTACAAAACCAATTAAATACAATCAATCCAACATACAATCAAATTTTACAATATGTACAAATCCTTAAAAAACCAAACGTGTATGCTTCCAATCCGAAAATACATGAGAAACTATGATGGAAAAAAGACTTCAATCAATTGTTTAAAGGGTTAATCTTGATAACAAGACCGAAAAAAAATATCATTTGGGCCATAACTTGACTCACAACAGTTGAATAACACAAATATTAGTGTTGCAAATAGAACACATCACTGATAAAAACTAAAAATAATAAAGCTTTTATTTTTCGGCGGGTGTTACTATAAACTATTTTTCTTTTTGGAGGTGGTGTAACGAGATGTTAGTACACGTACAATCATGTTAAGGACAACAATAACAATAGCTTCAGAACAGTATTCCAAGAGATGATTAAGGATTCCTCCTTCATGTGCCTCACCAGAAAGGAACAATTCTAATTCACACTTAACCTTTAGAAAACTCAGAATACTATATTGCTTACAACAATCACATTCATCTACAAGACTACAACCACAATAAAGATTTAAGATTTATAAATAAATAAAAAATTAAGAAGAAAAATACTTACATCAAAAATAATATTGATGAGGATGTCAAGATTCAAGATGATGAATTGGTGAGTGATGTTGATAATGAAATGGGAAAATAAAATTTTAATGATAGTGAGTTAGACTTTTGGAATAGTGAAAGAGATAGAACTGAACCATTAAAGTCTGTTTTTGGAATATTAAAAGTCTATTAATTGATATAGCCAAAAGCCAACTGTAAATGCAATTAGAATTGATAAGTGAAAAGGTTAAAAATATAATGTATGAATGTTTAAATAAATATGATTTTCTTAAACATGATTTGTGATACTTGAGGTAATTACAATTTTAATTAAAATGATGTATTATATTTTGAGCATGATACTTATGATAAGCACACAGTACAATCATACTAATAATAATAATTGCTTCAGAATGTTTAAATAAATATGATTTTCTTGAATAATAATAATAAACAGGGCGGGTTCGGGGATGGGTACTATACTCCCCATTACCCGCCCCGTCCCCATATTTTGAAATCGGGGAAAACCCAAACCCGAACCCAAACTCAGTCAAAGCGGGTTTTCCCCATCAAATTCGGGGCGGGTTCGGACGGGTACCCACGGGTATGGGTTTTATTGCCATCTCTAGTCAATGATAGTAACATTCTTCATAGATCGAGAGAACCAATGAATGTCTTAATGAGAAAGTGACATGATCCTTTTAGATAATCTGAACCCTTGTTCATTCTTCATCACTAATCGAGGAAGGTGAGAAATAAACCATCTAGACAATAAAGGTATGCAGCACATCAGAGTCCCGATCGCCTTCGTAGTACGAGTGTGAAGAGAATGTAAGATGTCTCCAAGTAATGTAGGCACTGGGTTGTGAGTCAGAAATATGTTGATGGTGTGTACGTCTATGAACTGGTCTGGATTAGGGAACAAAACTAAGCCATAGACCAATAGGGCTAGGATCTCCTTAAAAGCATCATAACTCATAGCCTTCAAGAACACTTGAGCTTTCTCCATCAATACCTTAGCAAGAACACCCTTAACTCCACTTCTCGTTTCCAGGACAATGTATGATTTCTTCAGATGTAGGGCTGCAACAATGACTTCAGGTTTAGGCTCTTTCTCTAAGCCTGTAAAGGGTCTCTGATCAAGGATAGGTATACCCAATAGTTTGGAGAACTCTTCCATTATAGGAACCAGCTGATAATCGGGGAATGTGAAACAATGATGTTTAGGATCAAAGACTGAAATAGGACACTCATCATATCTTTATTGAACCCTGAAGTGACTAAATATAGTAGGTGACCATGCCTCTTGATGAATTGGGAGTTTTTTGAAACTTGAGAGACCAATTCCTTAAGCTTAAGAGGTATTCCTACAAAGTTTATCCGGATAGTATTCCTACGAGCAGAAGCCATGACCTGCAACAAAGAACAAATATAAATCCTTTGGTCCTTGAAATGGTTAGTGAAAATGCTATGCTTATGATGCATGATGTCATGATGTTATGCTCAATCAAAAACATAATGCACACACAAACAAGTCACACAATAGCCCTAGGTTTGAAGGCTTGCATGAGGTTTAAAGGTAAGTACCCTCCCCTGAGTTTAGTTGGTTCATCATGTCCTACAAAGTAACCAGGTTCTAAGGGATCTCAATATCACTGATCATTCCCAAGGGTGGTTGTTCAGTAGGCAACTTACTTGCCAACCAAAACCCTCTAAGTTTAGAATCTCAATGAGCGTAGTATCGAGTATCAACCAACTTCAGTCTTCACCAAAGCCGGTTATCTCACTACTTTCTAAAGGCCAAGATGGGATAACTATGATTCTAAAAGTCAGTTAGTGTATTGACAACACATGGCATCTCCATATTATCCTTAACTTACTTAAGGAATATAAGCACCAACCAAGAAGTCACACTAACTATGGCCACCAGATCAACCATATCGGTATACGCCGTACAATTTCCTTGGTCTATTGCCATTTACCTAGGGTACACTAGATCCGGGTTAGGATCTTTCACACAAAAAAGCCCAAGAGAAAAGTAAATCAAGCAAAGCAAACAATTTAAGTGATCTAATTCCTAAGGGTACCCCTCTTTTACTTAGTAACTCCCCAGCAGAGTCGCCAGTTCTGTAACACGGTGGGAGAACTGACTTTTTAATCATGTTGCAGATATCAATAATCGCCACCGACTTTTATTTTATCCAAGTGGAAAAGACATAAAAGAACAGGAAAGACCTATTTTTAAAAGACTTGAGTTCGGGGGGTAGGTTATACAAAAGGAAGGTGTTAGCACCCTTTATATCCATGGTTATCCATGGGCTCTTAGTTACTTAGCTCACTTAAATGTTTTTGAAAAGTGTAGTGTGTGATTAGAAATTTTTCTCAGTACTTTGTAATGATCCTCGTATGGATGTATACAAAACCTTGTTTTGAAAAATGTTTAAGAAAGTGAGGTGTAAAAAGTATTTTTGAGATGTCAGTAAGCAACTAAGAGGTACCTACCCTAGATTAAGTTTTTCATGTTCTCGTATGTTCTTTCAATGGTAAGACTATCCCTATTATTAAGGAATAGGTAGTCATTACCTTGGATGTGTTTAAGGGACGGGCATAAGATCATCGTATGATCATAGAAAGCAACTTAAGGGATGTCTTTAGCAACCTGGGAGGGACTATCATCTTTTACCGAAGGGACAAGATCATTATCGTAGGCAACCTCGTAGGGACTTGATCTTTTAAATCTGGGAGGGACTAGGTGATTTATTTATGGAGGGACTTTGGTTAAGACATCCCTATATTCGAGGGACTTGACCATTTTACTTTAAGGCAACCCAGAGGAATACCCTAGGAAGTGTAAGATGGCGATCAAAGATCGACTTACGTGTGTGAGTGTTTGTTTTCAAATATTTATCTTTTTAATTAATTTTCTAAGTCATTTTATTCATTTAGGTTATACACACCCTAAAATTACTAACCATAAAAATAAAAATAATGCGGAAATATAAATCTAAAATTATTACATGGCTTTGGGATAATTACAATATAATCATAAAAATAATAAATAATGATAATAATAAAGCAAATAAATATTAGGATATTAGAATTAAAGGAAAATAATAATGAGATAATAAAGAAAAGTTAGTATTTTTTAAAGAAATTTAGAAATTGTTTAGAATCTATAAGAAAAACAATAAGTTTAAATAATAATAGTAATAAGAAAATAAAGTATTTACAAAATAAAAAGTTATTATGAAAAATATTCTAATTAGGGTTTAAGAAAATAAATTTGGTTTTTAGGGTTAATGAAAAAAAAGGTTAAATTAAAGAAATTAGGGTTCTTAATTATAATTAAAATACATTATCATTTATTTACAAAAATATATACATAATAATTATAAATATATTATAAAATTAATACAATTAATAAACATTAAGAAAATAATTATGGGTTTTAGAAAATATAAGATTTATAAAAATATTATTGGTTATTGATTTAGAAAACATTTTAATTATATTAATTTAATCCAAAATAAAGAAAATAGGAAAAATAAGAAATATGAGAAAATCACTAAAAAGATAGGACCTGAGATTTGAACCCAGGTCCCTTACCTCAACAACATCACACAAAACCAACTGAGCCTACATTGATTTGAGATAGAAAAACGGAATTCAAAATAATTTGGCAAAAATGGTTAATGGATATGACATTGAAAGAAAATGGAAATATATGTGGGGACTAATAAAAATGGTATAATGGATAGTATATGGTGAAATAGACTTGGAAAAGATAGTAGGAAAATGGAATCAAAAATGAAAAATTGTGAGTAATGCATCGAAATAAAAATGGTTATTGGTTATTGTAACACCCCAAAATTTTCCCTCTAATTTATTGCCTTAATTGACTTTATGCTTCACCCATCTGCATTCTCACATGAGGTCACAACATTCACAATCACGCATTTGCATTGAGTAAGGCAAGGGGATCGAAGCCGTTTTCTTGTGATGTGAATCTTCTTATTCAATGGGGATTTATCTGGCTATTAAAGTCTAGACTGAAACAAGGAAAGTTCAAACGAATGTTTCAGTTCATCGTGAGTATGTCCTGGGTTGAGGATTCATCCAGCTACTGTTGTACCTATTCACCAATTCGTACTTGTGATTAAGAGAAACATGGGCTCTCCTGTATGGTGACTATTTGTGCGATGGGAGATTATAGTCTTAGGATTGCACCTAAGAGTTATTCTGAGTGTCATTCCTGGCGGCGGGACCATCACCTAATATTCCCTTGAGTAATTGCTTCACAAGTTAGTTCTTTTGAGAAATTTAGAAGATTGAATCAATTTTGCACGTGACGACACTTGTTAAGTGATTGAGGCCTACTTGGAGTCTTCCTCAGATGAATTTTTTTGTTGCCAATTAGGTGGTGGTTTGTCTGTTTCTAAATATTGCGAGCCAATTAAAGATGGGGGATTATTAGTCAAGCATGTGTTTATTCAAGTGCACCTGGTTTAAAGTAAGCGTCATTTGGGTTTTATAAGGAGAAATGGAAAATATTCGTCAATTCGAGCTCAAGTTTTAATGTCCGAATTATCTACTTTTTACATCCAAGCCTACTCCTAACCATAACCTGTTTTTAATACAATCATATATCTCGTGATTCAATTACGACTAGTGCACATTAATCCGCACCATTCTCCAGCCGTAAAACATAATTTTTACTGGAAGAAAAGGCCACACACTATTTTTGGGTTTTTAGAAATATACAAAAAGAGGCATCATATGTCAATATATTTTTGGCACCAATGGATGTAATATGGGAAGGGAAACGCCACGAGACAAGTTGATTTTGATGACACAAGTAGCCGGGAATATCTTTTCAATTCAAATTAGATGTCATTAACTTAGATATAAGTTTTGGAAGTGGTTTTAGAGGTGCAAGAATAATGTCTTAGTTTTGAATTCAATTCAAACTAGATGTCATTAACTTATTTTAAATCTAGTCCATATTGAGCCAGTGGCATGGATTTAAGGTGTTCAAAATTGCTAAGCCCGTATGAGTTGAGTTTGGCGTTCTTCAACAAGGTACATTGATGGAGGAAGTCATTAAGTATGAGGTTAAGGATCATGAGAGTGCAATGCAAGATTCAAAGCTCATTCAAAGATTAATTGATACAAGAATTTCACCCATCTGGATTCATGGCCAATATTGTTTTAATTACAACTTCATACTGCCAATATTCAAGATGTGCATATGATACAAGGTTCAATTCTCATGCCAAAATTATAAATAAAATATAAAGAATAAAACAAGATGCAAAGTTACTACAAGTTGGAAAATTACAATTAAGTTCTAATTCACCAAGGCTAGTTACAGAAGTCTACATGAGAGGCTAGTTCACAGGTTCTAAACTTTGCAATCTTGGTGGTGTTTCCAAGCCTAAGGAATCGCCAACTTTATGTCTTGATTTCACGCCAAATATCCCTCCATTCTTCATCATATGTCAATCACTTTGCAGTAAAATTGAAGAGAACTAGTACCACTGATGGAACTGCCAAGCAAAGCATTTAAGTTAGTATGAGAAACAAAAGCAGAAACAAAACTATAATAATAGAATAATTTATCAGAAATTTGATAATAGAATTATAAGAGGAGGAGAGAGTTCAATACAACAAAGCAGTTACAATTCCTAACCAATTCTAACAGAAATCCCAACCAATTATAACTGAAATTCCAATGAAACACTCACCATTAATCTCTATAAAGGCATCAATCTTCTTCATGGGGGGGGGGATTACTGAGAAAGATTGGTTTGTTGCTGCAAATTTGGGAGGGAACCACTTTTTTTTCTTCTGAATCTTCTTCTCCAATTATCACCAGTTTTTGTATTGTTCATAAAAGATCATCTCTCCCCAACCTCAAAATCTCTCTCAATGGATTTCCTTCATCGTAATTTTCGACATCTCCATTAGTCCAGCTTCATCATTAACCCTCTGCATCAACAAGTCATAATCCTGCATTGTCCAAAACCGAATCAACGACAACAACAATCGCAGATAAGCAACAAGAATATCATGTAAGAAGAAAGAGCAAGAGGAAATCGGTTGAAGATTGCTTACTGGTTTCATTCATTCGCGTTGATGCAACCTCTACTCCGAAACATGCCAATAGTTATCAGGGAAAGCAGAACAAGAACAGGTCTTCATCATCTTGTTCAACATTGCCGCCTCATCTTCAATCATCAATACTACCAAGTTTCATCAAAACCTGCAAGAATCAATATCAACCAACTCAGAATTGCATCACAGAAGATCAAGAACAAACGACCCGCAATCGGAACCTTCAAATCTCTAACTCTGTTCATACCATTATCAATCGGGGATCACCCTCCTCATTCATCACTATCACCAAAAACGAATTTCCTTGATCCATTCTTCCCACCATTCTTCTCCATATGCCTCTTCTTCATCATCCCTCTCTCAGATTTTCCATCCACAACGATTGATCTTCATATTTCTCATCAACTTCAGATTCCTCATCCTCCATCTCTTGAACCCTTTCATCCGCGGAAGCAAAGACAAACCTGCGAAACATAATAATCAAGAAGTTAATTGAATCAGGTTTTATCCATAAACGCAAGAACATTAAGGGGAATACGATTCAGAAGGAAGGTCACTTCAACAACCATTGAAACAAGCGCGCGGAAGAGATCGTACAGGAAAAGACGAATTGAAACGATATTTCGTACCTGAACAGTTTGCGTACTACATCACTCGTCTTCAATCATCTACGGTGCGTCGGATCGTCATCCTCGTCCTTATCGCGTAAGTCCATTGGGAGGCATCTTCGTCGTCACCACGAAGCTTCCGGTGGCATCTTCGTCTTCATCTCAACAAGCAAGGCACTCAAAACCTTCAACGCTTCAATTGAAGGTATGCGAAACCGGTTTTTTTTCCTTCTAATTTCGCTTTAGAGTGGGTCCAATCCTTAGGTATGAGAAGAAATTAGATTAAAATTATTGAGGGATTTGAGGTGAGTTAAGGAAAAAATGAAGTTTTGTTCTTAATGTTAGTGGATTAGAGAAGGTGGTTGGGGAAGCCGCGGCGGCTAGGGTGCTCCAATGGAGGAAAGAGGTCGCGGTTTTGCAAAATAAGGAGAAGAAAGAGGTCAAGGTGGATGTGTGAGAAGAAGATGAAATCATCGTGGAAGAGGTGAGAAAAGGGTGGCGGCGGTGAAGGGAAGAAGAAAAGGGATATTAGGGTTTGTGGAAGAGAAGCTAAGAGGCGTGAGAGAGAAAGAGAGACGAATGGTCATCTGATGAAGATTTTGGGTTTTTGGTTTAATTTTTGGATTAAGGAATTAATTTGATTTTAATTATTTTATTAAAGAGTCTTAAATCCTATTAAAGTGCATTGTTAATGTCATATTAAAGGATTAGAGAACTAATTAAAGTCCCAATAATCCAACCGTTGTGTTTTGTTATAGATAAAGAGATGAGATTCTCTTTTAGGGGTCCATTCCGGCGGTGACAAGTGTCACCGTCCGGTTGGACCACTGAATCCTATTCCCACGCGTATGACCCCACTATAATAACTGTGTACCCCTCATCACAATCCATTCACTTCATCATCATCTCAAGGCTCATAATCAAACGGACAAGGGCGGGTCAAGCTGAGTTGACTGCGGTTCATGTTATAGTCCCTTGGGGCTCCAACGAATTGGGCCTAACCCAGATGCTACCCGCACCCCATAGGCAAGCCCATTATTTTTATTTTTCAGCTAATAAATTACTTCTTTTTCACCCCATCTTCTATTTTCTTAGTTTTTTTAAAAAAATTCTATTTTATATAGCTTTCAAAATTAATTCACAAAAAATATTAAAACACTCAATAAAATTCCCCAAAAATTATGATAGCTTTTTAATTCAATTTAGAAACTTTCCACATTTTTACTTTCTGAATTTTTGCATTTGCCGATTTAATTTCTATTTTTCATTTTAATTGATTTATATTGAATTTCCAGATAAACACATAAATTTCTATATTTTATTTCTCCCACCTCCTGTGACATTTTTTGCCCATTCTTTTTGCTATGATTAGAGGACAAATTAAAGTACCTAGAATATTTTTGGTGTATTTTTTATTTTAGGACATTTTTTCTACTGTTTTGTTAGGGTGATTTGTATAAATTTAGGATTGAACCTTAGGTGAGTTTAGGTGATCATTTAGCATAGTTAGATTTAGAATTCTTAAGAGATTTTTTGACACAATGTTATAATCAGGTTTAAGACCCTAGAAAATTAAGTTCACATTTTTTCCATGACTTTTGATATTTTTTGGCATTTTAATTCATTTCATCATATTATGCATATCCATGATTCATGTCATTCACTAACTATTCTTTTTTTTGTGCAAGGTATTTTCCGAGGATTTTTTGTATGGACTTGGATATTTTTTATGCCTCGATTATGTTTTATACTTTGTGTACTTTGTGATGTAATACTTGTATGCTTTTATAATTTCCATAATTAGGATAGAAAAGATAAAACAAATCGTTAGAAAACAAAATCTCAAAAATGAAATAAATAAGATACTCGATCCAACGTCGAGTAAATTTTCAAAAAACAAATAAAGTTGCATGTGACTTTAGGGTTCCTCGATTACCATCATTCCACTCCATTCAACCAAAAGCAAGCCTTGTATGTTGCACACCATAAGTCGTGCATCTCAGCACCATGCAATCGACCCACCCGATCCATCGTTTCATCCCATTTACGCTTAATTTCACGTTTTTACCCACCATGACTTAGGAGGACCATATTGTTTACCATTAACTTCTTTTACTTGTATTTCTAGTTTAATATCTCTTAGGTAGGTTTAATCTTTCAAACTTCACTAACCATAGGTCATCATTAAACTCCATTGATTTAGGGTAAGTCTAGTTTCCCTTAGAATTTTTTCCTTTGATAACTTGAGTCTCACTTCTCATCTTAAAAGAAAATAAAAAACACTTAATAAAGGAAAATGTGTGCAATACGCCACGAGCCTTAAGCTATACAGGAAATGATTAGTGGAGGTCTCCTTCACTCTTCTAGGATGCTTTACAAACGTTCCATTGGGGGCGATCTTGGAAAGTATTCGCTCCTGTGTCATAGTCTTTAGTGTTGTACATACGAAAAACACAAATTCAAAACACTTCTTATAAAAGACAACAAACCAAGAAGTCACGTCTTCTCTTCTCATCTTATACTCTTTGCGGACGAACATGACTTGCCTTGACAGTTCAAACAGCGACACGGTAAACACCCTCGAGTCAGAGCCGGTAACACCTGAGCTAGAGTTATGGCAACGTCATCCTAAAATTCACAAACAAGTGTAAGCCTTAGTTAGACGAACTACGGCGTCTCTGATCCTCATTTATCCCGATGAGGTACGTAGGCAGTGGGGTAGGGCCCATTCGATCACAATCTTTCTTTTCCCTACATTTTCCACCCTTTATTCCCATTGTGTCAATTCCATTTCATTTCTCATTTTCATTCCATTCTAGATAGTCTTTCTTTCATTCAAGCAACATATTATTTCTCACCCTTTGAAAACAGACTTATAAGCGTGGATCCTGTCGGGTACGGCAGACGGATTGGGGTGCTAATACCTTCTCAATTCGTAATCGACTTCCATATCCAGATCTTTGGTTCGCAAGGCCTCGTCCTTTTCCTTCTTCCTTAGGTTTGTGCAACATTACCTTTTCCATTCCTTTGGGATAAAAATGTCTGGCTGGCGACTCTAACCTTTCCGCGCCACTTTCGCGTTTGTACTAGGATGAAAATCCCGGGAGCGACAGTTATAAGAAACGACTTAAAAGAATGGACCCCTTTTTAAAAAGTGGTTTATTGACATATTGATAAATGAATTTGCCAATCTTGAAATTAAATTTGAATGAATTTCACTTGAGTCTTGAATCCCAAGAAATCCACATGAACAATCTTAAACTTCTCCATCTAATTAAAATGTCACACCACCACTTAACAAAATGCTCCTGAAACAACAACAATCTGAATTAATAATCCTCTGAATCCCTGACTAAATAAAGGTCTTAATCGCTTTGAATCCGTTTGAATCAATCATTGGAAAAATAAATACATAGATGAACACGACTGAACCTGGACACACACACACACAACCTGAGAAATAGTCCAATGAAGCAGATAACTTGCCATTGAAGAAATATTCTGGTAGTTTGACCAAGATTAGGTCAAATATCCATCTGGATTGGATCATGACTGAATAAAAACACTTGAAATGAAACCAATGCTTTTGAGATATCGAGAAAGAAAGAATAGCCTGAGGTGTTGAGAATAGATATAGCCTTGCAACTTGATGAAGAGGAGAATATCCCGGATGAAGGACCAGATTAAATAGTGAATAGTCTTTGCAGACGTGAAATCCTTGGATACCATTGAATCAGGGAAATAAACCCTAATTCTCAAAATATATCGATCCCATGTCCCAGGAGCCTATGCAAATGATATGAATGCAAAACGTATGACCTAATAATGATGTGAATGAATGCAAACAAAAGCATAAAAAGATAGAAAACCCAGAGGGAAAATTTTGGGGTGTTACAACTGCCCCTATTCAATCAACTGTTAATCTAAAAAGGATGAGAACATCGGCTATCAGACGTTCGAGATAAATAGTGATTTAATACCAACAATAAACCTGAAAACTTGCACTCTGATGGAGAAGAAAAGGGATATAAACCCAACCAAATAAACCTTTGCCTAGAGAACTCTGGTGTGAAGGAAAGTAACCAATGATAACAACAGAGAAATGTCTTTTGAATGACGCCAGGAGACTACTAGCTTGCCATAACGACGGTGGACTTGGAAATTGTCTTTTGTACGACGTCTGGAAACTATTAGCTTGACACAACGCCGTCGGACTTTGGAATGGGTGATCCCTTACGAATCTCACGTCTTCTTACGTTTCCCATTGGTGCACTTATGTCTGTGAGATAGACATGCATAGATCAAGATCTCGCATCTGAAAATGCACTGTAAATTCCTCCAAAGATGTACTATCTCCAATAGATAAGCACTCTAAGATTGGTCCGTTGACACTGGACAACACAATGAATAAGAATTGGTCCTGACATTGGACAACGTGGTGAATAAGAATTGGTTGGTTGACACTGGACAACGCGGTGAATAAGAATTAGTTCGTTGACACTGGACAACACGGTGAATAAGAATTGGTCCGTTGACACTGGACAACATGGTGAGTAAGAATTGGTTCGTTGACACTGGACAATGCGGTGAATAAGAATTGGTCCGTTGACAATGGACAACACGGTGAATAAGAATTGGTCCGTTGACACTGGACAACGCGGTTATCAAGATTTGATTTGAGAGGAGAGTAAAGACTCTGCAAGGGAGAATTCTTTTTGTTGAACTCTGTTGGGCAAGAGAACGTCCCGACTGACATTCTATTGAGGAACGGGATCAAGATACTCTGATAATACTTGACTCTGGATGAGGAGTGTGAACAACTGTCTGCATCAACTTGTCACACTGGCAAAAAAAAATTGGCGACTTCTTGGGGAATATTTCAATGATGGAAAAATCCCAATCATGAAACTTTGCGGGGAATAACAATCTTCAGACTTGGCTGGGGAGATGCTTGGTCAAACTCTTGCTGGGGAGAAAATTATGATAATTCTAAGCTCTGTGGGGAAACAAGGCCTTCAGCTACCTGCTGAGAATACTTCACTGTGGAAATATAACTCCGCTTGGGGATGAGCACAGTTTAATTAACCTGGAAGTTCTGCTGGGGAAACCATTTATTCTAACTCAGTTGGGGAAATTTCAACCTTCTAACCTGGCTGAGGAAAAGATTTGGCATTGCTCTGATGAAAAGAGACTTTATTGGAGATCACCGATCAAGTCAAGCCAAATTATGCCCCAAGTAGAGTATGACGATTGTGTTTGGAAGATATGCCAATGAAAATTGGACTTTGACTGGATGAGAATGACCAACTCCTCATGAGGAAACCTTGTCGGCTGAAGGAATATTTTATTCTCGGGGAAGAAATAAACTTCCAATACCCTGCTGGGAAAAGAAATACTAGACATTCCATGAGAATCAACTCGGTGTTTCAAGCCTTGAATTCAACAGTTGCATACTAATTATCGAGTAAACAAGCATTCCTTTACTCTTCAAACTGTGCCAAACTACATCATCAATGAAAAGATTGTCTTTAGAGGATTTTACAGAAGACCTGGTGTCCAAATGCCCCAATGTCTTCAAACTCTCGCAGAAATTTATTAGATCTTGAGATAACTGCCTCGGACTGCGTCTCATAATGATTCTACTTTCCACACTAGCAAGAAACACCTGCAGATGAATATGCAATGTGTAATACCTCAAAATTTTCCCTCTCATTTCCCCAACTTTTTGCATAGCATTTAGCATACATAAATTCATAAAATAACCAAAAAACATTGCATCATAACCATCACAGCAGGGGCATAGGTTTGTGATTAGTGAACAAAGCAACTGAAGGCTATACAAAGGAAATCAAAGGGCCACAAAGCTTCTCAACCTTGTGCAAATGGTCCACAACATCCCACAAGTATTCACTTGAAGCCACAAGTCCTATACAGAGGTGCTTTGATCAAGGGAGGCAAGCAGTGCAACATTTCCCAGCAAAAAGGAGTCAGATGAGGGTTTATAATGAACTGGGCTTATCAATGAGACTTTGGTCCAAGCATGGTTTCATGGTTCTCTACATGATGACAAGTACCTATGGTTCAAATTTCACCATTGGACTCATTTTGGAAGGCCCTCAATTGTTCAGTTGATTGAAAATCAGAAAATTGGAGAAAAGTCAACCAGGATGAGTAAAAAGTCAACTCTTGAATTCTTGAGGTCAAGGACATGAAAATCTTGGTCATAAGGGACTTGTGGATGAAGTTTTAGCAAGGAAGAGTGAAAAAATCAAGGAAAAAACAATTTTTGGGGGGCATGTATCGATACATACGAGTTTTGTATCGATACATGTGTGTTGGCTATGTATTGATACATAAGCTGGATGTATTGATACATAAACAGGATGTATCGATGCATCCGTGTTATGTATAGATACATAACAGTTAAAAAACTGTTATGTATCGATACATCCGTGTTATGTATCGATACATAATGTGTTTTTTTGCTGAATTTAGCCTTCTCTTCAGTATGTATTGATGCATAACCTTATGTATCGATACATGATGCTGTTTTTTTGCCATTTTGCTGCTGTTTTTAATGCAAAACAAGGGGGAATGCTATGCTATCTTTGGGGTTGAACTTGGAAATGATTGGTACACATTCTATAGCTCATTTAGCTTCACTCTGGCCTCAATTCAAGCTTCACCATTGCTGCTACATCAAAGTGGTCTTCACCACAAATGTTCATGAGCTAGTGTACACTAGATTCATTGGTTTCAAGCTGAATTTTGCCATTGATCTTTGCTACATCAGCAAGTTATCATTGAATGTATGCAGGTCCATTCTAATTATTGTGCATTCCATAATCAAGAGAGCAAACTCAAGATGCATTCCTTGAATAACTAAGCTTGTGTTTCACTTCACTAATCTCCATCATAAGCTTCATGGTGTTTGATGCATTGGATTGATCCCAACTAAAGAAAGTTCTAGAAGAGCCAGCTCACCACCTTCTACCACATTCTAGAGTTTTCTACAACCTTCAAAGGAGTTCTAGAATTCTCTAGAATCCCAACTAACTCCTAACCTAAGCTAACTCCTAAGCTACCTCCAAGCCCAAACCTCATGCCAAACAAATGCATTATATAAATCCATCTCCTCCCAAAGCTAAGGGTAATCACCACAAATCACTTTCTCCCTCATTCTTCACTCAATCACCATTTTCACAATCTCAAAATCCATTACTCTCTCTCCTACTTTTCCACCATTTTCACCATAGCTTTTCAACAAAAGCTCTTCAAGTTTCACATTGAAACTTGAAGGTCTTAAAGCTTAGCCTCCATCCTCCATTGAATTAAGCATTGTGGAATAAGAAGCTACTGGTTTTTGGTGGAGATTGCGAATTATCGGAAGTGATTAATCGAGAAGCGTCAAGACCGAATCACATTTATTTTGCATTCGCGGATTCTCCTGTTTTCTTCTCCATTCGCACTCCGATTCATTGCAACAATTACCGAAACACTCCCCCGTTTCGTAGGTTGGTGATTTAACCATTATGCCTTAATTTATCCTCTTCACCTCGCCTTAACGGCATTCTCCAAGTAATTTTCGATTATGTTTGCGTTGTACCGTTCATTTTCGTTTTCGTTGCTTTCTTGCTTGCAATTTGCATTTGGATTATTAGGAATTAGATTTGTAGTCTAATCTAGGTCCTAGTAGGTGTAAAGAATCCCTTGTAAATAAGAAAAACGGTTCTCGTTGTAGGAATTTAGATTTTAACTTATTTGATAGCTTAGTCTTAATTCTTCATGCCTATCATCCCCCATACATGTTTAGGTACTGATTTTAGGGAAATTTCTAGGTTAGTTTCGATATCCCATTCCCCCATTTCGAGTCGATTCGACACGATTCCGTCCATTTCGCATGTTATGTATGTTTGTGTCCATTAATGCATAACTTGAATTATTGCATGTTCTTGCCATACCCATACATTCTTTAGCATATAAATGATCATGTTGCATTCCAATTCTCGCATCATTCGCATGTATCGTTAATGCATTCGCATCCTTGCAGCATATACCAAATGTTGCATGTTCATGAGCATGTTTATGCATAAGCACAATGTGTTGCATTTGTTGCATTTTAATCGCATTCTTGATCACATTCCTACATCAATAAAATTCTGGTTTTTGCATTAAGATTAGCACCTTTATTGATCCATCATTTTGCACATTCATGATCAATGTAGAGCATCTTCATATGCCATGTTCATGTTTTGCATGCTTGTTGCATAAGGATTCATGTGATGCATTCTTGCATACTCCATTAAGAATAACAATGTTCATCTAAATCATGTGCTTGATCCATGTTCATTATTACATAATCATGATTGATTGGTGTACTTTGCATTGAGTTTGTGCATTACAAGTGAAAAACATAAAATCTAGAATTTGCATTTGATAGCTGTTTTGCATATAAGTGCTGTAGAATATATGCTGTTTGTTAAAAATTCATGCTGTTTGTGACTTTTAACACCTGTTTTTGCATACATATAGGTGCTGTAAAAAGCTGTTGCATTGCATAGTGCATTTCATAGTTGTTTGTGCATTAAGTGCTGTAAATAAGTTGCTGAATTTTGCATTGCATTAGCTTTAGGTCCTTTAAACTATAGATTGAGTCTAGTTTAGGTACTAGTTCCCTTAGGAATTAATTAGGTAATTTTGTTTGCCTTATTTTTATCATGTTTACCATGCTAACCTTTGTTTTGTAGGGAGGGCAAGGTATGTCTAAAAACCCTATCCTCTTTGGTATTTCTAATGCATTTAATTTGCACCATTTTGCCTTACATAATGTTTGTGCTTGTTAGGTTTTCCCCTTTTGGAACCAACTTAACTTCATTAGGAAGTAAGTTGTGTTCTTCTTCCTTTTCTCTTCCTCTTTCCTCTCCTCCTTAGGATTAGAAACCTCACTAACCTTTAGGATCTCCTTGATAATGAATAAACAACTTAGGGTTGGTCTTAGTTCCCCATTAGATTTTGCCTTTTTGCAATTTGAGTCATTCTTTCTCATCTTCAAACAAAATCCAAAAAAAAACACTTAACAAATAAATGAAAGGATCCCTTGTGTATAGCCTTATTCCATGAAGCACTTGCACTCATTCCATCTTGGAGTGGTGTAAGCTCGTCTATCATGATGTACAAGTCTCATCAAGGGATTGTTTCATAAAACAAATAAACTCAAAACACTTCTCTTAAAAGACAAAAAACAAACAATAAGCGACTATCCTGTGGGAACTTCTTTTCTCATCTCATTCACTCACAACGCGAACTCGCGACGACTTGTCTTTCATGCAAGACGGTAAACGCACTCGTACCAGACGAGCCTGCAACACCTGATCATAGACATACGCAGTTCCAGCTATAAAAAACACAAACAAATAGCTCCCGCCTTAGTTAGGCGAACTACGTCGACTCTGATCCTCATTTTCCCGATGAGGTACGTAGGCAGCGGGGTAGGGCCCGTTCGAGCACATTCTTTATTTTCCCTACATTTCCCTCTTTCTTATCATTTCTTTTCTTATTCCTTTCTCATTGCAGTTCCAGTTCCAGTTAGCAGTTTTGTTCAGCAGCAGTCATTTCTCACCCTTTGAAACCAAACAAGCAAGCGTGGATCCCGTCGGGTATGGCGGACGATCTGGGGTGCTAATACCTTCTCAGGTCGTAACCGACTCCCGAACCCAGATCTTTGGTTCGCAGGACCTTGTCATTTCCTTCTTCCTTAGGTTTGTGCAACATTACCTTTCCCATTCATTTGGGATAAAAATGTCTGGATGGCGACTCTACCTTTTCCGCGCCACTTTCTCGTTTGTACTAGGATGAAAATCCCGGGAGCGACACAATGCAAAATTTAGATGTATATGTATGCTCAGGATGCCGAGGATATGATGACATGCAAACGGGATATGATGAAACAAGGATGATTGGGCGTTAGGGCCAGGTTGATAGTGAATGTTTATCTTTTTGGTTGCCAAGCAATTGGACTTTGAAGGTGAATTACCAGACGAGAACCGATTTATTAAGGGTAGACCAACATACGAGAACTGATGGGTAAAGAATAAGTCTTCAGACTAGAACTGACTCCTTCTTGGGTTCATTGTCAAACGATAATTGACTATGAAAAATAATGACTACCAGACGAGAACTGGAGTTCAAAAGGCTAAATGAAAGGATGTCCAGACGAGAGTTTCATTAGTACTTTATTGTTAAGTCATAAGAAGCTTTGATTATCATCAAGGTTGAAAGCTATTTCCTGTGTTGTCATCATCAAAACTTCAGATGCTTATTTTCATTACATGGAAACACATAGATACATAAGAATATCCTAGTAATATTCACTCCTTAATCTTGGGATCCATTTCCCTTTTTTTCTCACGATCTGTCAAGATGTAGCACTTTCTACCAAATACATGAAAGTTTTTTTACAGTTTGTTTTCTCCCTTTCAATAGTTCATACTGAGTAGCTTTAGTTCCAGATATTATTCGCACGATTGTGAATGTGACAAGTTGTGTTCAATGCTTCATCCCAGAAATAGTAAGGTAAATTTTTGGCATGCCACATAACTCTAGCCGACTCTTGCAAGATCTTGTTTTTTCTTTCAACCACTCCATTTTGCTGAGGTGTGATATGTGTTGAATATTCATGAACAATCCCTTTAGATGAAAAAAACTCAGAGAACTTACAGTTTTCAAATTATTTTCCATTTTCACTTCTTATCCTTACTATCCCACTCCTTTTTTCTCTTTGGAGTTGTTGACATGGCTCTTTGAAAATGTCAAAAGTTTCAGATTTTTCTTTAATCAATTTAACCTAAGCATACTTAGTGAAATCACCCGCACACATAAAGACATATATTTTCCCACCCATACTTTTAACTTGCATATGCCCCTTGAGGTCCATATGAAGTAACTTTAAAATTTGGTGGTGGAAAGATGTTGGAGCTTCTTGTGGAACATTTTGGTCTGATTACCTATTTGGCATTCACCATATATTTTTCCTTAATCAATCTTGAGTTTTCGTAATCCCCTAATAGCTTCTTTAGATATGATCTTTCTAATAACCTTTAGGTTGAGATGACCAAGTTTTTGATTCCATATATTAGTCTCATAGACCTTGGGTATCAAGAATATTGAGGGATGACTTTTGTTTTGAGATATCCACAAGTAACAATTACCTTTGGATCTGGATCCTTTCATTAACACCTCTTGATCTTTCGTTGAAACAATAAATTCAGACTTATTGAAGTTCACATTGAGACCTTGATAACATAGTTGACTGGTGTTGATCAAGTTAGCATTTAGGCCTTCTACCAGCAACACATCATCAAGACAAGGAAAACTTGTGCTAACTACTTTACATATGCCCTTGATTCTTCCTTTATCCCCATCAACAGAAGTGTCATAACTATTAGAGTAAGGTCGGCTCTCTTATATATCTTACTCCATCTATGCCAAATATCATGTTTAATGTATGCATGTGTGCCCGTTATCAATAAGATCCTAAGGAATCTTACTTAAAAGTCGTAAAGCGTGTTCTTCAATATCTTCATGGTACCTCTCAATATGGGATTTGGTATTCCAAGGGAAGTGATTTTAATTTGGTTGGATACACCAAATCCTATTTTTTCGGTTGCAAATCGGATAGGAAGAGCACTAGTGGAACTTGCCACGTGTTTTCAAATGCTTAAGTAAGTTGGCATATAAAGAAACAAGTTTATGTTGCTTTGTCAACCACTAAGGCGGAATATGTTATGACCGGTAGTTGTTGTGCCCAAATCTTGTGGCTTAAGCAATAATTACTTTATTTTGATATAAACTTGCAACGTATTCCTATAATATGCAACAACACTAGCGCTATCAATCTAACCAAGAATCTGGTGATGCATTCTCGCACTAAGAATATTGAGATTCATCACCATTTCCTACGTGACCATGTTGAAAAAGGCGATGTCGTATTTGAGCGTGTTGATAGCAAACATCAACTTTATGATATTTTCACAAAACCACTCACGATAGAACCATTTTTCAACATCCGGAGGGAATTGGGGATACTCGATATATCTAATCTTTTCCAACATATCATTTTATTACATGCACTTTATATACTCTTACTCTAACCTTCATTGGGAGTTTCATACCACAAGAGTGAATGGTTCATCAATCTACATGAGTGGTAATATTATTCCTTTTTCTTTCTCTCGCTTAATAAGTCTTTTTTACTTAACTTGTTGCTAGTATTCCAAATGTCTAATATCCTTGATGTATGAAGTAGTTCATCAATATTAACTTATGAAAATTTCTATATATCTTTGTTAATTATATCTTTATAGCGATATTGTGTTATTCCTTCTATATGCTTGAAACATCATCTTGGTGTATTTGGCTTGTTATGTATTTTTTTCATGAACTTTGGTTGAACATGTTATGATGTTGAATGAACTATTGTTGTATGTCACTACTATGGTTACATCTCTGCTTTGCTTTGAGTGGTGATGACTTCATCTATCGCCTTGCTAGATCACTTGCATGTGCAATATTTCGAGAGTACCAAAGGCATATCTCATATAATCATGTCTCTTTTGTAGCAGCTCAAAGGATTGTGATTGCATTGTATCTTTCATTGTTCATGTTTGTGTATATTATTTGGCATCATGTGTAGCAATTATCTTCTATTATTACTTGGTATGCTTGTATTTATGTTGTTTTATTCTAAATCAATGTGCATATCATTCTATGTGAGTGTTATCATGTTGATAATATTCTCTTTGCAAATTGCCTCTGTTTAGTATTTCGTATTCATCTGTGGGTATTAATACTTCTAATAGTTTGCTTCTTCTCCTTTTGATGTTGTCAAAGGGGGAGAATTACACACAAGTTGAAGTTGGATGCACATATTCACGTGGAGTCTTCAAAAAGACAACAACGTCGCTAAAAACATCGTCTCATGTTTTTCCATCTTAAAAAAGGGAAGTATGTGAGTGCTTTTGAATTTTGAGTGATGTCAAAGCTAGGATAGTATATTGTTATATATATTAGACGATATCTTCCCGTTCTAGATGAGCATCTTAGCATTAGGAAGCACTTAAATAATTTTGAAAAAGAGTCTACATCATAACTGCATTGAAAAACATGTTTTGGGCAAACAGGTCATTTCAGGCCGACACATGCGTAAACATACCGACCTATACGACTTTCAAATCTAGTATAAGCTGGCACATAACATTTCAGGCCAGCTCCCATGGAGAAGTATTCAAGACTATGGCTTCTGTCCATAGGTCGCCTCACATATGTTGACCTGTAAGCTGCCCATAACCTTCATAGATCGACCTATTACTTTAATAGGCCGACCTATTGCTTTGACAAGCCGGCCTATTGCTTTGACAGGTGACCTATACGATTTTCCAACTTAATTTTTCATTCTCACTCCAACTTATTGCATTCTTTTTGCTCATTTCTACACATACCTATATATACTCACACATGCACCTTTATCTAGTAAGGTACTAGTGAATTACCTACACGAAACTACAATTACAAAGTTTTCCCATCATCTTGAACCTTTCTTCTATGCATACACACAATTGAACTACACATTATCATTTTTCAATTGGGTGACTATCTAGTTTAGGGTTTATAATGTCCAATTAGGTTGATGTAACAAAGAATATTGGGTTGGGATCTTTGTGTGTTTCAAATAAGAAAATCAAGGTGGAATTTTCCTTCAAGATCGTTGGGATTTGAAGGTTTTGGACAAGATCACAACAAAACAAATTTGAACGAGTGAATTCCTTGGGACAAGATGGTTTCCTTGCAATAGAGTAACGCAAGACGGTGAATCGTATTCGGGAATTTTGGGTTCAACAAGTGCGTGATGGGGATAATCGGAGGATTGTAGCCGGATTATTGGTGACTTGATCAATCTTTGATCAAGGGTTTAGAGGTAGTTGCATCTACAACAAACCATAGGATTTGTGGGGGATAAAACTCTTCACCTCTTGTATAAACATTTTTGCACAGATAAGGTTAACTACAAGTATCTCAATTCGATTACAGATTGAGAACAACCATATCCATAGCGAGGTAGATTGGGGAATTAACTAAACAAATATTTTCCCTTCTCTCTCTCCCTCTTTATCTCTCTCTATTGCTTTATCTCTTTAATTGTTGTTCTTGCAAATTATTGATATCGATGTTGTTTCGATTAATTTGATTGGTAATTGTTTTTAACTTTCTTTAAAAGTGTTGTTGTTAATATAATTATAATCACTTTGATTACAATATGCTTTTAACATCAACAAAATAAATTGAATTTCGAAACGTTATCGATCGCACATAAAGTGTTCGATAAATTGCCCTTGTGTATTTTTATCATTTTGTGTTCATTGGAAATAAGCATTACAAATAGATTTGCATTTAATTGATTCATAACTTGATCAATGTTGAACAATTTGTGTTCATTATCATTTCATTTGGTTTGTGATATGCATATAGCGTTTCGATTGTAGGTTTTGTTAGATGATTCAATCCAGGTTGTTTTCCAATATGCCATACTTTATTAAAACAACTTATTGTCAAGAGTTTTTGGTTTTAAATTTGTTATCTATTCACCCCTCTAGATCGAAGCCTATCATCTAACACTTTGTACCACTACATTTATGTTTGTCTTTAATAAATAAGTTTGTTGCTGTTGTTCCTTTTAGATTTACAAAATTGCAATTTTATAAGTGAACAGATGAACCATAAGCATCATAGCGGATTGAGAGTTGAGGAAGAAGGGAACAACAAACTACCTTGTACTTAATCTCCATATACCTCAACTAGTAAGGTTTAAGCCAAATATTCCAACGTTTACTTTTCTTCTTATGAGAGTATTCGTGCAATTTCTATTTTCTAGAATTTGCATTATTTATGACTTAATCTATTGGTTTGTTAGATACACACTGAGAGACTTGTTTATGGTAAACTCTGAGCCTTTTCAAACTAACCCGTATTTAATGTTTATATCCTTTTCTAACCACTTTTAATCTAAGCCCTTTCTTTCGGTGACATAGTTACAATAATTAGCCAATTGACTTGAAAGGCTAAACCTTTCCACCCTCTCTTTGAAGTCAGGTAGAAAATTTAGTTCCTTGGTCATATGCAAAATAATAAGTTTGGGGTTGCTATTGGATGTGAGCAAAGTTTAAGTTTAAGGTTGGTTTACAAGAGATTTTGGTTAAAATTTCAAAAATTGAAATGAGTAAAATCAAGAAGTCAAAACAACTTCTTAAAAAAAATAAGAAAAGCAATGTTTAGGACCATACAATGTTAATCTCTAGTGAAATTCTGATATGACAGACTCATATGTCGAATATGATGTTGAGACATCTTATTTGTTACTTATAAACATGGTAAGGCATACACAACAATACTTAAAAATTATGATATATCAGATTCAAACATGCTTCAGGATGTTTCGACATCTGATATGACATTGAGTTCATGTACTGCATAAAACATAAAACAGAAAAGCTGTAAAGAACGCAACAAAATTGTTAACCCATTTCGATCAAACTCATCTACTCTGGGGGTTATCAAGCAAGGAAATCCACTATGTAGTATCAATTCAAAGACTTCTCAGCAAACACCTACAATTTACAGTCTTTTCACTTAATCACTACCAATGCAACTTCTACTTAGGAACTCCTAAATATGAGAAGCTCGTCCTCACTTCAAATAACCTTAGTGATGTCTCACAATTCTCACCTCAGTGATGTCTCACAAATCTCAACTCTCAGTTTCTTAGCAGCTTCAGTTAAGTACAATACTTCTCTTGCTTACAAGCTTCGAGAATCACAAGTGAAACAACCACAACAGGGTTGCTTGTTGTGCACGGCTGCCACAAGAACACAACCCTAATAATGTTTACATTTTCGGTTGGTTGGTTCTAAACTAGGTTAAAAGGTTTCTTTTATAACCTATTCCCAACTGGATTTGGGCCTAAACAATCACAGCAATAGTCGCTACAAATATGCAGAAAACATCTGCTACAAAATATACAAAAAGATCTTCAAATATAAAAACTCCTAAAATATCTCTAAATATAGAAACTATATATTTTTCAATATTTGTCTTCAATATAAATTTGAGTCTTCAAGATCTTTTACAATCAGCGCCATTGGATTGATTTAAATATTTAAAATATTTTGTTTTTGTTGAAACCAAAGCAGAAACTTCAATCCATCTTCAGCAGTTCATGATGTCGAATGAACTATCTTGACATCTTCTTCGACATGTTGATCCAGATGTTGAAACATTTCAACACAACATGTTTGGGAGCACACAAAATGATTCTTTGCTTAATATATTCTTTCTTTTACAAAGATCTTGTATATACACACTGCTGCTATATTTTTTTTAGAAAATTAATGCCAATTACATAACTTACAATCTCCCCCTTTGACAAATTTTGTCTAAAACAAATATTATAAAGTAATACATCAAAAATCTTCAGTTGCAAAAACAAAAGTGGAAACAACAATCTTTTCTTGACATGTTAGGACATGTTGCTTGACATCTTCCACATTGGCATAACTCTTCATTCAGTGGAAATAGCAGTGGATACGATATTCCACATGCCACACACACTGAACAAATCCAATACAAATATTGGAACACAAACTCCAGCCTCATCACAACACTAGACACAACACCAGGCTTTCTCTCCCCTTTTTTAGCCAAAAATTGGCAAAAATAGCCATCAGAAACACAATGCCAAACCCATGCATTACTCTCCCAGAAACACACGAACCCCATCAGAAGGAAGAGGAATGAAAAATACACACTGGCTGAAGGGAGGGGATGCTCTCTATAAATAGGACAAAGATAGCCTTGAAAGTAACGAAGTTGCCTTGAAAAGCAGATGCATTCTTAGTCAAGACTTGTTACTTTAGGCGCAAAAGCTTCTCCACCCAATAAAGTGAACCAACCAATACAAGCTTTATAAGCAAGAGTTTCACACCTGTACCGTCCACACAACAAACCTGGTCATCCTTAACTCATATGTTCTGAAACATATTTTGACAACCCACTACATCATTGTCCACACCTCATGTAGAATCCAAAATAACCTGCAGATAGCAACCTTATACCATATAATTTTCTGGACACACATGGACACTCCTCCTCTGGATCACAAAGACATGCACACCACAACTACTAAGTAATAAAAATTAATCAGGAAAATATACTTAGTAGCACATATCACAACATGATGTATAACATCACAAAACCTGGTTAAGGTATTACTCCCCCTTAACTCCACAAAAACAGCTGCACAAAATTGTAATAAACTCCCCTTGTCTAGGATACTCCATGCTTCTCTGCACTATGATGAAAGGAAAACATATGATGCATCTTCATGTCTTAAAGAGCTCACCCTCTATTCAATTCCCAATTGAACACATTCACTTCTTGTACCAAAGCACACCCGACCCTTTCTTGGTTTGTTGTTACCACAAACTACACAAGCTGAACATCTTCAAACAAACAAGTTCTTCACACAACAGTGACCTTTATAACCAATGGCCAACCAATCTAGACAAACATCATTCAATCTAATTCTAAAATTAGAAAGAATGTTCACAACAAGACTTCTAAGCAATCAATACCTGATCTACTTTAGTCTCTTCTACATGTTTCTTCCAATACAGATAATCTACTTCATCATTCTCCTATATGATTAGGTAAGATGAGAATATAAACCATGTATACAAACACCTAAGATAATGTACTAACACCTAGTTAGAAAATTTACCACACACTAAGACCTTATCACCATGATCCTATATGTGCTCCACCAACTGGACTTACTATAACATAGTAATCCAAGAATTGAAAATCGTCAACTGCACTGTGCCACCAGCTAGAATCAGAAATCCAGAAAGAGAGATAAACTCTCACCCACCTTCAAGAAGAACAAATCTCCTTGAGTCTTCAACTCATCACTCTTCTGCCCAAGAGCAATTTGTTCCAAGACAATCCTCAAGAACAACCAGCTGCCACACTCTGATTATCTTGATTCTTCGAATCCACTTTAGAGATCAACCAATTGCCACAGTTTGATCACCTCCTTTATAAATCCTCATATGAAAAATCCAATTTCCACCCTTTGTCTTCTTCACGTTTGTCAGAATTCTCATAAAGTTATTCTGATCTACTTGATGTAAATCATCCTATCTTTAATTGATGTGCCACTTCACCAACTGAGATTCTGATGTTGAACTAGATGTCTGAACATTATCATTCCACATCCAGCTATTAAATTTAGCTCCTTCTTCTGCCGCTTGAAATAACCTATTTCCTTTACAGAACAAGAGTTCCATGCTCTCATAGACTTGATTCATCAACCAAGTTTGAGTAAACAACCTCCATTCTGTTGGTTTTGCAGAGTATCCTACCAATACCACATATTGATGAGAAACTTCCATTATTTTCTCCAAAGTCTTCAAACCTACCACTGTATGTATCTTCAGAAGGAATAGTTCAGAACTACACCTTGCAGCTATACCAAGGATGACATTTCTCCTTGAGTAAATCAATCTTCATAAATTCCTGATGATATTGTCAATAATAACTTCATGATTAAAAAACACCTTCCTTGTCAAGGGAAGAACAAAACTCCAACTGCACCCACCTTACAATAATATGCATCCTTACACCAATATACCACATATAACACTTCTTAACTCCCCCTTTCATGAACAACCAAAGCTCCTTTTGAAAATGAGCATTAGTTACTCAGAGGGAATCAACCATCAGCAGTTGATCGGGCTACCAAAACACAAACATAAGCAGCAACTCAGACACTCCAACAACTTCTCCTTCAGGCCCAATAATCAGACTGAAGTGAGATGTCTTCACACACAATATAGCTACTGATCAACTATATCAACATCAATCAACTTCACTAGTTGACACAACTTGACCTTCATGTATAAGGAGTCTCTCTGAAATAATCCTCCTTGAAGCTCAGGTACTTTACTCCTGCAGCAAGGACCAGAAATAAACTATCCTCGGGAGAAAAACAAATGTTGATCACTCCTTGACCAACACACATATCTAAGAGAAGTTCCAAGGCCAAAATCTTCTTAGAAACACCATACAAATGCCTCTTTTTCTTGATCAGGAGTAGTTTCCAAACATGTGTGAAAAAAACACAGTAGTTTAGCCCCCAAGCATCTATATAGCCATTCCTTGGACAATATGATCATGCCTAATTCTGATAAGATGTCCTACCAAAGGATAATAAATCATTCCAAGGATCACAAAGAGATCTGCAGACAAGAGATATGTCTGTTTAAAACAATCTTCAGGTCTCCAAACAACCACTTCTCTTCATAGTGCCTTGATTGGACCTGAAAAAGAGTTTTCAAGTGTCATTAGCACAGTTAACAGAAGCAAATTGACATATATCCCCAACATCATAAGATATATCTCCAGAGAAGAGCAACCTTCTCAACCAAAAGTAGTTATCAGATAAGCAGCAAATACACAACTCCTCAAAAGCTACAAGTGTCACAAATTAGCCCTTCCAATATCTCTAGGTGACATCGACAACCATAGGTTTGAAAATAAATCAAAATTGTCACAATAGCAACACAAACCCATGCTACAACATCAAAACAATCCATCCTCCACTTCTAGGGACCATTCACACATCAAAACTGCTTTTCAGTAGAACCCTTCTACCTTGACCATGAACCAGAAAGTATCCCCCTTGGATCTCATCCAGAAACAGACTAGGATGCCTGCTCTGATACCAATTGAAATTCTAGTATGACAGACTCACATGTCGAATATGATGTTGAGACATCTTATCTGTTACTTATAAACATAGTAAGGCATACACAACAATACTTAAAAATTATGATATATCAAATTTAAACATGCTTCAGGATGTTTTGACATCTGATATGACATTGAGTTCAGGTACTACATAAAACATAAAATAGAAAAGCTGTAAAGAACACAACAGAATTGTTAACCCAGTTCGATCAAACTCATCTACTCTGGGGGCTACCAAGCCAGGAAGGAAATCCACTATATAGTATCAATTGAAAAACTTCTCAGCAAACACCTACAGTTTACAGTCTTTTCACTTAATCACTACCAATGTAACTTCTACTTAGGAATTCCTAAGTATGAGAAACTCATCCTCACTTCCAATCACCTCAATAATGTCTCACAGTTCTCAACTCTCAGTTGCTGATATTGACGAATCTATACCTATACAACAATTCACAGAATAGAAGGCACACTTCCATGACAACAACTTAACCTTGCTTAGCAGCTTCAGTTAAGTACAATACTTCTCTTGCTTACAAGCTTCGAGAATCACAAGTGAAACAAACACAACAAGGTTCCTTGTTGTGCACGGCTTCCATAAGAACACAACCCTAATAATGTTTACATTTTTGGTTGGTTGGTTCTAAACTAGGTTACAAGGTTTCTTTTATAACCTATTCCCAACTGGATTTGGGCCTAAACAATCACATCAATAACTGCTACAAATATGCAGAAAAAATCTGCTACAAAATATACAAAAAGATCTTCAAATATAAAAACTCCTAAAATATCTCTAAATATAGAAACTCTATATTTTTTAATATTTGTCTTCAATTTGAGTCTTCAAGATCTTTTACAATCAGTGCCATTGGATTGATTTAAATCTTCAAAATATTTTGTTTCTGTTGAAACTAAAGCAGAAACTTTTATCCATCTTCAGCAGTTCATGATGTCGAATGAACTGTCTTGGCATCTTCTTGGACATGTTGATCCATATGTTGAAACATTTCAACACAACATGTTTGGGAGCACACAATATGATTCTTTTCTTAATATATTCTTTCTTTTACAAAGATCTTGTACATACACATTGCTGCTATATTTGTTTTACAAAATTAATGCCAATTACAGAACTTACATCTAGTACCAAAGTAAATAAGAAAATTTTGATATGAAAAGGAATATGATAAAATAAGGAAAATCAGGTACCTAAGTCCAAAGGTTTATGCCTAATATCCCAAATTATGCTACACTGACATAAGCCTCATTACAACCTTGAAAAAGCTCCAAAAGTGAGTGTTTAGATAACTTTGATTGATTTTATTAGAGATTTTACAAACTTATGGTAAAATATGTTTATACGCCATTACAATGTCAATACAAGTGGAAAATTAGTGAGCTGAAAGATAATTGAGTACTTGTTGTGTTGGAATTTTTTTTTAAAGTAGCTCTATTGAAGGCGACGACTGGAATGATGATTAGGTAACACAACTGGTAATGATCATTTGTTATTATTGGAATTCATTTTTTTGTTTGAAATGTGCAGTTGCATGCAAGTTACTTGAGGACAAGCAACATATTAAGTTTGTGGTTATGATGATACTCCTTCATTTCATGATTTCGGACGAACAAACATATCAAAACAAGTTAAAGAGGAGTAAAAATGAAGAATAAAGGTCATTGAAAGAGGAAAAAAATAGCCAAGTGTGGAGAAATAGTGACTTAGTGAAAATCAGGTGAAAAAGGGAGCAAAAACATGCAGCTACTAGAATAATCACGCACAGTATCGCGCGCGCGACAGGGAAGTAAAAGTTGTATCATGCGCACGATGCAGGCCATCACGCACATGATGATCCTTTTCTTGACTTTTTCTGACACATTATGATTCATTCTTAATGCTTTAAAAGGGGGTTTTGGTACTTTTTCAAGGGTTTCGAATTTCTACACGCAAAATGACGATCTACAACACTAGAAGGCATATTTGGAGAGCATTAAAAGCCATTGAAGGCCAATTCTTCAAGGGAATTCTTATACAAACCTCTTATTATTAACTGGTATTGTAATTTGAATTACGAGTAGCTAAATATATCTAGGTTAGGTTGTGTTTGATGAACCTATTTTCTATTGTTGGGATGTATGCTTGATTTGATATTGCATGAGTAATTTAATCTATAATTCTATTCAATTGCACCTTGTTCTTAATTCTTTTTATGTGAGATACTCTTTTAATCTAATTTTGGGCACATGGGGAATATTAACCATTAGTCTATGTGTTAGACCTAAGGAAATTGTTATGCTTACACTGGTTGAATATGGATAGAAGACCCCGAGTAGTGGCTTAGGAATTAACGCTTTGTTATATTGCCTAATCTTGCTTACATGGTGGACTAGAGATAAAAAACTCAGAGTATTGATTAATGAGCTATACGACAAAGGATTAGGTATAGTGGTTTCATTAATTTGTCATGGGATTATAATGACAATATCATTCATGTAATACATCAAACATCAACAATATAGAAATATGGGATTCTATACACAACTTGACCGCTTTAGTAACTTGTTAAAACACTTTATTTTATTTCAGCAATTCAAACTCGAACCCCCCCCCCCCTCCCTTAGTATTTTCTACGCATTGCAAAATTTTATATTGTTAGATAGCAGTCCCTGTGGATTTGATCTATCTTTTTACTACGACATTCTCGGTACACTTTCCAAGAAGTCATCAATTAAAAACTCAAAGAAAACTTTTCTAAGACTTCTTGAGAATTCTAACTTTACCATAGTCTCTCAAGGAACTCAATCAAAGGTTATTAAACAATTTTTGTGTTTACAAGTTGCTTCTAAAAATAAGCAGATACACAATATTAAATCAAATATATTACACTTAATAATTATTCAAGAAAGTAATCTAAGTGTATGAGCGTGATAGTTTTCTTAGTATGAAAACACTTTTCCTTTTCTTTCTCACGTACGAGTGTTGTTCAGTGTTGTGACATTTCCAAACTTCCAAGACCTATTTATATAGATGGAGAATAGATCAGTTGGAGGGTGAAGTTGGAATATCCTCCAATATCATAGTTATAAGATGGTCACTTGTTTTTACAATAGTAGAGTGGCACTTGCAACATATATTCTCTGAGTATGGGACGCATGGAACACCATTGGTAGAATAATACAATCATTTTCCTGATCTTTAGTGTAGTGGAAAAGACATTTGCTTTTGTACTAATTATACTTTCCACGTGTTCTTCTTTCAGTCATTTAATTTAGGTCATTAACTTCTATTCAAAGGTTTCATATTAAAGTTGATGAAGTTTGAGTAGAATTTAAAGCATGTATTTAGAACCTGGTGGAATGAGACGTAAGATTCTATGGAGTTCAGAGTCCTGAGACATTAGAGGCTTGAATTATCAGAGTCATTCTGGATGGTTTCTTTGCAAAAAGGTTGACTTGGTAACCCAAAATCTTGACTTCCATTTAAATACACCATTGTTTATTTCTTTGGTTTAGAGTGAATCTTCAATTTTGAGTATGGCTTGACCATACTTGACTTCTTCAAAGTTTGGTTCACTCAGAGTTGACTTCTTCAAAGTTAAAATCTGTTTTCTATGATTTGCGCACTTAAAAAAATAATTAGAGTACAAAACTATTCTCCATACATACTAAGCTTTGTTTTCATTAAAACTCAAGGATAGTTGCAGAATAAAACTTATTCCAACATCATGAGCCTCAATCATTGCTTCAACATAATAACTATGTCGACTAAAGATGGTTTAACTACTTTTTCCGGTGATCTAGGACATAATGTATTTTAACACCTACAAAGCATGGTTTGGAGGAGTCTCACAAACATATCCATAAGATTAGGATCACTCTCTCTTTAAAACATGTCCAAAATCTAGAAAGGGTTAACACTAATCAACACTTCGACATAGGGATAAGGTGTGCGTGTGTTTAGTTTGTGGCCTTCAGCTGATTGTTGGGGACTTAGGATATTCTTAAGCCTAAAGATTATGTGATTTGAAGGTATTTCGATGACACTATAAAAGTCGACTAGAAACACTCGTCAATGGTAATTATGGGGTTCAAAGGCAATTATCAGCATGATGAGTGGTTTGTAGCAGTTTTAACATTGAAGACGCGTGGAAGCAAACTAGAAGGTTGAAACTCACCTAAGGGGTTTCGTATCAAGTTCTATGAAGATAACCTTCATCGACAGTTAATACTGTATTCATATATAAGTTAAGTTCATTGATGTAATCAAGGTCAAAAAATTCATTTATTCTCGATAGAACTAAAATGTTCAAGTCATAGAGAGAGAGAGAAAGAGAGAGAGAGTTTGTGATAAATGTATGAGTCAATGTCATCTCTTTAAATTCTTTAAGTATTTTCAACTGAAGTATTTATTTTTATGACATTTATTATGTTTTTTTGTCTATTTTCTTTTTCCCACAACAACTCTACATTATTTCAATTAAAGTTTATGTTCAGTTCGTAAACAATCAAACATTCAAGTCCCAATCACAAACAATTTGCTTGAGATTTTTTCAATTTTAATCTCTTAAGTGAACCAAACTCGTAATTGTATACTGAAAATACCAGTAAATAATAATATTTTATTTTTAACTTATTTTGATGGAGTTTACAAAATGATTGAGAAGATGGTACAATTATCCACTACAACAACACTTATTTGCAATACACTTGCCAACATGAGAAATCCTTTGTTGTTGACAATAATTGCTACAACCTGGATCATTATTTGGACATGGACCTTGTCCAATGCAATAAGTCCATGAGGATTGGGAATCAATGGCTCCTCCTACGATAAATAAATGATTGTAAGATATTGTGTACACATAGAAATTTGAATTTATAAAGTCATTTTAAATTGAAGAACATCATAATATCTCTATCATAAACAAATTTAAAAAAATATAATTAATTGTTAAATGCAAAAGAAAAACTATGAATTAACCCAAAGAAAAATAATGTAACCCAACGAAAAGTAATGTAATAGAATAATTTGAGTTTTGCAGCTTGTAAATATGGTACCTAGTGTGAAAACAGATGCAATGCATATCATTGCAATGAAAAATTGCACTTTGTTGATACCAATAGCCATCTTTTCTTCTTTTGTAATATGAGAATGAAACATCTATCAGGCACTATTTATAGAGATTTCTAAGATTTTTTTCATAAATACTTTCTTTTGAAATGGAAATAAAATCTCTTGTTTTAAATTTTTTCCTTTTTTAAAATGTTAAAAGAAAGTGGATTAGTCTGGTGAAAAAATAAATTCAAATATCTTTATCTTTAGAGGATAACTTCTCTACCCACCACAAAAAGTTGAATAAAGTACATTCAATCAATCAATTCATGTCATATCATTTTATTATATTTAATGAATTATTTAATAGTTTAAATTTTGTAGATTTCAAATATAATTTACTCTAATTTCCTCTATGTTCTCTACCCACCACAAAAAGTTGAATAAAGTACATTCAATCAATCAACTCATGTCATATCATTTTATTATATTTAATGAATTATTTAATAGTTTAAATTTTGTAGATTTCAAATATAATTTACTCTAATTTCCTCTATGTTCTCTACCCACCACAAAAAGTTGAATAAAGTACATTCAATCAATCAACTCATGTCATATCATTTTATTATATTTAATGAATTATTTAATAGTTTAAATTTTGTAGATTTCAAATATTATTTACTCTAATTTCCTCTATGGGTAACTCTACCCAATTTTTTTGAGATGAGTAGATAAAAATTCACCTTATCTTTATTATATAAAATGGAGTAGCACATGCAGCTTCTTTACAAACCTTAATTCTCTCTCTTTTCTCATGCATTTAATAAATAGCTGATTTTGATTTATTTAATTTGTTCTAATGCCTCAATAATAAAATAAATATATTTCCGTCTTCATTCTATTTTCTATTGCTTACAATAATTTTTTATCAAAAATTACTTTTGTATTCTTAAATATAAAAGTAATTATTTGAGTATTTAAATCAATTTATCTTTAAAATATTTAAATCAATTTGTATTCTTATATATAAAGGTAATTTTTTGAATATTTTGTCTAATTAAATTACTTAAAATAAATTTAGTCTAATTAATTTATTTCATATAAGAATTATATTTTATATTGATTTTAGTCAGTTTTATTTTTTGAAATATTTTATTTACTTGAGATTATACATAATCATTTGAAATTGTTAGATTAATATTGTTCATATATTTCTTGAGTGATATATGAACATTTTATATTTTTATATTAAACAGTACAATAATAGTGTTACTCCATTTTATATAATAAAGATAAAGATAAAGATTTATTAATATTAATTTCCTCTTTACATATACGAAGATTTTCATTTACTTATTTGATTTTTTTTATAGTAAGTCTTGGCATTGTGATAAATTCATTTAATGCAGGAGCATATGCTGTACAATTTTCTTTTTACATTAATATTAATAAATTAATTTTTCTTACAATAATATTAAGGAGACAAATATAAAATTAATATTAATTTATTAATATTAATATAAAAAAATTGTAGAACATATGCTCCTGCATTAAATGAATTTATCACAATACTAAAATTTACTATAAGAAAATCAAATAAGTAAATGAAAATCTCTGTATATGTAAAAAGGAAATAAATCACGTTTAACACTTAATTACCACACATGATTTTATTTTTTATTTTTCTAATAATATGTTTGAAAATGACCGAAATCTTCCTTATTAATCTGCAATGAGCATAAATGGATCAACATGACACTAAATGCGCATGATAGTCTAATTAATAATATATACTTTGTTTTTTCTTTGTTTTTTTTAAATAATTTTTCAATGAATTTGCATGATATGCGTCTCCTCTAATTTAATTGTTTTTCATTTTATAAGAATATAAATTTTGTATCATTCTTTTATAAGCTCTTTCTTGTTATGCTTACTAACTTCATCTTAATGTTCAAAATAAATAATAGTTATAAGAAAATATATAATTAAAACTAAAATTTAAAATAATAAAGTGACAACTCTATATTTCTTGATTTAACTTTCTTGATCCAAAATATTGGAAAATTAATATTCCTAGGCAATATTTTTATGAACTCATTTAATGTAAATATCCAACCCTAATTCCCTATTTTTCTTAATATACTATTATTATAAATAGGTGGGCGCCGTCAAACTAATCTATTGCGAATTTTGAAAAATAAATTGAAGCTAAGGTTGTTATACTGAGTTGAGTTCAAGAATGTCTAAAAAAGGTGTCAATAGTATTTTTGTTTGAAGTTTATATATTTTTAGCACAAATATTTTTAATTTTAGTGTTACCTTTTAATTGATTTTTTCTTACAAAAAATGCAGTTGCAGCTGTTGTACCACCCAACTACACTCCAGTTTCTGCAATTGTTCCTGGCAAGTTTGAGTTTCGTATGATTCACTATTGGACACTTGACTGAGTGATGCAATCCGTCGCGATTTATAAAATATTTGTTTAAATATGTCAACAAAGGGCATGATCGTGTTACTGTTGGATTTTACATGGGTGCTAATGATAAAGATAATGTCGATCACATTGATGAAATAAAGATGTATTATGACTGTAGATATCTATCAGCATGTGAAGCTGCTTGGAGGATATTTTCGTTTGATATCAATTACAGAGAGCCATTTGTTGAAAGATTGAGTTTTCATCTTGAGGACGAGCAGTGCGTTATTTTTCCAGATGATGCTCCAATTGAAGAGGTAGTCAATAAACCATATATAGAATCTACCAAATTTTTGGCATGGATGTATGCTAACAAAAAATATATGGAGGCAAGAAACCTTACGTATAAGGGGTTTTTCAAAGGGGTTTTTCAATTGGAAGACTTCATTATACGACACCTGGATCTGGACAAGTATTATATTTAAGAACTTTGTTGAATTATGTGAAGGGTCCTACATCTTATGATGATATCAAAACAGTTAATAATATAAAGCATAATACTTTCAAGGATGCCTGCTTTGCCTTAGGATTGTTGGACGATGACAAAGAGTTTGTAGATGCAATTATAGAGGTGAGTTATTGGGGTACGGGGAGCTTTTTACATAGTTTATTTGCCACTTTGTTAGTGTCAAATCAGATAAGGCGACCAAAGTTTGTTTGGAATAAGACATAGGAGCATTTGTCTGATGATATTTTGCACTGACAAAAACAATTATTGCGTTTTCATGGTATTTTTATCTATCTTTTTATTTTATATATTTTGCTGAATAGTAGTTATTTTTGTTTTTTATATATATATTGTATCACATTTAGAATTTTTTTTGTTCCGTACTATATTTTTAATGTTTTTTTATTTGGTAATTTTTAATATAACTATTTCCATTAAGTGTATATTGTATTAAATTTGCAGATTTAGTCTTGACTGTTGATCAATTGAAGAGTTATGCTTTGGCTGAAATTGAGATTTTATTGCAAAGTAATAACAAAAGCTTGGAAGATTTTCCTGAGATGCCTCAGCCAGATAGAGCATCGTTACCCGAGAGACAAAATAGATTGATTTATGATGAGTTGAATTATGACAGGCGGTCACTGGTAGAAGAGCATCATACTTTGATGTCAACAATGACAACTGAACAACGGAGTATATATGAAAGGATCATAAAATGGGTCGATGAAAATAGACCAGGACTTTTTTTCCTGCATGGTTATGGAGGAACAAGCAAAACTTATATTTGGAGAGCAATGTTTGCAGCAATAAGGTCAAGGGGTGAGATTGTTCTAACCATTGCATCAAGTGGGACAACTTCTTTGCTAATTCCGGGTGGAAGAACTGCACATTCAAGGTTTGCCATCCCTATAGAAGTTCATGAATGCTCGACGTATAATATCACTCCAAAAGACCCTTTAGCTGATTTAATACGGCGTGCAAAGCTAATAATATGGGATGAAACCCCTATGATGCACAAGCATTGTTTTGAACCTGTTGATCGTACTTTTCAAGATATAATGCAAAATAAAAATATCCCATTTGGCGGAAAAGTAGTTGTTTTGGGTGGAGATTTTCGTCAGATCCTTCCTATTATCCCTAAAGGAACAAGATATGAAGTTGTGCATTCAACTATAAATTCTTCTCATCTTTGGATTTATTGTGAATTGCTTACATTGACCACTGATATGAGACTCCTGACAGGATGTATAGATGCTGACATTGAAGAGAGAAAGATTTTTTCATAATGGATATTGGGAATCAGTGATGGTAGTATTGGAGATGCTAATGATGTAGATATCATAGTACAAATACCACATGATATGTTGATTCCTAGATTTGGCAATCCACTTTCAGCTATTGTGGAAAGCACGTATCCAAATATATTACACAACTTGAATGACCAGTCCTTTTTTCAAGAGAGTGCAATATTGGCTCCTAAAAATACCATTGTCGACGCCCTTAATGTTAGGTCAGGCGTTAACATGCCAGATGACGTGCATACTCCTGAATTTCTAAATACCATTGTATCTTCTAGACTACTAAATCACAATTTGAGATTAAAAGTTGGAGTTCCAGTAATTGTTGAGAAATATTGATCAATCGTTGGGATTGTGAAATGACACCCAATTGATAATTACAAAAATGGGAAGATATGTCCTTGAAGGTAAGATTATATCAGGTAACAATGTTGGTCATAAGGTTTTTATTCCAAGGTTATCATTGAGTCCAAACGATAAAAGAATCCCTTTCAAACTTCAACTCTGGCAGTTTCCATTACCTATATCATTTGTTATGACAATCAACAAGAGTCAAGGTCAGTCACTTAAATATGTAGGAGTATTTTTACCCCAGTCATTTTTTTCTCATGGGCAATTATATGTTGTACTGTCAAGAGTTACTTCAAATAAAGGTTTAAAGATATTGATAAACAACGACAAAGATGAAGATACAAATATAACTGAAAATGTCGTTTACAAAGAAGTCTTTCATAATGTTCAGTAGTTAGTTGTTTACTTACTTCTCGATATGTATGTCAATTCATTTAATGATATTGAAAATTTTCTAATTTAAAAGTTATTCGATATTTATTTATGTTTCAAAATTTATTTAATTTTATTTTTGATATTGGAAGCTAATTTAATTTCATTATTTCAATAATTATATTATAGACATTATTAAAATGTTATATATATATATATATATATATATATATATATATATATATATATATATATATATATATATATATATATATAATCTTATTATTATGTGAAAAAAGAACTAAAAATTATCTATAACATGCTAATAAAATTCGTGCCTCACACGGGTCGGGGTCTAGTAAGAATAAAAAATTTATTAACGTAGTCAACAAATGCATTAAATACAAATAATGTTTATGAATAAAAAATAATGTACTTTAAAATAGAAGGACCGCAATTTAAAGTGTTTTGGACGGGTCAAATATAAGACTCTAACCCCAAAATGCATTTTTAAAAAGATAATGCAAATTATTTATTTTAAAATCATCATAGGGTGTCACACATTCCTCATAAAACAAGCTTCTCAACATAAAATTTAGTAGAAAAAATTAAAACATATAAACTCAACACAAATATCTCATACTTTTATCAAAACATCTTAGTTTCAAAATAAGAAATTAGATCCAACAAATTCTCAAGAAAACATCAACAACTGAAAACCTGCCTGATGTTACACTATCAGGGCATAATATGAGAATATTATGAAAACTTAAAAATGATAAATAAAACAAAATAGGTATCTACGCATATCCTTCCTCGCAACAATAACTAATACTCATCTACATGGGTATCTGTACCATCGGTACAACAGGCCACCCAAACAAACAAAGCGGGGTGAGAAATACCCAACAATATCACCGACATGTACTAAGGTTTGTCTTCATTGTACCTGCAGAAAACCAAAAGGGTGCTAACAGAGGTTCCCGGAGTTAACAACTATCTTTAGAATATTATCGGTACGTTGGATTACTCCCCAACCGATAACATTCTTAAAATAGACCTCGTTCGAGATAGTTTCCGCACTACGTTCCTAAATTGGCTTGGATGGGTTAAAGGTTCTACGATCCTCAGTATGATAAGCTCAAGGTTGGAAAATAATGGCACGTATGATTACACATCATGACATTGATAATCCAAGAGAGCCTAACCGAGTGGAGATTATCAAATTGATATCGCTTTGGACTACTCCATCGCGTATCGCTTCGAATATCGCCGTCCTATCATAAGTTCAACTCAGATCCGGGTTAGAATCTATCTCACTCACAGAGGATCACCAAAACCGAAACAGAACAAACAAATAGCAAACAAATCAAACCAAAACAGTAAATAAATCAAAGTAGGCCGAATCCACTAAGAGATTACTCCCTAGCAGAGTCGCCACTTTTCTGTAGCGGTAAAATCATGAGTGTAAGCTATTGGTTAACTTAACTCAAAGTAAACAGAGTCGCCACCAAGCTTTTATTTTATTCCAAATGGAAAAGGGAAAAAGAGCGAATAAAACCCAATGAATATAAAAGCAAAAAGCTAAAATAATCGAGCAGAGAACGGGTAAGGGGATATGTTACAAATTGGGAAGGTTTTACGCACCCAAAATGTCTGTGGTACTCCACAGGAGCCCTTTGAAATATTTATTGCTTTTTTGGTTTGAAAATGGTTTGTTTGAAAAGAGATTGAAGAAATGAGAAGAGAAATGTTTTTTTAGAATTTTTTGTTTGAAGAGACGTCCGTCTCATGCCTACGTACCCAAAAAGTGCAATGCGAGATCAAACCCTCGTAGTTCGTGGTATAAAATATGAAAAGAAACAATGCGTTAAATTGATTTTAAAATGTAAAGATAATTCGTCATTATTTAGCGAATAATTCCGCTAGAAAGAATGAATCATATCTAAACATGTGAAAAGAAAAGTGCACGAGGGCACAAAAACAATTGAATGAGTTTTGCATTTTTTAAAGTATTTTGAAAAGAAAGTTTCCATATGCTTATGTAATTTAGCATTTATTAAGAAACAAAATGAAAAGGTAAGACCACTTGACCTAAGTCAAGGTTTAATTGTGAAAACGTTTGAAGTTTGAAAACAAAGAAGGTTTTTGAAATAGGAAGAAGATTTGAAAATTTAAGAAGTGGGAGAAGATGAAGTGACTATCCTAAGACTTGAAAGTAAAAGTTAAGGGAAGAACAACCAAACCATATGATGAACATTCTTCAAAACAATAGGACTTCCATCTTTAAAAACAAGTGAACCAAATCGGCTAAGGTCTTCAATCCATCATAGCTCAAGCAAAAGGGAAAAATCCTAAAATCTAAGTCCAATACTCCAAGTCCAATGCTAAGGATAGTAACCATAGTCCAAAGTTGAAGTCACAAGTCTTTTAGATGTTTAATCCTTTATTAATGTTTTTGTGTCCAAATGGACAAAAGAAAAAAAATCACAAGCATAACAATATAAACATAAACAATATGATGAATGATATAGTATAGTAAAAGCATAATAAAAGAGATAAGGAGCGAGAGATTGAAATAAAGAGGATAAGATGCGAGAATGAATTAAAATGTTAGTATATTAATAGTATAATAATATTTACATAAAAATGGTATGGTGAACTTAATCAACCACAACCAAAAAGATAACCAAAATCACAAGGCAACCGGATCCAATTGGATCTTATTCTGATTTCGGGACAAGTTTAGGTCTATGTTAAGCAATCGCCGAGTAATTTACGAAGTAATTACCCTACACATGAGGCCGTCCACCACCAATTAAGGTGGAAAATATTTGTGCTAATACATGTTAGAGAGATGATTTAATGGATCATCCTCTGAAAACATGTCGCACGAAAAGAAAAAATGGTAACGGTCTAATCTTAATCGAGATTTCACATTGAATTATCGAAGGCAACCTATCACGATTCCAAAGTATGGAGAATGATCCAAATGATCATTCATCCATAGATTTGAAATAGTGAAGATTAAACATCTTCAAAAATCAATAACCTACGAATCAGAGATCTCATCGACCAAAAAAAAAAAAGAGAAGAGAAAGTGGATCTAACATTTATGATCCACTCAAAAATCAACAAATAGAATTAAAAATCAATAATAAAAAAAATCATAAAGAAAAATCCAAATAAAAAATACTAAAACAATTTCTTTTTTAAAAAAATTCTAAAAGGTTTTATCCATAGAGAAATCTATATCAATTTTCTTCTAAAAAAAGAATTAAAAAAACCAATAGAAATGGAAAAGAACTAAAATGTCAAAAAAAGAAATTAGAAGAGAGGGGTGAAACGCAAGCTTTGGTGGTAGTAATAGGAATCTGGATCCAAGTAGGACCAAACTAAATTTAAATTTAATAAACCAAATATAACAAAAAATATACAATAAAATGAAAAAAAAAACAGATTCATCTTCTTCTTCTCAAAAACACGCAGCTACTACTGTTCATCATTGGGAGAGAGGGCGGCGGAACTCCGTCGAATCGGAACGGCGGAGCTCCGTTAGGGTCTCGTTCGAACCGGATAGATGCAAGGATTTCAAATACACGGTCTATTTCTCCCGTCGTAAACCAAAGGCGACGAATAGCAAAGACAAAAGTTCGTCGGAAACTTCAAAATACCTTCGAATTCGGTTAGCCAATCTTCAATCCTTCTTCTTCTCTTATCTCTGTGTTGTTGTTGACGATTATTTGGATTTTCGGATTTGAAAGAAAAAAAGATGAAGGAAAATTTGAATGGAATTGTGGTTAAAGCTTGATTTGGATTTATGGCTTTTGTGCAGAATTTTGAGAGAGCTTTTAGAGGCTTTTCAAGCTTGAAGATTGAAATGGAATTGAAGTCTATTTATAGAGGGAAAGTGAGAAATTGCTTGCTGTGTTTTGAAGGATCCTGTTGCATTTTAGACATCACGGTAATCGCGTGTGCATTCTGAAATTTTTCTGCGTTTTATGTTGCAGAGCTGAGTCGTTTTGGTGCAGTCATGAACGCGTGTGGATTTCGCTGCGTTTTGGTTGATGGTTTTTGCGTTTTGATGAGCTGGTTTGGTGCTTCTCTCGCAGGCTGATGACGAACGTGAATCATGTGCAGTCAGTGTGCAGGTGCTGATGTGACTGTGTTGTTAAGACTAGCTGAAGCGTGTGCGGCATGGGAAGCTTGTAGCTTGGTTGCGTTTTTCTTGCTTTTCAGCGTGTGTTTTTGTGTTGCTAGCAGCGTTGGAATTGAAGTGAAGCCGCAAATGGCTTAATTGAAAAAGGCTTGTCCGGCTGAATAAAGTCAGCATGTACTGAGTTGAGGGAAGCCTTGGGAGAAAATGTGTTTTCACGTTTTTCCTTCATGTGGGCTCTTTCTCTCTCTTTTTTTTAATCAATTTGTTTGATATGGGATAGGCCTAAAAGAAAATAAAAATGGGCTCAAAATAATTGGTATTTTTGGGTTTAGAAAAAAAAAGTGGTAGATGTAGAAATTTCTAAAAAATAATAATAATGGAAATATGAATTAAAAGTGGATTTTGATGTGAAATTAAAATTGGAATATAAGAAAAATAATGGTTTAATGGGTGAAAATAATGGAAATTGAAAATAAGTGGGTAATAAAAAAAAGGTTAATGAATAAAATTTGGAAAAATGAATAATGGAAAATGGATAGTTTTGGAAAGTAAAAAAAAAATTGAATGTATAATCAGTTTTGAGTAAAGAAAGGAATGTGGATACAAATGAATAAGGAGGACATCGAATGATCGAAATAAATCGGGTGAATAGGGTAGAAAAAACGGATAATGAAAAATGATTATAGAAAAATGAAATAAAGGGTGGATAAATTGGATATAAGAAATAGATAATGAAATGTGGATTAAAATTTATGAAGGTGAATGGTTTTAAAAAAAAAAAGATAAAGGATGAAGTAATGAGCCCAAAGTCAAATCTCGATTTTCCTTGCACAAGCCACTGATAATGATGAATACAGCCAACACGGAATCACTGAACAACTCGCAACTGAAGCACGACCATCTGAATCGTCTGAAACCTGTCCTGATGATTTGAATTCATGGTGAGGAAAATAAATCCACAGATGAACCACTGATACACTGAACCAAAACAATCTAGCCTGAAACTTCTTAAGACCCACAACTTGAGAATCTGAGGTATTTCGCACACAACACAGCTTGAACTTTTGAATACGCACTGTCTGAGGAATAAACCATTGGCATAATAACCTGCAGTTGAAACAATCTTTTGACAGTTTGACCAAGATTAGGTCAAACGTCCATCTGAATCGAATCATAACTGAACAACCACATCTGAATTAAAATCAATGCCCTGTCTTTGAAAACCTGCAACACAGAGAAGAAGAAGAAGCAGACTACAACATTTTTTTTTTGTATTTTTGTTAGAGATTAGTAAATATAAACAAATGAAAGCAAGTAAAAGAACGAAGATCCCCTGTGAAGCATAGACCTGTAACTGAAAAGGGTAAACGAACCAGTGTATGATCTTGTTTGTATGCAAGATGCAGATGAAAAGCGAAAAATCTTAGGGTCAAAAATTAGGGTATGACAACACCCATCTTCCTAGTAGTACAAGATTAGCAATTAAACTTTTTGCCATCTCACTTCCATTCTAGAACATACTATAGTCTCACTATTCCCGTGGGTTCTATCATCAACCTTCAAATTCTTACAAGTCATACCCATATCAACAAACTGCACTAAGTCACACTCTCGCTGCGCACTCTGATTACTTGCAATTATCAAATACACTAAGTTTATATCCAACTTCTGACACTTCCTAACAATCACCAGAAATCATTATTCACGTTTAGTATACCCAACCTTGCTCTCCATTGGGTTTTTTCTCATACCAGGCACAAAGATCTGAACTGCTAACTCAATTCCAACTCTCTCTAAGCACCAGATCAGACATATGAAAAGACTTTTGACTTAACTCGTCAGGAATTGCAATCCTCCCTGTCGTCTCATATTCTATTCCTTTCGACCAAACAATCATCATATATTTTTGTGATTATTAAACACTCCAAATCTAGATCTATAAAACCATATTTCCTAATCTCTAACACCCTCACTTCCGCAACCAAATCCAAATCTTGAGCAGGATGGATCCCTTCTTGAATCCTCTGCTTGCATATCAACTTTGACTTGGTTCAGATGAATTATGTTCAAGCTGAGGGACTGTTTTGATATTCTTGCTTTCTTCTTGAAAAAGTTAATAAAAAGGGAAAACAAAATATTTTTTTATTTTGATTAGATTTTAGTAAACATAAACAAATAAAAGGCACACAAAAGCAATGTTGATCTTCTGTAAGGCATAAACATGCAACTCAGAAGGATAGAAAAACCAATGTGTGATCTTGTTTGTATGCAAAATGCAAATGAAAATATGGAAAATCTTATGGGAAAAATTAGGGTGCTACATAGGCCACCTTCAATTGAGCCACAATGTTCTCAAAGGAATCAACCGACACCACTTGAAGGTATCCTCGATTTGATCAATTCGAGTGACCAACTCCGCCCAAGTCCTCAATGTGACGCCCTAATTTATTTAAGTCATTGTTTATTTATTTATTTCGTATATTTGTGTGATTGTGTGAACCGTTGTGATTAGTTGTGTGTGATGGTGCTATACTTGTGTGTTGTGTACCCGTGGTGAAGGGTAGGTTTAGTCATAGGGGAAATGTTGGATTAATAACGTAGGACTTGATGATGTGTCAAGTACAATAATTAAATTATACTAAGTTTCTAATTTGGAATTAATTAATTAAGTTCTGGAGTGTTATATTAAATTAATTTATAATATTAGAAAGAATGAGATAGGGTAGTACGATAATTAAATGAGGAATTAGTGAGGACATAATAGGGATTCCAATATTAGGGGTCCAAGGGTTATGTTTGGAATTAGGAGAATTGGGGGAATCATTCGTCGAAAAACTAATCGTGGAATTTTGGAAGTGCGTGAAGAAGAGAGAAGAGAAGAAGGGCTAGGGAGAGGCTAGAGGCAAAGATTTCGTGAGAAAGGACGAGATTTTTCATCGAATTAAGGTAAGGGTAGGATCTCTTTCATCTTTTAAGGGTATTAAGTTATGAATGTTAAGGTAGATGTCTTTAGGTATGTTAGTGGGATTGGGTGATTGATAAATTGATGAATGTGGTATGAAATTGAGGAATTCTTGATATCTGAATTGTATATACTGAGTTGGACTAGTTTTATACACTATTTGAGGGTGAGAGTCGCAGGGGAGAAGTGCAGAAATCGCAAGGTTTTTCTACCAAATTCGCCTTGCTCGCTTAGCGATCCATTTGAAACTTTCGCCTCTTCAAGGCAGTAGCTTGCATGCTTAGCAAGTAAAGGGGTCGCTTAGCGAGACCTAGAAGGGAGAAAATGTGTTTTTAATTTATTAAAATTCATGAAAAATTGTGTTTTATTGTTGCACCCCAAAATTTGCCCTCACCTAGACAAGACATTGTGTACTAAGGTGTCCCAAGAGGTTCACAAGTTTCACAAGATTCACAAGGTATCTCAAGAGGTTCACAAGGTTCACAATTAGTCGGAAAGTTTGACAATCCCCTCAGACAATGCATCCTCCTAAGCAAAGCATCTTAAACTAGGGTTTTGGATTTCATCAGGCTAAATGGACTTCCAAGGCTTCAATAGAGCTTAATAGCATCCTATATGTCTTCAAGAACCCCTATGTCAAGTTTCAAGACTTTCCCAAAAGGTTTGCTCAGTCGGATGATCAGATAGGCTAAAATCAGTCAAAACAGTTTAAAAGTCAAATTGAGGTCAACTGTGGTCAAACCAAAGTCAAACTTCATGATTTTTTTTCCAACATCAAGTATATAAAGTAAAATTCATCATTTTATCAAGGGTTGATCATGATTCATCAAGGAGATTTCAGATCATTAAGAATCAGGAGTTTCTAAGTTTAGGGTTTTCACAGGAAAAGTCAACTGAACTTTGACCAGCCATAACTTTCACATGCTTCATCAAGAATTTTCCATCCAAAGCTAATTTTGAAGGAAATTGAATTCTCTACAACTTTGTGTCTCACAAGCCAAGCCCAAAAATGCTTCATTTGGAAGGTATGAGCTAAGACATTATAGGTCATTTTAAAAGTCAACAAAAAGTCAACATCTTCCTAAGGGCATAACTTGAGAATGGTAAAGGATATGGATATGAAACCAAAGAAGTTTGTTAGAGGACTCTTTAAGCTTTCCAAAATCTCCAAGAACACCTCCATAGCCTTAAAATTGAGGGAGATATGTCTTTGCAAAGTTGGGAAATTTTTGAGAGGTTTATTGAGCAAATGGGATCTTAGAACCAATTCTTTCCACATGGGCTTGCATTTTTATGACCCAATCACTACCATGACATCATGCACGAACCAAAAATCATTTATTCAGATTTTTATTATTTTATTTTATTTATTTTTTATTTTATTCATTTAAAATCATTTTAAATCAAAATAAAATATGAAAAGCTAAATATTTGATTTGATTTTCATTCTAGAAGCTCATAAACATGTTTTAAAGTTGATTGAAAGATTGAAATTCGCTCTAGACCAAAGAGGAAAAGATTTATGTGATTTTTTGACTAAAAAAGCAAGTTGTATCTTCATGATCAAGCAACCAAGACAAAGCCCATAAATCCAAAGATTCTTGACCTAATTCAACTCTCTATATGTACACAAACTAATCACAATGCTAAGGGACGAAATTGGAAGCCTCCAAGAACACTCTTGACATTCAAATTTTTCATTGAAATTTCAATTTTTGGATTCTATTTTGCAGGGGGGATTAAGGTAATCCAAGGACATAGACATGATCCTTGAACATCATTGATACGATCTCAATGCTTGGCATCATCAAAATCATCCCTGAATGCATAAACCGAACCTCTTTTGCTTTTGAATTTGAATTTTTCGATTCCATTTATTTAGCTAATATAAACTGATTTTGTTGTTTGATTTGTGTTAGTCATGACTTATAGATAATTTCTGGACATTTTCTTGAAGAAGCATAGCCTAGAACCTGACTTGCCATTGTTAGGGTTTCGGTTACCAAATTAGGGTTTCCCAAGAAACCAAATATAAATGAATTTAAAGAACGTGGATAGATTGTATGAATCTTAAGGAATTCATTGACATAATCAATTTGATGAAATTGTACCATTTGTTTGCTGTTTGAGATTCGCAGGTCATGAACATGGAAGAACTCGCAGGTAAAATTGCAGTTAAAATCGTAGGAAATTTTGCAGCAACCAAGGAAGAAGATGAAGTTCAGTGGTGCCAAAATTCAATTCAAAAAGTTGTTTTAAAATATAATGTTTGTTTGTTGGTTCTATGTTGTACGCGCCCCATGTGGCTCAGCTGGTTTGTGTGTTTGCCTGTGTATTGAATGGTCCTGGGTTCGATTCCCCCCCAAGCCATTTTGTTTTGCTTTATTTTTGATATTTTGCAGGATTATAACAAAAGGAATTGTTGCTCCTATACTAACACCAGCGTGCGCCTGGCCTGGTGGTAATGTTGTTGGTCCAAGATGACTGAAGCCTAGGGCCTGTGTTCGAATCCCAGCCCCAGGTATGTTTATTTTCTCTTTTTTTTTTATTATTTTGTTTTATATTTGTTTAATTTAACTAATTTCTTAAATAATAATTCTTAAAATAAAATGTTCATATTACTGTTATATAAAAAACTTATATTTTTTAATTCACAAATTATTTTCTCAAAAAATCAAATTAGTCATATTTGTTTCATTATATGTTTATATTATTAATATTATATATATTTTATAAATAAATGGATTATTTTGTAAATTAATAAGTAAAACCCTAATTCTCGTAATTATAACTCTAACCCTAATTTTTTCTAACCCTAACCCTAACCCTAATATTTTCTTAATTTTAGAATTTAACTTAATATTTTCATAAATTATAATTAATCATTAATTATTTATTAAATATGTATATAATTTAATATTTATTTATTATTATTAAAATACTACTTTCTTTACTAAAATATTTAAAATACTTTCTAAAATTGAATTATTTTGCTAATTTCTTATTTTCTCTTATTTTTATTTTCTAACCATTTATCTTCACTTTTATTATTATTGTTTATTATTGTCTATTTATTATTATTTATCGCTATTTCTCGATTATATTGTAATTGTCCCGAAGCTTTGTAATAGTTTAGATTTATACTTTTTCTTTATTTTATTATGAAAATATTTACTATGTGGTTAGTAATTATAGGGTGTGTATAACATGTTTGTAATTAAAAATTAACTTAGAATAATTAATTTAAAAAGATAAATATTTGAATATGAACATTCACACATGTAAGTCGATCTTTGATCGCCATCTTGCATTTTCTAGGGTTACCTCTCATGTTGCCTATTTCAAAAGGTCAAGTAAGGTGTCTTAAGCAAAGTCCCTTCACGTATAAATCATCAAGTCCCTACAGATTTAAAAGATCAAGTCCCTTCAAGGTTGTCTACGAAATAATGATCTTGTCCCTTCGAATAAATGATGATAGTCCCTACGAATTGCTAAAGACACCCCTTAAGTTGCCTTCATTGACCATACGATGACCCTACGTTTGTCCCTTAACACATCCAAGGTAATGACTACATATTCCTTAATAATAGGGATAGTCTTACCATTGAAAGAACATACGAGAACATGAAAGACTTAATCTAGGGTAGGTACCTCTTAATTACTTGCTCACATTTCAAAATACTTTTCACACCTCACTTTCTTAAAAAAAATTCAAAACAAGGCTTTGTATACATCCATACGAGGATCATTACAAAGTACTTAGAAAATTTCTAATCACACACTACACTCTTCAAAAACAATTTAAGTGAGCTAAGTAACTAAGAGTTCATGGATAACCATGGATATAAAGGGTGCTAACACCTTCCCTTTATATAACCTACCCCCCGAACTCAAGTCTTTTAAAATAGGTCTTTCCTGTTCTTTTATGTCCTTTCCTTATGGATAAAATAAAAGTCGATGGCGACTCTTGCTATCCGCAACATTTATAGAAAGTCAGTTCTCCCACCGTGTTACATTTATGTTTTAGGAAGGTTGGTGTGTTATTGATGCGGTGTGAGCAGGTTTAGAGATGTTGTATGGGCATTTTGTCGATGTTGAATGTTGTTGTGTGAAACATTTGAATGCTTGATGTATGTTTAGTTGTGTATGTGTTGGTGGTTGAAAATTGTTAGTATGAGAAAGAATATGCATGAAGTGTTATTGTTGTTGTTGCATACTGTCGTCGTTGTTGAATGTTGTGATCGTTGGTGAGGTGATTGTGTTAAATCACGGCGTAGGGTGTGATAATTAAATAGGGATCACATTGGACCATGAAATAGGGTTCGAGGGAGTAATCATGAAAGAGGGGTTACAATGGACCATGGAAAAAGGGTCGAGAGTTCTGACGGGAACTGGATCATGAAATAAATATCGATTCTTGGTACCACATATATTGAGTCTATGATTGTGTCTCATTTGCATGCATTGTTGTTGATGTGTATCATGTGGATGTATATGTTGTTGATGTGTATGACATGGATGTATATGTTGTTGATGTGTTTGTTGTAGATGTGTAGTTGGGTTATGATTCTTGTCATGATAAGTATGTTGTTGTTGTACTTATGTGATATATGCCTAATATTTATATCATTTTCCTCTTTTAATTGATTTAAGAATCCCATCCCTTATATTTGAATGTTACCCTTATGTTGGTAACGTGCAGATACTCAGGAGTAGTCATGGTCGTGGCATCCGCTCTGATACGTAACATGGGAGTCGGGAACGTTGTTTTATTGCTTTAGTTCATTTGATATATTTTGGAACAAGTTGATGTTGTTTTAGAAGTTTTTAAACTATTTTATATTTCAATGATATTGCTAAAGTTTGGTTTTTCTACTGCCTAATTTGAATAGTTTTCCATTCATGTTATGTATCAAATTTTAAGAGCATGATTTATGTTGGTTAAAAGTAGCACCTTGAATTAAAAATGACATTTTACTATGATATTTTCATATTTTATTTATTAAAAATGATAGGGAAATAAGGGTCTTACACTCAACAGCTTCTGGTCGTCAGATTCTTCCTCTGCATGAGCCATGGCCGCTAACAGCCTGGCATTTATGTCCTCGACCACCTTCCTCTCTGACTCAGCAGTAACAAGGGCCTCGCCCAACTTTTTTATCTTCCTGGCCTGCTTTTTTCTCTCCTTAGAGGCTTTCTGGTTCTTCTCCTTAATAGTGGCCAGCGACGCCTTAAGCTTCCTTACCTCGAGCTCGTGTGTCGAGGTTCCTTAAGCATACAATAAGGCCATCAACATTACCCTCATCACCGCACCAACATCCTGGACTAGAGCCAGCCTTTTTCCCGACCCGTAGGTGGATAGACTCCGACCATTGAACCTGCAGGGCAACATCCTTAAAGAATTTAGGCTTCATAAGACAAGGAGGAAGCTCATATGTTGCCTTTGGGGGTCAGTGGTCAGGTCCAGGACATCCTCGACCCTTGGCCTTTTTCCCCTATGGGACAAGGCCTTCGGGGAACCATGTTCGATGTGCGGAGCCATTGAAGAAGTACCCGACCTAGTGCCAGTCGTTGTTAGTCGGTCGCTCAACCGTGTTTGGATGATTTTCCTCCATTTCTTGCTCGTTGCATTCTTTATCACGCGATCATGAGCAATAGAAATTGTACATGAAAAGAATCAAAGAAGCATATCAGCGAGGAACAAAGTACGATTATAGAATTAATAAACAGGCAAAGGATTAAAATCTAATCTACCAAAATAGTCAAAGAGCTCCTTGTCTGAATCTATGTATCAGAGTTCCACCAGCTGGCCCCCGTCCTTGTCTAAAATGCATTGTTCATGCTCGTCCATGCACTGGAACAGGGAGATGCTAACAACAAATTTGGCCATCTCTTCATAGCTTCCCACGTCCTCGTCGATTATCTCCGACGAAACAGTCAAATATTCATCGATTCCCCAAGAGAAGTGGTCATGAGTCTAAGAAAAATGAAACTTCAGCATCATATGTTGTTTCACCATGCCCTGCTTGTCCAATAAGATGTCCCCTTTCTCTTTAGCCTCATCATCCATTATGTACACAGAGTCCCTTGCTCTGTCCAACAAGGGCTCCACAAGATAATAACGGTCTTTAAAATTTTTGATCGACTCCGAAAAGGCTTTGAAGATTTTCTTCTGCTTAAGTGACACCTAGCCATAACGCCCTTACATGACCTGCCTCTGGATATTGAAGATGTAGACAAAGAAAGGAAGCATAGCGACTATGGCTAGGTAGTCACAGGTCAGCTCGAATGCCCTGAGGAGGGAATAAGAGTTTGGATGAAGTTGGGACGGGGCCAGGTCCAGATGTCCGAACACAAAAACTTGGAAGTCAGAGAATGGAAGTATAAATATGAGCTTCTTAAAGATAAATTTGTACATGCAGAAGCATGATCCCCGATAGTCCAAGCATACTCTATCATCCTCCCCGGGAGGAACGAGCCACCAATCCGACGAATCCTCGATCAACGTGGTGGCCCCCATGAGGGTGAAGGAGAAAGTTGATCTGATATTCATATGTTAATGGGCAACCCATTCTTCTAAGGGGATCACCTCTTTGACTTGATTCCTTTCATTCAACGTAAACGTGGTCTCACCAACATTGTTGGCGGTTGTTGTACCCCAAAATTTGCCCTCTATTTTTAACTCTAACCGACTTTTTTGTTTCGCATTTATTTGCATCATATTCAAAGCATAACATTTTTTCCGTATTAATATTAGCCAGAATAATTTCTCGGAATTTACAGACGGACTGATCAAATTAATTTTTAATTGTGCCTAAAACCAGTAAACGGAAATTGTCGCATTTAAATTTGCAAACTTCAGTAATATTAATCTACGGTTCATGTAGATTAACCTGACATGCTAAAAATATTTGTGCGACTATTTTTGGTCATATGTTGATCAGTCTGAGCAGTTTAAACGGTCATAATTTTTATTTCAAAATCCGACCAAATGCTATATTTTTCCGAGTCATTTATTTCGGGCTAATTATTTTGATATGTTCATTTTATTTTTTCGAGCACTTTGGCGTCCGACTTTTATTTTTTGGGTCTAGAATAAATAAATGAAAATATTGGTTTTTATTTTAATATTAACTATTTTAATTATTAATTTTATTTAGTTTTTAAATTAATATTTTATTGGATTTCAAAATAAGCTTTAAGGCTCAATTGACATTAACCCTAATTAGTCTTATATATATTTACTATGTGTTGTTGCAGGGAGACCGAAAGTAAAAAAAACGAAAAGAGAACGTATCGTTATTCCTCTTAATTTTCTCCACTGATAGAACATGGTTCGACTGTTCATATTTGATTCATTATATATATTTTTCTGTTCATGCTTATCTTGTTTTCACCGTACAAAAGTTATGTATTATTGTGATACTTGTAAAGAAAATATTTCTTATATTATTATTACTGCATTGACATAATAATATATAATATAATAATATTATGTAGAATATATATAATATAATACAATGTTAATATAATTGTAATATGTCTTGTTTATTTTATTTTATTAATATTAGGTGTAGTATTATTATAATATGTAGATATATCATTACGTGTTTTTATTTATTTATAATGTATACTATTTTTAATATATATAATATAATATCATACACGCCATCAACATATTTCTGACTCGTAATCCAGTACCTACATTACTTGGAGACATCCTACATTCTCTTCACACTCGTACTACGAAGGTGAGAGGAACTCTGATGTGTTGCATACCTTTATTGTCTAGGTGGTTTATTTCTCACCTTCCTCGATCAGTGATGAAAAATGAACAAGGGTTCAGGTGGTCTAAGAGGATCATGTCACTTTCTCATTCAGACATTCATTAGTGCTCTCGATCTATGGAGAATGTTACTATCATTGACCGTTGTGGGGAATTCCATAATGTGCCACTCCTTGGCATAAGAGGAGGAATTACCTACAACCCTTCTTTAGCACTACGTCAGTTTGGTTATGCTCGGAGTAATGGTCCTCATGACATGCTTATTTAGGGTATTGTGTTTGACTACGACAACGATCTTCAGGGTTACCATCAAAGGTTTATACGAGCTTGGAGCAAGGTAAATAGGATTGATAGTAAGACTTTGGAGCCAAAGTATTCTATTCCTATGGAGTCTTATCTCAGATGGGTTTGATCTCGTGCTCAGACTCCTATGATGCCATATCCTGCTGTTCTACCAGTCACTATGGAGTCTATTGCTGAAGAAGATGTTCCTTATACCATCCTTCATCTAGACATGCCCACCGATTTGGAAGAATTGCAAAAGTCCTGGATTCAGTTGAAGGAGCAAAATGATACTTTTGAGACTCATTTCAGAGTTGGTCAAGAAAGAATTCTGGAGCTAACAAGGCAACTTAACGAGGAGCAAAACCTCAACAAGTACCTCCACGCAAAGAGGAAGCATCTGTGGGACCCATATATTTATCTTTTGTATCTTATTGTTATTTCTTTGTAAGCCCTAAGGGGCAAAAAGTTATATTAAAATATTTACTAATAAAATTTTGTTCTTATTTTCTTTAAAGAAATTTAAATCTTGCGGTCCTGGAAAACATTGCATAAACATATACATACCATATCATTGCATGATAGGTTTCCTATTAACAGGTTTCTCAATCTTCTCGCTGTTTATTTCAGCAGAAATGGCTCTCGAACAATCTGTCAAAGATCTTCAAGCTCAAAATGCTCAGTTTCAAGAAGTGATCATGAATTTGTCCAAGGGGCAAGAAGAGTTGAAAGCACTCCTCTATGAAAATCCTGAAGATAACAAGGATAATCAGTTGAAACAACTGCAAGCTGAGATGACAGAAATGAGGATCCATATTGTAGCGGTAAAATCATGAGTGTAAGCTATTGATTAACTTAACTCAATGTACACAGAGTCGCCACCGCGCTTTTATTTATTTCCAAATGGAAAAGGTAAAAAGAACGAATAAAAACCTAATGAATCTAAAAGCAAAAGCTAAAAGAAAAAAGAAAAAAACAGAGAATGGGTAAGGGGATAGGTTACAAATCGGGAAGGTTTTACGCACCCGAAATATCCGTGGTACTCCACGGGAACCCTTTGAAATATTTACTGCTTTTTTAGTCTGAAATTGGTTTGCTTGAAAAAAGATTGAAGAGATGAGAAGAAGAATGTTTTTTAAGATTTTTGTGTTTGAAGAGACGAACGTCTCATGCCTACGTACCCACAAAGTGCAATGCAAGATCAAAACCCCGTAGTTCGTGGTACAAATTATGAAAAGACAAATGAGTTGAATTGATTTTAAAATGTAAAGATAAGTCGTCATTCTTTAGCGAATAATTCCGCTAGAAATAATGAATCATATCTAAACATAAAAAAAGGTTAAAAAGAAACGTGCACGAGGGCACAAAGACAATTGAATGAGTTTTGAAAGTTTTAAAGTTTTTGAGAAGAAAGTTTCGATATGCTTATGTGGTTTAGCATTTATTAAGGAAATGAAATGAAAAGGTAAAAATCGCATGACCTAAGTCAAGGTTTGATTGCGAAAATGTTTGAAGTTTGAAAACAAAGAAAGTTTTGAAAAGAGGAAGAAGATTTGGAAATTTAAGAAGATGGGAAGAGATGAAGGGACTATCCTAAGACTCGAATTTTAAAGTTAAAGGAAGAATGATCAAACCGCATGGCAAGCATTCCTTGAAACAATTGGATTTCCATCTTCATGAACAAATGAACTTAATCGGGGCCAAAGTCTTCAATCCATAACAATTCAAGCAAAGGGATAGATCCTAAAATCTAAGTCCAACTCCAAGTCCAATGCTAAGGATAGTAACCATAGTCCGAAATTAAAGTCACAAATCTTTTTAGATGTTTATCCTTTATTAATGTTTTTGTGTCCAAATAGATAAAAGAAAAATCACAAGCAACAATATAAACATAAACAATATGATGAATGATATAAAAGCATAATAAGAGATATAAGGAGCGAGAGATTGAAATAAAGAGGATAAGGTGCGAGTGATTGAATTAAATGGTTAGTATATTAATAGTATAATAATATTTACATATAAGTGGTATGATGAACTTAATCAAACACAACCACAAAAAGTGAACCAAAATCGAGGCAACCGGATCCAAATGGATCTTATTTCGAATCGGGACAAGTTTAGGTCTATGTTAAGCAATCGCCGAGTAATTTACGGAGTAATTACCCTACAAATGAGGCCGGCCACCACCAATTAAGGTGGAAAATATTTGTGCTAATACATGTTAGAGAAATGATATAATGAATCATCCTCCGAAAACATGTCGCACGAAAAGAAAAGGTAATGGTCTAATCTTAATCGGGATTTCACATTGTATTATTAAAGGAAATCTATCACGATTCCAAAGTATGGAGAATGATCCAAATGATCATTCATCCATAGATTTGAAATAATGAAGATTAAACATCTTCGAAAACCAATAATCGCGAATCGGAGATCTCATCGACCAAAAATAAAAATAAGATGAATAAGAAAATATGGATCTCAAATAGAATCCATGAAAAAGGTAATTAAAATATTTTTCTAATATTTCCAAATATTATTTCAAATAGAAAACAAAAGAAATCTTATAGAAAGAAAAAACAAAAAAAAAGAGGGAAAAAAAGAAGAAATAACAAATGGGATGGGGGTGCAAGCGCATGCCTAAAGGAGTGGTGATAGAAATATTAAACCAAAGGCCTTAGGCCCAAACTAACACACTCCTTAACCTAAATAAAACAAATAAACAAATAATGGAAAAAGAGAAAAAACAGAAGAAATCGTATTTTTCTTCTTCATCAAAATGAACGGCTGAAACAAGCAGGGGATTGACATTGTTCATCACCTCTAGACAAAAAATATCGCCGACATCATTCCGTTTTCATTTCGATTTCAAATCGCTGAAAAGAAAAGTTTCAACTGCGTGAAAACTCCTTCTTCTACTTTGCATTGAACACTCCATTCAATTCCTTCGCCGGAAATTAAATCTCAATGGAGCTTTGTCTCTCTGAACCGCAATATGCTTCTTTCCAATTGCGATGCACTTCTCTCTAACCGATTTTTGAAATCAGACTCTCAATCTTCGTCTCAGCTTCTTTTTTTTCGCTTTTCAGAATCACAACTTTCATCGCTCTGCCATTGTTGTCGTTGATTGTTGGATCCGATGCTTATGAATTTTGTGGGTTATTTATGGTTGAAGTTGAATGAGGTTTTGAGATTTGAATTTGGATGAAATTGGTAAAAATTTGGAATGAATGAGTTGAAGCTTGTTCAATTTTGTGCAGGGATTCAGTGTGCTCTTCAAGCTTGAAATTGAAGAGAGGATTGTGTTCTATTTATAGGTGGATATGAAGAAATGAAGCTTCCGTTTTGGATTGCTGTTTTGTTGATTCCGCTGCCTTTCAAGGCTTGTGTGCGTGTGTTTTGGGCTTTGCGGATTGAGCATGCTCTTGCTGTGTTTCAGGTGTGTAAAGTGTGAGGGCTGAGTTTTGTTCTTATTTCTGCGTTTTGTGCAGCTTCCGCTGCGTTTCGGATGTGTGAGCTGAGGCTGGAGTGAGGTGATGCGGCTGAGCTTGAGGTGTTGGCGTGAAGTGGTTGTTTTGCATTTTGTAAGTTGCAGTGAAGCTTGGTGTGCTGGGTGTGCGTTTGTGACTGGGCTTGTACGACTTTGCTTGCGAATATGGCCGGGGCTATTGTGATGACGTTTGCGTGTTGTTGGCTGATGCTGTGCGTGTGATGGAGCTGGTTGTGTACGGATTTGCGGGTTTAGCTGCAAGCAGTTGATGGCTTGGGAGTGTGATGTGCGTGCGGCTTGGAAAAGTTGTTGTTGTGAAAGCTTGTTGGTACTGGCTTTGAAGGAAATGGGCCAATGGGTCTCTTTTCTATTTTTTCAAGTTATAAAATGGGATGATAGAAATAAAAAAATAAATGGGCTTATCATTTTTTTTTCTTTTTTGAAAATTTTATAATAATGGTCATTAAGAAAATTATGTGAATGACTTTTTTTCAAGGTATTGGTATGAAAAGATATGATGGGCTTTTAGATGGACTTAAGATGGATAGAAAAAAAATAAAAAAAAGTAAATGGAATTTGAATTGTGGTATTTAGAGAATGGATGGGTTTTGAATAAAAGGACAAAAATAAATGGATTATAGGTATTGAGAAATTAAGTGGTTTAATCGGATATAATCGACTTTTGGAATGGATGAATATAGTAAAAAAATGGATATATAAAAATGGAATTGGTTTGGGAAGAAAATTATTTAAGAAATGGATATGGACTGATTTTTATGAAATGACCCCGAGCCGAATCTTGATCTTTCCCAAGCCACTGATTAACATGAACACAATCATCACCGAACCACTGAACAAACATGCCACTCCAACCACAATCACTGAAGTCTGTCTTGATTATTTGAATCCATGCTGAGGAAAATAAATCCTCAGATGAACTGTTGATAAACTGGTGAACTTGAAGATTCAAACCAAACTTCGCACAAAACACTATCTGATAACGGATGACCTTCACACACAACACAACTTCGAACTTTGAAAACGCATTGTCTGAGGAATAGACCCCTGGCACACATAACTTGCAATTGAAACAATTTATTTGATATTTTAACCAAGATTAGGTCAAACATCCATCTGAATCGAATCATAATTGAACAACCACATCTGAATTGAGAATCACAGCCATGTCTTTGAAATCCTGCAACACCGAGAAGAAGAAGAAGCAGACTGCACCATATTTTCCTTTTATATTTTGGTTAGAAGTTAGTGAATATAAACAAATAACAGAAATTAAACATGGTGATCTCCTGCGAAGCATAGACCTGCACCTGAAAAAGGATAAACGAACCATGTGTGATCTTGTTCGTATGCAAATGCATATGAGATGCGAAAAATCTTAGGGTCAAAAATTAGGGTATGACAGATGCCCCTATTTAAGTTTCTTCAATCCAGAGATAATGAAGATTGAAATCTTCGTTTCGACAAGATGGAAGATACTTAAATATCAAAAAAACCCAATTTTTGATCCTAAGATGCCAAAAACTGGAATGAAATGAAATGAACGATATGAAATGATATGAAGCATATGAAAATGTTATGAAAGAACATGAGATGTTACATGAAATGTTATGATAAGATTATGAGATGAGATGAAATGTATATGAAAATGCAGAGAAATCCGTGAGGGATAAGACGACACATGAAATAAAATAAACGCTGGGGATAAGGAGCATGAAACTCCGACAGGGAAAAGCAACATGCTAGAGACCATCACATGGCTCAGCCTAGATGAAAATGTCCAAGAATGGCAATTGGATAGAAAGGGTCACAACATCCAGGAATGGCACTGAATGAAGTGAGAAAAGTCCCGAAAAAGTACACCAGAAGCATCCGAGGATGACATTACTGACTTTAATAGGGATATCCGAGAATGGCAATCGGAAAAGGGTAATCACAACATCTGAGAATAGCAATTAGATAAGAATTACAACATTCAGGAACATCACTGAATGAAATGGGAAAAATTTCAGGAAAGCACATCAACTCAATGATGACTCCAACATGGAAATCCGAGAATGGCAATCGGAAGGGAAGTGATCACAACATCCAAGAATAGCAATCAGATAAAATGTGAAGCATAACATTCAGGAACAGCACTGAATGAAATGGGAAAAAGTCTGAGACAGTACATCAAATCAATGATGACTTCACTATGGACATCCGAGAATAGCAATCGGATAAAAGGGTGTAATATATGAGAAGACACAACAGGTAGGTGAAGAAAAGTTCTGGAGAGACAGACAAATGCCAAGTAAGTTAGACTTTGATAAAAAAGATAAGAAGTTGAAAATAACAAGACTTTGAGAAATGCATATGAGGACTAAAACACTCAGTATGCAGACATTTACGAAAATGGGGACTAAACCACCCAAGAACACGCATAATGAGGACTAAACCACTCAAATATGCAAAGGTAGACAAAACTGGGGAATAACACACCCGAGAAAATGCATAATGAGGACTAAAACACTCAAATATGCAAAGGTAAACAAAACTGGGGAATAACACACCCGAGAAAACGCATAATGAGGACTAAAACACTCGAATATGCAAACATAAACGAAATTAGGGAATAACACACCCAAGAAAATAACATGAGAGAAAATGCTGACAACCAGTTTATACTCTTAGAGGAGTGGAAAAGAAAGGAAACTGATTCCTCAACACAGAAATCAATGCCATTCTGCTCGGAGATTAGAGATACTATTGCTGAACAAATCTCTGTCACACTAGTAAATTGTACCAAGTTGAAAATCTTCTGAGAGAAGTCATGTAAAGCTGCTTGGGGATTCTTTGAAGAAAATTGCCCCAAGTTCAATGATCGGTGAAGATAAACTGATAATGGATTCAGTTCTTGACTACTGCTAGAGAAAATAATCAGATCTTTGAGGTAACTGTTGAGAAGAATAAACTGATCATGGCTTCAGTCCTTGAGAAAATAACCCAATATGAAATTTGCAGAGAATCTTCTGACCAACCAAATCTGAGAATAACTTGCATTGAGCAGCAAAACATGAACTATAGCACCCGGGAAGAACTTGCCCCTGATAAGATCACTGACCAAGTTTCTCAACTGTTTGAAAATTCCTTGATGAGGAAAGTTTATTTGCAAATAAAAAAAATGTTTGTACAAACTTGGTAATTTTAATGCAAAGTTCAATGCAAAGTTTGAAATCAAGAATCATTTTTGGAATGAAATTTATTGATGTAAAGTAAATGAAAACAATGTCAAAACACGGCGGTTGAGACAACATGAAAGATAAAGCAAAGATAAGAAACAAATGATTGGTAACGAACTTGGGAGTCAATTTACGCAACCTCGTTGTAGTATGCTTTTCAAAATAAACCTGGATTCAATTAGGACTTTTGAAGGTTATAACATGGCCTGGTTCACGGTTTATGAATCAAAGGATATAGGCTCAAAGTTTATTTGTACCCAACCCAACTTCGTGATGAACTCTAGTCCTACATTCAATTAATTCAGCTTATACATTCAAATTCCCAGAAATTTGGGATTACACATATAAAGATGGTTCATAAGCCAAAGGATTTTGAGATAGCAGTCACCTCTTCCTTTTGTTATTTCTAGTGAGAACTTTGGTCAACTCAACTTATTTTTGCTGAGGATTTTGATGACGTCTTGACAAATATTTCCTTTTATTATCCCTAATTTTTGCCTGGACTGTGTCATTTGATCTTACAGTCAGCGGGATGCCCCAGTTTTTTGCCTAAGTCTCCTTCATAGGTTTTGACTTAGCGGGTTTTGATTTTTTTTCAATAATTTTTTTTTGATATCATTTTTTTTGAAAGATAATGACTGCATGGCTTAATGATTACGACGAACCATCATTGGCTTTTGAATCGAGAAACATATTCAACACTTCTTTGATGTGTGTGAAGGAAAGCTTGAGATTGCAACCTGTATTGAAAGGTGTCTTGAATGATTTTCTTGTACTTGAATGCACATTCGAATTAATTGAGAACTACCCATTCCCAGGTTAAAATTGTGGGAAACTCCAACTTCAGGGCTCAAAGGGGTTGACAAAGGATTAACTTCCTTATTTCTCCAGTGTTTGGGATTGGAAACAATGCCTGTATATCATCAGCCAAGTCTCAATTGAAAGCATACCAACAACAATTATGGGTATCTCGTTTTCATCATCCTCCCTCCAATAATTGTAAAAGCTTTGAGAAAAGATAAATGAACTTTGAGATATAAAGCATAAAGATGCAAATAGTAAATAAAATTGAATCAAAACAAAGCAATGCTCATTTCATTAAAACCATCATGAAAGTACAATCAAAGTTTAAAAGCAAACAACTTAATATGATTGAAGAAAAATTGCAAACATAAAGAAACAATGGCCTAGTGATCCATCAGCAACAAGGATGAGCTGTCCCGTCTGACATTCTGGCCTTGAAGAAAATTGACAATTGAAGTCTTCTAGAAGATTCACTTCCCAAGCTTCGGCAAAGGATTGTTGATAACATTGGGATTAGTGTCATTAAAGTAAAGGATGTTGTTCCTGATAAGTTCTTGCACTTTAACTTTCAGTGCAAAGCAATGTTCCAGGTCATGACCAGTTCCACCTTGATGAAACTCACAGCAAAGATCCGATCTATAACCAACCGGAAGAGGATTTGGAACAGGAGGCGAAGGCCTAGTAGTAATTAAACCACTCTTAATCAAAGAAGGAAACAACTCAGTGTAAGGCATCAGAATAGGGTCAAAGTTTGGCCTATTGCGATACTGATTTTGTCCAGCAGCAGGATGAGGAGTCTGAGCTTGAGCTCGAATCTGAACTTGAGCTTGAGCTGATTGAGCTTGACCTTGAGCTTGAGTTTGAGCAGGTTGAGTTTTGACAACAGGAGCAACCGCAGCTACATATGGTTGAACATATGGTTGAACATATCGTTGTTGCGGGCGATAAGGCCTCCTCTCAGTTGAAACAGCATAAGCATCACCATCTCTTCTCATGTGAAGATTCCCAAAAGACTTTCTTGCAGCATTAGGAGCTTCAGAATTGGTAATCTTAACTTTCTTGATTCCTTCTTCTAGTCTTTCTCCAATAGTGACTAAGTCAGAAAAATCAGATGAAACACTTCCTACCATTTTCTCCCAAAAGAACGGTTGAGAGTGTCCATGAATAAGCCAGTCAATTCCTTTTCGGGCAAAGGTGGTTCCACTTGAGCAGCTAGCTCTCTCCAACACTGAGCGTACTCTTTGAACGATTCTTTCTCTTTCTGTGACATGTTTTGAAGTTGACGACGATTAGGCGCCATGTCCAGATTGTACTTATACTGCCTTACAAAAGCATCAGACAAATCTTTCCAGCTTTGGATGTGACTCTTCTCAAGTCCAACATACCACTTCATAGAAGCACCACTCAAACTATCTTGAAAACAGTGAATAAGCAGCTTGTCATCCTTAGCATGCGCAGCCATTTTGCGACAATACATCAGCAGATGAATCTTTGGACAAGTATGACCATTGTATTTCTCAAATACCTTGAACTTATCAGGAAGAACCAAGTCAGAAACCAAACACATGTCAATTGCAGCAGAACCAAAGACATCTTTTCCTTCTAGACCTCTTACCCTCTTCTCAAGAGTCAGACATTGCTCTCTAACTTCATCCATATATCCAGGTTCACCCTGACTTTCAGCTTGTGGACCAGCAGCTTGATACAAAAAAGGAGAATTCTGATAAGTAGTCTGAGCAGTAGTGTGCACAACAGGTTGAGGTTCGACAAAAGTCGGAGCTGAAAAGACTGGCACAACAGATGGACCACCCACTTGAGCAGTAGCAGAAACTGGCACATAATCTGGAGGTAACCCATATCCTGGCCAAGTAGAAACTGGTTGCTGAATAACAGGAGGATCAACAACAGCAGTAAATACTTCAGAGATAACAGTCCTTTGAGGTGGTTCACCTCGAGCAATCAAAACTTGCATCATTTCAGTGAGCCTGGTCATATCGGCCTTCAACTCATCAATCTCCATCCGGACTTCCATGTTATGTTGTTCTTGGTGTTCCATTCTCAATCTGATAGCTCTCAATCTGTTAGCAGCTCTAGTACCGTATCTGTGATGAGGAGTCAGCTTGACGGATCAACAGACAACTGAAGAAAGAAACAACCGGGATGAGTTCCCACACAACTCGGATGAACGCAAGAATATGCGAGGATGCAATGATATGCAATGTTCACTTCCATTTTCAGAAAAACAACTCGATTATTGCAAACATGGTCAACATCGAGAATACAGTCATGAAAAATCTTGACAAAAAGGAATATTTATTCTTTCTAACATTTTCAATAATCGGAATTATTTTCCTCGAAAAATGGTTGTGATGATGATCATGATGAATATGTAGATGCAAAAAACACAAACAAGATCACGCAAAGCATACAGGTTCAAAGGTTCGAATCACGAGCATGGAGTCAAGGTAACAGAACACCAACCCACACAGGTAAGTACTAAGGTTTGTCTTTGAAATTCTGGTATGACAGACTCAGATGTCTAATATGATGTTGAGACATCTTATCTGTTACTTATAAACATGGTAAGGCATACATATCAGTACTTAAATAATTCTGATATATCAGAGTCAAACATGCTTCAGGATGTTGGGACATCTGATAGGACATTCAGTTCAGTTACTGCATAAAACATAAAAGATGTAAAGAACACAGAAGTTTGTTAACCCAGTTCAGTGTATAACCACACTTACATCTGGAGGCTACCAAGCCAGGAGGAAATCCACTATTAGTAATATTAATTCTAGACTTAAACCACCCTGTTTAATCTATCACTTAATACTTACCCAATGCAATTTCTACCTAAGACTCACTTAGATAAGAGTACCCTACTCACTCCCCCTCAATCACCCAGTGATCAAGTTTACAAGTTTACTTAAATTGAAGTCACACTTCAAACAAAATACAGCTTGATCTTACTTCACAGTTTCAATCAAGTCACAAAACTTCTCTTGCTTACAAGCTTCGAGAATCACAAGTGAAACAGCCACAATAGAGTTCCTTGTTATGCAAGGCTGCCACAAGAACACAACCCTAATAATGTTTACATTTTCGGTTGATTGGGTTTATCCTAAACTAGGTTACAAGGTTTCTTTTATAACCTATTCCCAACTGGATTTGGGCCTAAACAATCACAACAATAGCTGCTACAAATATGCAGAAATATCTGCTACAAATATGCAGAAATATCTGCTACAAATATTCCAAAAGATCTTCAACTCCTAAAATATCTCTAAATATAGAAACCTATATTTTTCAATATTTGTCTTCAATTTAAATTGAGTCTTTAAGATCTTCTAGATCAGCACCACATATGATTGCATAATATCTCCAGAATATTCTGCATAATTCAGATCTGATAAATCCAATGTTATCACCTTGAATTAGGGTTTGTTACTTCCTAAATTCTAGGTGATTTTGTTCTTCTGATTAATCTGAATCTTCATAACAAAACTCCCTACAGATGCGCCTTGTTCTGTTTTTATCCATCCATAATTAATTCCAGATAACTCTCCTTAAATATCTCAAATCAGTTAGTCATTAATTAATTCTGGTAACAGGTCTGAGATGTCTCAACATCTGTTGGGACATCCTGAAAAACTGAACTTACTTCATTTACTGATACAATGTCACAACATCTGATGGGACATCCTGTAAACTGAACTTATTCCATCAACTGATACAATGTCCTAACATCTGGTGTGACATCCTGATATCTTGACTTAAGTTCATTAACTATTACTCTGTTTGACAGTGTCACAACATTTGGTGTGACATCCTGAACTAAGTTCCACACTTCTTGTTTGATATCTATATGTAACATATGACAGTAATGTTGTCATGACAGTTGCAGATGTTTCAACATTCTCTTTGACATCTGTCATGACATTTGCAGATGTTTCAACATCTTCTTTGACATCTGTCTGTAGCATATGACAGTAATTCTGTCATGACATTTGCAGATGTTTCAACATCTTCTTTGACATCTGTCTGTAACATATGACAGTAATTCTGTCATGACATTTGCAGATGTTTCAACATCTTCTTTGACAGTTGACTGTAACATATGACACCATCTGTTGGGACATCCTGAATTAGTTCTTCTACTCTGTTTGATAATGTCCCAACATCTGATAGGACATTCTGAACTGAATTCAACATCTTCTTTGACAACTTCCACATTTATCTGTGCCACCATGTCAGGACATCATGTTTGACATGTTCTTCCAGAGTCTATACCATGTTAATATGGAACTTCTTATTCAACATTTTCCAGCCATATTAGTTTTACCAAACATAATGCCAATCATAAAATAATAGCATTAACAATCTCCCCCTTTGGCTTATTTTGGCTAAAACTAATTTACATACAGGTGTAGTAGTACCTTATGTAGAAGTTCCTTAACATCAACATCTTCATATCAGACCTCACACTATTACTTCTCCCCCTTTTTATCCATAAAAAGACAAAGGTATATAATCTCCATAAGCTTGAAACACACACAAGCTTCACAATTCCTTAAGAATCAAACATAAACTGCAGAGAGCAGCTTTATATAATATAGCCTTCTAGACTCTTAGGATTCTCCTTATCTGGTTAAGGTATTACTCCCCCTTAACACCACAAAATCAAGTGCACATACTTGTAACACACTCCCCCTGTCTAGGATACTCCATGCTTCTCTGTACATTGATGAAAGGAAAACATAAGACGCATCTTCATGTCTTCAAGAGCTCACTCTCTGTTCAATTCCCAATCGAACACATTCACTTCTTGTACCAAAGCATACCTGATTCCTTTATGGGTTTGTAGTTACCACAGACTACACAAGATGAACATCTTCTAGCACACAGGTTATTGACACTAAGCCTTTACACACCAAAGGCCATACAATCCAGATAAAACACATCCAAACTAATTATGAAATTAGAATGAATGTCCACAAACAAACTTCCAAGCAATCAATACCTGATATACTTCTGGTGGATCAACAGAGATGTGCTCTTCAGTTGAGGCCTTGTGCTGGTCCTCAGATGTTTCAACATCTATTGGGACATCCTGTTGAGCAGGAGTGTCCTTTGCAGCCTGAGTTTGTTGATCTTCTTGTGGGGCTGGCATAGTGTTCAGAGGGAAAGATATGCCACTTACCATTCTTTGCGCAGATAGAATCTTGGTTACCAACTCCTTTATGGAATCATCCACAAATTCAGAAGCTTTTGGAGTGTTGTACAATGGTGAAGGTATGCCTTTGGTCTTGCTGAAAACTTGATCTTTTTGGAGTTCTTGGCTTTTTAGCATGAGGAACACTTCCAGTCTCTTCTACATGTTTCTTCCAATATAGATCATCTACTTCATCATTCTCCCATATGATTAGGTAGTCTAATAATAGAAACCATGTAGATAAACACCCCATATAATGTACTAACACTTAGTTAGAACATTTTTCATACACCAAGACCTTATCACCATGATCCTAGATGTGCTCCACCAACTGGACTTACTATAGCATAGTAATCCATGAACTGAAAATCTTCAACCACACTGTGCCACCAGTTAGAATCAGAAATCCAGAAAGAGTGATAAACTCTCATCCACCTTCAAGAAGAATAAATCCTCTTGAGTCTTCAACTCATCACTCCTCTGCCCAAGAGCAATTTGTTCCAAGACAATCCTCAAGAACAACCAGCTGCCACACTCTGATTATCTTGACTCTTCGAATCCACTTTAAAGATCAACCAATTACCACATATTGATAACCTCCTTTATGAATCCTCATATGAAAAAGCCAATTGCCACTTTTGTCTTCTTCACGTTTATAGAACAAGAGTTCCATGCTCTCATAGACTTGATTTATCCACCAAGTTTGAGTAAACAACCTCCATTCTATTGGTTTTGCAGAAGTTCTTACCAATAACACATATTGATGAGAAACTTCCAATGTTTCTCCAAAGTCTTCAAACCTGCCACTGTCTGATTATTCAGAAGGAATAGTTAAGAACTGCACTTCATAACTATACCAAGGATGCCACCTTTCATTGAGAAAGGCAATCTTAACAAATTTATGATATCCCCACCTATATTAACTCCATGATGAGCATTCTGGACTACACCTAGATCAGAAATAAACCAATCCAAGTGGTCATTATGATATGTTCATGGTCTTTCATCTCCATCTTCAGAATCAATAATGTCCAGACCAGTTCTTGCCAAGAAACTTTCCAGAAATACATAACTCCTGTCACACAAGACTGAAGCCAATACTACATCTTATGCAATACCTCACCCATGATTCTGCACAAACTCTGATGATAAGATGTTCCAACATCTGTTTGAACATCACCAATCTTGAATCACAAGGATAATCAATCAAATATTTGTGAACTCCACAAACAACAATTGATCTTAAATCCTTGTATAATACCTTATCAGATAGTTCTACATAATCTGATCTTTTAATTTTGAAGGATTTTAAGGTTAGCTCCAGATAAGATTAGCAAGATCTCCTCATGTCATGGATAACCAATACTCCAGTTGAGCATAAACTCCAATAATTCTCAATTTCACACCCCTGATGAACATACAAAGAGCACAACTGATAAATATCCATACTTGATTTTATATCCCAAAACAGATGCTCTTAGTTTGCTTGCTACAAAGGGTTCATACTGCCACTATCCATGACTAGTAGTGGAAGAGACTACCAGTTCAACAACCATTCTGATCAGACTTCTTAATCTGATATTCTTCCCTTTCTTCTAGCAATTATTGGTCACATTGCTAGCTTTAATCATGACCAGAGTCATGCATTTATCACCCACATTTGTAAATACATTTAGAAGCTTTTTCATCTTCAGATTCATCATCAGATTCATTAGTATTCTGAGCAACCTCTTCCAGCTCCAGCCTTTGAATTACTTCCTCAAGCTTTTTCTTCCTAGCATCCAGCTTTTTGCAAGTGTTTTTCAGATCTGCAATCAAGACAGCTTTGGATATGGGAGTCTTTGCTTTTGAAGGTCCAGCAGATGTCCTAGTGGAAGCTCCAACATCAGCAGCATGATGGCTCAAGAAAAGTTTGTAATGGAAGGCCAGAGGACTTTTTCTTTTGCATACTGAATCCTTCTCAGTGAGGATACCTGGATACTGGCTTAGTATGATTCCACATAGCAGAGAGGGAAAAACAATGGGAAGCTTTGTTGCAGATGTTCCAGCATGCTTCAATGTCTGATCCAAAATATAAGTCCCAAAGTCCAGCTTTGCTTGGGTGCCCACAGCATATATGAACCTGCTCAATTCAGTTGCTATTGAGGAGGTATGGTTGGTAGGGACCCAATTTGAAGTGCCAATCCTATGCAGCATTGCATACTTCCTTGTCAGCAAGCTAACAGAAAGTTTCCCCTTGACTGGCCAAGCTTTGAATTGATTAGCAGTGATGACTTTGCACACCTGTTTATTTGTCTTTCCCAGCTCATTAGGTCCATCAGATTCTCTTCCTAGATAGTGGTTGATAACCCTAGGATAGAATTCCACACATCTCCCTCTTACATACACCTTTCTAAAGTCATCTGATTTACCATCAGCACAGTCCTCTTGTAGGTTGACAATGAATTCCTTGACTAGCAGCTCATAGCAAGGTGAAAAGTTTGATACTGTTTTGAATAAACCAGCAGAAGAAATTAGGTTGATTACCTTAGTGCACTCAAGTGTATTGCTGCCTAGCTCTCTTTCAAGTGCTACCCTTCTTTGGTATACAAATTTCCATCTGCTCACACTTGACACATGATGGAATGAAACATTGTCCAGAGGAGCTTCTGGAACAGCAGAGGTGGACTTGATGGTGCTGGTTTCTTCTTTGGTTGGGATGTTGGGACATCCTCTTCAACATCTGAATCTGGTGGAGTTACAGCTTTCCTCTTTTGGGTATTCACCTTGTCTTTCTTTGGAGTAGGCTGCTTCTTTTCAGGAGTTGAATGTCCTGCAGTCTTCTTTTCCTTTCTAGCCCTAAGCCTTTTGGCTATGCTAGGGTCCACAGAAGCAATGATCTCTGTGACAGAGTCATTATCTAAGTCTTCAACATGTAGCATAGATGCCTCCTCTTCCAGGTTAGGAGTAGGTTCCAAACATATGTGATCATCACACATTTGTCTAGCACCCAAAGCATCCATCATGTTAGCAGGATATCACACCAGTTTCCTTCTTCTGGAACACAAAACTAAGCTTGGTTCTGAAACATTATTGCTTTCAAGATTTCTATCTTTTCTTCAATCAGCTCCAACTGAAGTGCTATAACATTATGAAAGATACTTTGCACACATACAATAGACAGTAGCATCTCAAGGAGTATTCAGCTTCATAGCTTCAGAGAAAAAAACAATCTTTTAGGTCTTTGATTCAACATTTACCATATACTGTTGATGTGTAGTGTGGTGTCAAGCCATTAGGATTGACATATCAATTCAGCTTCTTTCTTGATGAAACTTCCTTCAGTTCATGATTTAGACAATCATAAACATGTATCTTCACAAGAGAGATTTTCTCCAGCTATACCTAAACAACATAGGACACCATAACCAGGAAGAATATCCTCATTAGGTTACCATAAATAAGCTTAAGAGATAACTTATCAAGATTTTCACTCCCGCATGAAAGATTTGATAATTATACTCTTTTGTTTTGGCTCCAACCTCTTCTTTCATCAAGAACCACACTATTCTGAACTAAGTTTCTTCCAGTTCTGTAATCACATGATAGAACATCAAACTTGACATTATGAACTGAAGCTTTGCAACAACCTTTGTATGAAGTATTGGGGAACCACTATCAGACATAGCACATCATAAATAATAGAGCAATTCCTTGGAGATAAATAAACTTTTCCACAGTAAGATCCTCCAAAAGATATTGAAACACAATGTCAAGACATCTTATCTGACATCAGCAACCCTATGTGAATACAACACCATTATATCATATGATGAATAGTCCATCCTCCACTTCTAGGGACCATTCAAACACCAATATGAATCTCTCAAGTTCCAACAGCTCTTCATTATATCATCCTTCTTCCTTAACCATGAACCAGAAAGTATCTCCCTTAGATCTCATCCAGAAACAGACCAGGATGCCTGCTCTGATACCAATTGAAATTCTGGTATGACAGACTCAGATGTCTAATATGATGTTGAGACATCTTATCTGTTACTTATAAACATGGTAAGGCATACATATCAGTACTTAAATAATTCTGATATATCAGAGTCAAACATGCTTCAGGATGTTGGGACATCTGATAGGACATTCAGTTCAGTTACTGCATAAAACATAAAAGATGTAAAGAACACAGAAGTTTGTTAACCCAGTTCAGTGTATAACCACACTTACATCTGGAGGCTACCAAGCCAGGAGGAAATCCACTATTAGTAATATTAATTCTAGACTTAAACCACCCTGTTTAATCTATCACTTAATACTTACCCAATGCAATTTCTACCTAAGACTCACTTAGATAAGAGTACCCTACTCACTCCCCCTCAATCACCCAGTGATCAAGTTTACAAGTTTACTTAAATTGAAGTCACACTTCAAACAAAATACAGCTTGATCTTACTTCACAGTTTCAATCAAGTCACAAAACTTCTCTTGCTTACAAGCTTCGAGAATCACAAGTGAAACAGCCACAATAGAGTTCCTTGTTATGCAAGGCTGCCACAAGAACACAACCCTAATAATGTTTACATTTTCGGTTGATTGGGTTTATCCTAAACTAGGTTACAAGGTTTCTTTTATAACCTATTCCCAACTGGATTTGGGCCTAAACAATCACAACAATAGCTGCTACAAATATGCAGAAATATCTGCTACAAATATGCAGAAATATCTGCTACAAATATTCCAAAAGATCTTCAACTCCTAAAATATCTCTAAATATAGAAACCTATATTTTTCAATATTTGTCTTCAATTTAAATTGAGTCTTTAAGATCTTCTAGATCAGCACCACATATGATTGCATAATATCTCCAGAATATTCTGCATAATTTAGATCTGATAAATCCAATGTTATCACCTTGAATTAGGGTTTGTTACTTCCTAAATTCTAGGTGATTTTGTTCTTCTGATTAATCTGAATCTTCATAACAAAACTCCCTACAGATGCGCCTTGTTCTGTTTTTATCCATCCATAATTAATTCCAGATAACTCTCCTTAAATATCTCAAATCAGTTAGTCATTAATTAATTCTGGTAACAGGTCTGAGATGTCTCAACATCTGTTGGGACATCCTGAAAAACTGAACTTACTTCATTTACTGATACAATGTCACAACATCTGATGGGACATCCTGTAAACTGAACTTATTCCATCAACTGATACAATGTCCTAACATCTGGTGTGACATCCTGATATCTTGACTTAAGTTCATTAACTATTACTCTGTTTGACAGTGTCACAACATTTGGTGTGACATCCTGAACTAAGTTCCACACTTCTTGTTTGATATCTATATGTAACATATGACAGTAATGTTGTCATGACAGTTGCAGATGTTTCAACATTCTCTTTGACATCTGTCATGACATTTGCAGATGTTTCAACATCTTCTTTGACATCTGTCTGTAGCATATGACAGTAATTCTGTCATGACATTTGCAGATGTTTCAACATCTTCTTTGACATCTGTCTGTAACATATGACAGTAATTCTGTCATGACATTTGCAGATGTTTCAACATCTTCTTTGACAGTTGACTGTAACATATGACACCATCTGTTGGGACATCCTGAATTAGTTCTTCTACTCTGTTTGATAATGTCCCAACATCTGATAGGACATTCTGAACTGAATTCAACATCTTCTTTGACAACTTCCACATTTATCTGTGCCACCATGTCAGGACATCATGTTTGACATGTTCTTCCAGAGTCTATACCATGTTAATATGGAACTTCTTATTCAACATTTTCCAGCCATATTAGTTTTACCAAACATAATGCCAATCATAAAATAATAGCATTAACAGTCTTCATTGTACCTGCAAAAAACCAAAAGGGTGCTAACAGAGGTTCCCGGAGTTAACAGCCATCTTTAGAATATCATCGGTACGTTGGATTACTCCCCAACCAATAACATTCTTAAAATAGACCTCGTCCGAGTGTAGTATCGCGTGACAACCACCTTAGGTTTACACCCAGATAGTTTCCGCACTACGTTCCTAAATTGGCTTAGATTGGTTAAGGGTTCTACGGTCCTCAGTATGATCAGCTCAAGGTCGGAAAATAATGCCACGTACGATTACTCGTCATGACATTGATAATCCAAGAGAGCCTAACTGAGTGAAGATTATCAAATTGATATCGCTTTGGACTACTCCATCGCGTATCGCTTTGAATATCGCCGTCCTATCATAAGTTCAAACTCAGATCCGGGTTAGAATCTATCTCACAGAGGATCACCAAACCGAAACAGAACAACCAGGTAACAAACAAATCAAACTAAAGTAGTAAACAAATCAAAGTAGGCCGAATCCACTTAGAGATTAACTCCCCAGCAGAGTTGCCACTTTTCTGTAGCGGTAAAATCATGAGTGTAAGCTATTGATTAACTTAACTCAATGTACACAGAGTCGCCACCGCACTTTTATTTATTTCCAAATGGAAAAGGTAAAAAGAACGAATAAAAACCTAATGAATCTAAAAGCAAAAGCTAAAAGAAACAAACAGAGAATGGGTAAGGGGATAGGTTACAAATCGGGAAGGTTTTACGCATCCGAAATGTCCGTGGTACTCCACGGGAACCCTTTGAAATATTTACTGCTTTTTTAGTCTGAAATTGGTTTGCTTGAAAAAAGATTGAAGAGATGAGAAGAAGAATGTTTTTTAAGATTTTTGTGGTTGAAGAGACGAACGTCTCATGCCTACGTACCCACAAAGTGCAATGCGAGATCAAAACCCCGTAGTTCGTGGTACAAATTGTGAAAAGACAAATGAGTTGAATTGATTTAAAATGTAAAGATAAGTCGTCATTCTTTAGCGAATAATTCCGCTAGAAAGAATGAATCATATCTAAACATAAAAAAAGGTTAAAAAGAAACGTGCACGAGGGCACAAAGACAATTGAATGAGTTTTGAAAGTTTTAAAGTTTTTGAGAAGAAAGTTTCGATATGCTTATGTGGTTTAGCATTTATTAAGGAAATGAAATGAAAAGGTAAAAATCGCATGACCTAAGTCAAGGTTTGATTGCGAAAATGTTTGAAGTTTGAAAACAAAGAAAGTTTTGAAAAGAGGAAGAAGATTTGGAAATTTAAGAAGATGGGAAGAGATGAAAGGACTATCCTAAGACTCGAATTTAAAAGTTAAAGGAAGAATGATCAAACCGCATGGCAAGCATTCCTTGAAACAATTGGATTTCCATCTTCATGAACAAATGAACTTAATCGGGGCCAAAGTCTTCAATCCATAACAATTCAAGCAAAGGGATAGATCCTAAAATCTAAGTCCAACTCCAAGTCCAATGCTAAGGATAGTAACCATAGTCCGAAATTAAAGTCACAAATCTTTTTAGATGTTTATCCTTTATTAATGTTTTTGTGTCCAAATGGATAAAAGAAAAATCACAAGCAACAATATAAACATAAACAATATGATGAATGATATAAAAGCATAATAAGAGATATAAGGAGCGAGAGATTGAAATAAAGAGGATAAGGTGCGAGAGATTGAATTAAATGGTTAGTATATTAATAGTATAATAATATTTACATATAAGTGGTATGATGAACTTAATCAAACACAACCACAAAAAGAGAACCAAAATCGAGGCAACCGGATCCAAATGGATCTTATTCCGAATCGGGACAAGTTTAGGTCTATGTTAAGCAATCGCCGAGTAATTTACGGAGTAATTACCCTACAAATGAGGCCGGCCACCACCAATTAAGGTGGAAAATATTTGTGCTAATACATGTTAGAGAAATGATATAATGAATCATCCTCCGAAAACATGTCGCACGAAAAGAAAAGGTAATGGTCTAATCTTAATCGGGATTTCACATTGTATTATCGAAGGCAATCTATCACGATTCCAAAGTATGGAGAATGATCCAAATGATCATTCATCCATAGATTTGAAATAATGAAGATTAAACATCTTCGAAAACCAATAATCGCGAATCGGAGATCTCATCGACCAAAAATAAAAATAAGATGAATAAGAAAATATGGATCTAAAATAGAATCCATGAAAAAGGTAATTAAAATATTTTTCTAATATTTCCAAATATTATTTCAAATAGAAAACAAAAGAAATCTTATAGAAAGAAAAAACAAAAAAAGAGGGAAAAAAAAGAAGAAATAACAAAGGGGATGGGGGTGCAAGCGCATGCCTAAAGGAGTGGTGATAGCAATATTAAACCAAAGGCCTTAGGCCCAAACCAACACACTCCTTAACCTAAATAAAACAAATAAACAAATAATGGAAAAAGAGAAAAAACAGAAGAAATCGTATTTTTCTTCTTCATCAAAACGAACGGCTGAAACAAGCAGGGGATTGACATTGTTCATCACCTCTAGACAAAAAATATCGCCGACATCATTCCGTTTTCATTTCGATTTCAAATCGCTAAAAAGAAAAGTTTCAACCGCTGTTGCACCCCAAAATTTGCCCTCACAAAAACAAGACTTGTGTACTAAGAGGTTCATAAGGTTCACAAGACATCTTATGAGATTCACAAGACATCTTATGAGGTTCACAAGACTTGTGTACTAAGAGGTTCATAAGGTTCACCAGACATCTTATGAGGTTCACAAGGTTCACAAGACATCTTATGAGGTTCATAAGGTTCACAAGACCTCTTATGAGGTTCACAAGGTTCACAAGACATCTTATGAAGTTCACAAAGTTCACAATTGGTCAGAAGATTTGACAATTCCCTCAGACAATGCATCCTCCTAAGCAGTGTATCCAAAACTAGGGTTTTGACTTTAATCAGGCTAAATGGACTTCCAAGACTTCAAGTGAGCTTCATAACATCTTATATGTGTTTAAAAATCCCCATGACAAGTTTCAAGACTTTTCTCAAAGGTTTGCTCAGTCAGATGATCAGATAAGTCAAAATCAGTCAAAGTAGTTAAAAAGTCAAACTGAGGTCAACTGTGGTCAAACCAAAGTCAAACTTCATGATTTTTTGCCAACATCAAGTATATGAAGTAAAATTCATCATTTGATCAAGGGTTGATCATGATTCATCAAGGATATTTCAGATCATCAAGAATCAGAGGTTTCTAAATTAGGGTTTCCTTAAGAAAAGTCAACTGAACTTTGACCAGCCATAACTTTCACATGCTTCATCAAATTTTTGCCATCCAAAGATAATTTCGAAGGAAATTGAATTCTCTACAACTTTGTGTCTCACAATCCAAGCCCGAAAATGCTTCATTTGGAAGGTATGAGCTAAGACATTATAGGTCCTTTTGAAAGTCAACAAAAAGTCAACAACTTCAAAAGGGCATAACTTGAGAATGGTAAATGATATGTACATGAAACCAATGGGGTTGGTTAGAGGACTCTTCAAGCTTTCCAAAATGTCCAAGAACACCCTCATAGCATTAAAATTGAAGGATATGTGCCCTTTCAAAGTTGGGAAATTTTTGGGTGGTGTATGAAGAAAATAGGGTCTTAAAACCAAATTCTTCTAAATGGGCTGAACTTTTTGTGACCCAAGGTGTTCCATGACATCATGCACAACATTTATTTGATATTTTCATAATTTTATTTTATTTATTTTATTTATTATGATTTTTTATATAAAAAATCATTTTAAATTTAAATAAAATATCAAATATGAAAATTTAAAATATATTTTGGTTCTAGAAGGTCATTAACATGAATTGGATTAAATTGATATACAATTGATGATGATTGTCTTGAAATAGAAAGGTCTCATTCAAAAATATATGAAATTTAAGTCATAATCTTTTTCAATCTCCAAAAGTCAAAAAGTCCAAACAATGATCCAATCTTTTGACCTAGCTTCACTCTACTATAAGTATACAAGCTATCACAATGCATAAGACACGAATTTTCTGCCTCAAGAGTAAGTTTTGACATTCAAAAAATCACCAAAAAACTTCAATTCGGATTCTCCATTACCAAGTGTTTCAAGGTATTTTAAGGACACTATCAGCTTCCTCAAGCATTCCTGAGTCGAAACCAATCATCATACACCTCTGAATCATGACATAATGCATAAACCGAATCATGTTCTTCAAGAAAATTTTGATTTTCGATTCCATTAATTGGCTGGATTTAAATTGTTTTTGATTGTTTAAAGATGATTGTGATGAACCCTAGATTGATTCTGGGCTATTCAATTGAGTTTTTTTATGCAGGTGTTGAATTCCACCATGATTAGGGTTCACGGCCTCTTTTAGGGTTTCATGGTTTAATCATGATAAATGAATTCTAAAGACATAGGACGATTGTAAATCTCAGTAGGAACTCAATGGTATAAATAATTTTGTGAAATTTTGTTGTTTGGTTGAAGTTTGTGATTCGCAGGAATGAAAAACTCAGGTATATTCGTAGAGGAATTCGCAGGAAAATTTGCAGCGTCCAAGGAAGAAGATGAAGTTCCTGGCGCGCATTCTGGAATTCAAATATTGTTTTAATATTTTATTATGTTATTGTTAACTTATTTCACAGATGCGCGTCTGGCCCAGTGGTGAGGGATGCGTGTGTTATGCTTGAAGGCCTTGGTTCGAGTCCTGGATGCAGCAACCTTTTTCTTATTTTTCATTTAATCTTATGACTTGATATATTATTCATTGTAGTGATTATACAATTAGTTGCGCCCTCCCGGCTGGATGGTAAGTGTGCTTGCGTATTGTGTGAAGGTCCTGAGTTCGAATCCCTCCCCAGGCCTTTTTGTGCTATTTCTTTTTGTTTTATCATGATTTTTCCAGGTTAACAACAAAACCAAACGAAGTGTTCTCCATAACACCTGCGCGCGCGTAGCTCAGTGGCTGGTGTATTAGTCTTGATGTTGTGAAAGCTCAGGGGCTGGGTTCGAATCCCAGCCCAGGTAAGTTTTTTTCATTCTTTTTCTTCTTGTTTTTTTGTTTAATTAATTTATATTATAATTAGATAAATTCAAAAATGATAAAAATAAAATGTTTGTACTATTTTCTTTTCTGTAATTAAAAATTCATCTTTTCAAAAATAAAACTTTATTAGTAAAAGTTATTTAAAATTTATCTTGTTGTATATTATTAATAATTTTGTATAATTAATTAATAATTAATCCTAATTTATTTTTCTAAACATATAACCCTAATATTTCATATAACCCTAATATTTTCTAAAACCCTAAATATTTTATAAAACCTAATTATTTTTATAAACCCTAATTGTAAATATTAATTCTATTTGTTAATTATAACTTTTAATTTATTTATTTATAAACTTTAATTATGTGTATATTTTTATAATTTGTTTATAGTTATTATTTAATATAATTCTTGTATTGTAAATAATTCTAGATTATGCTTAAAATGATTAAAACTCTTAATTTAATTTTGTAAATATAATTTATTTTCATAATATGTTTATAATTAACCTTATTTTTATAACATGTATATAAATTTAAAATTTTTATAATAATTAAGTATAAAGCATAAATTGTTTATTTTTCTTCTTAAAAACCTTAAAAAAATAATTATCCATTTAATATTGCATTTTTAAATTTATTATTCATTATTATATTAATTTCTTGATTTTATTCTTATTAATTATTGCTAACCCCATTATTAATATATTATTTTTATTATTATTACTAACCCAAATTATTTATTATTATTTATCTTGTTTATTTATTTAATTTGTTTTAATTATTATTATTATGTAATTGTATCCCTTATGTAATATTTGTAGTATTAATTTTTATTATTTATTTTAAATGCTATGGTTAGTAAAATAGGGAGTGAAATATGTTTGTATTTAAAATTAATTTAGCTCATTAAATTTAAAGATAAATATTTAAATTGGTACACTCACACACGTAAGTCGATCCTGGATCGCCTTCTCACTTCCTAGGGTTGCCTCTCAAGTTGCCTAATCAAAAGGTCAAATAGGGTGTATAAAGCAAAGTCCCTCATCTCACATCATCTAGTCCCGTAACAGATAAAAAGATCAAGTCCCTTCGAATGTTGCCTTCGTAATGATCTTGTCCCTTTCGAATAAAGATGATAAGTCCCTCCGAATTGCTTATACACCCCACAGTTGCCTAAATAACAGATGTCCCTTCATTTGTCCCATACATCCAAGGTAATGACTACCTATTCCTTAATAATAGGGATAGTCTTACCATTTAAAGGATTCAAGAACAGAAAAGACTTAATTTAGGGTAGGTTCCTCTTATGTACTTTCTCACTCTTCAAAAACATTTCAAACACTTCATATTTTCAAACAAGTTTTCAAAACAAAGGTTTTATATACATCCGTACATGGATCATTATAAAACACTTAAGAAAATTTATATTCACACACTTCACATTTCAAAAACATTTTAAAGTGAGCTAAGTAACTAAGAGCCCATGGATAACCATGGATGTAAAGGGTGTTAACACCTTCCCTTTACATAACCTACCCCCCGGACCCAAAAATCTTTTAAAAGGTCTTTCCTGTTCTTTTATGTCTTTCCTTTGGATAAAATAAAAGTCGGTGGCGACTCTTGCTATCCGCAACATAACTAAAAGTCAGTTCTCCCACCGTGTTACAACCGCGTGAAAACTCCTTCTTCTACTTTGCATTGAACACTCCATTCAATTCCTTCGCCGGAAATTAAATCTCAATGGAGCTTTGTCTCTCTGAACCGTAATATGCTTCTTTCCAATTGCGATGCACTTCTCTCTAACCGATTTTTGAAATCAGACTCTCAATCTTCGTCTCAGCTTCTTTTTTTTTTGCTTTTCAGAATCGCAACTTTCATCGCTCTGCCATTGTTGTCGTTGATTGTTGGATCCGATGCTTATGAATTTTGTGGGTTATTTATGGTTGAAGTTGAATGAGGTTTTGAGATTTGAATTTGGATGAAATTGGTAAAAATTTGGAATGAATGAGTTGAAGCTTGTTCAATTTTGTGCAGGGATTCAGTGTGCTCTTCAAGCTTGAAATTGAAGAGAGGATTGTGTTCTATTTATAGGTGGATATGAAGAAATGAAGCTTCCGTTTTGGATTGCCGTTTTGTTGATTCCGTTGCCTTTCAAGGCTTGTGTGCGTGCGTTTTGGGTTTTGCGGATTGAGCATGCTCTTGCTGTGTTTCAAGTGTGTAAAGTGCGAGGGCTGAGTTTTGTTCTTATTTCTGCGTTTTGTGCAGCTTCCGCTGCGTTTTGGATGTGTGAGCTGAGGCTGGAGTGAGGTGATGCGGCTGAGCTTGAGGTGTTGGCGTGAAGTGGTTGTTTTGCATTTTGTAAGTTGCAGTGAAGCTTGGTGTGCTGGGTGTGCGTTTGTGACTGGGCTTGTACGACTTTGCTTGCGAATACGGCTGGGGCTATTGTGATGACGTTTGTGTGTTGCTGGCTGATGTTGTGCGTGTGATGAAGCTGGTTGCGTACGGATTTGCGGGTTTGGCTGCAAGCAGTTGATGGCTTGGGAGTATGATGTGCGTGCGGCTTGGAAAAGTTGCTATTGTGAAAGCTTGTTGGTACTGGATTTGAAGGAAATGGGCCAATGGGCCTCTTTTCTATTTTTTCAAGTTATAAAATGGGATGATAGAAATATAAAAATAAATGGGCTTATCATTTTTCTTTTTCTTTTTTGCAAATTTTATAATAATGGTCATTAAGAAAATTATGTGAATGACTTTTTTTCAAGGTATTGGTATGAAAAAATATGATGGGCTTTTAGGTGGACTTAAGATGGATAGAAAAAAAAATAAAAAAAAGTAAATGGAATTTGAATTGTGGTATTTAGAGATTGGATAGGTTTTGAATAAAAGGACAAAAATAAATGGATTATAGGTATTGAGAAATTAAGTGGTTTAATCGGATATAATCGACTTTTGGAATGGATGAATATAGTAAAAAAAATGGATATATAAAAATGGAATTGGTTTGGGAAGAAAATTATTTAAGAAATGGATATGGACTGATTTTTATGAAATGACCCCGAGCCGAATCTTGATCTTTCCCAAGCCACTGATTAACATGAACACAATCATCACCAAACCACTGAACAAACATGCCACTCCAACCACAATCACTGAAGTCTGTCTTGATTATTTGAATCCATGCTGAGGAAAATAAATCCTCAGATGAACTGTTGATAAACTGGTGAACTTGAAGATTCAAACCAAACTTCGCACAAAACACTATCTGATAACGGATGACCTTCACACACAACACAACTTCGAACTTTGAAAACACATTGTCTGAGGAATAGACCCCTGGCACACATAACTTGCAATTGAAACAATTTATCTGATAGTTTAACCAAGATTAGGTCAAACATCCATCTGAATCGAATCATAATTGAACAACCACATCTGAATTGAGAATCACAGCCATGTCTTTGAAATCCTGCAACACCGAGAAGAAGAAGAAGCAGACTGCACCATATTTTTCTTTGATATTTTGGTTAGAAGTTAGTGAATATAAACAAATAACAGAAATTAAACATGGTGATCTCCTGCGAAGCATAGACCTGCACCTGAAAAAGGATAAACGAACCGTGTGTGAATTTGTTCGTATGCAAATGCAGATGAGATGCGAAAAATCTTAGGGTCAAAAATTAGGGTATGACACAGATGAATGACTAGGTGGCTCTTATTCAAAGTTTAGCTCAGGGGAAAGAAGAGCTAAGAACCTTTGTCCACAAACTTCAAAGTAATGGAGTCGGGAATTTAATTGTCAGTCAACCTCCGTTAAAACAAGTTGACTTGGTTGAAAGGAAGATAAGGATAAAAGAAGGTAAGAGACAGGTTGCCACTGATTGTTCTTCAGTTGAAGAAAAAAGACCTGGTAAGGTTAATCCACCTCAACACAAGGAATGTAGAAGACAGTTTATCAAATTCAGCACTCCAATGTCGCAAGTTATGCAATGCTTGTTGGAGATGAAGCTAATTTCCTTGAAAAATCCTCCCCAAAATCCTAATACCTCCTCTCCTCGCTATAATCCCAAGGCAAGGAGTGGATATCACTCCAACTGTCCCGGACATGATACTAATAGTTGTTGGACATTGAAGAAAAAGATTCAAGACCTGATTGACGAAGGAATCCTCGAGGTTACGCCAGAAGGCCAAATTGAATTCTACTATCGTCCATCAACCATCGAAGCTGCAAGACAAGTTGCCCAAAGTAGCAAGAAAGAAAGCCTACCTATTCCTGTTGAGATATGGGGCACCTTAGGACATCCAAGTGGAAAATTTGATTTCATGGTGAAATAACTGCTCCTGAAAGTTCACAGATTGCAATTGAAGACATTCAGCCAACTGGATGGGACAACATTTGAACTTTCATTTGTAATTTCTTTTATTTTGTTTAAACACATACTATTATGTTAAACTTTTGTTTTCATTAATGCATTGCATATGTTTGTCTTGAATTAATCCATTCGTTTCACTATATTTTGAACTATGCTTCATATCTCTATTTTGTGATATTTAACTCTTGATAAAGCTATAAGCCTGTAGAGGGAGGATGACGAAAACAATACCATAATCTTATACAATATGCTTTTGAACAGACTATGCTGACGATGTACAGGCATTGTTTCAATTCCTAAACAGTGGAGATATAAGGAAGTTAATCCCTAGTCAACCCTTTTGAGCCTATGAAGTAGGAGTTTTCATTCTCACGCAAATTAAAACCCTTATTCATAACTCGGGGCAGGGTAGTTACTCGGTTAACTCATTTATGCCAATTATTTGTGTTGTACACAACCAATGATGGTTCCCTAAACCTAACAATCAATATCTAGCAAAAGAAAAGCCCACTATGTCAAACCTATGAAGGAGACTTAGTAAAAAAATTGAGAAATACCGCTGACTGTAATCTTGAAACAAACAGTTCAGACAAAAAGAAGGGATAACAAAGTCAAAAGAAAAAAGAAGGTCACTATAGATCCTCAATAAAGAAAGATGACTGGATTTTCAAATAATTTTTTTTTATTCCTGAATCATCACAAATGTCAGTGTTACAATTCCAAACTACTTTGGAACCTCAATGCATCAGTTAACCGAACATAGGATTGAAGAACATCACGAAGAATGGGTTGGGTACAAATAAATTTGAGCCTTTATCTTTTATTTCTTAAACCATGAACCAGACCACATTATAACCCTTTAAAAGTCCTAACTGAAGCATGGTTAGTTCGAAAGTGTACTGCTACAAAAAGGTATCCTGACTCCTTTAGGGCTTATTATAAAACTTGAGTTAATATCACAGTTTTCACAACAATTGTTTTTCTAAAATAACTCTTTTTCAAAACTTCAAGATAGACATAAGCATTGTATTTTTTAATATATTTGTTTGCATATACCCGAGTGTTTGATAAATAGAGAAACTTACAGGATGAATGTTCAATAAACCAAAGTCCTTCTGATAAACAAAGTTGCTTCCTAGATCAAAGTCCATGTATACAAAGGGGCATAGTCATTATCTCCCAATCAAGGGGGCAGGCCATGATACTGCCTAACTCATTTGGGGCAATCAGGACAGGATTCAACTATGTTTAAGTAGCCAGGGGCAGATCTCCTCATCTATCTGAATTACCAAGGGTAACATTACAGAGTTCATAATGCCAGGGGCATAGTCACTATTTCCCAATCAAGGGGGCATACCAAGTTACTGTTCAATTCATTCGGGGCAATCAGGTCCAGATTCAACAATGCTTAGTAACCAGGGGCGGATCTCCTCATTTATCTGAATTACCAAGGATAACATTACAGAGTTCATGATGCCAGGGGCATATTATTGTGGGGCATTCTGTTTGAGGTAACTCCTTTCAGATATTTCCATTATGGAACAATTCATCCTCTACCAAGGGGCAATGCTCTCTTTCCAAATCTAATACCCGGAGCGTATATAGTCCATCATAATTTGAAGATACGTTCCTCTCATTGTATTACCTTGATATTGGATTCTCAGCAGAAGCCATTGTGAAAATCAACAATCTATGCTAGTAGTATCAGATGATGTCAGTATGATCTCTCTGAATCCAGCCATGAGAATTCTTGGGAAATTATTCAAGAAAATTAAGAACCTCAGAAGCTCTAAATCCAATTGGCTATACACTCTCAAAGTTGAAACAATTATGTTTTTGAGTTTAACTTTACTTTTCCCTCTTTATTCAAGTAGGAAATGCTTTCCTAATTCAGGTTTACTTTTCCCTTTTTACTAAAGCAAGAAATGTCTGTTGGTTATGCTTGAATGTATATATGCCTTTGAATATGATTGATGTTTACCAGAAATGCATAAAATGCAGTAATAGTATTTACTTAGGACGAACGAGGGTAGGAATTCAACGAAGCTTCGCCAGTTCATCCCCACAGGGTAATCTTTACGGATATCCATACTGAACTCTTCAAGTAATATCTTATACTTCCCACTCGACGAAGTCGTCAAGCAGTTTCATATCCTCTGAAGAATTAAGTCTCCTGGATCTATGTCCATCTCTTTTATCCTCAGTCAGGATATTCAGGAACTTATTCCTTCAATAAAGATTACGACGAACGAAGATGGGAGGTTCTAAGTACCATATTATTAAACAAGACGGGAACAAAGTCCTCTTGTTCCTCAGCAACGAACCAGGATTTATCTTCCCCAGCTAGCAGTTGTTATACAGAGATACCCAGACACTTCCGGCTACATGATTCATACATACATCATTTACATTATATCATGTCATACACATCCATAACCCATATGACATTCTTACTTAAGAGCATCATGCTATACATGCATGCATTAAATAATCTTGCATAAACTAACCTTTTCTTTTCAGGATAGTTGCAGGCAGATAAACACTATCAAACAATTCAGAGATAATCGCTACGAAGATTCATTTCTGATAATCAATACAAATTATCCTTGGGATGGCACATAAATGGTCTACACGAAGACCTAGTGTTTAGTCCAAGATATTACCAGAAGCAATTCAGGGTTAATCTCCACGAAGACTTAATCCTGATGCTCAAGTTGTCCTTGGAAGGGTACGTAAATGGTCTATACGAAGATCTAGTACTTAATCCAGGATATTTCCAGAAGAGATAATCGTTACGAAGATTTATTTCTGATGGTCATTTATCTTTGGGATAGTGTGTAAATGATCAATACGAAGATCTAGCACTTAATCCAAGAGATTCTTTCAGAAGAAGTTCAGGGATAATCGCCACGAAGATTTAATCCTGATATTCATTTTGTCCTTGGGAAGGTATGTAAATGGTCTATACGAAGATCTATTACCTAATCCGGGATATTTCCAGAAGAGATAATCGTTACGAAGATTTATTTCTGATGGTCAGTTATCTTTGGGATAGTGTGTAAATGATCTATACGAAGATCTAGCACTTAATCCAAGAGATTCTTTCAGAAGAAGTTCAAGGATAATCGCCGCGAAGATTTAATCCTGATATTCTTTTTGTCCTTGGGAAGGTATGTAAATGGTCTATACGAAGATCTATTACCTAATCCGGGATATGTCCAGAAGAGATAATCGCTACGAAGATTTATTTCTAATGGTCTATGCAATAGTTTATCTGTGGGATGTGTCATACCCTAAATTTGTCCCACTTATGTATTTATTTCCATTTGCATTTTTTTTATATTAATTATTTATTCAATATATATATATATATATATATATATATATATATATATATATATATATATATATATATATATATATATATATATATATATATATGTTGCGTCTTCCTTAAGATTTTGCAAAGTCATTTTAAGGTTGAAGTTCAAATGGTTAATCAAGCCAGGGTTGATTTCGAGAATTTCATGGATATGAATCTAATTCAATTAAGGTTTGGTGAAGTTCCAAGCCTAATGAATTGGAGTCCATATTGTTATCCAGATAGATTGACATGATTTCAAGACCTAAGATTTTCATTACTTATCCAATTTGTTGTCTAAAACAGGAAAGTTTGTGAGTCAAACTATATTATGGTAACTTCAAGTGGATTTCCCCATTCCCATTACATTCGTATGTTCATAATTTACCAAGATCAAGGCAAGATTTTTTTTGATACAAAGTTACAATCCGAATTACTACCAACCTTGATTCATATTGCAAAGATTCAAATTTGGTTTCCAAATGGATTCTAAGATCATGGCAAGGTACAAAGCCAACTCATGTTCAGTTCAAAGCAACACAAAAGTGGTCATAAGATATGATTTGTTCAAAGTATGGATGATTTGTTTCAAGTAAATTATGGGGTTGCGTTTTGCGGTTTTATTAAAATTCAATGAAGAGAAAATTGTGACTTCATGCCAAAATCAATAAATGTTCAAACTGGTTGTTGGGTGTCAGAAATAACTCAAGTATACTGCAGGGCTAGGCTAAGCTACTTCATTATTTTAACAGACATGATATGATGGGCATAGTTTTGAAAGTTTAAATCCGTAGAAGATGACACATGTGATGCTTGTCGTATGATTACCATATAGGATACATCCAAAATCCCTAATTGATACAAACTGACAAAAAAATCAATTTGTCATAAGTATGAATTCCAAAACAAAAACAAATAAAAAAACAGCAAGTCTACTTAATTAGTAAGCCTACTATAAGGCCAAATCTTGCCAAATAACCCTAGTTTGAGAGCAACCTGCATTTTCTTCTTCATTCCGATCTCGTGGCAAAATTCCTTCATCATGACAAGTCAAGTTTGTGGATAACTCAACAGCTCCCATATTTACGACCAATATCTTCACCAAGCCATAACATTCTCTTCATGGAATTTCTCGCCCAAGTGTCTTCATCAAACAGTCTTCTGCAGTGATAAAATACAAGAGAGCTTGGAAACACAACCAAGTATATGCTGCAGAATGAGTGACAACAAGCAATGATTAAGTTCATAATCCATAGGTTTCTATAGTATCATGTTACAAATTCGATTTGTGTTGTTAGCGGGATCAAAATGCAAAGCCTAGAATTAAGGGCTATAAGTCAGAATTTTTAAGATAATTTGAAACTTTGTTGCAATCAATCCAGTACACAAGTGCAAATGACAAAGTCTTACCACTCGTTTCAGTCGACACCACGTGCAGGAAGTCACAGTTTCTTTGTGTCCTATGCCATGCTCGAGCGAGACCTACAAACAAATAAGCTTAAAAATCAATACATCTTGGGGCTGAACCAAAGTTCTTCGCAAGTTCTCACCATTTGTTTCTCAAGTCATGCCAAGTTTCACAAACTGCTGACATTATCATTGCAAGATGCAGAATTATGCCAAATTGCCTCCATGATATATCTAGCATAAAATGAACATATGGGGATTAGAAAAATATCGAAGGTAGCATAGAGGCACAAGGTATTAGCTCCAATTCAAGGTCCATATCACAAAGACTCAATCTCATACCAAACAATTCCAACTTGCACATGAAAAGAAGAAGAAACAGATGACTAGTAAAGAGAGTTTGAGACACCAAAATCATATCGGTAAAAGTCAGATGTACAATAGTGAAAACAAGTTTTCCTCAGTATGCATAATAACAAGAAAAATGTCTTATGAATGAGCATTCATGTGTTGTAGTGGATGCATCGCATGTAGCATTGTATCAGTTTTGACAACGAACATATCCTGCAAACAAAAAAGAGCAAAATATGGGGGAAATCAACATTTGTCGACTACTCAAGACTTGGTTGTTATTACAGTTTCACTTACCGGAGTCGCGTTGATATGATCAGTGGCTTTGTGTGTATTCAATATTTGATCAATGAGCTGATCAGATTTCCTCGAAGTATGATGAAATCCCGCTTTTTTACCTACCAAGCTATCAAACTGTGTATGAAGAAAAGTCAGCAATACTGAACATTCCAAGAAATTCCTGTTTTTTATCCTACTTTTTAAGCTACATGGCTAGTAGTGTTATGTGCACACCGTCCCAAGGTATTAGACGAGTTATTCGTGAGTCTTCAATGCTCCTTTTGCTGGTCTAGCTGATGAAATGATCACTGTTGGAGCTTTTCCAAATCATGGGAAAGTTATAGATCGTACTTGTTTGCAAGGCTTTATGAATATATGTGAGGCACGATGCCAAGCTGGTGAAATAATGATATGATCAGAACACTAAAACAGCAAAATTTAATGCAGCAGAAAACAAAAGAAATCAGAAAAGTGCAGCTAGTTCAAACCAAGTGCTATGCCAAGCCACCGTTCTTTGTGACGGTTCCCTCACCAAGAAAATTGAGAAAAGTATGGCTGAGAAGAGGATCAATTTCCTAGCTCCCAAGAAGACTGTGACTAACTGAACAAAACTAGTCCTAACAGGCCCACCATCTTTTCCATCACCCGACACGATCTCCCAAGAATGCAGCAGAAATATTAAGCTTGTTTGTGAGCTCAGCTGTGTAAAGCATGCGATTTTCTGTTATGTGCATTATGTGTCATGCAAAAAAATGTCCTTAGATGATCCAGTGTCTTTCCGTAATACGATATGCAGTGGACATAACCTCAAGGTGTGTGTGGCTCAAGAGGTCTTTAAGGAAATTTTCAAAGGAAAGGAAGAAAGGTTACAGTAGCTCACCTTATGCAATGAGTTACTCAAGGAGAGTTTAAGTGTCGTGATCACACCTTGCTCTATGTTTCTTCAATTCGCAACAAACCAAGCTTCGAGTGCAAGATCTCCGTGTCCCAAAGTTGTCCTGTGAATAGTCAGAAGAACAGTTAGAAGCACGATTGTTGCGCGTAAGGATTAAAGGTCATCCCTAGGTCATACATCATCATCCTAGTGACCTGCAAGAATATCACTTAATCAATACATTTCATAATCAGTAGCAGTGAAAATACGCAGTAAAAAATCAAGCAAATTCAGTGAAACTCAAATTTAAGAATGGGGGACCACATCATTTAGAAATTCATTACAGACAAAAGTAGAATGGAATCACAATCTCAATGGTCCCACACAATCCCATAAAATCACTCAGATTTTGTTCTAACGGTTTTCTCACTCTTCTCCTTAACATTCACAACTCACATTCGCGTGATTTACTTAGAAAATCCCCAACCTCACATGGACCAAGTTCTCTATAAAAGCATCTCAATCATTGATAATAAAAGGGGAGAAAGAAAAAAACCCTAGCCTACTCAGTAAGAAACCCTCTACCGTCATCTTGATGAAATTCCCCAGAAAACCTTAATCACTAAAAAGGCTCACTCTCCTAGGAATTACTTGGAGTTTCTCATTGAAACTCTGAAGTCATTTTAGCTAAACCTCATTCACACACAATGACAATAATATTCAAATTAAAGAGAAGGATCGGAGAAGGAATAGATGAAGCATAGAAAATATTTTTGAGCTTACCTTTTGAAGTTTCATCGAAGGGTCTCCGAGAGGTATTTCTGCGAATCACCATGACCTTGCTTAGCTTTATCTTCGAACTTGGCTATATCTTTGAAATCGGATGAAACATCTTTTGATTCGTGTTGTCGTAGGGTGTTTTTCTTCGATTGTTGTTTATATCTTGTGTAAAGTGCAATCTCTGATTAAATTGAAGCCTGTGATAGAACTAGGGTTTGGTTTCGGTAATGGTTTTCCTTAGAAGCTTATTTTGATTGCTGATAAGAAGTGTTGAGGTTCAGTTTTTGTTTTCTTGTGGAAATGTGATTGAGTGTGGACAAAAGGGGAAACACATTTTATTTTGTTTCAAAGCATTTCAATGTGAATATATTTGGTTTTAAAGGAAATTAATAAAGTTTTATGATGTGAATATTCCATTGACCGATGATGCTAGCAGCTTGGTCATTAAATTGTTGCTATGATCCGGTTTATTGTTGACTTGGGTTCATTTGGTTTGGGCTGAGGATGGTGGACTTGCGCCCCACCTTATTCAGACGGCTCCTTGTGCTTTTTAAGTTGTTTTTTTTTAAAAACCATTCTGTTTGTATTTTATTTATTTCTTTGATAAAAAAAATAATAAATAAATTGTTTTAAAAGAAAAATATGTTAATAAATCTCTTATTTTAGGGCCTATGATAAAAATTACGGTTTATCGATATTCCATTATGCGACGTTATCTAAACCGATTTGAGGCCGATTTTTCTTTATTTATTATCTTATCAATTTATTTACTAATATTTGGGTCCATGAAATTATCTTCCGATTCGCGACATTCAATTTATCGACGTTTTCCGAATAGATATGAGATCGTTTTCTATTTTTATAGTTTCTAATTTATTATTAGATTCATTTTTATTATTAATTTTATTTTATTGCCCGATGAATAAATATTTAAATATTCGATTTTGAATAAATCGACGTTATTTAAATTAAAATATGAGGCCAATTTATTATTTACTACTATTTTTATACTTTATTTCACTTTTTTATGGCCAATGATATAATAAACGATTAAATTATTTCCGATATTTTGAAATCGGGAAATTTAATCTATATGAGGCCTCTTATTTTATTATATGATTCAACTTCGATAAAGCAAATTTAATCTAATTTTTACTCTATTATATTATTTCAATTATTTAGTACTTTATTAATTTCGATTTAATTTAATTATTTATATCTATTATTCTATTTTAATTTAATTGTTGTAATTTAATCCTTATTTTTTTTTATCGCTTTAATCAAATTGCAAATCATGTAAGTCGAGCGCTTTGTGCCTCGCCATCAAACTTTCCCCGAACTCGACATTCAAATATTTTCATAATTAAGTAACGGAATAACTGAATTCTGGAGTCTCGCATTCCTCGAATTCTTGAATGAGCACTCCCGAGGCTCGCCCCGCGGGATGCGGTTAATTCGACTTTCCGTAATTAAAACCTTTAAATATACGTATCAAATAATAAAGGAATTGAATTCTGGAATCTAGCATTCCTCGAATTCTCGAATAAACTCTCTTGAGGCCCGCCCCTCAGGACGCAGTTTATTTACCCTTTCATTCTAAAAATCCTAATCTATCAAACATTCTTTTTAAAGCGAACTTTGTTTAAACTCTTTCTTCTTCGCAAATAAGCTAGCGCTTCAGCCTCCTACGGCGAGCAGACAAGCCAATGCTTAGCAGTTAGAATGCGGTTCAAACAACTGTTCATTATAACAAACTAACCAACGAACCTTAGTATCGCGAACTACGAGGCTCTGACTTTCCCATTGCACAAGGGAATACGTAGGCACACGGATCTTGTTCCCTGCCGAGCACCCTAGGAATAAAATAACCCATTTCCCTCATTAACCCTAATTATAATCGTTCACATTTATTTTATTCGAAGAAAACAGTAAGCATAAGTTAACATTTAATTGCAAGTTAAACTAAGAGGTTCCCGTTGAGTACAACGGACGTAAGGGGTGCTAATACCTTCCCCTTATGTAACCGACTCCCGAGCTTAGAATTTGGTTTCGATGACCTTGTTCTATCCATCTCTCTTTATTAGGTTTTATCTATATCTTCCTATTCTTTCATTAGAATAAATAGAATTAGGTGGCGACTCTGTTATTTCCATCTGTTCCGCGGTCGGCGCGAGGATCGTATTTTTCGAGGTACGACAGCTGGCGACTCTGCTGGGGACTTCAGAGAGTCAAGCCTAACTTAGTTCGCTTTGCGATTAATGTTTACATTGCTTACCTGTCTTCTTCTTGCTTTTTATTTATGCTTGTTTATTCGCTCTTCTTATTATGATTATTATCATACTTGCTTGTGAGATCCTGGGATTACACTTGAGTCTCTAAAAAAGAAGAGGAAACATCTAAGTTAGATTTGGAAGTTATTAGTGTTAGTCTCCGAGGACTCGCTCCTTGTAAGCCTAGCATGAAAGCTCCCCCCGAGAGTAGACCTATTTGTAGATCTCGTCATAACACAGCTAGCCTGTTGCATGACTTGATTCGTGAAAGGGTCGTATTTTTCGAGGTACGACAGGATGGTACATAAATGATCGATACGAAGATCTTGTACTTAGCCCAAGATATTACCAAAAGCAATTCAGAAAAGATTGCCACGAAGATTTGATTCTGATGCTTAAATTAAAGTATGTTCCTAAAGATGGTTCAGAGTCGATCTATACGAAGATATAAGTACTGACACCTAATGAAGGATATTCTTTTCCCCCAGAGATAATGCAGAGACGATCTATACGAAGATCTAGTGCTGACATTCAACTCAAACCATGTTACAGGAATGATTCAGAGACGAGCTATACGAAGACCTAGTACTGATATTCAGTGACAACATAAAGATACTATCACCTTCTGATATTATGGATGACATCTATAAGTCCATCTCCAGTTCCTCTGAGTGGCATCTTTAATCCCATTCCAGCATATACAACCAATCAGCAGTGTTACTTTACGCACCGGCGAGTGCAAATTTTTGGGCTTTTGTGTTCAATCCCCTTCAACCTTCTAAGTCACGAATGGCACACAGGAAAATCTAACTCCTCAGGTTCCAGAAAATTGAACAAGGGGTAGCTGTTGTACCCCAAAACTTGCCCTCTATTTTTAACTCTAACTGACTTTTTTGTTTCGCATTCATTTGCATCACATTCAAAGCATAACATTTTTTTCCGTATTAATATTAACCGGAATAATTTCTCGAAATTTACAGACGAACTGGTCAAATTAATTTTTAATTGTGTCTAAAACCAGTAAACGGAAAATGTCACATTTAAATTTGCAAATGTCAGTAATATTAATCTACGGTTCATGTAGATTAACCTGACATGTTAAAAATATTTTTGTGACTATTTTTGGTCATATGTTGATCAGTCTGAGCAGTTTAAACGGTCATAATTTTTATTTTAAAATCCGACCAAACGCTGTATTTTTCTGAGTCATTTATTTCGGGCTAATTATTTTGATATGTTCATTTTATTTTTTCGAGCACTTTGGCGCCCGACTTTTATTTTTTGGGTCTAGAATAAATAAATGAAAATATTGGTTTTTTTTTTAATATTAACTATGTTAATTATTAAATTTTATTTAGTTTTTAAATTAATATTTTAATGGGTTTCAAAATAAGTTTTAAGGCTCAATTGACATTAACCCTAATTAGTCTTATATATATTTACTATGTGTTTGTTGCTGCAGGGAGACCGAAAGAAAAAAAAACGAAAAGAGAACGTAGCGTTATTCCTCTTAATTTTCTTCACTGATAGAACATGGTTCGACTATTCATATTTGATTCATTATATATATTTTTCTGTTCATGCTTATCTTGTTTTCACCGTACAAAAGTTATGTATTATTGTGATACTTATAAAGAAAAATTTTCTTATGTTATTATAACTGCATTGACATAATAATATATAATATAATAATTGTGAGCAACCCTTTAGTTTTGTATGATAATAAATTTTATGCGTTTGTGCTTTTTAACATACACTTTGTATTGATACACTTTGTATGCATTGCAAGCCTTTAACACATGTCTTGTTTTTAAACAAAAATTTGACTTTTGCTTCTGTATGTATCGATTCATTCACAAGATGTATCGATACATAATGTCCTTGAAATTCTGAAATAAGTCAAATGCATCGATACATTCGCAACATGCATCGATACATGCTGTAGAGATGATTCTGGAATTTCTGATATGTATCGATACATTCGCAACATGCATTGATACATGCTGTAGAGATGATTCTGGAATTTCTGCTATGTATCGATACATTCGCAACATGCATCGATTCATTATGTTTTCATTTCTCTGTTTCTTTTGCATTGGTTCAGTATGTATCGATTCATTCCATTATGTATTGATACATAACAGTGTAAAAACCATCATGTATCGATACATTCGCACTTCGTATCGATGCATTAATCTGTTTCTATTTCTAACAGACTTTGTCAAGTATATACATGTTTTCAGTTAGTGCAGTGAAGGTGAAAAATTGAAAAGTGAATTCAAAGTCAAGAAAATTGAAGAACACAATCAAGAAAAGTAGTTTTGGGTGTGCATTCAATTGTTAGCAGGATTGAAACCTAAGAAGAAAATTCATCTTCATCATCTTCTCAATTTCTGTGATTCAAGAACATCAACACATAATCATTGCTGTTCTGTGAATTAGAGGATCAAGAGATAACGTTCAGCGGAACGATCAATGATCTAGCTGAGTTGAAGAGTGAAAGAAGGTTTCAAGGAAAAACCATATGGTTTGTCCTTCAAGAACGGGTGTGTTCTTGAGGGTTTGTCAGTCACATTTACAAAACAGATTCAGCCACAGCGTAAGGTTTGGAAATTGGGAGATTTCGCAAATAGATCGTGGAACCGGTGAATTGTTTGTATTACTTGCAAGGGAATCTTGATTTGGCTCAGATCAAGTGAAGGTTCATACAATAGAAGATCTAGGTGTATAGATTTCTGGTTTTTGTATAGCAACCTTGTAAACGACGATTTCAGCAATATCGATATAAAAGTTCTCAATTTCAGTTTGAAATTGAGAGGGAGACGTACCCACACACGAGGACGAACGTGGGGAACTTCCTTACCAAATCTCTGTGTATTGTATTCCTTCTCCATCTCTATTTACGTTTTTAATCGGTTTTGATTCATTGGAAATAGTTTTTGTGATAGGTGCATTCAATACGTTTACAGCTTGTGTGTTTAAGTCTTTAACATCTCAATTGCAAATCCAGCACTTTATCACATGTTCGGTCTTCTAGTGGCTGGTCCAGAATAGACGAAAGTCGATTAGGGACCGTGTTTTTCCGCTAATCTTTAAAAACTCTGAAAAATCTTTTAAAACCTTGTTAACAAGGAGGTGATCCATTCACCCCCCCTCTAGATCACTAGCCACAATGTCTAACAATAATATTATGTAGAATATATATAATATAATACAATGTTAATATAATTGTAATATGTCTTATTTATTTTATTTTATTAATATTAGGTGTAGTATTATTATAATATGTAGATATATCATTACGTGTTTTTATATATTTATAATGTATAATATTTTTAATATATATAATATAATATGTATTATATATATATATATATATATATATATATATAACTTTTGTTAAATAAATTTTTTCATTCTGTTTTATGATTATTTAGATTATTCGGATCGGATCGTGTCAATACGCCATTTTCACATTTGTGTGTATAAGGCGTGACACTCGTGTTGATCTGATCAATTGCGATGATCACAATTTTGCGTTAGCAATGTCGTTGTTCCTTTTTTAATTTATATCATTTTTATGTTATTCATATTGTCGCTAAATGACACCGAGGTCAGATAGGGTACAGACGCGAACGGTCGGCGAAAGGAGAAAATGAAATGAATGTGAAAAGAGTCGCCAGCTAGGCATTTTTATCCCGAAGGAAAGGTAATGTTACATAAACCTAGAAAAGGATGGATAAGACAGTTGCGAACCAGAGAAACTGAGAAAGGGGGTTGGTTACAACCTGAGAAGTTATTAGCACCCAGATTATTCGTCGTACTCGACGAGATCCACGCTTGAAAGTTTGTGCTTAAAGGGGTAGTGTCTGTGCTATCTGTGTGCAAAAGCTGGAAAAGGAATATACAAGTGTCAGTGCAAGAAAGTGAAGTGGAGTGCTCAGGAATGAGGCTTAAAAAGAATGCTTAAGGAGGGGGAAGGCACATAGACTTTTGTTCGATAACAGTTAAGTTATGCCTACGTATCCTCTCGTGCAATGAGAAAGTCAGAACACCATAGTTCGACTCAAAGAGACTGAAAGATAAATTGACTGGTGAACTGCTTGCTTGCCTATGCTTAAGTGTATGACCTGTCTGGCTCAGGTGCTAACTGTCTTGCATTAGACGGAAGAAGCGAATTCTCATTTGTGAGTGAAGATGATGAGAAAAGAATCCCGGAGGAGACGATTATTGTTTGTTTTTGTGTTTTCAATCTTTTATTGCTTTTTGTGTTTGTCATAAGTTAATGAGCTTAAGCCTAAACCAAGGGTTGGTAAACTCATCATATCCTCCCTTTGATTAGGGATAATGAGAATACCTTAAGTATGAGATAAACATCTCAAACTTAATTACCATGATGTAGGATTAAGATCATTAACCTACTTGTGATTATTTAGATGTTTTTTGTGTTTTTGTTTAGTGTTAAGTAATGAGTTTAAGCCATAATCAAGGATTTAGTGGACTCATTACACCATCCTAATAGAAGGATAATAGATGAGAACACTTAAGCTGAGGAAGATACCTCAACTTAATCCATGATTAGGGATTAACCTCATGACAAAACAAGCCTTTATTAAAGTGGATTTTAGTTAATGGTAAGATTAAGAAGTTGATTTTATGATTTGTAAAACAACTTGAGGGGGACTTGTCCATTAACACTAGGGTTAGTCTTTCTTAACCAATAAAGGAAGAATTAGAACCCTAATGCAAGGCCCAAGTAACAAGCTATTGTCTTAGTGATTATTAAGATGGATTGATTAAGAGGTTTAAACAAATTAAGGGTTAAACACTTAGGATTAAAGATTTACACTCCATCCTAAGAGAAGGATGCAGGCATAACCCTAATCACAAAGTCTTAAAACCTTAAAGGTTTAGTCTCTGATTATGAGATGAGAAGAGAGACACAAAGAAGACACAAAGGTAAAAACTAAATGGGGACTAATCAAAACCCTAATTATTGTCATGCTTGGGTGTTCCTATGGTTTGTAAGGCTTGCAAGAGATCTTCAGAGAAGCCACCAATGGAAGAAGCAGATGAAAGGAGGAGAAGCAGAAGAAACAAGTTAACTTACTTCATTGAAGAAGATAAGATACTTGAAGAAAGAAAGTGAAAGATGAACATGAGTGAGCAAGATCACTCTAAAGCAAATGAAAAATGCAGCAAGGATGCATAAGAAGAATGAGAAGAGAGATGAGAAGTGAAGGCAAATTCACTTCTCAAAGTACTTACCACCTGAAATGGTTAGCATAAAGAAAGGAATGAGATGAAAATGAAATGTATGAAAACATGAAAACCAAAACCAGAAGCATAAACATGATGCAAATGATGCTATGAGATGATGCAAAGATATGCCAAGTGTTATGAATGATCATACAAGAGATGAGAATGCAAATGGAGCATGTAGGAAGCATGAAAGCACATGAAAGTTCATGGAATGAAATGAATGCACATCATGGAAAATGAATGAAGCAATGATCAAGCATGATTCTAATGTGTCCTATGATGTCCTAGAAGACATGTGAATGCATGGAATGTCATGGCAAGTTCATGTATGGATGTATATGCAAGATGTATGCAAATGAACATGAGAAATTAGGGTTTTAATGCAACATGAGATGCAAAAGTCAAAAACAGAAGAAAATCACAAGATAAAAAATTGAAAATGCAATCAAAGGAACCCTAAACCTATACTAGGTTACCATCCAAAGGGGGAGGTCAGAAGCTAAACCTAGAAGGAGTTATGAATTTCCTAAGTTTCTAGGGTTTTTTGGGTGATCTTCAATGTAAAATGCCAAACAAATTGAAAATGAAAGATAAAAATGAAACAAAAATGTTTTTAGAAACTAGAAGCCATGCATAGAACAATGCAAAAAGAATCATTCACAAACTCAACTTGGTTTAAAAGTTATGAATTTTTGAAGTTAGGGTTAGAAAATGAACAATTTTAAGAACCGTAATTCATTGAAAATGTCAAAGCTTGATCAAAACCAAAAAGGAATCTGTATGGTGAGTTTGTAAATGTTTCTAAATGTTTAAGAATGTTCTCTGATTTTTTTGGTGATTTTTAAATACTTCAATGTATTTTTAATTAATTAAAATCAATTAACTAATTAAATAAAACATTTAAATGATTTAAACATACTTTTTTAATGCAAAAAATAAAAATAAAAATATTTTTGATTTCTGAAAATTAATAAAAGACTTGATAAAAAATTTCAGATTTTTTTGATCATTTTTACTATTTTTATTAATTATATGAAAAGAAATGGATAAAATATAAAATAAAATGAAATGAATGGAAAAGTATGAAGATCTGATGGACAGGATTCAAATCTAAGGGGAAAGTGTTGACCAGCGTGCAAATGAGTGGCTGAGATGCACTCTGGGTTAATTTATTTAATTAATTATGATTAACTTAATTAAATAGGAATTAGGGTTTTAATGATTAATCCAGGCCATCCAAACACGCGAGTAACAAAGATCCAAGGGCTCACATTTAAACTAACCCTAAACCCTAATTAACCTCTTAATTACTTTCAGGTGGCCGGAGAAGACCTCCAGTCATCTTCTCCGGCCAGCTCTCCACCCTAACTTCCACCCTAGGCCACCCCAGACCCCCTAACTCTCCAGAAATGATCCTTATAACATTCTAAACAAAATTCAGCCAACAACAATCATTTATTTTCAGTCAAGATCATGAATCAAAGCCAAACGGAAAATACGCAGAAAATTTCAGAAGCTTCATACATGCTCAATACTTGATCATTTTCAAAACTAAATACATCAGGATCATCAGTGAATCATGAAGAATCATTTCGGAACTTGAAAACGCATTTCTGGAAAAAAAAAGTTCTTGAGGTTACCTGAAGTGAAGCTTTCTCAAACTGAGCTGTCTGGCCTCCTCTTTGGTTCAAAACGAACCCAATGATCCTCCTGGTGATGCTTGGAGGAAGTTTATAATGGCTGAAATGAGAGCTTACACTCTTGCTGGTCAGAAATCGTGTTTTGGCTATGGGGGGTTTTGGTTGCAATGAAGGGTGGGAAATGGTCCTTTGATGAAGCTGAGTTGATTGATGAAAAGAGTTTGAAATTTGAGTGAGTGTGCTGTGTGTTTCGAAAGTTTTTGCAAATGGGGTGATTTTTGAGAGCTTGAGGATTCTGAGGTTTCAGGCTTGCTTGATGTGTGTTATGAATTCCATAATGCTTGCATATGATGCTGTGATTGGTCAGAGGAGTTGGTGTGGCATATTGTGATTGGTATGAGTGTTTTTGCACAAAGTCAACAAAGCTTGTACTTGAGGTATGGGATCTTGTGCAGCTGGCTTTTTGGCTTATCTTGGTTCAGCAGAGATCAAGGAGAGCCATGGAATGCAATTTGTGGTGATTCAGCAAGTGGAAACATGTTTATGTATCATTTTGCAATTTCCATAAAGTTTGGCCCCTTTGTGATTTCTTGGTGTTCAAGGCATGGAATGACATGATTCTTTGGGCAATTCTGATTTTTAGGCAATGCAATATGTAGTTATGATGCATAGAAGTGTATCAGAGGTCACAAAATGGTTTGGCAAGTGGTTTTGCAAAAATCCCTCTTTGGTGTATTCTTGAAAATTATAGGATTTTTGCCAACTTTGAAAGGCCATAACTTGAGTTCCATAATGAATTAGAACTTGTTCTTGTACTTTTTGAAAAGGGAATGATCCAATCTACAACTTTCATGACCAACAATTTTTCATTTGAAGCATTTTTGGTTGAGAAAGAGGAGGTTGAAATACCTTCCCAAAATGGAAAGTTTACATTACAAGTCATTTCCATTTTTGGCAACTTTTGGTTTAGCTCACTTTTCTTCAATTTTGTGAACTTCCAAGCACTTAAATGATCAAATAAAGATCATATAACTTCAATTTTATGAAAAATCCACTTTGGTTCCCATGTTGGGGGCCTCAGATGCCCTGATTTTGCTCTGACTTGCTCAAGAAGTTACCCAATGAATAGATGACTTCCACAATTAATTTATTCATCAAACTTGGTACACATGATCCTTATAACATATTGAGACTATTAGAAACAAGAATGACCAAAAAATTTGGAGTTATGGCCTCTGAAACCAAAACCCTAATTTCAGGTCATCTGTGAAGTGAAACCCTAACTCAGCTTCCATGCTTTCCAAGTTCTTGTGATTTTTTGACTTCCTTGATATTTGAGGGATATAATATGATGATAGAACACACATGGACCCTCTTGGAATGATTGGAGACCTTTGGAGTGGCTCAGATGGATCCTTGGATTGCTCAGATCACAAACCCTAGATGCAGATGAACTTGAACTATGTAGATGAAACAAAGATGAAACATGATATGATATGCTTAAACTTATGCAAGGATGAAAAATCACAAGCCATGGTGTGAACTTAGTGAGGGAAAATTTGGGGTGTTTACAGCTGCCCCTATTCAAACATGAGTTAGTTGTGCAGGATATAAGCGCATGGCTTGACAGACAAACAAGATAACTTGTGGTTGAATACCAAAGACAGTCCAAACTTTGCACTCACTGGGGAGAAAAAGAAAAGGGATATAAATTGTAAAAGGTAGTATGGTATGATTATAAAGTGCGGGTGATGGAGGACGACCATCGAGCAGAGGACGACTGCTGGGGATAAAGCAATGACGGGGACGGCCGACATGCTGGGGAAACAAAGGGATCATGATGGGGACAACCATCAAGTAAAGAAACAAGATTCTATGGGGATTTAAAGGTAAAGTCAATGATGGGGATGGCCATCAGGTTTGCATAGTAAAGGTAAACAACGATGGGGACGACCATCGGTTCAAAGAATAAATGAAATATTGATGAGGGACGGTCATCAAAGGTGAAGGACGATCACCTAGCAGAGGATGGCTGCTCTTTATCACGACATAGGACGAATGTCGGATAGAAAAAGGTCGACGATAGGGACGACCATCAGATAAGCATGATGAAGGACGATCATCAAGAGGTGAAGGATGATCACCTAGTAGGGTACGGCTTCTCTCGGGGTTTATCATGACATAGGACGAATATCAGATAACAAGATCAACGATGGAGACGACCATCAGATAAAATGATGAAGGACGATCATCAGGAGGTGAAGGACGATCACCTAGCAGGGGACGGCTGCTAAATATCACGACATAGGACGGATGTCGGATAGAAAAAGGTTCCAATAATAGAGACTCCGCTGGGGAAAGGATGAAGGACGGTCATCCATAGGTGAAGGACGATCACCTGGCAGGGTACGGCTGCCGAAAGCATCATGACATAGGACGAATGTCGGATAAGAGAAAGTTGTTCTACTAGGGAATGGTAAACACGGACGAGTGCTTACGCTTAAGAAATAAAAGGTATAAGTGTTTGACGTTGTGTATAGATTAAAGATGCGGACGAGCATCCTTAAGACTATGATACGGACGAGTATCGGTAGAAACAAACGCTGACGCGTGTTCAGAGATGATGGTACAGACGAGTACCAACTGGTTAACAAAGAACACTGACGAGTGTCGAATCTGTGGGGAATGAGTGTATATACAAGATACGGACGAGTATCTGTATAAGTATGAGTGAAGTATTATGAAGTATGAGCAAGACACGGACGAGTGTTTCCACTTGCTGGGGAAAGGTGACATGGACGGGTGTCAGAAGAGAAAGTGTATAAGTTATGAGTGTAAAAAGGTATTCTGACAACTTGTGGGGGATAGGATGACACGAATGAGTGTCAAAAGGAGTATAATAAACAAGTGTTTGGTTTGCGACAAGTGTTTGGGCAACCATGCTAGGGAGCGGTGACACGGACGGGTGTCAAGAGAGTGTATATATGTCTGTATTCAAAGAGGATATTTGTGGCTTATCTGCAGGGGATGATATGACACGGACGAGCGTCGGAAAAGTGTATATGAACATGTATATGTGGGAGAGTGCAAAGGAGACGCTTTCGCTTTCTGTGGGGAGACTGAGATGACACGGACGAGTGTCAAGAAGAACATGTTATGGACAAGTATTTGTACTTGAAGGTGCAAAGGGACGCTTTGGCTTTTATATGCAAGGGATGTATTTTGTATATTGTTGCTGAGGTACTGTTGGTATTTACAGGTGACTGGTTCGAACCTGACTTGTGATCATGCAAATGTTTGATTTTTACCGTAATGCTCCGTATTAAACGGAATGCTACACTTTGTGGGGAAAGATGATGTGAATGCTATGATTATGCAAGATAAACCGATCCGGGATTCAGATCTCTTTGCTGTGAAGATCTCTGGCTGATCTGCTTGGAAGGATACCCAACTGGGGATGAGATCATTGGTAGATCTGATAAAACATATGGTTCTGCTTGGGAGACTAGATCACTGATAGATCCATCCGGTAAGGAGATATCCCAGCTGGGGATGAAGAAGCTTTCGTCACTTTGTTAGGTGAGAATTTCAGGCATTGCTCTTCTGGGGGGGAGGCTGGAACTCTGTGGGGAGATGGTTCCCTTGTCTTTGGGAGACCTGGCACTCTTCTTGGGAGAGGAAAGATCACTGACCAATCTTCCTAAAGTTTTCTATGGGAATCGCGGCTGGGGATGGGGATGCTTTGACAACTCTGTTGGGGAAACACATTTCAGATGCTGCTTGGAGAAGATGTGTTGGGGAAGTGATGCCTGGCATGCCCCATGTTACGCAGTGAATACCTGCAACCTGTTAAGACAAAGAAACGCACAAGTATCCCGAGGTATCCCTTACCGGATTCCGTCATAGGAGTTAGATATTCCTGAGGGTAAATACATTTCTTGCAAGCATTTATTAAGAATGGCTCATTTGTTTTATGCAAATATTATATCATGGATATTGGACATTTTGCAAACGAAACAAAAATGTATAAGACGAAATGTGACTGAAAATCTGATTTTATTAATCTGGGTTCCCTTGATAACGAGAAAATGTATCGATAATATTGCTAAGTTGCGTTACCGTTTTATCGCATAATCATCGTTTTAACACCCGATTCCTCGAGTTTTTCTTACCATTTTGCAGGTACATCATATATGGAGCTAAATCATGAGTCAAGAGCAAAAGGAACAAAAACAACCATAAAAAGATGAAGAAATGAAGAAACCTGCAATACTGCATAATTTGTTGCACTCACGGTCGTCACCTAGGTGTCACGACCGTGACACCCCAAAAGAAGCAATCACGACCGTGATGACCTTGTCACGACCGTGACACTTAAAATGCAAGGGACACGAGCGTGATGCCCTTGTCACGACCGTGACAAGGGAGAAAGGAGGTTATTTGACTGAGACACGTCAAAACGTTACATGCACCTATTTTCCAGCCACGTTCCTATATTCTCTCAACTGCTCCTACGAGGCCCAATGCAACAAGTCCAAACCACAAGCCCATTAATTGTTCTATAAATAGCTTAAGTTTTATGAACAATGGACAGAGCATTTTTTTATCAATTTCCTGCGGAAGCTCTGCCGAATTATTTTACAACCCTTTTAGTTCAGCATTATTTTCAGTATTCTATTTTTGTTGTATCCAAACCCAACCTATAACAATTTCCAACATCAGGAAATTGTTATAAAATTTACTTGTTTCTAAACCTTCAGAATTTTATTTTATTTTCGATTCCGCCAAATACTCCGAGCTTTCCGGTCTGTGGAAGAAGGAGTCTGCCATTTTATTGTTAACCAGGTTTTTATTATTTGCAATTTAATATTTATGATGTTTGTTTATTTTTCTGCCATGAATATTTTGTTTATTGTTTCTCTGCCTCTGTCTGGTTCAACAAAAATGAGTAGCTAATTACCTTAGGGCGGTATGTAGTTAAAACAAACTTAATCGGTAAAATTAACCATAGGCTTAAAATAATTAATAGCTTAACATTCTGGCTAATACTTTTTATTTAAAATCGACCTTTTCGTTACGAGAGTAAGGAAAGAGTATTAGGTTAGGTCAAGACCACGAGAGTGTGAGATTTTAACCAGATAGCTAAAGTTAGGCATTTAAATTAAATACAGCGAGAGCGCTTTAAAATAAATTAGAATTACTAAGTTTCCAAAAATTATCTCTAAACACTTATGGGCTAGCGAGAGCAGGCATAGGGCTTTAGGGGTAAGATCTGAGATAAGACCACGAGAGTGTGAGTTGAGGGTATTTAAACTGGTAACCTCTACAGAATAGTTTAAGTGAACACCTTTATAAGCCTAAGTTAGATTGACCCGCCTAAGTTAGTATAATTACATACCGACCGCCTTAGTATTATTTTATAAAAACTTAAATTTAATTCCCGCCTTTAATATTTTAAAAACAACAAAAAAATTCGTGACAACCCTTCACCTTAGCTAAACTAGAAGTTCATCTAGAACTAAGTAACCATAGAGTCCCTGTGGATCGATAATCTTAAATATTACTTCGATAGGTTGTGCACTTGCAGTTAAGATACCGCTAGACACATAATTAAATACGTTTTTAGCCCATCAAGTTTTTGGCGCCGTTGTCGGGGACCTTAATTTAGTTACTAGTGCACTTTAGGTAGCATTATCTAGACTAAGGTAACAACTACTTTCTTTTCTTAATCTAAATTTCCGAGTGTATGCCAAGTACTCGCTCTAAAGGCGAAGACTTGCAACCTCTAATCCCAGAATCGGAACGCTTCTTACACGTAAGAAGACGGATATTCGATTATGAAAAAAGTTACAATATTCCAGATCTTCAATTAGATCCGCCTAAACCAGTCGTAACATCAAAGGACGCAGAGATGGCTGAAGAACAGAATCACCCACTCAAGTATTACGCAAGTCCTTCACAAGCTGAACCACATTCAAGCATTGCCGCACCGGCTATCAACCGAAATGATTTTGAACTAAAACCTTCGTTGATATCAGCGGTGCAACAAAATCAATTCGTCGGAAATCCTACCGAGGATCCGAACCTTCATCTTTCGATCTTTGTGCAATACGCAGATACCGTAAAAGCCAATGGAGTTACCCAAGAAGCTATTAGACTACGTTTGTTTCCTTTTTCACTTCGAGACAGAGCAAGAGCCTGGCTTCAATCTCTGCCTTCGAACTCAGTAACTACGTGGGAGGAACTAAAGAGAGTTTTCTTGACCAGATATTTCCCACCTAGCAAGACAGCTATGTTGAGAGCTCAGATCAACGGATTTAAGCAAAGGGAAATCGAATCACTATTCGAAGCTTGGAAACGCTATAAGGATATGCTGAGACTTTGTCCACATCACGGATTAGTAGAATGGATGGTCATCCATACCTTTTATAATGGACTCTTGTACAATACAAGAATGACAATTGACGCTGCCGCAGGCGGTGCACTTATGGACAAAGAATATAATGATGCTTATGCACTTATCGAAAGTATGGCTCAGAACCATTACCAATGGGGAAGCGAAAGAGTCGCAACTGAGAAACCAACAAAAGGAGGTATGTACGAAGTGAGTAGTATGGACCAAGTCAATGCAAAGTTTGACCAACTAAGCCAAAAGATCGACAACTTGGCCATAACACCAACAGCCACCGTGGCTGCAGTAACACCTAACTGTGAGTTATGTGGAGTTCCAGGACATGAAGTTTCTGATTGTCACCTATTGACAGGAATTCCCACGGATCAAGTGAATTATGCTCAAGGAAACCCATACTCAAACACATATAACCCAGGTTGGAAGAATCATCCGAATTTCTCCTATAAGAATAACAATGCTTTATACGCACCAGGTCAAGCACCAGCTACAGCACCAGGATATCAAAAGACTGCTCCTAATGTCCCTAGAAAATCGAACCTTGAGTTGATGATGGAGAACTTTATAGCTAACCAATCTCAAACAAACAAGGACTTATTAAACCAAAACATTCACACTAGTGAGCAGATTAAGCAATTAGTAAGCAAAGTAGATGCATTAGCTACACATAACAAAATGCTTGAAACTCAGATTTCACAAGTAGCTCAACAACAAGCACCTACTGCTGCACCAGCTGGAGTATTTCCTGGACAACCTCAACCTAATCCGAAAGGACATGCCAATGCCGTAATATTAAGAAGTGGCAAGGAACTTGACGGACCTACCGATCCAAGACTTGACAATCCAGCCATGTACCAAAAACCGGATAAACCGACTGAAGTGGTGAATGATCCAGAAGAAAAGGAATATGATAATCAAGAGGTAGTGGAGAAAGAAAAGCCTTATGTGCCTCCACCATCCTATAAACCACCAATTCCGTACCCTCAGAGATTAACCAATTCCAAGACGACGGGTCAGTTTAAGAAATTTGTCGAACTTCTGAAACAGTTGAATATTACCATTCCATTTACAGAAGCGATCACTCAAATACCCTTGTATGCTAAGTTTTTAAAAGAAATCTTATCCAATAAGAAAAAGATAGAGGATAACGGAACAGTTACACTTACTGCTGAGTGTAGCGCCATAATTCAGAATAATATGCCTCCTAAGCTAAAAGATCCAGGAAGTTTCTCTATACCATGTGTAATAGGAAAATTCGTCATTGACAAAGCTCTATGCGATTTAGGAGCCAGTATCAGTGTTATGCCCTTAACGATTTGCAAAAGGCTAGACATGGGAGACCTAAGACCAACTAAAATGTCTGTTCAGCTAGACGATCGCTCAGTTAAATATCCTGTAGGCATACTAGAAAACGTCCCAGTGCGTATAGGACAATTCTACATCCCTACTGATTTTATAATCATGGACATCTCTGAAGACTCCACTACACCTATCATACTAGGAAGACCATTCTTAGCTACCGCCGGAGCTATAATAGACGTAAAAAGAGGAAAGCTAACCTTTGAAGTGGGTGAAGAGAAAGTTGAATTTATTTTAACACAATTCTTACAATCACCAGCTATAGAGGATACCTGCTATCTATTGGACGTAATTGACGAATGTGTAAGCGAAATGGAACTGAAAGAAACTACCTATTCTGAAATAATGAAAATTCAAATCCCTCCGATTTTCAAAGATGATAATTGGCGTGCACCGTATCAAGATGATAGTCTAAGCGAAAGTTTAGCACTTACACCGGATCCCATGCCAAGTAAAGATAAACCTACATTAGGATTAAAAACTTTACCTAATAACCTAAGGTACGAATTCTTAGACATTGAATGTAAAAGACCAGTTATAATAAATTCCAGTTTAGGAACTATCGAAACAAAGAAACTTTTAGATGTCTTAAAGAAATATCCAACTGCATTAGGATATAACATATCTGATCTCAAAGGAATATGCCCTCCAGTCTGTATGCATCGGGTTTTGCTAGAAGAAGATTGCAAAACCTCCAGAGAATCTCAAAGAAGAATTAACCCAATCCTTAGCACTGTAGTGAAAGAAGAAGTTAAGAAACTACTAGATGCCGGAATAATATATCCAATCTTTGATAGTAAATGGGTTAGTCCAGTACATGTAGTACCAAAGAAAGGAGGTATCACTGTTGTGAAAAACGCTCAAGGCGAATCGATATCGCAAAGAGTAGTGACAGGACATAGAGTGTGCATAGATTATCGTAAACTAAATAAAGCCACTCGAAAAGATCATTTCCCACTACCCTTTATAGATCAAATGTTAGAACGATTAGCCAAGCATTCATACTTCTGTTTTCTTGACGGTTACTCAGGATTTTTCCAAATCCCTATCCATCCAGATGATCAAGAGAAGACTACATTCACATGCCCATATGGAACGTTCGCTTATAGACGAATGCCCTTTGGATTATGCAACGCTCCTGCAACCTTTCAAAGATGTATGATGTCAATCTTCGCAGATTTTATAGACAACATCATGGAAGTGTTCATGGACGACTTCTCTGTATGCGGGCAAAGTTTTGAAGGATGCCTATCAAATTTAGAAATGGTGTTAGAAAGATGTGTAAAAGTAAACCTCGTGCTTAACTGGGAGAAATGTCATTTTATGGTCAGAGAAGGAATCGTATTAGGTCACGTTATATCCGACAAGGGAATTGAAGTAGATAAAGCCAAGATCTTCAACCCCCTAAAACAATTCGAGAAATACGAAGCTTTTTAGGACACACCGGTTTTTACCGACGATTCATCAAAGATTTCTCGAAAATCACTAAACCTCTTACCGGTTTATTAATGAAAGACGCTGAGTTCATATTCAATGAAGATTGTCTTAAAGCATTCGAAACTCTAAAAACAGCCCTCATCACCGCACCAATCATGCAACCCCCTGACTGGAGATTACCTTTCGAAATCATGTGCGATGCGAGTGACTATGTTGTAGGTGCAGTTCTAAGCCAGAGGAAGGAAAAGAAACTTCATGCGATTTACTATGCCAGTAGAACCTTAGATTCTGCTCAGATGAACTACGCCACTACTGAAAAAGAATTGTTAGCATTTGTCTTTGCGCTTGACAAATTCCGTTCTTACCTAGTGGGAGCGAAAATAATCGTTTACACAGACCATGCTGTTATCCGATATCTATTAACTAAGAAAGATGCTAAACCAAGACTCTTGAGATGGATTTTACTCTTATAAGAGTTTGATCTCGAAATAAAAGATAAGAAAGGTACTGAAAACGTCGTAGCGGACCATTTATCTAGAATAGAAGGTATTAAACCAGAACAAGTGCCGATTAACGATGATTTTCCGTATGAACAGCTGATAGCACAAATAGGAAGCGACCTAGTTCAGTTAGACATAAATGAACCAGAACCCGTGAAAACAATCCAGACAACTGTAGGACTGCCATGGTACGCTGACATTGTTAACTACCTAGCCGCAGGAGCTCTTCCACCCGATCTAACCTATCAGCAGAAAAAGAAATTCTTTCACAATCTAAAACATTATTATTGGGATGAACCATTATTGTTCAAAAGAGGACCCGATGGAATCTTTCGTCGATGTATTCCCGAAGAAGAAATAGAAGATGTCATTGCTCAATGCCATTCATCTCCTTATGGTGGACATGCAAGCACTTCCAAGACTTGTGCAAAAATCTTGCAAGCCGGCCTATTCTGGCCTAATCTATGGAAGGATGTCCGCATTGCTGTTATAAATTGCGATCGGTGTCAACGCACCGGAAATATTTCAAGAAGAGATGAAATGCCTCAAAAAGGAATATTAGAAGTAGAAATCTTCGACGTCTGGGGAATAGATTTCATGGGACCATTCCCATCATCTTTCGGTAATAGTTACATACTCGTAGCCGTTGATTATGTTTAGAAATGGATTGAAGCTATAGCTTCTCCTACAAACGATACACGAGTAGTAATAAAGCTTTTCAAAAATATAATCTTTCCCAGATTTGGTGTGCCTAGACTCGTCATAAGTGACGGTGGCTCGCACTTCATTTCAAAAATCTTTGACAAATTACTATCTAAGTATGGAGTAAGACACCGTGTGGCAACACCATATCACCCACAAACTAGTGGACAAGTCGAAGTCTCGAACAGAGAAATCAAACAAATCTTAGAAAAGACTGTCGCCATATCTCGGAAAGATTGGTCATCTAAACTTAATGAAGCTTTATGGGCTTATAGGACCGCTTACAAGACACCCATAGGTACTACACCTTTCAAACTAGTTTATGGAAAATCTTGTCACCTCCCGGTAGAACTAGAACACAAAGCTTATTGGGCGATCAAAACTCTCAATATAAACTATAATGCTGCAGGAGAAAAGCGAATCCTAGACATTAACGAATTAGAAGAATTAAGGCTAGATGCTTATGAGAATGCTAAGATATATAAAGAAAGAACTAAGCGATGGCATGATAAACGCCTATCTAGGAAAGAATTTAGTGTGGGAGACGTTGTACTCCTCTTTAATTCAAGACTTAGGCTCTTCCCTGGAAAATTAAAATCTAGATGGTCAGGACCCTTTGAAATAATTAGAGTGTTCCCGAGTGGAGCAATAGAAATTAAGGGTAGGAATAGTGAACCATTCATAGTAAACGGACAACGTTTAAAACATTATCATAAAGTTGAAAATAGAGATTATGCAAATAATCTAAGGCTTTTAGAGTTGTCCACTAATTCCCCTGATTAATCTAAACCTAAGCATTACGTCAGGCTTTTGACGATAAAAACAACGCTTAGTGGGAGGTAACCCATTTACTCATTTAATCATTTAAATCATTTTTTATTTTTGTCATTTATCGTTTTATTCTTCATTTAATTGTTTTGTCATTTTATAGTTTTATTTCATATTACTATTATTGCCTTTAAATTATGCATTTCATTTCCTTATTTTAATCTTATATCACTTTTACAGATTTTCTAAAGTATTTTCCACTTTCCTTCTCCCCCTGATTTGTTTCCTCCATATTTGCACTAACCATGGCTAACCAACCGATAAACCATATGGAAACCAAATTTAGAGGTAGGAACCAAAGAATGAAGTTTGAAGAGTTATCACAGAGGCAAATGGATTTGACCCTGTATCCGGATGATCTGACTATGGAAACCCTAGGTATACATGATAGCATCCTGTACTTGTTTAACCGACTTGGATGGGAGAATGCACTGATTCAACATAAGTTTGTGACTTACCGCGAGCTCACCCTTGAGTTCCTTAGCTCCTTAGTTTACCTACCTGAGCGCGGTTTTGGATTCAGGAAAGGATTTATCAGTTTCCGCCTATTTGGAATAGAATATGACTTTAACCATAAAGAACTAGCTGACTTATTAGGATTCCCTAGTGGACCCTTTGCTTTTACTACCACACAGGTAGAATTGATGGACATTGAGCTAGATTTCTTTTGGGGAACATTAACCGGAAACTACCACCCTGAACCAAATAGCATGAACAATGATGAGATCCATAACCCAGCTCTCCGTTACTTCCATAAGATCCTTGCCCACACCTTCTTTGGAAAAGAAGAAAACATTACCGGAGTATCTAAAGATGAGATATTCATTATGTCATGTTTCACTAATGGACAGCCTGTTAATGGTGTGCCTTTCATGATGCAAACCTTCACCCGAATCCAAGAAGAACCTGAATTACCTATATTAGTAGGAGGTCTTGTAACCATGATTGCTGATGCCTTAGGACTTAGGTACCAATTGAACAGGTGCAACCGTTTAGGTACCATCCGTCCTATGAATCTTAACTTTTGCTTTAATCGCCATATCATAAGGAATTTAGGACATCCACCTTTCGAGTACCTAATCCGGAATGAGGTAGTAACCCTGTTCACACTACCAAACCATGCTAGAGTAAGTGTTCACAATAAGGATAACTGGCTTTATGAGTTAACCCCACCTGATTATCCATCTACTCCTGAAACACCTCAGTCTTACAAGATAAGAGATGATATAATGACTGATGTCGAAAGTGACCCTAAGACACCTCCTGGTTACCATGACATTGACCACACTGACGAAGTTATTGAAACCCCTGAAGTGAATCAAGGAGATTATGCTAACAACTTACAGAATATCATGAACACTCTTGAAGCTTACCAAACTGATATAAATTCATTTAAGGATGAAATTAAGAGCATGCGATTGGACATTATAGGTTTGACTGACATAACCTGTGAACAATTCTATCACTTGAACTCCGCAATCGAAGATCTGAAGAAACACTTTTGAAAATGCTATAAGTGATTTAGTTTATTTTACTTATTGTTTTCGTTTCTAGTTAGTTTTACTTTTGGCAAACAATTTTGTACCGTATTTTCATTTATGTAATTTCATTTCAATTACCATATGCAATGCACTTTTAGTTTACAAATTTTTCCATTTTAATTAATTTATATGCTTTCATTTTATATACTGTTATGCTTGGATTGAATTATTTTCTATAAAAATCTCTCGTGTTATGCAAATATACAAGTACTATATTGAAATTATTTATTATATGGTGTTTATATTAAATATTGAGTGAGAAGTGACCAAAAATTATTATATAAATTATATGAAGCGTAAGAGATAATGTTTCTGGAAATTATTAAAGGAAAATCAACCATCACGATCATCACACCCACCTCACGATCGTGACGTGCTAATTTAGCGTGTCACGACCGTCACCTCCTTGTCACGACCGTGACAACCCTAAATATAGGATTCGTGAGAAACAAAACTGTTTCTTTTCGAAACCTCTTCTTCTTCCTCCTCCATAACTTCCAAAACCACCCATTTTCTCCACCAACTTCTGTAACCTCCCATTACCAAATTAAAACTCATTAACCTCTCCATTATCACCACACCTATCACATTCTCACCTTCTAATATTTATCCGAACCATTATTTCTCTCATTTTATCACTTTTTCACAAAATCAAAAATCCTCATCTCTCACTCTAGTTCTTGCATGCAATGGATGCTATACAATTCAGAGAGGGTGATGCTGGAGAAACCCAAAGAGAAAGATTCATCCGATTCCAGAACCGCGGTGTGCAACCTACACGTTACATCGACACTGAATGTTTGAGAGAGTTGGGAATGCTCAACAGTGTCAAGAACCTGCTTAAGAAGGTTAATTTGTGGGTTCTATGCAGTCAGCCTCAGCCCACATTCGAGTTCCTGACACTGGAATTCCTAAGCTCGTTCCATTACATCACCGGTACCGGTTCTCAGAGTCAACTTACCGGCGTTGCTAAATTCAGATTGTTTGGCCGGGAGTTCGAACTTTCGCAAACAAGGATAGCCGAGTTGCTAGGCTTCGCCCACGGGAATGAAGCTCACCTCCGCGTGCCGGATAATTTTAGTGAAACTGCTTTCACTTTATGGCACGACATAACCAACACCCGTGCCTCAGCCTTCCAAAGCCTTAATGCTACACACATCCACAACCCGGCAATCTGATATTTTCACCGAGTCATATGCAACACCATCTTTGCACGAGAGAGTAACCATAAGCTCAACTCCAAGGAGCTTTTGTTCTTGCACTGCGCTCTAAATGACGAGCCAATCAACGCTGCCCCGTTCATGCTTTCTCACATCCAGGCCATTGCGCAAAGAGGCTCAACCCCATTTTTCATTGGCGGCATTGTCACCACCCTCGCCTTTTAGTTAGGGCTTGGTGACTTGCTCATCAATTTGCCTCGCATCGCCGCAGAATTCCTCACCAAGAGCTATTGCAGGTCCGTTCACTTGATTGCGCAGAGAGAAGATGGCAGGTATAGCCCTGTTGTCCATGGCACTATTTATCACTATATCATTCTGCCGTCTCGTGACCGCATCGACCCATCCAGCCGAGCCAACTGGCTCTTTGTTTTACCAGATGCTGCCGGCCACGCCCCCATTCATGATGATCAGGCCGATCCTCCAGCGGATGAGATGCAGGACGCCATGGATGCAGCTGAGCCTGTCCAGGACATTCCAGAGACATCTACCCGACAGCCTCCTGCACAGGAATTCACTCTTGAGGACGTCCTTCGTGCAATTCATCAGCAAAACCAGATGAACGCCGCACTGGAGCGAAGGCAGAAGGAGAAGTATGATGCTTTACTCCGCACTATTGCAAGCAACCAGACAGCTACTGATGAGAAGCTCGGAGAAATTTTCAGCGAGCTAGAGGCCTTACGCATTGACATCACTGCTGTTACCGGTACCGGTTCTGATCCTGAAGCGACTCCTACCAGACGCTCCCGCACCAGAAGCCGAGCCCGCGGCCCTCAACAGCCTTAGTTTTAGTTTTTGCTTATGTTTGTTTTTTTCATTTTCATAGTTTGTACTGTACTTTTACCGCTATTATATCACAACATTGAGGACAATGTTTGATATAGTGTGAGAGAGGTACCTTTCCTTTTTGCATTTTTCCATTCCGTTATTTTTCCATTCCATAGTATTTCTTTTCGCAAGTTAATGAAACGAGCAATTTTTGTGCTATTTTCTTTAGTTTCGAACTTTCCCCGTTTATTTAGCCATACCGAAAAAAATCTTCAATTATTCGCATTACCCGACTTGCCTACGAAATCGTAATTAGGAAGCTGAGAACGATTCAACAAGACCAATACAATCTTGACACCTTTGACTTCCCACTTAAGCGATTCCATTCTGATTATCGTTACGAGTACACCTTAAGTTTCAGTTCAAAAGTAACCCCTAGTAGTTTATACTAGCAGTCAGCACCGTCTGAACACAAACCACGTGGGGAGCCGATGAATATAAGCGTTTGATGCCTAATCAATAATGATCCTTCATATCTCGATGCAAATGAAAAGAAATTGCACCAAAGTACACGGTCGCATATAAGAAACGAGAAATATGAGAAGGAGTCCATTGCGGGTTGGTTCAGAGGTACTGGTTCTGAACTTGGTAGGGCGTGTGTAAACACCCCAAATTTGCCCTCACCCATTTCACCATGGCTTGTGATCATCCTCATATGCATAAATACAATCATATCATCTCACATTTCATTTTTGGTGCACTGGATAGTTTCTAAGGCATCTGCACCTAGGGTTTGTGATCTGAGCAATCCCAAAGCATCTTGAGCCATTCCAAAGGCAGCCAATCATCTCAGAAGGGTCCATGTGTGTTCTTGTATCATGTTACATCCTCACAGAGTCAAAATTGCAGAGGAATCACAAGAACTAGGGTTTGAGTGGATGCAGAGCCAGGTTGAACTGCACAGTTGACCCAAAATTAGGGTTCTGGTTTCAAAGGCCATAACTCCAAATTTTTTGGTCATTCTTGTTTCCATTGATCTCTATATGGTATAGGTAGTATGCATATCAATTTTCATGAAGAAATTCCATGGGGAAGTCATCTGATCAAGAGTTGACTTTTCAGACAAGTCAGTGCAAAATCAGGGCATCTGAGGCCCCCAGTGACCCAACCAATGGGTGATCTTCATCATTTTGAGTGTATATGATCTTTATTTGATCATGGAAGAAGGTTGAAGTTCATAGAAATCAAGAATTTAGGGTTTTTGCAAATGTTGACTTTTTGGGCATAGTTGACTTTTCAAGAATGCATCATTTTAGGTCAATTTTCAAGCTTTGATTCTTGGTCCAAAAAGGCTTCAAATGGAAAAACTTTGGTCATGAAAGTTGTAGATCTCATCTTTCCCTTTTCAAAAAGTACAAGAACATGATCTAATTCATCTTGGATCAAAAGTTATGGTTTGTTAAAGTTGGCAAAAATCACTAAATTTCAAGTTATGCACTAAATGGAAAACTTGCAAATTCATGTATCAAGCATTCTAGTGACTTCAAAGTGACTTCAAAACTTCATCACATGACCACATATGCCCTAAAAAAACATAATTGGCCCAAGGGATTCTTCATTGTTTGCCTTGATTTTCAAAGGTTCCATAAAGCATTTCCATAAGTGTGCAAAAAGAGGATTCTTGGCAAATCCATGCTTCAAGGAATTATGTGATCACTAGCTGATTTCTCAACATTGCCATGACTAAAAGAAGTGCCATGCCACAAAATTCAGCAAGCATTGTTTCATGTGTATGGCACAAAATCATGAGAAAGTACAAAGTTGTCAAGTTGCAAAAACTAGCATAGCTTGTCATCCACATGTTGCAGTCAGCCACAAGCAATCCAAGGGCTCTCCTCAACCCTAGCTGGAGCAAGACAAGACTTGAACCTGCTGCTGCCATGACCCATACTCTCAATGACACAAAATTGACCTTTTTGCAAAAGACTCCCATACTCTTGGCACAGTACACAGCCACCCTACTAACCTGCCTCACAGTCTATCCACACAAGTTGGAGACAATATAGCTAAGCATTGAGCATTGAAGCTGGCCAGAACACAACATTCACAAAAACTCACCACATTGCATTTTCTATCGAATCTGCCTCCACAGCCAAGAAACACTCAAACTTTCTTCATCATCCAACTCAATACACTCCATAGGCCTCAAACCACCAAAGCTCAAGCCTGAAACAAGCCTGACCTAAGCTCCACCATTCTTCACCCTCAGAACCAGTTCTCTTCGAATCTCACAAGCCAGCCATCAAACACCTCATCTTTCTTCACCAACAAGTCAATCACACTCAGAGGAGTCCAAACCACCCATTACACTGACCTAAAACAGCCTGTACACCAAGGTCATTCTCTGCTATATCAGTTTGGTAACCCTTGAAATAGCTTGCTAAACTTCATTCCAAGCCTGCCATTAGCACCAGGGGAGTCATTGGAGCTAGCTTGCATCAAGAAACTGCTCTGAAAGCCCAGAAACAGGAGTTGTCACCTCAGGTATGGTCATGAAACTTTCCTCTCAAAGCTTGGTTTTTAAGTTATAAATTGATTATTCATGTCTTGCTGGTCATGGGGTTGGCTTCAGAATCAAAAATGAGTGAAAACTGAGCTTGTATGGTCCCTCTGAATTTTTGCCCGTGAATTTCTTTCCTTTCGATTCCTTTGATTCTTGGTGCATAAATGTTGTTTGAGCTTGGATTCGTGACCTAGGAGGTTAGAGGATCATTTGGGTGTGCTTGATTTGTAGAATAGTTGCTTGATTCGTGTTCTAGGGTTTTTGTGCAACCGGAGAAGATGACCGGAGCTCCTCTCCGGTCACCTGAGGGTGATTAACCCTAAACTCAGGTCATTATGGCCATTTGAATGATGAGCGTAGGATCTGTAGACTTTGTTGACTTCCCGCTGCTTTGAATGGCCCAGATCAATCCCATTAACCCTAATCCACGTGTTAGGCTTAATTAATCACAATTTAATTAATTAAGTCAGAGGCTGTGTGGACCCTTGGATCTGCGCGCCAGTCAACCATCCCTAGCCTAGTTTGAATCTCCACCTTAGGATTAGATTACTTTTCACTTAACTCAGATTAAATCAATTTTATTTTCATTTCTTTTCATTAAATTTGTACAATTAATTTAAAATAGGTAAAAATTCATAAAAATTATGAAACTTTTTCTTTAAGGTTTTATTAATTTTTATGACACAAAAATATTTTTATTTTATTTTTTATCATTAAAAAAGTATTTTTAAATATTTAAAAGATTATTTTTAATTGATTAATGGGAATTAATTAATTAAAAATACTTTTAGGTATTTAAAAATTACAAAAAAATTCATGAAATGTTCTAAGACATTTAGAAACATTGTCCAACCTTTAAACCAAATTTCTTTTCTGATCTTGATGCATTTTAAGAATTTTTCATTGAATTAAATCATATTTTGTGCATTATTTTGATCATGGATTCAAAAATTCATTCCTGCCAATTGGTGAAGGTTGAGACATTGATTCTTCTTGCATTGTCTTTTGTTTTGCATGTATTTCCTAGGATAAAAAGGCCATGATTTGTTCTTGCATTTTCAAATTGTTTGGCATTTGTTTTGTTAAGAACCCTAAAAAACCCTAATATCTTGTAAAATTCATATCTTGAGATTGGTTGAGAGTTGAGAGCTCCCCTTTGGGCAGTGGTTCACTATAGGCCTAGGGTTTCTTTGGATGCCATTTTCCATTTTTTATCATAAGGTTTACTTCTGTTTTGGGTTTTTGTTTGATGTTTGATTCATGAACCCTAATTTGGGCTTTCTTTTGCATCATTCTTACATTCTCTTGCATAACATGACTTGTCTTTGCATTTTGTGCATGCTTGTGATTCATTTGACATCCTAAGACATGTAGGAAGCATATTTGATCATTGCATTACATGTTTGCCATGTCATTTGTCTTGTATGATTCATAACTTTTCATACTTGTTCATGCTCCTTAGCTTGCATCACTTGCATTCATGATCTTGTATGAACATCCCCATTGTCTTGCCTCATGTTTGCAGCACCTCATAACATCATAATCATCATCAACATGCTTCTGGTTTTGCTTAGCATCATATCATTTCATCTCATCTTGCATTGCATTGCATTTTCTTTCTAACATTTCAGGTGGTAAGTAACTTGGGAAGTGAATTTGCCTTCACTTCTCATAACTTTTCTTTTCATCTCTCTTGCATCCATTGCTGCATTTCTATTTGTGTATGAGTTTGAGCTTGCTCATTCTTGCTTCTCCCACTTTCTTTCTTCAAGTGACTTGTCTTCTTGAATGAAGCAAGTCACTTTGCTTCTCTTGATCTTGTTCATCTGCTTCCTGGTGGCTCCTCTGAAGATTGTTCTTGGAAACCTCACAAACCTTAGGAACAACCAAGCATGATAATGAATTAGGGTTTTGATTAGTATCCCCTCTTAGTCTTACCTTTGTGTCTCTCTTTGAGTCCTCTCTTCTCACCTCATAATCAGGGACTAAACCCTAAAGGCTTTAAGACTTTGTGATTAAGCTTATGCCTGCATCCTTCTCTTAGGATGGAGTGTATAACTTTAATCCTAAGTTTTGAACCCTTAAGGTGTTTAAATCTCTTAATCAATCCACTTAATAAGTATCAAGACTTCACACTTGTAACTTGGGCCTTGCATTAGGGTTCTAATTCTTCCTTAATTGGTTAAGAAGGACTAACCCTAGTGTTAATGGACAAGTCCCCCTCAAGTTGTCTTACAAACAATAAAAATCACTTCATCATCATATCATTAAGTAAATCCACTTAATCAAAGGCTTGTTTTGTCATGGGTTTAATCCCTAATCATGGATTAAGTTGAGGAGTTTTTCTCAACTTAAACATTCTCATCTATTATCCTTCTTTTAGGATGGTGTAATGAGTCTGTTTAATTCTTGATAATGGCTTAACCTCATTACTCAACACTAAACAAAAACCCAAAAACATCTAAATAATCACAAGTAGGTTAATGATCTTAATCCTACATCAAAGGGTGATTAAGTGTGAGAATCTGACTTCACACTTAAGGTAATTCTCATTACCCCTAATCAGAGGGAGGATGTGATGAGTTTACTAACCCATTGGTTTAGACTTAAGCTCATTATCTTATGACAAAAATCCAAAAAGAAATAAAAGACTGAAAACTCAAAAACAAACAATAATCGTCTCCTCCGGGATTCTTTTCTCATCATCTTCACTCACAATCGAGAACTTGCTTCTTCCGTCTAATGCAAGACAGTTTGCATCTGTGCCAGACAGATCATACACTTGAGCATAGACAAGCAAGCAGTTCACAGTCAATTCATTTCCAGTCTCTTTGGGTCGAACTACGGTGTTCTGACTTCCTCATTGCACGAGAGGATACGTAGGCATAACTTAACAGTTATCGAACAAAAGTCTCTGTCTATTCCCCCTCCTTCCAGCTTCATTTTTATAGCCTCATGATCATGAGCATACTCTTTCCTTACACTGACACTTCATATTACACTTCACTTCTTTACACTGACACCTGTACATTCTTTTCCAGCTATTTTACACACAGATTGCACTGACACTACCCCTTTAAAACACAAATCTTTCAAGCGTGGATCCCGTCGAGTACGGCGGACAATCTGGGTGCTAATACCTTCCCAGGTTGTAACCAACCCCCTTTCTCAGTCTCTCTGGTTCGCAAACCGTCTTATCCATCTTTTTCTAGGCTTATGCAGCATTGCCTTTCCTCCGGGATAAAAATGCCTAGCTGGCGACTCTATTCATTCTCCAGTGAGTTCACGGCTGTGTGTTCTCATTGTCCCTTTCCCCTCGCCGACCGTTCGCGCTTGTACCGGGATGCAAATCTTCGGGAGCGACAGCTTGGCAACTCTGCTGGGGAACCTTATACTGCAACCAGGGCTTCTGGTTCTTTTTGTGGGTTCCTCCTAGCGCTTGTTTGATTTGTGTTTACTGGGGTGTTATGTGCTTGTATTTATTTTTGTTTATTGCTTTATGTACAGTTACTTTACTGCTTTCTTTACTGCATTTATATATCATACTGTCATTGTTGCTGGCTGGATCTGGTTGTTTGCCTTGGTGGGTGGGTGATTCATTGAGAGCTAAGGTCCTATACCTGGGACCTGAGTGACACCTAGGCTAGAGTGAATCATATTCTTTCCCATTCCATTTCGGTCTGGTGCGGGAATATGAAACACGGTTCAGATATGGGTTTCTTCTTGAGAACTCTGTGTTGCAGATTTCCTGCAATGCTAGGGCTATCTGGGAAGCCTGCTAAGTCTGGATGACCTTTTAGTACTGACCTTCAGAAACTGAGGTGAATTAGAGGAGGAATTGTTATGGTTATTGTGAACACTGTACCTCCGGGTTAGAAGTGTTTACACTTCTCATAACTGATCCAAGTCTGAGGATCCTTGTTCTAGATCACCACCTGTGAGGGGGGTTGGGCTGTTTACAGGTTTGCAGGTACCTTGACCTCAGAATACCCTGTTACTTTGACTTTGTTAAGAATGCTCCATGTTGGATAGTTCTTGTGATTCTAAAACCCTGGACATGTGGCTCTTTATTTGAGTCCCCTACCTTGGTTACTGGATTTATAGACCTCCATCTGGAATTCTTGAACACACATGGATCTATACCAAGGCAGTTGATCAGATCCAGCTCAGTCACAAACCCTTGCATTTCATTTTGCATACATACTCATTGCATCATATTAACATATGCTTATTTGTGTTTCAGGGTATCCACATTCATCTGGTTTTGGTTTTGACCCCATCTGCAGTTTTGACCTGTCTCCACCAGTACTTGCTTCAGCTTGTCAGCTATACTTCAGTTACTTGCACCAGCCAATCAGTGGTTCATTCTTTCAGCATCTTCATCAGCACTCTACTCAGTCCTCAGCATCATGGCTCCAAAGAAAAGCAACATCACCTATCATTTCTTCCAACCAGACTTGTCAGACATCAGGAGGATCCAAACCCTGATCACTCCAGATCACATACCCTTGTTCAGGGAGAGTCATGGGGATATACTGGACATGGTTATGGATCTGGACCCTTCTCAGAGGAGCCTCATCCACACCTGCATTCAGTTCTATGATCCTCCATTGAGATGTTTCACCTTTCAAGACTTTCAGTTGGGTCCTCTTTTGGAAGAATACTCATATTTGGTTGGTTTGCCTATCAAAAGAGAAATCCCATTCAACCCTGAAATGGTCTTTCCTAGCAATGGAGAGATAGCAAAAGCTTTGCACCTGGAACCTGTATTGGTTGAACAACACATGACATCTAAAGCTGGGATCCCTGGTTTTCATCTTGACTTCCTGATTTCTCAAGCTAGTTTGAAGGCCTCCCTGGGGGAGTGGAAAGCTGTTTGTGCATTGTTGGCCTTAAGTGTATATGGAATTGTGTTGTTTGCAGACGAGCCTCGATTCATCAGCAAGAATGCAATTCACTTGTTCATCCTGAAGAACCCAGTGCCAACCTTGTTAGGAGATCTCTACTACTCAGTGCATCAGAGGAATGAGAAGCAGAGGGGTAAGTTAGTGAGGTGTTGTGCTCCACTATTCCATGCTTGGCTTCTCAGGCATCTGCCCAGGACAGATGCATTCCTAAATCCTCATCAGCAAAGCAACTGGGCTAAGAGGCTCACTACTCTCACTTCAGCAGACATCAGATGGTGCACTCAGAGCACCAAGGGAAGAGATATTATCACAAGCTGTGGACACTTTCCCAATGTGCCTTTGGTAGGAGTTAAGGGAAGTATCAATTACAACCCTCTGCTGTTCAAGAGGCAGTTAGGCTATGCACTGGTCCATGCTCCTAGGGTGCAGGATTTGGTCGAGACCCTCTACTGTGAGAACAAGGTTAACTTGGCTGTTGTTAGGCAGGCTACCTGGGCCTGGGATCATATTCAAACCAAGGGAATCACCATTCTGGGGAAGTGCAATAATGTGGCCTCAGCCCAATATCATGAGTGGTCCTATGCCAGGGCCCAATTCTCTGGATTGCCCTTCACCATAGAAGACAGGCCTGAGTCATCTTCAGCACCACCCCCTGCTACTATCAGTCTGGAAGAGTTTGAAAGCCTGAAGGAAAGGAATGAGAAGTTATCTCAAGCCTTACAGAAGACCCTCCGGGAGAGAAGTGAAGGTGTGAGGGAGATTGAAAGATTGGAGAAGTTGAGGTTGGAACACTTGATCAAGATTGAGAAGTCTGGAGAATATATCAACAAGTCTAAAGCTGGTGAGCAGATTCTGAAGAATGCTTGTAAAGAAGCCCAGTTTCAGAGAGCAAGAACGGACTTGTATTTGAAAGAGAGTCAGGCCAGGTGGGTCCGGATCACTGAGGCCCGTATTCTAGAAGACAAGAGAGTTCAGGACAAGATGGAGCAGATGGAGAAGGCCCTGGCAGCAGCCCAGGAAGAAATATCAGAGCTGAAAATCAAAGCAGGATTGAAGAGGTCTAAGGACCAAAGTCAGAGCAAGAAATTGACTGCAGCTGTTGCAACAAGAAACCTTCTCATCAGAAGTCTCACGGAGCGTCCGGCTGATCCGGTGACCGAAGCACTTCTCAAGGAAGTTCGTGAGGATGAATTTGGCCTTGGAGTTTGATCATTTGCTTGTTGTTGTTCCTTTTCCTTGTACTTTTGCTCTTGTGATGTATTTTGGCCCCTTCGAGGGTTTGTGTTGTAAAATGAACAAATTATATTATTTCACCTTTGTAATATATTTGTGTTAGTTTCTATCTGGGTTCACATCAAAAGCAACTTCAACAGCATCATCATCAAGGGTCTGGAAGGGTCAAAACTGAAGACCAAACCGGATACCTTGAGAGCAAATAAGCACAACTGCATTGCATACTAACCTTTCTGTTTGTTTTGTAGGTTTTGTTCTTATTGTTACTAACCTCTGTTGTAAACCTCAGGAATTATTGCTCGCCGCCGGGTATTTCCTCTCAACAGGCCTCACAGGTACCCAACTAGAAACAACCTTCCGGGAATTCAGATGGATCAAGTTCAACAAGATCTTGCTGATGTCAGAAATCAGCTAGCCAATGAAAGATTGGAGATGAGAACACAGATGACGCAGTTCATGGAGGTTATGAACAACATGGCTCAGAGTCAGGAGAGACTGAGGGCTATGGTTGAGAGGCAAAATCCAGAGGAGCCTCATGTAGGGACTGCAGGCACCAGTAATAATGAAAGGGTGCAACCACATGTGAATCCCCCTGTGTTTGGTCCACATCTACATCCTGAGATTAATATCCCTGCAAACATCCAAGGGACAGCCACAGCAGCCAGGGTACTTCAAGAAGATCCTCAGGAGGACCAATTTACAGTAATGGGTGCCGGAGAGGATGCTTATGATAGGAGATTGGAAGAGATAGCTGAGAAGTTGAGATCACTGGAATCTCAAAACTCTTTGGGGTTTGACGTCATGGACATGGGTTTAGTAGAAGGGGTCAGGATTCCCCACAAGTTCAAGCCTCCATGTTTCGAAAAGTATAATGGGACTTCATGCCCCCGGACTCATTTGCAATCATTTCTGGGAAGGCTGAAGGCCTATACAATGGATGAGAAATTGTGGATGTTCTATTTTGAAGATAGTTTGACAGGAGCATCGAGGGAATGGTATTCCCACTTGACAAGGGCAACTGTAAGATGCTGGAAGGACCTGGCAGAAGCCTTCATCAGACAGTATCAGTATAATCTAGATATGGCACCCAACAGGACTCTCCTAATGGGAATGTCACAGTCGTCAAGGGAAAGTTTCCGAGAATACGCCCAAAGATGGAGGCAATTGGCTGCTGCCGTTCAACCCCCAATGTCTGAGAGAGAAATGGCAGACATGTTTATGAATACCCTTCAGGGAACCTATATTGATAGGCTAGCTGCCTTCTCCTCCACCAGCTTTGCAGATGTTGTCATAGCCGGGGAGAGAATTGAAAGCCTGTTGAAAATGGGTAAAATTTCTGATAACGGTGCAAGCTCGTCCAGTAATACAAGAAAGCCTTTTGCAGGCCCGAGAAGAACTGGCGAGGCCAATGCCATCCACACCAACAGGGGTAGGCCCCAATATGCTCAGAGGTCAATAGCAGCAATCACTATCCCTGCTCCAGCTCATCCTCAGCCAGTCTATCAACCTCCTCAACAAAACTTCCAACAACAACCTCAGTATCAGCAGAATCAGTATCCTCCAAGGAACTTCAACAATAACTCCAACAACAACAATCAACAGAGGCCATTCCAACAGAGGCCCTCCCAAGCTAATAGAGTGATCGACCCGATCCCAATGCCGTATGCTGCCTTGCTGCCACAGCTTCTGAAACTCAACCTAGTTGAGCTAAGAACGTTGGCACCTCCGGATCCCAACAGTCTACCAAGAAACTATGACTCCAACGCTAGGTGTGCTTTTCATTCAAACGCACCTGGTCACAGTACAGAAAAATGCAGGGCTCTGCATATGAAGGTACAAGACTTGGTAGACTCCAAGGCTCTGAATTTTGCACCTCCGCCCAACGTCAATAAAAACCCTATGCCAAACCATGGTGGTCCTCGAATTAACGCTATTGAAGAAGACCAACCGTCTTATTTAATAACCAGTGTGGATCAGATCCGAACACCATTGGTGGAAATCAAAGCTCAACTCCGTGAAAACCAGATATTTCCGGGGTGTGAACTAGGGTGCCCCTACTGCAATATTTCATGGAATGGGTGTGAGGACCTGAGGAATGGCATTGACAGCCTTATTCAGAGTGGCTTGCTACAGATCACTACATCATTTCCGACAAATCCGGCAACTTCATCAACAACGGTTTCAGAACCTCCTACAACTGCAGCAACTATTGTTCCAAACAATTCATCAGCACCATCAACAAGTACTTCACCTGTCCTTCCAAATGATCAGTTTACAACAGTTTCTCCTGCTACAACTTCAGCTTCATTCCATTTCGAATCTCCATCAACAACAACAACAGTCCTTCCAACAGAACCTCCTACAACACCAGCAATCAATCATGAAGATGTCTCTACCGTCACCATATTCTACGATCCTGAAAATAATTCCGCTTACCATTCAGAAGGTGCTGCTCCCACTAGAGCACCAGTTACAATCTTTTATGATCCACAAACAATAACAGTCCCTTCAGCAGCAGCAATTAGCCCAGTTACCGTCACGGTGCCTGGACCTGTACCATATGAAAGCGATAGGGCCATCCCTTGGCACTATGGCTCTGACTTGTATTGCGAAGGAAAAAGAATCACTCTTGAAACATCAGCACCTACACCACAAGTAGATAATGTGGGGGGAGGCGGAGGCTTCACTCGAAGCGGACGTCTCTTTGCTTCACAAGTTCAAAGACCTACTGCCGAAGCAGAAGCTGCTGCCAAGGCAAAAGGAAAAGGCCCGGTGCAGGAAGATCCAGCTGCCAAAGAAGCCCTGAAGACTCCATTTGATCAGGAAGTTGATGAGTTTATGCGAATCATCAAAAAGAGTGACTACAAAATTGTGGATCAGCTTCATCAAACGCCATCCAAAATCTCCATCCTCTCTCTGCTTATGTGCTCCGAAGCCCATCGGAATGCACTACTGAAAGTACTGCACGCAGCTTACGTGCCCGAGGAGATTACTGTCAACCAATTGGAAACCGTTGTTGGAAATGTTACTGCTAGCAATGGGCTAGGGTTTACCAATTCTGACCTGACAGCGGATGGCCGTAACCACAACAAAGCCTTGCACATAACCCTGGAATGCAAAGGAGCTGTCCTTTCTCATGTGCTGGTGGACACAGGTTCTTCCCTGAATGTCTTGCCAAAGAAGGCTCTGGTGAAGCTTGGATATGATGGATTGGCATTGAGGCCCAGCAACCTGGTAGTAAGAGCCTTTGATGGTTCGAAGAGATCGGTTCTGGGAGAGGTCGAGCTGCCTGTGACAATTGGCCCACAGACTTTTAAAACTATCTTTTATGTGATGGACATTCAGCCCGCCTACAGCTGTTTGTTGGGTAGACCCTGGATTCACGCCGCCGGCGCAATAACGTCTACCCTTCACCGAAAGTTAAAATTTGAGTGGGAAGGTCAAGTTGTCACAATCTGTGGAGAGGAGGACATTTTCGTTAGCCATCTGGCTACTTATAAGTATATAGAAATGGATGGAGAGATCCATGAAACAATGAGCCAAGGTTTTGAAGCCTTGAACGTCAATGAAGCATCTGCTGTATCTGGTACTCCAATGTCATCTTATCAACAAGCCCGGAAGGTTGTTGAAGAAGGAACTGCCCTAGGCTGGGGCAAGGTCTTAGCTGTGGAAGAGAAGAAGGACAAATTTGGGTTGGGTTACAAACCAACTCAACATCAAGCAAAGGCTGCTGCAGAGCCCGGTTTTGTCAGTGGGGGGATGCTTACCCCCGATGCTATCAACTGTTTGGAAGACGAGCTGGAAGAGGAGCGCAATCTGGAGAATTGGATTCGTCCGAAGATCCCGGGGAGCAGTGTCTCGAACTGGTCTTCCCAGGAAATTATAAGTGTTACTCGAGCAGAGTAATTATTATTTCCTGTATTTTTATATAGCATGCATCCAAGTCTTGCATCTTGCCCAAGATGACAAGACTCATTTTGTAACCAGGGCCATCTGTACTTTTGTGCAAACAAGATTAAATTAATGAAATATCAGACAATCTTTTTGCAAACGAGTCCTTTTCTTTTATGCTCACTGTTTTTTCCATTTCTCTTTTTGTACAAAAATAAATGGCGGTGTTTTCAAAATGATAACTTCATCTCACTTTTTTCTAAAGCAAGATTAAAATCAATCACTAAAATGAACCAACTTAACCCTTGCAGAGAGTGCCTTCCTGACAGCACCGACAACAGCTCGGCTATGACATCGTATGACTTTGACAATCCAATCAACCAAGCTGATGAAGGGGTTGATGAAGAGTATGAGCTTCCTGAAGGGCTAGCCAGGTTGTTAAGACAAGAGGAAAAGGTTATTACTCCTCATCAGGAGGAGATTGAAGTGATTAATCTTGGTACTGAGGAAGACGTGAGAGAAGTCAAAATCGGGGCCTGCCTGCAAGACTCAGTGAAGAGACAACTGACAGATCTGCTTCAAGAGTATGTTGATGTGTTTGCTTGGTCGTATCAAGATATGCCAGGGTTGGACACCGATATAGTTGTGCACAAGCTGCCTTTGAGGGAAGAATGCCCACCAGTGAAACAGAAGCTGCGCCGAACTCGCCCAGACATGGCTATGAAAATCAAAGAAGAGGTACAAAAGCAATGGGACGCCGGGTTCCTTGCTGTGACTAGCTACCCGCCGTGGGTTGCTAACATAGTACCTGTGCCTAAGAAGGATGGCAAAGTAAGAATGTGTGTTGATTACCGGGATCTGAACAGAGCCAGCCCGAAGGATGATTTCCCATTACCTCACATTGACGTATTGGTGGATAACACGGCTCAATTCTCGGTATTCTCCTTCATGGATGGATTTTCAGGATATAATCAGATCAAGATGTCACCTGAAGACATGGAGAAGACAACATTCATTACACCTTGGGGCACTTTCTGTTACAAAGTGATGCCATTCGGACTGAAGAATGCTGGTGCAACATACCAACGGGCTATGGTGACATTATTCCACGATATGATCCACAAGGAAATAGAATGTTATGTGGATGACATGATCGCCAAGTCCCTTACAGAGGAAGATCACCTGGTAAATCTGCTCAAGTTATTCAAGCGTCTGAGGAAATACCAATTGAAGTTGAACCCCAACAAATGCACATTCGGGGTGCGATCCGGTAAGCTGCTGGGCTTTATTGTAAGCGAGAAGGGGATTGAGGTTGACCCAGATAAAGTCAAAGCTATTCAAGAAATGCCTGCACCTAAAACTGAGAAAGAAGTTCGAGGGTTCTTAGGTCGATTGAACTACATCTCACGGTTCATATCTCACCTCACAGCAACCTGTGAACCCTTATTCAAGCTGTTAAGAAAGGAACAAACGGTCAGGTGGAACGAAGATTGCCAGAAGGCTTTTGACAAGATCAAAGAATATCTGCAAGAACCTCCAATCCTTATGCCGCCAGTTGAAGGAAGACCTCTGATCATATACTTGACAGTATTAGAAAAGTCAATGGGGTGTGTGCTGGGCCAGCATGACGAGTCTGGTCGAAAAGAGTATGCAATTTACTACCTAAGCAAAAAGTTTACCGACTGTGAACAGCGTTATTCACTGCTCGAGAAAACTTGCTGTGCTTTAGCGTGGGCTGCTCGCCGACTGAGGCAGTATATGTTGACCCACACTACCTTATTAATCTCAAAAATGGATCCAGTTAAGTACATTTTCGAGAAGCCAGCTCTTACCGGACGGGTTGCAAGATGGCAGATGATTCTCACAGAATACGACATACAGTACACATCTCAGAAAGCCATCAAGGGCAGTGTACTATCTGAATATCTTGCTGAGCAACCCATTGATGACTACCAGCCAATGAGGTTTGACTTCCCTGATGAAGACATCATGTTCATTAAAGCAAAAGATCACGAAGAGCCTATTCACACTGAAGGGCCTGACCCGGAGGAAGAATGGACTATGATGTTTGATGGGGCTGTTAACATGAATGGCCGTGGTGTTGGCGCAGTACTCATTACACCTAAAGGAATTCACATGCCTTTCTCGGCGAAACTCACTTTCAACTGCACTAACAACGAAGCTGAATACGAAGCTTGCATTATGGGTCTTGAGGAAGCCATTGACCTCAGGATCAAAACATTGACCGTATTCGGAGATTCAGCTTTGGTAATCAATCAAACCAACGGGAAATGGTACACCCACCAAGATCATCTGATACCTTACAGGGATTATACAAGGAGGTTACTGACTTTCTTCACAACAGTCAAGCTTGAGTATATCCCTCGGGACGAGAATCATTTTGCGGATGCATTGGCTACCATTTCATCCATGATCAAAGTTCAGACTGCTAACTTTGTACCTCAGATTTCAGTATCGAGACTTGATAGACCAGCATATGTATTTGCGGCAGATATTGCCAAAGATGATAAGCCTTGGTTCCACGACATCAAGTGCTTCTTGGAGGATCAGACATACCCACCTGGGGCATCTTCCAATGATAAGAAGACCTTGAGAAGGCTTGCTGGAAGTTTCTTTCTGAACGCTGATGGGTCTTTATACAAAAGGAACTTTGATATGGTACTCCTCAGATGCGTTGACAAGACGGAAGCAGATTTGTTGATGCATGAAGTGCACGAAGGCTCTTTTGGTACCCATGCAGGAGGGCATGCCATGGCTAAGAAGTTGTTAAGATCAGGCTATTACTGGATCACGATGGATGCAGACTGTTGTGCTTACGCCAGAAAATGCCACAAATGCCAGATCTATGCAGATAAGGTGCATGTGCCTCCCAATCCTTTGAACATCATGTCTTCACCCTGGCCCTTTGCCATGTGGGGCATTGATATGATTGGCAAGATTGAGCCAACTGCTTCGAACGGCCACAGATTCATCCTGGTCGCCATCGATTATTTCACGAAGTGGGTTGAAGCAGCCTCATATGCAAATGTTACAAGACAAGTGGTAGCCCGATTTCTGAAAAGAGATATCATCTGTCGGTATGGAGTGCCCGAGCGAATCATTACTGATAATGGTTCCAACTTAAACAATAAAATGATGGCAGAATTATGCCGGGACTTCAAGATTCAGCATCACAATTCTTCTCCTTACAGGCCAAAGATGAATGGTGCTGTAGAGGCGGCAAATAAGAATATTAAGAAGATTGTGCAGAAGATGGTAGTCACCTACAAAGACTGGCACGAAATGCTGCCGTTTGCCTTGCATGGGTACCGCACGTCAATCAGAACATCCACTGGGGCAACACCGTATCAACTTGTGTATGGTATGGAAGCGGTCCTACCTGTTGAAGTTGAATTGCCCTCTCTACGGGTATTGATGGATGTTAAACTGAGTGAAGCAGAATGGGTTCGGTCCCGATACGAACAACTGAGTCTGATCGAAGAGAAAAGATTGGCTGCAATCTGCCATGGGCAGTTATATCAGAAGAGAATGAAGAAAGCCTTCGATCAGAAAGTCAGGCACCGAGAGTACCAAGTAGGGGATCTTGTGTTGAAAAGAATCCTCCCTCCTCATACAGACCACAGGGGCAAATGGACTCCAAATTATGAAGGACCATTCGTTGTAAAGAAAGTTTTCTCTGGTGGAGCACTGATGCTCAGCACCATGGATGGTGAAGACTTCCCGTCCCCTGTAAATTCAGATGCAGTTAAAAAATACTTCGCATAAAATGACCCGCTGGACATAAAAACAGAATGTAAGTCCAGGCAAAAATAGGGCATCCCGGCGAGTCAAAAACAGAATAAAGGACTCGGGCAAAAGTAAGGGAAATAAATAAAAATGTACACCCGCTGAGTTGAAAAGCCGCATTGGACAGCTCAGGCAAAAATGGGTATCCCGATGGATTGAAAACCTGAAAGGGCGATCCATGCAAAATAAGGGAATAAGTGAACAACTGCATTCTGAACTCGTCTGTATCACCTACAACTTGGTAAGCTTCCAAAGGATCAAGCTTCAATCAGAATCGACTCTCTCCAGAAAGCAAGACGAGAAGAACGTCATTGTCATACGAGTCATAGCAGGAGAGGAAGCTCTTCAAAGCGTCGTCAGCATCGCCAGCATTTTGTTTCTCAATTTGTGACAATCTCCTCATTTCAGGAGATTTGTTTCTTTGACTGTATCTTTGCCAATTCAGGGCACATGAATTAATAAAATCAGATCTCCAGTCATGTCTCGTTTTTTACATTTATGTTTTGCAAAGAGTCGTCTGATATCTCTAAAAATACAATTGCATAAGTACAGATGCCTTTCTCTAAGAATGAAAACACATGCTTACAGGGAATGTGATTATTCTCAGAAGTACTTAACTCCTATGACGGAATCCAGTAAGGGATACCTCGGGACCTTTTGTACGTTTCCTTATCTTTGCAGGATTGCAGGTATCCAGAGCGCAACCTGGGGAATGCAGGTTACGTCTCAGCAAGTAGGCGAATCATTATCAACTTGGCCTATCTTCCACATGGCACTAGAAGGTGCTCATTTCCCCGGCTGATTTGCTCCCCATTGCTTCCCCCAGCAAAGTGGCCAGGTCAACAAACAGGTTTAACACTCAGGATGCTATATCCCCAACTGAGTTGCCTCTCAATTCCCCAGCCGAGTTGCTATTCTTTCTCAGCAGAATGCAGAAATCAGGGAATCATCTCCCCACAGAGTTCCAGCCTCTATCCAGAAGAGCAACGCATGAAGAGATCACAACAGAGTGAAGAAAGCTTCTACAAACCCCAGCTGGGTCCCGTATTACAAGGATATGTCAACCAGTGACCCGTGTCCCCAAGCAGATATATCATTAGATCTATCAATGATCTCATCCCCAGCTGGGATGTTCACTTCAGGCGGATCAACCAGAGATCTTCGCAGCAATGGGATCCAAATCCCGGATCGGTGCCTCTTTGCGTAATCATAGCATTCGCATCATACTATCCCCCAGAGCGTAGCATTCCGTCTAATACGGAACATTACGGCAAAAAAATCAAATGCATAGCATAATCATAAGTCATGTTGTGAATTAAACGCTTGTGAATAATAAACTGTTCATCATCATTGTACAAACATCCCCCAGAATCCCCACCAGAGCCCCAGCAAAAGCAGCTGCCTCTCAAATCACAAACACCAGTATATACACCTTTTGGCACCCGTCCGTGTCATCTTTCCCCAGTAAGGTCGCCTGAACACCCTTTACAAACAAATCACCCTCATTACAGATACGTCCCGACACCCATCCGTGTCATATCCCAACAGAAAGACAAAGACATCCTCTTTGCACTCACATACCTTATATACGCCCTTTTGGCACCCGTCCGTGTCATATCCCCAGCGCAGTCGCCTAGACTTTGTATAGCAGATACTTGTTCATATTATACTTTTCTCTTTTGGCACTCGTCCGTGTCACTCTCCCCAGCAGTTAAACACTCATCTATACAATACAATACTCACTACTCATGGTACGCTTATACAGATACTCGTCCGTATCTTGTATACATTATCACTCATATCCCCGCAGATTCGACAGTAGTCCTTGTTCTTTGTTACCCAGTTGGTACTCGTCCGTACCATCATCTCAGAACATTGCGTCTAGTGTTTGTTTCTACATGGTACTCGTCCGTATCATAGTCTTAAGGATGCTCGTCCGCATCTTTGATCCATACACCATGTAAAACACTTATGTCTTCCTGAATATAGATACTCGTCTGTGTCTACTATTCCCCAGAAGAGTCCCTTCAGATACAACACTCGTCCGTGTTCTCTGTTAACCAGTTGGTACTCGTCCGTATCTTCATCTTTGAACATGTGTCAGTTTGTTTCTACATGATACTCGTCCGTATCATAGTCTTAATGATGACCGTCCGCATCTTTAATCTATACACAATACCAAACACTTATACCTTTTGCTTCTCGGATGTAAACGCTCGTCCGTGTTTACTATCTCCCCAGTAGATCACCAAAACAATTTTCTTTTTATCTAACACTCGTCATGTGTTATGATACCTTTGAGAGCAGCCGTACCCTGCTGAGTGGTCGTCCTCCACTTCTTGATGGTCGTCCTCCATCATGCTCATCCGATGGCCGTCCCCATCGTTGTTTTTAGCAGCCGTCCCCTGCCAGGTGGTCGTCCTCCACCTTTTGATGATCGTCCTTCATCACTTTATCCAATGGCCGTCCCCATTGTTGATTTTGGTTATCTAACACTCGTCCTGTGTTATGAGAAACCCTGAGAGCAGCCGTACCCTGCTGAGTGGTCGTCCTCCACTTCTTGATGGTCGTCCTCCATCATGCTCGTCCGATGGCCGTCCCCATCATTGACCTTTTCTATCCGATGGCCGTCCCCATCGTTGATATTTTCGGCAGCCGTACCCTGCCAGGTGGTCGTCCTCCACCTCTGATGGCCGTCCCCATCATATTTCTTTTATTCCCAGCAGAGCAGCCGTCCCCTGCTAGGTGATCGTCCTTCACCTTTGATGGCCGTACCCCATCATCTGTTTATTTCATTTATTCTTTAACCCGATGGCCGTCCCCGTCGTGGTCCCTTTTCCTTTTTAGCCCGATGGCCGTCCCCATCGTTGGTTACTTTACCTTTATGAACTTGATGGCCGTCCCCGTCATGTTTCATTAATCCTCAAAAATTTTACAGTTTTATCGTGATGGCCGTCCCCATCATGATTTTATTTTCCCCAGCTAGTCGGCCGTCCCCGTCTTAGCTTTACTTGTTTTTTCCCAGCTAGTCGGCCGTCCCCGTCTTAGCTTTACTTTTTATCCCCAGCATGTCGGCCGTCCCCGTCATCGCTTTGCTTCGCATACTACTTTACCCAGCAGTCTTCCTCTGCTCGACGGTCGTCCTCCGTCGCCTGTACTTTACAATATACTTTATTTTTCCTTTACAATCTATATCCCTTTTCTTCTTCATCCTGTGAGTGCAAATTTTGGACTGTCTTTGGTATTCAACCACAAGTTATCTTGTTTGCCTGTTAAGCCGTCGCTTACATCCTGCACAGCTAACTCATGTTTGAATAGGGGCAGCTGTAAACACCCCAAATTTGCCCTCACCCATTTCACCATGGCTTGTGATCATCCTCATATGCATAAATACAATCATATCATCTCACATTTCATTTTTGGTGCACTGGATAGTTTCTAAGGCATCTGCACCTAGGGTTTGTGATCTGAGCAATCCCAAAGCATCTTGAGCCATTCCAAAGGCAGCCAATCATCTCAGAAGGGTCCATGTGTGTTCTTGTATCATGTTACATCCTCACAGAGTCAAAATTGCAGAGGAATCACAAGAACTAGGGTTTGAGTGGATGCAGAGCCAGGTTGAACTGCACAGTTGACCCAAAATTAGGGTTCTGGTTTCAAAGGCCATAACTCCAAATTTTTTGGTCATTCTTGTTTCCATTGATCTCTATATGGTATAGGTAGTATGCATATCAATTTTCATGAAGAAATTCCATGGGGAAGTCATCTGATCAAGAGTTGACTTTTCAGACAAGTCAGTGCAAAATCAGGGCATCTGAGGCCCCCAGTGACCCAACCAATGGGTGATCTTCATCATTTTGAGTGTATATGATCTTTATTTGATCATGGAAGAAGGTTGAAGTTCATAGAAATCAAGAATTTAGGGTTTTTGCAAATGTTGACTTTTTGGGCATAGTTGACTTTTCAAGAATGCATCATTTTAGGTCAATTTTCAAGCTTTGATTCTTGGTCCAAAAAGGCTTCAAATGGAAAAACTTTGGTCATGAAAGTTGTAGATCTCATCTTTCCCTTTTCAAAAAGTACAAGAACATGATCTAATTCATCTTGGATCAAAAGTTATGGTTTGTTAAAGTTGGCAAAAATCACTAAATTTCAAGTTATGCACTAAATGGAAAACTTGCAAATTCATGTATCAAGCATTCTAGTGACTTCAAAACTTCATCACATGACCACATATGCCCTAAAAAAACAGAATTGGCCCAAGGGATTCTTCATTGTTTGCCTTGATTTTCAAAGGTTCCATAAAGCATTTCCATAAGTGTGCAAAAAGAGGATTCTTGGCAAATCCATGCTTCAAGGAATTATGTGATCACTAGCTGATTTCTCAACATTGCCATGACTAAAAGAAGTGCCATGCCACAAAATTCAGCAAGCATTGTTTCATGTGTATGGCACAAAATCATGAGAAAGTACAAAGTTGTCAAGTTGCAAAAACTAGCATAGCTTGTCATCCACATGTTGCAGTCAGCCACAAGCAATCCAAGGGCTCTCCTCAACCCTAGCTGGAGCAAGACAAGACTTGAACCTGCTGCTGCCATGACCCATACTCTCAATGACACAAAATTGACCTTTTTGCAAAAGACTCCCATACTCTTGGCACAGTACACAGCCACCCTACTAACCTGCCTCACAGTCTATCCACACAAGTTGGAGACAATATAGCTAAGCATTGAGCATTGAAGCTGGCCAGAACACAACATTCACAAAAACTCACCACATTGCATTTTCTATCGAATCTGCCTCCACAGCCAAGAAACACTCAAACTTTCTTCATCATCCAACTCAATACACTCCATAGGCCTCAAACCACCAAAGCTCAAGCCTGAAACAAGCCTGACCTAAGCTCCACCATTCTTCACCCTCAGAACCAGTTCTCTTCGAATCTCACAAGCCAGCCATCAAACACCTCATCTTTCTTCACCAACAAGTCAATCACACTCAGAGGAGTCCAAACCACCCATTACACTGACCTAAAACAGCCTGTACACCAAGGTCATTCTCTGCTATATCAGTTTGGTAACCCTTGAAATAGCTTGCTAAACTTCATTCCAAGCCTGCCATTAGCACCAGGGGAGTCATTGGAGCTAGCTTGCATCAAGAAACTGCTCTGAAAGCCCAGAAACAGGAGTTGTCACCTCAGGTATGGTCATGAAACTTTCCTCTCAAAGCTTGGTTTTTAAGTTATAAATTGATTATTCATGTCTTGCTGGTCATGGGGTTGGCTTCAGAATCAAAAATGAGTGAAAACTGAGCTTGTATGGTCCCTCTGAATTTTTGCCCGTGAATTTCTTTCCTTTCGATTCCTTTGATTCTTGGTGCATAAATGTTGTTTGAGCTTGGATTCGTGACCTAGGAGGTTAGAGGATCATTTGGGTGTGCTTGATTTGTAGAATAGTTGCTTGATTCGTGTTCTAGGGTTTTTGTGCAACCGGAGAAGATGACCGGAGCTCCTCTCCGGTCACCTGAGGGTGATTAACCCTAAACTCAGGTCATTATGGCCATTTGAATGATGAGCGTAGGATCTGTAGACTTTGTTGACTTCCCGCTGCTTTGAATGGCCCAGATCAATCCCATTAACCCTAATCCACGTGTTAGGCTTAATTAATCACAATTTAATTAATTAAGTCAGAGGCTGTGTGGACCCTTGGATCTGCGCGCCAGTCAACCATCCCTAGCCTAGTTTGAATCTCCACCTTAGGATTAGATTACTTTTCACTTAACTCAGATTAAATCAATTTTATTTTCATTTCTTTTCATTAAATTTGTACAATTAATTTAAAATAGGTAAAAATTCATAAAAATTATGAAACTTTTTCTTTAAGGTTTTATTAATTTTTATGACACAAAAATATTTTTATTTTATTTTTTATCATTAAAAAAGTATTTTTAAATATTTAAAAGATTATTTTTAATTGATTAATGGGAATTAATTAATTAAAAATACTTTTAGGTATTTAAAAATTACAAAAAAATTCATGAAATGTTCTAAGACATTTAGAAACATTGTCCAACCTTTAAACCAAATTTCTTTTCTGATCTTGATGCATTTTAAGAATTTTTCATTGAATTAAATCATATTTTGTGCATTATTTTGATCATGGATTCAAAAATTCATTCCTGCCAATTGGTGAAGGTTGAGACATTGATTCTTCTTGCATTGTCTTTTGTTTTGCATGTATTTCCTAGGATAAAAAGGCCATGATTTGTTCTTGCATTTTCAAATTGTTTGGCATTTGTTTTGTTAAGAACCCTAAAAAACCCTAATATCTTGTAAAATTCATATCTTGAGATTGGTTGAGAGTTGAGAGCTCCCCTTTGGGCAGTGGTTCACTATAGGCCTAGGGTTTCTTTGGATGCCATTTTCCATTTTTTATCATAAGGTTTACTTCTGTTTTGGGTTTTTGTTTGATGTTTGATTCATGAACCCTAATTTGGGCTTTCTTTTGCATCATTCTTACATTCTCTTGCATAACATGACTTGTCTTTGCATTTTGTGCATGCTTGTGATTCATTTGACATCCTAAGACATGTAGGAAGCATATTTGATCATTGCATTACATGTTTGCCATGTCATTTGTCTTGTATGATTCATAACTTTTCATACTTGTTCATGCTCCTTAGCTTGCATCACTTGCATTCATGATCTTGTATGAACATCCCCATTGTCTTGCCTCATGTTTGCAGCACCTCATAACATCATAATCATCATCAACATGCTTCTGGTTTTGCTTAGCATCATATCATTTCATCTCATCTTGCATTGCATTGCATTTTCTTTCTAACATTTCAGGTGGTAAGTAACTTGGGAAGTGAATTTGCCTTCACTTCTCATAACTTTTCTTTTCATCTCTCTTGCATCCATTGCTGCATTTCTATTTGTGTATGAGTTTGAGCTTGCTCATTCTTGCTTCTCCCACTTTCTTTCTTCAAGTGACTTGTCTTCTTGAATGAAGCAAGTCACTTTGCTTCTCTTGATCTTGTTCATCTGCTTCCTGGTGGCTCCTCTGAAGATTGTTCTTGGAAACCTCACAAACCTTAGGAACAACCAAGCATGATAATGAATTAGGGTTTTGATTAGTATCCCCTCTTAGTCTTACCTTTGTGTCTCTCTTTGAGTCCTCTCTTCTCACCTCATAATCAGGGACTAAACCCTAAAGGCTTTAAGACTTTGTGATTAAGCTTATGCCTGCATCCTTCTCTTAGGATGGAGTGTATAACTTTAATCCTAAGTTTTGAACCCTTAAGGTGTTTAAATCTCTTAATCAATCCACTTAATAAGTATCAAGACTTCACACTTGTAACTTGGGCCTTGCATTAGGGTTCTAATTCTTCCTTAATTGGTTAAGAAGGACTAACCCTAGTGTTAATGGACAAGTCCCCCTCAAGTTGTCTTACAAACAATAAAAATCACTTCATCATCATATCATTAAGTAAATCCACTTAATCAAAGGCTTGTTTTGTCATGGGTTTAATCCCTAATCATGGATTAAGTTGAGGAGTTTTTCTCAACTTAAACATTCTCATCTATTATCCTTCTTTTAGGATGGTGTAATGAGTCTGTTTAATTCTTGATAATGGCTTAACCTCATTACTCAACACTAAACAAAAACCCAAAAACATCTAAATAATCACAAGTAGGTTAATGATCTTAATCCTACATCAAAGGGTGATTAAGTGTGAGAATCTGACTTCACACTTAAGGTAATTCTCATTACCCCTAATCAGAGGGAGGATGTGATGAGTTTACTAACCCATTGGTTTAGACTTAAGCTCATTATCTTATGACAAAAATCCAAAAAGAAATAAAAGACTGAAAACTCAAAAACAAACAATAATCGTCTCCTCCGGGATTCTTTTCTCATCATCTTCACTCACAATCGAGAACTTGCTTCTTCCGTCTAATGCAAGACAGTTTGCATCTGTGCCAGACAGATCATACACTTGAGCATAGACAAGCAAGCAGTTCACAGTCAATTCATTTCCAGTCTCTTTGGGTCGAACTACGGTGTTCTGACTTCCTCATTGCACGAGAGGATACGTAGGCATAACTTAACAGTTATCGAACAAAAGTCTCTGTCTATTCCCCCTCCTTCCAGCTTCATTTTTATAGCCTCATGATCATGAGCATACTCTTTCCTTACACTGACACTTCATATTACACTTCACTTCTTTACACTGACACCTGTACATTCTTTTCCAGCTATTTTACACACAGATTGCACTGACACTACCCCTTTAAAACACAAATCTTTCAAGCGTGGATCCCGTCGAGTACGGCGGACAATCTGGGTGCTAATACCTTCCCAGGTTGTAACCAACCCCCTTTCTCAGTCTCTCTGGTTCGCAAACCGTCTTATCCATCTTTTTCTAGGCTTATGCAGCATTGCCTTTCCTCCGGGATAAAAATGCCTAGCTGGCGACTCTATTCATTCTCCAGTGAGTTCACGGCTGTGTGTTCTCATTGTCCCTTTCCCCTCGCCGACCGTTCGCGCTTGTACCGGGATGCAAATCTTCGGGAGCGACAGCGTGCTACGGCTCGATCCCCCACAACCTCCAAATCGGATAATATATGCAGGGTTACCACACTCGTGTACCAGACCCCGTGCTTAAAAAGGATCAAATTCGCTAACCGGCTACTCCACTACGTGTGTGCTAAGGCAAAAGGCTTAATGTGATTGCGCTAGAATGAAACCGGGCGAAATAAGATCGAAGGACTTTAGGTAAAATCGTAAAGCAATTGCCGAATGTGTCGTTTAACAGGAAGTCGACGACTTAGCTTGTTGCTTGTGTCATTAATGTATCGTTAGTGTTTTATCATTACCGGTTTATCCGACAAAACGATCCCTCGTACGGTTTGTTATGTGTACGCGTCAATAAAAACTTGTCCGCCGATTTTCAACCGACTATTTGCTTGAGGACAAGCAAAGGTTTAAGTTTGGGGAAGTTTGATAACGAGAAAATGTATCGATAATATTGCTAAGTTTCGTTACCGTTTTATCGCATAATCATCGTTTTAACACCCGATTCCTCGAGTTTTTCTTACCATTTTGCAGGTACATCATATATGGAGCTAAATCATGAGTCAAGAGCAAAAGGAACAAAAACAACCATAAAAAGATGAAGAAATGAAGAAACCTGCAATACTGCATAATTTGTTGCACTCACGGTCGTCACCTAGGTGTCACGACCGTGACACCCCAAAAGAAGCAATCACGACCGTGATGACCTTGTCACGACCGTGACACTTAAAATGCAAGGGACACGAGCGTGATGCCCTTGTCACGACCGTGACAAGGGAAAAAGGAGGTTATTTGACTGAGACTACGTCAAAACGTTACGTGCACCTATTTTCCAGCCACGTTCTTATATTCTCTCAACTGCTCCTACGAGGCCCAATGCAACAAGTCCAAACCACAAGCCCATTAATTGTTCTATAAATAGCTTAAGTTTTATGAACAATGGACAGAGCATTTTTTTATCAATTTCCTGCGGAAGCTCTGCCGAATTATTTTACAACCCTTTTAGTTCAGCATTATTTTCAGTATTCTATTTTTATTGTATCCAAACCCAACCTATAACAATTTCCAACATCAGGAAATTGTTATAAAATTTACTTGTTTCTAAACCTTCAGAATTTTATTTTATTTTCGATTCCGCCAAATACTCCGAGCTTTCCGGTCTGTGGAAGAAGGAGTCTGCCATTTTATTGTTAACCAGGTTTTTATTATTTGCAATTTAATATTTATGATGTTTGTTTATTTTTCTGCCATGAATATTTTGTTTATTGTTTCTCTGCCTCTGTCTGGTTCAACAAAAATGAGTAGCTAATTACCTTAGGGCAGTATGTAGTTAAAACAAACTTAATCGGTAAAATTAACCATAGGCTTAAAATAATTAATAGCTTAACATTCTGGCTAATACTTTAACCACAGAGGGTAACTAATTACAGCAAGGAATCCGGCATCCCACTGTTTTTGTACCTCTTCTTTAATCTTCATAGCCATATCTGGACGAGTACGGCATAACTTCTGCTTCACTGGAGGGCAATCTTTTTTCAAAAGCAGCTTATGCATAACAATGTCAGTATCCAGACCTGGCATGTCTTGATAGGACCAAGCAAAGACGTCAACGTACTCTCGAAGCATGTCAATAAGTTGTTCCTTCACTGAATCGTACAGACCGGCCCCAATCTTCACTTCTTTCAAGTCTTCTTCGGTACCAAGATTAACTATTTCAACCTCCTCCTGATGAAGAGTGATTACCTTCTCTTCTTGCCTCTACAACCTGGCTAACTCTTCAGGTAACTCATAGTCTTCTTCAACCCCTTCATCAGCTTGATTAATTGGATTGTCGAAGTCATACAAGGTCATAGCGGTGCTGTTGTCGGTGCAATCTGAAGGATAATCTCTACAAGGGTTGAGATTGGTTCGTTTTAGTGATCATTTTTAATCTTGTTTAGAAAAAGTGAAAATAAAGTTATTTATTTTGAAAACATTGTCATTTTATTGTTTTATACAAAAGTGAAAAATGAAAAGACAGTGAGCAAAAAAGAGACTCGTTTGCAAAAGATGTCCTGATATTCATTGATTAATCATTTACACAAAATTACAATATGGCCCTATTACAAAATGAGTCCTGACACCTTGGGCAAGATGCATGACTTGATGCATGCTAAAAAGACAGGAAATAATAATTACTTTGCAGGAGTAACCCTTATAATTTCCTGGGAAGACCAGTTAGAGACTTGGTTCCCCGGGATCCTTTGACGTATCCAACTCTCCAGGTTGCGGTCTCTTTCCTCCTCGTCTTCCAGACTATTAACAGCATCTGGGGTGAGCATCCCCCCACTGACAAATTTGGGCTCCTTGGCAGCCTCTGATTGATCTTGTCGGATTGGTCTGTAACCCAATCCGAATCTATCTTCCTTCTTTTCCACTGGCAACAGCTTTCCCCAGCCTTGAGCAGTACCTTCTTCAACAACCTTCCAGGCTTGCTGATAAGAGATGATTGAAGTACCCATTATGTCCTCCTGGGATGCAGTCAATACTCCAGTAGCCTCATTAACATTTAGGGCCTCAAACCCTTGGCTCATTGTCTCATGGATTTCACCTTCCATCTCAATATACTTGTAAGTAGCCAGCTGGCTAACAAATATGTCTTCCTTACCACAGATGGTGATAATCTGTCCTTCCCATTCGTACTTCAGTTTCTGGTGAAGGGTCGACGTTACTGCACCTGCGGCGTGAATCTAGGGTCGACCTAGCAAACAGCTGTATGCCGGCTGTATGTCCATCACATAGAAAACGGTCTTAAAAACTTGGGGACCAATTACCACTGGCAACTCCACCTCTCCCAGAACAGATCTTTTAGAGCCATCAAAATCCCGGACCACAAGGTTACTTGGCCGGAGAGCTATCCCATCATACCCTAGCTTGACAAGGGCTTTCTTGGGTAAGACATTGAGTGAGGACCCAGTGTCTACAAGCACATGAGATAAGACAGCTCCTTTGCATTCCAAGGTTATATGCAAAGCTTTATTGTGGAGACGTCCTTCTGTTGTCAAATCAGCATCAGTAAAACCTAGCCCATGGCTAGTATTGACATTTGATACCACTGTTTCCAGCTGATTTACTGTGATCTCTTCTGGCACGTAGGTGTTGCACCCCAAAATTTGCCCTCACAAGACAAGACTTTGTGTTCTAAGAAGGTTCACAAGGTTCACAAGTTTCCCAACACTTACAAGACCTTTCATGAGGTTCATGAAGTCTACAAGACACTTTATGAAGGTTCACAAGGTTCACAAGTCCCACAATACTTTCAAAGACCTTTCATGAGGTTCATAAAGTTTACAAGTTACTTCTTGAAGGTTCACAAGGTTCACAAGATTCACAATGATTACAAAGCTCTCCTGAGGTTCATGAGGTCTACAAAGCCACTTCATGAGGTTCACAAGGTTCACAAGCTTCACAATACCTCCCATGAGGATCACAAGACACTTTATGAAGATTCACAAGGTTCACAAAGTTCACAATTGGTCAAAGGAGTTGACAATTCCCTCAGACAATGCACCTCCTAAGCAGTGCATCCAAAACTAGGGTTTTGACTTTAATCAAGCTAAATGGACCTCCAAGACTTCAAGTGAGCTTCATAACATCTTATATGTGTATAAGAACCCCCATGTCAAGTTTCAAGACTTTTCTCAAAAGTTTGCTCAGTCAGATGATCAGATAAGTCAAAATCAGTCAATGCAGTCAAAAAGTCAAACTGAGGTCAACTGTGGTCAAACCAAAGTCAAACTTCATGATTTTTTTGCCAACATCAAGTATATGAAGTAAAATTCATCATTTGATCAAGGGTTGATCATGATTCATCAAGGAGATTCCAGATCATCAATAATCAGGAGTTTCTAAATTAGGGTTTCCTCAGTAAAAGTCAACTGAACTTTGACCAGCCATAACTTTCACATACTTCATCACCAAGTCTCCATCCAAAGCTCATTTTGAAGGAAATTGAATTCTCTACAACTTTGATGTTGCAAGTTAAGCCCAAAAATGCTTCATTTGGAAGATATGAGCTAAGACATTATAGGTCATTTCAAAAGTCAACAAAAAGTCAACAACTTCAAAAAGGCATAACTTGAGATTGGTAAATGATATGGACCTGAAACCAATGGGGTTGTTTATAGGACTCTTCAAGCTTTCCAAAAAGTCCAAGAACACCCTCATATCTTTAAAATTGAGGGAGATATGCCCTTGCAAAGTTGGGAAATTTTGTGATGGTTTATATTGAAAATGGGGGTCTAGAACCAATTCCTTCCAAATGGGCTTGCTAAATTGTGATCCAATCCATATCATATCATCATGCACGACCCAATTGACCAAAATTCAGAATTTTTATTATTTTATTTTTATTTATTATTGATTTAATTCATAAAAATCATTTTAAATAAATATAAAATATGAAAATCTATTTTTGGATGAAGATTGAGCTTCTAGAATCTCATCAATGTTGATTGAAGTTGAAAGAGAAAGAAATCATGTGATTTATCCAAAAATAGCAAGCATTCATGAGCCAATATTTGAATTTCATGACACCATCTTTTTCAATCTTCAAGTACCAAATCTTCCACACAACTAATCAGTTTTTTGACCTAGAATGATTCACATATATATACAAAACACAACCCTAGCCTCATACACGAATTTTGCAGCCTCAAACAACACTCTCCAACTTCAAAAAAATCATCCAAAAGCTTGATTCGGATTCCTTGCTAGGGGCCATTCCAAAGCATTGTGAAGGTTGAAATAGATTCTTTGATCATCATTGAGTGAAAACAGATCATCGTACTGCCTCATAACATCACATATGGACAAATCCGATTCAAATTTTTTTCACTTTCTTGATTTTTCGTTCTTGAATATTTATGCATTATTATTAAGTTTTGTTTGATGATTTGTGCTTTATGAAGGTTTGTGATGAATTCTGGGCAGGTTAATTGAAGAAACCATGGCCGAATCACATAGTGCCATTCTAGGGTTCATGACCTTCATTTTAGGGTTTAACGATCCAGTGAATATAAATGATTTTTAAAACCATGGCTTGATTTGGATTGACCTCTGGATTATGTTTACGCTTTCAATTTTGTGAAATTTCATAGTTTGGTTGATTGTTGAGTTTTGTAGGTTTTGCTAGGGTTTATTTTTTCGCAGGAAATATCATAGGTGAAATCGCAGCTAATTTCGAAGGATAGGAGGTTGAAGATGAAGACTGGTTTGGCGCGAAGCTTATATTCAAAATTGTGACTTAAAATATTATTTTGATATCTTGTTTATTTGTCACACAAGCGCTTGTGTCCTAGTGGTTGGAGGTGTACGCGTATATTGGCCTGGTCTGGGGTTCGATTCCCCGTTTGTAACATTTTTGCTCTTTTATTTTGTTTGCTTTTCAGGATTAACATATTATTAATTATGGCCAACAAGCTAACAGTTAGGCTCTCCCAGCCAGGTGGTAAAGCATGCGCGTGAATGATCAAGAGGTCCTGGGTTCGATTCCTACCCCAGGCCTTTTGTTTTCATTATTTTTTTGGATTTTCTAGATGAAGCACAAAAGCAACTAGTCTCCATTCTCTTTCACCTGCGTGCATAGTGGCCTGGTGGTTACTCTTCTTGCTGGGAAACAGGTTGACCTGGGTTCAAACCCCAGTCAGGTAAGTTTTCACACTTTTTCTTCTTTTATTTGTTTTATGTATTATAATATTAAAATAAATATAATTTTTTGTATATATGTCTCTTTTCTAAATAATAAATAATAATAATAAAGCATGGTTAATATTTTCTAAAAAATTCTAAAATATATAAATGTTCTTAAATTATTTTCTTTATCTTGTGATTAAATTGTAATATGTATATATATATTAATAATTTTGTATTATAAATTAAACCCTAAAAAGATTTTTCTAACAAAACCCTAATTTATTTATTTTTTTAAAAAAAATACTTATTAAAACCTAATTGTTTATTTTCTAATTTGTGATTATTATTGTATATGTTTATTTAAAAATAATTATAATTTATTTGTAAAGTTATAATCCAAATTATTTTTCTTTTAATAGATGTTTAGAAACAATTTAATTTACAATAATTATATTGTGTATATGTTTAAAATAATTTGTAAATATAATAACTAATAAAATTAAATTTTATAAATATGATTAATTTTGTGAATATAATATTTAAAACTTATTTTCTCTTTATAATGTATAAATATTTTTTTTTTCAATAAATAAATGTTAATGTATGTTTAAAAAGTGATTAAATTTGTAATAATTAAAATTTATAATTACATTATGTTTGAAATTTTTTTAATTAATTCTTATTAAGTGTTATATATTAAAATCCAATTTTTTGTTTATTATTCTAATTATGCCATTATAATATTTTTTTTATTGTTACTAACTATACTATTATTTATTATTTTTTGTTTACTATTATCTTATATTTTTATTATTATTTCTCTAACCTTGTTTATTTTTCTAATTATTATTATTATTATTTTATTCTCACTAACCTTATTTTTTTTATTATATTTATCACTAACCCCTATTTTAGTTACTTATTTATTTTTGCTTATTATATTTATTTTGCTATATATTTATATTTTTTTGCTATTTATTATTTTTATAATTATGTTGTAATTGTTTCTCGGATGTAAATTTTGTAATATTTTAATTATTTAATTATTGCTATGGTTAGTAATTTAGGGAGTGCAAAAATATGTATTCTATTAAAAATAAAATTAGAGCATTTAAATTAAAGATAAATAATATTGAACACTCACACACGTAAGTCGATTTTTAATCGCCATCTCACATTTCTAAGGTTATCCCTCAAGTTGCCTAAATCATAAGGTCAAGTGGGGTGTATAAAGCAAGTCCCTTTAAAAAGAAAAATCATCAAGTCCCTAATGGTTGCCTTAAAAAATCAAGTCCCTTCGAATAATGATGATAGTCCCTCCTATATGCTTATTACACCCCACAGTTGCCTTCATAAAACAGAATGTCCCTCTTATGTCCCTTACATCCAAGGTAATGACTACCTACTCCTTAATAGTAGGGATAGTATTACCAATGAAAGGATAAAGAACAAGAAAGACTTAAAACTTTAGGGTAGGTTCCTCTTATGTACTTGCTCACTTCAAACTTTTCAAACACTTAAACAAATTTCAAACCAATTTTCAAAAACAAGTTTTTACGCATCCATACATGGATCATTATCAACTATTCTGAAAATTTTTCTATTCACACACTACACTTTCAAAAACAATTCAAAAGTGAGCTAAGTAATTAAGAGCCCATGGATAACCATGGATGTAAAGGGTGCTAACACCTTCCCTTTACATAACCTACCCCCCGGACCCGAAAATATCTCTTAAGGTCTTTCCTGTTCTTTTATACCCTTTCCTTTTGGATAAAATAAAAGTCGGTGGCGACTCTTGCTATCCGCAACATAACTTAAAGTCAGTTCTCCCACCGTGTTACAGAACTGGCGACTCTGCTGGGGATTTAATAAAAGAGGGGTACCCTTAGGAATTAGATCACTTTAAATTGTTTGCTTTGTTTGCTTTATATTACTTGTTGGGCTTTATGTGTGAAAGATCCTAACCCGGATCTAGTGTACCTTAGGTAAATGGCAATAGACCAAGGAAACTGTACGGCGTATACCGATATGGTTGATCTGGTGGCCATAGTTAGTGTGACTTCTTGGTTGGTGCTTATGTTCCTTAAGTCAAGTTGAGGATAATATGAGGCTGCCATATGTTGTCAATGCACTAACTAACTTTTAGAACCCTAGTCATCCCATCTTGGCCTTTAGAAAGTAGTGAGATAACCGGCTTTGGTGAAGACTGAAGTTGGTTGATACTCGATACTACACTCATTGAGATCTTAAACTTGGAGGGTTTTGGTTGGCAAGTAAGTTGCCTACTGAACAACCACCCTTATGAAGGATCAATGATATTGAGATCCCTTAGAACATGGTTACTTTTGTAGGACAGGATGAACCAACTAACTTCAGGGGAGGGTACTTACCTTGGAACCTCATGCAAGCCTTTAAACCTAAGGCTATTGTGTGACTTGCTTGTGTGTGCTACATGTTTGTGATTGAGCATAACATCATGACATCATCATGCATCATAAGCATAGCATTTTCACTAACCATTTCAAGGACCAAAGGATTTATCTTTGTTCTTTGTTGCAGGTCATGGCTTCTGCTCGTAGAAACACCATCAGGATCAACTTTGTGGGCATACCTGCTAAGCTTAAAGAGTTGGTTTCTCAAGTGTCTGATCACTCCCAGTTCATCAAGAGACATGGTCACCTACTGGATCTAGTCACTTCAGGGTTCAATGAAGACATGATGAGTGTCTTGTTTCAGTTCTTTGATCCTAAGCACCATTGCTTCACATTCCCCGACTATCAGCTGGTTCCTACAATGGAAGAGTTCTCTAAACTTCTGGGTATACCTGTTCTTGATCAAAGACCCTTCACAGGCTTGGAAAAAGAGCTTAAACCTGAGGTTATTGCTGCAGCTCTACATCTGAAGAAGTCTGATATTGTTCTAGAAACGAGAAGCGGAGTTAAGGGTATTCTTGTCAAGGTGTTGATAGAAAAAGCGCAGTTGTTCTTGAAGGCCATGAGTCATGATGCTTTTGAGGAGATCTTAGCCTTGCTGATATACGGCTTAGTATTGTTCCCCAATCCAGATCAGTTCATAGATGTTCATGCCATCAACATTTTCCTGAGTCACAATCCAGTGCCTACATTGCTTGGAGACATCCTACATTCTCTCCATACTCGTACTACAAGGGCAAGAGGAACTTTGATGTGTTGCATAACTTTGCTATCTAGGTGGTTTATTTCTCACCTTCCTCGCTCAGTAATGAAGAATGAGCAAGGGTTCAGATGGTCCAAGAGGATCATGTCACTTTCTCACTCAGACATCCATTGGTGCTCCAGATCTATGGAGAATGTCACCATCATCGACCGTTGTGGGGAGTTTCCTAATGTGCCACTACTAGGCATAAGAGGAGGCATCACCTACAACCCCTCTCTAGCTTTACGACAGTTTGGTTACGCTCGGAGCGATGGCCCACATGACATGTTGATTCAGGGCATTGTGTTTGATTATGACAACGATCTTCAGGGTTACCGTCAGAGATTCATACGAGCTTGGGGAAAAGTAAACAGGATTGACAGCAAGACACTGGAGCCTAAGTACACTATTCCTATGGAGGCTTATCTCAGATGGGTACGATCTCGTGCTCAGACTCTCATGATGCCATATCCTGCCGTCCTACCAGTTACCATGGAACCTGTTGCTAAAGGAGACACAGCTTATACCATCCTTCACCCAGACATGCCTACTGATAAGGAAGACTTGCAGAGATCATGGATCCAACTGAAGGAGCAAAGGGATACTTTCGAGGCTCATTACAAAGCAAGCCAAGCAAGAATCCTGGAACTAACAAAGCAACTTCATGAGGAACGGAACCTTAACTCATACCTCAATACAAAGAGGAAACGTCCATGGGAGACTTAAAACCCCATCTTTTGTACTTATTTCATTTTCATTTTTGTAAGCCTAAAAGGCAAAACAAAGTTATTACTAATAAAAGTTCACTTTCGTTTTTGTCTAAGCAAATTTGAATCCTACGGTCCTTGAAAACATTGCATATGCATTCACATATCATTTCATTGCATCACAGGTTTATAATTGTGCACAGGTTTCTCATCTTCTCGTTGTTTATTTCAGCAATGGCTCTTGAACAATCAGTTAAGGATCTCCAGGCACAAAATGCACAGTTCCAAGAGCTGATCCTGAACCTGTCCAAGGGGCAGGATGAATTGAAGGCACTGCTGGCCAAGAAGACTAAGAAGGCTAGAAGGTCTGCTGGGTTGATCAACATGGGAAGAAGGTTCAAAGGTCTTGCCAAGACCAAAGAACCAGCTGAAGACTATGAATCTGAGGAATCTGAGCAAGAGGTAGGCAGTCTCCACCACACAATGGGGGACTCTGATTCTGAGGCTAATTACTACCATGAGCCTAATGAAGACAAATTCAAGATGCTGGTAGATAGGATGGATGCTATGGAGTTGCAGAAGTCATCTGGGCTGGATTTTGAGGATTTGAGCTTGATATCTGGGGTAGTCATACCCATTGGGTTCAAAGTTCCTACATTTGTTGTCTATGATGGGGTCTCTTGTCCCAAACTGCATCTGAGGTCCTATGTCAGAAGAATTCAACCCCACACTGTTGATAAAAAGTTGTGGATCCATTTCTTTCAAGAGAGTTTATCTGGAGCTCAGTTGGAGTGGTATTATCAGTTGGAGAGTGTCAATATCAGAGACTGGAATGATCTTGCTGAAGCTTTCTATAAGCAGTACCAATACAATGCTGACTTAGCCCCCACTCGCATGCAGCTTCAGAGCATGTCTATGGGTGCCAAAGAAAGTTTTAAAGAGTATGCTCAGAAGTGGAGAGATTTAGCTGGAAGAGTTCAACCCCCTTTGACTGACAGGGAATTGGTTGATATGTTCATGTGTACGCTGAATGGTCCGTTCTACAGTCATCTCATTGGAAGCTCATCATCTGGCTTCACTGAGTTGATCATGACAGGAGAGCGAGTAGAGAATGGTATAAAGAATGGTAAGATCCATGTGGGCACTTCTTCATCAGGTGCTGCAAAGAAGCCTCCCACAGGGAAGAAAGAATCTAATGCTGTTTATGGTCAGCCTGATCGTAACAGAAGGCATCAGTCTGTCAGTGCGGTTCATATTTCAAATCCAACTCCTGCACCAACAGAGCAGCCACAGGGCAACCAACAGAGGGCTAGAAGACAGTTCACGAAGATCAACATGTCGATGGCTCAGGCATTGCAACATTTGTTGAAGGCTGAACTTATTACTTTGAAAGAGGCTCCTCAGAATCCCAATGTTACCTCTCCCAGGTACAATCCCAATGCACGGTGTGCATACCATTCAAACTGTCAGGGACATGATACTAATAACTGCTGGGTCTTGAAGAATAAAATTCAGGATATGATTGATGCTGGAGAAATTGAGTTTGATCCTCCGGGTACTCCCAATGTGATTACTGCTCCAATGCCGAATCACGAGAAGACTGTCAACGCCATTGAGGAAGATCTACATGTCTATTCAGTTATGGAGTTGACCACACCACTGTCTGTTATCAAAAAGAGGTTAGTACAAGCTGGGATTTTTCCAGGTTGTCGTGAAGATTGTTTGTATTGTACTTATAAGCCGGATAGTTGCTTCATATTGAGAGATGGAATTCAACGTCTCATGGATAAGTACACTATAGTGTTTGAGAGGACTCCAGCGTCTGTAGAAAGTATGGTGGATCATCTGACTCAAGGTAGGAAGACTGAAGAGGTTGACATGGTTGACAAAGTACCAATAAGAATCACTTCAAAGGGTCCCATTAAAATCACTCATCAGGGTCCCATCAAAATTACTGCTGAAGGTCCCGTGAAAGTTGTTGCTGAAGCCAGAGTAGCTCCTGTGGTCATTACTACTCCTGGTCCTATCCCATATACGTCTGACAAAGTTGTGCCTTGGCACTATGGGTCTGATGTTTACATCCATGGTGTCAAGCAAGAGCCTGTAGCTGATGTGCCTGTTGACATTGATAATATTGCTGGATCTAGCAAGATCACTCGTAGTGGAAGAGTTTTCTCTCCTCCAGATACTTCCAAGAATGCAGTTACTCCTGCTTCTACCTCCACCACTGATGCTCGGGGCAAGAGTCCTGTTATTGAGCCTATATCTACTGATGTGCCAGCTGCTGATGACCTCTCTAAGCAGATGGAAGAAGTATTGAAAATCATTCGCAAGAGTGATTATGACATTGTTGATCAGTTGGGGCATACTCCCTCAAAGATTTCTATGCTGTCCTTGTTGTTATGTTCTGAGGCTCATGCCAAGTCATTGATCAAGTTTCTGAAGATGGCTCATGTACCCAGTGCAATTTTTGTTGACCAATTTGAGAACTGTGTTGCCCACCTGACCTATGACAATGGGTTAGGATTTTCTGATGCTGATTTGACCCCTGCCAAGAGGGATCATAACAGGGCCTTGCATATTTCAATTGAATGCAGGGGCACTACCCTGTCACATGTGCTGATAGACAATGGTTCCTCTTTGAATGTGTTGCCTAAGGAAGTCCTGAACAAGCTGAGTCCTGAAGATGCTGTGCTGAAGCCCAGTAATATTGTGGTAAAGGCTTTTGATGGTTCTAGAAGAGTAGTGCATGGGGAAATTGATCTTCCAATCCAAGTTGGTTCCCAGGTGTTTACTGCTACATTTTATGTGATGGATATTCGTCCTTCATACTCTTGTCTGCTTGGTCGTCCCTGGATCCATGGGGCAGGTGCTGTGACCTCTACATTGCACCAAAAGTTGAGATATCCGGTGAATGGAAAGGTTGTTACTGTCTATGGAGAAGAAGAATACTTTGTCAGCCATGTAAACACTTTCAAGTATCTGGAAATGGAAGGTGAATACATTGAGACTCTGTGTCAGACATTTGAAGTGGTTCCTTGGGTTGTTAATGATTATGTAGCTCCTCCTGTTGTGAAGAAAGTTCCTGTGGTCACCAGAAAACCTCCAACAATGGCAATGGCTTCCCTCAATGATGCTAGAGCTGTGGTGGATGAAGGTGGTTGTACTATTTGGGGTCAGCTTCCTGATATTCCATACAAGTCTGACAAGTTTGGTTTGGGTTTCACTGCAGAGTCCCAGAAGGCTGTTCGTCGTGCTCGTGCTGCCCGTATCACTAATCAAGGGGTTGTGAAGGACCAGATTAATGCTGTGGGAGATCAAGATGAAGACTACAACTTGGATGCATGGATTTTTCCTACTGTGGGTGCTGGACTCAATAATTGGAAAGCTGAAGATGTTATCCCTATCTCCTATAGTCAGGAGTAAATACTATTACTGTGTTATGTTTTAAGTTTGTAATTTCTGAACAATTGAACTTTCAAGCCATGTGCCTTACCCGGGGCATAATGGTGTGCTTGTTACGGGTTGTCATTTCATTTGCATACTTCATTCAATAAAATCAGTGGATGTTTCGTTTTCGTAAATATTGTGTTCCTTGTCTTTCTTTTCTTTTATTTTCGTTTTATCAGCTATGTGTTCTTACACACACCCACATCACTAAATGCAGATCCTCATCCACTCTGGATCCTGTTGATAACAGTTCTACTATTGCCAATTATAATTTCGAGAATCCGATCTATCAAACTGAAGACGGAAATGAGGACGATTGTGAAATACCTGTAGAGCTTGCTAGGTTGTTACAACAAGAAGAGAAAGCTATACAGCCACATGAAGAGCCAGTCGAAGTTGTGAATTTGGGAACTGAAGAAAACAGAAAAGAGGTCAAGATAGGGGCTGATTTAGAGGACGGTGTCAAGAGCAGGTTGATTCAGATGTTACGTGACTATGTGGAGATCTTTGCTTGGTCTTATGAAGATATGCCAGGGTTGGATACAGACATTGTGGTTCACTGTTTACCAGTGAAAGAAGATTGTCGTCCAAAGAAGCAGAAGGTTCGTCGTATGCGTCCTGAAATGTCAGAAAAGATCAAGGCAGAGGTAATGAAACAGTTCAATGCAGGGTTCTTAGCAGTGACTTCTTATCCTCAGTGGGTTGCAAATGTGGTACCAGTTCCTAAGAAGGATGGTAAGGTACGTATGTGTGTGGACTACAGAGATTTGAACAAGGTTAGCCCTAAAGATGACTTCCCACTCCCTCATATTGATATTCTGGTAGACAACACTGCTCAGCATAAGGTATTCTCTTTTATGGATGGTTTCTCTGGTTATAATCAAATCAAGATGGCTCCTGAGGACATGGAGAAGACAACATTTGTTACACAGTGGGGCACTTTTTGCTATAAGGTAATGCTATTTGGTTTGAAGAATGCAGGGGCAACATATCAGCGTGCTATGGTGGCTTTGTTTCATGATATGATTCATCATGAGATAGAGGTATATGTAGATGATATGATAGCCAGGTCTCAGAATGAAGAGCAACATCTTGATCATCTGCACAAGTTGTTTGAGAGGTTGAAGAAATACAAGTTGAGATTGAATCCAAACAAGTGTACTTTTGGAGTTAGATCCGGAAAGCTCCTGGGTTTCATTGTCAATGGAAAAGGTATTGAAGTGGATCCTGCAAAAGTGAAAGCTATACGAGAGATGCCAGCTCCCCGTACTGAGAAGGAGGTTAGAGGTTTCTTGGGACGATTGAACTACATTGCAAGATTTATTTCCCAATTAACTTCAATCTGTGAGCCAATTTTCAAATTGTTGAAGAAAGATCAGGTGATGGAATGGAATGATGAGTGCCAGACTGCCTTTGATGAAATCAAGAGATATCTGCTAGAACCACCAATTTTGATGCCACCAGTTGATGGAAGACCCTTGATTATGTACTTAACAGTGTTAGACAACTCAATGGGGTGTATGTTGGGGCAACATGACGAGTCTGGTCGAAAAGAGCAGGCAATATACTACCTTAGCAAAAAGTTTACCGACTGTGAAACAAGATACTCACTGCTCGAGAAAACTTGCTGCGCTTTGGCATGGGCTGCTCGCCGACTAAGACAGTATATGTTGACCCATACTACCTTATTGATTTCGAAGATGGATCCAATCAAGTATGTATTTGAGAAACCTGCTCTCTCCGAAAGAATTGCAAGATGGCAAATGATCTTGACAGAATATGATATACAGTACACTACTCAGAAGGCTATTAAAGGAAGTGTTGTTGCTGATCATTTGGCTCATCAAGCAGTGGATGATTACCAGTCAATGAGTTTTGATTTCCCTGATGAAGACATTATGATTATTACCAAAGAACCTGTACAATATGACGGACCTGAACAAGGATCCCGATGGACTATGGTTTTTGATGGTGCCTCTAATGCACTTGGTAATGGTGTTGGTGTTGTGATTAGTTCCCCTGAAGGTTGTCATACCCCAATTACTTCCAGACTTTGTTTCTATTGTACCAATAACATGGCTGAGTATGAGGCATGTATCCTGGGTATTAAAGTTGCTATTGATATGAATATTCAGTTCCTTGATGTGTATGGAGATTCAGCCCTGGTAGTAAGTCAAATTAAAGGAGATTGGGATACCAAGCATGATAATCTCATTCCTTACAGAAAGCATGTGTTGTCTTTGATCCCACATTTTAAAGAGATTACCTTTAGGCACATTCCACGAAGAGAGAATCAGTTGGCAGATGCATTAGCCACCATGGCATCCATGTTTGAGATCAGCTGGGATGATGAAGCTCCCAAGATTACTATTGATAGATTTGAAAAGCCTGCATACTGCAATGAGATTGACACAGAAGGAGCAGAGGAGAAGCCTTGGTTCTATGAAGTAAAAAGATATCTTGAAGCTCAAGAGTTCCCTGAAGGGGCATCTGTCAAAGATAAGAAGTTTCTGAGAAGGTTTTCTGCTAAGTTCTTCTTGAGTAATGGGATTCTGTACAAGCGCAATCATGATTCAACTTTGCTTCGTTGTGTGGATAATAAGGAAGCAATTGAGATCATGGAGGATATGCATGATGGGATCTTTGGCACTCATTCTAGTGGTCATACTATGGCAAAGAAGATATTGAGAGCGGGTTACTATTGGTCTACCATGGAAGCTGACTGCTATCAACACTCCAGAACATGTCACAAGTGCCAAATTTATGCTGATAAAGTACACATACCTCCATCACCATTGAATGTGTTGAATGCTCCTTGGCCCTTTGCCATATGGGGCATTGATATGATTGGTGAGATCAAGCCTACTGCTTCTAATGGGCATTGTTTCATCTTGGTTGCTATTGATTACTTCACAAAGTGGGTGGAGGCAACTTCATTTGCATCTGTTACTAAGAATGTTGTGGCTCGGTTCATTAAGAATAATCTCATATGTAGGTATGGCATCCCTGAAAGGATTATCACTGACAATGGCTTTAATCTGAACAACACTATGATTACTGATCTCTGCACGCAGTTCAAGATTAAGCATCACAACTCTTCTCCGTATCGTCCAAAGATGAATGGGGCAGTTGAAGCTGCTAATAAGAACATCAAAAAGATTGTACAGAAGATGACTGTTACTTACAAGGATTGGCATGAGATGTTACCATTTGCTCTTCATGGTTATCGTACTACAATACGTACTTCAACAGGGGCAACCCCGTTCTCCTTAGTCTATGGTATGGAAGCAGTTCTACCCATTGAAGTTCAGATTCCCTCCTTAAGAATTATGAAGGATGCAGGCCTGGATGAAGATGAGTGGATTCAGACTCGACTTGACCAGATAAATTTGATTGATGAGAAAATATTAGCAGCAGTTTGTCATGGCCAGATGTACCAGAAACGAATGATCAAAGCTTTTAACAAGAAGGTTAAGCCAAAGGTATATCAGGCTGGTGACTTGGTAATCAAGCGTATTATATTACCACAGGGTGATCCTAGGGGCAAGTGGACTCCAACATATGAGGGACCATTTGTAGTCAAGACAGTGTTCTCAGGAGGTGCCATGATACTGACTACAATGGATGGTGAAGACTTCCCACAGCCTGTAAACGCAGACATAGTTAAAAAATACTACGCATAAAAAGAGACCCGCTAGGTTGACAGGCCTAGGCAAAAATAAGGGCATCCCGGCAAACCAAAAGGGTTTGGGCAAAAATTAGGGATATATATAAAAAGATGTACACCCGGCAAGTCGAAAACCTGAAAAGGCGGCTTGGGCAAAAAAGGGTATCCCGGTGGATTGAAAACCTGAAAGGGCAATCCGGGCAAAAGTTAGGGATTAAAGCGTATGACTATGTCTCGTTTGGATCACCCATGAAACGGCAACCAGTTGTGCTACTTACTCAAGCTCGAACAGATAAAACTCAATCCAATCGTTTCCGTCTCAACAGCAGAATATGAGATACTTGAAGATAATGACAATAGTAGAATTGAAACTCAATAAGATTGTTTCCCACATAGCTGATACTCTTTGTTTTGTAAAAACTTTATGGCAAAATCCTCTTACTAGGGTTTATGTCTCCTTGTACAAACTTACCCGTGTATGGGTCACTTTTTGATATAAATAAATTCCATCTTTTGAATCCAGATTTACTTTTACCCTATTTACATAAGCGAAACGTACATTGGTTGTGTTTGAATGCATGTATGCTTTTGAATATGATTAATGTTTACCAAAAATGCATGTATGCTTTTAATATGATTGATGTTTACCAGAAATGCATGGAAATGCAGTAATAGTATTTACTAAGGACGAACGAGGGGAGGGTTTCAACGAAGCTTCGCCGGTTCACCTTTACAAGACAGTTACAAACTCTCAGTAGGAGGAATCCATATTCACAAAGTCTTATCTCCCCTGGAATTTATATCCATCTCTTTTATCCTCATACGGATATTCGGGAATTTACTTTCCAATAAGGGAACGACGAACGAAGACGGGAAGTTATATTTACCCTACCATCAAACGAAGACGAAGGTTATATATACCTTATTATCCCCAGCATCCGGGAGATGATATATACCTTACTATCCCCAGCATACGGGAGGTTATCTATACCCTGTTATCCCCAACAGACGGAAGGTTATGTATAATATATTCTTCAACAACGAATCGGGATTTATCTTCCCTGGCCAGCAGTTGTTGTACGAAGAGATCCAGACTCTTCCGGCAGTATCATATCATACATACATCATTTACATCATACCATAACATACATATCCATGAGTGCATAGTACATTGCCTAAGTGCATCATATTATACATGCATACATAATGCATAAACTAACACTATCATACAGAAGGCTACCTTGTTTTCAGGTTAATTATCCAACAAATGATCATCAGGATTGCTCTATCCTCCTGAAGACATGTTGTTACATCAGGATTACTCCAGTCTCCTGAAAGCATATCATACTATTACCTCAAGGTTGCTTTATCCTCCTGACAACTTCTCATTACTTCAAGACTGCTTTAGAGCTACTGATTGCTCTATCCTCCTGAAATCATATTATTACTTCAAGACTGCTTTAGAGCTATTGATTGCTCTATCCTCCTGAAATCATATTATTACTTCAAGACTGCTTTAGGGTTATCATTATTGATTGCTCTATCCTCCTGAAATCATATTATTACTTCAAGACTGCTTTAGGGTTATCATTATTGATTGCTCTATCCTCCTGAAGACATGCTGTTACATCAGGATTACTCCAGTCTCCTGAAAGCATATCATCAATCTCTCAAGATTGCTCTACCCTCTTGAAATTATATTGTTACCTCAGGACAGCTCCAGCCTCCCGATAGCTTCTCATATATCAAGATTACTTCTCATCCCCCCTGAAGACATGCTGTTACATCAGGATTACTCCAGTCTCCTGAAAGCATATCATCAATACCTCAGGACTGCTCCAAACTCTTGACAGTTTTCATTATACCTCCATATTTTGGACTGCTTTATCTTCCAAGAAATATATCTGAAGAACTTTCCCCTAGTGTCATCTTTAAGCCCACTCAATCATATTCAACTAGCCATCTGCATCACTCTATGCACTGGCGAGTGCAAATTTTTGGGCTTTTGTGTTCAATACCCTTCAACCTTCCAGGTCACGACTGGCAAATATACCAATCTAACCCCTCAGGTTTCAGAAAATTGAACAGGGGCAGCTGTTGCACCCCAAAATTTGCCCTCACAAGACAAGACTTTGTGTTCTAAGAAGGTTCACAAGGTTCACAAGTTTCCCAACACTTACAAGACCTTTCATGAGGTTCATGAAGTCTACAAGACACTTTATGAAGGTTCACAAGGTTCACAAGTCCCACAATACTTTCAAAGACCTTTCATGAGGTTCATAAAGTTTACAAGTTACTTCTTGAAGGTTCACAAGGTTCACAAGATTCACAATGATTACAAAGCTCTCCTGAGGTTCATGAGGTCTACAAAGCCACTTCATGAGGTTCACAAGGTTCACAAGCTTCACAATACCTCCCATGAGGATCACAAGACACTTTATGAAGATTCACAAGGTTCACAAAGTTCACAATTGGTCAAAGGAGTTGTCAATTCCCTCAGACAATGCACCTCCTAAGCAGTGCATCCAAAACTAGGGTTTTGACTTTAATCAAGCTAAATGGACCTCCAAGACTTCAAGTGAGCTTCATAACATCTTATATGTGTATAATAACCCCCATGTCAAGTTTCAAGACTTTTCTCAAAAGTTTGCTCAGTCAGATGATCAGATAAGTCAAAATCAGTCAATGCAGTCAAAAAGTCAAACTGAGGTCAACTGTGGTCAAACCAAAGTCAAACTTCATGATTTTTTTGCCAACATCAAGTATATGAAGTAAAATTCATCATTTGATCAAGGGTTGATCATGATTCATCAAGGAGATTCCAGATCATCAATAATCAGGAGTTTCTAAATTAGGGTTTCCTCAGTAAAAGTCAACTGAACTTTGACCAGCCATAACTTTCACATACTTCATCACCAAGTCTCCATCCAAAGCTCATTTTGAAGGAAATTGAATTCTCTACAACTTTGATGTTGCAAGTTAAGCCCAAAAATGCTTCATTTGGAAGATATGAGCTAAGACATTATAGGTCATTTCAAAAGTCAACAAAAAGTTAACAACTTCAAAAAGGCATAACTTGAGATTGGTAAATGATATGGACCTGAAACCAATGGGGTTGTTTATAGGACTCTTCAAGCTTTCCAAAAAGTCCAAGAACACCCTCATATCTTTAAAATTGAGGGAGATATGCCCTTGCAAAGTTGGGAAATTTTGTGATGGTTTATATTGAAAATGGGGGTCTAGAACCAATTCCTTCCAAATGGGCTTGCTAAATTGTGATCCAATCCATATCATATCATCATGCACGACCCAATTGACCAAAATTCAGAATTTTTATTATTTTATTTTTATTTATTATTGATTTAATTCATAAAAATCATTTTAAATAAATATAAAATATGAAAATCTATTTTTGGATGAAGATTGAGCTTCTAGAATCTCATCAATGTTGATTGAAGTTGAAAGAGAAAGAAATCATGTGATTTATCCAAAAATAGAAAGCATTCATGAGCCAATATTTGAATTTCATGACACCATCTTTTTCAATCTTCAAGTACCAAATCTTCCACACAATTAATCAGTTTTTTGACCTAGAATGATTCACATATATATACAAAACACAACCCTAGCCTCATACACGAATTTTGCAGCCTCAAACAACACTCTCCAACTTCAAAAAAATCATCCAAAAGCTTGATTCGGATTCCTTGCTAGGGGCCATTCCAAAGCATTGTGAAGGTTGAAATAGATTCTTTGATCATCATTGAGTGAAAACAGATCATCGTACTGCCTCATAACATCACATATGGACAAATCCGATTCAAATTTTTTTCACTTTCTTGATTTTTCGTTCTTGAATATTTATGCATTATTATTAAGTTTTGTTTGATGATTTGTGCTTTATGAAGGTTTGTGATGAATTCTGGGCAGGTTAATTGAAGAAACCATGGCCGAATCACATAGTGCCATTCTAGGGTTCATGACCTTCATTTTAGGGTTTAACGATCCAGTGAATATAAATGATTTTTAAAACCATGGCTTGATTTGGATTGACCTCTGGATTATGTTTACGCTTTCAATTTTGTGAAATTTCATAGTTTGGTTGATTGTTGAGTTTTGTAGGTTTTGCTAGGGTTTATTTTTTCGCAGGAAATATCATAGGTGAAATCGCAGCTAATTTCGAAGGATAGGAGGTTGAAGATGAAGACTGGTTTGGCGCGAAGCTTATATTCAAAATTGTGACTTAAAATATTATTTTGATATCTTGTTTATTTGTCACACAAGCGCTTGTGTCCTAGTGGTTGGAGGTGTACGCGTATATTGGCCTGGTCTGGGGTTCGATTCCCCGTTTGTAACATTTTTGCTCTTTTATTTTGTTTGCTTTTCAGGATTAACATATTATTAATTATGGCCAACAAGCTAACAGTTAGGCTCTCCCAGCCAGGTGGTAAAGCATGCGCGTGAATGATCAAGAGGTCCTGGGTTCGATTCCTACCCCAGGCCTTTTGTTTTCATTATTTTTTTGGATTTTCTAGATGAAGCACAAAAGCAACTAGTCTCCATTCTCTTTCACCTGCGTGCATAGTGGCCTGGTGGTTACTCTTCTTGCTGGGAAACAGGCTGACCTGGGTTCAAACCCCAGTCAGGTAAGTTTTCACACTTTTTCTTCTTTTATTTGTTTTATGTATTATAATATTAAAATAAATATAATTTTTTGTATATATGTCTCTTTTCTAAATAATAAATAATAATAATAAAGCATGGTTAATATTTTCTAAAAAATTCTAAAATATATAAATGTTCTTAAATTATTTTCTTTATCTTGTGATTAAATTGTAATATGTATATATATATTAATAATTTTGTATTATAAATTAAACCCTAAAAAGATTTTTCTAACAAAACCCTAATTTATTTATTTTTTTAAAAAAAATACTTATTAAAACCTAATTGTTTATTTTCTAATTTGTGATTATTATTGTATATGTTTATTTAAAAATAATTATAATTTATTTGTAAAGTTATAATCCAAATTATTTTTCTTTTAATAGATGTTTAGAAACAATTTAATTTACAATAATTATATTGTGTATATGTTTAAAATAATTTGTAAATATAATAACTAATAAAATTAAATTTTATAAATATGATTAATTTTGTGAATATAATATTTAAAACTTATTTTCTCTTTATAATGTATAAATATTTTTTTTTTCAATAAATAAATGTTAATGTATGTTTAAAAAGTGATTAAATTTGTAATAATTAAAATTTATAATTACATTATGTTTGAAATTTTTTTAATTAATTCTTATTAAGTGTTATATATTAAAATCCAATTTTTTGTTTATTATTCTAATTATGCCATTATAATATTTTTTTTATTGTTACTAACTATACTATTATTTATTATTTTTTGTTTACTATTATCTTATATTTTTATTATTATTTCTCTAACCTTGTTTATTTTTCTAATTATTATTATTATTATTTTATTCTCACTAACCTTATTTTTTTTATTATATTTATCACTAACCCCTATTTTAGTTACTTATTTATTTTTGCTTATTATATTTATTTTGCTATATATTTATATTTTTTGCTATTTATTATTTTTATAATTATGTTGTAATTGTTTCTCGGATGTAAATTTTGTAATATTTTAATTATTTAATTATTGCTATGGTTAGTAATTTAGGGAGTGCAAAAATATGTATTCTATTAAAAATAAAATTAGAGCATTTAAATTAAAGATAAATAATATTGAACACTCACACACGTAAGTCGATTTTTAATCGCCATCTCACATTTCTAAGGTTATCCCTCAAGTTGCCTAAATCATAAGGTCAAGTGGGGTGTATAAAGCAAGTCCCTTTAAAAAGAAAAATCATCAAGTCCCTAATGGTTGCCTTAAAAAATCAAGTCCCTTCGAATAATGATGATAGTCCCTCCTATATGCTTATTACACCCCACAGTTGCCTTCATAAAACAGAATGTCCCTCTTATGTCCCTTACATCCAAGGTAATGACTACCTACTCCTTAATAGTAGGGATAGTCTTACCAATGAAAGGATAAAGAACAAGAAAGACTTAAAACTTTAGGGTAGGTTCCTCTTATGTACTTGCTCACTTCAAACTTTTCAAACACTTAAACAAATTTCAAACCAATTTTCAAAAACAAGTTTTTACGCATCCATACATGGATCATTATCAACTATTCTGAAAATTTTTCTATTCACACACTACACTTTCAAAAACAATTCAAAAGTGAGCTAAGTAATTAAGAGCCCATGGATAACCATGGATGTAAAGGGTGCTAACACCTTCCCTTTACATAACCTACCCCCCGGACCCGAAAATATCTCTTAAGGTCTTTCCTGTTCTTTTATACCCTTTCCTTTTGGATAAAATAAAAGTCGGTGGCGACTCTTGCTATCCGCAACATAACTTAAAGTCAGTTCTCCCACCGTGTTACAGTAGGCAGCATGCAAAACTTTGAGAAGTGCATCCCGATGGGCTTCGGAACACAGCAGTAGTGATAGGATTGAGATCTTTGAAGGAGTCTGGTGGAGCTGGTCCACAACTTTATAGTCACTTCTCTTAATGATTCTCATAAACTCATCCACATCTTGGTCAAAGGACGATTTATGAGTTTCCTTTGGCATAGATTCTTCCGGTATCACACTCTTCCCCTTGGCTCTGGTAGCATCTTCTGCCTCTGAATTGGTTCTAGGGGCCTGTGATGTGAAGAGACGTCCGCTTCGGGTGAAGCCTCCGCCTTCCCCAACATTGTCCACTTGGGGAGTGAGAACTGGAGAATCAAAAAGGACTTTCTCTCCATTGCAGTATAGATCAGCACCATAATGCCATGGTATAGCACTGTCTTTGTCATATGGGATCGGCTCAGGCACCGTGATGGTGACTGGGCTTACTGCTGCAGTTGTTGGGACTATAATGGTCTGTGGATCATAAAATATTTTTACAGGACCTCTGGTGGGTGTTGGTGAAGGTGAATTGAAGCTTTGTTGAGACTGTTGTTGAGGTTGAAAGTTGTTGGAACTTGGGACCGTTGACGGGTCATAATAGATTGTGACAGTGGAAACATCATTGTTGGTTGTTGAAGTTGTAGTAGCTGGTGCAAATGAATTGTTGTGAGTTGAAGTGACAGATGGAATGATTGCTGAAGTTGTAGCTGAATCGGTTGGAACAATGGTTGTTGCAGTTGTAGAAGAAACACTTGGACAGATGGTTGTTGCATTTGTAGAAGATTCACTTGTTGTTGACAAAAGGGTTGTTGGTGTTGTAGAAGTTGTGGTTGTAATTTGCAGAATGCCTTCCTTAATCAAATCATTGATGCCTTTCCTCAAGCTGGCACACCCATTCTCAGAAAGTTTTCATGATTTGCAATAGGCCTCACAACCTGGGAACACTTGGCACTTTAAAAGTTAGGCTTTAACCTCCGCCAGAGGTGTTTGAATACATGCAATGTCTTCTATCAAACTCAGGGGTGGACCATCCTCTACATCATTAATACTTGGCCCACTATGGCTTGGCATAGGATTCTTCATCACATTTGGAGGAGGTGCAAAGTTCAGGGCTTTTGAATCTACCAGATCCTGAACCTTCATATGCAGAGCTCTGTATTTTTCCGTAGAGTGGCCAGGTGCGTTGGAATGAAAAGCACACCTAGAATTAACATCGTAGTTCCTCAGAAGATTTTGAGGATCAGGTGGATCCAATGTCCGCAACTCAACCAGATTGAGCTTTAGGAGTTGTGGCAGCAGTGTAGCATAAGGCATGGGAATGAGGTTAATCACTCGGTTGACCTGAGATGGCCGCTGTTGAAACGGGAGTTGTTGTTGATTGTTGTTGTTATTGTTGTATGATCTTTTTTGCGGAAACTGTTGTTGTTGCAGGAAATGTTGTGGTTGTTGAGTATACTGAGGAGGTGGAGCAGGGATAGTAACAGCAGCAACTGTCCTGGGCAAGTATTGGGGTCTCCCTCTTCCAGTGTACATAGAGTTGGTCTCACCAGATCTACGGGGCCCAGCAAATGGTTTTCTTGTACTGCTTGAACTGGCACCGTTATCGAAGATCTTTCCCATCTTCAATAGGCTCTCTATTCTTTCCCCAGCTATCACCACATCTGCAAAGCTGGTGGAAGAGAATGCAACTAGCTTGTCAATGTATGTTCCTTGAAGAGTATTCATGAACATGTCTGCCATCTCTCTTTTAGACATGGGTGGTTGAACTACAGCAACAAGTTGCCTCCACCTTTGGGCATATTCCCTGAAGCTTTCACGGGAGGATTGAGACATTCCCATTAGGAGGGTCCTGTTTGGGGCCATGTCCAAGTTGTATTGATACTGACGGATAAAAGCTTCAGCCAAGTCTTTCCAGTTCCTTACTATGGCTCTAGTCAGGTGGGAGTACCATTCTCGGGATGCCCCTGTTAGGCTATCCTCGAAGTAAAACATCCACAACTTTTCGTCCATGGTGTATGCTTTTAACCTTCCCAAGAATGATTGAAGGTGGGTGCATGGGCAGGATGTGCCATTATACTTTTCAAAACACGGGGGTTTGAATTTGTGAGGAATTCTCACCCCTTCCACCAGTCCCATGTCCATTACATCAAAGCCTAGGGAGTTCTGGGATTCAAGAGACCTCAGCTTCTCTGCAATCTCATCCAACCTACGGTCGTAAACTTCATCCCCAGCCCCAACAACTGTAAACTGCTCTTCTTGAGGATCCTCTTGCAAGACCCTTCCTCCAACAGTGTTACCCTGAGTATTCCTTATGACATTGACTTCTGGGTTTAGATGAGGCCCAAACTCTGATGGATCAGCGCGAGGCTGCCCGTGATCGTTGTTACTGGTACCTCATGTACCTGGATGGTGTTCTTCAGGAGTTTGTCTTTCCACCAACTCCCTTAACCTTTCTTGGCTCTGAGCTAAGCCAGTCATCACAGTCATGAATTGGGTCATCTGATTCCTCATCTCAACCCTTTCATTAGCCATCTGGGTCCTCACTTCATTCAAGTCTTGTTGTACTTGATCCATCTGAATTCCCAGAAGGTTATTTCTCGTCGGGTACCGGTGTGTTCTGTTGACAGGGAACACTCTTCTGCGAGCAATGTTTCCTGAAACCACAACAAAGTGAGAAACAACAAAAAACAAAAACCTACAAAACAAAGAAAACGTTAGTATGTAATGCAATATGCATATTTGTCTTCCAAGGGTATCCAGTTTGGTTCTTTGGTTTTGACCTTTCCAGACCTCGGGGAAATGCTGATGATGTTGATAGATAAAGCTCACCATAAATAATACAAACTGATATATTACAAAAGATTAAAATACATAGTTTGATTACAATACATGCCCATGGTGGGTCAAAATACAACAAAAGAAAAAGTACGACAAAAGAAAGAAGTACAAGCAAAAGGATCAGGCATCCAATCCAAAGTCGTCCTCTCTGACTTCCTTCAGGAGTGCCTCAGTCACTGGACCCACTGGGTGCTCTGTAATGGTCCTGATGAGGAGGTTCCTGGTAGCAATGACACTGGTTAACTTCTTATGCTTATCCTGATCCTTTGACCTCTTCAAACCCGCCCGGAGTTTCAATTCAGATATCTCTTTTTGAGCTGCCAACAAAGCTTCCTGATGCTTCTTCTCACTAGCCTCCAACTGCTCTATCTTAGCCTGAGTCCTTTGATCTTCCTGTGCACGGGCTTCAGTGATCCTGATCCACCTAGCCTGACTTTCCTCCAGATAATGCTCTGCCCTAGCCTTCTGAGTCTTTGCTTCTTTGCAAGCATTCTTCAGTACTAACTCCCCTGCTCTTGCCTTCCTGATGTAGTCATCTGTCTTCTCAATCTTGGTCAAATGCTCAACCCTGAGCCTTTCCAATCTCTCATTATCCAGACGACTGTCATTTATCTCCCAAAGAGTCTTCTTCAAGGCTTCAGCTAGCTGAGTGTTCCTCTCTTTCAGCTTTTCAAACTCTTCCATACTGACAGTAGCTGCAGGTTGTACTGTAGAAGGTCCAGGTGTATCTTCCAAGGTGAAGGGCATCCAGGTGATCTGAGCTCTGGTACGGGACCAATCAGAATACTGTGTTGAAGCAATGTTGTTGCATTTGCCAAGAATGGTTGTCCCTTTAGTCTGGATGTTGTCCCAAGCCCAGGCAGCTTGTCTGACAACAACAGAGTTAGGTTGGATCTCACAGTAAAGAGTCTCAGCCAAATCTTGTCCTCTGGGAGGATGAACCAAAGCATATCCCAATTGTCTCTTAAACAATAAAGGGTTGTAGTTGATGCAACCCTTCACTCCTATCAAAGGCACATTAGGATACTTCCCACGGCTAGTAATGATGTCCTTGCCTTTGGTGCTCTGAGTGCACCATCTAATGTCATTTGATGTCAAGGCAATGAATCTCTTAGCCCAATTCTTCAGCTGATGAGGGTTCAAGAAGGTATCTGATTTTGGCAAGTGTCTTAGCAGCCAAGAGTAGTAAAGAGGAGCACAACATCTGACCAGCCTTCCTCTTTGCTTTTCATTCCTCTGGTGTACTGAGTAGTAGAAGTCTCCAAGCAATGTAGGAACTGGGTTCCTCAATAAGAACAGGTGAATGGCATTCTTGCTCACAAACTTTGGCTCATCTGCAAACAAGATAACCTCATATATACTGAGGGCTAAAAGTGCACAGACAGCCTTCCATTCTCCTATAGCAGCATGCAGGGTAGCCTGCGAGATCAATAAGTCTAGGTGGAGGCCTGGAACTCCAGCCTTGGTTGTCATGTTCTGATCAATGAGGGCAGGCTCCAAATGCAATGCCATGGCTATGTATTCATTTCTGGGAGCAATCATCTCTGGGTTGAAAGGGATTCCTCTCCTAATAGGAACTCCTAACAACAAGGAAAACTCTTCTAGCAAAGGCCCCAACTGGAAATCAGGGAATGTGAAGCATCTAAGTGGAGGGTCATAAAACTGCAGGCAAGTATGGATCATGCTCCTCTGAGATGCATCTAGATCCATGACCATGTCCAATATTCCCCCATAATGCTCTCTGAATAGTGGGATATGGTCAGGTGTAATGAGGGACTGAACCTGCCTGATGCCAGTCAGGGTGGGCTCAAAGAAGTGGTATGTGATGTTGCTCTTTCTTGAGGTGTCCATACTGATAATGGGTGCTGGTGAAGAAGCTGAGATAAACCTTGATGAAGGTCACTGAATGAGATTGCTGGAGATGGGTCTATGACAAAGATAGCTGGAGGAGAATAACTGACAAACTGATGGAGATGCTGAAGACAACTGAAGCAATCTGAGCAGCAGAAGGGGTCAAAACCAAACCAAAGATAAAGATGGATACCCTGTAAAACAAATAAGCAAATGTTAAATGATGCAAAAATAATGTATGCAAATGATATGCAAAGGGTTTGTGATCAAGTGCTGGATCTGTTTGTCTGCCTTGGTAAAAGTCCATGTATGTTCATAAGTCCAGATGGAGGCTTAGAAATCCAGTAACCAGGTGGGGGACTCAAATAAAGAGTCACAAGTCCAGGGTAATTACAAGAACTGTCCAAAGTGATGAATTCTTAAAACACAACTAGTAACAGGGTAAATGATGTGGCCAAGGGTTCCTGCAAACCTGTAAACATCCCAAGCCCCTCACATGTAATGTTCTAGAACAAGGATCCTCAGACTTGGATCAGTTATGAGAAGTGTAAACACTTCTAACCCGGAGGTACAGTGTTTACAATAACCATAAAAGATCCTCCTCTAATTCACCTCAGATGCTGAAGGTCATATAAAGGTCATCCAGACTTAGCAGGCTTCCCAGATATCCTTAGTACTACAGGAAATCTATAGCATAGAGTTCTCAAGAAGAAACTCATGTCTGAGCTGTGTTTCATATTCCCGCTGTCGCTCCCGGGATTTTCATCCTAGTACAAACGCGAGAGTGGCGCGAAAAAGTTAGAGTCGCCAGCCAGACATTTTTATCCCGAAGGAGTGGGAAAGGTAATGTTGCACAAACCTAAGGAAGAAGGAAAGGACGAGGCCTTGCGAACCAAAGATTTGGGTTCGGGAGTCGGTTACGAATTGAGAAGGTATTAGCACCCCAATCCGTTTGCCGTACCCGACGGGATCCACGCTTATAAATCTGTTTTCAAAGGGTGAGAAATAATATGCTGTTTAAAGGAAAGAATGACTATCTGGACTGAAATGGAAATGAGAAAAGAAATGGAATTAACAAATGGGAATAAAAGGGGAAAAATGTAGGGAAAAAGAAAGATTGTGCTCGAATGGGCCCTACCCCACTGCCTACGTACCTCATCGAGATAAATGAGGATCAGAGACGCCGTAGTTCGTCTAACTAAGGCTGACACTTGTTTGTGATTTTTAGGATGACGTTGCCGTAGCTCTAGCTCAGGTGTTACCGGCTCTGACTCGAGGGTGTTTACCGTATCGCTGTTTGAACTGTCGAGACAAGTCATGTTCGTCCGCAAAGAGTATGAGATGAGATGAGAAGACGTGACTTCTTGGTTTGTTGTTTTTTAGAAGAAGTGTTTTGAGATTGTGTTTTTCGTATGTACAACACTAAAGACTATGACACAGGAGCGAATACTTTCCAAGATCGCCCCCAATGGAACGTTTGTAAAGCATCCTAGAAGAGTGAAGGAGACTTTCACTAATCATTTCTAGCTTAAGGCTCGTGGCGTATTGTACACCTTTCCTTTATTAAGTGTTTTTGATTTTATTTTAAGATGAGAAGTGAGACTCAAGTTGCCAAAGGAAAAATTCTAAGGGAAACTAGACTTACCCTAAGTTAATTGAATTCATGGATGACCTATGGTTAATGAGGTTTGAAAGAATTAAAATTTACCTAAGAGATATTAAACTAAAGATACAAGTACCAAAGTTAATAGTGAACAATATGGTCCTCCTAAGTCATGGTGGGTAAAAACGTGAATGAAACATAAACGGGATAAAACGATGGATCGGGTGGGTCGGTTGCGTGGTGCTAAGACGCACGACTTATGGTGTGCAACATACAAGGCTTGCTCTTGGTTTAATGGAGTGGAACGATGGTAATCGAGGAACCCTAAAGTCACATGCAACTTTATTTATTTATTTAAAAATTTACTCGACGTTGGATCGAGCCTTTTATTTATTTTTGAGATTTTGGTTTTCTATCGATTCGTTTTATCTTTTCTATCCTAACTATAGAAACTATAAAAGCATACAAGTATTAAGCTATTACATCACAAAGTACACAAACATAATTGAGGCATAAAATATCCAAGTCCATAAGCCAATCCTTGAAAAAAAATACCTTGCACAAAAAGCAAATAGTTAGTGAATGATATGAATCATGAATATGCATAATATGATGGAAATGAATTAAAATGACAAAAAATATCAAAAGTCATGGAAAAAATGTGAAATTAAATTCCTAAGGTCTCTAACCTGATTATAACACTATGTTAAAAATCTCTTAAAAATACTAATTCTAACTATGCTAAATAGCCACTTAATTCTACCTAAAGTTCAATCACAAATTTACACAAGTTACATTACCAAAACAGTAGATAAAATGCCCTAAAAAATACACCAAAAATATTCTAGGTACTTTAATTTGTCCTCTAACCAAAGAAAAAAGAATGGGCAAAAAATGTTATGGGAAGTGGCAGAAATAAATTGCACAAATTTATGTGTTCATGTGAAAACTCAATATAAACCAATTAAAATCAAAAATCGAATTAAAATTGAAAAATGATTATATTCAGAAAATAAGAATTGGGAATGTTTCTAAAATGGCTTAATATTCTACCATAATTTTTGTGGATTTTTATTATACGTTTAAATATTTTTTATGAATTAAATTTGAAACCACAATAAAATAAAAAATAAAAGGAAAGGGAATTGGAGGGGGGTGAGGATAGAAGTATTTCTAGTTGAAAATCCAATTGGGCCTGCGCATGGGGGTGTTAATAGCATTTCGCAAGGCCCAAAATGCATTGAGCCTGAATTTATTTCTTTAAACAAAATAACAAGACATTTAACTTGAGATTAATGTGGATTAAAGATTTTTAATTGATTTTTATGGCAGATTAATTTGTTTTAATAATCTTAATTATTATTAACTCAAGATTTTTGCAAGATTAATTTACATTATGTTTTTATAATTTGAAAATTAAGAAATACAGAAGCAAAACACGGATTGGGAATAAATCAAAGTGAAACCCTAGAATCCCTTCTTCCTCCTCACCGCCACCCTCACTTCTTCTCCTTCTTCTCTCAACACAATCCTAGCGGCGCCGCCGGCTTACCCTCCCCCCATTCATCAAATTCGAAACACTAACCCTCACTAAATTCTGCTTCTGAATCTGAATCCATGCCTACTTTCCTCAAATTCTATCCCAAACGTAAGTATCGAACAAGCCGAAAAGCACACATGGTGAAGTGGAAATGATTGGCTTTTAGAAGTTCATACCTGTGATTGATCAAGGCTGATGAAAGGTCCTGAGTGTCGCGCTTGCCTTATCCCTTTTTCGTACCTACGCCGCCATGAGCCATCACCGTTCGTCTTCTTCTTCTTCGCTCCTCCCGCGATATAGCGTAAACTTAACTCAATAATGGGCTTCAATCGCAAACCAGGGATGAAGATGTCATAGGAGAAAATCGCAAGTGAAGGTTGATTCGGTTTTGAAACAACGTTCTTCTCCGGTTTCTCGCGCCTTGATATCTCTTCAGGTATTTTCGAATCCTGTTTTTTCGTAATCTTGGGATTCTTCTAACTTGCGTAATACAACTCTTATCTTTGTTGCTTCAATTCACTCCAAGTTTCTCATTGTCGAGATTTGTTGCCGTGGTTGAATCTTGCAGTGAATATTGAAGAACTGAGGAAGAAGAATCCAGAGATTGAAGGCGTTGGTGATGTTGTGGTATCAAGAGTGTTGATGATGATGTAACTTGGACATGATACGATCTGCAACACTTGAAGCTCTCAATACAGGTTGCGTTTCTTCAGGTGAACCATTGTGCTCTTGAGATAATTGATGTTGATTATTCTTTTGTGCAGAACTGAATTTCGACCTGGAATCATGAATTTTGCAGGTAGTGAAGGATTGATGAAGAAGGAATACAGAGATGGGTGAAGAGGGAATGCTAGGAAGAATGAGATGAATAAGGTTGAAGCTAGGAGAGATTTTTCTGCTGAGAAGGTTATGAGGTGGAGATGATGATGAAGCGGAAACGGAAGAATCAGAAGAAATACGAAGAAAAATGGTGAGAAGTCAAAGAGGGATTGAAGAAGAAAAAAAAGGTGAGAAACTCTAATGAATTTATAGAATGTGTAGGAAAATTCTGGAAGAAAAGTTAGTTAGAACATTTGGAAGTTAGTTATTTTTCTGTTAGAATTCTATTTTTGAGCTTTGAGTTTGTTATGATTCTATAACTGTTTTGTGCAGGTTTTGTTTTAATGCAGGAGAGGGAAAGAGTGAAGAGTGAAGCAAAGTTATTCATTCAAGTTGAAGAGAGGTTTTTCTTTTGAGCTCTTTTGAACTATTTTCCTTTTTTTTCTTTCTGATTTTGTATTCACAACAAATCCGATCTCGTTCCTTCATTTCAATGGCAGGAGCGTTTCACATTCCCGGAGAAATTCATAAAGGAAGATAGAAATAGTTCTCAGGTATCCAAAGCATGAGCTTCATAATAGTTGTCCAACGTCGAAGATATGGATGATCAAAAGCCTCATAAGCTGGAATCCGGTCACAAGCAAGGCATTTTGAAAGAAGATTCAGATCAACAGGTTTAAGGCTAGGGAACACTTCAACTAGGTCCTTTGGTTGTATTGAAAGAATATGAAAAGGATCGATATCTATGTGCATAATGTCGTGAGAATGGAGGTATGCTAGTCCAGCAAGAGCTCGACATAGAAGAGATTTCTCAAGTGTGTCAATGCTAAACATCAGCTTGGTGATGTATTTTTCCAGACTTAAGTTAACTTCCTCAAAATATATTTCTTCATCAGTAGTCACAATTCAAAACTAAGGACGGAATACCGTTGTTGATCTGGTGTAGTGAAAATGAGTTTAAAAATCACTAACTTATAGGTGATGTCATTCTCGAAATAAGACTCGGTGTCAATAGGGACACAATTCAAAATCTTGGTAGAAGCGTAATAGGAATTCCCCTCGATTTGTTGATATCTTCAGCTTATGTGCAAAGATCTCGTTGTTATCAACCTTCTCAATTTTTGTTATTATTATATATTTCTCTATGGATTGTGAGGAGCCTTTCTATTGTTGTTATTTTGTGGAAATTTGAATGAATTTAGCAGATACAATTTTGATTGAAAATCTTCCATTGAAATTTGCATTTGCCTCATGTTGCAGCTTTGGTTCGCCTTCGTTATTGCTCCCAATAGTAGTCCACCTCGGTTCTAGTAACCAACATGATTATTGCTTTTATGAGAATTTTTGGAATGACTAAAAATGGATTGGGTTAAAAATGATTGGAGTTAAAATAAATTTTGTAGAGGATGTAAATAAATGACAAAATATATGGTTGGGACTAAAATTGACAATTGGATTCAGTTTATGACTTTAATGACTAAAATAATCATTGAGCTTTACCAAGAAAAAAGGATTTGAACTGAATTTATGATATGCATTCTCCCTTTTAGACTCTTGGTGATAGATAACGAGACTAAATATGAATTAGAAACAAAAATGGACTTTAAAGTTTTGATGCTAAAAATGGCAAAGATTGACTTGACAAATGGACTTGAAAAACACGGTTAATCTTTGGACAATGGACTTTTAATAATCGGAGCAAAAACAATGACTAAAATGATTAGAGAGCTCTCACATCCAAATTAAATTTGTATCCTTAATAAATCCTCAATTTTCAGCCCGATTTCAACATCAAACCTCATTAACTTGTATTACGGGCAATGAATTATTAAGAGGATCCCAATGCCTTGATTATCGCATGAATGTATAATCAGATCCCTTGTACCATAATCTAATGCCTTGCCACTTAACACATATATCTTCATCTGACGACCAACGGTCTTAACAAAACCTTGAGAAAACCTTGACGATGTAGACGAGATCCGTAATATAGAAAGAAGCATCATCACCAGGACATTTTAGATCCAAAACCCTAATTCCTTACTTCCTGAGGGAACTGATTAGAACAATCTCCAGTGGAGTGAAAACTATGACTCAGAAGTAACCCTAAATCTCAAAGAGTCTCGATCCCATGCTCCATATAAACAAGTGATTTGTTAGTTATGACCTAATGGAATATGCAGATGAATGTGAAACAAACTAGTTAAATGGATATAAATATGAGGGCAAATTTTGGGGTATTACACCCGCACCAGACCGAAATGGAATGGGAAAGAATATGAAGCCACTCTAGCCTATGTGTCACTCAGGTCCCCGGTATAGGACCTTAATCACTCAATGAAACCCCACCCACCAAAACAGACAAGAGCCAGCACATGATAATGACAGTATGAAAATGCATAAAACTGTAAAGGAAAGCAATAAATAAATTTGTACATAAAGCAATAAATAAAGCAAATAAATAAGCACAAGTAGCACATAACACCCCCATAAACACAAATCAAACAAGCGCTAAGAGGAACCAACAAAAAGAACCAGAAGCCCTGGTTGCAATATAAGGGTCCCTAGCAGAGTCGCCAAGTTGTCGCTCCCGCTAAATGACACCGAGGTCAGATAGGGTACAGACGCGAACGGTCGGCGAAAGGAGAAAATGAAATGAAAGTGAAAAGAGTCGCCAGCTAGGCATTTTTATCCCGAAGGAAAGGTAATGCTGCATAAACCTAGAAAAGGATGGATAAGACGGTTGCGAACCAGAGAAACTGAGAAAGGGGGTTGGTTACAACCTGGGAAGGTATTAGCACCCAGATTGTCCGTCGTACTCGACGGGATCCACGCTTGAAAGTTTGTGCTTAAAGGGGTAGTGTATGTGCTATCTGTATGCAAAAGCTGGAAAAGGAATATACAAGTGTCAGTGCAAGAAAGTGAAGTGGAGTGCTCAGGAATGAGGCTTAAAAAGAATGCTTAAGGAGGGGGAAGACACAAAGACTTTTGTTCGATAACAATTAAGTTATGCCTACGTATCCTCTCGTGCAATGAGGAAGTCAGAACACCGTAGTTCAACTCAAAGAGACTGAAAGATAAATTGACTGGTGAACTGCTTGCTTGTCTATGCTCAAGTGTATGACCTGTCTAGCTCAAGTGCTAACTGTCTTGCATTAGACGGAAGAAGCAAATTCTCGTTTGTGAGTGAAGATGATGAGAAAAGAATCCTGGAGGAGACGATTATTGTTTATTTTTGTGTTTTCAATCTTTTATTGCTTTTTGTGTTTGTCATAAGTTAATGAGCTTAAGCCTAAACCAAGGGTTAGTAAACTCATCATATCCTCCCTTTGATTAGGAATAATGAGAATACCTTAAGTATGAGATAAACATCTCAAACTTAATTACCATGATGTAGGATTAAGATTATTAACCTACTTGTGATTATTTAGATGTTTTTGGTGTTTTTGTTTAGTGTTAAGTAATGAGTTTAAGCCATAATCAAGGATTTAGTGGACTCATTACACCATCCTAATAGAAGGATAATAGATGAGAACACTTAAGCTGAGGAAGATACCTCAACTTAATCCATGATTAGGGATTAACCTCATGACAAAACAAGCCTTTATTAAAGTGGAATTTAGTTAATGGTAAGATTAATAAGTGGATTTTATGGTTTGTAAGACAACTTGAGGGGGACTTGTCCATTAACACTAGGGTTAGTCCTTCTTAACCAATAAAGGAAGAATTAGAACCCTAATGCAAGGCCCAAGTTACAAGCTATTGTCTTAGTGATTATTAAGATGGATTGATTAAGAGGTTTAAACAAATTAAGGGTTAAACACTTAGGATTAAAGTTATACGCTCCATCCTAAGAGAAGGATGCAGGCATAACCCTAATCACAAAGTCTTAAAACCTTAAAGGTTTAGTCTCTGATTATGAGATGAGAAGAGAGACACAAAGAAGACACAAAGGTAAAAACTAAAGGGGGACTAATCAAAACCCTAATTATTGTCATGCTTGGGTGTTCCTATGGTTTGTAAGGCTTGCAAGAGATCTTTAGAGAAGCCACCAATGGAAGAAGCAGATGAAAGGAGAAGCATAAGAAACAAGTTAACTTACTTCATTGAAAAAGATAAGTTACTTGAAGAAAGAAAGTGAAAGATGAACATGAGTGAGCAAGCTCACTCTAAAGAAAATGAAAAATGCAGCAAGGATGCATAAGAAGAATGAGAAGAGAGATGAGAAGTGAAGGCAAATTCACTTCTTAAAGTACTTACCACCTGAAATGGTAACATAAAGAAATGAATGAGAGGAAAATGAAATGTATGCAAAGATGCAATCCAAAACCAGAAGCATAAACATGATGAAAATGATGCTATGAGATGATACAAAGACATGCCAAGTGTTATGAATGATCATACAAGAGATGAGAATGCAAATGGAGCATGTAGGAAGCATGAAAGCACATGAAAGTTCATGGAATGAAATGAATGCACATCATAGAAAATGAATGAAGAAATGATCAAGCATGATTATAATGTGTCCTATGATTTCCTAGAAGACATGTGAATGCATGAAATGTCATGGCAAGTTCATGTATGGATGTATATGCAAGATGTATGCAAATGAACATGAGAAATTAGGGTTTTAATGCAACATGAGATGCAAAAGTCAAAAACAGAAGCAAATCACAAGATAAAAAATTGAAAATTCAATCAAAGGAACCCTAAACCTATTCTAGGTTACCATACAAAGGGGGAGGTCAGAAGTTAAACCTAGAAGGAGTTATGAATTTCCTAAGTTTCTAGGGTTTTTTGGGTGATCTTCAATGTAAAATTCCAAACAAATTGAAAATGAAAGATAAAAATGAAACAAAAATGTTTTTAGAAACTAGAAGCCATGCATAGAACAATGCAAAAAGAATCATTCACAAACTCAAATTGGTTTAAAAGTTATGAAATTTTGAAGTTAGGGTTAGAAAATGAACAATTTTAAGAACCCTAATTCATTGAAAAATGTCAAAGCATGATCAAAACCAAAAAGAAATTTGTATGGTGAGTTTGTAAATGTTTGTAAATGTCTAAGAATGTTCTCTGATTTTTTTGGTGATTTTTAAATACTTAAATGTATTTTTAATTAATTAAAATCAATTAACTAATTAAATAAAACATTTAAATGATTTAAAAATACTTTTTTAATGCAAAAAATAAAAATAAAAATATTTTTGATTTCTGAAAATTAATAAAAGACTTGATAAAAATTTCCAGATTTTTTTTGATCATTTTTACTATTTTTAATAATTATATAAAAAGAAATGGATAAAATATAAAATGAAATGAAATAAATGGAAAAGTATGAAGATCTGATGGACAGGATTCAAATCTAAGGGGAAAGTGTTGACCAGCGCGCAAATGAGTGGCTGAGATGCACTCTGGGTTAATTTATTTAATTAATTCTGATTAACTTAATTAAATAGGAATTAGAGTTTTAATGATTAATCCAGGCCATCCAAACACGCGGGTAACAAAGATCCAAGGGCTCACATTTAAACTAACCATAAACCCTAATTAACCTCTTAATTACTTTCAGGTGGCCGGAGAAGACCTCCGGTCATCTTCTCCGGCCAACTCTCCACCCTAACTTCCACCCTAGGCCACCCCAGACCCCCTAACTCTCCAGAAATGATCCTTATAACATTCTAAACAAGATTCAACCAACAAAAATCATTTATTTTCACTCAAGATCATGAATCAAAGCCAAACGGAAAATACACAGAAAATTTCAGAAGCTTCATACATGCTCAATACTTGATCATTTTCAAAACTAAATACATCAGGATCGTCAGTGAATCATGAAGAATCATTTAGGAACTTGAAAACGCATTTCCGGAAAAAAAAGTTCTTGAGGTTACCTGAAGTGAAGCTTTCTCAAACTGAGCTGTCTGGCCTCCTCTTTGGTTCAAAACGAACCCAATGATCCTCCTGGTGATGCTTTGATGCTCGGAGGAAGTTTATAATGGCTGAAATGAGAGCTTACACTCTTGCTGGTCAAAAATCGTGTTTTGGCTATGGGGGGTTTTTGGTTGCAATGAAGGGTGGGAAATGGTCCTTTGATGAAGCTGAGTTGATTGATGAAAAGAGTTTGAAGTTTGAGTGAGTGTGTTGTGTGTTTCGAAAGTTTTTCAAATGGGGTGATTTTTGAGAGCTTGAGGACTATGAGGTTTCAGGCTTGCTTGATGTGTGTTATGAGTTCCATAATGCTTGCATATGATGTTGTGATTGTTCAGAGGAGTTGGTGTGGCATAGTGTGATTGGTATGGGTGTTTTTCTACAAAGTCAACAAAGCTTGTACTTGAGGTATGGGCTCTTGTGCAGCTGGCTTTTTGGCTTGTCTTGGTTCAGTAGAGATCAAGGAGAGCCATGGAATGCAATTTGTGGTGATTCAGCAAGTGGAAACATGTTTATGTATCATTTTGTAATTTCCATAAAGTTTGGCCCCTTTGTGATTTCTTGGTGTTCAAGACATGGAATGGCATGATTCTTTGGGCATTTCTGATTTTTAGGCAATGCACTATGTTGTTATGATGCATAGAAGTGTATTAGAGGTCACAAAATGGTTTGGCAAGTGGTTTTGCAAAAATCCCTCTTTGGTGTATTCTTGAAAATTATAGGATTTTTGCCAACTTTGAAAGGCCATAACTTGAGTTCCATAATGAATTAGAACTTGTTCCCTTACTTTTTGAAAAGGGAACGATCCAATCTACAACTCTCATGACCAACAATTTTTCATTTGAAGCATTTTTGGTTGAGAAAGAGGAGGTTGAAATACTTTCCCAAAATGGAAAGTTTACATTACAAGTCATTTCCATTTTTGGCAACTTTTGGTTTAGCTCACTTTTCTTCAATTTTGTGAACTTCCAAGCACTTCAATGATCAAATAAAGATCATATAACTTCAATTTGATGAAAAATCCACTTTGGTTCCCATGTTGGGGGCCTCAGATGCCCTGATTTTGCTCTGACTTGCTCAAGAAGTTACCCAATAAACAAATGACTTCCACAATGAATTTCTTCATCAAACTTGGTACACATGATCCTTATAACATATTGAGACTATTAGAAACAAGAATGGCCAAAAAATTTGGAGTTATGGCCTCTGAAACCAAAACCCTAATTTCAGGTCATCTGTGTAGTAAAACCCTAGCTCAGCTTCCATGCTTTCCAAGTTCTTGTGATTTTTTGACTTCCTTGATCTTTGAGGGATATAATATGATGATAGAACACATATAGACCCTCTTGTAATGATTGGAGACCTTTGGAGTGGCTCAGATGGATCCTTGTATTGCTCAGATCACAAACCCTAGATGCAGATGAACTTGAACTATGCAGATGAAACAAAGATGCAACATGATATGATATGCTTAAACTTATGCAAGGATGAAAAATCACAATCCATGGTGTGAACTTAGTGAGGGAAAATTTGGGGTGTTTACACATATACATATATTTATATCTACATACTTTTTTTTATGCCTTATCTTTTTATTTTTATTATATTATGTATTGTTATGAATTAATAATAAGCAGACGCACATGGCCAATGGCTAGGGTTGAAGGCCTTGAAGGCAAGGGTGTGGGTTCAAACCCAGTGGTTGAGGTTGAGCCTGAAGGCAAGGTTAATGGTTCAAACCCTGGTCTTGTCATTTTGACAAAGAAACATGGAGTTTTCTTTCTTTTTCCTAATTTCCTCTAATCTCTTTAATTCTCTAATTTCCTAATTAACTAACCTCTTAATTATTTTTATATACTATAATTACTTATTTCATAAATCAATTCATAATCAATTTATAATATTAGTTATTATTTCTTTTGTTGTAAATTAATAGTTAGATCTAGTTTTTTTTTTAAAACTTCTTTGTTTACCTAAAATTAAACCTAAATTTTTTTATTACCATTATTTGTTTATGTATATTTTTTTAGAAAATTAACTAATTAGTTTTTTTTTATAAACCTCAAACTTTTCATAAACCTTAATTTTTCATGTAAACCTTAAAACGTTCTCATAAACTTTAACCGTGTTATTTCCGCTAAACCATAAACCTTTTCTCAAACCTTAACACACCTGTTATTATTTCTTATTTTCGTTCATGTTTATGTTATTCATACACTGTAATTGCTTCACCCTTGTAATATTTTAAGTTTTAACTTGTAATATTTTCAGTTTTATTTTTCGCCATCTTTATTATGTAACTGCTCCAAAGCATTGTAATAGTTAGGATTTTATTTTCTACCATTTATTTTCTGCCATTTATTTTTCTGCCATGCCATTTATTTTCTGTCATTTTATTTTTCTGCCATTTAAATTCCTGCCATTGATCCTATATTAAGTGTGTGGTTTAGTAATGTAGGGTGTGAAAACCTACTAAATTAATTATTTAATATTTTTCTATAATCTTTATATTTTTTTTTTAAATAAATGCTAATTATTTTTATAAACTTATTTTATTACTTATTTATAACAATAAATCTTTATTTTGTAAATACTAACTCTTTTATTATTTTGTACATATTAAATTAATTTTTTTCTCTAAAAATTTCTCAATAACATTTTGTCAATAATATTTTATATATTAATAGTATTTTATTATAATAGTAATAATCATAAAGTGTAAATAATTAAAATTTTTCTCAATAATCTTTAATTGTTTTTCTCTAAACTTAATTCCCTTTTTTTCATTAATTCTAATAACTTCTAAAAAATCTAACTTGTCTAACCTAAAATTTTTCTTTTTAATTAAATGTTTAATTATTATTTCTTTAATTTATTTTAACTTTATTATTATTATAATTACTTTATTATTATTATTATTGCTTTATTGTTAATATTGCTTTATTATTTTTGCTTCATTATTATTATTATTATTATTATTATTATTATTATTAATATTGCTTATTTATTATTTTATTATATCTATTATTCTTGCTTTATAATTTATTCTTATCCGACTATTATATATCTGCCAAAGCCTTGTAATAATTTGTAGATTTATTTTTCCGTCTTTATTTTCTTTGTAAATATTTAACTGCGTGGTTAGTAATTTAGGGAGTGCAAAAACTAACTGTAAATAATTGAACTTAGAAAATTAAATTCAAGACAAATATCTGAAAATAACACTCACACACGTAAGTCGATCTTTGATCGCCATCTGTACTTCCTAGGGTATTCCTCTTGGTTACCTTATTTAAAATGGTCAAGTCCCTCGAATATAGGGGTGTCTTAAGCAAAGTCCCTTCATAAAATCATCAAGTCCCTACAGTTTAAAAGATCAAGTCCCTTCGAGGTTGCCTACGGAATAATGATCTTGTCCCTTCGAATAAATGATGATAGTCCCTACGAATTGCTAAAGACATCCCATAAGTTGCCTTCTATGACCATACGATGACCCTACGCCCGTCCCTTAACACATCCAAGGTAATGACTACCTATTCCTTAATAATAGGGATAGTCTTACCATTGAAAGAACATACGAGAACGTGAATGACTTAATCTAGGGTAGGTACCTCTTAGTTGCTTGCTCACACTTCTTAAAATTACTCTTTACACCTCACTTTCTTAAGCATTTTTCAAAACAAGGCTTTGTATACATCCATACGAGGATCATTACAAAGTACTTAGAAAAATTTCTAGTCACACACTACACTTTTCAAAAACAATTTAAGTGAGCTAAGTAACTAAGAACCCATGGATAACCATGGATATAAAGGGTGCTAACACCTTCCCTTTATATAACCTACCCCCCGAACCCAAGTCTTTAAAATAGGTCTTTCATGTTCTTTTATGTCCTTTCCACTTGGATAAAATAAAAGTCGGTGGCGACTCTTGCTATCCGCAACATGACTCAAAGTCAGTTCTCCCACCGTGTTACAGCGGTCAAAGTACTTTCCCCGAAAATTAGTGAAAAGAAAGTGAATTCGATGAAATAATCAAATCCATTCTTCCACTATTGATCAAGTGAAAGGGTATGCTGAGGAACAAGGACGATGTCTTCGACTAAAGCCCTTATTCAAAATGAAAAACATCCTAAATGTCGGGGACACACCTAGAACCCCCCCTGGGAGAGAAATTCTCAAGCGAAAACTCTCAACCCATACTAAGCAGGTTCTCCTCGACGTCAAACCCATAATTCTGGTTGAAGCTCAATCGGAGTCGTCATGCGAACAAGGTCTGAAGAAAAACAAAAACCTAATGTCACTACTGTAACACCCCAAAATTTGCCCTCTTATTTTATTACCTTAATTGGCTTTTTGTTTCACACTCATCTGCATTTTCCACTAGGTCATTAACATCACAATCATGTATTTCATTGGATCCTAAGGCATGGGATCAATGCCATATGATTAGGGTTTCATACCATATCCATATTTATCAGGTGGATTCAACGTTTTGGTTATGTGGCTATTAATAACATCAGTTTCTTATGCACTTGCTGCTCGATTAAGGTTTATTTTCCTGATTAAGTGGTCTCTAAGGAGTTCACTCATAAAGATTGTTCATTGGTGCATCAGGCTCATTATCACGGTGGATTAGGGTTCTATTCATGATTAAGCTTGAGGGCATTCCACCAATTGAGGTTCTTTATGTTAAAGTTTGATTTGGGCTTATTTGATGGAGATATTCATTCAAGTTCGACATTTCCAAACGATTTAAAAAGAAACCATGGTTTGAGGTATTGATTATGGGATTCATTATGGCCTCAAAATTTTTAGTTCAACAATTCGGTTCAAATTGAGGATTGAAAAAGGGCACAATTATGGTTAATTTGGGAGGGCATCCTTCAAGTTCAAACTCAAGTTCTCGACATCAATTTCAAATACAAGTCATTACCCAAGTATCATGTTCAGACTCAGTTTCTCATTTCTTATACAAATTTCAAAGACCATTTTTAATTCCAAGGTCCATATTCATTCAACAAAGTTTGTTCATTTTTTATAAACCATAATATCCAAATATCATTTTAATCCTTTTCATCCAATTACCTTTTCTTATCCATTTATTCACCATTCACCATTTTAATTTTTAGAATGCTCATTTTTCTACCTATCCAATACCCATTTAATAAAGCCAATTGATCATTTTTTTGCCAATAGCTATTTTATTGTCTAAAACCCAAAGTTCATTACATATCTCAACTTCTAAAACCATGTTTGACCAAATCAATTTCTATCAAGGAAATTTCTAGTTTTCCTAATATCCCTTTTAAGTCCAAATTATTTATTAAGTGTCATTACAAGCTTATTTTTATACTTCCCAAAAGTGCTACAAAGAAATTGGCATAAAAGTGCACTCAAATGTGAGAGGAGGCCGAGGAAGTGAATCGAGGATTATAGCAACAAAAAATCAGTTATAACAAACTGATAATTCAGTTACAAAAGAAAAATTCTTAATAGAAAAAACTGAGATTAATGACCAGAAAATTGAATAACAGAAGGAGGAAAAGAAAAAGTCAGCTACAAAAAATAACATAACTCATAATCTATAAGGAAAAAACATCATCAATCTTCAAGTCACCTTCTGCAAAATTCTCCAACTGCATCAGTCGTTTCTGCACAACCATAAACCAACCTTACTTCACCTTCAACAAAACTCCCCTCAATCTTCACCGATCTTCATTAATCTAAATCGGATATTGTTCATCGTCATCAATAATAACCTACATACACAAGAATAATTACAACGAACTCAGATTCACAGTAAGAAGAGGCTTTGAATCTGAAAACTCACAACAATCTATGATCTGAAACAAAGAGGAAGAAAATCGTGACGATATCGCGGAGACGTCGTAGAAAGTAGAAAAGAAGAAAAATAATCCTCAACAACAAACCGTTTTAGCAATGGACTTCTTCGAGAACAAGAATCGCAAGAACAACATGGATCAAAATTCACGGTTCAAGAATGAGTCACACCTGCAAGATTCACACTAACACATCAAGAATTCAGTAATTACACCGCAAACATTTAATCACACAGAAGGAGAAGAAGACACGAATTCGATTACATAACAAGTTGGAAGAAAGGGATTAAGGAATCATACCTAAAAGTTGCGTCGTTGTTGTTGCCCTCATCTTCATTATGCGTCCGCATGCAAAGAATCATTGCAATTACTTCGGAGTATCGGATTTCTTCGAAGCAGCATCAGACTCACCATTCTTCAACATTCATCATCATTTTGTCTCTGATGAAAGCCTTCATTCAACCAACGAAGCAACATACTTCACCATTGATCAATAATTCTCTCAATAACAGAACTGAGAAATATCCATGCTTCTTCGCGCATCGACTTCATCGATCTTTAACAGAACTCTTCCACCATATTCATCCATCACAAATAAACCCCTTTTGAATCTTTCATGAATCCTTCAAACTCTTCACTTCATCATCATCATCTTCAAACAAAAACTGCAAGTCGAACCAATAACATAAGTCACACAAGAAGCGGAAGACAACAACCCGACTTGCAATTCAAAAGCAAAATAGAATTTAGTTCAGACAAAACCTAGCATGCAGTTTAGATTCTAACAACAACAGAATCAGGAAATATCATATCAGAAGAAATAAAAGGTTCTTGACAAATCCGAAAACCAATTTAGAAAAATTCAGAATCAAATTCGGTTACAGGAATTCAACTAACTTGATAACCAACTCATAATCCCCATAACAGATTTTCCAATTGCAAATTCATAAAAAAAAATAGAAAAAGGACTAATCATAACTAAATTCAACTAATTTCATAACTAACTCACTTGGAAATTCCCTTGGAGCCATTCATTTCCTCCTCTATAAAAACGAGAGATTGTTGCAGATTCAGCTCTCGGTTTTTTATCTTCATCACTGATTCAAATCTTCCATTCAATCTTCATTTCCTTAAAACCTCTCCAATTCCATTCTACATCTTCTTCATTCTTCACTCTTCACCATTTTTTTCTCTGATCTTCACCATTCCTCTCTTCCCAGCTCCTTCAATTTCTTCTTCTGCATCCTTTTCTTCGATTCCATCACCAACCTTCATCAGTTTTTCACCAATTTTCCAAATCTTCATCAATCTTCGTTATCCTTCATCAAGAATTGCTTCTGTATTCTTCTGAACCAATCTGCAAAAACATCAGAAAAGTAGTTACAAAGAGATTAATAACAGATTCATGGATTCTGAAAACAACACTGCAGTGAACTTCAGAGGTTTCGACCGAGTAACAACCTCCCAAAGAAACACTCTTCATTTTCGGTGGTGATCACCACAACGAGTTTGCGTCATTCTTCGGTATCTCGCGGAGCGTCGATACGACTTTCATCATTTTCGTCGAATAGAATCACAACAAAGTGTCAGGTCTCTATGTTGAGCTCCATCATCGACCGGTTATTCGCCACGAACGTGAGGGCTTTGTAATGCTTCATCAACTCGCGGCCTCCGAACTCATCGTGTAATTACTGTGCTTCGCGCTCATCGATTTACAGGTACGCAAATCTCAATCCATAATAGGATATATATGGCTTCACATTCTGGAAATTTGTTAAGCTTTGTGGTGTATGTTAGGAGGTATCAGAGGTTTTTCCGAAACGTTGATTCGACGATTTGTTTAGGTTTTGTGGATTTAGGTTTAGAATTCGTAATAAGGGAATAGGTTAGGCTTAGTAGGTGATGGTGGCGGCAGAGGAGTCACGAAGAAGAAGATGTGTTCGCTGTGATTTCTGACGAACAACCTCTGGTTAACCAATTTCTTAGAAAACTGGGTTACTTGCAGGACCAACCAAACAAGTCCTAGGACACATGTGCAATTGTTTGTCGAATTACTCTTAGTGTTGTTAATGATTTGTGGTTTGTTTTGTTAATAATGTCAAAGTGTTAAATGTTTTGAATGTGAAAGTAAAATATAGTTAAAGTTTGAACAAAAGTAAGAAAATGGCGAAAAGATGTAAAATTTTGCAGGAAAGTAAATAAAACTGAGAGTAAAATAACTTGATGAAACAAAACTAATAATTTAAATAACTTGAAAGAAAAATGGTGTTCAACACATACATTGTTCCAAATATCAGACTCATTTCTCTCACACTGGGTACTTAGAGTATTTACAGGATTTTTGTATAAGTTTTCACACACGCATTATAAACACAAACTATCCTATTTATATACAAACAAAATAACTGCCTAGAACGGGAAGATTCTAACTAAATGACAATTGTCAGCCTGCATGCAATTTTCCTCTCTGAAGCTTCCATGTGTCCAACTGCCAAAGGTTGCAACTTTTGAATTTGAATTCATCCCTTTGGTGACGAAGCATTGTTTTGCACCCCAAAATTTGCCCTCACAAGACAAGACTTTGTGTACTAAGAGGTTCACAAGGTTCACAAGACATCTCATGATGTTCACAAGGTTCACAAAGTTCACAAATAGTCAGAAAGTTTGACAATTCTCTCAGACAATGCATCCTCCTAAGCATGGCATCCAAAGCTAGGGTTTTGACTTTAATCAGGCTAAATAGACTTCCAAGACTTCAAGTGAGCTTCATAACATCTCATATGTTTTTAAGAACCCCCATGACAAGTTTCAAGACTTTTCTCAAAGGTTTGCTCAGTCAAATGATCAGATAGGTCAAAATCAGTCAAAGCAGTTAAAAAGTCAAACTGAGGTCAACTGTGGTCAAACCAAAGTCAAACTTCATGATTTTTTTTCCAACATCAAGTATATGAAGTAAAATTCATCATTTGATCAAGGGTTGATCATGATTCATCAAGGAGATTTCAGATCATCAAGAATCAGGAGTTTCTAAATTAGGGTTTCCTAAGGAAAAGTCAACTGAACTTTGACCAGCCATAACTTTCACATACTTCATCAAATTTTTCCCATCCAAAGCTCATTTTGAAGGAAATTGAATTCTCTACAATTTTTTGTCTCACAAGCCAAGCCCAAAAATGCTTCATTTGGAAGGTATGAGCTAAGACATTATAGGTCCTTTTAAAAGTCAACAACTTCAAAAGGGCATAACTTGAGAATGGTAAAAGATATGGACATGAAACCAATGGGGCTGGTTAGAGGACTCTTTAAGCTTTCCAAAATGTCCAAGAACACCCTCATAGAATTAAAATTGAAGGATTTGTGCCCTTGCAAAGTTGGGAATTTTTTTTGGGAGGTTTATGAAGCAAATAGGGCTTTAAAACCAATTGCTTCCAAATGGGCTTGCAATTTTGTGATCCAAACTTTAACATGACATCATGCACGACCCAACTCTCATTTATTCAGATTTTTTATTATTTTTATTTTATTTATTTTGATTTTATTCATTTAAAATCATTTTAAATCAAAATAAAATAGATAAATCAAATATTTAAATGAGATATTGCTTCTAGAAAATCATAAATATGGCTTGGATCAAATTGATATGAGAATTATGGTGATTGTCTTAAAATAGCAAGGTTATATCAAAAAATATTTGAATTTTAAGGCATGATCTTTTTCAATCTCCTTGATCCAAAAAGTCCAAAGAGTAATCACTTCTTTTGACCTAATTCAGTTCACTACATATACACAAACACATCACAATGCAATGGACACGAATTTGCTGCCTCAAGAGTAAGTTTCAAATTTTCAAAAATTCATCAAAAACTCTCAATTCGGATTCTTGGCTAGAGGCTCTCTCAAGGCATTCTAAAGGTTGCAAAACACTCCTTGGACATCACTGAACCTATTCCAATCCTTAAAAGCATCCCAATCATGCCATATTGCATAAACCGAATCATTCTTTCTCAAGTTTATTGACTTTTTCGATTCCATACTTTTATGCATTATCAATTGATTCTAATGATTGTTTTGTGTTTGTGATGATCTTAGCAAGCTTTCTGGATAATTGGATTGAAGAATAATGACCTGAATCGTAAATAGCCATTGTTAGGGTTTCGGCCAAGCTTTTAGGGTTTCATGATAGACCTAATATAAATAATTTTTAAGGACATAGAATGATTGTATGAACTCTGGGAATCATAATGCACTAATCAATTGGAAGAAATTTTGCTGTTTCAATGGTGTTTGAATTTCGCAGGTTATGCACATTGAGAAATTCGCAGGTACCTTCGTAGAAGAAAGCGCAAGAAAATTCGTAGGAAATTTGGGGAAGACGAAGGCCAGTGGCGCCAAAATATGGTTTCAAAATTTGCTTTAATATTTTATTAATCTGTTTGAGGATTATTACACAATTGTGTTGATGGTTCAGTTGGTGAAGGTGTACGCGTGAGAAGCAAAGGTCCAGGGATCAAATCCCAGTCTCAGCAAGTTTTTTGCTTTATTTCATTTATTTTTTCAGTTTAAAAATATAATGATTGGCATCTGTTTGTTATCACCAAGCGCACACTGGCCTGGTGGTTGTGGAGGCAGGACTCAAAGATTGAAGCCTAGGGCCTGGGTTCGAATCCCAGCCCCAGGTAAGTTTTTTTTCATTTTTCTTATTTTCTTTTTGATTTTTGTTTATATATTTAATTAATTTAATAAATAGATAAATGCAAAAATAATGTTTATATTATTATTTTCTTGTGAATAACCCAAAGAACTTATATTTCCTAAAAAAAAATTTTTAACTTTATTCTTAGAACTATTTAATATTTATTTTACTATGTATATTATTAATATTATTTGATTTATATAAATAAATTAATTGTATTCATAAATCCTAATTATTTTAATATAAAACCTAATTTTCCTCATAAACCCTAATTTATTTTGATTAACTCTAATAATTTTTTATAAACTCTAATTATCTTATAAATATTAATTAATTTATTTAATTATGTATATTTATAATTTGTATATAGTTTTTATATGTAAATAGTTTAATTAATTAATTAACCCTAACTTCTTTTCCTAAATAAACAAAAAAAATCTATGAATATTAATTTATGTGTTTGTAAATTTTAAATTGTATATATTTATGTATAACTTGTTTATATTATTATGTATAGTTTTTTATATGAATAATGTAATTAAGATTGGATTAAATAATTAAATTTAATTTATTCTTTTCTAAACAATTAAAAAAAATCTTAACACTATTTTAGTAAATTAATTTATTATATTTATATATGTACCCAAAATTAAAATATTAGAACTATTAATACTTATTATTTATTTCTTTTATTAAAAAATCTAAAAATAATTATTCATTCAAAATTGAACTTTTAATTTATTATTTATCATTATGCTCTTTCATCTTATTCTTATTTATTCTATTACTACTAACCCCCTTTATTTATTTATTTATCTATTATGTGATTATTTATTTTATTATTATTACTAACCCATTTAATTATTTATTTATTTACTAATTATTATAATGTAATTGTATCCATTATGTAATAGTTGTAGTAATTTTTATTATTTAATTTTTAATTTGCTATGGTTAGTAAAATAGGGAGTATAAAATATGTTTGTCTTTAAAAACTGAATTTAGATCACTAAATCTCAAGATAAATATTTGAATTGGTACACTCACACACGTAAGTCGATCTTGGATCGCCATCTCACTTCTTAAGGGTTACCTCTCATGTTGCCTAAATAAAAGGTCAAGTAAGGTGTAAAGCAAAGTCCCTCCTCTTATATCATCTAGTCCCTTAACAGATAAAAAGATCAAGTCCCTTCGTGGTTGCCTTTGTGATGATCTTGTCCCTTTCGAATAAAGATGATAAGTCCCTTCGAATTGCTTATACACCTTGCAGTTGCCTAAATAATAGATGTCCCTTCATTTGTCCCTCATACATCCAAGGTAATGACTACCTATTCCTTAATAATAGGGATAGTTTTACCATTGAAAGAACATTCAAGAATAGTAAAGATTTAATCATAGGGTAGGTTCCTCTTAAGTACTTGCTCACTTATTCAAAAATACTTCATTACACTTCACATTTTCAAATAATTTTCAAAAACAAAGTCTTTATATATATCCGTACAAGGATCATTATAAAGAATTTAAGATATTTTTTAATCACACACTACACTTCTCAAAACAGTTTAAAGTGAGCTAAGTAACTAAGAGCCCATGGATAACCATGGATGTAAAGGGTGCTAACACCTTCCCTTTACATAACCTACCCCCCGAACCCAAAAATCTTTTAAGGTCTTTCCTGTTCTTTTATGCCCTTTCCTTTGGATAAAATAAAAGTCGGTGGCGACTCTTGCTATCCGCAACATTTAACTAAAGTCAGTTCTCCCACCGTGTTACAGAACTGGCGACTCTGCTGGGGATTTAATAAAAGAGGGGTACCCTTAGGAATTAGATCACTTTAAATTGTTTGCCTTGTTTGCTTTATACTTATCTTGTTGGGTGCTCTTATGTGTGAAAGATCCTAACCCGGATCTAGTGTACCTTAGGTAAATGGCAATAGACCAAGGAAACTGTACGGCGTATACCGATATGGTTGATCTGGTGGCCATAGTTAGTGTGACTTCTTGGTTGGTGCTTATGTTCCTTAAGTCAAGTTGAGGATAATATGAGGCTGCCATATGTTGTCAATACACTAACTAACTTTTAGAACCCTAATTATCCCATCTTGGCCTTTAGAAAGTAGTGAGATAACCGGCTTTGGTGAAGACTGAAGTTGGTTGATACTCGATACTATGCTCATTGAGATCCTAAACTTGGAGGGTTTTGGTTGGAAAGTAAGTTGCCTACTGAACAACCACCCTTGTGAAGGATCAATGATATTGAGATCCCTTAGAACCTGGTTACTTTATAGGACAGGATGAACCATCTAAACTTCAGGGGAGGGTACTTACCTTTGAACCTCATGCAAGCCTTTAAACCTAGGGTTATGGTGTGACTTGTTTGTGTGTGCCACATGTTTGTGATTGAGCATAACATCATAGCATCATCATGCATCATAAGCATAGCATTTTCACTAACCGTTTCAAGGACCAAAGGATTTATCTTTGTTCTTTGTTGTAGGTCACGGCTTCTGCTCGTAGGAATACTATCAGGACCAACTTTGTAAGAGACTCATTACAAAATAAGTCAAGAAAGAATTCTGGAGTTAACAAAGCAACTTCACGAGGAGCGGAATCTCAACTCATACCTCAACACAAAGAGGAAACGTCCATGGGAGACTTAAAACCCCATCTTTTGTATTTATCTCATTTCATTTTTATTATAAGCCCAAAGGGCAAACAAATTTATTACTAATAAAAGTTTACTTTCTTGATTGTTTAAGCAAATTTAAATCCTGCGGTCCTTGAAAACATTGCATACGCATTTATACACCATATCATTACATCACAGGTTTCTTGTACACAGGTTTCTTATCTTCTCGCTGTTTATTTCAGCAAGGCTCTTGAACAAACAGTCAAAGATCTCCAGGCACAAAATGTGCAGTTCCAAGAGCTGATCCTGAACTTGTCCAAGGGGCAGGATGAATTGAAGACACTGCTGGCCAAGAAGACCAAGAAGACTAGAAGGTCAGGAGGCCTGATCAACATGGGAAGAAGGTTCAGAGGTCCTGTCAAGACCAAAGAACAGGTTGAAGATTATGAGTCTGAAGAGTCTGAGAAAGAGGGAGGCAGTCTCCACAACACTATGGGGGACTCTGATTCTGAAGCTAACTACTATCATGATCCTAATGAAGATAAGTTCAAAATGCTGGTGGATAAAATGGATGCTATGGAATTGCAAAAGTCTTCTGGGCTGGATTTTGAAGACCTGAGTTTGATATCTGGGGTGGTCATACCCATTGGTTTCAAGGTTCCTGCTTTTGTAGTGTATGATGGTGTCTCTTACCCCAAGCTGCATCTGAGGTCTTATGTCCGGAGAATCCAACCCCATACTGCTGATAAGAAGTTGTGGATCCATTTCTTCCAAGAGAGCTTATCTGGAGCTCAATTGGAATGGTACTATCAGTTGGAGAGTGTCAACATCCGTGATTGGAATGATCTTGCTGAGGCCTTTTATAAGCAATATCAATACAATGCTGATCTAGCCCCTACTCGCATGCAACTACAGAGCATGTCTATGGGTGCTAAAGAAAACTTCAAGGAGTATGCCCAGAAGTGGAGAGATTTAGCTGGTAGAGTACAACCTCCTCTAACTGACAGAGAGTTAGTGGATATGTTCATGTGTACGCTGAATGGTCCTTTTTATAGTCATCTCATTGGAAGCTCATCATCTGGCTTCACTGAGTTGATAATGACAGGAGAGCGCGTAGAAAGTGGTATAAGGAGTGGCAAGATCCAAGTGGGTGCTTCTTCATCAAGTACTACAAAGAAGCCTCCTATTGGGAAGAAAGAGTCAAATGCTGTTTATGGTCAATCTGATCGTAACAGGATGCATCAATCTATGAGTGCAGTTCACATCTCCAATCCTACTCCTGCAACACCAGAGCCACCACAGGGCAATCAACAGAGGCCTAGAAGACAGTTCACCAAGATCAACATGTCACTGGCCCAAGCCTTGCAACACTTGTTGAAGGGTGAACTCATCACTTTGAGGGACCCTCCTCAGAATCCTAATGTTACCTCTCCCAGGTACAATCCTAATGCACGATGTGCATATCATTCAAATTGTCAGGGACATGATACCAATAGTTGTTGGGTATTGAAGAATAAGATTCAGGATATGATTGATGCTGGAGAGATTGAGTTTGACCCTCCGGGTACTCCAAATGTGATTACTGCTCCTATGCCAAATCATGAAAAGACTGTTAATGCCATTGATGAAGTTTCACATATTTCCTCAGTTGCAGACGTGACTACACCATTGTCTGTTATTAAGAAGAAGTTGGTATAAGCTGGGTTCTTTCCAGGTTGTCGTGAAGATTGTTTCTATTGTGCTTATAAGCCGGATAGTTGCTCGAGATTGAAAGACGGAATTCAATGCCTCATGGACAATTATACAATATTGTTTGAGAGGACACCTTCTGTGGAGAGCATATAACTAAAGGTGCGAAGGTTGAAGAGGTGGATATGGTTGATAAAGTGCCGGTAAGAGTCACTTCCAAAGGCCCTGTCAAAATCACTCGTAAGGATCCAATTAAAATTACTGCTGAAGGCCCTGTGAAGATTGTTGCTGAAGCTAGAGTGGCTCCTATGATCATTACCACTCCTGGTCCTATTCCATATACTTCTGATAAAGCGGTGCCTTGGCATTATGGCTCCGATGTTTATATTCATGGTGTTAAGCAGGAATCCTTGGCTGATGCACATGTAGTTGGTAAAAATCTGGATGTTGATAATATTGCTGGCTCTAGTAAGATCACACGAAGTGGAAGAGTTTTCTCTCCTCCAGTTACCGCCAAGAATACAGTTACTCTAACCACTACCTCTACTACTGATGCCCGGGGCAAAGGTCCTGTTATTGAACCTATACAAAATGATGTGCCAGCTGCTGATGATCTTTCTAAGCAAATGGAAGAAGTACTGAAGATCATTCGCAAGAGTGATTATGGCATTGTTGATCAATTGGGGCATACTCCCTTCAAGATTTCTATGTTGTCTTTGTTATTGTGTTCTGAGGCTCATGCCAAGGCCTTGATTAAATTTTTGAAGACTGCTCACGTACCAAATGAGATTTCTGTAGACCAGTTTGAAAATTGTGTTGCACACTTGACCTATGATAATGGGTTAGGTTTCTCCGATGCTGATTTGACTCCGGCCAAGAGGGATCATAACAGGGCTCTACATATCTCTATTGAATGTAGGGGCACTACCCTGTCACATGTATTAATAGACAATGGTTCCTCGCTGAATGTGTTGCCCAAAGAAGTTTTGAATAAGCTTAGCCCGGAAGATGCTGTGTTGAAACCCAATAATCTAGTGGTGAAGGCTTTTGATGGCTCGAGAAGAATGGTGCATGGAGAAATTGATCTCCCAATCAAAGTAGGTTCTCAGGTCTTCAATGCTACTTTTTATGTAATGGACATTCGTCCTTCGTATTCTTGTCTGCTTGGACGTCCCTGGATCCATGGGGTAGGTGCTATAACTTCTACCTTACATCAGAAGCTGAGATATCCAGTAGAAGGAAAAGTTGTCACTGTTTATGGAGAGGAAGGATATATGATTAGCCATGTGAACACATTTAAATATCTTGAAGTGGAAGGTGAATATGTTGAAACTCCATGCCAGACGTTCGAAGTAGTTCCTTGGGTTGTTAATAATTATGAAGCTCCTCCTGTTGTCAAGAAAGTTCCTGTGGTCACCAGAGTACCTCCTACAATGGCCTCCCTTAAAGATGCTAGAGCTGTGGTGGATGAAGGTGGTTGTACTATTTGGGGTCAGCTTCCTGACATTCCTTACAAATCTGACAAATTTGGTTTGGGTTTCACTGCAGAGTCCCAGAAGGTTGTTCGTCGTGCTCGTGCTGTTCGTATCACCAATCAGGGGATTATGAAAGATCAGATCAATGCTGTGGGTGACTATGATGAAGACTACAATTTGGATGCTTGGATTTTTCCTACTGTGGGTGCTGGGCTCAATAATTGTAAAGTTGAAGATGTTGTTCCTATCTCCTTTAGTCAGGAGTAAATATTATTACTGTGTTGTTACTTTTAAAATTTGTAATTTTTGAACAATTAAAACTCTTAAGCCTTGTGCCTTACTGCCCCTGTTCAATTTTCTGAAACCTGAGGGGTTAGATTGGTACATTTGCCAGTCGTGACCTGGAAGGTTGAAGGGGATTGAACACAAAAGCCCAAAAATTTGCACTCACCAGTGCATAGAGTGATATTGATGGTTGGTTGTATATGCTTGAGTGGGCTTAAAGATGCCACTTGGAGGAACTGGTGATGGGCTTAAAGATGCCATCTAAAGTATCAGAATATGATGATGTCTTTATGTTGATGCTGGATATCAGTACTAGGTCTTTGTATAAGCCGTCTCTGAATCATTTATGCAACATGATTTGAATTGTTGGATGGAACAGTAGAAATAAATCTTGTGATGATTATCTCTTCTGAAAATATTTTGGATTAGGGAATGGATCTTTGTACAGACCATTTGCCTATTTTCCAAGAGCCAAAAGAACGTCAGGATTTGTTCTTAAGGATCAGAAGAACGTCAGGATTAGTTCCTCTGAAAATGTCTTGAACGAGTGGTCGCAAGAGCGTCAGGATTTGCTCTTGAGGATCAAAAGAATGTCAGGATTAGTTCTTCTGAAAGATGTCTTGAACAATGGGTTAAAAGAGCGTCAGGATTTGCTCTTAATGATCAAAAGAACGTCAGGATTTGTTCTTCTGAAATACGTCTTGGAGGATGAAGCAGTCCAGAAAAAATGATGATAGCTGTCAAGAGGATGGAGCAATCTTGATGTAATGATATGATTTCAGGAGGATGAAGCAATCCTGATGTATAAAAAGCTGTCAGGAGGATGGAGCAATCCTGAGGTAATAATATGATATGCTTTCAGGAGACTGGAGTAATCCTGATGTAACAGCATGTCTTCAGGAGGATGGAGCAGTCCTGATGAGATTATAAGCCTTCAGGAGGATGAAGCAGTCCTGATGATCATAAGTTTCTTTGTTGGATAATTAACCTGAAAACAATGTAACATTCCGTATAATAATATTAGTTTATGCTTTATGTATGCATGCATAGTATGATGCACTTAGGTAATGTATTATGCATTCATGTATATGTATGTTATGGTATGATGTAAATGGTGTATGTATGATATGATACTGCCGGAAGCGCCTGGATATCTTCGTATAACAACTGCTGGCCAGGGAAAATAAATCCCGATTCGTTGTTGAAGAATATATTATACATAACCTTACGTCTGCTGGGGATAACAGGGTATAGATAACCTCCCGTATGCTGGGGATAACAAGGTATATATAATCTCCCGTCCGCCGGGGATAGTAAGGTATATGTAACCTCCCGTATGCTGGGGATAGTAAGGTATACATAACCTCCCGTCTTCGTCTGATAGTAGGATAGATATCACCTCCGTCTTCGTTCGTCGTACCCTTATTGGAAAGTAAATTCCCGTATATCCACATGAGGATAAAAGAGATGGATATAAATTCCAGGGGAGATGAGACTTTATGAAGATGGATTCGTCCTACTGAGGGTTTGTAACTGTCTTGTAAAGATGAACCGGCGAAGCTTCGTTGAAATCCTTCCCTCGTTCGTCCTTAGTAAATACTATTACTGCATTTTCATGCATTTCTGGTAAACATCAATCATATTCAAAAGCATACATACATTCAAACACAACCAATGGACGTTTCGCTTATGTAAATAGGGTAAAAGTAAATCTGGATTCAAAAGATGGAATTTATTTATATCAAAAAGTGACCCATACACGGGTAAGTTTGTACAAGGAGACATAAACCCTAGTAAGAGGATTTTGTCATAAAGTTTTTTACAAAACAAAGAGAATCAGCTATGTGGGAAACAATCCTATTGAGTTTCAATTCTACTATTGCCATTATCTTCAAGTATCTCATCTTCTGTTGTTCAGACAGAAACGATTGGATTGAGCTTTATCTGTTCGAGCTTGAGTAAGTAGTACAACTGGTTGCAGTTTTATGAGTGATCCAAACGAGACATAGTCATACGCTTTAATCCCTAACTTTTGCCTGGATTGCCCTTTCGGGTTTTCAATCCACCGGGATACCCTTTTTTGCCCAAGCCGCCTTTTCAGGTTTTCGACTTGCCGGGTGTACATCTTTTTATATATATCCCTAATTTTTGCCCAAACCCTTTTGGTTTGCCGGGATGCCCTTATTTTTGCCTAGGCCTGTCAACCTAGCGGGTCTCTTTTTATGCGTAGTATTTTTTAACTATGTCTGCGTTTACAGGCTGTGGGAAGTCTTCACCATCCATTGTAGTCAGTATCATGGCACCTCCTGAGAACACTGTCTTGACTACAAATGGTCCTTCATATGTTGGGGTCCACTTGTCCCTAGGATCACCCTGTGGTAATATGATACGCTTGATTACCAAGTCACCAACCTGATATACCTTTGGCTTAACCTTCTTATTAAAAGCTTTGATCATCCGTTTCTGGTACATCTGGCCATGACAAACTGCTGCTAATCTCTTCTCATCAATCAAATTTATCTGGTCAAATCGAGTCTGAATCCACTCATCTTCATCCAAGCCTGCATCCTTTATAATTCTTAAGGAGGGAATCTGAACTTCAACGGGTAGAACTGCTTCCATACCATAGACCAAGGAGAATGGAGTTGCCCCTGTTGAAGTACGTATTGTAGTACGATAACCATGAAGAGCAAATGGTAACATCTCATGCCAATCCTTGTAAGTAACAGTCATCTTCTGTACAATCTTCTTAATGTTCTTATTAGCAGCTTCAACTGCCCCATTCATCTTCGGACGATACGGAGAAGAGTTATGATGCTTAATCTTGAACTGCGTGCAGAGATCAGTAATCATAGTGTTGTTCAGATTAGAGCCATTGTCAGTGATAATCCTTTCAGGGATGCCATACCTACATATGAGATTATTCTTAATGAATCGAGCCACAACATTCCTAGTAACAGATGCAAATGAAGCTGCCTCCACCCACTTCGTGAAATAATCAATAACAACCAGGATGAAACGATGCCCATTAGAAGCAGTAGGCTTGATCTCACCAATCATATCAATGCCCCACATAGCAAAGGGCCAAGGAGCAGTCAACACATTCAATGGTGATGGAGGTACATGGACTTTATCAGCATAAATTTGGCATTTGTGACAAGTTCTGGAGTGTTGATAGCAATCAGCTTCCATAGTAGACCAATAGTAACCTGCTCTCAATATCTTCTTTGCCCTGGTATGTCCACTAGAATGAGTGCCAAAGATCCCATCATGCATGTCTTCCATAATCTCAGTTGCTTCCTTCTTGTCCACACAACGAAGCAAAGTTGAATCATGATTGCACTTGTACAAAATGCCATTACTCAAAAAGAACTTAGCAGCAAACCTTCTCAGAAACTTCCTATCTTTGACAGATGCCCCTTCAGGAAATTCCTGAGCTTCAAGATATCTTTTTACTTCATAGAACCAAGGCTTCTCCTCTGCCCCTTCTGTGTCAATTTCATTGCAATATACAGGCTTTTCAAATCTATCAATAGTAATCTTGGGAGCTTCATCATCCCAACTGGTCTCAAACATGGATGCCATGGTGGCCAAAGCATCTGCCAACTGATTCTCTCTTCGTGGAATATGCCCAAAGGTAATCTCTTTGAAATGTGGGATCAAAGACAACACATGCTCTCTGTACGGAATGAGGTTATCATGCTTGGTATCCCAATCTCCTTTAATCTGACTTACTACCAGGGCTGAATCTCCATACACATCAAGGAACTGAATCTTCATATCAATAGCAGCTTTAATACCCAGGATACATGCCTCATATTCAGCCATGTTATTGGTACAATAGAAACAAAGTCTGGCAGTAATCGGGGTATGACAACCTTCAGGGGAACTAATCACAACACCAACACCATTACCAAGTGCATTAGAGGCACCATCAAAAACCATAGTCCATCGGGATCCTTGTTCAGGTCCGTCATATTGTCCAGGTTCTTTGGTAATAATCATAATGTCTTCATCAGGAAACTCAAAATTCATTGACTGATAATCATCCACTGCTTGATGAGCCAAATGATCAGCAACAACACTTCCTTTAATGGCCTTCTGAGTAGTATACTGTATTTCATATTCTGTCAAGATCATTTGCCATCTTGCAATTCTTCCGGAGAGAGCAGGTTTCTCAAAGATGTACTTGATTGGATCCATCTTTGAAATCAACAAGGTAGTATGGGTCAACATATACTGTCTTAGTCGGCGAGCAGCCCATGCCAAAGCGCAACAAGTTTTCTCGAGCAGTGAGTATCTTGTTTCACAGTCGGTAAACTTTTTGCTAAGGTAGTATATTGCCTGCTCTTTTCGACCAGACTCGTCATGTTGCCCCAACACACACCCCATTGAGTTATCTAACACTGTTAAGTACATAATCAAGGGTCTTCCATCAACTGGTGGCATCAAAATTGGTGGTTCTAGCAGATATCTCTTGATTTCATCAAAGGCTGTCTGGCACTCATCATTCCATTCCATCACCTGATCTTTCTTCAACAACTTGAAGATTGGCTCACAGATGGTAGTTAATTGGGAAATAAATCTTGCAATGTAGTTCAATCGTCCCAAGAAACCTCTAACCTCCTTCTCAGTACGGGGAGCTGGCATCTCTCGTATAGCTTTTACTTTTGCAGGATCCACTTCAATACCTTTTCCACTGACAATAAAACCCTAGGAGTTTACCAGATCTAACTCCAAAAGTACACTTGTTTGGATTCAACCTCAACTTATATTTCTTCAACCTCTCAAACAACTTGTGCAGATGATCAAGATGTTGCTCTTCATTCTGAGACCTGGCTATCATATCATCTACATATACCTCTATCTCATGATGAATCATATCATGAAACAAAGCCACCATAGCGCGTTGATATGTTGCCCCTGCATTCTTCAAACCAAATGGCATTACTTTATAGCAAAAGGTGCCCCACTGTGTCACAAATGTTGTCTTCTCCATATCTTCAGGTGCCATCTTGATTTGATTGTAACCAGAGAAACCATCCATAAAAGAGAATACCTTATGCTGAGCAGTGTTGTCTACCAGAATATCAATATGAGGAAGTGGAAAGTCATCTTTAGGGCTAGCCTTGTTCAGATCTCTGTAGTCCACACACATACGCACCTTACCATCTTTCTTAGGAACTGGTACCACATTTGCAACCCACTGAGGATAAGAAGTCAGTGCTAAGAACCCTGCATTGAACTATTTCATTACCTCTGCCTTGATCTTTTCTGACATTTCAGGACGCATACGACGAACCTTCTGCTTCTTTGGACGACAATCTTCTTTTACTGGCAAACGGTGAACCACAATGTCTGTATCCAACCCTGGCATATCTTCATAAGACCAAGCAAAGATCTCCACATAGTCACGTAACATCTGAATCAACCTGCTCTTGACACTGTCCTCTAAATCAGCCCCTATCTTGACCTCTTTTCTGTTTTCTTCAGTTCCCAGATTCACAACTTCGACTGGCTCTTCATGTGGCTGTATAACTTTCTCTTCTTGTTGTAACAACCTAGCAAGCTCTACAGGTATTTCACAATCGTCCTCATTTCCGTCTTCAGTTTGATAGATCGGATTCTCGAAATTATAATTGGCAATAGTAGAACTATTATCAACAGGATCCAGAGTGGATGAGGATCTGCATTTTAGTGATGTGGGTGTGTGTAAGAACACATAGCTGATAAAACAAAAATAAAAGAAAAGAAAGACAGGGAACACAATATTTACGAAAACGAAACGTCCACTGATTTTATTGAATGAAGTATGCAAATGAAATGACAGCCCGTAACAAGCACACCATTGTGCCCCGGGTAAGGCACATGGCTTGAAAGTTTTATTGTTCAAGAAATTACAAATTTAAAATATAACAACACAGTAATAGTATTTACTCCTGACTAAAGGAGATAGAGATAACATCTTCAGCTTTCCAATTATTGAGTCCAGCACCCACAGTAGGAAAAATCCATGCATCCAAGTTGTAGTCTTCATCTTGATCTCCCACAGCATTAATCTGGTCCTGCACAACCCCTTGATTAGTGATACGAGCAGCACGAGCACGACGAACAGTCTTCTGGGACTCTGCAGTGAAACCCAAACCAAACTTGTCAGACTTGTACGGAATATCAGGAAGCTGACCCCAAATAGTGCAACCACCTTCATCCACCACAGCTCTAGCATCATTGAGGGAGGCCATTGCCATTGTTGGAGGTTTTCTGGTGACCACAGGAACTTTCTTCACCACAGGAGGAGCTACATAATCATTAACAACCCAGGGGACCACTTCAAATGTCTGACATGGAGTTTCAATGTATTCACCTTCCATTTCTAGATACTTGAAAGTGTTGACATGGCTGACAAAGTATTCTTCTTCTCCATAGACAGTAACAACCTTTCCATCCACCGGATATCTCAACTTTTGGTGCAAAGTAGAGGTTACAGCACCTGCCCCATGGATCCAAGGACGACCAAGCAGACAAGAGTAAGAAGGACGAATATCCATCACAAAAAATGTAGCAGTAAACACCTGGGAACCAACTTGGATTGGAAGATCAATTTCCCCATGTACTACTCTTCTAGAACCATCAAAAGCCTTTACCACAATATTACTGGGCTTCAGCACAGCATCTTCAGTACTCAGCTTGTTCAGGACTTCCTTAGGCAACACATTCAAAGAGGAACCATTATCTATCAGCACATGTGACAGGGTAGTGCCCCTGCATTCAATTGAAATATGCAAGGCCCTGTTGTGATCCCTCTTGGCAGGGGTCAAATCAGCATCAGAAAATCCCAACCCATTGTCATAGGTCAGGTGGGCAACACAGTTCTCAAATTGGTCAACAGAAATTGCACTAGGTACATGAGCAGTCTTCAAAAACTTGATCAAGGACTTGGCATGAGCCTCAGAACATAACAACAAAGACAGCATAGAAATCTTTGAGGGAGTATACCCCAGTTGATCAACAATGTCATAATCACTCTTGCGAATGATTTTCAATACTTCTTCCATCTGCTTAGAGAGATCATCAGCAGCTGGAACATCAGTAAATACAGGCTCAATAACAGGACCCTTGCCCCTAGCATCAGTGGTGGAAGTAGCAGCAGGAGTAACTGTATTCTTAGAAGCAACTGGAGGAGAGAAGACCCTTCCACTACGAGTGATCTTGCTAGATCCAGCAATATTATCAATGTCTACAGGCACATCAGCTAAAGGCTCTTGCTTAACACCATGGATGTAAACATCAGACCCATAGTGCCAAGGTACAGCTTTGTCAGACGTATATGGGATAGGACCAGGAGTAGTAATAACCACAGGAGCTACTCTGGCTTCAGCAACAACTTTCACAGGACCTTCAGCAGTAATTTTGATTGGACCCTGATAAGTGATTTTAATGGGACCCTTTGAAGTGATTCTTATTGGTACTTTGTCAACCATGTCAACCTCTTCAATCTTCCTACCCTGAGTCAGATGATCCACCATACTTTCTACAGACGACGGAGTCCTCTCAAACACTATAGTGTACTTATCCAGGAGACGTTGAATTCCATCTCTCAATATGAAACAACTATCCGGCTTATAGGTACAATATAAACAATCTTCACGACAACCTGGAAAGATCCCAGCTTGTACTAACCTCTTTTTGATAACAGACAGTGGTGTGGTCAACTCCATAACTGAATAGACATGTAGATCTTCATCAATGGCATTGACAGTCTTCTCGTGATTTGGCATTGGAGCAGTAATTACATTGGGAGTACCCGGAGGATCAAACTCAATTTCTCCAGCATCAATCATATCCTGAATTTTATTCTTCAAGATCCAGCAGTTATTAGTATCATGTCCCTGACAGTTTGAATGATATGCACATCGTGCATTGGGATTGTACCTGGGAGAGGTAACATTGGGATTCTGAGGAGCCTCTTTCAAAGTAATGAGTTCAGCCTTCAACAAATGTTGCAATGCCTGAGCCATTGACATGTTGATCTTCGTGAACTGCCTTCTAGCCCTCTGTTGGTTACCCTGTGGCTGCTCTGTTGTTGCAGGAGTTGGATTTGAAATATGGACCGCACTAACAGACTGATGCCTTCTATTACGATCAGGTTGACCATAAACAGCATTGGATTCTTTCTTCCCAGTGGGAGGCTTCTTTGCAGCACCTGATGAAGAAGTGCCCACATGGATCTTACCATTCTCTATACCATTCTCTACTCGCTCTCCTGTCATGATCAACTCAGTGAAGCCAGATGATGAGCTTCCAATGAGATGACTGTAAAACGGACCATTCAGCGTACACATAAACATATCAACCAATTCCCTATCAGTCAAAGGGGGTTGAACTCTTCCAGCTAAATCTCTCCACTTCTGAGCATACTCTTTAAAACTTTCCTTGGCACCCATTGACATGCTCTGAAGCTGCATGCGAGTGGGGGCTAAGTCAACATTGTATTGATACTGCTTATAGAAAGCTTCAGCAAGATCATTCCAGTCTCTGATGTTGACACTCTCCAACTGATAATACCACTCCAACTGAGCTCCAGATAAACTTTCTTGAAAGAAATGGATCCACAACTTCTTATCAGCAGTGTGGGGTTGAATCCTTCTGACATAGGACCTCAGATGCAGCTTGGGACAAGAGACCCCATCATAAACAACAAATGTAGGAACCTTGAAACCAATGGGTATGACTACCCCAGATATCAGACTCAAATCCTCAAAATCCAGCCCAGAAGATTTCTGCAACTCCATAGCATCCATCCTATCTACCAGCATCTTGAATTTGTCTTCGTTAGGCTCATGATAGTAATTAGCCTCAGAATCAGAGTCCCCCATTGAATGGTGGAGACTGCCTACCTCTTGCTCAGATTCTTCAGATTCATAGTCTTCAGCTGGTTCCTTGGTCTTGGCAAGACCTTTGAACCTTCTTCCCATGTTGATCAAACCAGCAGACCTTCTAGTCTTCTTAGTCTTCTTGGCCAGCAGTGCCTTCAATTCATCTTGCCCCTTGGACAGGTTCAAGATCAGCTCTTGGAATTGTGCATTTTGTGCCTGGAGATCCTTAACTGATTGTTCAAGAGCCATTGCTGAAATAAACAGCGAGAAGATGAGAAACCTGTGCACAATTATAAATCTGTGATGCAATGAAATGATATGGGAATGCATATGCAATGTTTTCAAGGACCGCAGGATTTAAATTTGCTTATACAAACACGAAAGTAAACTTTTATTAGTAATAAATTGTTTGCCTTTTAGGCTTACAAATAATGGAATGAAATAAATACAAAAGATGGGGTTTTAAGTCTCCCATGGACGTTTCCTCTTTGTGTTGAGGTATGAGTTGAGGTTTCGTTCCTCGTGAAGTTGCTTTGTTAGCTCTAGGATTCTTGCTTGGCTTACTTTGTAATGAGCTTCGAAAGTATCCCTTTGCTCCTTCAGTTGGATCCATGATCTCTGCAAGTCTTCCTTATCAGTAGGCATGTCTGGGTGAAGGATGGTATAAGCTGTGTCTCCTTCAGCAACAGGTTCCATGGTAACTGGTAGGACGACAGGATATGGCATCATGAGAGTCTGAGCACGAGATCGTACCCATATGAGATAAGCCTCCATAGGAATAGTGTACTTAGGCTCCAGTGTCTTGCTGTCAATCCTGTTTACCTTTCCCCAGGCTCGTATGAATCTCTGACGGTAACCCTGAAGATCGTTGTCGTAATCAAACACAATGCCCTGAATCACCATGTCATGTGGACCATCGCTCCGAGCGTAACCAAACTGTCGTAAAGCTAGAGAGGGGTTGTAGGTGATGCCTCCTCTTATGCCTAGAAGTGGCACATTGGGAAACTCCCCACAACGGTCAATGATGGTGACATTCTCCATAGATCTGGAGCACCAATGGATATCTAAGTGAGAAAGTGACATGATCCTCTTGGACCATCTGAACCCTTGCTCATTCTTCATTACTGAGCGAGGAAGGTGAGAAATAAACCACCTAGAAAGCAAAGGTATGCAGCACATCAAAGTTCCTCTTGCCCTTGTAGTACGAGTGTGAAGAGAATGCAGGATGTCTCCAAGCAATGTAGGCACTGGATTGTGACTCAGGAAAATGTTGATGGCATGAACATCTATGAACTGATCTGGATTGGGGAACAATACTAAGCCATATATCAGCAAGGCTAAGACCTCCTCAAAAGCATCATAGCTCATGGCCTTCAAGAACATTTGAGCCTTATCCATTAGCACCTTGGCAAGAATACCCTTGACTCCACTTCTCGTTTCTAGAACAATGTCAGCCTTCTTCAGATGTAGAGCTGTAGCAATAACCTCTGGTTTGAGCTCTTTCTCCAGGCCTGTGAAGGGTCTTTGATCAAGAACAGGTATGCCCAGAAGTTTAGAGAACTCCTCCATGGTTGGAACCAGCTGATAGTCGGGGAATGTAAAGCAGTGGTGCTTAGGGTCAAAGAACTGGAACAGAACACTCATCATGTCTTCATTGAACCCTGAAGTGACTAGATCCAATAGGTGACCATGTCTCTTGATGAACTGGGAATGATCAGACACTTGAGAAACCAACTCTTTAAGCTTAGCAGGTATCCCCACAAAGTTGATCCTGATAGTGTTTCTACGAGCAGAAGCCATGACCTGCAACAAAGAACAAAGATAAATCCTTTGGTCCTTGAAATGGTTAGTGAAAATGCTATGCTTATGATGCATGATGATGTTATGATGTTATGCTCAATCACAAACATGTGGCACACACAAACAAGTCACACCATAGCCCTAGGTTTAAAGGCTTGCATGAGGTTCAAAGGTAAGTACCCTCCCCTGAAGTTAGATGGTTCATCCTGTCCTATAAAAGTAACCATGTTCTAAGGGATCTCAATATCATTGATCCTTCACAAGGGTGGTTGTTCAGTAGGCAACTTACTTGCCAACCAAAACCCTCCAAGTTTAAGATCTCAATGAGCGTAGTATCGAGTGTCAACCAACTTCAGTCTGCACCAAAGCCGGTTACCTCACTACTTTCTAAAGGCCAAGATGGGATAACTAGGGTTCTAAAAGTTAGTTAGTGCATTGACAACATATGGCAGCCTCATATTATCCTCAACTTGACTTAAGGAACATAAGCACCAACCAAGAAGTCGCACTAACTATGGCCACCAGATCAACCGTATCGATATACGTCGTACAGTTTCCTTGGTCTATTGCCATTTACCTAAGGTACACTAGATCCGGGTTAGGACCTTTCACACATAAGAGCACCCCAACAAGATAATATAAAGCAAACAAGACAAACAATTTTAAAGTGATCTAATTCCTAAGGGTACCCCTCTTTAATATTAAGTCCCCAGCAGAGTCGCCAGTTCTGTAACACGGTGGGAGAACTGACTTTTGTTATGTTGCGGATAGCAAGAGTCGCCACCGACTTTTATTTTATCCAAAAGGAAAGGGTATAAAAGAACAGGAAAGACCTTAAGAGATATTTTTGGGTCCGGGGGGTAGGTTATGTAAAGGGAAGGTGTTAGCACCCTTTACATCCATGGTTATCCATGGGCTCTTAGTTACTTAGCTCACTTTTGAATTATTTTTGAAAGTGTAGTGTGTGAATAGAAAAATTTTCATATGAGTTAATAATGATCCATGTATGGATGCGTAAAAACTTATTGTTGAAAATTTGTTTGAAATTGTGGAAAGTTTGAAAAGTTTTTGAAGTGAGCAAGTACATAAGAGGAACCTACCCTAAAGTTTTAAGTCTTTCTTGTTCTTTATCCTTTAATTGGTAAGACTATCCCTACTATTAAGGAGTAGGTAGTCATTACCTTGGATGTATGGGACATGTGAGGGACATCTGTTTCTATGAAGGCAACTGTGGGGTGTATTAAGCATACTGGAGGGACTATCATCATTATTCGAAGGGACTTGATCTTTAAGGCAACCATTAGGGACTTGATGATTTTTTCTTTTAAAGGGACTTGCTTTATACACCCCACTTGACCTTATTAGTAGGCAACTTGAGGGATAACCTTAGGAATGTGAGATGGCGATTAAAAATCGACTTACGTGTGTGAGTGTTCAATATTATTTATCTTTAATTTAAATGAGCTAAATTTATTTTAAATAGAATACATGTTTTTGCACTCCCTAAATTACTAACCATAGCAAAAAATTAAATAATTAAATATTTACAAAATTACACCAAGGAAGCAATTACATAAATTATAATAAAGAGCAAAAATAAAAAATAAATAGCAAATAAAAATATTTAAGCAAAATATAATTAAATAAGCAATAATAGGGGTTAGTAAATAATAATAATAAATAAAGTTAGCAAAATAATGATAATAAGCATAATTAAAAGATAAATGGGTTAGTGATAATATAATTAATAATAATAATAGAAATCAAAATAAATTGAATTAACAAAAATATAATAAGAACAAAACTAAAATAATAAACAAAAGTTAGATTATAAACAATTATTTAATAATATGAAAGAATATGGACAATTAAATAATTATAATAATATACAAATTATTAATTTATTTTTTTAGACATATTACAAAAAGAAAAGTTTGATTATATTTATTGAAATTAATTATACTAAATAAATATGTACAAAAATTATAAAATAAAAATTAGGTTTTTAATAAGTTATTAGAAAATAAATTAGGGTTTTGTTAGAAAAATATTTTTAGGGTTTAATTTATAATATACAAAAATATGTGAATTAATATACCTATATTTTAATTACATGAATAATAATAAGAATTTAAATTGAGATACAAACAAGAATTTAGAATTTTAGAAAATAATTTTAAGAATTATAACACATAATATATATATATATTACAATATAAGAAAATTATAATTTTAATTTATTTCATATATAATAGTAATTGAATTAAGAAAATAAAGCAAAAGAAAAAAGAAATCAAAAACCTGGTGGGGCTGGGGTTTGAACCCAGTCCCCTATGCTTGCAACCATAGTCTCTACCACTGGGCCATACGTTAGTTGATGCAAGAGGAATGAACTCCATTTTGTTTTATTTCTTATCTGGAAAAAATCAGGAAAATTCAAAGGAAACAAAAGGCCTGGGGTGGTGTTGAACCCAGGACCTTCTGATTACAAGCATGCACGCGTATCCGCCTGGCTGGGAGAGCCTTTCTGATAGTTGAATGAGAACAACACATAATATATTACGTTCACTTAATCCCTGGAAAAGAGAAATAAAATGAACAAAAGCCAGGGATCGAACCCCTGCCCTTTTGCTTCACACGCCCAAGACCAAGCCATCAGCCACTGGGACAAACACGCATTTGTGATAATAATTCAATAATAAAACATAAAATATTTAAATTATAATTCAAATTATCAGAACGCGCGCCAGAACTCCTTCTTCAACCTCCTGCCCTTCGAAATTAGCTGCGAAATTCTCTACGAGTTTTCCTGCGAAAATAAACTTCCAGCAAAACCTACGAAAATCAAACAATGACAAAACAGTATGGTTTCATGAAATTGATCATTCCATTAAGTTCCTAACAAGTTTTCCAATCATCCCACGTTCTTAGAATTCATTTATATGGGCTGGATTGAAGAACCCTAATTGGAGCCGTAAACCCTAAAAATGGCAGTTTGTCCATTATGTCATGAAACTTCAAGTTTCTTGTCCAGATTCGATCCTTGGAACCTCACAAACACAAAAACTCAAACAAAATTCATTAACAATGCACAAATAAACAGAATCGAAAAATTGAAATGTCATGAATAATTTGAATCGGATTATGCCAATGGGAGAGTTCTTGATGCAAATGAATATTGGGATTGCTTCTGGGATGTCCAAGCAATGTTTCTACGGTCTCAAATTACCTTTAAACGCCTTAGAAGCTTAAAACCGAATTTGAGTTTTTTGGAGAATTTTTGATTTGATGAACTTACTCTTTGGGCAGCCAATTCGTGAATGAGGGTTTGCATTATGATCAGCACTTATAGGAGACTCCATTAGGTCAAAAAAATTGATTGATTGTGTGGAAGTTTGGATATTTGAAGATTGAAAAAGATTATGCCATGAAATTCAAATATTGGCTCATGAAAGCTTGCTATTTTTGGATAAATCACATGATTTCTTTCTCTTTCAACCTCAATCAATATTGATGAGATTCTAGAAGCTCAATCTTCATCCAAAAATATATTTTCATATTTTATATTTATTTAAAATGATTTTTTATGAATTAAATCAAAATAAATAAAAATAAAATAATAAAAATTATGATTTTTAATCAATTGGGTCGTGCATGATGATATGGTATGGATTGGATCACAATTTGGCCAGCCCATTTGGAAAGAAGTGGTTTTAAACCTCCATTTTCAACATAAACCATCATAAAATTTCCCAACTTTGCAAGGGCACATCTCCCTCAATTTTAAAGGTATGAGGGTGTTCTTGGACATTTTGGAAAGCTTGAAGAGTCCTATAAACAACCCCATTGGTTTTAAGTCCATATCATTTACCAATCTCAAGTTATGCCCTTTTGAAGTTGTTGACTTTTTGTTGACTTTTGAAATGACCTATAATGTCTTAGCTCATATCTTCCAAATGAAGCATTTTTGGGCTTAACTTGCAAGATCAAAGTTGTAGAGGATTCAATTTAATTCAAAATGAGCTTTGGATGGAGACTTGGTGATGAAGTATGTGAAAGTTATGGCTGGTCAAAGTTCAGTTGACTTTTACTGAGGAAACCCTAATTTAGAAACTCCTGATTATTGATGATCTGGAATCTCCTTGATGAATCATGATCAACCCTTGATCAAATGATGAATTTTACTTCATATAATTGATGTTGGCAAAAAATCATGAAGTTTGACTTTGGTTTGACCACAGTTGACCTCAATTTGACTTTTTAACTATATTGACTGATTTTGACTTATCTGATCATCTGACTGAGCAAACTTTTGAGAAAAGTCTTGAAACTTGTCATGGGGTTTCTTATATACATATAAGATGTTATGAAGCTCACTTGAGGTATTGGAAGTCCATTTAGCCTGATTAAAGTTAACACCCTAGTTTTGGATGCACTGCTTAGGAGGTGCATTGTCTGAGGGAATTGTCAACTCTTCTGACCCATTGTGAACTTTGTGAACCTTGTGAACCATCATAAAATGTCTTGTGAACCTCATGGGAGGTATTGTAAAGCTTGTGAACCTTGTGAACCTCATGAAGTGACTTTGTAGACCTCATGAATCTCAGGAAAGCTTTGTAATCATTGTGAATCTTGTGAACCTTGTGAACCTTCAAGAAGTGACTTGTAGACTTCATGAACCTCATGAAAGGTTATATAAACATGGAGAAACTTGTGAACCTTGTGAACCTTCAAGAAGTAACTTGTAGACTTCATGAACCTCATGAAAGGTTTTGTAAGCATTGTGAATCTTGTGAACCTTGTGAACCTCATAAAGTGACTTGTAGACTTCATGAACCTCATGAAAGGTCTTGAAAGCATTGTGGAACTTGTGAACCTTGTGAACCTTCTTAGCACACAAAGTTCTTGTATTGTGAGGGCAAATTTTGGGGTGCAACACTTACCCGGGGTACAATGGTGTGCTTGTTACGGGATGTCATTTCATTTGCATACTTCATTCAATAAAAATTAGTGGACGTTTCGTTTTCGTAAATATTGTGTTCCTTGTCTTTCTTTTCTTTTATTTTTGTCTTATCAGCTATGTGTTCTTACACACACCCACATCACTAAAATGCAGGTCCTCATCCACTATGGATCCTGTTGATAACAGTTCTACTATTGCCAATTATAATTTCGAGAATCCGATCTATCAAGCTGAAGATGGAAATGAGGACGATTGTGAAGTACCTGTAGAGCTTGCTAGGTTGTTACAACAAGAAGAGAAAGCTATACAGCCACATGAAGAGCCAATCGAGGTTATGAATCTGGGAACTGAAGAAAACAGGAAAGAAGTCAAGATATGGGCTGAGTTAGAGGATAGTGTCAAGAGCAGATTGATTCAGATGTTACATGATTATGTGGAGATCTTTGCTTGGTCCTATGAAGATATGCCAGGGTTGGATACAGACATTGTGGTTCACCGTTTACCGGTAAAAGAAGATTGTCGTCCAAAAAAGTAGAAGGTTCGTCGCATGCGTCCTGAAATGTCAGAAAATATTAAGGCAGAGGTAATGAAACAGTTTGATGCAGGGTTCTTAGCTGTGACTTCTTATCCTCAATGGGTTGCAAATGTGGTACCGGTACCTAAGAAAGATGGTAAGGTACGTATGTGTGTAGACTACAGGGATTTGAACAAGGCCATCCCCAAAGATGACTTTCCACTTCCTCATATTGATGTTCTGGTAGACAACACTGCTCAGCATAAAATATTCTCTTTCATGGATGGTTTCTCTGGTTACAATCAAATCAAGATGGCACCTGAAGATATGGAGAAGACAACATTTGTTACAAAGTGGGGCACTTTTTGTTATAAAGTAATGCCATTTGGTTTGAAGAATGCAGGGGCAACATATCAGCGTGTTATGGTGGCTTTATTTCATGATATGATTCATCATGAGATAGAGGTGTATGTGGATGATATGATAGCCAGGTCCCAGAATGAAGAACAACATCTTGATCATCTGCATAAGTTGTTTGAGAGATTGAAGAAGTACAAGTTGAGATTGAACCCAAACAAATGTACTTTTGGAGTTAGATCTGGTAAGCTCCTGGGTTTCATTGTCAGTGGAAAAGGTATTGAAGTAGATCCTGCAAAAGTGAAAGCTATACAAGAGATGCCAGCTCCCCGTACTGAGAAGGAAGTCAGAGGTTTCTTGGGACGATTGAATTACATTGCAAGATTTATTTCCCAATTAACTGCCACCTGTGAGCCAATCTTCAAGTTGTTGAAGAAAGATCAGGTGATGGAATGGAATGATGAGTGCCAGATTGCATTTGATGAAATTAAGAAATATTTGTTAGAACCTCCAATTTTGATGCCACCAGTTGATGGAAGACCCTTGATTATGTACTTAACAATATTAGACAACTCAATGGGGTGTGTGTTGGGGAAACATGATGAGTCTGGTCGAAAAGAGCAGGAAATATACTACCTTAGCAAAAAGTTTACCGACTGTGAAACAAGATACTCACTGCTCGAGAAAACTTGCTGCACTTTGGCATGGGCTGCTCGCCGACTAAGACAATATATGTTGACCCATACTACCTTGTTGATTTCGAAGATAGATCCAATCAAGTACATATTCGAGAAACCTGCTCTCTCCGGAAGAATAGCAAGATGGCAAATGATCTTAACAGAATATGATATACAGTATACTACTCAGAAGGCCATCAAAGGAAGTGTTGTGGCTGGTCATTTGGCTCATCAAGCAGTGAATGATTATCAGTCAATGAGTTTTGAGTTCCCTGATGAAGACATTATGATTATTACCAAGGAACCTGGATAATATGACGGACCTGAACAAGGATCCCGATGGACTATGGTTTTTGATGGAGCTTCTAATGCACTCGGTAATGGTGTTGGTGTTGTGATCAGTTCCCCTGAAGGTTGTCATACCCCGATTACTACAAGACTTTGTTTCTATTGTACCAATAACATGGCTGAGTATGAGGCATGTATACTGGGTATCAAAGCTGTCATTGATATGAAGATTCAGTTCCTTGACGTGTATGGAGATTCAGCCCTGGTAGTAAGTCAGATTAAAGGAAAGTGGGATACCAAGCATGATAACCTCATCCCTTACAGAGAGTATGTGTTGTCTTTGATCCCACATTTTAAAGAGATTACCTTTGGACATATCCCACGAAGAGAGAATCAGTTGGCAGATGCCTTAGCCACCATGGCATCCATGTTTGAGATTAGCTGGGATGATGAAGCTCCCAAGATTACTATTGATAGATTTGAGAAGCCTGCATATTGCAATGAGATTGACACTGAAGAAACAGAGGAGAAGCCTTGGTTCTATGAAGTGAAAAGATATCTTGAAGTTCAGGAGTTCCCTGAAGGGGCATCTGTCAAAGATAAGAAGTTTCTGAGAAGGTTTTCTGCTAAGTTCTTTTTGAGTAATGGCATTCTGTATAAGCACAACCATGATTCAACTTTGCTTCGTTGTGTTGATAAAAAGGAAGCAATAGAGATTATGGAAGATATGCATGATGGGATCTTTGGCACTCATTCTAGTGGTCATACTATGGCAAAGAAGATATTAAGAGCAGATTACTATTGGTCTACCATGGAAGCTGACTGCTATCAACATTCCAGAACATGTCACAAGTGTCAAATCTATGCTGATAAAGTCCATATACCTCCATCACCATTGAATGTGTTGACTGCTCCTTGGCCTTTTGCCATATGGGGCATTGATATGATTGGTGAGATCAAACCTACTGCTTCTAATGGACATCGTTTCATCCTGGTTGCTATTGATTACTTCACTAAGTGGGTAGAGGCAGCTTCATTTGCATCTGTTACCAAGAATGTTGTGGCTCGATTCATTAAGAATAATCTCATATGTAGGTATGGTATTCCTGAAAGGATTATTACTGACAATGGCTCTAATCTGAACAACACTATGATTACTGATCTTTGCACGCAGTTCAAGATTAAGCATCACAACTCTTCTCCGTATCGCCCGAAGATGAATGGGGCAGTTGAAGCTGCTAATAAAAATATCAAGAAGATTATACAAAAGATGATTGTAACTTATAAGGATTGGCATGAGATGTTGCCATTTTCTCTTCATGGTTATCGTACTACAATACGTACTTCAACAGGGGCAACCCCATTCTCCTTAGTCTATGGTATGGAAGCAGTTTTGCCCATTGAAGTTCAGATCCCCTCCTTAAGAATTATGAAGGATGCATGCTTGGATGAAGATGAGTGGATTCAAACTCGACTTGACCAGATAAATTTGATTGATGAGAAGAGGTTAGCAGTTGTTTGTCATGGCCAGATGTACCAGAAACGAATGATCAAAGCGTTTAACAAGAAGGTTAAGCCAAAGGTATATCCGGCTGGTGACTTGGTAATCAAGCGTATCATATTACCACAGGGTGATCCTAGGGGCAAGTGGACTCCTACATATGAAGGACCATTTGTGGTCAAAACAGTATTCTCAGGAGGTGCCATGATACTTACTACTATGGATGGTGAAGACTTCCCACAGCCTGTAAACGCAGACATAGTTAAAAAATACTACGCATAAAAAGAGACCCGCTAGGTTGACTGGCCTAGGCAAAAATAAGGGCATCCCGGAGAACCAAAAGGGTTCGAGCAAAAATTAGGGATATATATAAAAAAATGTACACCCGGCAAGTCGAAAACCTGAAAAGGCGGCTTGGGAAAAAAAGGGTATCCCGGTGGATTGAAAACCTGAAAGGGCAATCCAGGCAAAAGTTAGGGATTAAAGCGTATGACTATGTCTCGTTTGGATCACCCATGAAACTACAACCAGTTGTACTACTTACTCAAGCTCGAGCAGATAAAGATCAATCCAATCATTTCCGCCTCGACAACAGAAGATGAGATACTTAAAGATAATGGCAATAGTAGAATTGAAACTCAATAGGATTATTTCCCACATAGCTGATTTTCCTTGTTTTGTAAAAATTGTTATGACAAATTCCTCTTACTAGGATTTCTGTCTCCTTGTACAAACTCGCCTATGTATAGGTCACTTTGTGATATAAATAAAATTTCATCTTTGAATCCAGATTTACTTTTACCCTATTTACATAAACGAAACGTCCATTGGTTGTGTTTGAATGTATGTATGCTTTTGAATATGATTGATGTTTACCAGAAATGCATAAAATGTTTAATATGATTAATGTTTACCAGAAATGCATAAAATGTTTAATATGATTAATGTTTACCAGAAATGCATGAAAATGCAGTAATAGTATTTACTAAGGACGAACGAGGGAAGGAATTCAACGAAGCTTCGCCGGTTCATCCCCATCAGACAGCTACAAGTCCCCCAGTAGGGCAAATCCATCTTCATAAAAACTTCGAGTCACATCTCCCCTGGAATTTATATCCATCTCTTTTATCCTCAGACGGATAGTCGGGAATTTATTCTTCCAATAGGAGTACGACGAACGAAGACGGGAGGTTATGGATACCTTACTATCGAACGAAGACGGGAGGTTATGGATACCTTACTATCAAACGAAGACGGGAGGTTATGAATACTATATTATCAAACAAGACGGGAACAAGTTCCTCATATTCTTCAGCATCAAATCGGGATTTATTTTCCCTGGCCAGCAGTTGTTATACGAAGATATCCAGACGCTTCAAGCTGCATGATTCATACATACATCATTTACATCATACCATAACATATATATATCCATAAGTACATAATACATTACTTAAGTGCATCATACTATACATGCATACATAATGCATAAAATATTATCTTGCAGAATGTTATATACATCATGATATTTGTATCGAACTAATCTTGTTTTTCAGATTAACTCTCCAGCAGACAAACTTCATCAACAACTTGTTATCTTGGGCCGTTGTTTATCTTCCCAAAGGTTATCTCATTATCTTGGGACGTCGTTTATCTTCCCGAAGGTTATCTTGAGACGTCGTTTATCTTCTCAAAAGCCATATTGGTACCTTGGGCCGTTGTTTATCCACCCAAAGGTTATCTCATTATCTTGGGACGTCGTTTATCTTCCCGAAGGCTATCTTGAGACGTCGTTTATCTTCTCAAAAGCCATATTGTTACTTTGGGCCGTTGTTGATCTTCCCAAAAGTATTATCAAGCCTTGGGCCGTTGTTTATCTTACCAAGAATCATATCACAACCTTGGGCCGTTGTTTATCTTCCCAAGAGCCATATCATTACTTTGGGCCGTTGTTTATCTTCCCAAAAGTATTATCAAACCTTGGGCCGTTGTTTATCTTCCCAAGAATCATATCACTATTTTGGGTCGTTGTTTATCCTCCTGAAAGCTATCATGACTTTGGGCCGTTGTTTATCTTCCCAAGAGTCATCTCATTACCTTGGGCCGTTGTTTATCTTCCCAAAGGTAATGTTGGGACGTTGTTTATCTTCCCAAGTACCCTATCATGACTTTGGGTCGTTGTTTATCTTCCCAAAAGTTATACCCTTACCTTGGGCCGTTGTTTATCTTCCCAAAGGTAATGTTGGGACGTTGTTTATCTTCCCAAAAGCTATATCTTCATACTTTGGATTACCTTATTCTCCAAGAAGTATATTTGAAGAACTTTTCTCTAGATGGCATCTTTAAGCCCATCTCCAGTTCATCATTATGGCATCTCTAAGCCCATCTCCAGTTCCTCCAAGTGGCATCTTTAAGCCCACTCAAGCATATACAACATATTACCAGTATTACTTTATGCACTGGTGAGTGCAAATTTTTGGGCTTTTGTGTTCAATCCCCTTCAACCTTCCAGGTCACGACTGGCACATATACCAATCTAACCCCTCAAGTTTCAGAAAATTGAACAGGGGCAGCTGTTGCACCCCAAAATTTGCCCTCACAAGACAAGACTTTGTGTACTAAGAGGTTCACAAGGTTCACAAGACATCTCATGATGTTCACAAGGTTCACAAAGTTCACAAATAGTCAGAAAGTTTGACAATTCTCTCAGACAATGCATCCTCCTAAGCATGGCATTCAAAGCTAAGGTTTTGACTTTAATCAGGCTAAATAGACTTCCAAGACTTCAAGTGAGCTTCATAACATCTCATATGTGTTTAAGAACTCCCATGACAAGTTTCAAGACTTTTCCCAAAGGTTTGCTCAGTCAAATGATCAGATAGGTCAAAATCAGTCAAAGCAGTTAAAAAGTCAAACTGAGGTCAATTGTGGTCAAACCAAAGTCAAACTTCATGATTTTTTGCCAACATCAAATATATGAAGTAAAATTCATCATTTTATCAAGGGTTGATCATGATTCATCAAGGAGATTTCAGATCATCAAGAATCAGGAGTTTCTAAATTAGGGTTTCCTCAGGAAAAGTCAACTAAACTTTGACCAGCCATAACTTTCACATACTTCATCAAATTTTTCCCATCCAAAGCTCATTTTGAAGGAAATTGAATTCTCTACAATTTTGTGTCTCACAAGCCAAGCCCAAAAATGCTTCATTTGGAAGGTATGAGCTAAGACATTATAGGTCCTTTTAAAAGTCAACAAAAAGTCAACAACTTCAAAAGGGCATAACTTGAGAATGGTAAAAGATATGGACATGAAACCAATGGGGTTGGTTATAGGACACTTTAAGCTTTCCAAAATGTCCAAGAACACTCTAATAACATTAAAATTAAAGGATTTGTGCCCTTGCAAAGTTGGGAAATTTTTGGGAGGTTTATGAAGCAAATAGGGCTTTAAAACCAATTGCTTCCAAATGGGCTTGCAATTTTGTGATCCAAACTTTAACATGACATCATGCACGACCCAACTCTCATTTATTCAGATTTTTTATTATTTTTATTTTATTTATTTTGATTTTATTCATTTAAAATCATTTTAAATCAAAATAAAATAGATAAATCAAATATTTAAATGAGATATTGCTTCTAGAAAATCATAAATATGGCTTGGATCAAATTGATATGAGAATTATGGTGACTGTCTTAAATAGCAAGGTTATATCAAAAAATATTTGAATTTTAAGGCATGATCTTTTTCAATCTCCTTGATCCAAAAAGTCCAAAGAGTAATCACTTCTTTTGACCTAATTCAGTTCACTACATATACACAAACACATCACAATGCAATGGACACGAATTTGCTGCCTCAAGAGTAAGTTTCAAATTTTCAAAAATTCATCAAAAACTCTCAATTTGGATTCTTGGTTAGAGGCTCTCTCAAGGCATTCTAAAGGTTGCAAAACACTCCTTGGACATCACTGAACCTATTCCAATCCTTAAAAGCATCCCAATCATGCCATATTGCATAAACCGAATCATTCTTTCTCAAGTTTATTGACTTTTTTGATTCCATACTTTTATGCATTATCAATTGATTCTAATGATTGTTTTTTGTTTGTGATGATCTTAGCAAGCTTTCTGGATAATTGGATTGAAGAATAATGACCTGGATCGTAAATAGCCATTGTTAGGGTTTCGGCCAAGCTTTTAGGGTTTCATGATAGACCTAATATAAATAATTTTTAAGGACATAGAATGATTGTATGAACTCTGGGAATCATAATGCACTAATCAATTGGAAGAAATTTTGCTGTTTCAATGGTGTTTGAATTTCGCAGGTTATGCACATTGAGAAATTCGCAGGTACCTTCGTAGAAGAAAGCGCAAGAAAATTCGTAGAAAATTTGGGGAAGACGAAGGCCAGTGGCGCCAAAATCTGGTTTCAAAATTTGCTTTAATATTTTATTAATCTGTTTGAGGATTATTACACAATTGTGTTGATGGTTCAGTTCGTGAAGGTGTACGCGTGAGAAGCAAAGGTCCAGGGATCAAATCCCAGTCTCAGCAAGTTTTTTGCTTTATTCATTTATTTTTTCAGGTTAAAAATATAATGATTGACATCTGTTTGTTATCACCAAGCGCATGCTGGCCAGGTGGTTGTGGAGGCAGGACTCAAAGATTGAAGCCTAGGGCCTGAGTTCGAATCCCAGCCCCAGGTAAGTTTTTTTTTTCATTTTTCTTACTTTCTTTTTTATTTTTGTTTATATATTTAATTAATTTAATAAATAGATAAATGCTAAAATAATGTTTATATTATTATTTTCTTGTGAATAACCCAAAGAACTTATATTTCCTAAAAAAAAAAATTTAACTTTATTCTTAGAACTATTTTAATATTTATTTTACTATGTATATTATTAATATTATTTGATTTATATAAATAAATTAATTGTATTCATAAATCCTAATTATTTTAATATAAAACCTAATTTTCCTCATAAACCCTAATTTATTTTGATTAACTCTAATAATTTTTTATAAACTCTAATTATCTTATAAATATTAATTAATTTATTTAATTATGTATATTTATAATTTGTATATAGTTTTTATATGTAAATAGTTTAATTAATTAATTAACCCTAACTTCTTTTCCTAAATAATCAAAAAAAATCTATGAATATTAATTAATGTGTTTGTAAATTTTAAATTGTATATATTTATGTATAACTTGTTTATATTATTATGTATAGTTTTTTATATGAATAATGTAATTAAGATTGGATTAAATAATTAACTTTAATTTATTCTTTTCTAAACAATTAAAAAAAATCTTAACTTTAATTTAGTAAATTAATTTATTATTTTTATATATGTACCCAAAATTAAAATATTAGAACTATTAATACTTATTATTTATTTCTTTTATTAAAAAATCTAAAAATAATTATTCATTCAAAATTGAACTTTTAATTTATTATTTATCATTATGCTCTTTCATCTTATTCTTATTTATTCTATTACTACTAACCCCCTTTATTTATTTATTTATCTATTATGTGATTATTTATTTTATTATTATTACTAACCCATTTAATTATTTATTTATTTACTAATTATTATAATGTAATTGTATCCATTATGTAATAGTTGTAGTAATTTTTATTATTTAATTTTTAATTTGCTATGGTTAGTAAAATAGGGAGTATAAGATATGTTTGTCTTTAAAAACTGAATTTAGATCACTAAATCTCAAGATAAATATTTGAATTGGTACACTCACACACGTAAGTCGATCTTGGATCGCCATCTCACTTCTTAAGGGTTACCTCTCATGTTGCCTAAATAAAAGGTCAAGTAAGGTGTAAAGCAAAGTCCCTCCTCTTATATCATCTAGTCCCTTAACAGATAAAAAGATCAAGTCCCTTCGTGGTTGCCTTTGTAATGATCTTGTCCCTTTCGAATAAAGATGATAAGTCCCTTCGAATTGCTTATACACCTTGCAGTTGCCTAAATAATAGATGTCCCTTCATTTGTCCCTCATACATCCAAGGTAATGACTACCTATTCCTTAATAATAGGGATAGTTTTACCATTGAAAGAACATTCAAGAATAGTAAAGATTTAATCATAGGGTAGGTTCCTCTTAAGTACTTGCTCACTTATTCAAAAATACTTCATTACACTTCACATTTTCAAACAATTTTCAAAAACAAAGTCTTTATATATATCCGTACAAGGATCATTATAAAGAATTTAAGAAAATTTTTAATCACACACTACACTTCTCAAAACAGTTTAAAGTGAGCTAAGTAACTAAGAGCCCATGGATAACCATGGATGTAAAGGGTGCTAACACCTTCCCTTTACATAACCTATCCCCCGAACCCAAAAATCTTTTAAGGTATTTCCTGTTCTTTTATGCCCTTTCCTTTGGATAAAATAAAAGTCGGTGGCGACTCTTGCTATCCGCAACATTTAACTAAAGTCAGTTCTCCCACCATGTTACACATTGTATCTCTTCACTGGTCGAAATGTCGAAGAAGAAGAAACTCTTCAAACTTTACAAACCAACACTTCTGCCAAACACCTCTCTTTTGTCGAAGTGTCGAAAAATACACTTATCTTGACAAATGCCAAACTATAAACAGGTCTCCAAACTTTGCTTGCCAAACACTATTTGTACTCCTGTCGAAATATTTGAGTATATAACCTTGTCAACATCTTCTGAATATCTTCACTTCTTCTTTCTCTTATCTGCTAATCATCTTCTTAGCAAAAGAAATAACTTTATATCTCAATCTCAAAGTGTCGAAATTATGAGCCTACAAATTGCCCCCCAGCAAAGATGTTTTCGACTAACTCTGGAGAAATATCCTTTGCTGTCGAAATGACTCCTGACACCATGTCAGTCTCATTAATTATAAAGTGACTTTGTTGAGTCCCAAGGAAACACTATGATTTAAACTTTCTGAAAAAACATCTCATCTAGCCCACGTTTATACACAACCTTCCATAACCCTATATTCTAGCTCATCATGGGCTCCCTACCAACCGTCACCTTTAATCATCACCGTTGATCAAAACGCACGTCTCCCATGACTAAACTGGAAAGTCTCTCTTTTTCTTTTTTTCATTTATTTTTTCATATTCTGTCACTTTCTATAAGTACCATTTCCAGCACCTTTTGTCCTTTTTACACTCTCAGACTCTTCTTCTCTATCAAAGAAAAAATCTCCATTAAAACACATTTAAACTGTTACTCCAACTCTAATATTTGCATAACAATGGCGGCCCCAAAGAATGTTGCTGACCGTAGTGCTAAGAAAGCAAAGAAGACTACTGATCTCCCTCCTGCTCACACACTGTCTGGACCAACGCAAGTGAATCAACAACAGTACATCCCAGAACCTCCAAATGAGAGGGAGAAAGCTAGCATCTACAGATCTCAGGTAATAATCCCTATTTTGGTCTCTGGAGTTCACCATGCAATGTTAGGTCCAATCTCTGATCCCAATGCTGACCCAAACCGTTTAAAGGATTTTTATACTTCCTATTCTGCCTCTAAGCCAATAGGTGCTAGTAAGAACCCTTAAACTGTCGAAACATCCTCTAAGAAACCTGAGATCCCAATAGCTTTGACAGATTTAGATTTGTCGTACTTAAATCAAACTAGGATCTTTAGGAGCCCTCCCTTAACAAAAGACCCTTCAGATTATCTAGCTTGGCTTACTAGAGTCGAAAAAGCTAAGGAAAAATTCTGGAAGAAGACATGTATTTATGACCTGATTCAGTTGTCGAAAGAAGGCCCACGCTACTGCCAGAATATGCTGCTGGCTTCTCTATATTTCTGGGACAGTACCTACAACAACTTCCATCTTCCCTGTGGTATGGTTACCCCCACTCCTTTCGACATAGCAGCCATCACTGGCCTTAGTCCTATAGGAGAAATCTTTAATCCTGAGCATCTAAACAAAGATCCCATAGGATTCGACACCAAACACGCTGGCTATTCCTTATTCATTGCTCATCACCAAGGCGAAGACACTGAGGAAGTTTCCGACAGAGAACATGTAGCTTTCCTCACTTTGTGGAAAGCAAAGTTCGTCTTCTGCACCAGATCCCTCCAGGTTGCCTGAAGCTACATTACCATGGCCAATCAACTTCATGCTGGAGTTGCATTTTGTCTAAGTGAATTGCTTATGGAAAATCTTTATGAATCTCTGAGTGAGAGCGTAAGCAACCTGAAAACCATCAAGGACAAAGGAACCATCAGCCTAACAGGCCCCTTCTGGCTTTTACAACTGTGGCTGAATGCAACCTTCGAAGCCTGCATCCCTATCAAGAGACCAGTTGACGAAGAAGAAGTGAAAGACAGGCGTGTCGAATGGCCCAGGCTAGTTCAACTAACACCTACTGACGAAGGAATAGGTCTTCGACAAGCCTTCACTAGCTATGTAATGATGTTCGCCAAACGTTACAAGTTTACTCCATCCATGGCACCCTTCGCCAACAGAACTGTGGGTCCTAAATGGTTCACTAGACAACTCCCAGTAGAAAACCAAAAAGAAGAAGACTCCTACATATCCATCTGGGAAGCCTTCCTTATACCAAGACATCTTTTCTCCCATCACAGCCTTAATAACACCAAGGTTTCCCTCATTGTCTATCAACCTAACCTGGTGGCCAGACAATTTGGGTTAACCCAGATGAAAACAAAACCCATCTACCTCAAGAAAGGCTCCATTTTGTTCTACAACTCATTCCATAACTTTGAAAAAAGTCTAGAATTGTATAACAAATATTTCGACGAATCTTTGGAGGTCCATCCTACAATATTTCGACCAAACTACCTGTGCACTGAGGACTTCGACGTCTGGTGGAAGGAGTATTATCTTAACAAATTCTTTGATGTAACAACTTTCAACACACTCCTGACGAATGCCTTTGCTTTTGTGCAGGATAAAAAGAAGAAAGGTACGGATAAACATATCAAAGAAATTCAAAAATTTCAAAAATATTTTGAAACTATTTACAGGCCAAATGATCTTCGTCGAACCATAGGCGAAGCAGCGGTGACTTTAAAACAAAAATTTTCAGAAAAGTTGGATAAGTTGGGGGTGCCTTCATATATTCCACCACATGCACGCTACAACTTTGCTTACACCTCCTTTCCTCCAAAGTTTCCCCCACTCCCTTCTGCAGAATTTGGTGTGGCCTTGTGCCCTCCATTTCCAGATTGGTTTGTGTGTGGATCTCACTTAAAGCTGCTTCGCGAGTCTAGCAAAAAACTTACTGAACGTGTGGTTCCGACGAAGTATTATTTGAGCAACTTCCCTAGGCACCTTCATGTTGGAATAGAACACGTTAGTGTGGAAGAACCTATTCTTGAAGGTGTCGAAGAAATCAAATCCCTCTTCTTATTTCTAACTCTTTATATGTTTTATATCCATGTTCATTCATTTCCTTTCCTTGCAGCTGTTAGAATAACTAACAAGAAAACTCCTGGTGAAGGGACCTCTTCCAAACAGGTCGAAAAATCACCCACAGCTGCTAAAAAGGTTTCGACAAATAAAGACATCTCACTTTTCTTCTTTTATATAAATTTCAATATTCTCAATACTGAACACATTTCCTTTTTTTGCACACCTCAGGTAACTCGCACACCAGCCACAAAGAGAAAACAAGAAGAAAAAGAGGTGAGTGTCGAAGAATCTGAAGACGAATCTCCTGAGCCTCAACCTCTCAAAAGGAACAAAGGCATGAGAATAAAGACAGTGGCATCCCAGAGATCCATGGTCCACAGAAGAACTCCTCCCACCATTCCAACCACTAAAATCCCTTCAAGAAGTGAGAAAAGTGGGGATTCAGGCACTCATACTGAGATTCCTCAGGTAATATTATTTTCGACTAACAATATTGGTAATTTTGACTATATTGTTTCTTCTTTTAAACTTCCCTTTCCTGCTGACTACAGGTTAATCTTGATGTCGAAGAAACTTCCAAAGTCCAAGAAGAGGTTATCTCTTCTGATTCTGAGAAGACTTTAGCTGAACGACTTCTGGAAGAAACCACCCCAGATGCTGGTGTTTATGGCCCTCAGACCTTCAGTGACTTCGACATCAGTGACCCAGAATCCTCCGACAACAATTCCCCTCTTCGTCCAGAATTTACTGTGGAAGAAAAGACTGCCCCAGACCAGGATGCACAACCTCAAAGGCCAATTGATACAACAAAGGCTGATAAGGAAGTTGTTGAAGAAGAACCAGATCTGTCGAAGAAACCAGATACAAGCTTGAACCCTGGAGGAAGTACCCAAGCTGTTCCTACTCCAGCAGAAACTCCAACAGAAACCCCTCTAAATATGGGTTCGACAAGCTTGTCCCATGAAGAAATTGAAATCCTGAAAGTAAGAAAACCTCTGGAATATCTGAAAGCCTTACTTAGTTCCAGGTACAACTTTCAGGACTCTTCCAACAGCAGCTCAACCACTTCAGGGGCTACCTCTGAAATTCAACCAATCAGTGTTATCATGGCTGAGATTAAGGCAAAGATCCTTGGGGTGGACTTATTTGGAACTCTGGCCGAAAACCCCTCTGCACAATATGACCTGAAGAAACTTCTAAAGCAAGCCAATCTCCTGGAGGCTTCGATTGAGGAGAGTCGTCTGGTGATGGACCTGATGTTTATGATTGATTCAGTAAGTGCTGACTTGGTTCGCCAAAAAGAATTTTCTCAGAGCATCACAGCTAAGTCTGAAAAACAAGTCTCAGAATGGAATGTTGTAGCCTCTTCGACTGATAGAATCTCAGAGCTAAACAGGCTTTCTGAAGATTACTCCAAAGTTGCTGCTGAGTGCGAAAGTAACATCCAGGATTATCAAGCTCAGATTGTCGAACTTCATAAGTAAATCCTCCAAGAGAAAGAATGTCAAGCCAGCCTCCAACAGCCCAACCAAGAAGAAATTGACAAAGAGCTTCAAAAAGGACTTCAGCATGCAGAAACAGCCCAACAACTCCACGGAGAAATTGACGAACTGACTGTTAGTAAAAGCCTCTGTGAACATCGAATTCAACTTCAACAGAAGAAATTTGACGAACTCAAAGCCACTTTTCTTCAACAGTAGTTTGTAATAGAAATAGGGGATTTTATTTTTTCTAAGAATTTTCATATGTAATGTTACTTAACGCCATCTGTTTGGCGAAGACAAGCTTTTTTTGCAATTTTATTCCATTTCTATCTTTATTTCTTGCAATGTTGGCTTATATTTCTTCAAATATTTGCCATTTATTTTCAGCACTCTTTTGTCTTTTTCCATTTCTTCGACTTCATATGCGCCATTTGAAAAAACTCTTAAAATTTTGAAAGGTCCTTCCCATTTAGGAGACCATTTTCCCATCAATCTATCTTTCTTTTTCATGGGCAAAATTACTTTCCAAACTAAATCACCAACTAAAAAGGCTTTAAATTTTACTTTCTTATTGTAAAGCTTTTCGACTCTTTCTTTCTGCCTTTTTATCAACTCTAAAGCACGTAACCTCTCCTCATCTAAATCAACTAACTCATCCATCATCATACTCCAATAAATCTCAGATGGAATTTCATGATGCCTTTGAATTCGTATTGATTGTAAATAGATTTCGACTGGTAATACTGCATCATGCCCATAAGTTAACTTAAATGGGGTAGCATTAGTTGCTTCTTTAGGAGACGTTCGACAAGCCCAAAGGATTTGATCCAGAGTCTTGTGCCAATTCCTAGGTTTTTTACCCACATGTTTTTTTATCAGATTTATCACAACTTTGTTGGCCGCTTCGACCTGTCCATTTGCTTAAGCATAATAAGGTGTCGAAGTTAGTAACTTAAAACCTGTCTCTTTTGCAAATGCCTGCATGTTTCTTCCAGTAAACACAGATCCTTGATCAGTGGTTATAGTTTCTGGTATTCCAAACCTATAAATTATATGCTTTTGGATGAAGTCTATAACTGCTTCCTGATCTACATTCGTCAGTGGTATAGCTTCAATCCACTTAGTGAAATAGTCTACTCCAACCAAAATGTATTTTTGCCCCTTTGAAGAAGCTGGTCGAATTTCCCCAACCAAATCTAAAGCCTAACCTCTGAATGGCCAAGGCTTTATAATAGAATGTAACTCATTTGCAGGCACATGAGGTATGCCTGCATGAATTTGGCATTCTTGACATCCCTTTGCAAATTCGACACAATCCTTTAACATTGTTGGCCAATACATCCCTTGTCGAAATAGTAACCATTTCATCTTGTGTCCTGCCTGGTGTGCACCACATGCACCACTGTGCACGTTCGACAAGGCTATATAAGCTTCAGTCTCACCTAAGCATTTTAGTAAGACTCCTTCTGCAGTCTTTTTAAATAGCTCATTTCCAAGAAGTACATAGCTTAAAGCTCTATACTTTATCTTTCTTTCGACTGTCTGGTTTGGATTTTGTAAATAATCCTTAATAGGTTTTCTCTAATCTCCTACCTCTGGATCATCTACATTAAAAATTTCAAAGTTTTCTTCGTCACCATAACCCAGTCTTATGGTTTCCAAATCTGATGGGGACAGTCTAGTGGATAATACTTTTCCTCTTACTTCGACAGCTTTCTCCAGATTTTCTTTCGACACTTTGTAGCCTGATGCCAGTTGAGCCAAGTCATTTGCTTCCTGATTTTCTAATCTAGGAATGTGCCTAAAGGCTGCACTGTCGAACTTCTTGAGGAGTCTGTTGGCTATTACAAAATACATGATCAAATTTTCTTTGACACATTTGTATTCTTTTGTCAATTGTTTTATTACCAACTCAGAGTCACCCATTATTTCGACCTCTGTTGCCCCCAATTCCAACAATATTTCAAGTCCAGCAATCAAAGCTTCATATTCTGCTTCATTATTTGAACAATAACCTTCTATTTTGTACTTGAACTTTGTTGGAATTTTATTGGGATAAATGATTAATACCCCAACACCTGTTCCATTCTTATGACTGGAACCGTCGAAATATAATCTCCAAGGTTCTCTTTCGACGTATTTTATTTCATGTTCAATTATGGAATGGTCAGCTATAAAGTCAGCAACCACGTGTCCTTTGACAGCTTTTAAAGGCATATACTTTAAAGAATACTCAGTCAAAGCCAAAGCCCATTTTCCAATTCGACTATGTAGAATAGATTTAGACAACATGTGTTTTATTACGTCGAAATGAGAGGATATATATATACATCAATGGGTTTTATATAATGCTTTAACTTTGTACAAGAGAAATATACACATAAACATAGTTTCTTTATCATATTATATCTAGTTTCAGCATCATTTAAGACTCTGCTGAGATAATAGATGGCTCTTTCGACGCCATATTCATCTTCCTGACAAAGCATGCTTCCCAATGTTCTGTCGGATGCTGAGATGTAGAGCCTCATACTTCTTTTTCGACAAGGAGACATTAAAACTGGAGGACTGGCCAGATATTCTTTGATCTTGTTGAAAGCATCTTGTTGTTCTTGCCCCCAAGTGAAGCCTTCCTTCTTCAGTCGAAGTAGAGGTGAGAAAGCTTGTGTTTTTCCACTAAGGTTGGAGATGAATCTTCTAAGAAAGTTAATTTTCCCTAGTATAGACTGCAATTCCTTCTTTGTCGATGGCGCTTTCGCTTCCATTATGGCTTTGGCTTTGTTTTCATTAATTTCAATCCCTTTCTTGTGGACCACAAAACCTAAGAAATCACCCGCCTGCACACCAAAAGCACATTTAAGGGGATTCATTTTAAACCAAACTTCCTCATCCTTTCAAAGGATTGTCGAAGATGGTCAATATGGTTTGAGCCTGAGGCAGATTTAATCACAATATCATCTATATAAATTTGCATAAATGTTTCAATGAAATCATGAAAAATAGAATTCATTGCCCTTTGGTAAGTAGCTCCAGCATTTTTTAAACCAAAGGGCATGACTACCCACTCATATGTTCCTATTGCCCCTGGACAACGAAAAGCTATTTTTGGAACATCTTCTTCAGCAATGAAAATCTGGTTATAGCCTGAGTATCCATCAAGCATACTTAAATACTCATGGCCTGCTGTAGAATCTATAAGCATTTCTGCTACTGGCATAGGATATTCATCCTTAGGGGTAGCTGAGATTAAATCTCTAAAATCAATGCACACCCTAAGTTTGCCATTTTTCTTAATCACAGGAACAATATTAGCAATCCATTCGACATACCTTGTTGTACGGATGAACTTGCATTTTAGAAGTCTTTCAACTTCCTCTTTAATTTTCGACAGAATCCCAGGTGCGAAGCGTCTGGGAGTTTGCTTTATTGGCTTTTTTCCTTCCAGTATTGGCAACTTCAATTCGACCAAGTTTCTGTCTAAACCAGGCATTTCGTCATAATCCCATGCGAAGCAGTCTTTAAACTCATTCAGCAATTGGATAATTTCGACTCTGAACTGAGGATCCATCTTGGCACTGATGTAAGTTGGCCTTTTCTCTGCCCCCAGTCCCAGATTGATCTCTTCTAAGGGATCCTATGCCACCATTTTCATATTGGTTGGGGCTGGATCCTTTTCAAACCCCAAGGGTTCGTCATCATAAATGGCGTCAAGCCTTTGATTCTGCCATTCGCCACTAGAGTTTTCTTCTAAACTCTGTTTTGCACATTGTTCCTCAATATTTTCTTGAGGATGTTGTTCTTCGACAACTTGTGTGTTGGCTTTAATAGCCATATTTCTTACTTCGGCCTCAAGGGCCGCTTTGAGTTGTTTTTCGGCTACATAAGCCGTAATCCTTTCTATTGTTGATGCTTCAGTCATTTTCACTGAATTCACTTCCCCACCCAGTTGGATTGACATGGGCAGTCCCCCAAGTGTAATTTGTCTCCCCAATTATTTCTTTTTCCCACTGGAAACCATGCGTAGGGTGGAGGTACATGGAACAGTATGCATTGTCAGAGGCTGTTAGGTCAAAACCAGCAGGATTGCAAGGTGCTATGTGGGCCAAGTTCTTGTCGAAGTTACGACTAGTGACATTGTTCACGTCAGCCATGAAGTAACTTTGGTCGGCCTCTATATTTTCGACAATCCCATCTGGCCTCCAAATTGCTATCCTCTGATGCATGGATGATGGTACAACCCCAATTCCATGGATCCACTCTCTTCCTAGCAACAAATTGTAGTTTGCTTTTGACGTTATCACCACAAACATTGTAGGCCTGGTAATGGTTCCTACAGTTAGGTTCAATTGTATCACCCCCAATGTTGTTCCTACCTTACCTTCATAGTTGGACAACACCATGTTGTGAGGTTTGGTGTCTGAGTCATCTTTTCCAATCCTCTTTATCATATAATGAGGGATTAGATTCACAGCTGCTCCTCCATCTATCAAGATCTTGTTCACACCCACATTTTCTACTTTCCCTTTTATGAACAAAGGCTTTAAATGAGCCTTCATTGCATCATCTGGCTTTTCGAAGAAAGCATTTTGCTCTTCGACACAGCCATTGTTCATTATGTAGTAACATACAGGCTTAAGCCCTATGCTATCATCTGCCATATCATCCTCTTCGTCCTCCACTTCCATTATCCTGTCGTAGTCTCTGGGCAACACAGAAACCACATTGCATGTTACGTCGAAGGACGCATCAGACTCTGAGCTGAAGTCATCAGTAACTTCTTCGTCTTTTGGCACTTTGTTGTTTATTTTCTGCATCTCTGTTGTGTCACTAGATCTATTTTTTTGAGGGAGTTCTTCTTTCGCCAGAGATTTCCCTTTGCTTATTGTCTGCACACACTTGCTTGACTCAGCTTTATTCTCACCAATCCTTTTTTGTTCTACAGTTTCCTTTTCAATTCTCTTCTGCCTTTGAAACCTTCTCCATTGGGACCTGGACATAGGGTTCTTCCCCTTGTAGTTTTCAGAGACGTACTTTGGCTTTGCTTTTTCTACCTCTTTTTTCACTTCTATTGAGGCACCCCTATTCACTTCGAAACTTTTCCACCTCTTCTGACCTTGGGCATCCCTTATAGGCTGGACCCACTTGTCATCATTCGGTTTGTTGGATGGTTTATAGGTACTGTAACGCCTTTCTCCCATTCCTTAGTTATGATGCTCCCTTCTTCTTGGGTCGAACCTTTCATTTCTGACTGGTGATACTGCTCCCCAGTTCCTTTTCTTTTTGGTCTTTTCTGCTGCTTTCCTGTCGAACACAGCACTGCACCTTGGGCAAAGCATAACTTCTGCATTCTTCCTCTGGCACCTCTGGATGAATTCGACAAGACTTTCATTTTCTTTTGGATAAACCAGCTTCTGATGCTTCTCTTGATGGTTTTTTCTGTTGGTGTTTGGTCCTATCTTCTGAGTGACTTCTACCATATGAATCCCTGCGTTCTGCTCACTTGTGATCTTCAGTTTGTTCATTTTTTTGACTAGCATCATTTCCTCAGGGATATTCTCTTTTAACTGATTCATATTGCCTTTTGGGTGTAAGCCTTTATGGATGTACTTGCAGCATTGTGCAACTGACTTTTCTTTTGGGTCTTCCATTGTTCTGCACAGAATCCCATGAGGGGAGTGCTGCACAACACCTTTGGCATAATCTTCTTTAGTCTTGGTGGTGCTTCTGTTTGTTGGTTCGACAATGTGGACATTGTCAGCAGTCTCTGTTTCCTTGATCTTGTCATGACTAAGGCCTTAAGTGGCCTCTTTTTGGATAATGAGGGCTTTGTTATCTTCCTCCTCATTATCATTTCTGAAAGAATCTCCCCATCCTGTGGGTTTGATTTTGCTGATGTCAGTTTTGGAGCTTGGTGGTGCAGAATACTTCACCATGAAGTCAAACTTTCCATTGGGTTCTCCTAGAGTGTCCCATACCACTCCATGCTCAGCATCTCTGTTATAGTTTTTCTTGTTGAAGCTTCTACCAACCTTGAATGTGTTCCCTTCGTCGAAACCTTCAGTAGTTTCGACGGCGTTCTCTCTGTCGAAGCCTTCAGTAGCTTTGACTTCTGCTTCCTCAGCCTGGTCAGTAAGGTCATCATCCCCTTCCACCATGTTTACTTGGGCGTCGAAGCCCTCAGCAGCCTCTATCATGGTGAAGTTGGTGTCGAAGCCCTCAGTAGCTTCTACCATTTCAAAACTTTCCTCAGGCATGACTTCCATTTCGACCACATTCACCATTTCTGGTTCAGCATAGTTGGCCTCCACAACCTGCATGGGATTGGAGTCAATCCTCATCTGTTGCTTAGCTTTGTCTCCAAATTTCAACCTTCCATTCTGGACAAGATCCCTGAAAAGGTAACATTGAGAAGTTTTATGACCCAAAAAATTATGGTATTTGCAAAAACCTCTCTTTTTCTGTTGGTCTACAGGAGGCTGCTTAGTGCCTGCTGGTTTTATCAATTGACCATCTTTAACTAGTAAATCGAAAATTTCATCACATTTGGTGATGTCGAATGTGTAGGTTCTTTTAGGAAACCTGTCATTCTTTTCCATTTCGACTGGATTTTTTCCATTCGAGGGAGCTAAAACTTTACAGGAATATGGAGGGCCTTGTTTTAGTTCTGCCAGATCAATTTCTTGCTGGTCGAAAATGACTGGTTCGTTTTCGTCATAATCTTCTTCCTGAACTATTCCTACATAGGCCACTCTTTCCTTCTTGTTTTTATTTGATCTAAATTTCTCATTTTTTAGCCTTTCTATTTGCCTTACCCTATCTGCTAGTTGTGCCATGTCTCTCAAGTACTGGGTATCTAATTTTTTCCTTATGGAATAATCCAGACCCCCTGCAGCCATTTCGACTAATTCTTGTTCCGGTACTTGTGTGAAACATCTAGCCTTTAACAATCTAAACCTATTCAAATAATCATCTATAGGTTCAGAGAATTTTCTTTTGACACTTGCTAATTCTTTCAAACTTATCTTAGTTTGTCCCATATAGAATTGTTCGTGGAACAATCTTTTTAATTGGGTCCATGTAAATATTGAAGTTGCAGGCAGAGAAGTAAACCAAGTGAAAGCATTTTTTGTCAAAGAACTTGGAAAATATTTCATCCTTAAGTTCTCATTATTAGCAATCTCTCCTGCCTCTATCAAATAACGCGTTATGTGTTCTATGGTGGACTCACTAGTATCCCCTGAGAATTTGGTGAATTTGGGGACTTTCCACCTTGGTGGTAACTCTTGTTGAAAAACATATTCAGACAAAGGGGAAGTATAACTAGGCCTTTGTAACCCTACATTTACTCCATTTTGCGCCATTATTCTTTCAACCATGCTTGCAATATTATTTTCGACAGGCAGATGGTTGCAACGCATTCTCTGCTGTAATATTTCATCAGCATTTTGGTCTCTCTGGACTATTATTCTCCTAGCTTCCTGTCGAATGGGGTTTTCTACATGAGGTTGTTCGACTACTACCTCTTGGCCCCTAGGATTTTCTTGAGGATTTCCGTTTATAGTAAGTTCCTCTTCGACAGGCCTATTGGCAGGATTTTGATTCATTAGAATCCTTTGTTGTGTTTGAGGGACTCCAAAAAAATTAGCAATGCGTGCCATTTGCTCTGCCAATATCTGGTTTGTCTGGGTAGTATTTTGTATTAAAGGATTAAACACTTCCCCTATTTGTTGTGTCAATGCCTGCACCATATCATGGTTACTTTCATCCATCTGTTGACGAATTACTTGCGCAGAATGGTTCGTCATAGTTGGCATATGGAATCCTGGTGGAACCTGATTTAATCTACTCCCATTTCCACCATATCCTGATCCTTGCAATGGTGAAGACATTTGAACCATAGCATCAGAAAATAATGGTGATGAATTATGTAAGTTTGTCATCATTGAAGTTGGCATTCCATATGGTTGTTCTCTCCCAGACATGGGCATGGAATAGTTAATAAACGGCCTAAAGGTGTTTCCTTCAGGAGGAGGGGTTCCCATGGGCATTGAGTGTCCCATGGTGGAAGAACTAGGCGCATTTTGGGATCCTGAACCTGCTGGTATTGAATCCCCTGATGGAGGCCTAATCTGTTCTAACACAGGGCCAGAGACTGCTACTCCTTCTGACGAAGGGATAGGATTGGAAACTGGAATGGTTTCGTTAGGATTGTTTGAAGTATTTGGCAAGTTAGCCATCTTTCTTCCTCTTGCTCTTCTTGGTCTTTCTACGTCGGTTACGGCTAGTTTACCGCTTCTAAGAATCATACAACGCAGTAAGGAACTTTTTTAACTAAAGGATTCTCTATTAATTCTTATTAATCACACTGGTCCCACTGGGCGTGCCAATTTGTTCGCTGTGATTTCTGACGAACAACCTCTGGTTAACCAATTTCTTAGAAAACTGGGTTACTTGCAGGACCAACCAAACAAGTCCTAGGACACATGTGCAATTGTTTGTCGAATTACTCTTAGTGTTGTTAATGATTTGTGGTTTGTTTTGTTAATAATGTCAAAGTGTTAAATGTTTTGAATGTGAAAGTAAAATAAAGTTAAAGTTTGAACAAAAGTAAGAAAATGGCGAAAAGATGTAAAACTTTGCAGGAAAGTAAATAAAACTGAGAGTAAAATAACTTGATGAAACAAAACTAATAATTTAAATAACTTGAAAGAAAAATGGTGTTCAACACATACATTGTTCCAAATATTAGACTCATTTCTCTCACACTGGGTACTTAGAGTATTTACAGGATTTTTGTATAAGTTTTCACACACGCATTCTAAACACAAACTATCCTATTTATATACAAATAAAATAACTGCCTAGAACGGGAAGATTCTAACTAAATGACAATTGTCAGCCTGCATGCAATTTTCTTCTCTGAAGCTTCCATGTGTCCAACTGCCAAAGGTTGCAACTTTTGAATTTGAATTCTTCCCTTTGGTGACGAAGCATCGTATCTCTTCACTGGTCGAAATGTCGAAGAAGAAGAAACTCTTCAAACTTTACAAACCAATGCTTCTTCCAAACACCTCTCTTTTGTCGAAGTGTCGAAAAATACACTTATCTTGACAAATGCCAAACTATAAACAGGTCTCCAAACTTTGCTTGCCAAACACTATTTGTACTCCTGTCGAAATATTTGAGTATATAACCTTGTCAACATCTTCTGAATATCTTCACTTCTTCTTTCTCTTATCTGCTAATCATCTTCTTAGCAAAAGAAATAACTTTATATCTCAATCTCAAAGTGTCGAAATTATGAGCCTACAAGATGACAACGACGGATGAGATGAGAGATATTGGTGGCGACGAAGAAGAGAAGGACCTAGGGTTCTTGGTGTTTTTCCCCTTCGTTCAGATTTACTTTACTTTTGTTTTGTTTTATAATTTTAATCGTGAACTCACATGAAAAGATTAATGGAATATTAAGTCAATTAATCCACCATTAAGTCAATTAAACAACCATAAAGATTAATTTAATCTACCATTTGTGATTCTAAAGAGATAAGGTTGGTGGATTTTTTTTTTATTCCGGCCATTCCGGAGGTGACAAGTGTCACCATCCGGTAGGCTCTTCTCATGGCTAATCGCATGCGTGTCGTCCACCGTAACTACTATGCGCCTTCGTTCAGGATCCATTTGATGAAAATACTAATGGAAAGACCTGAGATCAACGACCTTCATGAAGTCAAGATTGTTGACTGAGGTTCATGAAGTACACCCTCAAGATCTGGTGCGCATGGGCCTTATTTTTTGCTTCTCGCACCCCTCTCTTTCCAAGTCCAATGTAATTTTAACTAAAAAAATACTTCACGTGCACCCCCTTTTCTAATTTCTTGTTTTTTTTATTTTCTTTTTTGTGTAGTTTTCAATTTTAATCAATAAAAAATATCAAAACTCATGATAAAATTCCCCAAAAATTACAGATGCTTTCTAGCTCATTTTAGAATTTACTCATGATCTTACTTTCTGATTTTAGCCATTTTCAAATTTTATTTCGATTTTACATTTAATTAGTTTTCCATTGAATTCCTTCATGAACACTTCAATTTGTATAATTTGTTTCTCCCACTTCCTGTAATGTTTTTGCCCCATTCTTTTTACTATGTTTAGATGACTCATAAAAGAACCTGGAATTATTTTTTTAAAATATTTTTAAGGACATTTTAACCACTGTTTGATAGTAGTGTTTGTGCAAACTTGTGAATAATGCCTAAGTAGATTTAGGTGCTCATTTGGTATAGCTAGATTGTGAATTTTTAGGATTGCTTTTAAACACAAAATTATATTAAAGTTAGTGACATTAGGGAATTAATTTCATATTTTTTCCTGGACTATTTCTATTTTTAGTGCTTTGATTTTATTCAACTTTTCCATTGCAAATTCACCTAGTCTTCACTTAGGGTTTTATGGTTGCATTAGGACATATTTTGATTAGGTTTGATCGTAGAATATTAGAATGCCTTGATATGATTTAGCTACTGATTTTAGAAGATTGTTATCATTTAAGATCCTTTAGTTTTTAGGATTTAGGCTTAGAATTCATTTAAGTGCGTTTCCATGATGTGATTAGCTTTTGTATTTGTTTTATGTGTTTAAATATGAATCTTGAAACTAATCCTTGTTTTGTAGGGAGGTTGAGGTAAGACTTTGGTCATATCTTTCTTCTTTACCTTTTTATGCTTGTTAATTGTGTTTGCCTTAGTTTTAGTACTTTACTTGCATAGGTTTCCCCCTCTTTAGAACAACTTAACTTCCTTAGGAAGTAAATTAAGTTCTAATTCTCTTTTCTTATTTTCCTTTCTGTTTAGGATTAGAAAGCCACAAAAACCATTAGGATCACCTTTGGCATACAATAAATAACTTAGGATTATGTCTTAGTCCCCTTAGTGTTTGTCCTTTCTCAACTTGAGTCTCTCTTCTCTCATCTCAAAGAAAATCCAAAAGACACTTAATAAAGGCTTGAAATAGTCTCTTGTGCATAGCCTTATTCCATGGGGCACTCATATTCATTCCATCTTGGAATAGTATGAGCTTGTCTAGCATGATGTACAAGTCTAATCATGAGACTGTCTTCACAAAGAAAACATAAAAGACATTTCTTCAAAAGCTACAAAAAACATGTAATAAGTTCAACAAGCTAGTGAACTTAGACCTTAATCCTTGGAAATAAGTCTTGGATAAATTCTCCTTACTTGGTGTGCTTGTTATACTATTCCATCTTGGAATGTGGTAGAAAGTACACATTCCATGGAAAAGAGTTTGAATTCACTTCCTTGTGCCAAATTCATAAAAAAAACTCTTAAAAAGAAAATAATAAACAATAAGCGACTTTCCTGCAGGAATTCTCTTCTCACCCCATTCACTCTAAAACGCGAACTTGCGACGACTTGTCTCATTTGCAAGACGGTAAACGCACTCGTATCAGACAAGCCTGCAACACCTGAGCATAGACATAAGTAGTTCCAGCTCATAAAAAATAAAAATAAATAGTTCCCGCCTTAGTTAGGCGAACTACGTCGACTCTGATCCTCATTTTCCAAATGAGGTACGTAGGCAGCGGGGTAGGGTCCGTGCGAGTACATTCTTTATTTTCCCTACATTTCCCCCCTTTTTCTTTTCATTCTCCGTTTCCATTTCCCTTCCTCATTTCCAGTTCCAGTTAGCAGTTCATTTGTTCAGCAGCTTTATTATTTCACACCCTTTGAAACAGACTAACAAGCGTGGATTCCATCGGGTACGACAAATGATCTGGGGTGCTAATATCTTCCCAGGTCGTAACCGACTTCCGGACCCAGATCTTTGGTTCGCAAGGCCTTGTCCTTTCCTTTTCTCTTAGATTTGTGCAACATTACCTTTCTCGTTCCTTCGGGATAAAAATGCCTGGCTGGCGACTCTACCTTTTCCGTGCCACTTTCGCGTTTGTACTAGGATGAAAATCCCGGGAGCGACAACTACCTCCGGTCGCGATGATGCAACCACCAAAAATGGAAGCACCATCGCGAACCACCAACAGATCAATAAAAAAGTCCTTTAAACCTAAGGTTCTCTCCCTAAACTGCATGCATATCTACTCCAATGAAAGTTAAAAGCTACCCTAAAAGCAGAAAGGGGCAGAACTTACGGATTTTTGAAGGCTGAAAGGTCTGCTCGAAAGTTCCTCTTCAGAAGTGACAGTGGCGTTGCAGGAATTCCTTAAAGAAAACGAAGTCGAACACAGTGTCTGATAGACGAAAAATGCGTAAATGCCAAGCAGTGACATATTTATAGGCATTCCCAGGCACGTGCACAAGCACACTTGACCCAGGAACACGCAACGGTACCATCATTGCCTATGGTAGCCATCATTACACATTAATTGTGCACATGTCTCGAGGCACGCACGTCAGACAACCATTCAGTCCCATCAACCTTTGGTCTCCTCGTACACCGGGCAAGCTACGACGTCCAGAAGCTGGTTCGAGCATACAATCAGCCAGACACGCCTCGAAAGGTGCATCGACCATGCGGCCCATTCCCGGAATAGAGAGCTACCCTTAAGTCATCACTTCTAAGACCATACGCAACGACTTGTGGGGTTCCTGTTCCGGACTGACCAATGACTAGGCATGGTCCAATCCACTCATGCGTCCAGCACGACCCAATAGCCTGAATTCAACCCATATAGGTAAAAGAGAAAAAAATTCCTCTGCCCTCAGCCGGGGAGAGATGCCCGACCATCTCTCCCACCTCTGCATTCATGTCCGACATACATGGGCAGCCACTCAAAAACGACCCCAGAATACGCCTGCTCGGTATCATCCCCTCGCGACGTAACGACTAGTCCGGACAAGACTCCAACAACTAGTTTATGATAGTTACATATTTTCGGGGGATCCACAACCCATATCCAAAATAGAGATCAATGGCCAAGCGCTGGGGGCATTATATAAATTCTCTCATACTAGAGGGTCAGATATCAAATATTCACTCTAAGAATACTCTCTTTTGTACTTGCCCAATTCTCTATCTGATACTTACTTTAGCATCGGAGTCTCTTGCAGGTACACCCCCTCCTCTCCTCGACGATCCAACATCCTCAACGACGTCCGTGACCCACTTAAGGTTTTGCTAAACCGGAAAGATGATATATATATATATATATATATATATATATATATATATATATATATATATATATATATATATATATATATATATATATATATATATATATATATATATATATATATATATATATATATAATTTATAAAAATAAATTATAAAAATATTTATTTTAATAAACATCTGTACTGTAAAAAAAATTATAAGAAAAACAGTGTATTGTTTAAGAAATATAAGACTAGCCATCAACTCATATAATTGTGGTTAGCTTGAAAATGAAACGATGAACAAGACAAAATCTCTATCATCTCGTAGTTTCCGTTCTTTTCTGTGAGTACAATAATATTATAACGATGATAATAATGATAATAAGATGTGTTGAGTTTACTCAAAATTGATAAACCTCAAAAATAATCATAGAAATAATGGCAATTTTCTTCCACCACAAAACTATACTCTTCTCTATATTTTCTCTACTGTGCTATGCCTTCACTTCTTCCCATATCATACCCAAATTTCCTTCTTCACTAGTAAGTCCAGAGTTGCAACAACTTTCTTTTTCATCTCAAAATGGATTCTACAGAACAAAGTTTTTCACACAAATACTTGATCACTTCAATTATAATCCACAAAGCTATCAAACTTTTCAACAAAGGTATCTCATCAATGATAACTATTGGGGTGGTGCCAAAAAGAATGCTCCAATTTTTGTCTACATGGGTAGTGAAGCAGACATAGAATGGATCACACAAAACGCTGGCTTTATGTTTGAAAAAGCACCATATTTCAAGGTGCTTTTGGTTTTCATTGAGGTAAACAATTGATTATTTTTCATTAATATATAAGTTTTTAGAAATTATGTTTTGGTTAAATATGTTTAATCGTAAAAAAAATAAATAGAAGTCTTATTTTAAGAATTAATAGGTATTTGACACCGTTGAAAAACCATTGATTTTCATCCTTAATATTTTAAAGTTATCTATTATTACCTCGCTTAAAACACAATTATCAGAATTGTTGAAGTGACAAAGTTTTTTAATTTTTTTAATGATGTGGATAGTTTAGTGACCCTCTTAAAATTATATATTTGATATTTTAAGTATCATTATTGCAAGTATCATTACAATTATATATTTTAAAATTTATTTTTCAATTACACTTTTATTTCAATTATATATTTTAAAAATATTATTTAAACTGTTTATATTTAATTTTAAAATAATTAATCTTAAAATAGAATTTATTTATGTATTTTATAATAACAATTAATTTATAAATAGTATGTATTAGATATTTTTAAATAAAATGTAAAACTATTATGCATACATTTAAAATATTAAATTAATAATTTATTAAATATTAAATTAATATTTATATAAGAAATTAATAATATTAAATATAACAAAACGTTAACTAATGTATAATAAATATTGTTTAAAATAATTATGTAATAATATTATGTATAAACTTTTTTTACACAAAATATTATGCATAAACTTAAGATATATAATAAATATTAAAATAATTAATTAAAATATACAATAATAACATCAAATATAATTGATTAACTATGATATAAATATTTATATAATAAATTAATAGTATTAAATATAATAAAACGTTAACTTATGTATAATAAATATTTTTCAAAAAATAATAATGTAATAGATTATGCATAAACTTTTTGGTTTTGACACAAAATATTATACATAAATTTAAAACTCGTGGATTACCCGTTTAACGGATGTCCATACAAATATGTGGTGAATATTTATCTTACGATTGGATATAGATATGATAATATATCTTCCTATTGATATCCATTTACATCCCTAATTGAGTGGTCCCTTGTATATCCAAGGTTCAGGCTTCAAAGATTTTGGTGACTGAGTTTTAAGATATGTCAAATTAAATAAGGGAATTTTGAAATATTAAGAATGAAAATCATTTTTTTTACCTAAGGGTTTTTCAACGCTCATCCATATGGCACAAAACAAATACCTATTGACCTCTTATTTTTTATAGTTTAATTGTGACATTCTAAAAGATTTAAGACTTAAGGTTTTATGATTGTAATATTCTTATTCTCTGTGATAACATTTATGTAATTTGTTTATCAAAGAATCTTATTTTGCACTCCTGAGTCTGACACATTAAAATCAAACACCATTTTATAATATATTATGTTCAAAAGGGTATTATCAATTTAAATTTTATATATACAGACCATCAATAGGTTGATATCTTCACAAAATCCCTTACTGAAGATATATTTGTTTTTACTTGAAAATGAAAATTTATCCACAATAAAACAAATGTATGTAGACTCTGGAGAGTACTTAAAATATGATTATGAAATAATTTGATTCTGAACTAGCTACCCCTCTGAAGTTATAAGGCTCCTTGGGTTCGAAGGTCCAAAGTCAGAACCCATCTACGATTTTATGTCTTCTGGACTTTGAGTTTTGAAATTAATGTGAAAATCAAGCATTGTTTGTGTGGCTCTAAACTAAGACACATGCCATACTTTTAGCCATCTAAATTTTTGAAGTGATCCATTGGGATAATATATTTCTTGGGTAAAGAGAAAACCAATTCATTCGCCTCCCTTGTTAGTTTGTGTGTGTTTTAAAAATTTATTAATTATTAATTTCTATATTTAAACCCATGATACACTCACTTCTCACACACAACACTACTACTCTTCACAACACACACTTGGAATCTTTCATCTTCAAAACTCTTTTCAACCGAAAGCCCTAACCATGGTTGATCTACAACAACAACAACAACAACAAGAGCTACTTCAGTAATAACCTCAATAGAACGCCACCGTGGCTGGAGGAATTCATGAGACCTTTCTATCTACTTTGGTGACTCATTTGGATGTTCTCTTTGAATTCATGGTGGATTTTGAAAACTTGAAGAAAAATTGATTTGACCCCACCGACGATGTCGCTGCTCAGGGATGAGAAGTTTACTTAAACAGATTGAAAGGTATGTTGTATCTTACATTGGTACAAGATTTTTGGATACATGCAAAGGTTGCAGATGTCGAGATCTTCTCTTAAGTTCTGGGTCAGATATTTCAAATCTCTAAAAAATCGCCAAGTCTTTGAACCATGATGGATCTGGGAAGTGATGTTATCAAATGTTCACCGAAGGGATAAAAATGAATAAATTTGTTACTACCATCTTCCAAGAAGGATCGAGTTTAGACGTCAAGAATCTCCAACCAAGGCTGAGGATTTGGGCTAAGATTCTTTTGAGGAGTATTCATCACCTCCCTTCTGGAATCTCTACTAACAACATCAACTCTGACCAGAAATACATGTTATATTATATGGCCAACCCGGTTAAGATGAATCTTCCTTCTATCTATGTTGTTCAAATATCTAAGGGAGATAGTCAAGGAAAGAAGAAACCTAGGTAGAAAACCCAAGAAGTAGATTTCTTTGGGTGGGTTAAATTTTGACAAATTAGTTGAGAGTAATATGGTTGAAAAGATGGAGGAGATGAATTATCATGAAGAAAATAAGTCATCAAAGAGTGGGTCTGAGACATGTATATCACCTCCTCCAATCAGATTGATACACATGTCTTTAACTCACTCTTTGATGACTTATTTTCTTCAGATAATTCCTCTATTGATAGGGAATTTTCTCTAATAAGGATCCATCTACGGTTGAACTTTTCTCATCCACTTCTGACTCTGATTGTGACTTAAAAACGATTACAGAGGTTAGAAACGCCACTAATAATTTTGAAACTACCCTTCCAACTCCCTCGATTGATGAAACATTAATTGATATAAAATTAAAAAAAATGGAAAGTCTAAGCTTTATGAGGTTGGTTGTCACAAACTACGTCAACCCTGCTGAAAGAAATGCATTACAGGATCGATATAGGATTTGGTCAAATTACTGCTTCAAATTCCTAAAGAAACTTTATTATAAGGTTGATCTAGAAAACTTCATACCTAGATTTTCTATGGTAATGAATCAAATTATGGAGATTAAGAAGTATGTTGGTGAGCCCTTAGCTAGGTCTAAGATTTTAGCGCTCCCAACACCAAAACAAGTTCCAACTCGGGGAGATTCCACGATAGCAACTCAGACTAAAGCTAAAACTTCTTGTGCTCTACAAGTAATTGAAGAAACTTATAGGATTCCTCTTTTTGAACAAAACTTAGTTCTTTAGTTTGATGTTTGAGAAACTTTTGGGACTGCTCAGAACTTAGATCCTCAGCATGAAGTTAGAACTACTTCTATGGTTGCAACTTCTTAACCTTGTGCTTCTTATACTATTACTTCTATGATTTTGAAGACTTTGGAAGAGTTGAAGAAGGAAAATGAAGAAGTAAGGATCAGGATGGATCGTTAGAGTGCGACCAACTTTCAGATTTAAAACATGTTGTCAAGAATCCTTTCTAGACTCCCACTCCTACCCCCACCGTAAATCTTGTTTAAGATTTTTTGTGGCTATAACTATATTGTTACTTTGTCTTCAATTTATAAAAAGTTTCTTTTCATTTTCATATTATTCTTTTTGATTGATGACAAAGGTGGAGAAAAATAATATGGTTTTGATATATCTTTTACCCATAAAAAATCCCAAATATGATATTCTTATTATTTAAATTGTTGGAGATTAATTAACCAAAAAATCAAATTTGTGTTGTTAAGATAATCGACCAAGCAATCAAATTTCTCTTTGATAAAAACCTAGTTCTTAAACTCTTATGTTATCCAGGTGAGCATTTTTATCATGCCGACTAGTTTTCTGGATTATTAAAAAAAATTTAGTCTCAATCTCAGGGGGAGCTTACAAACCTAACTCTAAAGAAGCTGAGAATAATTTTGATAAGTATAAAACTTAAAAAGAGCTTACAATCCTAACTCTGATGTTTTATAAGATTTGATTATCCAAGTAAAAAATTGTTCATCAAAATACATGGATTTGTCATCACCAAAAAGAGGTAGATTGTTGGAACAAGATTGATTTTTCAACTAACCTTGAGTTTTGATGATAACAAAGCTTAACATGTAATAGAACAATTTTGTACTCTAATTATTTTGTTAAGTGCGCAGATCATAGAAAACAAGTTTTGACTTTACATAAGTCAACTTTGGACGAATAGACTCTGAATTGCAGACGCGCTCTGAACCAAAGGAAGAATCAAATGCATGTTTAAATGAAAGTCAAGCATCTAAATTACCAATTCAACGCTTCTGCAAGAATTCATCCAGAAGGACTCTGCTAAAGAATCTGATATTTCAAGCCTCTGATTCTTAAGACTTTGAACTCTATATATTTAGAAGTATCATTTTCATCAGATTATGAAGACAGACTCTAAACTCTACCCAAGCTTCATCAAATTTAATATGAATCCTTTTACTAGAAGTTAAATATATAAAGTCAGCAACTGAAAGAAGAATGTGTGGAAAAAGTATAATCAATACAAAAGAAATGTCATTTCCACTACCCTGAAGTTCATGAAAAAGGGTTGTACTACTGTACCAACGTCATTCCTCATGTCCCATCCTCACTCACTCTATATTGCAAGTGTAATTCAATGTTGTAGAAACAAGTAACTTAAGTAGTATCGAGTCTTCGACTTATGATAAGGTATGTACGAATGTATAAAAAATACACGGAGTTTCTTATATAGTAGTTGAGTATTCACTTGGGCTAACTCTTAAAAGCTCATGGTTAGCAGTTCGTGATTAACACCTTTTGACCTTAAAAATGAGACTGGCTCCAAGAAAAGATAATTTCTCTTTCCACTCTTAGAAGTTCCCCTACATCACCATGAAAAAAATAAAATGTCCCTAACATCCAGAAATGCATTTCCGGACGTACATTTTCCATACACAACTGAGGCAAAAATGGTGAAAACCCCTTATTTTGTTAAAATTTGATACAGAGATGTATCTTTGTATGCACGAAAGGTTGATTAGGAGATGCATCTCCATAACCTCCCCCCCATTAATTCATTAGTTAGTGAGATTTCTGGAGATGCATCTCCGAAAAATGCTCTGTTAGATCAAAGCATAAACCAGGAGAAACAACGATAGAATGAAAAACCAACATAAATTAACTCAAAAATAAACATTACATAGATAAACATTACATGTTATTAAAATTAGGTGTTTCAGGATGTTGCAACATTCTTATAATACCTTCGGCTGATATTTGAATTGTCGCATCCACTTCAACCGAACCCTTTGTTGAGTAACAGTAAAAGGTATTCCACATCATCTTCAAATCATCATCTATTTTTAGTTCAAGCATGGTGAACCGTATATTCCCTTCGTTATCTATAGAGGGAGAACGGTACTCGAGCTTGACAACTCTTCGATTTTTTAGATATTTCATAATAGTATTTTGTTTGGTTTTTAGATTAACGAGAAGTATGCCCTCGCAGATCCAAAATCAAAGTGAGGGCTTTTGCGCCATTAATATACACAAATGTGAGATGTGGATATGTACTCATTCTGGTTTGTGTAAAGAAAATAGAATGAGATACCCAATTTGTAGAAGTTGTAGAACAATAAGGAACTTACAACCATAATCATATAAGCATGAATTACTTCGAAGATATATAACTGAATCTGCCTTTTTTTAAAATAAAAACAATGGTCTCTCTGGAGATGCATCTGGATGATCCTTTTTTTTTTTGTTTTTTAATTAATAAAAAAGGTGTTCAGATATTCATCTTTGGATCCACCCAAAAATATGCATAATAGAACCATGTTGATTATGCATAGCATAATCTAAAAAACAAAAAAAAAATCCAAAAACAATACCGCCTAATTTATAATATTATGGAGTATGTTACATACAAAATATATGTTACATTGTTAGATTACAGCTAAAATGCATCAAAACATATGTCACTATCTAAATCTATTGATGGCTCATTCTTCGTCCTTTCCTTATTTTTTTTCTCATTTAATTTAGCACAACTTGGTGAACTCTTCCATCCTTTTAAGAAAGTGATTCGAACATGTTTCAACATCTTGTGTGAAATGTGTCATCCATTATGGTGATGTCTGTGGTATATGACATCCCAATTTCAAATAAACCTAAAAAAATATTATTTTTTTATAGCCAATCAATACACATGATGCATTCAGATGGATTATGAGGTGGCTTACACCGAAGTGGAAAGAATATTTCTAAGAAACCATATGATGTTAAATCAATTCACATCCTATCATAAGAACTTATTATAACATGTCGTGTTTCTAGAAAGCACATCCATTTGTCAAACATATTCATACCACTAAGTAAAGGAACAAGACAATTGAGAATTGTATCATAATTTTCTTTGTTCCCGTATAGCTTTGTGTATGATTTTTTTATGTGCAATCATCTCTTGTATAAGACAATGACAGAAAAACTGGTGGTCCTCCTCTCCTTTACCGAGTAAACCCAAAATAATTTGAAAACCTCAGTTGTCTTCACTTTCAACATTTACAATCAGCTAAATGTAGTTGTGCATAAAAAGCGACATCTCTTCAATGAATTTGATTTTTGGTAACAATGGTGAAGGAGATGGTTTTCTAATGCGAGCACCCTTGAAAACACATTTTCGGTATTTTAGAGTCAAATAATCTGGAAAATGTGAGTCAACATGTTCAAAATATGAAGGAGACTATCTCGTGAAATTGTCATTTTAAGTCGATTTTACCTTTTTATGGGCACCTTTTGTTTTATCCAGTTCCAAAGGCGGTTTCAAATCTATTGTTTCTAGATATGCAATCTTCCTAAGTTACTCTTTGATGTGCAATTTCATGATGTCATTAGCTTTTATGAATCTTTCTTGGATCACTTTCCACTCGGTTATGATAAATATGTTTGATTTATCATCCTTCATCACACCACCATCATCAAAACGGAGCCTTGTTAAATGAGTGAAAACTTCGTCCATATGTATTGGTTTCTTAAGCTTCAGCTTTGAAATTAAACAAGCACATGGAAGACCGTAAATCTTCCTAAGTGTACATCGACACTTAGATCTATTTGAACCTGTTTTATTTGCTCGCTTAACTTTGTGAGAAATAAAATTCAAAGCCACTTGAGATATGTTCCCAACCAATAATAAATAAAGGATGTCATCTCTAAAGTGGTGTTTTAACATAGTAATGCTCCGACCAAAAGATGTATGTATCTCATTATATTAGTTTTGGAGAATTTGGTCCATTGTATCCCAATCTCGACAAAAATCACATGTACTGTTTCCCAACCAATTCTTCAGTCTAGCATGTGAGGATTCAACTATATTAGTTGTTGTATTTCCAAAATGTGATTTGATCGATTCATGCACAGACAATCTTCTCTTTGACATGTTCCAAAATAGTTTCCTCAACATATTTTTAAAAAATGGATATATAACACATACCCTCTTGAAATGTATTGCACATTCAAAATATAACTCTTCTATGGAAGAATTTATTATACCATCCACCAAGACAATAGGTTTTGCTATTTTTCCATACTCACCTTTGATGTGTCTAGTGCCAACCACATAATTTAGTTGACTTCTCACATTTTTGGTTATGTGTTACATACAAAGTAATGTGGATAATGAGGAAACACTGTTGTAACAAAATACATCAGTGTGGTGTCACGGTCGATGATTATAACTTGTGGCATATTTTATTGGTCCTTCAACATAGTCTTACACATTTCCTAAGCTCTTGTAACGTTATCCTATTTTTCAGTCATCTCCGTAGAAGTAACACCAACAATTTTCAAGAGTGTAAGTTTATACTTGTTTGTTTTGTATGTCGAGTCAATTATGAGAACGATGGGAAAAGTGTTGAACTACTTGACAAAATTGGGATGATTGCAAAATATATCTTAGAACTTGGTCCTCTTACCGCCTTGTTGTCTCAAGCACACACGTTGTATATTTGTTTGATATTTGAAACATTTAGAGGTCTTTTTCGTTTCAAAGACGCGAGTATGTTTTTCCAAGCCACCATGTTTAATGTCACGTCTAAAATAAGTTTTGTCTCCTCTGATACAAGGTAGCATACAATGGGATGACCGACTAACTTCTCATCCAATGCATGATTATGTATACCGAAAATCGCATTAAATTTCCATGTCTCATCCATCATATGGTATCCGCTCAATTTAAACGAACACTGACATTTCCTCAATACAATATCATCTTGTTTCAACTTCCTAATCTTTGGTTGGTGTGTACCACTTCTTTCACATATCATTGTTACACATGCTTGTCTTTTATTCGAACCATTATCGAGCCTTCCAATTACAACGCCAAACCCAAATTTTTCAGCCTCCCTACAGACCCATTGTAGCATATGCTCACAAACAAAAAACACTTCTTTATCAGTAAATTATGCACGAATATCTACCTCTACAACGACCAGTCGAACACCTGGTTTAACATCATCATTCGCTTCATCCGGTAGAACATCCTCATTCACTTCATCTGGTTTAACATCATGTTTCACTTAGACTAATTTAACATCTACACTCACAGTAGCTTTGGGAAATATATTCGGTTGCACCATATCTATTACCACCAATAACTGAAAAGTAGTGTTATAGTTTAAACTATCAGGACAATTTAAAGATGCACATCTGAAAAAGATAAAATAATTAATTAGGCGTGATTTTGATTGCGTCAGGATATATATTTTCGAATACTTGAAAGCAATTTCGAATTTTCAAAGGCATCACCAAAAAATAAAAAGAGTATTATGAAAAAAAATACAATTTCTTATGATTCTTAGGATTATACAACATCAAATGAGGCAATTATCTGTCTTTTTATTGTTTTAGAAATATAACACTAGCCGGCTCTAACTCCAGTGTCTTGTCTACTATGATAATTATGGTTATAGCTAAAATATGAAACAATGAACAAGACAAAATCTCTATCATCTCGTAATTTCCGTTCTATTTTATGAGTACAATAATATTATAACCATGATGATAATGATAATAACATGTGTTGAGTTTACTCAAAATTGATAAACCTCAAAAATAAATAATGGCAATTCTCTTCCACTACAAAACTATACTCTTTTCTTTATTTTCTCTACTATGCTTTGCCTTCACTTCTTCTCATATCATACCCAAATTTCCTTCTTCACTAGTAAGTCCAGAATTACAACAACTTTCTATTTCATCTCAAAATGGTTTTTACAGAACAAAATTCTTCACACAAACACTTGATCACTTCAATTATAATCCACAAAGCTATCAAACTTTTCAACAAAGGTATCTCATCAATGATACCTATTGGGGTGGTGCCAAAAAGAATGCTCCAATCTTTGTCTACATGGGTAATGAAGGAGACATAGAATGGTTCACACAAAACACTGGCTTTATGTTTGAAATAGCACCATATTTCAATGCCCTTTTGGTTTTTATTGAGGTAAACAATTAACTATTTTTCATTAATATTTCAACTATCCTTAAATTTAAGACATGAAATCCTATTTATCTATAATTTAATTCTGAAAAACTTGAGATTACGTGCTAAAGTTTATCTTACACACCCTCAAAACGGTCCTGATTGAACCTGTAACTAACTCTTAACATGCAACTTTATTAACTTTAGCATAGGTACTATGGAAAATCAATACCATTTGGAGGAAATGAAGAGGTTGCAAATAGAAATAGCAGCACACTTGGATACATGAGCTCCACACAAGCTTTAGCTGATTATGCAACTCTCATCATTGATCTCAAGAACAATTTATCGGCAACTGATTCGCCTGTTGTCGTATTTGGAGGATCATACGGAGGAAGTATATATCAAATTTTTAAATATTTTTTGAAAATAATTTCAAATGCAATGTTAAAATTGGATGACTTTGTATTTCAGTGTTGGCTGCATGGTTTAGATTGAAGTATCCACACATTGCCATTGGAGCATTGGCATCATCTGCTCCAATCCTTCAATTTCTTGATTTGGTTTCACCATATAAATTCACTAACATTATCACTCAAGACTACAAGGTAATTTATTATTATATTACATACATTATCATTAAAATAAAAATTATATGTTTTTTTTTTCTTTATTGAATGATTTTTAGAGTGAGAGTGAGAATTGTTACAAAGTGATAAAAGGATGTTGGAAACAAATAGAAGATACAGCCAATAGACCAGGAGGAATAGAACAGTTAAAGAGATCATTCAAAATATGCAAGTGAGTCCATGTTTTAATTTTATTTTTGTATTTTTCAGATCAATTTTTATATAGTTTAATTGGTGGTTTTTTCTGTTGGAATTATAGGAATAATACAATAAGTGCTGGCGATTTGAAAAATTGGCTTCGTTATGCTTTTTATTACACAGCCATGACAGATTATCCAACACCAACCAATTTCATAACTCCCCTGCCAGCTTATCCAGTCAAAAAGGTACAAGAATTGATTTTTTTTCAAGCTTTATTTAAAAGGACTTTCGACTAGTTTGTTTTAGCTTAATGATTTTTTGTCCTAGATGTGTGAGGCAATAGATAGCATTTCAACTGGAAACAACACATTCAGGAAGTTATATGGTGCAGCTAATGTCTTCTATAACTATACTGGAACTGTTCCATGTTTTTATATTGCTAGTGATTCTGAGGATTCTTCTCTTTATCGAGGTGGATGGGATTGGCAGGTATAATTTTATCTGAATTTTGAATATAATTAAGCATTTAATAATTAACTAATAATATTTAATTATTTTGTAGGCATGTACTGAAATGATATTGCCCCTAGGTGGGAACAATGATGAGAGCATATTTCCAGTTCAAAAATGGGATTTGGATGACACAATTTCTTATTGTAAAAGTGAGTATGACATAGTGCCAAGACCCCATTGGATTATTTCTGAGTTTGGTGGTAAAGTGAGTAATCAATATTATTATTGTTTATTAGTTTGAAATGCAATCTTTTAGGACTATTATTATTATAATAATGATAAATTTTTATTAATGAAATATTCAATTCTTCTTGCATGTAGGATATTGGGAGAGTTTTAAAAAGGTTTGGGAGTAACATCATATTTTTCAATGGTTTAAGAGACCCTTGGAGTGGTGGAGGGTACATAACATTTTACATTTTTTTATATAAATATTATTGGGATAATTTCACTAAATTTGTAGGAGATATTATGACACTAGCTATCTAATTTGATGAATGCAGGGTATTGAAGAATATATCAAAAACTTTAATTGCTATAGTTGCAAAAGAAGGTTAGTTTGAAAATGAATTGATAATATATTTTGTTTGTTTATTTATTTTTATGTGTTTTATTTTATAGGAGCTCATCATGTAGACTTGAGGTTTTCAACAAAAGAAGATCCAGAATGGTTGAAGGATGTAAGGAAACAAGAAGTAAAGATCATTGCAACTTGGATAAAACAATATTATCGAGATCTACTTACTGATGACCAACGAATTTAACATTATACATTGTATAAATTAAATGTGCTTATCTAAGTAAGTCACTCATAATGATGTTTTGTTTTGGATTATGATGTGGAATTTTATTTATGGCGTTATTAAGAGAAATGTTTGAAATATTCTCTTTATAACACTTTCTCTCACTTTTTTTATTATAAAATACATGTCGATTCAATTAATTTATGTGGGACTCATTTTTAAAATGAAATATTAAAGTGTATTTCACTCGATAAAAAGAAAATGTGAACACTATGATATTCTTGAATTTAGTTGGGTACTGATACTTTTAATCAATCAAAAATTATGATTTAATATTATATTATTTTATTGTATTATTTTATTTTAAAATAAATTAAAATATTTTCACAATTTACACAAAAGAAACCGATACCCGATTACTTATCATAGATACCTAAAAATTTACATTAAAAAATAATTGTATGAGATCAATTATGTCAATGTTGAGGATATGGGTCTCGTTTACTTTATTTCTAAGAGCAATGACAATTGCACATGGGTCTTTCGAAACTGTCTCATGAATTAGGCGGCTTCTGCTCATGTCAGCTATAATGAAAACAATTCAACAAATCAGTTGTGGTATTTGAATTTAGTGGAATGTGGAAGATATTACATCTAATTAAAAATCCCTAATTTAATTAGTTTATTCAATTGAATTATTTATAGTTTATATTTAATTATTTGGTGTTTGTTGTGCCTTTAAATAAATTTGGTGACTGTATGTGTTCAGGGGGTGTGATATTGTTGGTAGGGTGTAGTGAGAAATACGTATGTGGTACATTAATTAGAACTAGTTAAAATTAAAATAATTAGTATTGTAATTCATAATAGAAATAAATTGAGAAAATTAGTGATAATAAGAAATTGGGTCAATTGTGTGATTTGAGGGAAATATAAGATAAGAGGATGGAAGCTGAAAATTTTGTGGGCAATAATAATAATTAGGAAAAAAATAATTAGAATCCTATATATTATAAAAGTTGGAGAAAATTAAGTTTTAGGGAGCCTTTTATCAGGACATGAAACACAAGGAGGTTAGAGAAACCAGTCCATTTGGAAGGAGAGCTTGGTTTTGAAGGGAGAATCCATAAGAGCTACATGATTTGCTATTGTTGTCGGAAATCTAGGGTAAGAGGGGGAAGGGGATTTACTAAGGGTGTATTGCATGGTATGGTAGAGAAGAGAGGTCATTACTATCACTAAGGATTGTGTATATTTTGTTTTGTTTTGTTGTTATCGTTGTATGATTTTTGTGATCTATTGAGTGATTTGTGTGCATTCTTGTATTTTGGTTCGATACATATGTTGATGCCTTTTGAAAGGAAATGTTAGTGTAATAATTGTGTTGATGGCTTTTGATAAGACAAGGTTAATGTGATAACCCTCTTGATGCCATAAGGCAAAAATATAAAATTGGAATAGTTGTACCCTAGTTGTTATGGCTGCTTTTTTGTGATGTTTGTTGATTTTTGTTGTTCATGGTTAACTTGTGTGAATTGAAGTGATAATATATTATGTTGACGTCTTGCAATAAGGCGAAGGTTGAATTTGACGTTCACCTTGTTAATGCCTTATGATAAGGCAAGAATTAGAGGTATCATCATTGAATGGTTGAACTCATGATGTTGTTGTGATAACATGTTAGATATATGATGTTTGAGTCATATTGATCAGTGTTCTATTCATCGGTGTGTCGTTAGGGGTGGTTAGAACTCAAATAAGTAAAATAGACGTGTTTTGAATTTGTTTAATAGGTAGAAAAATGCAGAAAATCATAGGTAGATATAAAAGGAGAATGATCGTCTTATTTTAGGCATAACTTCAGTTTCATAAGTCGGTTTGAGGTGTCGTCAGTTGCGTTGGAAAGCTAACGCGATAATAGTCTTATTTTATTTGGTTAGAGTTATTATAGAGTTTTCAGAGTTGCACTTGAATTGTTTAGATCAGGCTATAGATACACTTGAGTTGAGTTTGGAGTATTGTTGACATTATAAAGTTATCTTTGAGTAATATTTTTATTTATCTAAGACTGTTAAGACAAAAGAATTAAAATTGAGTTGTTGAGTAATTGATAATAATATTATTGAGTTGAGTTGGGATCTGAGTAATTTGACTCTTTAGAGTTATTTTGACAAGGTTAGAGTTGCCTTCAATAGTTTATGTATTCCCTGTTGGTGGTCTGACATAAATATAATATGAATTACTTTGTTAGTGAGTGATATTGTGATAATAAGTTGATATTTTGTACTGTTGATGAGTATGTGTGAATATATGATGTGAAGTGTGTGTATAAATTCGAGACAATTTAACATGATTGAGTGATGTATGAATATATATTTGACATGGTGCTACTGTTTGGTGACTGCTTGGAGGTATTTTGGTATTGTTTGTTAATCGTTGTAATATCCATTAATTGTTGCGTGTTGAGAATGATTTTATGCATAATGGTGATAAATGCATGGTGATTCTTTTGGTGATGACACATGTTGCTAAGAGTCATTCATCATGGTGTATAGGTTTTAGTCCAGTTTTGGTGTGCTTTAGTCCTATGGTGGTGATTTAGGATCAAGTAGTTGGTTCTAAATGGGAATCGATTAAGTGTTACTTATGGTGTTAGTAACAATTTGGTGTGCTCTAGTTCTATGGTGGGGATTCAGGAGCAAGATGGACCTCTGTTGTCCACAATGGTACCACGTACATAAGTGTCACATTGTCTCGTGAGTCGCATTTCATATACATATGTGTGAATGTTTTTATGAGTGGGTGTGAGCTTAAGTTGTTGTTGGTTGTGTACTGAATGTGTGATATGTTGTATGTTATCTACCTTAGCAATTTTTACACGGTTTATATTGAATGTTGTTTCTCACCCCCTTTACTTTATATTGTCCACCATATACATCTTGTAGATACTCAGGAATTATCATTGTTATTGTGTGTGGAAGGTGGCTTGTTGGAAATATTCTTCGCTTTTATTTATCATTTTATAATACATTAGTGGATTTTAGTGCTCTGATTTTGTAATATCGAGGACGAGAGTTATTATGTTTTTTAAAGTTATGTTGTTTTTGTTTTGTTGAAGTATATAAAGTTATTTATGAAGTTTTTATTCAATGTTTTTCCGTTGCGTAGTTTCAAATGATTTGATGTGTTTTTGAAGGGTTGTCGTAGGTGATAACTTAAATTGTCGTACATGTAAATCTTTTCATATAACTTTCGAGGTTTAGTGTGTTGCATCTAATATTGTGAGGAAATACTTTTCTATTATGAAACTGTAAACACTTTCACAAGGGACCATCTAGAAACAAATATCCATTGCCTTCTTGTTTGTGTCTTCTCCAAAGGAAACCAATAATTATTTAGTACCTCAAGGGTGAGCGAAATAGTCATTGAGCGCTTGAAGACTCCTACCTTCATACAATGTGAGGCCCTCTTCTCCTAGCCTCAATCCTCAAATACATTGGTGTATATGACGTTGCAAGAGATTGTGTCATCGATAAGGATTCTCGACACTGTGTGGTTATCCACAATGACAGACACTACTAATAAAAGCTTCGTGCTAGGGATCCCCTCCAAATTATCATTATCTCGAAACCTCGGGATGAGTCTTTCTTTCTTGGGTTTTTCATCAGTTGTCAGGAACTTTGAGGAAATCCCCCCCCCCCACCCCCACTCCAAATAATTCTCGTTCAACTCCTTATTGTGAGTGGTCATCTGTCAATATGGGAAACAATGAGGTTTGATGGTGATTCCACAATAGGTGCTTAGAAGGTGACTATGATATCTAGTTATTGTCATCGCTAATTGCGCAAGATCTTTGTTATAAATAATGACTTTCATAATTGGATGAATTAGTTGTGGAAATTCATGAGAATTTGATGTTAATTCTCATAAACGATCGCATTGTTGAGAGGTGGAACAAGAAATATGTGATACTGAAAGAATAAGCTCTTTCGGTGCAGTGACAAGAACTCTCGATACGAGGGACCATAAAAGACCTACAAATTTAGCACTTCAATGTTTAGATCAATAAAATCTTAGATATTTAGTCTGAGAATGAGAACAAGACAATACATGTAATCAAATAAGTTACTAAAAAGACTTCCAGAGAACCTAGTAGCATACACAATAGTTTTGTACTTATTTATTTAAGGCTACATTTTTTCATTATTGTCTAAAGGTATTTTTATTGTAATCATCATATAACTTACCAATAAATCATTATGAATGCAATTTTAATATATACATATATATATATATATATATATATATATATATATATATATATATATATATATATATATATATATATATATATATATATATATATATAAAATACAATTTCTTTTTATTAAAGTAAATATTTGTAGAGGTGCAGAGATCATTATTGGAATATGAAGTTTTCTCTTTTAGGCTTCTTAGTGGGTGGTCCATTAAACTATCCTAATAACTTAGGACATACCTCCTAGTGTCTATTTAGCAACTTAGATGCAAAAAAAAAAGAATTTCGTGCATATATAAGATATTCCAAATCAATCAATGAAAAAGAATAGTAAAAGCCAAAAATGCATTTATCCAAGTGACATATAACCAAGCCAAATTGCATTTTCTGTTAGTGAGATATAACCAATAACAATTACACGTTTATTTTTTCCGTGATCTTTTGTTTCTTTTTTCAATCTTTTTTTTCTCTCCCTTTATTCATTACATTATTCACAATCTTTTATACTATTTTCTTCCTAATTTACGATTTTATTCTATTCTCACTACTTTTTTTCTATATAACTCTAAATTCTCACACTTTAGGAATGTGATTATTTTTAAATAACTCATTTTTTAAATTAAAAGATATCTTGCTTTTTGAAACACAGGGATAAGAAGTGTCCTTTTGAAACTCCACCATAATTGAAATGATGAAAGTGTGGTCCTCTTTTCTAAGTAATAATTCCAAAAATAATAAAATGAATGATTGAATAATTAAATACTAATTAATAATTCTTCATCCATTATTATAAATAAAAAATTGATTCATTAAATATTTAATAAATTATTATTATTATATATATATATATATATATATATATATATCAAATATATGAATTTTTTTTTAATATAACATACTTTATTAAATAATTTTCCAAAATAATATAACTTTAAAAAAAATTATCAAACTAACATAGTTTGGTAATGCATTCGCCAAATGGATTGAAGAACTAGTGGAATTCAGGATCAATTCGCCAAATGGATTGGCTAGAATGAAATGTTTTGTATGGATTCGCCATACCATTTGGCGAATGAGTGTACTTTCATGTACCAATTCGCCAAATGGATTGATGCATGTGTATGTGTTTTTTTTTTAATTTTTGGATTTAAGGTTTTTTATATTTTTGTGTTATATATATATATATATATATATATATATATATATATATATATATATATATATATATATATATATATATATATATATATATATATATATATTTACTTATACATATATATATATATATATATATATATATATATATATATATATTTTCTTTTATAAATATATATATAAAGGAAAATTATAATATGAAATAAAATTATATTTAAAGAAAATTATTGATATAAAAGAAAATTAGAGAATATGAGAAAGCGAAATATAAAGTAAAAGAAAATTATTATTAATAATTCAAGAACGACATTACAAAAACTAATTTCCCGCCCGATCTAACTGCCCCCCAGTACCACATCCACGGGGATGACCCCGTCTTCGAACTCTACCACCAGGTGGTCGAGGTTCCGCTTGTATTTGTGTGTTTGGTGGAGGCGGTTGTTGTTGAGTCCATGATTCAGCTTGTCCCCAATTACGTGGAAGGTTGCTGCCAAAGGCGCTGCCGTAACTGAGTTGTGTGCCCATGTTTTCAAAGCTGGGTCGGATAGGTTGGGCTGGGTTGGATTGGGTTGGGTGAGGACGATAGGCTTGACCAAATGAGGATATTGCCTCGTTTTGAGAACAATATCCACAACCCGACTCCACAACCCGCTTCTCAATTTTAATTATCTTTTCTTTGTGGCCGATCTCTCCTTCTAACCAGCGGGTTAATTCTCTGTGCAAGTGTTCCAAAGTTTGGGGGTTCCATAACAGCATCTTCAGAGGAGGTTTTGTTGCCGAGAAAAACACTAAAGCATTTTTCTTCAAGATATCAAATTTTGGAAGTGGTTCTTCTGATGTTGAGGAAGACGGTGTCGATGCATAACTAGATGGACGGGGAGAAGCCATATTGTGAGAGAGGGAGATTGAAAGGAATGAATTTTTAGGGTTTCTAAGGAAGGAGTGAGGTAAATCTGATGTTTATGAGTGAGGCTTACATTTTTATGAGTGACGCATATATATAGTAAAAAATTGCTAACCATAAACAACCTAAACACATGCAACATTCCATTTGGCGAATGCATGCATGATCTTACAACACATTCGCCAAATGGTGTGGCGAATTAGGCCATTTTTTTTAGGGCTAGCCAATCCATTTGGCGAATTGATCCTAATTTATACTAATTCACCTTTTCAAATGGCGAATGCATTACCAAACTATGTTAGTTTGGTAATTTTTTCCAAAGTTATGTTATTTTGGAAATTTATTTAATAAAGTATGTTATTTTAAAAAAAAATTCCAAATATATCGAATTTTCAATAAATTTATAGATTATTCAAAAACTATAAAATAAAAAATTAGTTATACAAAGATCATAGGAGTAATATATACAAATAATAAATAGTAGATTAATTAGTTATAATATGGTGTTAACAATTTAATAGATGCCTATACCAAATGCAGAAGAACCCTGACTTTAACCACCACGCGAAATGTGAAAAGTTTTGCATTACTAATTTGTGTTTTGCAGATGATTTGCTCCTTTTCTCTAGAGGTAATTACACATATATTGATCTTATGATGTGAGATTTTAACAAATTTATGACGTCTACTAGTCTCTTGGCAAATTCAGGAAAGTGCAAAATTTATTTTAGGGGGTGGATGCTAATACTAAATATGATATCATCATTCTTACCAATTTCAAAGAGGTTTCTCTCCTATGCAAATATCTATGTCACTAACTTGCAAGCAGTTATCTATTCATCATTATATGACCTTGATTAATAAAATTGTGGGTTGTACTAAACACTAGAGCACTAAATTTTTCAACTATGCAGGTCCTGCTCAACTCATCAGGAGTATGACATTTGTTGTTGCAAACTATTGGGTGCAATGGGTTCCTTTACCTAAATTTTTTATTCGAAATATTGATGCTATTTGCTGGTCTTTTCTTTGGACTGGTGGGTCTTATTTAAGTAGGAAAAGTCGTGTTTCCTGGGATAATGTGTGTAGACCTCGTGACTATGGTGGATTGAACATTATCGGCCTCATGTTGTGGAATAAAATCACTATGCTTAAGCTGCTCTGGAACCTTAGTGGTGAATTTGAAAGTTTATGGGCGAAATGGGTGCATACCTATTATTTGAAATGGGATGGTCTAATGTATATTCATATAAATAGGCAATTTTCTTGGATTTTGAAGACCATTCTCAAACAGATAGTGAATTTGACAGATGTTCATCCGGTTTGGGATCGTATGTTAACCAGTGATAAATTTCAAATGAAGGGATTTTATAATGTGATGTATGATGATAGGCCCAAGGTGGTTTGGAGGAAACTCTTTCGCCAAAATGCCGCAAAGCTTTGATCTATGATGACATTATGGTTAGCCTGTCATGGTAGATCGACAACAAGACAACATATTTTCTGATTTGGTATGATATCTATTTGTATGTGTTGTTTTTGCAATCTAAAGGAAGAATCTATAAGTCACTTATTTTACGAATGCTCGGAACCAAAATCTATATGGGAAAATATTCTTAAATGGGTCCAGATTGAGCATATCCCTCGTCCATGGGATGAGGAACTAGTGTGGATGATTAGTAGAACAAAAGGAAAGGCTGGAGAGCGCCCATTCTGAAACTAGCAGCTACTGAGACTCTTTATGTCATTTGGAAGTACAGTAATAATATTTATTATGGTAATGCGGTTGATAAAACTAGTATTGTGGATAACATTTTAGATATGATTGTTTATAGGAGATAGTATACGAAACTTAGAATGCACATTACAAACTTGGCTTTTTAGTCTCATAGGTCGCTTTTTGTTTGGTTTGAGGGTTATATCCTTGTGATTGCCTTGTATTTCGTTTTCACTTTTTTGAGTTATATATACATCTTTTAATTCAATAAACAATTTAATATATTCATATTATTAATAATTAATATTATAAATATTAGTTTGTTTTATTATTATTAATTAATTGTTTGAATATATATTAAACTTAATTATAATTTTAATTCTCTTAATTTATATGATTCGTAAAGTTAATTTTCCTATTTGAATTATTTTTAAAATTTAAATAGGTGACCCCTTTTACTTTTTTAACACTGTGAAAATGGTGTTATTTTTTAATTTATATTTTTATCTATATAGTTCCACAATATATATATATATATATATATATATATATATATATATATATATATATATATATATATATATATATATAAAAGAATCAAAATTACTTAAATTTAAAATAGGTGGATTAATTTATTAAATAAGATAAAATAAGAGAGTCAAAATTGTTATTAAATTTATCTATATTACTATTGAATTTTATTATTTATTAACAAAAATTTAATAATTAATTTATTATTATTTTTTATATTAGTATATTAATAGTTAATTTGTCAGAGATGTGAGAATTGAATTCCGGACTATATTCATCGCTTATCTTCTTCTTTTTTGATGTTGGTTTTTTTTCGGTTAAACGTTTATTCATCATTTAAGTCAATCTAGTATGTTACAAGCATGGATGCTTCATTTTTTTTCCTTCAAATTAACATCATTTTTATTTTTATCTTTTCACATAAACTTTATTATTTATATTATAATTGTTGAAATAAGAGAGAATGAGAGACATTTGAATAAACTGTGTGTTTAAATAAAACCAAGAAGATTGTTTTTTTATATACTGCGATCTACAGTTAATTATATGATATAGTCGATGTGTGACTTTTATATATACAAATATTCTTAACACATACAAATTGAGCATATAAGTCTAGTTTTTGCGCTATAAGTTAGCATTGTAGCAAACTCTATCGAAGTCGAAGAGCTCAGTCGAAGTCCAAGAACTAGTGCAACTGTCGAAATATATTAACTTGTTGTTTAAGTTAGCATGCTGAATTGAGTCAGTCTGTTGAGTTAATTGTTTAGTATATTAGTTGACATATAGGGTTTAATTTTCTTATAAATAACATACTAGTTCTCACTTTTCCATCAATCCTTGATAATCCTAATTAGAGGGAGAAAGTGGTGTGATTGAGATTTCATTATAAACAGTGTTCCCTAATGTGTAACTGAATCAATAATCCATTTTTTATACCACTTTGAATTGTCTTTTTCTTTTCTTCTCTCTTTTCCTTTACCTTGTGTTTTTTTTGTTGATCAAGAAACCGATCATACTCTGTTTTTTGGGCATCACATTCATAACAAAGTCAAATGCACCAAGTTTGTCACATATATAATTAATTCTGGAACTGCGCAGAGATTTTGTAAACACATTTATCAATTGATCATTAGAGTTGACAAAGTTTTTGATGATGTCACTTGATGCAATCTTCTCTCTGACAAAGTGATAATCTATCTCAATATGTTTGGTATTATCATGGAAGACTGGATTTGAAGCAATATGCAATGTTACTTTATTGTCACAAATAAGTGTCATTGGTCTTGCTTCTTCAATTTTAAGCTCCTTGAGCAACTGCTTTAACCAAATGAGGTCACATATTGCCATTGTCATGACCCTATACTCTGCCTCGATGTTTTTTTCTTACAAATACATTTTATTTCTTACTTTTCCAATATATAAGGTTTCCTCCAACAAGTACACAATATCCAAAGGTAGATCGTCTATCAGTGAGTGGCCCTGTCCAATCAGCATCAGAGTATCAAACTATCTGAGTATGTCTTTTATCTTCATACACGAGACCTTATCCTATAGCACATTTGATATATCTTAGAATCTGGATAACAACATCCATGTGACAGTGAGATAATTCAACTTTCCAACCAATCTCATATACATTCCTTAGTCAGATAGAGACTCCCCCTTATTGGGTAGGAATTTTAAACTTGGACCCATATATAGAAGTATATGTTGGTTTAGTGTTCAACAAACCTATTTCATCCAAAATATCCATAGCATATTTTCGTTGAGAAATCACTAAACCATCTTTAGCCAGAGTTGAGATATAGTTTGCTGGAAAAAAATCATCATCGAAAGATATTGGGTCAACAAGATAAATCATGGTGAAAGGACATTGTCTCTTAATATGCTTTGGATACTGATCTTACCTGATCAGGAGGGCCTTCCAAGGATTTGAAGACTGGGCCAAAGAATGAGGTGAGTGAGGGGGTGTACCTGCAAAGTGCTCCAATGCTTAAGTCAGAAGAGGTACAGAGAGTTAAGGTTATTTCAGAGTGAGTTAGAATACCTGACCCTTTGTTATGAAAGGGTATTTATATTGAGCCCCCAGCGCTGGGCCAAGGCTCCTAATGGGCTTGATCTAGCTAGGCCCAAGGAGGAGCTTCCTGGGGACGCGTAAGAAGCGTGAAGACCTAGACCAAAGGTCTGCTCCCTGGTCCAACTGCCCCTATCCCTCAGGAGATAATGCATGGCAGTTGGGTGACGTGACAGATGAGGTGGCAGACATAGTTCTGCCCGACATAGCTCATGTGCCCGTGGTATAGGTAGGTGGTATGCGAAGGAAGGTCAGCCGGTGGGGCGCGCGTGCCTCTGCCCGACATGTAGTTGGGTGTCGGGGTGGAGTGTCATCAACCCCGATGTCTGGGGCCTTTGCCCGACGCGTTCATTAGCTCGGACGTTTGGGCCCATGCCCGACAAGTATTGGGCCGTGTCGTGCATATCGTCATGGCCCAGTCCAGAACAGGAGCCCCCCAAGTCGAGTCTCTGAGTTAGAGTGATGACTTGTATTGCAGCCGGGACTCCCGTGTCGAGGAAGAAGCGCGGACGCGTGGCATGGGAGATTCCAACAGACTTGCTCGCAACGTTCCCCTTTCCACGGTAGTGTCGGGGATGGAAAGTTCCCGACGGGTGCGCACCTTCCCCGTAATGGCCGAGGGCTTGATGCGGGGATAGGATGTCTTGATGAGTCGGGGAGACGGACAGATGCTCGGTGTCGCTTCAGTTTCTTTTTAGATAGACGTGTTTCAGACTTAATGGCGTCGCTTCGTTTTGTGTGCAAAGGCGGCGTAGGAAGTAGGCAATGATGATCTAGCGCGTTGGCCCACACGCCTGGGACTATAAAATGACGTTGAGTGACTTCATTTTCACTTTTTCGCTCCTACGTTCATCGGAAGCTCTGAAGAATCCTCCTGCGTCTGCCCGTCTTGCTGCCTGAGCCACCGTCTCAGCCCGTCTCTCCGCCTGAACCACCGTCTCTGCCCGTGCGCCACCGTCTCTTTTTCAATTTCATATATGTCAGGTACCATTTTGCTTCTTTAATCCATTATTTTGCCTTCTTTTTGTGTCAAATATCCGCAAATGCATGTTATATTCACAGTAGGTTGGTTAGATTTGACTTAGGAATAGTAGAATGGACTGTAGATGGATTATAGATGACAAAAAATAGGGTTAGGGTTAGACTGTCCCGGGCAGAAATTTCATATGCCGGGCAATATTTGCATAAGCATGTATGAACTTTCTGCCCGGTCTCTTAAGAACGTGCGTATCTTCGCGTCGAACACGTTGTCAGTGTCCGTTGCTGCTACGCCCTTTCACTTGACCTGCGGTGGAAGGGTGGATTTGATATGACGTCGAATTCACTCTTTCTGTCTGCGTTTCAGGTGCTACCGGGCGTTTACGACCGAGGAGGGAAGACTCTGGGCCTTCGTCTGAGGATGCGGCCATCGCTCGTCTACCCGTCGGGGATGGGAGTGCCAGGGATGGTACTGAGCACGCCTCGTCCTCCGGGCAGGTTGACCTCTCCTGGGTTGCGGATGAACCTTTGGAGGAGGAGTCTTATTTCTGTGACGAGGCTATCCCCGCTTACGCCGTGGTCGAAGACAGAAGCCGGGAAGATCCGGAGAATTGGTATTGCTGTGCCCCCAAGGATGAGGACCGTATATGCCATCATTTCCCGGGGAAGCAGTTCACGATGTACGAGTTTGCTTTCCGGGAGGCGGGGATCAGGCTGCCCTTCAATTCCTTCCAAATGTCGATCTTTAAATGGCTTCGGCTGGCGCCATCCCAACTGCATCCCAACGCCCTCGCTTTTATGCGGGCATTCGATTTGGTCTGCCGTTTCCTCGGCATTGGGTGCACTCGAGCCCTTTTCTTCCATGTCTTCCACCTCCAGCGGTCCGGCCTCCGTGGGCGCCACAGTTGGGTTTCTTTTAAGCAGCCTGTGCGTTTGTTCAAGACGTACGTGGACTCTGCCCGTCATTTCAAGGGTCGTTGGTATGTGGTGAGACCGATCACCCGTGCCGCCCTTCATTCTCTTTACTATTATCAACGAGCATCAAACGGGGAGGAGAAATTGATGTCGAGGATACCGCTGAGGTGGCAGCGCGATCATTTCGACCTTACCACTGCTCACTATAGGGTCAAATTTGCGATGCTCGACGTTGAGGATAGGCTCGCATATAAGAAGCTGGTTGATTACGTGCAGAGTTTCAATCTGGGGGTCTGGACGAATCGACAAGGCGTGCCCTATCTTGACGAGGCCGGAATGCCAATCACTGAGACCCGTATCATTAATATGAAAGCCTTGCTCGAGTGCAGCACCGAGGAGAAGGCTTTAGAATTATTGAGTAGGCAGACTTTTTCCTGATCTTTATTTTTGTCTATGTTTTCGCTCGCTAATGTTTGTGTGTAATGTTTTGCAGGTGCCATGCCCAGTACGCGTGATCGGGTCCTGAAGCTGGCCAACCAGGTCGGTGCGTCTGACCGGGTGCCAAAAAAGAAGAAGAAGATCGTGGCCCGTGTTCAGGTGGCCGTTGCTGATGCTGGGGTCGGGACTTCGAACACAGCGGGTCCGACACCTTCCTCTCCTCCTCGGGCGTCGACGATAGATATTCCTGACAGCCCACCTCAATCGGCCTCTCCTCTCCACAAACGGAAGCGTCCGGCGGGGACTCTTTCAAGGTCATCACTGGGAAGTCCGGGTGGACCGGGCAGCTATTTATTACCCCCCTGCTATGTGGAGCGGTCGTTCTTAAAATTCGAGGATGCGATCGCGGTGTCGGCGCCTGAGGCAAGGGCTATCCTGGACCAAGATGCTGGTGTCCGACGCAAGGAGCTGGCTAGAGACCTGGCAGCTGTCATCCGGGTGATGGAGACGGCCATGGTCTTGACTGATACTTCAGTCTCTACTGCCTCCCTGGAGGACGCTCTCGCGCAGGTTCGGTCGGAGAAGGACAAGCTGTCCAAAGATCTGTCGGACTACAAGGAGGAGCATCAGCTGCAGGAGGGGCTGAATAAAAAATTGGAAGAGGCAGAAAAGGAACGGGATCAGCTGAAGGCGGCCAAGGTGAGCTTGGAGGAGCAGGTGGCCGATCACCAGAAGCTGGTCGAGGATAATGTTGGACTGCGGGCTCAGCTTGCATCCCTCGAGGAAAAGGTCCGTCCTTTGGCTGATGAAAATGAGGAGGAGCTGACGCTCGGTTCACGTGGGGAGCTGCTAGGGCACATACGTTCCCTTAACCAGGACCTCGTAGCTGTGTTCAAGGAGGGTTTCGACAATGCCGTCGAACAGCTGAGGCTCCTGAATCCCGAGTTGGTGACGGAGGGGTCGGCTCACAACTACTGTGTCCGGGAGGGGGAGATCATGTGCCCTTTCGAAGCTGAGGAGGAGCTGGGGGATGACGAAGACGAGCTGGAAAATGTTGAAGAGGAGCTCCGGGCGGAGTCTTGATAATTTTTGATTTGTTTTTATTATGGCATGCGTGCCTTGTTGTGTGGTCTGCGTGCCCTTTATGTATTTTGGCCTTCGGGCATATGTAATTTGGCCTTCGGGTGTACTTGGCCTCGGCCGTTGTTATGTTATTCTATTTTAAATATATGAATGTTTTCTATTGTCATTCATTGTGTTCGGTTATGCGCTATATTTGATTGTTTATGAACTTATATTCTGCTCGACCTCGTTAGTCTCCTCGGTTTAGGGAACCGACGAAGCGTCGGGCTTTGTGCTTGTTTGGATCGAAGCCCGGGTTCGTTGTTCGGGACTCTGGCTTCGAGGCTTGGGCTTTCCCATTGCGAGCTGGGTGCCCTGCCTGTCGTGGTACTTCGACATTGAGTCTCGATCGAGATCCCAATCGTCGGGGAGGGTTGTCTTCGCTGTGTGGCCCCGGTTTGTCCCCGAGTCTTGCGGTTCCTCTCTGGCGTTTTGGAGACGAAGAGCGTGGTCGTACCACCCACGTCTCCCCGTGATACATTTAGCTGTAATATTGTCTAAGTTTTTCTGCGTTCCATGGTCGAGCGAGTTCTTCCCCTTGTAGGTTTTCTAGGTAATAGGCCCCGTTGCTCGTCTTGTCGCGGATGCGGTAGGGACCTTCCCAGTTGGCGGCCAGTTTACCCTCTTTTGGGTTTTTCTGGTTTCTTCTGAGGACCAGGGTGCCGACCTGGAACTCTCTTCTTATGACCTTCGCGTCGTGGCGTAGTGCTATTTTTTGTTTGAGGGACATTTCCCTAAGGGCCGCTTCGGAACGGATCTCTTCGACTAGGTCGAGTTCGGCTCTAAGAGCCGCGTCGTTCATTTCCTCGTCTAGGGGTTCTTCTATGCGCCTCGTTGGTTCCCGTATTTCCACCGGGATGACTGCTTCGGTGCCGTAAGTCATTCGGAATGGGGTCTCCCCGGTGGTGGAGTGTGGTGTCATGCGGTAAGCCCATAGGACGCTATGTAGCTCCTCGACCCATGCCCTTTTCGCCTCGCCGAGCCTGCGTTTAAGGCCACGTAAGATTACCCTGTTGGCCGCCTCCGCTTGCCGGTTCGTCTGTGGATGTTCGACAGACGTGAAATGCTGTTTAGTACCTAGGCTGGCGACGAAGTCTTGGAATCCTCCGTCCGTGAATTGTGTCCCATTGTCCGTGATGAGGGCCTGGGGTACGCCGAACCGAGCGAGGATGTTGCGTTTAAAGAACCAGAGAATGTTCTGTGCGGTTATTTTAGCCAATGCCTCTGCTTCAATCCATTTCGTAAAATAATCCACCCCGGCGATGAGGTATTTATTCTGGTACGATCCGGTGACAAAAGGTCTGAGGATGTCCATGCCCCACCATGCGAAGGGCCACGGGGAAGACAATGATTTTAGGTCATTCGGGGGTGCGAGGTGCATGTCGGCGTGTCGCTGGCATTTGTTGCATTTTTTTACGTGCTCCTTTGAGTCGTGTTGCATGGTCGGCAAGTAGTAGCCTGCTCGAAGGGCTTTTCGCGCGAGTGATCGCCCGCCGAGGTGTTGAGCGTTAATCCCCCGGTGTATTTCTCCAAGTATGTCGGGAATTTTCTCTTCCTCGACACACTTAAGTAACGGGATGGAGAACCCTCTACGGTAGAGTTTCCCTTCGAGGAGTACGTATGAGCATGCTCGTCGTTTGGTGGTGGCCGCCTCCTTTGGGTCGACGGGGAGTTCGTCCTTTGTTAGGTAATTGTAGATGGGTGTCATCCAACAGTGAGCATCCCCGATCGCGTTGACCTCGAATGGAGGAGGTAGTTTTTCGATGCTAGGTCGAGGAAGGATTTCTTGAATTACGGATTTGTTTCCGCCCTTTTTCCTCGTGCTGGCTAGTTTTGAGAAGATATATGCCCGTGTATTGTGCTCGCGAGGTACGTGTTGAACTTCCCACTTCTCGAATTTTTCAAGTTTTTCTTTGACAAGGGACAAGTATTCGACGAGGTTGTCGTTCTTGGTTTGGTACTCTCCTCGCACTTGTGAGGCCACGAGCTAGGAGTCTGTGGATATTTTTACTTCTTTTGCTCCCAGGTCCTCGGCTAACCTCAGGCCGGCGATAAAAGCCTCGTATTCGGCTTGGTTGTTCGACGTTGGGAAAGCCAGTGCTAATGAGACCTCGATCAGGAGCCCGTCTTCATTCTCGAGGATGATCCCGGCTCCACTGCCTGATGTGCTGGAGGCGCCGTCGACGAAGATCGTCCACTTGTGGGCGCCGTCCACCGGTGTTGAGCAGTGGGTCATTTCCGCGACGAAGTCGGCCAGCGCTTGGGCTTTCAAGGCCTTTCTATTTTCGTATTGTACGTCGAATTCGGAGAGTTCCAGTGACCACTTGAGCATTCTCCCGGCCATATCTGGCCGCCCAAGCAACTGTTTGATTGGCTGATCGGTTCGTACTTTTATCGTATGTGCGAGGAAGTAATGACGTAGTCTCCTCGCCGCATTTACTAGGGCCAAGGCGACCTTTTCAATTTGCTGATATCGGAGCTCAGGGCCTTGGAGTGCTTTGCTTGTAAAATAGATGGGTTTCTGTCCCTCGTCGGTCTCCCTTATTAGGACGGCGCTGACGACCTCGGTCGCCACGGACAGATACAGGTATAGGGTTTCCTTTTCCAATGGTCGTGATAAGACCGGGGGTTCGGAGAGAACTTTCTTTAGATGGAGTAATGCCTGCTCGCACTCGTCGGTCCAGTCGAAGCTGGCCTCTTTGCGAAGGAGTCTGAAGAATGGCAGCGCGTGCTGGGCAGACTTGGCGATGAAACGGGAGAGTGAGGCGAGCACTCCATTGAGGGATTGGATTGATTTTTTGGTCCTCGGGGTCGGAAATTCCGAGAACGCCCGGCATTTGTCGGGGTTGGCTTCGATCCCCCTTTCGGTGAGGTAGAAGCCCAGGAATTTTCCTGCCCGTACCCCGAACGTGCATTTTTCAGGGTTGAATCTCATTTTGCATTGCCTCGCCTGTTCGAAAACTCTGGATAGGTGTCGAGCATGGTTAACCTCCTCGTGTGACTTGACGATCATGTCGTCCATGTATACTTCGAGCATGTCCCCTATTTCTTCCTTGAAGACTTTGTTCATCATGCGTTGGTACGTGGCACCGGCATTCTTGAGCCCGAACGGCATTATGTTGTAATAGTAATTGCCCGTTGGGGTCATGAATGCCGTGTGTCTCTTGTATGTGGGCGACATAGGGATTTGGTTGTATCCACTATATGCGTCCATGAAGGACAAGAGTTTAAAACCTGCAGAATTGTCTACGAGCATGTCTATGTTAGGGAGGGGGAAAGCATCTTTCGGGCAAGCCCTATTAAGATCAGTATAATCAACACACATACTCCATTTTCCATTATTTTTCTTAACGAGGACTACATTAGAGAGCCAGGTTGTGTACTGAGCTTCAGAAATAAAATTTGCCTCTAAGAGGTCTTTTACAGCTCGCTCGGCAGCCTCCGCCTTCTCGGGGGACTGCTTGCGCCTACGCTGTGCTATGGGCTTGGATGCCCGATCTAAAGCTAGCTGGTGACACGCGATCTCAGGATCCAGTCCGGGCATTTCCGCGACATTCCAGGAGAAAAGGTCGGAGTCCTCTTTGAGGCATGCTACAAGCTTCTCTCTTGTTCCCTCGGGCAATCCCTTGCCTATCTTTACCGTCCTTTCTGGATCGTCCCCAAGAGGGATGAGTTCGAACTCTCCGTCGGGGATTGGTCGGAACGGGTGTTCGGGAGATCGTTCCTCGGTGGGCTTCCCCTCTTCAGTTTCGTCGAGACCAATGCGGCAGTCGAGGTCGATGGCGTTGATTCCCTGGAGGGGAGGATCCTCGGTCTTGAGTTTTTTGTTTCTACTTTTTGTGTTGACCGTGGCCTGTCCTTTTACCGCGGCGTCGTAGCACCGTCGGGCAGCTTCGATGTCACCGTGGATGGTGACTACGCGGCCTAATTTGGTGTAGTATTTCATCTTCAGGTGGACGGTGGATGGGACCGCGGTGAGTTCGGCTAATGTCGGGCGTTCGAAGATGCAATTGTAAAGGGATGGACAGTCCACGACCAGGAATTGGATTTTGATTTCCCTGGCCGTTTCCTGCTCCCCGAAGGTGACGAGGAGCTCGACATATCCCCACGGTCTTGTTGTTGCTCCGTTGAATCCCTGGAGGTCGGATCCGACGTAGGGGGCCAGGTTGGTCTTGTCTAATTTCAGAGTCTTGAAGAGGTGGACGTACATGATATCCACCGAGCTGCCCTGATCGACCAGGATGCGCCTGACGTCGAACTGGGCTATCTTTGCCCTAATCAATAGTGGGATGCCCGAATTCGGGGATCCGCCCGGAAGTTCCTCCAAAAAGAAGGATATTGGGTTGGATTTACCCCGATATTTTGTCAGCGTCGCCTTTTGCTCGGGCGCAGTCAGTAGGAGCTCGTCGAATTTGCGTTTGACTGAGAGGGCAGCGGCTTCACCATTTATCCCTCCACCTGATATAACCAGGGCGGTCGGGAAGTCTTCCCAGGGGCTGAGTGCAGCGATTCTACCTTCGGGTACTGGCTCGGGGAGGATGAAATCTTCTGGGCGTGACACGCAGAGAGCCACTTGATAAGGAGAGTTGTCGGGGGGCGTGTCCTCTCGTGGCCTCTTCTTCTCTGCCTCGTCATGCTTGGGGGTTTCGTTCCTCCTCGTATACTGTTTTAGGTGCCCTTCTTGGATTAAAATCTCTATCGCATCCTTCAGGTGGACGCAGTCTTCGGTCACGTGCCCGTGGCTCCTGTGGAACCGGCAGTACTTGGATTTGTCGGTGTGAGGTTTTGGCGCAGATGGTTTTGGGAACCTTACTCTGCCCTGTTTGAACTCAGAGTTGATGCATTCTGCGAGGATGCGCTCGCGAGGAGCTGTCAGTAAGGTGTACTCGCTGTATCGGCCTGCGGGGCCTCTTCCTTCTCGAAGCTCGCGGGGTCTTTCTTCCCTTCGCTTGTCCCCGTTGCGACGGGGGATGTTTGGCTCCTCGCGCTTGGGGTGGTCGGTATCCCCAGTACTACGGCCGCTGCGAGCGTTGTGGGCTACCTGTTTTTCCTCGTATCTGATATAGGCTTGGGCCTTGTGCAGAAGTTCATTCAAGGTGCGGGGAGGCTCGATCCCGACGGCTCTGCTGAGTTCACTGCCGGGTAAGAGCCCCCTTTCGAGGAGGTACTTCTTCATGTGTTCGGTGGTATCCATCTCGACAGCTTCTTGGTTGAATCGCTCAATGTACGAGCGCAGTGTTTCATTTTTCTTTTGTACTATGGCTTCAAGGGTTGCTACTGTCTTGGGGTGACGACGGGAAGCCGTGAAATGCCTTGTGAACATGGACCTCATGACTCTCCAAGACGTGATGGATTCGGGGGCCAAACTTTTGTACCAGGCCATGGCTCCTTTCCTGAGGGTTGTTGAAAACAGCCGGCATTTGAGGTGACCGGTGATGTCATTGTGGTAGTCGAGCATCGCGTTGACGTTGTCGACATGGTCGTCGGGATCGGTAGTCCCGTCGTACACAGCTAGATTGGGCGGTTTTTCCATGCCTTTGGGGAGTGAGGCTTCCATTATTGCCCGTGACAGGGGACAGTGCAAGTCTTCCTCGTCGCTCCTCAATGGAGATAATTCGTTGTTGTCGGGGTTGCGCCCGTGCCTTGGTGATGTTCCTGATCGATCATTGTCTCGGCGGGCGCGTGCCCTGCTGACGTGAGGTTCTGGAGAGCGACGTCCTCGCTTCTTTGTTGGCTCTGGACGTTGTTGTGCCCTCCTCCCCTGCTGGGGTCGGACCTCCTGTCGCTCAGCTTCGAGGGCCATGATTCTCTCGTGCTGCTGGTAGAGCATAGAGCCGGCCTGGTTGAGGGCGTTCACCATGGCAATCATGGTGGCGTCTCCTTCGACGGGGACGGGGATGGGATGAAATGTCTCAGCCCCTTGGTTTTGAGCGTGAGAGGCATCCCCGTTATTTTGGGGCTCAGGAGACGGGGTAGATGGACGACCGTCTCGAGCGTGTGCTTCATGGGACTGTGGGCCGTCGTCCATAGTGTAGTCGACGAGGGGACGGCTGCGCTCGCTAGGTTGTTCTCCGGCCATGTTGGAAGGACAAGAATGAATGAGCTTTTGATCCTCTGTTGGTGAAGACGGGGATAGCTAATTCCCACAGATGGCGCCACTGATCTTACCTGATCAGGAGGGCCTTCCAAGGATTTGAAGACTGGGCCAAAGAATGAGGTGAGTGAGGGGGTGTACCTGCAAAGTGCTCCAATGCTTAAGTCAGAAGAGGTACAGAGAGTTAAGGTTATTTCAGAGTGAGTTAGAATACCTGACCATTTGTTATGAAAGGGTATTTATATTGAGCCCCCAGCGCTGGGCCAAGGCTCCTAATGGGCTTGATCTAGCTAGGCCCAAGGAGGAGCTGCCAGGGGACGCGTAAGAAGCGTGAAGACCTAGACCAAAGGTCTGCTCCCTGGTCCAACTGCCCCTATCCCTCAGGAGATAATGCAGGGCAGTTGGGTGACGTGACAGATGAGGTGGCAGACATAGTTCTGCCCGACATAGCTCATGTGCCCGTGGTATAGGTAGGTGGTATGCGAAGGAAGGTCAGCCGGTGGGGCGCGCGTGCCTCTGCCCGACATGTAGTTGGGTGTCGGGGTGGAGTGTCATCAACCCCGATGTCTGGGGCCTTTGCCCGATGCGTTCATTAGCTCGGACGTTTGGGTCCATGCCCGACAAGTATTGGGCCGTGTCGTGCATATCGTCATGGCCCAGTCCAGAACAGATACCATGTTGAAATTAGAGAGAATAAGAGACAATTGAATAAATTGTGCGTTTAAATAGCACTTTGGAGACAATTTTATATAAAGAGAGATTTAAAGTTAATTACATTATATATATAATCGATGCGAGACTTTTCTTTATACAATATTCTTAATTTATATAAATATCAATAACAATGACATTTTTTGTTTTCATGTGTTTTATTTTGTTTTTTTATTATTGTTTTGTTATTATTTTTAAAATTTTAATGTCACTTTTAAATATCTTAATATTTTTCTTTATAATAATTTTATAGATTTTATTGTATTCAATTATCTTTTAAAATCGTATATTATTATCATTACATTTTGCAAAATATTTTATGATATTCTATGATTGAATACTTATATTTTGTTAATAAAATAGTGTTCAAATTATGAGTTGTAATAATTATATTTCGTTAATGAAATTGTGTTTGAATTTTGAAGATCAAATATCATGATTCATATAATATAATATAATAACAAGAGTAAAAAAAGTAAATTAGTTATAAAATAGTTCTCCTCATTTTTGTGAACCGAACATCTTTGTAACTAAAATTCCCTCCTTGCCCTCCCTTTGATAAAATCCCCCCCTCGATTGAACCTAACGAATCTTAACATTTTTTTAATATTAAATACTAATATCATACAATAATTAACAAATATATTTAGAGATTAAAAGTATTGCAATGACATTGTGAAATTGTTTTACACCATCATTGATTGATTAACATTGTAAAATTATTTTACATTGACAATGCATCTCCTATTTTCTTATATATTTATCATTATTGATATTATTGATTTACATTCAATTATTAAATAATTAATTGTATTTTTTTAGGAATATTATTTAATAAAACTATTTCCATTTGTTATTAATTTGGTTGTAAATATACTTTATGTGAAATTCTAAATTTGAATAATCACATTCTTTTAATATTTATTTGAATATGCGTGAGTTCTTATATTAATAATAAAATAAAAATAATTATTAAAAAAACCTCCAGGGCCATTCCACTTAACATGATTTTTTACAATATTTATTTAATCACAGTTTAAGTAAATATTTGTTTATTTTTATATTTATTAAATAACATATTTTTTAGATTACATTTAATTAAAAATTTATTATTCAATGCATTTAAAAATAGAATATTTATTTATAATAGTGATGATATGTACTATTTCTTCATTTTTAATTTAAAAGGATTTTTTACAAGATAATACCCTCTTTGATTTCTATCATAAAAAACTACTTCTTATATTCATTGAATAATATTATAAGTAAATTATAAATACATTAATTATTTAATAAATTTTTGTATAATAAAAAATTGAGGGAGCATTTCATATTTTCTGTACCTAAAAAGTAAAGTAGTTTATGAATTACTTTTCAAAAAATAAAATATTTTGAATTTTAATTTTTAAAATAATATACTAAAAAAGACAAATCATTTCCCTATATGAATAAAAAGAAGAGGAAAAAAGGGCCACAACCCCATTTTCTCTGCCACTAGCAACAGAGTAGACCCAACAAGTAGCCTTTTTCAAAGTTGAGAATTTTCAAGATTCTCTTCTTGTTTTATCAAACACTTTTTTCATCTCTAACCTCAACTTTCATCACAAAAAATGGCACTTATCTTCTTCCACTACAAATTTTCCCTCTTTTCTTTACTTTCTCTTCTTTTCATCACCTTCACTTCTTCCCATATCATACCCAAATTTCCTTCTCCACTCATTCATCCAGAGCAACAAATCATAAACTCTGCCTCAGCCCAAAATGGTCTCTATAGAACAAAATTTTTCACTCAAACACTTGACCACTTCAATTATAATCCACAAAGCTATCACACTTTTCAACAAAGGTATCTCATCAATGATACCTATTGGGGTGGTGCCAAAAAGAAAGCTCCAATTTTTGTCTACACTGGAAATGAAGGACACATTGATTGGTTCACACAAAACACTGGATTCATGTTTGAAAAAGCACCTTATTTCAATGCTCTCTTGGTTTTCATTGAGGTAATCCTTCTAAGTTAAAAATTTAAATATGTATCGCATATTTAATAATCAAGGTATCTGAATAATATATAGACCAGATACACTACGATTTTAATATATATATATATATATATATATATATATATATATATATATATATATATATATATATATATATATATATATATATATATATATGTTTTATATTATTGATTAACTAATGTATCTGAATATTATTCAGATATATAATATTGTGATTTTAACATATATGTATGTTTTATATATTGATTAACTAATGTATCTGAATAATATATAAACATGTTACAATGCCATTTTAATTTTTAATGTACATGTTTGTCTCATGTATTGAAATTGAAATGCAGCATAGATTTTATGGAAAATCAATACCATTTGGAGGGAATAAGAAAGTTGCATATGCAAATAGCACAACACTTGGATATTTGAGTTCTACACAAGCTTTGGCTGATTATGCAACTCTCATCATTGATTTGAAAAAGAATTTGTCAGCAACTCAGTCTCCTGTCGTCGTTTTCGGAGGATCCTATGGAGGAAGTATAATAATTTTCTATTAATATTTTTTAATTTAAAAAAAAAAAATCTCTTCTGTTTTATCTCAAATCCGCGACACTGCGACTATAAGGTTTATCTGTTTTGAAGATGAAAACATGTTTTTTTTAGTGTTGGCTGCTTGGTTTAGAATAAAGTATCCACACGTTGCAATAGGAGCATTATCATCATCAGCTCCAATTCTTCAATTTGCAGATTTGATTTCACCATATGTTTTCGACAACATTGTCACACAAGACTTTAAGGTTTCGTTAAATAATTAATGTCTTATTATATTATCTATTCCTAATATAATAAACATGTAGTATCTATCACGTGCACTCACGTGGTTGTATATATTATTACAGAGTGTGAGTAATAATTGTTACAAAGTAATAAAAGGTTCATGGAAGTTGATAGAAGAAACAGCCATAAAACATGGAGGATTAGAATTATTAAGGAAAAAATTCAGAATATGCAAGTGAGTTTTATTTTATTATTATTATTATTATTATTATTATTATTATTATTATTATTAATTAACTTAATATTGTTTTGGTGTAAGTATAGTAATTATATGGAAGTAGATGCTTTGGAAAGTTGGTTACAGACAGCTTGGATTTATACGGCAATGACAGATTATCCAACACCAACCAATTTTCTTAATCCATTGCCAGCATATCCAATCAGAAAGGTGCAAATTTTTTAATGTTATAATTAATTAATATTTTTTATTTTATTTTTATGGTTGATTTTATTTGATGTCAGTGATGCTAACAAATTATTATAAATACAATTAATATTTGTGTGCTAGTGTTTGTTTGGTGGGTTTGAAAATTAAACACTTTTAAATGTGTGATGGAGTGTGTTTTAAGTTTGATGATAATGATAATGAAGTGTGATATTTAAATCAACTTGAGTCAATAGAAAAAACAAATATTAATCCGTCTAAAGTGGAATAGTAACATGTTTTTCCTTTAGAAAAGGAATGTGATAACTTTGAAAATACTAATTTAATAAATATTTGTATTATTAAATTAAATATTTTCATTGAGATTCGACTAGGATCTTTGATTTTTTATGTCTTGGTTTTTGAGTTTTAGAAGTCATTAGAACTTAGATAAAATAAAACAACTGGATATATATTTTATTCTATACTTAAAAGTTGATTTTTGTTTTAGAATAGAGAAATATCAATTTTTTTTTTTAAAAAATATTTGTTTGAATATTTTTAATAGAATTGGTTTTAATTTTATAATAAACACTAAATGAAAGATAAAGTTTAGAATTTTTGTCTTTAAAGTATGATTTATATAGTATGATATTTTATTGAACTAAATTAATGAAAATATAGTAGATAATAATTGATATGAAAATGAAGTGGATATTTTATGAATAATAATAATTGATCTAAAAGGACTTGGGAGTGTGATTGATATTTGTTTGTTTGTTGGAAAGAATAATTGAATTTGAAATTGATTCAGATGTGTGAGGCTATTGACAGTTCAAAGGATAGGTTAGGAAAGTTGTATGAGGCTGCAAATATCTACTACAACTATACTGGCAATGCTAAGTGTTTCAATTTAAATGATCATTCTGATCCTCATGGTCTTGCAAAATGGCAATGGCAGGTACTCTACTTATTCCCAAAACAAAAACAAAAAATCATCATCTAAATCAAATACATCTTTTACTTGATAAATTTAAATAGTAAATTTAATGTAAAATAAAATAAAATATATGAACTTTTAATGAGTCAATATTATTAATAATATAATATATTAAAAGTGACAATTTTTCTACCCATCTCTAAAAATTTGATAGTTTTATTGTTGTTTTTTATGAATGCAATTTTTTTGTTTTTCAATGATCTATTTATGATTGTTCACTTAAGGCATTTATTAATTTCAGTATTTTTTTGAATTATAAAAAAAAATGTAGATATGTCAACATGCTCAACATATAACTTAATGATCCTTTTCTGCTTTATGAGTTAGATAATGTGGCTGTTTTCTATTATGGTAATAAAAGTTTTGGGTTAGATGGTTTCAATTTCACCTTTCTAAAGTTAAAAATTGGCCACTTTTTAGGGACACTTTGGGAGAGATGCTTAATTAGTTTAATCATTTTGCATCCTTCCTTGCTTTTTCATGTTCTACTTTCTACTTTGGGATTTTGATCCCAAAAGTTGAGTTTCCATCCCATTTGGGTGATTTTTGATCTCTCTTATGGGATCCTTGTATAAGCTTGTTGGTAGGTGATGGTTGCTAGACTTGTCAATGTCACATAAAATCTTATTTTTTCGAATCAGCCATCATTCCTTAAAGGTATATTGTTAGTGGTGGTTAATGAGTTGGTGGACGTAGCTAAGAAAATCAAGAATTTTGCCTTATTTTCAAGGTGGTCTTCAAAAAGTTGTATACTTCAATTAGTTGGAGTTTCTTGGATTATATGCTTATTTGGTTTTGCTTTAATGCAAAGTGGAGAATCTAGATGCGTGCTTGTGTACTCTATGATAATCTTACAATTTTGGTCAATGATTGTCGGACCCAAAAAATTAGCATCCAAATGGGTTTTAAGCGAGAGGCTTCATAGCCCCTTTTCATTTTATGCTAGTGGCAGAATGACTAAGCTTACTTTTCTCTAAGCGGTTGACCTTGATATGTTGTCTGGGTTCATAGTGGGCTCATCCATTCTTCTTATCTCTTATCTCTAATATGCAGATGAAACTATTATCCTTGTTGAGGATTCTCTCGATAATCTTTGGTCGATTAAGACTACCCTTTACAACTTTAAGTTGGGTTCGGGTCTTCGTGTTAATTTCTCGATGAATAATCTAATTGGGATCAATGTGAATTTTGTTTTTATGGATTATGTATGAGACTTTCTTCACTATGAGATTGAGTCTCTTCCTTTTAAGTATCTAGGTCTTCATGTGACGGGTAACCTAGTTGCTAAGTCTAAGTGGCAACTCTTAGTGTGCATGATCTCTAATCGCTTGAACTCTTGGAGGAATCAGTATGTGAGCATAAGAGAGCAAGTGGGGTTTATTGAACTCAATTCTTAATGTTTTTTTCCATTTTTTTCGTACCATTCCTTAAGTTGCCTATTAAGGCATGAAAGAGTATAATTAAGATTTAGAGGATGTTCATTTGGGACTGAGTCAACGTAGATCCAAAGATCGCATGGGTTAAGTGGTCTTATGTGTGTAAGTCTAACTAGAATGATTCCCCTGGGTTAGGGGATCTCCACTTGGTTAATCTAACTCTTTTGACTATGTGGAGATGATAGGTTTTTCTCGGTGCCTCTGGTATATAGTGTGATATTTTGCCTTCCAAGTATGGCGCCCAAATCTTTTCCTCTTCTATTCGGAGTAGGACTTTTAGACTTCGATGGACTTCCTCCTTGTGGAAATGAGTCTCCTTCTTAGGTTACAAGCTTGATGACCTGTCTGATTTGTTTGTAGATATTTTTAGGAGGAAAGTGGGTTCCAGGAGCCTAACGGCCTCTTTTTAGAAGGACACCTGGATTGTTGACATTTCTTTCAATGCTAATTTCTTAGACTTTTTTAGTATTACATATCAGCATGATTGGTATGGTGGGCAGGTGGAAGTTCTAGTTAATGGTTTGCTCACATATGAGTTAAAGTGGAAAAGAACCTTGTTTGATTATAGGCAAGAGATAGTTTCTAGCTCGATGTTTTAAATCAGGGGATCTCTCTCTCCCCCTAGGACCATGATACTCGATCATGTATCACATTCACTAAATATGGTATTTTGACTTTCGTTTCGACTTACCTACAACTCGTCTAGAGTGAGTTCCACAATGCTCCTTCAAGAAGTCTTAAGGGTGTTAATGGGTATGGGGCATTCCGTGAACCCACTCACCCAAACCAACTCAATATTTATTTTAACTTAGCCCAATTATTCACTGGTCCAATCTGAACATACTCATTTAAACTCATTGGTATTTGATTCGGGTAACAGATTTGAAATTTAGAATTTATGAATCTGTGAATCCATCCCATTAATATTTCATGTTATTTTATTTATTTCTTTTATAAATGATCTTGCAAAATCCTCACTATATACACCATTTTTTTTATATAATTGTAATTTTTATTAGTTGTAAAAACCTAACCCTAAATCAAGTTGGAGAGACCAAACTTCTTTATTAAAAGAGTGATATATCTTACCATTTAAAGTATATTATACACATTTTGTATTTATTTTTCGATTTGATATAATATGTTAATTGATTTGATTTTTTTATTTATAATAAATTTAAAAAAAAATTGTAAATCAATTCAACTCAATCAATTGATAAACGAGTTGGTTGAATTCAGGTTTAGTTTTATGAAAATTTTACCTTGTACCCCTACATTTAACCCCATACCCCTATATATATTTAAAAATTCCAATTTTATCTTTTTTTTTTATTTATTATTTTTATTTTTATTTTTATTTTTTAAAAAAATTTGGAATACAAAATATTTCAAACCGGACGTAACACCCTTGTTACTTTCGGAGTATTTTATTTTTATTTTTTTTCTCAACCGGAAGTAATACCCTTGTTACTTCTGGAGTGTAATTTTTTTTTCTCAACCGGAAGTAACACCCTTGTTACTTCCGGAGTTTTATTTTTATTTTTTTAACTCTAGTTAAGAAAATGAATGTTCCTTTGATGATATGCGATAAAGACTAGACAAATGTAGATACAACAAAGATATTCTCAACTACAGAAAAATTTCCTACGAGAGAAGAGGCGACTAGGTGGAAAATTTTCTATTTCTGAGTCCAACCTCCTCAATCCACCTAGTCGCCTAATCCACCTAGTCGTCTCTTCTATTGTAGGAAATTTTTCCGTAGTTGAGAATATCTCTATTGTATCTATATTTGTCTGATCTTTGTCGCATATCATCAAAGGAACATTCATGTTTCTTAACTAGAGTTAAAAAAAAATACACTCCGGAAGTAACAAGAGTGCTACTTCCGGTTGAGAAAAAAATAAAAAAAATTACACTCCGGAAGTAACAAGGGTGTTACTTCCGGGTTGATAAAATAATTAAAATAAAAAATACGTTCCGAAAGTAAGGATGTTATTTCCGGTTGAGTAAAAAAAATACACTCCGGAAATAACAAGGATTTTACTTCCAATTTGAAATATTTTGTATTCTGAAAATTTAAAAAAAATAAATAAATTAAAATTAAAAATTAAAAAGATAAAATTAAAATTCTTAAAAATACATGAGAGTGAGATTAAATGTAAGGATACAAAATAAAAAAAAAAATTTAATTTTAAAAATATATGTTATTCAATCCAACCCAATGACTATTAATTGAGTCGGGTATTATATTTCCTTAGGTTTGACCCAATCCATTTTGTAAACACCCCCTAAAAAGCCTTATGAACTCAGCTCCCCCTTTATAGCTCGACACCCTAAAAATTGTTGTTTTTTACTTGGCAACTTCTTCATAGGATTCCATCTAGAAATAATTTATTTGTCCTATGGGTAGGGAATTTGAGAGTCAGTTACCCATTTTTGTGACCTATGACTATAAAAAAAAAATTATTTTATGCGATTTTTAGATGGTTTGATAGTGTTTTTAGTATCTCTAAGGACCTCACAATCATCTTTCTATTTATAAATATATATGATTGGGTTGTCAAATCTAACCTTATGCAATGATTTTCTTTCTATAAATATATATGATTAGTCACAAAATTAAAATCTTCAAATAAATACATAGAGTGGGTCCCATCTATTTCTGATTTTTCAAGACAGAATAGATGATTTATTAAATACAGAAACAACTAGGTAGAGATCACGACAAATAATATAAAGAATTTAGTAGTTCAGTTACTTTATTTAAAATAAAAATTGAAAGAGTTAGAAGATTTCATATTCAAATTCTAATAATAAAAAATAGCATAACAAATAAATATAGAAATACACTCTAATTTTTTGCACAAGCAAAACAAAGAAATACTTAACATTTTTTTGAAACAAATACTTAAATCTAAATAATAGAAAATACATATATACTCTTTAAATTAAGAGTGATGTTAATTAAACATCTAAATATTAATGTCATATAAAAATATATTATTATAAATGCTGATGTGACCAAGAAAAATAATAAAATAATAAAACCATAAGTGTGCAAATCTATTAAATTAATTTCATAAATATCTATATCTAAGGTATAATTTGATAGATTATATACAAATATTATATTCAATATATAAAAATTATATCTTAATTTTTTTAAAAGTAATTTAAATCTTATTAAAATATTATTTTTGCAAAACTCAAAATTATTTTGCAAAACCTATGATAAAGTTACCCTAATTAATTATTTTGTGAATACAGGCTTGTACAGAGATGGTAATGCCAATGGCCACAAACAATGAAAGCATTTTTCCTCCATATGAGTGGTCATTCGAAGACTTTTCTGCATCCTGCAAAAATGCATACAACATATTGCCAAGACCCAACTGGATTACATCAGAATTTGGTGGTCATGTGAGTTATCATTTTTTTTTTTTAATTTTATATAAATAAATCTACAATTTGTATGTTTTCATGCATGCAATAATTCAGATATTCAATGTTATAAATATTGATCTATTATATATTATTATTTGCAGGATATTGAGGTAGTTTTGAAAAGATCCTCTGGTAACATCATATTTTTCAATGGTTTAAGAGACCCTTGGAGTGGTGGAGGGTAAACCCTTATCATCTTTTCTATTATCATATTATCATATTATTATTATTATTATTATTATTATTATTATTATTATTATTATTATTATTATTATTATTATTATTATTATTATTATTATTATTATTATTATTATTATTATTATTATTATTATTATTATTATTATTATTATTATTATTATTATTATTATTATTATTATTATTATTATTATTATTATTATTATTATTATTATTATTATTATTATTATTATTATTATTATTATTATTATTATTATTATTATTATTATTATTATTATTATTATTATTATTATTATTATTATTATTATTATTATTATTATTATTATTATTATTATTATTATTATTATTATTATTATTATTATTATTATTATTATTATTATTATTATTATTATTATTATTATTATTATTATTATTATTATTATTATTATTATTATTATTATTATTATTATTATTATTATTATTATTATTATTATTATTATTATTATTATTATTATTATTATTATTATTATTATTATTATTATTATTATTATTATTATTATTATTATTATTATTATTATTATTATTATTATTATTATTATTATTATTATTATTATTATTATTATTATTATTATTATTATTATTATTATTATTATTATTATTATTATTATTATTATTATTATTATTATTATTATTATTATTATTATTATTATTATTATTATTATTATTATTATTATTATTATTATTATTATTATTATTATTATTATTATTATTATTATTATTATTATTATTATTATTATTATTATTATTATTATTATTATTATTATTATTATTATTATTATTATTATTATTATTATTATTATTATTATTATTATTATTATTATTATTATTATTATTATTATTATTATTATTATTATTATTATTATTATTCACTGTATGTTGATATTGGTTATTACAATTTCACATTCAACTATGCTAACTTTGAATGAGTTTGGTTGCAGAGTGTTGAAGAATATAACAAAATCTATAGTTGCTATAGTTGCAAAAGAAGGTTAGTTGAATAATTTGCATTTTTTATTTGTAATTTTGTAATTTTTTTATGTTTATTTATTTTTATAATTAATTTGTGTGTTGTGTTGTGTGAGTAGGAGCTCATCATGTGGATCTAAGATACTCAACTAAGGAAGATCCAAAGTGGCTTAAAGACATAAGGAAGCAAGAGGTAGAGATTATAGCAAGTTGGATAAAACAATACTATCAAGACATAGCTAAGATATAGTTTGAAATTAAGGAATGGTTGCTTATTATGTTTAATCTTTAGAGACGGTTGAGAAATGAAACAATAATAATAATAAGTGATTCAATTGATAAAGAAAAAAGAAGAAGTTCATGAAGATGTATTTATAGTAGGGGATGTATTTATAGTAGGGTTAATAGTAGGGGATTGGGGATGTATTTTTGGTTTGATTTTTAAATTCGTTTTTAGCATGCATAAATCAAAGTGTTTGATTCTAATTTAAGCAATATGATTTAAGTCAATCTATTGGATTTTTGGATCAAGAATTAAGTTTGATAACAGTTGAAGTCATGACTATAGTAAAATCTCAAAACCTTTTAAGATTTTGTAAAACTGAGATTTTTCCCGTGTGATTTAAATCACATTATTTATCAGACTCGCGGAGAGCTCAAGAATCATTTTCATGTTTTCATGATTTGAATCACAAACTTAATGATTCAGATCACAACACTATGATTTGAATCACAAGAAAGTTTGATTTGAATCACACTAAATTAAGAAACTTTATATTTTACTTCTTGAACTATTATTCGAATCACCACTTTCTGACTCGATTCATGTGATTCGAATCACAATTTTTATTACTTGAATCACATAAATGGTTTTTATGTTTTTTTTATTCTTGATTCAAATCATTTGGTTTTCTGACTCCAACCATATCTCTTGCTTATGACTCGAACCACATACCATTTTTCACTCATTTTTGTACTAGATCTCCAAGACATATAAATATCATTTTCTCTCAAAATCTTTCACAGAGTTAGAAAACATATGTTTCTAATATTGATTTGAAAACTCGCAACTCACTTGTTCACTCATTTAAAAAAAAGTTTTTAATATTTCTGGAGTTGCTTGAAAATAGTTTCTTTCATCCTATACCTGATTCTAATTCCCTTTTTATATGGATCTAAATCTCATATTTGGAGACTCGGGGTTAGCTTAGGAGATTATGTTATTGTGTTTAGCGTTCAATTGAAGATTTTCTTGAAATTTCATAGGTTTGCAAGATGTGTGGTATTGTGATTGATTTTGACTATTCTAATGGAAATGGAGGTTCTTCTCTCTAGATTCACTTTGGTAATGTTGTGTGGAAGTGTACGAACAAGGTTGGAGTTCTTCTCAACCTTCACACAGAACAACACTAAAGATACCAGTAGAATATAGGAAAGATTGCTGCAGAAAAGAGACTTGGAAGCAAGATTGTTGGTGATGGAAGATTCAAAATGATTTCGCGTTAATATTTCCCAAGAACTCAGTTTAGATATCGTATACTAGTCAATGGATTCATATAGAAGATTTTTATATTTTCATTGTTATTTGGATATTGTGATTACACTAAACGTGTGTAATTTTGTCACAAACCATATTGAAAAACCAAAAAATTTAAATGGAAATCCAATGGAGAGCATATTAAGCTTAACGAGGACGATAGTTAAACCATTATAAATCTGGTGTACGCTTCTCTCTCTCTCTCTCTCTCTCTATATATATATATATATATATATATATATATATATATATATATATATATATATATATATATATATATATATATATATATATAGGTCAGGATCAAATGACACCAAGATGTCAAACTTAGACACCTCTGGTAACTCTTCACACTATGTATGTATAACAAAATCCACCGTTTGATTGAAATCTATTATCATATAGATCACTCATAGAAAATTTCACATCAATCAAAATTCATTTGGTATGTTAAAAAGTGATAAAAATTAACGGTTTTCATTAAATTTTGCAAGAGGTTCGTTTTTAGATATCTTGTTAACATGTCAAATGATTTCCAATTGATATTAAATTTTATAGACATGATTTATATGATAAAAGATTTCAATCTAACGGTGGATTTTGTTATACAAATATGTAGTAAAAAGTTATTGGAGGTGTCATGTTACAAAGTTTGACACATTGGTGTCTAGGGGTGGGAATAAGTCAGACCGGCCTACAGGGGCCTATAGCCTAGCCTACTTAAGGTCATGCCAGGCCATACTTTTTTAATAAAAAGGTCAAGCTTAGACTTTTAAAAGCCTATTTAATTAAATAGGACAGACTTGAGCTATTAAAAAAGCCTATAAAGCCTTATAGGCCGGCCTATATTTTCATATATATTAAAAATATGATAAATAGGTTGTCCTGCATATATATTAGAAAAAGGATACATATATTGACCTATATATGCATATATTATAACAAAGGCTAAACAGACTGGCCTATATATGCATATATAGGTCAGCCTATAAAGCTTCGTAAGTAATATGGAATAATTGAGAACCTTAATGAGAAAAAGACTTATAATAATAGGCTTTCAGGTCAGGTCATGCTTTTAAAAAGGTCAGGTCATGCCAAAAAAGAGAGCTGATAATAGGCCATAGGTCATGCTCAGACCTTTTAATTTTATTGTAGGTCAGGCTCAGGCCTTATAAAGCCTAGCTTATATATATATATATATATATATATATATATATATATATATATATATATATATATATATATATATATATATATATATATATATATATATCGTGGAAATTGCATGTTAGGTTGTTTTAACGCTTTCGTTGAATGACATGTTGTTAGTTTTTTTCTTGGTAGCGATTTATTTGCTTAGTGTAGGTCTTGTTAGAATCACAACTTTAAAAATTTCTTGTTACTGATTAAAACTGAAAACGATGATAATAGAATTCACATCTCTATTGATTTTGTATACTTTACACGTCTTGTGTAAATTCAACATGAATTCAATACAATACATTGTTTACTCTTTTGTTAGATTGTTGATTTGCTCTTGATCATATTGTGTAGTTATTAAGATGTTTCTTGAATATATTGTTTGATAAGCATAATTACTTGTGGAATATTGGAACAAACCCTAGTACGAATAACATGTCGTCGAAGTTCGCTCACATGATATTGTTTAATTGGGTCTTGTGTTGTGGATCCAATTGTTTAAGTTAGCTTAAAAGGGGTAATTGTTAAAAAAAACACATTAGGTTAGTGTGTTAGTTTTATTATAAATAACATACTAGTCTCTCATCTTTTGAATAAGGGAAAATAGGAAGATAAAACCCTAATTCAAAAGTGAGAGAGGTTATTTGTTATTCTTGTATACTTGTAATCTTGTTTAAAGAGAAAGGAAAGAATATCAATTTATAACCAATCCATGTTGTTACCCTTTGTGTTCTCATAAGCCTTAACCATTGTGGGTTTCTTGATCATAAAGAAACATATTATGCTTTGTTTCTAAGGTATCCGATTCATAACAAATTGGTGCGATGAGCATGGAGAAGATTCCTTCAACAAATTATGAGATTGAAAAGTTCACTGGAGTGAACAATTTTGGTCTATGGCGCTTGAAGATGAAAACCTTACTTGTTTAACAAGGTTTCTTGGAAGAGTTGAAGGGGGATACGACCATGAATATTGCGTTAACGGTCGCTGAAAAGACAACCATAATTGAGAAAGCACACAATGCAATATTGTTGAGCCTTGGTGATAAGGTTCTTCGATAGGTATCAAAGGAGACAATGGCGTCATGGTTATGGTTGAAACTTGAAGGCTTCTACATGTCCAAATCGTTGGTGAATCTACTCTACCTGAAGAAAGCTTTGTATTCATTCAAGATGAGCAAAGACAAAGTGTTAGCTGAGTAGTTGGATATGTTCAACAAACTGATTCTTGATCTTGAAAATATTAATGAGAAGATCGATGATGAAGATCAAGCGTTGTTGTTGTTATGCGATTTTCCTAGAACACATGCTCACTTCAAAGAAACCCTCTTGTATGGAAGATAGTTCATGACCTTTGAAGATGTTCAATCTACCTTGTACTCTAAGGATTTGAATGAATGAAAGGATCATAAACCATCGTCGGTTGGTGAAGGTTTGACCGTTAAGGCAAAATTCTAGCGAAAGGATGGTAAGTTCGACAAGAAGAAGGGTAAAAGTCAGCAGAAATCTTATAGTGGGGAAGCATCTGGTGTTCGATGTTATCATTGTAAGAAGGAGGGTCACATTCGAAAGGTGTTCCCTGAACGCCTGAAAGATCATGGAGGTAAGGATAATGGCAATGTGGCCATTGTTCTAAATGATTTCGAATCATCTATTGTTCTTGTGGTTTCAAGTGGCGAATCAAGAAAAAAGTGGATTATAGATCCATGTTTCACTTGGCATATGACTCCAAACAAAGATTTGTTCGAGGAATTATGTGTTCAAGATGGTGGATCAGTGTTGTTGGGAAACAACAAAGCTTGCAAAATTGCAGGTATCAGATTTGTGAGATTCAAGCTCCATGATGAGTCAATAAGGCTATTGACTGAAGTTAGGCATGTACCTTATTTGAAGAGAAATATGATTTACCTTGGTGAATTTGATAAGAAGGGATATGTTTTTTAAGGAAAGAAAAGTATCCTAAGAGTCATGAAGGATTTGAAGGAAGTCTTGAGAGGTGTGAAGAAACAAGGCTTGTATCCCTTGAGGCTGAAGTTATAAGTGGTTCGAAAAATGTTGCATCCACGAAACTGTTGTCGAAGACAAAATTATGGCACATGAGATTGGGCCATGTCAGCGAAAGATGTTTGGTCGAACTAGGGAGACAGAATCTTCTAGGTGGTGACAAAGTCGAGAAGTTGGAGTTTGGTAAACCTTGTGTATTTGTTAAATCATGTAGGGTGAAGTTTAACAAAGGTAAACAAAGAACACATGGATCTCTTGATTACATCCATGTTGATCTTTGGGGGCCTATAAGGAATCCTTCACATTCAGGTGCAAGGTATTTTCTATCCATAATTGATGATTATTCCAGAAAGTTATGGGTATTCATTTAGAAGACGAAGGATGAAACTTTGAGAACTTCAAGAGTTGGAAGGTTCTGAAATGAAGCTTTTGACATTTATTATGTCGAGTCTGGGATTTCAAGGAATAAGGCTGTAGCAGGTACTCCTCAGCAAAATGGTTTAGATGATAGATTTAATCAAACAATCCTCGAAAGGGTTAGATGCATGTTGTTTAGTGTTGGATTGAAGAAGGTGTTTTGAGCTAAGGTTATTTTGACAACAACATATCTGATAAACATATGTCCTTCGACTGTGTTAGATATGAAGACACCTGAAGAAGTTTGGTTAGGACATCCACCAGATCTCGACAAACAGAGAGTATTTGGTTGTGTAGCCTATGCTCATATTAGGCAATACAAGGTCAAACCTAGATCTATAAAACGCATGTTCATGGGATACCCTGAAGGAGTCAAAGCTTATAGGTTATGATGCCTAGATCCAGGTCACAGGAGGTGTATCACTAGTCGAGATGTAGTTTTCAATGAAGTTGAGATGGATTTCAAGAAAATTGATGATATTGACGAAGATTTGGAATAGTGAGAAATTTCTGTTGAGGTGGAGCATAGTGATGCTGAATTACATGACCCAGATGAAGTTGAAGACGAAGCAGGAATTATTGTCGAAGATGAGGAGACTGATAATGACTACCTCTTGGTAAGAGACAGATTGAGAAGAGTCATCAAGCTACTTTAGAGACTTGGTTATGCGGATCTTATAGCTTATGCCTTAATCTCTGCAAGTGAGGTTCTAGACGAAGAACCTAGAGATTATATGGACGTTATGAGGAGTCGAAATAAGACTGAATGAATGAAGGCCATGGAAGATGAGATGAAATATCTTTATGATAACTGTAACACCCCCTTTCTATATCCCAAAATAATACATTAAATCATTTAGGCATAGATAAAATTTCGTCAGAGTATAATTTAAATCAAGCATAAAAAGGAGCATGCCACATTACGTGAAATTAAAACATACAACACCTGCTCAAACAGATATGCAACAATGGGGTAGCTATCCACAAAGGAATTTCAATTTCTTACACCCATATCTCAATTATAAATTGCACAGCGGAAAACTTAAATCATCAACAACTTCAACTTATATATTTATCAAAATATATCTACAAGTTAGAAGCGTAGAAATATATCATGTTATACAAAACATGTCCACAACGAATACATATACAAATCTATCCCCAAAATGGCACAAGGCCACGTAACTACCCGGTGCTACATATCAGAGCCGACCGACCAAAATATATGAAGACAAGCTTTACAAAAACGACTCCGGCACACCTAATCTGCAATGCCTCGTAGAGCATCATAAAACAACAGAAGGGTGAGAAACATTATCATAATAATATTGCATATAATTATATATCTCAACATATAACATATACTTCAACATATTCTCACCACAACATATCACTCATACATAACATAAAGCATACTTATACGCATACTTATCATCATTTCATTCACATAACACAGATCATATTCAACCATGTTCACATAACTCACATACATCGCAATGTATCTTCATCGTAAATGAAGAATACACATAAATCTTATATTATTTATGTCTATTCTTCATTTACATTCATTCCGCATAAACATACGACAAACTATGTTTAAATCACACATATACATTCAATGTATAAATCACATACATATATACATATCAAACATGCATATATATATATATCCGCAAGTATGTCCTTCACACATACCAATCATTTCACAACATTCCAAATAAACATGTGCACAATCATGTTTATTTCAGCACATACATACAATGTATAAAATGCAACTCATAGAGACCGACATACGACTCTATGCAGATGCAATACGGTACCGACTCAACATTCAGCAAGTTCACTCAGGAACCAAATAGAATCATCGCTTGTTACCTAAAGTAACTCCCCGTCGGGCATACGATGTTCCCCATTGCTCACACCCCACATGGGCACACAATGTTTCAGGATTGCTCACACCCCACACGGGCACACAATCCGATTGCTCACACCCCACACGGGCACACAATCAATGTGAATAAATCACCCATCGCTCACACCCCACATGGGCACACGATGTTTCTTGATTGCTCACACCCCACATGGGCATACAATCCGATCGCTCACACCCCACATGGGCACACGATCTTGTTGTAGTCATCGCTCACACTCCACATGAGCACACGATGCTACAACGAATTCACAAAGAATCCCTCAACACAAGAATGCATACATTATGCTTACATGCAAAATGACACACAACATTCTTGAAAATGCACATATTCACAATATAGTTATGCATTCATCTCTTACAATTAGCATACATTCGCATTTAATTCAAGCAATGTATCTATTTGCCAAACGGCCACACACAACAATCAAACCCACAATTCCATAATTAACATGATTACGTTTTATCAGAAAAGTCGGTAAAAAGTCGGCTAAAAATTACATATTTTAGCATCAATAGATTCTACATGTTTTTAGCTTCAAATCTATATAAGGTTCACTAAAAACGGATACCTGAAACTAAAACTACGGATTAAAACACATAATACCTCAAAACCTACAGGCTCGCTGAGCGCCCCCTTGCTCGCTGAGCGAAAATCGCCCTGGAACTTTCGCTGAGCGAGGGATAGCTCACTGAGCGACCACTGCGATTCCAACAACATACCAGTTGCGAACAGTCCAACCTAATCACTCCAAGACTTCTCTAAACTCATACAAACATGATCAATAGCATATGTCTAACATCATACTTCGATTATATCAAGTTCTAACCGATTAATCCACCAATTTTCCAAGTTTTCTCATCAAAACCCTAAACCTAACATTCTCTAAAACTTCTCCAAATCATAAACCCAATCAACCAAACACATACATAATCATTCACAATGTTAAGATAACAATATTTCACACCCTTACCCGATTATTTCGATTTCTTGAAGCAATCTTGAAGCTTTTCCAACTTTTCTCTCTTTTCTCTTCTTTCCTCTTTCTTCTCTTTTTCTTTCTATCTTATCTTTTCTTTCTCTTTCTCACAACTTATACTATTTTCTTTCTATTTCTATTCTTACTCTATTAATTCTATTTATTTCCAACCAAATATCATTTTCTCACAAAATACAAATTCTACTAATTCTAACTTATCACTAATTAACAAAAGTCTAAAATACCCTTTTATCCAATTTTACCCGAAAATTCACAAAACGGTAAAATCTCACAACACAATATATCACATTAATTCATCAACATATCATATCATCATATTAATTTCACAAACAAAATAATAATTACTCAATTAAAATAAAATACTCCAACAAAAATGGGAATTATCGAATCGGGGCGTTACAATAACAACATATGGGAACTGGTCGAAAAACTTGTGGGAGCCAGGCTAATCAGTTGTAAATGGATTTTCAAAGTTAAGGAATGAATCGAAGGAGTGGCGTCGAAGAGATACAAGGAAAGGTTGGTTGCAATGGGTTTCACTCAGAAAAAAAGGTGTTGACTTCAATGATGTGTTCTCTCCTATTGTAAAGCATATATCCATTTGAATGTTGCTTTCCATGGTGGCACAGTTCGACCTTGAACTGAAATATATGGATGTGAAGACTGCGTTCTTGTATGGTGATCTTGATGAAACAATCCTGATGAGGCAACCTGAAGGGTATGTCAAAGAAGGGAAAGAAGAGTATGTGTGCAAATTGAAGAGATCTTTATATGGGCTGAAACAATCTCCTCTACAGTGGAATAGGATATTCGACAAGTTCATGGCATGCATAAGTTTCATTAGAAGTCAATTCGACCACTGTGTTTACTTTAGATTTCGATCTGGTAATTCATTTGTTATTGTGTTGCTTTGTGTGGATGATATTCTAATACAAGCAATAATGTCAGAGATGTAATGAGGGTGAAAGCTGAACTCAATGAAGAGTTCTATATGAAGGATTTGGGAGTTGCATCCAGGATTCTTGGGATTGACATCCGCAGAGATAGATGGAAGTCGAAATTATGCTTATCTCAAAAGGCATACCTGAAGAAGATTCTCGATAATTTTGGTATGTCGAGTTCTAAGCCTATTGTGACTCCGCAAACCTTCAATTCAAGCTGAGTCTAGATCAGTGTCCCAGTATTGATGTCAAAAGAAATTATATGGATAGCATTCCATATGCTAATATAGTAGGTCCTTTGATGTATGATATGGTATGTATGAGACCCGATATAGCATATGCAGTAAGTCTTGTAAGCAGGTACATGGTGAATCCTAGAAAGGCTCACTGGCAAGCATTGAAGTGGATTCTAATTTATGGTGGAGCCTTGGGTGAAGATAGTAAAGAAACAATTGAATAATATGTCAACTCTAGATATATTTTCACTATGTTTGGCACAACAATTAGTTAGAAAGCAACACTTCAGAAGGTTGTTTCCTTATCAACCACTGAAGCAGAATATATCGGCCTAACTGAAGTTGTAAAGGAAGCATTGTGACTTGATGGTTTTGCAAGGGAGCTGAAACTTCAAGGTCGAGGTATCATTGCTAGATGTGATAGTCAAAGTACAATACACCTGTTGAAGAACTCGGTCTATCATGAACGAACCAAGCACATTTATGTGAGGCTACATTTCATCAGAAGAGTAATCGATCATGGTGAGGAGTCCAAGTGCTGAAGGTTCCGACAAATCATAATGATGCTTATATGATCTCCAAGGCGTTTCCCAGTTGCAAGTTTTTCCATTGTATGCAGTTGATAAAGCTGCTTGAAGAAAGCTAGTTTTTTTCTTGTTGGTATAGGGTGTGTTTCAAGGTGGAGATTTATGGAATATTGGAACAAACCCTAGTACGAATAACATGTTGTCGAAGTTCGCTCACATGTTGTTGTTTAATTGGGCCTTGTGTTATGGATCCAATTGTTTAAGTTAGATTTTACCCTAAATTAGCTTGTAATGGGTAATTGTTAAAAAAAACCATTAGGTTAGTGTGTTAGTTTTATTATAAATAGCATACTGGTCTCTCATCTTTTGTATAAGGGAAAATAGGAAGATAAAACCTTAATTCAAAAGTGGGAGAGGTTATTTGTTATTCTTGTATACTTGTAATCTTGCTTAAAGAGAAAGGAAATAATAGAAATTTATAACCAATCCTTGTTGTTACCTTTGTGTTCTCATAAACCTTAACCCTTGTGTTTTTTTTTATCATAAAGAAACATATTATACTTTGTTTCTAAGGTATCTGATTCACAACATTACTTTATACGTATTTTGCTTCTATCGTGCAAACTGTTTTTTCAAACTCTGATAAAACTTTTCAACTGATCATTTTATTTTGGTGATCTATTCACCCTAACCCCTCTGTATTCTTTCCAAACAATTAACATTAGAGTTGGTCTTTTGATCAGGTCTAAGTGACACAAAATTTTCAAAGACAAAAACTATGCTTATTTTAAAAGAAAAATTTTGATTAGGTATTTTGATATATTCACCCCCAACCCCTTTAGAACACCAATTTTCAAAGGTAAAAATTATACTTATTTGAAGGAAAAAAAAAAAAAAAAAATATATATATATATATATATATATATATATATATATATATATATATATATATATATATACTTAATGTGTGTAGAAAAAATGCTATGGGTAGTAATTATTGATGGGTCTTTTACTTCAGATCAACAATAAGGCTTTATTGGCATTACTTCAACAACCATCTCAATTGGGAATTTTTTTTTTAATATAACATATTTTATTAAATAATTTTCCAAAATAACATATATTTGAAAAAAATTACCAAACTAACATAGTTTGGTAACATGTTCGCCAAATGGATTGAAGAACTTGTGTATTTTAGGTGCAATTCGCCAAATGGATTGGCTAACCCTAAAAAAAATGGCCTAATTCGCCACACCATTTGGCGAATGTGTTGTAACATCATGCATGCATTCGCCAAATGGAATGTTGCATGTGTTTAGGTTGTTTAGGGTTAGCATTTTTTTACTATATATATGCGTCACTCAGAAACATGGATGCCTCACTCATAAACATCAGATTTACCTCACTCCTTCCTTAGAAACCCTAAAAAATCAGTCCTTTCAGTCTCCCTCTCTCACAATATGGCTTCTCCCCGTCCATCTAATTATGCATCGACGCCGTCTTCCTCAACAACAGAAGAACCACTTCCAAAATTTGATATCTTGAAGAAAAATGCTTTAGTGTTTTTCTCGGCAACAAAGCCTCCTCTGAAGATGCTGTTATGGAACCCCCAAACTTTGGAACACTTGCATAGAGAATTAACCTGCTGGTTAGAAGGAGAGATCGGCCACAAAGAAAAGATAATTAAAATTGAGAAGCGGGTTGTGGAGTCTGGTGTGACGAAATGGAGAAAAATTGTCAATGATGCAGGTGTTCTGTCGATGATGCTAGGCGGAGGTGAAGTTGTCCTGATGGTTCTGATAGGCTAGATTTGTTGAATGTTGCAGTTGTTCTATTTAAGTATGGTCATGTCTGAATTTATGTATTTTTCCGTTTTATTTATGTACGGTCATTTTCTGAATCATGTATTTCCTTGTTTTATTTATGTATGTTCGTGTTTGTGGTTGTATGATTTTACTGATATGAATTAAACGAACTAGGCATCCATTTAAAATAAAAACGGTTACAATGATTTAATTTACGATATGAATTAAACGAATTAAACGAACTAGGCATCCATTTACGTGTTTGTTTATTTTTATACATACATATATATATTATTGCGTACTTATTTCGATGAATATTTTTACAGAATGTAAGAAGATTTCGCTGTCGGGTGCACGACTACATTGAGTTTGATCCGATCATTGAACCGTGTCTACGGTTATGCGGATTTGGGGAAGTTATTAAGGTTCACAACAACTCTATAGACTCAAAATTCATCTTGGCACTACAAGAGAGGTGGAGGCCAGAGACACACACCTTTCACCTGCCCTTCGGTGAATGCACTGTCACCTTGGAAGACGTATATATGCTTTTGGGGTTACGTGTATCCGGCAAAGCCGTCTTCGGTAAGGTCAACCAGGATGTTTCTATAGTTGCGGATTTGCTGGGTGCCCCTCTCATTGACGAGGAGCAGCCATCAAATACTCGTAGCCGGGGTTCAGGTATAAATCTAGGAGTCCTTAGAGCGCACTATTCTAGTTTTATTTTAACCAAAGATTCAACCGAGTTAGAAATAATGCAAAAAACTCGGTGTTATATTATGCTTTTATTTGGTCATTTTTTATTTCCCGACGGTACCGGGAACACAATAAATATGATGTATTTACCATTGTTGCGAAACATCAATAATGTAAATACATACAGTTGGGGTTCGGCTGTTTTGGCACACTTGTACAGTAGCCTTTGTAAAAATGCCGCAAAGGATATTTGTACCTTTTTTGGGTGTGCATTTTTGTTACAAGCTTGGGGGTATTCCAGACTGCCGATGCTTGCCCCACGCAACATGAATCCATGCCCGTTCTCCTACGCAAACCAGTAAGTCCACTTTTAATTTTTATTTCCAAACATATTAAATTTTAAATATTTAAATTGTTATTGTATCTAAATGCGTTTAAATTTGTTGTGCTTAGCTGGTCCGATCTTGGGATGGATTATAGTAGAAACCCAAGAAGTTCTATAGTTCTATATCGCCAATTGTTAGACCACGTGGGGATCGATCAGGTATTGTCATATATAAAAAATATTTTTCCGTTTTAATGCATTTTATTAACTAAAATAATGTTATACTAAACGAATTTTTTTTTCCGTAGTTCATCTGGCGCCCATATTTAGCCCTCGACCATGAGCCTAACCCGGAAGATGCTGAAATTTGGACGGCAAAAACTCCAATCATCCGCTTCACTACAATTGAAATGCACCAAACAGATCGGGTGAAAATGCAGTTCGGAATGCAACAGGATATTTCGGGCCCTCCGACATGTTTGGGAAATTGGCATTTGAAAAGAGTAAGTGACATGTGGAACATGGAAGATTGGAGAGACTTTGCAAGGGAGTTACGTCAACAATGGAGGGATCGACGCCAACATGTCCTAACTGACCAAGTGCTGCAAAATGTCAAACCAACTAGAGAATATTTAGTTTGGTTTAGGTCAGTTACTATGCAACAATGGGTGTCTGATAACCCATACTTGATTGACCCCCGCTCGCAGGCCGCAGCATACGCCCAACCACCAACTCCACAACATGACTACCCCACCCAATTCCAGCCATCGACTTCAAACACCCACAGGCCATTCATCCAAACACATACCCCTTCATGCCACAAACCCAATCACAACAACAAGAGCCTTACCAACACCAATATACCCCCGACAACCCCTTCATGTCCACACCAACCTATAGCCCCCCACCTTTGTTTCGTTCTCAAAATGAGGCAATATCCTCATTTGGTCAAGCCTATCGTCCTCACCCAATCCAATCCAACCCAGCCCAACCTATCCGACCCAGCTTTGAAAACATGGGCACACAACTCAGTTACGGCAGCGCCTTTGGCAGCAACCTTCCACGTAATTGGGGACAAGCTGAATCATGGACTCAACAACAACCGCCTCCACCAAACACACAAATACAAGCGGAACCTCGACCACCTGGTGGTAGAGTTCGAAGACGGGGTCATCCCCGTGAATGTGGTACTGGGGGGCAGTTAGATCGGGCGAGAAATTAGTTTTTGTAATGTCGTTCTTGAATTATTAATAATAATTTTCTTTTACTTTATATTTCGCTTTCTCATATTCTCTAATTTTCTTTTATATCAATAATTTTCTTTAAATATAATTTTATTTCATATTATAATTTTCTTTTATATATATATATTTATAAAAGAAAAAAAATATATATATATATAAGTATAAGTATATATATATATATATATATATATATATATATATATATATATATATATATATATATATATATATAAGTATATATATATATATATATATATATATATATATATATATATATATATATATATATATATATATATATATATATATATATATATATATGAGTATATATATATATATAAATATATATGTATATATGTATAAGTAAATATATATAAGTATATATATACATATATATATATATATATATATATATATATATATATATATATATATATATATATTACTTATACATATATACATATATATTTATATATATATATATATATATATATATATATATATATATATATATATATATATATATATATATATATATATATATATATATATATATATATATATATATATATATATATATATATATATATATATATGAATAACACAAAAATATAAAAAACCTTAAATCCAAAAATTAAAAAAAAACACATACACATGCATCAATCCATTTGGCGAATTGGTACATGAAAGTACACTCATTCGCCAAATGGTATGGCGAATCCATGCAAAACATTTCATTCTAGCCAATCCATTTGGCGAATTGCACCTAAAATACACAAGTTCTTCAATCCATTTGGCGAACATGTTACCAAACTATGTTAGTTTGGTAATTTTTTTCAAAATTATGTTATTTTGGAAATTTATTTAATAAAATATGTTATATTAAAAAAAAATTCCTCAATTGGCTTCTCAAAGTGTGAACCATTTCACCACAACATACAATCCCCAAATAGGTATTATCTGCATTTTCCCAACATAATTAAACTTGAATCTTTTATTCCAAATACTAGTACTACTGACCATGTATAATTTTTCATAAATATTTTTCATTGCATGAATATAATTAAGCCTAGTATTGTAAAACTTCAAATGATTATTTAGTTACTACCAATTTTGCATAAACTATTCTCTATAACCCCAATTTTATTTTAACTAATGTTTTATGCATGCCTAAGATTTCTTGTACTCTCACATTTGTACTAAAATAACTCAAAGCCTTAAATGCCAACTAATTTTTTATAAATCAAGTTGCTTGATACATAACACTTTCTCCAAGAAGATGATTGGTGAAACTGAATTTATAGGTGGATTGTATATCCTCACTCAACTATTAGTTACATTCTCATCTACACCACCATCTTCACATAATCCCCATAACACATATCCTATAGGTCCACAAAATTGTATCAACTTTATTCAACATCTTGATTTAGGAAAGAAAAATTATTGTAACTTTTGACATTTGAGACTTGGTCATCCGTCACATGACAAATTACTTGAAATAAAGAAGCATTTTCCTTTTGTTAATATATGCATTCTAATACTCCTTGTGATGTTTATTTTTATAATGTCTTTTTCTGTTAGCACCCATGAATCTATCAATAACTTTGATTAAAGAGTTAAAGGGAGCATCTTTGTGTTATAGTTTTTCATTTAATAGTATAGTTATTAAAGAGTGAAAGTGGATGGAAAAGTTGAGAAAAAATAACTAACCACACCAAAGGAAGCACTGAGAGAGAGCATTTCTTTGTTATAGCTTTTCATTTAGTAGTATAGTTATTAAAGAGTGAAAGTGGGTGGAAAACTTGAGAAAAGTTAACATTTTTGAAAAATTGTGTTTTGGTGATGCCGCTTAGTGCGCTCTGAGGGTGTTTAGTATACTCTGTTGCACATGGAAAAATATTTTAGCCACTTATCCACCTTCACTCTGGTCTTTTGATCCATTTTGAACTTATTTTGTTTGATGTTTAGTAGTAATTTAATTTAAATTTATTAAGTTGTTAGATACTTGTTTTGTGTTTGTCCAAAAAGCTTGTTTGTTATTTTCTTGAAGAGATATGCTGTGATTGTTCAAGTTTGAGTGTGTCAACAAGAAAATATCATGGTAATAGTAATAGTTTGAAAAGAAAGTTGCATTTTCAAGGTATGTGTTTAGTTCCTCCAACAACATAGCATGAACATGAAATTTAGGCTTTGTGCAAATAACATGTCATTCATTCTCTTGCAATTCTTGTTCATCTACCATATAATAAAATTGTATACCAATAAAATTACTTTTTTAATCCTTGCCCTTCTTCCGATATATCACCATTGTTTTTGTCTTTGATCATTACGTTTCAATGGATTGATGATGTCATTTGGTCCTAATTAAACTTATTTTCCTCCTTTCTCTTCTATCAAGATCTAATTTAATTTGAATTTCAAATTGTGGAAGAACTTTAATATCTCTCTCCTCATCCTTTTCCTCTTTCTCTTTCTCTTTCTCTATCTTCCCTCTCTTGTTTCTTTTCTTTCTCTTTATTATGTTTATAAATATTTATTTTGTTGGTTTGAATCAATTCTGATGTTGAAATATACAAACTATGAAACTGACAATAAATCTCGATTAAATTGATTTTTTGTCTTGGTTTTTTGAATTACCATGTTCTTTAAGAGTTTAAGATGTTTTCACATGCAACTTTAAAATGATTCTGCATACATTTCAAGAAGTAAGAAAGTTTTCTTCTTTTTTTTTTCAATTTATTTCCCTTTTCAAGTAAATTCAAAATAAATTTTAAATCAATATCACATGACTTGTGTAGGACCTCAGTTAATCAGTTCTAGAGCATGAAATGTATCATTACAACGTACTGGTATTGGTGAGTTTATTCCCAGGTTTTAAATATGATTTTTTGGATTTAAAGTTATATAAAATCCGAGGGTCTTGAATAAATATTTTCAATGAGATAATTGAGAACTTATTATCTTTGTATAGATTATTACTCAAAGCAATATGGAGTTATTTAGATGTCACTATTATGTATAATGGATTGAATTAATAGAGATTAAGTAAAAGGTGGTTGAAAATATGTTGCCTGCTATTTCTCTGCTTGTGAGTAACCCTGCAAAACTAACTTAGTAAAATTGTTTTTCTAAGTTCTTATGGTGAGTTTATCATGCTGATTGCAATGACACTAATTCTACTCATATTTTTTTATGTTCTCTTAACTCTTAATTACTTCAACAGTTTCCGTTATATATATATATATATATATATATATATATATATATATATATATATATATATATATATATATATATATATATATATATATATATATATTTGTTGTCAATATTATTGCCATTATCCGGTTCAATTCTGCCACATCTCAAACCCAATTTAGAATTTTCTTTATATATTTATCTGTTTATGTGACAGTATCTTTTGTGCATCTTTTGTAGCAAATGTAAGTTAACCACAAGGAATTTAATGAAGGTAAAATTCAAGTTCAAACAAAGAAGAAAGTAAGCCTGAATTATCATGCTTAAAAAATGTTTAAATACCAATCATTCCCAATTGATTTAAATCGTCATTAGAATGTGTTCTGGATTGGGCCATGACGATATGCACGGCACGGCCCAATGCTCGTCGGGTACAGGCCCAAACGTCCGGGCACATGAATGCGTCGGGCAAGGGTTCGTCCATCCATGTCGAAGGAATGTAACCTCGACAACTCTACTGCGTGTCAGGCAAGGAACGCGTCCCCCGCTCATTGATCTTCATCCACATATCACCTACCTATATCACGGGCACATGAGCCATGTCGGGCAGAACCACGTCTGCCACCTCATCTGGCACGTCACCCAACTCCCCTATACTATCTCCGTAGGGATAGGGGCAGTTGGACCAGGGGATAGGCCTTTGGTCTAGGTCTTCACGCTTCTTACGCGTCCCCTGACAGCTCCTCCTTGGGCTTAGCTAAATCCAGCCCATTTGGAGCCTTGGCCCAGCGCTGGGGGCTCAATATAAATACCCTTTCATAGCAAAGGGTCAGGTATTCTAACTTACTCGAAAATAACCTTACTTTGTACCTCTTCTAACTTAAGCATTGGAGCACCTTGCAGGTACACCCCCCTCACTCACCTTACTCTCTGGCCCAGTCTTCAAATCCTTGGAAGGCCCTCCTGATCAGGTAAGTTCAGTGGCGCCGTCTGTGGGAACTAGCTATCCCCGTCTTCATCAACAGAGGATCAAAGCTCATCCATTCTTGTCCTTCCAACATGGCCGGAGAACAACCTAGCGAGCGCAACCGTCCCCTCGTCGACTACACTATGGATGATGGCCCGCAGCCCCATGAAGCAGACGCTCGAGACGGTCATCCATCTACCCCGTCTCCAGAGCCTCAAAACAACGGGGATGTCTCTCACGCCCAAAACCAAGGGGCAGAGACATTCCATCCCATCCCCGTCCCCGTTGAAGGAGACGCCACCATGATTGCCATGGTGAATGCCCTTAACCAGGCCGGTTCTATGCTCTACCAGCAGCACGAGAGAATCATGGCCCTCGAAGCCGAGCGACAGGAGGTCCGACCCCGCAGGAGAGAAGGACACAGCAACGTCCAGAGCCAGCAAAGAAGCGAGGGCGTCGCTCTCCCGAACCTCACGTCAGCAGGGCACGCGCCCGTCGTGACAATGATCGAGCGGGAACATCACCAAGGCGCGGGCGTAGCCCCGACAATAATGAACTATCTCCATTAAGGAGCGACGAGGAAGACTTGCACTGCCCCCTGTCTCGGGCAATAATGGAAGCCCCGCTCCCCAAAGGCATGGAGAAACCGCCCAATCTAGCTGTGTACGACGGGACTATAGATCCCGACGACCACGTCGACAACGTCAACGCAATGCTCGACTACCGCAATGATATCACCGGTCATCTCAAATGCCGATTGTTTTCAACAACCCTCAGGAAAGGGGCCATGGCTTGGTACAAAAGCTTGGCTCCCGAATCCATCACATCTTGGAGAGTCATGAGGTCCATGTTCACCAGACACTTCACGGCTTCCCGTTGTCATCCCAAGACTGAGGCGACCCTTGAAGCCATAGTACAAAAGAAGAATGAAACACTGCGCTCATACATCGAGCGATTCAACCAAGAAGCTGTCGAGGTGGATACCACCGAACACATGAAGAAGTATCTCCTCGAAAGAGGACTCTTGCCCGACAGTGAACTTAGCAGAGCCGTCGGGATCGAACCTCCCCGCACCTTGAACGAACTCCTGCACAAGGCCCAGGCCTACATCAGATATGAGGAAAAACAGGTAGCACACAACGCCCGCAGCGGTCGTAATGCTGGGGATACCGATCATTCCAAACGCGAGGATCCAAACATTCCCCGTCGCAACGGGGATAAGCGAAGGGAAGACAGACCTCGCGAGCTCCGAGAGGGAAGAGGCCCCGCGGGCCGATACAGCGAGTACACCTTACTGACAGCTCCTCGAGAGCGTATCCTCGCGGAATGCATCAACTCTGAATTTAAACAGGGCAGAGTAAGGTTCCCAAAACCATCTGCGCTAAAGCCTCACACCGACAAATCCAAGTACTGTCGGTTCCACAGGAGCCACGGGCATGTGACCGAAGACTGCGTCCACCTGAAAGATGCAATAGAGATTTTAATCCAAGAAGGGCATCTAAAACAGTATACGAGGAGGAACGAAACCCCCAGACACGACGAACCAGAGAAGAAGAGACCCCGGGAAGAAACACCCCCCAACAACTCTCCTTATCAAGTGGCCCTCTGCGTGTCACGCCCGGAAGATTTCATCCTCCCCGAGCCATTGCCCGAAGGTAGAATCACTGCACTCAGCCCCTGGGAAGATTTCCCAACCGCACTAGTTATATCAGGTGGAGGAATTAACGGCGAAGCCGCTGCCCTCTCGGTCAAACGCAAATTCGACGAGCTCCTATTGACTGCCCCCGAGCAAAAAGCGACGCTGATAAAATATCGGGGTAAATCCAACCCAATATCCTTCTTTCTGGAGGAACTTCCGGGCGGATCCCCGAATTCAGGCATCCCACTGTTGATCAGGGCAAAGATGGCCCAGTTCGACGTCAGACGCATCCTGGTCGATCAGGACAGCTCGGTGGACATCATGTATGTCCACCTCTTCAAGACCCTGAAATTAGACAAGACCAACCTGGCCCCCTACGTCGGATCCGACCTCCAGGGGTTCAACGGAGCAACAACAAGGCCGTGGGGATATGTCGAGCTCCTCGTCACCTTCGGGGAGCAGGAAACGGCCAGGGAAATCAAGATCCAATTCCTGGTCGTGGACTGTCCATCCCTTTACAATTGCATCTTTGGACGCCCGACACTGGCCGAACTCACCGCGGTCCCATCCACCGTCCACCTGAAGATGAAATACTACACCAAATTGGGTCGCGTGGTCACCATTTACGGTGACATAGAAGCTGCCCGACGGTGCTACGACGCTGCGGTAAAAGGACAGGCCATGGTCAACACAAAGAATAGCAACAACAACAAAAAACTCAGGACCGAGGAACCTCCTCGGGGAGTTAACGCCATTGACCTCGACTGTCGCATTGGGCTAGACGAAACCGAAGAAGGGAAACCCACCGAGGAAGGATCTCTCGAACACCCGGTCCGACCAATCCCCGACGGAGAGTTCAAACTCATTCCTCTCGGGGACGATCCAGAAAGGACAGTGAAGATAGGCAAGGGACTGTCCGAAGGAACAAGGGAGAAGCTCGTGGCATGCCTCAAAGAGAACTCTGACCTCTTCGCCTGGAATGCCGCAGAAATGCCCGGGTTGGATCCTGAAATCGCGTGTCACCAGCTAGCTTTAGATCGGGCAGTCAAGCTCATAGCACATCGTAGGCGCAAACAGTCCCCCAAGAAGGAGGAGGCTGCCGAACGAGCTGTAAAAGACCTTTTAGAGGCAAATTTTATTTCTGAAGCCCAGTACACAACCTGGCTCTCTAATGTAGTCCTCGTTAAGAAAAATAATGGAAAATGGCGCATGTGTGTTGATTATACTGATCTTAATAGGGCTTGCCCGAAAGATGCTTTCCCCCTCCCTAATATAGATATGCTCGTAGACAATTCTGCAGGTTTCAAACTCTTGTCCTTCATGGACGCATATAGCGGATACAACCAAATCCCTATGTCGCCCACAGACAAGAGACACACGGCATTCATGACCCCGACGGGCAATTACTATTACAACGTAATGCCGTTCAGGCTCAAGAACGCCGGTGCCACATACCAACACATGATGAATAAAGTTTTCAAGGACGAAATAGGGGACATGCTCGAAGTATACATGGACGACATGATCGTCAAGTCGCACGAGGAGGTTACCCATGCTCGACACCTAACCAAAGTTTTCGAGCAGGCGAGGCAGTGCAAAATGAGGTTCAACCCTGAAAAATGCACGTTCGGGGTATGAGCAGGAAAATTCCTAGGTTTCTACCTCACCGAAAGGGGGATCGAAGCCAACCCCGACAAATGCTGGCGTTCTCAGAATTTCCGACCCCGAGGACCAAGAAGTCGATCCAATCCCTCAACGGGGTGCTCGCCTCACTCTCCCGTTTCATCGCCAAGTCCGCCCAGCATGCACTGCCATTCTTCAGACTCCTGCGCAAAGAGGCCAGCTTCGACTGGACCGACGAGTGCGAGCAGGCATTACTCCATTTGAAAAAGGTTCTCTCCGAACCCCCGGTCTTATCACGACCATTGGAAAAGGAAACCCTATACCTATATCTATCCGTGGCGACCGAGGCCGTCAGCGCCGTCCTAATAAGGGAGACCGACGAAGGACAAAAACCTATCTATTTTACGAGCAAAGCACTCCAAGGCCCTGAGCTCCGATATCAGCAAATCGAAAAGGTCGCCCTAGCCCTCATAAATGCGGCGAGGAGGCTACGTTACTACTTCCTCGCACATACGATAAAAGTAAGGACCGACCAGCCGATCAAACAGTTACTCGGGCGACCAGATATGGCCGGCAGAATGCTCAAGTGGTCACTAGAACTCTCCGAATTCGACATCCAATACGAAAATAGAAAGGCCTTGAAAGCTCAAGCACTGGCCGACTTTGTCGCGGAAATGACCCACTGCCCAACACCGGCGGACGGCGCCCACAGGTGGACGATCTTCGTCGACGGCGCCTCCAGCACATCAGGCAGCGGAGCCGGGATCATCCTCGAGAATGAGGATGGGATCTTGATCGAGGTCTCATTAGCGCTGGCTTTCCCGACGTCGAACAACCAGGCCGAATACGAGGCTTTTATCGCCGGTCTGAGATTAGCCGAGGACCTAGGAGCAAAGGAAGTGAAAATATCCACAGACTCCCAGCTCGTGGCTTCACAAGTACGAGGAGAGTACCAAACCAAGAACGACAACCTCGTCGAATACTTGTCCCTTGTCAAAGAAAAACTCGAGAAATTCGAGAAGTGGGAAGTTCAACATGTACCTCGCGAGCACAATACACGGGCTGATATCCTCTCAAAACTAGCCAGCACGAGGAAAAAGGGCGGAAACAAATCCGTAATTCAAGAAATCCTTCCTCGACCTAGCATCGAAAAATTACCCCCTCCATTCGAAGTCAACACGATCGGGGATGCTCACCGTTGGATGACACCCATCTACAATTACCTAACGAAAGACGAACTCCCAGTCGACCCAAAGGAGGCGACCGCCACCAAACGTCGGGCATGCTCATACGTACTCCTCGAAGGTAAACTCTACCGTAGAGGGTTCTCCATCCCTCTACTCAAGTGTGTCGAGGAAGAGAAAGTTCCCGACATACTTGGAGAAATACACCGGGGGATCAACGCTCAACACCTCGGCGGGCGATCGCTCGCACGAAAAGCCCTTCGAGCAGGCTACTACTGGCCGACCATGCAACACGACTCAAAGGAGCATGTAAAAAAATGCGACAAATGCCAGCGACACGCCGACATGCACCTCGCACCCCCGAATGACCTAAAATCACTGTCTTCCCCGTGGCCCTTTGCATGGTGGGGCATGGACATCCTCAGACCTTTTGTCACCGGATCGTACCAAAATAAATACCTCATCGTCGGGGTGGATTATTTTACGAAATGGATTGAAGCAGAGGCATTGGCTAAAATAACCGCACAGAACATTCTCCGGTTCTTTAAACGCAACATCCTCGCTCGGTTCGGCGTACCCCAGGCCCTCATCACGGACAATGGGACACAATTCACGGACGGAGGATTCCAAGACTTCGTCGCCAGCCTAGGTACTAAATAGCACTTCACGTCTGTCGAACATCCACAGACGAACGGGCAAGCGGCGGCGGCCAACAGGGTAATCTTACGTGGCCTTAAACGCAGGCTCGGCGAGGCGAAAAGGGCATGGGTCGAGGAACTACATAGCGTCCTATGGGCTTACCGCACGACACCACACTCCACCACCGGGGAGACCCCATTCCGACTGACTTACGGCACCGAAGCAGTCATCCCGGTGGAAATACGGGAACCAACGAGGAGGATAGAAGAGCCCCTAGACGAGGAAATGAACGACGAGACCCTTAGAACCGAACTCGACCTAGTCGAAGAGATCCGTTCCGAAGCAGCCCTCAGGGAAATGTCCCTCAAAAAAAAAATAGCACTACGCCACGACGCGAAGGTCATAAGAAGAGAGTTCCAGGTCGGCACCCTGGTCCTCAGAAGAAACCAGAAAAACCCAAAAGAGGGTAAACTGGCCGCCAACTGGGAAGGCCCCTACCGCGTCCGCGACAAGACAAGCAACGTGGCCTATTACCTAGAAAACCTACAAGGGGAAGAACTCACTCGACCATGGAACGCAGAAAAACTTAGACAATATTACAGCTAAATGTATCACGGGGAGACGTGGGTGGTACGACCACGCTCTTCATCTCCAAAATCCCAAAGAGGAACCGCAAGACCCGGGGACGAACCGGGCCACACAGCGAACACAACCCTCCCCGACGATTGGGATCTCAATCGAGACTCAACGTCGAAGTACCACGGCAGGCAGGGCACCCAGCTCGCGATGGGAAAGCCCAAGCCTCGAGGCCAGGGTCCGAACAACGAACCCGGGCTTCGATCCCAACGGGCACAAAGTCCGACACTTCGTCGGTTCCCTAAACCGAGGAGACTAACGAGGTCGAGCAGAGTATAAATTCATAAAAAAGCAAATATAACGCATACACGAACACAATGAATGACAACAGAAAACATTCATATATTTAAAAAGAATAACATAACAACGGCCGAGGCCAAGTACGCCCGAAGGCCATATTACATATGCCCGAAGGCCAAAATACATGAAGGGCATGCAGGCCACACAACAAGGCACGCAGGCCATAACAAAAACAACAAATCAAAAGAAAAATAATCAAGTCTCCGCCCGGAGCACCTCCTCAACATCCTCCACCTCCTCCTCGTCATCCCCCAGCTCCTCCTCAGCTTCGAAAGGGCATACGATCTCTCCTTCCCTGACGCAATAATTATGGGCCGACCCCTCCGTCACCAACTCAGGATTCAGAAGCCTCAGTTGTTCGACGACATTGTCGAAACCCTCCTTGAAAACGGCCACGAGGTCCTGGTTGAGAGAGCGTATGTGCCCCAGCAGCTCGCCACGGGAACCAAGGGCAAGCTCCTCCTCGGTCTCATCAGCCAAAGGACGGACCTTTTCCTTAAGAGATTCAAGCTGAGCCCGCAGTCCAGCATTGTCCTCGATCAGCTTTTGGTGCCCGACTACCTGTTCCTCCAAGCTCACCTTGGCCGCCTTCAGCTGGTCCCGCTCTTGTTCTGCCTCTTCCAATTTCTTATTCAGCCCCTCCTGCAGCTGATGCTCTTCCTTGTAGTCCGACAGGTCTTTGGACAGCTTGTCCTTCTCCGACCGAACCTGCACGAGAGCGTCCTCCAGGGAGGCAGTAGAGACTGAGGTATCAGTCAAGATCATGGTCGTCTCTATCACCCGGATGACAGCTTCCAGGTCCCTAGCCAGCTCCTTGCGTCGGACACCAGCATCTTGGTCCAGGATAGCCTTTGCCTCAGGCGCCGGCACAGCGATCGCATCCTCGACTTTGAAGAACGACCGCTCCACATAGCAGGGAGGTAACAAATAGCTGCCCGGTCCACCCGGACTTCCCAAGGATGACCTCGAAAGAGTCCCCGCCGAACGTTTCTGTTTATGGAGAGGAGAGGCCGATTGCGGCGGACTATCAGGTATATTTATCGTCGACACCCGAGGAGGAGAGGAAGGTGTCGGGCTTGCTGTGTTCGAAGTCCCGACCCCAGCATCAACAGCGGTCACCTGAACACGGGCCACGGTTTTCTTTTTCTTTTTCGGCACCCGGTCAGCCGCACCGACCTGATTGGCCAGCTTCAGGACCCGATCACGCGTACTGGGCATGGCACCTGCGAAACATTACACACAAACATTAGCGAGCGAAAACATAGACAAAAATAAAAGATCAAGAAAAATCTGCCTACTCAGTAATTCTAGAGCCTTCTCCTCGGTCCCACACTCGAGCAAGGCCTTTGTATTAATATAGCGCGTCTCAGTAATTGGCGCTCCGGCCTCGTCAAGATAGGGCACGCCCTGTCGATTCGCCCAGACCCCCAAACTGAAACTCTGCACGTAATCAACCAGCTTCTTGTACGCGAGCCTATCCTCAACGCCGAGCATCGCATATTTGATCCTATAATGGGCGGTGGAGAGGTCGAAATGATCGCGCTGCCACCTCAGTGGTATCTTCGACATCAATTTCTCCTCCCCGTTTAATGCTCGTTGATAATAGTAAAGGGAGTGAAGGGCGGCACGGGTGATCGGTCTCACCACATACCAACGACCCTTGAAATGACGGGCAGAGTCCACGTACGTCTTGAACAAGCGCACGGGCTGTTTAAAAGAAACCCAACTGTGGCGCCCGCGGAGGCCGGACCGCTGGAGGTGGAAGACGTGGAAGAAGAGGGCTCGAGTACACCCGATGCCGAGGAAGCGGCAGACCAACTCGAATGCCCGCATGAAGGCGAGAGCGTTGGGATGCAGTTGGGATGGCGCCAGCCGAAGCCATTTGAAAATCGACATTTGGAAGGAATTGAATGGCAGTCTGATCCCCGCCTCCCGGAAAGCAAACTCGTACATAGTGAACTGCTTCCCCGGGAAATGATGGCATATACGGTCCTCCTCCTTGGGGGCACAGCAATACCAATTCGGCGGATCTTCCTGGCTTATGTCTTCGACCACGGCGTAAGCAGGGATAACCTCGTCACAGAAATATGACTCTTCCTCCAAAGGTTCATCCGCAACCCAGGAGAGATCGACCTGCCCGGAGGATGAGGCGTGCTCAGTACCGTCCCTGACACTCCCATCCCTAACAGGTAGACGAGTGATGGCCGCATCTTCAGTCGAGGACCCGGAGTCTTCCCCCCTCGGTCGTAAACGCCCGGTAGCACCTGAAACGCAGACAGAAAGAGTGAATTCGACGTCATATCAAATCCACTCTTCCACCGCAGGTCAAGTGAAAGGGCGTAGCAGCAACGGACACTAATTGTGTTCGACGCGAAGATACGCACGTTCTTAAGAGACCGGGCAGAAAGTTCATACAGCTTATGCAAATATTGCCCGACATATGTAATTTCTGCCCGGGACAGTATAACCCTAACCCTATTTTCTACCATCTATAATCCATCTACAGTCCATTTTACTATTCCTAAGTCAAATCTAACCACATACTACGAATATAACATACATTTGTAGACATTTGACACAAACAGAAGGGAAAATGATGGATTACGGAAGCAAAGTGGTACCTGACATATAGGAAGTTGAGAAAGAGACGGTGGCGCACGGGCGGAGACGGTGGTTCAGGCAACAAGACGGGCTGAGGCGGCGGTTCAGACGGCAAGGCGAGCAGACACGGGAGAAGTCTTCAGAACTTCCGGTGAACGTAGGAGCGAAAAAGTGAAAATGAAGTCACTCAACTTCCTTTTAAAGTCCCTGGCGCGTGGGCCAACGCGCTAGGTCATCATTGCCTACTGCCTACGCCGTCTTTGCACACAAAACGAAGCGACGCCATTAAGTCTGAGACGCGTCTACCCAAAAAAGAAACTGAAACGACGCCGAGCATCTGTCAGTCTCCCCGACTCATCAAGACGCCATATCCCCGTGTCGAGTCCTCGGCCGTTACGAGGAAGATGCGCACCCATCGATCACTTTCCATCCCCGACACTACCGTGGAAAGAGGAGCTCGCGAGCAAATCTATTATAACCTCCCATGCCGAACGACCGCGCCTCTCCCTCAACACGGGGAACCCCAGTTGCAATACAAGTCATCACTCTAACTCAGAGACTCGACTTGGGGGGCTCCTGTTCTGGATTGGGCCATGACGATATGCACGGCACGGCCCAATGCTCGTCGGGTACAGGCCCAAACGTCCGGGCACATGAATGCGTCGGGCAAGGGTTCGTCCATCCATGTCGAATGAACGTCACCTCGACAACTCTACTGCGTGTCAGGCAAGGAACGCGTCCCCCGCTCATTGATCTTCATCCACATATCACCTACCTATATCACGGGCACATGAGCCATGTCGGGTAGAACCACGTCTGCCACCTCATCTGGAACGTCACCCAACTCCCCTATACTATCTCCGTATGGATAGGGGCAGTTGGACCAGGGGATAGGCCTTTGGTCTAGGTCTTCACGCTTCTTACGCGTCCCCTGACAGCTCCTCCTTGGGCTTAGCTAAATCCAGCCCATTTGGAGCCTTGGCCCAGCGTTGGGGGCTCAATATAAATACCCTTTCATAGCAAAGGGTCAGGTATTCTAACTTACTCGAAAATAACCTTACTCTGTACCTCTTCTAACTTAAGCATTGGAGCACCTTGCAGGTACACCCCCCTCACTCACCTTACTCTCTGGCCCAGTCTTCAAATCCTTGGAAGACCCTCCTGATCAGGTAAGATCAGAATGTATTATCAAAAGTTGTTTGAAGGAATGTTTAGAGAACATATCAAACCAACACGATTGATTAATCTTATATCAAACAATCACATTAGTGTAAAGTTGTTTGAAGTTCAAAAAGAATATAGATTTTCTTTAAGATTCTCTTTAAAGATATGCTTTTGAATTTTTTTATTATAATTAGTAGTTTTTAGGCCTTTCTAAACGCATTAGTGTAATATTAAGAAGTAAATATTTGATCATCAACACCTTCATCCTCGACACCACCCTCAGCAGAAGGGTTAGCACCAATATCCACATTGATCGACAGCTCCTTGAACAACCTACTTTCCTTCGACTTCCCAGAGTAAGTCATTCCCAGTTTCCTTATATGGGAAAGAATCAGATAGAAGTTCATCACCTACAAATTAATCACCAATGTAAATTTCATAAGTTAAAGCAATTATAAAGGAACAATACAGTATAAGAAGTATAATGGAAAAAATAATTTTCTTATAAACGGGTACAACTTTATTATATTTTGAAAATAAATACGCATACTAACTTTAGACAACAAATATTAATCAAACCATAACTTATCTTTTTTTAAACAAAAAAATAAAGTAATTTTAACGGAATCATGAAATTACTCATCAAAATATTGATTATTAACGAGAACATGAAGTTACTCGTAAAAATATTGACTATTAACAAGAACATGAAATTACTGATCAAAATTTTGAATACTAACAAAATTTTAAATATTAATGGGAACGTGAAGTTACTGATCAAAATATTGAGTATTAACAGGAACCTGAAAATCCTGATCAAAATATTGAATATTAACTGAAACATGGAGTTAATGATCAAAATATTGAATATTAACGAAAAATGAAGTTACATATCAAATAATTGAATATTAATAGGAACATGAAGTAACTTATCAAAATTTTGAAGTTAACGGAAACATGAAGTTACTGATCAAAATTTTAAATATTAACGAAAATATAAAGCAATTGATCAAAATAATGAATATTAACGGGAACATGAAGTTACTGATCGAATTATTGAATATTAATGAGAACATAAAGTTACCGATAAAAATATTAAATATTAACGTGAACATGAAGTTATTGATCAAACTATTGAATATTAACAAGAACACGAAGTTACTAATCAAAATATTTGTACATTATATACCAAAAAAAATATTTGTACATTAATTATGCATTCAATTTTTTTTCTTCAATAATCTAACTGGTGACGTATCCGCGATCCACACCAGAACACATGTGGACGCATGGGTAAAAAATTAGTAACATGTAAACCCACGGGTAACCATTCTAAAATCAGTGTAAGTGCATGTGTTATTACATTTTGAGTGGTAAGAACTTGTCCTAAAGCATGGGTAACACACCAGTATCGTGTGAACGCACGAGAACAATTTTACATTAAAATATTTTTTTAAAAATTGTCAAAATATAAATAATATTTTGATTCAATTATTTTTATATACAAGATCAACTAATTAAAATACATTGTTGATTAAAATATAATTTTATAGGGCAAAAAATATTATTGTAAAAAGGGGAACAACTTTACTATTTTATTATCAAAACAAAAATAATATTTATATACAGAAAAAAAAGACATTGTTGATTAAATTATTTTTTATACGTATTACTATTTAAACTTATATTTACTATAACTCTAATATTTTAATATTTACATTTTTTTCATTCCCTAACTAGTGACATATCTGCGGTCCAACCAGAACCCATGCAGACACACGAGTTTCCCACTGGTTTGTGAATTACATTAGGTCATAGTTAAATGTGAGGAAACCGTCAATTGTTTACTAAATGCACAGGAGAACAACTTTCTTGTTTAACTTGTTTGAGTTATGTTTAATCTTGTATTTGTGTTGATTTGTATGATAGCTCATAGCACTAAAATAATCAAGGAATTTTTTTTTTTTTAGCATAACCACCTAACTAAAAGTAACTTACCTTATGAGTGAGCAAGAATTTGTTAACGGCCCCTTTGAGTCTTAGTGTCAGGATCCATCTTAGTGTTGGACTATGAAATTATGCATGAATAAGTAGTTCATCATGGATTCTGATTTTGTTTCTAAAGCCCTTGAACTATCAACCATATATTATGGTTGAAATTTTTCCTTGCCTTAAAATTTTTGGGAGTATTAAAGTCACGATGTTTGGTTGTATTCAATTTGGGGAGAAAATGATTGGTTTCTTAAAGGTTGGTTGCTATGAGGTTGGAAAAAAAAGTAGTTGAAAACGAAAGAAAAATGTGAAAACAAGAAAGAAGAGAAAAGAAAAGAAAAATAGTAAGATCAATGTTGTAGCAAATGTGCAAAGAGAAAATGGTGAATAATTCTTGATTGCTTAAAAATTTGAGAAGTAATTGATCTCATAGGATTAGGAAATTTTGTTTCAAAGGCCTTGAGATATGACCCTTCTTTGTTAAAGTAAGCCTCATTACAACCCTTGAAAGTCCTTTGTGATTTGTGCTTTTATACTTTCAATATGATTTTTTAGGTGAATTCATAATTTGATCGATGTTTGCGTGATTGTTGGTTGTGAGTTCAATCCCTCATGTTTGTTATTCATCTCTTGATTTTTGGATGAGTGTTAGGTGTGATTCACTTTTGAAAATTTGTTGCTTAAGAATGTTTGACATGTGTTTTATGCTTAGACTTTGTTTCATATTTGTTATGTCGTTTTAGTTTAGTGGTAAGAATTGTGTTGTTTGTACTTTTGATAATTAGACCATACATTTGTTTCCCTTTGTAAAAGCTTGTTTGATCATGATTCTTGATAATTGCTCTTGTTTCTTTATGTTTGTTTGATTCTTGTTTGAGGACAAACAAGTTTAAGTTGGGGAAAATTTTATGACTGACAAATTGTGTTAAATATATGTGTTGTTTGTTGGCACTTATTGGCTTGATTCATTGGTTTTGTAGTGAAAACATTTACTTTAGTGTGAATATGTAATAATTTAGTATTATAGTGTAGTTTTATGTAAATATCGCTTAATTGATCATTTTGATCTCTTTTTGTAGGTTTTTATGCATAATTGAAGCATTAGAATCAATGTCAAAAGCATGTTATATAGTCATTATAATATATATCATTGAATAAGCTTTCCAACGCTTCTAATTGTGCGTCAATCTGAGTTACGGTTCACAAGTTATGGCAAAAACAAATTATGGTTTGTATATGTTTTCTGACCCACTCTATAGTGGCTTAGCAGTAGCACCGTCTGGGCTGATTTTGGGGCTTAGCATGGTCTGTATTTATTTAATGGTTTAACACCGTCCATTTTTACAGCTTTATATTTATATAGTTTTTCTTAGATATTTTGTATCCAACTTTATCTCTTCATTCCAAACATATTTTAGAGAGAGAAGTCCAAATCCAAGCAAATTGAAGCTTGATCTTTGAGTAAGTGCTTCGATCTCTTGTTGGAGTTGGATGTATCTATAGATACCTTATGTATTTCTTATAATCTTTGTATTGTGAACTAGTTTTGATTCAATATTGATGTTGTCTTTGATTTCATATTTATGGGTTTGAGTGTGTATTGGGAAATCTCTTTCAAATCCTAGATCTAAGACATTCATCTATCAATGAACAAACTCAAGACATATATTTGTGAGTTGATATCACTAGTATCAAGCTTGTATATTATTGTGTTTATTGTTAGCATGAGACATCATCTAGTGATTAATACGGTAAAGCCCATGATAATGCTTTAGACATAAACGATATTGTAAGGATGCGTGATAATAGAGATGAGGAACTATGTTCACATATATAAATTAGTTGAATACATGTTAAAAAGAGTTAATCGTGTGTACGTATTATGATCATGACATTGTATATGAATTAGTCAATGATTTGATATGGATGTTATCCTTGTTTACTTGTTTACACATTGATTTGAACAACTATAGAGATATACTCTCCAGATTTGGATATAGGATAGGCATCTGTTAGGTTCTGAACTATAGAGATATATTGAGATCTAGCATTCATGTGAGTATCAGTCCTTAATACTCTATGTTGTTGAGTTACGTGATACATCACCGATGAGATAATACTGTTATTCTCTCGACTGTGTGTTAGACATAACCTCTGTTGTGGGTGATATATGATAGTATTAGACGAACGATTGATTTTTATATGACTGGTCAGAAGAATGCATGTGTTATCGATTGATGAAATCCAAATTTCAACAAGGCTCCATTTATTTTAAGTCTTTACTTTATATGTTTCTACTTTATATTTTCCATTTTTATCTATTGTACCTTTACTCTTACAACTAATTTGTTACAACAAACTTAGAAACGAATAAATTGTTGAACGAAATTTGATCCCTAGCACCGACCCTTGTGGAGATGACAAATTCCAAAATTCTTCCAAACTTAACTTTTACTTGCAGCTTTATCGCATTCAACAATGCATAAAGGCTATCTATGTCAAGAAAACAATATTACTACAGTGAAAGTGCTTCACCCACAAAGAACAGGTTTTTTAAAGAGTTTCTTTGTAGAGTGTGAGGCTATGAAGAACTCAAGGCATATAAATCTTATTAAGTTATTCACATCATGCTCTAGTGTTGTTAAGCTGTAAGTATTTAAGTAACAAAAGCCTAGAAGATTGGATTAAAGAGAGGAGAAATCATGGAAATGGAAATGGTTTGAACCTTATGGAGAGACTAACAATGGAAAATAGCTTATGGAGGAGGTGGTTGTGATGATGTTGTATTCTATTGTCCCACATCGGTTGGATAACATGTACATTTGATGTTTATAAAGCTGAAACACAATGTAACATATGTAAAGTTTGTTGGATGGACAATGGACTTATGTGTGTTTTTGGAATGGGCCCAAGTAAAATAATTTATAAAAAAAAATAAAACAAAAATTTAAAAGATAAAAAAATAAGTAAGTAAATATAATATATAAAAAAAATTAAAAAATGTATTTCACCGTTCTAGGTTGGATTTGTTCCTGGTCGCTCCATCCATGAGAATATTATTATTGCCAAAGAGAGTATGCACATTATCCACAAGAAGAAGGGTGAGAAGGGTATGTTCGCAATCAAGATTGACTTGTCCAAAGCATACATATGGGAGTGCATTTGGAAATCCCTTAAGGAAGCTAATATATCTGATGAGTTTAATCAAGCTTATTATGCACGCGGTTATGAGTATGAAATTGAATGTGAATTGGCATGGTGCCTGTGGAGAGTTTTTATGCCCTCATCGTGGGTTACGCCAAGGGGACCCAATTTCACCCTATCTATCTGTGCTTTGCATGGAGAATTGTCACATATTATTGAGCATGAGGTCACCAAATGGGAGTTGGAAATTTGGTGGTCTTGGAATCAAAGATCTTCGAAGTATGGAGGTAGCTTGTATCATGAAATTCAGCTGGAAGTTAATCAATAATTCTGAGGGCCTTTGGTGTAAGGTTTTGAAAGGTATCTACAAGGAAATTGATGTATCTGGTGAGGCATGGCCAATGGACTATTAGTAATGGAAACGTAATGGATGTTTGTGAGGATAACTGGATAGAAAAAGACTTTTATATTCGAGATCAGATTTGTGATATTCCGGATAATATGGTTAATACCAAGGTGAGGGATATTTTGAATGTTGATGGTGATTGGGATTGACCAACTCTCCATTAGTTGATACCTAGTGATATTTTGAGCAAGATTATAGATATTAAACTGCATATTATTAACACAGATGTTGAGGACAGACTGTTGTTGGAAGATGTGACTTTCGCTAATATATTAGTGAAGCTTTTTTACGAGCTATATATGGAGCATAAGCATCTTGTTCTTGATCGTGATTGGAAGGCTATTTGGAAGTTGAAAGTTCCATAGAGAGTGAGAAATTCTATTTGGCTCTTGAAGCACGACAGGTTGATGACGAATTTGAATAAGAATGTTCGAGGGTTAGGATTTGCTGCTTGTAGGTTATGTGGCCATGCAGTGGCAACAACGTTACATGTTGTGCGTGACTGCCCAAAAGCTAAGGAAGTGTGGGTATATCAAAGTGCCACTTGAAGCTTATCAAGAATTCTTTAGCCTTGATTTGGAGAAGTAGATAACTATGAACATAAATTACAAATCCAAGAAGGAAGGTGGATGGAATAATCTTTGGGCAATGGCTTGTCATACCTAGTGTGGAGAATTTTGTTAGGCCTTGGAATCCTAGTGTGCTTGTGTCCGATCGGGTGAAAGATTATGAAAAAACTTTGGTTTTTAATAACAAGGTTGTGGGTAGAAGTAAGGAGGTTTATCTTGTTAAGTATTTATCTCCTAAGTTGGGAATGATGAAACTTAATGCGGATGGAGCTTGCATTGAAGGTGTTTCTGCAGGGTGTGAGAGCTTAATTAGAGATGAAAAGGGTTGCTGGTTGGGTGGATTTGCCAAGAATGTAAGGATTTGTAGTAGCTATTTGGTGGAGTTATGGGGTATCCTCCAAGGATTGATGTATACTTTTTTAGACTTGGGGTTCAGGAGAATCGAAGTTAATATTGATTCCTCAGAGATCGTTATGGATCTTAATCAAGGTCGAGCTAGTAGAATTGAAGGATTTGAGATGCTTAGGAAGATTGAGAGCCTTTTAAAGAAGTGAATTAGTGTGTTGATGCCTTGACTAAAATCAGATGCAAATTGTCTACGGAATTGTCTTATTTCTCTATTGTTCCGAGTTTTATTTAACATTTGCTCGTGGAGGATAATTTTGTAGATTTCACCTTTAAAAATATATTTTTGTAATTTGCTTTTTCTTGGACCTTTTGACCCTCGTCCTTATAAAAAAAAAATTTAAACTAAGGGTCAGTTTGTTTTAGCTTAAAAAAATGGATTTTTTTTCTTTGTATTTTTGAAAATTCATTTTTAAAAATATTACAATTTTTTCAATATTTATTTTTTCTAAATTGGAAGACTAATTTTGACATCGAAAAATATAAATATACATTATTGAAGATAAAAACATAGTCGGTTGAAAAAAGTTATATCTCAAAAATAATTTTTATGAAAAGCTATTTGAAATAGCTTTAAAATTAAGTGATTTTTTTGAAATTTTGATAGCCAATTTTTATTTGATAAAATGATGAAATATCTAAAATAATATTTTAATAATAATTATTACAACAAAATTTTCATTTAAAGCTTTTATGAGAAATTTTTTAAAAATTTATTTTTCACAAAATTATATTACACTAAAAAATTTATTTTAATAAAAAAATTCAAAACAAACAGTTAATAAATCTCATTTGGAGCCCTCCTCTCAATGGTTGGATTAAAGTCAACGTCGACGGAGCATCCTGTGGTGTTCCGCTAAAAGCGGCTTGTGAAGGAATTTTTAGAGATTATTTCGGGAACCACATTGGAAGTTTTTCTTGTAATTTAAGTTCTGTCAACGCTATTTTTGTTGAGATTATGGGAGCAATTTTGGCAATTGAGCATGCTAGTGTTCGTGGTTGGACAGATCTCTGATTAGAATCAGACTCTTGTTTAGTTGTGATGGTGTTCAATAAGCCATATGTTGTGCCCTGGAAAATCAGGAATATATGGGATAATTGTACGACTATTCTTGGTAACGGTAATTTTTTGGCTTCTCATATTTATAGGGAAGGTTAACATAGGTTTAGATATTTCTAACTTTATTTGGTGGAATGATGTACATCAGGATATAGAGCCGGATTTTTATAGAAACTGACTAGGATTACCTAATTTTAGAATCAGATAAGTTTGAGGTTTTGACTTTTCTCCCCCTCATTTTTGTATCTATTTTTTTTTTTTTTTTCATTTATTGATATCTCATGGGCTTAGGCTCAATTTATTTAAAAATAAAAAAAGTGATCGATGTAAAGCATATATACATCACGTTTCAACATAATAGCCACAAAATATTTGTGGCAATCAAAAAAGTTAATAGAAAATTTGATGAGATTACAAATTTAGTGTTATGGGCTCATGTTGGACTCAAGGTTTAGGCCTATTTGGATATTTGAAACAATTTGAGCATTTAATTTGGCACTCCATTACTTAATTAAATCTAGTATCTCCAGCTATTTCTTTATGCTCTTATTCATTTTTTTTAGGATTTTTTTAAAATTTAATCAATGAATTTTAGAAAAACAATTGAAGAAATAGCATAACCTTTTTTAAAAAAATTCCATAATTTTTTATTTTTTTTTTCATTTTAATTTTTTTTTTGAAATTTTCGTTAAACTATCATACTTTTCAAAATTTCCAGTAAATTACGACACTTTTCAAAATTTTCGATAGTATTACATTTTTTTATTTATTTAATATGAACTATCAAAATTTTAAAAAATTCGAAAAAAATAAAACAGATATCAAATTTATAAAAAAAATCCGATATGTTAATTTTTTTCAGAAAAACTAATATAAAATTCTAATTGAAAATTTAAAAATAAACTACCAAAAATTTGTAATTGAAAATTTAAAATAAACTACCAAAAATTTCATTCGCTCAAATTTATTCATAAAAAGTTTAGGAATTATAAACATATGTGGGGTGTCAAATAGGGGGTGACAACAAGTTAAATGTTCGACCAATTTACATCTATTGTTCTTTGTCTAGATTTTATCGATTTTTTTATGCTAAAAACTTGCATTTACTGTACACTCGACAAAAGAGTCGGTAGAAGAAAAAAAGTTACAGGTGACATTTTATTCGATACATGATTGATTAAATATTCTCAATTCAATTTGTATAAAAAAATAAAAATCTTTAGGCAAATTTTAGTAAAAATATTTGCAAGTTATTTACATGTTTATACAAAACTCAAACAATCAATTATTTGATTGAACACGAATTTTCATAAAATTTGCAAAGTTACTACAAAGTTTTCAATTATAACAAAATCCTTCATTTTGTGAAAATACCTCAATTATAATAAAATATTGCACATGCATATCTATCTATCTAATTGGTTTAGACCAACTTAGTCATTTCACTATCACTCCAGCCTAGAGTGAAAGGAAAACAATCAACCTTCAGAACATAAGTCTCTATCTCTCCTGTTGTGAAAATATATATAAATAAATATGTTCAATTTGTTTCTAGTATTGTACATTATATTTATTATTTATTCATGTCATGTAGTAATCAAACCATAATAACGCATGCAATAATATTACAATTTCCCTTTAAAGAATGACAATATGTCTCAGGAGTCATTGGGCCCTAGTGGACTGTTTTATTGGGCCTTATATAATCAGTGAATTTACGATCGACACGTGTCGTGTACTTCTTGTAAGAATATATTTTGATATATATAAGAAGAAGAAATAAATAATTGTATATTGATATTGTGGGTCATTGGTTGGTTGGCCCATCCTTCAGGCCTTCCCTGAAATAGAAAGAAAATAAATTCAGATAGGCCATCTGGGTCAGGAAGAAAATATAAATATTTATTTTTATAAAATTTAACAATTAAATTATAATTTAATGAAAATATATCAATAGTGTAAAAGAGTTTTACTCTATTAATTAATTAATTAATTATAGATGTTGGATGTTAAAAAGAGTTTGATTTTTATTTTAATCATCGATAATATATAGTAATTAATCTCATCAAATAAAACTCTAAATAATTTGTAAGAGAATTTAATTGAAATTGATTGCCAGTGTAAAAGGATTTTACACAATCAGTGAATTAAAGACGTTAGATGTCGATAGAAAATTAACTTTATTTTAACCACATAAAATAATTGTTTCGGACTGGACCAATGACTATGTATGGCCTAATCCACTCCTAGTTCTAGGATGATCCAATAGTCCGAATTCGGCCCATCAATACCAAAGCGACCAGCTTCCCCTCTACTCAGCAATCGAGGAAGTAGAATTGACCATTCGTCATGGTCGTTCTTCCCTGCTCTTCACGACTCTGCCTGACACCAGACAGAAGTCACCCAGACTCAGCCACAGACAACTCCTGCTCAGGTATGCCTCTGTCTGACGCGTATTATATCAGAGCAACCTGCTCAGTCCAATGACTAGTTTCTGGCAGTTACCTATTTTCAAGCGATCCATGATCCATACCCAAAATAAAGATTGTTGCCCACGCGTTGGGGGCATTATATAAACTCTTTCACATGAGAGGGTCAGGTATTCAATATTCACTCCAACAACGCTCTCTCTCGTACTTGCCCACTTTTGTGCTCGTTTTGTTAATTTAGCATCAAAGTGCCTTACAAGTAGACCTCTTCCTCTCCTCAACAATCCAGCATCCTCAACGCAATCCGTGGCCACTCAAAGTTCTGATTAGGTAGAAAGATCAGTGGCGCCGTCTGTGGGAACCTAGCTCCCCCATCTTTTCTTCTCATATTTTAAAGACTAAAGCAACAAATCAAGATTCATCTCATGGCTACTCACGACGATACGTGGATTCTCGGATCACAACCAATGTTCTCGTTAAGCAGCGAGACTATAACACCCAATTTCTACCCGGCAATTAATAACAAATTCAAAGTTATAAAATTTCCAACAAACAATGGAATGCTACACTTTTGACTTAAACAACAACATACCTACATCTGATTAGTCTTTATAATACAAGACTTTCATTCTACTAACAACTCCACAACTTAATCAACTTAATTTAATTCAACTAACCACAACACAACTTAAATCAATTTTTCGACAACTTTGACACTTAATCAAACAACATAATACGGAAATATTTAATTAAATAATTAATTAAATAAACAGGGTGTTACAACTTTCCTCCACTTATGATATTTTCGTCCTCGAAAATCTTATCTTGATCAAACAACTCGGGATAAGATTCCCGCATCTTGCTTTCCAACTCCCGCGTCATACTTTCTCCGACAGCTCCCAACCAGACTACTTTCACCAACGTAATCTCTTTGCCTCTTAGAGTCTTCATTTCATGATATGCGACCTGTACATGCATCGTCTCTACAGTAAGATTATCTTGTACTTGAACATCATTTATACAAATCACATTAGACGGATCTGAAATGTACTTCTGAAGTTGCGATACGTGAAACACATCATGCAAATTTGAAAGATTAGGCGATAAAGCCACTCTATAAGCAACATTTCCAACTCTGTCTAAAATCTTATATGGACCAATAAAATGAGGAGTGAGCTTCTTAGATTTCAATGTACGTCCAACACCGGTTATGGGTGTAACTCTAAAAAATACATGGCCACCAGCTTGAAATTCTAAATCTTTCCTTCACTTGTCATGATAACTTTTTTGCCTACTTTGGGAAGTTTTCATCTTATCTTGAGTTAACTTCACCTTCTCAGTAGTCTCTTGAACAATCTCAGGTCCAAGCACTACACTTTCTCCAGATTCATGCCAACATAAAGGAGTCATACATCTCCGACCATACAATGCTTCAAAAGGTGTCATTCTGATACTAGATTGGCAATTGTTATTATAAGTGAATTATATTAACGGAAGATAAGTATCTTACGAACCTCCGTGCTCAAGAACACATGCTCTCAATAAATCCTCTAGTGACTGAATAGTCCTCTCAGTCTGATCATCTTTCTGAGTATGATATGCCGAAATCAACCTCAACTTAGAACCCTACGCCTCTTGCAAACTCTTCCAAAAATCATAAGTTAACCTCGAATCTCTATCTGACACAATACACAAAGGAACACCATGCAGCTTAACAATCAAGCTAGTATAAATCTCCGCTAACTTAGGTATTGGAAAACTGATGTTAATAGGAATAAAATGAGCTGACTTCGTAAGCCTATCAATAATCACCCAAATCGAATCATGTCCTCTTGAAGTATTAGGCAATCCCATCACAAATTTGATTAAAGTTGGGTTCTTGATAAACTTAGGGTAAGACAAATATGGATTTAACCAAGGTCGTAGAAATTCTTGAAGAACAATGAAATCAACTGAGAAAGAAGCTGGAAGAGAAACCTAAAGCTGAGGTCAGAAGATTGTCTTCAATAAAAATAGAAGAGACTTTTCTAGAATATTTAATGAAAGATGGAAGGGAAAAGGATCAAAATGTCTTGAATGTCAAGGATTTGGACATATTAAAACTCAGTGCCCTACTTTTCTCAAGAAAAATAAGAGAGGTATGATTGTCTCATGGTCAGAAGATGATTCTTTCAGCGATGAAGAATTGGCTAAGAAAGAAGAAGCTCTAGCTGGAGTTTACAATATTGATAAGAAAAACATCAATGAAAATTTCACTCCAAGTGAAATCAATGCCAAAATGACTGAAATATGTGATTTAGGGTTAGATCAACAACAATTGATCAGACAGTTGCTTGAAGAAAGATCTATGTATCTAAATACTATTGAAGATTTGGAAGATAAAGTTGACTTGCTCTATTCTGAGTTAGACAACAGTCTCTACAATAGCTCTACTGAGTCTTCTTATTATAACAGTCATGATGAAAGAAGTCCTATATTCAATAGATATCAAAAGGGATCAGGATTTTGCAAAAGGAGAAAGTCCTACAAAATATCTCAACATTATAAAGGAAATCAGAAGAAAAATTCTGGAAGAAAGAATTGGAGATGTCATTATTGTGGTAAGGATGGGCACTTAAAACCCTACTACTATAAGATATATGGCTATCCAATGAATGAAGGTCAATTTAGTAGAAACAAGGGTTCAAACATATAGATACCTAGGAGAAATGATGTGTCCTTTGTTGGATACACTCGATATTCAGATAATGAGGATTGGTATTTTGATAGTTGTTGTTCCAATCATATGACAAATATAAATAGACTTATGTCTGATTTCATACCATGCTCATTTGGAGGATAGGTTAGGTATGGTGATGGCTCAAAAGGAAGAATCAGGGGAGTTGGAAGGATTACTCATCCAGATCAGCCAAGGCTTGACAAAGTAATGTTGGTAAATGGATTAACTATTAACTTGATCAGTATCAATCAGCTATGTGATCAAGGATTTAAGGTTATATTCACAAAAGATGAACGCTTTATGATTAATGATAAAGGAACGACTATTATGAGAGGAGTTCAGGCTAAGAATGATTGTTATCGATGGACTTCCACAAATGCTGTAGAATTTCTCAAGATACTTAGTGGAGATGATCTGAGAAGGATTAGACAAAAAAGTGAAGATACTGCTAAAAGTATTTCTAGGATAAGAAGAAGTGAGAGAAGCTATAAAGTATACTTTTGTAAGGATCAATTCACAGATGAGTAAACCACTAAAGGAGGGATCAAAGAAAATACTAGGAAAACAGGCTCACAAAGGAGAAGACATGGATTGAATCTCTAAATATAAACAAGTTAATTAAATATGTCTTGACATATCTATGTGTCATCACCTTTAAGTCATTAATGAGTCTTCAAAATCACAAGGACATTTTGAGGTTCTTACAAAAATGAGGGAACCAACATAAAAGTGAGAAATTTCGAGCAATCTTTCAAACTTAAAAGTTTACCCTAACTAGTCAATCCAAAAAACTGCTAATATCCCAGAAGGAATTAATATCACAAACATGTCTCAATATCTCTCTACTGGAAAGGGTTCTGAAGAAGAGGTAGACGTATTCTCAATCCATGGCAGAAAATCCCCCATCAATGCGGTTCCGCTGAATATGATTCCAGGACCTGATTTTGTTCCTCAAAAGGATGAAAAACTTGTTAAAAGAATGAAGACTTGTCTCGTCAGGTAATATTTCTAACATATCAAAAGCCTTTTTCAAAACCTAAGTCTGTAAGTAAGAAATCTAGAGAGCATAATAAGATTTCTGAAATCGTTAGAAAAACCCTAAAATACTTAGAAGATGGAGAGAATGCCAATATAGATCATGTTGTTGGGGTATCTAGTGCTAATGTTAGAACATATGAGGAGAAATTAAATCTCAAAAGTAATGAATGTGAGATTGGTGTCAACCAGGTATCAAAGGATGAAGTTCTGTTAAAAAATTTAAAACTAATCATAAGTAAGAAACTGCAGAAGACTGGTTCCTTGGTTACTAAGGTAAACAAAAAGAAAACTATGGTTGGTCCTGTCAAAGGATGGAGTAAAGTAGTACCTCCAACTGAAAACAGAAAATGTGTATCTACTTCAGAATCTAAAGATGTTTTCGAAGAAGATGTTCAGGACATCACAAAAAGGAAAAATTATGTGACAAGAAAACACTCAAAGACCATTGTATCTATAGATTATAGTGAGAAGAGAAAGTATGTCGAGTGTAGAAGAGTAAGAGTGGAAAGAGAGATTGGTTAGAAAATTATTGACTGCAGGGAAATTATGAAGCTCATTGAGGAAACTGGTCTCATGAAAACAATCACAAATCTTGGAAACTATTATGAGAAGCTGGTTAAGGATTTTGTTGTTAACATTACTGAAGGAAATAAGGACAAAAGAGTCCTGGAGATTAATGTTAGAGGAAAATGTGTCTGAATGTCACCTGATGTGATAAACAAGTTCTTGGAAAGAAGAGAGGGCTCTTATGCAAAATTTGTTTACTCTAATAATCAAATATGGAAAGAAATTATTGGGAATATTATTCACAAATGGCCTGCTAAATGATTGTCAACAAGATATCTGAGTGTGACGTGAGAAATATTGCACAGAATTGGTACAATAAACTGGGCTGCAACCAATCACACTTCCACCATCAATTCATCTCTTTCATAATTCATATATAATATTGGAACAAAGTGTGATTTTGACTATGGTAAGCATATTTTTTAATAGATTGTCAAGCAAGCATCTTCAACTGCTGTAAAAAAGCCTATTTGTTTTCCTACCCTGATCTGTGTTATAATTCTTGCTCAACATCTGACAATTCTTGAGGTTGAGGAGAAAATAATGAAGCGAAAATCCTTGTTAACTATACATCATAAACTATTTGAGGGAAACCATATCAAGGACATTTCCAAATCATCAGCTTCTTCATCTGATTCTAAAACCAGACAACTTGAACCTATTGCTAGTTTGGAGGAACCTACCAAAGAGCTATATGCCTATTCCATGAGATACGATGGCTTTTGTAAATTTTGGTGTTCACTGGTGTTTTTCCGTCGAACAACCGTTGGTTTCTAATCTAATGTTAGATCAGTTTACTTGCAGGATCAACCATATAAATCCTAGGACATAAGTGCTTTGGTCGAAAGTGATGATTTAGACATCTTATGTTGTTTTACTCTTACTAAGGTTTTTATTATGTTTATATGATTCTACAAAACTAAGAATAAAAATAAGGTTTCTCTACTAAAACGTGAACTAAGTAAATTCTGGTAATGTAAAAGGATAAATGGCAAGGGGAAGTAAAGGTTGACAAAAGTCAAAAAAAACTTGTAAATTGCAGGAATCATAAAAATGCAAGAATGTTAAATAACATGAAATTTTATTAAACTGAATAAAAATGGTGTTTCACACGTACATTTTTCCAGAAATCAAATTATTTTCTCTCACACGGGTACTTTGAGTAATTTTTAAACAGGAATTTGTAAACAATATCACACACACAAATCTAACAAGACTTGCTCTATTTATACACAACTAAATAACTGCCTCTAATAGACAGATCCTACAATTTTAACACTTGGCCTTCGACATGTCTTTTTCTATCAAACGCTTCCACATGTCCCTTCTGCAAAACGTCTTTCATCTTTGAATTTCAAATTTCAGCACCTACGTCGAAACGACACGCCTCCTCAAAGCTGTCGAACCCGTCGAAGACCAGCCTTTGCCACTTTTAACTAACCTCATTGAAGTTGTCGAAACATCTTCACTTCCTATCTTTGTCGAAGACGTTGAAAATGTCCTTCACATTTCTTTAGTCGAACTTAACCCCTGAACACTTTTTTATTCCCTGATCGAAATGCTATTTTGGATTCTGATTTCATGGCATCGAAAAATCCCTGTCTACATCTGGGCAAACTACTTCGCGCATGTTCTTGCCCAAGGTATTCTTGGTGCCTTTTTCAAATATTTTAATTTTTTAATTTTATTCATTTTGTTTAATTGATTCAAAAATTAATAACTTTATGATTCTTTTGATTTTTTTGAATGATTCTTTTTTCATTAATTCACATAAATGTTTAAATATTTTATTCCATAAAAAAATTCCAAAAAAATATATTTTTAAATATATTTTGTATTTTTTCAAATAATTAATTTTTATTTGTTTTTACACATTTTAAAATAATTTTTTCTCTTGATTTTTCAAACACAAATGAATCTCAAGATATTTTATGGATAAAATATGAATTTTCAAACCTTGATCTAAGAATTTTTCTTGTTTCTCCTTAGTGTTTAAAATTTATCTAATATTTTAATATTTTATTTCAAAATAAATATTCATAAATTAGGGTTTTGACTTTCATACCCTCAAATTGACTTTTGTAACACTCTTGAGCCTCTATTAGAGTGTAAGACTCATCCCTTTTTGAAAAATGAACCAGTAGGGTTCATCTGCTCCATTTTCAAAAACTCGGCGCGATCTTTTTTTTCACCACATTAAGTTTTCATCTGTAAATCTTCTTCTGTGAATATATTTATACATAACCACATATTTTATAAAATGAATTGTCAAAATGTGTCATGAGGAATCCTTTGTGTTTAGGACTCATTCTTTTTTTTTAACTTTCTCCAATCTTTTTTAAAACTTCGTCATGCTTCCGTATATATATCTTGAACCCACCAACTGTTTCTTAAATAGTTCTCAAACTTTTATACAGAGATTATGAGCATTTGTTTACAAATCTCATCTACTTTACTTTTTTCATCGTTATGACTAAAGATCTAATACACCAGCAACTAGACTGGGCTTCACTTCGGTGAACTGCTTTCTAGGATGTAGTCATCTTTTCAGCACCCAAGTCCTACTCTGTGTATGAAATCATCATATAATTAATCAACAAAACAAATTCCATATGCATCCTTATGTTTAAGCCCTATTTTTGGCTCATGAGCCATCTTTTCTCTTTCTAACTTCTCACTGTTTTCTTAAACTGTTGTGCTTTCTTAGAATAGAATTGTTTGCCAAAGTTATCTTTCTTCACCTCATATTAAAGCATAGATAATAAAGTACTTCTTAATGACAAAGAGAATATAATGTAAAACACATATGTAATCTTTCTCCCTCGGGATTTTGGGCCTCTGCTTCCCAGTGTAACCCACAACTTCATTCTTAATAAAACAACTTAAGAATATTCAAAACATAGAAATTACATGCTAAAAACTGTTAAACGCATTCACTGACTCTTTTATTTGTCTGCATGCATCTTTATTGTTTATATTTGCATCTCTGCTAGAATTTAAGCATTCGGGTTACTGTCACCAGATCTAATCTTTGAATAACTTGAACAAAAACTAGGGCAAAACATAGCCTCCTCTTGTGCTCATTCAAAGACCCTCAGACCTCCTAAAGTTTCTTCTCTCAGGCTTAGATATTACTCAACCTCCTCTTGGGCTTTATCCAAGGACCCATGGGCCTCATACAAGTAACTTAGCCTCCTCTTGGGGTTAAACACAAGGACCCTCTTAGGCTTCCTAAAAGCATAGGAATAGGCCTTAGAATTAAATAAAATACAATAGTCTCTCTCTCCATGATGAATGACCAAGATAGCCTCCTCTTGAGATTTATACAATTGAATCTCCCCAGACCAAGGAATGTCTGATGACCTTTAAAACATTTATCAGACCAACAGACAAAAGACTTTTATTACAAAGTCAATCTTCAAACAAATATTTAGCATCTCATCTTAGGCTTTATATAATATACAAACAATCAAGTGTCAGTCTCTCACAAATAAGCTTCACACCTGGGCTTCCAAATCAGGACACAGATAAAACTTTCCCAATAGAGTTATTTTTTATCCTTTAGCTTCAACCTTGGGCTTCAATCAGGGCACATATAAATCAAATCTTCCCTCTTTAGAGATTACAAATTCTCTTTATTGAAAACCTATTAGCTTCAACCTTGGGCTTCAATCAAGGCACAAACAGTCAAACACTATACAGTCACTCAAAATCAGTCATAGTCTTGGACTTTAACTAAGCTAATTCTTTCATTACAGTCATAGTCTTGGACTTTAACTAAGCTAATTATTTCATTACAGTCATAGTCTTGGACTTTAACTAAGCTTATTCCTAACAGTCATAGTATTGGACTTTAACTAAGTTAATTTCCCACAACAAAAATCATAGTCTTGGACTCTAACTAATATAAACATGCAACCTTTCTTGAGATATGCAAATTAAGAAAACTCATTCAGCTTTCCTGAGCTATGCAATTCAGGTCAAACCATTCAGTCCTCCTTGAGCTATACAATTCAAGGTACCCATTCAGCCTTTCTTGAGCTATGCAAATTGTCGCTCCCACCTGATGACACCTGGTCAGAAGGGGTACAGACGCGAACGGTCGGCGAAAGGGAAAGAAAGGAAAAGAGTCGCCAGCTAGGCATTTTTATCCCGAAGGAAAGGTAATGCTGCATAAACCTAAGAAAAGATGGATAAGACGGTTGCGAACCAGAGAAACTGAGAAAGGGGGTTGGTTAAAATCTGGGAAGGTATTAGCACCCAGATTGTCCGTCGTACTCGACAGGATCCACACTTGAAAGATTTGTGTTTTAAAGGGGTAGTGTCAGTGCAATCTGTGTATCAAAGCTGGAAAAGAATGCAAGTGTCAGTGCAAAAGAAATGTGAAGTGAAATATGTGAAGTGTCAGTGTAAGGAGAGAGTGCAATGCTCAAGACTATGAGGCTTAAAGAATAATGTTGGAAGAGGGGGAAATATACAGAGACTTTTGTTCGATAACTGTTAAGTTATGCCTACGTATCCTCCCGTGGAATGAGGAAGTCAGAACACCGTAGTTCGACTCAAAGAGACTGAAAGATGAATTGACCTGTGAACTGCTTGCTTGTCTATGCTCAAGTGTATGACCTGTCTGGCTCAGGTGCTAACTGTCTTGCATTAGACGGAAGAAGCAAGTTCTCGTTTGTGAGTGAAGATAATGAGAAAAGAATCCCGAAGGAGACGATTATTGTTTGTTTTTGAGATTTCAATCTTTTATTGCTTTTGGGATTTGTCATAAGAAAATGAGCTTAAGCCTAAACCAAGGGTTAGTAAACTCATCCCATCCTCCCTCTGATTAGGGGTAATGAGAATACCTTAAGTGTGAAGTAAGCACCTCACACTTAATCACCATGATGTAGGATTAAGATCATTAACCTACTTATAATTATTTAGATGTTTTTGGAGTTTTTGTTTAGTTGTTAAGTAATGAGTTTAAGCCATAATCAAGGATTTAATGGACCCATTACACCATCCTAATAGAAGGATGATAGATGAGAACATTTAAGCTGAGAAAGGCTCCTCAACTTAATCCATGATTAGGGATTAACCTCATGACATAACAAGGCCTTTATTAGAGTGGATTTTAATTAATGGTAAGATTAAGAAGTGGATTTTATGGTTTATAAGACAACTTGAGGAGGACTTGTCCATTAACACTAGGGTTAGTCCTTCTTAACCAATTAAGGAAGAATTAGAACCCTAATGCAAGGCCCAAGTTACAAGTTTTGATGTCTTAGTGATTATTAGATGGATTGATTAAAGGATTTAAACACATTAAGGGTTTAACACTTAGGACTAAAGTTATAAACTCCATCCTAATAGAAGGATGCAGGCATAACCTTAATCACAAAGCCTTAAAACCTTTAAGGTTTAGTCCTTGATTATGAGATGAGAAGAGAAGACACAAAGATGACACAAAGGTAAATCTAATGGGGGACTAATAAAACTCTAATTGTTATCATGCTTTGGTGTTCCTAGGGTTTATGAGGCTTGCAAAAGATCTTCAGAGAAGCCACCAATGGAAGGAGCAGATGGAAGGAAAGGAAGCAGAAGAAACAAGTCAACTTACTTCACTTAAGAAGATAAGTTGCTTGAAGAAAGAAAGTGAGAAGGAGACATGAATGAGCAAGCTCACTCTAAGACAAATACAAAATGCAGAAATGATGCATAAGAGAGGTGAAAAGAGATTATGAGAAGTGAAGGAAAATTCACTTCTCAATGACTTACCACCTGAAAAGTTAGTAACAAGAGGTGAAATGAAATGAAAATGAGATGAATGCAATGATGCAAACCAAAGTCAGAAGCATAAAAATGATGTTAATAATGCTAAGAGATGATGCAAACACATGTCAAGAGTTGTGGATGATCATACAAGGATGGGGATGCAAATGAAGCATGTTTTGAACCATGAAAGTTCATGAAAGTTTATGAGATGGAATGAATGCATAACATGGAAAATGAATGATGCAATGATCAAACATGATTCTAATATGCCCTAAGATGTCTTAGAAGTTATGTGGGTGCACAAAATCTCATGGCAAGTTCATGTATGCAAGCAAATGAGAGATGAATGCAAATGAAAGCCAAAATTAGGGTTTATGCACAAGACACAAAGCAAAATTCAAAATCAGAAGCAAATGACATGAAAAAAATTGAAAATGGGATCAAAGGAACCTTAACCCTACATAAGTTCACTGCCCAAAGGATGGGACCTAACTCTTAACCTAATGGGAGCTATGATTTTCTCAAGTTGGCTAGGGTTTTAAGGCACTTCAAAAGGAAAAATGCACATCAAATTGAAAATGAAAGATAAATTCAAATCAATTTTACCCTAGAAACTACATGATATGAAGAATTCAATGCAAAAAGAACCAACATCAAACTCTTCATGGTTAGGCAGAATGAATTTTTCTAAGTTAGGACCAAAATATTGCCTTTTAAGAATTTTAATTCCAAAGAAAAATATCAAAGTAGGTCAAGAACCAAAAAGAAATTTGTTTGAAGAGTTTGATAATGTTTCTAAATGTATTAAAATGCAATGTGAATTTTTTTGTGATTTTTAGAAACTTAAATGCTATTTTAATTAATTAATTCTTATTAACTAATTAAAATGAACATTTAAATATTTTTAAAAATGCGAAAAATTATGCAAAAAATAAAATAAAAATTGTTTTTGGGTGTGGAAAAATATTTGAAATAAAAATGCAGAAGGAAATATTTTTATAATTTTTCTAAGTATTTTAAATTAAATGACAAAGAAAATGGGATTAAAATGAAATTTAAATTGATTTAAATGGGAAGTATGCTGATCTGAGGGCCAAGATTCAAACCTAGGGGGCGGGAGTTGACTACGCGCGTGATCTAGTGGCTGTAATTCAAACTGAATAAATCTCAATTAAATAATTAATTAATCCTGATTAACTTAATTAATTGGAAATTAGGGTTAAGTGGGACAATCTGAGCCATTGGACGCGCACGGGAAACGAAATCGTACGCTCTACATTCAAACCAAACCCTAATCCAGATTAAAACATTAATGACTCTCATGTGGCCGGAAATGACCTCCGGTCATCTTCTCCGGCCACCTCTCCCCTGAGATTTTTCTAAAATACTCCCTAGGCCAAATCAAATCCCCCAAATCTCCAGAAATGATCCCCAAACCCCATAGAACAAGAATCCAACATCATATTTCATTTATTTTTCATCAACAACAAGATTTGAACAAAAACCTAAAACTGAACAAAATTTCAGAACATGCATACACACTCAAAACCCAACCATTTTTCACCATTCAAGGTTCATTGTGATCAGTGGAACACACTCTACCATTCTATAACTAAAGAAACAAGTTCTGGAAAAAAGTTTCAAGAAGATACCTGAGATGGAGCTTTGCCAATGGAGCTGTTTGGGCCTTCTGCTTGATGCAAACAACCTTCTCTAACCTCCCTTGAGCTTCCTTAATGCTTTGCTGAAGTGTTTGTGCCCTTTCTTTGGAGTTCAGTGAAGCTCAGTTCAAGAGGGAAAAAAATCGTATTTGGTGTGTGGTGGCTTTTAGGGCAAAGTAAGGGGTGGTTTGTGATCAGTGATGGATTTGAAGATGAATGGTGGAAGAATTTTTAAGCTTTGATGTTTTTTGTTGAGAGTTTCGAATGAAAATGCATAAGAGGGATTTTTTGTGAACTATGGTGATGTTGTGGTTTCAGGCTTGCTTCTTGTGTGTTTTGAGTTCCATTTTGTCCACATATCAAGCTGTGATAGGTCTGTGGAGTTGGTGTGGGCTATGCTGATTGGTATGGCCTTCTTGCAAAAAAGTCAACAAAGTTGTACTTTGAGGTATGGGCTGGTTCAGGCCAAGGACAAAGGCATGTCTGGTGCAGCTGTGATCAAGGAGAACCATGGAAGTGAGATTGAGGCAAATCAGCAAGTGGATTGAAGTTTATGGGGGGTTTTGCAATTTCCATTAAGTTTGGCCCTTTCTTGATTTCTTCATGCACAAGTCATGAAACTTGGAAATTCTTGGGCCAATTCTGACTTTTAGGCATTGCATTATGTTTGTATGATGGTTAGAAGTCAATTTGAGGTCACAAAATGAATTGGCAAGGGGTTTTGCAAAAGTCCCTCTTTGGCACAAAAGTGAAAATTAAGTGATTTTATCCAACTTTGCAAGGCCATAACTTTTGTTCTAAAATGAATTAGATCAAGTTCTTGTACTTTTTGAAAAGGGAATGATCCATTCTACAACTTTCATGACCAAGAATTTTTCATTTGAAGCATTTTTGAATCAAAAAGAGGAGGTTGAAAAACTTTCCCAAAATGGCAAGTTTGCATTACAAGTCACTTTCCCAAAATGGCAACTTTGCAAATGGCTTGAAATTCTTCAATTTTGTGAACTTCTAACATCTTCTAAGATCAAATAAAGATCATACATATTCAAAATGATGGAGGAAACCCTTTGGTTGGATTATTGGGGGCCTCAGATGCCCTGATTTTGCACTGACTTGCTCAAGAAGTCATCTTTTGATAAGATGCCTTCCCCATTGAATTTCTTCATGAAAATTGGTATGCATGATCCTTATAACCTATAGAGACCAATAGAAACAAGAATGACCAAAAAAATTGGAGTTATGGCCTCTGAAACCAAAACCCTAATTTTAGGTCATCTGTGCAGTTAAGCTTGGCTCTACTGCTATGCCTTCCTCAGTTCTTGTGATTTTATGACTTTCTTGATCTTGGGAGGATATAATATGATGATTAAACATACATGGACCCTCTTGAGATGAATGAAGACCTTTGGAGTGGCTCAGATGGCTCAGGGATTGCTCAGATCACAAACCCTAGATGCATATGACTTTGAACCAATGTAGTGAAGCAAAAAATGCAATATGAGATGATATGATTAAATATATGCACATGAAAAGATCACAAGACATGGTGAAATGAGTGAGGGAAAATTTGGGGTGTTTACAGCTTCCCCTATTCAAACATGAGTTAGCTGTGTAGGATGTAAGCAACGGCTTAACAAGCAAACAAGATAACTTGTGGTTGAATACCAAAGACAGTCCAAAATTTGCACTCACTGAATGAAGAAGAAAATGGATATAGATTGCAAAAGGTAGTAAAGTATGATTATAAAGTGCGGGCGACGGAGGACGACCGTCGAGCAGAGGACGACTACTGGGGGTGAAGTAATGACGGGGACGACCGACATGCTGGGGAAATAGAGGGATCATGATGGGGACGACCATCAAGTAAATAAACAAGACTCTCTGGGGATTTAAGGTAGAGGCAATGATGGGGACGACCATCAGGTTGAGAAAAATGATGAGGGATGGTCATCAGCGGTGAAAGACGATCACCTAGCAGGGGACGGCTGCTCCGTTGGGGATAAGATGAGGGACGGTTATCTGTTGGTGAAGGACGATCACCTGGAAAAGTACGGTTGCCGAAAATATCACGACATAGGACGAATATAGGATAGAAAGAGTCGACGATGGGGACGACCATCGGATAAACATGATGAAGGACGATCATCAAGAGGTGAAGGACGATCACCTAGCAGGGTACGGCTGCTCTCGGGGTTTATCATGACATAGGACGAATGTCAGATAAAGATCAACGATGGGGACGGCCATCAGATAGAATGATGAAGGACGATCATCAGAAGGTGAAGGACGATCACCTAGCAGGGTACGGCTTCTTAAGTGTCACGACATAGGATGAATGTCGGATAAGAAGGTTCCAATAGTGGAGACTCCGCTGGAGGAATGATGAAGGACAATCATCAAAAAGGTGAAGGACGATCACCTGGCAGGGTACGGCTGCCGAGAGTATCATGACACATGACGAATGTCAGATAGAAAATAAATTTTCTTTTACTAGCGATTCGCTGAGAACTCTTCTGGGGAATGGTAGACACAGACGAGTGTCTAAATTTAAGAAAGAAAAGGTATAAGTGTTTTGACACCGGGTGTAGGTTAAAGATGCAGGCGAGCATCCTTAAGACTCTGATATGGACGAGTATCGGTAGAAACAAACGCTGACGCATGTTCAGAGATGATGATAAGGACGAGTACCAACTGGTTAACAAAAGAACACAGACGAGTGTTGAATCTTGAGAAAGATGAGTGGTGTGTATAAGATACGAACGAGTATCTGTAATAAGTAAACATGAGTGAGACATAGACGAGCGTTCAACTTGCTGGGGAAAATATGACACAGGCGAGTATCATAAGAGAGAGTGTATAAGTTATGAACTTATTAATGAAAGAGATATCTTGATGCTCTGTGGGGATAAGATAACACGGACGGGTGTCGGAGGAAGTGTGTTATAAACAAGTGTTTAGGCAACTGTGCAGGGGATATGTGACACAGACGGGTGTCAGGAGAGTGTATAGATATATGTATTAGCCAGTGCAAAGAGAACACTTTGGCTTTTTGCTGGGGAAATGACACAGACGAGTGCCAAAAGGTGTTTGTTCCTGTATTTTTGGGAATGTAAAGAAGATGCTTCGATATTCTGTCGGGGAATCTTAGAGGCACTCTGTATATTGTTGGTAGTATGTCAATATTCACGGGTGACTGATTCCAAACATGGCTTGTGATTATGCAATACGTTTGATTTTTGCCGTAATGCTCCGTATTAAACGGAATGCTACGCTCTGGGGGAAGATATGATGCGAATGCTATGTTTATGCAAAAGATACCGATCCAAGATTCGGATCCCGTTGCCATAGAGATTTTCTGACTGATCTAGCCTGAAAGTAACATCCCAGCTGGGGATGAGATCATTGGTAGATCTGGCATATATGACTACTTGGGGAAACAAGTCAATGATAGACCTATCTTATTGGTGAGAGACCCAGCTGGGGTCTGTGGATGCTTTCGTCACTTTGTTGTGAGATCTTCAGATATTGCTCTTCTGGATAGAGGTTGATGTTGGATTTATTAATTCAGCGTCACCCTTAGGGATTCGATGGGCTTAACATCCCAACCCATGGCGCTTAATAGGCGCAGCCCCTTGAAAGACTCTATACTATAAGGAAATAAAGTTGTGTCTTCACTAACAGCAATTGCTTTTAGTGCAGTGGTAAGCGCTTGATCCTACAAGTGGTATCAGAGCCAAGTCATGGGTTCGAATCCCCCCGGCTGACACTGGGGGGGGGGGATTGTTGGATTTATTAATTCAGCGTCACCCTTAGGGATTCGGTGGGCTTAACATCCCAACCCATGGCGCTTAATAGGCGCAGCCCCTTGAAAGACTCTATACTATAAGGAAATAAAGTTGCGCCTTCACTAACAGCAATTGCTTTTAGTGCAGCGGTAAGCGCTTGATCCTACAGTTGAGACTCTGCGGGGAGATGGTTCCCTGTCTAACATTGGGCTTGGGAGGAAAAGATCACTGAACGATCTTCCTAAAGTCCTGTAGGGATCCTGCTGGGGAGAAGCATCTCAGGCGCTACTTGGAAGATGTGATGAGTAAGTACTGATTTGGCAGCTTGCTGGGGAGAAGCTTTCATGCCCCATGTTGCACTTTGAACACCTGCAATCCTGTTATGACAAAGAAACGTACAAGTATCCCGAGGTATCCCCTATTGGATTCCATCAGAGGAATTTAGACACTCTTGGAAGCAAATATATTTCCTGCAAGCAAGTAGTAAGAAAAGGCGCATCTGTATTTATGCAACTATTATATTAAGGACATCGGACATTTTTGCAAATGAAAATGTACGAGACGAAATGTGACTGGAAATCTGATTTTATTAATTTGCGTGCCCTGAATTGGCAAGTACAGTCAAAGGAACAGATCCCCTGAAATGAGGAGATTGTTACAAAATTGAGAAACAAAAAGGATGCTGGCAATGTTGATGACGCTTCAGTGTGCTTCCCTTTTGCTATGACTTATATGACATTGACGTTCTTCTCATCTTGCTTTTGAAGAAGGCTGATTCTGACCGATGCTTGAATCCTTTGACGCTTGCCATGTCGCAAGTGATACAGACGAATTCAGAATGCAGTTGTTCGCTTGTTCCCTGATTTTGCGTGGATCGCCCTTTTCGGGTTTTTAATCCACCGGGATACCCTTTTTTGCCTGAGTTGTCCAATCGGCTTTTCAACTCAGCAGGTGTACATTTTTTATATTTTATTTTCCCTTATTTTTGCCCGAGTCTTTTATTCTGTTTTTTTTTTGACTCGCCGGGATGGCCTATTTTTGCCTGGACTTACATTCTGTTTTTATGTCCAGCGGGTCATTTTATGCGAAGTATTTTTTAACTGCATCTGAATTCACAGGGGACAGGAAGTCTTCACCATCCATAGTACTGAGCATCAGCGCTCCACCAGAGAAAACTTTCTTTACTATGAATGGACCATCATAATTTGGCGTCCACTTGCCCCTATGGTCTGTATGAGGAGGAAGGAGTCTTTTCAGCACAAGATCTCCTACTTGGTACTCTCGAAGTCTGACTTTCTGATCAAAGGCTTTCTTCATTCTCTTATGATACAACTATCCATGACAAATCGCAGCTAATCTCTTCTCTTCAACCAGATTCAGTTGTTCATATCGGGATCGGACCCATTCTGCTTCGTTTAACTTAACATCCATCAACACCCGTAAAGAGGGTAATTCAACTTCAACAGGTAGGACTGCCTCCATACCATACACAAGCTGATACGGTGTTGCCCCAGTGGATGTTCTGATTGATGTACGGTACCCATGCAAGGCAAATGGTAGCATCTCATGCCAGTCTTTGTAGGTGACCACCATCTTCTGCACAATCTTCTTGATGTTCTTGTTAGCTGCCTCCACAGCGCCATTCATCTTTGGCCTGTAAGGTGAAGAATTGTGGTGTTGGATCTTGAAGTCCCGGCATAGTTCTGCCATCATTTTGTTGTTTAAATTGGAACCATTATCAGTAATGATCCTCTCGGGAACCCCATACCGACAGATGATGTCTCTCTTCAGGAATCGGGCTACCACTTGCCTGGTGACATTTGCATAGGAAGCTGCTTCGACCCACTTGGTGAAATAATCAATGGCTACCAGGATGAATCTGTGGCCATTTGAAGCAGTCGGTTCAATCTTGCCAATCATATCAATGCCCCACATGGCAAAGGGCCAGGGTGAAGACATCACATTCAGAGGATTTGGAGGCACATGCATTTTATCTGCATAAATCTGGCATTTATGACATTTTCTGGCGTAAGCACAACAGTCTGCATCCATTGTGATCCAGTAGTAGCCTGATCTTAACAACTTTTTAGCCATAGCATGCCCTCCAGCATGGGTACCAAAAGATCCTCTGTGCACCTCGTGCATCAACAAGTCCGCTTCTGTCTTATCAACACACCTGAGAAGTACCATATCAAAGTTCCTCTTATACAGGGAGCCATCAGCATTCAGGAAGAAACTACCAGCAAGCCTTCTTAATGTCTTCTTATCATTGGAAGATGCCCCAGGTGGGTATGTTTGATCCTCCAAGAAGCATTTGATGTCGTGAAACCAAGGCTTATCATCTTTAACAACATCTGCCGAGAATACGTATGTTGGCCTGTCAAGTCTGGATACTGAAATCCGAGGCACAAAGTTGGCAGCTTGAACTTTGATCATGGATGAAATAGTAGCCAGAGCATCTGCAAACTGATTTTCATCTCGAGGGATATACTCAAGCTTGACTGTTGTGAAGAAAGTCAATAACCTCCTTGTATAATCCCGATAAGGTATCAGATGATCCTGGTGGGTGTACCATTTGTCGTTGGTTTGATTAATTACCAGAGCTGAATCCCCGAACACAGTCAAAGTCTTGATCCTGAGGTCAATGGCTTCCTCAAGACCCATGATACAAGCTTCATATTCAGCTTCGTTGTTAGTGCAGTTAAAGGTGAGTTTTGCCCAGAAAGGCATGTGAACTCCCTTAGGTGTAATGAGTACTGCACCAACACCACGACCATTCATATTAACAGCCCCATCAAACATCATAGTCCATTCTTCTTCTGGGTCAGGCCCTTCAGTGTGAACGGGCTCTTCATGATCTTTTGCTTTTACGAACATGATGTCTTCATCGGGAAAGTCAAATCTCATAGGTTGGTAATCATCAATGGGTTGCTCGGCGAGATAATCAGATAATACACTGCCTTTGATGGCCTTTTGAGATGTGTACTGAATGTCATATTCTGTGAGGATCATTTGCCATCTTGCAACCCGTCTGGTAAGCGCTGGCTTCTCAAAAATGTACTTGACTGGGTCCATCTTTGAGATCAATAAAGTAGTGTGGGTCAACATATACTGCCTTAGTCGGCGAGCAGCCCACGCTAAAGCACAGCAAGTTTTCTCGAGCAGTGAATAAATTTGTTCACAGTCGGTAAACTTTTTGCTTAGGTAGTATATTGCATACTCTTTTCGACCAGACTCGTCATGCTGGCCCAGTACACACCCCATTGATTCTTCTAATACTGTCAAGTACATGATTAGAGGTCTTCCTTCAACTGGAGGCATAAGGATTGAAGGCTCTTGTAAGTATTCCTTGATTTTGTCAAAAGCCTTCTGGCAGTCTTCATTCCACATGACCGTTTGTTCTTTTCTTAACAGCTTGAACAAAGGCTCACAGGTTGCTGTAAGGTGAGATGTGAACCGTGAAATGTAGTTCAATCTACCTAGAAACCCTCGAACTTCTTTTTCAGTCTTCGGTGCAGGCATTTCTTGAATGGCTTTGACTTTGTCAGGGTCAACTTCAATTCCCTTCTCACTTACAATAAAACCCAGCAGCTTACCGGATCGCACCCCGAATGTGCACTTGTTGGGGTTTAGCTTCAGTTGGTACTTCCTCAGACGCTTAAATAGCTTCAACAGGTTCACCAGGTGGTCTTCTTCTGTAAGGGACTTGGCAATCATGTCATCCACATAACATTCAATTTCTTTATGGATCATGTCGTGGAATAATGTAACCATAGCACGTTGATAAGTGGCACCCGCATTCTTCAGTCCGAATGGCATCACCTTATAACAGAATGTGCCCCAGCGTGTGATAAAAGTTGTCTTCTCCATGTCTTCAGGTGACATCTTGATCTGATTATATCCTGAAAATCCATCCATGAAGGAGAACACCGAGAACTGAGCTGTATTATCAACCAATACATCAATGTGAGGTAATGGGAAGTCATCTTTCGAGCTTGCTTTGTTCAGATCCCAGTAATCCACACACATCCTCACCTTGCCATCCTTCTTTGGCACAGGTACAATATTAGCAACCCACGGCGGGTAACTGGTCACAGCAAGGAAACCGGCGTCCCACTGTTTTTGTACCTCTTCTTTTATCTTCATTGCCATATCCGGGCGAGTGCGGCGCAACTTCTGTTTTACTGGCGGACAGTCTTCTTTCAGAGGCAGCTTGTGCATAACAATATCGGTGTCCAACCATGGCATGTCCTGATAAGACCAAGCAAAAACATCTACATATTCCCGAAGCATGTCAATTAGTTGCTCTTTCACTGAATCTTGCAGGCAGGCCCCGATCTTGACTTCTTTCAAATCTTCTTCTGTACCAAGATTAACCGTTTTGACCTCCTCCTGATGAGGAGTGATAACCTTCTCCTCTTGTCTCAACAACCTAGCTAGCTCTTCAGGTAGCTCATAGTCTTCTTCAACCCCTTCATCAGCTCGATTGATTGGATTGTCAAAGTCATACGAAGTCATAGCAGTGTTGTTGTCAGTGCAGTCTGGAGGGCACTTTCTGCAAGGGTTTAGATTTGTTCGTTTTAGTGATCAATTTTATCTTAAAAAGTGAAAATGAAGTTCTTATTTTGAAAAACATTGCCATTTTATTTTTGTACAAAAAATGAAAAATGAAAAACAGTGAGCGGAAAAGAAAAGACTCATTTGCAAAAGATGTCCTGATATTCATTAATTGATCTTTGCACAAAATACAAGATGGCCTTATTACAAAATGAGTCCCGACACCTTGGGCAAGATGCAGGACTTGATGCATGCTTTAAAAACAGGAAATAATAATTACTCTACAGGAGTAACTCTTATAATTTCCTGGGAAGACCAGTTTGAGACATGGCTCCCCGGGATCCTTGGACGTATCCAGCTTTCCAGGTTGCGCTCGTCTTCTGACTCATCTTCCAAGCTATTCACAACATCCGGGGTGAGCATCCCCCACTAACAAACTTGGGCTCCGTTGCAGCCTCTGGTTGATCTTGTCGAGTTGGTTTGTAACCCAACCCGAATCGGTCCTCCTTCTTCTCCACGGGCAGCAACTTGCCCCAGCCTTGGGCGGTACCTTCCTCAACAACCTTCCGGGCTTGCTGATATGATGTAATGGAGGTCCCTAAGCACAACAGATGTTTCATTGATATTAAGGGCCTCAAACCCTTGGCTCATGGTTTCATGGATCTCTCCATCCATTTCAATGTATTTGAACGTAGCCAGCTGGCTAACAAAAATATCCTCCTCCCCACAAATGGTAATGACTTGGCCTTCCCACTCGAATTTTAACTTCTGGTGAAGGGTTGACGTCACGGCGCCAGCAGCGTGTATCCATGGTCTACCCAATAGACAGCTGTAGGCAGGCTGTATATTCATCACAAAGAAGGTCGTTTTGAAAACCTGTGGGCCAATCATTATAGGCAACTCTATCTCCCCTAGAACTGATCTTTTAGAACCGTCAAAGGCTCTCACTACCAAGTTACTTGGGCGTAGTGCCAATCCATCATACTCCAGCTTTACAAGGGCTTTCTTGGGCAGGACATTGAGGGATGACCCTGTGTCCACCAGTACGTGAGAAAGAACTGCACCTTGTTGTGATTGCGACCTTCTATTGTCAAATCATTGTTGGTAAATCATAGCCCATTACTAGCGTTGACATTTCCAACCACAGCCTCTAACTGATTAACGGTAATCTCCTCTGGCACATAAGCTGCGTGCAGGACTTTTAATAGTGCGTTCCGATGAGCCTCGGAGCACATTGTAATCACTTTTCTTTATGATCCTAATGAATTCATCAACCTCTTGATCAAAAGGAGTCTTTAAAGCTTCTTTGACAACTTATTCTTCTTGCACCATGCTCTTCCCTTTTGCCTTAGCAGCAACTTCTGTTTCGGCAATGGGTCTTGGAATTTGTGAGGCAAAGAGACGTCCGCTTCTAGTGAAGCCTCCGCCTCCCCCCACATTGCCAATCTGAGGTGAAGAAGTTGATGATTCTAAAGTGATTTTCTACCCCTCGCAGTACAGATCTGAGCCATAATGCCAAGGGATGGCACTATTGTTTTCGTAAGGAACTGGCCCTGGCACTGTGATAGTAACTGGACTGATAGCTGCTGCAGAGGGGACCACAATGGTGTGTGGATCATAGTATATGGTAACTGGTGTTCTGACAGGAGTAACATTTTGTTGTGAATTATTGGAAGGAACATTTGCGGGATCATAGTATATCGTAACCGTTGAGACGCTCTCATTAATGGTTGCTGATGTTGTAGAAAGTGTTGAAATTGTAGCAGGGACTGATGGAACAATAGGTGTTGTTGTTGTAGAAGGAATGGTAACTGAACTTGCATCCGTTGAAGTGATTGACTGAGCAGTTGTTGGAGTTGTAGTAGAATCCGTAGGAACAATGGTTGCTGACGTTGTCGGAGTATCTGTGATTGTTGATGAAGGAATTGTTGAAGTTGTAGGCGTTGTCGTCGTAATTTGAAGGATACCATCCTTAATAAGACCATCTATGCCGTTTCTCAGCCTCTCACACCCATTGACTGCAATATTGCAATATCCACAGCCGAGCTCACACCCGGGGAACATTTGGCATTCTAAAAGCTGAGCTTTGATTTCAACCAAAGGCGTTCGAATTTGTGCAACACTGGTGATTAAGGCAGATGGTTTGCCTTCCTCAATAGCATTAATCCTAGGCCCGTTGTGACTAGGCATTGGATTCCTAGTGACATTCAGAGGAGGTGCAAAGTTTAGAGCTTTTGAGTCCACCAGATCTTGGACTTTCATCTGTAGGGCCCGACATTTTTCAGTGTTATGCCCCGGTGCGTTTGAGTGGAATGCACACCTGGCATTTGCATCATAATTCTTTGGCATATTGGTGGGATCTGGAGGTGCCAATGTCCTTAATTCAACTAGGTTGAGTTTCAGGAGTTGTGGCAAGAGTGCAGCATACGGCATTGGAATTGGGTCAATCACCCTGTTTGCCTGTGATGGTCTTTGTTGGAAAGGACGTTGTTGCTGACTGTTGTTGTTGTTGTAGGCTCTCTGTTGCGGATAATGAACCTTTTGTTGATACTGTGGTTGTTGTTGTTGAGGATATGCTGGTTGTTGAGGAATCGGAGCTGGAATGGTAATTGCTGCTACTGACCGGTGTACATACTGAGGCCTGCCCCTGTTTGCATGAATGGAATTTGTTTCACCTGCCCTTCGAGGTCCCACAAAAGGCTTTCTGGGATTACTGGACGAACTCGCACCACTGTCGGAGATTTTGCCCATCTTTAAGAGGCTTTCAATCCTCTCACCAGCTATAACCACATCTGCAAAACTGGTAGAGGAGAAGGCAACCAATCTATCAATATAGGTTCCTTGCAAAGTATTCATGAACATGTCAGCCATTTCCCTCTCTGACATGGGTGGTTGGACAGCAGCAGCAAGTTGTCTCCACCTTTGGGCATATTCCCTGAAGCTTTCTCTGGAAGACTGGGACATTCCCATTAGGAGGGTTCTGTTGGGAGCCATGTCCAAGTTGTATTGATATTGTCGGATGAAGGCTTCAGCTAAGTCCTTCCAGCATCTAATGGTAGCTCTGGTCAAGTGTGAATACCACTCTCTTGAAGCCCTAGTCAGACTGTCTTCAAAGTAGAACATCCACAACTTTTCATCCATAGTATAAGCTTTAAGTCTTCCCAAGAAAGACTGCAGATGAGTGCGAGGACAGGAGGTACCATTGTACTTTTCAAAGCATGGGGGTTTTAATTTGTGGGGAATTCTCACCCCATCCACTAGCCCCATGTCCATCACATCAAAGCCCAAAGAATTCTGTGACTCCAAAGATCTTAATTTCTCAGCAATTTCGTCCAATCTCCGATCATATACTTCATCTCCAGCTCCCATAACAGTAAATTGTTCTTCTTGGGGATCCTCTTGCAAGATTCTCCCTCCAGCAGTATTACCTTGTACATTTCTCGAGATGTTGACTTCCGGATCCAGATGAGGTCCAAATATTGGTGGGTCAATACGAGGCTGGCCCCGTTCATTGTTACTACTTCCTCCTGTTCCAAGGTGGGGCTCCTCAGGAGTTTGCCTCTCCACCAGCTCTCTTAACCTCTCCTGACTTTGGGCTAGGCCAGTCATTACTGCCATGAACTGAGACATCTGATTTCTCATCTCCAATCTCTCATTGGTCATCTGATTTCTGACCTCAGTTAGATCCTGCTGTACTTGTTCCATTTGAATACTGGGAAGGTTATTGCGAGTAGGGTACCGGTGCGTGCGGTTGACAGGGAACACTCGGCGATGAGCAATGTTTCCTGAGATCACAACAAAGTTAGAAACAATAATAACAAAAACCTACAAAACAAAAACAAGGTTAGCATGCAATGCAGTATGCTTATTTGTTTTCCAAGGTATCCAGTTTGGTTCTTGGTTTTGACCTTTCCAGACCTCGAGGAAGATGTTGGATGTTGTTGAGAAAAGAAACCTCGTGAAAGCAAACTAATATATTACAAATGATGGAGTAATACATAGTCTGTTTTTACAACACATGCCCCCATGGGGGGTCAAAACACAACAAAAGAAAAAAGTACATCAAATGGAAATAACAACAAACAAATAGTCAGACATCCAGTACAAACTCATCATCTCTGACCTCCTTCAGGAGTGCCTCAGTCATTGGACCAGCTGGGTGCTCTGTAATGGTCCTAATGAGGAGGTTCCTGGTAGCAATGGCAGTGGTCAGCTTCTTATTCTTGTCCTGGTCTTTTGATCTCTTCAACGCTAGTCTAAGCTTCAATTCTGAGATCTCCTTCTGAGCTACCAACAAAGCTTCCTGCTGCTTCTTCTCACTGGCCTCTAGCTGTTCAATCTTGGCTTGAGTCTTCTGGTCTTCTTGTGCACAGGCTTCGGTGATCCTGACCCACCTATCCTGGCTCTCTTGCAGATAGTGCTCAGCCCTAGCTTTCTGAATCTTGGCCTCTTTACAGGCATTCTTCAATATCTGTTCCCCAGCTCTTGCTTTCCTTATGTAGTCTTCTGCCTTTTCAATTTTGGCAAGGTGCTCAACCCTAAGCTTTTCCAATCTCTCAATGTCCAGGCGACCATCACTCCTCTCCCAAAGAGTCTTCTTCAAGGCTTGAGATAGCTGCTCATTTCTTTCCTTCAACTTTTCAAATTCCTCCAGGCTAACTGTTGTTGCCGGCTGTACTATAGAGGGTCCAGGTATGTCCTCCAAGATGAAAGGCATCCTAGTAATCTGAGCTCTAGTACGAGACCAGTCATAGTATTGAGCTGAAGCAACATTATTACACCTTCCAAGAATAGCCATCCCTTTTGTCTGGATGTTATCCCAAGCCCAGGATGCATGCCTGACAATAGCTGAATTAGGTTTCACTTCACAATACAGGGTCTCAGCTAAATCTTGCCCTTTGGGAGGGTGAACCAAAGCATAACCCAATTGTCTCTTAAACAGTAAAGGATTATAGTTGATGCAACCCTTTACTCCTATTAGAGGCACATTTGGGTATTGTCCATAGCTGGTGATAATGTCCTTGCCTTTGGTGCTCTGGGTGCACCATCTAATATCATCTGAAGTCAAGGCAATGAGCCTTTTAGCCCAATTATTTTATTGGTGGGGATTCAGGAAGGCATCTGACTTAGGCAGGTGTCTGAGCAGTGAAGTGTAAAACAAAGGAGCACAACATCTTACCAACTTTCCCCTTTGTTTCTCATTCCTCTGATGAATGGAGTAGTAAAAGTCTCCCAGTAATGTAGGTACTGGGTTCTTCAAAAGAAACAGATGGATGGAATTCTTGCTGACAAATTTGGGCTCATTTGCAAATAGTATAGCCCCATATATGCTGAGGGCTAACAGTGCGCAGACTGCCCTCCATTCTCCTGATGAGGCCTTCAGGATGGCCTGAGAAACCAAGAAGTCCAAATGCAAACCAGGGATCCCAGCTTTTGTTGTCATACTTTGCTCAATCAAGGCAGGCTCCAGGTATAATGCCTTTGCTATTTCTTCATTTCTGGGAGCTGGCATTTCTGGGTTGAAAGGAATTCCACCTCTGATAGGTACCCCAATCAATAAAGAGAACTCTTCCAGTAGAGGCCCTAACTGGAAGTCTGGAAATGTGAAGCATCTCAAAGGAGGGTCATAAAACTGTAAGCATGTGTGGATCATGCTCCTCTGAGAAGGATCAAGGTCCATGACCATGTCCAGGATACCTCCATAATGTTCCCTGAATAGTGGGATGTGAGCTGGTGTGATAAGTGACTGGACCTGCCTGATACCAGTCAACACAGGATCAAAGAAATGGTAGGATATGTTGCTCTTCCTGGGAGTAGTCATGATTGTTGCTAAAGAAACTGAAGATAAGTGTTGATGAAGATCACAGGCTGATGCTAGAAGTGAGCCACTAATAGGATGATGTTGGTGATGATGAAGATATCTGAAGCAGATAACTGATGAAGACAGTTGAAGCAGAGGTCTATCCAAAAGAAGGGGTCAAAACCAAACCAGATATGATATGGATACCCGGAAAAACAAATAAACAAATGTTAAATGATGCAAATGTTGAATATGCAAATGATATGCAAGGGTTTGTGATCAAGCTGGATCTGATTATCTGTCTTGATATAGGCCCATGTATGTTCAAAAGTCCAGATTGAGGCTTAGAAATCCAGTAACCAGGGTGGGGGACTCAAATAAAGAGTCACATGTCTAGGGTTAATCACAAGAACTGTCCAAAGTGGAGTACTCTTAAACAAAACACTAACAGGGTATGATGTGGCCAAGGGTTCCTGCAAACCTGTAAACAGCCCAACCCCCTCACATGTAATGTTCTAGAACAAGGATCCTCAGACTTGGATCAGTTATGAGAAGTGTAAACACTTCTAACCCGGAGGCACAGTGTTTACAATAACCATAAAAGATCCTCCTCTAATTCACCTCAGCTTCTGAAGGTCATAATAAAGGTCATCGGAACTTAGCAGGCTTCCCAGATAGCCCTAGCACTACAGGAAATCTGTAGCACATAGTTCTCAAGAAGAAACCCACATCTGAATTGTGTTTCATATTCCCGCACCAGACCGAAATGGAATGGGAAAGAACATGAACCACTCTAGCCTAGGTGTCACTCAGGTCCCAGGTATAGGACCTCACACTCTCAATGGAACCCCACCCACCAAAACAGAAGCCAGATCCAGCAATGATAATGACAGTATGAAATATGAAAAACTGTAAAGGAAAGCAATAAATAAAGTTGTACATAAAGCAGTAAATAAAGCAAATAAGTATACACAATTAGCACATAACACCCCAGTAAACACAAATCAAACAAGCGCTAGGAGGAACCCACAAAAAGAACCAGAAGCCCTGGTTGCAATATAAGGTTCCCCAGCAGAGTCGCCAAGCTGTCGCTCCCACCTGATGACACCTGGTCAGAAGGGGTACAGACGCGAACGGTCGGCGAAAGGGAAAGAAAGGAAAAGAGTCTCCAGCTAGGCATTTTTATCCCGAAGGAAAGGTAATGCTGCATAAACCTAAGAAAAGATGGATGAGACGGTTGCGAACCAGAGAAACTGAGAAAGGGGGTTGGTTACAATCTGGGAAGGTATTAGCACCTAGATTGTCCGTCGTACTCGACAGGATCCATGCTTGAAAGATTTGTGTTTTAAAGGGGTAGTGTCAGTGCAATATGTGTGTCAAAGCTGGAAAAGAATGCAAGTGTCAGTGCAAAAGAAATGTGAAGTGAAATATGTGAAGTGTCAGTGTAAGGAGAGAGTGCAATGCTCAAGACTATGAGGCTTAAAGAATAATGCTGGAAGAGGGGGAAATATACAGAGACTTTTGTTCGATAACTGTTAAGTTATGCCTACGTATCCTCCCGTGCAATGAGGAAGTCAGATCACCGTAGTTCGACTCAAAGAGACTGAAAGATGAATTGACCTGTGAACTGCTTGCTTGTCTATGCTCAAGTGTATGACCTGTCTGGCTCAGGTGCTAACTGTCTTGCATTAGACGGAAGAAGCAAGTTCTCGTTTGTGAGTGAAGATGATGAGAAAAGAATCCCGAAGGAGACGATTATTGTTTGTTTTTGAGATTTCAATATTTTATTGCTTTTGGGATTTGTCATAAGAAAATGAGCTTAAGCCTAAACCAAGGGTTAGTAAACTCATCCCATCCTCCCTCTGATTAGGGGTAATGAGAATACCTTAAGTGTGAAGTAAGCACCTCACACTTAATCACCATGATGTAGGATTAATATCATTAACCTACTTATAATTATTTAGATGTTTTTGGAGTTTTTGTTTAGTTGTTAAGTAATGAGTTTAAGCCATAATCAAGGATTTAATGGACCCATTACACCATCCTAATAGAAGGATGATAGATGAGAACATTTAAGCTGAGAAAGGCTCCTCAACTTAATCCATGATTAGGGATTAACCTCATGACATAACAAGGCCTTTATTAGAGTGGATTTTAATTAATGGTAAGATTAAGAAGTGGATTTTATGGTTTATAAGACAACTTGAGGAGGACTTGTCCATTAACACTAGGGTTAGTCCTTCTTAACCAATTAAGGAAGAATTAGAACCCTAATGCAAGGCCCAAGTTACAAGTTTTGATGTCTTAATGATTATTAGATGGATTGATTAAAGGATTTAAACACATTAAGGGTTTAACACTTAGGACTAAAGTTATAAACTCCATCCTAATAGAAGGATGCAGGCATAACCTTAATCACAAAGCCTTAAAACCTTTAAGGTTTAGTCCTTGATTATGAGATGAGAAGAGAAGACACAAAGATGACACAAAGGTAAATCTAATGGGGGACTAATCAAACCCTAATTGTTATCATGCTTGGGTGTTCCTAGGGTTTATGAGGCTTGCAAAAGATCTTCTGAGAAGCCACCAATGGAAGGAGCAGATGGAAGGAAAGGAAGCAGAAGAAACAAGTCAACTTACTTCACTTAAGAAGATAAGTTGCTTGAAGAAAGAAAGTGAGAAGGAGACATGAATGAGCAAGCTCACTCTAAGACAAATACAAAATGCAGAAATGATGCATAAGATAGGTGAAAAGAGATTATGAGAAGTGAAGGCAAATTCACTTCTCAATGACTTACCACCTGAAAAGTTAGTAACAAGAGGTGAAATGAAATGAAAATGAGATGAATGCAATGATGCAAACCAAAGTCAGAAGCATAAACATGATGTTAATGATGCTAAGAGATGATGCAAACACATGTCAAGAGTTGTGGATGATCATACAAGGATGGGGATGCAAATGAAGCATGTTTTGAACCATGAAAGTTCATGAAAGTTTATGAGATGGAATGAATGCATAACATGGCAAATGAATGATGCAATGATCAAACATGATTCTAATATGCCCTAATATGTCTTAGAAGTTATGTGGGTGCACAAAATCTCATGGCAAGTTCATGTATGCAAGCAAATGAGAGATGAATGCAAATGAAAGCCAAAATTAGGGTTTATGCACAAGACACAAAGCAAAATTCAAAATCAGAAGCAAATGACATGATAAAAAATTGAAAATGGGATCAAAGGAACCTTAACCCTACATAAGTTCACTGCCCAAAGGAAGGGATCTAACTCTTAACCTAATGGGAGCTATGATTTTCTCAAGTTGGCTAGGGTTTTAAGGCACTTCAAAAGGAAAAATGCACATCAAATTGAAAATGAAAGATAAATTCAAACCAATTTTACCCTAGAAACTACATGATATGAAGAATGCAATGCAAAAAGAACCAACATCAAACTCTTCATGGTTAGGCAGAATGAATTTTTCTAAGTTAGGACCAAATTATTGCCTTTTAAGAATTTTAATTCCAAAGAAAAATATCAAAGTAGGTCAAGAACCAAAAAGAAATTTGTTTGAAGATTTTGATAATGTTTCTAAATGTATTAAAATGCAATGTGAATTTTTTTGTGATTTTTAGAAACTTAAATGCTATTTTAATTAATTAATTCTTATTAACTAATTAAAATGAACATTTAAATATTTTTAAAAATGCGAAAATTATGCAAAAAATAAAATAAAATTTTTTTTTGGGTGTGGAAAAATATTTGAAATAAAAATGCAGAAGGAAATATTTTTATAATTTTTCTAAGTATTTTAAATTAAATGACAAAGAAAATAGAATTAAAATGAAATTTAAATTGATTTAAATGGGAAGTATGTTGATCTGAGGGCCAAGATTCAAACCTAGGGGGCGGGAGTTGTTGTAACACGGTGGGAGAACTGACTTTAGTTATGTTGCGGATAGCAAGAGTCACCACCGACTTTTATTTTATCCAAAGGAAAGGCATAAAAGAACAGGAAAGACCTTTTAAAAGATTTTTGGGTCCGGGGGTAGGTTATGTAAAGGGAAGGTGTTAGCACCCTTTACATCCATGGTTATCCATGGGCTCTTAGTTACTTAGCTCATTTTAAAATTGTTTTTGAAAAGGTGAAGTTTGTGAATAAAAATTTTCATAAGAGTTAATAATGATCCATGTACGGATGCGTAAAAAACTTGTGTTTGAAAATTGTGAAGTGTTTGAAAAGTTTTTGAATAGTGAGCAAGTAACTATGAGGAACCTACCCTAAAGTTTAAGTCTTTTCTGTTCTTGAATCCTTTAAGTGGTAAGACTATCCCTATTATTAAGGAATAAGTAGTCATTACCTTGGATGTGTGGGACAAGTAAGGGACATCTGTTTATATAGGCAACTGTAGGGTGTATTAAGCAATTTTGGAGGGACTGTCATCATTATTCGAAAGGGACAAGATCATTATGAAGGCAACCATTAAGGGACTTGATCTTTTATTGTTTAAGGGTCTAGATGACTTTACTTTGAGGGACTTTGCTTTATACACCCTACTTGACCTGTTTGATTAGGCAACAATGAGAGGTAACCCTAGAAAGTGAGATGGCGATCAAAGATCGACTTACGTGTGTGAGTGTTCATGTTCAAGTATTTATCTTATTTAATTAATATTCTAAATTAATTTTAATCACAAACATGTTATGCACACCCTATAGTTACTAACCACGCAATGAAAATATTTATAAACATAAAATAGAAACAAGAATAAATCTACGACTATTACATGGCTTTAGCAGATACATAATAATCAAAATAAAATAATAATAATAAATATAATAAGAATAATAAATAAACCACAAAATCAAATATTAGTAATAATAAAATATTAACAATAATAATGGTTAGAATAATAAAGAAAATAAGAATTTAAAAAGAAAAATTATTTTTAGGTTAAATAAATATTGAAAATTTTTTAGTAGTTAATTAAGAAAATATAATAAATTTAATAATAATAAACAAAATATTAAAGTCATTTACATATTAATAAAAATAAGGATTAATAATTAGGGTTTAGAAAAATAAGTTAATTTTTTAGGGTAAGAAGAAAAATTAGGGTTAGTATTTGAGAAAAAAATTTAAGGTTAAAAAAAATTTAAGGTTTAGGAAAAATTTTAGGGTAAAAATTATGGCGAAATTTGGGTTTTAAGATAAAGATTAGGGCTAAATTTTTAGGGTTTAAAGTTTATGAAAAAAATTAAGATTTAGGTTTAAAATTAAGGTTTAGGGAAAAAATTAAGGTTTATGAAAAAAATATAAGTTTAAAAAAAAAAAGATTTTGTTTTATCTTTTAGAAATTAGTTTAATAATAATAATAAGGAAATTCAAAGAAAATACATAATTTGATGAAAAAGGGAAAAATAAAGTTAGAGATACCAAAAATATTGGGGGTTTGCCCTATTTGCTTCATTGAGTTCTTTGCCACTGGGACACCCACGTTTCTTCATCAAAATGCTCCAAACCTCAGTTCCTTGCCACTAGGTTGTGGGCCTTAGGTCTTTCTCAATAGGGCAATCAGCGCATGCCACACACCATCTTTTTCCTCCCACCTGCCTATTTTTGGTATATACTGTTGGAAGAATAAAAAAAAGAAATAAACAGGATCAAATAAAATTGCTGCAGATTTTAAAATAATGAAAAATAAGAAAAGCGATTAAAATAAAATCTAAAAAATATTAAAACGATGCTAAAAATCTAATAAAATCAAATAAAGAACGCACAATTTTTTTTATATTTTTTTGAGAATATGAAAATAGAAAATAAATCAAATAAAATAGAAAAAAGAGGAATTTGCGATTTTGAGGGTCGAAATCTTTTAGAATTCTATTCTAAAAGAGTATTGTTTGTCGATTTTTTTCTGAACTTCTGGAAAAAATTCGGAGCAAATCGAAACAGTAGTACTTACCTGACTTACCTGTCAGCCTGTAATGTTTATCACTACTGCAGCCTTCGAAGTATCGACGAAAACAGATTACAGCAGATTAACCAATAGTTTAGTTCTCCATGGTGCCCTATGATTCCTGCATCGAAACTTAAATCCAACTATCCAAAAACCATCTACACAATCAAACAAACATATTATGTAATCAAAATCAATTAATCATGCGTAAATCATTAAAATTGAAAAAAACCAAAAGAAAGGCAAGAATATGAATTTGGTTTGTATGATTTGGCATGAATTTGATGATGAGGATGATTGGAATAAGTTCAGGAAACCTCAATGTTGTTGATTTGAAATCATCTCTATAGCACTCTAAATTAGAAACCGAAATCAAGTTTTTGTATGATTTTTTGAAGTTTTGAGACCAGGTGAGAGGCTGCCAAAATCCTCTCTTTGAAGCTGCTTCATGTTGTATATATAGGAGTGAATGAAATTAGGTTAAGAGCTTTCACAAACTTGTGGATATTTGGACCTTTTAAGATTGAAAAATATTTGGTTTTAAAACTTGAAATATCTTGATCTAGCCTTGCTATTTTGGGATGATTTTCATAACTCTTGTATCAATTAGATCAAAATATCATTTATGACATTCTAGAAGCAAAATAATTTTAAATCTTCACTATTTCATATTTTATTTGAATTTAAAATGATTTTTAATATAAAAAATCATAATAGATAAAAATAAAATAATGAAAATAATGAAAATATTAAGTTAATTTCGTGCATGATGTCTTGGTGTGGATTGGGTCATCATATGGCAAGCCCATTTAGAAGAAATTAGTTTTAGACCTCCATTTTCTTCATAAACCAACCAAAAATTTCCCAACTTTGCAAGGGCACACATCCTTCAATTTTAATGCTATGAGGGTGTTCTTGGACATTTTGGAAAGCTTGAAGAGTCCTCTAACCAACCTCATTGGTTTCATGTCCATATTATTTACCAATCTCAAGTTATGCCCTTTTTAAGTTGTTGACTTTTTGTTGACTTTCAAAAGGACCTATAATGTCTTAGCTCATACCCTCCAAATGAAGCATTTTTGGGCTTGGCTTGTGAGACACAAAGTTGTAGAGAATTCAATTTCCTTCAAAATGAGCTTTGGATGGAGACTTGGTGATGAAGCATGTGAAAGTTATGGCTGGTCAAAGTTCAGTTGACTTTTCCTAAGGAAACCCTAATTTAGAAACTCCTGATTCTTGATGATCTGAAATCTCCTTGATGAATCATGATCAACCCTTGATCAAATGATGAATTTTACTTCATATACTTGATGTTGGAAAAAAATCATGAAGTTTGACTTTGGTTTGACCACAGTTGACCTCAGTTTGACTTTTTAACTGCTTTGACTGATTTTGACTAATCTGATCATCTGACTGAGCAAACTTTTGAGAAAAGTCTTGAAACTTGACATGGGGGTTCTTACACACATATAAGATGTTATGAATCTCACTTGAAGTCTTGGAAGTCCATTTAGCCTGATTAAAGTCAAAACCCTAGTTTTGGATGCACTGCTTAGGAGGTGCATTGTCTGAGGGAATTGTCAACTCTTCTGACCAATTGTGAACTTTGTGAACCTTGTGAACCATCATAAAATGTCTTGTGAATCTCATGGGAGGTATTGTGAACCTTGTGAACCTTGTGAACCTCATAAAGTGACTTGTAGACTTCATGAACCTCATGAAAGGTCTTGAAAGCATTGTGAATCTTGTGAACCTTGTGAACCTCATAAAGTGACTTGTAGACTTCATGAACCTCATGAAAGGTCTTGTAAGTGTTGTGAATCTTGTGAACCTTTTTAGCACACAAAGTCTTGTATTGTGAGGGCAAATTTTGGGGTGCAACAGCTGCCCCTGTTCAATTTTCTGAAACCTGAGGGGTTAGATTGGTATATTTGCCAGTCGTGACCTGGAAGGTTGAAGGGGATTGAACACAAAAGCCCAAAAATTTGAACTCACCAGTGCATAGAGTGATACAGATGGCTAGTTGAATATGCTTGAGTGGGCTTAAAGATGCCACTTGGAAGAATTGGAGATGGGCTTAGAGATGCCATCTAAAGAACTGAATGTGATGATAGCTTTGTGTTGATACTGGATCTCAGTACTAGGTCTTCGTATAGGCCGTCTCTGAATCATTTATAATTTGAATTTGTTGAATAGACCAGTAGAAATAAATCTTCGTGACGATTATCTCTTCTGGAAATATCTTGGATTAGGGAATAGATCTTTTTACAGACCGTTTGCCTACTCTCCAAGGTCAAAAGAACGTCAGGATTTGTTCTTCTGAAAAATATCTTGAACCAGGGAATGGATCTTTGTACAGACCGTTTGCCTGCTATTCAAGGGCCACTAGATTAAACTCCTGAAAATGTCTTGAACCAGGGAATGGATCTTTGTACAGATTGTTTGCCTGTTATTCAAGACCAGATAGATGAAATCTTCTGGAAATATCCTGGATTAGGGAATGGATCTTCTTACAAACCGTTTGCCTACTCTCCGAGGACAAAAAAGTGTTAGGATTAACTCCTGAAAATATCCTGGATTAGGGAATGGATCTTCTTACAGACCGTTTGCCTACTCTCCGAGGAAATAGATTAAATCTTCTGAAAATATCTTGAACCAAGGAATGGATCTTTGTACAGACCGTTTGCCTGCTATTCAAGACCAGATAGATGAAATCTTCTGGAAATATCCTGGATTAGGGAATGGATCTTCTTACAGACCGTTTGCCTACTCTCTGAGGAAATAGATTAAATCTTCTGAAAATATCTTGAACCAGGGAATGGATCTTTGTACAGACCGTTTGCCTACTCTCCAAGGTCAAAAGAACGTCAGGATTTGTTCTTCTGAAAAATATCTTGAACCAGGGAATGGATCTTTGTACAGACCGTTTGCCTGCTATTCAAGGGCCACTAGATTAAATCTCCTGAAAATGTCTTGAACCAGGGAATGGATCTTTGTACAGATTGTTTGCCTGCTATTCAAGACTAGATAGATGAAATCTTCTGGAAATATCCTGGATTAGGGAATGGATCTTCTTACAGACCGTTTGCCTACTCTCCGAGGACAAAAAAGTGTCAGGATTAACTCCTGAAAATATCCTGGATTAGGGAATGGATCTTCTTACAGACCGTTTGCCTACTCTCCGAGGAAATAGATTAAATCTTCTGAAAATATCTTGAACCAGGGAATGGATCTTTGTACAGACCGTTTGCCTGCTATTCAAGACCAGATAGATGAAATCTTCTGGAAATATCCTGGATTAGGGAATGGATCTTCTTACAGACCGTTTGCCTACTCTCCGAGGAAATAGATTAAATCTTCTGAAAATATCTTGAACCAGGGAATGGATCTTTGTACAGACCGTTTGCCTGCTATTCAAGACCAGATAGATGAAATCTTCTGGAAATATCCTGGACTAGGGAATGGATCTTCTTACAGACCGTTTGCCTACTCTCCGAGGACAAAAAAGTGTCAGGATTAACTCCTGAAAATATCCTGGATTAGGGAATGGATCTTCTTACAGACCGTTTGCCTACTCTCCGAGGAAATAGATTAAATCTTCTGAAAATATCTTGAACCAGGGAATGGATCTTTGTACAGACCGTTTGCCTGCTATTCAAGACCAGATAGATGAAATCTTCTGGAAATATCCTGGACTTGGGAATGGATCTTCTTACAGACCGTTTGCCTACTCTCCGAGGACATCTTGAGTAATGTATGGATCATTTCTGACCTGTTGTGAATTGTTGATGCTGTTTTATCTGCATATAACTATCCTGCAAGGAAAATGTTAGTTTATGTAATATGTATGCATGCATAGTATGATGCACCTAAGTAAATGTATTATGCATTTATGGATATGTATGTTATGGTATGATGTAAATGATGTATGCATGATATGATGCTGCTGGAGGCGTCTGGATATCTTCGTAAAACAACTGCTGGCCAGGGAAAATAAATCCCAATTCGTTGCTGAAGAATATGAAGAACTCGTTCCCGTCTTGTTTGATAATATATTATACATAACCTTCCGTCTGCTGGGGATAGCAAGGTATATATAACCTCCCGTCTGCTGGGGATAGCAAGGTATATATAACCTCCCGTTTGCTGGGGATAGTAAGGTATACACAACCTTCATCTTCGTTTGATAGTAGGATAGATATAACATCCCGTCTTCGTTCGTCGTACCCTTATTGGAAAGTAAATTCCCGAATATCCGTATGAGGATAAAAGAGATGGATATAAATTCCAGGGGAGATGTGACTTTATGAAAATGGACTTGTCCTACTGAGGGTTTGTAGTTGTCTTGTAAAGATGAATCGGCGAAGCTTCGTTGAAATCCTTCCCTCGTTCGTCCTCAGTAAATACTATTACTGCATTTTCATGCATTTCTGGTAAACATCAATCATATTAAACATTGATGCATTTCTTGTAAACATCAATCATATTCAAAAGCATACATACATTCAAACACAACCAATGGACGTTTCGCTTATGTAAATAGGGTAAAAGTAAATCTGGATTCAGAGGGAAAAGTAAAGCTGAACTTGAAAACAGAATCGTTTCAACTTCGAGAGTGTATAAACAATTGGATTTGGAGGTCATGAAATTCTTAACTTTCCTGAATACCTTTCCAGAAATCCTCATAGCTGGATCTGAAGACATGATACTGATACCATCTGATACTACCGGCATAGACAATTAATTCCCACAATGACTTCTGTTGAGAATTCCAAATCAAGGTAGAGGAATGTGTCTTCAAGTTGTAATGGACCATGTACTCTTCGGATACTATATTTGAAAAGAAAGCATTGCCCCTTGGTTGGGGATGAATTGTCCCATAATGGAAGTATCTGTAATGAGCCACCTCAAGAGAAACAAGTAGAATGCCCCATAAGCATATGCCCCTGGCATTGTGAACTTTGTAATGTCACCCTTGGTAATTCAAATATATGAGAAGAGCTGCCCCTGGCTATTAAGCACTATTGGATCTGGAACTGATTGCCCCAAATGATTTGAACAGTAACTTGGTATGCCCCCTTGATTAGGAAACAATGACCATGCCCCTGGCATTATAAATTATGTAATGTTACCCTTGGCACTTCAGATAGATGAGGAGATCTGTCTCTGGCTGCTTAAACATAGTTGAATCTTGTCCTGATTGCCCCAAATGAGTTAGGCAGTATCATGGCCTGCCCCCTTGATTGGGAGATAATGATTATGCCCCTTTGTATACATGGACTTTGATCCAGGAAGCAACTTTGTTTATCGGAAGGACTTTGGTTCATTGAACATTCGTCCTGTAAGTTTCTCCATTTGTCAAACACTCAGGTATATGCAAACAAATATATTCACAAATGCAATGCTTATGTCTGTCTTGAAGTTTCTGAAAAAGAATTATTTTAAAACTTTTTTTTTTAGAAAACTGTGATATTAACTCAAATTTTATAATAAGCCCTAAAGGAGTCAGGATACCTTTGTGTAGTAGTACGCTTTCGAACTAACCATGCTTCAGTTAGGACTTTTAAAGGGTTATAACGTGGCCTGGTTCACGGTTTAAGAAACAAAGGATAAAGGCTCAAATTTTATTTGTACCCAACCCAATCTCCATGATGTTCTTCAGTCCTATACTCAGTTAACTTATGCATTGAAGTTCCAAAGAAGTTTGGTATTGTAACACTGATATTTGTGATGGTTCAGAAACCCAAAATTTATTTGAACTTTTAGTCATCTTTCTTTGTCGAGGATTCATAGTGACCTCCCTTTTTTTTTTGGCTTTATTATCCCTTCCTTTTGCTTGAACTGTTTATTTCAAGGTTACAGTCAGTGGGATGTCTTAATGTTTTACTAAGTCTCCTTCATAGGTTTTGACTTAGTAAGCTTTTCTTTTGCTGGATATTGACTATCAGGTTTAATGATTACAGAGAACCATCATTAGTTGTGTACAACACAAGCAATTGGCATATTTGAGTTAACCGAGTAACTACCCTGCCCCGGGTTATGAATAAGGGTTTTGATTTGTGCGAGAATAAAAACTCCTACTTCATAGGCTCAAAAGGGTTGACTAGGGATTAACTTCCTTATATCTCCACTGTTTAGGAATTGAAACAATGCCTGTACATCGTCAGCATAGTCTGTTCAAAAGCATACTGCCTAATATTATGGTATTGTTTTCATCATCCTCCCTCTACAGGCTTATAGCTTTATCAGGAGTTAAATATCACAGGATAGAAATAAGAAGCATAATTCAAAATATAGTGGTACGAATGGATTAATTCAAGACAAACATATGCAATGCATTAATGAAAACAAAAGTTTAACATAATAGCAAGTGTTCAAACAAATAAAAGAAATTACAAATGAAAATTCAAATGTTGTCCCATCCAGTTGGCTGAATGTCCTCAATTGCAATCTGTGAACTTTGAGGAGCAGTATACTTCACCATGAAATCAAATTTACCACTTGGATGTCCCAAGGTGCCCCATATCTCAACAGGAATAGGTAGACTTCCTTTCTTGTTACTTTGGGCAACTTGTCTTGCAGCTTCGGTGTTTGATGGACGATAGTAGAACTCAACTTGACCTTCTGGAGTAACCTCTAGGATTCCTTCATCAATCAGGTCTTGAATCTTTTTCTTCAATGTCCAACAACTATTAGTATCATGTCCAGGACAGTTGGAGTGATACCCACACCTTGCCTTGGGATTATAGCGAGGAGAGGAAGTTTTAGGATTTTGAGGAGGATTTTTCAAGGAAATTAGTTTCATCTCCAACAAGCATTGCAGAACTTGTGACATTGGAGTGCTGAACTTGATAAACTGCCTTCTATATTTCTTGTGTTGAGGTGGATTAACCTTATCAGGTCTTTCTTCTTCAACTGAAGAACAATCAATGGCAACCTGTTTCTTACCTTCTTTTATCCTCATCTTCCTTTCAACCAAATCAGCTTGCTTTAACGGAGGTTGACTGACAATTAGATTCCTGACTCCACTACTTTGAAGTTTGTGAACAAAGGTTCTTAGCTCTTCTTGCTCCTGAGCTAAACTTTGAATAAGAGCCACCTGGTCATTCATCTGGGTCCTCATTCCTGTCATCTCAGCTTGTAGTTGTTTCAGCTGATCATCCTTGTTGTCCTCAGGATTCTTCTTAGCCAGCAGTGTCTTCAATTCATCCTGCCCCTTGGACAAGTTCAGGATCAGCTCTTGGAACTGGGCATTCTGAGCTTGGAGATCTTTGACTGTTTGTTCAAGAGCCATTGCTGAAATAAACAGCGAGAAGATAAGAAACCTGTGCACAATAAACCTGTGATGCAATGATATGGAATGCGTATGCAATGTTTTCAAGGACCGCAGGATTTAAATCTGCTCAAACAAACAAGAAGGTAAACTTTTAATAAACTTGTTTTGCCTCTTGGGCTTACAGAAAATGAAATGCAATAAATACAAGAGATGGGGTTTTAAGTCTCCCATGGACGTTTCCTCTTTGTGTTGAGGTATGAGTTGAGATTCTGTTCCTCGTGAAGTTGCTTTGTTAGTTCCAGGATTTTTTCTTGGCTTGCTTTGTAATGAGCCTCAAAAGTATCCCTTTGCTCCTTCAATTGGATCCAGGATCTCTGTAAGTCTTCCATGTCAGTAGGCATGTCTGAGTGAATGATGGTATAAGCAGTATCTCCTTCAGCAACAGGTTCCATGGTAACTGGCAAGATAGCAGGATATGGCATCATGAGAGTCTGAGCACGAGATCGCACCCATCTGAGATAAGCCTCCATAGGAATAGTGTACTTAGGTTCCAGGGTCTTGCTGTCAACCCTGTTCACTTTTCCCCATGCTCGTATGAATCTCTGACTGTAACCTTGAAGATCGTTGTCGTAGTCAAATACAATGCCCTGAATCAACATGTCATGTGGACCATCACTCCGAGCGTAACCAAACTGTCGTAAAGCTAGAGAGGGGTTGTAAGTGATGCCTCCTCTTATGCCTAGAAGTGGAACATTAGGAAACTCCTCACAACGGTCAATAATAGTGACATTCTCCATAGATCTGGAGCACCAATGGATATCTGAATGCGAGAGTGACATAATTCTCTTGGACCACCTGAATCTTTGCTCATTCTTCATTACTGAGCGAGGAAGGTGAGAAATAAACCACCTAGATAGCAAAGGTATGCAACACATCAAAGTTCCTCTTGCTTTTGTAGTACGAGTATGAAGAGAATGTAGGATGTCTCCAAGCAATGTAGGCACTGGATTGTGACTCAGGAATATGTTGATGGCATGGACGTCTATGAACTGATTTGGATTGGGGAACAACACTAAGCCATAAATCAGCAAGGCTAAGATCTCCTCAAAAGCATCATATCTCATAGCTTTCAAGAACACTTGAGCCTTCTCTATCAACACCTTAGCAAGAATACCCTTAACTCCGCTTCTCGTTTCTAGAACAATGTCTGACTTCTTCAGATGTAGAGCTGCAGCAATAACCTCTGGTTTAAGCTCTTTTTCCAAGCCTGTGAAGGGTCTTTGATCAAGAATAGGTATACCCAGAAGTTTGGAGAACTCTTCCATTGTGGGAACTAGCTGATAATCGGGGAATGTGAAGCAATGATGCTTAGGATCAAATAACTGAAACAGAACACTCATCATGTCTTCATTGAACCCTGAAGTGACTAGATCCAATAGGTGACCATGCCTCTTGATGAACTGGGAGTGTTCAGACACTTGAGAAACCAACTCTTTAAGCTTAGGAGGTATTCCTACAAAGTTGATCCAGATAGTGTTTCTACGAGCAGAAACCATGACCTGCAACAAAGAACAAAGATAAATCCTTTGGTCCTTGAAATGGTTAGTGAAAATGCTATGCTTATGATGCATGATGATGTTATGATGTTATGCTCAATCACAAACATGTGGCACACACAAACAAGTCACACAATAGCCCTAGGTTTAAAGGCTTGCATGAGGTTCAAAGGTAAGTACCCTCCCCTGAAGTTAGTTGGTTCATCCTGTCCTACAAAAGTAACCAGGTTCTAAGGGATCTCAATATCATTGATCCTTCACAAGGGTGGTTGTTCAGTAGGCAACTTACTTGCTAACCAAAACCCTCCAAGTTTAGAATCTCAATGAGCGTAGTATCGAGTATCAACCAACTTCAGTCTTCACCAAAGCTGGTTATCTCACTACTTTTCTAAAGGCCAAGATGGGATAACTAGGGTTCTAAAAGTTAGTTAGTGCATTGACAACATATGGCAGCCTCATATTATCCTCAACTTGACTTAAGGAACATAAGCACCAACCAAGAAGTCACACTAACTATGGCCACCAGATCAACCATATCGATATACGTCGTACAGTTTCCTTGGTCTATTGCCATTTACCTAAGGTACACTAGATCCGGGTTAGGATCTTTCACACATAAGAGCCCAACAAGTAAAGTAAAGCAAACAAGGCAAACAATTTTAAAGTGATCTAATTCCTAAGGGAACCCCTCTTTTATATTATCCCCAGCAGAGTCGCCAGTTCTGTAACACGGTGGGAGAACTGACTTTAGTTATGTTGCGGATAGCAAGAGTCGCCACCGACTTTTATTTTATCCAAAGGAAAGGCATAAAAGAACAGGAAAGACCTTTTAAAAGATTTTTGGGTCCGGGGGTAGGTTATGTAAAGGGAAGGTGTTAGCACCCTTTACATCCATGGTTATCCATGGGCTCTTAGTTACTTAGCTCATTTTAAAATTGTTTTTGAAAAGGTGAAGTTTGTGAATAAAAATTTTCATAAGAGTTAATAATGATCCATGTACGGATGCGTAAAAAACTTGTGTTTGAAAATTGTGAAGTGTTTGAAAAGTTTTTGAATAGTGAGCAAGTAACTATGAGGAACCTACCCTAAAGTTTAAGTCTTTTCTGTTCTTGAATCCTTTAAGTGGTAAGACTATCCCTATTATTAAGGAATAGGTAGTCATTACCTTGGATGTGTGGGACAAGTAAGGGACATCTGTTTATATAGGCAACTGTAGGGTGTATTAAGCAATTTTGGAGGGACTGTCATCATTATTCGAAAGGGACAAGATCATTATGAAGGCAACCATTAAGGGACTTGATCTTTTATTGTTTAAGGGTCTAGATGACTTTACTTTGAGGGACTTTGCTTTATACACCCTACTTGACCTGTTTGATTAGGCAACAATGAGAGGTAACCCTAGAAAGTGAGATGACGATCAAAGATCGACTTACGTGTGTGAGTGTTCATGTTCAAGTATTTATCTTATTTAATTAATATTCTAAATTAATTTTAATCACAAACATGTTATGCACACCCTATAGTTACTAACCACGCAATGAAAATATTTATAAACATAAAATAGAAACAAGAATAAATCTACGACTATTACATGGCTTTAGCAGATACATAATAATCAAAATAAAATAATAATAATAAATATAATAAGAATAATAAATAAACCACAAAATCAAATATTAGTAATAATAAAATATTAACAATAATAATGGTTAGAATAATAAAGAAAATAAGAATTTAAAAAGAAAAATTATTTTTAGGTTAAATAAATATTGAAATTTTTTTAGTAGTTAATTAAGAAAATATAATAAATTTAATAATAATAAACAAAATATTAAAGTCATTTACATATTAATAAAAATAAGGATTAATAATTAGGGTTTAGAAAAATAAGTTAATTTTTTAGGGTAAGAAGAAAAATTAGGGTTAGTATTTGAGAAAAAAATTTAAGGTTAAAAAAAATTTGAGGTTTAGGAAAAATTTTAGGGTAAAAATTATGGCGAAATTTGGGTTTTAAGATAAAGATTAGGGCTAAATTTTTAGGGTTTAAAGTTTATGAAAAAAATTAAGATTTAGGTTTAAAATTAAGGTTTAGGGAAAAAATTAAGGTTTATGAAAAAAATATAAGTTTAAAAAAAAAAGATTTTGTTTTATCTTTTAGAAATTAGTTTAATAATAATAATAAGGAAATTCAAAGAAAATACATAATTTGATGAAAAAGGGAAAAATAAAGTTAGAGATACCAAAAATATTGGGGGTTTGCCCTATTTGCTTCATTGAGTTCTTTGCCACTGGGACACCCACATTTCTTCATCAAAATGCTCCAAACCTCAGTTCCTTGCCACTAGGTTGTGGGCCTTAGGTATTTCTCAATAGGGCAATCAGCGCATGCCACACACCATCTTTTTCCTCCCACCTGCCTATTTTTGGTATATACTGTTGGAAGAATAAAAAAAAGAAATAAACAGGATCAAATAAAATTGCTGCAGATTTTAAAATAATGAAAAATAAGAAAAGCGATTAAAATAAAATCTAAAAAATATTAAAACGATGCTAAAAATCTAATAAAATCAAATAAAGAACGCACAATTTTTTTTAGATTTTTTTGAGAATATGAAAATAGAAAATAAATCAAATAAAATAGAAAAAAGAGGAATTTGCGATTTTGAGGGTCGAAATCTTTTAGAATTCTATTCTAAAAGAGTATTGTTTGTCGATTTTTTTCTGAACTTCTGGAAAAAATTCGGAGCAAATCGAAACAGTAGTACTTACCTGACTTACCTGTCAGCCTGTAATGTTTATCACTACTGCAGCCTTCGAAGTATCGACGAAAACAGATTACAGCAGATTAACCAATAGTTTAGTTCTCCATGGTGCCCTATGATTCCTGCATCGAAACTTAAATCCAACTATCCAAAAACCATCTACACAATCAAACAAACATATTATGTAATCAAAATCAATTAATCATGCGTAAATCATTAAAATTGAAAAAAACCAAAAGAAAGGCAAGAATATGAATTTGGTTTGTATGATTTGGCATGAATTTGATGATGAGGATGATTGGAATAGGTTCAGGAAACCTCAATGTTGTTGATTTGAAATCATCTCTATAGCACTCTAAATTAGAAACCGAAATCAAGTTTTTGTATGATTTTTTGAAGTTTTGAGACCAGGTGAGAGGCTGCCAAAATCCTCTCTTTGAAGCTGCTTCATGTTGTATATATAGGAGTGAATGAAATTAGGTTAAGAGCTTTCACAAACTTGTGGATATTTGGACCTTTTAAGATTGAAAAATATTTGGTTTTAAAACTTGAAATATCTTGATCTAGCCTTGCTATTTTGGGATGATTTTCATAACTCTTGTATCAATTAGATCAAAATATCATTTATGACATTCTAGAAGCAAAATAATTTTAAATCTTCACTATTTCATATTTTATTTGAATTTAAAATGATTTTTAATATAAATAATCATAATAGATAAAAATAAAATAATGAAAATAATGAAAATATTAAGTTAATTTCGTGCATGATGTCTTGGTGTGGATTGGGTCATCATATGGCAAGCCCATTTAGAAGAAATTAGTTTTAGACCTCCATTTTCTTCATAAACCAACCAAAAATTTCCCAACTTTGCAAGGGCACACATCCTTCAATTTTAATGCTATGAGGGTGTTCTTGGACATTTTGGAAAGATTGAAGAGTCCTCTAACCAACCTCATTGGTTTCATGTCCATATCATTTACCAATCTCAAGTTATGCCCTTTTTAAGTTGTTGACTTTTTGTTGACTTTCAAAAGGACCTATAATGTCTTAGCTCATACCCTCCAAATGAAGCATTTTTGGGCTTGGCTTGTGAGACACAAAGTTGTAGAGAATTCAATTTCCTTCAAAATGAGCTTTGGATGGAGACTTGGTGATGAAGCATGTGAAAGTTATGGCTGGTCAAAGTTCAGTTGACTTTTCCTAAGGAAACCCTAATTTAGAAACTCCTGATTCTTGATGATCTGAAATCTCCTTGATGAATCATGATCAACCCTTGATCAAATGATGAATTTTACTTCATATACTTGATGTTGGCAAAAAATCATGAAGTTTGACTTTGGTTTGACCACAGTTGACCTCAGTTTGACTTTTTAACTGCTTTGACTGATTTTGACTTATCTGATCATCTGACTGAGCAAACTTTTGAGAAAAGTATTGAAACTTGACATGGGGGTTCTTACACACATATAAGATGTTATGAAGCTCACTTGAAGTCTTGGAAGTCCATTTAGCCTGATTAAAGTCAAAACCCTAGTTTTGGATGCACTGCTTAGGAGGTGCATTGTCTGAGGGAATTGTCAACTCTTCTGACCAATTGTGAACTTTGTGAACCTTGTGAACAATCATAAAATGTCTTGTGAATCTCATGGGAGGTATTGTGAACCTTGTGAACCTCATAAAGTGACTTGTAGACTTCATGAACCTCATGAAAGGTCTTGAAAGCATTGTGAATCTTGTGAACCTTGTGAACCTCATAAAGTGACTTGTAGACTTCATGAACCTCATGAAAGGTCTTGTAAGTGTTGTGAATCTTGTGAACCTTTTTAGCACACAAAGTCTTGTATTGTGAGGGCAAATTTTGGGGTGCAACAGTTGACTATGCGCGTGATCTAGTGGCTGTAATTCAAACTGAATAAATCTCAATTAAATAATTAATTAATCCTGATTAACTTAATTAATTGGAAATTAGGGTTAAGTGGGACAATCTGAGCCATTGGACGCGCGGGAAACAAAATCGTACGCTCTACATTCAAATCAAACCCTAATCCAGATTAAAACATTAATGACTCTCATGTGGCCGGAAATGACCTCCGGTCATCTTCTCCGGCCACCTCTCCCCTGAGATTTTTCTAAAATACTCCCTAGGCCAAATCAAACCCCCCAAATCTCCAGAAATGATCCCCAAACCCCATAGAACAAGAATCCAGCATCATATTTCATTTACTTTTCATCAACAACAAGATTCGAACAAAAACCTAAAACTGAACAAAATTTCAGAACATGCATACACACTCAAAACTCAACCATTTTTCACCATTCAAGGTTCATTGTGATCAGTGGAACACACTCTACCATTCTATAACTAAAGAAACAAGTTCTGGAAAAAAGTTTCAAGAAGATACCTGAGATGGAGCTTTGCCAATGGAGCTGTTTGGGCCTTCTGCTTGATGCAAACAACCTCCTCTAACCTCCCTTGAGCTTCCTTGATGCTTTGCTGAAATGTTTGTGCCCTTTCTTTGGAGTTCAGTGAAGCTCGGTTCAAGAGGGGAAAAAATCGTATTTGGTGTGTGGTGGCTTTTAGGGCAAAGTAAGGGGTGGTTTGTGATCAGTGGTGGATTTGAAGATGAATGGTGGAAGGATTTTTAAGCTTTGATGTTTTTTGTTGAGAGTTTCGAATGAAAATGCATAAGAGGGATTTTTTGTGAACTATGGTGATGCTATGGTTTCAGGCTTGCTTCTTGTGTGTTTTGAGTTCCATTTTGTCCACATATCAAGCTGTGATAGGTCTGTGGAGTTGGTGTGGGCTATGCTGATTGGTATGGCCTTCTTGCAAAAAAGTCAACAAAGTTGTACTTTGAGGTATGGGCTGGTTCAGGCCAAGGACAAAGGCATGTCTGGTGCAGCTGTGATCAAGGAGAACCATGGAAGTGAGATTGAGGAAAATCAGCAAGTGGATTGAAGTTTATGGGGGGTTTTGCAATTTCCATTAAGTTTGGCCCTTTCTTGATTTCTTCATGCACAAGTCATGAAACTTGGAAATTCTTGGGCCAATTCTGACTTTTAGGCATTGCATTATGTTTGTATGATGGTTAGAAGTCAATTTGAGGTCACAAAATGAATTGGCAAGGGGTTTTGCAAAAGTCCCTCTTTGGCACAAAAGTGAAAATTAAGTGATTTTATCCAACTTTGCAAGGCCATAACTTTTGTTCTAAAATGAATTAGATCAAGTTATTGTACTTTTTGAAAAGGGAATGATCCATTCTACAACTTTCATGACCAAGAATTTTTCATTTGAAGCATTTTTAAATCAAAAAGAGGAGGTTGAAAAACTTTCCCAAAATGGCAAGTTTGCATTACAAGTCACTTTCCCAAAATGGCAACTTTGCAAATGGCTTGAAATTATTCAATTTTGTGAACTTCTAACATCTTCTAAGATCAAATAAAGATCATACATATTCAAAATGATGGAGAAAACCCTTTGGTTGGATGATTGGGGGCCTCAGATGCCCTGATTTTGCACTGACTTGCTCAAGAAGTCATCTTTTGATCAGATGCCTTCCCCATTGAATTTCTTCATGAAAATTGGTATGCATGATCCTTATAACATATAGAGACCAATAGAAACAAGAATGACCAAAAAATTTGGAGTTATGTCCTCTGAAACCAAAACCCTAATTTTAGGTCATCTGTGCAGTTAAGCTTGGCTCTGCTGCTATGCCTTCCTCAGTTCTTGTGATTTTATGACTTTCTTGATCTTGGGAGGATATAATATGATGATTAAACATACATGGACCCTCTTGAGATGAATGAAGACCTTTGGAGTGGCTCAGATGGCTCAGGGATTGCTCAGATCACAAACCCTAGATGCAGATGACTTTGAACCAATGTAGTGAAGCAAAAAATGCAATATGAGATGATATGATTAAATCTATGCACATGAAAAGATCACAAGCCATGGTGAAATGAGTGAGGCAAAATTTGGGGTGTTTACACAAATCAAGATACCATTCAGCTTATGCCTTGAGCTATGCAATTCAATAAAGCAACCAACCAACCAACCAGTTACAAACAACTGTTTTTCAACTTCAATCCTGGGCTTTGATCAGGAAACAAACAGACTTTTCAGCTTCAATCTTGGGCTTTGATCAAGACACAAATCAAACATTTGAGCATCAACATCTTGTGCTTTAACCAAGATACAAATCAACCCTTTCCTCCTAGCTCTAGCCTTTTAGGAGGAACTATGATGCTCTGATCCCTCAATTCTCTTTTTGGGGGTACGTAGGCAAAAATTCTTAAGATCTTTGCGAGCACACCAAACAAAAAACAACAATTAGGTTTCTAAACCTAAGAAAAACATCAAAAAATTATGATGATACAGAAACACAAAAACATCAACATCACTCTATCAATCATCACTCATCTCATACCCAGACCCATATCAAAGAAACCCTCATCAATATCAAAAAGAACAAATTTTGCACTAATCCAATAATTGAAATAAACTAAAGAAGAACCCAAAATCATGTGGGCATCTGTTACATAACAGTATGCAAAGTGGGTGAGTTTAAGATATCTTTTCCCTTCCATAACCAACTTCACCAGGAAAAAATAAGAAATCAAAAAGTAGCAAAAATGTGATAGTGATTAAAGACCACAAAAATCAAGCTACAACATCCACCCGAACTCTGCTTTCCTGAGCTATGAAATTCAGGTCAACATTCAGCCTTTCTTAAGCTATGAAATTCAAGATAACCATTTAGTCCTCCTTGATCTATGCAATTCAGGGTACCCATTCATCCTTTCTTGAGCTGTTCAAATCAAGATGCCCAGATTCATCTTATGCCTTGATCTGTGCAATTCAAGCAAACAATTTTAGCATCAACATCTTGTGCTTTGATCAAGATACAAATCAGCCATCCTCCTAGCCTTAGCCTTAAGAGGAACTACGATTTTCTAATCCATCAAGTTTCTTTTTGGGGGTACGTAGACAAAATGTCGTAAGATATTTACGAGCACACCAAACAAAAAAACAATTAGGTTTTCAGACTTATCTAAAAACATCAGAAAAATCCTCCAAAATACCAAAAACACAAAACTCACTTATCTTACTACATCTCAACACACTCCCAATCCCAAATTCAAGACCCCACCACCAGATATCAAGAACAACAAATATTTTATAAACTTAGTGTTAATAATCTAAAAGGGACCCGCTCTTTTGATAACATATGTAAACCAACCGTTTTGACTGTTTAACCTCAGTTTGCAAGCAGAGTTAATTGGAAACACATTTCACTTACTTAATCAGCTCAATATGATAAAAAAATGAATTGAATTGCAACATCAATCGGTTGTACTTAGAAACCACAAAAAACACGCTACAAAACGGAATGGGGATTATTTTGGAGAACGACTAGGTCATCCTCATAGAAGTCGCTCGCCCTATCCTTCCCAACATCCAACAACCAAGTAGAGTATGAGGCTTTCCTTGAAGGATTGTGGTCGGTCGACGACCTGGGCGCCGAGGAAATAGTCATCTATACGGACTCCCAACTCGTGGCCCTCTAGGTAAAAGGGGAATATCATGTCAAAATGATAATCTATCAGAATACCTGAGCCTGGTCAAGGAAAGTATGGCCAAGTTCGCGTCTGTACAGGTAAAGCATGTTCCCCGCAAACACAATGTTCGATCAAATGTTCTTTTAGAACTGGAAAGCACAAAGAGGAATGGCGGAAACAAAATTGTCATCCAGGAAATACTCCCTCGAACGAGCATTAAAAAGTCATCCTTAACAATAGACATAAACAATATCAACGACTTTAATTGCTGGATGACCCCAATCTACAACTACTTGACCAAGGACGAATTACCCTCATACCCTAAGAAGGAAAGCATAGTACGACGAAGATCTTGTTCAGATGTTCTGGTCGAAGGCAAGCTATATTGACGAGGATTCTCCATCCCCCTCCTCAAGTGAGTCAAGGAATACCTAGTACCTCACATCTTACGTGAAATCCACGAAGGGATCCATGGCCAACATCTGGGCGGAAGATCCCTTGCTCGGAAATCCATGCAAGCAGGGAATTATAGGCCAATGATGCAACACGATGCGAAAGAAAACGTGAAAAAATGTGACAAATGCCAACGACACGGGGATATGTATCTAGCTCCCCCAAATGAGCTAAAGACAATGACCTCCCCATGGCCATTCGCATGATGGGGCCTGGACATCCTAGGCCCCTTTGTCTTCAGGTCAAACCAAAATAAATACTTGATCGTCGGTGTAGATTACTTCACAAAGTGGATAGAAGTGGAGGCCCTATCAAAAATAACAGCACTGAACATATGTCGGTTCTGCAAACGAAACATACTTGCCCGATTCAAAGTTCCCCCAAGAAATTGTCACCGGCAACAAAATACAATTTACAGACAAACACTTCCAAGAGTTTGTCGCCAACGTAGGGACCAACCAGCACTTCACATTCGTCGAGCATCCGTAAACAAAAGGATAAGAAGAAGCTGTAAACAGAGTCATCCTACGAGGAATGAAACGAAGGTTAGATGAAATAAAGAAATGTTGGGTCGAGGAACTACACAACATGCTCTAGGCATACCAGACCACACCCCATTCTACGACCGGAGAAACCCTTTTCTGATTAGCATACAGAACCAAGGCCTTTATATTCGTCGAAATGCACATACCGTCCAGGCAGACTGAAGCTCCCATGGATGAGGACACTAATTCCGAAGCATTATGTGAGGAGCTCGATTTGGTCGAGGAAGTTCGATCATGAGCAGCGCTCCGCGAGACATCAAAAAAATTGCCATCCGATATATGACACCAAAGTCATAAAGCAAACATTAGAGGTCGACAGTCTCGTCCTGAGGAGAAACTATAAGGACTCCCGGGAAGGAAAGCTGGACGCGAATTGGAAAGGCCCTTACTGCGTTCGAGCAAAATCGGAGAATGGGGCCTACTACTTAGAAAACTTAAATGGGGAAGAACTGGCTCTACCTTGGAACGCCGAAAAATTGAAACAACATTACAATTAAGGCATCTATCTTCCTACTAGAACCAATACGATGGGCATGTAGTACCAACCTGACATGCATGCCCAGGTATAAGCATTGTATACCAAACTTTAAATGAACAGGGTTCCCTCATAAATGAGTAGGTCTACTATCACACTACTTGATCCTCGACCGAGTTTGTCGTTGTCAATGTACCACAAACAGGCAAAACACCCAGCTCGTGATGGGACGTTCATGCCGCAAAATTTGGGCCATCATCATGACCTAAGTATCGCTCCCCAACCAATGACTACTCTGGAAATCAGTCCAGTTCCCCAAACCATCAGATATAAATATCGAGCACAAATACCCTTAACGTCGAACACACCTTAACAACCCTTGGCGGGTACCTATAACGAACATCGTGCAAGTACTTAGCAAAAATCCGAACGGCTTCACAAATTCGTTGGGCACCATATAAACACTTGGAAAAAATAAATAGTAAAAGGTGTCCCCGATCGGACTAGAATACACGCATACATTCATGAGAAACAATGCAATAAAAAGACAAGATTAACCCAAAAACGACCACCAAGGTCGGAAACATTAAACATAAAAATATGCGCGACCACAAGGGCTAACTTGTTCAGATATTAGATAAAAGGGGGGCGGACCCCCTAAACAAAAGCATCATATAAGTTGGCATGCAGGCTGATCTAACACAAAAAACTTAAAAACTTTTAAAGTTGAACTGTATCCTGGTCGACATCATCATTCTCAACATGGTCCACTGCAACTAGCATCCCTTTAGGTTGGCCATCATTACGCACTTCCGCTATCGGTGTCCCATCTTAATGCTTTCTAAGGTGCCTACGCAACTCCACAAGTACAATGATGACCCGATCCACCATGCGGTGGAGGTAGTTTATCCCTTGTGAACACCAGCTCGGCCTGAGGGTTAACCACTTTCAGTTGATCCATAACTTTGTTAAAAGATTCAGAGGCCACCACCTGGATTTCCTCTTTAGTCTAGTCCATCTTTGCGATCAACTATACCATTCTCCGCATCCTTTTCTATTTATCATTCTCGTCGTTAGCAGGTTCCATAACCGACTGCAACTTAGCGACCATCTCCTCAACAACTTTCATCTTCGTCCCCTTGGCACTCACAGATTCACCCAGATCCTTGATCTTCTCCTCCTGCTTCTTCTTATCCTAAAAAACCTTCCGATAATTTTCTTCCACAACTGCTAACGAGGACTTCAAATCCTTCACTATGTGCTCATAGGCCGAAGATCCTTTTGAGTACAAATAGGCCATGGTCAGCATCCTCACGACCCCAAAAGCGTTTTGGGCAACAACAAACCTCTTGCTCAGGCAATCCATCTCTTTCAAGCAAAGAGATTCTGCATCCAGCACTTGCAGAGAGGTAGCTTCAAATAAGTTCGGCTTCATAAAGCAAGGATGAATCTCGTATTTTCCCTTCGCGACATCAGCGATAAGATCCAAAATGGTGACATACTTTGTCCTTGCCCTTTTCCTCCTCTAGGAGAGAGATGAACACTGATCTCCCTACGCGACTGTCGAAGATGTCCCTGATCCGGGGTCTGTCACTGTGTGCAGTCTGGTATGTGTCACTTTCTTACCCTTTTTCACAGCGGCACTCTTCACCACATGATCAAGGGGGTAGACATGATGCATGGAAAAGAAACAAACGAACATGTTAGCGGAAGGTAAAATACGAAAATAATCAACAAACGAGCTGAATGGACATAACTAATCTACCAAAGTATTCATAAACCTCCTCCTTCATCAAACACGAAAGGAGCTTGGAGACATCTATATAGCAGGGTTGAACCTTCTGGCCCACATCCTTCTTGAAAATAGGCTTTCCATGTCTTTCAACACATTTGAACAAGGGGAAGCTAGAAATAAGGTTCACCAAATACTCATAACTCCTCTTATCCTCGGCTCTCAGCTCACATGGGGCGTCAAATACTCGTCAGTTTCCCGAGAGAAGTGGTTGTAGGATCAGGAAAAGTGGAACTTCAGTATCATATTTTGCTTCACATTTCATTGTTTGTCTATCACAACATCCCTGAACTCATCAATCTCGTCCTCTTAAACATTCACAGAGTCCCTAACTCTGCTCGACGCTGGCTCGATGAGGTAGAAACGACCTTTAAACGACCTGATTGACTCAGAGAAGGCCATAAAGAGCTTCCTCCTCTATTTGAATGATACCCATATATATTTTCCCTATATGACCTACCGTTGGATATTGAAGATGTGGAAAAAAAGGATAGGGGCCCTTATGACCAGGTACTCACAGATCAGTTCAAATGCCTTGAGAAAGGCAAAAGAATTAAGATGAAGTTGCGACGGGGCCAATTCCTTGAAAATATACTCGTACATGGAGAAATATGCTCCTCGGAATTTCGTGCATACTCAATTTTCTTCCCCAGGTGGAACAACCCTCCAATCCTCGGAATCTACGATCAGCGTCCCCGCCCCTGCTAGATTTAGGGAAAATACCAAGGGGATGGTCATTGATTCCCGGGCCACCCAGTCTTCAAAAATAATAGGTCCATCCTCCTGGACACCTTGGTCGTTTACAGCTATTGTAGATTCATCAGCGTTATTGGCAACATATGTGCTTTCCTCGAAGAGCTCATCCGCCTCCATTCCTATGTAGTCAGAATCATTGGACATTTTTTGCCTAAAAATAGCAAAGAGAATATGAATTCGATCAGATAATCAAATCCACCATTCCACTATTGATCAAGTGAAAAGGCATGTTGAGGAACAAGGACACTGTCCCTGACCAAAGCCATTTATCAAAATCAAAAATGCTTAAGGCACTAGGAAAACCCTCAAGACACTTCACAAGGAGAGACATGCGACGATGCAAAACTCTCAAGGAACTCCTAACAGGTATTTCCCGACATCGAAACCTAGAGCTCCGGTGAAACACCAACTGGAGCCGCAACGCATCTTTGAAGGTTCTCCCATCGCAGGCTCGTCCTCGCTGCAATGATAGGCTGAAAGAAAAAGTGAGCATAGCATCGGCCACGATGGTGCCGTCACCAAAAATGGCAGCACCACCGCAAACCACCAACAATATCACTAAAATAATCTAAATATCCTAGATTTTTCACCCTAAACCACATGCATTCTACTTCTACAAAGATAATAAGCTATTTCGAAAGAGAAAATCACATAAACTTACTTGTTTTTAAGACTGGAAGATGTGCTCGGAAAGGATCCTCGGTTGGTGCGGCGACATACGACTGATATTCAAGAAACAGACACTAGAGAAGATGATGAGCAGGATATGCGAGAAACAAAAAGTGCAAAAATGATCAGCGATGGCCTATTTATAAATAAATCCATCCACGTGCGCGGGCATGGGCGGTCTAGGGGCACACAAACGGCACAACCATAGCCTAAGAGAAGACATAGGCTAGCCATCATTGCCCATTAAATGCACTTTCATCCCAAGGCACACGCGTCAAACAACCTTTTATTTCCATTCAACCATTGATCTCTCCAAAAACCGGGCACATCATGACGCCTAAAATGATTCGGCCACATTCCTAGGTGAGCATATACCCAGATTTTTGTTTACCATATTGATCATTCTCCAGAGGAGGAGACATCCTTATGTAATCACTTCTACGGCCAGAAGCAATGACTTAAGGGGCTCCTGTTCTGAACTGGACAAATGAATAGGCATGGCCCAATCCACTTATACTTCTAGGACGACCCAATAATTTGAATTTGGCCCATCAATACCAAAGGGACCAGCTTCCCCTCTACTCAGCAGTCGAGGATATATAATCAACTATGCGCCATGGTCATTCTTCCCTGCTCTTCACGACTCTTCCTGACACCAGCCAGAAGTCACCCAGACTCATACACGGACAACCCCTGCTCGGGTATGCCTCTGCCTAACCCGCATTATATCCGAGCAACCTGCTCAGTCCAATGGCTAGTTTCTGGCAGTTACTTATTTTCGGGCAATCCATGACCCAGGCCCAAAATAGGGACTGTTGGCCACGCTATGGGGGCATTATATAAGCCCTCTCACATGATAGGGTTAGGTATTTAATATTCACTCTTACAACACTCTCTCGTACTTTCCCACTTTTGTGCTCGTTTTCTTACTTTAGCATCAAAGTGACTTGCAGGTACACCCTAACCTCTCCTCAACAATCTAACATCCTCAATGCAGTCCGTAGCCCACTCAAGATTTTGATCAACGAGAAAGATCAATAATACAAACGGATGACAATGTTAAACTTTTTACTGTGTCAATGCATATTAATTAAGCTCTTTTGTAAAAGACTTTAATAGAAGAAGTATTTATTATATAAATTAGTTATGATTATATATATATAAGGCATATCAAGTGAGAATGATTTTAAAATGAGAGATGAGAAGAATAAATAAAAATAATTAGATTAGTCAAACAATTATGATTAAATTTATTCATTAATGTGACTATTAATTTCTCTCTCTTAATAACATGATTTAATGGTTGTTGTTTATTCCTCTCGCCTCTCATTTTAAAAGCACTCTCATAGTCTCACTTGATATGTCCCTATAATATATATATATATATATATATATATATATATATATATATATATATATATATATATATATATATATATAATGTACCCCAAATTTTTCCCTCATATCTTCAAGATAATATGTCTCAAGAGGTTTCCTAATGGTCATAAGATTCTCAATTGCTCAAAAGGACTTAAGGTTTCATCAGACAAAGCCCCCCCCTAAGCAATAGATCTTAAATTAGGGTTTTGTGTTTCTCAAATAAAATTGGACTTCCAAATCCTCAAGTGGACTTCATGATATCCCATATACTTCAGAAGATACTCATGTCAAGTTTCAAGACTTGTCCTACAAGTTTGGTCAGTCAGATGCTCAGATGATCAATAAATAATTAACTTGGGTAAAAAGTCAACTATGGTCAAAATACAGTCAAACTTCAATATTTTTGGTCAACATCAAGATTATGAAGTAAGATTCATCATTTGATCAAAGGTTGATCATGATTCATCAAGAAAACCTCAAATTCATCACAAGGCAAAAGTTGCTAAATTAGGGTTTCTTAAGGAGAAAGTCAATTGTACTTTGACCAACTCTAACTTTCACATACTTCCTCAGAAATTTCCCATCCAAATCTCATTGTGAAGTAAATTCAATTCCCTACAACTTTGTGTCTCACAAACCAAGGCCAGAAATGCTTCATTTGAGAGATATGGGCCAAGACATTACAGGTCCTCTAAAAAGTCAACAAAAAGTCAACTTTTTCAAAAGCTCATAACTTGAACATGGAATATCAAATGGACATGGGACCAAAATGAGTAATTAAAGGACACTTTAAGATTTCCAAAAAGTTCAAGAGCACATCCGTATGATAAAAATTGAGGAAGTTATGCATTGTTAAAGTTGAGCAAATTTGAGGAGGTGTACAAGGCAAACAATGACCAAACTTGAGATTTTTCCAAATGGGCATATGTTTTCACAATCCAAACTTAATCTTAAGATGATCCACGACCTATTAGTCATATATTTTGATTTTCTTTGTTTATTTTATATTTTATTGGAATTAATTCATTTAAATTCAATTTTAATTAAAATAAATATTGAAAAATCAAATATTTGATATATGGATTATTTTGGGATCAGATTTTGAGGTTTATTGTCATAATATGTGATTCAAATTCGTGCACAACAAGAGGAAAGTCATGATAGCTCAATAATGGCCAAAATAGAAAGTTTTCAAATCTAATTCCAATCAAATATCAAACATTTTTTTAATCAAAATCAATTAATCAAAATCTTAATCAATATTTCCTTTATATTTTTCTTCTCTATTTTATTTTATTGTTTTAGAATAATTGTATAGGATGCGCAAAATTTGTAATAATTAATTTTTCTCGCACGATTTTATTTTCGTTCAAATAATGTAACTGCTAAAGTCTTGTAATAGTTTTAGGTTTTATTTTCCGCACTTTACGTTTTCTGTCAGGTTTTATTTATGTATCTCTCCCGAAGCCAAGTAATAGTTTAAATTATGGTTTATTTTCCACAATATAAACTGTTAGATGTAGGCTTAATAGGATTATATGATAAGATTAAAATCAACCGTTAGCTAACCCTAACTTTCAGAATTAAAATAACTGAATTGAATACACTTCCACACTCACACCTCTAGGGTAACCTCTCTTTGTTGCCTTACAATAAATGGTCAACATAGAGATACCTTAACCTGTTGCCTAAAGAAATAAATCATCACAGTTGACTTTAGAATAAAAGATCATAGTCCCCCGTTGTCCCTTCAAAGTTGCCTTCGAATAAATGATCTTGTCCCTACGAAAATGATGATAGTCCTTTAGAATTGTTAAGGTATCTCTACATGTTGTCTTCTATGACCATAAATATGACCCCACACTTGTCCCTCCAAATCCAAGGATAAGACTATTTACTAACTAATAGTAAAGATAGTTGTATCCCTAAGGAAACAAAAATGACAAGAAAGACCTTACAACTTAGGGTAAGAAACTCTTAAACGCTTGCTCACAACTTTCAAATCAAATACTTTTTACCCCTCACCCTCTTTTTCAAAATACTTTCAAACAAGTAAACACTTTGTATAAATTCATACGAGAATCATTACAAAGTTAAATCTTTACGAAAATATTTTAATCACGCACTACACTTTTCAAACAAAACAAGTATAAAGTGAGCTAAGCAATTAAGAGCCCATGAATAAACATGGTTACAAAGGGTGCTAACACCTTCCCTTTGTATAACTTACCCCCCCCCCCAGAACTCAAAATATTTTATCTTTCATGTTCTTTTATGCCTTTCCTAATTAGATATAATAAAAGTCGATGACGACTCTTGCTTACCGCAACATATTGCGACAAAAACTAAAAGTCAGTTCTCTCACCGTGTTACAGAACTGGTGACTCTGCTGGGGAGTTTAGACTCTTAAAAAGAGGGGTTACCTTAGAGTTAGATCACTTTAACTGTTTGACTTGTATGCTTTATTTTATAAGGTTTTGTCTTGGGGTTACTGTGAGAAAGATCCTAACCTGGATCTAGTGATACCTTAGGTAAGTGGTAATAGACCAAGGAAATTGTACGGTGTATACCGCTATGGTTCATATGGTAGCTACAGTTAGTGTGACATCTTGGTTGGTACTGATGTTCTTCAAGTCAGTTGAGGATAATATAAGGTTGCCATATGGTGTCATTTACACTAACTTCCCTTTAGAACCCTAATTGACCCATCTTGGCCAGTAGAAAGTAGTGAGATAGCCGACTTTGGTGCAGTCTAAAGTTGGTTGATACTCGATGCTACGCTCATTGAGATTATAATCTTGGGATGTTTTGGTTGGCAAGACAGTTGCCATACTGAACTACAACCTTTGAGAAGAATAAGTGATATTAAGATTCCTTAGAACCCGAATACTATTGCTAGGACAGGTTGAACCAACTAACTTCAGTGGGATGGGTACTTACCTATGAACTTCATGCAAGCCTTTAAACCTAAGGCTTTTGTGTGACTTGTTTCTGTTTGCCATTTTCTTGCTTTAAACATAAACATAACATTATAACATCATGACATCATAACATAGGATTTTCACTAACCATTTCAAGGACTAAAGGATTTATCTTTGTTCTTTGTTGCAGGTTATGGCTTCCGCTCACAGAAACACTATTTGAATCAACTTTGTAAGATACCTTCCAAGCTTAAGGAATTAGTCTCAAAAGTTCCTGAGAAATCTCAATTCACCAAAAGGCATGGTTGTCTGCTTAGTTTGGTTACTTCAGGGTTTAATGAAGACATGATGAGTGTTTTTTTCCAGTTCTTTGACCCTAAACATCACTATTTCACATTTCCCGATTATCAGTTGGTGCCCACAATGGAAGAATTCTCCAAACTACTTGGTGTACATATTCTTGATCAAAAACCTTCGCACTGGTCTAGAGAAGGAGCCTAAACCTGAAACTATTGCAACAACTTTACATATGAAGAATTCAGATATTGTATTGGAAACAAGAAGTGGAGTTAAAGGTCTTCTTGCTAAAGTATTGATAGAGAAAGCTCAAGTGTTTTTAGATGCTATGAGTTACTATGATTTTGAAGAGATCTTGGCCCTGTTGATTTATGGTTTGGTAATGTTCCCTAATCCGGACCAATTCATAGATATGCACGCAATTAACATATTTTTGACTCGTAATCTTGTGCCTACCTTGCTTGGAGATATTTTGCACTTTCTTCACACTCGTACTACAAAGGCGCGAGGGACTCTGATGTGTTGCATACCTCTACTATCAAGGTGGTTTATTTCACACCTACCTCGATCTGTGATGAAGAATGAACAAGGTTTGAGATGGTCTAGAAGTATAATGTCACTCTCTCATTCAAATATCCATTGGTGTTCCCGATCCATGGAAAACTTCACTATCATTGACCATTGTGGGGAGTTCCCTAATGTGCCACTCCTTGGCATAAGGGGAGGCATTACTTATAATCCTTCTTTGGCACTACGACAATTTGGTTATGCTCAGAGAGATGGTCCTCATGATATTATTATTCAGGGTATAATGTTCAATTATGATAACAATCCTCAAGGTTACCGTCAAAGGTTAATACATGCTTGGGGCATAGTGAATAAGATTAATAATAATACTCTGGAACCAAAATACTCCATACCTATGGAGCCTTACCTCAGATGGTTACAGTCTCGTGCTCAAGCTCTTATGATGCCATATCCTGATGTTCTACCGGTGATTGTTGAGCCTATTATTGAAGGATATGTTCCTTACACCATTCTTCATCCATACATGCCTACTGACCTGGAAGAGCTACATAAATCTTGGATCCAACTGAAAGAGGAAAGCGATACTAATTATACTTGGAGATCAAGATCCGATATGGTCGCATCGGGCGTGGACGAGTGTTGTTGATGATGGAGAAAAGATGGGGGGTGTACCTGCAAAGGCACTCCGATGCTAAAGTCAGAGAATGAGCAACGAGTGAGCAATTACAATATTGTTAGGTCTAGATTTTAATACCTGACCCTCTCAAATGAGAGGGTTTATATACTGGTCCAAATGAGTGCTCATTGGCCCAAAATGTTGGGCGCGGATCGCGGATCCCGCAATAATCGACGGTGATTAGGAACTAGCCGTTGGGGCGAGAAAGAGCCTGCTCGACAGGCTTCTCGCCCGATAGTGTAGTTGTCCGACCGAGGGCATGTCAAGCAATCTGACGGTTACTCGGGCTCCTCTAAGACTGTCCCATCTGATTCTGGGAGCTCCTCGGGAGATTCAGAAGCGAGCGAAGTGAGTGATACCGGAAAAGCCTCTGGGGAGGAGGTTGGTGCTCCTGAGGTCATGCAAGAAGAAGTAAGGGTGCTGGCCCTCGAGGAGTGGGTCGTCAAAGATTTACTAGACAAAGTTTCTTCGTACGCTCGGCCGCGAGCGGATCCTTTGCCAGTAGTGGGGGATCCCGATCACTGGAGGGTGATCTTCCCGGGCGACGATGACCGTATCTTCTCGGAGTTCGGTGGAAGGAAGTTCGCTATGTACGAATATGCCATCACGACTTTGGGAATTAGGATGCCCTTTAGCGATCTGGTGTGCTTGGTACTTGGTTATCTGGGGGTACCCCCGTCGCAGCTGCACCCTAACTCCTACGCTTTCATGAGGGAATTTGAGATGACGTGCGATCACTTGGGGGCGGGGGCTACCCTTCCTCTCTTTTTCCGGCTATTCTCTCAACAACGCCAGGTGGGGCGTGGGACTGATCGGAAAGGGTTGATCTCTTTCAAGCAGCGAGCTAAAATTTTCAAAGCACACTCGGAGTCGATCAAGTCGTTCAAAGGTGACTACATTTTGATCGAGCCTTTGACCAAAGGAGCGACTAGGACGATCAACTTTATGGGCAACGACAATGATGAGAATGACGTGCCTCGGTTGGACGCTGAAGGTCGACCGATTCGTAGGAGGATCTGGAGGTTCCCCTTCTCTTGGGAGCACAGTCACTACGGGTGGCCGGTGTGCGACTTTGTGCAAGTAGGGGATAACCTGGGCAAGGATGATGCGACCAGTTTTGAAGAATTCTGCAAGCTGGTATCATCTTTTACCCCGATCCCTTTGGTTGACGGGGAAAGGAAGGTGATGCTGGCTTCTGATGGAGAGGAGGCTGTGGAACGTCCGTTGATCGACGTCACAACTCTCCTGGCCTGTAAAAACGGGCAAAAAGTGTCTGATTTATTTGGTATTTCTCGTTTTTTATTTTGTTGTTTGTATGTCGTGCTTCTGTGCTCGTGAGTGGCCTGACCCTTGTTTCTTTTGTTTCGCAGGTTCAATGAAGTCGCTGGACAAGATCCAGGAGAGGTTGTTGCAGGGGAAAAAAGAAAAGCCAGGACTATTCAGACCAGATTGGTCGGAAATGATACGAGTGGTTCTGGTTCGGGCCCCATCGCTCGAGGATCACCGGGCGTATCTTCGGGTTCCACCCTCAAAAAACATAAGGTTGGAGCGGTTGTTACTAATTTGACGACGAACACCCCCGCAAAGCCAAAGCATCCCTTAACTTCGTGCTTCGTGCAACAGAACTTCTTTGAATTCACATCTATGGAGGTCAACCGGGCAGACTCGTTGTACCTCGAGCAGATGGATCGTCTTCCCAGAGGTTGTCATCGACGCAGGATGCCAGTGCGGTGATGCGGATGCTGCCGATGGCATCCATGTTTGCTGAAGGGAGTTTCGGGCAGGAGCTCGAAATTAACCGACTGAAGACTCTCCTGGCCGCCTCTGAAGAGAAAGCGAAGAAAGCTGTCGAGGATGCTGAAGTCGCGACTGCGGAGCTAGTGGTGCGGGCGGATGTTATCGCTATGCTGGAGGTGGACAAAAAGAAGGCCGTCGATTAGAATAAGAAGCTGAGAGATACCTTCTTCCCCAAGGATGATGAAGATGAGGACACCAAAGGGTTGAAGAGTCGGGCGCATTTTCTTGCGCGACTGGATCAGGACCTCGAGGATCTGAGGGACTCGACTAAGTTGAGTTTCTAGAATGTTGTGGACCAGATAAAGGCCCTCCATCCCGAGCTGAACCTCGATACCGATCAAATCAGCTACTTGTACAAGGTCGAATATGGTCGGATTGTGGTCCCTGATTATATGATCGTGGACGACTCTCAACCTGGGGAGTCTGAGCAGCCGATCCAACCAACCGTCCAGCAACTTCCGAATGATGACCAACTTGGGGTGCAAGAGGGTGAGGGTAATTAGGTCGGCCTGCGAGCCTAAATTACTTGTAATTTTAAATTTTTGTTTGGGGACTTGGTCCCTTTTTCATGTAATCTCGAACAAGTCGGCCTTTAGGGGTCGCAACCTTTTGAATTAATATTTCTGACCTTGGTGGTCGTTTTACAATTTATGCAGCCTTTTTAATTATGTGTATGATTGCTCGTCCGTCGGAGGACTTTGTTTTTAAACGTTTATTTTTTGTTAAGTGTTGTGCGCTCGTTTGGAGCGTGAAGTAATGGTTGATGACAAAGGGGGGACGAATGCTCGTAAGGGATGTGATCCATCGGTTTGAGGGACCGATCAGACGTGTGGAAGTTTATCCTGGGTCGGTATCCGGGCCGAGTTTATGGCTCAGACATCCGTGGCTTGAACGTCCCATCCCGAGCTGGGGTTCTGCCTGGTCGTGGTACTTAGGCAACGCCGGGCTCGTTTGAGTACCTGTACGTGTGACAGTTACTTTCCTCATTGCGACGAGGATGTTCTGTTAGTAGAACGTTTTGGACTGCGATGCTTGTACCTGGGCATGCAGGTTTGGTCGGATCTTTCGCCCTTCGTAGGGGGTTAAGGCGACCTTCATACTAGTTGTAGTATTGTTTAAGTTTCTCGATGTTCCACGACCGTGCGAGCTCTTCCCCCAGGAGATTTTCTAAGTAGTAGACTCCGTTTTCGGTTTTTGCTCGAACGCGGTACGAGCCTTCCCACTTTGGTGCTGGTTTCCCTTATCGGGAGTCTTTGTTGTTTTTCCTCAATACGAGGCTCCCGACTTCAAACGTTCGTTTAATAACTTTCACATTGCGCCGAGCTGTGATTTTTTGTTTGAGCGTGGCTTCTCGGAGAGCTGCTCCTGATCGGATTTCTTCGACTAAGTCAAGCTCCTCTCTTAGCGTTTCTGAGTTAGTGTCTTGGTCCATGGATGATTCTGTGCGCATGGACGGTACGTGCATTTTTATGGGGATGAAAACTTCGATTCTGTATGCTAGTCGGAACGGGGATTCTTCGGTCGTCGAATGAGGCGTGGTCCTGTATGCCCAAAGGACGCTATGCAGCTCCTCGACCCAGCGTTTCTTGTGTTCGTCTAGTCTTCGCTTGAGCCCCCTCAAGATCACTCTGTTAGCGGCTTCAGCTTGCCCGTTAGTCTGAGGGTGTTCGACAGAAGTGAAGTGTTGTTTGGTTCCGACCGAGGATACAAATTCTTGGAAGTGTTTGTCGATGAACTGTGTTCCATTGTCTGTCACGATGGCGAGCGGTAGCCCGAATCGAGAGAGGATGTTTTGCTTAAAGAAGCGTAGGATGTTCAGTGCGGTGATTTTGGCTAGGTCCTCTACTGCGATTCATATGGTGAAATAGTCGACGTCTACGACGAGATATTTGTTTTGGCCGGTGCCGATGACGAAGGGTCCTAAGATGTCTAGTCCCCACCAGGCGAATGGCCATGAGGACGACATTGATTTTAACTTAGTAGGGGGCGCTATGTGTATGTCACTATGTCGTTGGAATTTGTCACATTTTTTAACGTGTTCCTTCGCATCTTCCTGCATCGTCGGCCAGTAATATCCTACTCGTAGGATCTTACGAGCGAGTGACCTTCCGCCAGGGTGTTGCGCGTTGATTCCCTCGTGGACTTCTCTCAACACGTGTGGGACGTTTTCTTCTTCGACGCATCTGAGGAGTGTTGTGGAGAATCCTCGGCGATACATATTTCCTCCGACCATCGTGTACGAGCACGACCTTCGTCGCACGGTGCTAGCTATTTTTGGGTCAGCTGGTAACTCGTCTTTGGTCAGGTAGTTAAATATCGGGGTCATCCAACAGTTAGCGTCGCCTATGATGTTGATGTCTAATGTTGTTGAAGTTTTTCTAATGCTGGGTTGGGGGAGTATCTCCTGTATGACGGATTTGTTGCCCCCCTTTCTCTTGGTGCTCGCCAATTTGGACAAAATATCTGCTCGGATGTTGTTCTCGCACGGGACGTGCCTTACTTCTACGGATGTGAATCGTTTTAGCCTTTCCTTGACTAAGGCTAAGTATTCGGCCATGTTGTCATTTTTAGCTTGAAAATCGCCTCGTACTTGGCTAGCGACCAACAGTGAGTCCGTGCATATTATGATTTCTTCTGCTCCCAGGTCGTCAACAAGGCGCAACCCGGCCAAGAAGGCCTCATATTCTGCCTGATTATTGGATGTGGGGAAAGACAGGGTTAAGGATGCTTCGATGAGCGTTCCCTCCTCGCTCACTAACATGACCCCAACCCCGCTGCCTGTCGAGCTAGATGCTCCATCGATGAAAAGGGTCCATTTAGATAGAGATGTTGATGTTTGCTCGTAGAAGGTAAGTTCTGCTACGAAGTCGGCTAATTCTTAAGCTTTAAGGGCATGTTGTCCTTCGTATTTGATGTCGAACTCGACCAATTCTAATGACCATTTAAGCATTCGACCGGCCATGTCGGGTCTTCCGAGGATCTGTCTGATGGGTTGGTCCGTTCTGACGATGATAGTATGGGCCAAGAAGTAGTGTCGTAACCTCCTTGCCACGAAGAGTAGGGCTAGAGATACCTTTTCGATTTTCAAGTACCTGAGTTTGGGGCCGTTTAATGCCTTGCTCGTGAAGTATATGGGTTTTTCCCCTCTGGGAGCTCCCGGATAAGGGTTGCACTAATGGCCTCGTTTGACACGACGAGGTAAAGGTATAACATTTCACCTTCATTGGGTCTGGAAAGTACCGGTGGTTCGGATAGCGCCTTCTTTAGGTGAGCCAGGGCTTGCTCGCATTCGTTGGTCCACTCGAAAGCTGACTCTTTGCGGAGGAGTTTGTAGAATGGGAGCGCGTGTTGAGCGGATTTAGCCACAAATCGAGCGAGGGAAGCTAGTACTCCGTTCAGCGACTGTATGGATTTCTTAGAGTTTGGGGTAGGTATTTCTGTGAATGCCAGACATTTATCCGGGTTGGCTTTTATCCCTCGCTCGGTTAGGTAGAACCCGAGGAATTTACCTGCCCGAACTCCGAATGTACATTTTTCAGGGTTGAAACCCATCTTGCGTATTCGAGCTTGGTCGAACACCTTTCGCAGGTGGGAAGCATTATCTGTTTCTTCCTGGGATTTGACTATCATGTCGTCCATGTACACTTCGAGCATGTCCCCAATTTCAGCTCGGAAAACTTTGTTCATCATGCGCTGATAAGTGGCGCCCGCGTTTTTTAGACCGAAGGGCATAATGTTGTAGAAGTAATTTCCCGATTCGGTCATGAAGGTCGTGTGTTTTTTGTCGGCCATGGCCATGGGAATTTGGTTATATCCTGAATTAGCATCCATGAATGAGAGTAGTTTGAAACCGGCCGAGTTTTCGACTAATTTATCGATATTTGGCAGAGGGTAAGCATCTTTCGGGCAAGCCCGGTTAAGATCAGTATAATCAACTCACATTAGCCATTTTCCATTAGGTTTTTTCACAAGTACAACATTGGTAAGCCAGGTGGTGTACCTGGCCTCCGTTACAAAGTTTGCCTCTAGGAGGTCTTCTACAGCTTTTTCGGCCGCCTTAGCTTTTTCGGTCGACATTTTTCTCCTCTGTTGGGCAGTTGCCTTGTGATTCGGATCGATGGAAAGATGGTGACATGCTACATCTGGGTCGAGCCCGGGCATTTCCGCTGCACTCCACGCGAATAGGTCGGCTTTCTCCCTCAGGCATGCTTCTAGCTGTCCTTTTGCTAATTCTAGGAGGTGTGCTCCGATCTTCATGCATCTGCTCGGGTCCTCTCTAAGCGGGATCAGTTCGAATTCACCGTCGAGGATAGGTCGGGCTAATGAAGAGGAGGGCTGCTGAGAATTCTCGGCCTCATCTGGAAACCTGCAATCGAGGTCGATGGAATCGACCCGGGGGAGAGGTGCGGGTGCATTAGTATTCAGGGAGCAGGCTGAGGTGGAGGCTTTTGGCTGGTACGATATCAAGCTAAGGCCTTTAGAGGCTGCTTCGAAACAACGTCGGGAAGCTTCCATGTCACCATGCAGGGTGGCGACTCTTCCTGAAGTGGTGTAGTACTTTATCTTTAGATGTACGGTGGATGGGACGACTAGGAGTTCGGCCAGAGTTGGTCGACCTAGAATGCATTGGTATAGAGAAGGACAATCGACGACCAAGAACTGGACGCGGATTGATCGAGCAGTTTCTGCGGCTCCGAACGTGACTATGAGATCGACGTAACCCCACGGTCGTGACACCGCACCGTTGAAATCTTGTAGGTCCGATCCTACGTATGGTGTCAGGTGAGTTTTGTCCAGCTGGAGCGTGGCGAATACCTGTGAATACATGATGTCGCATGAGCTACCCTGGTCGACCAGTATCCTGCGGACGTCGAAGTTGGCCATTTGGGCTCGGATGAGCAGTGGAATGTTGGGCTCCTCCTAACAGTTCTTCTTTATAGAAGGAGATGGGCACCGAATTGTCTCTAGGGGGTCCAGTGTGGCATTCAGGGCCGGCCCTTTCGCCATTAGCTGGTCGAACTTCCTTTTAATGGAACCGACCGTGATTTTATTGAACCCCCCGCCCGAGATCACCATGGCGGAAGGGAAGTTTTCCCACGGGCTATGGGAAGAGAGATAATTTGTACTCGTTGGACGGTCGGGTAGAAATAAGTCTTTCGGGCGATAGATGTTGAGGGCCACTTGCATGTTGGCGTCCACGGGGACTACCGCTACTTCCTCGATCTTGATGGCTTCTTGTATCTCCGGCCTGGAGGTCTCCTTGGATTTAGTGAACTGTTTGAGGTGGCCATCTTTGATGAGTATCTCTATTGCATCCTTCAGGTGGATGCAATCCTCAGTGTTGTGTCCATGGCTCTTGTGAAACCGACAGTACTTGGTCTTATCGGTGTCCAGTTTGGAGGGTAGTTGCTTGGGGAAGCGCACCCTTCCTGGCGGAACTCCGAGTTAGCACATTCGGTCAGTATTTTTTCCCTCGACACCAACAAAGGTGTATATTCACGAAATCGACCCACCGGTCCTCTCTGCTCCCGCGGTTCACGGGAGCGATCTTCCTTTCTTTTGTCGCTTCCCCGACAAGATGTTGAGGGCTCATCTGATTTGGAAAGGATCGCGTCCTCTCGTCGTCGAGCATCACGGACGGAACTAGACGCTTGCTTTTCCTTGTATTGGATATACGCTTGGGCCTTCAAGAGGAACGCATCCAAAGTAGCGGGTGTTTCAATACCCACCGCGCGGTGAAAGTCGGTAGACGGTGCAATCCACGTTCCAACAGATATTTCTTCATGTCGTCCGTGGTCGAGACCTGGACGGCTTCTTTATTGAACCTCTCGATGTATGTCCTGAGAGGTTCGTCTTTGCCTTAGATTATGGCCTCAAAAGATGCTTCCTTTTTCGGATGTTGCCTGGAAGTGATGAAGTGCCTGGAGAAGGTTCGACCCAGTTGTCTCTAAGAAGTGATGGATTCAGGCTCGAGACTTTTATACCAATTCATCGCCCCTTTCCTTAAGGTGGTCTGAAAGAGATGACACTTGATTGCTCCTCGGACGCCTTTGTAGTCGAGTAGAGCGTCGATGTTCTCGATATGCTCGTCGGGGCCGGTCGTTCCGTCATACGAACCCAAAGGAGGGGGTTTCTCGAGTCCTCTCGGTAGTCTGGCGGCCATGATCTTAGAGGATAGGGGTCCCCTGATATCATCATCGTCGCTATAGGTGATCGTGCGGGATCTTGACCGGCGATTCCAGTCTCGTCGTGGGGATGGAGAATTTGACTTGTTCCTCTTTGATCGTTTCGGGGATGGAGATTGAGATCGTTTTCCTTTTTGGGGAGGGGAACGACGAGCGTCCTCTTGTGACTCGTGATGATTCTTGGTCGGTATTGGTGATCGAGATCTTCGTGGGGGTGACCAACCGCGGTTTCGTATAAAGGATTCGTCATGGTGGCCCTTATCTTTCTTCCTTCGGGGGGAAAGGTTGCGTTGGCTTCGGTGTCTCTTGGGTGATCGAGATGATCGACGACCGGTGTCCTCCAAACGGGTTATCTTGGCACAGTGTGCCAGGAGTAGGAGATGCGTTTGATTTATTGTCTCAACCAATGCAGCGAAGTCTGATCCGGCGGGGGTGGCCACGGAAGGTATGATCTCTGGTTGGCTCTCGAGCGGTTGATCGCGCTCGGGAAATGGCGAAGCAGTCTTTCCATCCTGACGATCTTGGACGGTTTCTTCGTGTGAGGGGGTGAAGAGGTTTCTCCCCCGTTGAGTAATGAGGTCACCATCAACTGTGCGGGCTTTGCACGGTGTGTCGTTAGCGGCCGTGGATCTTTATGAATAGTAACTTTGGTTCTTGAATTTCTTTGGTGAAGAAGAACGGGGAAGTTTGTTTCCCACAGAAGGCGCCACCTGATCGTACCTAGAGATCAAGATCCGATATGGCCGCGTCGGGCGTGGACGAGTGTTGTTGATGATGGAGAAAAGATGGGGGGTGTACCTGCAAAGGCACTATGATGCTAAAGTCAGAGAACGAGCAACGAGTGAGCAAGTACAATATTGTTGGGTCTAGATTTTAATACCTGACCCTCTCAAATGAGAGGGTTTATATATTGGTCCAAATGAGTGTTCATTGGCCCAAAATGTTGGGCGCGGATCGCGGATCCCGCAATAATCGACGGTGATTAAGAATTAGACGTTGGGGCGAGAAGGAGCCTGCTCGACAGGCTTCTCGCTCGACAATGTAGTTGTCCGACCGAGGGTATGTCGAGCAATCGACTTTATAGCTCTGAGTGTGGTCGGGTTTTTGTGGGTTGTTGGGCCGCAAGATAGATATGGCCCAATTCTGATGGTTGGGCCAGTCCGGAACAGATACCTTTGAGGCTAAGTTCTATGTTAGAAAAGAGAAAGTAATGGAGCTAACAAGGCAACTTCGCGAAGAGTGTAACCTCAATACATATCTCAATACAAAGAGGAAACGTCCATGGGAGACTTGAGTCTCAAATGTTTTTATTTTTGTAACTTTTCTTGTTTTTCCTTCATTGTAAGCCCAATGGGCATTTATATTTTGAACCTACTAATAAATTTTGTTGGTTTTTGTTTTTCTTTAACAAATTTAAATCCTATGTGGTCCTTGAAAACATTGCATATGCATTTACATGCCATACCATTGCATAACAGGTTTCCATGACAAGTTTCTTATCTTCTCGCTGTTTATTTCAGTGGAAATGGCTCTCAAACAGATTGTCAAAGATCTCCAAACCCATAATGCCCAATTTTAAGAGATGATCATGAACTTGTCCAGGGGACAAGAAGAGATGAAGGCACTCCTGACAAAGAAGAAAAAGAAGAAAACAAGAAAACCAGTTGGCTTCATCAACATGTGTAGGAGATTCAGAGGTAAAAAAAATAGACGTTGAGGTCAAAAATCATGAAGACGAAGATTCTGTGAAATAAGAAGGAAGTCTACATGGTACTACTGGGAATTCTTATAAGGAGGAGAATTATTGTTATGATTCTACTAGTGATGAGAAATACAAGTTACTGGAAGACCGTTTGAATGCCATGGAGTTGCAGAAAACATTTGGTTTAGATTTTGAAGATTTGAGTATGATTTCTGGAGTTTTCATCCCTCTTGGATTCAAAGTTCCTACTTTTGTGGTATATGATGGTGTCTTGTGTCCGAAGCTACATTTGAGGTCTTATGTCCAAAGGATCCAGCCACATACTGCTGATAAAACGTTGTGGATTCATTTCTTCCAAGAAAGTTTATCTAGAGCTCAATTTGAATGGTACTACCAACTTGAGAATACCAACATTCATACTTCGAAGGATCTCACTGAAGCCTTCTACAAGCAATATCAATATAACTTTGATTTAGCGATGACTCGTATGCAACTCCAAAGCATGTCCATCGACTCTAAAAAAGTTTCAAATAGTACGCCCAGAAATGGAGAGATCTTTCTAAAAAAGTTCCATCGACTCCAAAGCATGTCCATCATATCATAAGCATCATAAGCATGGCATATCCTTAGCATTTTGCATAGAAACATGAAGCATAACATTCTCATGTTCTGGCATTGGGCATATGATCAATCATTGGTGCATTTGAAGCCTTACAAGGCAAATCAAGAAGTCAAGTGACCTTGTCCAAGTCCCATGAAGTGTATCTAGGTCATATACAAGCTCAAGATCTTTTACAAGAGGCCAGAAGGTTGGAAGATTATCAGATGATCCAAGAAAGGGCAAGGTCCTACATAAATGGTCTTCAAATTAGGGTTTCATTTTCAAGCAGGGATTCTTTGTGAGTTTGGCCATTTCATGTAGGAAAAGTCCTTCATATGATATGTGAATGCTATGGATGAAATTTGGTGAGAAAATTCATTGAGGAAGGCAGTCATTACATCAGTTGCTTGCATAAGAAGAAATTGGTCAAACTGATTATTTGAAAAGTCAACTATGGAAATTCAAGGGTTCCAATCCTATTTTTCAAGCCAAGGGATGTTCTTAAGGTCATAGAAGAGGTTTGGCAAAGTCAAAAGTCAAGAATCTAGGGTTTTGGCAAGAGTTTCTATATTTGGACATGTGGCATGTAACTAACTTTCTAAATTTGGCAAGTTTTGCCCTAATCTTCAAGGCATTCTTCCATGACCAAAATGACCACAAGTGAAAATTATTTGAACATGAAAGTTGTAGGAAATTGTCTCCCATTTCTAAAAAGTACAAGAACATCACTATAGCCCTCATGGTTTGAAAGTTATGCTCATTTGAAGTTTGGTGATTTTTAGGGTTTTACCATATTTCCAAGTTTCCACAACTTTGCAAATTGTCATGTAATGCATTTTCAAGCCATTCTTTGTACTAATTCTGGTCAAAGGCATCAAGGGCAAGGCATGAAGAAGGTTTGGCTCAAGAAAACTCAAAGGATTCGTGCATGGCATGCATGTAATTTCATGAGAGGCAAAAATGCAAAATCATGGGGAAAACATGATACAAGTGTATCCAATGGTCAGGATCATTTCATTTTGAATGGGTGAGTAAAGTGTGATCAGAATGTGCTCACAAAGGAGAGAGGGAACAAGCAAATCATTTACTCACATAACTTTTGCATTTTTGCAAAATCACTCCTCCCATTCACTTCCCACGTGCATTCCTTTTGCAAATCAAAATACTGAAAACTTACATCATATATAAGCCAGCTAGGGTTTCATATCACCAGAATTGATCACCATTCTCTCACTTCAAACTTTTTGCTCCATATGCATTTGCTTTCGAATCTCACTATTCTTCCATTGATTTCAAAAACTCTTTGCATATTCATGATCATTGAGGTGTAAGAAGAAATAATCCACCACTGGTTCAGGCTAATTCTCCAGTTTTCACAAGGTGCCATTCAAGTGCAGTTAGCTTCGAATTGCAAGATCCAGAAAGATTCAAGCTCTCTCTTGCATTTATTTTGCAAGGAGAGGCCAAAAGAGGTTGATCTGCAGTTGGAGGAGGTTTAGTTTGAGCTATTATGAGAGTTGCAACTTTCAGATAAGCTTCAAATTCATAGATTTGGAAATGGTTTTAGTTGTGTGCATTTTGATTTACATGCTTTGCTGGTTATGTTGATCTATTTAGAATTGAAAATGAGTACGAATTGAGCTTACATTGTTGATTTAAAGTTTGATGTGCAAAACTGTTTGTGTTTGATCCGCTTGATTCATTAATCTAATGGAAAATCTAAATGCATATTTGAATTCAGCATGCTTGAATTGGGTAATCTGGATAGTTTGATCCATTTTTGTGCATTTGTGTTCTTGCTCTTGAGTTTTCCGGTGCCGAAGCTAGGGTTGCGGTCACCGGATTCTGGAAATTACATGGATGAAGAAGATGATTTTATGGACGTTGGGTTGTTTGATCTGGAAGGCTTTGACGTTGCCATCACATTAAAAAGGCACCCTCTCCCTCACGTGTTTCTGTTTTTCCCAATAATGCTTCATGTTTTGCACCACACCATAGTTAATGTGTACACGCGCGCTGATTGCTTGATCTTGTGACTTGGTTATGATGTTGACCTAATCATGTGCCTTGGTTTGATCTATTGGCTTTCTATTTTCCAGTTTTTATCTGAATTTCCACCATAATATGTGTGAGTCTGCGCTGGGTCCAAGGGCTTTAGATGCTATACGCACCCCCTCTTTATCTGGCCCTATTATTTGAACTGAATTCTTTGCTTCTTGCACCCCTGTCTTATTTCCTTTTATTTTATATTTTATTTTATTTTCAGTTTGATTTCTAATTTTTAAAAATAGCAATATGTTTCATAAATTTTTTAAAATAAATCATGTTTGCTCATTTTAATTTTCTTTAATTTTTGTCATTTTTTATTTTCCATTTATTTTTATTTTCCACGCTGGAATTTATTTTCACTTTTATTATTTGTTTTTAATTCACTTTAAATGCATGCTGACTTTTGGATTTTCTATCTTGATCATTAATTTGAGTTTTGAGTTGGTTCTTTTTGCATCTGATTCATACTAGGATGTATTTTGTTGATGATTTTTCTTCTGATTTTTAGAAGCTTTCATGAATATTTTTGGCAATTGACTTGAGCATGAAGTTTCAAAACCCTAGTTTGTGTTCATGAGTTCCTTTGACATAGTTTGCTTTTGATTCTGACTTTTCTCTTTTGGCATGATGTTATCACTTGATTAAGGAACACTTGTACTTATTTGTATAATTTTTTATTGATTTTTTTATTTGATTTGAATTTTTATGTGTGATTGCCCTAGTTTTTGCTTCTTCTTGTTGCATGTTTAGTTCTTAGGCTAGGAGGACACTTGTGCCAACTCCTATAGGATGTTTAGAGCTCTTTTTGTATGAGGACTGATCCCTGGGCTTTGATTAGTGTTTGTGCTTTGGAAAGTTTTGTGTTACTTGTCTTTGAAGTTTCTCACAAATGTATGCATGTTCACCTCACCTTCTTTGTTCATTTACTCTCCATGATGCCTATGCTTGAGTTTGTATGCTTCTTCCCCATGTTTGATCATGCTTCTTAGGCACATTTTAACATGATTAGGTCCCTGGTTTTTTAGTGATGTTTATGCTTTGATTTGATTTGCATTTGTTTGTCCTTACACTTGTGCACATGTTCACTTCACTTCTCATTCTTGTGATGATTATGATTGAACTTGTATGAACCTTTCTTTGATCTTTTGTGTTGTTTATGCATATTCTTGTGATGATAAGGTTCTGGTCTTGAGTTGTATAGTGCTTGACTAACTTGCTTGACCCTTTGTGCTTCATTTGTGTTTTGTTTCTTCATAAGACCTTGTGAAACTTGGTAATAGTTTGGGTACTTTAACTCTTGCTTGTTTTGCTTTGATTGGTGGGTCTTAGTTCAATAAATGGGTGCTTTTGCTTCTGGTTTTGCGAGTAGGGTTGATGTTGTGGTTTGCTTACATTTTATTTGGTTCAAGTTTGTTCATCTAAGTGTGTACTAACCATTTCAGGGGCTCATGGTAAGTGAAGTGTGGATGTTATCCACATTTCAATTCTTCATCTTCTCTCTTACTTTACTTTCTATCTAGTGATTATTGATGTGCCTTATGCCATGTTGTGCTTCAATTCTTCATCTTCCCCCTTTAGAAGCAACTTATCTCCTTTAGAGGAGTAAGTTGTTCTCTAGCTTTCTTTCTTCCTCTCTTCTTCTTCTTCTGTTCTCGTCTCTTTCTCTCTTAGGATATTTTCAAACCACACTAACCTTAGGATCACCTTTGCATGATAGTATTAGGTTTAGTCTTTCTCCATTATACTTTTACCTTTAAGATCCTCTTTGGTTCTCTCTCTTCTCATCTTCAAACAAAAACCTAAAAAACATTAATAAAGAAATAAGTGACTTCTTGTACAATAGCCTTATTCCATGAGGCATATGTATTCATTCCAACTTGGAATAGTACATTTGTCTAGCATGATGCACAAGTCTGATCATGAAGTCATCTTCATCAAGAAAATCCTAAAAAACACTTCTTCATCCTAATCACTAAGATACTTAATAATTTCAACAAGTTAGTGAGCTTAGGCCCTTGCCCTTGGAAACAAGTCTTGGATAAATTCTCCTTACTTGGTGTGCTTGTTCAATTATTCCATCTTGAAATGTAGTGGCAAGTACACATTTCATGGAAAAGAGTTTGAGTTTACTTCCTTGTGCCACACTCCTAAAAGAATTCTAAAAAACACCAAACAAACAATAAGCGTCTCTCCTTCGAGAATTCTCTTCTCATAACCTTCACTCTTTATGTGCGAACTTGCTCCTACTTGTCATTTTGCAAGATGGTAACACACTCGTCGTTCGAGCCTGCAACACCTGAGCATTGACATAGGCAGTTCAAGCCTTAAGACACAAGCAATATTTTCCACCCCTAGTTAGGGAAACTACGACGACTCTGATCCTCATGTCTAGATGAGGTATGTAGGAAGCGGGGTAGGGCCCGTTCGAGCACTCTTTTATTTTCCCTACATTTTCCCCCTTTCTTTTCTTATCCAGTTCAATTCCTTTTTTTGCAGCAGCTTTCATTTCTTCACCCTTTGAAACAGTTTCTTTGCAAGCGTGGATCCCGTCGGGTACGGCGGACAATCTGGGGTGCTAATACCTTCCCAGGTTGTAACCGACTCCCGAACCCAGTTTCTTTGGTTCGCATGACCTGTGTACTTCCCTTTCTTTTCTTATGGTTTGTGCAGCATTACCATTCCCGTTCCTTCGGGATAAAAATGCATGGCTGGCAACTCTACCTCTTTTTGCGCCACTTTCGCGTTTGTACCAGGATGAAAATCCAGGGAGCGACAGCTGGAGACTCTGCTGGGGATCGAACCCAAAATCTCTGGTTTCCCCTTGAGAGTCAATCCTAGTGTTTGTGTGTTTCTGTTTCTTTGGGTGTTGATTGTTTACTGTTGTGTGTATATGTTACTATTGTTTATTTAAAGTTTTATTTACAGCTTTATTTAAAGTTTTCAGTATTTATTTTCATGCATCATATATATTATACTGGATTGTCAGGTTGTACTGGTTTTCTGTTTGGTGGGATTGGGAACTGTTATTGTGAGATGAGCTTGTAACCGGGGCTCGAGTGCACCCTAGGACTTAGAGTGGTTCCACTTTGGCTTCATGGCATCTTGCTATGTTGGTATTAGTGAGTTCCACGCCCAGACTTGCGACCGTCTTGGGAATGTATTGATATCGGAATCTTTCTGGATCGTTACAGGACCTTGATAGTTATGTGCATCTGGGGACCGATCATTGAGGACCTTTGTGCAAACATCCCTCTCCAGTGGTGACAATGGCAGACCACATTTTGTGGCAAACCCATTCGCACCCGTGGGCCCACTGGTTACTTGCATAGGATGGTCTAGTTCTTTTATAGGAACTCAGTTAAAAGAATTTGGTCGTATGACGATAGTATTGTACCTTTCGGGATGAATGTACTATTGTTTCTCGACTTCAGCACTTGAAGCTGGGAATTTATAAAGGATGCTTGTTTTTCCTGGACTCACGCTGAGACCTCCCTGAGTAGTATATAATGCCAAACCGATTCCCTGATTTGGTCATGAGCCATTTCTCGGAAATGGTGAACGTATTATTGCTATTCGGCTTTGAGAGTCCGTGATGTTTGACCCTGTCGCTCCCCCGAAAAGACACCGGGTCAAATAAGGTACAGACGCAAACGATCAGCGAAGAGAGAAAATGAAGGTAAAGTGAATAGAGTCGCCATCTAGGCATTTTTATCCCGAAGGAAAGGTAATGCTGCATAAACCTAGAAAGATATGGATAAGACGGTTGCGATCCAGAGAAACTGAGAAAGGGGGTTGGTTACAACCTGGGAAGGTATTAGCACCCAGATTGTTCGTCGTACTCGACGGGATCCATGCTTAAAAGATTATGTTTAAAGGGGTAGTGTGTGTGCTATCTGTGTGCAAAAGCTGGAAAAGAGTGTACAAGTGTCAGTGCAAAAAGGTGAATTGCTCAGGAGCTGAGGCTTAAAAGAGAATGCTGAAAGAGGGGGAAGACAAAGAGACTTTTGTTCGATAACAGTTAAGTTATGCCTACGTATCCTCTCGTGCAATGAGGAAGTCAGAACACCATAGTTCGACTCAAAGAGACTGGAAATAAATTGACTGTTGAACTGCTTGCTTGTCTATGCTCAAGTGTATGACTCGTCTGGCTCGAGTGCTAACTATCTTGCATTAGACAGAAGAAGCAATTTCTCGTTTGTGAATGCGTGTGATGAGAAAAGAATCCCGAAGGAGACGATTATTGTTTTTTTTGTGTTTTCAGTTTTGTTATTGTTTTTGGTGTTTTGCATAAGTTAATGAGCTTAAGCCTAAATCAAAGGTTGTAAACTCATTATATCCTCCCTGATTAGGGATAATGAGCCTACTTAAGTATGAGATAAGCATCTCAATTTAATTACCATGATGATATAGGATTAAGATCATTAACCTACTTGTGATTAATTAGATGTTTTTGGGATTTTGTTTAGTGTTAAGTAATGAGTTTAATCTCTAATCACAGATTAGTGGACTCATTACACCATCCTAATAGAAGGATAATAGATGAGAACACTTAAGCTGAGGAAGATACCTCAACTTAATCCATGGTTAGGGATTAAATTCATTATATAACAAGCCTTTATTAAATGGATTTTAATTAAGGGATGAGATTAAGAAATGAATTTTATGGTTTGTAAGACAACTTGAGGGGGACTTGTCCATTAAACACTAGGGTTAGTCCTTCTTAACCATAAAGGAAGAATTAGAACCCTAATGTAAGGCCCAAGTTACAAGATGAAGTCTTAGTGATTATTAAGATGATTTGATTAAGAGGTTTAAACAAATTAAAGGTTTAACACTTAGGATTAAAGTTATACACTCCATCCTAATAGAAGGATACATGCATAACCCTAATTCCAAAGTCCTAAACCTTTAAGAGTTTAGTCTCTAATTATGAAGATGAGAAGAGAGACTCAAGGAGACTCAAAGGTAAAAACTAAGGGGGACTAATCACAACCCTAATTATTATCATGCTTGGATATCCTATGGTTTGTAAGGCTTGATAAAGATCTTCAAGGAAGCCACTAATGGAAGAAGCAGATGAAAGGAGGATGAAACAGAAGAATAAGTTACTTACTTCATTGAAGAAGATAAGTAACTTAAATAAAAAAATTGAGATAAATGGAACACAAGTGAACAAGTTCACTTAAAATACAAACAAAATGCAAATGAAAAAGATGAGGAAAAGTGAGAAGTGAAGGCAAATTCACTTCTCAAAGTAACTTACCACTTGAAAATGTTAGCATGAATGCATAAAGTTCAAAACATAAAGAAATGAAATGAGATGCAATGAGATGAAATTACCAAAGTAAGAAGTGTTTATGAAATTCTAATGTCATGTGAGATGATTCAAAGACATACAAAGTATATATGTATGATCATACAAGAATGAGATGTCATGGAAGTATGCTTTGAAGTTTGAAAACACATGAAAGTTAATGAAATGAAATGGATGCAAATCATGACAAATAAATGAAGAAATGATCAAGAAGGGTTCTAACATGTCCTAATATGTCTAAGATGACTTATGAATGCAAGAAATGTCATGGCAAGTTCATGCAAGGATGCATATGCAAGGTGAATGCAAGTGAACATGAGAAATTAGGGTTTTATGAAAGTATGAGATGCAAATGAACAAAACAGAAGCATATGACATGATAAAAATTTGAAATCAAACTCAAACAAACCCCAATCCTATACTAGATCACACCCCAAAGGAGAAGGTCAGAAGCCTAACCAATCAAAAGTTATTAATTTCCTAAGTTTTCTAGGGTTTTTGGGTGGTTCAAAAGGAAAAATGCAAATCAAATTGAAAATGCAAGATAAGTTTATGAGATAAATAACCTATAAACTAAATGCAATATGTAACATAATGCAAAAATAATTATCTTCAAACTCTTCTTGGTTAGGCAGAAATGACTTTTTAAAGTTAGGGTTCAAAAATAAGATTTTAATGACCCTTAATTCAAAGAAAATTCACAAACTATGATCAAACCTAAAAATAAATTTGTGTGAAGAGTTTGAGAATGTTTTTAAATGCATTGGGATGATTCATGAATTTTTTGGTGATTTTTAGAAACCTAAATGTATTTTTAATTAATTAAAAGACTTTAATTAATTAAAAATAACATTTAAATATTTTAAAAATAATTTTTTAATGCAAAAAATAAAATAAAAATCATTTTGGAATGAGAAAAATATTTAAAGTCAGAATGCAAAAGAAAATATTTTTTGGATGCTTTTTGGTATTTTAAATAAATTATGCAAGAAAATGCAATTAAAATGAAATTAAAATGAATTAAAATGAAAGTATGCGCATCCAATGGCTGGAATTCAAACTGGAAAAGGTGGGAATTGACTGCGCGCGTATCTGGACGGCCCACATTCAAACTGGCTTTTAATTATATTTTAAATTAATTAATCAGGATTAAAAGGTAATGACTCAATCTGGACCACACACTCACTAACCCTAATCCTCATCTAACGGCCACAAACGCATATGGGGATTTAATCAGGGTTTAGCCCTAATTACTTTCAGGTGGCCGGAAAAGACCTCCGATCATCTTCTCCGGCCAACCCCTCACCTGAACTTCCTCAAATCACCACCCCAAGCCCCCAAAATCTCCAGAACTAATCAACTAACTACCATAAACAATAATCCAGCCTCAAAAATCATTTATCATTCATCATCAACAAGATTAGAATCAAAACATCAAAACGGCAAAAATTTCAGAACATCATGAAATGCTTAAAAATAAAGACATCAGCATGATCAGTTAAGCATGAGGAATCATTATATAACATGAAAACACATTTCTGGAAAAAAAAGTTCTTGATGACTACCTGAGTTGGAGCTTTGCAATCTGGACTTTCAGAGCTCTCCCTTTGTGCAATCCACACCCCTTTGACCTCCTGAAGCTATTGGCAAGCTTGAATGAAGCTTAGAGTGGCTATTTGGAGTGCTTTGTTTCTGAAGTTGCAGAAATCGTATTTGTGTTTGGCTGTGTTTTAAGCTATGGTGATAGGTGGCAAATGATCCTGGGGTGATGCTGAGTTGATTGGTGGAAGGGTTTGTGATTTTTGTTGGCTGTGTTATGAAATTCGATGAAGGGAAGGTTTCTTGAGGTTTTTGTGATTCTGAGTGTGTGTATGGATTCAGGCCTCAATGTTGTATGTTATGAGTTACTTATTGTCCACATAAACAATGTTGATTGGCCAGAGAGTTGTTGTGGCACAGGCTGATTGGTATGGGAGCTTTTGCAAAAAGTCAAGATTTTGTACTTTGAGGTATGGGCATGGTGCAGGTCTGATTTCTTGGGGTGTCTGGCCTCAACCGACTTTGTGGAGAGCCATGTAATTGGTTTTGATGTGCTGGATGTCTTGGATGAAGAGTTATCACATGTTTTGCAAAATTCCCTCTTTGAAGTTTCTTGGATCATAAGTCATGGAAACCTTAAGTTCAATGCACAATTCTGATCCTTTGAGGTTTGTTTGACATATTGTGAAGTGTTTGTACATATTTGAGGTCATTAGAATGCTTGAATATGCCAATTTATAAAATCCCTCTTTGACATGAAACTTGAAATTTTAGGATTTTTGCCAACTTTGAAAGGCCATATCTTGAGTTCTAGGATGAATCAAGACATGTTCTTGTACTTTTTGAAAAGGAAAAGACCTAATCTACAACTTTCATGACCAATAATTTTTCATTTGAAGCATTTTTGGTTGAGAAAGAGGAGGTTGAAAAACTTTCCCAAAATGAAAAGTTTCCATTACAAGTCATTTCCATTTTTGGCAAGTTTGAAAATGGCTCAAAATTATTCAATCTTGTGAACTTCCAACCACTTCTAAGATCAAATAAAGATCATAGAACTTCAATTTGATGAAAATACCCCTTTGGTTCCATTGTTGGGGGCCTCAGATGCCCTGATTTTGACTTAACTTGCTCAAAAAGTTACTCAATGAACAAATGACTTCCATAATGAATTTCTTCATCAAACTTGGTACACATGATCCTTATAACATCTTAAAGAACATTAGAAACAAGAATGGCCTAAAAATTTGGAGTTAAGGCCTCTGAAACCAAAACCCTAATTTTGGTCCTCTATGCAGTGAAACCCTAGCTCTGCTTCCATGCCTTTGCCAGTTCTTGTGATTTCTTGACTTCTATGAACTTTGAGAAGCATAATATGATGATAGAACACACATGGACCCTCTTGGAAAGCTTTGAGGCCTTTGGGATGACTCAGATGGAATCTTGGATTGCTCAGATCACAAACCCTGGATGCAGATGAACTTGAACTTATGCAGATGAAACAAAAATGCAATGTGATGTGGTATGCTTATGATTATGTAAAAAATTAAAGATCATAAGCCATGGTGTGATATGAGTGAGGGAAAATTTGGGGTGTTTACAGACCCGAAGAGCACCTGTGAGATTGGGAGGGGTTTACAGGTTTGCAGGAACCCTTGACCTAATCATACCTCATTACCAGTACAATCCTATGATTTGATATGGTTACATGGATGTTGGAGTTCTTAAGTCATCTGATATTTGATTTGGGGGCTTATTTGAGATTGAGTTCTTGTTCAAGGGACTTTATTCAGAGGATCTTGGTTCTTGGTCACTTGGGTCCAGTATTCAGTATCCAGACAGTACCAAATGTTGATCATATGCTTGCATTGCATCATACCCGCATTAATTGTTTGTGTTTTCATTTTCAGGTATTTATTTGCATCCTGCACCCAGTTCTGGTATTCATTATCTCTCCAGATGGCAGAAGTCAAGGAGATACCCAGAAAAAGGAATGTGCATTATACTTTCCCACAACTAGAGACTGAGAGTATTCATAAATTGATAGATTTGATGACTGATAAGGTTTTAGCAAACTTTAGGAAGAAATTTGGGAAGGTTTTGAATTATGTAAGCAAACCAATTGTTGACCAGAGGGATAGTCTCCATTCATTACTGCAGTTTTATGATCCTCAATTGCGAGTCTTCGTATTTCCAGATTATATCTTGGCTCCTACCTTGGAAGAGATTTCCAGCATCTTGAAGATTCCTATTGGAGAGGGTATTCCTTTTTATGCTTTAGGGAGAGCTCCCTCGCATGCAGATATAGCCAGTGCTTGCCACCTTAGTATGCTCAGAATCAAGATGGGTGTTGCACCCCAAAATTTGCCCAATCAAGATAAGAACTTGTGTAATAAGAGGCTCACAAGGTTCACAATATTCACAAGGCATCTCATGAGGTTCACAAGGTTCACAAAGTTCACAATTAGTCAGAAAATTTGACAATTCCCTCAAACAATGCATCCTCCTAAGCAATGCATCATAAACTAGGGTTTTGACTTTTATCAGGATAAATGGACTTCCAATACTTCAAATGAGCTTCATAGAATCCTATATGTGTTCAAGAATCCCCATTTCAAGTATCAAAACTTTCCCAAAAGATTTGCTCAGTCAGATGATCAGATAGGTTAAAATCAGTCAAAGCAGTTAAAAAGTCAAACTGAGGTCAACTATGGTCAAACCAAAGTCAAACTTCATGATTTTTTTCCAAAATCAAGTATATGAAGTAAAATTCATCATTTGATCAAGGTTTGATCATGATTCATCAAGGAGATTTCAGATCATCAAGAATCAGGAGTTTATAAATTAGGGTTTTCATAGGAAAAGTCAACTGAACTTTGACCAGCCATAACTTTCACATGCTTCATCAAAAAATTTCCATCCAAAGCTCATTTTGAAGGAAATTGAATTCTCTACAACTTTGGGTCTCACAAGACAAGCCCAAAAATGCTTCATTTGGAAGGTATGAGCTAAGACATTATAGGTCCTTTTAAAAGTCAACAAAAAGTCAACAACTTCAAAAGAGCATAACTTGAGAATGGTAAAGGATATGGACATGAGACCAAAGAGGTTGGTTAGAGGACTCTTTAAGCTTTCCAAAATGTCCAAGAACACCTTCATAGCATTAAAATTTAAGGATTTGTGCCCTTGCAAAGTTGGGAAATTTTTGAGAGGTTTATGAAGCAAATGGGGTCTTAAAACCATAATTCACCAAATGGGCTTGCTTTTTTGTGATCCAATTAGTTCCATGACATCATGCACGAAATTAAATTAATTTATTCATAATTTTATTCATTTTATTTTTATTTATTATGATTTTTTATATTAAAAATCATTTTAAATTCAAATAAAATATAAAATAATGAAAATTTAAATTGATTTGGTTTCTAGTAGGTCATAATTATATTTGGACTTGATTGATACAAGAATTATGAGGATCATCTTAAAATAGCAAGGCTAGATCAAGAGAATTCAAAATTTAAGATCACATCTTTTTCAATCTTAAAAAGTCCAAAAGTCCATAGTTTTGTACAAAGTCTTGACCTAATTTTATCAAGTGGTATATATGCAAGATGAAACAGCCAAGAGATCACGAATTCAGAGCCTCACAAACCATCTTCAAACTTCACAAAATCACTTGAAAAACTCCAATTCAGATTCCAAGGTAGAGGGGATTTCAAAGAGTTTTAAGCATTGCAATGCGTTCTATGATGTTCATATAACATGTTTGGATCATAAAAAACACATGAAACACTCTCATTCACATAAACCGAATCTATTTTCATTCAACATTTGAATTTTTTCGATTCCATGGTTTCAATAGTTTTTAATTGATTATGATTGTTTAACTGTGTTTGTTTCTTTGCATTGAAGCTTTCTGGGCAGTTAAATTAGAGTTTCATGGACTGAATCGAAACATGCCATAGTTAGGGTTTACTGACCTCAATTAGGGTTTTATGATTTAGCACATATAAATGAGTTTGAAGGGCGTGGTTGTGTTGTATGGACCTCAGGGAACGTATTGCACTCATCAATTTCAGGAAATTTTGTTGTTTGCTTGGTGTTTGATAATTCGCAGGTGTTGATGCACAGGAAAAATCGTAGGAAGGTTCGCATGAGAATTCGCAGGAAAACCTGCGAATTCCAGAGGAAGAAGATGACTCTTGGCGCCATCTGAAATTTGAATTTAAAAAGTTAATATTTTTAGAATTTTTGTTTATTTTATATCAACTAATGACGTCTGGTTTAGTTGGTTAGCGCGCATGTGTGAGATATGGATGGTCCTGGGTTCAAACCTTCCCCAGGCCATTTTGTTTTGTTATTTTCATTGATTTTCGTAGGCTAAAAATAAAAGGAATACTACCCAGTTACTATCACCAGCACGCAGTTGGTCAAGTGGAAGGCAGGCTGGTCTAAGGGTGTTAATGCCTAGGGCGTGGGTTCAAACCCTGCCCAGGTAAGTTTTAGTTTTTTTGCTTCTTTAATTATTTTATTTTTATTGTTATTGTTTTCTAATTAATTATAACCAATAAAAAATAATTATAAATATATATGTAACCTCCTATTTTTCTTCTAATTTATTTTTCTAAATTCTAAACCTAGTTTTTTTTATTATTATATTTAAATCAAAATATGTATATATATTTATTTAAATTAGTATTGTAAATTAAATTCCTAACTCTAATTTTTTATATATATATAATTCTAACCCTAATTTATTTTCTAATTTCAAAAAACCCTAATTTCTTTTAAAACTTTAATTTCTCACTTTAATTATTTTTGTACTTAATAAATATTTCTAGTATATATAATTAAATCATTAATCATGTTTATTTCGTAAATAAATTAATATATGATCTTTATTATTCTATTTTTATATCAAAAAATTCTAAAAAATGTTTATTTAATTTTAATTAGCTTGTATATATTTTATATTTTGTGCTAACCTCTTTTTTGTCATAATTTTATTACTAACCCTTTTATTTATTGCTTATGTTTATTATTTTATTTTATAATTATTATTTAAATTGTTTTATTATAATGCAACTGTACAAGCCATGTAATAGTCGTAGTAATTTATTGTTTATTTATTTATAAATATATTGCTATGGTTAGTAAAATAGGGAGTGATAATATGTTTGCTTTTAAAATTAATTTAGATCACTAATTATAAGATAAATGTATGAACTTGTACACGCACACATGTAAGTCGATCTTTGATCGCCATCTCACTTCTTAAGGATATCCCTCATGTTGCCTAAACAAAAAGGTCAAGTAAGGTGTCTAAAAGCAAAGTCCCTTATCCTAAAATATCATCTAGTCCCTTTCAATATCTAAGATCAAGTCCCTTCGAGGTTGCCTTCGTAAATGATCTTGTCCCTTTCGAATAAAAGATGATAAGTCCCTTTGAATTGCTAAGACGCCTTACAGTTGCCTAATCACAGATGACCCTTCACATGTCCCATAAAACATCCAAGGTAATGACTACCTATTCCTTAATAATAGGGATAGTCTTACCATTGAAAGAACATTTAAAGAACAAAAAATATTTAACTTAGGGTAGGTTCCTCTTAAGTACTTGCTCACTTCTTCAAAAACATTTCATTACACTTCACATTTTCAAACAATTTTCAAAACAAAGTCTTTATATATATCCGTACAAGGATCATTATAAAGTACTTAAGAAAATTTTCAATCACACACTACACTTCTCAAAACAGTTTAAAGTGAGCTAAGTAACTAAGAGCCCATGGATAACCATGGATGTAAAGGGTGCTAATACCTTCCCTTTACATAACCTACCCCCCGAACCCAAAAATCTTTTTAAGGTCTTTCCTGTTCTTTTATGTCCTTTCCTTTTGGATAAAATAAAAGTCGATGGCGACTCTTGCTATCCGCAACATAACTAAAGTCAGTTCTCCCACCGTGTTACAGAACTGGCGACTCTGCTGGGGAATTAATAAAAGAGGGGTACCCTTAGGAATTAAGATCACTTTAAAATTGTTTGCTTTGTTTGCTTTATACTTATCTTGTTGGGTGCTCTTATGTGTGAAAGATCCTAACCCGGATCTAGTGTACCTTAGGTAAATGGCAATAGACCAAGGAAACTGTACGGCGTATACCGATATGGTTGATCTGGTGGCCATAGTTAGTGTGACTTCTTGGTTGGTGCTTATGTTCCTTAAGTCAAGTTGAGGATAATATGAGGCTGCCATATGTTGTCAATGCACTAACTAACTTTTAGAACCCTAGTCATCCCATCTTGGCCTTCAGAAAGTAGTGAGATAACCGGCTTTGGTGAAGACTGAAGTTGGTTGATACTCGATACTACGCTCATTGTGATCTTAAACTTGGAGGGTTTTGGTTGGCAAGTAAGTTGCCTACTGAACAACCACCCTTGTGAAGGATCAATGATATTGATATCCCTTAGAACCTGGTTACTTTATAGGACAGGATGAACCAACTAACTTCAGGGGAGGGTACTTACCTTTAAACTTCATGCAAACCTTCAAACCTAAGGGCTATTGTGTGACTTGTTTGTGTGTGCCACATGTTTGTGATTGAGCATAACATCATATCATCATCATGCATCATAAGCATAGCATTTTCACTAACCATTTCAAGGACCAAAGGATTTATCTTTGTTCCTTGTTGCAGGTCATGGCTTCTGCTAGTAGGAACACTATCCGGATCAACTTTGTAAGAATACCTCCTAAGCTTAAGGAGTTGGTTTCTCAAGTGTCTGAAAACTCTCAGTTCATCAAGAGGCATGGTCACCTATTGGATCTAGTCACTTCAGGGTTCAATGAAGACATGATGAGTGTTCTGTTTCAATTCTTTGACCCTAAACATCACTGCTTTACATTCCCTGACTATCAATTGGTTCCTACAATGGAGAAGTTCTCCAAGCTTCTGGGTGTACCTATTCTTGATCAGAAACCCTTCACAGGCTTGGAAAAAGAGCCTAAACCTGAAGTCATTGCTGCAGCCCTACATCTGAAGAAATCAGACATTGTCCTAGAAACAAGGAGTGGAGTTAAGGGTATTCTTGCTAAGGTGTTGATAGAGAAGGCTCAAGTGTTCTTGAAGGCTATGAGCTATGATGCTTTTGAGGAGATCTTAGCCTTGTTGATTTATAGCTTAGTATTGTTCCCCAATCCAGACCAGTTCATAGACGTGCACGCCATCAACATATTCCTGACTCATAACCCAGTGCCTACATTGCTTGGAGACATCTTACATTCTCTTCATACCCGTACTACAAAGGCACGAGGAACTCTGATGTGCTGCATACCTTTGCTATCTAGGTGGTTTATTTCTCACCTTCCTCGATCAGTGATGAAGAATGAACAAGGGTTCAGGTGGTCCAAGAGGATTATGTCACTCTCTCATTCAGATATTCATTGGTGCTCTCGAACTATGGAGAATGTTACTATCATTGACCGTTGTGGGGAGTTTCCTAATGTGCCACTTCTAGGCATAAGAGGAGGCATTACTTACAACCCTTCCTTAGCTTTACGACAGTTTGGTTACGCTCAGAGTGATGGTCCTCATGACATGTTGATTCAGGGTATTGTGTTTGACTACGACAACGATCTGCAAAGTTATTGTCAAAGGCTCATACGAGCATGGGGAAAAGTGAACAAGGTTGACAGCAAAACTCTGGAGCCTAAGTACAATATTCCTATGGAAGCTTATCTCAGATGGGTGCGATCTCGTGCTCAGACTCTTATGATGCCATATCCTTCCATCCTGCCAGTTACCATGGAGCCTGTTGCTGAAGGAGATACTCCTTATATCATTCTTCACCCAGACATGCCTACTGACATGGAAGACTTACAGAGATCCTGGATCCAGTTGAAGGAGCAAAGGGATAGTTTTGAGACTCATTACAAAGCAAGTCAAATGTAGATGTTTAGAATTGGAAGAATTTTTGACCAACAAGAAGTGTTGAATTTAGTTCAGGATGTCACACCAGATGTTGTGACATTATCAAACAGAATATAAGTAAATGAACTTAATTCAGGATGTCACACCAGATGTTGTGACATTGCATCAGTTAATGAAGTAAGTTCAGTTTACAGGATGTCACATCAGATGTTGTGACATTGTATCAGTAAATGAAGTAAGTTCAGTTTTCAGGATGTCACACCAGATGTTGTGACATCTCAAACCTGCTACCAGAATTAATTAATGATTAACAGAACTGAGTAAATTAAGGGAAGTTATCTAGAATTAATTATGGATGGATGAAACAGAAGAAGGCGCATCTGTAGGGAGTTTTGTTATGTGACTTTAGCATAATCAGAAGAACTGAATCACCTAGAATCTAGGAAGTAACAAACCCTAATTCAAGGTGATGGCAGCATGCGTATCAGGATTGTATAAACCTACAGAAAGCCCAAAATCCAAATACCTATTTAAGCAACAGAAACTCTCAGAATAGAGTACGAAATTAAGAAGACTAAATAGGGTGTATATGTTTTTAATAGCAGGTTGTTTTATGTGTACCACTTTATGAGCTCTTAAGCAAAAGTGTATTTGTGTCTTGATTGAAACTGTGAAGTAAGATCAAGATGTTTTGTTTGAAGTATGACTTCAATTTTATTAAACTTGTAAACACATCACTGTGTGATTGAGGGGGAGTGAGTTGGTACTCATATCTAAGTTGTGTCTTAGGTAGATATTGCCTTGGGTAGATATTAAGTGAAAGATTAAACTGAGTGGTTTAAGTCTAGAATTAATATTACTTATATTGGATTTCCTTCCTGGCTTGGTAGCCCCCAGATGTAAGTGTGGTTATACACTGAACTGGGTTAACAATTTTCTGTGTTGCTTTATTTTCCTGCACTTTAAGTTTTGGTCAAGTTGTCAAGTGTTTAAACATCTCATTCGACATCACGTACCTGATCACAGAATTTCAATTGGCATCAGAGCAGGCACCCTGCCTGTTTAACTGGGTGAGATCTAGGGACTGCAAATTCTGGAAACATGGACAGAGAAGTAGGATCTGTAAACAGACCACCTATATTGGATGGATCTAATTATGACTACTGGAAACCAAGAATGGTAGCATTCTTAAGATCACTTGACAATAGGGCCTGGAAAGCAGTCAACAATGGATGGGAGCACCCTTTCCAAGACACCAAAGATGGAGCAAAAGTGTTGAAACCTGAAGAAGAATGGAGTAAGGAGGAAGAAGATTCAGCACTTGGCAACTCCAAGGCCTTAAATGCCTTATTCAATGGCATTGATAGGAACATCTTCAGACTTGTGCATCATTGTGAGCTGGCCAAAGATGTTTGGGACACTCTCAAAACAACTCATGAAGGAACATCAAAGGTGAAGATGTCAAGACTTCAACTTCTCACCACCAAGTTTGAAAACTTGAGAATGAAGGAAGATGAAACAATTCATGAGTTCTACATGAACATCTTAGAAATAGCCAATACTTCTGGTGCTTTGGGAGAAAAGATGACTGATGAAAAGCTTGTAAGAAAGATTCTCAGTTCTTTGCCAAAAAGATTTGACATGAAGGTCACAACAATAGAAGAAGCTCAAGACATATGCACAATGAAAGTTGAAGAGCTCATTGGTTCCCTTCAAACATTTGAAATGGGAATGAATGACACAATTGTAAAGAAGAACAAAAGCATAGCCTTGGTGTCAAATACTGATAAAGAAGAAGAAAATAATGAAGCAGAACCTGAAGAAAATTTATCAGAAACCATTGCAATGCTTGGAAGACAATTCAAAAAGATTCTCAGAAAGATGGAGGACAAGTCCAGACCAAGTGGAAGATACACAAACTCTTCTGAGAATAAAAGACCTTATGATGCTAATAGAAGGTCAAATTATGATGAAAAGACCAATCAAGAAAAAGGGATTAAATGTCATGGATGTGAAGGATATGGACACATCAGAAATGAATGTCCTACCTATTTAAAAAGGCAGAAGAAAGGTCTCTCTGTAACCTGGTCTGATGAAGACTCAGGATGTGATTCAGAAGAAGAATCAGCTAAGCATATCACTGCTCTAGCTGGATTATGTGAATCTGAAAGTGAATCCAGTGATGGGGAGCTTATTTTTGAAGAGCTTGAGCAATCATACAGAGAACTGGTTAAAAGGAGCACTGAAATATGCATGGAGAGTATAAAGCAGAATAAGCAGATTGAGGCACTAAAGGATGAAAAAAAAAGTGATCTAGAGATCATTGACACCTTGAAAAGTGAAGTAAGCCTTCTCAACTCCAAGTTGGAGCATATGTCCAAATCTGTTAGAATGCTGAACAGTAGCTCAAACACACTGGATGTTATTCTCAACAACAATAAGCATTCAGGGGATAGAAGTGGACTGAGATTTAACAAAGTTCATAAGGTTGAAGCTAGCATCAGCAAAACTACTTCAAATTCCATACAGTCAAACAAGATGTCCCAACAGATGCTTCAACATCATGAAAAGAACACAAAGTCAAACATAATGTTCCAACAGATGTCTCAACATCATGAAAAGAACATAATGAAGAAGAAGTATCAAAGATGGATATGTCATCATTGTGGAAGGTTTGGACACATCAAACCTCATTGTTACAAGTTGCATGGATATCCAAGTCAGATGTATCAGCAACCTCCTAAGCAGAAGACAGAGGTCATCAAGAAAGTATGGGTACCTAAAGCTAGTCTTTATGCTGATCAAAGTTACATGCCCAAGAACAAGTTCAACAAACAACCTTGGAGCTCTACAAATGGACACTACACAGGGCAGACACATCAAAAGAAACTTCAATACAAATGGTCAAAGAAGGATGTTGCATATATAGCTCATACATCTCTAAGAGTATCAGCTAAAGAAGATTGGTACTTTGACAGTGGATGTTCAAGACACATGACTGGATTGAAGAATCTGCTAGTAGACTTAAAGTCATATTCATCCAGATATGTAACATTTGGAGATGGAGCTAAAGGAGAAATCAAGGGAGTTGGGACCTTGAACTGTCCAGATGTACCAAGACTAGATAATGTGCTGCTAGTAAAAGGATTGACTGCTAACTTGATCAGCATAAGTCAATTATGTGATCAAGGTTACAGTGTAAACTTTACCAAAACTGAATGCATAGTGTCTAATAAAGAACAGAAGGTTGTCATGAGAGGAGCCAGATCTAAAGACAACTGTTATATGTGGGAACCTCAAGATTTCAGTCTCACTTCAACTTGCTCTTTAGCCAAAGAAGAAGAAATGAAACTATGGCACCAAAGACTGGGTCATCTTCATTTTAGAGGCATAAAGAAAATCATATCTATGGAAGCTGTGAGAGGTATTCCTAAACTGAAGATTGATGATGGCAAAATATGTGGTGAATGTCAAATAGGCAAGCAAACCAAGATGTCCCATCCAAAGCTCCAACATCTGACAACTTCCAAAGTTTTGGAATTATTGCATATGGATCTTATGGGACCTATGCAGGTTAAGAGTCTTGGTGGTAAGAGGTATGCCTATGTGGTGGTTGATGACTTTTCAAGGTATACATGGATAAATTTTATCAAAGAAAAGTCTTATGTATTTGATGTATTCAAAGATTTATGCCAAAGAATACAAAGAGAAAAAGCAAGTTGTGTGATCAGAATAAGAAGTGACCATGGAAAGGAGTTTGAGAATCAAAAATTCTCAGAATTCTGTTCTTCAGAAGGAATCAATCATGAATAATCTTCACCTATCACCCCTCAACAAAATGGGATTGTTGAGAGGAAGAACATAACTATCCAAGAATCAGCAAGAGTTATGATCCATGCCAAAAAGTTACCATTGTACTTCTGGGCTGAAGCTATGAACACAGCTTGTTACATTCATAATAGAGTCACTCTAAGGAAAGGAACCTTGTCCACAATTTATGAAGTCTGGAAGGGCAGAAAACCCACAGTTAAGTACTTCCATGTGTTTGGAAGTAATTGTTATATTTTGGCTGATAGGGAGCAAAGAAGATAAATGGATCCTAAAAGTGATGAAGGGATTTTTCTTGGATACTCTATAAACAGCAGAGCCTATAGAGTATTTAACTCTAGAACCAAAGTTATCATGGAGTCTATAAATGTGATAATTGATGATGCCCCTGCAGATGTTACAGAGGATGTTGGAACATCTGCTGATAGTCAAACTGAAGCTGAAGAAAAGAGTGATCATTCTGACTTCACTCAAACTGATGCAAGGACAGAACAATCCAACAAACCTCCCTCCATAAGAATCCAGAAGGATCATCCCAAAGATTTGATAATTGGGGATCCCAACAGAGGTGTAAGCACTAGATCAAGAGAGGTGATTTCAGGTTCTTGTTTTGTCTCAAAAATAGAACCTAAAAACATCAAGGAAGCTCTTACTGATGAGTACTGGATTTGTGCAATGCAAGAAGAATTAGGTCAATTCACAAGGAATGAAGTGTGGGATCTTGTTCCTAGACCTGATGACATAAATGTGATTGGCACTAAATGGGTGTATAAGAACAAGTCAAATGAGCAGGGAGTTGTTACAAAGAACAAAGCTAGACTTGTAGCTCAAGGATACACACAAATTGAGGGAGTAGACTTTGATGAAACCTTTGCACCAGTAGTAAGGCTTGAATCAATCAGACTACTTTTAGGAATAGCCTGTATCCTGAAGTTCAAGCTATTTCAAATGGATGTGAAAAGTGCTTTTCTGAATGGATATCTTAATGAAGAGGTATATGTAGAACAACCCAAAGGATTTGTTGATCCAAGCTGTCCAAACCATGTGTACAAACTAAGGAAGGCTCTTTATGGACTGAAGCAAGCCCCAAGAACATGGTATGAAAGACTGACTACTTTTCTTATCAAGCAAGGGTACAGGAAAGGTGGAATAGACAAAACCTTGTTTGTGAAGGATGATAAAGGAAATGTCATGATTGCTCAAATATATGTAGATGACATTGTCTTTGGTGGGATGTCAGACAGGATGGTTAAACATTTTGTCACTCAAATGGAATCTGAATTTGAGATGAGCCTAGTAGGAGAACTAACCTACTTCCTTGGATTGCAAATAAAGCAAATGGAGGATTCCATGTTCATTTCCCAAAGCAAGTATGCTAAGAACATTGTCAAGAAATTTGGGATGGACAATGCTACTCATAAAAGAACTCCTGCCCCCACACATTTAAAGCTGACTAAAGATGACAAGGGTGAGAATGTAGATCAAAGCCTATACAGAAGTATGATTGGAAGCTTATTATATCTGACTGCTAGCAGACCAGACATAGCCTTTGCAGTAGGTGTATGTGCAAGATATCAAGCTGATCCAAAAGTTAGTCATATAAACCAAGTCAAGAGAATTCTGAAATATGTCAATGGTACTTGTGACTATGGCATAATGTACTTTCATGGATGCAAACCAATTCTCACTGGCTTCTGTGATGCTGATTGGGCTGGAAGTGCTGATGACAGAAAAAGCACATCAGGAGGATGCTTCTTTCTAGGAAACAATTTTATTTCTTGGTTCAGTAAGAAACAAAATTGTGTATCCTTATCTACTGCTGAAGCTGAATATATTGCCGCTGGAAGCAGTTGTTCACAGTTGGTTTGGATGAAGCAAATGCTCACTGAGTACAATGTCCCACAAGATGTCATGACATTGTACTGTGACAACTTAAGTGCTATTAACATATCAAAGAATCCTATCCAACATAGCAGGACCAAGCATATTGATATCAGGCATCATTTCATCAGAGATCTTGTGGAAGAGAAAGTAATCTCATTGGAACATGTAGCTACAAATCTGCAATTGGCTGATATATTTACTAAAGTAATCTCATTGGAACATATTGATGGGGGTGAGAGGTTTAACTTGATTTTGAACGTGGAAGAAGTAAAGACTTCGTGGAAGAAGTAAAGGACCAATTGCTGAAAGGGCAGGTATTCCCAGGGTGTGATTTTGACTGCGAGGGTTGTATGAATCCAGTTAACGGTTGCAGAGATTTGAAAGTTGGGTTGCAGTGTTTGATTGATGAGGGGTCTCTACAATTTGACAGGGTTGACAATAGAAGTGATTGTGTGTCTACAGTGACAATTTATTTTGATCCTGCTGAAGTTCCTGCCTGGAGAGAGTCGGTGACTATCTATGTTCCAGAGGTGAGTCCAGTAACTATTATTGTTCTGGGGCCAGTTCCCTATGTTGATGACAAGGCCATTCCTTGGCACTATGGTTCAGATGTGTACGTAGAAGGACAAAAGGTGGAAAGTAAAGCAGTGACAATTGACCCGACTGTTGTGAATGTTGGAGGAGTTGGTGGGTTTACACGGAGTGGGCGTCTCTTTGCTCCACAAGCTCTCAGAAGTGATCCTGAAGCTGAAGTTGCGGCAAAGGCTAAAGGTAAACAAATAGTGACTGAAGAGGTGACAACTCTCGTTACTGGTCATGGCACTTTTGAAAAGGAGGTTGAGGAATACATGAGAATAATTAAGAAAAGTGATATAAGGTGGTTGAATAGCTGAATCAGACCCCGTCCGAGATATCCATTATGTCGTTGTTGATGTGTTCCCAAGCTCACCGGGAGGCTTTGTTGAAAGTTTTGCAAATGGCATATGTACCACAAGAGATAATTGTTAACCAGTTAGAGGCTGTGGTAGCCAGTGTGAACGCCAGCCATGGGTTGGGATTCACAGATAGGGATCTCACTTCTGAGGGACATAATCACAACAAGGCCTTACACATTACCATGGAGTGTAAGGGCGATGTTCTATCACATGTCCGTGTAGATACAAGATCTTCTCTCAATGTGCTCCCTAAGAAGGCCCTCATGAAGCTGAATGTTGATGGCATTGTTTTGAGACCCAGTGATTTGATTTTAAAAGCTTTTGACGGGTCACAGAGGTCTGTGTTTGGGGAGGTGGAGCTACCGGTAAAGATTGGGTCTCAGGTATTCAAGAGCACGTTCTATGTTATAGATATCTAACCCGCTTATAGATGTCTGCTGGGACGTCCTTGGATTCATGCTGCTGGCGTAGTAACATCCACGTTGCATCAAAAGTTAAAGTATGTGGTAGACGACCAAGTTGTTACTATATGCAGAGAAGAAGATATTTTCATAAGCCATCTGTCGACCTTCAAGTACGTGGAAATGGACGGGGAGATCCATGAGACACTTTGCCAAGCTTTTGAGACAACCAATGTTAGTACTTTGTCTCTGGTTGCTGCAGTTCAAAGCCATGAGAAGGAAGGGACTCCTATCTACTCCTACAAGCAAGCCAAGTAAGTAGTCCAATCTGGAAATGCCTAGGGCCGGGGCAAGCTGTTAGAAGTGGAAAAGAAGGATGACAAGTTTGGTCTCGGATATCAACCTGGTTGGTCTAGCTGGTCTCAAGGCAATAAGTCCATAACATTCACTAGTGCTGGAATTCTCGACTACAACAACATTTGTGCAACAAATGAAGATGGGGATAATGACTGCGACTTGGATAACTGGATTCACCCATGCGCACTTGGGGAGGAGCTCCGGAATTGGTCAGCTGAAGATTTTATTCAAGTTACTTGGTGTCGCTCCCACCAAAATGAGGCTAAGTCAAATGGGGTACAGACGCGAACGGTCGGCGAGAGGAGAGAGAACACACAAGGGTGAATTCAAAAGACAAGAGTCGCCAGCTAGGCATTTTTATCCCGAAGGAAAGGTAATGCTGCATAAACCTAAGAAGAGATGGATAAGACGGTTGCAAACCAGAGATACTGAGAAGGGGGGTTGGTTACAACCTGGGAAGGTATTAGCACCCAGATTGTCCATCGTACTCGACGGGATCCACGCTTAAAAGATTTGTGTTTAAAGGGGTAGTGTCAGTGCAATCTGTGTATCAAAGCTGGAAAGAATGCAAGTGTCAGTGTAAAAGAAATGTGAAGTGTATAAGAGAAGTGTCAGTGTGAGAACAAAAATGAAATGCTCAAGACTATGAGGCTTAAAAACAATGCTGGAAGAGGGGGGATATACATAGACTTTTGTTCGATAACTGTTAAGTTATGCCTACGTATCCTCTCGTGCAATGAGGAAGTCAGAACACCGTAGTTCGACCCAAAGAGACTGAAGGATAAATTGACTTGTGAACTGCTTACTTGTCTATGCTCAAGTGTATGACATGTCTGGCTCAGGTGCAAACTGTCTTGCATTAGACGGAAGAAGCAAGTTCTCATTTGTGAGTGAATGAGATGAGAAAAGAATCCCGAAGGAGACGATTATTGTTTGTTTTTGATGTTTTCAATCTTTTATTGCTTTTTGGAGTTTGTCATAAGAAAATGAGCTTAAGCCTAAACCAAGGGTTAGTAAACTCATCACATCCTCCCTCTGATTAGGGGTAATGAGAATACCTTAAGCATGAAGTAAACACCTCACACTTAGTCACCATGATGTAGGATCAGGATCATTAACCTACTTGCATTTATTTAGGTGTTTTTGTTGTTTTTGTTTAGTGTTAAGTAATGAGTTTAAGCCATAATCAAAGATTTAATGGACTCATTACACCATCCTAATAGAAGGATAATAGATGAGAACATTTAAGCTAAGGAAGGCTCCTCAACTTAATCCATGATTAGGGATTAACCTCATGACAAAACAAAGCCTTTATTGGATGGATTTTAGTTAATGAGAGGATGAAGAAATGGATTTTATGATTTGTAAGACAACTTGAGGGGGACTTGTCCATTAACACTAGGGTTAGTCCTTCTTAACCAATTAAGGAAGAATTAGAACCCTAATGCAAGGCCCAAGTTACCAGCTTGATGTCTTAGTGATTATTAGATGGATTGATTAAAGGATTTAAACACATTAAGGGTTTAACACTTAGGATTAAAGTTATACACTCCATACTAATAGAAGGATGCAGGCATAAGCTTAATCACAAAGCCTTAAAACCTTTAGGGTTTAGTCCTTGATTATGAGGTGAGAAGAGAAGACTCAAAGATGACACAAAGGCAAAACTAAATGGGGGACTAATCAAACCCTAATTGTTATCATGCTTGGTTGTTCCTAGGGTTTATGAAGCTTGCAAGAGATCTTCAGGAGAAAAGCCACCAGGAAAGAAGCAGATGAAAGGAGAAAGAAGCAGAGAGAAGCAAGACAACTTGCTTCACTTAAGAAGACAAGTTGCTTGAAGGAAGAAAGTGGGAAAGAGCATGAATGAGCAAGCTCACTCTAATACAAAGATAAAATGCAGCAATGATGCATAAGAGAGATGAAAAGAGATTGTGAGAAGTGAAGGCAAATTCACTTCTCAAAACAACTTACCACCTGAAAAGTTAGCAAAAGAAATGAAATGCAATGCAAATGAGATGAAATGTCATGATGCAAACCAAAGTCAGAAACATAAACATGATGCAAATGATGTCAAGAGATGGTTCAAAGTCATACAAGATGCACATATGTGAGCATACAAGAGAATGGATGCATATGGAGCATGCCTTGAACCATGAAGGTTCATGAAAGCTTATGAAATGCAATGAAGATATGACATGTCAAATGAAGGATGCAATGATCAAACATGATTCTAATATGTCCTAAGATGTCTTATATGTCATATGGATGCACACAATGTCATGACAAGTTCTTGAATGCAAGCAAATAAGAGATGAATGCAAATGAAGGCACAAATTAGGGTTTATGAACAATATGCAATGCAAAATTCAAAATCAGAAGCAAATAACATGATAAAAAATTAAAAATGGGATCAAAGGTACCCTAACCCTACACAAGTTTACTGCCCAAAGGAGGGGACCTAACTCTAAACCTAATGGAAGTTGTGATTTTTCTAAGTCAACTAGGGTTTCAAAGCACCTCACAATGAAAAATGCAAAACAAATTGAAAATGAGAGATAAATTCAAACCAATTTTACCCTAGAAACTACATGCTATGAAGGATACAATGCAAGAAGAACCATTATCAAACTCTTCATGGTTAGGCAGAATGAATTTTTCTAAGTTTGAACAAAAATATTGCCTTTAAATGAATTTAATTCCAATGAAAATTGTCAAAATGTATCAAGGACCAAAAAGAAATTTGTTTTGAGAGTTGGATAATGTTTCTAAATGTTTTTAAATGCAATGTGAATTTTTTTGGTAATTTTTAAATACCTAAATGCATTTTTAATTAATTAATTTCCATTAACTAATTAAAAATAAACATTTAAATGACTTAAAAATAATTTTTAATGCAAAAAATAAAAATAAAAATATTTTTGGGTTCTGAAAATTAATGCAATGCTTGACAAAAAAAATCAGAATTTTTAAGTATGTTTTACTATTTTTAATAATTCGTGGAAGTTAAATGAAAAGAAAATAAAATAAAAATTCAAATAAAAGAAAGTAGGCTGATCCAAGAGCTGGGATTCAAATGGTTTTGGAGGGAGTTGACCCGCACCAGATCCTAGGGCTGTAATTCAAACTTACCAAATTTAAATTAAACTTAATTAATTAATTTAATAAATCAGGATTAGGGTTTTAATGATGAATCTGGGCCACTCATTCGCGCGCGGGTCAACACAGGTCAACAGGATCTATGGCTCACATTCAAACTGAGCCCTAATCACAATTAAGGCATTAATGACTTTCAGGTGGCCGGAAATGACCTCCGGTCATCTTCTCCGGCCACACCTCCCCTGAGATTTTGCTATCTCTCTCCCCAAGCTTCTAAAACCTAATCTCTCTGCCCAGAATCCAACCCCATGCATCACTCAACAAGAATCACTCACCAAAACAAGTTTATTTCACATATTCAAGCTGAATCGAAGCAAATTAGTTCTAGGTCAAAAAATTTCAGAGAGTTCATACATGCTTAATACTTGACTATTTTCAAAACCAAACACATCAGCATCATCAGTGAATCATGGATAATCAATTAGTAACTTAAAAACACGTTTCTGGAAAAATTGTTCTTGAGCTCACCTGAACTGGAGCTTTGAACTTTGGAGCTTTCTGGCTGCTTCTTTGGTCCAAGATGCCTTTAATGAACCCCCTGAGAAGTTTGCAATGCTTGTTTGGAATTTCTTATGGCTGGTTTAAGAGATTGATGAAGTTCTGACCAAGGGGAGTGAAAAATCGTATTTCTGTTTGGGAGGGTTTCAGGATCAAATGATGGTTGGGAAATGATCAGAGGATCATGGTGAGTGATTCTATGAAGTTTGTTTTGAGGTTTGTGGCTTGTGTATTGAGTTTCGAAAGAAAATGCAAAAAGAGGGATTTTTGAGAATGCTGACTTGTGGGAGAGCTCAGGTTGTGTTGTGTGTTGTGTTCAATTGCTTTTGGTCCATGTATCAAGTTGGGATAGGTCAGAGAGTTGTTGCTGGCCTATGTTGATTGGTATGGTCCATTTTGCCAAAAGTCAATGTTAGGTGTCCTTTGAGGTATGGGTCATGGCAGGCTGGTTTAGGGGCATGGCTTGGTTCAGCTGAGATCATGGAATGCTTATGGATCATATTTTGTGAACTGAGGCAAGTGGATGAGAGGCTTTGATCCATTTTGCTAATTGGTACAACTTTGCCCCTTTTGAGATTTTTTAAAGCATAAGTCATGAAACTTGGAGATTCTTTGGTGCATTCTGAACTTTAGGTCATGTGTTATGCTTATGTGATGCTTAGAAGTCCATTTGAAGTCACATTTTGCCTTGGCATGAGGTTTTGCAACTTTCCCTCTTTGGTGCAAAAGTGAAAATTTCATGATTTTCCCAACTTTGACAAGCCATAACTTTTGATCCAAAATGAATTAGAATGAGTTCTTGTACTTTTTGAAAATGGGAGGATCCATTCTACAACTTTAATGACCAAAGTTTTCTCATTTGAAGCATTTTTGAATCAAAAAGAGAAGGTTGAAAAACTTTCCCAAAATGGCAAGTTTACATTATAAGTCACTTTCCCAAAAAGGCAACTTTGCAAATGGCTTGAAATTCTTCAATTTTGTGAACTTCTAACATCTTCTATGATCAAATAAAGATCATACACATTCAAAATGATGGAGAACACCCTTTGGTTGGGTCATTGGGGGCCTCAGATGTCCTGATTTTGCACTGACTTGCTCAAGAAGTCATCTCTTGATCAGATGCCTTCCCCTTTGAATTTCTTCATGAAAATTGATATGCATGATCCTTATAACATATAGAGACCAATAGAAACAAGAATGGCCAAAGAATTTGGAGTTATGGCCTCTGAAACCAAAACCCTAATTTTAGGTCATCTGTGCAGTTAAGCCTGGCTCTGCTTCTATGCCTTTTTCAGTTCTTGTGATTCTTTGACTTCTTTGATCTTGAGAGGATATAATATGATGCTTGAACATACATGTACCCCTTTGAAATTATTGATGACCGTTGGAGTGGCTCCAATGGCTCAGGGATGGCTCAGATCACAAACCCTAGATGCAGATAACTTTGAATCAATGCAGTGAATCAAAAATGTGGTATGAGATGCTATGATTGAACTTATGCAAATGAAAAGATCACAAGCCCTGGTGTGAAATGGGTGAGGGCAAATTTGGGGTGTTTACACTTGGCAGTCAAAGTAATTTTCTTGTTTCCATTTTATCATACTGCATGTTAAATCATGCACTCTGCCTAAGGTGCATGGATCCATTTGTAGGGCCACCATGCTTTTAATGCATTTATTTTTGCCATGAAATAAAGGACATTTTTCATGCAAATTGTGTTCTCTTTCTTTCGTTTTTAAAATTTTTCACAAAAAAAACAAATAAAATGGCAATGTTTTCTTTTTTCAGTGTTTTTGTGTGTTTGCATCTCTTTTGAAAAATAACAGATTCTGAAATAAGCACATCATTTGTGCAGTTTTGATCATTCGGATTCCTGTGATAACGTTCCTGCTATGACCATTCATGACTTCGACAATCCTATCTACCAAGCTGATGAAGGGGTTGCGGAAGACTATGAACTCCCCGAAGAATTGGCTAAGTTGTTGAAACAAGAGGAAAGGGTCATTCAGCCTCATCAGGAAGAGATAAAGATCACCAACATCGGGTTTGAGGATGTAAAGAAAGAGATAAAGATTGGGGCCAGTCTGCAGGTCAAGGTAAAGAAGGAATTGATTGGTATGCTACGTGAATATGTGGATATCTTTTCCTGGTCGTATCAAGATATGCCAGGGTTAGATACTGACATTGTTGTACACAAGTTGCCGTTGAGGGAAGACTGCCCTCTAGTAAAACAAAAGTTGAGAAGAACTCGCCTTGCTGTAACTAGTTACCCATCTTGGGTAGCTAATATTGTGCTTGTACCAAAGAAGGATGGCAAGGTTCGGATGTGCGTTGATTATCGGGATCTAAACAGAGCAAGTCCAAAGGATGACTTTCCATTACCTCACATTGATGTGCTGGTAGATAACACCGCTCAGTTCTCGGTATTTTCTTTCATGGATGGCCTCTTCGGGTACAATCAGATTAAGATGGCACCAGATGACATGGAGAAAATGACGTTCATTACCCCATGGGGTACATTTTGTTATAAGGTTATGCCCTTTGGGTTGAAGAATGTCGGGGCAACATATCAACAGACTATGGTAACTTTGTTCCACGACATGATACACAAGGAAATTGAGTGATATGTGGATGATATGATTGCCAAGTCCCGAGACAAAGAAGAGCATCTGGTCAATCTCAAAAATTTGGTTGACAGATTGATAAAGTACAAATTGAGGTTGAATCCAAACAAGTGTACTTTCGGAGTGTGTTCCGGTAAATTGTTGGGTTTTATTGTTAACCAAAGGGGGATTGAGGTAGATCCTGCAAAAGTAAAAGCAATACAAGACATGCCTACAACAAAAACAGAAAAAGAAGTGTGTGGGTTTTTAGGGAGATTGAACTACATTTCACGGTTTATATCTCATCTAATTGCCATATGCGAGCCAATTTTCAAATTGTTAAGAAACGAACAAACGGTCAGGTGGAATGAGGACTGTCAAAGAGCCTTTAAAAAGATAAAAGAATATTTGCAGGAGCCTCCGATTCTAATGCCTCCAGTGCCAGGACGGCCATTTATCATGTACTTGATTGTGTTAGAAGGGTCGATGGGGTGTGTGTTAGGCCAACATGACGAGTCTGGTCGAAAAGAGCATGTTATTTATTACCTTAGCAATAAGTTTACCGATTATGAATCTCGTTATTCATTGCTCGAGAAAACTTGTTGCGCTTTGGCATGGGCTGCTCGCTGACTGAGACAGTACATGTTGACCCATACCACATTGGTAATCTCAAAAATGGACCCTGTCAAGTATATTTTCGAGAAACCAGCATTAACCGGAAGAGTTGCAAGGTGGAAAATGATATTAACAGAATATGACATACAATATACTTCCCAGAAAGCCATCAAAGGAAGCGTACTGTCAGATAATCTTGCACAGCAACCACTTGAAGATGATTACCAGCTAATGAAGTTTGATTTCCCTGATGAGGACATCATGTACCTCAAGGAAAAAGATTGCGAGGAACCACTTCCAGAGGAGGGGCCTGACCCTGAATCCAAATGGAAGTTGATGTTTGATGGGGCAGTCAATATTAATGGACGCGGAGTTGGTGTTGTTCTTATTACTCCCGAAGGTGTTCATTTTCCCTTTGCTGCCAGAATTACTTTTGGTTGCAGCAACAATGAAGTGGAGTACGAGGCGTGCATAATGGGAATCGAGGAGGCTATTAATCTTCGGATTAAGACCCTTGATATATTCGGAGATTCAACCCTCGTTATCAACCAGATTACCGGTAAGTGGTATACACATCAAGAACACTTAGTCCCTTATAGGGATTATGCCAAAAGATTGTTGATGTTTTTCACAACAGTTAAGCTTCAATATATACCACGAGATGAGAATCAATTTGCCGACGCATTGGCTACTCTTTCTTCGTCCATCAAAGTTTTGTGTTGGAACTATGTGCCCAGGATTGACATTTCCAGGCTTGACGCACCAGCTTATGGTTTCTCTGTAGACGCAGTGTCTAATGAGAAACCTTGGTACTTTGATATCAAGTTTTTCCTGGAAAAAAAAGAATACCCAGCTGGGGCATCATCCAACGACAAGAAGACCTTGAGACGACTTGCTGCTAGCTTCTTCTTGAACGCAGACGGAGTTCTGTATAAGAGGAACTTTGACATGGTCTTGCTCAGATGCATGGATAGACACGAAGCAGACCTGTTGATGCAGGAAGTCCACGAGGGATCCTTCGGTACTTATGTAGGAGGACATGCTATGGCTAAAAAGTTATTGAGATCAGGGTACTATTGGCTAACAATGGATGCAGACTGTTGTTCGTATGCCCGTAAGTGCCACAAATGCCAGATATATGCAGACAAGGTGCATGCTCCTCCAAGCCCACTCAACGTCATGTCATCTCCTTGGCCCTTTTCTATGTGGGGCATTGACATGGTCGGAAAGATAGAGCCCACTGCTTCAAATGATCATCATTTCATCTTGGTTGCGATTGATTATTTCACCAAATGGGTTGAAGCAACATCTTATACCAATGTCACTCACCAAGTGGTAGCCAGATTTCTAAAGAGAGACATCATTTGCAGATACAAAGTGCCCGAGCGAATCATTACTTATAATGGTTCCAATTTGAACAATAATATGATGGCAGAATTGTGTCGGGACTTCAAGATTCAGCATCACAATTCTTCTCCTTACCGACCAAAGATGAATGGTGTGGTAGAGGAAGCCAACAAAAATATTAAGAAAATTGTGCAGAAGATGGTTGTCACTTACAAAGATTGGCATGAGATGTTACCACTTGCGCTGCATGGGTACCGAACGTCAGTCAAGACGTCAACCGGGGCAACTCCTTTCTCTCTGGTATATGGCATGGAAGTAGTCTTTCCCGTGGAGGTAGAAATTCCTTCTTTACGTGTAATGATGGATGTGAAGCTTGATGAGGCTGAGTGGGTACGTGCTTGATATAATCAATTGTGTCTAATTGAGGAAAAGAGATTAGTAGCCATCTGTCATGGTCAACTTTATCAGAGGAGAATGAAGCAAGCTTTCGACCAATGAGTATGTACTCGAGAGTATCAAGTAGGCGAGCTTGTACTCAAGAGGATCATTCCTCCAGGCTCATATCACAGGGGCAAGTGGACCCCAAACTACGAAGGCCCATTTATAGTGAATAAAGTTTTCTCAGGTGGGGCGCTGATGCTCACCACTATGGATGGAGAAGACTTCCAATCCCCTGTTAACTCGGACGCAGTTAAAAAATACTTCACATAAAAGACCCGCTGGACACAAAAACAGAATTAAAGTCCAGGCAAGAAAAGGGCATCCCGACGAGCTAAAAACAGAATAAAAATCTCGGGCAAAAGTTAGGGAAAACAAATAAAAAAAATGTACACCCGCTGAGTTGAAAAGCCACATCGGACAGCTCAGGCAAAAAACGGTATCCCGGTGGATTGAAAACCTGAAAGGGCGATCCACGCAAAACAAGGGAATAAGAGAACAACTGTGATCTGGGTAATCTGAACCAAATCATTGTTTCATACAGTCTGGAAATATCAGAAGGGTAGGAATCAGTCCCCTCATCTTCTTCAGGAAATGAAGGCAAGAATGGAAAGTCTTGAAGACATGTTGGTCATAGCAGGAAGGAAACTCATTGGAATGTCGTGTACATTTCCATTAGGATAGTTTCTTTTCTCAATTTTATGGTAGCTACCTCTTTCCAGGTAGTTGCTTCCTGATGTAAAAATTTACCTATTCAGAGGCCCTTCAATGAATGAATATTCAGTCAAAAGCTGTGTTGTGTTTTGTTTACTTTGTTTGCAAAAATGTCCTGAATTTTTGGCAAAAAGAACATTGCATTTGAAACATGTTGATTTTTCTAAAAATGACACTGCAGGGAAATATTTAAAACTATCTTTGAGTGTCGGGTGACAATAGATGAACAAATCATACCATGTGTAACACAGTGGGAGAACTAACTTTCTATAAATGTTGCGGATAGCAAGAGTTGCCACCGACTTTTATTTTATCCAAAAGGAAAGGGCATAAAAGAACAGGAAAGACCTTAAAAGATTTTGAGTTTGGGGGGTAGGTTATACAAAGGGAAGGTGTTAGCACCCTTTATATCCATGGTTATCCATGGGCTCTTAGTTACTTAGCTCACTTTAAATTGTTTTGAGAAAGATGTAGTGTGTGATTAAAATTTTTCTAAGTACTTTATAATGATCCTCGTATGGATGTATATAAAGACTTTGTTTTGAAAATTTGTTTGAAATGTGAAGTGTAATGAAGTATTTTGAAAAAGTGAGCAAGTACTTAAGAGGAACCTACCCTATATTAAGTCTTTACTGTTCTTATATGTTCTTTCAATGGTAAGACTATCCCTATTATTAAGGAATAGGTAGTCATTACCCTTGATGTGATAAGGGACATGTGAAGGGACATCTGTGTTTAGGCAACTGTAAGGTGTCTTAGCAATACAAAGGGACATATCATCTTTTATTCGAATGGACAAGATCATTTACCGTAGGCAACATCGAAGGGACTTGATCTTATAATCTTAAAAGGGACTTGATGATATTTTATGAAAATGGACTTTGCTTTAAGACACCTTACTTGACCTTATAATTAGGCAACATGAGGAATACCCTTAGAAAGTGTAGGGTGGCGATCAAAGATCGACTTACGTGTGTGAGTGTCCATATTCATATATTTATCTTATTAAATTAGTTATTCTAAATTAATTTTAAAGCACAAACATGTTATCACTTCCTATAATTACTAACCATGGCAAGAATATTTATAAACAATAAAACAATAATAAACTACGACTATTATAAGGCTTTTGCAGTTACATTATAATAAAAACAATTGAATAATAAATATATAATAAAATAAAAAATAACTAAAAGGTTAGTGATAAAATAATTATAAGAAGAAAAGGTTAGCACAAATATACAAAGATATATAGAATTTAAAAGAATATTTTTAAATTAAATAAAGAATTTTAAAGAATTTTTAAAAGAAAAAAAATAAGATGATGAGAATAATAATAAACCATAAAATAAATATTTACAAAACAAGATTAATTATTTAATTATATATTAGAAAAAAAACTAATTAAGTTTAAATAAAAAATTAGGGTTAGAAATTAGGGTTTGAATATTTAAGGTTTGAATATTTTATTAAAATCCTAATTGATTTATTTACAAATTATAAATTAAAATTACATGTAAAAATTTATTATGAAATTTATGAAAATAAAATTTTAATTAAGTTTAATATAAATTTTTGTTAGATAAATATAAAACAAATTCAATTATAATAATAATAATATATAATAGAAAAATAATAATTAGAAAAGAAAATAAGAAAACAAAGTTTTAAAAAAATATGGGGAGGCCTGGATTTGAACCCAGGACCTCCCCTTTACCTGAGGGGATCAAAACCACTGGGCTAGCGCGCGCTAGCTGATTAATGAATGGATCAAAATCATCATATTGCAAACCTGCAAAATAAGAGAAAATTGCCAAAAAATTCACAAAGCCAGGATTCGAACCCTGGTCATTGGCCTCCCACATGCGCATCCTTACCAACTGAGCCAAACAACCTTAGTTGAAATAAAACAAACATAAATTCTAAAAATATTAAATCTAAAATTCAAATTTCAGATGGCGCCAAGGAGGTCATCTTCTACCTCTGGAATTCGCAGGTTTTCCTGTGAATTCTCTTGCAATTTTTCCTGCGTGTTCAAACCTGCGATTTTTCAAACACCAAGCAAACAGTGAAATTTCTTCAAATTGATTAGTGCAATATGATCCTTGAGGTTCATACAAGCTAACCATGTCCTCTAAAGTCATTTATATTTGGTAAATCATAAAACCCTAAATGAGGTCCATAAACCCTAGCTATGGCCGAATTAGTTTTAGGCAGTGAAACTCCAATCCATTGATCCAGATATGATCTAAAGCTTATCACAAACAAGAAAACAACATCAAAAATCATTAACAATGCATGAATAATTGGAATCGAAAATTTGAAAACTCAAGCAAATGTTGATTCGGTTTGTACGATTCATGGTGTTTTGAATGCAAATGATGATCAAGAACGACTCAAGGATGTTCAATAAACATGTGTCCACCTTCAAAACTCTTTGGAATGGCCTCTAGCAAGGAATCCGAATCAAGCTTTTTTGTGTGAATTTTGAAGTTTGCAATGTGTTCTTGAGGTTGCCAATTCGTGTCCTATTGTATCCTTTATGTTGTTTATATATCATGTAGTGAAATTAGGTCAAGAAACTAGTCCATCCTTTGGACTTTTTGATCCATAGAGATTGAAAAAGATATGACTTTAAAAACATTGAAAACTTGGATATCTCATTGCTATTTTTGAATGATCTGATTTTGTATGATTTCAATCACCTCTAAATGAACATTAAGACCTTCTAGAACCAAAATCAAATCAAATATCCATCCTTTTATATTTTATTTTAATTTAAAATGATTTTAAATATAAAAAATCATAATAAATAAAATAAAATGAATAAAAATATCAATAAATAAATTTTAATTCGTGCATGATGTCATGGAAGTGTTTGGGTCATAAAAAAGCAAGCCCATTTGGTGAATTATGGTTTTAAGACCCCATTTGCTTCATAAACCTCTCAAATATTTCCCAACTTTGCAAGGGAAAAATCCTTCAATTTTAATGCTATGAAGGTGTTCTTGGGCATTTTAGAAAGATTAGAGAGTCCTCTAACCAACCTCTTTTATCTCATGTCCATATCTTTTACCATTCTCAAGTTATGCTCTTTGGAAGTTGTTGACTTTTTGTTGACTTTTAAAAGGACCTATAATGTCTTAGCTCATACCTTCCAAATGAAGCATTTTTGGGCTTGGCTTGTGAGACACAAAGTTGTATAGAATTCAATTTACTTCAAAATGAGATTTGGATGGAAAAATTTTGATGAAGCATGTGAAAGTTATGGCTGGTCAAAGTTCAGTTGACTTTTCCTGTGAAAACCCTAATTTAGAAACTCCTGATTCTTGATAATCTGAAATCTCCTTGATGAATCATGATCAACCCTTGATAAAATGATGAATTTTACTTCATATACTTGATGTTGGAAAAAAAATCATGAATTTTGACTTTGGTTTGACCACAGTTGACCTCAGTTTGACTTTTTGACTAATTTTAGCCTATCTGATCATTTGACTGAGCAAACCTTTGGGAAAAGTCTTGAAACTTGACATGGGGATTCTTGAACACATATAGGATGATATGAAGCTCACTTGAAGTCTTGGAAGTCCACTTAGCCTGATGAAAGTCAAAACCCTAGTTTAAGATGCATTGCTTAGGAGGATGCATTGTCTGAGGGAATTGCCAAACTTTCTGACTAATTGTGAATCTTGTGAACCTTGTGAACCTCATGAGATGTCTTGTGAACCTTGTGAACCTCTTAATACACAATTTCCTGTCTTAGGGATGGCTAATTTTGGGGTGCAACAGCTGCCCCTGTTCAATTTTCTGAAACCCGAGGGGTTAGATTGGTATATGCGCCATTCGTGACCTAGAAGGTTGAAGGGGATTGAACACAAAAGCCCAAAAATTTGCACTCGCCGGTGCGCAAAGTAAAGCTGATAATTAATTGTATGTGCTTGAGTGGGCTTGAAGATGCCACTTGGAAGAACTGGATATGGGCTTATAGATGCCATCCATAATATCAGGAGGTGATAATATCTTGATGTTGATACTGGATATCAGTACTAGGTCTTCGTATAGGCCATCTCTGAATCGTTTATGCAACATGATTTGAATTGTTGAATAGACCAGTAGAAATAAATCTTCGTGACGATTATCTCTTCTGGAAAAATCCTGGATTAGGGAATGGATCTTTGTATAGACCGTTTGCCTATTCTCCAAGGACAAAAGAATATCAGGATTAATTCTTCTGAAAATATCTTGAACTAGGAAATGGATCTTTGTACAAACCGTTTGCCTACTATCCAAGAACAAATAGATTAAATCTTCTGAAAATATCCTGGACTAGGGAATGGATCTTTGTACAGACCGTTTGCCTAATATCCAAGGACAAAAGAGTGTCAGGATTAAGTCTCCTGAAAATATCCTGGACTAGGGAATGGATCTTTGTACAGACCGTTTACCTACTATCCAAGAACAAATAGATTAAATCTTCTGAAAATATCCTGGACTAGGGAATGGATCTTTGTACAGACCGTTTTCCTAATATCCAAGAACAAAAGAGTGTCAGGATTAAGTCTCCTGAAAATATCCTGGACTTGGGAATGGATCTTTGTACAGACTGTTTGCCTACTATCCGAGGACAAAAGAGTGTCAGGATTAAATCTCCTGAAAATATCTTGGACTAGGGAATGGATCTTTGTATAGACCGTTTGCCTATTATCCAAGGACATCTTGAGTAATGTATAGATCTTTTCTGACCTGTTGTGAATTGTTGATAGTGTTTTATCTACATATAACCCTCCTGCAAAGAAAAGGTTAGTTTATACAATATGTATGCATGCATGGCATGGTGCATCTAAGTAAATGTATTATGCATTTATGGATATGTTATGGTATGATATAAATGATGTATGTATGAATTATGCAGCCTGAAGCGTCTGGATATCTTTGTATAACAACTCCTGGCTAGGGAAAATAAATCCCGATTCGTTACTGAAGAATATGAGGACCTTGTTCCCGTTTTTTCTGATAGTATAGTATTCATAACCTCCCGTCTTTGTTCGTCGTACTTCTATTGAAGGAATAAGTTCCTAAGTATCCCGACTGAGTATAAAAGAGATGGACATAAATTCAAGGGGAGATGTAACTCGAAGTATCTATAAAGATAAATTTGCTCTACTGGGGATTTGTAGTTGTCTTGTGGGGATGAACTGGCAAAGCTTCGTTGAACTACTACCTTCGTTCGTCTTTAGTAAATACTATTACTGCATTTTATGCATTTCTGGTAAACATCAATCATATTCAAAAGCATACATACATTCAAACACAACCAATGGACGTTTTCGCTTATGTAAATAGGGTAAAAGTAAATCTGGATTCAAAGATGAAATTTTATTTATATTACAAAGTGACCTATACATAGGCAAGTTTGTACAAGGAGACATAAATCCTAGTAAGAGGAATTTGTCATAAAATTTTTACAAAACAAAGAAAACAGCTATGTGAGAAATAATCCTATTGAGTTTCAATTCTACTATTGCCATTATCTTCAAGTATCTCATCTTCTGCTGTTGAGACGGAAACGATTGGATTGAGCTTTATCTGTTCGAATCTTGATTTAGGTAGTACAACTGATTGGAGTTACATGAGTGATCTAAACGAGACATAGTCATACGCTTTAATCCTTAAATTTTGCCTGGATTTCCCTTTCGGGTTTTCAATCCACCGGGATACCCTTTTTTGCCCAAGCCGCCTTTTCAGGTTTTCGACTTGCCGGGTGTACATTGTTTTATATATATCCCTAATTTTTTTCCCAAACCCTTTTGGTTCGCCGGGATGCCCTTATTTTTGCCTAGGCCAGTCAACCTAGCGGGTCTCTTTTTATGCGTATTATTTTTTAACTATGTCTGCGTTTACAGGCTGTGGGAAATCTTCACCATCCATAGTAGTAAGCATCATGGCACCTCCTGAGAATACTATTTTGACCACAAATGGTCCTTCATAAGTAGGAGTCCACTTGCCCCTAGGATCACCCTGTGGTAGTATGATACGCTTGATTACCAAGTCACCAGCCTGATATACCTTTGGCTTAACCTTCTTATTGAAAGCCTTGATCATCCGTTTCTGGTACATCTGACCATGACAAACAGCTGCCAACCTCTTCTCCTCAATCAAATTTATCTGGTCAAGTCGAGTCTGAATCCACTCATGTTCCTCCAAGTCTGCATCCTTCATGATTCTTAAGGAGGGTATCTGAACTTCAATAGGAAGAACTGCTTCCAGACCGTAGACTAAGGAGAATGGGGTTGCCCCTGTTGAAGTGCGTATTGTAGTACGATAACCATGAAGAGCAAATGGTAACATCTTGTGCCAATCTTTATAAGTGACAGTCATCTTCTGTAAAATCTTCTTAATGTTCTTATTAGCAGCTTCTACTGCCCCATTCATCTTCGGACGATACGGAGAAGAGTTGTGATGCTTAATCTTGAACTGCGTGCAGAGATCAGTAATCATAGTGTTGTTCAGATTAGAGCCATTATCAGTAATAATCCTTTCAGGGATGCCATACCTACATATGAGATTATTCTTAATGAATCGAGCCACCACATTCTTAGTAACAGACGCAAATGAAGCTGCCTCCACCCACTTTGTGAAGTAATCAATAGCAACCAGGATGAAACGATGCCCATTAGAAGCAGTAGGCTTGATCTCACTAATCATATCATTGCCCCACATGGAAAAAGGCCAAGGAGCAGTCAACACATTCAATGGTGATGGAGGTATATGTACTTTATCAGCATAGATTTGACACTTGTGACATGTTCTGGAATGTTGATAGCAGTCAGCTTCCATGGTAGACCAATAGTAACATGCTCTCAATATCTTCTTTGCCATGGTATGACCACTAGAATGAGTGCCAAAGATCCCATCATGCACATCTTCCATAATCTCTGTTGCTTCCTTCTTATCCACACAACGAAGCAAAGTTGAATCATGATTGCGCTTGTACAAAATTCCATTACTTAAGAAGAACTTAGCAGAAAACCTCCTCAGAAACTTCTTATCTTTGACAGATGCCCCTTCAAGGAACTCCTGAGTTTCAAGATATCTTTTCACTTCATAGAACCAAGGCTTTCCTTCTTCTCCTTCGGTATCAATCTCATTGCAGTATGCAGGCTTCTCAAATCTGTCAATAGTAATCTTGGGAGCTTCATCATCCCAACTAATCTCAAACATAGATGCCATGGTGGCTAGTGCATCTGCCAACTAATTTTCTCTTCGTGGAATATGTCCAAAGGTAATCTCTTCAAAATATGGGATCAAAGACAACACATGCTCTCTGTAAGGAATGAGATTCTCATGCTTGGTATCCCAATCTCCTTTGATCTGACTCACTACCAGGGCTGAATCTCCATATACGTCCAGGAACTGAATCTTCATATCAATGGCAGCTTTGATACCCAGGATACATGCCTCATACTCAGCCATGTTATTGGTACAATAGAAACAAAATCTTGCAGTAATTGGGGTATGACAGCCTTCAGGGGAAATGATCATAACACCAACACCATTACCAAGTGCATTAGAAGCTCCATCAAAAACCATAGTCCATCGGGATCCTTGTTCAGGTTCGTCATATTGTCCAGGTCCTTTGGGAATAATCATAATGTCTTCATCAGGGAACTCAAAACTCATTGACTGATAATCATCCACTGCTTGATGAGCCAAATGATCAGCTACAACACTTCCTTTAATGGCCTTCTAAGTAGTGTACTGTATATCATATTCTGTTAAGATCATTTTCCATCTTGATATTCGTCCGGAGAGAGCAGGTTTCTTGAATATGTACTTGATTGGATCCATCTTCGAAATTAATAAGGTAGTATGAGTCAACATATACTGTCTTAGTCGGCGAGCAGCCCATGCCAAAGCGCAACAAGTTTTCTCGAGCAGTGAGTATCTTGTTTCACAGTCGGTAAACTTTTTGCTAAGGTAGTATATTGCCTGCTCTTTTCGACCAGACTCGTCATGTTGCCCTAACACACACCCCATTGAGTTGTCTAATATTGTTAAGTACATAATCAAGGGTCTTCCATCAACTGGTTGCATCAAAATTGGAGGTTCTAGAAGATATCTCTTGATTTCATCAAAGGCTGTCTGGCATTCATCATTCCACTCCATTACCTGATCTTTCTTCAACAGCTTGAAGATTGGCTCACAGGTAGCAGTTAATTGGGAAATAAATCTTGCAATGTAATTCAATCGTCCCAAGAAACCTCTAACTTCCTTCTCAGTACGGGGAGCTGGCATCTCTTGTATAGCCTTCACTTTCGCAGGATCTACTTCAATACCTTTTCCACTGACAATGAAACCCAGGAGTTTACCAGATCTAACTCCAAAAGTACATTTGTTTGGGTTCAATCTCAACTTGTATTTCTTCAATCTTTCAAACAGCTTATGCAGATGATCAAGGTGGTGCTCTTCATTCTGGGACCTGGCTATCATATCATCCACATATACCTCTATCTCATGATGAATCATATCATGAAACAAAGCCACCATAGCATGCTGATATGTTGCCCCGGCGTTCTTCAAACCAAATGGCATCACTTTATAACAAAATGTGCCCCACTGTGTAACAAATGTAGTCTTCTCCATATTTTCAGGTGCCATCTTGATTTGATTGTAACCAGAGAAACCGTCCATGAAAGAGAATACTTTATGTTGAGCAGTGTTGTCTACCAGAACATCAATATGAGGAAGTGGAAAGTCATCTTTGGGGTTGGCCTTGTTCAAATCCCTGTAATCTACACACATACGTACCTTACCATCTTTCTTAGGTACTGGTACCACATTTGCAACCCACTGAGGATAAGAAGTCACAGCTAAGAACCCTGCATCAAATTGTTTCATCACCTCTGCTTTAATCTTTTCTGACATTTCAGGACGCATGCGACGAACCTTCTGCTTCTTTGGACGACAATCTTCTTTTACTGGTAAACGGTGAACCACAATGTCTGTATCCAACCCTGGCATATCTTCATAGGACCAAGCAAAGATTTCCACATAATCACGTAACATCTGAATTAGTCTGCTCTTAACACCATCCTCTAATTCAGCCCCTATCTTAACATCTTTCCGGTTTTCTTCAGTTCCCAGATTCACAACTTCGATTGGCTCTTCATGTGGATGTATAGCTTTCTCTTCTTGTTGTAATAACCTAGCAGCTCTACAGGTACTTCACAATCTTCCTCCTTTCCATCCTCAGCTTGATAGATCGGATTCTCGAAATTATAATTGGCAATAGTAGAACTGTTATCAACAGGATCCAGAGTGGATGAGGATCTATATTTTAGTGATGTGGATGTGTGTAAGAACATATAGCTGATAAAACAAAAATAAAATAAAGGAAAGACAAGGAGCACAATATTTACGAAAACGAAAAGTCCATTGATTTTTATTGAATGAAGTATGCAAATGAAATGACATCCCGAAACAAGCATACCATTGTGCCCCGGGTAAGACACAAGGCTTAGAAGTTTAATTTTTCAAAATTACAAACTTAAAATAAAAACACAGTAATAGTATTTACTCCTGACTAAAGGAGATATGAATAACGTCTTCAGTATTCCAATTTTTGAGCCCATCACCCACAGTGGGGAAAATCCAGTCATCCAGGTTGTAGTCTTCATTATAGTCACCCACAGCATTGATTTGATCTTTCATGATCCCTTGATTGGTGATACGAACAACACGAGCACAATGAACAGCCTTCTGTGACTCTGCAGTGAAACCCAAACCAAACTTGTCAGACTTGTAAGGAATGTCAGGAAGCTGACCCCAAATAGTAAAACCACCTTCTTCAACCACAGCTCTAGCATCTTTGAGGGAGGCCATTGTAGGAGGTACTCTGGTAACCACAGGAACTCTTTTAACAACAGGGGGAGCTTCAGTAGCAGGAACGACCCAAGGGACTACTTCGAATGTCTGGCAAGGAGTCTCAACATATTCACCTTCCACTTCAACATACTTAAATGTATTCACATGACTGACCATGTATTCTTCCTCTCCATAAACAGTGACAATCTTTCCCTTCACCGAATATTTCAACTTTTGATGTAGAGTGGAGGTCACAGCACCTGCCCCGTGGATCCAGGGGCGCCTAAGCAAACAGGAGTACACAGGACGAATATCCATTACATAAAAGGTAGAATTGAAGATTTAAGAGCCTACTTTGATCGGGAGATCTATTTCTCCATGCACCACTCTTCTTGAACCATCAAAGGCCCTCACCACTATATTACTTGGTCTTAACACATCATCTTCAGGACTGAGCTTGTTCAGAACTTCTTTGGGAAGTACACTCAATGAAGAGCCATTGTCTATCAACACATGAGACAAGGTAGTGCCCCTACAATCAATGGACATATGCAAAGCTCTATTATGGTTTCTCTTGGAAGGAGTCAAGTCAGCATCAGAAAAGCCTAACCCCTTATCATAAGTCAGATGTGCAACACAATTTTCAAATTGATCCACAAAAATTTCATTTGGCACATGAGCAGTCTTCAAGAACTTGATTAAAGCTTTAGCATGAGCCTCAGAACACAGCAACAAAGACAACATGGAAATTTTGGAGGGAGTATGCCCCAACTGGTCAACAATATCATAATCACTCTTGCAAATGATCTTCAGCACTTCTTCCATATGTTTAGAAAGATTCTCAGCAGTCGGTGCTTCAGCTTGCACAGGTTCAACCACAGGACCTTTTCCCCGAGCATCAGCATTTGGCTCAGAAGTGGAGGTAGTAGTTGGAGTAACTGTATTTTTTGAGGTAGCCGGAGGAGAGAAAATTCTTCCACTTCTGGTGATCTTACTAGATCCAGCAATATTATCAACATCAAGGTTATCATCATTACTTTCAGCTAAAGGTTCCTGCTTAACACCATGGATATAAACATCGGAACCGTAATTCCAGGGTATAGCTTTATCAGAAGTATACGGAATAGGGCCAGGAGTGGTAATAATCATGGGAGCCACTCTAGCTTCAGCAACAGTCTTCACCAGGCCTTCAGCAGTAATCTTGATAGGACCCTTGGAAGTGATCTTAACAGGGCCTTTGGAGGTGATCTTCACTGGCACCTTATCAACTATATCCACATCTTCGACCTTCACACCTCGAGTTAGATGTTCACACATACTTTCCACAGAAGGTGTCCTCTCAAACAATATAGTGTAATTGTCCGTGAGGCGTTGAATACCATCTTTCAACTTCCAGCAACTATCAGGTTTGTAGGCACAATAAAAACAATCTTCATTACAACCTGGAAAGAATCCAGCTTGTATCAACTTCTTCTTGATAATGGATAAGGGAGTAGACACGTCTGCTACTAAGGAAACATATGAAACTTCATCAACAGCATTAATAGTCTTCTCATGATTGGTCATGGGAGCAGTAATCACATTTGGAGTCCCAGGAGGGTCAAATTCAATCTCTCCAGCTTCAATCATATCTTGAATCTTATTTTTCAATATCCAGCAGTTGTTGGTATCATGTCCCGGACAATTAGAATGATAGGCACATCGTGCATTAGGATTGTAACGAGGAGAGGAAGTATTAGGATTCTGAGGAGGGTCCTTCAAAGTAATGAGTTCCCCTTTCAACATGTGTTGCAAGGCTTGGGCCAGTGACATGTTGATCTTGGTAAATTGTCTTCTAGGCTTCTGTTGATTGCTTTGTGGTAGCTCTGGTGTTGCAGGAATAGGATTAGAAATGTGAACTACTCCCACAGATTGGTGACTTCTGTTACGACCAGGTTGACCATAAACAGCATTAGACTCCTTCTTCCCACTAGGGGGCTTCTTTGCAGTGCTTGATGAAGAGACACCCACCTGTATCTTACCACTTCTTATACCACTTTCCACACGTTCTCCAGTCATTATCAGCTCAGTGAAACCGGATGATGAGCTTCCAATGAGGTGACTATAGAAAGGACCATTCAGCGTACTCATAAACATATCCACCAGCTCTCTGTCAGTCAGAGGAGGTTAAACTCTTCCAGCCAGGTCTCTCCATTTCTGGGCATACTCCTTGAAATTCTCCTTAGCACCCATTGACATACTTTGGAGCTGCATGCGAGTAGGTGCTAAATCAGCATTATATTGGTATTGCCTGTAGAAAGCCTTAGCAAGATCGTTCCAATCACGAATATTAACACTTTCCAATTGATAGTACCATTCCAATTGAGCTCCAGACAAGCTCTCTTGGAAGAAATGAATCCACAATTTCTTGTCAGCAGTATGTGGTTGAATCCTCCGGACATAGGATCTTAAATGCAGCTTGGGACATGAGACGCCATCATACACCATAAAATCAGGAACCTTGAAACCAATAGGTATAACCACTCCAGATATTAAGCTCAGATCTTCAAAATCAAGCCCAGAAGATTTTTGTAACTCCATGGCATTCATCCTGTCTACTAGCATCTTGTACTTATCTTCATTAGGATTATGATAATAGTTGACTTCAGAATCAGAATCTCCCACGGTATCATGGAGACTGCCTCCCTCTTTATCAGAATTTTCAGACTCATAATCATCAACCTATTCCTTTGTCTTGACAGGACCTTTGAACCTTCTTCCCAGATTAATAAAGCCTCCTGGTCTTCTAGTCTTCTTATTCTTCTTAGCCAGCAGTGTCTTCAACTCATCTTGTCCCTTGGACAAGTTCAGAATCAACTCTTGGAATTGTGCATTCTGAGCCTGGAGATCTTTGACAGTCTGTTCAAGAGCCATTTCTGCTGAAATAAACAGCGAGAAGATAAGATACCTGTACATAAGAAACCTGTGATGCAGTGATATGGTATGTAAATGCGTATGCAATGTTTTCAAGGACCGCAGAATTTAAATTTGTTTAAACCACCAAAAAGTAAAATTTTATTAGTAATAAACTTGTTTGCCCCTTGGGCTTACAATAAAAATGATATGAATACAAAGAATGGGGTTTTAAGTCTCCCATGGACGTTTCCTCTTTGTGTTGAGGTATGAGTTGAGATTCCGCTCCTCGTGAAGTTGTTTTGTTAGCTCCAGGATTCTTTCTTGACTTGTTTTGTAATGAGTCTCAAAAGTATCCCTTTTCTCCTTCAACTGGATCCAGGACCTCTGTAACTCTTCCATGTTAGTGGGCATGTCTGGATGAAGCATGATATAAGAAGTATCTCCTTCAGCAACAGGCTCCATAGTAACTGGCAGGATAGCAGGATATGGCATCATAAGGGTCTGAGCACGAGATCGCTCCCATCTGAGATAAGCTTCCATAGGAATAGTGTACTTGGGCTCCAGAGTCTTGCTGTCAACCTTGTTCACTTTACCCCATGCTCGTATGAACCTTTGACGGTAACCTTGAAGATCATTGTCGTAGTCAAACACAATACCCTGAATAAGCATGTCATGAGGACCATCACTCCGAGCGTAACCAAACTGACGTAGAGATAAGGAAGGATTGTAGGTAATGCCCCCTCTTATGCCAAGGAGTGGCACATTAGGGAACTCCCCACAACGGTCAATGATAGTAACATTCTCCATGGATCTAGAGCACCAATGAATATCTGAATGAGAAAGTGACATAATCCTCTTGGACCATCTGAACCCTTGTTCATTCTTCATCACTGATCGAGGAAGGTGAGAAATAAACCACCTAGACAATAAAGGTATACAACACATCAGAGTTCCTCGTGCCTTCGTAGTATGGGTATGGAGAGAGTGTAAGATGTCTCCAAGTAATGTAGGCACTGGATTGCGAGTCAGAAATATGTTGATGGCGTGTACGTCTATGAACTGGTCTGGATTGGGGAATAATACTAAGCCATATATCAATAGGGCTAAGATCTCCTCAAAAGCATCATAACTCATAGCCTTCAGGAACACTTGAGCTTTCTCCATCAATACCTTAGCAAGGATACCCTTAACTCCACTCCTTGTCTCTAGGACAATGTCTGATTTCTTCATATGTAGGGCTGCAGCAATGACTTCAGGTTTAGGCTCTCTTTCCAAGCCTGTGAAGGGTTTCTGATCAAGAATAGGTATACCCAGAAGCTTGGAGAACTCCTCCATGGTAGGAACCAGCTGATAGTCAGGGAATGTGAAGCAATGATGCTTAGGATCAAAGAACTGAAACAAAACACTCATCATGTCTTCATTTAACCCTGAATTGACTAGATCCAGTGGATGACCATGCCTCTTGATGAATTGGGAGTTTTCAGAAACTTGAGAGACCAATTCCTTAAGCTTAGGAGGTATTCCTACAAAGTTGATCCGGATAGTATTCCTACGAGCAGAAGCCATGACCTGCAACAAAGAACAAAGATAAATCCTTTGGTCCTTGAAATGGTTAGTGAAAATGATATGCTTATGATGCATGAAGATGTTATGATGTTATGCTCAATCACAAACATGTGGCACACACAAACAAGTCACACAATAGCCCTTGGTTTGAAGGCTTGCATGAGGTTTAAAGGTAAGTACCCTCCCCTGAAGTTTAGATGGTTCATCCTGTCCTATAAAGTAACCAGGTTCTAAGGGATATCAATATCATTGATCCTTCACAAGGATGGTTGTTCAGTAGGCAACTTACTTGCCAACCAAAACCCTCCAAGTTTAAGATCTCAATGAGTGTAGCATCGAGTATCAACCAACTTTAGTCTTCACCAAAGCCGGTTATCTCACTACTTTTCTAAAGGCTAAGATGGGATGACTAGGGTTCTAAAAGTCAGTTAGTGCATTGACAACATATGGCAGCCTCATATTATCCTCAACTTGCTTAAGGAACATAAGCACCAACCAAGAAGTCACACTAACTATGGCCACCAGATCAACCATATCGGTATACACCGTACAGTTTCCTTGGTCTATTGCCATTTACCTAAGGTACACTAGATCCGGGTTAAGATCTTTCACACATAAGAGCACCCAACAAGTAAAGTAAAGCAAACAAAGCAAACAAGTTTAAAGTGATCTAATTCCTAAGGGTACCCCTCTTTTATTAAATCCCCAGCAGAGTCGCCAATTCTGTAACACGGTGGGAGAACTGACATTCTATAAATGTTGCGGATAGCAAGAGTCGCCACCGACTTTTATTTTATCCAAAAGGAAAGGGCATAAAAGAACAGGAAAGACCTTAAAAGATTTTGAGTTTGGGGGGTAGGTTATACAAAGGGAAGGTGTTAGCACCCTTTATATCCATGGTTATCCATGGGCTCTTAGTTACTTAGCTCACTTTAAATTGTTTTGAGAAAGATGTAGTGTGTGATTAAAATTTTTCTAAGTACTTTATAATGATCCTCGTATGGATGTATATAAAGACTTTGTTTTGAAAATTTGTTTGAAATGTGAAGTGTAATGAAGTATTTTGAAAAAGTGAGCAAGTACTTAAGAAGAACCTACCCTATATTAAGTCTTTATTGTTCTTATATGTTCTTTCAATGGTAAGACTATCCCTATTATTAAGGAATAGGTAGTCATTACCTTGGATGTGATAAGGGACATGTGAAGGGACATTTGTGTTTAGGCAACTGTAAGGTGTCTTAGCAATACGAAGGAACATATCATCTCTTATTCGAAGGGACAAGATCATTTACCGTAGGCAACATCGAAGGGACTTAATCTTATAATCTTAAAAGGGACTTGATGATATTTTATGAAAAGGGACTTTGCTTTAAGACACCTTACTTGACCTTATAATTAGGCAACATGAGGAATACCCTTAGAAAGTGTAGGGTGGCGATCAAAGATCGACTTACGTGTGTGAGTGTCCATATTCATATATTTATCTTATTAAATTAGTTATTCTAAATTAATTTTAAAGCACAAACATGTTATCACTCCCTATAATTACTAACCATGACAAGAATATTTATAAACAATAAAACAATAATAAACTACGACTATTACAAGGCTTTTGTAGTTACATTATAATAAAAACAATTGAATAATAAATATATAATAAAATAAACAATAACTAAAAGGTTAGTGATAAAATAATTATAAGAAGAAAAGGTTAGCACAAATATACAAAGATATATAGAATTTAAAAGAACATTTTTAAATTAAATAAACAATTTTAAAGAATTTTTAAAAGAAAGAAAACAAGATGATGAGAATAATAATAAACCATAAAATAAATATTTACAAAACAAGATTAATTATTTAATTATATATTAGAAAAAAAACTAATTAAGTTTAAATAAAAAATTAGGGTTAGAAATTAGGGTTTGAATATTTAAGGTTTGAATATTTAATTAAAATCCTAATTGATTTATTTACAAATTATAAATTAAAATTACATGTAAAAATTTATTATGAAATTTATGAAAATAAAATTTTAATTAAGTTTAATATAAATTTTTTTTAGTTAAATATAAAACAAATTCAATTATAATAATAATATATAATAGAAAAATAATAATTAGAAAAGAAAATAAGAAAACAAAGTTTTAAAAAAATATGGGGAGGCCTGGATTTGAACCCAGGACCTCCCCTTTACCTGAGGGGATCAAAACCACTGAGCTAGCGCACGCTAGCTGATTAATGAATGGCTAAAAATCATCATATTGCAAACCTGCAAAATAAGAGAAAATTGCCAAAAAATTCACAAAGTCAGGATTCGAACCCTGGTCATTGGCCTCCCACATGCGCATCCTTACCAACTGAGTCAGACAACATTAGTTGAAATAAAACAAACATAAATTCTTAAAATATTAAATCTAAAATTCAAATTTCAGATGGCGCCAAGGAGGTCATCTTCTACCTCTGGAATTCGCAGGTTTTCCTGCGAATTCTCTTGATATTTTTCCTGCGTGTTCAAACCTGCGATTTCTCAAACACCAAGCAAACAGTGAAATTTCTTCAAATTGATTAGTGCAATATGATCCTTGAGGTTCATACAAACTAACCATGTCCTCTAAACTCATTTATATTTGGTAAATCATAAAACCCTAAATGAGGTCCATAAACCCTAGCTATGGCCGAATTAGTTTTAGGCAGTGAAACTCCAATCCATTGATCCAGATATGATCTAAAGCTTATCACAAACAAGAAAAAAAACATCAAAAATCATTAACAATGCATGAATAATTGGAATCGAAAATTTGAAAACTCAAGCAAATGTTGATTCGGTTTGTACGATTCATGGTGTTTTGAATGCAAATGATGATCAAGAACGACTCAAGGATGTTCAATAAACATGTTTCCACCTTCAAAACTCTTTGGAATGGCCTCTAGCAAGGAATCCGAATCAAGCCTTTTTGTGTGAATTTTGAAGTTTGCAATGTGTTCTTGAGGCTGCCAATTCGTGTCCTCTTGTATCCTTTATGTCGTTTATATATCATAGTGAAATTAGGTCAAGAAACTAGTCCATCCTTTGGACTTTTTGATCCATAGAAATTGAAAAAGATATGACTTTAAAAACATTGAAAACTTGGATATCTCATTGCTATTTTTGAATGATCTGATTTTGTATGATTTCAATCACCTCTAAATGAACATTAAGACCTTCTAGAACCAAAATCAAATCAAATATCCATCATTTTATATTTTATTTTAATTTAAAATGATTTTAAATATTAAAAATCATAATAAATAAAATAAAATGAATAAAAATATGAATAAATAAGTTTTAATTCGTGCATGATGTCATGGAAGTGTTTGGGTCATAAAAAAGCAAGCCCATTTGGTGAATTATGGTTTTAAGACCCCATTTGCTTCATAAACCTCTCAAAAATTTCCCAACTTTGCAAGGGCACAAATCCTTCAATTTTAATGCTATGAAGGTGTTCTTGGGAATTTTAGAAATCTTAGAGAGTCCTATAACCAACCTCTTTGGTCTCATGTCCATATCTTTTACCATTCTCAAGTTATGCTCTTTGGAAGTTGTTGACTTTTTGTTGACTTTTAAAAGGACCTATAATGTCTTAGCTCATACCTTCCAAATGAAGCATTTTTGGGCTTGGCTTGTGAGACACAAAGTTGTAGAGAATTCAATTTCCTTTAAAATGAGCTTTGGATGGAAATATTTTAATGAAGCATGTGAAAGTTATGGCTGGTCAAAGTTCAGTTGACTTTTCCTATGAAAACCCTAATTTAGAAACTCCTGATTCTTGATTATCTGAAATCTCCTTGATGAATCATGATCAACCCTTGATCAAATGATGAATTTTACTTCATATACTTGATGTTGGCAAAAAATCATGAAGTTTGACTTTGGTTTGACCACAGTTGACCTCAGTTTGACTTTTTGACCGCTTTGACTGATTTTAGCCTATTTGATTATTTGACTGAGCAAACCTTTGGGAAAAGTCTTGAAAATTGACATGGGGATTATTGAACACATATAGGATGATATGAAGCTCACTTGAAGTCTTGGAAGTCCACTTAGCCTGATGAAAGTCAAAACCCTAGTTTAAGATGCATTGCTAGGAGGATGCATTGTCTGAGGGAATTGCCAAACTTTCTGACTAATTGTGAATCTTGTGAACCTTGTGAACCTCATGAGATTTCTTGTGAACCTTGTGAACCTTGTGAACCTATTAATACACAATGTCTTGTCTTAGGGAGGGCAAATTTTGGGGTGCAACACCATGTAAGTCCCCGGGGCACATGTGTGTATACTGTTGTTGCAGGTTTTGCAGGATGGTGTTATATGTCCCCAAGTAGAGAATATCCCCCAGTTGAGTTAGAGCAAGTGGAATCCTCTACAGGACTCCAAAGATAATTGAAGAGGTTTCTTCCCCAAGTGGATTATCTTTCCACAAGGGAAGTGTTCCCATCTGGCAGCTGATCACCTGATTTCCCCACAGAGTTCATGAGGGGGATTTACTCCCACCATGGAAATATTCCCCAGAGAAGTCGCCAATTTATTTTTGGTCTTTGTGATGACGTAGACAATTATTCATCTCCCTAGCCAGGGTTAAGTGCCAAAGCCTTTTGACCAGGTTCTCCCCTGCAGAGTTGTGATTCTTGTTGCCAGTCAGGCACTTGTTATTGCTTGTATGCATTCCCTGACACTCGTCTGTGTTTGATAGTTACTTTGCTTATATGCATTCCTCAACACTTGTATGTGTTTGTTATCTGTTTGAAGCTCGTCTGCATTGTTTGGATACTTATTTGTATCATCCCTCACACTCGTCTGTGCTAGCTTATATCCATATGTGTTGATTTGATAATCACCCTGGTACTCGTCTGTATTGCTACTCCAAATGCTCGTCTGTGTTGGATTTCTGGTATTTGTCTGTATCAGTGGTTGATATTCGTCTGTATCATCGCTTGAAGCGATCGTCTGTGTTTATTAGATCATCGTTTGATATTCGTTTTTATCATTGACTTATGGCACTCGTCCATGTTCTCTTGATGATCATCCAATACTCGTTTGTATTGAAGAGGTTTGAAGTCCTGATGGTGGGATTAAATGTCAAAATGGTTACTGGTCTTGGCGTAACGGGTTATCCGAAGGAGGTTCGTCTGTATCAAGCACCACTTATCTATGCAAGATTCGTGAAGAGGGTTCGTCCAATCCTAATGTTGCACCTGGCGTAACAGGTTTATCTGAAGAAGACTCGTCTGTCTTAGACCATATATCTACGAAGGATATATGAAGAGGGTTCATTTGTCCTGATTATACATGTGTATCCCACAAACTTAAGTGCATCACTGGTCCTGGCGTAACGGGTTATCCGAAGGAGGTTCGTCTGTCTCAGGTCATATATTTTTGCAAAATGTATGAAGAGGGCTCGTATGTCCAATTCTTGGCATAACAGGTTTATTTGAAGAGGGCTCGTATGTCCATTCCTAGCGTAACAGGTTTATTTGAAGAGGGCTCGTAGGTCCAGTTCCTGACGTAACAAGTTATTTGAAGAAGAATCGTCTGTCTAAGTTTTCCTTATCCGGCGTAACAATTCAATTTAGAAGGAGCTTGTCTGCTTTGTCTTCACTTCAGTCACCCAAAGCGTTATTTGGTTGGGTTTATTTCCCATTTTTGCATTCTCCAGCAGAGTGCAAATTTCAGGTTTTCTTGGTATTCAACCACAGTTTATCTTGAACGGTCGATAGCCCGTGCTATCGTCCTTTTCAGATTAACATTGGCTTGAATAGGGGAAATTGTAACACCCTCAATTTTCCCTCTTCTTTATAGAATCATCATCATATCATAAGCATCATAAGCATGGCATATCCTTAGCATTTTGCATAGAAAAATGAAGCATAACATTCTCATGTTCTAGCATTGGGCATATGATCAATCATTGGTGCATTTGAAGCCTTACAAGGCAAAGCAAGAAGTCAAGTGACCTTTTCCAAGTCCCATGAAGTGTATCTAGGTCATATACAAGCTCAAGATCTTTTACAAGAGCCCAGAAGGTTGGGTGATTATCAGATGATCCAAGACAAGGCAAGTTCCTACAATAATGGTCTTCAAATTAGGGTTTCATTTTCAAGCAGGGATTCTTTGTGACTTTGGCCATTTCATGTGGGCAAAGTCCTTCATATGATATGTGAATGCTATGGATGAAATTTGGTGAGAAAATTCATTGAGGAAGGCAGTCATTTCATCAGTTGCTTGCATAAGAAGAAATTGGTCAAACTGATTATTTGAAAAGTCAATTGTGGCAATTCAAGGGTTCTAATCCTATTTTTCAAGCCAATGGATGTTCTTAAGGTCATAGAAGAGGTTTGGCAAAGGCAAAAGTCAAGAATCTAGGGTTTTGGCAAGAGTTTCTATTTTTGGACATGTGGCATGTAACTAACTTTCTAAATTTGGCAAGTTTTGCCCTAATCTTCAAGGCATTCTTCCATGACCAAAATGACCTCAAGTGAAAATTCTTTGAACATGAAAGTTGTAGGAAATTGTCTCCCATTTCTAAAAAGTACAAGAACATCACCATAGCCCTCATGGTTTGAAAGTTATGCTCATTTGAAGTTTGGTGATTTTTAGGGTTTTACCATATTTCCAAGTTTCCACAACTTTGCAAATTGTCATGTAATGAATTTTCAAGCCATTCTTTGTACCAATTCTGGTCATAGGCATCAAGGGCAAGGCATGAAGAAGGTTTGGCTCAAGAAAACTCAAAGGATTCGTGCATGGCATGCATGTAATTTCATGAGAGGCAAAAATGCAAAATCATGGGGAAAGCATGATACAAGTGTACCCAATGGTCAGTATCATTTCATTTTGAATGAGTGAGTAAAGTGTGATCAACATGTGCACACAAAGGAGAGAGGGCACAAGCAAATCATTCACTCACACAAATTTTGCATTTTTGCAAAATCACTCCTCCCATTCACTTCCCACGTGCATTCCTTTTGCAAATCAAAACACTGAAAACTTACATCATATATAAGCCAACTAGGGTTTCATATCACCAGAATTGATCACCATTCTCTCGCTTCAAACTTTTTGCTCCATATGCATTTTCTTTCGAATCTCACTATTCTTCCATTGATTTAAAAACTCTTTGCATATTCATGATCATTGAGGTGTAAGAAGCAATAATCCACCACTGGTTCAGGCTAATTCTCCAGTTTTCACAAGGTGCCATTCAAGTGCAGTTAGCTTCGAATTGCAAGATCCAGAAAGATTCAAGCTCTATCTTGCATTTATTTTGCAAGGAGAGGCCAAAAGAGGTTGATCTGCAGCTGGAGGAGGTTTAGTTTGAGCTATTGTGAGAGTTGCAAGTTTCAAGTAAGCTTCAAATTCATAGATCTGGAAATGGTTTTAGTTGTGTGTGTTTTGATCTACATGCTTTGCTGGTTATGCTGATCCATTTAGAATTGAAAATGAGTACGAATTGAGCTTACATTGTTGATTTAAAGTTTGATGTGTAAAACTATTTGTGTTTGATCCGTTTGATTCATTAATCTAATGGAAAATCTAAATGCATATTTGAATTCAGCATGCTTGAATTGTGTAATCTGGATAGTTTGATCCATTTCTGTGCATTTGTATTCTTGCTCTTGAGTTTTCCGGTGCCGGAGCTAGGGCTCCGATCACCGGATTCTGGAAATTACATGGATGAAGAAGATGATGTTATGGACGTTGGTTTGTTTAATCTGGAAGGCTGTGACGTTTCCATCACATTAAAAAGGCACCCTATCCCTCACGTGTTTCTGTTTTGCCCAATAATGCTTCATGTTTTGCACCACACCATAGTTAATGTGTACACGCGCGCTGATTGCTTGATCTTGTGATTTGGTTATGATGTTGACCTAATCATGTGCCTTGGTTTGATCTATTGGCTTTCTATTTTCCAGTTTTTATCTGAATTTCCACCATAATATGTGTGAGCCTGCGTTGGGTCCATGGGCTTTAGATGCTATACGCACCCCCTCTCTATCTGGCCCTATTATTTGAACTGAATTCTTTGCTTCTTGTACCCCTAGCCTATTTCCTTTTATTTTTTTATTTCATTTTATTTTCAGTTTGATTTCTAATTTTTAAAAATAGCAATATGTTTCATAAAATTCCAAAATAAATCATGTTTGCTCATTTTAATTTTCTTTAATTTTTGACATTTTTATTTTCCATTTATTTTTATTTTCCACGCTGGAAATAATTTCACTTTTATTATTTGTTTTTAATTCACTTTAAATGCATGCTCACTTGTACTTATTTGTAGAATTTTTGATTGAGTTTTTGATTTGATTTGAATTTTCATGTGTGATTGCCCTAGTTTTTGCTTCTTCTTGTTGCATGTTTAGTTTTTAGACTAGGAGGGCACCTGTGCCAACTTCTATAGGATGTTTAGAGCTCTTTTTGTATGAGGATTGATCTCTGGGCTTTGATTGGTGTTTGTGCTTTGGAAAGTTTTGTGTTACTTATCTTTGAAGTTTCTCATAAATGTATGTATGTTTACCTCACCTTCTTTGTTCATTTACTCTCCATGATGCCTATGCTTGATTTGTATGCTTCTTCCCCATGTTTGATCATGCTTCTTAGGAACATTTTAACATGATTAGGTCCCTGGTTTTTAAGTGATGTTTATGCTTTGATTTGATTTGCATTTGTTTGTCCTTACACTTGTGCACATGTTCACTTCACTTCTCATTCTTGTGATGATTATGATTGAACTTGTATGAACCTTTCTTTGATCTTTTGTGTTGTTTTTGAATATTCTTGTAATGATAAGGTTCTGGTCTTGAGTTGTATAGTGCTTGACTAACTTGCTTGACCGTTTATGCTTCATTTGTGTTTTGTTTCTTCATAAGACTTTATGAAACTTGGTAATAGTTTGGGTAATTTAACTCTTGTTTGTTTTGCTTTGATTGGTGGGTCTTAGTGCAATAAATGGATGCTTTTGCTTCTGGTTTTGAGAGTAGGGTTGATGTTGTGGTTTTCTTACATTTCATTTGGTTCAAGTTTGTTCATCTAAGTGTGTACTAACCATTTCAGGGGCTCATGGTAAGTGAAGTGTGGATGTTATCCACATTTTAATTTTTCATCTTCTCTCTTACTTTAATTTCTATCATGTGATTGTTGATGTGCCTTATGCCATCTTGTGCTTCAATTCTTCATCTTCCCCCTTTAGAAGCAACTTATCTCCTTTAGAGGAGTAAGTTGTTCTCTAGCTTTCTTTCTTCCTCTCTTCTTCTTCTGCTCTCTTCTCTTTCTCTCTAGGATATTTTTAAACCACACTAACCTTAGGATCACCTTTGCATGCTAGTATTAGGTTTAGTCTTTCCCCATTAGTCATTTACCTTTAAGATCCTCTTTGGTTCTCTCTCTCTCTCTTCTCATCTTCAAACAAAAACCTAAAAAACATTAATAAAGAAAGAAGTGACTTCTTGTACAATAGCCTTATTCCATGAGGCATATGTATTCATTCCATCTTGGAATAGTACATTTGTCTAGCATGATGCACAAGTCTGATCATGAAGTCATCTTCATCAACAAAATCCTAAAAAATACTTCTTCATCCTAATCACTAAGATACTAAATAATTTCAACAAGTTAGTGAGCTTAGGCCCTTGCCCTTGGAAACAAGTCTTGGATAAATTCTCCTTACTTGGTGTACTTGTTCAATTATTCCATCTTGGAATGTAGTAGCAAGTACACATTTCATGGAAAATAGTTTGAGTTCACTTCCTTATGCCACACTCCTAAAAGACTTCTAAAAAACACCAAACAAACAATAAGTGTATCTCCTTCGGGAATTCTCTTCTCATCACCTTCACTCTTTACGTGCGAACATGCTCCTACTTGTCATTTTGCAAGATGGTAACACACTCGTCGTTCGAGCCTGGAACACCTAAGCATTGGCATAGGCAGTTCAAGCCTTAAGACACAAGCAATCTTTTCCACCCCTAGTTAGGGGAACTACAACGACTCTTATCCTCATGTCCAGATGAGGTACGTAGGCAGCGGGGTAGGGTCCATTCGAGCACTCTTTTATTTTCCCTATATTTCCCCCCTTTTCTTTTCTTATCCAGTTCAACTCTTTTTTTGCAGCAACTTTCATTTCTTCACCCTTTGAAACAGTTTCTTTGCAAGCGTGGATCCCGTCGGGTACAGCGGACGATCTGGGGTGCTAATACCTTCCCAGGTCGTAACCGACTCCCAAACCCAGTTTCTTTGGTTCGCATGACCTGTGTCCTTCCCTTTCTTTTCTTATGGTTTGTGCAACATTACCATTCCCGTTCCTTCGGGATAAAAATGCTTGGCTGGCGACACTACCTCTTTCCGCGCCACTTTCGCGTTTGTACCAGGATGAAAATCCAGGGAGCGACAGCAGAGTTCAACCTCCTTTAACTGACAGAGAGTTGGTTGACATGTTCATGAGTATATTGACTGGTTTCACTAAGCTGATAATTACTAGAGAGCGCGTCATCTGGTTTCACTGAGCTGATAATTACTGGAGAGCGCGTTGAAATTGGAATATGAAGTGGTAAGATACAAATGGCTTCCTCTTCAATTACCACAAAGAAGCCATCTAATGGAAAAAAGGAATCCAATGATGTGTACGGCTGACAGGGTCGTAATAAGAACAACCGTAACCAATCCGTGGGAGCAGTTCTGATCTCTAATCCTGCACATGCGCCAAAATATCAACAACCGAATAATCAACGTAAGCAGGATACACCTAGGAGACAATTTACAAAAATCAATATGTCATTGGCTCAAGCGTTGCAACACATGCTGAAAGGGGAGCTGATTACATTGAAGGACCCTCCTCGAAATTCCACATTAGAAAGATGACAAAAAAATAGAAAGAAAATACACTTAGTGTATTTTTGTACGGGGTCCACTAATTTTAGGTGTGTGTTAGCATTTCTTTAATATATATATATATATATATATATAAGTATTCGGTATTGAGACCGACGATCGACTAGTTCAAGAGAATCAATCTCACTATCCATTAATAAGAGTCCTTTTTAAAGTCAGAGAAAATTTTGTATGGACTGATCCAACACAGAGATTTTTAGCATTTAATAAAATTCAAACTCAAAAATTGAAAGGAGTATAATCTCAAGACCCAAATCTCCACCACTAGACCAATCCTCAAAGATTTCAACATTACACTTGAATTGCGATATCGGGCTCTTGTCGTGGTAGTCCAAGTCTCTGATGCAATGGAATGCAAAGGCGGGTCTTTAAAGTTAATAATTCAAGAAAAAGTCAAAAAGTTATTTATTTAGATAATTTGTCTAAGAATCTAATTTTATCTTGTATATTTCTTCAAAATTTATAACAATTTAATTTTTTTTTTGTAAGCAAGATATATATTAAAAAGAGCACAAATGGTACTCGATCTTGATTACAAAAGATACGAGAACAAAGCTCGACAAAAAAGAAAAATTACCCACCAATTGAAACCTATGACAAATAAAATAAAGGGTCTTTGTTGAATTCATATAAATTATATTTGTGATGAGTAATTTCTCCTATAAGCCTCCATCTCCAAACTTCGCTTTCCACACGATGTCATCCGCATCCACATTTTAAAAACAATATTGTTCCTAGTAGACCAAAAGCTCCAACAAACGGCTAACAAAATACTACCTTCTATACCCCCTTTACCCGCTTAGATTTACAAAAGGAAAACCAAAGTAAAAAAATCTCCTTGAAATCGCTAAACCCCCATTAATAAAAACCAATCCACTCCGAAACTACCATCCACACCGATTTAGCCGCTGAACAATCATGAAAGAGATGATTTAATGACTCCGGAAAGGAATTACAAAACACACACATTAAATCACTCGATGAAATAATTCCTCTATGCAAAAGACGATCCTTAGACATAAGTTTGTTCAAACAACGACGCCAACCGAAGGCCTTAATTCTCAAAGGAGTCGAAACTTTCCACAACAAATCAAAAGCTATGTTGGCCCTATTTAGGGGACCGAAAGGAATACAAAACTATGAATCTTAAGGTAAAATGATCTTACCAAGTAATTCAAATCTGCCTCGATCGACCAAGATACTTCATCTTCCATATTATACACATGATGCCTAACCGAGAGTAATAAGTAAAGGGACCTCAACTGATCATGGATCCTCAAGAAAACCACTACAGCCGACCTATCGTGGAGAATAGAACTATCACTACCAGCACCAGTAATGATAGAAATGCTATGCTTTTTTAGGATAAAAATGTAATGATGATTACTAGATGCAAATACATAGGTGCTCTCCTGACGAGGAGGTAACAAGCCCTTCCAGCCTGCTGGGGAAGAAAAAATCATTGCATTGTTGGTGAACCCCTGGGGAATAGCAACTCTGCAGGGGATAATGTTTGATACACTGGCTTTATATTTCCCCATTTTCAAAAATAAATTGGACTTTGAGATTAGAGAATGATGATACTAATGAGGATGAACTTGATTGGGAGGTACGCCACTCGTAGAACTCTGTTGGAGAAGTGATATTCTTCTGACCTGGATGTGGAAATAATTTGTCGATACTCTGCTGAGGAACAATTCTGCTGGGGAATTTCTCACACACAAAGTCTTCTATTGGAGGAGAGATGCCAATGAAGATTGGACTTTGGTCGGGGAAGGCTGTGAACAACACCGTGCAAGAAGGAAAACCATATGAATTCTCACTATCATCACCACTGCTAGGGAATAATGAATCTTCATGTACTGCTGGTGATAAGGAATAAGAATTTCCCTATACTGCTAAGGATGAGAAGACTCTGGTGGGGAATACCTCTTCGTTGAAGGAAGACTCTATGCTTGAGGAGAACGTTGTCAGCCTTATGTTGTTCCACTGGGGAAATTCAACTTCCGACTCTACTGGGGAGAGTTCTCGTAACTCTGAATTTGTGGGGAGACCAAGGCATTTAGCTGCCTGCTGGGAATACTTTATTGTAGGGAAGTAGATCCTCTTATGGACTTCCACCTGTTCAACCATCTTTCTCCGACTTAGTTAGGGAAGGCTTCACCTTTGACTCCAATAGGGATGATGGAGAGCCCTAATGATTTGCTTCCTGCAGAAGATGTCTCTAGCTGGGAATAAGTGATGTACAACGTCTCATGCTAGGGATGAGACATGATACTCTTCGCTTGAGGAGGTACTGACCCTCTTCTTATCATGTTCTGCTGGAGAAAGGATAGTCTAACGAGACTTGCTGAGGAATATTGTTGAATGAGGCCTGCTAAGGAATGAGCTCCTTGATGAGACTTGTTGAGGGATATAAACCTAACCAAAGGGGGATCTTCTGGGAGAAAAAGATGATGTAACGACAAAAACGATGATCTGTCTTTTGTACAAGACTAGTGTCATACCCTAAATTTTGACCATACTCTTAAAATAAATTCATCGGACTTTACTGTCTAATTACATCATTTGCATAACATTTAACATTATAGGTGTGCATCTTTTATGCATTACTAACCCTTGAAAATACCAAAAAAATATGTAGTTGCTTTCATGTTTCTTGTTGTCTAGGTCCAAGTTCTTGCGAAGTTTGAGCAGAGGCGTAAGCAAATTTACAAGGTTAAGTGTATGCTCGGTGATGTTTCAGTTTAGTCAGGTGTGACCTGATATTGGTCAAGGAAAAAGGATATTCTTAAGTTGGGTTTGTCATTGATTAATGTCTTTTACTAAAAATCGTCACGCCAGAGTTTTGTGTCATTGAGCAGTCAAGGTCATTTTTAGATGAATTCAAGGTTGTGATGCCATTCAAGATTAGTAGTATTCAGGTTAAGTTGGCAATGGTGAGTCTCATTCAAAAGTGGAGGTAGGTGTAGTGATTGTTAGACCCGTTTTCCATTCATCTATTTTTATTTAAACCATCTCCAAGCCATAAACCATTCCAAAATCCATTTGTTGTTTAACACATATCTTTCATTTTGTTTTTCAAATTTACAATATCCATTAAATCTATTTTTTGTTATCCAATTCCAAATATCCATAATATCCATTAAAACCATTTCATTATCCATTTAATATTCAAATATCCATTTTTATTAATTTACTCTCCTAATATTTCATCCAATTTATTTTATATATTTTTACTCTCATATTCCATAAAACATCACCAATTCATAAAAATTATCTATAAAAACAATGGCCCATAGAATAAAAAGCTTAAAGACAATCCTCACTATGGCTCATTACAAAATACCAAACAAATTCTAAAAAATAAGAAAAAACCCAATGCCGTGACCATACACTACCCAACCTATACAACACATTCAAAACTCCAAGAACTTTACATCATAAGTTACGCTAAACACCAAATTGGCCAAAAAACCTTCTGCTATAAACAGGCTACCTAGCCTGTGACGATAACATAAAACCCTGTGGACAACTCAAGCCTATAAGGCTCCAAAAGTTTCACCAAAATATGTATGTACAAAGCCTGCATCATGAAAAAACCTGCAACAAGCCATGACACTCCATGCTAACATCTACACCAACACAAGAAACATCCTGTCATGAAAAAGACCCTTCAAATATAACAAGACAAAAAACATGTACTTGGAAACTTATCAAAGAGGTTTTATGGGGTTTTAAAAGAAGATTTTTCAAGAGGGAACGGAAGGAGAGGTTACCAACCGAAAAAAACAGATTTTTCTCTGCAAAGAGAAAAAAGGATCAAACCTTTCAATATTCAAGAACTCAAGCTTTTCAAATCGAAAATATCTTGAATCCCAATACATCAACACTCTCCTTTTTCATTAACCCTCCACAAACCCCTCAGACCGAAAAATCAGGAAAAAAAAATGCAGAAGCAGCATAAGATTAGAAAGATGAAATCATGAACCTCTATTCTTCTTCAACCATAAACATAAGCCGCCAAACACCACCTCCAAATCTGGAAAACAAATCCGAAGAAAACTGAGAAACACCGCCGCCATGAACCTTCAAAAGCCACCAAACTGAAATTGCACAAGAAGAGGAGGTCTAAGAGTGAGATCTGAAATTCACCAAAATTGCTGAAGAAGAGTGTTAGAGGTGGGGAATCGTAAGACGTCATTGTCTCGTTCGTTAGATGAGCATGAACCACAAATGAGAATGAATCACAAAGGTGAATGGTGATGAAAGTTCATCAACGATGCCATAGTTGGAAGAAGAAGATGACACCGGCGATTAAAGATTGACGGTACCGCGGTTTTGTTTTCATTTGGAGAAGAAGATAAGCTTAGGAAGAGAAGATCGTGTGATAGAAGAAAAAGATCTCGTTTCTGATCCCCTTTGATTTGTTTCTTTTTTTTATTTAACCTTATTTTTATTATCTTGTATTCTAATTTTTTTTAGACAGGTCTTGTTTTGGTTGTTTATGGGCTTCATAGCCCACACTGAGCTTGCTATTTGGACCACCAATTTTAGTGCATACCCAATATTTCTTTCTAATTGTTCTTGTTTTATATTTTTCTTTAATTAGCATATTCGGGCTTAGTATTTACTTTGATAATTGTTAGATTATTATTTCTAAGTTTGGATTAGTATAGGTTTTTAATTAACTTTGGTGTTTAGCTTTAATTATTTTTTTTGTTTTATATTCAATTGAATTTTAATTGAACCTTGTGGACTTTAATTGATTTCTAATTAATTTTCCGGCTATATTTTAACTGACTTTTCTTGTGAGATTCTTGTTGATGGGTCGATTAATTTTTAATTGAGCATTGAACCCATGAGTCTTATTGGATTGATCGTGTGAAGTTTCTAGATGTGTTCTTCAACTTCTTTTGCGCGTATTGAAGAGACAACGGACCATCTCCGTTAGGTATCACTAAAACTCATTTTACCTATTTCACGCTTCATTCCCGTATCCATTTGGTTCTTAATTTGTTTGTGTTTGATAGCATACCATGTTTACACTTGTATGATTTATTCTCGCATTTAAACTATGAATTGTTAAGTAAAGAATGAATGCAATCACCGTAAGAATAATTTCAAAGATAATTAAGTCTCTTGGTCCAACACCAAGTATTTTTTTACGCACACTTCACTTCATACACACACGTAAATTGGTCATTTTTATGATCACCATATGCACCACTTTACGCATCACAATACAAAACAAATACAATATCAAAAATACGAAAGAACTGAACTCTAGAGTCTAGCATTCCACGGGTTCTTGAATGGATCATTCCCGAGGTCATCCCCACGGGACGTGATTCATTCACCCTTTCATACTCAAAACACCTAATTATTACGAAAAAATACAAAAGAACTGAACTCTGGAGTCTAGCATTCCACATAGTTCTTGAAGGGATCATTCTTGAGGCCAGCCCCACGGGACGTGATTCATTCACTCTTTCGTACTTACAATACTTAAAACATTCAACTTCCTCGAAAAGATGAGACATGATTCATCTCCATATGAAAGATGTTCCTCCTATTCCCACAAACACATAAATCAATTTTCTCAAATAATTTCTCAAGGAAGAATGTGGCATTGCTTGTCGATCCTTATATCCAAGTTTAAAGCTTCTTCTGATTTTATTTTCTCCCTCAAAGGAAGAATATGACAATGCTTGTTGATCCTTATATCCAAGTTTAAAGCTTTCTTTCGATTTTATTTCTCTTCCTCAAAATGTTTGTGGTGGAATAGGCAAGTATCTCCCTTAAAGATGACAACTAGTCTCTTTCTTCAAAATACAACTTAAAATATCTACAACAAATACAAAACTCATTTTCCTAATTAATTAACGAAAGAACTGAATTCTGGAGTCTAGCATTCCACGGGTTCTTGAATGGATCATTCCCGAGGCCCGCCCCATGGGAGTGATTCATTCGCCCTTTCATCTTAAAACACCTTAATCAAGATCAAACATCTTTCTCAAAAGAAATTTGTTTAGATCCTTGCTAATGTGCATATAAACTAATGCTTAAACCTCCTCGAGAGTGGACTAGCCAATGTTTAGCAGTTAGCACGCGAACTAAGTATTTGTTAGTTAAAATACACAAACCATAGTTGCACGAACTAGGAAGCTCTGACTTTCCTATTGCACAAGGGAATACGTAGGCACGGGGATTTTAATCCTTCGCGAGCACAATAATAAAAAATTTAATCATTTCTCCGTCATAAATCACCATAATAAAAAACTTAACTATTTCTCCATAACAAATAATAATTAAAATATTTCTTTAAAAGCAACCTTAACAAACCTTAATCATTAAAAGAAGACAATAATATAAATTAACATTTAAGCGCGAATTAGACTAAGAGGTCCCCGTTGAGTACAACGAACGTGAGGGGTGCTTCATACCTTCCTCTTGCGTAATCGACTCCCGAACTTTGAATTTGGTTTCAGTGACCATTTCTTATCTCTATTAGGTTGTGTTTATATCTTCCTTTTCTCTCGTTAGAATAAATAGAATTAGGTGGTGACTCTGTTGTTATTTTTTTCAGGTCCATCGCGAGGATCGTATTTTTCGAGGTAAGACAACCAGGTAAACACATGCTTGAGCAAAGTAGACGATTCACTAAGCCAAAATCTTGTGTTTGAGGAACATGTTGTAATATTCTTTCCAAGGAAAAGACGTGCCATATATCAAAATAGATAAGCACTCTAAATTTGGTCCACTAAGACTGAACATTGAAATTAACCCGCTGAGGCTGGGTTTGAGAAGAGAGTAATGACTCTGCATGGAGGAGAATTCTAGTTATAAAACTCTGATGGGAATGAGGACGTCTTGACTAAAATCTTGACGAATCTGACTCTTGTTGAGGAATGAATGATTGATGAAACGATCTCAGAAATCCATAGGAGGATAACAATTTTCTGAGAAGACAGTGAACAAATTTTCCTGCTTCGACTTGTTCCCTCTTGCCAAAAATAAATTGGCGACTTCACTGGGGAATATTTCCATAATGGGAGTACATCCCAATCATGACATTTTGTTAAGAAACGAAAATCTTTAGATTTGGTTGTAGAAGAGATAGAAAGCACCTCTTGGTGGGAATACTTTTGTATTGAGGAATACCACCTCTTAACATCTTGCTCTGAAAAGCGTTAAGATCTGCAGAGGTTCTGATTGGGAAAAATATTTACCGTGTTGTGTGCTGAAAAATAATGTTGTCTTTCAAGTCTTTGATTGTATTGTTCACGAAGAAATTGTATCAAGAGGATTTTACAAGATACTTGGCATCCAAAATGCCTCAGTGTCTTCAAACTCTTATAGAGATTCTTTGGATCTCAAAATAACTGCCACAGGATAAGTGGTCTATGAAAGTACTCGCCTTGTGAAGCCTCACGAAAAAGCCTCATATCACTGTGAGATATTCTGCCCCAGTATTTTGAAATCTGGATAGGTGCTTCTGATTATCCGTCTTCGAGAAAGAGTAACTTCTAGTGCTCTTGGGGTGGCCTGCCCTAGTACAAGCTTTTGAGTAATTGCCCCTGATTAAATGATCTTTGAGTGAAGACCCAAACTAAATTCTCTTGGAGATATTTGAATCTCGAAGGGATTGCCCCAGTTGGTTGAATTGTGAAGAAATGCCTCATACTAATGGCTCTTTGAGAGATTTGATCTCGATGTGATCGCCCCAGTTGGTCGGATCGTGAGGAAATTTTTCGGTGTGATTGCCCCAGATTGGATGACTCTTACCACAAATGGTTGGAAGAGTCTCTACTCAATGGAGTTTCTTGAAAAGTGCACCTCGACATGATTGTCCTTCAGAAGTTTCAGACTTCTCAACTTTGGCAAGATTAAGCTTCTGGACTGAGGTTCCATATGTGAAATTTTATTTTTCCAAACAAACGTATGCAAGCAGAAAATGTTTATTTTGTGAATGAAAAGTCTAATGTAGCACACATGTTAATCTTGAAGTTTTTATTGAAAAGATGTCAAAAACCTTCGTGAGCGAATCACTGGTTAAGATACGACACTGATTTTTTTATGAAAGCGTGTACATGCAACACTACAAAATATCCCTGCTTCAGTTAGGTCTTTTGAGGATTGTATCATGGCCTAGTTCACGGTTATAGAAACAAGGGATATAGGCTCGAAGTTTATTTGTGCCCCCTCTTCGTGATGTCCTCCATTCCTATGTTCAAGCTAGCTTTCACAAGCGCTCACCTCTCAAAAAGGGTTTTGTGTCGGTTGAGGAACCAATAACACTAACGATTCAAGCACCAATCAGGTTGTTGTTGGGAGTCAGTCACTCCTATTGTCTTTGCGTCTGTGTCACATGACTTATTTTTATTTAAGGATCTTTCTTGTGTAATCCTTTTCGTCTTTCGCTTTTGCGTTCTTTTGATTATCCCTAACTTTTGCTTGGACTGATTCTTATGAATCTTTGATTATGAAGTCCAGCGGGATGCCCTAATTTTTGCCTAAGTCGCTTATTTTCAAGTTTCTACTTAGCGGGCTTTCTCATTTATTTTTTTTCCGATTCTCTTTGATAAAATCGTGTGACACTGGTTGTCTTGATTACTTTGAAAGGGTCGTGATTGTCTCATTTTTCAGTTAATGAGGGATAACCATTGTGGTTGTTTCCGGTCTCTGGACCTCTTGATTGGGATAACCATTGTGGTTTCTGGTCTTTGGACCTTTTGATTTGGTACAACGAAAGGTAATGGATCCTCAGATGCGCACTCCTTTATGAAAGTGTGAACAATCGGTCCAACTAGCTGATACCTACCCTGCCCCTGGGTTACATGTGAGGGTTTTTTTTCGTGCAAAAAGAAACTCCTACTTCAAGGCTCAAAGGGGTTGGCGAGGGTTTATCTCCCTTATATCTCCATTGTTTGGGAATTGAAACAATGTATGTACATCATCAACAAGGTCTTTTTCAAAAGCACACAATTAGAGGTTTTTGCATTTTCATTTCATCATCTTCCCTCAAGAGTTTAAGCACGACAATTGGTATTGTAATGCATACACAAAATTATAAGTGAATACAGATGAATTACTTCAAGAAAAATATGTGTGTTTTATTATGATTAAAATTCAAAAACAAATAAGTTTCATGCATGCATACAAATGTTTAAACAAACAAAATAAACTATAAATGAAAATGCAGTAAAGAAACTAAACATTGCCATTATTGAGGAGACTTGACTCCGTTTGGACTTATCAGTCCTGGATACTTTCAGTGACCAGTAGTTCCTTCATGAACTTGCAATGTTCAATTAATTGGCCAGTATGACAATCATACCTCCTCTTTCAGTTATTCTGACCTTAAAGCTCTGACGTTGAATACTGACATGAGACGTCTGAAAGAAAGAATAGAGCTGAGGAATAAAGTTTCCGCACAAGGTTGCTCGCAAAGACCTGACGATCTTCTGCCTACATATCTCCATTGACCCGAGACCAATGAAGAATCAGAGTGACGTAGTTCCCATCACTAGGGATGAAGATGCACTGAAGGAAACAAACAATTGCCACTACTAAGAGTATTGGGATACTTATGGTTTTATTGCTTCTGTGGACACCCTTGCAAACTGGGTGACTGATTCGAGGATTTCAGTTTAAAGACAGACCCTTTGGTGTAATGACCTTTGCATTAATCAAATTGTGCACCCTATGTTCAAAATCTCTGTAGTTGTCAATTGTATGTCCAAACGTTCCGGAGTGGAACTCGCATCTGGAAGTCATGTCATAATCTGGAGGAAAAGGATACAGTACTGGCATAACATGGGTTAACGTAATAAGAGAGCTATGAAGAAAACGAGCAAGCAGTATGCTTCGAGAAACTGGAACTTGAGCAAGCACTCTTTCGGGTTTCTTAGGCCCTTATTTCTGTTGTTGATGATTCTGCTGACTATGTTGATCAGGACGCCCTGACTACCCTTGTACCTTTCTTCCCGTATTTGGCAAAGATTGTTGATGTGATGACCTTGAAATCCAAAGCGGAGGAGCATCCCTATGACCTGGATTAAGTTCCGGAAAAAAGGAAGGAATATCCACTTCTTTGGCGGTCGTTCCAGCGAAATTACCAACTACCTTCACATCAGCTGGTCCAAGCTCGATTACTTCGAAATCAATAAAGTCTTGCACCTGGTGCTGGAAAGCTTTACATCCTCCAATGCCATGACCTGGTTCCCCAGAATGAAAACCACAATGGGCGTTGGCATCCCATTAGTCCGGTATTGGAACAGAAGGTGATGACAGCTTACAAAGCTCAACCAATTTCAAATGAAGCAAGTGCTGAAGTAGATCAGCAAGAGACATTGGTAAAGGATCAAAAACCTTTTCTCGCTTCTGTGGATGATTTGGTACAACTCAGGGAGTCCCCGTTATAATCTGCTGATGTGTCAGTTTCAAAACCTAAGGCTTACGATGTAAGGAAGATCCCTGAATGAGAGGAGGAACACCCATCTCTTTTGTAGCAGGTGGATGAACATACTTTTGCTTGGCCTCCTGTACAGGTGAAAATCCGATTGCTCCTGAATCGATGAGTTATTGGACCTTATGGTTGAGCATCTTTCAATTTTCTACATTATGGCCAGATGCTCCTAAATGGAATTCACACATAGCATTGAAATTAGAACCTATAGGGTACCTGGTATGTTGAAGTCCCATATCAATCAACTTAATCAGCTTCAATTCTAGCAGAAATTGAAGCAACTGCGTATATGGTATTGGGATCAGATGGAACTTCCTCTCAGACCTTTCTGTCTTGCACTCCTCAGGAGATGACGGATGACGAGGAAACTTTTACAATGAAAGAGATTCTGAAGGCAATCCATGTTCCACCAAATGTTCCAAAAAGGTGGGAGGAGTCAGAACTTCGGTTGCAGGAGCAGACAACTAATTATTTCCCTTCTTCAATATAGCTTCCAACATTTCTGTAATTTGGCCCATTTGATTCTTCATCCAGTTAACCTCTTTTCTCAGCAGTTTCTGATCCTGGGACAACACTCTAATGTCCACCAAAAAAATCCCCAGTTGGGCCTTCATCTCAGTTACCTCCACTCGGAGTTGTTCCATGCCCATACCCTGATAATCGTGATTTAAGTTGGCCATTCTGAAGAGAAACCAAATAGGGATAAGAATTTGTCTTTGAACACCTATTATGAATGCAAGGATGTATGCAAATGCCATGTTCAGTTATTTCCAAGGAATCCATCTGCTTAGATTCAAATTTTAATACAGAGAAAATCCAGCTGCATGATTCAGATATACGATCCTCGGAAATAACTAAACATGTATGTTAAAATGTCATGATGTCATGTATGTAGCAGGCATGTGATCAAGGACGTGCATGTGTTAGTGTTGACCAGATAACCAAGCGTCGGTGAAGAATCATAATAACATAATCTTTGTGCATAAATTCCATAATTCTTAACCAATGGATCATATAGAACTGGATCATATCACAAAGTAACACTGGAAAAGCGGGTATGTTGGAAGTTTAGGGTTCGTACAAACCTGTAAACCCCTCCCAATCTCACAGGTGTGCTACCTCGGGTCAACATCACGGACTCTCAAAGCCAAATAGCAATAATACGTTCACCATTTCCGAGAAATGGCATAATAACCATATCAGGGAATCAGTTTAGCATTATGTACTACTTAGGGAGGTCTCAGCTGAGTCCCGGAAAAAACAAGCATCCCTCATAAGTTCCCAGCTTCAAGCACTGAATCGAGAAATAATAGTACATTCAACCATTGGGATATAGTATTATTGTCATACAATTAGTTTTCTTTAACTGTGTTCCTATGAGAGAACCATGCCATCCTATGCGAGTTCCCAGTGGGCCCTCGGATGCGAGTGGGTTTGCCAACAAATGTAGTCTGCCACTGTCATCACTAGAGAGGGTTGTTTCTACTAAGGTCCTCAATGATGGGTCCCTAGATGCACATAACTATCAAGGTCGTACCCTGAAGTGGAGGAAATCCCCACACAGAATAGTTGCAAGACGGTCGCACTCTGGGTGTGGAACACACTGCCATTCATCATGGTGAGATACCATGGAAGTACAATGTCTGTCCACACTAAATTCTAGGGTGAACTCGAGCCCCGGTTACGAGCTCATCTCACAGTATCCCCATCCCACCAAAGAAAACCAGCACAGTCCAGACAATCTAGTATAATATGATGCATGGAAAATAAAATACTAAAAGCGGTAAATAAAGCTGTAAAGTAAAGCTGTAAATAAATGCAATAAATCTAAACGAAAGCACACAATATAAAACAGCTAAACACCCAAAGAAATAAAACAGACAAGCGCTAAGATTTACTCTCAAAGGGGAAACCAGAGATTCTGGGTTCGATCCACAGCAGAGTCGCCAGCTGTCGCTCCCGGGATTTTCATCCTAGTAAAAACGCAAAAGTGGCACGGAAAAGGTAGAGTCGCCAGCCAAACATTTTTATCCCGAATGAATGGGAAAGGTAATGTTGCACAAACCGAAGGAAAAAGGAAAGGACAAGGTCCTGCGAACCAAAGAACTGGGCTCGGGAGTCGGTTACGGCCTGGGAAGGTATTATCACCCAGATCATTCGTCGTACCCGACGAGATTCACGCTTGTTAGTCTGTTTCAAAGGGTAAGGAATAAAATTGCTGCTGAATAAAAACTGTTATTGGAACTGGAATGAGAGAGGGAACTGGAAAAAGAGAACGAAAAGGTACGGGAAAAATTTAGGGAAAATAAAGAGTGTGCTCGAATGGACCCTACCCCACTGCCTACGTATCTCATGGGAAATAAGAAACAGAGTTGACGTAGTTTGCCTAACTAAGGCGGGAACTTTATTTGTGTTTTTTTATGACTGAACTGCTTATGTTTATGCTCGGGTGTTGCAGGCTCGTCTTGTACAAGTGCGTTTATCTTCCTACAAAGAGACAAGTCGTAGCGAGTTCACGTTTAGAGTGAATGAGGTGAGAAGAGAATTCTCGCAGAAAAGACGAGTTTTGTTTGTTTACTTCCTTTTATGAGGAGTGTTTTGATTTTGTTGTTTGTGAGACATCCTCATGCTAAGACTTGTTCATCATGATAGATATCCTACACCTCATCCCGAGATGAAATGCATGCAAATACCACATGGCAAAGTCTCATGGCGCACGAGAAAGTTTGACCTTTATTAGGAATTTTATTTTTGTTTTGAGATGAGAAAGAAGAGTCAAATCAAAAAAAAGATAAAACTAAGAAAAACTAAGACTCACCCTAAGTTGTTTATTCAAGGGATACCCTAGAGTTTGTGAGGTTTTCTAATCCTAAAAGGGAAAATAAAGCGAGTTGTAACCCACTTCAATGAATTGAAGATGAATCCAACTCAAAGGGAATGAACAAAGTTAAATGTCGAAGAAGAAAACAGTGCTTATCGCAAACACAAGTTGAAATGTAAAAGGATAAGGAAGAAGGTGTATGTAGGATGCCCTCCCACACACATGACTTACCATAAGCCCCCTACAAAATAAAGGTTAGTAAAATGAATCCAAATGGATATAAGGAAAATGGTAAACAAGTACCAAACATGTCCTATTACAACTATGGCCTAAACTAGACTCAATCCTAAGTCTAAGGATACTAAAAAGTTAAGCAAAGCCTAAAGTCAGCAGCTACTACAACCCTGTATTGCACAATCAGCCACTAAATGCAATGAACAATGCAAACAACCTATTACAGCTACCAAACAGCCTAAAAATAGGTGTAAAAAGACCAAAACAGAATAATGTAGCATTTCTTTTACAGCTTCTTTTTCAAAATGCAGCAATAAAACATGGCAAATTTTCCATTGTTTTTTAAATTCAAAAATGGAGTTTTAATATAAATAATGGGATGCAATGATCATGAAAGTTAATGAAACAACATGAAATGAATCATTAACAATGGAATGCAACATATGAGCAATCAACAATGGATGCAAACAATGTGAATTGTGCGGTTTTAAACATTATGTGTTTTTTCCAATTTCGCGCACAATAGACTAAAACATGAACGAATCACAAATGCAACACAAAATAGAATCATAGGAATTTATTATCATGTTATTGATGATGCTAAATCATGCAAACAACAATCACAACAAGCTATGAACATATATGCAACATTTATGCCAAAAATCGGAACCTAACGAAAAGCATATCGAAAGTTATCGAAACTACAGACACATGCGCTAAATCAACTCCTAAAAATTCCCTAATATCATAATCTAAAGATCCATAATGATTACAGATGGAATGGCATGCAAAAATACATCAAAATGCACAAAAATCCAAAAATTGATCAGTGTTAACCGGTTAACGCATGGATGTTAATCGGTTAACACTGCTGAATTATGAAGAATTTCTCAATTTTGAACTGTGTTAACAGGTTAACCCCTGGGTGTTAACCGGTTAACATTGAACCAGGATCAATTTTAAATGCTGAAAAAAGAACTTCTACCTACCAACTTATTCCTCGGGTTCCAATTCGACTACTACCAAGTTAGCACGAAATTGACACCTAAATGCAACATTCTAACACCTATTAACGCTACAATCACGCTACAATCTAGTTTCTAATGATCAAACTAATCAAAGTATCACAAAAGGAATAAAAAGAGAAGAATGCGCGAGGCGAGATGAAAAGGAATAAATTAAACGAGAAGTGATTACGGATTCACCAACCTACAAAGCGGAGGTTTGCTTTGGCAATTGTTGCAACATCGAGCAATACGCGAAAGAAGAAAAAAATCGGAGATCCGAAGCTTCGATCCGCAAATGTGAAAAATAAATGGGATTGGTGAGAATTATCTGAAACAGTTACGAATGGTGAAATAAACACCGTAACCGTAGAAAATTCTTCGGTAATCCACTGAATTGATGAAAATGGTGGAGGCATAGCTTCCGATTCTTCAAGTTTTAATGAAAAACTTGAAGAATCTTGATGATGATGAAGCTTTGGTGAGTTTGGAAAATGGAGAGAAATGAGATAATTGAGATGGTGAGAATGGTGAACTTTGTGAAAAGTGGCTCCAAATTTTTTTTGGCTTAGTGATCAAGATTTATATAGATGCTAGGTTTGGAGCTTGGTTTAGGTTAGGTATAAGGTGTGGACATTAGGCTTGGATCCTAAGCTAAGTGTTGGTTGGGAATATTCCATTGACATATTCTTGGAATATTCCTTGGCATATTCTGGGAATATTCATTTGGAAGAGTGTGGAATGTTCTAGAATTGCAAGGCAAATGTAAAGTGGAAAAGTGGAGGAACAAGGCAAGCTGAATTTTGAAATTTCATTCAAAATTATCACGCGTTAACCGGTTAACTCCTGGGTGTTAACCGGTTAACAGAAGCAAATTTTGAATTTTCCCTCTAAAAGGTGGGAAACCCCCAAAATACACCTCCACCGTCTGTTATGAGCCTGTTTTAACCTTGAGCTCTGATGGCTGATTTTACCACTGAATAAACCTCAATCACATGCCTTATGTTCCAATCAATGATGCATGATTTATTTATTTCATTATTATCTTTTATGAAATGTATGGACGAATATGCAGGATGACACGAAAACGAAGCACAAGCTACTCGGAATCGGTGATAAATAAGAGGGCAAATTTTGGGGTGTTACACCAGGTTTATGAACCAGTTGGAGAAGGATGTTACATGAAAATGATTGATAAAGTCAATTGACATGGTGGGAAATTATAACTAACATTAGCCTTAATCAACATTATTACCCCTGTTCATAGCTCATTAAATGGCTATTGTAATTTGACATTTGAAAATTGATAATTTTAACTTGGTATGTATGGCTTATGCTCTATGATTTCCTTTTTTGTGGGACGTCATGCTCAATTACAATTAATCATGGAAGATTCTATAATGATAGACTGTTATAGTTAGTTTATATCTCTTTCTCTTTTGGTTCTGATGTTTTGTAGTTTTATAAAGGTGTTTTTGCAATCTTTTGAATTTGAAAAGTTTGCTTTTTATCCAACACAACTTTTTGGATTCATCTGAAACTTATCCTCATATGTTATTGTCAATACTTAATACAATGGACATATCTCCACTATTTTCTGTGTAAATTCTTGCAGTGGAGAAGTGGGCATTAATCATAGTTTATGTGTCTCTCCTTGTAGTGGAGAAACTATCAGACATATCCCCACTATTGTTTTACAGGTATGTTGGAGGTGAGACCCCAACTCTATTATTTCTCCTTAAAGTTAGATTCTCCCATTGCTCCAGTTCCCCTTACTTCATTGTTTTCCTTATTATTTATAGAAATTATAAGAAAAGAGTTTAATTTATATTTTCTGGGTTCATTCAGTGCTAATGAGAAGGTCGATCACAGAGCCTGATTATGCATCTGCTTTTGCAGCTTGCAGATCGTTGGTTTATTTTCCTGGATATAGGGATATTTGACTGGATTACTTCCCTGTTATTTATCCGGTTTACTCGAACGTCACTTCATTGGATTTTAGATATGCGGATGTTAATGCGGAATAACTGAAGTTTGTTATATGCCACAAACTTGATACATCTTACATTGTCTTTAAAAGGGAAGTTTTTTATTCTCTTTAATTCTTTATTATTCAAACAACTATTAATTTCCAGTCCATGTAAAATACTTCTGTAACAATATATTTTCCTACTCAACTTCAAGCGTTATGATGTATACTTAATGATTACTTTGACCATCTGATTCTCTTTTATTGTTTCAATAACAATCATTGCATTTATTATTCCATTTACAGTTACAAGGTGGGAGAGTAGATTAAGAATCACACACTTACACTTATAAATCAATCTCTTTTTCTCACCATGTATCAACCTAACTTCATCATAATCTCATATTTTGTATGGCATCCATGATCTGAATTTCACGAAAGAGTCTGATCTGCAACAACAACTCGACCCTCAACGTCATGAACATGTTTAACCTTTAGTTAGATATTTAATATTTATATTTATATTAACATTACTCGGATAATAACTTATTTTTTATATATTCCTTTTTTTTCTTTCTTTCCAGATACAAGTACAAAGAGCTGCAAAGGGTTTAGAATTGCAAAACAAGTTGAATCAGGTTATTGAGGAGAAGGAAAAATTATTGATGAGTTGAAAGAAGCACAAACATTCGTCGAGGAAGCAAGTGAGAAAATTAGGTAAGCATTGGTCGAATAAAAATGTGCAAAGGAGGAATCAAAGGTAGAAAGATTCTGAGTTGTTGAATTAAAGCATACTGGAATTGAAACTGTGAAGAAGAAGGAAGCAAAATGGCAGAAAGAGCTTGAAAGTGTAAGGATACAACATGCTTATCATCTTCTATTTATTATTTATATCTCCATTAACATTGCTCAGTTTATAAATTCTATTTTTAAACCTTTTTTTTCATCAACAACCGCACGAACCCGTCTTACCTCCCGTGCTAGTCCAACTACCACCTGAAGTCCATCCACCTGCAGAGGTCCAACATTCTATAAACCCCCTACACCCTTTGCAGGTTCACCAACTCTAAACTTTGTATTTTACATTTCCATATAAATTACATGTTTTTCTTGACAGACCTCATGCTATCATTTTATTCCACATGTGCAGCAGTTGTAACAACTTCTCGAAGATCTCGTCCCGGTCTATGCACCAGTTGTCGTGCTACAACAAAGGACCAGAAGAAGGAGGAAGAAATCATAAAAAAAATGGCAAAGAATGGTGAGGTTTCATTCTAATGTTGAAGAAGAAGAGCCCCAAATCTTTGAGTCCGACGATGATGATGAAGCGGACTACACACAGGGAAATTGTTTCTCGGGTCTAAGATTTTGATTTCGTGATTGAAACAACGAATGTATTTATACTAATCAACGTTCTCTTCTATTTATGGTAATAGTTATATCCTTGGGTTTTATTGGGAATTATTTTCAATTTTTGGATTCATTTTGTGTTTCACTACGCCAAAAAGGACATTTAACAGCGCACCTTAGACAACACTTTATTAAGAAAGCACTGCTATAAGTAAAAAATAAAATAAAACACAGAAATTGTTCAAGAAAAATAATAAAAGCGTTGTTAAAAGTAATACCTTAGAAAGCGCTTTTAGATAAGAGCTGTCAAAGATAGACCTTAGACAGCGCTTTCAGAAAGCGCTTTTAAAGGTATATCTTAGACAACGCTTTTGAGGAAAGCGCTGTCTAAGGTCTTTTAATTACAAAAAAACAAAATCAAAAGCGTTGTCTAAAGTTAACCTTAGACAACGCTTTTCAAAAGCGCTTTTAAAGGGCTATCTTAGACAACGCTTTTGAGGAAAGCGCTGTCTAAGGTCTAATTAAATGAAAATATTAGAAAGCGCGGTTTCTATTTTCATATATTTTCTTTCCCTCTCCTGCTTCAGACGATTGCGAACGATGATTTTGCGAACGTAATCATGCGAACCACCACGCTACTTCCTCCACCGCCACTGCTGTCGTACTCCTTCCTCCACCACGATCTCTATTTTGGTAAGATCATCTTTTTCTGTTAGGGCAAAAGTTTCTTCTTTTTCTGTTAACCCGCAAAAGTTTCTTCTTTTTCTGTTAACCCGCAAAAGTTTTTTCTTTTTCTGTTTTGATTGAGTTTTCTGTTAGTGTAAAAATGTTAGGGAAAGTATCTTATTATCATATTGTTGGAATATTTTGGTTTGGAACATTCTTGGATTGAATATGGAACATTCTTGTTATCACATTGTTGCTTTGACAGTAGAAAATCATATTCAACTAGGAATGTATGAATAGATTAAAGTGCAGAAGCTGATTTCAATTTATGTGAAAATATATTAGTTAGAGAATCAATGATATATAAAGATACATCTAGTTTACTTGATACAATCTCTGCTAGCTTGAGAACTATATTTCCCATTGTTAGCCCAAAAATTATATCTTTTTCCTTTCCACTAGTTACAGGAATTGAGTAGGCTTTAACCTAATGATATAAAAGATTATGTTGTAGTCACTAAAATAACTAAGTGAAATTGTGTAGAAATACCTTGTTAGAGTGAGCATAGTTAGAGTGAGCTAAATAAATTTGGCTAAAAATCCAAAGAACTCAATTTATTGTGAATAGCGTGTGATAATAGAATAAAATATCGGTGGTACGGTTCGTTAACGACATTCTAAGGTATTTTATTTTGTTTTCCTTAATAAGTAGGAAACCCATGGATAAAAAATGGATGTTTACTGATTGATTGACCAAAGAGTACGATAATGGGGTTGCGGAATTCGTTAAGTTTGTTGTTCAACATGTTAAAGACCCCAGTCGAATGAAATGTCTTTGCTTGGGTTGTTGTTATATTGGTAAGGTTGACGCATATGGATTGAAATCGCATTTACTGAGGCATAGAATTGATCGAAGTTATCAGTGTTGGAAATTTCATGGTGAGAAAATTAATGAGAATGTTGAACCGAGTGGGAAAAGTAATACGACCCATGCTTCAGACGACAAAGACACGGAAACATACGATTGTGATTGAGTTGAAGAGATTGCAGAAGCACTTAAAGAAGGTCTTCATGATTGTCCTGAAATGTTTGAGAGGTTGGTAAGCGATGCAGAGAAACCGTTGTATAAAGGTTGCACTAAATTCTCAAGACCTTCTGCGGTATTAAAGTTGTACAATTTAAAGGCGGGCAATGGATGGTCGGATAAAAGTTTCACAGAGTTGTTGGCCCTTATGAGAGATAATGTTATTCCTAATCGAACCTATGAGGCAAAAAAAATGTTGTGCTCTATTGGCATGAGCTATGATAAGATACATGTTTATCCAAACGATTGAGTTTTGTTTCGTAACGAATATGCATCGTTAACTGAGTTCCATAAATGTTGTTTGTCTCGATATAAGACAAGATTGTCTCCAACAAAATTCTTATGGTATTTTCCTATAATTCCGAGATTTAGGCGCATATTTTGTAGTGAAATCGATGCAAGACACCTAACTTGGCATGCAGATGAAAGAATTATTGATGGAAAGTATAGACATCCGGCTGATTCACCACAATGGTCGAAAATTGATAATGATTATCTTGACTTTGGAGAAGAAGAAAGAAACCTTCGCTTGGCATTATCTACGGATGGAATGAACCCACATGGTCTTCAAAGTATCTCACATACCACATGACCTGTGATTATTATGATTTATAACCTACCTCCATGGCTATGCATGAAGCATAAGTACATGATGTTATCTATGTTAATCTCTGGGCCTAAACAACCAGGGAATGACATAGACGTATACTTGACACCTTTGATCAAAGATTTAAAGATTTTGTGGGAGAATGGTGTGGAGGTTTATGATGGATATAGGAAAGAAATTTTCAATTTGAGGGCGATATTTTTTGGCACAATTAATGATTTTCTAGCATACGGGAATCTATCTGGGTATAACATTAAAGGAAAATGTGCGTGTCCTGTTTGTGAATATGGAACCGATACGATTTGATTGGAACTTTGTCAGAAGAATGTGTTTCTCGGTCATCGTAGACTCTTACATTCTAAACATAACTAGCGTAGGTGGAGAAAAATATTCAATGGAGACACCGAACATCGTAAAGCTCCACCTGCATTGTTAGGTGACCAAGTTTTTGAAAAGGTGAAAGATGTGTGTACTGAGTATGACAAGCCTTTTGCACATAAGGTTGTCAAAGGTGGGTGGAAGAAGAGGTCAATATTTTTTGAATTACCATATTGGAAGTCTTTGTACGTGAGACATTTTCTCGATGTTATGCATATTGAAAAAAATGTATTTGAAAGTGTTATCGGTACGTTACTCAATATAAAAGGAAAGTTTAAGGATGACCTTAAAGCAAGGGAGGACATGTTAAAAATGGGAATGAGAACTGAATTAGCACCCGTGAAGAAAGGAAGATGAACATATCTACCACCTGCTGCTTTTACTCTATCTAGAAAGGAGAAAAAAATTGTGTAAGTTTCTGAGTGAAGTTAAGGTTCCAGAAGGATACTCTTCAGATATTAGAAGACTTATGTCTATGAAAGACCTCAAGTTGAAGAGTTTGAAGACACATGATTGCCATGTTATAATGGAACATTTTCTACCAATAGGTATACATTCTATTTTTCCAAAAAAAGTAAAAAGTGCCATAACTAATTAATTGTGTTTTTTCTTTAGGTCAATTTGTAGTAAGGTGGTCGATCTCGAGATCTTACCAACACTACAAAAAGAGATAGTATATACCTTATATGAGCTTGAAATGTATTTTCCTCCCTATTTTTTGACATAATGGTTCATCTAGTTGTTCATCTTGTGAAAAATACACAGTTGTGTGGACCAGCTTATATGATATGGATGTACCCTGCTGAACGGTATATGAAAATATTAAAAGGGTACGTGAAAAACAAAAGTCGACCAGAGGGTTGTATTGTTTAATGATACATTGTTGAAGAAGTTGTTGAGTTTTGTACTGAATATTTGTCCAATGTTCAATCGATTGGACACCCCAAAGCTCATATTTTCGAAGAAAAAAAAGGAAGGTAAAAAATTAATTGGAAATAAAATTGTGACAGTATCAGGGGATGAACGAGATCAAGTGCACTTGTATGTGTTGGAGGCGGTTGATGGGACGCGAAGACACGATATGTGTCTAGCGGTATCTGAATTGCAAGCGCACAGCCTATCAAAGTAATATAAAAGATTGTTGATCCCACAGGGACTTTATGATCACTTAGTACTAGAGGGTTTACTAGTTTAGCTAAGGTGGATGGTTGTCACGATTTGGTTTTAAGGATTAGAACGAGAATTAAATTTAGTTTAATTAAATAATGAGAAGGCGGTCGATATGTAATTATGTTAACCTAGGCGGGTCAATCTAACCTAAGCTTATAAGGATGGTTCACTTAATTTATTCTGTAGAGGTTATCAGTTTAAATATCTTTAACTCACACTCTCGTGGTCTTATCTCAGATCTTACTCCTAAAGCCATATGTCTGCTCTCGCTAGCCCATAAGTGTTTAGAAGATAATTTTTGGAAACTTAATAAGTCTAATTCATTTTAAAGCGCTCTCGCTGTATTTAAATTAAATGCCTAACTTTAGCTATCTGGTTAAAATCTCACACTCTCGTGGTCTCGACCTAACCTATTACACTTTCCTTACTCTCGTAACAAAAAGATTAATTTTTATAATAAAAAGTCACAGCCAGAATTTTTAAGTTCTAAATTGTTTTAGCTTAGATTCGATTTTACCGATTTAGTGTATTTTAATTACATACCGCCTAATTTAATTAGCTACTCATATTTGTTGTACCAGACAGATGCAGAAACAGATGAACATAAATTAAAATATGCATTATAAAATAATAAAAATAAGTTCTTAACATAAATAATTTAATTAATATAAATGCGAAATTATTAAAAACCTGAATAATAATAAAAATTGTAAAACTCCTTCTTCCACAATCTGACAAGCTCGGAGTGCGGAACCGGAATCGAAAATAAAATCAAACGAAATTCTGAAGGCTTGAAAGAAAATAAGTAATAACAATTTCCTAATGTTGGAAATTGTTATTTAATTTGGTTGGGATATAGAAATTAAAACAAGAACAATAGCAATTGCTGGAAAAAAAATAATAAAATAGGGCGCAACAAAAATACGGCAGAGCTTCCGCGAAAATCTTAAAATAAAACTCTGTAGTTTCTACTTTGTAATAAAGCTATTTATAGAAAATAATATTGGGCTTGGCAGTTGAAATCCATGTGTGGGCTTCGTTGTTGAAGAGAGAATCCAGGAGAAAATGTGTTACTGAGTCTGCGGAATGATAGGAACTGTTTTGACTTCACGTTGCACGTTTCATGACTAATTCATTCCAAGTAAACCTATTTTCCCTTTGTCACGTTCGTGACAAAGGCGTCATAGTCATTTTCTTTATTTAAGGCGCGTCACGGTCGTGATAGCTTGGTAACGATCGTGAGTGGTCCAGTTAGCGCGTCACGGTCGTGACAACTTGGTGACGATCGTGGCTGTTACAAATTATGCAGCATTTGCAGAATTCCTTTCTTCTTCTTCTTTTCATGCTTGTTTTTGTTCATTTCACCTTTGGCTCATGATTTAGCTCTATAATTGTTATACCTGCAAAATGACATGGAAAACTCGAAGAATCGGGTGTTAATACGATAAATGTGCGATAAAACAGCATTGAAACATAATAATAAAACGATACGATTTCTCGTTATCAGCGGTACATCGGCAAGCAACAAAAGTTTTGGAAGTACTTTTCCGGGAATTTATTGTATCCACAGAGATCGGTTCTATTGAACTGCCATTCGACAATATTTAAGTTTATGAGTTTGGATTAAAATGGTTTTAAGGTAAATGCGGGAAAGTAAATAAGAACATAAAAAGTATACATTCTTCAGAGAAAAGAAGCTTATCAAGCATGTACATAATTGACTCGTCACAAACATAAATTATCGATCATTTTCACTCTACAATAATACTCATCAAAATCATCCAGTATCACTCACAACAGTGTCCATCTCTGGCACACGGAGCTGAGAGAGCAATCGTATCACTCTCGTCGTCACTCTCGCGCACGACGCCTCGAAACACGGAAGACATTAAGTTCCGACACCATAAATATTATTATCTAAATCTATCTCTAGCATCTAGACAATAGATATTCATCCTTAACCAAGATTTGTGATGTTTATCTCTAACATAACCCAAATCCAAACATAAACGCAAAAAGATCAAGGAAGAGATCGATAATGATTTGTAAAGCAGATTTATACATTATTATGATCAACAAAGATACATATGTTCACAGTAACTATACAACACTCAACAAATAGAATTTACAAAGAGAAGAGAAGAAAAGGAACCAAACATTTCTTGGTTTGTCAACACCAATCGACGAGAGATTCAACTCCGAATCATCCAAATGCAAGCTCCAATGTTGTTTTCTAAGCTAAATCTATGAAGAAATGAAGTTTGATGGAGTGGGAGCAAACAATACCCAACACATCCTCTAAAAACTATATTTTACCTTTATATAATTTGTCTTGATCGCGGGGCTCGCTCAGCGAGACCTAAAAAATTGTTAAACCGCCTTACATCTCGCTCAGCGAAAATTCCAGCAGGAAGTTCAAAAATCCAAAAATTGTTTTCTTCGTATCTTTTGAATCGTAACTCTGATTTTTGCTTGGTTCGAAGCGTTGGAAAACTTATCCAATGCTCTATTTAACAATGTTCCAATATCAATGATGTAAAACCTACAAAAATAAATGGAAAACAATTAAATTCAATAATATTTATAAGATAAAGTAATATATACACTATAATGTAAGGTAAACGTATTTACAAACAAAGCGGGGTTTATTCGAACGATTCTAGCAAAAAGTATCGATAAGTGCAACAAAACTTATATACAAAAATAGCTACAATTTACACTTATCAGTATGTTCAACATAATGATAATGAGGTTGAACGCATATGTTGAAATGCACAAGGATGTACTCCGAAGGTTAAATCCGAACAGAAATGAAAATTGGATAGTACGAGAGCACAATCAAAGTTTCATACAATGGTTAAAGGATCATATTTATTTGAAGCGCTCTTCAGATCCTGCTTCGGTAACAAAAAGGTTGAGATATTTGGCATATGGTCCAAGTTTGCATGTGTTTTCTCATAGCACATACGCAATTAATGGATACACATTTTATACCAAAGAACAAGATGATAAGAGTACTATGCAAAATAGTGGTGTCACCGTGCTAGCTGAAGCAATGCATATATCAAGTATGAAGGACTTAAACCCCAAATATGCAAATTTGTCATATTTTGGAGTTATTGAGCATATTTGGGTGTTTGATTACGAGAAGTTTCAGATTCCCATCTTTGGTTGCAAGTGGGTAAATAGTAGTGGCATACGAATGAATAAGTCTGGATTTTTGCAAGTTGATCTTACTAGGGTGGGGTACAAAGATGAGCCTTTTATTCTAGAATCTCAAGCTAAACAAGTGTTCTATGCCAATGACCCGACAAGTACAAAATGGTCTATAGTACTTTTATCTAACAAAGTGGTTGATGATAGCGGTGTCGGTCAATGTGATATTGATGTTGAGAATGAGTCATGCATTAGACTGAATGAGTTGAATAGAAATGATCAAGATGAGGATCTTATACCGGATGAGTCATATATCAGAAATGATCATAACGAGGGAATTTGGATCAATTTGTTCGTCCGCATTGCTAAGAAACAAGTAATTAATATTCCAACAAAGAAAAGAAAGAGATGTTAGTGAAAGAGGTAATATAATAAAATGTTATATATTATGTCATTTTCATTTTCAATTGCTTTCATTATAATTTATATTTGATATCCTTGGTTTCTTTATTTTTCATTTTCAATTGCTTTCATTATAACTTATATTTAATATCCTTGGTTTCTTTATTACAGGTTAGATATGGCCACTAACGATGATCACCCACATGATGATGATTCTACGCATGAAGGAGGTAATAAAAAGGTATCTACGGAAGATGAGATTAGAAGAGGTATAATAGTGATGAAGAGAGTGATCCATGGTAGAGACCGAGGCATCATTCTAGATGTGCATGGATCCCACATGTGCAGCTTATAGAACCTAACGGTCATACCTTGACTAGTTTCACTGGTGCACTAGTAAGGAATTAGATTCTAATTACTTGTGATGATTGGAGAAAAAAAGAGTTGAAAGAATCCAAAGAAAAAATTTGGACTAAGATAAAGGTACAATAATTATGTCTTTAATTATGTGAACTAATTATGTCTTTTAAATTACTTGTACTAACACACAATGTGTATGCTTTTCTTAGAGGTGTTTCAACATCGAAGATGATAGAAGATATTTTTGTCTTAAATTGGCCGGAAAGCTACTAAGAGGGTTTATAACATTTTTATTATCCAAGTATCTTAGGGATGAAAATGGTAATCATGTTGATGTGGAGATTCCAAAGAAATATGAAAGTTTGATTTCACAAGAAGAATGTGACACGCTTAAATCCAAACGAAAAACCCTAGAATTTAAAAGAATAAGTGAAACAAATCGGGAAAGAGCATCAAGTCTCGTGTATTCATACATAAAAAGACGTGTCAGATATGGACGCTTAGAACAATCTATCGTAAGTATCTATAAATTACAATAATATATTTGTTCATCATGAGTTTTATTTGATCATATTATATGACTTAATGTGTAGTTGCAGAAGGAGAAAATTTCTGAAACATCTCTTCCTGCACATGTTTTGTGGAAGGAAGTCCGTGTGGGCAAATTTGGAGTTGCTAAAGAAGATGTTCTACAAGTATATGAGAAATGTGTAAGTAGAACATTATTTATTTAATTAAATCAAAACTTTATTAACAAATATTTGATAAGTATTTGATATTCATCTGATTTTCAGAAGGCGTTATCTCGGTCTTTATCTCCAGATGATACTAGGAGCATACTTAGTCGGGCATTAGATGTCCGTGAGTATTCGGGTCGGGTGAGGTGTAAGGGATTTGGGATCACTCCGACCCCCTTGAATATTAAAAAAGGAAAGGCTCCTAGTAATAAAGAAATTAATCAAAAGTTAGAAGCACTGGAAGCTGAAGTTCGTGCATTAAGGAAAGAAAAAGAGGCTAGCGCTTCAGCATGTTTTAAAGATGGTTCAGACAAAGATATCATCAACTGTAACTTTCAACCGAACATTCCAGAGGTAATTATATATATTTTTATGAAATTGAACTATTAGCTTAAATTTTGTAATTGAGATATATACACGTTGACAATTTCATATTTATTATTGGTTTTGAGGCATTTCCTCTTGATACCTCTACTTATCATCACCATATTATCGGATGGTTGGCAAGGGAAAAGTGCATAACACTAGCGGAGAATTACTTCACACTAGACCGCTCCCTACTGGATGTTTGAAAGTCGCAGTATAGCCGAATGCATTATTACCATATCCTGACGATGTTTCAGATGCAACAATGGTGGAACAAGTAATAAGTTCGTGTGTTGCATGGCCAACAAGCCTCATTAGCGTAGGATATGAGGTATGCTTAAAACCATTATGAACCTTTGTTAACCTTAATGTGTAGATTCAAAGTTTTTACGCGCATTTTACGTACATTTTTTACATGGTTATGTTAATTAGACTCCAACAAGATCCAAATCAAAATATAAGGCTATTTTGCGGCATACTGAGTCCGTTGTTTAAAAAAAACAGGTACATCACAATTATATGATATTTACGCATGAAAAATATTAAATTATTTATTGTATACTTCATCTAACTATTTAAATGATATGTAGCTTCATGATAAGGAGGTTAGCAACGTCTCTACACAAAAAAAAGGTTGGTGCTAAGAAGATCGCGACTAGAAAAAAACCTACCTCCAAGTATAGGTCGTACCTTCAGACGTTTCTAGAATTTGACAGATATTCCGATAGGAGGTATTCGTCTTATACATATATAGGAAGGTATTTTTGGCTTTGAATATGAACAATCAGTTGGTAATGAAGAATTTGTGCAAGTTTTTCGTCATGAAGAAATAGGCGTCAATGTTGTCAATACATACATGAGGTATATCCTGTCTACTTTGTTATATTAATTGAACAACTTATTTACTTTATGTTTCAAATTAATAGTCTAATGTTAATGATGTTTTTATTTAAGGTTTTTGTATGACAAAGTGATGCGCCCAAGTGGATTGGACGAAAGATTTGGATTCTTAAGCCTCACATCCATCAACTTAAGTTTAATCTTAAGTAAGCCAGATGAGGCCATGGTGTATGTACGCAACCTCTTCATTACCAACAAAGATACTGAAAAGTTGTTCTTTTTATATCGGGTTAGATTTTCATTATAAATTCATCTATTATAATTATTTTGTATTTTGACGTCGTGTAGAAAGTTTCCATCTAACATTTGTTTAATCTTACAGTGGACATTGGTTGTTGGTCGTAATTAATTCTATCAGAGAATTTTGTTTATTATCTTGACTCGTTAGGAAATGATTAGACAACATACCCAGATATGAAGAACATGATTGACACGTAAGTGAGATTGTTCTAAATATTCATGTGAGTATTTATTTATTTATGTGAATTGTTCTAAATATTCATTTATATTTTATTAGCATTATACAAGCTTTTCGAGCCCAACGAGATATCCAAGTATCAAAGAGGAGAGCCAACAACATTACATGGATAAAAGTGGCGCTAAATTATTAATTATCACATTTTTTATTATATTAGTGATGATACTTGATAAAACTTAGGATTTATCCATATTTTCTTTTCATCTGTAGTATCCTCGGTAACGTAATCAAATAGATTGCAGATATTTCATGTTGAGGTTTATGAGAGAAACTCTCTTTTTGGATCGATTAGAGATTCCATCTGATGTATGTATTTCTAACTTATAAGTTATTTTAATATTTAACACATATTTCTCATATAATTAAATAGTTGAAACTAAATCAAACTATGTTATATTATTTTGTAGTACTTTGATGATTTCAAGTGTGCATATTATTCAAGAGATCATTTGGAAGAAATTAAAGAGGAATGATGTCAATTCATTATGGAGCTCGGAGTGTTATAAGGTATATTGTACTCTTACTTTAATTGATGAAAAATTTGAGTATGTGAATGTAACTATAGACATATTGATTATGACTTGTTTTAATTGATCAATTACAATATTTTTGTGTTGTTTCAGGCTATAGTATAGTTGCAATTGGATGAAAATGTATAGCTTGGAGTGTTATCACATTTTTGTTTATGTAGATGTCATTTGAAACAAAATGTATAGTTGGATGAAATGATTTGTATAAACTATGTTGTATATTTAAATTGGTACGATTTTATGAATTGTTTTGTAGATATTGGTACGATTGTACGATTGTATGAATTGTTTCGTAGATATGATTTGAAAATCTGATTGTTCTGTATCTATAAATCGGTGCCTAAATTGGTAGGTTTAAATAGGATAATTTGATGCAAATTATGGATTGGAATGAACAGGTACAAATTATGGTTTAAAAACCAGGTGAAAATGTGGATACAAAACAGGTGCATATAATTTGGCAACTTTAGACAACGCTTTTTAAAGGAAATTATTTTAAAAATTTCGTATACCTTAGACAGTGCTTTCAACAAAAAGTGTTGTCTATGGTGGGGTTTAGAAAACACTTTCATTAAAAGCGATGTCTAAGGTGAGGTTTAAAAAGTGCTTTTAGTGAAAGCGCTATCTAAGGTATACCATTAAAATATATAAAAAAACGTTGTCTAAGATATATTAAAAAAAGGCAAAAAGCGTTGTCTAAAGTGGGGTTTAGAAAGTGCTTTTGACAATAAAAGCGTTGTATAAAGCCCATTTAGACAGCGCTTTTGACATTAACTAAAGCGTTGTCTAAACCTTTAGCAGCGCAAGTTTAGACAGCACTATCTAAGGGCAAAAAAAAGCGATGTCTAAGGACTTGTTTGACATAGTGTCGTTCTCATATACTTGGTCTTTTAATATAACTTATCGTTTTGCTGTATAATTTATTAGTGTTATTGTTCTTGATGTTTTAACTATAACACCTGTTGAATGTGTTCTTGAATTTTCAAGGATCGAGCACACTTTTATTCTTTAAACATGTTGTTGTTTTATGTTTGAGCTGGATGAGTAGTTGGAAATGATGGGTCATTGTTTTGTGTTGTGTTGATGTTATTTGAATGATGCTTGCTTTTTATGATTGACAAGGATGCATGCTACTGTGGTTGTATCATCTTGTGTACAATTGTTTGGAATGGATAGTTAAAATCATCATAAAAATGGGAAGTAATTAGCATTCATTTCTCATTATAGTAAGTTTTGAATGCAAAATTATTACAATAACTAATATAATATTTTTGTTTATTTAATTGGAATTAATTTATGTGCACTCATTCAATTAATAAAAATACAATTAAGTATTTATTGTATAATTTCAAAAAGTTTATAAAATTAATATATTTTAATAACACTAAGATGCATATTATTGTAATTAAATTTAAAATAAGTTCGTGTATCAAATAGTATCCAAAACCAATTTTAAAATATAACAACAAAGAGAGTTTAGCATGATATCTTTATTTCACATAAATATAATCTACTATATAAGAAAATTTAAGACTCTTGAAAAGACACATATCTACCCTTGCTTCTCTATGCTCCACATTGTCACTTTTCTATCACTTCAAATCTTTTTTTGCCCTTACCATAATTTTGTAAGTATTAGTTATGATGCAACCACCGTATATTTTCTTTTGTTCACGTCTCGTGAGTAATTTGCAAATTTAGTTTCCGATGGTCTAACTACTTGAGCCAAAATGAATTAGAAATTCTGATTTCAATACTTCCCCGTACATCACTTATATCTCTCATTTAATTCAAATTTCAAACAAAAAGTCAATCTCATCTTTCTCTCTCTCTCTCCTCACTCTGCGATCTCATTTCTCAATTTTTTTATTGCTAAATAGTGTAAAATAAAATTAATATTCGGGAACAATTTTATAATTGATTAATTTTTTTATTTCTAAATAGTATAAAATAAAATTAATATTTATAAACGGGAACAATTTTACAATTGATTCAATTTTTTTATTGCTAAATAGTGTAAAATAAAATTAATATTTATATACGGGAACAACTTTACTATTGATTGAATTTTTTATCATAAATCGTGTAAAATAAAATTAATATTTATATACGGGAACAACTTTACTATTGGTTCAATTTTTTATATTATAAATCATGTAAAATAAAATTAATATTTATATACAGGAATAACTTTATTATTGATTCAATTTTTTTATTATAAATCGTGTAAAATAAAATTAATATTTATATATAAGAATAAAAATTCATTGTTGATAAAAACTATTTTTATATATGGGAAAAATATCATTGTTATAAAAGGGAACACTTTTACGATTGATTTAATTTTTTTATTTTTAAAATTTTCTATATCATAATTTATTGGTGCAATTTCAAAGATCCACAACGCTATTCGTATATCCGCACAGATATCTCACCGGTTAATTAGCAGATATCCTACTAGTTAATTGACAAAAAGGCATAACAAATTGGCATGTGGCAGATTCTAACACTCACTACCTATAACATTGTCCATGTATTTCTTCATGGTCAAGAATTTCCATACACTTGACAGCCAACACATTTGGGAGAGTAATATAAAATATAAACATGCTACAAATATCAAATGACACAATGGTCCTAGAATCTTAAAATAAGATATTCAGTTCGAGTTTTGTGGATAAATAATTATAATTAAGAGAAGAAGTTTATTAAAGATGGGCATTCAAATTTTCGGTCAAAATTATTTATAATACAATTAATTCATATTATACTTAAAATTTGCTAAGCAAGTTCAACATTATGAGATAATATCTTTATAAACTTAGATAGATAAGATCTAATTCACACTTAAGGTGTGTTTGTTTGAATAGAGTTTGAAAAGATAGAAGTAGGAGAGAGATCAGAAAAATGTGGATCCCACTCCTTTTTCCAATCTTCTCTCATGAGTGTAGAAATGAGAGTGCTGCTATCTAAAAAAAAAAAAGATGCTATCTCTTTCCATCTATACCCTTATATTTTGTATTATGAATGGTGAATAACAACATTATAAACATATGCTGAGCGAAAATTGAGACTAAGGATGAACTCAAAAAATAATTATGTCATACTGAAATGCACAATTGAAAAAATCATTAATTTTTTATTTAAAATAAAATAATACCACAACTTAATAAAGTAATATATATATATATATATATATATATATATATATATATATATATATATATATATATATATATATATATATATATATATATATATCAATTAACAAACATTTTTTTAATATTTGTTTTTCATTTTTTATTATAATAAATAAATTTTTAGGAAGTTTTTTTTTGTCAAATTGTAAAATCATTCAATTTCTCTCTTCTCTATTTCTCTTATATCAAACAATAGTTTAAATCTTCTTTATTTCTCACATATTTGTCTCTTTTCATACTCTCTCTTATCTATTTCTCTCTTCTCATTTTCTCTTTACAACTAAATGCACCCTTAAAGATGTGTGGGTAATTTATTCAATTGTCCATTTTCATTTATGTCATTCGGTACAAGTTTGAAAAATAGATTCCTCATTCATGTCATTTGACACAAATTTGAAAAATAGATCATTTCAAAAAAATTTCAAAAAAATTAGGCAAAATATTCATTTTAGTCTTTTAATTATAGATCATGGTTCACTTTGGCCCCTTATCTTTTTTTTTTGACAAATTGGTCCCTTAATTTTCAAAATGATGCAAATCAGTGTTTGTCGTCTACTCGTTAGTCAAAGTCTGTTAAAAATCTACATGACACATTTGACCAACTATTGTTCATTGAATGTGCCACGTAGATTTTTAACAGATTTTGACTAACAGAGTAGACGGTAAGGACTGATTTGCATCGTTTTAAAAATTAAAGGATCAATTTGGAACAAAAAAAATATAAGGAACCAAAGTGAACCATGACTTATAGTTAAAGGACCAAAAAGGGTATTTTGCAAAAAAAAAAAATTGCCCAAAGAAAAACACAAACTTTTCCATGTAATATCATGTACTCAATATTTTGACATCTCATTTAAATCGATCAATAAATTATGAAGACGTGTCACTAATAGATTGACTTTCTTCACACCAACGACATTTAAATCGATCAATAAATTATGAAGACGTGTCACTAATAGATTGACTTTCTTCACACCAACGACACCTCTCTCTCTCAACCATTTCCACCACTTCTATTCACCATATCCCCTTCTACTCACCAACCTCACCTCTCTCTCTCTCTCTCTCTCTCTCTCTCTATCTATATATATATATATATATATATATATATATATATATATGTATATATGTATATATATAATATTCAAGAATACATACTTGGATTTTCTTCCATGGAAATTTTGATATGGAAGAGTACTCATATGTGATTCGCGATCGATATCACGACCTAAGTAGATCCAGAACCTAAGTTGATCCCAATTGTATCCTATTAGCTAATTTGTATCCCACTTGCAAAAGTTCACTCATGTGATTAATTTTTATTGGATGATGGATAAATTACCAACACATTTTCAATGACAACCTATAAATTTAAATAAAAAAATATTTTAATGTAAAAGGAATTCGTATGAGGATTTCACAAAAAAATGTAGTTGTTCCGTTCAAGAATTATAAGTAGATGTCCTAGCTCTGAAATTATATTCTTCGTATGATAAATGTTGGACAGAATGTCTGACACAATGTGTACAACGTGTTTATAGCAAATTAAAAGATAGTAGTAAATACATCATAAACCAATAAAGAACACAAATTATTATTAACCCGGTTCGGTGCAATGTCACTTATGTCTGGGGAGCTTCCAACCCAAGAATGAAAATTCACTCTCAATAGTATTAGTAAAAATAATCTTAGATGACCAAGTCTTATTCAATGTCTCTTCCTAATACTACTCGTGTTTTTCTATTTAGGATTCCCCATAAATATGAGAATCCCTCTCGCTATCTCTTAATCACTAACCCTAGTGATAAATTCATACAACATGTTTAAAGAATGTTGAATCACAACTCAACTAACAAAACAACCTATATTCCATTTATAGGAAACTTAGGCGCTAGAGAGGTGTACAAATTAAATCAAGAATAAACTCTCAAGGAACAAAACCTAACACTTAAGATCTTTAACTCTTGCTCTGTGTTTTCTTTGTTAGGAATGAGTCTTCTTATTAGAATCTCGTCTACTAAGCTTGAGCATATGATTTGAAAATAAACAAATTTGATTTTTATGCAAATTTAGATTTGATGCAGATTTTATTTGTTATTCATTAATGTCACCAAGAGATTTGATCTCATTTAATTTGACTAGGTCTTGGACAATATTTTTTTCCAATCTTCCATAAAAAACATATTGTTAAAATATACAACTCATAAATGACAAATCTCCTTGGAACCAATCAGACACACGCACAATTTACTTGTGTAACTAGCTTACAGACTGAGGCCAGATGATACACCTCATGTTGGAACATCTTGACCCACATGATGCCTTTTCACAAATTATATCTTATAATACTAGTGTTTTTTTTACCTAAATTAGTCAATTACAAGAACAAAAATCCCCACGAAAGAACCAAGAATGATGACATATTAATAACTGATGATCTTGAACGGTGGCTCCGATCTCCTTTACGTTGGTAGAGGTGGACCTGCATGGTCATTACTCTAACACCCAATTCAATTTAAGATTCAAGATAAGTATATTGAAGTTGGAGATCAGAGATTATACCTTGATCTTAGCATGTAAGTTTTTTATATTTTGGGTCAAGTATAATGGATTTGAGATGGATTGAACCTTGGTCAATTGGGCCTTTGGTCAGTCTAGAGTAGTTGCCATCAAGACTTTACCAAGAACTAAAGGATTCATATGATGCCTTAAGTAACATTGATCAACCTCTTTTTCATGATTTGATGTCATATAGAATTGAAACACTTGGGATCAGTTGTTGAAAAAGTAGTGGAGAACAAACACATTTAATGTTATTCCATCATTGAAATTCTTTGTCGCCCTTTTTTGGCATGTGTAATGACATGTCAAATTAGGGTATAGCGCAGTTTATAGCGTGCTTGAGTGCACTTGATTTGGTTTGTATCCATGAGTGGAAATTTTGTTGTTGATCCTGTGATTTATTTCCATTTGGGGATTTGACTTTTCAGCGGATGTTGCATATAAGTAGAGTGAGTTGAATATTTGGAAGTTTTTTTAGCAACCTATATCTTTCAAGCTTACATTTACTCTTCTAAAAAACGTCTTCATTCATTCTTCCTTGATAGGATCATTAGAAGAGATTCAATGCTTCCCTTAAAGCTTTTGCCTTTTTCCATCCTTTTTGCTTCATCCATTTCTCATAACCAGGTAGCTTTCTAACTCATGTTTTACCTTCATTATTTCCTGTAATTCTTAAGGATGGGTGATAATATTGTCGATTTAGTGAGTGAATTTGAAGTAGAAATTTCATCGGGATCATCCCATGATTCTCCTCATCTTTCTCTTGGTGACGACCATGTAGGACCAGAAACCATAGCCCTTTTTGACCAATTTGTATCAGATTGGGCATATGGGAATTCCTTGGAAGAAGAAACATCTTATTCTGGTTCGTTATACGCCCTCATATCAAATGTAAGCGAAAGAGCAAATCATATTGAGGTCCCTATGCCCCTATTGTCTTGTTAGGAGAGGAGGTGGAAGCTGACTTCTGAAGGACGAAACATGCTAAATATTTCATTTAACTTTGTATGAAAATAATTGGTTTTGAACCGAGCAACGTTGACGTGATACAACACTTGAATTTTCTAAGTCGGTCGAATGCATCGAAGTATGACTGGGTGGATGCAAAAATAGCGGGAACTTCTTTGCCTCTGAGTATTGAGGCCACTTTGAAATATGCTAACATTGTGATCGACGATCCTTCAGAATGGTTTGTTCTTCTGATGCTAAAAGAGAAAAGGATATGCATATCTTTTTGTAACTGAATGATCTCGTTCTATGAGTGCTTGCTTACAAAAATAAGCTTTTGGTTTCCTTTTTCTAAATTAAAGGTAGCCATCCTCAAACATTTAGAAGTTGCTCCCTTCTAACTTCATATGGGGTCATGGGCCTACGTAAGGGTCTTCCAATTGTGTGCCAAGTACAAATCCTGGAATCCCTCCCTTAGCTTGTTTTTAAATCTTTTCCATATGAGGCGTACTTCCCTGGACAACTTTCATAATCAGGGGGCTTATTTACTTTCATCCAGTCAATCGTTGGTTCAACTCTTTCACTATAAACTAGGGGGGTTCTGGGACATTCTTCTTGGTGAGGCCTCTCACCCTCGCGGTTCACTCTACTTTATGCTATATCATTACTATCTCTCTTTAATACTACCTTATTTTGTAACCAAAGTATTGGTCCAAGCTCCATTTTAACTGGTGTTCTTACTCCTATTGTACCATGTTGAGTTCTCTTTCTCCAGACCAGGTGACGTTGAATGAGGGAATTCAATCCTAGTTTCAAGTGTTTGCCTAAGAGGACAGGTTCGGCCATGGTGATGTGCCTTCTACCGACGTAAGGAAAAAACGACTTGACACTCATGTTAACTTGAGCGCAGTTAATCTTGAGAAAGAAAGGAACATCTTTTGGTGAGACTGGAGTGTTATTTCTTTTCTTAAACATGTGGAATTGCATTTTTTAGATAACATGGATAAAATAAGAAAGTTTAACATGTTATATAACCTTGTAGATGCTCAATATATTCTAGTTGCGCTAAATACCAAGTCTACCACTTTTGGGTCTGCTCCTCCGGCCATCACTTTACAACTTTTGTCCTTTGTCATGACCTACTCGTAGAGATACATACTCCTGCTTCAGATTTAAATCAACTTGCGAATGCTACAACCATTTTATTAGTGGGATAATTAATCAAGATGATCTGAGATAAGGAGCGGAAATTCCCTCGGACAAAAGGTTCTCCGAAACGGGTTGGGGTTGTTGAGGTCGGTTCTTTTGGGGGGATAAACTCCTTCATAAAAATATTGGACATGTTTTCTTCCCAACTCCACGTACTCCTGAGGAGTTTGTTGTTACTGTTTCAACATCGAATTTGTATGTATAGAGTGCACAACCTAAGAGGGGATGAATTATGTTTTAAGAAATTTATCCTATTATTTTTCAGATGAATATCTCTTTTATTTTTATTGTTTAGTAATGATAGAAATGCAGGAAAAATAAAGTGCGGAAAAGGAAATGAACATAAAGATATATCCTAGTTCCCTTTTCCAATCAAGGGTACATATGGCCCCCTCACACCACGTGAGATATTTTTTATTATGTTAGATCTTTGTACAAGTCTTACACCAATACATATGATACAATATTCTAACACAGCACAGAAACACGTCACTTTCGTGATTTCACAAGCACTAAATATATGATGGACTTTGAATTAACCCAATTCAAAGTACCTTTTCACAAAATAGAAAGTGCATCGCTTCCTATTTACAAACACCTTTCACCAACACACTATGATGAAAAGGAATATACATACTTGTATAGAAATTTGAGTAATATTTGACTTGACTTGAATTCCAAGATAATCAATTTAATCTTCTGTTTCTCTTAATCACAATACAAACATATATTTACTTAAGTGCTCAAAATAATTAAATGAAACTCTTTTTTAATGATATATGAACACTTAAAAAAATCCTATTTGAATTATATGAAAAATGATGTATGAAATTGGTAATTGAAAAAAAATGTATTTTGACTTAAATACATCTCATTATGCCTCTTTGATTTGATGCAATGTTTTGGAAAAGTTTCATGATCATTGACAATATTTTGGAATTACAATGGCTCACATTTTTCAAAATAGTATTGTTGTTTTGAAGGAAAAAATGTAAAATTGCGACGGTTTCAAACCGTATAAATTGCGAATCAATGTATTGTTTCAAAAAATATATCAAATTACAACGGTACAAACCAGTGTGATGTTTCAAAAAAAAAAAGATTGTGGGGGTTTCAAAATGCCATAATTTACAAAATTCAGCTTTTCAAACAGAGAGCACATCAATCGATTGATGTTAAGAGTCAGTCAATTTACTCCTTTAAAAAATTGAAATTTTGCCTTTTAAAAGTTTTGTTTTGAATGACAATCATGCATGAATGTTTTAAAAACATAAAATGGTTTAGTTAAAAAGATTTTGAGCACCTAAAGCTTATATACACATCGCAACACAAAAAATACCTGAGCATACAAACGCTCGAAATAACAACAAATATGCCACCTTTTAAAGGGAAAAATTTGATAAAACCATTAAAGAACAAAAAAACATGGTTGTCGCAACCAAATTCAGGTTCGAAAGTCGGTTATGCGTGTGGGAGGTATTAGCATCCTACACATCTGTTGTACTCAATGGAAATCATTTAGTCAACTTTTCGAATATGAGTGTTAGCATACATTATTTGATTTCTTATAATTATTTATTGTTTATATCTTATGTGAAATGAAAGGGACTAAAATAACTTTTTTATTATGGTGCTTGATAAGATGTTGAATCTTACTCACACGCATCCCCTGTGCGATGAGGAGTTCAAAGTTGTGTAGTTCTTTGTAGCAAATATTTGTTTATTGGTTGGTTTTAGTGAATGATGTTTAGGTTGCATTCGAGAAGTTAAGCGTTGCTTGATAGTTGCACACAAGTAGAATGAATTGTTTGCTTGTATTGCATTGGAATGGATAAAGATATCATTCATTTGTGAAAAAAATTTGATTTTTGATTGAACTTGGGCAAAAATGAGATTGATTAGTTGAGTGTGTTTTTGGATGGAAGTCGAGTATTCGAAAGGTAAACTATTACGGTTTCTATCCAGATACTCGGGGACTAGGATGGATTTTATAACCAACTAATCATTTTCATCCAAGAAACAGATTCACACTCAAGAAACTAATGGAGATCACTACGGACGCTTTTACCGTGAAATCTATGAAGTGGCCCAATGGAAGGAAGACCAAGGTCGATGTTGAGGGGACGTGCAAGGCTTTGAAGTGTGACAATATGTGTTATGGATTTTTCTTTGGCATGTTTTGTTTGTTATGTAATACTTCTTTGAGTTCAATTGATATCCTTTGAGTCTAGTTTGTTGCATGTTTATTTTATCTTGGTTTGTTGCATTTTATCATTTTATCAACTGATAAAACAAACTAGATTCAATTAATGTACTATGTGTTGACTTTTTTCTTTTACGAATATTGTTGTCGTTGTTTATTATGTGTGTGTTCTTTACATATTTACTTTATGTGAGTGCACCTATTTTCTTTGCAATTTCCTATGTGTAGTATATGTTATATGTGAACTGTGTATCCATGTGATGCTTCTAACAGATTAATTTTCTCTTTTTAATATCGTCAATAGGGAGAAGATGATGAAAAGGATAATGCATAAATTTAGGGGGAGCTATCAAGTATAATGCATAAATTCAGGGGGAGTAATTTTGTGTACTGAAGAAAAATGCAATGTATTGATTAAAGTTTTGCCATCATAAAAGGGGGGAGTATATAAGTGCATTATTCAACTTAGTCATGTTTTGAATGATGTCAAAACTAGGAGTGAGACTTGGCGTTTTGTACATTGGACAATATCAACCTAAATTTAGTGTGTCTACATAATTGTACAGGATGACCTATATAGGATCAGGTCGACCTATAGAAGCTTTGGCTTCAGTATAGGTCGGCACATCCAAGTTTCAAGTCGGCTCCCACGCTCCAAGAATGAAGCTTGTAGGCTCTGCGTACAAGTCACCTCTTAGGTTGCGTTACAAGCCAACTTGAACACCTTCATAGGTTGTCCTATAACTTTCATAGGCTAACCTATGCAACTTCAAACTTAAAAACTTATTTTTGCATCTTATTTTTCTTGCATCCTAATTTCTAATTTCCACATACATGTATATATACTCACACAAGCAACTTTGTCGAGCAAGGTTCTAGAGAATTAAACCTAAACAAAACCAGATTACAAAGTTAGCCATCATCTTCAACTTTTCTTCTATGCATACACACAATTGAACTTGAAATTCTAGTTATGTAGATACTCTAATGTCCTATCTTAATGTTAAGACAATGATTACTATATATTAGGAAACAAGGAAAATACACAACTTCTATTTTGAAGTGATGCAACACAATCACCAACAGATGTTGAGACATCATGTTGGGACATCATGTTGGGACATCTCAGTCAAGAACATATAACAAAAAACTGTAAATTGCAGAATAATAAGAACACAGAGTATGTGACCCAGTTTGGTGTTAACAAACCTACACCTGGGGGATACCAATCCAGGATGAAGACTCCACTATATCATAGTATTATCACAAAGCTAAACTCCCTTATGTAAAACTTTGTCTCCTAATCACTACCCTAATGGACATCTTTACGAAAGCTAAACTCCATCATTTATAACTCTGATAAGAGAACATACTCACATCCTTCACAACATGCGTTTCATCTGTCTTCTGCCATCACAGAATTTGTCACAGTTTCCTTTTCCAAGAAGTTATCTTGGACATGCTTAAAATCTTTGTCCAAGAACAATACAACAACCATTACCTAAAGGCTTATGGTTGTGTACATGCACCTATGTCGTACTCTATGCATCCCATATTGCAGAGGGGAACTACAACCCTAAGAGCCAACAACTCTCAAAACCTAAACCCTTATTTTGCAAAAGAGAATTAGGTTACAATTGTTACATAAGAAATTAATTAACCGTAGGTCTAAGTCTTCATATATATATATATATATATATATATATATATATATATATATATATATATATATATATATATATATATATATATATATATATATAGAGAGAGAGAGAGAGAGAGAGAGAGAGAGAGAGAGAGTCTCATGTCTTGGGCTTTCTATCTTTGTCTTTGATTCTGTCTTTTAGGAGTAAAATAAATCCTAGAAAGATTTGTTACGAAATTAATCCTGCTGAAGTAATAGTTCAGGTTATCCTATTAACATGATAAGACATCTTCTTCGACATCTTTAACTTATGCAGTTTTTCTTCACCATTAGGTTTTAACAAAATTCTTTCAACCACTATGAGCTTTCAGAACTACACATAATCATTTTTTAATTGGGTGACAATCTAGATTAGGGTTGATAACGTCCAATTAGGTTTGGTGTAACCGAGAATAATGGGTTGGAAACTTTGTATGTTTCAAATAAGAAAACTAAAGTGGAATTTTCCTTCAAGATCGGTGTGATTTGTAGGTTTTGGACAATATCAAGTCAACACAGATTTGACCGAGTGAAGGCCTTAGGACAAGGTGGTTTCCTTGCAAGGGAGTAGCGTTAGACGGTGAATTATGTTCAGGAATCTTGGGTTTCAACAAGTTACCTTCTCGGGATAATCAGAGGATTGTAGCCACATTGTTGGTTACTTGGTCAAACTTTGATCAAGGGTTTGGAGGTGGAAGAATCAACACAAAACAATGGGTTTTTTGGGGTTTGCATTTTTCATCTCTTATATAAACGATTTTGCAAAGAAAAGGTTAATTGCAAGTATATCAATTCGATTTCAGATTGAGGGCAAACATGCCCATAGCAAAGCCGATTGGAGAACTTTCTAAAAATATCTTGCTCTCTCTCTCATCTCTTTATCGTTTTAATTGCTGATTTTGCAATTTATCGAGTTCATCATTGTTTGATCAATTTGATTGGAAATTGTTTTTTAACTTTCTTTTAAAGTGTTGTTGTTGATATAATCATAATCACTTTGATTATGATTGACTTTTAACATCAACAAAACAAATTGAATTTCCAATTGTTATCGATCGCACATTAAGTGTTCGATAAATTGTTTGCGCGTATTTTTAATTGGTTTTTGGTTCATTGAAAATACGAGTTACAAATAGTTTTGCATTTAATTGTTTCGTAACTTGATCGTTGTTGAATATTTACATTCATTATCATTCTGTTTGGTTTGCAATACATATATAATTTTTCAATAGTAGGTTCGGTTATACGATTCGATACGGGTCGATTTTCCGTTGTGCCATATTTTTGAAAATAGATTTTTGCCAAAAGCTTTTTGTTGTAAAATTTGTGATCTATTCACCCCCTATAGATTGAAGTCTATCGTCTAACAACAAGCAATTCCTTCGTTGGGCCAAATCTATACAGAGTTTTGCTCTAAATTTAAACGGATCCCAACAAATAGACAATAAAATTAATCCATTGGAACTACTCGGACACAATATCAAATACCAAAATTATAATTAAAAAAAATACATGACACATTAAGATCCAATATATTCTCACCGCTGCCAATTGTAAGATTAAATAACTATTGTTAACTTATTTAATGGTATTATTTATACTACACTCTTCATTTAATTCAAAATTAATATTTAATAAATATAGTTGTTAAACAAGGGTAATTTAGTGCATTTGTCTTATATTTTACATAAAATTTAAAAAATTAATTACATTTAACAACATTTGTTGTGAAGTGAGTAGTTTTGCTTATATAATAGTGATTAGAAGTAGTATTTAGTTAACATAAATGATTTTATATATATATATATATATATATATATATATATATATATATATATATATATATATATATATATATATATATATATATATATATATGTGTGTGTGTGTTAACGAGTATATATTTTTTATGGATTTCAAAAAAAAATATTTAAAAAATAATAATCATTTTAATTTTTAATACATTAATTACATATATTTTTATTTAAAAAATTACTTTTTTCAAATATTCTTTTTATTATTTTTAAACATGTTAAGAGATTAGACCTGATTTTTATAAAGGTAAATCTCTAACTTAAAATAAAGCTTTTAATAAGTAAAAGTCAGATTTAGACATTAATTTTTTTCAAATAGACCTAACTTATTCCCATCCATATTAGTTAGAGATAGTGTAAAATACCATGTTTAAGGGAGTAAATTAAATTTTAAAACTAAACTACAAAAGATAATTGTTTGTATTAGAGCATGAAAATAACAAAGGCCAACAACCTCCATAATTATGCCCGTGTCTCCAACATGTACTTAGACTAAAACAAACGAGTTGAACCTTTTGTAGGACACGAAAGGTTGTCTAAATGAATCTACCTGGAAACTTACTGAGGTGAGTTTTTCTTGTCTCCAACTCCAACTCATACAAAAGACATAACCCTAACTATTAAATATATATATGTTACTCAAAACTATAGGACCATTTTTCTTCTCTAATTGGACAAATCAAATCTCATTACTCTCTATTCTTTTAACCATGACCCTTTTCAATTTAATTTGAAATACAGGAATGGACAAACATCAATAATTAACTCACACGCGTGATTAAATTAGTATTATATTCCTTCACTCACCAGGCCCCTAAAAGATAATACAATTTTTTTTGGAGAAACTTGAATGAATGATACTATGGTATGTACATTCATATGTACAGATACAAAACAATTTGGAGAACCTGGACCACCCCTTTGCCTTTCTTAGTTTTTTTCTTAAAATTGGTCGCACCAAAATTTCAAGTTTCTCAAATTAACTCCATACCTGAATTTATTGGCATAGAGTAAACTATATTATTAAAAACAGAAAAAACATAAACAAATAAATCAAAAATATTAAACCATATATAGTTTCATAATTTCTGTATATACCCTGTGACCTCATCTGAAATAAATAAATACCACTATATTATAATATAGGCCGGTTAAGGAGTAATTAACCTTAACCACCAGATGCCCCTTATTACATGTTAATCTCTGATTAATTTGTTAATAAACATATAAGTTCGGTCCAATTCATTTTTATAATGTTTAATAAATTATTTATTTACTTAGAAGTAATACAAGTGTAGATCTTTGGTGAAGCCATTCTATATCACACTTTCATTTATTAGCTTAGACAATAAAAGAGAAACATAGAAACAAAGTACTATATATATAGTACCCAACACAACCACATAAATATATACTTTCTTTCTCATGTTGTTGTTCTTATAGTATAACAAACTAACACAGAAACAAACAACCTTCGTGTTTCAGTTTCAACCACTACGCACTACAAATATGTCAATACAAGAAACGACGTCGTTATGGTGGACTACTCACCAACAATATCAACAACAAAAACAAGGACAAGAGAAGACGAAGAGTCATCAACAAGAGGAAGAAGGTGAATTAGAAGACGACGTCGTTTTAGAGTCAGTGATGAAACTGAAAACGGTGTCGGAGTTGGAATCAGTATCAGCATCAGTATCAGAAGAAGAGAAAGAAGGTATGTTTGAGAAACCGTTAACACCAAGCGACGTTGGGAAGCTGAACCGCCTCGTGATACCGAAGCAACATGCGGAGAGATACTTCCCACTCGACTCAGAAGAAACGAAGGGGCTTTTACTGAGTTTCGAGGACGAGTCAGGGAAGTGTTGGAGGTTCCGTTATTCGTATTGGAACAGTAGTCAGAGTTACGTTCTTACCAAAGGTTGGAGTCGTTATGTCAAAGATAAACGTCTTGATGCTGGCGACGTCGTTTTGTTTCAAAGACACCGTACTCATCCTCACCGGTTTTTTATCTCTTGGAGGCGCCGCCATGGTACGGCGGCCGTAACAGCGACGCCTCATATTGGCCCTAGTACTGATGGAAATGGCTCTGTTGGGTGGTCCAGAGGACTCTATCCTGCGCATCCTTATCCTACGCATCATCACCCTTTCTCATACCATGCTTCAGGTTTTTACTTCTCTTTATTTCCAGCTACTACATTTTCTAACTATTTTAATGAAATGAACATTATTTAAATTAAAATTCTGTGACATTTTTACCATATATTAAAATCTATAAAGTTTTTTTTCCATTTAAAATAAGGTTACTTCCAGTTATTTGGGACAGGGAGGAATAAGTATAACCTAAAGTTAGTAGCGTGAAACCTACGCGCCTATGTTTCTGTTGAATGTATTTATTTAATTTAACGTGGTAAAAATGAAATTAATGTTTTTCAACAATAAAAGGTTGCAATTGAGGAAAATTTTAATTTTCTTTGTTTTTTTCGTTTGTTTGGTCTAGGTCAATTTATTTATTTATTTATTGGAAAAATAAATAAATAAAAGTATGGGCATTTGCACGTGTTGTAATATGACAGGTGAAGGGTCCCAAAGTCAGAACACAAACGCACCTTGTGGAAACAATTCGAGTACTTCCAGGGTGCTGAGGCTGTTTGGAGTGAACATGGAATGCCAACCTGATAATAATATTAATGATTCCGAAACACCAGACTGTTCTTATAATATGTCACAAGGATCACAATTCTACCACCACCTCCACCGTCAACCACCGTCCAACATTCACAATCACATGCTACGTCAACAACAACCATAGAATCAATCAATTTCTACTAGACATGCTCACTCTCCTAACTAGATTCTCTCTTTTGTTTAATTAATTTTAATTATCATTATTAGTAGTAGTATAGTACTAGTCGTAGTAGTATAACTAATGACTATGTCATTAACATGATCCATGAAAGAACCGTTTCTTAATTGTTTATTATTATTAGGTTCACGTTGAAGATTGTAGAGGATCTTTCTTGTCTTAAATTCAGGAGATGCATGTAAATGGAAATAGTTTGTTTATTTGTTTCATGAGATTTTCTTGTTCCCTATCAATCAAGCAAATATTCATTACTTTCTACTATACTAAGATGTGAATGCCAGAAGAGACATCTATAATTTGATTCTTTTTCATTATTATATTACTATTATAATACTAACAAGTTACCTGGCGCTGCCGAAGTGTGAAAACGATGTAAGTATAAAATATTACTACTTTAATTTCGGTCATGTGATGTTTCAATGCGATGGAGCTAAACTTTTATCAAACCTTGGAGTCAAATTTACATACATAGAATAATCTCTTTCTTTATTTGCTCACTTTGCATGGTGTGATGAAGTATGACGATATCAAGATATGAACTTTTTTAATTAACGTTTGTGGGCCTCAAAAGCCTTAATTAAGTGTCATCATTAAAAAACATATAATTAGGTTTATCCGGTAACATATATTTATGGTCGAACTCGATCAAAAACTTTACTGAAGCAAAACTGAAGAAATGTGAAAGTGTGGAAGTCAACTAAGTAGGTTAGGCTTTCAGTTGAGGTATAGATATCATTCTAATTAGTGTCTCTTCAGGTCACCCTCAAGTAGTTTATCCATCTTCAGTATCCCGACACTACATAGTTTTCCTGAATCTCAGGGATATCTTTCCTCTTTATTTTATTTCTATTTGCTTTGGGATTGGATCCACCGTACTAGAGAAAATAAAATGTGAAATTATGCTTAGTCTTTGGAAAAAATAAATTGTGAAATTATGCAGTCTTTGGAAAATGTGTAGGAATACAAATACAAAATCATACTATTACGTTAGTTGCTTTGTTAAAAATTGTTTTTGTTGCTTAAATCTTTGTTAGAGATTAAGGTTTCTCAAATTGGTTTAAGTCTGAAAAACTATTTCAAGAGTTTTTATTCCGAGTGACTAGATGAGTTTCACCATTTTTCTTACATGTAATTTAGATAAATAAGTGGGATGTTGTAGGATCAAATTTGCATCTATTTATCTGATATCATTATACAATTATCAACTGAATTGACTTAACGAAACAAATGTACTTCAATATTAACACTCTAGAATCATTCTCTCGTAAACCAATTTTAATATATCTTTCCATAATGAATTAAGTTGCAAGCCTACGTCCTTGAGAAAGCACTTATAGAATAAATATATTAGCAATATTCTAGATGATAATTAGATTAACACTTGACATAAAATTAAAACATGAACAAAATTACGTATAGTTAAAATAATAAATGTTTTGAAATTCTTATTGAAAATGTTATGTACTAGTACTAGTAATATTTTTCATACATTAACTTTTCAACAATTTATTTCTTATTTTATTTATATTAAGACCGATGAGCTATCTCAATCATGAAAATTTAAATTTAAAAATACAGTTGATTTTAAAGAGAAATAGTCAAAATAAAGTATGAGAAATTTATATCTGCTATAAATAACACAATTTATTGTTTAAAAAGAAACAACCTAAGAAATAACCTGTGGATTTTTGGGCAAAATCCCATATTTCAAGGGGTGTGTCATAAAGTGTATGTAAACTTTTACTAATCTGTAGTGAAAAATGTAGTGGCAGGAATCAACAGTGAGTGGATATGGGATTGCAACAGGTTTTGAAGCAAATGAGAAATCATAAAGGATAGCGACAGGTAGATACGACATCCCAGAATTGACTAAATTAACCCACTTGTCAGGTTCCTCCCCCCTCAAACCCTGCCTAAAAGGGAAAGAGAAATAAATGGTGTAGAAACAGAAAGACAGAGTAGAAAAACTAGAAAGGAGTAAAGAAACTAATCCCTGAATTTCATACCAAACTTTCACACCAAAAGAGTAGCAATGAGTAAACCATAGGAGTGTAGGGGTGAGTAGTGATGGAAAAAGAAATAAGAGCAGAAGCAACCAGAGAGGGTAAGGTAAGGTATGGAAAGAAAAAGTAGTGTAGGACCCACTGATAAAAACTAGGTGACATCATCACAGTGCCTAAATGGAGAATTTAGGCCATTGGAAATCAGAAATGAGGAATCAATTTTCTACTGTTGGGATTCTGCCTGAAGATTTTCACAAAGATTCATCATAATATAGACATGGGAGGAGGTAAGGCATGTTGCCAGTGCAGTGATGGTGTGCTCCTATTTGGCATTGGTGGGTAAAGTGAGTGAGTGGGTGGATAGACTTGACTTTTGACTTCAAATATTACACAATCAAAATATGTATAAGCAATAAGCAATAATCAACCAACACAAACCACATGCTGCAATATGCTTCCAGCTCAGAAAATAGGTTGCACTCACATCTCAGCCTCAAGTAATATAGATTTGCCGCTAAAGAAAAAAAATGTTTGGGTGATGATGACCAGAGGGGATACTTTTGGTATTATAGTATATGCTTATGGGGACCCAATGTTTTGAATTTTTGTCTATATACAAAATTTACCTACTGGTTTCCCATGAGTGTATTCGTGTAATGACAAGGGGGTGGTTATCTTCTGCTCATTTTTCATTTGTCATCACTTATGAGAGTTTAAACATGTGGATGAAAATCAAGTGAAAAACTTGAGCATGTCAACAGGCCATGGTCCCCCCCACTCTGTTGTGGACAGACTTGTTTTTATATGGTCTGTTTTCTAGCAGTTGTAGGTTATTGCAAAACTACAAACAGCACGCAATGAAATAAAAGGGAAGAAAGAACGTTTACCATATAAACTGACTGGGGTAAAATGTTTAGACAAAGATGGAAAAAAGAAAGTAAGACATTATACCAAGAAAGAGACAAATATATCTCTAAACAGAAAACAAGCAACACAGTATATCACTCAAGGCTACTTACAATGAATAATATTTCAGTGGTGTCTGTTTCAATAGACAATGGGAGGAGGAAAAAAAAAAGGAAAATATTTATTAAGAAAAAACTCTGCTTTTTATATATTACTATAATATAACAGTAAAACAACACTTAAATAGTGTATTGATTTCCACCACTGAACCACTCCCCTAAGTCCATAATTCTGTACAATCAATGCAAGTTAATTTCTTTTCATTTTATTCCTTCCCCTATCTCTCCAACACACTACAGTGATGATATGGCTTCTGGGCACACAAGAAGTGTCCAAAATTTGGGTACAAAGTGAGGTATATAATATATATCATTCAGGAAAAGTACAGTTTTACTGACTGAAATTTTTGCTGTGGTACAAACTGCTTGTATAAACGACAAGAAGGTGTTGAGAAAATGGAGATGTGACTTATCAATGAGGTGCTTTTGATCAAATGATTCATCACACTGTCTCAAACAAATCATTATCTCTCACTAAAGTAAATTATTATATTCATTTATGTATCTTGTTATTACACTAAAGGTATCAAATTATGAAATAGTAAAGGTTAATCCCCTAAGAAGAAAGAATAATTCAGCAATGTTTGAGGACCCAGAGGAGAGAAGAGCTTCAACTGATCACTGTGGTTAAACAGTGGCTTCATCAAAGCTTTTAGGATCAATCAAGTTAGTGCAGAATAATTATGCAAAAGAACGACAGGAGTGCAGAATACCTTTATGAGTAATCAAATACTGTGTTCTGTGATTATTGGGGGCCCATAAAGATTTACACAACAGGCCCATTGTGCTATGCTAGAGAAGGAGTCCAGTGTCTCAGTGGCTCAATGGCTCTTCAAGTGGGAGGGTCCTCAGATATGTGGTGTTTGGCATTAGCTTCCACATAATGGCCAATCAAAAAAATAAAAGGACTTTACCTGTAAGAGTGGTAAAGTTATGATTAATACACTGCAGATAACTTAAAAGGAAGAAAAATTAAGCGAAATACTGAGAGTGTACATCTGTTTAATTCACTCCACTTAAAAGTACTTTGAAAAGGGAGGGATGAATCTCACCATAAGCCTCCTTTAGGACATGGCACAGTTGGGAACTGAACTTCCAGAAGAATAAGGCCCCATATCGATATCACCTGAATCCCTTTGAATCAAGAAAGCTATGTCCTAAGGTCTAATAATGATCCAAAACAATATGTATGCTATATCATTCATGTTGATTATGCCCTCAATGTCATAATAATAATGATCCAAAATAACAATTTCAAAAGATTCTCAGCAAATTAGCAGTAAAGCAAGACTGAAAATAAGATCCCACCACCTACAATGTTTAGTACAGGTAAACCTATTAAAAAATGTATTGAAGTAATTACTCTTTTCTAAAATACCCTAATAATTTAGAGAAATAACTGTAGGTGCATGCTTCATAAGAAAAGTCCAATATAGCAGACTTTACACCCAAAAGCTGTGGGCAATAATACTATGTGGGGCCTTCATTGATCTTATCTTTCACATTATCTCAACCTCCACAATGAAACTAAAACTATTCAACCTAAAACTGTTCAACTTAAAACTGTTCAACCTGTATCTCATGGTCCAATTTTTCTTCCCCATACATGTGCAGAAGATTACACCCCGTGGTAGAAGTGCTACCCCCCAGTCTCAAGCTTATAGTCGAGCACAACACGTGTAGTCAGAAATTATTGTAAAATCCAAAAGAATCCCACCCATGAGAAATGATAGCACAATCTACAATAATTAGCATTTGCCAAAGATAACATGCACCCAAGTCCTCAAGCAATAATATAGAAAACCTATACTTAAGCAGGTGCATTCATGTATCTATAAGATAACAGAAAAAATACAATTGTGACATGATGATGAATGAATATTGAATTCTTATGGTAATTCTTTCACTATCCACCAATGAGAAGAAATATTGGGAAAATGAAATTCAGAGCCCCCAGATCGACTTTCAAAGAATAAGTAAGCTCAGCAACCATTGATTACAAAATCAAAATCACAATACGAAAACCTAAATATATACCATTTGGTATAGCTGCTAAATAAGCATGGAATCAACTTATGCCAATTCTATAAACATCACAAAGAAGCACACGACTTCAAATTCGTAAAACAAAAAATAGCAAAAACATAACTCAGGTGCTACCACAGCATATTTAGCCACCCCATATGCTTTATTTTGGAATATCAAATAATATTTGCTCAGAGTGACGTGCACTCAAACCCTTGAATTTCCGGGGACAAGTAAATTTCTAGTCTGATTCTATATGACAGGTGGCCAGGCAGGAGAAGACATTCAAGTTGATTTTTTTGATGCATCAGCATCTTCTTCAGTTTTGGAATTTTCTTTCTTCTCCATTACTTGCTGAACACCCTCTTGGTATCCCTCTATAAAACTCTTCATAGCATCCCTGTATGCAGAAGCTCTGGTCATATACACACGCTGCAAAGCAGGTCTGAGAGTCTCCATGCCCCCTCTAGCAGCTACAGCTGTATATTAACCATTAAAAGATACATATGGATGGTCAAAATCACCATCGCAAACGTATAATTCAAAGCAATGATTTGAAAACATAACCAGAAAAAATGTTGACAACCAAAAACAAATATATAAAGGACAGGGAGGTTATAAACCATAAAAGTTATCATAATAATAAAATCTAAACAGAATTTTGCTTCAACAGAAAGAGCTGAGAGTTTAACTCCGTGCTCTGGGCTGGCACACAAGATTTTAAATTACAGTTACAGTTATTGTAGTTATATTATGATCTTTGTTATTGAGCAATATTATGGACTAATGCAGTCATTGTTTAGTGAAGCCTTCAGAAACCTTTGCATTGCAATACACAGACTGCAATTTAAAATCATGACATACAAGTTAATGAAAAAATCAGACTAATTGTTCATGTTCATGTTCATCAAAGAGATTTTTGGCCATCTGAGGGAAGGGTAATCTTTGAGTTGACACTCAGCATCATCCTAATTGCTTTCTTTTGGTATCAGTCGATAATACACTGGCTATATTAGATTTTGCGTGAGACATATATGGTTTGATTAAATAATTCAGACAAAAATCTGAGTACAAATAGACATTAAGTATAGGTACGCAAAAAAACTTTTTAAGAGTATAGTGACAAATATCATTGTACTTTAATACAATATAATAATCTTAATTTTAAGAAGCCAATGAATGCAAATGGCATAACAGAATTAAACCAGAGAAAGAGACAATACCGAGATCCTCCAGTGTTGAGGGTTCTTTATCTTTAGTTGTTTTCTTTATAGCATTAGGTTCATCAGTCACTTCATCTGTCTTGTAGTCATTTGGCCGAAGATCAGGACCAATGTCACGAACCCAGCTAGCAGCATAAAGCCTAGTAGCTCTTTTCAAAACCTGAAAACTGAATGTGAGGTAACAGACTAACTCGACGCAATAAAAGTTGGAAGCATTTTTATTAACGGAAAACGGCATACCCAGATACGCTGCTCCCAGGTTAATTTGTGGCGCTTTTTAAGGTTAGGAGGATCTGGCAAAGAGGACGGAAAAGCAATTTCTTTGAGATCATAGCGTATGTAGTCGTAAAGTTTCCTGCACACAACCCTCACTTTCATTTCACGCCTCCAAAACTAGCAACTAGCAGAAGCACAGCAGTGAGATGGTTAGAGGGGAAATGAGACGATGGCTCAACTGCATCATTGATTACAAACAACTCGTGATACGAAAGCTAAAAAAAACTAACCCTTTAAGTGCGATTTTTTGTTTTATGTTTTGAAGTTTTCAAAATAAAGGGATTCAGGTGATATCAATATGGAAAAGGAAAGCTCAAATACAAGAGGCTAGGCGGAAGAAAAACATTAAGAAGGTAGGGCGCAAAATGGCTGCAATTACAAAAGTACTACTACTACTACTACTACTACTACTACTACTACTACTACTACTAGAAATCAAATGGAAAAATCTTGTTTCAAACAACTCTTGACAACATTGACTACTATGATTTCCAACAAGAAAGGGAAATGAATTTTGAGAGGTAATGAGTGTTGTTGTTCCTTTCCTAGATTACAATAGAACTGATTATGGTGTGTTTATCATTAAAAATAAATAAATTCTATTACACAAAAACAGAACCATGAACACAAAACAACAGGTAACTCCTCTTTTCGCAAACACGTTTCGAAGTAACTATGTTTGATCATTGAACTGTATTACACAACATAAGTCAAAGTAACTATACTTGATTATTGAACTCTATTACACAAAAACAGCAAGTAACTCTTCTTTCACCAAAAAAACCCTAGAATTAGACAATGCACAAAGAAGGAGGAAGAACTTACCAAACAGAAAGGAGAGCGAGATTCAAAGTTAGAGGATAGTAGACAAAGTCACGCAAAGGTTCCGGCGGAAAGCGTGGAAGCGACGGTGACGGCGACGAGCAAGTTTGCAGGAGGAGCCGAGGAGAACGTTTGCATTTTTCAGAGGATGAGAAATTCACGAAGCCGAAAGCGTCGATGTTTTTTTTTTTTCTATTTTAATTATTAATAAATAATTGAACGACTTTTTTTTTAAATCCTTTTCTATAAGAATATAAGATATCTGTATGTTCTTATTAAATAAATTTTAACCTTTCTTCTAATATCGATCGCCACGTCACACGTTAAGGGGTACTTTTTTATCTAAATTTGAATTAACTCCAACCCAATCGGATTTTGGGGTGATTGCAATTCAACTACACAATTTACACTATATAGACCAATCTTATGTCAAATAGTTGTTGAACAATACCAAACAAAAACAGTTTTTACTTTTCTTGTAACAAGACTTTGGCTATTGGAAACAAACACAATTTGCACTATTGGTGTTCAAATTCTACTTCCAACAAACCATAAAACATATGTCACTTATATTCTTTCATTTTTTCACACTCTTTCACTTTTATTTCTTCCATTTGTTTTGTAACCATCTTCACCCTTTCTCTTTCTTTTTTCAATCTCCAGCTATGTTTTCGTTCCAATTCTAATGGCAAGACCATTTGAGAGAGTTATTGACATCTCAGTTTTCTCTATTCACCCTAATGTCTTCGCAAGACCATTTGAAAGAGTCGTTGACATCTCATTTTTCTCTACTCACCCTAATGTCTTTGCAAGATCATTTGAAAGAGTCGTTCACATCTCAGTTTTCTCTACTCACCTTAATGTCTTCATTTTTCAGCAACAATGTTGATTCCACCATATTTTTTACAATATTCAAACTTCGGGTTCTTTAGTTAAAATTTCTGAATCATTTTGAACAACTTCAATCTTTCATTCATATATGATTTTCGGTTTTATTTTTACTTCAAATTTTAAACCAGTGATGTTTTAGATCTGTTAAATCATTGATTTTTTTAGATCTGTGAAAAATAATAGTGATAATTTTTAAATAAGATTCATTTGGTTTTTAACTTCACTCTCTCTTTTTTTCCAGGTTCTTTGGGTTTAATATATGAGTTTCTAACATCCTTCGTCGTCAGCAACAACAAATAATTTGTAGGTAAAAAAGAAATGTATGACTCGTCTCTTTTAATGACAATTTTTTTCTCCTAAAGTGCAATTCAAACCACAATAACACAAATCTATATCAGTTTTTCTACCATTATTGACAGTAAAATCTTCGGAATCTATTAATTTTTTTGGTAATGTCTCTTTTTTTCTTTATATCTAACAAGAATGAGAATAAATTGATATTACCACTTAGGGGATTGGAGTTACAATATCCAGTGATAAATCGGAACCCAAATCAGTAGGATTAGCCATTTTAGCTTATTCGAAATCAAATCCTTTTTATTGTTATATTATTCGAAACCTAAACCTTAAAACCCCCATCGTTTTTTTAGTTGGTAAAATTCAAGACAAGAGTCTTTGTGATATGACTTCAAGTGTCGCTTCAATAAACTACAATTTTTATCTACTCGTTTTTGACCCGTGCCCGACAGCAGATCATGATGACTTGAACAATTTTGTCTAAGGAGGGGACTTCATCGGTTCCAATCATTTCACTTCTTCCTAGATAATCGTTGATGACTTCTGGCGAGAACTTTACACAACATCCACAAGCATGCACTTTTCTTAAATCTACATTCCCTTCCTTATTGCACTCATGAGAGATATTAACAATGAACTCCAAAAGCAGTTTTTTAGTGCATGATCCAATGTTAGACATAGTCTTTATTAAACTAGATTCCTTGAGAAGTTTAAGAATTTCACGAAGGATTTTATCCCCTAGTGTATCCTTAATTAACTCCCTATCAACAGTAATCCTTCTTTGACAAACAAAATTTCATTTTTTGAAATTTCTTTTAATATGAAAGGACACATTATCAATAGGAGCATCAAGATTGTTAGCACGGATTTTATTTCCACCAATATTTTCTTAGTGGGGGGTATGATGTCCACAACATTTGCTTCATCGAAGACAACTAGTTTCCTCATGAAAGTCTTCTTAGGAGTACTTTTTGTCTTACTCTTCTTTGATTTAGATCTCTTAGCACTCTTTTCAGACTCATTCATAGAATTTTCTCTTGAAATAAACATATCTTTCTTCTTCTCTATGATCTTTGAGGCAACATTCATTTTAATCATAAGACCTGCATCAGATTATGTTTCTTCTTCATTATCTTTTGTTTGTTTATTGGTATCATCCCAAATCATCTTTATTATTTGAGCAATTGGAATATCATCACCAACTATTTTCTAGTTGTTTTCTTTTCTTTTATTGCCTCAACCTTCATCAAAATTTTCTTGTGGTGCTCTTATGGGTTCAACATTTTGTCCAACGTGTGACTCAACTTGCATGTTGTAGATGCAAATAGATTCCACAACATGATTAGTTTTAGTTCTATCCCTATGGCATTTTCTTATAGTTTCATTAAATGATTTGTTCTTAGAAAGGTTTATAGGGTAGATACCTTCTTATTCTTTGAGTCAGTTTCCTTAACTTTTAGTGTAGAGCTACCTTCTAGCATAATCATTCTTAGAGGTACAACATTGTTAATCACCATCCCATCATGAGCATTGTTTTTTAATCAATAAACCCTAGATTTCTCTGAGGAGTTTTCTTTCATATTGACTCTAGACATTTTTACTCCATGAATGTTTGTGATAGGAGTGGGTTCATAAGTCTTTGTGTTTTCCATTATCACTTTGGTTTTAAAGGTAGGTAAGAAAAAGTTATATTTAAGGAAAATGAGAGGAACTAGTGTTTTCAAATGAGAGGGAACATAGAAGTTTTGAAAATACCAATTAATGAAATAAAGCCTTTTTTGTAGAGTGGTAATGATTTCAAGATGGAGAAAATTTCTTGTTTTCCGCTTTCTTAAAAGGTATTTTTCACCTACGAAAATGACTAATTGCCCTTTATCCTTTTGATTCCTATTTTTCTATGAGGGTTGATCAAATTCTCTATTGTCTGACTTACTAGACACTCACGTAAGTGATTGCGTATGTCGATAACTTTCTTTTCCTTTTCAGAGATTACATGTTGAGCAGGATGGTCAAGCATCGTGTAAGTTCTGCATTTATAGGATTGGCATTAATTTTGTAAAACAAATATAGCAACAATAAAATGTACATGATCCTGCATAAATAAGAACAGATTAAGCAAGGAATTCATATTTTGCGCCTAAACATGTTGTGTTGAAGTGGTTCAACATCTGGAACAACATGTCAAAGAGGATGTCGAGACAGTTCATTCGACATCATGAATTGGAAAAAAAAGTGGATTGAAGATTCTGTTATGATTTAACAGAAAACATAATATTCAGAAGCAATCCAAAGTGACACATATTTAAAGATCTTGAAGATTCAAATTTATATTGAAGACAAATAACAAATATTGAATAAATATAGAGTTTCTATATTTAGAGATATTTTAGGAAGCTGTTAATTTGAAGATCTTTTTGTAGCATATTTTTTTGCATTATTGTAGCAGCTTCTATGTTGCGTTATTAGGCCCAAAAATTCAGTTGGGATTAGGTTATAAAAAAAACCTTGTAACCTAGGTTTAGTAACCAACCAAAGATTTAAAAGTTGTATCATTAGGGTTGAGTTCTTAACAGTTATATGTTGAAAAGATATAATCTTCAGGACTGTTTCTTTGTAAACCTCGAAGCTGTTAAGTAAGAGGTGTATTATTCTTGGAGGAAGCTTTTAAGCAACTCTAAGGTGTTGTCATGGAAGCGTGTCTTTTGTTTTGCCTTTTTGTTTAGGTAAAGAGTCGTCAATATCAGCAACTGAGAGGTGGAACTGTGAGACATCATTGCATTGATTGGAAGTGAGATGAGTTTCTCATATTTAGGAGTTCCTAAGTAGAAGTTGCATTGGTAGTGATTAAGTGAAAATACTGTAAACTGTAGGTGTTTGCTGAAAATTCTTTGAATTGATACTACATAGTGGATTTCCTTCCTGGCTTGGTAGCCCCCAGAGTATATGAGTTTACATCGAACTGGGTTAACAATTTGGATGTGTTCTTTACAGCTTTTCTGTTTTATATTTTATGCAGTGTTCTTGTTGGATGTTAAACCAGTTGTTTAAACATCGTGTAGGATTTTTAATATCTGGCATATCAGAATTTTTAATATTGTTGTTTGTACCTTGTCGTGTTTATCAGTAACAAATCAGATGTCTTAACATCATATTTGACATCTGAGTCTGTCATACCAGAATTTCACATTGTGTTAGACATTCTTCCTTTAGAGCACATGTCATTTTCTTTATTCTCATGATCCTTTTTCTCACCCTTGGATGTCTTATGGGAGATAGCTTATGATCTTCATGTATAGCAGTTGTCTTTAGATCTTGACCCCTTTATCAACTCTCCATGTTCTTTATTGGTGATAAAATATTCTCCCTTTTTGAAACTTACTTTAAACCCTTTATCCTATAATTGACTAATGTTGATCATGTTTGCAGTTAATCCATCTACTAGTAACACATCATTAAACCAAGGCAATCATAGCCTAGCTATCCTACAAATGCCATTGATCTTTCATTTCCTTCCACCTCCAAATGTTATATATCCCTGTGAGAATGGTTTTACTTCTTCAAGGAATGACTCTTCACTTGTCATATGCTTTGAAAAAACACTATCAAGAACTCGTTCATTCATTAGAGACATTCCATCATAAGTTTGATCTATGAAGACTTTGACTTCAACCTTGGGTTTCCACACTCTCTGAGCCTTCTTATCCTCCCTTTTGGATATTGGTTGTAGGTATGGTTGATGATAAACACACAATCTGAAGTAATAGGGCCTTATGTACCCATATCTTCCACAATGATGACATCTTCTATTAGAGTTATTGGTCTTCCCTTTATAGGAATATACATGATTTGCAAGTTTTTGGGTCATGTGGTCCAACATCCAAAACTCACTTTTGTTCTTATGAGGAAAAAACTTCTTTGGTTGAGTTATATCCTTCTTGTTCATGGACATGGGTTCAACCCTTATTCCCTTCATGTGTCTGGATATTTTCCCAACCTCCAATATTTCATCTAACATGTTAGGTTCATTGTTCAACATATGAATAGACTTTGTCATATTGTCTAATTGGGATTTCAACCATGTGTTTTCTTCTTTCAAATCTAAAATGTTTCAACTTTGCTTCTTTTTTCTAGAAGTATAGTACTTATGGTCATTTTTAGTGTTTCTTCTCTCGAGAAAAGATTCCTTCCATTCAGTAGGTAATTCTTTGAAGGATTCAGCAAACTCTTCTGTAGTCAAAAGTTCTTCAGTAGAATCACTGCTAGAATCATTTTCCAATGAAAGCCTTCACCTTATTGGATCCTCTTACTTTGCTTTCATTCATCAGATTTTGGCCAAGCGATAGACAACCCATTCTTATGATTCTTTAGAAATGTAGGACATTCTACTTTAAATTGTACATAACCTTCACATTCAAAGCACTGAGTACCCTTCCCATTATTAGGTTCTTCTTCATTCATGTCTTTGTTTTGGGAAATGATCTTGTACTTCTTGTCTTGGGCAGTTGTCCTCCACTTTATGTCCAGATATTTCAAGGAATTGTTAATTTTTTTCCCAATAAGAGCAATATCATTTGTCAAGATTTCTTCTTAGACACATTGAATTCCAACTTCCTAAGTGTTGAATACAACAAATATACCTTTAATCTTCACTTTTAATCTTTCATTGATGGGCATCTTAAAGGTTTGTAGGGAACCAATGAGTTCATCAACCTTTATACTACTTAGGTCCTGAGCTTATTTAATATGAGTCACTTTCATATCAAACTTTTTAGGTAATGATCTGCGAATATATATGGAAAGCTTTTCTTCAAACATATTTTCATCTAAGGAAAAGGATGTGTTGGCAATGTCATGAAATCTGATGTGGAATTCACTCACAGTTTCATCTTCATTCATCCTTAGGTTCTCAAATTTTGTTGTTATGAGCTGCAACCTTGACATATGAACCTTGGATGTGCCTTCATGTACAGTTTTTCAGAATCCTCCATGCTTATTTAGATTTTGAACATGTGTTGATCAGCCTGAACATGTTATTATCCACACCATTTAAAATTGCATTCAATGCCTTGGAATGCCCAAAGGCTTCATTTTCTTCAGCATCAGTCTAATCAGCCTCTGGTTTTAGGCTGGTTGTACCATCTTTAGAGGTAATCAATGGATGTTTCCATCCCTTGATCACAACTTTCCATGCTTTAGTTCCCACGGATTTGACAGAAGCTACCATCACCACCTTCAAATAATCATAATTTGTGTCATCCAAAATAGGTAGTTTTTTTTACTGATCCTTCATCTTTAATTGTCTTCATTTAAGCAAAATTTATCTTCCTTGGGGCTCACCTAATAGGCTAGGGTGTCTTCTCTAATGCCAATTCAAATTATGTTCCTCATGGGAAATATGTTGAACTATATGCTTTGACAACAGGTTCGACAAGTTACATCAAAACCACTACAATATTAATTACTAGATGATGGAGCAAAAAACACTACAACAAACAAGACCTTAGACAGCGCTTTTTTTAGCCTTAGACAGCGCTTTTAAAAATGTTAAAAGCGCTGTCTAATCCCCCACCCTTAGACAGCGCTTTGGCCAAAAGCGCTTTAAAAGACCCTCTTAATTTAAATTTTTTAGGTACACCTTAGACAGCGCTTTTCAAAAGCGCTGTCTAAGCCCCCTACCTTAGACAGCGCTTTGGCCAAAAGCGTTGTCTAAGCCCCTCCTATTTTAATTATTTTTAGGTATACCTTAGACAGCGCTTTGGCCAAAAGCGCTGTCTAAGCCCCTCCTATTTTAATTATTTTAGGTATACCTTAGACAACGCTTTGGCCAAAAGCGCTGTCTAAGCCCCCCCCTTAGACAGCGCTTTTGCCTAAAGCGCTTTCTAATCCCCCCCTTAGACAGCGCTTTTGGCAAAAGCGCTGTCTAAGGTATACGAAATTTTTTGTAGGATTTGTTTGTAACCACATTTTTTCCAGGTTTATAAACCAGAATTGGTACCTGTTTTCAACCAGATTTTTGCAGTCAATTATCACATTTTATATATGCCATTTTGGCCTTTTTTTACCAAAATTTGGCTAACCAATTCAAACCAAATTTGCCATAAATGTATCAAAATATATACAAATTTATGTTTACATTTATAAGTCATTACATATACTACTACAAATGTACACATTAATTACACACTTTGAGCTCTATCATGTATTGACACCACTCCTCTTTGATTTCGTCCACTTGATCCTTTGTATAAGATGCACACTTGAATTCATCAAAGTACTACATAATAATATAACATATTTTGAATTAATTCCAACTATTTAATTATATGAGATATGTGTAAATATAAAAATAACTCATAAGTTAGAAATACATACATCGGTGGGAATCTCTAATCGGCCCAACATGAGAGTATCTCGCATAAACCTCAACATGAAATACCCGCAATCTATTTGATTACGTTGAAGAGGACACTACATATGAAAAAAAATATGAATTATAAATCCTAAGTTTTATCAAGTGTAGTCATCACTAATATAATAAAAAACGCGGTAATTAAAAATATACCGCCACTTTAATCCATGAAATGGAGTTGGCGCCCCTCCTTGAGGTCTGGATAACTCGTTGGGCACGAAAAGCTTGTAGGACGCTAATAAAATAAAAATGAAGCAATTAGAACAATTCACATAAACTAAGAAAAATTTTGAACATTCTCACTTACGTGTCAATTAGGTCCTTCATAACCGAGTATGTTGTCCAATCATTTCCTAACGAGTCAAGATAATACACAATTTCTCGGATAGGATTGATTGCGAGCAACAACCAATGTCCACTGTAATGATTAGGCAAATGTTAGATGGTAACTTGGAAAATAATTATAATAGATGAATTTAGAATGAAATGCTAACCCGATATTAAACGGTACAAAAAACAACTTCTCCGCATTTTTATTCTCCACGAGGATCCGAAGAACGTACTCCGTCACGGTATCCGGTCTACTTATCATTAAACCATAGTTGACGGTCGCGGGTGCTAAGAATCCGAATGACACGTCCAAACCATTGGGGCGCATCAATTTGTCATACAAAAACCTAATATAAAAACATCATTAACATAAAGTAAACATCATTAAAATAAGTTGTTTAATTAATAAAACAAAGTAGTCCGAATTTACCTAACATATGTATTGACAACGTTGACGCCGATTTCTTCACGACCAAAAACTTGCATGAAGTCCTCATTACCAAGAATTTGTTCGTAATCAAAGCCGAAAATCCCTACCTCCATAGGTATAGTCCGAATAGCTTCGGTCGGTATATCGGTCATCTCTAGAAATGTCCTGAGGCACGACCTATACTTGGTGGTAGGTTTTTTCCTAGCTACGGACTTCTTAGCACCAGAACTTTGTACCCGTGCGGAGGCGTTGCTAACCTCCTTTTTTTGTTGTGCGGAGGCATTGCTAGCCACATTTTCTTGAACCTACATGTCATATAAATAGTTAGACCAAATTAAGAATGTAACAACTTCAATGAATATATGTCATATAATTGTATACTACCTCTTTTCCTGAAACCGTGGACTCGGTATGCCGTGGAATCGCACTATCTTTAGATTTGGATTTTGTGGGAGTCTATTTAACATAGGAAAATATGTAAGTAAAATTTTAAGCATAAATTTTAAACTTTGAATATACCAAGGAAATTAACATAAGTTTTAATCATACCTCATATCCTACGCATATGAGGTTTGTCGGCCATGAAACAAACGAACCTACTGCTTCGTGCACCGTTGTTGCATCCGAATCATCGCTAGGATATGGTAATGCTGCATTCGGCTCAACCGCAATATCAACTGATACCTTCAAACATCTAGCAGGGAGCTTTCTAGTGTGGAGTAATACTCCGCTAACGTTATGCACTTTTCCCTTGCCAACCATCCGATAGTATGGTGACGACAAATACAGCTGACAATGGGAAATGCCCTAAAACCAATAATAACAAGAAATCGTTAATGTGTATATATGTCAAATACATAATTTAAGCAAATAGTTCAATTTAAGACAATTATATGTAATTACCTCTGGAATGTTCGGCTGAAAGGTACAGTTGATACTGTCTTTGTCCGAAGCATCTTTGTATACTGTTGCGGCGCTAGCCTCTCTTTCTCTCCTCAATGCATCAAGCTCAGCTTGCATGGCTTCCATTCTTGCATGAAGCTCCCGATTACTAGGAGCCTTTCCTTTTTTAATACTCAGGGAGGTCGGAGTGACTCCAAATCCCTTACCCCTCACCCGACCAGAGTACTCAGGGACATCTAATGCCCGACCAAGTATGCTCCTAGTATCATCGGGAGATAAAGACTGAGATAGCTCCTCCTGAAAAATCAGATGAATACCGTACACTTGTCAAATATTTGTGTATAAAAATGTTATTCAATTAATGAAAATGTTATACTTACACATTTCTGGTATACGTGTAAAACTTCTTCTTGAGGAACTCCAGATTTGCCCACACGGGCTTCCTTCCACAAAACATGTGCAGGAAGAGATGTTTCTGAACTTTCCTCCTTCTGCAGCTACACATTAAGTCATACAATTTGATCAGATAAAACTAATATATGATGAACAAATTTGTTATCGCAATTTAAAAATACTTACCATGGATTGTTCTAAACGTCCATATCCGACACGTCCTTTTCGGTACGGATATGCGGGACTTGATGCTCTTTCCCGATTTGTAGCACTTATTCTTTGAAAAACCGGGTCTTGTCTTTTGGATTTGAACGCTTCCCATTCTTCAGCCGATATCAAACTTTCATATTTTTTGGGAAGCTCCGCATCCACAAAATTACCATCTGCATCCTTAAGGAACTTGGATGATAAAAATGTCCGAAACCCTCTTAGAAGCTTTCCGGCCAATTTCATACAAAAGCCTCTTCTTTCTTCTTCGATGTTAAAACATCGCTAAGAAAAACATACAGATTGATAGTTAGTATCGGTAATTGAAAAAACATAATTGAAAAAACATGATTGTACCTTTATCTCACTCCAAATTTTATCTTTGGACTCTTTCAGCTCTTTGTTTCTCCAATCATCACATGTAATGGGAATTTCATTCCTTACTAGTGCACCGATAAAACTAGTTAAGGTATGCCCATTAGGTTCTATAAGCTGTCCCTGGGTGCTCCAATAGACATCTAGTATGATGCCTCGAGATCTTCCTTGGACCACCCTTCTCATTACTGTGATGCCTCTTCGAATTTCTTCTTCCGCGGATACTTTTTTAGGAACTTCCTCAGGTTGGTCATCAGCCATGTCTAACCTGTAATAAACCAAGGAAACCATCAAATATCAAATATAACTTATAATCAAAGCAATTGAAAACAAAAAAATAAAGAAAACATGCATTATCATATATAACTTATAATCAAAGTAATTGAAAACAAAAAAAATAAGGAAATCATGCATTATCACATATAACTTATAATCAAAACAATCGAAAAAATAAAATAAAGAAACCATGGATAATTTACCTAAGTCACTAACATCTCTTTCTTTTCTTTGTTGGAATATTACGCTTCATACATAGCCACGGAGGTAGGTTATAAATCATAAGAATCACAGGCCATGTGGTATGTGAAATACTTTGAAGACCATGTGGGTTCATTCCATCAGTAGATAATGCCAATCGAAGGTTTCTTGCTTCTGATCCAAACTCAGGATAATCATTATCAATCTTCGACCACTGTGGTGAATCAGCCGGATGCCGATACTTTCCATCGGTGATTCTTTCATCTGCATGCCAAGTAAGATGTCTTGCATCGGTTTCACTACGAAACATGCGCCTAAATCTCGGAATTATCGGAAAATACCATAAGACTTTTGCGGGAGATAATCTTTTCTTATATCGAGACAAACCGCATTTGGGGCACTCAGTTAACGTTGCATATTCGTTACGAAACAAAATGCAATCGTTAGGACAAGCATGTATCTTATCATAGCTCATGCCAATAGAGCACAACATTTTTTTTGCCTCATAGGTTCGATTAGGAAGAACATTATCATCCGGTAGCATTTCTCTCATAAGGGCCAACAACTTTGTGAAACTTTTATCCGACCATCCATTGCCCGCCTTTAAGTTGTACAACTTTAATACCGCAGAAAGTCTTGAGAATTTAGTGTAACCTTTGTACAACGGTTTCTCTGCATCGCTTACCATCCTCTCAAACATTTCAGGACAATCATGAAGATCTTCTTCCAGTGCTTCTACAATCTCTTCAACTCGATCACAATCATATGTTTCCGTGTCTTTGTCGTATGAAGCATAGGTCGTATTTCTTTTTCCACTCGATTCAACATTCCCGTTAATTTTCTCACCATGAAATATCCAACACTGATAACTTTGATCAATTCCATGCCTCAGCAAATACGATTTCAATCCATGTGCGTCAACCTTACCAATATAACAAAAACGCAAGCAAGGACAATGCATTCGTCTGGGGTTTTCAGCGTGTTGAACAGCATACTTAACGAATTCCGCAACCCCACTCTCGTACTCTTTGGTCATTCGATCGGCACAGATCCATGTTTTATCCATGATTTTCCTACTTAAAAAACGTATACATAACCAATGTTAATATAAACTTCAATAACGTATCCGATACGCCAATATACCAACTTTAATTACCTCATCCCTTTCATTTTTTATATTACAAGAATCAAACTTTTTCTATTACAATATACCTATAACTATACCTATAACTATATAAGAGTTCGTTCAATCATTTTATGGGAGAAATCTAAATGATGAGCTTGGACTTGAGCTCTTATAATGCAGCAGTACAAAGAAGCATGGTCTAATTGGTGTTTATCCTTCTCACTAGGAAAATACTTGCTAAGGGGGTACATGTAAATCATCATTCTAATTTTAAGAACCTCATAATTTTCATGATGTATGCAATAATACAATAATTAAACTTTAAAGTTGACAAAATGAAACATATACACCATAATAAATTAAAAACTTTCCTTGAAAAAGAAAACAACTTAACAAATAATAAGCAAAACACACTCCACTTGCCAAAAAAAATTGAGACATCTCTGATTCAGAAAAATACAAAAGGCAAAGAAGAAAATGTAGAAGTATTTAATAGAGTCCAGATGGCTGAGATCCAGAAAAATACAAAGGTGAAGAAGAAAATGCAGAAGTATTTAATAGAGTCCAGATGCATCCGTTTTCAAAGTATTAGTCCCTACCACCTCAAACATAAATCTCATTTGCAAGAAAAGAAAAATTGTATCTTATATAAGTCCATATACAAATTACTACTACAGTTATAGTTTTTTTTTCAAACATTGCTTACTAGTTAGTATTCAGTATTCATTCATCGTAATAGGTGAAAAAAGTTAAATTAGATATATCAGAATACAAAGAGTATTATAAGAACATTCACGTACAAAATAAAAAATAAAATTTAAATACACTTTTGGTCCTTTTTTTTAATTAAAGTTTCTATAACTCTATTTTAATAACCAGTTTTTCAATTTACATGTGTTTTGATCCCCACCGCATTTCAGAGTCAATTTTACTAGCAGGACAGTGTTTAGGCAGACAAAGTTAATACAAAAGGTTAGCAAAATTGTTCCTAAAATATGAAATAGATAGAATATTTTTATACCATGCAAACACAACCAGAACCAGAACCATATGCACAACCAGAACCAACCACAACCACATGCACAACCAGAACCAACCACAACCAGAACAAAAAGTCAAAACTGAAACACATACCTTGCAATGCCTGAAACGATTTAACTCTTGCAATGCCTGAAACGAATGACTGAAATCCGAAAACAGAAATGACTGAATGACTGAAATGAAGAACTGAAACGAAGAACATGAATGAATAAATGAAAACGTGAACGAATGAAAACTGAAACGTGAACGTGAAACTGAAATACATACCGCGATGAAAACGTGAACGTGAACGATTCAAACGTGAACGATGAACACTGAAACGTGAACGTGAATGACTTCAATGACTTCAAGTTCTTCTGGAAATGTTAGGGTTCGCTCTGAAAACGTTCGCAGGAGGGAAAACGAAAACAACAGAGAATGAAAATAGAAGTATGAAATTTAATTTTAATTAGACCTTAGACAGCGCTTTTGGTAAAAGCACTTTCTAAGGTATGCCTTAGACAGCGCTTTCCAAAAGCGCTTTCTAAACCCCCCCCTTAGACAGCGCTTTTGGTTTTATTTTTTTTTTAATTTAAAATCTTTAAACAGCGCTTTATCAAAAGCGCTGACTAAGGCATATATATAAAAGCGCTTTCTACAAGCGCTGTCTAAGGGGGGGTCTTAGACAGCGCTTTCAAAAAGCGCTGTCTAAGACCCCCCCTTAGACAGCGCTTTCATTATTTTTTTGGACCATTTTCCGTGTTTAATTTTAATTTTAACCTTAGACAGCGCTTTCTCTTAAAAGCGCTGTCTAAGATGCGCTGTTAAAAAGCATTTTTGGCGTAGTGAAAGCAACAAATAACACAATCAATTTTTTACCTAGTTCGGTGAAACTACACCTACATCCGAGGGGCTGAGTCCACAACCTAAGAAAGGAAATTCACTATTAGTAGCTTATTACAATTAGACTTACAAGCAACAACAAACTTATGTTGTTCAATGTCTCTTCCTAACACTACCCAATGACTTCCTATTTAGATATTCCCCTTAAATATGAGAACCTACAAAATTTCTTCTCTACCACAAAACCAGTTATATGGGCAAACAACCATTAAAACCTATTGATTAACTTCAATGTTAACAAGATGAAAGAATGTTAAATATTACAACTCAACTAGATAAACCTTTTATGCAAAGTTACTAAAACATAGAGGTATACATAACAATATTGAATATTAAAACTCAACTAGACAAACCTTCTAAGTCAAGCTACTGAAACATAAAGGTGCACATAAAAATAACAAGGACTTTTGTAAACCCTAAAAATCTAAGATGTTCAATGGGAATGCTTGTTTTCCAATTCTGGTTTGAGCTTCTTATATAGCAAAATAACTCTGGCCTTTTTCCTTGTGGATCTGCAATTACTTTTCATCCAGAATCTTTGCACAATTTGTTGGATATTTGATTTGCTCCTTGAATATCTCCTACAAAAAGATATGATTTGGTTTGGTTTGTTACAAATTCAAATTTAAATCTCTTTTAAATCTGATTTGATCTTTACAGTTGTCTAATAAATCATATAATCATATTACGAAACTAATAGCAATAAAACATAATTGAATCTTCTCAAAAGATTTAGTTAAAACGCAGCAAGCCGACGCTTGTTTCACGATTCCCAGACGTCGTACCGATATTATGGAGCATTGCACCTATCATGTGTCCCTTTTGCAGTTCCACGCAGCTTTAGCAAGTTAGACAAATCTTGAATACTTTGACACTTCTCCATGTTGTTGTTTTGATAAAATGAAGTCAATTTAAAGGGTCAACCCAATAGGAATAACATAATGCATGCTCATAATTTTCTAGATCTAAAATAAAATACACACGTGCTTTTCCAACATTATTTTTTGCAAAGGGTGTATGAAAGGGATCTTGTGTATTTGAGAAAATTGGTTTATGATTGTTTTAATTAATTTTATTTAATATATGGCAATGACTTCCACATTGGAAAAACAAAATTAAATCTAACAATTTCAGATTTCACATCAGTGTCATGTAGACCATTTCTTTCACCTTGACTAACAGATGAGACGGAAAGGACTAATATGATACATTTTGTATAGTTGAAGGACTGTTACATTTTTTTAAAATTTAAGGGACTAAATTGAACTCAGAATCAAAGATAAGAGACAAAAAAGAGTATTTAACCTATATAATAATATGATCTCCTTGAATTAGATGGATATAGTTTATAGTTTTCCTTTGAATGACCTTTTGAAGGAAATATTTTTTGTTTCTATCACCTTCTTCCATCCAACCACTTTTTTCTCTTGGGCTCCACCAAATATCTTCCGACTTAATATTATTGTCAAGATATTTCTCTACTTCCAGAATATCTTTAATGTTCGTAAAATAAATAACTATGTTCCTAAGTCTAACAAGGTTGTATTGAGCTTGCTTGCACTTTCTTAAGATATTTTCAAACTTTTTATGACCCCACACATCAAGGTTATTAAGAATGATTTTAATATTGGAAATATGTTTCCCTTTAGCTTTACACCATGTTTTTGGGACTATGATTCTACTTTCCCCACTTGTAGTTCAAAATTTTCATACTTGGTTTTAGACTTTCTTCTGTATAAATTGTTCATGTAATGAATATCATTGTTGTATTAGAGTAAGATATGATTATGCTCAGAGATATTCCCGAGAAGATGAGTATTAGAAAAACATTGATAATTATCCAAACCTATTATTAGTCACTAGCAATCTCTCTCGTCTGGATTTTTTAAAGTTATTATCAAGTTGGTTATCATCCCATGCGAGAATATTGCCTTTAAAACCTATATCATTAAGATTACAACTATTAATGTTGTCATATTGAAATGATTAGTGATACTTATATTAATGGATTGCCTCCCACACACAATCACCACAAATTAATAGAAGCACTGAACAAATTAAAATCACCACAAACAATCCAATTATCAATATATAAGAATTATAGAGGTCAATGATCATATAACATGTTACCTGATTTTTGGAATGATTAGGATGGACATATATACTTGTAATCTCACACACATGTTATTATGATCAACACAAGAAAAGTAGCCATCAATGAAATTTGTGTTAGAATTTAAAATACTCATGTTGACACTATTGTTCCATAGAAGAACTAAACCACATAACTTACCTCTACTAGAGGTGGAACAATCATAAATACGGTATTTAGATATATTCCTAGACAAATTATAGAAAAATTTCTGAAAGGATAGATGTTGCAACTTAGATTCCGAGAGCATGATGATGTCAGAATGGTGAGTGCTTAATAGTTTCTTCAAAGCTCTAACTGTTTGAGGGTTTCCTAATGCTCGACAGCTCCAACTAAGTAATTTTATATCTATTGACTGGCCCTTTGAGAGGGGTATGTTGTTTATTTGTTGGTTATGGTTGTGATCATACTCGTTTGGTTTTCTATATGCTTCTTTCTTTTTCATGGTTGATTATGTCACTACCTGGTTGAGTTTTGCTTGTCATCATAATTTTTTGTGTTTCCTCTTTGTAATTGAAGTTATCGTCGGTATCGCTTTTAGTTTTAATTTTTTGCAAATTTGTGTGTATAATGGTTGATTTATCACATGCTTGTATTCTCTTCCAACTATGTGAATTTATTTTCTAACATATAATTCTCTTGGTATAATATGACATATTAATATTCATTCGCTTATGCTATTTTAGTATAATCTACCTTTAAGAAACCTATTGGCTCATTGACTTAGTTATTGTAGTTCATGTTTATGTCTTTTTAGACTAACAAATGGTTTGATGTCAAAATGTGTTACTTGAATTACAAGTTATAGCACTTGAATCAAGGCTGCAAGGTTGTGTGTTTCGAATCATATATATGCGTAAGTCGAATCATAGAGTATCATTAAAGGTGGTATTTGGATCTACCTAATTTAAGTAGAATCAAAACAAACTATGATTTGAATCATAACTTTCTTTGAGTCGAATCATGAGGTATACATGACTCGAATCACGGTCTTCTTCCCCACTTTACAACCTTTTATTCAAGTTGATTATCTCTTTGATTTGACTCATTACTTAATTATTTCATAAAAATCTTTTGTCTCGGTAAGTTGAGATAAGCAATTCCCAAAAGTGTGTGTCTACCCTCTTGCACCATTATTCATATTTATCCTTTTTGTCAATGAAAAGAGTGTATGTCACCTTAGAGAGAAAAACTCAGAAAAAAGTGTGAGGAATCACATCTTTAGAATCATTGTTGCTCTTGTGTTCTTTTTGAATACCAAGAAACCTAGGGAAAGTGAATAACATTTTATCAATCAAGTGATAGGATTAATCAATCTTAGAACAATCACCCAATAACCTAGAAACCCATTTTTGCCAAAACAAATTGTGAGAACTTAGTTTTGTTCTTCATTCACCAACACCTAAATTCCTTGTTGATACCTTATGATTAACCTCCTAGAATGTGAATCTTGTGAATGTTAGTTGTGTATGTGTGAGATTCTTCAGATATTATTCATCTTCTTCAACCTTTGTCAAAAACCATTTTTGTGGACCTTCTACTCGAAAGAAGGAGTATGAAAGGTAGATAAAAGGTACATTAGGGGATCTAATATTTTTCTTTGAAGTTATGTTTTTGTATATCAGGTGGAATAATCGTTTCTTGGACATGGATTTTAGTTGCATGTTGTTCACAAAGAGAGAAAATGTCCTTGTATTCCATTGAAGACGTTGGTAAAATCATGTAAAGGTTGTTGTAAAAATAGTTGAGATTTATCCAATGAATCCAGGCCTATGGAAATCGCTCAGACAATTATTTTTCAAATTCGAGGGAAGAATGTTGCAGAAAGGAAGCTTGTATCAGGTTATTGTGGATAGCATGATTATTGGATCAATATCATTAAGGTTCTTGTTATGCAACAATTGAGTATTTGCATTAACAAAAGGATATTGTCAATGGATTCATGAGTAGCCTAATGCAGTGTGGCTATTAGCATCCAAATTTTTGATAGTTTGTTATATTAAAATACTTGTATATTAACTCTTAAAAATAATGTAAGACTTGATTATTTTTAGCAATGGTTTCAAACCATTAAATAATAGAGTATGCATAGCGAGGCCGGTTACCAAACCATTATATATTTGTGTGTACTCTCTCTCACTCTCTCTTTAAATTTTGTTGTTTTAGCTATTCACAAAAATAGCTAAATTTGTATGTCATTCAAGTTATATCGTGCTTGTGGTGTATACTGTAAAAACATGGGTCTGTGTTGCATCAAGCCTATTAAATCATGCTTAAGTTGATTGTGTTAAATAACATGTCTAAGTTGAGATATTAAATTGCTTAAATTAAGCAACTTAAATTATCCTATTTGACTCATGTCATTGTTTGATCATTCTATTAGTGATGATATTGAAATACATTGGTTAGAACCCATAGTGATGAAATTCAGTGCTTCCATCTTTTATTGTTTTAGCTTCCTCTCACCAAACTCTAATTTTTACGTTGCAAGTTTTAAAATTGTGTTATCGGTCTATTCAACCCTCCTCTAGACCTTTTTCATACTTATATTCTCAACCAACAAGTGACCTCAGAGTTGGTCTTTTTGTTCAAGTCTAAGCGACTTCAAAAGTCGGGAATATAAAGTATTTTCGATTCTAAAATTCTAATTTTGTGGAAGCTTTAACATCAAAGTGAAAACCAATAATATTTCATTGAGATCATAATGATTGATTCATCATTGAATATTCAATGAGGAATAATGTCAAGTAATTCTTTACTAGAAATGTCACTTGATCACTAATTGACTTAAGAGATTCTCTATGTTTGATTCATCCAGAATTGAACTAACCAAGTTGTTGAGATGCATGTAGGATTAACCGGAAATCTAGCAGTATGTTTCTTATTTTATATTGATGACTAGAGACAAAATCTAATGATGTTCTATTTACATGAAAATGGTTTTGAATTATGGATAATGGGGAATTGAAATAAGAAACATCTCTATCGACCTACTCTTCCAAGGTCGTCGTGAAAGATGATAAAGATAATTTATGAATATGAACAACGTTCATTGTTTATCAACCAACTATCAAGGTTTCAAATAGCAAAGTATCGAAGCAACACTCCTAGATTGTCAAACATTTATCTAACAATGAAGTAGTTAATCATGTGCTTATTCTTCAAAATATAATCAAAGACAATTAGAACATGTTTTATGCAAACTCATATGAAGTCTTATAAAGGAGTGTCTAAAAGTGTATCTCATATGAAGTTTTATAAAAGAGTGTTTGAAAGTTTTGAATTACATTTATTAGATGTGCGTCAGGAAACATGACTCGGACATTGTTTCCCATAATTTCCATATTTTGACAAGTCTTATTTGGCTGCCGGTGAAAACGTTCTTGATGTCCTACTCATGTTTGAGTTTGTAAGAAAATATCCTCTCATTCAAAAAACTATTGCTAATGAGACCTGAGAAACCATTATGGAAAATCAAGATGTTGATAAAGATGCGTGACATCTTGTCTGACATGTTGGAGACAAAGTCTCAAATTTATAAGGAGAATGATGATGTGACCCTTGAGAATAATTTTGTGAGTAATGATGATCATCTCCAAGATGATGTCGAGGAAGATGTTAATGAAAATTTGAATGACATAGAGGTGCCTATGAACAAGAAAAGTAATGAGTTTGTTGCTAGAAAGAAGGCACAACTTGTAGCACAAAAATATGCTCAAATCAAAGGGTTTGACTTTGATGAGGCTTCTACACCTATTGCTCGGCATGAAGCCATCAAAATGTTACTAGGTTTACGTTGTAGCATTATGTTTACACTTTATCGGATGGATATGAAAAGTGTCTTCCTCAATAGGTAATTGAATATAAAAGTCAACCAAGATGTTAGTATTTATGTCACTGACAAAGATGGTAATTAAGATGTCAACCAGGATGTGCCAGACAACTTGTATGACATGTTGGTGATTGGGTTTCTAACTCAGAAGAAGGGTGAGCAAGTTTCCCATAATAATAAGTCTATTGAAGTAAATAAGCTTCACAATAACTCTTCATTTGTTTCTTTTCATTTTGAAGAAAGTACAATCAAATGAAATGTTGGTTAGAATAGGATAGTGGCTTTTGATAAGTACTCTATGTTAAAAGCACTTAAGTATAATGAAATTGTAGAGCTTCCTAGTGATGCTTAATTGTTGAAGATAATGCTAAACATTATAGCTTATTATCCTAAGTTGATGAAGGAATTATGATTAAGAATGACAGTATTCCACATGGGTTGCTGAATTTCACCTACAAGTTGTTTCTTGGGAAAGATGTCCTAGACATTAGTCTTTTCAATGTTCCAGTTATTGATGAATCTAATTTTGATAATATGTTAAGTCTGCAATCAGAAGTAAACTACTGTTGCATCACTAGTTTTTTTGTACCATATTGGAACTCATGCTACCTTAGAATATTAAAAATATTATCTTTGTCAATTAGTTAAACATGTTGAGTCCCCACAGTTGCACCCAAATAAGAATTTTATCAAATTGCATATCTTGAGAAATAAAGTCTTGTGTCCATGGTTTAACTCATTACCACACATTCTTGAAAATCTATAGATTTTATTTTAGGATCCTCTCATCCTAAATTGGAATTACCACACATTCTTGAAAATCTATAAATTTTATTTTAGGACCCTCTTATGAATTACCACATATTCTTGAAAATCTATAGATTTTATTTTAGGACCCTCTTATCCTAAATTGGATTTTCTATAGAAATGTGAAATAGCCCCAATTTCAATTCAAATATTTTAATCCCTTTAGGATACTAGCTAATATAGTCGTTAAGGAATTTTTTTGTGAATAGGTTTTTCATATGTGAATCTTTCAATAGTGACATTTTGGTTTTATTTGGATTCTTCATTAATGACGTTGTCATCCCACACAAAAGTCACAAAAGTAGGAGTGTTCGCGGTTCGGTTTGGATGAGTTTTGAAACAAAATAGCATATAATCCAGAGATAAATTTATTTGCGGTTTTGATCAATTTTGGATGATTGACTAAAAAAATCCGATTGACTAAAAAAATCTGAACCAAACTTAAACAAGAATTTTTTATATTTACGTCGTTCTTTGATCTTTCATCACGAAAACTGAGCCAAAACCAAAGGAAGAAAAAAGAGGAAGAGCAAAACACTACAGAAAGAAGAACTCAACGATCGAGAAAGAAAGACAAGAATGAACCAGGTAAAGAAACCTTGATGAACTAAAGAGAAGACTAACAGAGAAAAGAACTAAAACTTAGAGTCATGCATTTCAATCATAAAGAAAATAACTAACTATACATTATCTATTAATATATTATATAAAATAATGTATTTTTATGAAATAATACATTGTCTTTAATTTCACATGTATTAAATATCATGCATGTTAAATGAAAATCTATATTATATAAGTTAGATGTACAAATAATTGTAAATTGTAATAACTATTACGTCTATTTAGGTATTATGTATCAAATATTTTTTATATTCTCATAAGAAAAGTTACATCTTTAAAATTAGATAAAAAAGATTATCAATATTAATTATTTTTTAGTCTTTCATTTATCTCCATCTATTCTTTTGTGTTTTCACTTCTTTTTTATGTTAAATGTCAATTTACATTATTCTTAATGATGTTTTTCTAAAAAAAAGTGATTTTTAATCTAGCATAAGTATTTCTTTTATTTGTTAATTACTTTAAATTTAGTTAAAATAATTTTCAATCAAGCTAATTATATTTTTTTATTATAATTTTATCTAGCATAAATATATCTGCTTTGATTATAATACCAAATATTTAATTTATTTATTAATATTAATATCAAATTATTTTTTAACAAAATATTTACTTTTAATTTTTATTTTAGCATAATTTCAATAAATTTGTATTTGTCTCTGTTTTTCAGTTATTTTATCTATTATGGTTATTTGCTCCTTTATAATATTGAGTTGAATGCAATTTTTTATCTCCTATATATTGTATACTTTATCTCTTTAAAAACAATTAATGATTACGTTTTTTTTTTTTGGCTATTCATCATATTTGATTGTACAAATTAGTTATGCAACACGTTGAGTATGTATGATTGATTAATTAATCAAAAGGTCTTCTTTTAATTCAATAAATTCTTTTATATATATATATATATATATATATATATATATATATATATATATATATATATATATATATATATATATATATATATATATATATATATATATATATATATATTTATTTATTTATTTATTTATTTATTTATTTATTTATATATATATTATTATTATTATTATTCTAATCATTTTATAAACTTCAAATTCTATCTCTATTAAATAAAAAGTCTGCATTATTTAGCCAACTATTATCTTTATCATTTCCATACTTTATGTTTTAAAGTATAAAACTTATATTGATTTGTTATAAGAATAATACTTAATTTATAGACATATTTTTCACACTTCAATTTGTTATGTTTGATTATATTCAATTAACATTCAAATTTGCAATCTCTAAAATTATATAATAATTAACATATTATTTTTTTTATAGCACATGTCTTTCAAAAAAATTAAAAGAAATTATATTGGAAAGTAGAATTCTAACTTTAATCTTATAATATTTCTTTAAATTTACTGTAAATTTAATTTTAACTTAACATAGACTTTATTAATATATAAAAATATGTGTAGTACTTGACTCCGCAAATTTTTTGGTCAAAACCAACGGCATCAAACTTCATGTAATGTTTGAAACTTTAGACAATACATCTTGTTTTGATTCTATGAGTATTATAAGTTTCAAAATATTCAGAGAGAAAACTCATTTTTAATTGAATCTCATGGATCACCAATCAACTCCTTTATCCAATAATGTCTACCATATACATGAACTTTTACATTAGCACCTTGAGAATCAGCTTCAAAGACTTTTAACTGAATGCATATAGTTTTTTTTTTCAAATGTATAAAAACAAAACTAAAAAATAAATAATTATTAATTTTGAAAGTGACATTAGTAAGACAAAAGTTTGTTTTTCTAATTGATGTATTAATGTTAAATTATGTTCAAAATTTCAAAATAAAAGACATTATGGAATGTAATGTATAATACATATTATTATAAAATAAGAAAAATTAATTAATATAAATTATTCAAGTTATTGTAAGCCTATATTAATCTTAATTAACTAAAACCCAAAATTTTAATTTTGAATATAATAGAACTTTATTTATATATATATATATATATATATATATATATATATATATATATATATATATATATATATATCAAAGTCATTCAAAAAAACTGAGAATCGTATGTTGTTATCGACTCAGATAAAGAGATTCTCAAATCATGTAGAGAATGTACAAAGATTTATGTGTGCCAATCATCTTCCACATCCTTCACAATAGTATAGGAAATTGAAAAAAAATGGTATCATTTTGTAATTTCCAAATCGATCAAATAGATATTGTTGTTCCTATAGCTCGCATGCAACTATATAGATTACATGGCTCTTACAATTGTTAGAATTAACTCAAAATCTATGAGAATTCCGACCATTTCTTTATGAATAAGAAAGGTTCTTGTGGAACAATTAGCAAAGAAAGAAGAAATATGAAATAGAAAAGAATTTGGGTTCTAAGAGAACTTGGAGAGAAAGTTTTGCTACCCACAAATTGTGTGATTTCTTCTATTGATTCACTCTGCAAGTTGCAGAACTGTGAATTACAATGTGTTGTGATTTAAGTTTTCTTACATCCCAAACAAAAGCTTAAAACTATAAAAGCCCAAAAACTAACTATTTTGGAACTAAATCAAATCTAAATAGAATCTAAATCAAATATGTGTGAAACAACAGTTTCGACACACCCTTCCTTCTGTCGAGCAACCTGCTTCGACACAAGGAAATATAGTTTCAACACACCACTTAATTCATTGTGTCTAAGCTATCTACATTCATCATAGACCTTAGCTTCTTAAACACTTCAACATGCATTCTCTTTGTCATGATATCTGCAATCTGATTTTCATTTCTGCAGTGTTCCAAGTTCATCTTCCCGCCTGCTACCTGCTTTCTAAGATAATGGGACCTTATTTCGATGTGCTTGCTTCGACCATGCGCTATCGGATTCTTCGCCAGATTGATAGCTGCCTTGTTGTCGATCTTCGTGGTGATTGCTCCATGATTCTTTGATGTAATCTCTCCGACCAGATTTACCATCCATGTTGCTTGACATACACAAAGAGAAACAACTATGTACTCTGCTTCGCATGATGACAATGCCACTATTGGTTCCTTTCTCGAACTCCAAGCAATCGGTGCACCACCTAACATAAACACATATCCAGCTATGGATTTTCAATCCTCAACATCAGTGCACCAACTTGAATCATTGTATCCCACTATCTTACATTTGTTTCCTTTGCCAACTGCTTGAAACAAAATGCCATAGTCGAGAGTTCCTCTCATATACCTTAGTATCCTCTTTGTTGCTGCTAGGTGTGATAACTTTGACTTCTGCATGAATCTACTCATCATACCAACACTGTATGCTAAGTCATGCCTTATGTGACAAAGGTATTGAAGTGACCCAATAAGTTTTTTGTATTGGGTTGGGTCGACATCATCTTCATCTCAATCTTTCGATAGTTGCAATTTGGGCTCAGCTGGAGTCGAAGTTAGGTTGCAATCTTGCATCTCAAATCTTTTAAGTATTTTGTTTGTATATCTTCTTTGTAGCATCATCAAACCTCTACCACTCTTGAAGAATTTGATGCCAATGAAATATGAGAGATTTCCCAAGTCTGATATTTCAAACTCCTCACTTAGGTCATGTTTGAAATCTTCGATCTCCTTATTGCAACTTCATGTTATCAATAGGTCATCGACATAGAGACATAGTATAAGCAATTCGTCATTGCTTCTTCTTACATTTATTTCATGCTCAGTTGTGCACTTCATAAATTCCTTTTCTCTTAGAAAACTATCAATCTTCTTATTCCAAGCTCTTAGTGCTTGCTTAAGTCCGTACAGGGCTTTGTGCATCCTGTACACCTTTCTTTCTTCACCTTGTTTCATAAACTCAACTAGTTGTGCAACATAAACTTCTTCGTCTAAGGGGCCATTGAGGAATGCATATTTCACGTCCATCTGACACGTGTGTCAATTGTTCATATTCGTTAGACCAACAACCAACCTGATTGTTTCGATCCTAGCAACCGGTGCAAAGACTTCGTCGAAGTCAATTCCTTCCTTTTGGAGAAATCCTTTTGCCACAAGTCTTACCTTGTGTCGAGTCACTTCCCCTCTTGGATTCTGCTTCACCTTGTATACCCACTTCACATTAATTTACTTCTTGAATTGAGGCAATTCGACAAGTGACCAAGTGTTGTTGACTTCGATAGACATCATCTCCTCATGCATTGCTTTCACCCACTTCGAATCTTCCAATGCCTCAACTATATTGACAGGTTTGACATCTGCATAGAAAACATAATGTACCGCTCACCTTCTTCATCGACCACATCATCTGATGTAATCATACATTCTTGCGACCTTGCAGGCATATTTCTTGTTCGTTGAGGTCTGCTTGGGCCTTCTTCACCTCTAACATGTTCTCGTCGAACATCTCTTTCTACTTCACTAGATGCTTTTTCACATAAGATTCCAACTTAATATTTCTTGATATATCCAGTCCAATCTCATTCTTTAAGCTCATCTATGATCACGTCCCTGTTGATCACAACCTGCTTATTTACTGGGTCGAACAACTTGTAACCTTTAGTCGAATGATATGCTATCAGAATCATTTGACTAGACTTGTCATCAAGATTCCCTCTCAACTGATTTGGAACATGTTTATGTGCTATAGATCCAAATACCTGCAGATGGCTCAAGTTAGGCTTGACATCAGACCAACGCTCTTTTGGCATAACTCCTTCTAGCTTCTTCGTCGGATAACTGTTCAAAATATATGTTGCGGTCGACACAACTTCTCCCCATAGTTCTTTGGCTAGATGCTTGCCATTCAACATATTTCTCACCATATTCATGATGGTTTGATTCTTTCTTACTGCAATTCCATTCTGTTGTGGAGTGTAGGGTGACACCACCTCATGCACAATCCCTTCTTTTACACACAATGCATCGAAATCTTTCGACACATACTCTACACCACCACCAGTCCTCAAAATCTTAAGCTTTCAACCACTTTATCTTTCGACCATAAATTTAAACTTGGAAAATACCTTGATCACTTCACTTTTCTTCTTGATCAGGTAAGTCCATAATTTTCGACTAAAATCATCTAGAAAAATGACAAATTATTTGTTACCTCCAATCGAATCTACCTGGATAGGACCATATACCTCAGAGTATATGACTTCAAGAATTTCCTTCAACCTGTTTCCTGCATCCTTGCTGAAGTTATTATTGTGTTGTTTCGATTGAACACATTCTTTATAGACTTTGTTTGGATTTCGATTTTGGAAATCCTAAAACCATATTTCTTCTCTTCAAATCTCTAATGTATTTGAGATTGAGATGACCAAGTCTATAGTTCCATAACTAATCATATTTGTTGGATGCACTTGCAAGGCACTTATGCTTCATCACATTTAGTTCGATCTTGAAGGTTCTATTCTGAGACATTGGAGCCTTCAAGATCAACCTACCACCTGCGTAGACGACTCTCATCACCTTGTCTTCGACCGTCACCTTGTAGTTCTTTTCAACCAACTTCCCTATACTGAGCAAATTGCTCTTCACGCCTGGTATGTACAAAACATTGGAAATTAATGACCTCTTGCTATGCTTCCTCTTAATCAGAACATCACCAATACCTTCAACTGCTAGAATATTGTCATTTGAGAATTTCACTGTGTTCTTCCTTGAGGGCTTCATGTTGAAAAACCAATATTTCATACCATTCATGTGTGATTAGCATCCTAAATCCAAGTACCACTGATCTTGGAATCTCTCTTCATATCTTGTTGTAACCATCAACAACATTTCTTCTTCTTCATGCTTTGCCAGATTAGTGTAATACCCCTTATTTAATTAAATGCTCTGGATAATATTAATTAAGTTTAATAGGGTTTCAGTGTACTCTGAGAGCTTTCAGTTAAAGTAATTAGAGCAACCGACGAACTTAAATTAATTAATTAAGTATTATCTAACACAAAGGCTTTATTAAATATTCGACTCAGAGACATTTTTGGATACTCTCAAATTGGACCAGTTAGTGTTACTAACTAATGAATGGTATTTATTTTATTAAAAGAGAAAAGAAGGGTTTATAAGAAGGAAAGAGAAAGAAAGTTGGTAAGAGAAAGTAAAAGAGAAAGAAGGAAAAAGGAAAGAAAGAAAGAAAGAAAGAAAGAAAGGGGGAAGAGAAGAAGAGGAAGTAAACCTAAGAAGATGGAAAGCTTGGATCTTCACCATTTCTTCATCAAATCTTCATCTTCACCAAACTCCTCTTCATTGGCAAGGTGAGTTCATAGTTAGAAACTTTTCTTTTGAGTTTTGGTTGAGATATTGAGTTTTAGGGTTTTGTAGAAAATCTTAGAAATTGAAAGATTAAACGGTTAAAACTCTATTAAATGAAAGTATAATGACCAATATATGATGGTATTCGTGTTTAGTGTTTGGTTCCTCTGTTTTGGTTGAGTTTGGCTTGGAAATGGGTGTTTCCCGTAAGCCTGGATTTTCTGAAAATCGCAGAGCTCGCTCAGCGAGCAGTGGAAATTCAGCAGAAAAATTGGTGATCTGGTATAGCTCGCTCAGCGAGCAGGAGTTCTCTCAGCGAGCTCATGCATGGAGTTTCTCGCTCAGCGAGCTGAGGGCTCGCTCAGCTAGACCTGGAAGTTCAGTTTCGTATTTAATTCATAACTTGTGATCCGGGTATCCGTTTTTAGTGTTCCACATATTGATTTGAAGCTAAAAACATGAACTATCATTTGATGTCGAGAAATATTATTTTGAGCCGACTTTTACCTGAATTTTCCGATTAACCGTAATTATGTTAGTTAAGAAATTATGGTATTAGTCGAATTATGGAACATGCATTAGTTATGGAAAACGTATTAAATCATGAGAATTGATTGAGAGTAGATACATGAGATTATTGTGAGAATTGTTTAATGGTGATAACTAGAATAAAATGTTAGAATTATGTAATTGAGAACTGTATAATTAAAAGCATCAAGAATGGAGAAGAGTGAGGAAATCTTACCATAAACTAATAGTGTGGCCTAGTATTGTGACTAGAAATTGTTAGATGGTATGAGTTGTGAGATGCCTAGTTTTACCTAGGCCTCCGAAATAGTCTTGTGTAAGTCTTGAGGTGGGTTATCTTTAGTCCCACGAGAAGCATCCGTAAGGACTAGAGGTGTGTATTACACATGGTATCCTCCGTAAGGTCTTGAGTAAGTCTTGAGGTGGGTATTACATTGAGTCCCACGAGAAGCATCCGTAAAGGCTTGAGGTACCGTTGGTGAGGCGGGTAGTGACTTGAGGTGGGTATTACACTGAGTCCCACGGGAAGTCTTGCCCGAGTTAAGGTTTGAGGCGGGTATATTACACTGAGTCCCACGGGAAGCATGGTAGTGGCTTGAGATGGGTATTACACTGAGTCCCGTGGGAAGCTTTGCCTGTTGAAGTCTTGAGGTGGGTTATTCTGAGTCCCACGGGAAGCATCCGTAAAGACTTGAGTGATCGTGATATCGAATCCTACGTAAGGTCTTGAGTAAGTCTTGAGGTGGGTTGTCTTTAGTCCCACGGGAAGCATCCGTAAAGGCTTGAGGTAGATGTTTCACTCGTTTAGTGGCGTGAGATTTGAATGGACTGTTTGTTCCATCTCGTACCAGATCCTTTTGAGGAGTAATGTTAAGACTTGAGTTAGGTTTGATAGAACCCTTAGATCCAAAAGAACTCTAAGATAGGGAACCCACTGAGATATTGTTATCTCACCCCACTAATGTTGTTGCTTTTCAGGTTTCTTTTGCATGTTTGATTTACAAGTGGAGCTATGCTCAAGATGTTTCAAGTGAAGCATAGTTTTAGTCTTCCACTGTGTATTTCTGTATCTTTATACAATAATGTATATTGTATCGATCTTAGTTTTTTTTTATAGATAATTTCCATGTCTTGCACCATAGGTCGTATTGTGTTTTAGTATTTATCAAGAATGTGAATTATGCTATTAGGCACTTATGATGGTGTCAGTACCAAAAATTAACACTTGTATGATATTATTCTAGATATATATTATATGGGGTGTTACAGTTGGTATAAGAGCAGGTCGTATCCTCGACCTAGCCTTGAAACATCATAAGTAAATCTTTTCTGCCTCTTAAGTGTGTCTTGTCGGCATGGTTCTTAATATCATACTATGTAGTATTGGGTCTGATCAGCCTAATGCTATGTATGTGGTAGGTGGAATCATGGTTGTGCGACCATGAGGACTCTGAAGTGTTGTTGAAACTTGTGCGGTGAGAGTGGGCTCAAGCCAAGGGATAGCAGAGGAGAGCTTTGGTCAGCTCGGTTGGAGTCTTCTTAAGAATTTTTACTTCCTGTAACGTAGGATTGCAGAGAAGTGTGTGGTTTGAGGAATCCTTTGGAATGGATAGGATCTGAAGGGTAAAGATATCTATAGGATGAATGGTCAGTGTATCAAGGAATAAGTAAAGTCGCTGGTGGATCAGTAATGGTCACTAGTATGGACAAGAGTGTTGAACAAGTTTAGTGGTGTTCGATCATTTAACCTCGGATGGGCAATCGATTAACACACGACTTTTATGGAGAACTTTAGAGAGTCGTACCTTCCAAACTGTAAGTCCGTCTTGGCTCTATTCGAGGTATCAGATAGCAAAGTGTTGATCTTCTAGGAAACATTTTGGCATTGGATTATGTGTGGACATGAGTTAAACAATTGGTCAATTTAGTATCGTCGAATTCTTAACCTCAAGTGTTATGGAAACCCGCAAGTGTTCTAAGGATAATTTGCGTTTGGTATTGGTGGCCGGCTATTGTAAGTTTTGTGGCGTTACTACATCTTATTAATGGAGACCTTGTGCTGACAGAAATCTCGAGTGAATGGAAATTTTGTAAAGAGAATTGATATGGAACATAGTAACCATGGTCAGATTGGTTAAGCTTAATTGGATAAATTGTTTTAAGTATAAATTGGGTTTGAAATTGTATCGGTTATGATTGCAGCAGTACAACCCCGATATCTCTGTCGTTGGAGAGTGTAGACCAATGTTATGATCTTGTAGTTGACAAGTGAATTGTTCTATCGTTGCATGTTTGCAATTTCTTATTCTATTGGTTGGTGAGAGATCCGATGGATGAGTGTTTTCTCCGTAGACTATCAACTGCTTAGTATTGTTTAAGATTTCGTGGTATCTCCGTTGTTAGGCTTTGAAAGGTCAACTGAAATTTGTAAAGGAAGTCATTTAACAACTTTTGATATGGCGTTAGTGATTGGAGGATCTTAATAGGAGCTTTTGTTGGGAAATTGTAAGAAAATAAGATCTCACCAAGATATTCTGTGAAACCTTGTCGAGTGTTGTATGTTCCAGAATCAAGCCGGAGTGTTATGTCTTGTGTTGTAAACCAATGGAAGGTCTTAGCATGGTATGTTTCTTCGACGGAAAGAGGAGACTGAGTGATTAAGTATGAAGCAACAGATAAATTGCGGAATGGCAAGTTGGGAATAACCTAATGTTGGAAACGAATGTATGAGTAAGGACGTGAGTTTTGACTTGTTATGAAACGAGGACTTTGAGCCGCAGACTCAAATTGGGATTTAATCATGTTGGAATATGTAAGAGAATTAAGGATAAGTGTGGATCTAAGACAATGTCGTAAACTGTCGTTGATGATGAGTAAAGGAAATTCGAGGACGAATTTCAATTTAAGGGGGAAGGATGTAATACCTTGTATTTAATTAAGTGCTCTGAATAATATTAATTAAGTTTAATAGGGTCCCGGTGTACTCTGAGAGCTTTCAGTTAAAGTAATTAGAGCAATCGACGAACTTAAATTAATTAATTAAGTATTATCTGACACAAAGGTTTTATAAAATATTCGACTCAGAGACATTTTTGGATACTCTCAAATTGGACCAGTTAGTGTTACTAACTAATGAATGGTATTTATTTTATAAAAAGATAAAATAAGGGTTTATAAGAAGGAAAGAGAAAGAAAGTTGGTAAGAGAAAGAAAAAGAGAAAGAAGGAAAAAGGAAAAGGGAAAGAAAGAAAGAAAGAAAGAAAGAAAGGGGGAAGAGAAGAAGAGGAAGTAAACCTAAGAAGAGGGAAAGCTTGGATCTTCACCATTTCTTCATCAAATCTTCATCTTCACCAAAATCCTCTTCATTTTCAAGGTGGGTTCATAGTTAGAAACTTTTCTTTTGAGTTTTGGTTGACATATTGAGTTTTAGGGTTTTGTAGAAAAATCTTAGAAATTGAAAGATTAAACGGTTAAAACTCGATTAAATGAAAGTATAATGACCAATATATGATGGTATTCATGTTTAGTGTTTGGTTCCTCTGTTTTGGTGATGTTTTGGTTGAGTTTGGCTTGGAAATGGGTGTTTCCCGTAAGCCTGAATTTTCTGGAAATCGTAGAGCTCGCTCAGCGAGCAATGGAAATTTTGCAGAAAAATTGGTGATCTGGTATAGCTCGCTCAGCGAGCAGGAGTTCGCTGAGTGAGCTCATGCAGGGAGTTTCTCGCTCAGCTAGACCTGGAAGTTAAGTTTCGTATTTAATTCATAACTTGTGATCCGGGTATCCGTTTTTAGTGTTCCACATATCGATTCAAAGCTAAAAACATGAACTATCATTTGATGTAGAGAAATATTATTTTGAGCCGACTTTTACCCAACTTTTCCGATTAACCGTAATTATGTTAGTTAAGGAATTATGATATTAGTTGAATTATGGAACATGCGTTAGTTATGGAAAACGTATTAAATCATGAGAATTGATTGAGTGTAGATACATGAGATTATTGTGAGAATTGTTTAATGGTGATAACTAGACTAAAATGTTAGAATTATGTAATTGAGAACTGTATAATTAAAAGCATCAAGAATGGAGAAAAGCGAGGGAATCTTACCATAAACTAATAGTGTGGCCTAGTATTGTGACTAGAAATTGTTAGATGGTATAAGTTGTGAGATTCCTAGTTTTACCTAGGTTGTTGCGAATCGTTAACGTGTTATACACTAGGCCTCCAAAATAGTCTTGTGTAAGTCTTGAGGTGGGTTATATTTAGTCCCACGAGGAGCATCTGTAAGGACTAGAGGTGTGTATTACACATGGTATCCTTCATAAGGTCTTGAGTAAGTCTTGAGGTGGGTATTACTTTGAGTCCCACGGGAAGCATCCATAAAGGCTTGAGGTACCGTTGGTGAGGCGGGTAGTGACTTGAGGTGGATATTACACTGAGTCCCACGGGAAGTCTTGCCCGAGTTAAGGCTTGAGGTGGATATTACACTGAGTCCCACGGAAAGCATGGTAGTGGCTTGAGATGGGTATTACACTGAGTCCCATGGGAAGCCTTTCCCATTGAAGTCTTAAGTAAGTCTTGAGGTGGGTTATTCTGAGTCCCACGGGAAGCATCCGTAAAGACTTGAGTGAGCGTGATATCGAATCCTCCGTAAGGTCTTGAGTAAGTCTTGAGGTGGGTTGTCTTTAGTCCCACGGGAAGCATCCGTAAAGGCTTGAGGTAGATGTTTCACTCGTTTAGTGGCGTGAGATTTGAATGGACCGTTTGTTCCATCTAGTACCGGATCCTTTTGAGAAGTAATGTTAAGACTTGAGTTAGGTTTGATAGAACCCTTAGAGCCAAGAGAATTCTAAGATAGGGAACCCACTGAGATGTTGTTATCTCACCCAACTATTGTTGTTGCTTTTCAGGTTTCCTTTGCAGGTTTGATTTACAAGTGGAGTTATGCTCAAGATGTTTCAAGTGAAGCATAGTTTTAGTCTTCCTCTATGTATTTTTGTATCTTTGTATAATAATGGATATTGTATCGATCTTAGTATTTTTGTTTTAGTATAATTTCCATGTCTTGCACCATAGTTTGTATTGTGTTTTAGTATTGGTCAAGAATGTGAATTATGCTATTAGGCACTTATGATGGTGTCAGTACCAAAAATTAACACTTGTATGATATTATTCTAGATATAATTATATGGGGTGTTATAATTAGCATCAGAATCTTGATTCTTTTGCTTTTCTGGACAACCACTAAAATAGTGACCATACTTCTGACAATTGAAACACTGAATATGACTCTTGTCTGGCTTTCGACCACCACCTCTTCTTCTACCTGCAACACCACCTCTTTGGTTGCCTTGGTTCCAGGGTTTTCTTTGATTCGACAAGCCTCCTTCTTTCTGACTTTGACTAGTCAAATTGTTGTAGCCTCTTTTTCCTTTATCGTCGAACATGTTTTCTTTGCCTTTCTTATCTTTTGCTGATTGAGCCTCCAGAGCCACATCACTCTTCAACTTTCATGCTGCTCTTTCAACCATTCTTTGTTCATGAGATTCAAGTATCCCTTGAAGCTCTTCTTTAGTCACATTCGACAAATATTTCAATTCTTCTATGACTACTACCACATGGTCGATCTTTGGAGCCAACTGTCTTAAAATCTTTGAGACAATTGCTTTCATCATCAACACTTCTCCACATACTTTGATTTAATTCACAATTTTCGTAACTCTTATAAAGAAATCGATCATGCTTTCATTGTCTTCCATCTGAAGCAATTCATAAGTCCTTTTGTGAGTTTGTAACCTCATCTCTTTCACCTTCTCTGCACCTCCAAAAGAATTTTCAAGAATCTCTCATGCTTCTTTTGCAGACTCTACATCACTAACATTTTCAAAATATGGATCAACACATTGATGGATTATAAAGAAAGCTTTATAATCTTTCTTCTTCAATTCTTTGTGCGCAACCTTTTTCGCTTTCGTTGCGTTCTCTACAAGCGTTGTTACTCCTTCCTTCACAAGATCCTATAAATCTTGATAACAAAAAACAAATTTAATCTGCTTGCATCAATTCTCATAGTTATCTTTCTTGAGAATCGGAAGACTAGCTAGAAAATGCTCATTCGTACGATTCATCGCCATTGCGATTTGCGATTTCTTACCCTTGAATCTCTCAACCGGAGCTCTAGATACCAGATGTTGGAATTAACTCAAAGCCTATGAGAATTCCGAACCTTTCTTTATGAACAAGAAAGGTTCTTGCAGAACAATTAACAAAGAAAGAAGAAATATGAAGTAGAAAAGAATTAGGATTTTAAGATAATTTGGAAAGAAAATTATGGTACCCGCAAACTGTAGAATTTCTTCTATTGATTCACTCTGCAAGCTACAAAACTGTGAATTACAATTTGTTGTAATTCTTACAAAATATAAAGGTTCCTCCCTATTTATAGAATTAGGTTTTCTTACATCCCAAGCAAAAGCCCAAAACTATAAAATCCCAAAAAATACCTATTTTGGAACTAAATTAAATTTATATCAAATTTGTGTGAAACAATTGTTTCGACACACCCTTCCTTCTGCCGAGCAACATGTTTCGACACACCCTTCCTTCTGCCGAGCAACATGTTTCGACACAAGGAATTATAGTTTCAACAACAATATCATGTAGGTCTTGTACTAAGGCACTTTGTACAATTTTATATCTTATTGAAATTTATCATCCTCTTTTTTTTTTACCTCTCATTTTTCTTGTATCGAAATTCTAAAGAATGTAAATGAATCTCTTAAAAGTCCAAAGTGAAAAGAAGTTGTTCTTGACGAGATAAAAGTTGTTGAAAAGAATAAAACTAAAATTGCCATGACTCTATCTGAATGAAAAGAACGGTTGTGTATAAGTTAGTATTGACACTAAAATACAACTCTGATGGATTCATCGAAAGATACAAAACTCGATTAGCTGTCAAAAGATTTACTCGAACATATATAAAATATGAGAAAACAAATCGAAACAAGAATAAAATCAATGGTTATTCTAAAATAAATAAAAATTTACTACAAAATCATCCTTGGGATGAAGCAAAGAAAATATTTGAAGGAGTCCTAACTTGGAAATGAAATGCTTATGAATAAAGGAACCATAATCAAGTAGTAAAAGACATCATGACTCATCTCAGCCAAGAATGTAAACCGAATAAATGTCATCAATTCTTTTCTTTTTTACTTTAATTTTTATATAGAAATGTTAATTTATTATAATAAGTAATTGTTGAAAATGGAAAATTAACATGTGAAAGGAAGAGTAGAATAGACCAATGTTAAGAGAGAGAATATTTATTATATTAATAAGTAACATTGAGAGACAAAGATAACATTTATTAAATTATTATAATGGATCTTATGAAAACCAACATATGAGAGAGAAAACTAATATTCGCTAACCATGTTTTCTGGGAGGCAAACTGTTGTGCTGACGTTTTGGCTAGGAATGGTCTATCTCCCTCTCATGGAAATTGTATGCTCAATTGGTGTTCTACTTTTGTGGCTCCCCTTTTAGATAAGGATTTGACCGATGTGACCACTCATAGGCTTGTGCTTGTTTAGTTTCTTCTTTTCTTTGGGCTTTGGTCCTCCTTATCACCCAAATAAAGGGTGATATTCCGACGTCACATTGAGAAAGTGTGCAAAGATGTTTATTGGGTGCAATTTGTACTATTTCAGGGGGTGCAAATTGATCACTATTAAGAAAACTGAACTAAAATTTCAAATTTGAGGGGGTGCAGCTGAACCCCATGAACCACACATGTAGGTTATGTATTATGCATCTTTTATATAATTTTACATCTTTTTGAAACTCGTCATCCTCTTTATTACTTTTATCTCTCTTTTATCTATTATCGAGATTTCAAAGAATGTAGAGAAAGCGCTAGAAGATCCAAAGTGAAATGAAGTTGTTTTTTAGGAGATTAAAGTTATTGAAAAGAATGAAACGTGGATTTTCATGAATTCATCTAGATGGAAAATTATTGTTTGGTGTAAGTGAATGTTTACAATAAACTATAACTCTGATGGATCTATCAAAAGAAACAAAGCATAATTGGTTGCCATAAGATTTACTCAAACCAATTATATAGTGAAATTATGTTCCTTAGGGGAGAAATGTCGAATGTGATATCTTGTATAACTGGTTCGACAAGTTATACCAAAATCACCACAACTAATATAGATTCAATTGTATAAGATGATGAAGCATAAAAGGAATAAAAAACACAATAGTTGGTAACTCAGTTCGATGCAACAACACCTATGTCTTGAGGGTTGACTTCCAACCCAATAAAAGAAATCCACTATTAGTAGTTTAGTACAATTAGTCTAACAAGAAACAACAAGCCCTATGTTGTTTAATGTCTATTCTTAACACTACCCAATGACTTTCTATTTAGGTCTCTCCCTAAATATGAGAAATTCTCACAATTTCTCTTAATCACTAAACCCTGGTGATTGGTTTTTAACTAATACAAAGATCAATACAACTCAACCAGAAAAACCTACAACCATGCTAAGTTACTAAACATAGTGTGGTGTATATACAACGATAACAAAGACTCAAATAAACCTTAGCACTCTAGCATATTCAATGTATTGATTTCTTTACAATTTAGTTTTTGAGATCCTTATATATAAGAAGTATTATGGGGTTTTCTCCTTGGATATTTTATTTAATTTTGTCCAAAATCTTTGTACAGTCTGTTGGTTAAGATTGGCTCCATAAATATCTCCAGCAGAAAGATATGATTTGGTTTGTTTCAAATTCAAATTTAAATCACATTTAAATATGATTTGATATTCATAGATGTCCAACAACTCATATAATCATATTGATAAATAAAAGACATAAAACTAACTGAATCTTCAATAGAAAATACATCCCAAAAAGCATCAACCTAGCTTGTTGAGCAAGGCTTATATGTCATACTCACATGCTGTGAGATCGCGTCCAACATGTGTCTCTTATGCACCAGAAAAATATCTTGAAGTAGATTGGCACACTTGAACACTTATCCATGTCGTTGTTTTGAAAAATGTAGCCAATCCAAAAGGAACAACAATCCCCCATTTGGCTAATTGTGGCAAAACAACTCTTCAAGATGGATAACACTCATTCAATCAGAACAAGTGACATTCAGTAGAAAACTATTAGGGCATACAATTTCATTAACATCAACATTCATCAGAGTTGTAGCACAATAGCAGAAAATCATTAACATTCATCACAAATGCATGCCACACAAAATAATGCTCACAAATCAATCAAACGGACATGCAATCATTAACAATTTAGTCATGCATGACACTCACTCAACTCATAGTTAGTAGCATACAATCCTACCAACTTACAATAATCAGCATGCAATCATTCTCATGTTTAGTCATGCATAAAACAAATAGTTAGTAGTTAATATCAGAATATGCAAAATACTACTAACACAAAAGCTCACTCCAAAAGGGCCAGATGTCTTGCCCGATGCTACAACATGTGAGCATATCATTAGTACTTACCCAAATGGTAAGTACTAAACAAATACATTTTCGTCAGCAATACCATAATATTCCCCCTTTCTGCCATAATTTGGAAAAGGGTTAGTACATCAAAATAGCACTCCAAAGGACAGTCATGCATAAGTTAGTATGTTAGCACATACACAACCAAAACATGAGTAGACAACCATAAAAACATCCAGAGATGCACAAGCATTATATTTGTTAATTGTACATAGTCTAACAAGGATATAAAACCTTTACAAACGCAGAACAAAAACAAACAAAAAAGGGCCAAGACTAAGAAAAATAGAGAAGGTCCTCCAGTCTTCATGCCTAATTAAATCCACGAAATTATTCCAGTCTTCATCTGACTAAGAATCACTTGTGTCCATCATCTTTTCAACATCATCTTCTATCTTTCTTATCTTCCTGGGATTCAATTTTATGATCATTATCTTATGTTCCACCCGAAGGTTCAACAACGATGATTTTATTCCTAACATCTTTAACTTCCTTTGCTTTATTTAACCAAGACTCTAACATATCAACAACATATTTAGGAACCTCAATTTCTTTGTCAGGTACGCTCCAACTAGACAAATCATCATAATTTTGATTCATGTTGTGAGGAAGATCTTGAATGATCTGAGAGTAGGATAAGGGAAAATGCCCATTTTCTTGCTTGTAATGATAACCCAGTTATATCACACTTGAGATAAAAGAATCTTCATTTTTTTCATGCCAACTTGGTCTTAGGGGGGAGAAACACCTTTTCTCTTTTGGCATAACTCCCTATAATTGAATTCTATAGACCCTTACAAATGCAAATACCAATGGCACACCTTAGTTCTTCAAATTGATTTACATTCAAATCTTTATAGAAAATGTCCCAATTCAATGTCTCGACATCTTGTCCCGCATTATACTTCTTTAACATTTGCTTTATTTAGATCAATTGCTTACCACTTCTCCTTGCAAGAGTGTATTCATCTTTATCAGAAGATAAGGTTACATTGATTTTCTCCTTGTTGGCCCAAGATATTATGTTGTTTACAAGAGGGAAGTATACATCATGTGTACTCTTCATATCATCTACATTATCACTAGTGTAACTTATCATGAGTTTCTCCTTGGTTATCACACAGACGTCCTCTGATAGTTGTACCACTTTTTCAAATGACAAAATTTCTTTTGATAGCTTCCTTTCAAGGCTTATCCTTATGTGATACAAACACACCCCCTTTAACATTATGTCCTCGTTATTTGTGAGAAACTCTTTGTTAAACACAATAACCAAGGCATTCACTTCAACATCTGACTCTGATTTTATCATTATGGTTTCTTCATAGTTACCATGAACAACTTACTCATCCTTCCTCTGAGTTAGGAACTCAGTTACCACTATGTTCCTCAAGATGTCTGGAACATCTTGGAAAACATATTCCTTATCATTTATGATGTCATCTTTGTGCATTTGGTTACTCCACGAGAGTTGAGTGCAACTTCTTCCAGCATGCAAACCTTGAAAATCAAGAAGGTAGCCAACAACTTCTATCATGCTTAGCTCAGTCGAAGTTTGTTGAACAAACTACATTGTCATCCTTCCCAACATAATGTTTATCATCAGATCCTCACATTTTATCATGTTGACACCCTTCATATTGTTGATATTAGTATGAGCATCCAAACTGACATCCACATTCAAGTCCTTATTGAAAAAGACATTTTTCACATCTATCTGATTAAGTTTGACCTTCATAATGCATGAAAGTCTTGGTATCAACCTAATGGATCCAAGATAGGAAAAATGATCATAGACACTTCCATCTTTACTAGCAAATAACATAGGATTTCTTGATTTGATTGTAGCAACTAGATCAACATCAAGTTCCATGATATCAACATTCTCTTCATTATGGGCACACATATCCTTTATAGATTATGTGCTTGTGGAAATCAATCTATACTCCTTGATTTCATTCTCACTTATAATTCCCTCGCCCAGTGTTTGCACATCTTCTAACGAATGATCATGGTTATCAATATCACTAGCATTAGCTACAGTTGCATCAACCTTAACATCTTCAAGGATATGATTATCACTCTTCTTATAGAGTTGAGACTTTGTCAACATGTCAGACATGATGTCTGACACATCTTTATCACCATCCGGACTACTCCAATTTGTTTCATGGGAATATTCACCATAAGATATTAGAATATCATGATGATTTCTCATAGGCCCATACATGAGTGGAACATTACTCATATTTCCACCACCAGCTAGATCAGACTTAACAACAAGAGAAATGTTGTGGAGGGAATTATCTAAATCATACATCTTGTAATCGGATTTCAATGCATCAATTACAACATTACCAAGAGAGAGAGATAATTAGGTGTTAAAAAACGGTTTTGGATGAAATGAAATGAGAAAATGGACATCTATTTATAGGCTAGAGGTTGGTTGAAAAATAATTTCCAACAAATGTCTTTTATGGCAATCTAATCAATTAGCACATATTCACAATCGATTAGAAGTTTGAAATATAATCGATTGACATTTACGGTAAAATACAATGTTAGTAGATCCATGGAAAGATACAAAATTCAGTTGGTTTCTAAATGATTTACTCAAATTTATGGCATAGATTACTCATAGCATTTTCCTCCTATTGTAAAAATTAACACGGATAAAATCTTTTATCCCTTACTACTTACTTGATGATAACATAGAGGAAGAAGTGTATATGGACTATCCTCTAGGCTTCAAAAAAAAAATTGAGTCACAAGTGTGCATATTAAAGTAGCATTTGTATGGCTTAGAACAACCCCAAGAATTTGGTTTGAAGATTTTACTTATCGAGTGAAGAAACAAGGATATACCTAAAGACAAACAAATCATACTTTGTTCATAAAATCGAGTTAAAATAAGATTATAGCGATTTTAATTGTTTATGTTGATAATATTGTTCTTACAAATGATGATGTGGCAAAAATGGTGAGATTAAAAAACATACTTAGTAAGAGAATTCGAAATCAAAGATTGGATTCACTCAATTATTTTCTTAACTTGGAAGTAACAAGATAAAAAAAAAATTGTTGATTTTTCAGAAAAAATATGTTCTTGATCTCATACAAGATACATATATGAGTGGTTGTAAGATTGTTGGCACTCCCACTCCCATGAACCTAAATACTAAACTTTGGGAGACACCCCAATTGACACTATGAAATATCACTGGTTAGTTAAAAAAAATTGGTATATATCTATCACATATTCATCCTTGACATTGTTTTTCCAATTAGTGTTGTTAGTCAATTCATACATGTTCCGTATGAAAAACAACTTCAAATTGTATACAGAATCTTGAGATACTTGAAAAAAACCGCTTGAAAAGCAACTATTTTTCAAGACTAATAATGATAAAAGTGTGACAATATTCACTGATGCAGATTGATTGGGCAAGATCTGTTACAGTTGAAAGTCAACTTTAGCCTATTGCACATATACATATGAGGGAACCTAGTAACATAGAGAAGCAATTGCTATTAGTGTTGAAGTTGGGTTTATAGTCGTTACACAAGAAAACAAGATAGTTATAGAACTCTCATTGAAGTTAGTGACATTAAAATTGCTTTTAGCATAGCTCAGTCCTTTTCAACAAGATCAGACAAAATATAATTGCTTTTAGCATAGCTCAGTCCTTTTCAACAAGATCAGACAAAATATAACGAGATTGATCGTCATTTTATTAAAGACAAGATAGGTTCTAATATTTTCTACTTATCATTTGTTCCCTCCAATCAATAGACATATGATATTTTAACCAAAAGTTTGGCAACAACATTTAAATTTTGATTAGCAAATTAGACATGATTGATATTTATGCACCAAGTTGAAAAAATGTGTTGGAATATTACTATATTACTCCCTTTTCTTATTATTTTATTTTATTTTCCTTATCTCTCCTAAAATTAAGGATTTGACAAACTTGTCTTTTTAATTCTTGCCTCATTTCACAAACGGTTTTCCTAATTGTGAGATGACCTAAACATCAAATTGTGTCGACACTATGTTAAGTTAGGTTTTAAATACAGGAAAAGCATACACATGTAATCATTGATACAGAAAATGAGCCTGTACAGAGTGCTACAACTTGAAACCTAACCAAATAATAACCAAACTATATGCATCTATGATTGATTATCTAACAGATACAATATGGAAGCTGGAAATTTCCAGTTTTTGAGCATCACATATCTGTCAGTATCAAGGAAAGATGGCCACACTTCTAAGTATTGGGCCCTGCAAAATTGTATCCGGTTGGTGCTCATCGGGAATGCCAGACATGTGGAATGAATTTCTTTATGCTGAAATCTGTTTCAAGAAATTTGGGATTGATAAAGAAGGCTAAACCTCAGTTGTATACTACCCCACAAAGAATGATAACTTTCTAGCTATGCTACACAAAAATCTGCATGCGTTTTTTTTATGTTGAATTAATTTCTTTTACTTCCTCGTCTGAGCCCATATCACTGGGTGTCATTTGCTTCATTTTCTCAAGCTGCCTCAAGATATCCAACCTTTCTGGTGCATAAGTCGATGGTATCTGCCAAAAAGAAGATACGTCATATTCCTACAAATTAATGATTGTAGAATTGATTTATGGATAGGAGATCTAACATAAAAGCAGACAAATCAGAATGTACATACCAGAGCTGGTACATATTTCTTAATAGCAGCCAATATGGCTGCATGTCCAACAGCAGTAACCTGTAGAAAATTAATATGGCTATTTAGAACATCACACTAGACCAACAGCAGTAACCTGTGAGAATATGAAACAGTAAGAAGTTCATATGGCTTTTCATTCTTCTCTTTTCTCTTTATTTTATAACTCTAAATCACACTCAAAGACCAGAACCAGTAAGAAGTTTGTATAGCAGTAAGATGTGACGCATGTTATGCGTACATAACATATAAAAGAAATATGTTACATATTTACATATTAACCAAGTTCCCTAAAGAAAAGAAACAAAAATCTAATTCTTTAAGGGTACATTTGATAAACCTTTAAATACAAGAGAAACAAAATAACACAATGCAAATGGTCAAATTATAGCATAATTATCATGTCTATTGTTCAATGACTGGTACAGAGTACAAACAGTTTAGAGAGGTGGAGAGAATAAATGGTGGAAGATGAGGGATGAGGGAAGGGGTTGGGGGAAGGTGGGCATTGAGAATAGAAAGAACAAGTTGGGAATTTTACTCGAGACACAAAGGAGTTTTGTGGTTCAGCGGGTAACAAATTTCAAAAAATAATTAAATCTATACTTCAACCTTTGTTTTGTTTCATTTCATCTAATGACCATATTTTAAGAAAAGAGTACCATGACTGTCTAACGAAAGTTTTAGAAAAATTTACCCTCAAATTTGCTCACATGGCAAAGTACAAAAACATATTTAGCCCAACTTAAATCATTAAAACATGCAGAACTCACCGGAAGAAGCATTAGAAATCCAATTGGAATAACCGAAGCCATGTCAGTCAAGGTTCTCTTGAGTGCTTTCTTCTCTTTCTCAGTCAATTCATCTCCCATCATGGTTCTTTTAACTAAACCCACGGCGGCGGCGGTGTCAATAGCTAGAAGTTGAGTTCCTTGCCAAATATCCTGTTTGTCAAGTAGAAGCATCAGAACTCAGATGTTAGAAACAAGAAACAAGAAACAACTAGGGTTAACGATAAGGTAGGCTTTGCCAATATTATCATTGACTTTTTAGAAATACATATTACGCGAGCCAATTTCATTCGGAGAAATTGGTTAAGGGAGGAGTTGAACTGTCAGATTCATCTGATCAATGTGATGAAGCAGATTAATTCATATGCTAAACCAACATAATGTTTCCAAGACAGAAAAGTTTTAAGACTAAGCCATACTGTTCCTGTTTCCTTTAGCTTGCTAAGAGACTTTTGTAATATATCTCCTTCCTTCTGAATTTGGACCAACTGAACAACTCCAGCAACATCACTTTGTCGAGCACCATCATCCATAAGCCCCAACTTCTGTAAAGGTAATATTCAATGCTCAATCTAAAAGAAAATTCCAGGGTAACAAATAGATTATAAAAAGGTAACCAATTACAGGGAGTTAGTAGGACAAGTCAAGTTAAAAAATGCAGAGGAATACCATCAAAGTTAAATTTTAAAATTGCACATGTCCGGTAAGAAACAAAATAAGCTGATGTGTATGTATCACTCACAGATACAAAGTTATATGAAGAGAAACTGACTAGTAGATAGTTTTCGGAAAATTATCTCCAGTCTCTTACGAGTTGTCTCTCAACTTCAATTTTAAAGGAAATATGTATACTACAGGTTCAATAAGCCAGACAGGGGAAGACAGACTGGAGATATTTAATATATACCTCGTCCTCTACTAATTCATAAGCACTTTTTTGAACCCGTCCCTCAAGTTCAATTAACTCATTTCTCAGATGTTCAAAGCGATGGACATCACTGGCTTCTGGGTCCAGAATACCTTCATTTGATGTTAGACAATTCGATAATATTGTCCTTCAAAGAAGATATCAAATCCCATATTACTCATCGTTCAAAATAATACCGATTAAGTAAATTAGAACAGATAGTTTTCTGCAAACAAAGTAAAGCACAAGAAACCATCATATTGAAAGATTATTAGGTAACATTAAGAACAAACTAAATTGTATTATAAGCTCCTCTAACTGTCCGGCAGTATATAACTGATTTTGATGAAATTGCAGTCACAAAAATCTTTGTCTATTGTATGACGATTGACAAATTTAAAACACCAACTTTATTTTGGTCAAAATGTCAGGGATGAGCAAAGACTAAGGTACTATAGTTGAAAATCTGGAAATGGTCAATCTTATTTAGAGTCTCCAGCCACACCAATTGTTGCCATCCCAAAGAGACGAGAAATGAAAAATTGATAGAAAGAATCAAAAGAAAAGCATCATTTTGTCAAACAATTGACCAACATATCAGAAAGATATTTTGGGTAATTAATTTCACTCTTAACAGAACCTCTTCACAAAAAAAAATTGCTTATTCAAACAGCCAGACATTTATTTTAAACAACTACGCAGTTAACACTTAAACTTACAGAAAATACCAAATATAATTTATTTTTGTGTCAGCAATCAAATGTTCAGTTTTCCATGCACTATTCAATAATTCTGGAGTTGCTATTAGACAGCAGACAATGAAAAGAAATATCAAAGAACAAATAACAACAATAACAGAAAAACCAAATAGACAGCTAGCTATTGCCCTACTAGTACTAAATGCGGATCAGAATCATGAAATTATGGTAAAGAATATGCCAATGTATTTGAACCTGTACAAAGTCGTTTCTGAACCCCTGAGAATTGCCAATGTATCTGAAAAGAACACATATTTTATATAAACATAAATAACAATAATAATAGTAATAATAATAATAATAATAATAATAATAATAAATATCAAGTAATCGTGTTACATACTTTTTGCTTACATCCGCATTATCACTCTTTCTGCTCTTAGCTTTAAAATACTCTTGCTTTGCACCAACTGGATTGTGGGACTGACCAACATCAACCTCCTGAATGAATATAATAAAAAATGCCATTGATAACAAAATACAAAGATTCTGAAAAGGCAAATATGTGACTACTGGGATAAATACAAGTCAAGCAAGACAACGGTGAATTTCTGGGCAAAGAAATTACAAAATTTAGCATAACTCATAGTAGTAACACTTCATTATTTTGAAAAAGAAAAGTGCCAGTACACAAGTTATATTACATAAACTTTTAAATCCTATTCAGGGAAATTAAGCAAAAGCCATTGAAATGTACGATGGGAGGCTGTGAAAGTCAAAGTAATCACAACAACATTTAACTACAATGGTCTTATCCAAGGAACCGACTGATAAAGGAGGCGGAGGACATAAAGCCATACTTCTTGCAGTGAATCTGCTTTTGCTCTGAAAGATGCCTCCATGAATTCAGCTTCTTTCTTGAGCTTCTGTATTTTTTCCAGAACAGAACAGGCTGCTTTCAAATGCTCTTTTCTAGAAGTAGCACTTGATGCATACAATTCTTGAAGCAAATTCTCCAGTCTTAGCACAACTTCTTCTACATTTTGTAAAACCTGAAAAGTAAAGGCCAGAGATAATCCATAGCATTAGGACCAAGCTGAAGATATGTCAAAATAAAAGGTTCAAGGTTCATCCAATGGAGTATGAAGTAAGAATATTAAAAGAATGTTGGCACTTCATATATTCAAAATCTGAAGCAAAAAGGACAAAAAAAAATCAAATTTAGCTAATTTGACAAACTCCAAGAGATTACTAATTTGACAAACTTGTATCATTTAGTTGGAATTCAAATTTCAAGAATGAGAACTAAACCTCATCAAAAGAATCTGACACGATTGCATTTGAATGAACTGCAGATCTCTCAACTGTTTCGTTGGCACACATTTCCAATGTCTTATCTCTGCATCACATTTCACGAACCTAAGTAGTACTCCATACATTTAAGAGAAACAGTTTTTGGAATAAGCAAATATTTTATATTAAAATCGGGTATGTTTCAATACTGCGCCAGAAAATTCCGCAAATACTATTAAGACAAAAGTATAATTATCTCCACAGTTGTTGAAACATTGATACAAATAGTTCGGAAACATCTAAGCTAGCAAGTTTACTTCCTAACAAATCGGGTAATCAGGGCTGCATGCAAAACTAGTTCTTAATAACAGATTGCTTATATAGCAGCCATATAATGATTGTGTTGGAGATAAAATGCACACCATTTGGAACAACCTTTAAGTTTATTTCCTAAAGCATTTTCTAGGATCTGGCCAAGATGCAAAGAGTATATTGTTAAGAGTATACACAATATGATAACACTTTTGACACATAAGTAATAAGATTAAGCTCACTGCACTTAATAACATGCTAAACATGGAAAAATTGTTAATTGGAAATGGAACAAGTCAGCGGGGTCTTTATTCTAGGTTCATTTGAAGAGTGACTACATGCAACTTTTTTTATTAAACGATTTTCAGGGAACAATTTACCCCTCACAAAAAATGTGTATCATTAAATCTAGTAATCTAGTAAATTTCATCCGCAATGAAGTCTATTTCAAAGCAAATTCCCACATTTATTGCATTTAAAACCAGTCATGCAAAAAGCCAAAAACACACAATCCCTCACAACGGACAATCTACCCAAACTTAATTTGAACTACTTCAAGTTTCAAATTGTATGACTATGACAAATGCATATGCGACTAATTAAGAAATAGTTACTACACCAATCTCTGTCAACTGTTTTAGCACCAGTTTCAATATTTTATATCTCATGATTTTTTTCTCTTCATTTTTTCTTAAAAATATACATAGTTTATGAGCTTTAAAACTCTGGTTTTTAATGATGAGTGCCTGTAAATTGTAACAATAAGAGTGTAAAAAAACAGCATATATGCAGTGTTTTCCCTGATAGCTTACTTTAGCATCCTAACTTCCATGCACTCCAACAACTTCTTATGCCTAACATAAAAGAAGGTAATACTTGTAAGAATTTAAATAAGAAACTGGTATTTATCAAACAATAATTAAGCATTGGTGTAGTTACCCTATTGACAGATATCTAGCCGCCTTCACATTAGAAGGGCTCTCTAGCCATGTACTGTATTTTATAAAGCTCTGCATCCAATGAGAGCAAATATCTAGTGCTTGGGACACTGCTTCAGCATTTGGAGGACCTTCATGTTTACTTTTATGCATGTGAAGTTGTTTTGCAGTGTTGACGTTTCCAGGATAAAAAGGAAGCCAATCCAACTCTTCACAGACTACCTACAAAGTCAATGGGATTTTATCAGTCCACTTAACTGAATAATGGAGCACATCTGTCAGATGGAATGACATACTAACCTCCACGTACAATTGATATGAACTAATAGATGAGAGCTCAGGATAGTATACAACACTTCCTACAATGAGATGCCTATAACAAAAGGCTATATGGATCAACGATTATAGAAAATAAATCATTAAAATCAAAACAGATTCAGGAGAAAGGAATAGCATATAACAGAAACTGTACCTTATAAAATCTTCAACTTGTTCGTCAAGAGTATTGAAACCATTTGTTAAAAGAAAGGACTGTGTACTTCTTCCTAAAGCAATAAAGAACCCAAATATTGCTAAATCTTTCTCCAAAATCTGCATTACGCAAACTATAAATAGAAGCTTTACTTATAACAAAGTATATACATGAACGGAAAAGGAGTACTACCTCTATCATACTCAATGCAACTCATTTCTCAATTCATTTTATTTATTTTATTTTATTTTATTTATACCAAGTACTTTTTCTTGTACTTTCTTAATGTAATGTAATCTTGGCCTATCACTTTTTTGAATAGAAATTTAAGTTCGATATTTTTTTTATACTTTTTCACGTATTGAGGAACTATTTCTAGATGTTAAAAAAACTTTACAGTTTCAGATTCACATCAGTCAAATATTAGAATGATGCAATTTTAAGCACAACAGTAGGTTAAAGAAATAAGTGTAATCATTTCAACTGAATATGGTTTATCTAGATTCCATAATATCCTCTCTTGTGAAGGTCAAAACAAGTTGACTTTAAAATATCACAGAACTAACCTCTATACTTTCAGATGTTGTCAGTCTTGACCATATTCTCTCCTTATTAATAGCTTTTTGAAGCTGCCTTTGAGCAATATTTACCCAGAAAACAACCTCTAGTGAGCCTTGCTCAATTTTACCTCCGCAAGCTGCAGCTCGAGGACCAAAATGAACAAGAAATTCTCTGCACAGACCAGCATCCCTGACAGAACTATAGGCTTGGCTTATAGGAATTAAATCAACCAGCAAGTCCATCAAACTACCAGTTATCTCCGTGCACGTGGAAAAGAATTGTGAACAAGAAAGTTTTGCCGGACCAACTTTTATGATTACAGCAATGCTTGTTAGTGCAAGCATAACAAGTGATACATCACTTGCACTGCTTAAGCCCCGACCTATATCTTTTCCGGACCTGGAGAATCCATTAAAGATTAATTTTGCATTTATCTTTAAGAATATATATGTGAAGGATGAAACATGATCTAATGAAAGCAAATATTTAAAAATAAACCAATTTTAAAATAAAATTCAAAGCAATTGCTGGAACTTATTATAAAGCATGCATACCCTTCAATCTTATTAATAAAGGAAGCCACTACAGCTGGAACTTGCTTGGACCAAAACCAGTCATATGCTTTGGGCTGTTTGGCTGATAACTTTTCTTTAATTAAACTCTCCAGCGGAGCCGAAAGCCGGAGTAAACTGGATCAATAAACCATTTAATAAGTTAAAGCACAAAATAGGGAGTAGAATAAAATATCAAAACTAGAAGGAACAAAGGAGAGCACGTATAAAGCCTGTCAAGGATATAAGTATGTCAAAGATCAACAGGCAGGCAGGAAGGTTTTCATGTATGCAACCATTTTGTGCACGCGTATGTCAGAATTCATCGATTTGACATATAGATTTCTTATGAAAAGTACATCACAAGTATCTACTTTAAACATGAGGCCATAAACTCAAACGAGATGGTTCTCATAACTTCAATAGATACCATACTTCAATTGCAAAACAAACGAGTCTATATTTCAGACTTTAGAGTTTACCGCATAGCTGACACTTCATATAAAACCATTCAACTTATAAGGTATTAGAGTATCACTAGTGCTACTATCCATTCTCTTTACTACAATGAGTATGTATTACAAGTAGTCTATAGCTTGCTTAGCAGTCAGGGTAGTTATAGAACTATAGTGACAGTTAGTTTGGTAGCGGAGTCCGACATTCTGTTATGTTACTACTTACTATGAGAGAATATGCGTAGAACATTCTAAATCTCTCTCATTGTTTATCCTCTTTAAATATCAGTGTACATTATTAAATAATTCAATTGCTCATTCAGTCATATTCTGATTCAGTTGGAGTTCTTACTTTCTCTCTCCCTCTCAAATATTTTCTTTCAATTTCTCTCAATCTATCTAATCATAATACTCTCTCCATTTCAAATTAATTGTCGTTTTAGAGAAATAAATAAAAAATATAATCACTGTCATTTAATTGTTTCAACGTAGTAACCCTTTTCTCCCAACTTTGCCCCCAAATAAGTACTATTTGCATCACTTCCAAGCTACTATATTTCATTATGCATTTATGACATAGTCTACTAGTTGAGAAGGACAGTTTAGCAAAATCGATCCCCTCGTGAAGTTATTTATTGAAATGGAGGGAGTATTAAAAAATAAAAAATTTCAAGTATACCACTAGATATGTAACAAAATTTGTTCTTTCATCTACCTATTTTAGCTTTTGGCAAAGTTGCTCCATTGCATCATATCAACCCCCTTTACAGCCAAGTGGTATAAGTTCAATTTCAATCCTTACTTCACTCAATATTTTGATCAAAAGTTGAAGTTGAACAAGAAAGGCAGGCCTATGTGCTGCCCATGATTCAAACCCAAAAGGTTCTTTCATGAGGGAACATGTCAAAGATGTAAAACGTAATATAAATAACTTCAGCTTATCATAATATTTATGAAATAGCCCACAAAAATGTTCTTCACATAATAAGATATAATTCATTGGAAGGCAGAAGTATGTTGCACAGTTAATAACAAGTTTTGTGTTTCTAAATCCTCCTGATAAAAGGGTTACATTTTTTGCTAAGAGTCATCGGAAAGAAAACGATACCAAAAAAAAAACAACCAAAACACAAAGCAACATACTACCTCCTTTGGACAAACACATTGACATTTTTGTCTCTCCCATCACTTTGGGATGATAATTCACTTGCAGCTTGCAATAAGGAGTACACCGCAGCCTGGGAGAATTAATGCAACCTGATTCTCAGTTTCGCATAAACTTAATTATTGAAAAATGTGGAAATAATGAGTCAAATTGAAACACGATGAATGGGAAAGCTGAGAAATGACAGTGTCAGTTCTAATAGCAACGGCAAGTTTGCAACAGAAGAACACATCTATGCATCTGCAAAGCATGATACAATTTCACGCCATCAATATAAATCATGTACATTTGGATTATATTTCAAATCTACAAAATGAAATATCGTATAGAAGAATGCAAAACCAAATCATCCTAGATCCCAAAGCCGTAGTCAAAACTCGAGTGTCAATAATAAGGCAAACTTAAAAGGTAATCGAATACATTTCACACAATATATCTCAAATTACCTGATACGACAACGTCTTCTCCCACGCAATTCGATCTACTCCAAACCAATTTGTCGAAAACCACGGTAATCTTGAAAGCGAGCTCTGCTCTTTAATTGCCAACTCAAAAACCCTAGCAGCATCATATAAAGATTGCAAAAGCCCGTCACAGAAATCCTCATCATTCACTAACGGCCTATTCAATTTCACCATTATTTTCTCAAGGTCAGTAGCATTACTACTGCTACTATCTTGAGAATCCTCATTAACAGTCACACCATCATCAAAAGCCGCAAATAACCGATTCTTTACCTTCCTTCTAGGTCTACACGATATCAAAGAATATTTTCTATAACCTACTAAAACATTTTCACTATTCCAAAACAAAGCATGATGCAAGAAGCATCTCTTTTTCGAACTTCTACCCTTACTCAGTAGCTGGCAATGCAAGTTCAACATGTTCGTGTCTGCATTGCGTTGGTCTTTCGAAAACCAAGAATTCGACGAACTGTTGAAACTTGAAAGAAAAACGCAATCAGAAACAGAATGAATTAGGTAAACTCGAAAAGAAAGAAAAACGTGAAATCGGAACTATTCTTTCAAGAACATTACTACTTGTTAGGGCTTAAACAGTTGCAGTGATTTGTAAACTATATACAGTTGCAATTGTTAATCGGAACAGAAGCGGAAAGAGAGATGAAGTTGATTATTACCTCAACGATGGAAAATTGCAGTGGCGTAGTTTAACTGCCATGATGGAATGGAAGAGATGGAAAATTGGAGGGAAATATTGAGGTTGTGAGAACAGAGAAGAGAGAAAGATGGAAGAAAGAAAAAGAGAAGAAAAGAAAAGAAAGAGGTGTGACGTGGCACTAGCGGGGTTTTTTATCTATATCGAGAGAAAGGTACATACGTGGAGGACAAATAAATCACATACCAAACGTTTACTATTAGAAACCGGAGAATACAGATATGTTTTGATTGATCCATGGAGCTACTTGTTTAGTTTTAGTTATGCATTATGCAAGGTAGTTAGTTCGGTGGCCTTTCCTTATATTAAACTTTGTATATAGATAGAAATTAGTTATGCAAGTTATTCCCATGACTAACAAATTAATAACATAACATGTGCAGCCAAAATCCTAAATTGTAAGGTAGGATCCATGTCATTCAACTATTTTCGGATTCCTACAAGTGTTTATCCAAGATCCAAGAAGAATTAATCGTTCGTGTTGGATATTGTACGATTTAGATTATCCAATTGAAAATATCAACACTTGTCAATAGGAGGTAGAGTGATTGTTTTAAAATTTGTCTTATCTGCAATTTCATTTTTCTTCTTATCCTTTTTCAAAACTTCAACAGGTATCGTTGCTAAATTCGAATTTTTGTTCAAAAATTTCTTATGGAGAAGCAAATTGGGTATGAGAAAGATTAATTAGGTGAAATGAGATAAAGTTTGTAAACATATAGAAGATGAGTGGGTGGGTATAAAAAATTTGATGTTTTCAATTTGTCACTTCTAGGCAATTGGGTGTGGAAAATTAGTAAGAAAGAATATGGATTGTGGTTTCAAGCTTTGAATGAGAGATATGGAGGGTCTGAGAGCAGTTTTAGAACTTGCAGTTTTCATAATTCATTATGGTGGAGAGACATTTGTCATTTAGATATAGGAGAGGAGATCAATAAAACTTGGGAGTATATTTAGTGAAGGATAGTTATAAGGTGTTAAGGGCAAAAAAAAAAGGATAGAGCCTAGTAATTATTGGAATACGGCTTGACACAAATTAGTTTCATCAAAAGTGTCGTGTTTGGTTTGGATACTATTTCACAATAGATTACCAACCAATGACAACTTAGCTAGTAGAGGCGTTATAGACCAGGATAATATTCAATGTGTTGATGGGTGTGGTGAGGAAGAGACGGTTTCTCATTTATCATTCGAGTATCCCATTTTTGCAAGCATTTGGTTTCAGGTTATCAGGTGGCTCGGATTGCGCGCGGTGCTTCCAAAAGATTTTCGGGAACACCTTGAACAATTTAAAGATCTCTACAGCAGTGGCAAAAATTCATTTATAAAAGTCATGGCAGTTCGGTTCGCTTGCATATGAAGTATTTGGAAAGCGAGGAACAACAACATTTTCAAGAACAAGGTCATTTATGATAACCAAATGTTTGACCATGCTCAAAGGCTCTCGTGGAACTGGTTGACCATCCTCCTTGTTAAAGATACACTTGAAGAGTGAATTCTTACATTGAATAAGTGTTTTATTGAGTTGAGTCTTTGTATTGTGTTTTGTGTGTGAAACTCTATCTTTTTTTAGTTTTTTCTATTTAAGGGAGAGATGGTGTTTTGGGTTTGTATTTGTGAAGTTTATCACATCCTAAATAATTGGTTCTATAATGTTGGGTGAGATCTCAGATTTAGGGGAACCTGAGTTAGAATTCACGGGTAGTAATTATAAAATGATACTAAACTGAGAGAGTTCTTATGAGATCGTCGTGTATTGTTGACTATTTATAATTAGTGAATTTCCTTTCCTTAGGTTGCATCCCTCCAAACGTATGTGACAATTGCACTAAATTGAGTTACTAATTCTCTGTGTATATTATTCATTATTTGTGTAATTATTCATCAATTGTTTCAGATCATCTTGTTTCACACTTTGTTTCAACATTATATGACATCTTGTTGTTGATCAAACATAATTTTAATTGACATTAGAGCAGACACTTTGTTTTGGTTGAGTGTATTCTAAGGTATTTATTATGTTCTGTTTAAGATGGACAATATTAAAGAAAGATGATATGTTTATCATCCATTTATTCTTGATGGTACTAATTATGACTACTAGAATGCCTGCATGGTCGCCTTTCTTAAGTACATGGATAGTCAGACTTGCAAAGTAATCATCAATGGATGGACGTCTCCCACAATCAAAGTTGATGAGAATTACCACGCTCTTCATGCTACTTACAAAGGATTTGGGTAGCCGGGTGATTCACTTGGCAAGGGTGATGGAGAGGAAGACAACGACTCTTGAATCTTCCTAGAGGGAGTTGGAGTTCCTGCGTAGTCAGAATGCTTCTTTGACCCAAAAATGAAAGAATGTGCTTCTGCAAGCCTTGGGGCAGTTATAGGGTTTTTCAAGAATGTGGTGTGATATGTGAAGCATTTTCACCATCCACTAGTTATCTCAATGGAACATATCTAGCCAGACCAGATACTTCAAGATAGGAAGTTCGTTTCCATTCTTGAGTGACCTCCTTATATTTCCTTTTCTAGACATTTTTTGGGTTTTAAGCCTCAGCTTGTAAGAGATGTTTAATTATATTATCGTATTTTGTATGCTTGTGTCTTTTGTTTCATCTCTTTTCAATTGTAGTTTCCAGTCAGTTGAAAGCTAAGAAAATCATGGGTTTGCTTTCGATCCTTGCATTTTGTATAATTTGTATACTATATAGAGCAATAAATAATATTTACTTAAAGTATAAATAAACTTGAGTCTTTTGTGAGGCCATGTGTAGCTGCTTTTTGTCGCGTTAAGATGTACACGTTGTATTGGAAGAATGTTAAGCCAGTTTGATGCGATTGTAATGGGAACATGCTTGGGTAAACAAAATGTTGGTTCATATTGATGTGTCTATACATTGGGTTTGTAACTGTCAGACATGAGTAGAAGTGTAAGCATTTATGCTTCCAGTTGCACCTGCGATGATTTCGTGTTGAACTGGTTAGACGTGTATATGTTTTGAATCATATTCATAAGAATAAAGTGTGAGTTTGGTTACATGCGATTATGTTTTGAATCATACTTACAAACGAAGTACATGAAACTGACTAGATGCGACCATGATTTTGAAATGTGTTCTACATCATTGAGGATCATTATACAGCCAATGGTAGAGGATACATGCCCCCTCCTCAAAGTACAAACTCGGATCGAGGTGGACGCCTTTAGGCTCCACCGATCATGTCCATTGGATTGGCTAGATCCAAAAGGGTTGTTATCTACACACGAATGGGTGTAGTTCTTTGACAAATGGGTATTTGAATGATGTATTCAAACGTGTAAAATGTCTCTGGTATCATCCCTAGGGGAATTGAATGTTGTAGTCGGGCGTGAAAAGTGTCTTGAACAACTCCATTAAACTCTGAAGGCGTGTAAGACATTGTGGGGAATTAATTAGCATGGTCAGACGCGCAAAGCGGCTCCAAAAACACATCTAGAATCTTTAGGCATGCTCGACGCTGAGAGTAAATGATTGTTTTAGTCAGACGTGCAAAACGTCTCTGACAGAATCCTTAAAATCTTTAGGCACGCTTAATACTGAGGGGAATTTATTGCTTTAGTCAGACGTGTAAAGCGTGTTTGACATCACCCTTAGGATAATGTTAAAATATTAAAGTGTATTATTTATTCTTATTTTCTTATAGAAGATATTTAAAATAATAAAAAAATCGACTAATTTTTTAAAAAAAGAAATGATGAAGTAGGATGGTCGTATTTTAACAAGGCATTGCATGAATGTTTAAAACACAAAGATGATAGGGAATATGAACTAAATCCATTAAAACAAAGTGACTAACAAAAATGAAAGTTTGAAAGACCATATCTATCTCCCATGAATCCATCCCTAGCACAAGGTGGTAAAGTATCCCATCATATGTGATCATGTATGTAGTAACCCACATTTGCAAGTCTATCAACGCAACCATTCCCTTCCTAAATGTGTGAGGTATTTTGAACATCCCCTTCATGAAATGTATGAGGTATTTTGAACTTAATTCTCCTAATAATATTAATACACCTCTGACATTTGACTTTGAGTTGTCAAAAGGTTATGTTTGGATTAAAGAATGCTTGGAAGATAAGGTCACAGTCGCATTCAATCCAAAGTCTAGTCAAACCATAAGCATGAGTATGATTTAAGACCATAATGACTTGTGATTTTAGAAAAATGGAAGTAGCTTGTCAAAATCATATGATATCGAAAACTCCACCACAAGTTGCAAGGCTCGGGTTACCTAGAAGAACCATTAGTATTACATTTGATTTAAAATGGTGAATGGTATATTAAATCCACTTGTTATACGATCTTGATAGGAATAAAGCCATTTAATATTAAAGCACTTTAAAATGGTGAATTCTTGTAAAAATGCATGCAAGTGTATATTTGAGTTAGAGAAAAATTGTAATTTTAATTAATTTTTGGCTTAATAGTCTATTAATCCTTGTAAGTTAGTGATTTTTTGAATGTGGTTCCTGTATTTTTTTTAGTCTGAGTTTCTATATCTCACTTTTGTGTTGATGTTAATCTTTAGGATTAAAATTTCTATTAAAAAATGTGACTGAACTAGTGGTGCACATATGATAATGATGAATTGGTTCCTATCATTGATGTGACAGACTATTTTTTTCGTATTTTTTAATTCCATATAATTCCACGTCAGTTTTTATTTGTTAAATCCAAAAATGTGAAGTTTAATAAAAATTGTCCCAAAAAGAGTTAGATCCATGACCACTGGGTTCACATATAACCACTGGACCAACTATTCGCACATAGATTTCGCACGAACAATCAACTGGCCTCTTACGCACAAGGTTTACTTGCGGGACCGGCCAAACAAGTTCCAAGACTGCTTTGTCTGATTAATTATGTTGCGAACTCTCCGTAATGTAGAATGGTAATGATGGTTCTTGTGTATATTTTTGGTATTTTTTGTGTTTATAGCAAACGCACGTGGAATGCTTGAAATGAAAGGACAAAAAAAGCGAATAAAGATAAAAAAAAAAATTAATTTAAATTAACTTGGAATTGAAATGGCTAGGAATACAAAGGTTTTTTGAACGTTATCATACATTTGAGTAGGGGGTTAACTCGTTTATCTGATGCTCGGTACTTTCAGTGTGTCCCTTTACAATGTGAAGAAATGCGTCCTTTATTACTGAAAATAAAATCTACTTATATAGACAAATAAAATAATTTCCGGACACTTTCCCAACAAATCAGACTTTAACACTTGTCAACCCATTCTTCTGGTAGCCACTCATTACTTTATCCCACTACTTTGAGCAATTTCGTTTTCGTATCTTCATGAATGGATTTGTCGAAATGCCCTCGACATGGTGGTATTTATGGGTGTGTCGAAGCTTTTCGACTCCTTTCCGGATCCTGGCTTCTGAGTGTCGACCCATAGCTAACTTTCCTTCTTCGGCTGGGACGAAATCCTTCCGTCTTATATTCTCATGATGTTGCTTTCAAACCTCCAAGTAAAAATCTCTAGCCAACACTGACATTCTCATGATATTGCTTTCAAACCTCCAAGTAGAAATCTCTAGCCAACAAATTTGCCCCCTCAAAACGCCAGTTTTGATAGAGAGGTAGTCGACCAAGAAGCTTGGCCTTTTGGAATTCTCTGCGCAATTTAGACGCATTTTTTATTGTCAATTTGTATCAAACAACTTCTCATATTTTGTCGGATTGAGACAACCCCTGTCATATCCGTCATGATTCCACCTTTGGCGCCACGACTTTCTCAAGGTGTGGGGATCTCCCATCTCCCCAATAAGATATCTCAAAACCCTATCAAAAAACCCTTGCGTCGCTTGGCCTTGGGTATAAATGTCATCCCCCTTATCCCGTCCATCACTGGAGTAGACATAATGGCCTAAATCTCCTTCCTTGAAATCGGTCCTTTACATTAATTGAAATAGCGCGAACACTGTTTCCAAGACCTCGAAAGGGTTGTTTTTTGGGCGACACTCTTTTCCAAGTCTGACTGCATGCCTACCATACTGCCAGGTGCTTCATTCGAGGAATATTATTCTCATAAAAGTCGGGGGCTTCATGCACCTTCTCGTTAAACCCACTCAAATGAGCTCTTCTTCAAATTATCTTGCAGCCCAGAAGGTGGCCAAGAAATATTCAGAACCCTCTAAAACAACCACTTCCAAAGCTATTACACAGAAGACTAGGGCTAAGATTGTTGGGAAGACATCAGTGACCCAGATGAAACCCCCCAAGAAGAGAATACCTCAAAGTTACGACCTAGATCAAGACGTTGATGAAGACTGGATGAACTTCCTCAATTCAGGAGCATGGAGATGCCTGGATGAATGACCAATTTTTTTTGCCAAACTCCATTTGGTTGTTTGTGTATTTCATTTTCTGCACTCTGTTGTCCTACGAGATTTTTATGTTTAATTTGGTAATGTATTATGCCTTATTTGTATACCACTTTTGGTTATTGGTATGTTGTGACCATTATTAATGAAAATTATTTCTTCTTATGCGTGAATGTGTACTTTTTGTATCATGGGTTTGTATCATTTTAGATACTTCCCATTTACTCTCAAGATTCTCTCATCGGAGCCTATCTCTTTTATCTCATATCATTGTTGTTGAAGGCTTGACTTATTTTGAATGGTCCTTCCCAATTGGGTGACCATTTTCCTAAGGTTCGATATCGCATGTCCATGGGTAAGATGACTTTCCATACATAATCATCAACCTCAAAGGTCTTTGTCTTGACCTTCTTATTATAAGTTTTAGCCACTCTTTCTATTTGACGCAATAAAACGTCCAACTCCATTAACCTTTCTTCGTCCAAGTCTATGATCTCGTCGAACATCATATTACGTTATTGCTCCGACGAGATCTCAAATTGACGTTGAACCTTTATCGACTGAAAGCCAGTTCCTTAAGGTAGGATGACGTCGTTAGCAAAAGTCAAATGGAACAGTGTCGAGTTCGTCGACTCTTTTGGGGATGTTCGACATGCCCACAGGGTTTGATCCAAAGTCTTGTGCTAGTTTCTAGGCTTTTTGGTAATATGTTTCTTAATGAGACCGATCACTACATTGTTTGCAACTTCGACTTACCCATTTGCTTTTGTGTAGTATGGTGTTGACATGACGGGCTTAAATTATGTTTATGCCGCAAACTCCTACATCTTTTGACCCATAAACACTGAACCTTGGTTAGTGGTTATGGTTTCGGGAATTCCAGACCTATATATTATATGGCCTTGGATGAAGTCGATAACAGCTTCCTGGTTCATTTTTTCCAAAGGCACTGTCTCTATCCATTTAGTAAAGTAATTTATCCCCACCAAGATGGTTTTTTGTTGTTTCGACAAGGAAATTCGAATTTCACCTATCACATCCAAAGCCCATCCTCTAAACGGCCATGGTTTCACAATGGAGTGTATTTCTCTGGCTAGAACGTGTTGGATCTTGGCATGTTCTTGACATTCTTGACATCCCTTAGCAAAGTCTATACAATCTTTGAGCATGCTTGGCCAATAAACACTTTGTCTAAACAATAACAATTTCATTTTGTGGCCAGCTTGATTGGCTCCACAAGCCACACTATGTACCTCTGATATGGCTAAATATGCTTTAGAGTCTCATATACACTTGAGTAAAACCCCTTCTGAGGTTTTCTTCAGAATCTCATTTCCCATTAACACATAACTTAGAGCCTTGTATTCTGTCTTCCTGTTAGTTCCCCCGACAGGATTCTCTAAGTACTTTATGACGGGTCGCCTCCAATCTGTCATTGATGATCCATAGATTATGAGGACTTCTTCGTACCATGTTTATTTGGCTTCTACACCATCAGAAGTTGGTAACGGTGGCGCATTCGACACCATTTTCTCTTGAACCTCAATTAAGTCCTCTAGTTTGTCCTTCGACACTTTATACCCTGACGCAATCTGCGCCAGATCATTGGCCTCCTAGTTCTCCATTTTGGGCACATGTATAATACTTGATATGTCGAACTGCTCCAATAATTGCTTTTCCATAACGAAGTAGGTTAGTAGATGTTCCTTGATACATGTGTACTCTCGTATGAGTTGCTTTACTACCATTTTTGAGTCACCTTTGACCTTCACTCTCTATTCCCCTAGCTTCTTTAATATTCTCAACCCAATAATCAAGGCTTCATACTCAGCCTCATTGTTGGAACAGTTCCTTTTGACCTTGCATTTGAATCTTGTTGGGTGGCCTTATGGGGAGATTATCATTATCCCTACACCTGTTCCATGCTTATGGCTTGACCCATCGAAATATAATCTCCACGGGTTCACATCAATTACGAATATCGGGGGTTCAACCACTGCATGGTCGACAATAAAGTCAACCATTATATGACCTTTCATAGCCCTTAAGGGTCGATAAGTCAATAAAAACTATGTTAATGTTGGTGCTCATTTACCTATTTGACTATGCATAATGGGTTTAAACAACATATGTTTGATAAAATCACAATGAGACAAAACATAAACGTCAAGAGGCTTTTTATATTGCTTTAATTTCACACATGAGAAGTACAGACATAGACATAACTTTTCAATCATAGTGTACCTTGTTTCAGCATCTATCAACATTCTAGAGGTAATAAATGGGTCTTTCGACACCATCGTTGTCCTCTTGTGCTAACATACTTTCTATGGTCGTATCTGACGCAGGAATATACAATCTCATGTTTTTATTTATACTAGGTGACAATAACATAGGAGGCTTCGACAAATAGTCTCTGATGGCGTTGAACGCCTCTTGCTGTTTCTCTCCCCACTGGAGCTCATTGTCCTTCTTGGACAAAACCATGTTGTGTTGTCGAAGGTCTTCATCCGTCTTTCCAATTTTCTTGAAAAAATGTAGGGCATTAAGTTTACAGCTGCCCCACCGTCAATAAATACTTTATTGACCACCATCATGTTGACCTTTGACTTTATGAAAAGAGGCTTCAGATGATACATCATGTCAGCGCTGGGTCTCTCGAACACTGCTCTCTTTTCTTCGACTACCTCGTCGTTCATGACATAGTAGCATAAGGGTTTGTCTTCAGGAATTTCATTTTCTACAAAGTCTTCTTCCGCTTCAGACACTTCAGAGACAATGTCACATTCGGTTGGTAACACATACATGATGCCATAGTTGACGATGAAGTCCTCCCCATAAGTATCGCCATTAGTATTATCATACATATCTTCGTCTAAATCATCCTCTGATGACGGGGTATACTCCTCGTCAGAATGAGGTGAACATGTAGGTTCTTCCTCGTCAAATTGGGGAGTGTATTCAGGTTCCTTCGCTTTTCCGACAATAGGAGTATATTCTGCCTTTTGTTTGGATACCACCTCTTTTCTTTCGGAGGTTCCAATAGTCAGTGTCTGGTTCGCCAATATCTTTCCCTTTTTCGACCCACCTTACTTTTGGGCGCTACTCTTTTGACCCAATGGTTTCACCTTGCATTGGTCGAAATGTTGAGGCCCCTTTTTCGACCTTCTTATTTCTCTGATAGCGCCTCAACTGGGTCGTGGTCATTGGGTTCTTCCCCTTGTAATTGGGAGACACCATGTAACCCATAGGTTCACTTTTCTTCCCAAACTCTTTCTCTAGGTCCAACACCCTCCATTTTGGTCTTCTGATGTCCTTTTAATTGACTGGTCCGACCCATTTCTCTCGTGTGGTGTCAGATGGTGGCATAAAAGTTTTAGGCCTGGATGAATGGCCTGTCTTTAGAATTCTTAATTTCGAAGAAGGTTACCACCCTAGTCGAACACAAACTTTGGGATACGAGACCCTTCAGCGGCTAAAGTGTTCTTTTTGCCAGCTTCATATCTTTCGGCTACCTTCTTGTCGAACACAATATTGCACCTTGGGCATAATATTGCCCTTGATCCACCCATTTGGCATTTCTTTTGGAATTCATCCAAACTTTCATCAGCTCCTGGGTAAACTGCTTTTAGTTTTTCCTCAGTGTCTTTGTCGTCACCTTCAGTAGTGTCGAATATCATACACTCCATGTTCTCGACATGAGGTGTGTTGGGGAAATCCTCAGTAACTTCCACCATCGGGCATTCGTTCAGCTTCGAATAAAGCACTTCTTCGACTTTTAGAGGGTCGGTGTCGACCTGCATCTTTGGCCTTTTTCCAAATTGAAGCCTGCCATCCTTCAGAGCTTTTTGCACCAAATCCCTGAAAAGAACACTTTGAGAAGTTTTATGTCCAAGGTAATTATGAAATTTATAAAATCCCCTCTTTTTCTTTTGATCTAAAGGGGGGTCTTTCAAACCAGGTGGAACAATAATTTGACCATCTTTTACTAGTAAATCAAAAATTTCATCACACTTAGATATATCAAAAGTGTATGTTTTAGTAACATATTTGTCGGATTTCCCTGTTTCGACAAGTTCTTTTTTGTTTGATGGTTTCAATATTTTGCACCTATAGGGAGGTTCTGGCTTAAGTTCAACCACATTAACATCACTTTCGTCGAGGAACTCTCCATCGTCGGAGGAGAACTCGTCGGTTTCTAAGTATGCAACTTTCTTATAGAATCGACCAGCCTTAGACTTCTCAGCTTTTAGGCTTTCGACCTGTCAAATTCTATCTGCTAATTGATCCATAACCCTAAGGCATTGGATATCTAACTTCTTTCTGACCGAATAGTCTAATCCGCCTGCAACCATTTTGATTAACTCATATTCAGAGACTTGAGTAAAGCACCTAGCTTTCAAAAGTCTGAACCTGTTTAGATATTGTTTGACTGACTCACTTGTCTTTCGTTTCACACTAGCCAATTCCTTTAGGTTGATCTTGGATTGTCTCATATAAAACTATATGTGGAACAATGTAACACCCCATTTCTACCCAACAATTATTACCAAAATAATAATATAAAATTCCAACAAAACAAATGAGATGATACATTTTCAACTTTAAAACAACACTCAACACCAGATAAGTCTTTAAAATAAATAATTCATCATTATGCATCGGATTCATAAAATTCAACTTAAACAACTTAACTTGTATTCAACATCAAAACAACTCAAAAAGGCAACAATTCTTTAATAAAACAACTTTAAAATTCAGCAACTATAAGAAAAGCCAACATCAACATAAAAGAAGTGTTATCCCCCTGAGTGCTACGTATCAGAGCGACAACACCAACTCGAATCTACTAAGGTATTCAGCTCTACTCTGGATTACCTGCACATTACCAACAAAGGGCAACATTCAAACAAATGGGGTGAGATATTTAATAATATAATAAAAAATATGATAAATAACATATTAAATCAGATTATAGAAACTACCACTTCACAACACACAAACAACTTAAACAACACGAAACATAACACAACAACATACTATGCAACTTGGAAATACAACTTAGACAAATGCAATGCATGTGGTACCATTGGAGTAGAACTCCCAACTTATAATTTTGCCAATTAATAGAGACGTCAACAACAAGGCATAAGCCTTCAACTTTATATTGTCAATCCATGCCAACTTACCGAGCAGCAACTCCAACTTAAATAATGATATGTTATGCGACTTAATATGAATATCAAACAACAACAACTATAACAACATAGCAACACAACAACCTTCAACTTTGGCCAAAGGTGATGGGGCGAAGACGCAATATGTGTCTAGCGGTATCTGAACTGCAAGCGCACAGCCTATCGAAGTAATATAAAAGATTGTCGATCCCACAGGGACTTTATAATCACTTAGTGCTAGAGGGTCTGCTAGTTTAGCTAAGGCGGATGTTTGTCACGATTTTGGTTTTAATGATTAAAAACGGGAATTAAATTTAGTTTTAAATAAATAATAAGAAGGCGGTCGGTATGTAATTATGCTAACCTATGCGGGTCAATCTAACCTAAGCTTATAAAGATGGTTCACTTAAATTGTTCTGTAGAGATTATAAGTTTAAATACCCTCGACTCACACTCTCGTGGTCTTATCTCAGATCTTATTCCTAAAGCCCTATGCCTGCTCTCGCTAGCCCATAAGTGTTTAAAAAATAATTTTTGAAAACTTAATAAGTCTAATTCATTTTTTTAAAGCGCTCTCGCTGTATTTAAATCAAATGCGTAACTTTAGCTATCCGGTTAAAATCTCACACTCTCGTGGTCTCGACCTACACTATTATACTTTTCTTACTCTCGTAACAAAAAGATTATTTTTTAATTATAAAAAGTCACAGCCAGAATATAAGTTCTTAATTATTTTAGCTTAGATTCGATTTTACCGGTTTGGTTTAGTTTATTACATACCGCCTAATTAATTTAGCTACTCATTTTTGTTGTACTAGACAGATGCAGAAACAGACAAATATTAATTAAAACATACATTATAAAATAAAAACAATATCTTAACATAAACAAATAAATAACTTAATATAAATGCGAAAATATAAAAACCTGAATGATTAAAATCTTAAAACTCCTTCTTCCACAGACTGGTAAGCTCGGAGTGCGGAACCAGAATTGAAAATAATACTAAACAAATTCTGAAGGCTTAAAAAGAAATTAATAATAACAATTTCCTAATGTTGGAAATTGTTATTGTTTTTGGGTTGGATATTGAAACAGAAAAATAACAAGAACAATTGCTAGAAAAATTAAACAAGGGTGCAACAAAATTACGGCAGAGCTTCCGCGGAAAAGTAGAAAAAATACTCTGTGTGTTTCAATTTGTAACTAGGCTATTTATAGAAATAATTTTGGGCTTGGGCAGTTGAAATTCATGAGCGTGGGTATCGTTCCGTTGAAGAGAGAATTTAGCTGAAATGCATACTGAGTAGAAATAATAGGAATCACTTTTGACCCACGGTGTGCACGTCCTTATGAATTCTTCAAATTAATTAACCTATTTTCCTTTGTCACGTTCGTGACAAAGGTGTAACGGTCACTTTTTTCCATTTAAGCGTGTCACGGTCGTGACACATAGGTAACGGTCGTGAGACCTCCAAGTTGGGTGTCACGGTCGTGGTGATGTTGTAACGACCGTGAGTGTTACAAAATATGCAGACTTTGGCAGAATTCCTCTCTTCTTCTTCTTTTCATGCTTGTTTTGTTCATTTGATCTTTGGCTCATGGTTTAGCTCTAGAAATGTTATACCTGTAATATGACAAAAAAACACTCAAATAATTGGGAGTTAATAGGATAAATGTGCGATAAAACGGACTTAAAACGTAGTAATAAAGTGATACGATTTCTCGTTATCAAACTTCCCCAAACTTAAACCTTTGCTTGTCCTCAAGCAAATAGTCGGTTGAAAAATGATCGGGCAATTTTTTATCGGACGCATACACATAACAAACCATACTAGGAATCATTTAGCTAGATAAACCGGTACTAGAATAGAACACTAACGATACACTAATGACACAAGCAACAAGCTAAGTCGTCGACTTCCCGTTTAAACGAAACATTCGGTAATTGCGTTATGATTCTACCTAGAGTCTTTCGAACTTATTTCACCCGGTTTCATTCTAGCGCAATCACATTAAGCCCTTTGCCTTAGCACGCACGTAGTGGAGTAGCCGGTTAGTGACTTTGATCCTTTATAAGCACGGGGTCTGGTACACAAATGTGGCAACCCTATATATATTATCCAAATTGGAGATTGTGGGGGATCGAGCCGTAGCGTGCCCTACCAAGTTCAGAACCAGGTACCTCTGAACCAACCCGCAATGGACTCCTTCTTATATTTCTCATCTCTTATACGCGACCGTGTACTTTGGTGCAATTTCTTATTGGCATCGAGATATGAAGGATCATTTATAGATTAGGCATCAAACACTTATGTTCATCGGCTCCCCACGTGGTTTGTGTTCAGACGGTGCTGACTGCTAGTATAAACTACTAGGGGTTACTTTAGAACTAAAACTTAAGGTGTAGTCGTAACAATTATCGGAACGGGATGCTTAAGTAGGAAGTCTAAGGTGTCAAGACTGTATTTATCTTGTTGGATCTTTCTCAGCTTCCTAACTACGATTTCATAGGTAAGTCGGATAATGCGAAGATAAAACAAAAAATTTAGGTATGGCTAAATAAAGCGGGGGAAATTCGAAACTGAAGAAATAACACAAATATTATTTTGTTTAATTGAAAATACGGAAAGGGAAATACAATGAAATGGAAAATGCGGAAAGGGAAAGGTATCTCTCCCACACTATATCAGACATTGTCCTCAATGTTGTGATATAATAGCGGGGAAAATACAATACAAAAACAAAAATGCAAAAACAAAAACATAAACTAAGGCTGCTGACGACCACGGCCTCGGCTTCTGGTGCGGGAGCGTCTGGTAGGAGTAACTTCCTAATCAGAACCGGTGGTGGTGAGAGCAGTGATATCTATACGCAAAGCCTCCAGCTCGCTAAAAATCTCTCCTAGCTTCTCATTTGTCGTCCTCTGGTTACTGGCAACAGCTGAAAGGAGTGCATGGTATTGCTCTTTTTGCCTTCGCTCAAGTGCGGCATTCATCTGATTCTGCTGATGAATGGCACGAAGGACGTCTTCAAGTGTAATGTCGGGTACAGGTGGCTGCCATGTGGAGGACTCAGGGATGTCCTGAACTGGTGCAGCAACATCCATGGCATCCTACATCTCGTCCACAGGTGCATCAGTCTGCTCTTCAATAATCGGAACGTGGCCTGCGGCATTCGGTAAAGCAAATAGCCAATTGGCTCGGTTCGATGGATCGATGCGGTCCCTGCAAGGCAAAGTGATGTGATAATAGATGGTGCCTTGGATCACAGGGTTGAACCTGCCATCCTCTCTCTGAGATATCAAATGCGCGAACTTGTAATAGCTCTTTGTAAGCAACTCCGCTGCTCTATGAGGCAAATGAGTAATCTGGTCACCAAGATCCAGCTGTATGGCAAGGGTGGTGACAATCCCGCCAATGTAGAAGGGGGTTGCGCCTCTATGCGCTACAGACTGAATATGGGCTAAAAGGAACGGGGCAGCATTGATGCGTTCCTCATTCAAGGCACAGTGCAAGAACAAGAGCTCTTTGGAGTTCAGTTTGTGGTTGCTCTCTCTTGCAAAGATCGTGTTGCAGATGATGCGATGGAAATACCGAATCGCCGGATTATGGATGTGGGTGGCATTCAGACTCTGGTAGGCGGTAGCACGGGTATTAGTGATGTTGTGCCACAAAGTGAAAGCAACTTCGTTGAAGTTGTCGAGCATGCGGAAATGAGCATTGTCGTCGTGGCTGAAGCCTAACAAACTTCTGTCTTTGTGCTTCTCCTTGGTCACCATCTCTAAACTGTATATTTTCCATTGCATGCAAATAAGGTAAATGAGAGATAAGAGTTTGTGAGGTTTTTTGAGAAAATGAAGAAATGTGAAGAAATTGTTCGGATTAATAAGTAATGAAGTGAATGTGAGAAGTTTGGAATAAATGGAGAGGTTGAACGGGTAAATGAAATTGATTGAGAGTAATGGGTGGTTACGGGAGAAGAGGAGATAATGGGAGGTTTTCGTTTTTGTGAGAATGAGAATGGGGTTCTGCGAAGGTGAACGGTTCTGTAATTCAGAATTCGTAAAATAGGGTTGTCACGGTCGTGAGGGGGGTCTTACGGTCGTGACGCGCTAAATAGCCCGTTACGATCGTGAGGGAATGGTGACGACCGTGATGACTTTAAAACATGAAATTTTTCACAAAATGCATTATCTCACTTCAGTTCAATGCAATTTCTTATCACTTTCATTTAGTTCCAACATAAACATAATACATAATAGTGGATCAACATATATAAGCAGTAGATTTCATCACACGAGAATTCATAAAATATCAAGCAATTCGAATATAGCAGCAAATGATGAAAAGCATGGAAATTGATTAAATTAGAAAGTTGCAAAAATAGAAGTACTTTGCTTTTGACTTAATAGAAAGAAAATTACATTAATAAAAATAAGCTATGAAATGTTTGCAAAATGTTAAAACTAACTAGAAACAAAAGCGAAAAGTAAAATAAATCAAATCACTACAGCATTATCAAAGTTGCTTCTTCAAATCTTCAAGTGCGGAGTTTAAATGATAGAATTGTTCACATGTTATGTCAGTTAAACCTATAACGTCCAATCGCATGCTTTTAACCTCATCCTTAACAGCATTAATATCGGCTTGGTAAACTTCAAGAGTATTCAGAATTTTCTTTAAGTTGTCAGCATATCCTACTTGATTTACTTCAGGGGTTTCAATAACTTCATCAGTGTGGTCGATGTCATGGTAACCAGGAGGTGTCTTAGGGTCACTTTCTACATCAGTCATTATGTCATCCCTAATTTGGTAAGATTGTGGTGTTTCTGGTGTGGATGGATAGTCAGGAGGGGTAAGCTCATAAAGCCAATTATCTTTATTGTGAACACTGACTCTAGCATGGTTCGGTAATGTGAACAGGGTTATTACTTCATTTCTGATTAGGTACTCGTAAGGTGGTTGTCCTAAGTTTCTTATAATTTGGCGGTTAAAGCAAAAGTTCAGATTCATAGGGCGGATGGTACCTAAGCGGTTCCATTTGTGTAATTGGTATCTAAGTCCGAGAGCATCAGCAATCATGGTGACCAGGCCTCCTACCAATATTGGTAGATCAGGTTCCTCTTGGATTCAGGTAAAAGTTTGCATCATGAATGGTACAACATTAACGGGTTGTCCATTGGTCAAACAGGACATTATGAATATCTCATCTTTAGATACTCCAGTGAGGTTCTCTTCCTTTCCAAAGAAGGTGTGGGCAAGGATCTTATGGAAATAGCGGATAGCAGGGTTATGTATTTCATCATTGTTCATGTTATCCGGCTCAGGATGGTAATTTTCGGTTAAGGTTCCCCAAAAGAAGTCTAGCTCAATATCCATTAATTCTACCTGGGTGGTAGTAAAGGCAAAGGGTCCACTAGGGAATCCTAATAAGTCAGCTAGTTCCTTATGGTTAAAGTCATATTCGATCCCGAATAGTCGGAAACTAATAAATCCTTTTCTCAATCCAAAACCGCGCTCGGGTAAGTAAACTAAGGAGCTTAAGAACTCAAGGGTGAGCTCGCGGTAAGTCACAAACCTATGTTTTATGAGAGCATTCTCCCATCCAAGTTGGTTAAACAGGTATAGGATGTTATCATGTATACCTAAAGTTTTCATGGTCTGTTCATCATAGTACAAAGTCAAATCCATTTGTCTCTGTGATAACTCCTCAAATTTCATTCTTTGGTTTCTACCTCTAAATTTGGTTTCCATAATGTTTCTTGGTTGGTTAGCCATAGTTAGTGTAAATGTGGAGGAAACAAATCAGGGGTAAAAGGAAAGTGGAAAAGACTTTAGAAAATCTGTAAAAGCGATTTAGAAAATAAAAATTAAAATAAAGAAAATAAGAAAATAAATGCATAAATGAAATCAATAATGATAATAATAAAACAATAAAATGATAAAATGATAAAATGATAAAATGATAAAATGATAAAATGATAAAATGGGTTGCCTCCCACTAAGCGTTGTTTTTATCGTCATAAGCCTGACGTAATGCTTAGGGGTAGATTAATCAGGGAAGTTAGTGGACAACTCTAAAAGCTTTAGACTATTCGCATAATCTCTATTTTCAATTTTATGGTAATGTTTTAATCGTTGTCCGTTTGCTGTGAACGGTGCACTATTCCTACCCTTAATTTCTATTGCTCCGCTCGGGAACACTCTAGTTATTTCAAAGGGTCCTGACCATCTAGATTTTAGTTTTCCAGGAAAGAGCCTAAGTCTTGAATTAAAGAGGAGTACAACGTCTCCCACACTAAATTCTTTCCTAGATAGGCGTTTATCATGCCATCTCTTGGTTCTTTCCTTATATATCTTAACATTCTCATAGGCATCTAACCTTAACTCTTCTAATTCGTTAATGTCGAGGATTCGCTTTTCTCCAGCGGCATTATAGTTTATATTGAGTGTTTTAATCGCCCAATATGCCTTGTGTTCTAGTTCTACCGGGAGATGACAAGCTTTCCCATACACTAGTTTGAAAGGTGTAGTTCCTATGGGTGTCTTGTAGGTTGTCCTATAAGCCCATAAAGCTTCATTAAGTTTAGATGACCAATCTTTCCTAGATATGGCGACAGTCTTTTCTAGGATTTGTTTAATTTTTCTGTTTGAGACTTCGACCTGTCCACTTGTTTGTGGATGATATGGTGTTGCTACACGATGTCTGACTCCATACTTAGATAGTAATTTGTCAAATATTTTCGAAATGAAATGCGAGCCACCGTCACTAATGACAAGTCTAGGCACACCAAATCTTGGAAAGATTATATTCTTGAAAATCTTAATTACTACTCGTGTGTCATTTGTAGGAGAAGCTATAGCCTCAATCCATTTTGAAACATAATCGACAGCTACGAGTATGTACTTATTACCGAAAGATGATGGGAATGGTCCCATGAAATATATTCCCCAGACGTCAAAGACTTCTACTTCTAATATTCCTATTTGAGGCATTTCATCTCTTCTTGAAATATTACCGGTGCGTTGACACCGATCGCAATTTATAACAGCGATGTGGACATCTTTCCATAGGTTGGGCCAGAATAGGCCGGCTTGTAAGATTTTTGCACATGTCTTGGAAGTGCTTGCATGTCCACCATAAGGAGATGAATGACAATGAGCAATGACATCTTCTATTTCTTCTTCGGGAATACAACGACGAAAGATTCCGTCAGGTCCTCTTTTAAACAATAATGGTTCGTCCCAATAGTAATGCTTGAGATTGTGAAAGAATTTCTTTTTCTACTGATAGGTTAAGTCAGGTGGAAGTGCTCCTGCAGCTAAGTAGTTGACAATGTCAGCGTACCATGGCAGTCCTACGGTTGTTTGGATTGTTTCCACGGGTTCTGGTTCATCTATGTCTAACTGAACTGGTTCGCTTCCTATTTGTGCTATCAGCTGTTCATACGAAAAATCATCGTTAATCGACACTTGTTTGGGTTTAATACCTTCTATTCTAGATAAATGGTCCGCTACGACGTTTTCAGTACCTTTCTTATCTTTTATTTCGAGATCAAACTCCTGTAAGAGTAAAATCCATCTCAAGAGTCTTGGTTTAGCATCTTTCTTAGTTAATAAATATCTGATAGCAGTGTGGTCTGTGTAGACGATTATTTTAGCTCCCACTAAGTAGGAACGGAATTTGTCAAGCGCAAAGTCAACTGCTAACAATTCTTTTTCAGTAGTGGCGTAGTTCATCTGAGCAGAATCTAAGGTTCTACTGGCATAGTAAATTGCGTGAAGTTTCTTGTCCTTCCTTTGTCCTAGAACTGCGCCTACAGCATAGTCACTCGCATCGCACATGATTTCGAAAGGTAATCTCCAGTCAGGGGGTTGCATGATTGGTGCGGTGATGAGGGCTGTTTTTAGAGTTTCGAATGCTTTAAGACAATCTTTATTGAATATGAACTCAGCGTCTTTCATTAATAAACCGGTAAGAGGTTTAGTGATTTTCGAGAAATCTTTGATGAATCGTCGGTAAAAACCGGCGTGTCCTAAAAAGCTTCGTATTTCTCGAACGGTCTTTGGGGGTTGAAGATTTTTTATGACTTCTATCTTAGCTTTATCAACTTCAATTCCCTTATCAGATATAACGTGTCCTAGTACGATTCCTTCTCTGACCATGAAATGGCATTTCTCCCAGTTAAGCACGAGGTTTACTTTTACACATCTTTCTAATACCATTTCTATATTTGATAGACATCCTTCAAAACTTTGCCCGCATACAGAGAAGTCGTCCATGAACACTTCCATGATGTTGTCTATGAAATCTGCGAAGATTGACATCATACATCTTTGAAAGGTTGCAGGAGCGTTGCATAATCCAAAGGGCATTCGTCTATAAGCGAACGTTCCATAAGGGCATGTGAATGTAGTATTCTCTTGATCATCTGGGTGAATCGGGATTTAGAAAAATCTTGAGTAACCATCAAGATAACAGAAATATGAGTGCTTGGCTAATCGTTCTAACATTTGATCTATAAAAGGTAGTGGGAAATGATCTTTTCTAGTGGATTTGTTTAGTTTACGATAATCGATGCACACTCTATGTCCGGTCACTACTCTTTGTGATATCGATTCGCCTTTAGCGTTTTTCACAACAGTGATACCTCTTTTCTTTGGTACTACATGTACTAGACTAACCCATTTACTATCAGAGATTGGATATATTATTCCAGCGTCTAGTAGTTTCTTAACTTCTTCCTTTACTACAGTGCTAAGGATTGGGTTAATTCTTCTTTGAGATTCTCTGGAGGTTTTGCAATCTTCTTCTAGCAGAATACGATGCATACAGATTGAAGGACATATTCCTTTGAGATCAGATATGTTATATCCTAATGCGGTTGGATATTTCTTTAAAACATCTAAAAGTTTCTTTGTTTCAATTGTTCCTAAACTGGAGTTGATTATAACTGGTCTTGTACATTCAGTGTCTAGGAATTCGTATCTTAGGTTCTTAGGTAAAGTTTTTAACTCTAATGTAGGTTTATTCTTACTTGGAATGAGATCCGGTGTAAGTGCTAAACTTTCGCTTAGACTATCATCCTGATATGGTTTACGCCAATTGTCATCTTCGAAGTCGGAGGAATTTGAATTTTCATAATTTCAGAATAGGTAGTTTCTTTCATTTCCATTTCTCTTACACATTCGTCAATGACATCCAATAAATAGCATGTATCCTCTATAGCTGATGATTGTAAGAATTGTGTTAAAATAAATTCAACTTTCTCTTCACCTACTTCAAAGGTTAGCTTTCCTTTCTTTACGTCTATAATAGCTCTGGCGGTAGCTGTAAACCCTAATTTTTGCCCTAAGATTTCTTCGCATTTCATCTGCATTTTGCATACGAACAAGATCGCACTGGCTTTCGAGTTTCTTCTCAGATGAAGGGTCTATGCTTCGCAGGGGATCACCATTGTTTTTACTTCTTTATATTTGTTTATATTTACTGACTTCTAACCTAAAATACAAAAAGTTGCAGTTTTCTTCTTCTTCTTCTTCTCTGTGTTGCAGGTTTTCCAAAGATAAGACAGTGGTTTCAATTCAGATGCGTTTGTTCAGTCACAATTCGATTCAAATGGATGTTTGACCTAATATTGGTCAAACTATTAGAAAATTTTGTCGACTGCAAGTTGTGTGTGCCAATGGTTCATTTCTCGGACAATGCGTTTTCAAAGTACAAGTTGGGTTGTGTGACAGTGTTTTGTGCGAAGTTTGGTTTGTTCATCAGTTTATCAATGGTGCGTCTGTGGATTTATTTTCCTCAGCACGTAGTCAGATAGTCAAGGAAATTTTCAGATGATTCGAGTGGTTGTGGCTCAGGTGGCAAAGTTTCAATATATCCAGTGGTTCTTTGGTTGGCTGTGTTCATTTCATCAGTTGGCTTGTGAAAAAATTGGAAGTTGATTGTGGGGTTAAAAATTCTCATTTCATATATATTTGTCCGAGTCATTCTTTCGAATTTTTTTTTATCCACTATTATTCAATCACCTTTCGTTTTCCATTTTTTCCCCCGAATATTCGATTATCCAAATTATCATTTTTTCTTAACCAATTTCCAATTTCCCATTTTTTTTAATTATTATCCCTTTTCTATATTCATTATCATCTTATTCCCATTTTTTTAATTCAATTCATTTCCTTTTAAAAAAAAACCCATAACATTTTTTTAAGCCCATATATTTTGTTTTAGACCCCATTTATTAATAAATAAAAAAAAACCCAATCAAGTCATTTTAGTTTCCAATTTATTTTATTTCTCCCTCATTTTTTTTATTACATTACAAAATGTAGTACAATTTTTTTTTTCTATTTCTTAAGCCCATTGGCCCATCCACACTACAAGCCTCAAAATATCAGCTTGCTTCACAAAGCAAAACAAACTCCAAGCCAGTACGCCAGCCCCACACTTCAAGCATCAACACAACCAGCTTACATCAAACTCCTCGCCATGCCTCAGCCAACAAGCAAAACAACAGCAGCTCACACGCCTTCCAACATAAGCCTCACGCGCAAACCCTTCACTTCTCCAAGCTTATGCCGCAGCCAAACAAAATTCAAAACATCAGCCAAGCAAAATTCACATCAGCTTATCCAAAGCCTTTGACACAATTAACGGCAGCACATGATTTTCCTAGCTCAGCGCCATCACACTTTTCCCAACAGCACGCCTTCAAGCCAAACAAACTACCAGCTACAAACAACATCAACCATCAGCAACATCTCGCGCCAGCAAGCCGAAAAACACACAGGCCCACACGCGGTAAACACATAAACACTCAGCAGCATCACGCTTCCCGCACGTGGAACCCACCTGAAGAACGCAGCAAAAACAACACTCAAAACGCACAGCATCACACCTGAAAAAAGAAATCAAAACGCAAGCTAAGCAACACATAAAACGCAGCAGAAAAATCAGCTTGAACACATGAAATTCGTGAATGCAAAACGCAATTGAAATCTTCAAAACGACATCACAATTTCAGCTCCCTCATTCTATAAATTGAACCCTTCACTCCTTCAATCCTCAAGCTTCAGATAGCCCCCAAAACCCCTGTCAAAATTAAAACAAATCTTCTGTTAAAACCTCAATTTCAATTCCACTTCTCATCATCTCAAATCTCCAAACAACACAAACCTTCATTCAACTCCCTTTCTTTCATTTTAACTCAAATCTTCATCAAACAACAACAAATTGGATTGTAGATCAGAAAAGAAGAAGAAGAGAAATAAAAAAGTCAAGAAGAAAAAGAAAGAGGACCGCGGAAGAGAAGGACCGATTTGTTGTTTGATTTTTGCAGATTGATTCGCTTTGAGAAGGTGAGAGTGAGGAGAATGCCTCCCCTGTTTTTTCCGCCTTGAGTTTTGTGAAGAAGAAGCTGATGCTTCTTTGCGTTTTGTTTCCTTTTTCTTTTTTAATATTAACCATTTTTTGTTTTAATAAAAAATATGATTTGGTTTGGGCCTATGAACATGTTGCTGTTTGCTAATCCACCGAGCCTGCGTCCCCCTCCCCCTTGTTTAATTCTTTTCTTTTCTTTTTATTTTGTTTAATTTTGTTAAAAGATTTTTTAAGAGAAGAGTATTTTAATAATATTTCTAGAATATTATTAAAATAATTCTTTAAGAAAAAGTTTAAAAAGGAATTTATAAAGATTTTTTTATTTGTTCTTTTATTTGGATGGATTTTATATTTAGATCCATTTTTCTTCATTTTTTTATTTTTGGTCGATGACAATCTCCGATTCGTGATTGTTGAATTTCGAATAGGTTTAATCTTCATTATTTCAAATTTATGGATGAATGATCATTTGGATCATTCTCCATACTTTGAGATCGTGATAGGTTGCTTTCGATAAATTCAACGAAAATCTCGATTAAGATTAGACCGTTCTTTTTCTTTTAGTGTGGCATGTTTTCGGAGAACGATTCATAATATCGTTTCTCTAACATGTATTAGCACGAATATTTTCCACTTTAATTAGTGGTGGCCGGCCTCATTTGTAGGGTAATTACTTCGTAAATTACTCGGCGATTGCTTAACATAGACCTAAAGTTGTCCCGATTCGGAATGAGATCCACTTGGATCCGGTTGCCTCGATTTTTTTTTTCGTGGTTGTGCTTGATTAAGTTAATCATACCACTTAATATGTAAATATTATAATAATGTGAATATAATCCATTTAAATTCAATCTCTCGCACCTTATCCTTTTATTTCAATTTCTCGCTCCTTATCTCTTTATTATGCTTTATCATATTATATCATATATCATATTGTTTATGTTTATATTGTTGCTTGTGATTTTTATTTTGTCCCTTTGGATACCAAAACACTAATAAAGGATTAAACATTAAAAAGATTGGTGACTTTAATTTCGAACTATGGTTACTATCCTTAGCTTTGGAGTATGGACTTAGATTTTAGGATCTATACCCTTGCTCAAGTTGTGATGGATTGGAAACTTTGGCCTCAAGTTATTTCATTGGTCTTTGAAGATGGAATTCCGGTTACTTTGAAGAAATGTGCATAATATGGTTTGGTCGCTCTTCTCTTAACTTTTAATTCAAGTATTAGGATAGTCACTTCATCTCCTCCCCATTCTTAAATTTTCAAAACTTCTCCCTATTTAAAAAATCTTCTTTGTTTTCAAACTTCAAACGCTTTCGCAATCAAACCTTGACTTAGGTCAAGCGATTTTAATCTTTTCACTTTATTTTCTTAATAAATGTTAATCCATGTAAATATATCGAAATTCTTTTCTTACATACTTTAAAAAATCCAAAAACTCACTCAATTGTTTTTTGTGCCTTTGTGCACTTTTCTTTTCATATGTTTAGATATGATTCATTCTTTCTAGCGGAATTATTCGCTAAAGAATGACGACTTATCTCTACATTTTAAAATTAATGCAACTCATTGTTTTTTTTCAAATTTTGTACCACGAACTACGAGGTTTTGATCTCGCATTGCACTTTGTGGGTACGTAGGCATGAGGCGTTAAAACCTCATCAAACACAAAATCTTAAAAAACATTCTTCTTCTCATCCCTTCAATCATTTTCAAGCAAACCAATTTCAAACCAAAAAAAGCAATAAATATTTCAAAGGGCTCCTGTGGAGTACCACGGACGAGTCGGGTGCGTAAAACCTTCCCGGCTTGTAATCAATCCCCTTACCCGTTCTCTGTTCGTTTCTTTTAGCTTTTGCTTTTAGATTCCTTAGGTTTTTATTCGTTCTTTTACCTTTTTCCTTTTGGAAATAAATAAAAGCGCGGTGGCGACTCTGTGTACCTTGAGTTAAGTTAATCAATAGCATACACTCACGATTTTACCGCTACAGTAGCTAAGAATGGTCTTCCTAGTATGATAGGTGTAGTGGAGTCTTCAGAGATGTCCATGATTATAAAATCAGTAGGAATATAGAATTGTCCTATACGTACTGGAACATTTTCTAGTATGCCTACAGGATATTTAATAGAGCGGCCGGCTAGTTGAACAGACATTTTAGTTGGTCTTAGGTCTCCCATGTCTAGCCTTTTGCAAATTGTTAAGGGCATAACACTGATACTGGCTCCTAAATCGCATAGAGCTTTGTCAATGACGAATTTTCCCATTACACAGGGTATAGAGAAACTACCTGGATCTTTTAACTTAGGAGGCATATTATTTTGAATTATTGCGCTACACTCAGCAGTAAGTGTAACGGTTCCGTTATCCTCTATCTTCTTCTTATTGGATAAGATTTCCTTTAGAAATTTAGCATACGAGGGCATTTGAGTGATAGCTTCTGTAAACGGAATAGTAATATTCAACTGTTTCAGAAGTTCAACAAATTTCTTAAATTGGCCCATCGTCTTAGAATTGGTTAATCTCTGAGTGTACGGAAATGTGTGGTTTATAAGGTGGTGGAGGCACATAAGGCTTTTCTTTCTCCACTGCCTCTTGATTATTATCTTCCTTTTCTTCTGGTTCATTCACCTTTTCAGTCGGCTTATCTTGTTTTTGGTACATGGCTGGATTGTCAAGTCTTGGATCGACAGGTCCGTCAAGTTCCTTGCCACTTCTTAATATCACAACATTGTCCTGTCCTTTCGGATTAGGTTGGGGTTGTCCAGGAAATACTCCAGCTGGTGGAGCGGTAGGTGCTTGTTGTTGAGCTACTTGTGAAATCTGAGTTTCAAGCATTTTGTTATGTGTGGCTAACGCATCTACCTTGCTCACTAATTGCTTAATCTGCTCACTAGTGTGTATGTTTTGATTTAGGAAATCCTTGTTTGTTTGATATTGAGTAGCTATGAAGTTCTCCATCATCAACTCAAGGTTTGATTTTCTAGGAACATTAGGAGCAGTCTTTTGATATCCTGGTGGTGTAGCTGGTGCTTGACCTGGTGCGTATAAAGCGTTGTTGTTCTTATAAGAGAAGTTCAGATGATTCTTCCAACCTGGGTTGTATGTGTTTGAGTACGGGTTTCCTTGAGCATAATTCACTTGATCTGTGGGAATTCCTGCTAATAGTTGACAATCAGGGACAGCATGTCCTGGAACTCCACATAACTCACAGTTAGGTGTTACCGCAGCCACGGTGGCTGTTGGTGTTATGGCCAAGTTGTCGATATTTTGGTTAAGTTGGTCAAACTTTGCATTGACTTGATCCATACTACTCACTTCGTACATACCTCCTTTTGTTGGTTTCTCAGTTGCGACTCTCTCGCTTCCCCATTGGTAATGGTTCTGAGCCATACTCTCGATAAGTGCATAAGCATCATTATATTCTTTGTCCATTAGTGCGCCGCCTGCGGCAACGTCAATCGTCATTCTTGTGTTGTACAAGAGTCCATTGTAGAAAGTATGGTTGACCATCCATTCTACTAATCCGTGATGTGGACAAAGTCTCAGCATATCTTTGTAGCGTTCCCAAGCTTCGAAAAGTGACTCGTTTTCCTTTTGCTTAAATCTGTTGATTTGAGCTCTTAGCATAGCTGTCTTGCTAGGTGGGAAATATCTTGTCAAGAAGACTCTCTTTAGTTCCTCCCACGTAGTTACTGAATTCGAGGGTAGAGATTGAAGCCAGGCTCTCGCTCTGTCTCGAAGTGAAAAAGGAAAAAGACGTAATCTAATAGCTTCTTGGGTAACTCCATTAGCTTTTACAGTATTTGCGTACTGCACAAATATCGAAAGATGAAGGTTCGGATCCTCGGTATGATTTCCGGCGAATTGGTTTTGTTGCACGGCTGATATCAGCGAAGGTTTCAATTCAAAATCGTTTCGGTTGATAGCCGGTGCAGCAATGCTGGAATGCGGCTCAGCTTGTGAAGGACTGGCGTAATATTTGAGTGGATGATTCGGTTCGTCAGCCATCTCTGCGTCCTTTGATGTTCCAACCGGTTTAGGTGGATCAACTTGAAGATCTGGAATGTTGTATTTTCGTTCGTATTCGAATATTCGTCTTCTTAAATATAAGAAGCGTTCTAATTCTTGGACTGGAGGTTGCAAGTCTTCGCCTTGAGAGCGAGTACTTGGCATACACTCGGGAAATTAGATTAGGAAAAGAATAGGTTGTTACCTTAATCTAGACAATGCTACTCGAATAGTGCACTAGTAACTAAATTAAGGTCCCCGGCAACGGCTCCAAAAAATTGATGGGGCGAAGACGCAATATGTGTCTAGCGGTATCTGAACTGCAAGCGCACAACCTATCGAAGTAATATAAAAGATTGTCGATCCCACAGGGACTTTATAATCACTTAGTGCTAGAGGGTCTGCTAGTTTAGTAAGGCGGATGTTTGTCACGATTTTGGTTTTAATGATTAAAAACGGGAATTAAATTTAGTTTTAAATAAATAATAAGAAGGCGGTCGGTATGTAATTATGCTAACCTATGCGGGTCAATCTAACCTAAGCTTATAAAGATGATTCACTTAAATTGTTCTGTAGAGATTATCAGTTTAAATACCCTCGACTCACACTCTCGTGATCTTATCTCAGATCTTATTCCTAAAGCCCTATGCCTGCTCTCGCTAGCCCATAAGTGTTTAGAAAATAATTTTTGAAAACTTAATAAGTCTAATTCATTTTAAAGCGCTCTCGCTGTATTTAAATCAAATGCATAACTTTAGCTATCCGGTTAAAATCTCACACTCTCGTGGTCTCGACCTAACCTATTATACTTTTCTTACTCTCGTAACAAAAAGATTATTTTTTAATTATAAAAAGTCACAGCCAGAATATAAGTTCTTAATTATTTTAGCTTAGATTCGATTTTACCGGTTTGGTTTAGTTTATTACATACCGCCTAATTAATTTAGCTACTCATTTTTGTTGTACCAGACAGATGCAGAAACAGACAAATATTAATTAAAACATACATTGTAAAATAAAAACAATATCTTAACATAAACAAATAAATAACTTAATATAAATGCGAAAATATAAAAACCTGAATGATTAAAATCTTAAAATTCCTTCTTCCACAGACTGGTAAGCTCGGAGTGCGGAACCGAAATTGAAAATAAATACTAAACAAATTCTGAAGGCTTAAAAAGAAATTAATAATAACAATTTCCTAATGTTGGAAATTGTTATTGTTTTTGGGTTGGATATTGAAACAGAAAAATAACAAGAACAATTGCTGGAAAAATTAAACAAGTGTGCAACAAAATTACGGCAGAGCTTCCGCGGAAAAGTAGAAAAAATACTCTGTGTGTTTCAATTTGTAACTAGGCTATTTATAGAAATAATTTTGGGCTTGGGCAGTTGAAATTCATGAGCGTGGGTATCGTTCCGTTGAAGAGAGAATTTAGCAGAAATGCATACTGAGTCTGAGAAATAATAGGAATCACTTTTGACCCACGTTGTGCACGTCCTTATGAATTCTTCAAATTAATTAACCTATTTTCCTTTGTCACGTTCGTGACAAAGGTGTAACGGTCACTTTTTTCCATTTAAGCGTGTCACAGTCGTGACACATAGGTAACGGTCGTGAGACCTCCAAGTTGGGCGTCACGGTCGTGGTGATGTTGTAACGACCGTGAGTGTTACAAAATATGCAGACTTTGGCAGAATTCCTCTCTTCTTCTTCTTTTCATGCTTGTTTTTGTTCATTTGATCTTTGGCTCATGGTTTAGCTCTAGAAATGTTATACCTGCAATATGAAAAAAAAACTCGAAGAATCGGGAGTTAATAGGATAAATGTGCGATAAAACGGACTTAAAACGTAGTAATAAAGTGATACGATTTCTTGTTATCAAAAGGCATGCAACTCATAATCCTCCCAATTATAAGGAATTGCAACATAAAATAACAACCAACAACTATACAACTTATAACAAGGCAACAGAACACAAGAACAACCAAATCTACCGCATTCTTATTCATACAAGTGTCGACTAAAACTGAATAATTAAACTATTTACTATACTATGTTATTGCTACTTACTACTAGCTTATTATTATGCTTCCGTAAAATCCATGACAACAACCAACATATCGAACTTGCTACTAATTTTACTCCATTGTTACTTATTTTTCTTCTACTAATTCATCATATTATTACTATTTAATTTTTTTGTCAACTACTAATCATGATCACTGCTACTTCAATGATATTCTTTAAACTTAATTATGCTACTGGAATTAATTTAGGTTAATCCAACATTATAGACACAAAAGGCAGCACAACAACAAAATAACAATCTTTCCCCAGACCCCGTGTGACCATCGTCACACTTGGGTGAGCCTCGCCACACTTGTAACGATCGTCCTAGGGAGACAACGAGTGTCACATATCCCAGACGGTCGTCAAGAAGAGGGGATGGTCGTCCCACAATCCAATCCTGCGCTCCTTTCTGTTTCTCTCCTTCATCTCTGTAACTCCTTCTCAGAACAATTCCAATCGACCAATACATAAATTCAACGCGACATAATAGATTCATACTCACAATTCAATTTCCTTAATCGACCGAGAACGACTTATTCAACCAAACAACACAACAACATTTGACAGCAACCATCCATATACCCAATCCCACATATATTCAATATATAATCCCGATTATAGAGTTAGAACCTCATCCTTACCTTGGATTGAAGGTGACTCTAACACTTTGATCGGAACCCTAGCTTTTCCTCTCATAAGCACTTCATGTAACCACCTTTTCTCCACTTTGTGTTTTTCCCTTGTTTCACTGATAACCTCTATTTTCTATAACCTAATTAACTTATGGTTTTTAATTAATCTTAATAATTCTACTGGGCCTAACCCATACACCCCCACTATTACTACTTGTAATCACAACCAAGCCCCCTTATCAAGAATAACATAATTCTACTATTAAACTCACAACTTAATCAACTTAATTTAATCCAATTAACAACGATACAACTTAAATCAACTTAATCGACTTAATCAACTTAATTAAATTAATTCAGCCACAACTTAGCAACTCAACGCAAAACAACATCAATCATACGACAATATTTAATAAAATAAATAATTAAATAATCAGGGCGTTACAAACAACCTTTCGAGTTGAGTCCATGTGTGAATGGACTGAGGAGGAAGCGTTGTAAACCAGGTAAACAAATTCTTGATGAGGGAACTAGGGAAATGTTTCATTTTTAAATCCTCCTTATTTTTTATATCCCCAACCTCAGTTTGGTAATGTGCCACATGTTCGATTGTGGACTCCTCGGTCTCACCAGCGAATTTGGTGAACTTTGGGACTTCCCAGCCCCTGGGAAGTTCAGTTTGTAGCACATAGTTAGGTAACGGGGATGTGTAAGTGGGTCGTCGAAGGCCCGTGTTGTCACCATTTCGGACCATAATCCTCTCTACTAAAGTTTCAAGGTTAGGCTCTTCGGCCATGGCATCCTGACGAACTTGTCCTAACATATCTCCTTGGTCTTAATGTCGACGTAACATCACGACGGGAGGCCTCTGGGCCATCATAGGTATCTATTTAACCTCTTCATAAGGTTGTTCTAAAATCTCTTCGTACTCTTCTTCCTGTCGGACCGATGTCTCAAGACGAGGAGGTGGGGTTTGACATCATGGGGTCGTTGGTTCCTCGACTCAGATAAATAATTGTAGTCAGTCGTTCGACCGTATTGGTTCGTCAAATGCCCTAGCCCTTGGTATGGAGAAAAAGCTCCTGATGAACTATCTGCAAATGTCGAGCCCGAATTTTGGAAATTTGGTATGAATTCGGGAGGCATGCCGAAGGTTCTGGAAAATGACATGGTGAAATTAGGTTACGATGGCCCCGAAGTTCCACCCACATTTAGCCTGATCGGTTCAGGTTGAATCAGAGCAGTGGTCGATCCACTTGTAGCAGTCAATACTGCTTTCGTAATGAGTTCGGTTATGTTCGTAACAATTGTACTTCCTGTCGAAGACGATTCTTCGTTTGGACGTGGCGTTACCATCCTACCACCGTGCAAGTGCATATAACTAACCCAACATGTGTGCCAATTTGTACGCACATGGATTTCACACGAACAATTCGCTGGCCTCCTACATGCAAGGTTTACTTGCGGGACCGGCCAAACAAGTCACAAAACTACTTTGTTTGATTAGTTATGCTGCAAACTTTTCGTAATGTAGAATGATAATGGTGGTTCTTGTGTATATTTTTGGTATTTTTTGTGTTTATAGCAAATGCACGTGGAATGCTTAAAATGAAAGGACAAGAAAAACGAATAAAGATAAAAAGGCAAGTAATTTAAATTAACTTAGAATTGAAATGCTTGGACTACAAATGTTTTTTGGACGCTATCATACATTTGAGTAGGGGTTAACTGATTTCTCTAACGCTCGGTACTTTGAGTGTGTCCCTTTACAATGTGAAGAAATGCAACCTTTATTACTGAAAATGAAATATACTTATATAGACAAATAAAATAATTGTCGGACATTTTTCCAACAAATCAGGCTTTGACACATGTTAACCCACTCTTCTGGTAACCATCCATTATTTCATCCTACTACTTGGAGCAGTTTCTTTTTCATGCCTTTTTGAATGGATCTGTCGAAATGCCCTCGACATGGTGATATTTGTGGGTGTGTCGAAGCTCTTCGACTCCCTTCTAGATCCTGACTTCTGAGTGTCGACCCATAGCTGACTTTCCTTCTTCGGCTAGGACGAAATCCTTCCGTCTGACATTCTCATGATGTTGCTTTCAAACCTTCAAATCGAAATCTCTAGCCAACACTAACATTCTCATGATTTTGCTTTCAAACCTCCAAGTCGAAATCTCTAGCCAACACCAACCAATACATTTATTTAATTCATTGCAACAATTTTATATATTACATTCTAAAATTACCTAAATAGTTTATTCAATAGTTTAATTATTTTATATCATTAAATAGTTTAATTAATATTTCAACTATTTAATATTTTAATTATAAATATTTCAATTATTTAATTTTCTTACAATAATTATTTAATTTATTAAATAATCAATTTATTAAATAATCAATTTATTAAATCTTTTAATTATTTAGTATTTCAAATATTTAGTATTTCAAGTGTTAATATTTCAACTATTTAATATTTCAACTAATAATTAATTTATTAAAAATTTCAATCATTAAAAATTTCAACTTATAATTAGTTTTACTAGAAATATTATCAATTATTTGAAATACTAATTAAACTATTTAAAATAATTAACTATTTGAAATATTTATTAAATTATTTAATATTCCAACTATAAATTTAAACTAACTTATTTAATTTATTGAAGACTTCAACTATTTAGATAAGTATTTTCACAATATTATTAAATATTAATTAAATATTTAATAAACTAATTAATAATTAAAATAGTTGAACTAATAAATAGACTATTTATTTAATAAAATAAATAAATAAATTATTTAATAAATTAAATAAATATATAAATATTGCATTTATTTTATAAATATTTAACAAACTATTTAATATATAATATAAATACTGAACTTATTTTATAAATAGTTCATAAAATAGTTTATAAACCATTTAATATATAAATATTTTATGAGTTATTTAATATATAAGTATTATACTTTATAATTTATAAAATAGTTTATAAACTATTTAATATATAAATTCTATTGATATTTCACCTTGTCAAATCGCTTTCGTATCGGGAAGACAATTACTAAACATCATCTTGGTAGTCAACGAGGTGCTGGATTTCACGATTAAGGAAAAATAAGAGTGTACTCTTTTTAAAGTTGCCTTTGAGAAGGCTTATGATAAAATGTCTTGGAGTTTTCTTAGATACATGTTGAGGAGGATAAGGTTTGGAGTTACTTTGATGCGTTGGATGGAAGCGATTATCTTTTCTAGCAAGATGTTCGTGTTGGTCAACGGCAGTCCGACAAACGAGTTTGTGGTAGAGAGAGACTTGAGACAAGGCGATCCTTTATCTCCATTTTTATTTGTTTTAGTAGCAGAGGGGTTGTCGGGGCTGATTTAGAATTTCATGCGTTCTAGTGAATTTTCTGGTTTAAATATTAATGAGAGTTGTTTTATTGATGTTTTACAATTCACAGATGACATTCTTTTGGTAGGAGATGGTAGTTGAAATCATATGTGGGTTATCAAGGCGGTTCTTATGGCTTTTGGATTGGTTTCGGGCCTCAGAATCAATTTTCACAAGAGTAAGTTAATTGGCATCAACATTAATAATAATTTTATTGAGGCGACGACCATTTTTCTCTCGTGTAGGACGGAATCACATGAATTCACTTTTCTTAGTATTCCTATAGGATCCAACCTAGTAGGTTAGCTTTTTGGTCTCCTTTGCTTTCTAAGATTAGAAAAGATTATCTAGTTGGAAAGGGTGGTTTCTAAGCTTCGGTGGTAGGATTACCCTCCTCAAGTCGGTTCTCAGTGGCTTATCTATTTTTCACCTATCTTTCTATAAGGCTCATATGCTTATTTGTAAAGTGATGATGAAGATTCATAGTAGATTTCTTTGGGGTAGTTCGGAAGCGAAGAGAATGACTCATTGGGTCAATTAGGATTCTCTTTGTCTTCCAATTAACAAAGGAGGATTAGGCTTGGAGAGAATAGGCATTTTTAACGAGTCTCTCATTCATAAAATGAGGTGGAAAATCCTTAGTGGATCGGAGGATTTATGGTTTCGCGTGTTGAAGACTAGGTACGGCGATATTCATATGTTGATGACGGATAACAGGTGCTTTAATAATAAAGGGAAATCTTTTTCTTCGTGGTTTATAGACATTCTGTCTTATTCAAGTCCGATTAAGGAGGATATTTTTATTCAGAACTGCACATTTTGTGTGGGGCATGACCATGGTACTTCTTTCTGGTTCGCAAACTGGACAGACCATTGTGTTTTGGCACGACTGTTCTTGGAGATTTTTTCGGTTTCTCATTTACAGGTTGTAGCGGTAGCTGCTATGAGAGGGTCGGTAGAGGGAGATTGACAGTGGGGTATTTTGACGTACATGCTTCTGGTTTTGGCAGTTGATCTAGGTTGGTTACAACTGCTTTTGTTATGGTTGTTTCTGCACTAAGAATTTTTCTCAACAGCCACAGCCCACAGTCAGGAGAGAAAGATATGGTGACATGGACTGCTGCTCCCAATGGTATTTTTTCGGACAACTCCTTTTATAAACTTGCTAGTATTGCTTTCACCCCTTATGGTCCTTCAAATTGGGACGACATGACCCTGTTATCGATTTCGAAAGTTTTTGCTCTGTACAAAGTTAAAGCTTTTGGTTGGCGATGCTTTATAAATAAACATCCTTCGAAGGTTCTTTTACACCATAGAGGTATCATCCCAGATTCAAATGATATTAGTTGCTCTTTTTGCGATTTGGAATCAGAAACGTTACATCATGTTTTGTTTAATTGTATCGTGTCTAAATTAGTTTGGAGGAATATATCTGATTGAATAGGTCTAGTTGGGATTAAAGATAAAGATTTTAAGGGGAGTTTTTGGATTGATCTTCCTTTTGCAAGTCAAAGAACGTCAAGAAAGGTAGAGAATGTAGTGTTTGGCTAGCGGTTTGTTGGAATTTGTGGATTATTATGAATGAGATTATTTTCAGGAATTTGAGATGGAACATAGTTGATATAGTTTGGAAGGTTAAATTTTCAGTTTGGAAGTGGTCCTTCATGAGACATATTACTTATCCCAATTGTAATCTATACGAATTCGACAAAAATCCATTGTTTATTTGTCTTAACTTATAATTGGTAGATAACTTTTTTATTTTGACGAGTTTGGTCTCGTTTTTCTTTTTTAATCAGGTGGAGACGGAGTACCCTTTATACTCGATTCAATATATCACTTGCTTATATATATATATATATATATATATATATATATATATATATATATATATATATATATATATATATATATATATATATATATATATATATATATATATATATATATATATAAAATGTACTTATTTTATAATGTGATAAATTAATAGTTGAAATATTAAATATTAAATATTAATAATTAAAATATTAATAAAATTAAGAAATATTAAATAATAAATATTTCATTTAAGTAATATATAAATTTGTTGTATTGAAATAACAAGTGAGTTGAACGGTTTAGTGATTAAAACTATGTTGTTGATGCAAAGGTCATTGGTTCATCTTCTCTTGTACCAATTTTTTAAACTTTAAATTTTAGGATTTAAAAAGAAACAATAAAAAAATTGACTTGGAAATATTATATATTAAAATAATAGAAAGAAAACAAAATTGTCACCGGAGTGATATATCACATCAACAACTACTTCTGTCCAATGAATTATTTTTTTAATAGAAATCTAAAGTTGGAGACTAAAGACAAAACAAAAGTTAAATATAAGAATTCAGACAAAAATAAACTACAAAGACTAAATTCAAAAATTCGTTAATTTATATGATCACAACCTATTTAAGTCTTAATTTTTTTAATCACGACTATTTATGTCAATTTTCATAATAAACAAAAATTTGCACATATAAATGATTGATTACTAACAAACAATTGTGGCATGCATGTTGTTACAATAAGCACTCTGTGCAGTAGCAGAAAACAAGGAAGATAATACAATTGTGAAATTGAAATTACAAAGAAGAAGAAGTAGGAACTGGTTTATATATACCAGACCTTAACAGAAAGCAGTTAGCACTTAACTACTAACAACAAATCTAACAGAGTGATTAACAAACTGTTAGCCCTCTAATTTACTTCCTAATAATTTTTAGTGACTTAATTCTAAAAAACATTGTTGTGTTGAAAAATTATAATTAGTTTTACGTCAAATATATTTGAAGGATTATAAGCTATACTTTGACATGTGTTATTCTTTTTTATTTATAAATTTTGTACTGTAACAAGTACTATTACAACACTTGTTAATAAAAAAATAATATAGGATTTATTTATTGGCTATGTGTAGTGAAAGAGGAATTTTTTTTAATAGTATAGTTTATTAAAATAAATACTGAAATAACTTAATTTTGGGTGTATTTACTGAAATGACGTAGTTTAAAGAAGATTCGCTAATTGGAATGACAAAAGTTTGAATTCTTTTTTTTTTTAAAAGACACACTTTCGTCAATTAGAATGACTAATATGTCTTATCAATTTTTTTTCCTGATGCACTAATTCGCCAATTGGAATGACGAAAGTGTTTATTTATTTTTTACTAATTTGTCAATTCGAATGGCGAAAGAGTTTTTTTTTTACAAAATTTGTCTTCATTCGCCAATTCAATTGGCTACCTAGATTTTTAAAAAAAAATTTTTTTTTATATATTTTGCTCTCTTTGGTATTTGGAGTATATATTTATAGTTGTTAATTTTTTTTTACTTACTAGTGATAATTGTATAAATGAAATTAAAAAAATTCAACAAAGAAAAACATAATAGAAAATTATTATTGATAATTTAAAAGTGGATAGTACAAATGATTAATTTTCTGTCCGATCTAGATGTGCCCCAGTTCCACATCCATGTGGATGACCCCGCCTTCGAACTCTATTACGAGGTTGTTGAGGTGTATCTGGTCTTTGCGTGTTCGATGGAGGATGTTGTTGTTGGTCGGAGGATCCCTGAGAATTTGTTATGTTTGCAATCATTTGTCCTCAAAAACCTGGTGGGTAGCTGCCAAAGGCGCTGCCGTAACTTAGTTGAGTGTTCATGTTTTCATAGTTGGGTCGTAGTGGCTGGGTTGGGTTGAGTTGGGTTGGGTGAGGACGGTACAATTGACCGAATAAGGATATTGCCTCGTTTTGAGAACGATACAAGGGTGGAGGGCTATGGTGGACTGGGGTGGAATGGAAGGAGTTATCGAGGATATATTGATGTGGGTTAGGCTTTTGTTGTTGTGATTGAGTGTGTGGCAAGAATGGGTTACGGGTTTGGAAGAATGGTTGATGGGTGTTTGAAGTTGATGGCTAAAGTTGGGTGGGTAGGTCATGACGTGGGGTTGGTGGTTACGCGTATCCTGCGGCCTGCGAGCGCGGGTCAAGCAAGTATGGGTTATCAGACACCCATTGTTGCGTTGTAACTGACCAAAACCAAACCAAATATTCTCTAGTTGGTATAACATTTTGTAAGACTGAGTCGTTTAGGACGTGTTGACGACGATCTCTCCATTGTTGACGCAACTCCCTAGCAAAGTCTTTCCAATCATTCATATTCCACTGGGCATCTACTCTTTTTAAATGCCATTCTCCCAAACATGTCGGAGGGCCCGGAATATCTTGTTGCATTCTGAACTGCATTTTCACCCGATCAGTCTGTTTCATTTCAATTATAGTGAACCGAATGATTGATGTTTTTGCTGTCCATAATTTAACATCCTCGAGGTTAAATTTATGGTTCAGGCCTAGATATGGCCACCAGATAAACTGCATAAAAAGAAAAGAATATTTTTAGTAGAGGGGAAGGATGTTAATCTATAAAGCAAAGTTATAGTAGTTTAGTTCATAATACTTGGTCGACACCAACGTGGTCTAAAAAATTGCGATAGACAACTATAGAACTTCTTGGATTCCTACTGTAATCCATCCTAAGATCGGACCAACTAAACAGAAAAGATTTAAAAACAATTAGTTACAATAATCGTAGAATATTTAAAATTTAATATCGCCAACAAAATTATAATAACACACTTACTGATTGGCATAGAGGAACGAGCAAGGATTCATGTTACGTGAGGGAAGCATCGGCAGTCTTGACCACCCTCATGCTTGTAATAAAAAACACAACAAAAAAATATACAAGTATCATTTGCTGCATTCTTACAAAGGGAACTATACAAATGGGCCAAAACAGTTGAACCCCAACTATATGTGTTTACCTTGTTGATGTTTCCCAACAACGGTAAATACATTATATTAATTGTATTACTGATACCGTCAGGAAATAAAAAATGGCCAAATAAAATCATAATATAACATCTAGTTTTAAGAATCTTTTTATACTCAGTTGATTCATCGTTTAGTGTTACACTAGCATAATGGGCTCTAAGGACTCCTAGATTAATAACTTGACCCCTGTTACGAGTATTTGATGGTTCCTCCTCGTCAATGAGAGGGGCACCCAACAAATCCTCTATTATTTTGATATCTTGGTTGACCTTACCGAAAATAGTATTACCATTTACACATAAGTCCAACAACATGTAAACATCTTCGAGTGTAATTGTGCATTCACCAAATGACAGGTGAAAAATGTGTGTCTCCGATCTCCATCGCTCTAGTAATGCAAGAATAAATTTTGTGTCTACCGAATTGTTGTTTACCTTTATTACATCACCAAATCCGCATGAACATAAATACGGTTCTATGATTAGATCATATGGTATGTAGTCATGCACCCGACAACAAAATCTTTTTACAATCTGTAGACACAAAATAATATATATATATATATATATATATAAGTATAGGTAAAAATTATATTTATGTATATATAAAAACTTACAAATGATATAAATTAAAAATAATTGTAGCAAGAAAAAAACTTACAAATGTAGCAATATTTTCTATTGTTCCTCTATGTTGGTCACCCATACTTAATAGAGTCATTGAATCTTGAGTTGTTGAAGTTATGAAGTTAACTAGAGTGTTAGAGTGTTATTTTATGAATGAATGGTTTAGAAGTTAAGTTGGATGTGCATTTATAGGTTAGAAAAAAAGAAAGAAAACTAATAAGCCATAAAGAATCACGCAATCAGGGAATCACGCAGGATGGTTGATCAACTTTATAATTTTGACTTGATTCACCATATTGATTGGCAAATACACGTAAGTGGGAGACTTGATTCACGAATTGGATTGACGAAAGAGTTTTAAAATTAAAACCCTAAGCCAAAAATCCAGTAGACCGCATCATTTACAAAAATCCAGTCTTTTATGAAGATAACCAGATCATGTTTTTACAATGAATTGTATGTGATGACGAACATTTTCGTACTATGTTTCTCGGCCATGAGTATTTTGGTTTCAATATTATTGAGCTTTATGTTACGCTACACCAACAACATATGTCTCAAATCGTTGATCATTCGCAAGTGTTTTGCGAATCCGACAATAATTTAGCTGAAGTCGATGTTGTTGATGATGACGAAGAAGAAGAGGCAATTGTTGATGAAATGGTCAACGAAGATGAGGTCCCGGTCAGTCATGTATATTGTTCTCCTCAACACATGACAAGGCTGAACTTGGGAGGTGATGACCCATCTTCAGATATATTTAACGATCTGTATCTTCAAAAACAAGGTGCATTAAAGGAGGGCGACCATTTTCGAACAAAAGAAGAATACATATGAGTGATAAAACATTATCACATGGATTTATCAACTGATTATAAGGTCGACCGAACGAACCCTACTCTATACGAGAAGGTTTTTTCCGCCGTATTTGGAAATTGGGAGGACTCATACAAATAACTCCCAAAAAATTTGTGTGCACTTAAGCACTACGCTCCAGGAACTGTTGTCATTCTTGAGACCTTGTCGGCGTATACTCTAGAAAGTCACTGTGTTAGTAAAAATGGCATATTCCACCGACTCTTTTGGGCGTTTGACCCATGTATAAAAGGTTTTGCCTTCTGCAAGCCTATAATCCAAATTGATGGAACATGGCTCTACGGTATATACAAAGGAACTCTATTGATGGCAGTGGCCCAGGATGGAAATAACAACATCTTCCCAATTGCATTCGCTCTAGTCAAGGGGGAGACTACTGAGGGATGAAATTTTTTTCTAAAAAATCTCCGACATCACGTTACTCTCTAGTCTAACTTATGCTTGATTTCAGATAGACATACATTAATTGAGAGTGCATGGAAGAATGTTGGTAACGTCTGGCAGGATCCTTCTTCGTCACATGTCTATTGCATTAGACACATCACTCAAAATTTCATGAGAGAGATCAAAGACAAAGCATTGCGGAAGAAGGTCGTGAATGCAGGGTATTCATTAACCGAGCCGTCATTCAAACACTATCTTGAAGAAATCACACTGACAAATGCAAATGCATTCAGATAGATCAACCAAATTCCATTGGATAAGTGGACCAGGGCATACGAAAAAGGACAACAATGAGGTTACATGACCACAAATCTCGTGGAATCAATGAACTCAGTTTTCAAAGACATTCGTAACCTACCGATAACCGCTTTGATGAGGTCAACCTACTTTAGGCTCGGGGAACTTTTTGACACCAGACGTTCAAAATGGAGTTCTATCCTACAGTTTGGTCAGATGGTCAATGATAGTCCAATGACGTTCATTAAAGAGGAGGCTGCCAAATCTAACACACATGTGGTCACAATGTTTAATCGCAATAAAGGGCATTTCAATGTTGATGAGATAATGGATCAACACGAAGGGAGACTGAGGGGATCCTATCGGGTAGAACTAGATAACAATTGGTGCGACTGCGGAAAATTTCAAGCCTTTCGTATGCCTTGCTCCCATGTCATAGCGGCATGTTCAAAGGCTCGGCTGGACCCATCAAACTTATTGTTCGTTGTTTACCAAGTGAAAAATCTTTAGAATGTCTACAACAAAAGCTTTCTGGTGGTTGCAAATGAGGACTACTGGCCTACATACAACAGGGAAATAGTCTGGCACAATGAAAATATGCGAAGAAAGAAAAAGGGGCGTCCTAACAGTACGCGTATTCAAACAGAAATGGATACGACGAATAAAATGGTGAGACTATGTAATTCATGTCGTCAACCCGGGCACAATCGTAAGAAATGTCCCAATATTGGACCAAACACAACGACATAATTTAAATCAATGTAACTGTATCTCTTTATAACATAAGCATCGTTCATTTCATTCATATCTTTAAATTCTTACAACTACGTTAAACTTAAACAACTCAACAAGAAGACAACATCATCTGGGCTATTACAAGAACATACATAAATAAAACAAGAACATACATAACACAAAAAAATAACATGAACATACATAAATAAAACAACTAAAACCTTCAACTTATCTAGGCTATTACAACCATCAAGACAACATCATATGGACCTAACATCATCGTAAGGACACCCGCATCATTGACCATTTTTCTTCGCTTCATCACGTCTGACTCTACAACCCGCCTCTCAATTTTACTGATCTTTTCTTTATGCCCAATTTCTCCTTCCAACCAGCAGTTTAATTCCCTATTTAAATGTTCCAACGTCTGCGTGTTCCAGAGCAGCATCTTCAGTGGAGGCTTTGTTGCTAAGAAAAACACCAAAGCATTTTTCTTCATAATATCAAATTTTGGAAGCGGTTCTTCTAATGTTAATATCTACAAGAAAACACAGTATTAGTGTTGGCCAAAAAACCAACACTAAAAGAGATTAGCGTCGGGTTAGCGTGGGTGTCGGAGCGGACTTTCCAGAACTGGAAGTTAATAATATTGGCGTCGGTCTTGTGTTTGACACTAAGTTAACATCGACCGAAGGCCCACACTAAAGCATGACTAATTGCTGACCAAAATAACGCCACTATTTACTATGTTAGCATCGGTTGTAAGCGCCGCTAAAGACTGACACATGTCGTTTTTTGATTGGATTAACTGTCTCTAATATTTTTGCCACGTGGTTTTAGACATCATGGTATTTGATTGTAGCGTCGGCCACGTGGCCGCCACTTATAAATTTAATTAGCGTAATATTTGATGGTAGTGTCGACCACGTGGCCGCCACTAGTAATTTAGACAACATGATTATTTTGTAGGTAACGTCTGCCATGTGGACGCCACTAATAATTTTAGCCAATTTATTTTTTGCTAGTAGCGTCGGCCTCGAGGTCGCCATTAGTAAATTTAGTCAGTGTAATTTGTATAGTAGTGTCGGTCTCGTGGCCGTCACTAGTAATTTTCCTTAAACTATTTTGATGGTAGCGTCGACTGTTTGGCTGACACTAATGATATTAATGTTCATTTGTTTTTTTTGAAATTGTTACGTTTGCTTTATACCATAGCCACTCAAATCACCTGTTTTGATCAAGACCTGTTTTACAATACCCACTCTAACGGACCAATGACATTCCAAAAAAGATTCTTCAATCCACAATTCAGGTGATCCAAAACAAATTTACTTACAAATACATAATTTGAATACACCAACATCAATATATTAATGAGTTCCAAAATACATCAACATCAATATATTAATGAGTTCCAAAGTACATCAACATCAAGATACTAATAAGTTCCAAAATTCACCAAAATCAAAATACTAGTGAGTTTCAAAATACTGATAATCTCCTAAACGATCTACGTACTAATCATGATAACCAACATCAACTTCTTCTTCATCATCATCCTCATAACCCTCCTCCTCCTGCAACATCCAAAATAAATAGTCACGAGTCAGAAACATAAAGATTCAAGTGATAAAAAAAATACACATTGTTCCATTAAAGCATTAAAGCACTACACACTATTTCAATCCACACTATTTACTATTAAAGTTTGTTTATTAAAGCATTACACACTATTTCAATCCAATTATTTCCTATTTCAATCCAATTAATTCATATTCTAAAGACACTCATACACAAATTGGTTTGTGTTAAAAGATGTACTATAGTAGTAACAACATAAGCAAAACAACATACCTTAATTATATCAAAACAAGTTTAAGTCGAACCGTTATCGAAACATACAATAGTTGACAAGAGAGCAGCAACATAAGCAATACTCGTATTTCTTTAATCTATCCAACTTCAGGTGTTTTAAAGCAGATCTGTACAAAATATATGACAGAGTTAGGATGAAATTATGTTCAAGAATTCGCTATATTGAGGACAACAGGTCAAGAGTCTGTGGATAAACGTCTCTACATGCAACTCTACTCGCCTCGAAAGAAATTATGTTCAAGAATTCGTTACTGATTTTTTGACATTAATAAAGGTGGAAGTTATTTCTAAGGCTTTCGAAAATATGTCAGCTCAAGACATATGGAAGGAAAGCACAAGTGCACGAAACTCCCTAAACAACTTTTGCAACCTTCAATTTCGTAAGGTTTTCGGTCAGAATTTTCTACTCTGATAATCACCATCAACTTAGCTTCTACAAAGCAGTGTCAATAAACTCCAATAATTTTCTAAGGAGTTTAATACTTTTTGTAATGGTTAAAAGTTTTTTGGATCTGAAACTTTTCAGACAATAGATTATGTGATTTAAAAAGAGAAACAATGCACAAATCTCTCTAGTTTTATGGTATAATAATAATTTATGACTAATATTATGACCAGGCCCCTACTCTCTCTCTCTCTCTCTCTCTCTCAAATGTTGCAGGAATGTTTGTTTCACGTGGAGAAGGCAAGAAAGCATCAACAATGTCAAAACCTATCACCATTCACTAATATATATGTTGTTAATTTGCAAAACTAAACCTCAAAATAAAGAGTATTGTCATGTTTCTGGATTATTTCTGTTTCTATGTATTTGTGAGTGATTTAGTGTAATGTATTTATGAAGCTTTTAAAGTTGTTGAAAATTCAGAAACCATGTTTGGATAACACAACTATTTCTTGGGAAATGAAACTGAGAGAAAGACATAACTATTTACTATGAGGTCTTCTATACGATAAGTGATTTTCTTATACTTCTGATGGTCTCACAAATACTACCAAGGGTTTTTCTACTTACTCATCTTTGTCAGCAGGGTCTAGAAAATCTCTATTGTAGATTTGTAATGTAGAAACAATCAACACTTATGGTATTTTGTGTGTGTTTTGTGGATGTAGAAACAATCAACACATAGAGACACAAATCAAGAACCCTAACCCAAATCAGAAAACATCAAGCCCCAATTTCACTATATTCATGGTGAGTTACAACAAACAATAACAAGATCAAAATGAAAAACAAAAATGATAATGACAAGCAAATATACCTGGTTCAAATTCCAATCTTGTTCAAACCTGGTTCAAATTTTGTCCCTGCATAATCAAGTGTTAAGGTCAGATTCAAGGAAGAGAGATGAGATGAGATGCGATGAGATAAGTTGGAAGAGAGATGAGATGGAAGCGATGAGATGCGATGAGATGAGTTGGAAGAGAGATGAACGACGATGAAACCTGAAGAACGTCGAGGCGATGAACGACGAGGCGATGAGATGAACGTCGGGCGATGAACACGATAGATGAGAGATGAAACGGGATGGAAAAGAAAATGTTTTTGATATAGTGAATTTTATTAAATTAATATTAATTATTAAATAACTATTTTACAAGTTTAGCATAACATAGAATATTTATTTTTAAAAATGTTTAAATAATTTACTATTTATTTTTATGAAATAGCTAAATTGTTTAAAAATGTTTAGATTATTTATTCAATAAAAATGTTTAAATTATTTACCATAGATTTAAAAATGACTAGAAAATAATTTTTTTTATCAAATAAAATTTTTTTTAGTAAATTTTCGACAAAATTCTTTTATGATAATTATTTATTTATTAATGTTTTTAAAACACAAATTAAAAATACATTTTAAAATACAATTTGAAAATTCATAAAAAGAAACAAACTTAAAAATAAATATTAATAAAATATTTTGACTAGAAAATATTAATTTAATAACCATTTTAGAATTTTTTACTTGTTTAACATAGATTTTTTTAAATGACTAGAAAATATTTTTTACTAAATTCTTTTATCAAATAAAATGTTTTTTAGTAAATTCTCGACAAAATTATTTTATGATTATTTATTTTTTAAATAAGAAATTGATTTTTACTATAGTAAATAAGCACAAACAATTTAAAAATACATTTTCATAAGAAAAATCATAAAAATTCATTTTAAAACACAAAATAAAAATACATTTTAAAATATAATTAAAATATATTTCATAGTTAGCGTCGGCCTTATACGACGCTATATTTCCCAAATAATAAAATTAAATAAATAAATAGGGGGGAATGAAAAACTGGTGGGAAATGAAATATAATTCGTTCTAATATTTAGCGTCGACTGTTCTGCGACGCTAGAGTTTTTAAAAATAATATAAAAAAAAAATAGTGGGACAAATGAAAGAAAGTGGAGGGAAATCAAATATATTTTCGTTCCAATTGGTAGCGTCGACTATTATGCGACACTAAATTGTTTATAAAATAAAATTAATTTATTATTTAATAAATTTGGTTTGTTAATGTATTAGCGTCGGTCTGGGCCGACTCTACCTTTAAACGATATTATAAAAATAAATATCAAATGAATAATCATATTAGCATCTGTTATTTGTGACGTAAATTAGATACTAATAGCGTCGGAGTCGTGCCGACGCTAAATTATTGATGCTAAATTCCATTTTTCTTGTAGCGGATGATGATGGACGGTGGTTTACAAGAACAGACATGTTGTGAGGAGGAAAAGAAAGAAATAATAAATGAGAGGGAGAAATTGAAAGGAATAGATGAGAGATGAAATGAAGTGCACATATTTATTTATAGAGAAATAAAAAAATAACAATTAGCCAACTCAATTGGCGATACCATGGTAAATTTTTTTAAAAAAATTAACTCATTCGTCATCTCAATTGGCGTCTGAGTGTAAAATAATTAAAAAAAATTTACTAACATACATTAACTATCAACCATCTCAATTGGCGAATGTGTGGAAAAAAAAGATAACTTATTCTCATTCGCTAATTCATTAGACAAATAAATACATAAATTACTTAGAATTATAGATTATTAGGTTATTTTAGAATTTTATTTATTAAATTATGTTATTCTAAAAAAAATTAATGAAAGAGTTCCATGCTAAAAGTAAAATGATAACAATTAATCACGTTTATTTATCTGCCATAAAAAGATGCAGTGAGACGCCTTTCCATAAGTCAACATCAATTTTTTTATAAGGTACAAACTTTTCATATTATTTTATAGTTTTGCATCCATATCGTGTGCCTCGTGTACATAAATAATGAAAAATAAAGTTTGAGGCATATAGTACAGCCACAATAGTTTTATCATACTAATATAATTTTTATCTGATTTTAAATATAAACAAAAATGATTTTAAAAAATCCATTTGTATTAAAATACTGAATACAACAGCTATTTTTAAATCAAGTTTGTTTATATTTGAATAGTATATAATACTCTATTTAAAACAAAATATAAATAAAAGCATCTGTATCAAATCTAAATTAGACCACTCATGCAACTTATAACTAAGTGAAGATTTGTTTTAATCTTTAAAAATATTATGAGATCCGATTTAAAAAATAATCTCTCCTTATTTGTATTTTTTTTCTTTTGCTAATGAATAAAAGATAGAGAAACAATCGAGAATAAAAAAATTGTTTAGATATTTGTTACGTGATAAAATGGAAAAAGAAATTTATTTATTTATAAAAGAGTTAATATGAGATAAAATGGAAAAAGAAATAAAAAGAAATATATTTATTTATAAAAGAGTTAATATGTATTTTGTTCTTTCCATATAGGTGACTTTAAATATATGTAAAAAAAAAAAGTTGGAATTCACTCTTTTTAATATCAATATTATTAAGAAAAATACATATCACAATGGTTGAAAAATGGATATCATCACGTTGGACTAACCGTTGTAAGGTATTGTGTGAATATATATATATATATATATATATATATATATATATATATATATATATATATATATATATATATATATATATATATATATATATATATATATATATATATATATGATGTTTTCCACCACGAACGTTCAACCGTGATTATAAGTCAAGTAGTATGCTACCTACCACAACATTTACTTTAAACAATCGTTGTAAATGCAACAGTAGAACAACAACAACAACAACAAGAGCAATAAGAACTACAACAAGAACAAAAACAAAAACAAAAACAATAACAAGAAGAAGAAGAAGAACAACAATAACAAGAAGAAGAAGAAGAAGAAGAACAACAACAACAAGAAAAATAATAATAATAATAACAACAACAACAAAAAAGAACAACAAGAACAACATTAGCTAACATTGCTAACTTGAATATATGTTTTCCTTGTCTCATTCAAGTTGGAGAAAAGATGATGAAGTTATGAAATTTATTAATGAAAGAAATGATATTTTCGAGTTTTGTTTTTGGAAGAAATGATGTTTTCAAGCTTGGTTTAGTGGAGAAATAAAGTGTCGTAAACGGAAGATGTTTGGAAGTAGAAGATGAAATTCGTCTACGTTGGACGTACATCTAAATTTTAGATTTCACGAGGATCATTAATGGTAGTGTCTTGAGCGTTGATACTTACTAAATGGACGACAAAGATTTGTGTAAGAACGACAAAGAAACTCAATAAACACACTTATATTTTCCCATGACCCTGAGTGACTTTTCACCACGATTGGAAGTTCCAACCATGGTAAAAATGGCTTAAAAATACGTTAGATCCATTGTTTTAGGATTGACAACAATTTTGCTAAAACATGATTCACAGCAGGATATTGTGTGTGATGTTATAACATGTTATTCAGTTCACCTGGTATGAAGAAGTCCTGACAGATGTTGTAACAATGTTGTACCAGAACACCAATTCTGGATGTTTTAATTCTTGACAATATTTGCTTTGATTTTGTGAGATTTATTTATGAATGATCTCACTGATTTTCGCTGGTAAAGAAGATTTAATATGCAAAATTTGATTTGATCTCTGATTGTTCATAAGTTTCTAAAATTTGATGAAAAGACAATTTAAGAAACTGGATGACTTGTTCCAATATTTAAGGAGATTTTTCTGCATAACTGATGCATCCCTTAGCGTGTGGATCAAGAAATATTTGGGTGAAGATTGTGAAGCCCATGGATTGCTAAGGAGTATTTAAAGAACACTTAAACCTAATGTAATGAACGATTTTCACTATTATAAAAAACTAAGGGAGATTTAGAAATTTAGGTTTTGAGAGTCTCTTGTGTGATTTTGTAAGTCACCCCTTGTATCTTTTGATACACGGTGGTAAACATATTGTTATTGTTTATTATTCACTCAAAAGCTTTTAAGCATAAAGTGTATTGTTCTTGGTTGAATCTTTGAAGCAAAACCAAGTATTGTAGTAAAAAGAGGGTATATCTTTCTTTTTGGTTTCTTGAGACAATGATCATTGGGATTATGATTGCTAGTTAGGAAGTGAGAGAGGGATCTCATATCTAGATGAGCTTGTTGGTAGAATTTGTGTAAGTTAGGGATTAAGTGTGAAGTTGTAAACAAAGGAAGCTTTGAACTAATATTATCATAGTGATTTTCCTTCCTGACTTAGATGCCCCCAGATGTAGGTGAGTTGCATCAAATTGGGTTAACAATTAACTGTGTCATTTATCATTTTGCAATTTACAATTTCTGTTTAATTAAAGTTTGATATGATTGTTTTGTCAGACTAAAGATGTCAAACCATTTGTCTTGACTTTGTGTTCTGATGTTCTGTTACGTCAATTATGACATCAACATCAAGACTGTTACATGTTTATGTGAATGGGATGTGCCCTAACTGTTGTGGTTACTAGTGTTGTGATATTTGTCTCAACATCTAGTATATAAGTGCCGGAATTTCAAAATAAATAAAAACAAAACCGTAGGTTCTAACCTATCACAATAGTTACTTTAAACAACTGTTTTTATATGTCTCAATCTATCACAACGGTTACTTTAAACAACCGTTGTTGTATTTCTTTCAATAAAAACGTAAAAGCTTTCATCCTCTCAGGAGGAGCTCAAATCCTCTTCTTCTCATGCAATATAAGCTCTACGACCTTTGGCCTTTTTTTCTTTCGTCTTGTATAACTTTTTATCCTTCTTTTTATGATGTTTAGAGAGACTTGGACATGTAGTTCTAAAATTTCCCAATTTTATGCACTCATAACATATGATATCGTCATCATTTTTCTTGTGTTCTCTTTTAGGAGGGCGATTCTTTTTAAAATTTAACAGACCTTTGTCAGAATGCTTAAGCTTGTTTCTTTTCAAGTATCTATTGTAGCAGTTAATGAATAAACCTATCTCCTCTTCTTTATGAGTTTGTTGTCAGAATTATCACTTTTTTCCTTTAACTTCTTCGCTTTAGATGACGAAGATTTCAAAGAAAGATCCATTTTCTCTTCTTTTCCTTTCCCTTTATTTTTCGAATTTACTTCGCTATCCACAAGTCATTTAATCTCATTTTCATGTTTGGCAAGTTTCCCAAACAACTTTGTGATTTCCAAAGTATTAAGAGCGTTTGATTCTTTTATGGCGGTAACATTCGGCTGTCATTACCTGCACATAAACCTTAATATTTTGTTAGTACAATCTTTGTTGGAAACATATTTACCTAAGTTATTTAGTTTGTTGATTAAATGGAGATATCTAGTATGCATAGATTCTCTGGGTTACACACAAAATAATTTAAACTCCTATGTTAACATGTTGATCATAAAATCCTTGTCGTCCTCGGTTCCCTCATACAGGGTTTTAAGAACGTCCCGCATAGCTTTTGCACTTTTATTATGTGAAATTGAGTATAATACTTTCACACTTAAAGATAAGATAAGTATGTTCCTCACTTTCAAATCATATAAAATATTTTTGGTTTCATCATCCGTCCAATCCTTTGGGTGTTTAAAAATGTTTTTGTAGCCTTTCGGGATAAAATAATCATCAGTGATGGCTACCCATATGTTTTTGTCAACTGATAGTAAATGCACATACACGATTTCTTAAAAATATTATACGCTCCCTTTGAATCGTTGTCATCCATATTCTCAAACTTTTGAGTCGCTTAGAAATCTGAGGCCAATTGTTGGGTAGGAATATGAAGTAGAGAAATGGTCTAGAGGGGGTTAATAAACCCTTTAAAGGAATATGTAGTGTTTTATTTATAAAATTACCCGATTATGGCATTGATTATAGGACAACCATAGGAAAGGCGACAATAATACGTTTCCCCGGGGAAGTTATCGCATTGCCCCAGGTTTTTCCTATCGCCCAATCATGGAAAACGTGGGATAAGACGTTCCTTGGGCAGAAAGAAGTTAGGAACAATAACTTACTCACGCCCCCTTGAAAATAGGGATTCAACGGTCCACTATTGATTGAGTGGGTGGTGACCCTTTCTAAGAGAACCTTAGGCCCTAGAGGCCTCTATAAATATTTCTCCCCAAGGGGAGAGAGGATCTTAAGCCATATAGATCATAACTCATACTCACCATACCCCTTATACACTTACACCTAAGCACACCATTCATCTACAAAGTCTCTCATCTCATGTGAGTAAGACTCTTAAAATAACTATAAATAAACACCACTATACAGAACTTCTCGGCACCGTGGACAAGCTCTTAACAACCATTATTTGTTATATACATACTAAGACCTGTAAATCTCCATGCCCTCACATCTGTTCTAAGGCATGTGAGTACGTGCGAGTGTGTGTCTATATATATATATATATATATATATATATATATATATATATATATATATATATATATATATATATATATATATATATATATATATATATATATATAACATCAATGTTATGCTTGCACCAATATCATATGCTACACCGTATGCATTGTTCACAATATACGGTGAACAGTATCGTGAACAATAAACAATACATGAACAGTTCGTTAATTGTGCCAAGTGAACAATTTACATTTGTGTGAACAGTGCATGTGCACAGCGCATGAATAATGACTTTTTATGGTAAACAAAGTTGATTAATGAAATGTAAATAAATGGGTAATGAAATGATGATGTTGGTTAATAAACGCCCAGATATTAAAAATAAGTTTTAGTAGTAAAATAAATTTGGTTGATAAAAAGTAAAAAGTAGGTTAATGAAGTGATAAAGTTGGTTAATAAACGTCGAGATATTAAAAATAAGTTTTAATAATAAAATAAAATTGGTTAATGAAATGATAATGTTTGTTAATGAAATTATGAAATTGTTTAATCGCATAATTTTATATCGATACCCCCTTAATTAAAAAAAATAAAAATAAAAATAATATTATTCGTCGTATTGGTAATAGTAAAATACAATGTATGTAAACATATCATATGAATTATTTCGGTTGATGTAAACCAATTCCATTATATTAATTGGTAATCATGATTAGGAGGATCTACATGAATTATTTTCGTTGATGTAGACCAATTCCATTATATTAATTAGTAATCATGATTAGGAGGATCTATGTATAATCTTAATGAATCCTAATTCACCAATTCAATTATTAATACTACTTGATGAACCCATCTTTATATTTTTAAAGTTTTTTAAGACTGTCATTGACTCTTAGGTAGACATGTGAAGTATACTACAAACAGACAACAACAACATTTATAAATTATTCTAAGAGAAATGAATATCCCGCAGGTTGTGAAGTTATGATGATATGGACCATTATATTTTAGTCATTAAAAAAAACTCCTTTAGACGGCAACCCTTATCACATTAACGGGTCAAATAATCTCCCTATTTTTATATAAAAGAAGAGAAATCTCATATTCAAAAGGATTTTTAAAAAGAGGAACTAAATGGATTTCTTTAGCTAAATTATATCTAATGAGAGAAATAGTATAAACTTAGTTGGATTGCTGTCACTACAACAATTGTAGCATATACAAAAATGTTGTTGCTTTCATCATGAAATACGCAACTGAGACCCCATAGCAAGTACTTACTTAGTTAAATTATTTGATCTAAATTATATCCCTTTGTCGTGTTGAAATGTAATTCAATTTAATGACTTATTTAAGTTACCTGCATAGCAAGTACTTACTTAGTTAAATTATTTGATCTAAGTAACTAACTAAGTTTGGCTATATTTCTTTGCAGGCTCATTCCATCTAGTGTATAAGGAGTATTTGTAATCATGAATGAATGAGTCAAGTACATAATCAATTAAACTCAATTTTATTATTTATTTTTGTAATATATATATATATATATATATATATATATATATATATATATATATATATATATATATATATATATATATATATATATATATATATATATATATATATATATATATATATATATATATATATAAAAGAATGTTTGTGTATAAGGTCTATTCAATGTCAAATGGAAAGGGCCTTCAGATACCAATTACCTAGAAAGTCTGGAATGTTATTAAGGGAAAGTTTATTAGTTGTTCTTTAGAAGGTTTGTTCAGAGTTCCTGTTGACAACTAAACACAAGGGTTGCGTTCGTTGCGGGACTTAACCTTCACGTCTGGATCCTAATTGTTCTAGTGAATAACTCAAGAAAATCTTTTTTGCAAGAAAACAGCTCTCACTTGGTGTCCTAATCACTCACATCATTATCGAGGACACAAGTCAGAAGGAGACGCTGAAGCAAGAGCAAAGGTGTTGGCCACTCGTGCGAATCTGATTCAGCAAAAATCTGACAATAAGAGATACACAAATGAGAAACCTGGTCAAAATATCTGTAAATTCACCCCTACCTTCAAAAACAAAGGAACTTGCTTTGTCTGTGGAAAGCTGGTCATACTGCAAAACATTGCAGACACCACCCGAGAAATGGTAAACCTCTTAAACCAAATGTTAATTTGGTGAAAGGGGGTGGCATTATTGTTGTTGTAATTTCTCAGGTGAACATGGTCTCTGGTGTGAGGAGTTGGGTAGTGGACTCAGGTGCTACTAAGTATATCTGTGGAAACAGAGATGCGTTTACCTCATACTCTTCTGCGGGGGAAGGAGAATAACATATATATCTTGGTGATTCTTGGACTAAATCAAATGGAATTGCTGAAAGAAAAAATAGAACTTTAAAAAAAATGATGAAATCTATTTTGGTTAGCTCCTCTGCTCCTAATAATTTTTGGGATGAATCTATTTTATCTGCATGTTTATTACAAAACAAAATTCCTCATAAGAAAACTGGTAAGACACCCTATGAACTTTGGAGAGGTTATTCTCCAAACCTGAAATATTTAAAAGTGTGGGGGTGTCTTACAAAAATGATGTTTCTAGATCCTAAGAAAAGGAAAATAAGATCCAAGCATTTTGTGCATGTTTATTGGTTATGATGAACATAGTGTTGCTTATAGATTTCTTATTTTGAAAAGTGATATGCATGATCACAATACTATTATAGAGACTAATAATGATGAATTTTTTGAACATGTTTCCTTTAAAGTTTGATCATATTTCTCATGATGTTGTGGATGATTCATGTCTTGAACTTGCTAATCATAGTATTAATCATAATGATAATTTTAACAAGGATGAATATGAGGATTTGATAAGGAGTAAGATACAAAGGAAACCAACATCCTTTGGTAATGATTTTTACACTTATCTAATCGATAATGATCCTTTAAGCTTTTTTGAACCAATTTCTTCTTCTGAATCATGTTTTTTTTTGTGTGGAATAAAGCTATTAAAACTGAAATAGATTCAATTACTAAAAATCATACTTGTACTCTAGTTGATTTACCACCAAGAGAAAAACCTATTGGATGCAAATGGATTTTTAAAAGAAAATTTCACCCGATGGTTCTATTGATAAATACAAAGCAAAACTTGTTGCAAAAGGTTTTACCCAAAAGGAAAACATTGATTATTTTGATACTTTTGCTCATGTCGCTAGAATTTCTTCTATTCGAGTTTTGATTGCTTTACCTTCCATTCATAAATTAGTGATTCATCAAATGGATGTCAAAACCGCGTTTTTAAATGGTGACTTAGAAGAAGAAATTTATATGACTCAACCTGAAGGTTGTGAGGTTAAAAACAAAGTTTGCAAAATTCTCAAATCCTTGTATGGTTTAAAACAAGCTCCTACACAATGGCATGAGAAATTTGATAAAAACTTTAATTTCTGGTGAATTTTCATATTTTGATGTTGATAAATGTGTATATGCAAAAACTTTGAATGGAGAATGTGTTATTATATCTTTGTATGTGGATGACATGCTTATTTTTTATACATGCATTTATATAGCTATTGAAACTTAGAGTTTTCCTTCATCAAAATTTGACATGAAAGATATGGGAGAAGCAAGTGTTGTATTGGGTGTTAAAATCATAAGGAATGAATATAGTATCACACTATCCCAAGAACATTATATTGAAAAATTTCTCAAAAAGTTTGGTCACTATGATGTTAAGCCTGTGAGTACCCCTTATGATTCTAACTCTCAATTGAGATCTTGTTTCTCAATCTGAGTATGCTCAAATTATTGGATGTTTGCTATATTTGATAAACTTTTCTAGACCATGTATAACATATGTTGTGAGCATATTGAGTAGGTATACTCATAGCCCCAATGAGTATCATTGGTAAGCGCTTGCAAGAGTTATGAAATATTTGAGAGGTACCATGAATTATGGTATCAAGTATAATGGATTTCGCGATGTCCTTGAAGGGTACAACGATGCTAATTGGATATCAAGATTCAGACGAGACAAAATCTATTAGTGGTTATATATTCACACTTGGTGGTGGTGCGATAACTTGGAAATCAACCAAGTAATTTATTATTGCAAAATCCACAATGGAATCAGAGTTTGTAGCCCCAGAGTTGACTGGTAGTGAAGCTGAGTGGTTGAGAAACTTCTTAGCAGACATTCCATTAGGAATCAAATCCACCCCATCAATGTTAATACGATGTGATAGCCAATCCGTAATTGCAATTGCTAAGAACAATACGTTCAATGGAAAGAATCGACATGTTCGATTAAGACACAATATGGTAAAAAAATTGTTGAAAGATGAAATTATTTCCATAGATTATGTGAAATCAGAGGTTAATCTGGCCGACTTTCTGGCTAAACCCTTGGGTATAAAATTGATTTATGAATCATTGAAAGGAATGATACTTAAACCAATTTGAATACAGTAAATAAGGGTAACCCAAACTTTGTGATTGAAGATCCCATGAAGAAGGTTCATATGGGTAATAACAAGTTATTTATTGAACTGACAACACTACTGCCCTTTTCCTATTTTGGAGTGCTGAGCTGCATTAGTAGAGGTTAAGCTTAAAAGCTTTTAATGATTTCCATAACTCTTATGGATGATATATGAAGTGAAACATAAACTTGATGGAATCACCTATATGAGTGTCAAGTGGAGCCGCTTGCATGAGAGTTGGTAAATCTCTAGAGAAATCACAAACATTAAGCACGTACATGGCCGAATTGGCGCACAACAGCGATGGCACCAAGAAATTGTGGGGGTGTAATGATCGGTAAGGCCTTTAGCACACACCAAAGTGTACCGGTTTATAGAGCCCGATCCACTAATTCACTTGTGTGTTAATTCTTATTGATCTAGGTTCTGGTTCATAGCCCAAAAGGCATCAGACTCGAAAAATTACATCCTCGAAAATTGCCTAGGAAATTTCCTCCCTTCTTAAACCCTTACTTTGGACCTTTGAAATAGGCGGGGGATTGTTGGAATATTGGTGTATTTTAAAGTCCAACCTCCATCAGTGAAAGTTAGTGTGAAAACATACCAAAACAATACTGCAACTATTTTAAGAACAACCTCCACCAATGGAAGTTTAATACAAAATCAATATAGTTTGTTGTGTTGTCGCCCAAGTCATTAAACCTTGCACCGTCCACTTTGACTAAATCAATATGGTTTGTTGTACTGCCATCCAAGTTATTAAACCTTGCCGCCCATATTATTAAACCTTGTCGCTCATCATTTATTTCTTCCCTCTACCTTGTTATTGACTAATTTTGTCTTATAAATAGTTAGCTTATTCTCATGAATATAAACACACCAGCAAATTATCTTCTTTTTCTCCCTTCTTTTATCATGGACAATTCGCTACTTCTGAGTTCTTGGTTACTGCAACCAGAAGGTGTTGTTTAATCCTGAATGAATGTTTAAGACAATACTTGAATAAAACTTTTAAGGACAAAAAATCTAATTCACGACTCAACTCAGTTACTTTTCTTAATTAATGGTTTTGTTATTGTAGAACTTGTTGCCGATTTTACTCAATATATCCAATATAATTATGTTAATTTTTTTTAACATAAAGTTGATTTGTTTAGGTAATATTCTAAATTTACAAAATTCAATCTAAACAAGATCCATATTTTCTTCTCATGTCGAGGAGGGGATTTTTTTTCCATTGTTGTAAGCAATATAATCATCATTCTTATTATGACCCAAAAACAAAAATTCTTTTTTAACTGAGATTAGAAGTCCAGCTAGTTTAGACAACCTCAAAATTATATGTTAGAACTAAGGGTGACAAAACAGGGCGTCTCTCCCGTCCTGCTCCATCCCGCCTAATGCCCGCCGAGCGGGACAGACATGCCCGCTAAATTAAAATGGACATAAAAGTCTAGCCCGCCCCGTTTAAATGGCGGACGACAGACTTGCCCGCCTTCTTTTTTAAATATAAGTTTTTTTTTATTTTTGTAATTAAATTAAAAGATTTTTTTTATATTCCAATAAAAAAATATTAAACCAACATTAAGAAAACATAAATGGTAAAAGACTAAAACCATCGAGTATTAATCATCAATCAAAAATAAAACTTTCAACAAGTTTTCACCTAAAATAAAAACAAAAATAGATGACCATAAAATAGAAGCAAAAGAAACGTCCAAATAAAAGAAAAATAAACTATCATGTCATATATTTATGATTAGTTTTGTTGCATTCTATTTTGTGATTTAGTAAATAAATTATGACACATACATGTTTCCATACGATGATAACACATACATGGAAACAAGATAGGTAATCAGTTTTGGCATTGGTTTTTTTGGAAGATGCCTTATTTCATAGGTGTAGCGAGCTTTGACAGACGACAGATTTTGACGAGACAAACTTTGACGGGTGACAGTTTTTAGCGGAACGGACTTTGGTGAACGATGGTCCCAAAATCTCAACCCAATCCACAATTTTTTCCAAAGGTTTTTAACAAAATCAATATACACAAATATTTTAAAAAAAACGTGTAAAAATATTGTACTCCAACGTATCGTGATTAATACTTCATGATTTTTATTCTTAAAAAAATACTCCATGTTTCAAACGAGCCGTGCGAGCTCTGCTACCAACAAATATATAAACACTGACAACAAGGGGGCACCGTGAACCGTAGTAGTATTTAACAATTAAGTCAACGGTGCTAAAAAGACACTCTCCTAATTAACACGCAATTAATTGGCGTTCCACTTCCTACAATTTGACACTACTTTCATGTACATTTAAAATTTAAACCTGATCTTTGCTACTACTACTATTATATTATATGTGTCAAAATTTTAAATTTATTACTACTAATTCATCTACAATTTCAAAATAAATTAAAATTTGTCCTCTATATAAACCACCCACCGCTTTACATTCTACTTGTGCGTATATATATTTTCACACAAACAACACAATAATGAAAACTTTTTTATGACTTGCTCCTAAAACTACAACACTATGGTTTACACCCTCAGCAAAACTACAACAACCGAAGATGGTGGCGACGCTACAATCTCCACCGTGCATTCCGATATTATTCAAACCCACATCCTCACGTGCCTCGACGGTCCCTCGCTCGCTTCCGCAGCCAGCTCGTGCTCTCAGCTCAATACCCTCTCATCTTACGAGCATTTATGGTTCAACATTTGCACCTCCACGTGGCCTTCCACGAACACGCCACGTGTCCGCAACGTAATCTCCACTTTCCCTAACACCTCTCGCTCTTTCTTCTCCGATTCTTTCTCAACCGTAACCGCTCCCACCTCCAACCGCCACCGCGCCAATCTTGAAACCACGCCGGAGATTCTTTCCGCCGTTGATTTATTCCACCGGAAAAAGCTTGTTTTATCTAGATTGGTGGAGACTGAAACTGAGTCTGGTTGGTTTCGGTGTTCGCCGTTTCGGATTGATATTCTCGACCCGAAGGATTCAGTTGAGACGAGTATGGAGTATCCAAGAGACGAGGAGGCGTGTAAGAATCTGGAAGAGGAATTGAGTTTGAGTTGGATTGTGATTGATCCGAGGGGGAAGCGTGCGGTGAACGTGTCGAGTGGGAAGCCGGTGTCGGTGAACCGTCACTGGCTAACCGGCGACGTGCAAGTGAGATTTGCGACGGTGTTACACGGCGGAGAGAAGGGATCGGCGAAAGAAGCGACGCTGTGTAGTTTATTGGTGACGTTGGGGAAGGAAATGCAGGTGAGGGAAACGTGTTTTCAGATTGAGGATATGGATGGGAATCAGATGAATGGGAGGGATAGTTTGGGAATTTTACAAAGAGCTTTGGAAAGTGAAAGGAAAAGATTGAGGAACGGAAAGGAAAGGTATGTAGAATTTGTGAAAAAGAAAATGGAAAGGAAAGAGAGGAAATTGAGAAGAGAGAGAAAATTGGATATTCTCTGCATTGCACTCGCTGCTTTGTCTGTTGCGGCTTTTTCCACTCTCTTTCTATCTTGATTTCAATATCTTTTATTATATTTTCGAGTTTCATTTTCGATACAAACATATAAGAAACAGTGAACAATTGGATGTTAGTTAGAGTGTCAAACAAATATTGATGTTAGTTACATCTTACAATAATTGAAATTGAAGAAAAGGAAAGTTAAGTAATGACTTATGATATGGAAGTGTTTAATCCTACCATGATCTTAGTATGGCTTTGTACATGAAAATTTTATTCAATGCAACTCGTAGATTTTAAATAGTTAGTTATGTTCGGTTTTCTTTCGAATACAAAAACTCTTTGTCATTCATAATCAAAAGTTAATGTGCTCCATTTAAGGATGGTTAATTTGGAAATTTGTCTACTTCTATGATAGACAACGTTAATATCATTGGTTGGATTTTAATTATAATCTTATCATGTTTCTCCCCTCACCCACATGACCACAACACACCAGCAACCTCACAAACTATTTGATGTAAACAATTGATAGTAGATGTTTTTTTTTTTGGCTGGATGTGTAAATGTTAACTAGGGAACTACATTTAGGCATGACAACGCAAAATTTTTCGTCTTTAAATCTTAATCTCAGAATAGTTAAACTCAAATTTGTCTCAAATAGGTTTGAGTATTTCTTATTTGTTATAATTTTTTTTGAAATATATATATATATATATATATATATATATATATATATATATATATATATATATATATATATATATATATATATATGGATTTTCCATTAATTCTAGGTGAATCTGGGGCGGTATATATATGTTTTATTGTCATGTTTTATTGTCATGTCTTTTGGGATTGGTTGAAAATATGTATGATTATATTTTTTATGGTGGAGTATGATTGTCGGTGAAGACAATGCAAGCTAATGTATTATTTTCTATCAAAGTGAAAATTGTTGGGGTTGGTTGAAAATATACAAGTTGAAGAATATACATCGCTTAGTTTTGTGAATGAAGAGAGAGTCTAAAACAATATATATGATACAAGTTCTTTGAAGTCACAAGTCGCTTAGTTTTGTGAAGGAAGAGAGAATGCAAGACTATATATATGATTCAAGTTCTTCATTCTGAGAGGCATCAATCAAAAGCACTTTAAGCTTGCATTTGACTTTCTTTACTCTTATACTATTTCATTAGAGTGTTGTGAGATGTAGTTAAATATTTGTTTTGGAGGGTGTGGCTGTATTGAGAGCCTGAGTTAATTGAGGGTATATTATGTGTTGTAACAATTTTCACATTGTATTATTCTTTGGTTGTCTATTGAGAACGACCATGATTTTTTCTCTGATTTTGGAGTTTCCACATTATATTCTTGTGTTGTGATTGTGTTTCTCTTTTTTCTCTATGCTGTTTTTTTTTTCAACAGTTGGTATCAGAGCTTTTGGTTTGACCAGTGGATAAATGTTTTTAGCATGCTTTGTGGTTGCAATTTTATCTGATCTTCCACATCAAAAAAGAAGGGTAGTGTTGTGAAAGAGTTTTTGAGGTGCAGTAAAAAATTTCGTTGTGCAGTTTGGGGTAGAAAACATTGATGGAAGAATATTTTTGAATTGTGGAAAGTTCAAATCAAAGATGTGTTGATACAATTAAGATTACACAATGTGCAAGATTATGTCGATGGTTGAAGAACTTTATGCCAACAAGAAAGTTGCACCATAAAGTTTCAACCTCATTTTCGACATGTGAATTCTTTTGAAGTGGTTTACCTTCAAGTGAAGTATAATTGTCTTTAGGTGAAGTATGATAGTTTTTTAAAACTATGATTGTCGGTGAAGACAATGTGAAATTCTTGGAGTGGTTTAGCTTCAAGTGAAATTTATTCCTCATGATAAAGTCTATGGTTTCCGATAATGATGATGTGAAATTCTTGAAGTGGTTTATCTTCAAGTGAATTTTATTTGTCATGAGTATGATGGTTTTTAAAACTATGATTGTCGATGAAGACAATGTGAAAATTCTTGGAGTGTTGTAGCTTCAAGTGACTATACTCTTTATGGTGGAGTATGATTCTCGGTGAAGAGAATTAAAGTTTATGTATTATTTTCAATCAAGGTGGAGATTGTTGGGGTTGGTTGAAAATATACATGTTGATACTATTTATGGTAGAGTATGATTATCAGTGGAGATAATGAAAACTTATGTGTTATTTTCAATCAAGGTGGAGATTGTTGGGGTTGGTTGAAAATATACATGTTGAAGAAGTATGTCATCGCTTAGTTTTGTGAATGAAGAGATAGTCCAAAGCTATATATAGGATACAAGTTCTTTGATGTCACACATCGCTTGGTTTTGTAAAGGAAGAGGGATTCCAAGTATATATATAAGATTCAACTTCTTCATTCTAAGAGGCACCAGTCAAAAGCACTTTAAGCTTGTATTTGACTTTCTTTTTTCTCTTATTCTCTTATACTATTATATTAGAGTATTGTGAGATGTAGTTAAATATTTGTTTTGGAGGTTGTGGTTGTACTGGAGTTCTTGGTTAGTTGAAGGTATATTATGTATTGTAATAATTTTCACATAGTGTTATTCTTTGGTTGTCTAGTGACAATGGTCATGATTTTTTCTCCACTTCTTGTGTTGTGATTGTGTTTCCCTTTTTTCTCTATGCTTTGTTTTTTTTTTCTTTCCAAAAAACCCAACTCACCCTACAAAACCAGCTTGTAGGGTGAGGATTGCCCCCACTTATAAACATATGTTCAAGCCATATATTCTCTGATGTGGAACTCTTAACACTTTAAGAAGACAAAGAAGAATTAGTTGACGATGTAACTAGGGAACCACATTTAGGCATGACAACTGAATGGGGTAAAAAATTTCGTTTTTAAACCTCAAAGTCTGATAAAATATATTTCATGTCTCAATCTTTATTAGAGATGAATAGTTAAATTTAAACTCGTCTCAAACAGATTTGAGTATTTATTGTCCGCTTATAACTAATCTCATTGAAGATAATGAAAACTTATGTGTTATTTTCAATCAAGGTGGAAATTATTGGAGTTAGTTGAAAATATACATGTTGAAGTAGTTCCACAACGCTTAGTTTTGTGAATGAATAATGAGTCCAAGGCTATATATATGATACAAGTTCTTTGATGTCCCACTTCACTTAGTTTTGTTAAGGAAGAAGGGGTCTGAGTCTATATATAGAATTCAACTTCTTCATTCTAAGAGGCACCAATCAAAAACACTTTAAGCTTGTATTTGACTTTCTTTGTACTATTATACTCCTCTATTAAAGTATTGTGAGATGTAGTTAAATATTTGTTTTAGAGGGTGTGGGTGTATTGGGGGCCTCGGTTAGTTAAGGGTATATTAGATGTTGTAACAATTTTCAAAAAGTGTTATTCTCTGGTTGTCTATTGACAACGACTGTGGTTTTTTCTCCGATTTTGGAGTTTCCATGTTATGTTCTTGTGTTGTGATTGTGTTCCTTTTTTTCTCTATGCTTTGTTTGTTTTTTCCCAATACTTTATTTGTTTTTTCCCAACAGGCCAAACTCACCCTACAAAACCATTTTGTAGGGTGATGATTTCCCCCACTTTTAAACACATGTTCAGGCATTAGATTCTCTGATGTGGGACTCTAAACACTTTAAGATGGCAAACACGAATTAGTTGACGATGTAATAACCCGAGAAGCAAACTTGCTTAACTTGTGGAGACATAGTCTCAAAGATCATAAGATTATTCCTTAAGGAAAAAGCTCGACACTAAATATTTAAGAGACATGGCCTAACTTGCGGACAGAGTTCGACAACTCGAACATCTGAAGGCTTAAAAAGCTAGGTCAGGTATGCATCATAAATAATAAAAAATGGCCTATGTCGAAGTAGATGAAACATAAAACTTGTCCGACATAGATTTTGAATATGTCAAGGAAAGCGAGGTGAACATGGCATAATCAAATCAAGAACCTCCTTATGTATGTAAATTATTGAAACTTTCAAATGAGGAAAATCTCGTTGAACCAAAAAATGAGAATTTCGTCACAAAAACTTATACATTCGATGTAACTAAGTGGGACAATTTTTTTTTAATCTTTTAGTCTTTGATGGTAAAATTATAATCCCTAAAGGACTTAAGACTCCTCTATTAGAGCAGAGAAAGTAAAAAAGGTCTGTGTAAATTTTATAACTTTTTAGGTCATAAAACTTCTCAATGTGTGCTTTTCAAGAATTTGGTTTAAAACACATTGAAAAATGGAAGACTGAAATTTGCTGACAAGCAAATGCCTTGACTTGAGGAAGAGGTTGATTCCAAATTTGAGGAGGCTTTTCTTGTTGAGTTCGTTGATATGTTGATGTTTGATATCATCGATAACATAAAAGAAGTCAAATCTAGTTATGAGAAGCATATGAAGGCAGTTTTTCCCAAAGCTGAGGAAGAACTAATTAAATTTTTGAATAGGTGCAAGCTTAAGAACTCTGGGGTCATGTTGTGCCTGTGTTGTAGTGTAATTTTTAATAACGAGGCTGCAAAAGAGTTAGGAAAAAACAACCCCTACCAGTCAAGGAAAGCTGGCCGACAAGACCAACAAAAATAGTTATTTTTCAATAAGAGGGGAGTGCATCAAAAGAATCACACACCTAAGTCATATGTCTTTCCCTCTAATGTTCCTCCAAGGGAATGGTTTGGACCTGTAGGATAGTCGATTGTGAATAAGGAAAAATGGAAGCTGATAGAGGTTGTTGCATGATCTTATTATCTCAACAGCTCCCAAACATCTAATAAATACTCATATATTTCTAAGAATTACATGTAGAAGAATCCCATGAATCGAACCCGATGGAAGAGGCATCAGAGAAACAAGAAAGTTGCCTTTGAAGTAGGGAGTGCAAGTAAGAATAACAATAAGTAGTGGTTATTTCCCCCATAACCACCGGTTGTGGAAAAAAAATAAAAAATCTTGTCGGCGGAGAGATGACGAGTAATGACTTCGACTCAGGGTCGGAGGATGATATACATATTATATGTAATATGATATATGTGAAACCATTAAAATATGATACAGTTACTGGAGTAACTAAATAGGATGATGGGCCAACTGAAGAAATGGATGCTCATAAGCCTTTATATTACTATGTCATGAATGATGGCTTTGTTAATGAAGAAAAATCCATATTTGAGAGGCTCGACATGTCCATGAAACAACATTTAAAGTCGTTGTATATAAGGGCTAAAGTGGAGGGTGTTAGGATACATAAGGTTCCGATAGACTGCGGAGCCTGTATTAATATGATGCCACGTTCCTTACTGTAACACGGTGGGAGAACTAACTTTAGTTATGTTGCGGATAGCAAGAGTCGCCACCGACTTTTATTTTATCCAAAGGAAAGGGCATAAAAGAACAGGAAAGACCTTAAAATATTTTTGAGTTCGGGGGGTAGGTTATGTAAAGGGAGGTGTTAGCACCCTTTACATCCATGGTTATCCATGGGCTCTTAGTTACTTAGCTCACTTTAAACTGTTTTGAGAAGTGTAGTGTATGATTAAAAATTTTCTTAAGTACTCTATAATGATCCTTGTACGGATGTATATAAAGACTTTGTTTTGAAAATTTGTTTGAAAATGTGAAGTGTAATGAAGTAATTTGATGAAAAGTGAGCAAGCACTTAAGAGGAACCTACCCTAAATTAAATCTTTTCTGTTCTTAAATGTTCTTTCAATGGTAAGACTATCCCTATTATTAAGGAAGAGGTAGTCATTACCTTGGATGTTATAAGGGACATGTGAAGGGTCATCTGTGTTTAGGCAACTGTAAGGTGTCTTAGCAATACGAAGGGACTTATCATCTTTTATTCGAAAGGGACAAGATCATTTACGAAGACAACATCGAAGGGACTTGATCTTATAATATTGAAAGGGACTAGATGATTTGTTTATGAGAAGGGACTTTGCTTTTAGACACCTTACTTGACCTTTTTATTTAGGCAACATGAGGGATAACCTTAGGAAGTGAGATGGCGATCAAAGATCGACTTACGTGTGTGCGTGTCCATATTCATATATTTATCTTTATTAAGTAGTGATTCTAAATTAATTTTAAAATACAAACATGTTATCACTCCTTATATTTACTAACCATGGCAATATAAACATTTATAGGTAATAAAATAAGGACAGAAAAATAAAACCTACAACTATTACATGGCTTTCGCATTTACATAAATATAGAAACGATTAAATAATAAAAATATAACTAAATAATAAAAAGGGTTAGTAATAAAAATAATTATAAGAAAAAGGAGGTTAGCACAAAAATATATACAAGTTAATTAATTATTTTTAAATTAAATAAACATTTTTAAAAGAATTTTTTGAATATAATGAGAATAATAATGTGAAGTCATGGAATAAATATTTACAAAGAGAATATTATTAATTATTTTAATTAGATATTAGAAAAGTTTAATTAATTTTAATATTTAAATAAAATAAGAACTAGGGTTAGAAATTTAAAAATAAAATTAGGGTTTTTAGAAATTAGGTTTATGAATTTTAGAAAATAGAATTAGGGTTTATAATTAAAATTATAATATTAACTTGATTATTTACAAAAATAAATATATGATAATAATATATACATATTTTAATTTAAATATGAACTAAGATTAAAGATTTTTTTAGAAAATCAATTAGAAGGTTTTTTAGAAAGCATAAAGTTAATATATTTACATCTAATTATCTAAATATATTTTTATTGTAATTAAAATTAATTATAAAATAATAATGATAAAACAGAATAATTAAGAAAAATAAAATCCAAAACTTACCTGGGGCAGGGATTGAACCCACGCCCTAGGCTTTGCTTCCCCTGGACGCACATGGCTACCACCAGACTGCGCGCGTTTGTGATAGCATTCAGGTAGTAATCCTTTTGTAAATAACCTGCAAAATAAGAGAATTTCCAAGCAACAAAAACATAACCTGGGGATCGAACCCGCCCCCCAAGCTTACCAACACAGAGCCTCAACCACTGGGACAAACGCGCGTTTGTGATAATAATACCAAACAAAATCTTAATAAAATAAGTTAAATATTTGAAATTCTTATTCGCGCCAAATGTATCTTCTTCTTCCTCAGAATTTCGCAGGTTTACCTGCGAAATTTGATGGGGATTTTCCTGCGTTTTTTTATGCGAACACAACCTGCGAATCTCAAACTTCATACAAACAGTAAAATTTTATGAAATTAATGATGCCATTGTATTCCTAATGACTTCTACTATTCTTCTACGTCTTTAGAATTCATTTATTTGGGCTAAATGATGAAACCCTAAATGAGGTCCGAAAACCCTAACAATGGCATATGCGGATTCAGTCCATGAAACTCCAATTCGATTTTCCAGAAAGCTTCAGTACAATGAAACAAACAAGATTAATAAATCAAAATCAATTAAGAAACAACAAAATTGTGAAATCGAAAAAATCAAATACGGCATGAACACCCATTCGGTTTATGCGAATGAGGGTGTTTTTGATGTTGTTTATGATCCAGACATGTTAAATGAACATCATAGAATGCATTGCAATCCTTAGAACACTTTGAAATCACCTCTAACTTGAAATCCGAAAGTGAGTTTTTGAATGAAATTTTGAATTTTGAATGTGCACTTAGAGGCTCTCAATTCGTGAATAGGGCTTGGCTTTATGTTGTATATATACCATACACTGAAATTAGGTCAAGAACTTTAACAAACTTGTGGATTTTTGGACTTTGGGAGATTGAAAAAGATGTGATATTAAAACTTGATTATTATTTGATCTAGCCTTATTATTTTGGTATGATCTCCATTATATTTGTATCAATCAAGTTTAAATAAGTTTTAAGACCTTCTAGAATCCAAATCTTTTCCAAATATATGATTTTTATATTTTATTTTAATTTAATTTGTATTTTAATGAATAAAATTCAAATAAATATCAAATAAAATATAAAAAATCAGAAAATGTGTGGGTTGGGTCGTGCTTGATGATTTTGTAAAGTTTGGATGGCAATTTGGTGGGCTCATTTAGCAAAATTTGGTTTTAAGGCCTTATTTGCTTCATAAACTTCCCAAAACTTTCCCAACTTTGCAAGGGCACAAATCCTTCAATTTTAATGCTATGAAGGTGTTCTTGGACATTTTGGAAATCTTAAAGAGTCCTCTAACCAACCTCTTTGGTTTCATGTCCATATCTTTTACCATTCTCAAGTTATGCTCTTTGGAAGTTGTTGACTTTTTGTTGACTTTTAAAAGGACCTGTAATGTCTTAGCTCATACCTTCCAAATGAAGCATTTTTGGGCTTAGCTTGTGAGACACAAAGTTGTAGAGAATTCAATTTCCTTCAAAATGAGCTTTGGATGGAAAAATTTTGATGAAGCATGTGAAAGTTATGGTTGGTCAAAGTTCAGTTGACTTTTCCTGTGAAAACCCTAATTTAGAAACTCCTGATTCCTGATGATCTGAAATCTCCTTGACGAATCATGATCAACCCTTGATCAAATGATGAATTTTAATTCGTATACTTGATGTTGGCAAAAAAATCATGAAGTTTGACTTTGGTTTGACCACAGTTGACCTCAGTTTGACTTTTTGACTGCCTTGACTGATTTTAACCTATCTGATCATCTGACTGAGCAAATCTTTTGGGAAAGTCTTGAAACTTGACATGGTGATTCTTGAACACATATAGGATTCTATGAAGCTCACTTGAAGTCTTGGAAGTCCATTTAGCCTGATGAAAGTCAAAACCCTAGTTTAAGATGCATTGCTTAGGAGGATGCATTGTATGAGGGAATTGTCAAACTTTCTGACTAATTGTGAACCCTGTGAACCTTGTGAACCTCATGAGATGTCTTGTGAACCTTGTGAACTTTGTGAACCTCTTAGTACACAATGTCTTGCCTTGTGGAAGGCAAATTTTGGGGTGCAACAGCTGCCCCTGTTCAATTTTCTGAAACCTGAGGGGTTAGATTGGTATATGTGCCAGTCGTGACCTGGAAGGTTGAAGGGGATTGAACACAAAAGCCCAAAAATTTGCACTCGCCGGTGCGTAAAGTAACACTGATTATTAGTTGTATATGTTTGAGTGGGCTTGAAGATGCCACTTGGAGGAACTGGAGATGGGCTTAGAGATGCCATCTAAAGTATCAGGATGTGATGATGTCTTTATGTTGATATTGGATATCAGTACTAGGTCTTCGTATAGGCCGTCTCTGAATCGTTTATGCAACATAGTTTGAATTGTTGAATAAACCAGTAGAAATAAATCTTCGTGACGATTATCTCTTCTGGGAATATCTTGGATTAGGGAATGGGTCTTTGTATAGACCGTTTGCCTACTCTCTTAGGACAAAAGAATATCAGGATTAATTCTTCTGCAAAATATCTTGAACTAGGGAATGGATCTTTGTACAGACCGTTTGCCTACTATTCAAGAGCAAATAGATTAAATCTTCTGAAAATATCTTGAACTAGGGAATGGATCTTTGTACAGACCGTTTGCCTACTATTCAAGACCAGATAGATGAAATCTTCTGGAAACATCCTGGATTAGGGAATGGATCTTTGTACAGACCGTTTGCCTACTCTCCGAGGAAATAGATTAAATCTTCTGAAAATATCTTGAACTAGGGAATGAATCTTTGTACAGACCGTTTGCCTACTATTCAATACCAGATAGATGAAATCTTCTGGAAATATCCTGGATTAGGGAATGGATCTTCGTACAGACCGTTTGCCTACTCTCCGAGGACATTTTGAGTAATGTATAGATCATTTTTGATCTGTTGTGAATTGTTGATATTGTTTTGTCTGCATATAACTATCCTGCAAAGAAAAGGTTAGTTTATGCAATATGTATGCATGCATGGCATGGTGCATCTAAGTAAATGTATTATGTATTATGGATGCGTATGCTATGATATTATGTAAATGATGTATGTATGAATCATGCAGCCTGAGGCGTCTGGATATCTTTGTATAACAATTGATGGCTATGGAAAATAAATCCCAATTCGTTGCTGAAGAATATGAGGAACTTGTTCCCGTCTTGTTTGATAGTATAGTATTTATAACCTCCCGTCTTCGTTCGTCGTACTTATATAAAAAGAGATGAACATAAATTCAAGGTGAGATGTAACTCAAAGTATCTATAAAGATAGATTTGCACTGCTGGGGACTTGTAGTTGTCTGGTGGGGATGAACTGGCGAAGCTTCGTTGAACTCCTACCCTCGTTCGTCCTTAGGAAATACTATTACTGCATTTTCATGCATTTCTGGTAAACATCAATCATATTCAAAAGCATACATACATTCAAACACAACCAATGGACGTTCCGCTTATGTAAATAGGATAAAAGTAAATATGGATTCAAAGATGAAATTTTATTTATACCACAAAGTGACCTATACATAGGCAAGTTTGTACAAGGAGACAGAAATCCTAGTAAGAGGAATTTGTCGTAAATTTTTTTACAAAACAAAGAAAATAGCCATGTGAAAAATAATCCTATTGAGTTTCAATTCTACTATTGCCATTATCTTCAAGTATCTCATCTTCTGCTGTTGAGACGGAAACAATTGGATTGATCTTTATCTGTTCGAGCTTGAGTTAGGTAGCACAACTGGTTGGAGTTACATGAATGATCCAAACGAGGCATAGTCATACGCTTTAATCCCTAACTCTTACCTGGATTGCCCTTTCAGGTTTTCAATCCACCGGGATACCCTTTTTTGCCCAAGCCGCCTTTTCAGGTTTTCGACTTGCCGGGTGTACATTTTTTTTATATATATCCCTAATTTTTGCCCGAACCCTTTTGGTTCGCCGGGATGCCCTTATTTTTGCCTAGGTCAGTCAACCTAGCGAGTCTCTTTTTATGCGTAGTATTTTTTAACTATGTCTGCGTTTACAGGCTGTGGGAAGTCTTCACCATCCATAGTAGTAAGCATCATGGCACCTCCTGAGAATACTGTTTTGACCACAAATGGCCCTTCATATGTTGGAATCGACTTGCCCCTAGGATCACCTTGTGGTAGTATGATACGCTTGATTACCAATTCACCAGCCTGATATACCCTTGGCTTAACCTTTTTATTAAAAGCCTTGATCATCCGTTTCTGGTACATCTGACCATGACAAACAGCTGCTAACCTCTTCTCATCAATCAAATTTATATGGTCAAGTCGAGTCTGAATCCACTCATCTTCATCCAAGCCTGCATCCTTCATGATTCTTAAGGAAGGGATCTGAACTTCAATGGGTAGAACTGCTTCCATACCATAGACTAAGGAGAATGGGGTTGCCCCTGTTGAAGTACGTATTGTAGTACGATAACCATGAAGAGCAAATGGTAACATCTCGTGCCAATCTTTGTAAGTAACAGTCATCTTCTGTAAAATCTTCTTAATGTTCTTATTAGCAGCTTCTACTGCCCCATTCATCTTCGAACGATACGGAGAAGAGTTATGATGCTTAATCTTGAACTACGTGCAGAGATCAGTAATCATAGTGTTATTCAGATTATAGCCATTGTCTGTGATAATCCTTTCAGGAATGCCATACCTACATATGAGATTATTCTTAATGAATCGAGCCACCACATTATTAGTAACAGATGCAAATGACGCTGCCTCTACCCACTTTGTAAAGTAATCAATAGCAACCAGGATGAAACGATGCCCATTAGAAACAGTAGGCTTGATCTCACCAATCATATCAATGCCCCACATGGCAAAAGGCCAAGGAGCAGTCAACACATTCAATGGTGATGGAGGTATATGTACTTTATCAGCATAGATTTGACACTTGTGACATGTTCTGGAATGTTGATAGCAGTTAGCTTCCATAGTAGACCAATAGTACCCTGCTCTCAATATCTTCTTTGCCATAGTATGACCACTAGAATGAGTGCCAAAGATCCCATCATGCATGTCTTCCATAATCTCTGTTGCTTCCTTCTTATCCACACAACGAAGCAAAGTTGAATCATGGTTGTGCTTGTACAAAATTCCATTACTCAAGAAGAACATAGCAGAAAACCTCCTCAGAAACTTCTTATCTTTGACAAATGCCCCTTCAGGGAACTCCTGAGCTTCAAGATATCTTTTCACTTCATAGAACCAAGGCTTCCCCTCTGCTTCTTCAGTGTCAATCTCATTGTAGTATGCAAGCTTCTCAAATCTGTCAATAGTAATCTTGGGAGCTTAATCATCCCAGCTAATCTCAAACATAGATGCCATGGTGGCTAATGCATCTGCCAACTGATTTTCTCTTCGTGGAATATGTCCAAATGTAATCTCTTCAAAATATGGGATCAAGGACAACACAAGCTCTCTGTAGGGGATGAGATTTTCATGCTTGGTATCCCAATCTCCTTTAATCTGACTTACTACCAGGGCTGAATCTCCATATACATCCAGGAACTGAATCTTCATATCAATGGCAGCTTTGATGCCCAGGATACATGCCTCATACTCAACCATGTTATTGGTACAATAGAAACAAAGTCTTGCAGTAATCGGGGTATGACAACATTCAGGGGAAATGATCACAACACCAACACCATTACCAAGTGCATTAGAAGCTCCATCAAAAACCATAGTCCATCGGGATCCTTGTTCAGGTCCGTCATATTGTCCAGGTTCTTTGGTAATAATCATAATGTCTTCATCAGGGAACTCAAAACTCATTGACTGGTAATCATTCACTGCTTGATGAGCCAAATGATCAGCTACAACACTTCCTTTAATGGCCTTCTGAGTAGTGTACTGTATATCATATTCTGTTAAGATCATTTGCCATCTTGCTATTCGTCCGGAGAGAGCAGGTTTCTCGAATATGTACTTGATTGGATCCATCTTCGAAATCAATAAGGTAGTATGAGTCAACATATACTGTCTTAGTCGGCGACCAGCCCATGCCAAAGCGCACCAAGTTTTCTCGAGCAGTGAGTATCTTGTTTCACAGTCGGTAAACTTTTTGCTAAGGTAGTATATTGCCTGCTCTTTTCGACCAGACTCGTCATGTTGCCCCAACACACACCCCATTGAGTTGTCTAATACTGTTAAGTACATAATCAAGGGTCTTCCATCAACTGGTGGCATCAAGATTGGAGGTTCTAGGAGATATCTCTTGATTTCATCAAATGCTGTCTGGCACTCATCATTCCACTCCATTACCTGATCTTTCTTCAACAACTTGAAGATTGGCTCACAGGTAGCAGTTAATTGGGAAATAAACCTTGCAATGTAATTCAATCGTCCCAAGAAACCTCTAACTTCCTTCTCAGTAAGGGGAGCAGGCATCTCTTGTATAGCTTTCACTTTTGCGGGATCTACTTCAATACCTTTTCCACTGACAATGAAACCCAGGAGTTTACCAGATCTAACTCCAAAAGTACATTTGTTTGGGTTCAGTCTCAACTTGTATTTCTTTAATCTTTCAAACAGCTTATGCAGATGATCAAGGTGTTGCTCTTCATTCTGGGACCTGGCTATCGTATCATCCACATATACCTCTATTTCATGATGAATCATATCGTGAAACAAAGCCACCATAGCACGCTGATATGTTGCCCCAGCATTCTTCAAACCAAATGGCATCACTTTATAACAAAAAGTACCCCACTGTGTAACAAATGTAGTCTTCTCCATATCTTCAGGTGCCATCTTGATTTGATTGTAACCAGAGAAACCATCCATGAAAGAGAATACTTTATGCTGAGCAGTGTTGTCTACCAGAACATCAATATGAGGAAGTGGAAAGTCATCTTTAGGGTTGGCCTTGTTCAAATCCCTGTAATTTACACACATACGTATGTTACCATCTTTCTTAGGTACTGGTACCACATTTGCAACCCATTGAGGATAAGAAGTCACAGCTAAGAACCCTGCATCAAACTGTTTCATCACCTCTGCTTTAATCTTTTCTGACATTTCAGGACGCATGCGACGAACCTTCTGTTTCTTTGGACGACAATCTTCTTTTACCGGTAAACGGTGAACCACAATATATGTATCCAACCCTGACATATCTTCATAGGACCAAGCAAAGATCTTCACATAATCATGTAACATCTGAACCAATCTGCTCTTAACACCATCCTCTAGTTCAGTCCCTATCTTGACTTCTTTCCTGTTTTCTTCAGTCCCCAGATTCACAACTTCGATTGGCTTTTCATGTGGCTGTATAGCTTTCTCTTCTTGTTGTAATAACCTAGCAAGGTCTACAGGTACTTCACAGTCGTCCTCCTTTCCATCTTCAGCTTAATAGATCGGATTCTCGAAATTATAATTTGCAATAGTAGAACTGTTATCAACAGGATCTAGAGTGGACGAGGATCTGCATTTTAGTGATGTGGGTGTGTGTAAGAACACATAGCTGATAAAACAAAAATAAAATAAAAGAAAGACAAGGACCACAATATTTACGAAAACGAAACGTCCATTGATTTTTATTGAATGAAGTATGCAAATGAAATGACATCCCGTAACAAGCATACCATTGTGCCCCGGGTAAGGCACAAGGCTTAAAAGTTTAATTGTTCAAAAATTACAAACTTAATAACAACACAGTAATAGTATTTACTCCTGACTAAAGGAGATTGGAATAACGTCTTCAGCCTTCCAATTATTGAGCCCATCACCCACAATAGGAAAGATCCAGTCATCCAGGTTGTAGTCTTCATTAAAATCACCCACAACATTGATTTGATCTTTCATGATCCCTTGATTGGTGATACGAACAGCACGAGCACGATGAACAGCCTTCTGGGACTCTGTAGTGAAACTCAAACCAAACTTGTCAGACTTGTAAGGAATGTCAGGAAGCTGACCCCAAATAGTACAACCACCTTCTTCCACCACAACTCTAGCGTCTTTAAGGGAAGCCATTGTAGGAGGTACTCTGGTAACTACATGAACTCTTTTAACAACAGGAGGAGCTTCAGCAGCAGGAACAACCCAGGGAACTACTTCAAATGTCTGACAAGGAGTCTCAACATATTCACCTTCCACTTCAACATACTTAAATGTATTCACATGACTGATCATATATTCTTCCTCTCCGTAAACAGTGACAACCTTTCCCTTTACTGGATATCTCAGCTTCTGATGTAGAGTGGAGGTCACAGCACCTGCCCCGTGAATCCAGGGGCGCCCGAGCAAACAAGAGTACACAGGACGAATATCCATTACATAGAAGGTTGAATTGAAAACTTGAGAGCCTACTTTGATTGGGAGATCTATTTCTCCATGCACCACCCTTCTTGAACCATCAAAGGCCCTCACCACTATATTACTTGGTCTCAACACAACATCTTTAGGACTAAGCTTGTTCAGAACCTCTTTGGGAAGTACATTCAGTGAAGAACCATTGTCTATCAACACATGAGACAAGGTAGTGCCTCTAAATTCAATGGAAATATGTAAAGCTCTGTTATGGTTTCTCTTGGCAGGAGTCAAATCAGCATCAGAAAAACCTAACCCATTATCATAAGTCAAATGTGCAACACAGTTTTCAAACTGATCCACAAAAATCTCATTTGGTACATGAGCAGTCTTCAAGAACTTAATCAAGGCCTTAGCATGAGCCTCTGAACACAACAACAAAGATAACATGGAAATCTTGGAGGGAGTATGCCCCAATTGGTCAACAATATCATAATCACTCTTGCGAATGATCTTCATCACTTCTTCCATCTGCTTAGAAAGATTCTCAGCAGTTGGTGCCTCAGTTTGCACAGGTTCAACCACAGGACCTTTTCCCCGAGCATCAGTACTTGGCTCAGAAGTGGAGGTAGGAGTTGGAGTAACTGCACTCTTGGAGGTAGCCGGAGGAGAGAAAATTCTTCCACTTCTAGTGATCTTACTAGATCCAGCAATATTATCAACATCAAGGTTATCATTAGTAGCAGGTGTATCAGTCAAAGGTTCTTGTTTAACACCATGGATATAAACATCAGAACCGTAATTCCAGGGTATAGCTTTATCAGAAGTATACGGAATAGGACCAGGAGTGGTAATAATCATAGGAGCCACTCTAGCTTCAGCAATAGTCTTCACAGGGCCTTCAGCAGTAATCTTGATAGGACCCTTATGAGTGATCTTGACAGGGCCTTTGGAGGTAATCCTCACTGGTACTTTATCAACCATATCCACATCTTCAACCTTCGCACCTTGAGTTAGATGTTCAACCATACCTTCTACAGAAGGTGTCCTCTCAAACAATATGGTGTAATTGTCCATGAGGCATTGAATACCATCCTTCAACTTCCAACAACTATCAGGTTTGTAAGCACAGTAGAAATAGTCTTCATTACAACCTGGAAAGAATCCAGCTTGTACCAACTTCTTCTTGATAACAGACAATGGAGTAGTCACATCTGCAACTGAGGAAATATATGAAACCTCATCAATGGCATTAACAGTCTTCTCATGATTTGGCATGGGAGCAGTAATCACATTTGGAGTCCCAGGAGGGTCAAATTCAATCTCTCCAGCATCAATCATATCTTGAATCTTGTTTTTCAATATCCAGGAGTTATTGGTGTCATGTCCCGGACAATTAGAATGATATGCACATCGTGCATTAGGATTGTACCGAGGAGAGGTAACATTAGGATTCTGAGGAGGGTCCTTCAAAGTAATGAGTTCCCCTTTCAACAAGTGTTGCAAGGCTTGGGCCAGTGACATGTTGATCTTGGTGAACTGTCTTCTAGGCTTCTGCTGATTGCTCTGTGGTGGCTCTGGTGCTGCAGGAGTAGGATTGGAGATGTGAACTGCTCCCACAGATTGGTGACTCCTATTACGACCAGGTTGATCATAAACAACATTTGACTCCTTCTTCCCACTAGGGGGCTTCTTGGTAGTGCTTGATGAAGAGGCACTCACCTGTATCTTGCCACTTCTTATACCACTTTCCACACGCTCTCCAGTCATTATCAGCTCAGTGAAGCCAGATGATGAGCTTCCAATGAGATGACTATAGAAAGGACCATTCAGCGTACTCATAAACATATCCACTAGCTCCCTGTCAGTCAGAGGAGGTTGAACTCTGCCAGCCAGGTCTCTCCATTTCTGGGCATACTCCTTGAAATTCTCCTTAGCACCCATTGACATGCTTTGGAGTTGCATGCGAGTAAGTGTTAAATCAGCATTGTATTGGTATTGCCTGTAGAAGGCCTCATCAAGATCATTCCAATCACGAATATTGGCACTCTCCAATTGATAGTACCATTCCAATTGAGCTCCAGACAAGCTCTCTTGGAAGAAATGAATCCACAATTTCTTGTCAGCAGTATGGGGTTGGATCCTCCAGACATAGGACCTTAGATGCAGCTTGGGGCGTGAAACACCATCATATACTACAAAAGCAGGGACCTTGAAACCAATGGGTATAACCACTCCAGATATCAAACTCAGATCTTCAAAATCCAGCCCAGAAGATTTTTGTAACTCCATAGCATTCATTCTATCCACCAGCATCTTGAACTTATCTTCATTAGGATCATGATAATAATTTGCTTCAGAATCAGAATCCCCCATAGTATTATGGAGACTGCCTCCCTCTTTCTCAGACTCCTCAAACTCATAATCTTCAACCTGTTCCTTTGTCTTGACAGGACCTCTGAACCTTCTTCCCAGATTAATAAGGCCTCCTGATCTTCTAGCCTTCTTAGTCTTCTTAGCTAGCAGTGTCTTCAATTCATCCTGTCCCTTGGACAAGTTCAGGATCAGCTCTTGGAATTGTGCATTCTGTGCCTGGAGATCTTTGACAGTCTGTTCAAGAGCCATTTCTGCTGAAATAAACAGCGAGAAGATAAGATACCTGTACATAAGAAACCTCTGATGCAATGATATGGTGTATAAATACGTATGCAATGTTTTCAAGAACCGCAGGATTTAAATTTGTTTAAACAACCAAAAAGTAAACTTTTATTAGTAATAAATTTGTTTGCCCCTTGGTCTTACAATAAAAATGAAATGAATACAAAAGACGGGGTTTTAAGTCTCCCATGGACGTTTCCTCTTTGTGTTGAGGTATGAGTTGAGATTCCGCTCCTCATGAAGTTGTTTTGTTAGCTCCAGGATTCTTTCTTGACTTGCTTTGTAATGAGTCTCAAAAGTATCTCTTTGCTCCTTCAATTGGATCCAGGACCTCTGTAACTCTCCCATGTCAGTGGGCATGTCTGGGTGAAGAATGATATATGGAGTATCTCCTTCAGCAACAGGCTCCATAGTAACTGGAAGGATGGCAGGATATGGCATCATAAGAGTCTGAGCACGAGATCGTACCCATCTGAGATAAGCTTCCATAGAAATAGTGTACTTGGGCTCCAGAGTCTTGCTGTCAACCTTGTTCACTTTACCCCATGCTCGTATAAACCTTTGACGGTAACCTTGCAGATCGTTGTCGTAGTCAAACACAATACCCTGAATCAACATGTCATGAGGACCATCACTCCGAGCGTAACCAAACTGACGTAAAGCTAAGGAAGGGTTGTAGGTAATGCCCCCTCTTATGCCAAGGAGTGGCACATTAGGAAACTCCCCAAAATGGTCAATGATAGTAACATTCTCCATAGATCGAGAACACCAATGAATATCTGAATGAGAGAGTGACATAATCCTCTTGGACCACCTGAACCCTTGTTCATTCTTTATCACTGATCGAGGACGGTGAGAAATAAACCACCTAGATAGCAAAGGTATGCAACACATCAGAGTTCCTCGTGCCTTCGTAGTATGGGTATGAAGAGAGTGTAAGATGTCTCCAAGTAATGTAGGCACTGGATTATGAGTCAGAAATATGTTGATGGCGTGCACGTCTATGAACTGGTCTGGATTGGGGAACAATACTAAGCCATAAATCAATAGGGCTAAGATCTCCTCAAAAGAATCATAACTCATAGCCTTCAGGAACGCTTGAGCTTTCTCTATCAATACCTTAGCAAGAATACCCTTAACTCCATTCCTTGTTTCTAGGACAATGTCTGATTTCTTCAAATGCAGGGCTGTAGCAATGACTTCAGGTTTAGGCTCTTTTTCCAAGCCTGTGAAGGGTTTCTGATCAAGGATAGGTATACCCAGAAGCTTGGAGAACTCTTCCATTGTAGGAACCAGCTGATAATCGGGGAATGTGAAGCAATGATGTTTAGGATCAATACCCAGAACACTCATCATGTTTTCATTGAACCCTGAGGTGATTAGATCCAGTAGGTGACCATGCCTTTTGATGAACTGGGAGTTTTCAGAAACCTGAGAGACCAATTCCTTAAGCTTAGGAGGTATTCCTACAAAGTTGATCCGGATAGTATTCCTACGAGTGTCGCTCCCGATAAGATGGGACATGGCCCAAATAAAGGTACAGACGCGAACGGTCGGCGAAAGGGACAATGAGAACACACAGCCGTGAACTCACTGGAGATGAAAAGAGTCGCCAGCTAGGCATTTTTATCCCGGAGGAAAGGTAATGCTGCATAAACCTGGAAAGATATGGACAAGACGGTCGCGAACCAGAGAGACTGAGAAAGGGGGTTGGTTACAACCTGGGAAGGTATTAGCACCCAGGTTGTCCGTCGTACTCGACGGGATCCACGCTTAAGAGATTTGTGTTTTAAAGGGGTAGTGTCAGTGCAATTTGTGTATAAAATAGCTGGAAAAGGATGTACAGGTGTCAGTGTAAAAGAAAGTGATGTGTGATATATACAGTGTCAGTGCAAGGACAGGAGTGAAATGCTCAAGATCATGAGGCTAAAAGAATGAAGCTGGAAAGAGGGGGAATATACAGAGACTTTTGTTCGATAACTGTTAAGTTATGCCTACGTATCCTCTCGTGCAATGAGGAAGTCAGAACACCGTAGTTCGACCCAAAGAGACTGAAAGATAAATTGACTTGTGAACTGCTTGCATGTCTATGCTCAAGTGTATGACCTGTCTGGCTCAGGTGCAAACTGTCTTGCATTAGACGGAAGAAGCAAGTTCTCGTTTATGAGTGAATGAGATGAGAAAAGAATCCCGGAGGAGACGATTATTGTTTGTTTTTTGAGTTTTCAGTCTTTTATTGCTTTTGAAAGTTTGTCATAAGTTAATGAGCTTAAGCCTAAACCAATGGATTTAGTAAACTCATCACATCCTCCCTCTGATTAGGGGTAATGAGAGTACCTTAAGTGTGAAGTCAGATTCTCACACTTAATCACCTTTGATGTGGGATTAAGATCATTAACCTACTTGTGATTATTTAGATGTTTTTGGTGTTTTTGTTTAGTGTTAAGTAATGAGGTTAAGCCATAATCAAGGATTAAACAGACTCATTACACCATCCTAATAGAAGGATAATAGATGAGGATGTTTAAGCTGAGGAAAGCTCCTCAACTTAATCCATGATTAGGGATTAAACTCATGACAAAACAAGCCTTTGATTAAGTGGATTTTATTTAATGATATGATGATGAAGTGTTTTTTAGGGTTTGTAAGACAACTTGAGGGGGACTTGTCCATTAACACTAGGGTTAGTCCTTCTTAACCAATTAAGGAAGAATTAGAACCCTAATGCAAGGCCCAAGTTACAAGTGTGATGTCTTGATGATTATTAGGTGAATTGATTAAAGGATTTAAACACATTAAGGGTTTAACACTTAGGATTAAAGTTATACACTCCATCCTAATAGAAGGATGCAGGCATAAACTTAATCACAAAGCCTTAAAGCCTTTAGGGTTTAGTCCCTGATTATGAGATGAGAAGAGAAGACTCAAAAGAGACACAAAGGTAAAACTAAGAGGGGAGACTAATCAAAACCCTAATCATTGTCATGCTTGGTTGTTCCTAAGGTTTGTGAGGTTTAATAGAGAATATCTTTAATGGAACCACCAGGAAGCAGATGAAAGGATCAAGAGAAGCAAAGCAACTTGCTTCATTCAAGAAGTCAAGTCACTTGAAGAAAGAAAGTGGGAAGAAGAAGAATGAGCTAGCTCAAACTCAAACACAAGCATAAATGCAGCAAGGATGCATGAAAAGAAATGAAGAGAAGTTATGAGAAGAAAGTTATGAGAAGTGAAGGCAAATTCACTTCCCAATATTACCTACCACCTGAAAGGTTAGGAAAGAAATGCAATGCAATGCAAAATGGAATGAGATGACATGATGAGAAACAAAACCAGAAGCATATATGAGATGATAATGATGCTATGAGATGCTACAAACATGAGGCAGCACATGGAAATGATCATACAAGTCCATGAATGCAAATGAAGCAAGTTAAGAAGCATGGACATACATGAAAAGTTATGAAGTGCACATGGCATACAACATGGCAAATACATGATGCAATGATCAAACATGCTTTCAATATGTCTTATGATGTCAAATGAATCAAATGGATGCTTGAAATGCCATGGCAAGTCATGTTATGCAAGAGAATGCAAGATGGATGCATATGGAAGCCCAAATTAGGGTTTATGAACAATACATCAAACAAAAACCAAAATCAGAAGCAAACCCTAAGATAAAAAATTGAAAATGCACTCAAAGGACCCCTAATCCTATACTAAACCAATGCCCAAAGGAGAAGCTTCAACTCCTAACCAAGTTCAAGATATGATTTTCCTAAGTTTCCTAGGGTTTTAGGGTTCCTTAACAAGAAAATTACCAAACAAATGGAAAATGAAAGATCAAATCATGGCCATTTAATCTCATAAACTACATGCCAAACACAATGCAATGCAAAAAGAATCAATGTCCAACTCTTCATGGTTAGGCAGAAATGATTTTTTGAAGTTTGGATCAAAATAATGCACAAAAATGATTTTAATTCAATGAAAAATTCTCAAAATGCATCAAGATCAAAAAAGAAATTTGGTTTTAAGGTTGGACAATGTTTCTAAATGTCTTAGAACATTTCATGAATTTTTTGGTGATTTTTAAATACCTAAAAGTATTTTTAATAAATTAATTTTCATTAATCAATTAAAAATAATCTTTTAAATATTTAAAAATACTTTTTTAATGCTAAAAATGAAAATAAAAATATTTTTGTGTTTTAAAAATTAATGAAACTTTTTACAAAAAGTTTCATAATTTTTAAAACAATTTTGCTATTTTAAATAAATTATGGAAGTTAAATGAAAGAAAATAAAATAAAAAGTAAATAAATGGAAGGTATTCAGATCTGATGGTGGAGATTTGAACTGGGTTTGAAATGGTTGACTGGCGCGTCATCCAATGGCTGTGGTTGGTTCTGATTAAATTAATTTAATTAAGATTAATTAAACTAATGAAAGGTGATTAGGGCAAAACAAATGAATCTGGGCCATTCAAGCACGCGGGAAGTCAATGGGGTCAACTAATCCAACGCTCTAAATTTAAACTTCACTTAATTACAGGATTAGGGTTAAACAAATTCAGGTGACCGGAGGGAAGCTCCGGTCATCTTCTCCGGCAGCATCAAAACCCTAGATCATGATTCAGGCAACCATTCTTCAAATTAAAACCAGGGAAACATTCCTCTATTCAAACCTCACTCAAATCATCTCTCAAACTAAATTTCTCATGCCTAAACTAAGAGAATCGAAGCCATGAAGATTCACGGGCAAAATTTCAGAGCCCTGGTAAATCCTCATTTCTCACTCATTTTTAAATCTAAACCCATCCCCATGATCAGCAAGACATAAGCAACCAATTTATAACTCAAAATGCAAGCTCTGAGAAAAAACGTTCATGGCCATACCTGAGATGGAGACCCCTGTTTCTGGGCTTTTAGAGCTATTCTTTGGTGCAAGCTTGCTCCACTGACTCCCCTGGTGCTAATGGAAGGCTTGGAATGAGCTTAAACAAGCTGATTTGAGAAGTCCAGTTCTGGTGTATCAGAAAATGAAGTTTGTGTGTGAGTGGTTTCAAGCTCTGTCAATGGTTGGTTCTTGCTCTCCTGAGTATGTTTGACTTGTTAGTGAAGAAAGTTTTGATGTTTTGTGGCTGTGGAAGGTGATTCGAAGAAGGAAAGCTTTGTGACAGTTTTTTGGTATGCTGAGTTCTGGCCAGCTTCAATGCTCAATGCTTTGCTATATCATCTCCAACTTGTGTGGATAGCCTGTGGGGCAGGTCAGTAGGGTGGCTGTTTACTGTGCCAAGAGTATGGGAGCTTTTTGCCAAAAAGTCAAGTTTGTGTCCTTGAGAGTATGGGCCATGGCAGCAGCAGTTTCAAGTCATGTCTTGCTCCAGCTTGAGTTGAGGAGGGCCCTTGGATTGTTTGTAGCTGACTGCAACATATGGATGACAAGCTATGCTAGCTTTTGCAACTTGCCCACTTGATGTTTCCTCATGATTTTGTGCCATACACATGAAACATTGCTTGCTGAATTTTGTAGCATAGCACTTCTTTTAGTCATGGCAATGTTTAGAAATCAGCTAGTGATCACATAACTCATTGAAGAATGGTTTTGCCAAGAATCCACTTTTTGCATACTTATGAAACATGCCTTATGGAACTTTGAAAATCAAGGCAAGCAATGTAAAATTCCTTGGGCCAATTCTGTTTTTGGGGTCATGTATGATCATGTGATGAAGCTTTGAAGTCAATTTGAAGTCACTAGGATGCTTGGTACATGAAATTGCAAGTTTTCCTTTTGGTGCATATCTTGAAAATTAGTGATTTTTGCCAACTTTAACACACCATAACTTTTGATCCAAAATGAATTAGATCATGTTCTTGTACTTTTTGAAAAGGGAAAGATCTAATATACAACTTTCATGACCAAAGTTTTTCCATTTGAAGCATTTTTGGATCAAAAAGCAAGGCTTGAAAAGTGGCATAAAATGACATATTCTTTAAAAGTCAACCATGCCCTAAAAAGTCAACCTTGCAAAAACTTGTAATTCTTGAATTTTGTGAACTTCAACCTTATTTCATGATCAAATAAAGATCAAATGCACTCAAAATGATAAAGACCACCCCTTGGTTGGGTCATTGGGGGCCTCAGATGCCCTGATTTTGCACTAACTTGTCCAGAAAGTCAACTCTTGATCAGATGACTTCCCCATGGAATTTCTTCATGAAAATTGATATGCACACTCCCTATACCATATAGAGACCAATAGAAACAAGAATGACCAAAAAATTTGAAGTTATGGCCTCTGAAACCAAAACCCTAATTTTAGGTCAACTGTGCATTCTAGCCTGGCTCTGCTTCCATGCAAACCCCAGTTCTTGTGATTCTTTGGCATTTCTGACTTTGAGAGGATGGGATATGATACTTGAACACATATGGACCTCTTTGAAGTGATTGATGACCTTTGGAGTGGCTCAAGAAGCTCTGGGATTGCTCAGATCACAAACCCTAGATGCAGATGACTTAGAACCAATGCAATGGATCAAAATTGGGATATGAGATGATATGATTGTGTTTATGCATATGAAATGATCACAAACCATGGTGTGAATGGGTGAGGGCAAATTTGGGGTGTTTACAGCTGCCCCTATTCAAACATGAGTTAGCTGTGCAGGATGTAAGCAACGGCTTAACAGGCAAACAAGATAACTTGTGGTTGAATACCAAAGACAGTCCAAAATTTGCACTCACAGAATGAAGAAGAAAAGGGATATAGATTGCAAAAGGAAAAATGAAGTATATTGTAAAGTGCGGGTGACGGAGGACGACCGTCGAGCAGAGGACGACTGCTGGGTAAATAGCAATGACGGGGACGACCGACATGCTGGGAGAAGTGCGGGAAATACAGCAATGACGGGGACGGCCGACATGCTGGGGATAAAAGAGTAAAGCTAAGACGAGGACGGCCGACTAGCTGGAAAAATAAGATATTATGATGGGGACGGCCATCAAGATAAAGTAAAGATTCTCTTGGGAATTAATGAAACATGACGGGGACGGCCATCAAGTTCATAAAGCAAAGTAACCGGCGATGGGGACGGCCATCGGGCTAAAAAGAAAAGGGACCACGACGGGGACGGCCATCGGGTTAAAGAATAAATGAAATAAACAGATGATGAGGTACGGTCATCAAAGGTGAAGGACGATCACCTAGCAGGGGACGGCTGCTCTGTTGGGGATAAGATGAGGGACGGTCATCTAAGGTGGAGGACGACCACCTGGCAGGGTACGGCTGCCGAAAAAATCGCGACATAGGACGAATGCCGGATAGAAGGTCAACGATGGGGACGGCCATCGGATGAGCATGATGGAGGACGACCATCAAGAGGTGGAGGACGACCACCTAGCAGGGGACGGCTGCTCTCAAGGTTTGTCATGACATAGGACGAATGTCAGATAACCAAAAATCAACAATGGGGACGGCCATTGGATAAAATGATGAAGGAGAATCATCAAAGGGTGGAGGACGACCACCTAGCAGGGGACGGCTGCTAAAAATCAACGATGAGGACGGCCATCGGATGAGCATGATGGAGGACGACCATCAAGAGGTGGAGGACGACCACCTAGCAGGGTACGGCTGCTCTCAGGGTTTATCATGACACAGGACGAGTGTCAGATAAGAAGGAAAATTTGCTTTGTTGGTGATCTACCGGGGAATAGTAAACACGGACGAGCGTTTACATCCAAGAAACAAAAGGTATAAGTGTTTAGATGTGTATAGATTAAAGATGCGGACGAGCATCCTTAAGACTATGATACGGACGAGTATCAGGTAGAAACAAATACTGATACGTGTTCAGAGATGATGATACGGACGAGTATCAACGGGTTAACAAAGAACACGGACGAGTGTTGAATCTGAGGGGACCTTTCTGGGGAATAGTAGACACAGACGAGTATCTAAATTCAAGAAGACATAAGTGTTTGACACGGTGTATGGATTAAAGATGCGGACGAGCATCCTTAAGACTATGATACGGACGAGTATCATGTAGAAACAAACGCTTGACGCATGCTCTGAGATGATGGTACGGACGAGTACCAACTGGTTAACAAAGAACACGGACGAGTGTTGAATCTGAGGGGACCTTTCTGGGGAATAGTAGACACAGACGAGTATTTATATTCAAGAAGACATAAGTGTTTGACACGGTGTATGGATTAAAGATGCGGACGAGCATCCTTAAGACTTATGATACGGACGAGTATCATGTAGAAACAAACACTTGACGCATATTCTGAGATGATGATACGGACGAGTACCAACTGGTTAACAAAGAACATGGACCAATGTCGAATCTGTGGGGATATAAGTGGTATATACAAGATACGGACGAGTATCTGTATAAGTATGATAGGAGTGATTTATACATGATCATTCATTCTGCTGGGGAGGGTGACACGGACGAATCTCAAAAGGAGAAGAGTTTAGTATAAACAGGTATATGGGTTGTAAAAGTGTAAGCGACTGCGTTGGGGAAATGACATGGACGGGTGTCAAAAAAATGTATATATAAGCATATGTGAGTGCAAAGATGATGTCTTTGGCTTTCCGCTGGGGATATGACACGGACGGGTGTCAAAATGAATATATACTGGTGGTCTTGTTTGTAAAGAGTGTTCAGACGACCTTTCTGGTGAGTGATAACATGGACGGGTGTCAAAATGAGTATATACTGGTGTTTGTGAATTGTGAGGCAACTGCTTTTACCGGGGACTCTGGTGGGGATTTTGGGGAAAGTATTCTGTATTCTGATGAATGGTTATTATTCACAAGTGTTCGATTCGCAACATGGCTTATATGATTGATTTTTGCCGTAATGCTCCGTGCTAAACGGAATGCTACGCTTTGTGGGTGAATATGATGCAAATGTCATGATTATGCAAGGATAACGGCCCGAGATTTGGATCCCGCTGCCATGGAGATCTCTGGTCGATCTGTTGCAAAGGACGTCCCAGCTGGGGATGAGATTACTGGTGGATCCGAAGAGATGCATCTGCTTGGGGAGATAGGTCACTGATAGACCCATCCTGGTAATGAGGGACCCAGCTGGGGTTTGTAGAAGCCGTCTGTACTCTGTTGTGACTCCTTCATGCGTTGCTCTTCTGAATAGAGGCTGAGGATTCTGTGGGGAGATGATTCCCTGATTTCTGCATTCTGCTGAGGAAGAATGATTGGCACTACGGCTGGGGAAATTGACAAGTGGCAACTAACTGGGGAAAGTTGTGGGCAACTTAGCTGGGGGAAGTTATCGGTGGCAACTTGGCTGGGGAGAAAACACCTCTGGTGCCAAGAATGAGTGTTGACTTGCCTGCTTGCTAGGACGAAGCTTGCATGCCCCAAGTTGCATTCTGGATACCTGCAACCCTGCAAAGATAAGGAAACGCACAAATGGTCCCGAGGTATCCCTTACTGGATTCCGTCATAGGAGTTAAGCACTTTCGAGAGTAAGGATATTCCCTGTAAGCATGTGTTTTTGAAGAAAAATATCTGTACTTATGCAATCAGTTTTTTTTAGAGACATCAGACATCCTTTGCAAATAAAAATGTATAAGACGAGACATGACTGAAAAATCTGATTTTATTAATTTAAGTGCCCTGAATTGGCGAGATACAGTCAAAGAAACAAATCTCCTGAAATGAGGAGATTGTTACAAATTGAGAAACAAAGTGCTGGCGATGTTGACGACGCTTTGAGGAGCTTCCTTTTTCGCTACGACTCGTATGATTTTTGACGTTCTTCTCGTCTTGCTTCTTGAAGAAGGTCGATTCCGAAAGAAACTTGATCTTTCGAGGTTTTCCAAGTTGTAAGTGATACAGACGAATTCAGAGTGCAGTTGTTCGCTTATTCCCTTATTTTGCATGGATCGCCCTTTCGGGTTTTCAATCCATCGGGATACCCATTTTTGCCTGAGTTGTCCAATGCGGCTTTTCAACTCAGCGGGTGTACATTTTTTATTTATTTCCCTTATTTTTTCCCGAGTCCTTTATTCTGTTTTTGACTCGCCGGGATGCCCTATTTTTGCTTGGACTTTCATTCTGTTTTTATGTCCAGCGGGTCATTTCTTATGCGAAGTATTTTTTAACTGCATCTGAACTTACAGGGGACGGGAAGTCTTCACCATCCATGGTGCTGAGCATCAGTGCTCCACCAGAGAAAACTTTCTTTACCACGAATGGCCCTTCATAGTTTGGAGTCCACTTGCCCCTGTGGTCTGTATGAGGAGGGAGGATTCTTTTCAAAACAAGATCTCCTACTTGGTACTCTCGGTGCCTGACTTTCTGATCGAAGGCTTTCTTCATTCTTCTCTGATACAACTGCCCATGACAGATTGCAGCCAGTCTTTTCTCTTCAATCAGACTCAGTTGTTCGTATCGGGACCGGACCCACTCTGCTTCGTTCAGCTTAACATCCATTAGTACTCGTAGGGAGGGTAATTCAACTTCAACAGGTAGGACTGCTTCCATACCATACACAAGCTGATACGGTGTTGCCCCAGTGGATGTCCTTATTGACGTACGGTACCCATGCAAGGCAAACGGTAGCATTTCATGCCAGTCTTTGTAAGTGACTACCATCTTCTGCACAATCTTCTTGATATTCTTATTTGCTGCCTCAACAGCGCCGTTCATCTTTGGCCTGTAAGGAGAAGAATTGTGGTGTTGGATCTTGAAGTCCCGGCACAGCTCTGCCATCATTTTGTTGTTTAGATTGGAACCATTATCAGTAATGATTCGCTCGGGAACTCCATACCGACAGATGATATCTCTTTTCAGAAATCTGGCTACCACTTGCCTTGTAACATTTGCATATGAGGCTGCTTCAACCCACTTGGTGAAATAATCAATGGCGACCAGGATGAATCTGTGGCCATTTGAAGCGGTTGGCTCAATCTTGCCAATCATATCAATGCCCCACATAGCGAAGGGCCATGGTGAAGACATTATGTTCAAAGGATTGGGAGGCACATGCACCTTATCTGCGTAGATCTGGCATTTATGGCATTTTCTGGCATAAGCACAACAGTCTGCATCCATTGTGATCCAGTAATAACCTGATCTTAACAACTTCTTAGCCATGGCATGCCCCCCTGCATGGGTACCAAAGGATCCTTCGTGCACTTCATGCATCAACAAATCTGCTTCCGTCTTGTCAACACATCTGAGGAGTACCATATCAAAGTTCCTTTTGTATAAAGACCCATCAGTGTTCAGAAAGAAACTACCGGCAAGCCTTCTCAAAGTCTTCTTATCATTGGAAGATGCCCCAGGTGGGTATGTTTGATCCTCCAAGAAGCATTTAATGTCATGGAACCAAGGCTTATCATCTTTGACAACATCTGCTGCGAACACATATGCTGGTCTATCAAGTCTGGACACTGAAATCTGAGGCACAAAGTTGGCAGCTTGAACTTTGATCATGGATGAAATGGTAGCAAGAGCATCTGCAAACTGATTCTCGTCCCGAGGGATATACTCAAGCTTGACTGTTGTGAAGAAAGTCAATAACCTCCTTGTATAATCCCTGTAAGGTATCAGATGATCCTGGTGGGTGTACCATTTTCCGTTGGTTTGATTAACTACCAGAGCTGAATCTCCGAACACAGTCAATGTCTTGATCCTGAGGTCAATGGCTTCCTCAAGACCCATAATGCAAGCTTCGTATTCAGCTTCGTTGTTAGTGCAGTTAAAGGTGAGCTTTTCCGAGAAAGGCATGTGAACTCCTTTGGGTGTAATGAGTACTGCACCAACACCACGACCATTCATATTAACAGCCCCGTCAAACATCATAGTCCATTCTTCTTCCGGGTCAGGCCCTTCAGTGTGAATAGGCTCTTCATGATCTTTTGATTTTATGAACATGATGTCTTCATCAGGGAAGTCAAACCTCATAGGCTGGTAATCATCAATGGGTTGCTCAGCAAGATAATCAGACAATACACTGCCCTTGATGGCTTTTTGAGAGGTGTACTGGATGTCATATTCTGTGAGAATCATTTGCCATCTTGCAACCCGTCCGGTAAGAGCTGGCTTCTCGAAAATGTACTTGACTGGGTCCATTTTGGAGATTAATAAGGTAGTGTGGGTCAACATATACTGTCTCAGTTGGCGAGCAGCCCACGCTAAAGCACAGCAAGTTTTCTCGAGCAGTGAATAACGCTGTTCACAGTCGGTAAACTTTTTGCTTAGGTAGTATATTGCATACTCTTTTCGACCAGACTCGTCATGCTGGCCCAGTACACACCCCATTGACTCTTCTAATACTGTCAAGTACATTATCAGAGGTCTTCCTTCAACTGGAGGCATAAGGATTGGAGGCTCTTGTAAGTACTCTTTGATCTTGTCAAAAGCCTTCTGGCAGTCTTCATTCCACCTGACCGTCTGTTCTTTTCTTAACAGCTTGAACAAGGGTTCACAGGTCGCTGTAAGGTGAGATATGAACCGTGAGATGTAGTTCAATCTACCCAGAAACCCTCGAACTTCTTTCTCAGTTTTCGGTGCAGGCATCTCTTGAATAGCTTTGACTTTATCAGGGTCAACTTCAATCCCTTTCTCGCTTACAATAAAGCCCAGCAGCTTACCAGATCGCACCCCGAATGTGCATTTGTTGGGGTTCAACTTCAGTTGATACTTCCTCAGACGCTTGAACAGCTTCAGCAGATTCACCAGGTGCTCTTCTTCAGTAAGGGACTTGGCGATCATGTCATCCACATAACATTCGATTTCTTTATGGATCATATCGTGGAATAATGTCACCATAGCCCGTTGATATGTTGCACCCGCATTCTTCAGTCCGAATGGCATCACTTTGTAACAGAACGTGCCCCAGGGTGTGATGAAAGTTGTCTTCTCCATGTCTTCAGGTGACATCTTGATCTGATTATATCCTGAAAATCCGTCCATGAAGGAGAATACCGAGAACTGAGCCGTGTTATCGACCAATACATCAATGTGAGGTAATGGGAAGTCATCTTTTGGGCTGGCTCTGTTCAGATCCCGGTAGTCAACACACATCCTTACCTTACCATCTTTCTTAGGCACAGGTACTATATTAGCAACCCACGGCGGATAGCTAGTTACAGCAAGGAACCCAGCGTCCCATTGCTTTTGTACCTCCTCCTTGATTTTCATAGCCATGTCTGGGCGAGCACGGCGCAGTTTCTGTTTGACCGGTGGGCACTCTTCTCTCAAAGGCAGCTTGTGCACAACAATGTCGGTGTCCAACCCTGGCATATCTTGATAAGACCAAGCAAACACATCCACATACTCTTGAAGCAGGTCAATCAGTTGTCTCTTCACTGAGTTCTGTAGGCAAGCCCCGATTTTAACTTCTTTCACGTCTTCAGCTGTACCAAGATTAATCGTTTCAACCTCCTCCTGATGAGGAATGATAACCTTTTCCTCTTGTCTCAACAACCTGGCTAGCTCTTCAGGAAGCTCATACTCTTCTTCAACCCCTTCATCAGCTTGATTGATTGGATTGTCAAAGTCATACGAAGTCATAGCCGTGTTGTTGTCGGTGTTGTCTGGAAGGCACTCTCTGCAAGGGTTTAGTTTGTTCATTTTAGTGATTGATTTTAATCTTGTTTAAAAAGTGAAATAAAGTTATCATTTTGAAAACATCGCCATTTATTTTTTGTACAAAAAGAGAAATGGAAAAACAGTGAACGAAAAGGAAAAAGACTCATTTGCAAAAAGATGTCTGATATTTCATTGATTAATCTTGTTTGCACAAAAAGTACAGATGGCCCGATTACAAAATGAGTCTTGTCATCTTGGGCAAGATGCAAGACTTTGATGCATGCTATAAAAATACAGGAAATAATAATTACTCTGCATGAGTAACTCTTATAATTTCCTGGGAAGACCAGTTTGAGATACTGCTCCCCGGGATCTTTGGACGTATCCAATTCTCCAGATTGCGCTCCTCTTCCAGCTCGTCTTCCAAATTGTTGATAGCATCAGGGGTGAGCATCCCCCCACTGACAAAACCGGGCTTCTCAGCATCCTCTGCTTGACTTTGTTGAGTTGGTCTGTAACCCAACCCAAATTTGTCCTTCTTCTCCTCCACAGATAAAACCTTGCCCCAGCCTTGGGCAGTTCCTTCTTCAACAACCTTCCGGGCTTGTTGATAAGATGACATGGAGATTCCAGATACAGCAGATGCTTCATTAACATTCAGGGCCTCAAACCCTTGGCTCATTGTTTCATGGATCTCCCCATCCATCTCAATATACTTATAAGTAGCCAGATGGCTAACAAATATATCCTCCTCCCCACAGATAGTAACAACTTGGCCTTCCCACTCAAATTTTAACTTCTGGTGAAGGGTAGATGTTACTGGGCCAGCGGCATGAATCCATGGTCTACCCAACAAACAGCTGTAGGCAGGCTGAATGTCCATCACGTAGAAGATCGTTTTAAAGGTTTGTGGGCCAATCGTCACAGGCAGCTCAATTTCTCCCAGAACCGATCTCTTAGAACCATCAAAGGCTCTTACTACCAGGTTACTGGGACGCAATACTAATCCTTCATACTCTAGCTTCACCAGGGCCTTTTTCGGTAAGACATTAAGGGATGACCCTGTGTCTACCAGCACATGGGAAAGGACTGCACCTTTACATTCCATGGTGATGTGCAAGGCTTTGTTATGGTTGCGGCCTTCCGTTGTCAAGTCAGTATTGGTGAACCCTAGCCCATTGCTAGCAGTAACATTTCCAACCACGGTTTCCAACTGATTGACGGTGATCTCTTCAGGCACGTACGCTGCGTGCAAGACTTTGAGTAGTGCATTCTGATGGGCTTCGGAGCACATAAGCAATGATAGGATAGAGATCTTGGATGGCGTCTGGTGAAGCTGATCCACTATTTTGTAATCACTCTTTTTGATGATTCTCATGAACTCATCAGCTTCTTGATCGAATGGTGTTTTCAAAGCTTCCTTAACAGCTTGATCTTCCTGCACCGGGCTCTTTCCTTTTGCCTTGGCAGCAGCTTCTGCTTCGGCAGTGGGTCTTTGAATTTGTGGAGCAAAGAGACGTCCGCTTCGAATGTATACGTCAGAGCCGTAGTGCCAAGGGATGGCCCTATTGCTTTCATAAGGTACTGGTCCAGGTACTGTGACAGTGACTGGACTGATGACAGCTGCAGAAGGGATTGTGACAGTTTGTGGATCATAATAAATTGTGACTGGTGCTCTGACGGGAGCAGCACTTTCTGAGTTGTAGGCAGAGTTGTTTTCAGGATCATAAAATATTGTGACAGTTGAGACATCTTCATGATTTGTTGCTGATGTTGTAGGAGATATTGTTGTAGGAGTTTCAAAATGAAGTGGTGCTGAAGTTGTAGAAGGAAAATTTGTTGATAACTGATCAGTTGAGATGATAGATGAAGTACTTGTTGATGAAGCCGAAGAATTGTCAGGGACAATGGTTGCTGCAGTTGTAGGAGATATCGGAACTGTTGCTGATGAGATTGCTGGATTTGTTGGAAATGATGTGGTGATCTGAAGTTGGCCACTCTGAATAAGACCATCTATGCCATTCCTCAGGTTATCGCACCCGTTTACTGAAATATTGCAGTAAGCACACCCTAACTCACACCCCGGGAACATTTGACATTCGAGGAGTTGAGCCTTAATCTCCACCAACGGTGTCCGAATCTGACCCACATTGGTTATTAAATAAGACGGTTTGTCTTCTTCAATAGCGTTGATTCTGGGACCACCGTGGTTTGGCATGGGGTTCTTGTTGACATTGGGTGGTGGTGCGAAATTCAGGGCCTTAGAGTCTACCAGGTCTTGTACCTTCATGTGCAAAGCTCTGCACTTTTCTGTACTGTGGCCAGGTGCGTTTGAATGGAAGGCACATCTGGCATTGGAGTCATAATTCCTGGGTAGACTGTTGGGATCTGGAGGTGCCAACGTCCTTAGCTCAACTAGGTTGAGTTTTAGGAGTTGTGGCAGCAATGTAGCATATGGCATAGGGATCGGATCGATCACCCTGTTGGCTTGAGATGGCCTCTGCTGGAATGGCCTTTGCTGATTATTGTTGTTGGTGTTGCTGTTGTTGTAATTTCTCGGAGGATACTGAGCTTGTTGATGGTACTGAGGTTGTTGCTGATAGTTTTGCCGCGGAGGTTGATAGGCTGGTTGTGGATGAGCTGGAGCGGGAATGGTGACTGCTGCCACAGATCTATGAACATATTGGGGCCTGCCCCTGTTGGTGTGGATGGCATTGGTCTCACCAGTCCTTCTTGGGCCCGCAAAACGCTTTCTTGCATTACTGGATGAGCTTGCACCGTTGTATGAGATCTTACCCATCTTCAATAGGCTTTCAATTCTCTCCCCGGCTATGACTACATCTGCAAAGCTGGTAGATGAGAAGGCATCTAGCCTATCAATGTAAGTCCCCTGAAGGGTGTTCATGAACATATCAGCCATCTCCCTTTCTGACATAGGTGGCTGGACAGCAGCAGCAAGCTGTCTCCATCTTTGAGCATACTCTCGGAAGCTTTCTCTAGATGACTGTGACATTCCCATTAGGAGGGTCCTGTTGGGTGCCATATCCAGATTGTACTGATACTGTCTGATGAAGGCCTCTGCCAGGTCCTTCCAGCATCTAATAGTTGCTCTTGTCAGATGGGAATACCATTCCCTCGAAGCTCCAGTCAAGCTATCCTCAAAATAGAACATCCATAGCTTTTCGTCCATGGTATAGGCTTTTAGCCTCCCGAGAAAAGATTGCAGATGGGTTCGGGGACAGGAAGTCCCATTATACTTCTCAAAGCATGGTGGTTTAAACTTGTGGGGAATCCTGACCCCGTCTACCAAGCCCATATCCATAACATCAAAGCCCAAAGAATTTTGAGACTCTAAGGATCTTAATTTCTCAGCTATCTCATCCAGCCTTCTATCATAAGCTTCCTCCCCAACACCCATTACTGTGAATTGATCTTCCTGGGGGTCTTCTTGCAGTACCCTCCCTGCTGTGGCAGTCCCTTGTATATTGACAGGGATGTTGGCCTCTGGATGGAGATGGGGTCCAAAGACTGGGGGATTGACATGAGGTTGGACTCTTTCATTGTTGCTGGTGCCAGCAGTCCCTGGCTGATGGTCTTCCTGATTTCTCCCTTCCACCAGTGCTCTGAGCCTCTCCTGGCTTTGAGCCATGTTGTTCATTACCTCCATAAACTGTGTCATTTGGTTCCTCATTTCCAACCTCTCGTTGGTCATTTGGTTCCTGACCTCTGTAAGGTCCTGCTGCATCTGATCCATCTGTATGCCCGGAAGATTATTACGGGTGGGGTACCTGTGTGGTCGGTTGAGTGGAAACCCTCGTCGTCGAGCAATAACTCCTGAGATCACAACAGAGTTAGCAACAATAAAACAAACACCTACAAAACAAAACAAAGGGTTAGCATGCAATGCAGTATGCTTATTTGTTTTCAAGGTATCCGGCTTGGCATTCAGTTTTGACCCTTCCAGACCCTTGAAGATGCTGTTGATGTTGCTTTCGAAGTGAATTTGGATGGAACAAACTGATACATCTATTACAAAAGGCAAATGGTACAGTTTGTTTTACAAATACAAGCCCTCTGAGGGGTCAAAATACATTACAAGAAAATAAAAGTACATGGGATGAAAACAACAACAAGCAAATGGTCAAACACCAAGACCAAACTCATCCTCCCGAACTTCCTTGAGAAGTGCTTCGGTCACAGGATCAGCTGGACGCTCCGTGAGGTTCCTGATAAGGAGGTTCCGGGTAGTAACAGCTGTAGTTAGCTTCTTGTGCTGACTTTGGTCCTTTGACCTCTTCACTCCAGCTTTGATCTTCAGCTCTGATATCTCCCTCTGGGCTGCTGCCAGGGCTTCCTGCTGCTCTTTTGCACTAGCTTCCATCTGCTCTATCTTGTCTTGGACCCTCTTGTCCTCCAGAGTACAAGCTTCGGTGATCCTGACCCACCTAGCCTGACTCTCCTTCAGATACAAGTCTGTCCTGGCTTTCTGGAATTGGGCTTCCTTGCAAGCATTCTTCAGGATTCGTTCTCCAGCCCTAGATTTCTTAATGTAATCCTCAGACTTCTCAATTCTAGCCAAGTGCTCCACCTTCAACTTTTCTAACCTCTCAATATCCAACCTACCATCACTCCTCTCCCAGAGGGTCTTCTGTAGAGCTTGAGTCAGTTTTTCATTCCTCTCTTTCAACTTCTCAAACTCCTCTAAGCTGACAGTTGCTGGAGGTGGTGTTGTGGAAGGTCCAGGCAAATCTTCTATAGTAAAGGGCATCCCAGAAAATTGAGCCCTGGCATGGGACCAATCATAGTATTGTGCTGATGCCACATTGTTACACTTCCCCAGGATGGTTACCCCCTTAGTCTGCACATTGTCCCAGGCCCAGGCTGCCTGCCTAACAATAGCCAAATTAAGATTGTTCTCACAATAAAGGGTCTCAACCAAGTCTTGTGCCTTAGGAGTGTGGACCAGTGCATAGCCCAGTTGTCTTTTGAACAGCAGAGGGTTGTAATTAATACTACCCTTAACTCCTATTAGGGGAACATTGGGAAAATGCCCACAGCTGGTGATGATATCCCTGCCTCTTGTGCTTTGGGTGCACCACCTGATATCAGCTGAAGTTAAGGTAGTAAGTCTTCCAGCCCAGTTTCTCTGCTGATGAGGGTTCAAAAATGCATCTGTCCTGGGCAAATGCCTGAGAAGCCAAGTATGGAACAAAGGAGCACAGCATCTTACTAACCTTCCCCTCTGCTTTTCATTCCTCTGATGCACTGAATAGTAGAGATCCCCCAATAAAGTTGGCACTGGGTTCCTCAGAATGAACAGATGGATTGCATTCTTACTAATGAATCGAGGCTCATCTGTAAATAATATGATCCCATATATGCTCAAGGCCAATAAAGCACAGACTGCTTTCCACTCTCCTAAAGAAGCTTTCAGGGTAGCTTGAGAGATCAAGAAATCCAGATGCAAACCAGGGATTCCAGCCTTAGAAGTCATATGCTGCCCAATCAGGACTGGTTCCAGATGCAATGCCTTTGCAACCTCTTCATTACCAGGAAAGACCATCTCAGGGTTGAAAGGGACTCCACCCCTGATAGGCATACCAACCAATGATGAGTATTCTTCCAATAAAGGGCCCAACTGAAAGTCCTGAAAAGTGAAACACCTCAGTGGGGGATCATAAAACTGAAGGCAAGTGTGGATCAGGCTTCTCTGTGAGGGGTCCAGATCCATAACCATATCAAGTATATCTCCATGGTGTTCCCTGAACAGTGGTATATGGTCTGGAGTGATCAGGGTCTGAATCCTCCTGATGTCAGCTAACTCTGGCTGGAAGAAGTGGTAGGTGATGTTGCTCTTTTTAGGTGCCATGATGTTGAGACTGAGTAGAGACAAGTGCTGATGATGATACTGAAGAATGGGCCACTGATTGGCTGGCGCAGGTGGCTGAAATAGATAGCTGATAGCTGAAGCAGGTGCTGATGAAGATAGGTCAATATTGAAGATGGGGTCAAAACCAAAACCAAATGAAGATGGATACCCTGAAACACAAATAAGCAAATGTCAATATGATGCAATGATTATGTATGCAAATGATATGCAAAGGGTTTGTGACTGAGCTGGATCTGATCAAGTACTCTGATATAAGTCCATGTATGTAAGAAATCCAGATGGAGGTCTATAAGTCCAGTAACCAAGGTGGGGGGCTCAAATAAAGAGCCATATGTCCAGGGTTTAGAATCACAAGAACTGTCCCAACATGGAGTATTCTTAATCAAATCAAAGTAACAGGGTATTCTGAGGTCAAGGTACCTGCAAAACCTGTAAACAGCCCAACCCCCTCACAGGTGGTGTTCTAAAACAAGGATCTTCAGACTTGGATCAGTTATGAGAAGTGTAAACACTTCTAACCCGTAGGTACAGTCTTTACAATAACCATAAAAGTTCCTCCTCTAATTCACCTCAGTTTCTGAAGGTCAATACTAAAAGGTCATCCAGACTTAGCAGGCTTCCCAGATAGCCCTAGTACTGCAGGAAATCTGCAACACAGAGTTCTCAAGAAGAAACCCATATCTGAACCGTGTTTCATATTCCCGCACCAGACCGAGATGGAATGGGAAAGAATATGATTCACTCTAGCCTAGGTGTCACTCAGGTCCCAGGTATAGGGCCTTAACTCTCAATGGAACACCCACCCACCAAAGCAAACAAACAGATCCAGCCAGCAGCATAGTATGACAATATGATAATAATGCAAAGCTATAAAGAAAGCAGTAATCAACTGTACATAAAGCAAAAATAAATACAAACACAAATAAGCACATAACACCCCAGTAAACACAAACCAATCAAGCGCTAGGAGGAACCCACAAAAAGAACCAGAAGCCCTGGTTGCAGTATAAGGGTCCCCAGCAGAGTCGCCAAGCTGTCGCTCCCGATAAGATGGGACATGGCCCAAATAAAGGTACAGACGCGAACGGTCGGCGAAAGGGACAATGAGAACACACAGCCGTGAACTCACTGGAGATGAAAAGAGTCGCCAGCTAGGCATTTTTATCCCGGAGGAAAGGTAATGCTGCATAAACCTGGAAAGATATGGACAAGACGGTCGCGAACCAGAGAGACTGAGAAAGGGGGTTGGTTACAACCTGGGAAGGTATTAGCACCCAGGTTGTCCGTCGTACTCGACGGGATCCACGCTTAAGAGATTTGTGTTTTAAAGGGGTAGTGTCAGTGCAATTTGTGTATAAAATAGCTGGAAAAGGATGTACAGGTGTCAGTGTAAAAGAAAGTGATGTGTGATATATACAGTGTCAGTGCAACTTTCATGACCAAAGTTTTTCCATTTGATATGCATTTTTGGATCAAAAAGCAAGGCTTGAAAAGTGGCATAAAATGACATATTCTTTAAAAGTCAACCATGCCCTAAAAAGTCAACCTTGCAAAAACTTGTAATTCTTGAATTTTGTGAACTTCAACCTTCTTTCATGATCAAATAAAGATCAAATGCACTCAAAATGATAAAGACCACCCCTTGGTTGGGTCATTGGGGGCCTCAGATGCCCTGATTTTGCACTGACTTGTCCAGAAAGTCAACTCTTGATCAGATGACTTCCCCATGGAATTTCTTCATGAAAATTGATATGCACACTCCCTATACCATATAGAGACCAATAGAAACAAGAATGACCAAAAAATTTGAAGTTATGGCCTCTGAAACCAAAACCCTAATTTTAGGTCAACTGTGCATTCTAGCCTGGCTCTGCTTCCATGCAAACCCCAGTTCTTGTGATTCTTTGGCATTTCTGACTTTGAGAGGATGGGATATGATACTTGAACACATATGGACCTCTTTGAAGTGATTGATGACCTTTGGAGTGGCTCAAGAAGCTCTGGGATTGCTCAGATCACAAACCCTAGATGCAGATGACTTAGAACCAATGCAATGGATCAAAATTGGGATATGAGATGATATGATTGTGTTTATGCATATGAAATGATCACAAACCATGGTGTGAATGGGTGAGGGCAAATTTGGGGTGTTTACAACGAGCAGAAGCCATGACCTGCAACAAAGAACAAAGATAAATCCTTTGGTCCTTGAAATGGTTAGTGAAAATACTATGCTTATGATGCATGATGATGCTATGATGTTATGCTCAATCACAAACATGTGGCACACACAAACAAGTCACACAATAGCCCTAAGTTTGAAGGCTTGAATGAGGTTTAAAGGTAAGTACCTTCCCCTGAAGTTAGTTGGTTCATCCTGTCCTACAAAAGTAACTAGGTTCTAAGGGATCTCAATATCATTGATCCTTCACAAGGGTGGTTGTTCAGTAGGCAACTTACTTTCCAACCAAAACCCTCCAAGTTTAAAATCTCAATGAGTGTAGCATCGAGTATCAACCAACTTCAGTCTTCACCAAAGCCGGCTATCTCACTACTTTCTAAAGGCCAAGATGGGATAACTAGGGTTCTAAAAGTCAGTTAGTGTATTGACAACATATGGCAGCCTCATATTATCCTCAACTTGCTTAAGGAACATAAGCACCAACCAAGAAGTCACACTAACTATGGCCACCAGGTCAACCATATCGGTATACACCGTACAATTTCCTTGGTCTATTACCATTTACCTAAGGTACACTAGATCCGGGTTAGGACTTTTCACACATAAGAGCCCAACAGATAAGTATAAAGCAAACAAGGCAAACAATTTTAAAGTGATCTAATTCCTAAGGGTACCCCTCTTTTATTAACTCCCCAGCAGAGTCGCCAGTTCTGTAACACGGTGGGAGAACTGACTTTAGTTATGTTGCGGATAGCAAGAGTCGCCACCGACTTTTATTTTATCCAAAGGAAAGGGCATAAAAGAACAGGAAAGACCTTAAAAGATTTTTGAGTTCGGGGGGTAGGTTATGTAAAGGGAAGGTGTTAGCACCCTTTACATCCATGGTTATCCATGGGCTCTTAGTTACTTAGCTCACTTTAAACTGTTTTGAGAAGTGTAGTGTATGATTAAAAAATTTCTTAAGTACTCTATAATGATCCTTGTACGGATGTATATAAAGACTTTGTTTTGAAAATTTGTTTGAAAATGTGAAGTGTAATGAAGTAATTTGATGAAAAGTGAGCAAGCACTTAAAAGGAACCTACCCTAAATTAAATCTTTTCTGTTCTTAAATGTTCTTTCAATGGTAAGACTATCCCTATTATTAAGGAATAAGTAGTCATTACCTTGGATGTTATAAGGGATATGTGAAGGGTCATATGTGTTTAGGCAACTGTAAGGTGTCTTAGCAATACGAAGGGACTTATCATCTTTTATTCGAAAGGGACAAGATCATTTACGAAGGCAACATCGAAGGGACTTGATCTTATAATATTGAAAGGGACTAAATGATTTGTTTATGAGAAGGGACTTTGCTTTTAGACACCTTACTTGACCTTTTTATTTAGGCAACATGAGGGATAACCTTAGGAAGTGAGATGACGATCAAAGATCGACTTACGTGTGTGCGTGTCCACATTCATATATTTATCGTTATTAAGTAGTGATTCTAAATTAATTTTAAAATACAAACATGTTATCACTCCTTATATTTACTAACCATGGCAATATAAACATTTATAGGTAATAAAATAAGGACAGAAAAAGAAAACCTACAACTATTACATGGCTTTCGCATTTACATAAATATAGAAACGATTAAATAATAAAAATATAACTAAATAATAAAAAGGGTTAGTAATAAAAATAATTATAAGAAAAAGGAGGTTAGCAAAACAATATATACAAGTTAATTAATTATTTTTAAATTAAATAAACATTTTTAAAAGAATTTTTTGAATATAATGAGAATAATAATGTGAAGTCATGGAATAAATATTTACAAAGAGAATATTATTAATTATTTTAATTAGATATTAGAAAAGTTTAATTAATTTTAATATTTAAATAAAATAAGAACTAGGGTTAGAAATTTAAAAATAAAATTAGGGTTTTTAGAAATTAGGTTTATGAATTTTAGAAAATAGAATTAGGGTTTATAATTAAAATTATAATATTAGCTTGATTATTTACAAAAATAAATATATGATAATAATATATACATATTTTAATTTAAATATGAACTAAGATTAAAGATTTTTTTAGAAAATCAATTAGAAGGTTTTTTAGAAAGCATAAAGTTAATATATTTACATCTAATTATCTAAATATATTTTTATTGCAATTAAAATTAATTATAAAATAATAATGATAAAACAAAATAATTAAGAAAAATAAAATCCAAAACTTACCTGGGGCAGGGATTGAACCCACGCCCTAGGCTTTGCTTCCCCTGGACGCACAGGGCTACCACCAGGTTGTGCGCGTTTGTGATAGCATTCAGGTAGTAATCCTTTTGTAAATAACCTGCAAAATAAGAGAATTTCCAAGCAACAAAAACATAACCTGGGGATCGAACCCGCCCCCAAGCTTACCAACACAGAGCCTCAACCACTGGGACAAACGCGCGTTTGTGATAATAATACCAAACAAAATCTTAATAAAATAAGTTAAATATTTGAAATTCTTATTCGCGCCAAATGTATCTTCTTCTTCCTCAGAATTTCGCAGGTTTACTTGCGAAATTTGATGGGGATTTTCCTGCGTTTTTTTTATGCGAACACAACCTGCGAATCTCAAACTTCATACAAACAGTAAAATTTTATGAAATTAATGATGCCATTGTATTCCTAATGACTTCTACTATTCTTCTACGTCTTTAGAATTCATTTATTTGGGCTAAATGATGAAACCCTAAATGAGGTCCGAAAACCCTAACAATGGCATATGCGGATTCAGTCCATGAAACTCCAATTCGATTGTCCAGAAAGCTTCAGTACAATGAAACAAACAAGATTAATCAATCAAAATCAATTAAGAAACAACAAAATCGTGAAATCGAAAAAATCAAATACGGCATGAACACCCATTCGGTTTATGCGAATGAGGGTGTTTTTGATGTTGTTTATGATCCAGACATGTTAAATGAACATCATAGAATGCATTGCAATCCTTAGAACACTTTGAAATCACCTCTAACTTGAAATCCGAAAGTGAGTTTTTGAATGAAATTTTGAATTTTGAATGTGCACTTAGAGGCTCTCAATTCGTGAATAGGGCTTGGCTTTATGTTGTATATATACCATACACTGAAATTAGGTCAAGAACTTTAACAAACTTGTGGATTTTTGGACTTTGGGAGATTGAAAAAGATGTGATATTAAAACTTGATTATTCTTTGATCTAGCCTTGCTATTTTGGTATGATCTCCATTATATTTGTATCAATCAAGTTTAAATAAGTTTTAAGACCTTCTAGAATCCAAATCTTTTCCAAATATATGATTTTTATATTTTATTTTAATTTAATTTGTATTTTAATGAATAAAATTCAAATAAATATCAAATAAAATATAAAAAATCAGAAAATGTGTGGGTTGGGTCTTGCTTGATGATTTTGTAAAGTTTGGATGGCAATTTGGTGGGCTCATTTAGCAAACATTGGTTTTAAGGCCTTATTTGCTTCAAAAACTTGCCAAAACTTTCCCAACTTTGCAAGGGCAAAAATCCTTAAATTTTAATGCTATGAAGGTGTTCTTGGACATTTTGGAAAGCTTAAAGAGTCCTCTAACCAACATCTTTGGTCTCATGTCCATATCTTTTACCATTCTCAAGTTATGCTCTTTGGAAGTTGTTGACTTTTTGTTGACTTTTAAAAGGACCTGTAATGTCTTAGCTCATACCTTCCAAATGAAGCATTTTTGGTTTTAGCTTGTGAGACACAAAGTTGTAGAGAATTAAATTTCCTTCAAAATGAGCTTTGGATGGAAAAATTTTGATGAAGCATGTGAAAGTTATGGCTGGTCAAAGTTCAGTTTACTTTTCCTGTGAAAACCCTAATTTAGAAACTCCTGATTCCTGATGATCTGAAATCTCCTTGATGAATCATGATCAACCCTTGATCAAATGATGAATTTTACTTCGTATACTTGATGTTGGCAAAAAAATCATGAATTTTGACTTTGGTTTGACCACAGTTGACCTCAGTTTGACTTTTTGACTGCCTTGACTGATTTTAACCTATCTGATCATCTGACTGAGCAAATCTTTTGGGAAAGTCTTGAAACTTGACATGGGGATTCTTGAACACATATAGGATGCTATGAAGCTCAATTGAAGTCTTAGAAGTCCATTTAGCCTTATGAAAGTCAAAACCCTAGTTTAAGATGCATTGCTTAGGAGGATGCATTGTATGAGGGAATTGTCAAACTTTCTGACTAATTGTGAACCCTGTGAACCTTGTGAACCTCATGAGATGTCTTGTGAACCTCTTAGTACACAATGTATTGCCTTGTGGAGGGAAAATTTTGGGGTGCAACACTTACCTAGGAAGATTAGAAAATATGATACAAATTTCAAATCCAATAATATGGACTTGTCAAACTACTAGGGGAAGACCAGAAGGCCCATGAGAGTCATTCAAGTTGACGTAGTTGTAGGAACCACCACTTGACCTACCTTGTTTATTGTGATTCCGACTAAGGAGAATTATAATTTGTTACCAGGACAAGAATGGATACATGGAGTATGATGCATGTCTTCTTCCATGCACCAAAGAATCACGATCTTAAAGCTCGACAGGATCGTGGAGCGCGTAGAAGCTGACCAAATTTTCTTTCGTGTGGAAGTGAACCATGTCGACAAAAGAAATTATGACCAACAGTAGGAGAAATTTTGCCATGTGCGCCAGCTGGGTCAAGCTTTGACTTCAAAGGGGATGACATATATTAATCCATAAAGCTTCACCCAATGGACAATATTATGTGGGAATATGAGACCATCAAGGGGATACAATAAATGGCATGGATTAGATAAAGATGATGTCTAAATCAGGAACTTTGGCTCGAATTTCGACCTATGTGGCTAAATGCAAACTGATATCAGCCATAGAGGTCAAATCTCAAGAATTGTTGGATGTCGAAGCCACGATGTTTGAAGTTCAAAAGGAAGTTGGCCATAATGGCTAAGAAACAACTTTAGAAAGTTGCAGGTTCGATTATATATATGATGACAAGCCTTTGGGGTTTATGAAAGACCCATTAACCTCGACCAAAAAGATGCAAGAACAAAATCCTTTGAAAGAGGTATATTTATGAGATTAGATGATTAAGAGGACAACTTACATAAGTTCCAAGCTCGACCCAAGCCTAAAAACAAAAGTAATAAGGATATTGAAGGAGTTCAATGACTGATTCACCTTGAATTACCACGAGATGCTGGGAATTAGTCGGGATTTAGTGGAGTTGAAACTACTAATCAAGCCTAATAAAGGCCTATAAAGAAAACCCCACAGAGATTTGCACCATAAGTCATTTTAAATATCATGGCAGAAGTCGAAATACTCCTCAAAAACAGGTTCATAAGACCTTCCAGGTATGTCGAATTGTTAGCAATTATTGTCCCAATAACTAAAAATAATGACACTCTCAGAGTTTGTGTTGACTTTAGAGATTTGAACGATGCCACTCTAAAAGACGAATACCCAATGCTAGTGGAAGAAATGTTACTCGATTTGATATTTGTTTTTGAGTATTTAAGTATTTTAAATGATTATTCTTTATATAACCAAGTTTTCACTGTAGAGGAAGATGTGGCCAAAACGATGTTTCGATGCCTTGAGGCCTTAGGCACGTACGAGTGGGTGGTGATGCCTTTTGGCCTGAAGAATGATGGTGCAATCTACCAGAGGATATGAACTCTATGTTTCATGACTTTATTGAAACATTTATCCAGGTTTATACATATGACATAGTTATAAAATCCTCATCAAAAAGTGGTCATTTAAACCACATTCGACAATCCTTTGCAAGTATGAGGAAATATGGACTGAAGATGAATCCATTAAAGTGTGATTTTTGTGTCCATGCAAATAATTTTTTGGGGTTTGTAGTACATAAGAAAGGTATCAAAATAAATCTAAACAAGACGAAGGCCAAACTAAATACATATCCTCCGATGAATAAAAAGAAACTTTAGTCTTTACTTGGAAAAATAAATTTCCTGAGGAGGTTTATATTAAATCTAAGCAACAAGACGAAGGTATTCTTGCCATTGACGTGTCTGAAGAAGGAGAAATGCTTTAGATGGGAGCCAGAACATCAAAATGAATTTGACAATATCAAGGCATATATGTCAAAGCCTTTAGTATTGTTACTGGCCATGAGAAACAAGAGTATGAAATTATACATTTCTGCATCATATTCGACAATAGGCAGTATGTTAGCCCAGGAAGATGATGATGGCATTGAAAGGGCCACAAATTATCTCATTCGATTGTTGAATGATACATAAAATATGTATAGATTAATAAAGAAGTTGCGCCTTTCCTTGCATTTCTCTTGTATGAGATTGAAATGTTATATCAAATCAACAAATGTGTTTGTCTATTCGCATTTTGGTGTTATCAAAGATATGTTATCGAAACCAATTCTACATAGTAGAATAGAAAAATATGATATGGCATTGATAGAGTATTCTTTGACTTATGTGTCGTTAAAGGACATGGAAGGCCAAATATGCATGGAAGTTGTACTTCGATGGCTTTGGGCATGCTAAGGGAACGGGTGTTGGAATAATTATTATTTTCCCCAAGGTAATTCCAACTAAGTATAATCAGAATTAATGGTCGTTACTCTAATAATGAGGATGAATATGAAGCCATAATAGTAGGACTCACAATCTTGTTAGAACTAGGGGCAACAAGTATCAACATCAAAGGAGACTCACAGTTAGTGGTAAAACAGTTGACAAAAGAATACAAGTGCATCAATGAGAATTTATTGATGTATTTTGTCAAGGCAAATTCATTATTAAGAAAATTTGACATAGTCAACATTAAACATGTGTCACAAATTAAGGATCAAGAGGCCAATGATTTGGCGTAGATAACTTAAATATATAGAGTCTCCAAATAAAAATTAAAAGAGTTAATCAAAGTTAAAAATAAATTGATTTCAACCTATGTACTTGCCCCCGAATTGTCAAAGTAGAAATTGGTGGGAGTAGAAGAGCTAGGGGACTTAAATCCTTTTTTTTTTTTACTTTTTCAATTGAAAATTTGTCAACTAATGATTTGCAAAGATCTATTATAGAGTTCCTGAAAATTTATCAAATATAAGACATTAAGTTATGTCATCATTGGAAACAAGTTGTTTAAAAATATGTTTGAAGGTGTATTGCTTACGTGCCATAGCGAAAAAGAAGCTTATTTGGAAATATTTAGTGCTCATAGTGGATCATGTGGCGCCCATCAAGAATGCCAGAAGCATGCAAGGATCCATCATGTCCCTACTAGTGGGCTACACTCAATCGTCAAACATTGGCCATTTAGAGGATGGACATTAGATTTGAATGGTGAAATTATGCCTACATCATTTAAAAGTCATATATATATATATATATATATATATATATATATATATATATATATATATATATATATATATATATATATATATATATATATATATATATATATATTGGGTAACATAGTCAATGTCTACTAATATATATATATATATATATATATATATATATATATATATATATATATATATATATATATATATATATATATTAGTAGACATTGACTATGTTACCCAAATGGGTCGAAGCATGCCTATGGTGAATGTCGACCAAGATGTAGTGATTAGTTTTATACAAAGTCACATCAGTTGTACATTTGGGATTCCCGAGACCATAACCAAATACCAAGGATTAATTTTAATTGGTCAAAAAATGGTTGAGTTTGCTATAGAATCAAGAATCAAACTTCTAATCTCAACCCCTTATTATGCCCAAACAACGATCAAGTTGAGGCTACAAACAAAATCATATTTGGCTTGTGATCCGCTGTCACACGCGGGTAAAAATTGAGTAGTTAAAAACGGTAGTATCGGGAAACAACACTCGGATGTCGTATCGCAAGGATTCTTGTAGTGAATTAACCAATAACAATAACGGTTTATGGGGGTCTCAATTTAGGTTTCAAAAAGTGATGAGAAAAAGTGATTAAAAATAAGTGATTATTAAATAAGTTAATATATTATTCGTTCTCCTACTTATCATTGATCATATAATTACCAATCCTTAAGTGGATTTCATTCTCTTTCGATCATAGTAACAATAGAAAGCATTAATCATATAATTACCAATCCTTAAGTGGATTTCATTCTCTTTCGATCATAGTAACAATAGAAAGCATTAATCATATAATTACCAATCCTTAAGTGGATTTCATTCTCTTACGGTCGCGCCTATCTCCAGGTAGCGACACACCAACTCAAAGGCTTGTATAAATGCCAGGGAATTTGGGTGCAGTTGAGAAGGCACGAACTCATGATGAGTGAAGACAACCTCCTGGAAATCCGTAAAGGGTAAGCGGTACCCAACTTCGTGAAACGCAAACTCGTACATAGGAAATCGGAGGGCGGTAAAACAAGAGCATATCCTCTGATCAGGCTTCAGAGGTAATGTCCGCCAGTTAACGAGAATGTGCAGAGCGAAGTTTTCACGGTGAGAGGAAGAGTTTGTGCGAAATGATCAAATGAACTTCATTTCCCCCTTTTATAATATCCTAAGCTTGCGTGGGGAAACCAAAGGCCAAGAAATTATTACCTAGGGCTAGCCCCCAGGTGTCATAAATAAATTACAGCACAATCCAATATTTTTCATTAAAGTTAAAGACATTTTATCTTCTCAAAACAAAATCTTTTCCTAATATATGTATGTCTTCTTCCTACAGACAACTGCCCGCTATGGTGACTAGAGCCTGAGGAGGTCACTTACTTGCAACGTTTAGTTAAAGGTAATGTCGACCTAGATCCTCGACACCTTAAGTCATTATCCTCGATCGAGCACAAGGACTTGGGGGGCACCTGTTCTGGACTGACCTAGCAAGTGCCCTATGCCCAATTGAGGCACAATCCAATATACGTCTGGACATAAGCCTAATAAGAGATTAGTGAAGATGCGACCATTGGAAAATAGAACTGTTGGCAAGCGCCCTAACGCCTTTCACGCGACCAACTGCCCTCCGATATTGCAAGAAACAATTGCGCCTTATTAAAGGCCACACGCCCGATATCCACGGGCATATGCCCTTATAAATATCCTCCACCTTTGGAGGGCCAGGTATTCAATTCTAATCACTAAATTAATTCTTACGCTTTAGTCAGTCTCACATTGAAACTTACCCGAGCGTCGAAGTACCTTGTAGGTACCCCACCCTTTCTCATACGAGCTCTATCATAGTCCCAGCTGGAGGCCACAAAGACCCATCTGGATCATTTTTGTACAAAACCTATGACTCTTAAATCGGTTAATAACAACAAGTATTCATGGCAACGGTGCCAATCGGAGGGAACGCCTATAATAGGAAAAAAATGCATTATGTCCCAAGAGGAATTAAGGCAAGTAAAGAATAATGGATTTTTTTGAGATATTCGACCAAGTATTAACTTTGTGTTTCTTCTCCATGTCCCATATAAAGGAGAAATCATAGACAAAACGTTGAACCATGAGGGTAAGCTCTAGATAGTTTTCATAATGAAGGCCCCACCAATCCTTGAACTATTTAGTACAATGCTAAAAAAGGAAAAATTCAAAGGAAATTGAGGAATATTTGTTTCCTCTTACATAAGTTATGGTTACTCTGAGCTATTTCTTGTTGGGTGCATCAATAGAAGAGAAGTAAGCCTCCTTTGTGGGAATCAAGCTCTTAGGAAACAGTTGTCTCAAACCAATTTGCATGGCCACCAAATTTGTTTGGTAGTTACCAGCTCTTATCCATGATTTAGAGGAGGTAAGCCTAGTCTATATAGAAGTGGGCTGGAAGCATGCCATCAAATTATCATATGTGTCCCTTTCATCTTGGATTGAGGGATTTAGAAATGGTTTTTGGAACCATAGTTGAAGTGAATGTCTTGCATTTGTAGAACATGGTGCCATTGTTGAAGTGAATGGTCCCATAGTTGAAGTGAATGTCTTGCATTTGTAGAACATGTCAATTGGAAAATGGTGCCATAGTTGAAGTGAATGTCAACTGTCAACGGCCATAGTAGAACACTGTCGACTGGAAAATGGTGCCATAGTTGAAGTGAATGTCTTGCATTTTTAGAAAATGTCAAAGTAAGTCTCGAAGATCTTCTTAGACACATATTTTCCATCGTCAGGAGAAAGTTGGGTGAGCCTTATACCTTTGACCCTACCTCTAAGTTAGGAGGAATCCTGATTTTTAGGGAAGGATCAAAAGTGGCATTGAGTTAGAACTAAAAAAAGCCAAATATGGCCACCTACCTGAAGAATTTCACGGTTTACTCTTTTGTTAAGGTCTTTAGAGGCTAAACCTATATATTAATACAAGCTATATAGAATAAGTCTGCTAAGGCATATTTTTCTTCCTTCGAGAAATTGGGTGGCTAATGGGACAAATTTTTTAGCCACTTGAACAGATCGAGAAAGCTAGTAGGTCAAAAAATCAATATTTTCAAGAGCATACATGGAATCGACCGAAGCATGGAGATCTTCAATATAGGTGATGTAACCAGTTCCGATGAAAGTAAACCCAATATTGGTTTTGGTTTTGGTCAAAGGCTCAAAGGGCTCTCCAATTGGTCGAAGGTCAACAATAAAAATAATATAAAAAAGTGTGGGGGTTATTATCTCACAAGGAAAGTGAAATGTGTTGGTCGATGTATCCCAAAAACACATGGTTGGAATGAACATGTGAGAGTTATATTTGGGTGGACTCTGGAGAGTTGGATTAGGTAAAAAAATATCCAAATTCCTCCAGAATTGTTTCTTCTTTTCTTGAAATCTATCTAGCCACTGGATGTATGAAGCATCCTCAGTCAGAGGCTAAGAACAGAAGAACCTATTCTTGAATAAGCTAAAATCAAAGGGTGCATGCATATATACTAAGGGTTCATAACCGTGGTAGCAAGGTAAGAAATCTCTCAGCGTTTGGGGTTTCTTAATACATCTTGGGAGAGGACTCGTGAAAGCATAGATGGTACCTAAAATAGAGTAGGGAATCAAAGCATTACCGTACCAAATTTTTCTTCTTCCATCCTCCATGGGAGGCTCAGAAATGTAGGTGTGATCATTGATGAAGACCCATTCTTCAATATCAGCAACGAAAGGAGGACATGATTAAACTTTTGAAACCATTGTTGATTCTCAATGGTTTATTTCTAGAGAGAATTGTGATGAGGGAGATAACAAAATTGCATAAAACTCTAAGGTTCTTTTTATGTTCGTGTTTCAGAAGAAGGATATGGTGAAAAAGAAGAAAGCCGGGTGATAACATTTTAAATAGCCAAATGAAGAAAACATTTCAGTTTCCCTCTGAATTTGGCTCTAAAAGATCATGGAAAAATATAAAAATGGAATTAAATTATTTTTTTGTCTTAATTTCATTTTTGTAGTAATGACTTAAATTTCCAGGAAATAAAGGATGATGTTCATCAGTCACACGTATGTTTGTGATGTGACAGTTTGGTAAAAAGTGGTCACGATGATCAAGGAAAATAAATTAAATAATAAAACATCTAGTTGATATGACGTGTGCAAACTGAGAAATAATGTCGAAGGGTTAAAAAAAGGCCACCTTTCTTCCATCTGACACATAAGATCGAAAGGGACATTTTTGTTGGCATCTGTTAGCATGGAATTTCTATTTGGGAAGTATTCAATTGAATAATGCAATGGGAAAATGTTAAGTGTTAGCATTGATTGAAACAAGTGGACATGAATGAATGCATTATCTGGAACATTTCGACTAGCGTCTTGAAGCATGGTTTGGAAGAATCTCAAGAGAAGATCTTAAAACATGGTTTGGAGCAGTCTCAGGAACATATCCTAATTGATCTCTCGACATAGTGTCAAAGTAGAATTGTTTGACGAACATGAAATACTTACAATATTTTTGGAAACCAAATACTTGAGAGAGGTCTTAGCGCATTCAACAACCACCTTCGACGAGCAGGAAATTGTTATGACGCTAAGTAGTTAAGAATTCAGGATAATGGTTTTCAATAGTTATTAAGTTCTGACTACATGGAAGTGCTTTAGAGGACTAAGTTGCATGTTCTTAAGGACATGTCTATTTTCTAAGAATAAGTTGTTGAATACGGTTATCTTTAGTTTAAAATATACAGCAGATTCATACGTTGTAATCGAGGTTGCAAAATTAATATACATTCTCTATAGAACTGGAGTTCCCGAGTCAATGAATGAAATAATTTGTGAGTAACATGTGATTTTGCATCCATTGTCTTTATGATTCCTTAATTGAAACACTTTACGATTCTTGTCATTTTCCATGTTTTTCATTTATTGTCATTTATTGTAGTTTGATTTTGCTTTAATTTAAGCTTTTATGTCTATAATGTTTGTCTTCACTTTGTTTGCATACATACATTCACATTCACTTTACATACATTTTATGTACACGTGTTTCACATAAATTTTTAAAGATTTTTTGAGGTAATCTTGCAGACTTTTTTAAACTCGTGACCGTTTTCTAAATTACTTGCAAGCACATACATTTGGAATTTATGAAGAATGTGTGCAAGCAAAGCAACATAAAGGAAAATCAAGCAAGGATGTGGGTTGTAGAACCAAGCATCACCTTGAGGTGGTGTATTCAGATGTATGTGGATCGATGCAAGTTGATTCGATTGGTGGAAGTAGGTATTTCGTCACATTCATTTATAATCATAGTAGAAATCTATAGGCATACCTAATAAAAAGAAAATATGAGATGATTGAAATGTTTAAGCAATTCAAGTCCATGATTGAGAGGAAAATCTATCATAAGCTCAAAGTTCTCAAAACATATGGTGGATGCGAATATGTGTCAAATGACTTTGGGGGGTTTTGTGATCAAGAAAGAATAATACATGTGGTAGTACCACCCTATACACCGCAAAAAAATAATGTTTCCGATAGAAAGAATCAATCTATTATGAAAATGGTGAGAATCATGTTGAAAAGGAATAACTTTGTGAAAGAGTTATGGGGAAAAATGGTGTCCACACTTGCATGTTTGTTAAACAGGTGTCTAACAAAGAAGCTTGAGAAGATAACACTGAAAGAAGGTTGGTCCGGATTGAAACCAAACATGAGTCATTCGAGAGTATTTGGTTTGATGACATATCATTATGTGTCAAATGAACTTAGAAAGAAGTTAGATGACAATGGAGAACAAATGATACTTGTAGGGTATCACTCTACGAGTGGTTACAAGTTATATGATGAAGTGAATAGAAGAATCATGGTCAGTCGAGACATCATTTTTTACGAAATCAAGCAATAACAACAACAATAATCTATACCCGATTACCAAAAAGTTGTACCTGGTTATAACAATAAGAAAAGAGTCCCTGGAGTGCTTGATTGTGTAGAAGAACCCCCATTGAAGCCTGAATTGAAGAGAATGTGAGAAGATCAACAAGGAAAAAAGGTTTGCCTCTATAACTCCAATATTGTGAGCGTATCTAAGATAACAAGATCAATGATGATGGTGATTTAGTCCATTTTCACTTATAGCCGAATCCAAACCCGTTAAAGCAGAGGAGGCCTTGATTGATCCAAAATGGATTTGTGCTATGAAGGATGAACAAGATGTTAATCCAACTCAGTATAGGAGGATGCTCAGATTCTTGTGTTATTTGTGTAATACACAACCATATTTGGCATTTAGTGTTGGTATTATGAGTAGATTTATGGAGAAACTGAAGGTGTCTCACTTGGCAGTAATCAAGAGGATTCTAAGATATGTTAAATGATTTATTGGTTGTGGAGATAAAGATGATAAAAAAGTATACATCTGGATACATATTTAGGTTTGGTGAAACACCAATCTCATAGTGTATGATGAATGAACATGTAACACTCTCTTCTCGTGAGGCCGAGAACATTATCGCTTCATTGTGTGTGTGGTAAGTCGCGTGGTTAATGAATTTGTTGAAGGAGTTGGGTCGTGAAGAAGGCGACGTTGTAATGCTCATGGTTGATAATGTTTCTGCTATAAACCTTTCTAATAGTCCTATTGCACATGGGAGAAGCAAGCATATTGAGACGGTGTTTCACTACTTGAGAGAACTTGTTAGTGAAGGTATGTTGAGATTGGGATATTGTACAAGTGAAGACCAATTGGCGATTTACTGATAAAACGAGTGTTGAGTGAAGTTTTCAAAAGGTTTAAAAGCATATGGACATGAGAGACTTGGAACACTTGAATTAAGATGGTGTATTGTGAAAATCAAATAATTCAAGTGTTATACCCAACTATTGCATTTTGGTAACCGAGTTACCACTTCAATGAAAATTTTCTTTTAGAAAAGTTGTAACCGAGTACTTCTTTTTGGTAACCGGATTACTACTGTATTGATTTTTCTTGTTTAGAACAACTATAATTGAGTATTGTGTTTCGGTAACCGCTTACTAGTGTTGAAAATTAATTTCAGAATACTTGTAACGGGGTTACATAAAGTTGTAACCAAATTACATGCAGATAGTTTCTATTTTTCAGTAGTTGGTTGTATCACAATCAATTGTTCTTCTGTATATATACATCATAATATTTTTCATCCTCAATTAGTCTCTCTAATTTTCTCGTTTACTTAATTTTCATAAAAATTATGATAATTTTCACGCTTACTCACTTTTCACAAAAAAATATGATTTTAAGTTCTAACCTTTTTTGAGATAGATTACAACACATTGATCGATGATATTTATAATATAACTTCAATTATATTAGAATATAATTATGTTAATCTTATTTTAGCATATTTTTGATTCTTGTATAATATGAACATTCATTGAATTAAAGCTTTTTTATTGGTCAATTAAGCAACATATGATCAATTCATTATTTATCAAATAGGAAGAGATAATTTATCTTGAGATAATGTATTATACAAAACTTGATAGTCAAAATGACATGCGTGAAACGCTAAATTTACCACCTACACAAAATGGGGGCATTTTGTGTCTAAAAAAAACTTTTTCCAACTAATGATGTCACTTAGTTCTATACCTATTACAAAGTTGTATTTTTTTTGTCTTTCATCATTATATTACAATGGGTTGATGATGTCATTTGGTCCAATTCAAATTATAGTTTACTATTTTCTCTTATTTCAATGTTACTTTAATTCAAATTTCAAATAAAACACAAATTTTCTCTTTCTCTTTCTTCTTCCAACCTTGCATCGTCTCTCTCTGTCTCTATCAACAACATAACATTATGATTGTAGGGCTGCTACATCTGCTTCTACACACCTTCACACTTTTCTACCCATCATTCCTCTCTACCAACGATATTAACGACCATACAAAGTTGTGGAAGATTGCTGAAAAACCCGTTCTGCAAACTCATTATCTGTTCTTCAACATCTCCAATAATGGCGAAAAAGAAGGTAATGTTTCGGTTTTTCTTGCATATGCAAATCGACTATCACGTTTTTTGGTTTTCTGTATAAAGTTAGGGTTTTCATTTTATGGGTATGGATTTTTTGGTTGATATGATACTTTTATGGTTAGGGTTTTTGTGGTTGTGCTTGATATGATGATTTTGTGGTTACAGTTTTTGTGGTTGTGGTTGATATGTGATTTTATGGTTAGGGTTTTGGTTTTCCATCATTGATTTCTAGCTTGGATCTTGCAGAAGAAAGCGATGAGGGAGCTGGAAGAACTTAGGCGAAAGGGTCAATGTCTCTAATGTATTTTCATTTATTTTTTTTAATGATGAAAGCATCATTTGTTGTTGGTTCTCTTACTAATATGATTTTATTTAGGTTATAGGACCCGCTGGAGTTATTGACTTGATGGATACTTTTGAAAATCTTCCAAAGAGCAATAATCAATGGTGGTAACATAACAAAGTTTGAATATGATATACAGTTGGGAAAATCATAACGAATAAGAGAAAATATTGGTTTTGAAGGCCTTCTCTGTGTTCTTTTGACCGCATAAGTAGGCTCATGTTGTCTGTATTGAAGGCCTTCTATGTTATGATTATGTTTTTCTACAATTTTTTATTTTTTTACCTTTGCTTAGATTGCATCAGTTTTGAAATCTTATTGTTTGCTAAATTGTGTTAATCAAAGTTTTGTTAATTAATTAAAGCGGTGAATAGAAAGTTGTTAACTTTCTTTTAAGTTCTGCTTGATCAATACAAATTAGCCCGACTAAGTCCAAATATTTGGTGTTATCAACCAAAATAAAAGTTCGTATGGCAAAAGTTGAAGCTATTAATTGGACATCTGTTGTCGTTGTTGCTGCATCTGAGTTTTTTGGGGTACCAAATTCTCGATAAATTACCTCTTTTCTTTTGGTTTGAATTCTTTATTATGTTACTGTGTTTGGTTATCGTCATGAGTGGAAGGTGTTTTGGATGTCAGGGAACTGGTATGAAGATTACAAGAAATAAAATTGGTTTGGGCATGATCCAACAAATGAAACATGTTTGTACTGACTGCAAAGGATTGGGAAAGTAAAATATGTTTATGTAATTAACTTAAAAGATTTCATATAATTGATTGAGTAGATGTCTTAAAATGTTAACTGTAAGTTTGGAAATTTATAAAGTTTCTGTTGTTATGGTACATTTTACATGTTGACAAGCTGCTGAGGTTCAACTATATAATTATTATTTACAACAAGAGTTAGTTCTAAATATATTAATGATTATGCTCTCTATTTATAGACTAATTAGTGATGTTATCTTTCAACAAGTATTTTGTACAAACCGCAAGTGATTTGGAGGAGTGGTACTGTAACCCCGAGTCTTTTCATCACAAGTAGGATATGGTCCAGTGGACAGAAAAATTGAGGTCTCTTGTTGAAGCTCTGTACATTGTATTGTTCGAAATAATATCCAAGTAAGTGACATTTAAACATCACATGTTTTCTTGTATTTTCTCTGAGATGTTTAAATGACTATATTGACTATAGACTAATATGTATGTGTGATCTTGATTGTTAATTTAGCTGCTAGTTCTTGTTATGGTTTCTCTTCTTCAAGAGACCATGGAAAATTGCCCGACTTCAGTTATAGAAATTACTTTGTATGCATCCGTAACAATATATTCTCCTATTCAAATTCATGCATTAGAACATTTATGGTGTATACTTAATGATTACCTTGACCATCTGAATTCTCTTTTATGGTTTCAATAATAATTGTTGCAGTTATTATACATTTACATTTACAAGATGAGAGATTATATTAAGAATCACACACTTACACTTATAAATTAATCTTTTCTTCTCACCATGTATCAACCTAACTTCAACATACTCTCATATTTTGTATGGCGTCCATCCATGATCCGAATGGAGCGAATGATTATGATCTGTAACAAGTCGACCCTCAACGTCATGAACAGGGTTAAACTTTCGTTTACTATTTATTATTTATACCTATGTTAGCATGCCTCGGTTTAGAACTTCTTCTTTTCAACCCTTTTTTATTTTATCAACAACCACACGAAAATGAGAAGGAACAAATTACTGATGAGTTGAAAGAAGCACATAGAGTATCTGATGAAAGTGTGAGGAACCAACATGCCTTTTATTTTCTATTTCTTATTTATATCTATATTAATATTTCTCGGTTAAGAACTTCTTCTATTCACCCTTTTTTTCATCAACAGCCGCACGAACCCATTGTTAATCATGTGCTGGTCCAACAACCACCTGAAGTCCAGCCACCTGCGAAGGTCCAACTCTAAACTCTGTAATTTACATCTATCATATAAATTACATGTTTTTCTTGACATCACTCATGCTGTCATTTTGTTCCACATGTGAAGCTGCTGCAACAACTTCCCGAAGATCCTGTCCCGATCCATGCATCACTTATTGTGAAGCAACAAAGGACCAGTAGAAGGAGGAGAAAATCATTAAAAAAACGACGAAGATTGGAGAGGTATCATTCATATGTTGAAGAAGAAGAGCCACAAATATTTGAGTCCGACGACGATGATGAAGCAGACTACAATTTGGGAAAAAATTTCTCGGGTCTAAGATTTTGATTTCGTGATTAAATCAACAAATGTATTTATACTAATCATCTGGAGTTGGTTTCCTTGGTTCTTCTATTACTGCTTTTGATGTCTGTATTGATGTGTATGTCATCTTACATTTTGGAATGTGATATTTGGTCATGTTTGTTTGTTTAGTAATGAATTGATACTTATATCATTAACCTTTGTAGGAAATCCATGAATGCTATGAATACTTATGTACCTTATGAATGACTTTATCTTTAAAAGCATAATAATTATATGAATGGTCATAGTATTTGTATGTTTTCTATAACCAGAAGGGTGATATAAAATTACTATTGTATGTCTGCAACAACCAGGAGGATGAAATGGTGAGTTTCTTAGAGGATATGGAGCAATATAAAACCAGTGAAATGATTAAGCATATTGATTCATCCATTCAGAGGTATGATTTTTGTTGTTATATTTTACATTAAGTTGATATTATAACCAACAACTTTCACCTGAGCAGCTCAAATGAAAACATGTTGCGCAAAAAGTTTCTATGAATATTTTTCTTCTATTTTTAGTCCCTAAAATATTTTCTATCAACAGTTTGATGACTAACAAGAGTTTCTCTCAGGTTGGAAGAGATAGACAAAGATACATAATTGATGACTATCATGTTCCACAAGTGGTGTTTGAACTATCGCGACTTGTCGTAAATCAGAAGAAAAATTAATTGGTGACCTTAGTAAGTGGCTTTCACTCTGCATTTGTTTTATATGTTTTTGAATTCCAACAAGTGAGAAAATTATACCCTATGATGTAACCCTATTGGTGAAGATTAAAATGCATATATGATTACAAATAAATCTGTTGTTCAAAAGTGCTTTTAGTTATTTTGCAATGATGTTTATGCAAATGATGTTTATGAAAATCCGATTGAATGTTCTCAATGATCCTCAAATTCAGTTGCAGAGTTGTCATGTAATCGAGGATGCAGCAGATCAGACCTTTTATTAAGTTGTTGCTTTGTTGTGTTTTGGTTTTGAAGCAACGATGCCAACATGTGCAAGATCATAGGTTCTATGTGACCTGTATATCATGATTTTTCCCTCATGTTGTTATTGACAATATTGATACATATTTTCCAGATGACAACCATGGTAGATGTGTGGCCCCTATCGAAAGAGTTCAATTAGAGGAAGACGATGGAAGAGGTGATGGGAGATGTTGTTTTAATGTGTTTATTGCATATGAAACTGAGCAACGAAACCACGATGGACAAAGGTTGAATTGGTGGGGTAATATGAATTATGTTGCATGATGCAACATTGCTTTCTTATTAAGTTACATAAACCAAAACAAGAACATTGTATAATTAGATATGCATCATGTAATTTGGACGTCTGTATTGTAGTCCTGTATTGTACTTCCAAATTTACAATAAATTATTGAAGTTAAAACCTAAAGTTTTTGCAATGGATGGATGAAAAGATAATTGTTATGTATTAAGTTAAAAAAACATTAAATATTTGATTGGAGAATATTGTCCAAACTTTCAACCAAAAATCAACACCATCAGAACATAATAAGATGACTGTTACATTTAAGTAATACATTATTAAATATTCAATCAACTATACATTTAATTTATGTAGAGAAAATTTAAGGTTTTGACTTTGACAATATTATTTCAATTTTTCAACTTTGACAATATTATTTCAACCTTGTTGTAGTTGGAAAAATAAAAAAGTTTATAAATAGTATCAAAAAATAATATTTATATACGAGAAAAACCATATCCCATCCAAAAACGTGTGAACGCACGGGTAATCAGACCAAAATCTATGTGAATGCACGGGTAATCAGACCAAAATCTATGTGAATGCACGGGTAACACAGTACCATGTGAACACGGGTAACCAGACCAAAATCCCTGTGAAGGCACAGATAACACACTAGTACCGTGTGAACACGAGTAATTAAACTGAAATCCTTATGAAGGCTCGAGTTGTTACATTTTAGAATAATAGATAATAACATTATTTTCTATTTTATTTTAATTTCAAAATCAAACTGTTGAAAATTTCACATACCACATCAGTATCGCGTGGATGCACGAGTAATCATACCAAAATCCGTGCAAACGTACGAGATTTTACTTTTCAATTTTTTATATTTTAAAACATAGTAAAATTATTATTTTTTATTGATTTTCAATTACTTCTAATTTTGAATATTTATTTGTCTTATTTATTAAATTTTATAAACCCTTTTATTTATAACTATGTTAACCCTACTTTTTTTCTTTCTATTTTTAAATAATTATTTTTTAAATCTTATACAATTATCATCCGGTCCATTTTTTTCTTCCTTTTTTTCAAATAAAATTTTGATCTTTTTTAATTTTTTTGAATGTCTATGACAAATTGATGACAATTTTGTGGTCTATAGCGGTACCCGTCCGAACTTAAAAATATCCAAGATATCCACTAGTTGGTCAATAAAGCAACATATGATCAATTAATTATTTATCAAACATGACAAGAGAATTTATCTTGAGATAATGTATTATACAAAACTTGATAGTCAAAATGACATGAGTGAAACGCTAGATTTTGTTGACCGGAAATAAGTACTTTAGCTTCTATTTGATTACATTATCTTGTTATTATGTAGTAATAATGCAAATTTGTCATTTTGTTTTGGAATCGTACTGTTGCTAGTGGCAATTATTAGTATTTAATTGATATTTAACCTTTTTTTTTGCTGTACAAATTGATATTTAACCTTTAATAATGGTAGTTGTGGTAGGTGACGCCAAAGATTATACGATGAAGCTAATTCTTAAACAATTAATTGTAAGACGTAAATAATATTAAATATAATTATTATTGTTTAATCAATAAAATAAACAGCCGACTTAGCTCAGTGGTAGAGCGCGTGGCTTTTAACCACGTGGTCGTGGGTTCGATCCCCACAGTCGGCGTTTATTAATAATTTTTTGGAAAAAAGCGCTTATATGATTTCGCTATTTAATGAAACGCCCACATTTGGCGTTAGTTTTAAAGGTGCTTATCATAGTGAAATGTTTGTTACAATTTTTTTTGTTAAATATTTCGTTACAAATAATATTTATCATATTTTATTTGATGGATTATTTTACAACTAAAGAATTGATTATTAAAGTACAATACACATATAAGAGTTTGTGGAAAAAAAATTAAACATGGTGTTTGCAAGCAGCACCCAAAAAAACTAATTAGTTAAAAAAACAAAAATATTTATGATAGAATTGCAAATTCTTATATTTAATTTTACTCTCCTATAATCGTCATTAAAAGAAAATATGGAAACGTCAAATGTGTTTTCGGTTGTTGGTCAAGTAGCACACTAAAATCGATCTAACAATGTAGGCTTAATCGAACATAATAGTATACAAATACACACTCATATTGATTATATCCCGCATTTCACACCTTATCAGTGGATAACGATTTTAACCGCCGTCTTTATATAAATGTGACCTCAATGTTATCTCAAATATGATTCATTTTGTATTTGTAAATTTCACATAGTATTGGAGTATTAACCTTAAAAATACTCTATTTCAATCACTATAGAGACCTATTACCGCATTAGAAAACTTTTTCATTATGATCATCATTCATACATTACTTATTTTCTCTTATACACTAGAATAGTGATGATGTCAATGAGAATCGCCTTTTGATTTTTTATGAATTACAACTACATTTTTTAAACTTTAATATTTTGATTTTATATTAAGATATTTTTACATAAATTGAAAAACAATAAAATAATAAAATCATCTTTTTATAACTCATGTTAATTTTTTCTTTTTAAAAACACACAAATTGTATTCATCATGTTTTATTAAAAAAATGTGGAACTGAAGTGAAACAACAAATCTATTTTATTGAAAATTGATCATTTTTTTATTAGCGTGTTTGACGTCAGACTAAAAAGTGGTGGGTTCGATGATAAGCAATGTTTTATTGTCTTAGTATTTGAATTTATTATTTATTTAATACTTTTGATGCATTTTTGTTCAATCTTATTTCATTTTTTTTGTGTATTTTCTTTACTTTTTCAGGAGTTTTGATTGTCCGAAAGACATGATCAATTGAATGGAAGTTGAATTAGAGAAGACATCTAAAAACTGGGCAAAGGAAGCATAGTCCAAAAAGCTAACCCGAGGGCATTACGACATGCACATAATGGCCCCAAGCATTTACCCTTATATTTTTTGCTTGCACAACATATGTTACACGAGGCACATAATGGTGGCGCTAGTGGAAAAGGTAAGTTGCTTAATATTAAACATTCAGTGAAGCCACATGATGCAAAAGGGGGGCTCTTGGGAGGTACATCCAATCTTGAGAAAAAAGCCAAAATCAGAAAATTAAATGGATTTGGGGGTATTAAATTTGGTTTTAATTTTTCTGGAGGCAGCAAGGTTAACAAAGCGGTGAAGACTCCTTGTTTAAAAGGAAATAACAATATCTCTGTTAGCAGTGAAAATAATGGCGCAATTTCAATCAAGTCAGGTTATAATATTGATAATCCGGAGGAATCTGATATTGTTAGAAGTAACATCCGCTTGCGGGATAATTTGGAGTCAAATATTGGAAGCAAATTATGGGATGCTATCTCAAATTTGGGGGTAGTGGCGGGAGATGCGAAACAACATTATTTGAGGAGTTTGGAGGAGATGGAGAAACGGGATAAATCTAGAAAATGGAAAGGGGAGGTGAATCAAATAATTCGGAAATGATTATTGGTTCTCTTAATATAAGAGGGGACGGTAGTTTAATAAAGAGGAAGAAGATTAGTCATATTATTAAAAAGGGTAGGACGAATATATTTCTTGTGCAGGAATAATAGAGGAGTTGTCCGAGGAGGTGGCCAAGAGATTTTGGCCTAGAGAGGAAGTTGGTTGGTCTTCTTCTGGTTCCGCGGGGGCAGCTGGTGGGCTCATCATTCTTCGGAGGGAGAATAGCGTCAAAGTGATTTGAATATTCATGAGTGGAAACACATTATTATATTCATATTTTTTTACAAAAATTTAGAAAATAAAGTGGAAATAATAAATCTATATTTAATAATATTGGTATTTTACACTATTAAGTCAGTTGGTTGGATATACCGAAACATGTAATATCAACCAAATGGAAAACATCAAGGACCGCATAGCGCAGTGGATTAGCGCGTTTGACTTCGGATCAAAAGGTCGTGGGTTCGACTCCCACTGTGGTTAATATTTGGATTATTTTTTTGTATAAACAAGATGAAAAAATATGATGTTACGATTTAAACTTTTGATTCGAATTTTGTTTCTATAACTACACACTTTTAAAAATCCAGAAATGGCCATTATAAGGAAGGATGTCCAATTTTTTTTGGAAGAAGTGGAGAATTCAGTAGTCAGTATGGATGGTCAACATAAGGGAGAAACAATCACGCAACAGAAAGAAACTGAGGAGGAGGGCCTTTGGTCAGTTGTGCAGAAAAATAGAAGAATAAAAAAGTTAGCGATAATGTGGGAAACGGAGGAATTCAGATGACGGTAGGAGGAATGCATGGAGGCAACGTGCAAAACAAAGGGCCGACGAAGTTTAATGCAGGTCGCGACAAAACGGGATCTAGATTGATGGTCCTTAATAACAATATTATTGAGGAGGATATGGAAAATAATCGTAATGATTATGTATGGAACATAAAAGGAGCATCTTCAGTGAGTGGAAGACGAAGCATTAAAGAGCAGAGAAACAACAAGAAAAATGTCATCCAGGTGTCAACAGAGGACAGAAAAGGAAATGACAAAATTAAAGAAGGAGCAGATCATGTCGGGAAAATGCTGCAAGGATTGGAGAAAAATCAACATGAAAATTCAAAAGTAACCAATCAGAAAGAGGCACAAGTTAAAAACAAGAAAAATAAAAAGGAGAACAAAATACCAGGAGTAAAAATAGTAACTTTCAAGTCGTTAGGAATTCAAAGTTTAGGATTGGACCAGCTGTCAAAAGCAGTGGGAGAAAGCAAGTTTGAAGACTGGATTGCCTCTTTGGCAGATGTCAAAATATCAGAGGCCAAAGGAGAAAGCGCATGTAACCAGAAGACTAATAGGGATAATGCAGAAAAAATAGCAGTTGTCCATAAGAAAGATATGGTTGATTTCCCAAATGCTCGAAGACCCCCAAATGAATGTCAACAAAGTGGAAGTATGACTGATATCAAAGGGAACTTGGAGGAAACTCTTTCGGTTGATGAAATTATTGCAGCCCCTTGTCATACCCCAAATTTTGACCCTAAATCATTTCATTCGTTTGACGCATTTCATAGCATTATCGATAGTCAGTCATTCCTGCATTTTTCATTAAAAACATTTCATGTCATGTTTTATTTTAGAATTTTGTTTCAATTTTAAAATTAGAATGCTTGTCTATATTTTAATTACTTTAATCTATATTTTAGAATTCGATTCAATTTTAGAATTTATTTAGATATTTTGTCTCATTTTGTATTTATTTATTTTATTTTATTTTCTAGTTAAAAATTTATTTTAGATTATTTTTAGAATTTAATTTAGTTTAATATTTAATTTTGACAATTTCTTTTCTGTCTTTTCCACTTCTTAGTTGATTCATACAATGTTTAAGCATTCTTAATGCGAAAGTATGACATGTTTAATGATTCCAAACCGACAACCTTATAAACTTCAGAATTTGACACATTACATTCTCTACAAATTCTGCGTAGCTTAAGTTTATATTTTCTACATTTTGGCATATCTATAAAGTCTCTGTTGGAGCATGTACGCTATTGTATTTCAGTTCCTTAATCTAATCTATAAAGTCTCTGTTGGAGCATGTACGCTATTGTATTTCAGTTCCTTAATCCAGGTTTTAACTTCCTTTTTACTTTATAACCCTTTTGGTTTTATCTTATGATTATGTTTATGCACTAAACAATAATGACATATCTGGTATAGAATTTTGATTAGATATTTGTTAATGAGAGACCATCTTTTGATATGTTATTTTTGGATTTACGCATATATATTTAAGTAAGTAGATATATATTCTTATATATCAGTTATATTCTAAAAAGGTATGACTAATATCTGAACTAGAAAAACCAAACGGTTAAGTTGAAGCAACGAAAGTGTCCCTGTTTTAATCGAGAAAATGCCCTTTTAAAATAGCCAATCCTAAAGGATCATATAGATCCTCAACGGAACGATACTTTTATACTACTGTGATAGAACTGGTGCGCTTGCGGCCTATCATTCTGTTGGATGCAAGTGTGAGTCGTTAAAGTTCCACATTGCCTATGAATGGGTGGAATGTTAGATTTATAAGAGAGATAAACTCATTTACCTATCACCTTAAGGTTTTGAGTTGAGATGTGATGTCTCCTTCTCTTCTGATCCTCGAGCATCAGTCTCGTTAGTGCTCCCGACTCTCTCGGACCCCCGAAAGGCAAGAGATCAGTCGATTTGCTATAAATCTTAGTGCAATATCTCTTAACTCTTTCTATTTACTTTCAGCAATTTACTTTCCTTTATGTTTCCTTCTTTCAATTTTCGTTGTTATCATATCTAAATTTTAACTATATTAACACAACTTATTGTTTTTATAATTAATTTTAATTCAATCACAATTTTTAAATACCACAATTAACTCTTAGGGATGTCAATGGGGCGGGGCGGGGGCAGATGACACATCCACATCTTTGTCCCGACCACAAATTCATTCCTCGTCTCTGTCCCCAATCCCTGTCACGGAGGAGTTTCTATCCCCATCCATGTTCTTTGTGGATCCCCGCGAATCCTACATTTATCCATTAAAATTTTATTTATTAAAATATTTATATTTTCTATAAAAATAATAATCACAAGTATTTCACATATTTATTTTGTTATTACAAAACACTAGTATTTCAATAAAAAAAATTATTAAAAACACTAATGGGACACAAAATAATAATACTTTTTTTTTTGTAAAATTCTGTAAAATGCTATAAAATTCAACAACATAAATTATTTACATTTCTCACTCTAAATAAATACATTAGAATTTATTTATTTTTAAAAATAAACATAAAGGAAATGACAAAAAAAAACAAATGTAAAAAGGGTAGGAATCAGTCCCCTCTTCTTCTTCAGAAAGCAAAGGCAAGAGCAGAAAGTCTTGAAGACATGTTGGTCATAGCAGGAAGGAAGTTCATTGGAATGCCATGTACATTGCCATTAGGATAGTTTCTTTTTTTTCTCAATTTTATGGTGGCTGCCTCTTTCCAGGTAGTTGCTTTCCGATGTAAAACTTTGTCTATTCAGAGGCCTTTCAATAAATAAATATTCAGTCAAAAGTTGTGTTGTGTTTTGTTTGCAAAAAAAATGTCCTGAATTTTCGGCAAAAAAAAACGTTGTATTTTAAACATGGTGATTTTAAAAAAAAAAATGATATGCAAGGAAACATTTAGAATTATCTTTGAGTGTCGGGTGTCAATGGATGATCAGATCATACCATGCAAGTCCCTGGGACACATGTGTGTATACTGTTGTTGCAGGTTTTGCAGTATGGTGTCGTGTCTCCTCAAGCAGAGAGTGTTCCCCCAGATGAGGCAAATCAGAAGGAATTGATCCCCAACAAAGTACCAAGGCTAGTTGAAGTACGTTCATCCCCAAGCAGATTATCTTTCCACAAGTGAAGTATGCCCAGCAGGCAGCTGAATGCCAGATTTCCCCACAGAGTTCATGTTTGGGTTTCACTCCCATCATTGAAATATTCCCTAGAGAAGTCGCCAATTTATTTTGGTCAATGTGATGATACAAAAAGTTATTCATCCCCTTAACCAAAGTTAAGTGTCAAAGCCTCTTGACCTGGTTTTCCCATGCAGAATTGTGATTCTTATTGCCAATCAGACATTTGTTTAATGCTCGTATGCATCCCCCAACACTCGTCTGTGTTTGGCATTTGTTTGATGCTCGTATGCACCCCCCAACACTCATCTGTGTTTGATATTTGCTTGTTGCTCGTCTGCATTCCCCCATCACTCATTTGTGTTTGATATTTGCTTGTTGCTCGTCTGCATTCCCCCAGCGCTCGTCTGTGTTGGATTTCTGGTACTCGTTTGTATCATGGTTTAATATTCGTTTGTATCATCTCCTGGAGCGCTCGCCTGCGTTTCTTAGACCATCGTCTGATATTCGTAGGTATCATTGACTTATGGCACTCGTCTGTGTTCTTTTGATGATCATCCAATGCTCGTCTGTATTGAAGAGGTTTGAAGTCCTGACGGTGGGATTAAACGTCAAAATAGTTGTCGGACCTGGCGTAACAGGTTTATCTAGAGGAGGTTCTTCTGTCTCAGAGACCACTTATCTACGCAAGATTTGTGAATAGGGTTCTTGGTATTCAACCACAGTTTATCTTGAACGGTCGATAGTCGTGCTACCATCCTTTTCAGATTAACAGTTGCTTGAATAGGGGCAGCTGTAACACCCCAAATTTGCCCTCTTTTTTCTAGCATCATCTTCATGTCATAATCATCATAAGCATGGCATATTTTTAGCATCTTTACATAGAAAAATGAAGCATAACATTCTCATGTCCTAACATTGGGCATATGATCAATCAATGGTACATTTGAAGCCTTACAAGTCAAAGCAAGAGGTTAAGTGACCTTGGACAAGTCTCACAAGGTGTTCTCATGTCTTATACAAGCTCAAGATCCTTTACAAGAGCCCCAAGGGTTAGGAGGTTATCAGATGATCCAAGGAAGGGCAAGTTCCTACACAAATGATCCTCAAATTAGGGTTTCTTGTCAAGCGGGGATTCTTTGTGACTTTGGACATTTCATGTGGGCAAAGTCCTTCATATGATAGGTGAATGTTATGGATGAAATTTGGTGAGAAAATCCATTGCGGAAGGCAGTCATTTCATCAGTTGCTTGCATAAGAAAAAATTGGTCAAACTGATTATTTGAAAAGTCAACTGTGACAATGCAAGGGTTCCAATCCCATTTTTCAAGCCAAGATATGTCCTTAAGGTCATGTAAGGGGTTTGGCAGAGTCAAAGATCAAGAATCAAGAGGTTTTGAAAGAGTTTCCATTTTTAGCATATGGCTTGTAATGGAAGTTACTATTTTTGGCAAGTTTTGCCCTAATCTTCAAGCCATTCTTTCATGACTAAGATGATCTCAAATGAATTTCCATTGAACATGAAAGTTGTAGAGTATGGTCTCCCATTTTTAAAAAGTACAAGTAGATTTTTATAGCCTTAATGGTTCAAAAGTTATGGCCAATCGAAATTCATCCTTTTTTAGGTTTTTTTTTCAAGTTTCCACTCTTTGCAAAAGGGCTTGTAATGCATTTTCAAGGCTTCTAATACACCAATGCGGGTTATCCCATTCAATAACAACTAACAACAAGCAAGTTTGCCCAAGGAATCCCAAGAATTTGTGCATGGATTAAAGGATATTTCACAAAATGCATTTTTGCAAAATCATGAGGAATGCATGATTCACTTACATCCAATAGCCAAGATTGATCCAAGGGTGCTCATTGAATGAAAGGGAATCAGATCATGCACATGGGCAAGCCAATGCACGCACAAAGTAAGCAATCACACTTCTCATGCCAATTTGCAAAATCACCTCAACCTCATGATTCTCACGTGCCAACTTTCAAAAACCCTAATCAGTACTCTAGCATCATCATATATAAGCTAAAAACATGAATTTCAGAGGGGGAGAGGGACTCAATTGCTCCAATTCACAAAACTTGCAAATTCTTTCTTCTCTTCGAAACTCTTCATCCATAGAGTTTCAGTGAGATTTCTTTCCATATTCTTGTTCAGTGAGCTCTAAGGAACACAAATCCATCACTTGTTTGGCTTGAAAGCAAGGATTTCACAAGGTTCAAATTCAGTGCAAGTTGATTTGGATTTCAAGATCTAGTCATTCTCAAGACTCTAATTGCATTTATTTTGCAATTAGAGTTCATTTGGAGTGGATATGCAGCTCCTCCTTGGATTTCTGAAGGTGTTTCCAGGTCTGCATAACTTCAGGTACCTTCAAATTTCATCATCTTAGATCTTGTTTTTTTGGTATGCATTGTGATCTACGTGTTCTCCTGAGTCTGATGATATGTTTTGTTTTGGAAATGGTGATGAAATGAGGCAAAACTGTGGATCTGAAAGTTTTAGATACAAACTTCTTCTCTTCGATTCAGCTTGTGTGTGCTAGGTTATGTGATTTTGATGTTTGATTTGTGATATGCTTGGCCCGAGGATCATTTTGGTATATGATTTGCTTGTTTTCATTGAGGTTTGTGGTTCTGCAACTTGGGGCTCGCCGGAGAAGACGACTGGCGTTTCTCCGGCCGGTAAGGTTTATAATTAGGGTTTTAGATCTCCAGTTTTAATCCTGGTCGTTGGATCTAGATTAATTAGGTTAATTATGTTTTATTATTTTAATTAATTAGGTTTATGATAACTTTAAAACGTGACCCTTAGATTTCATTTAATTAGTAAGTTTGAATTTGGTGTGTTGGATCTGAAGACTTCTAGGTCTTGTTGACTTGTGCTTGTGGCCATTGATTGTACTGACTCTGATTGTGGACCATGGGATTTACATACTTTTGACTTTGTTGACTTAAGTCTTGCTGACTTCACGCGTGGACCCTTGGATTTGATTACTTTTGCTCATAGCCTTTGGATCTGCATACTTTATTGTTTTTGTTTGACTGAGCGTCCATTGGGCTTGACTTTCTTCTTGCGCCCCCCTTTCACTAGGCCCATTGATTTTTTAACTGGATAGCTTACTGACTGCACCCCTCTCTTTGTTACCTTTTATTTTATTTTCATTTTTAATTCAGTTTGGTTTCTAATTTCTAAAAATAGTTAAAGGTTCATAAAAATTCCAAATTAAATCATGATTGATCCTTTTAATTTTCTCTAATTTTTCATATTTTTACTTTTCATTTATTTTTATTTTCCACGTAGGAATTAATTTCCCTTTTTATTAATTGTTTTTTATTCATTTTAAATACATGCTGACTTGTAGAATTTATATCTTGAGCATCAATTTGCATTTTGACTTGGTTCTTTTTGCATTTGATGCATATTAAGGTGTAGTTTATGGATGAGTTTTCTTCTGATTTTTAGAAGCTTGTGTGAATATTTTTGATTGTTGACTTGTGTGTGAAGCTTCAAAACCCTAATGAGTGTTCTTGAGGTCCTTTGACCTAGTTGCCTATTGATTCTGACTTTGGCTTTTTGGCATGATGATATCACTTGATTAATGAATACTTGTGTTTATTTTCATAATTTTTGCATGAGTTTTTGATTGGATTTGAATTTTCATATGAGATTGCTTTAGTTTTGCTTCTTCTTGTTGGCATGCTTAGTTCTTAAGCCAGGAGGGCACTTGTGCCAACTCCTATAGGTTTTTAGGGTCCTTTTGTATGAGATTTGATCCCTGGACCTTTTATGATGTTTGCATCTTGACTTGCTTTGAAGTCCTTGTCTTTGAAGTTTCTCACAAAAGTATGTATGTTCACTTCACTTTCTTTCTTAATTTGCTCTCCATGTTGCTTATGTTTGAGGTGGTATGCTTCTTCCCCATGTTTGATTTTGTTTACTAGGCACATCTTGACATGATTAGGCTCCTGGTTTCAAGTGATGTTTATGCTTTGATTGGATGATCATTTGTCTATTCTTACACTTATGCACATGTCCATTTCACTTCTCCTTTCTTGTGATGTTCATGATTGAACTTGTATGATATTTTTCCTTGGGCTTTTGTGATGTTTGTGACCTTGCTTGTGATGATATGATTCTGGTCTTGAGGTACATGATGATTGTTAGGCTTGAATGATGTGTTTGATCTCATGTATGCTTTATTCTTTCATAAGTAGTTTATGTGAACTTGAAATGCCCTGCTTCTCCTTCTTCCTCTTTGGCTTTGTTTGAGTCATTTTTAGTATGAAAAGTAAGGTGAATCACTTCTGGTTGTGGTGTGTGGAGTTGATATTTTGCTTGTTTATGCCTCACTTTCTCTTGGTTGATTTTGTCTTGCCATTTGTGCTTAGTTCTAACCATTTCATGGGCTCATGGTGAGTGAAGTGTGGATGTTATCCACATTTCAATTCTTTATCTCCTCTCTTAATTTGTTTTCTATTTTGTAATTGTTGATGTGCCTTGTGCCATCTTGTGCTTTCTTCTTTATTCTTCCTTTATAAGCAACTTACCTCCTTTAGAGGAGTAAGTTGTTCTCTAATTCTTTCTTCTTTCTTTCTTCTTCTGTTCCTTTTTTCTTTAGGGTAGTAAGCCTCATTAACCACAGGACCACCTTTGCATGATAACTTTAGGATTAGACTTCCCCTTTAGTTTTACCTTTGAGATCTTTTTTGTGCTCTCTCTTTCTCAGCTTCAAACAAAATCCATAAAAAACATCTAATAAATATTTGAGGTGATCTCTCCCTTTTGTCATCCTCTCAAAGAAAATCCTAAAAGATACTTCTTCACTTTAATCCACCAAAACACTTAATAATACAAACAAGCTAGTGAATTTAAATCCTAATCTTAGGAAACAAGTTTGAGGATCTTCTTCATTCTTGATGGACTTATTACTCATTCTATCTTGGGATGTGGTAATAAGGACATGTCCTTAGAAAAGGCTTTACTTTCACTTCCTTGTGCCACACTCATGAAAGACTTCTAAAAAACACTGGACAAACAATAAACGTCTTTCCTTCGGGAATTCTCTTCTCACCTCATTCACTCTTTATGTATGAACTTGTCACTACTTGTCATTTTGCAAGACGGTTACGCACTCGTCGTCCGAGCATGCAACACCTGAGCATTTACATAGGCAGTTCAAGCCTTAATTCCCAAGCAATCTTTTCCACCCCTAGTTAGGGGAACTACGGCGACTATGATCCTCATTGTCCAAATGAGGTACGTAGGCAGCGGGGTAGGGTCCGTTCGAGCACAATCTTTATTTTCCCTACATTTTTCCTTTTCATTTCTTTTTCAGTTCCTTTTTCTTTTCTTTTTTTATCCAGTTCAGTTCCTTTTCTTTGCAGCAGCTTTTATACCTTCACCCTTTGAAACAGTTTCTTTGCAAGCGTGGATCCCGTCGGGTACGACGGACGATCTGGGGTGCTAATACCTTCCCAGTTAAGTTCGCAGGACTTGTGTCCTTCCTTTTCTTTTCTTCTGGTTTCTGCAGCATTACCATTCCCGTTCCTTCGGGATAAAAATGCCTGGCTGGCGACTCTAACCTTTTCTGCGCCACTTTCGCGTTTGTACCAGGATGGAAATCCAGGGAGCGACAAATAATTATACAAAAAGAGGCAATAAATCATAATACTAATGTTGAAGTCAAAATGATCCCGTATCAGAACATAATATTGAGTTAGATAATTAAGTTAAGAGATTATGATGTATAAGCAACCATAAAAAAATTCAAAGCACCAAATCGCCATACATTAAAAATATACAGCTTTGACGCCCAATTCCAACAAAAACTAATATGAACACTAATACAATGTCACAAGATATCAAGGAGCTTCTGATGTCGGGTTAGATTTTGACAAAAAAAGACTTCATATGAAGTAAATAGACTTATCTGAGAAGGTTATTATGGTTTAGACAAATGTCCATGAAGAACCTTTGATTGTTGATATTGTAGAAGGAACAAGGGATGATTATGGATTTGACATATCTACACAACTTAATTATGTTTATGTTGACAAATTTGCTTTAACGAACACTGATAATTAAGCCTACTAGAAAAAATGAATATAATAAATTAAAATTGTCGAGTCCAAAGTAACCAAAGCAGTGTTTATAATTTAAAATGTCTTATGTGAAATTATAAAGCGGGTTTATTATTCAAGTATTATATTTTGAGTATTGTAATAAAATTAAAGAGTTGTGGTATGTTTTGAAGTTAAATTATTGCTTAAGTGTTAAACGAGAAGGTCGGGGAGGACGAGTGGCAGTGTTGGAATAAAAGACAGTGCATTGTGATTTTCAAATCATAATCATGTTGATATTGAAGTTAGAGATGCCAGACATTTGAAATGGAGACAGACAAGATTATGGGTTTCAATTTAAGCTTCTAATTTGGTTCCTTTTACATTTTCTTTCTCTTTGATATTAGAGGTGAACCCAAAACAATGTTCATCAAACCAACATCTACAAACCTATAAGAAATTATGAGGTGAACCCAAAATAATGTTCTTATTACATTTTCGTTCTATTATTTTATTTTTGGTTCATTTTTATGTTGATTACATGATTTCGAGTCGTTATTATAATTGTAAAGTCAATATATCTTAATAATATAGTTGTTGTTACGATTCTCCCTAGGGTATCTGAAAATAATATTGAGCTAGATAATTTAACTAAACAGATTAAGATTACACACATTAGAAAAATAAATAAAAATAAAAGAAACCAAATATCATCCATAAAAAATTGTCAGCTTCAACGCAATATTTGAGCAAAACATAATAAGTAAATATAGACGACATCATAAGTCATCGAGGAGTTTTTGTTATCGGGTAAGACTGATAGAAAAAGACTTCACATCGGGGGAAAATACTCAATTGAGAAAGATTTTATGGTTTACAAAAAATTCCAAGACGAACATATGGTTGTTGATATTACTGGATGAACAAAGGAAGCTTTTGAACCTGACATTCACACATAACTTAATTTTTTTCCATTGTCAAAATTGTATTGGAGGCTGAAAATGATAAAAAAATAAAAGAGTAGTGTACATGTAAACATTATGGTAAGGGTAATCTAACCGTAGTTTCTAATTTAAAATACATCATTCAGAAAATAAACTAATGTTATTATTCATGTGGGAAACATGGAGTAGTTCTAATAAAAATTAAGAGTTGTGGTATGTTTTAGGGTTTTATTTTTATCTAAACAAGATGAAAAAATATGATATTATGATTTAAACGTTTGCTTCGAATTTTGTTTCTATATCTACAAATTCTTAAAAATTCAATTTTTTTAATAGAGAATGTGTAGTTTGTTTTTAGTTTTCTAAAATTTCTTATTTATTCTTTTTTAATTAGGTAATTTGATATTTTGATAATAAAATGATTTCAGATTGTTATTGTTATTGGAGAAATGAGGAGATTTGAGACAACAAATTTTGACCACATTATGGTGAAATGATAATACAAAAAGAGGCAATAAATCAAAATAATAATGTTGAAGTAAAAATGTTTCCTTGGTATCTGAACATAATATTGAGTTAGGTGATTAAGCCAAGAGACACTAATGTCTAGGTAACCATAAAAGTTTCAAAGCACCTAATCTTCATTCATTAAAAAAATTTATTTCGACGCCCAATCCTAATAAAATGTAATAAAAACCCTGAGACGACATCATAAGACATCAAAAAGCTTCTAGTGTCAGTAGATTTTGACAAACAGGCTCCACATGAAGGAATGAGACTTAACTGGGAAGAATATTATGGTTTAGAAATGTCCATGAAGAACCTATGATTATTGATACTATATGAGGAACAAAGGATGATGATGGATTTGACATATTCACATAATTTAATTATGTTTATGTTGACAAATTTGCTTTGGCGGACACTGATAATTAAGCCTACTAAAAAAAATGAATATATTAAGTTGAAATTGTCCGATCCAAAGTAACCAAATCATATTTATAATTTAAAATATCTTACGTGAAATTATGAAGCGGATTTATTATTCAAGTATGATATTTGAGAATTGTAATAAAATTAAAGAGTTGTTGTATGTTTTGAAGTTAAATTAATGCTTAAGTGTTTAACATGGTCGGGGGAGGACGAGTGGCAGTGTTGGAATATTGAAGTTAAAGATACCAGACATTTGAAATGGAGTCATACAAGAATCTCTACGTTAAGTTCTTTTAAAACATTTTGGAAAGATAAGAGATTTTGGATTTCAATTTAAGCTTCTAATTTGGATCCTATTACATTTTCTTTCTCTTTGATATTAAAGGAGAACCCAAAACAATGTTCATCAAACCAACATCTACACACCTATAAGATTAAGATGTTTGAGAGAGAAAAAAGGAAACTGTAATTATTTGGTGTGTTATTTTATAGTTTTCACAATCTTCCTTATCCTTTCTATTATTTTATTTTGGATTCATTTTTATGTTTTTTTGTGTGTGATTACAACCAGACCAAAGGCCCAAACCAAAACAAACAAACACTAGCAGAGATTAGGGGTTTCAACGAACACCACACTACCCTCATCACTTTGTTGTCTATGGAATCCCTAGCCACCTCATGAGCTAAATGATTCTCATCCCTACCAATATGTTGAAAAGTCGCCGATTCAAACACCTTCATAATCAAATGCATCATTCGACAAACCAACCCCAACTCATTAATGTTGATTACATGATTTCGAGTCGTTATTATTATTGTAAAGTCAATATATCTTAATAATATAGTTGTTATTACGATTCTCCCCAGGGTATCTGAAAATAATATTGAGCTAGATAATCTAACAAAACGGGTTAAGATTACACACATTAGAAAATAATAAAAAATCAAAGAACCCAAATATCATCCATAAAAATTGTCACCTTCAATGCAATATTTGAGCAAAAAATAATAAGTATATATAGACGACATCATAAGTCATCGAGAAGTTTTTGTTGTCGGGTAAGACTAATAGAAAAAGACTTCACATCGCGGAAGAACACTCAGTTGAGAAGGATTTTATGATTTACAAAAAAAAATTAAGAAGAACATATGGTTGTTTATATTACTGGATGAACAAAGGAAGCTCTTGAACATGACGACATTCACACATAACTTAATATTTTTCCATTGTCAAAGTTGTATTGGAAGCTGAAAGTGATAATCTAGCCTGCCAAAAAATAAACGAGTATCATACATGTAATTATTATGGTAAGGGTAATGTAAGCGTAGTTTCTAATTTAAAATACGTCATTCAGAAAATAAATTAATGTTATTAGTCATGTGGGAAACTTGGAGTAGTTTTAATAAAATTGAAGCGTCGTGGTATGTTTTAGGGTTTTATCACTGCTTTATTATTAATCGAGAAGGGCATGGATGATGATTGGCAATATTCGAGAAGTAAACATATGAAGGTGGGAAATAATTTTTTTAAATGGCTCAATTATACTTTTTGATCTCTGTAAGTATAAAATATTTTATATTAAGATATTTTTCATAAATTAAAATTAATAAAATAAAAATCATATTTTTCATAGCTCATATAACGTTTTTCTAAAACACATTATTATATTTATATTTTTTATAAAATTTAGAAAATAAAGTGGAAACAATAAATTTATATTTAATATTATTGGTATTTTACATTATTAAGTCAGTTGGCTGGATATACCGAAAAATGTAATATCAACCAAATGGAAAACATCAAGGACCGCATAACGCAGTGGATTAGCGCGTTTGACTTCGGATCAAAAGGTCGTGGGTTCGACTCCCACTGTGGTCAATATTTGGATTATTCTTTGTATAAACAAGATGAAAGAAATATGATGTTACGATTTAAACTTTTGATTCGAATTTTGTTTCTATAACTACACACTTTTAAAAAATCAGAAATGGCCTTTATAAGGAAGGATGTTCAGTTTTTTGTAGTCAGTATGGATGGTCAGCATAAGGGAGAAACAAGCACGCAACAGAAAGAAACTGAGGAGGAGGGCCTTTGGTCAGTTGTGCAGAAAAATAGAAGAATAAAAAAAGTTAGCGGTAATGTGGGAAACTGAGGAATTCAGATGACGGTAGGAGGAGTGCATGGAGGCAACATGCAAAACAAAGGGCCAACGAAGTTTAATGCAGGTCGCGACAAAATGGGATCTAGATTTATGGTCCTTAATAACAATATTATTGAGGAGGATATGGAAAATAATCATAATGATTATGTATGGAACATAAAAGGAGCATCTTCAGTGAGTGGAAGACAAAGCATTAAAGAGCAGAGAAACAACAAGAAAAATGTCGTCCAGGTGTCAACAGAGGACAAAAAAGGAAATGACAAAGTTAAAGAAGGAGCAGATCATGTCGAGAAAATGCAGCAAGGATTGGAGAAAAATCAACATGAAAATTCAAAAGTAACCAATCAGAAAGAGGCACGAGTTAAAAACAAGAAAAATAAAAAGGAGAACAAAATACCAGGAGTAAAAATAGTAACTTTCAAGTCGTTAGGAATTCAAAGTTCAGGATTGGACCAGCTTTCAAAAGCAGTGGGAGAAAGCAAGTTAGAAGACTTGATTGCCTCTTTGGCAGATGTCAAAATATCAAAGGCCAAAGGAGAAAGCGCATGTAACTAGAAGACTAATAGGGATAATGCAGAAAAAATAGCAGTTGTCCATAAGAAAGATATGGTTGATTTCCCAAATGCTCGAAGACCCCCAGATGAATGTCAACAAAGTGGAAGTATGACTGATATTAAAGGGAACTTGGAGGAAACTCTTTCGGTTGATGAAATTATTGCAGCCCCTTGTCATACCCCAAATTTTGACCCTAAATCATTTCATTCGTTCGACGCATTTCATAGCATTATCGATAGTCAGTCATTCCTGCATTTTTCATTAAAACCATTTCATTAATTTTACCATTTCATGTCATGTTTTATTTTAGAATTTTTTTTCAATTTTTAAATTAGAATGCTTGTCTATATTTTAATCACTTTAATATATATTTTAGAATTCGATTCAATTTTAGAATTTATTTATATATTTTGTCTCATTTTGTATTTATTTATTTTTATTTTATTTTCTAGTTAAAAATTTATTTTAGATTATTTTTAGAATTTAATTTAGTTTAATATTTAATTTTGACAATTTCTTTTCTGTCTTTTCCACTTCTTAGTTCATTCATACAATGTTTAAGCATTCTTAATGCGAAAGTATGACATGTTTAATGATTCCAAACCGACAACCTTATAAACTTCAGAATTTGACACATTACATTCTCTACAAATTCTGCGTAGCTTAAGTTTATATTTTCTACATTATTGCATATCTATAAAGTCTCCGTTGGAGCATGTACGCTATTGTATTTCAGTTCCTTAATCCAATTTATAAAGTCTCTGTTGGAGCATGTATGTTATTGTATTTCAGTTCCTTAATCCAGGTTTTAACTTCCTTTTTACTTTATAACCCTTTTGGTTTTATCTTATGATTATGTTTATGCACTAAACAATAACGACATATCTGGTATAGAATTTTAATTAGATATTTGTTAACGAGAGACCATATTTTGATATGTTCTTTTTGGATTAACGCATATATATTTAAGTAAGTAGATATATATTCTTATATATCAGTTATATTCTAAAAAGATCGTGAGGTGGCAGTGTCGGGATTGCCTTGCGAGGGGCCCGGGCTGTTACAGGGACGCTCCCCCCCGTGAAGGAACCAGCGCTCCCTCAGGCCAAGGGTGAACAGGTCAAGGATACGTCGCGAAGGGGACAGGTCGGGAGCTTCACCCCGACGTGGTTGCAGCCCCAGGAATGACGGACTCTCCCCGCTAAGAAGCGACGAAGAGGATCCCCATTGCCCGCTCTCACGGTTTATCATGGAGGCCCCGCTCGCCAAAGGCATGGAGAAACCCCCGAACTTGCCCACCTACGATGGGACCACCGACCCGGACGATCACGTCGACAACGTCAACGCCATGCTCGACTATCGCAGCGATATCACCGGGCATCTCAAGTGCAGACTTTTCTCCACGACCCTGAGAAAGGGAGCCATGGCCTGGTACAAGAGCTTGGCCCCAGAATCCATCACATCCTGGAGGGGCATGAAGTCCCTATTCACAAGGCACTTCACAACCTCCAAGCGTCATTCGAAGACCGAGGCCTCTCTAGAAGCCATTATACAGAGGAAGAATGAGACGTTGCACTCATACATCGAGCGATTCAACCAAGAGGCTGTCGAGGTGGACATGACGGAACACATGAAGAAATATCTCCTCGAGAGGGGGCTCCTGCCCGGCAGTGAACTCAGCAGAGCTGTCGGGATCGAACCTCCCTGCACCCTGAATGAACTTCTGCACAAGGCCCAGGCCTACATCAGATATGAAGAAAAGCAGGTCGCCCACAGTGTCCGGAACAGCCGCGGCACCAGTGAAACCGACCATGCTAAGCGCGAGGAACCCAGCGCTCCCCGACGTCAAGGAGACAGGAAGGACAATGGGGCCTACTACTTATAGAGCCTGCAAGGCGAAGAACTCGCTCGACCATGGAACGCAGAGAAACTTAGACAATATTACAGCTAAAGAAGCACCTACGGAGCCGTGGAAGGTACGCCCACGACCTCGTCGCCAAAACAAAGGGGGATAATGCCTACACCTGGGCGAACACAGCCCCCGACGTCGGCCACCTCGACCGAGCCCCGGCGTCACAGTACCACGCGGGCAGGACACCCAGCTTGCGATGGGAGGTCCAAGCCCCGGAATCGAGGCACCCGATCGCAACCTCGATCCCGAGTCAAGGCGGACAACAACCCGCCACCTCGCCGGTTCCCTAAACCGACGAGTCTAAACGAGTCGAGCATAAAGAGTTCACAACAAGAATCAAACGTAATAAAACAAACAAGCAACCCGCCTTTAATTCTCATGACACATCAGCATGGGGAATCGGGAACGACAGCGGGCGTCCATTCGTCCCTCGATATGACCCTCTGTCTCCCCGGCCAAAGACTGGCCGTCTCATAAGTCCACGAGCACCCGACGCTCGACATATCCTATGTGGACCCATCATGCTCGACCTCCAACCCCTCCTCGACATCAAAATGCGCCTGACTCTCTCTCTCTCTAACTCATCGCTCCAACCTGGAGACTCGACTTGGGGGGCTCCTGTTCTGGACTAGGCCCAGGGCCACCTTGGGCATTGGCCCAGTTACGTCAGGCAGGTGTCGCTCCCGACAAATGAAAACGGGATCAGATGAAGGTACAAACGCGAACGGTCGGCGAAGGGAACAGTGAGAACACACAGCCGTGAACTCACTGGAGAATGAAAAGAGTCGCCAGCTAGGCATTTTTATCCCGGAGGAAAGGCAATGCTGCATAGGCCTGGAAAGATACGGATAAGACGGTCGCGAACCAGAGAGACTGAGAAAGGGGGTTGGTTACAACCTGGGAAGGTATTAGCACCCAGATTGTCCGTTGTACTCGACGGGATCCACGCTTAAAAGATTTATGTTTTAAAGGGGTAGTGTCAGTGCAATCTGTGTATGAAATAGCTGGAAGAGATGTACAGGTGTCAGTGTAAAAGAGAGTGAAGTGTATAAATGAAGTGTCAGTGTAAGAATGAGAATGAATTGCTCAAGATTATGAGGCTTAAAGAAATGAGCTGGAAAGAGGGGGAATGTACAGAGACTTTTGTTCGATAACCGTTAAGTTATGCCTACGTATCCTCTCGTGCAATGAGGAAGTCAGAACACCGTAGTTCGACCCAAAGAGACTGAAAGATAAATTGACTGGTGAACTGCTTGCTTGTCTATGCTCAAGTGTATGACCTGTCTGGCTCAGGTGCTAACTGTCTTGCATTAGACGGAAGAAGCGAGTTCTCGTTTGTGAATGAAGGTGATGAGAAAAGAATCCCGAAGGAGACGATTATTGTTTGTTTTTGTGTTTTCAGTCTTTTATTTCTTTTTGGAGTTTGTCATAAGTTAATGAGCTTAAGTCTAAACCAAAGGATTTAGTAAACTCATCACATCTTCCCTCTGATTAGGGGTAATGAGAATACCTTAAGTGTGAAGTCAGATTCTCACACTTAATCACCTTTGGTGTAGGATTAAGATCATTAACCTACTTGTGGTTATTTAGATGTTTTTGGTGTTTTTGTTTAGTGTTGAGTAATGAGGTTAAGCCATAATCAAGGATTAAACAGACCCATTACACCATTCTAAAAGAAGGATGACAGATGAGAGTGTTTAAGCTGAGGAAGACTCCTCAACTTAATCCATGATTAGGGATTAAACCCATGACAAAACAAGCCTTTATTAAGTGGATTTTATTTAGATTGATGGTATGATGATGAAGTGTTTTTTATGATTTGTAAGACAACTTGAGGGGGACTTGTCCATTAACACTAGGGTTAGTCCTTCTTAACCACTTAAGGAAGAATTAGAACCCTAATGCAAGGCCCAAGTTACAAGTGTGATGTCTTGATGATTATTATGTGAATTGATTAAGAGATTTAAACACATTAAGGGTTTAATACTTAGGATTAAAGTTATACACTCCATCCTAAGAGAAGGATGCAGGCATAAGCTTAATCACAAAGTCTTAAAGCCTTTAGGGTTTAGTCCCTGATTATGAGGTGAGAAGAGAGGACTCAAAGAGAGACACAAAGGTAAAACTATGGGGGAACTAATCAAAACCCTAATTCATTGCCATGCTTGGATGATCCTAAGGTTTGTGAGGTTTTCAAGAACAATCTTCAGAAGGACCACCAGGAAGCAGATGAATAAGATCAAGAGAAGCAAAATGACTTGCTTCATTCAAGGAGTCAAGTCACTTGAAGAAAGAAAGTGGGAGGAAGAAGAATGAGCAAGCTCAATCTCAAACACAAATAGAAATGCAGCAATGGATGCAAGAGAGATGAAAAGAAAAGGTATGAGAAGTGAAGGCAAATCCACTTCTCAAGTTTACTTACCACCTGCAATGTTAGAAAGAAAATGCAATGCAATGCAAGATGAGATGAAATGATATGATGCTAAGCAAAACCAGAAGCATGTTGATGATGATTATGATGTTATGAGGTGCTGCAAACATGAGGCAAGACAATGGGGATGTTCATACAAGATTATGAATGCAAATGATGCAAGTTAAGGAGCATGAACAAACATGAAATGTTATGAAGCATACAAGACAAATGACATGGCAAACATGCAATGCAATGATCAAAGATGCTTTAAAAATGTCTTAAGATGTCAAATGGATCACAAGAATGCACAAAATGCAAAGACAAGTCATGTTATGCAAGAGAATGCAAGAAGGATGCAAAAGAAAGCCCAAATTAGGGTTCATGGATCAAACATCAAACACAAACCAAAAACAGAAGCAAACCTCATGATAAAAAATGGAAAATGGTACCCAAAGAAACCCTAGGCCTATGATGAACCACTGCCCAAAGGGGAACTCTCAACTCTCAACCAATCTTGAGTTATGAATTTTCTAAGTTATTAGGGTTTTTTAGGGTTCTTAACAAAACAAATGCCAAACAATTTGAAAATGCAAGAACAATTCATGGCCTTTTTATCCTTGAAACTACATGCAAAACCAAAGACAATGCAAGAAGAATCAATGTCTCAACCTTCACCAATTGGCAGAAATGAATTTTTGAATCCATGATCAAAATAATGCATAAAAAATGATTTAATTCAATGAAAAATTCTTAAAATGCATCAAGATCAAAAAAGAAATTTGGTTTGAAGGTTGGACAATGTTTCTAAATGTCCTAGAACATTTCATGAATTTTTTTTTGTAATTTTTAAATACCTAAATGTATTTTTAATTAATTAATTCTCATTAATCAATTAAAAATAATCTTTTAAATATTTAAAAATACCTTTTTAATGATAAAAAATAAAATAAAAATATTTTTGGGTCTTAAAAATTAATAAAACCTTAAAGAAAAAGTTTCATAATTTTTAAGATATTTTTGCTATTTTAAATTAAATATGCAAAACAAATGAAAAAGAAATGAATTAAAATTAAAGAAAATGAAAAGTAAACGCAAGGGATGGCCAGGATTGAATCTGGGAAAGAATGCATTGACTTGGCGCGTGATCTGATGGTCATAATTCAAACTAACTTAAACCTGATTAATTAAATAATAATCCAAAATTAAAACTTAATGACATGATCTGAACCACTCATATGCGCGCGGGAAGCCAGATCCAAGGGCCCAAATTCAAACTTTGCCCTAACCCTAAATTAATGACTAATCACTTTCAGGTCACCGGAGACGAGCTCCGGTCGTCTTCTCCGGTGACCTTCTCCCCTGAAAACTTCCAAATCCTTCCCTAGGTTACTAAAATGAAATCTAAAGCCATGGGAATGATCCTCACATCCTCACGAACCAAACCCCTCTCTCAAAACACATTTATGTTTTCCAAATAAGCTGAATCGAAGAGGATAAGTTCTAGGTCACGCAAGCTTCAGAAACCAATTAAATGCTCAAATCACAACCATTTCAAAAACTAAAAGCATCAGGATGATCAGTGAATCATGAGGAACAAGTTTGTAACAAGAAAAACACTTTCTGGAAAAATAAATTTCAGGCTACCTGAGATTCGAAGCTTTCAGTTTGAGAACTTTCTGGCCACCTCTCCTTGTGCAATCTACTTCCTAGGACCTCTGGATGATGTTTGAATGCTCAAATGGAGTTTAAGTTGGCTGGATAGTGAGATTCGACAGCTTCTGCTCAAGCTTGCTCAGAAATGGCAATGATGTTTCTGGAGGTTTCAGGTCATGGTGATGGGTTGTTTGAGATCCTGAGGGTGAATGGAGAAGGTCTGTGGTGTTTGTTTGTGTGTTTGTGAGCTAAGGTGAGAGTTTCGAATGAAACTGCAGCTTGAGGTGAATGATGGCAATGGAGTTTTCTGGCTGTTTCAGGCTTATGCTTTGGGTGGTTTCTGCTCAATGATACATGGTGAGTTGAATGGAGAAAAAGGTTTGAGTGTTTGCAAGCTGTGGAGAGGAATCCGAAGCAAGTTGCCAAAATGGGAGAGTTTTTGTGAATGTGTGTGTTTCAGCCTTGCTTGCCCTTATGTTTGGCTTGCCAAGGGATATTGTATTATAATCCTATAGGTCAGATGATGTGACCTGGCCTATAGTGATTGGTAAGTTTACTTTTGCTCAAAATCCACTTTATGTGTAAGAGAGGTATGGTGAAGTGCTAGGCAAGGACATGGGCTGGTTCTGGCGCAGCAAAGTGAAGGGAAAGGCTAGGCTTGGTCCAGCATTCAAGGCAGCAAGTTGGTAAAGCATGATCATGAGTTTTTGCAAGTTGTGACATTTTGGTTCACATGTGATTCTTTGTCTAACCAAGCATGAAACCATGGGCAATCTTAGTTCAAATCTGATTTTTAGGACTTGTAGAATGTTGGCACATTGGTTAGAGGTGAACTTGAGGCTGCAAAGGTCATTGATCCATGATTTTGCAAAATTCTCACTTAGGGCATGCCTTGAAAATTAATGATTTTTGCCAACTTTGCATTGCCATAACTTTTGATCCAAGAAGAGTTTGATCATGTTCTTGTACTTTTTGAAAAGGGGAAGATGAGATCTACAACTTTCATGACCAAAGTTTTTCCATTTGAAGCCTTTTTGGACCAAGAATCAAAGCTTGAAACTTGACCTAAAATGATGCATTCTTGAAAAGTCAACTATGCCCAAAAAGTCAACCTTTGCAAAAACCCTAAATTCTTGATTTCTATGAACTTCAACCTTCTTCCATGATCAAATAAAGATCATATACACTCAAAATGATGAAGATCAACCATTGGTTGGGTCATTGGGGGCCTCAGATGCCCTGATTTTGCACTGACTTGTCTGAAAAGTCAACCCTTGATCAGATGACTTCCCCATGGAATTTCTTCATGAAAATTGATATGTATACTCCCTATACCATATAGAGATCAATGAAAACAATAATGACCAAAAAATTTGGAGTTATGGCCTCTGAAACCAAAACCCTAATTTTCAGTCAACTGTGCAGTTCAACCTGGCTCTGCACCCACTCAAACCCTAGCTCTTGTGATTCCTCTGCATTTTTGACTTTGAGGAGATGGAATATGATATAAGAACACACATGGACCACTTTGAGTTGATTGGTGGCCTTTGGAATGGCTCAAGAAGCTTTGGGATTGCTCAGATCACAAACCCTAGGTGCAGATGCCTTAGAAGCTATGCAGTGAATCAAAAATGAAATGTAAGATGATATGATTGTGTTTATGCATATGAGGATGATCACAAGCCATGGTGAATGGGTGAGGGCAAATTTGGGGTGTTTACAGCTGCCCCTATTCAAACATGAGTTGGCTGTGCAGGATGTAAGCGACGGCTTAACAGGCAAACAAGATAACTTGTGGTTGAATACCAAAGACAGTCCAAAATTTGCACTCACAGAATGAAGAAGAAAAGGGATATAGATTGTAAAGGAAAATAAAGTATATTGTAAAGTGTAGGCGACGGAGGACGACCGTCGAGCAGAGGACGACTGCTGGGTAAATAGCAATGACGGGGACGGCCGACATGCTGGGGAAAGTGCAGAAAAATAAAGCAATGACGGGGACGGCCGACATGCTGGGAAAGTGCTGAAAATAATGCAATGACGGGGACGGCCGACATGCTGGGGATAAACGGTAAAGCTAAGACGGGGACGGCCGACTAGCTGGGAAAATAAAATCATGATGGGGACGGCCATCACGATAAAACTGTAAAATTTCTGAGGATTAATGAAACATGACGGGGACGGCCATCAAGTTCATAAAGGTAAAGTAACCAACGATGGGGACGGCCATCGGGTTAAAAAGGAAAAGGGACCACGACGGGGATGGCCATCGGGTTAAAGAATAAATGAAATAAACAGATGATGGGGTACGGCCATCAAAAGTGAAGGACGATCACCTAGCAGGGGACGGCTGCTCTGTTGGGTAAAAAAGGAAAAATGATGGGGACGGCCATCAAAGGTGGAGGACGACCACCTGGCAGGGTACGGCTGCCGAAAATATCAACGATGGGGACGGCCATCGGATAGAAAAGGTCAACGATGGGGACGGCCATCGGACGAGCAAGATGGAGGACGACCATCAAGAAGTGGAGGACGACCACTCAGCAGGGGACGGCTGCTCTCAGGGTTTCTCATGACATAGGACGAATGCCAGATAACCAAAATCAACAATGGGGACGGCCATTGGATAAAATGATGAAGGACGATCATCAAGAGATGGAGGACGACCACCTAGCAGGGGACGGCTGCTAAAATCAACGATGGGGACGGCCATCGGATGAGCATGATGGAGGACGACCATCAAGAAGTGGAGGACGACCACTCAGCAGGGTACGGCTGCTCTCAAAGGTATCATAACACAGGACGAGTGTTAGATAAAAAGAAAATTTGTTGGCAATCTACTGGGGATAAAGTAAACACGGACGAGCGTTTACATCCAAGAAACAAAAGGTATAAGTGTTTGGTATTGTGTATAGATTAAAGATGCGGACGAGCATCCTTAAGACTATGATACGGACGAGTATCATGTAGAAACAAACTGACACATGTTCAGAGATGATGATACGGACGAGTATCAACTGGTTAACAAGGAACACGGACGAGTGGTGCATCTGAAAGAAACCCTTCTGGGAATAATAGACACGGACGAGTATCTATATTCAAGAAGACCTAAGTGTTTGACACGGTGTATGGATTAAAGATGCGGACGAGCATCCTTACGACTATGATACGGACGAGTATCATGTAGAAACAAACACTAGACGCAATGTTCTGAGATGATGGTACGGACGAGTACCAACTGGTTAACAAAGAACAAGGACTACTGTCGGATCTGTGGGGATATGAGTGATGATGTATACAAGATACGGGCGAGTATCTGTATAAGCGTACCATGAGTAGTGAGTATTGTATTGATGAGTGTTTATCTGCTGGGGAGAGTGACACGGACGAGTGTCAAGAGAGAAAAGTATAATATTAACAAGTGTATGGGTTGATGAAGGTAAGCGACTGCGCTGGGGATATGACACGGACGGGTGTCAAGAAAGTGTATATACAAGTATATGTGAGTGCAAAGAGGATGTCTTTGGCTTTCTGCTGGTGATTTGACACGGACGGGTGTCAGGAAGTGTATATATTGGTGATTTGTTTGTAAAGAGTGTTCAGGCGACTTGTTTGGGGAAGGATGACACGGACGGGTGCCAAAAGGTGTATATACTGGTGTTTGTGATTTGAAAGGGCAGCTGCTTTTGCTGGGGACTCTGGTGGGGATTTTTTTGTATATCATGATGATGAACGGTTTATTATTCACAAGTGTTTGATTCACAACATGACTTATGATTATGCTATGCATTTGATTTTTGTCGTAATGCTCCGTGTTAGACGGAATGCTACGCTCTGGGGGGTGAATATGATGCGAATGCTATGATTATGCAAGGAGGCACAGATCCAGGATTCGGATCCCGTTGCCGCGAAGATCTCTGGATGATCTGCTTGAAGTGAACATCCCAGCTGGGGATGAGATCATTGGTAGATCTAATGATGCACTTGCTTGGGGATACAGGTCACTGATTGACATATCCTTATAATATGGGACCCAGCTGGGGTTTGTAGAAGCTTTCTGTACTCTGTTGTGATCCTTCATGCGCTGCTCTTCTGAATAGAGGCCGAAGCTCTGTGGGGAGATGATTCCCTAATTTTTGCATTCTGCTGAGGAAGAATGGCTGGCACTACAACTGGGGAATGCTGTTGATAAATCAGCTGGGGAGAGCAATGGGAAGCAACTCAGCTGGGGATAGCAATGAGAGGCAACTCGGCTGGGGATAGGGCATTTCAGATGTTGAGATTGAGTGTATGTTGATTTGGCAACTTTGCTGGGGAAGTGGACACCCTCCAGCGCCACGCGGAAGATAGACCGAGTTGATAATGATTCGCCAACTTGCTGAGATGTAACTTGCATGCCCCAGGTTGCGTTCTGGATACCTGCAATCCTGCAAAGGTAAGGAAACGTACAAAAGGTCCCGAGGTATCCCTTACTGGATTCCGTCATAGGAGTTAAGTACTTTCGAGAATAATCACATTCCCTGTAAGCATGTGTTTTTGTTTTTAGAGAAAGGCATCTGCACTTATGCAATTGTATTTTTAGAGATATCAGACAACTCTTTGCAAAACGTAAATGTAAAAACGAGACATGACTGAGAATCTGATTTTATTAATTCATGTGCCCTGAATTGGCAAGATACAGTCAAAGAAACATATCTCCTGAAATGAGGAGATTGCTACAAATTGAGAAATAAAGTGCTGGCGGTGTTGACGACGCTTTAAGGAGCTTCCTCTTCTGCTATGACTCGTATGACAATGACGTTCTTCTCGTCTTGCTTTCTGGAGAGAGTTGATTCTGATTGAAGCTTGATCCTTTGGAAGCTTACCAAGTTGTAGGTGATACAGACGAACTCAGAATGCAGTTGTTCGCTTATTCCCTTATTTTGCATGGATCGCCCTTTCGGGTTTTCAATCCATCGGGATACCCATTTTTGCCTGAGCTGTCCAATGCGGCTTTTCAACTCAGCGGGTGTACATTTTTTTTATTTTCCCTTACTTTTGCCCGAGTCTTTTATTCTGTTTTTGACTCGCCGGGATGCCCTATTTTTGCCTGGACTTACATTCTGTTTTCATGTCCAGCGGGTCATTTTATGCGAAGTATTTTTTAACTGCATCTGAATTCACAGGGGACGGGAACTCTTCACCATCCATGGTGCTGAGCATCAGTGCTCCACCAGAGAAAACTTTCTTTACAACAAATGGTCCTTCATAATTTGGAGTCCATTTGCCCCTGTGGTCTGTATGAGGAGGGAGGATTCTTTTCAGCACAAGATCTCCCACTTAGTACTCTCGGTGCCTGACTTTCTGATCGAAGGCTTTCTTCATTCTCTTCTGATATAACTGTCCATGGCAGATTGCAGCCAATCTCTTCTCTTCGATCAGACTCAGTTGTTCGTATCGGGACCGAACCCATTCTGCTTCACTCAGTTTAACATCCATCAAAACTCGTAGAGAGGGTAATTCAATTTCAACAGGTAGGACTGCTTCCATACCATATACAAGCTGATACGGTGTTGCCCCAGTGGATGTTCTGATTGATGTGCGGTACCCATGCAAGGCAAATGGTAGCATTTCGTGCCAGTCTTTGTAGGTGACTACCATCTTCTGCACAATCTTCTTAATATTCTTATTTGCTGCCTCAACAGCGCCGTTCATCTTTGGCCTGTAAGGAGAAGAATTGTGATGTTGGATCTTGAAGTCCCGGCACAGCTCTGCCATCATTTTGTTGTTTAAATTGGAACCATTATCAGTAATGATTCGCTCGGGCACTCCATACCGACAGATGATATCTCTTTTCAAAAATCGGGCTACCACTTGTCTTGTAACATTTGCATATGAGGCTGCTTCAACCCACTTGGTGAAATAGTCAATGGCAACCAGGATGAATCTGTGGCCGTTTGAAGCAGTTGGCTCAATCTTGCCAATCATATCAATGCCCCACATAGCAAAGGGCCATGGTGAAGACATGATGTTCAAAGGATTGGGAGGCGCATGCACCTTGTCTGCATAGATCTGGCATTTGTGGCATTTTCTGGCGTAAGCACAACAGTCTGCATCCATCGTGATCCAGTAATAGCCTGATCTTAACAACTTCTTAGCCATGGCATGCCCTCCAGCATGGGTACCAAAAGATCCTTCGTGCACTTCATGCATCAGCAAATCTGCTTCCGTCTTGTCAACACATCTGAGGAGTATCATGTCAAAGTTCCTTTTGTATAAAGACCCATCAGTGTTCAGAAAGAAACTACCAGCAAGCCTTCTCAAAGTCTTCTTATCATTGGAAGATGCCCCAGGTGGGTATGTTTGGTCCTCCAAGAAGCACTTAATGTCATGAAACCAAGGCCTATCATCCCTGACAACATCTGCTGCAAATACATATGCTGGTCTATCAAGTCTAGACACTGAAATCTGAGGTATAAAGTTAGCCGTTTGAACTTTGATCATGGATGAAATGGTAGCAAGAGCATCTGCAAACTGATTCTCGTCTCGAGGGATATACTCAAGCTTGACTGTTGTGAAGAAAGTCAATAACCTCCTCGTATAATCCCTGTAAGGTATCAGATGATCCTGGTGTGTGTACCATTTCCCGTTGGTTTGATTGACTACCAAAGCTGAATCTCCGAATACGGTCAATGTCTTGATCCTGAGGTCAATGGCTTCCTCAAGACCCATAATGCAAGCTTCGTATTCAGCTTCGTTGTTAGTGCAGTTGAAAGTGAGTTTTGCCGAGAAAGGCATGTGAACCCCCTTTGGTGTAATGAGTACTGCACCAACACCGCGACCATTCATGTTAACAGCCCCGTCAAACATCATAGTCCATTCTTCTTCCGGGTCAGGCCCTTCAGTGTGGACAGGCTCTTCATGATCTTTTGCTTTAATGAACATGATGTCTTCATCAGGGAAGTCAAACCTCATAGGCTGGTAGTCATCAATGGGTTGCTCAGCAAGATATTCAGATAGTACACTGCCCTTGATGGCTTTCTGAGATGTGTACTGTATGTCGTATTCTGTGAGAATCATCTGCCATCTTGCAACCCGTCCGGTAAGAGCTGGCTTCTCGAAAATGTACTTAACTGGATCCATTTTTGAGATTAATAAGGTAGTGTGGGTCAGCATATACTGTCTCAGTCGGCGAGCAGCCCACGCTAAAGCACAGCAAGTTTTCTCGAGCAGTGAATAACGCTGTTCACAGTCGGTAAACTTTTTGCTTAGGTAGTATATTGCATACTCTTTTCGACCAGACTCGTCATGCTGGCCCAGCACACACCCCATTGACTCTTCTAACACTGTCAAGTACATAATCAGAGGTCTTCCTTCAACTGGCGGCATGAGGATTGGAGGTTCTTGCAGATACTCCTTGATCTTGTCAAAAGCCTTCTGGCAATCTTCGTTCCACCTGACCGTTTGTTCTTTTCTTAACAGCTTGAACAAGGGTTCACAGGTTGCCGTGAGGTGAGATATGAACTGTGAAATGTAGTTCAATCGACCTAAGAACCCTCGAACTTCTTTCTCAGTTTTCGGTGCAGGCATTTCTTGAATAGCTTTGACTTTATCAGGGTCAACTTCAATCCCTTTCTCGCTTACAATAAAGCCCAGCAGCTTACCGGATCGCACCCCAAATGTGCATTTGTTGGGGTTCAGCTTCAATTGGTATTTCCTCAGACGCTTGAATAACTTGAGCAGATTTACCAGGTGATCTTCCTCTGTAAGGGACTTGGCGATCATATCATCCACGTAACATTCTATTTCTTTGTGGATCATATCGTGGAATAATGTCACCATAGCCCGTTGATACGTTGCACCAGCATTCTTCAGTCCGAATGGCATCACTTTGTAACAGAACGTGCCCCAAGGTGTGATGAATGTTGTCTTCTCCATGTCTTCAGGTGACATCTTGATCTGATTATATCCTGAAAATCCATCCATGAAGGAGAATACCGAGAACTGAGCCGTGTTATCCACCAATACGTCAATGTGAGGTAATGGGAAGTCATCTTTCGGGCTGGCTCTGTTCAGATCCCGGTAGTCAACACACATTCTTACTTTGCCATCTTTCTTAGGCACAGGTACTATGTTAGCAACCCACGGCGGGTAGCTAGTCACAGCAAGGAACCCGGCGTCCCATTGCTTTTGTACCTCTTCCTTGATTTTCATAGCCATGTCTGGGCGAGTTCGGCGCAGCTTTTGTTTAACTGGTGGACACTCCTCTCTCAAAGGCAGCTTGTGCACAACTATATCGGTATCCAACCCTGGCATATCTTGATACGACCAAGCAAACACATCAACATACTCCTGAAGCAGATCTATCAGTTGTCTCTTCACTGAGTCTTGCAGGCAGGCCCCGATTTTAACTTCTTTCACGTCTTCGTCAGTACCAAGATTAATCACTTCAATCTCCTCCTGGTGAGGAGTAATGACCTTTTCCTCTTGTCTCAACAACCTGGCTAGCTCTTCAGGAAGCTCATATTCTTCATCAACCCCTTCATCAGCTTGATTGATTGGATTGTCAAAGTCATACGATGTCATAGCCGTGCTGTTGTTGGTGCAGTCTGGAAGGCACTCTCTGCAAGGGTTAAGTTTGTTCATTTTAGTGATTGATTTTAATCTTGCTTTAGAAAAAAGTGAAATGAAGTTATCATTTTGAAAACACCGCCATTTATTTTTGTACAAAAAGAAAAATGGAAAAACAGTGAGCAGAAAAGGAAAAAACTTGTTTGCAAAAAGATGTCTGATATTTCATTAATTTAATCTTGTTTGCACAAAAGTACAGATGGCCCTGGTTACAAAATGAGTCTTGTCATCTTGGGCAAGATGCAAGACTTGGATGCATGCTATAAAAATACAGGAAATAATAATTACTCTGCATGAGTAACTCTTATAATTTCCTGGGAAGACCAGTTCGAGACACTGCTCCCCGGGATCTTCGGACGAATCCAATTCTCCAGATTGCGCTCCTCTTCCAGCTCGTCTTCCAAACAGTTGATAGCACCGGGGGTAAGCATTCCCCCACTGACAAAACCTGGCTCTGCAGCAGCCTTTGCTTGATGTTGAGTTGGTCTGTAACCCAACCCAAACTTGTCCTTCTTTTCCTCCACAGCTAAGACCTTGCCCCAGCCTAGGGCAGTTCCTTCTTCAACAACCTTCCGGGCTTGTTGGTAAGATGACATTGGAGTACCAGATACAGCAGATGCTTCATTCACATTCAAAGCTTCAAACCCCTGGCTCATTGTTTCATGGATCTCCCCATCCATTTCAATGTACTTATAGGTTGCCAGGTGGCTGACAAAAATGTCCTCCTCTCCACAGATTGTGACAACTTGGCCTTCCCACTCAAATTTTAACTTTTGGTGAAGGGTAGACGTTATTGCGCCGGCGGCGTGAATCCAGGGTCTACCCAACAAACAGCTGTAGGCGGGCTGAATGTCCATCACATAAAAGATAGTTTTAAAAGTCTGTGGGCCAATTGTCACAGACAGCTCAATCTCTCCCAGAACCGATCTCTTAGAACCATCAAAGGCTCTTACTACCAGGTTGCTGGGTCTCAATGCCAATCCATCATATTCAAGCTTCACCAGAGCCTTCTTTGGTAAGACATTCAGGGAAGAACCTGTGTCCACCAGCACATGAGAAAGGACAGCTCCTTTGCATTCCATGGTTATGTGCAAGGCTTTGTTGTGGTTGCGGCCATCCGCTGTCAAGTCAGAATTGGTAAACCCTAGCCCATTGCTAGCAGTAACATTTCCAACCACGGTTTCCAATTGGTTGACAGTAATCTCCTCAGGCACGTAAGCTGCGTGCAGGACTTTAAGTAGTGCATTCCGATGGGCTTCGGAGCACATAAGCAGTGAAAGAATAGAGATTTTGGATGGCGTCTGGTGAAGTTGATCCACAACTTTATAATCACTCTTTTTGATGATCCGCATAAACTCATCAACTTCCTGATCAAATGGAGTCTTCAGGGCTTCTTTGGCAGCTGGATCTTCCTGCACCGGGCCTTTTCCTTTTGCCTTGGCAGCAGCTTCTGCTTCGGCAGTAGGTCTTTGAACTTGTGAAGCAAAGATACGTCCGCTTCGAGTGAAGCCTCCGCCTCCCCCCACATTATCTACTTGTGGTGCAGGTGTTGATGTTTCCAGAGTGATTCTTTTTCCTTCACAGTATACGTCAGAGCCATAGTGCCAAGGGATGGCCCTATTGCTTTCATATGGTACTGGTCCAGGCACCGTGACAGTGACTGGACTGATTGCTGCTGCTGAAGGGACTGCAATTGTGTGTGGATCATAAAAGATTGTAACTGGTGCTCTAGTGGGAGCAGCACCTTCTGAATGGTAAGCGGAATTATTTTCAGGATCGTAGAATATGGTAACAGTGGAGACATCTTCATGATTGATTGCTGGAGTTGTAGGAGGTACTGTTGGAAGGACTGTTGTTGTTGCTGATGGAGAGTCGAAATGGAATGAAGCTGAAGTTGTAGCAGGAGAAACTGTTGAAAACTGATCATTTGGAAGGACAGGTGAAGTACTTGTTGATGGTGCTGATGAGTTGTCGGGTACAATAGTTGCTGCAGTTGTAGAAGGTTCTGAAACCGTTGTTGATGAAGTTGCCGGATTTGTCGGGAATGATGTAGTGATCTGTAGCAGGCCACTCTGAATAAGGCTGTCAATGCCATTCCTCAGGTCCTCGCACCCATTCCATGAAATATTGCAATAGGGACACCCTAGTTCACATCCCGGAAATATTTGGTTTTCACGGAGTTGAGCTTTGATTTCCACCAATGGCGTCCGGATCTGATCCACACTTGTTATTAAATAAGACGGTTGGTCTTCTTCAATAGCATTAATTCGGGGACCACCATGGTTTGGCATTGGGTTTTTATTGACATTGGGCGGAGGCGCAAAATTCAGAGCCTTGGAGTCTACCAAGTCTTGTACCTTCATATGCAGAGCCCTGCATTTTTCTGTACTGTGACCAGGTGCGTTTGAGTGAAAAGCACACCTAGCATTAGAGTCATAGTTCCTTGGTAAACTGCTGGGATCCGGAGGTGCCAACGTTCTTAGCTCAACCAGGTTGAGTTTCAGAAGTTGTGGCAGCAAGGCAGCATACGGCATTGGGATCGGGTCGATCACTCGGTTAGCTTGAGAGGGCCTCTGTTGGAATGGCCTCTGTTGATTGTTGTTGTTGGAGTTGTTGTTGAAGTTCCTTGGAGGATACTGATTCTGCTGATACTGAGGTTGTTGTTGGAAGTTTTGTTGAGGAGGTTGATAGATTGGCTGAGGATGAGCTGGAGCAGGGATAGTGACTGCTGCTATTGACCTCTGAGCATATTGGGGCCTACCCCTGTTGGTGTGGATGGCATTGGTCTCGCCAGTTCTTCTCGGGCCTGCAAAAGGCTTTCTTGTACTACTGGACGAGCTTGCACCGTTGTCTGAGATCTTTCCCATTTTTAACAGGCTTTCAATTCTCTCCCCAGCTATGACAACATCTGCGAAGCTGGTGGAAGAGAAAGCAGCCAACCTGTCAATATACGTTCCCTGAAGAGTGTTCATAAACATGTCTGCCATTTCTCTCTCAGACATTGGTGGTTGAACGGCAGCAGCCAATTGCCTCCATCTCTGGGCATATTCTCGGAAACTCTCCCTTGACGACTGTGACATTCCCATTAGGAGAGTCCTGTTGGGTGCCATGTCTAGATTATACTGATACTGTCTGATGAAGGCCTCTGCCAGGTCCTTCCAGCATCTAATTGTTGCTCTTGTCAGATGGGAATACCACTCCCTCGAAGCTCCAGTCAAGCTATCTTCAAAATAGAACATCCACAATTTCTCATCCATTGTATAGGCTTTCAGCCTTCCCAGAAATGATTGCAAATGAGTCCGGGGGCATGAAGTCCCATTATACTTTTCGAAACAAGGAGGTTTGAACTTATGGGGGATCCTGACCCCGTCTACCAGCCCCATGTCCATGACGTCGAAACCCAAAGAATTTTGAGATTCTAAGGACCTCAACTTCTCAGCTATCTCTTCCAATCGTCTATCATATGTTTCCTCTCCAGCACCCATTACTGTATACTGGTCCTCCTGAGGATCTTCTTGAAGTACTCTGGCTGCTGTGGCTGTCCCTTGAATGTTGACTGGGATGTTGGCCTCTGGATGGAGATGGGGTCCAAAAACTGGGGGATTGACATGAGGTTGGACCCTCTCGTTGTTACTTGTGCCAGCAGTTCCCACATGGGGCTCCTCTTGATTCCTTCCTTCTACCAAAACTCTGAGCCTCTCCTAGCTTTGAGCTAAATTGTTCATCACTTCCATGAATTGTGTTATCTGAGTTCTCATTTCCAACCTTTCGTTGGCCATCTGGTTTCTGACCTCCGTAAGGTCTTGCTGCATCTGATCCATCTGAATTCCCGGAAGGTTGTTTCTAGTTGGGTACCTGTGAGGCCTGTTGAGAGGAAATACCCGGCGGCGAGCAATAATTCCTGAGATTCACAACAGAGGTTAGCAACAACAAACAAAAACCTACAAAACAAACAAAAAGGGTTAGCATGCAATGCAGTTATGCTTATTTGTTCTCAAGGTATCCGGTTTGGCCTTCAGTTTTGACCCTTCCAGACCCTTGAAGATGATGTTGTTGAAGTTGCTTTCGAAGTGGACTCAGACGGAAACCAACACAAATATATTACAAAGGTGAAATAATACAAATTGTTCTAAATTACAACACAAGCCCTTAAAGGGGTCAAAATACATCACAAAAAGCAAAAGTACATGGAAAGGAACAACAACAAGAAAATGATCAAACTCCAAGGCCAAACTCATCCTCACGAACTTCCTTAAGAAGTGCTTCGGTCACAGGATCAGCCGGATGCTCCGTAAGACTTCTGATGAGAAGGTTTCTTGTTGCAACAGCTGCAGTCAACTTCCTGTTCTGACTTTGGTCCTTAGACCTCTTCAATCCTGCTTTGATTTTCAGCTCTGATATTTCCTCCTGGGCTGCTGCCAGGGCTTTTTCCATCTGCTCCATCTTGTCTTGAGCTCTCTTGTCTTCTAGAGTACGGGCCTCAGTGATCCGGACCCACCTGGCCTGACTTTCCTTCAAATACAAGTCTGTTCTCGCTCTCTGGAACTGGGCTTCTTTACAAGCATTCTTCAGAATCTGTTCACCAACTTTAGACTTGTTGATATAATCTCCAGACTTCTCGATCTTGGTCGAGTGCTCCACTCTTAACTTCTCCAATCTCTCAATCTCCCTCACACCTTCACTCCTCTCCCTGAGGGTCTTCTGCAAGGCTTGGGTTAGCTTATCATTCCTTTCCTTCAAGCTCTCAAACTCCTCCAAACTGATGGTGGCAGGGGGTGGTGTTGAAGATGACTCAGGCATGTCTTCTATGGTAAAGGGCATTCCAGAGAATTGGGCCCTAGCATGGGACCACTCATAGTATTGGACTGATGCCACATTATTGCACTTCCCCAGAATGGTGATTCCCTTGGTTTGAACATGATCCCAGGCCCAGGCAGCCTGCCTAACAACAGTCAAACTAATCTTGTTCTCACAGTAGAGGGTCTCAACTAGGTCCTGCTCCCTAGGAGTGTGGACCAGTGCATAGCCCAATTGCCTCCTGAACAGCAGAGGGTTGTAATTGATACTCCCCTTAACTCCTATTAAGGGCACATTGGGAAAGTGCCCACAGCTGGTGATTATATCTCTGCCCTTGGTGCTCTGAGTACACCATCTGATATCTGCTGAAGTGAGAGTAGTGAGCCTCTTAGCCCAGTTGCTTTGCTGATGAGGATTGAGAAATGCATCTGTCCTGGGTAGATGCCTGAGAAGCCAAGCATGGAATAATGGAGCACAAATCCTCACTAATCTTCCCCTCTGCTTCTCATTTCTCTGATGTACTGAGTAATAGAGATCACCCAGTAAAGTTGGCACAGGGTTCTTCAGGATGAACAAGTGGATTGCATTCTTGCTGATGAATCGAGGCTCATCTGCAAACAACACAATTCCATATACACTTAAGGCCAACAGAGCACAAACAGCTTTCCACTCCCCCAAGGAGGCCTTCAAACTAGCTTGGGAAATCAGGAAGTCCAGATGAAATCCAGGGATCCCAGCTTTAGAGGTCATATGTTGCTCGATCAAAGCAGGCTCCAGATACAAAGCTTTTGCTACTTCTCCATTGCTAGGAAAGACCATTTCAGGGTTGAATGGGATTTCTCTCTTGATAGGCAAACCAACCAAAGATGAGTATTCTTCCAATAGGGGTCCCAACTGAAAGTCTTGAAAGGTGAAACATCTCAATGGGGGGTCATAGAACTGAATGCAGGTGTGGATGAGGCTCCTCTGTGAAGGGTCCAGATCCATAACCATGTCCAGTATATCTCCATAATGCTCCCTGAACAAAGGTATGTGCTCTGGAGTGATCAGGGTTTGGATCCTCCTGATGTCTGATAAGTCTGGTTGGAAGAAATGATAAGTGATGTTGCTTTTCTTTGGAGCCATGATGCTTGAGACTGAGTAGAGTGCTGATGACAATGCTGAAGGAATGAGACACTGGTTGGCTGGTGCTGGCAACTGAAGTATATGGCTGACAGCTGAAGCAAGTGCTGATGGAGACAGGTCAATACTGCAGATGGGGTCAAAACCAAAACCAGATGAAAATGGATACCCTGAAACACAAATAAGCAAATGTTAATATGATGCAATGAGTATGTATGCAAATGAAATGCAAGGGTTTGTGACTGAGCTGGATCTGATTAACTGCCTTGATATAGATCCATGTGTGTCCAAGAATTCCAGATGGAGGTCTATAAATCCGGTAACCAAGGTGGGGGGACTCAAATAAAGAGCCACATGTCCAGGGTTTAGAATCACAAGAACTATCCAACATGGAGCATTCTTAACAAAGTCAAAGTAACAGGGTATTCTGAGGTCAAGGTACCTGCAAACCTGTAAACAGCCCAACCCCCTCACAGGTGGTGATCTAGAACAAGGATCCTAAGACTTGGATCAGTTATGAGAAGTGTAAACACTTCTAACCCGGAGGTATAGTGTTTACAATAACCATAACAATTCCTCCTCTAATTCACCTCAGTTTCTGAAGGTCAATACTAAAAGGTCATCCAGACTTAGCAGGCTTCCCAGATAGCCCTAGCATTGCAGGAAATCTGCAACACAGAGTTCTCAAGAAGAAACCCATATCTGAACCGTGTTTCATATTCCCGCACCAGACCGAAATGGAATGGGAAAGAATATGATTCACTCTAGCCTAGGTGTCACTCAGGTCCCAGGTATAGGACCTTAACTCTCAATGAAACACCCACCCACCAAAGAAAAAACCAGATCCAGCCAGCAACAATGACAGTATGATATACAAAAGCAATAGAGAAAGCAGTAAAGCAACTGTACATAAAGCAATAAACAAAAATAAATACAAGCACATAACACCCCAGTAAACACAAATCAAACAAGCGCTAGGAGGAACCCACAAAAAGAACCAGAAGCCCTGGTTGCAGTATCAGGTTCCCCAGCAGAGTCGCCAAGCTGTCGCTCCCGACAAATGAAAACGGGATCAGATGAAGGTACAGACGCGAACGGTCGGCGAAGGGAACAGTGAGAACACACAGCCGTGAACTCACTGGAGAATGAAAAGAGTCGCCAGCTAGGCATTTTTATCCCGGAGGAAAGGCAATGCTGCATAGGCCTGGAAAGATACGGATAAGACGGTCGCGAACCAGAGAGACTGAGAAAGGGGGTTGGTTACAACCTGGGAAGGTATTAGCACCCAGATTGTCCGTCGTACTCGACGGGATCCACGCTTAAAAGATTTATGTTTTAAAGGGGTAGTGTCAGTGCAATCTGTGTATGAAATAGCTGGAAGAGATGTACAGGTGTCAGTGTAAAAGATAGTGAAGTGTATAAATGAAGTGTCAGTGTAAGAATGAGAATGAATTGCTCAAGATTATGAGGCTTAAAGAAATGAGCTGGAAAGAGGGGGAATGTACAGAGACTTTTGTTCGATAACCGTTAAGTTATGCCTACGTATCCTCTCGTGCAATGAGGAAGTCAGAACACCGTAGTTCGACCCAAAGAGACTGAAAGATAAATTGACTGGTGAACTGCTTGCTTGTCTATGCTCAAGTGTATGACCTGTCTGGCTCAGGTGCTAACTGTCTTGCATTAGACGGAAGAAGCGAGTTCTCGTTTGTGAATGAAGGTGATGAGAAAAGAATCCCGAAGGAGACGATTATTGTTTGTTTTTGTGTTTTCAGTCTTTTATTTCTTTTTGGAGTTTGTCATAAGTTAATGAGCTTAAGTCTAAACCAAAGGATTTAGTAAACTCATCACATCTTCCCTCTGATTAGGGGTAATGAGAATACCTTAAGTGTGAAGTCAGATTCTCACACTTAATCACCTTTGGTGTAGGATTAAGATCATTAACCTACTTGTGGTTATTTAGATGTTTTTGGTGTTTTTGTTTAGTGTTGAGTAATGAGGTTAAGCCATAATCAAGGATTAAACAGACCCATTACACCATCCTAAAAGAAGGATGACAGATGAGAGTGTTTAAGCTGAGGAAGACTCCTCAACTTAATCCATGATTAGGGATTAAACCCATGACAAAACAAGCCTTTATTAAGTGGATTTTATTTAGATTGATGGTATGATGATGAAGTGTTTTTTATGATTTGTAAGACAACTTGAGGGGGACTTGTCCATTAACACTAGGGTTAGTCCTTCTTAACCACTTAAGGAAGAATTAGAACCCTAATGCAAGGCCCAAGTTACAAGTGTGATGTCTTGATGATTATTATGTGAATTGATTAAGAGATTTAAACACATTAAGGGTTTAATACTTAGGATTAAAGTTATACACTCCATCCTAAGAGAAGGATGCAGGCATAAGCTTAATCACAAAGTCTTAAAGCCTTTAGGGTTTAGTCCCTGATTATGAGGTGAGAAGAGAGGACTCAAAGAGAGACACAAAGGTAAAACTATGGGGGAACTAATCAAAACCCTAATTCATTGCCATGCTTGGATGATCCTAAGGTTTGTGAGGTTTTCAAGAACAATCTTCAGAAGGACCACCAGGAAGCAGATGAATAAGATCAAGAGAAGCAAAATGACTTGCTTCATTCAAGGAGTCAAGTCACTTGAAGAAAGAAAGTGGGAGGAAGAAGAATGAGCAAGCTCAATCTCAAACACAAATAGAAATGCAGCAATGGATGCAAGAGAGATGAAAAGAAAAGGTATGAGAAGTGAAGGCAAATCCACTTCTCAAGTTTACTTACCACCTGCAATGTTAGAAAGAAAATGCAATGCAATGCAAGATGAGATGAAATGATATGATGCTAAGCAAAACCAGAAGCATGTTGATGATGATTATGATGTTATGGGGTGCTGCAAACATGAGGCAAGACAATGGGGATGTTCATACAAGATTATGAATGCAAATGATGCAAGTTAAGGAGCATGAACAAACATGAAATGTTATGAAGCATACAAGACAAATGACATGGCAAACATGCAATGCAATGATCAAAGATGCTTTAAAAATGTCTTAAGATGTCAAATGGATCACAAGAATGCACAAAATGCAAAGACAAGTCATGTTATGCAAGAGAATGCAAGAAGGATGCAAAAGAAAGCCCAAATTAGGGTTCATGGATCAAACATCAAACACAAACCAAAAACAGAAGCAAACCTCATGATAAAAAATGGAAAATGGTACCCAAAGAAACCCTAGGCCTATGATGAACCACTGCCCAAAGGGGAACTCTCAACTCTCAACCAATCTTGAGTTATGAATTTTCTAAGTTATTAGGGTTTTTTAGGGTTCTTAACAAAACAAATGCCAAACAATTTGAAAATGCAAGAACAATTCATGGCCTTTTTATCCTTGAAACTACATGCAAAACCAAAGACAATGCAAGAAGAATCAATGTCTCAACCTTCACCAATTGGCAGAAATGAATTTTTGAATCCATGATCAAAATAATGCATAAAAAATGATTTAATTCAATGAAAAATTCTTAAAATGCATCAAGATCAAAAAAGAAATTTGGTTTGAAGGTTGGACAATGTTTCTAAATGTCCTAGAACATTTCATGAATTTTTTTTTGTAATTTTTAAATACCTAAATGTATTTTTAATTAATTAATTCTCATTAATCAATTAAAAATAATCTTTTAAATATTTAAAAATACCTTTTTAATGATAAAAAATAAAATAAAAATATTTTTGGGTCTTAAAAATTAATAAAACCTTAAAGAAAAAGTTTCATAATTTTTAAGATATTTTTGCTATTTTAAATTAAATATGCAAAACAAATGAAAAAGAAATGAATTAAAATTAAAGAAAATGAAAAGTAAACGCAAGGGATGGCCAGGATTGAATCTGGGAAAGAATGCATTGACTTGGCGCGTGATCTGATGGTCATAATTCAAACTAACTTAAACCTGATTAATTAAATAATAATCCAAAATTAAAACTTAATGACATGATCTGAACCACTCATATGCGCGCGGGAAGCCAGATCCAAGGGCCCAAATTCAAACTTTGCCCTAACCCTAAATTAATGACTAATCACTTTCAGGTCACCGGAGACGAGCTCCGGTCGTCTTCTCCGGTGACCTTCTCCCCTGAAAACTTCCAAATCCTTCCCTAGGTTACTAAAATGAAATCTAAAGCCATGGGAATGATCCTCACATCCTCACGAACCAAACCCCTCTCTCAAAACACATTTATGTTTCCCAAATAAGCTGAATCGAAGAGGATAAGTTCTAGGTCACGCAAGCTTCAGAAACCAATTAAATGCTCAAATCACAACCATTTCAAAAACTAAAAGCATCAGGATGATCAGTGAATCATGAGGAACAAGTTTGTAACAAGAAAAACACTTTCTGGAAAAATAAATTTCAGGCTACCTGAGATTCGAAGCTTTCAGTTTGAGAACTTTCTGGCCACCTCTCCTTGTGCAATCTACTTCCTAGGACCTCTGGATGATGTTTGAATGCTCAAATGGAGTTTAAGTTGGCTGGATAGTGAGATTCGACAGCTTCTGCTCAAGCTTGCTCAGAAATGGCAATGATGTTTCTGGAGGTTTCAGGTCATGGTGATGGGTTGTTTGAGATCATGAGGGTGAATGGAGAAGGTCTGTGGTGTTTGTTTGTGTGTTTGTGAGCTAAGGTGAGAGTTTCGAATGAAACTGCAGCTTGAGGTGAATGATGGCAATGGAGTTTTCTGGCTGTTTCAGGCTTATGCTTTGGGTGGTTTCTGCTCAATGATACATGGTGAGTTGAATGGAGAAAAAGGTTTGAGTGTTTGCAAGCTGTGGAGAGGAATCCGAAGCAAGTTGCCAAAATGGGAGAGTTTTTGTGAATGTGTGTGTTTCAGCCTTGCTTGCCCTTATGTTTGGCTTGCCAAGGGATATTGTATTATAATCCTATAGGTCAGATGATGTGACCTGGCCTATAGTGATTGGTAAGTTTACTTTTGCTCAAAATCCACTTTATGTGTAAGAGAGGTATGGTGAAGTGCTAGGCAAGGACATGGGCTGGTTCTGGCGCAGCAAAGTGAAGGGAAAGGCTAGGCTTGGTCCAGCATTCAAGGCAGCAAGTTGGTAAAGCATGATCATGAGTTTTTGCAAGTTGTGACATTTTGGTTCACATGTGATTCTTTGTCTAACCAAGCATGAAACCATGGGCAATCTTAGTTCAAATCTGATTTTTAGGACTTGTAGAATGTTGGCACATTGGTTAGAGGTGAACTTGAGGCTGCAAAGGTCATTGATCCATGATTTTGCAAAATTCTCACTTAGGGCATGCCTTGAAAATTAATGATTTTTGCCAACTTTGCATTGCCATAACTTTTGATCCAAGAAGAGTTTGATCATGTTCTTGTACTTTTTGAAAAGGGGAAGATGAGATCTACAACTTTCATGACCAAAGTTTTTCCATTTGAAGCCTTTTTGGACCAAGAATCAAAGCTTGAAACTTGACCTAAAATGATGCATTCTTGAAAAGTCAACTATGCCCAAAAAGTCAACCTTTGCAAAAACCCTAAATTCTTGATTTCTATGAACTTCAACCTTCTTCCATGATCAAATAAAGATCATATACACTCAAAATGATGAAGATCAACCATTGGTTGGGTCATTGGGGGCCTCAGATGCCCTGATTTTGCACTGACTTGTCTGAAAAGTCAACCCTTGATCAGATGACTTCCCCATGGAATTTCTTCATGAAAATTGATATGTATACTCCCTATACCATATAGAGATCAATGAAAACAATAATGACCAAAAAATTTGGAGTTATGGCCTCTGAAACCAAAACCCTAATTTTCAGTCAACTGTGCAGTTCAACCTGGCTCTGCACCCACTCAAACCCTAGCTCTTGTGATTCCTCTGCATTTTTGACTTTGAGGAGATGGAATATGATATAAGAACACACATGGACCACTTTGAGTTGATTGGTGGCCTTTGGAATGGCTCAAGAAGCTTTGGGATTGCTCAGATCACAAACCCTAGGTGCAGATGCCTTAGAAGCTATGCAGTGAATCAAAAATGAAATGTAAGATGATATGATTGTGTTTATGCATATGAGGATGATCACAAGCCATGGTGAATGGGTGAGGGCAAATTTGGGGTGTTTACAGCAGGTGCCCATCTGCACGAGCAGCAGTTTTGTCTTGGCGAGCATCAAAATAAGGTGTCGAGCACAGTGATGTCGCACGGGCAGTAAGCAGGTCCTCCATCTTGCCTGCCACGTCACCCCAACTGCCCACGAATATCTCCTGAGATATAGGGGTTGTTGGACTAGGGCAATGACCTAATAACTGGTCATACACGCTCCTACGCATTCCGGACTGGGCCTCAAGAATGTATAGGGCCACGACCCAATACATGTCGAGCAAGGGCCCATATGCTCGAGCAAGAGAACCTCTTGGACAAATCACCTGCTTATGCGACGGGCATACACTGAGGACGGGCAGAGAGTATGTATGCTAGCTCATCCTCCACGTCACCCAACTGCCCTCTATTATCTCCTGAAAGATAGAGGCAGTTGGACCAATGGGCAGACCTTTTGTCTAGGTCTTCACGCTTCTTACGCGTCCCTTGGCAGTTCCTCCATGGGCCTAGCCAGATTAAGCCCATTGAGGGGCCTTGGCCCAGCGCTGGGGCACATTATAAATACCCTTTCTTAGCAAAGGGTCAGGTATTCTCACTCATGCTAAACTCTCATTGCTATTACCATACTGTACCTCTCTAACTTTGGCATCGGAGTGCCTTGTAGGTACACCCCCTCCATTCCATCCATCCATCAACTTTGCTACGTTCGACCGACCAAAGGAAGGCCCTCCTGATCAGGTAAGATCAGTTTTGAAGTTAAATTAATGCTTAAGTGTTTAACATGGTCGGGGGAGGATGAGTGGCAGTGTTGGAATAAAAGACAGTACATTGTGATTTTCAAATCATAATCATGTTGATATTGAAGTTAAAGATACCAGACATTTGAAATGGAGTCATACAAGAATCTCTACGTTAAGTTCTTTTAAAACATTTTGGAAAGATAAGAGATTTTGGATTTCAATTTAAGCTTCTAATTTAGATCCTATTATACCTTCTTTCTCTTTGATATTAAAGGAGAACCCAAAACAATGTTCATCAAACCAACATCTACACACCTATAAGATTAAGATGTTTGAGAGAGAAAAAAGGAAACTATAATTAGTTGGTGTGTTATTTTATAGTTTTCACAATCTTCCTTATCCGTTCTATTATTTTCTTTTGGGTTCATTTTTATGTTTTTTTTTGTGTGATTACAACCAGACCAAAGGCCCAAACCAAAACAAACAAACACTAGCAGAGATTAGGGGTTTCAACGAACACCACACTACCCTCATCACTTTGTTGTCTATGGAAACCCTAGCCACCTCATGAGCTAAATGATTCTCATCCCTACCAATGTGTTGAAAAGTCGCCGATTCAAACACCTTCATAATCAAATGCATCCTTCGACAAACCAACCCCAACCCATTAATGTTGATTACATGATTTCGAGTCGTTTTTATTATTGTAAAGTCAATATATCTTAATAATATAATTGTTATTACGATTCTCCCCAGGGTATCTGAAAATAATATTGAGCTAGATAATCTAACAAAACGGGTTAAGATTACACACATTAGAAAATAATAAAAAATCAAAGAACCCAAATATCATCAATAAAAATTGTCACCTTCAATGCAATATTTGAGCAAAAAATAATAAGTATATATAGACGACATCATAAGTCATCGATGAGTTTTTGTTGTGGGGTAAGACTAATAGAAAAACACTTCACATCGCGGAAGAACACTCAGTTGAGAAGGATTTTATGATTTACAAAAAAAATTTAAGAAGAACATATGGTTGTTGATATTACTGGATGAACAAAGGAAGCTCTTGAACATGACGACATTCACATATAACTTAATATTTTTCCATTGTCAAAGTTGTATTGGAGGCTGAAAGTGATAACCTGGCCTGCCAAAAAATAAAAGAGTATCATACATGTAATTATTATGGTAAGGGTAATGTAAGCGTAGTTTCTAATTTAAAATACGTCATTCAGAAAATAAATTAATGTTATTATTCATGTGGGAAACTTGGAGTAGTTTTAATAAAATTGAAGAGTTGTGGTATGCTTTAGGGTTTTATCACTGCTTTATTATTAATCGAGAAGGGCATGGATGATGATTGGCACTATTCGAGAAGTAAACATATGAAGGTGGGAATTTTTTTTTAAATGGCTGAATTATACATTTTGATCTTCGTAAGTATAAAATATTTTATATTAAGATATTTTTCATAAATTAAAATTAATAAAATAAAATAAAAAATCATATTTTTCATAGCTCATATTAACGTTATTTTAAAACACATTATTATATTCATATTTTTTATAAAAATTTAGAAAATAAAGTGGAAACAATAAATCTATATTTAATATTATTGGTATTTTACACTATTAAGTCAGTTGGTTGGATATACCGAAACATGTAATATCAACCAAATGGAAAACATCAAGGACTGCATAGCGCAGTGGATTAGCGCGTTTGACTTCGGATCAAAAGGTCGTGGGTTCAACTCCCACTGTGGTCAATATTTGGATTTATTTTTTGTCTAAACAAGATGAAAAAAATATTATGTTACGATTTAAATTTTTGCTTCGAATTTTGTTTCTATATCTACACACTTTAAAAAATTCATAAATGGCCATTATAAGGAAGGATTTCCAGTTTTTTTTTTAAAGAAGTGGAGAATTCAGTAGTCAGTATGGATGGTCAGCATAAGGGAGAAACAAGCATTCAACAGAAAGAAACTGAGGAGGAGGTTCTTTGGTCAGTTATCTAGAAAAATATAAGAATAAAAAAAGTTAGCGGTAATGTGGGAAATAGAGGAATTTAGATGACGACAGGAGGAGTGCATGGAGGCAACGTGCAAAACAACGGGCCGACGAAGTTTAATGCAGGTTGTGACAAAACGGGATCTAGATTTATGGTCCTTAATAACAATATTATTTAGGAGGATATGGAAAATAATCGTAATGATTATGTATGGAACATAAAAGGAGCATCTTCAGTGAGTGGAAGACAAAGCATTAAAGAGCAGAAAAACAACAAGAAAAATGTCGTCCAGGTGTCAACAGAGGGCAGAAAAGGAAATGACAAAATTAAAGAAGGAGCAGATCATGTCGGGAAAATGCTGCAAGGATTGGAGAAAAATCAACATGAAAATTCAAAAGTAACAAATCAGAAAGAGGCACGAGTTAAAAACAAGAAAAATAAAAAGGAGAACAAAATACCAGGAGTAAAAAGAGTAACTTTCAAGTCGTTAGGAATTCAAAGTTCAGGATTGGACCAACTGTCAAAAGCAGTGGGAGAAAGCAAATTTGAAGACCGGATTGCCTCTTTGGCAGATGTCAAAATATCAGAGGCCAAAGGAGAAAGTGCATGTAACCAGAAGACTAATATGGATAATGCAGAAAAAATAGCAGTTGTCCATAAGAAAGATATGGTTGATTTCCCAAATGCTCGAAGACCCCCAGATGAATGTCAACGGAGTGGAAGTATGACTGATATCAAAGGGAACTTGGAGGAAACTCTTGATGTTGATGAAATTATTGCAGCCCCTTGTCATACGCCAAATTTTGACCCTAAATCATTTCATTTGTTCGACGCATTTCATAGCATTATCGATAGTCAGTCATTCCTGCATTTTTCATTAAAAACATTTCATTAATTTTACCATTTCATGTCATGTTTTATTTTAGAATTTTGTTTCAATTTTTAAATTAGAATGCTTGTCTATATTTTAATCACTTTAATCTATATTTTAGAATTCGATTCAATTTTAGAATTTAATTAGATATTTTGTCTCATTTTGTATTTATTTATTTTATTTTATTTTCTAGTTAAAAATTTATTTTAGATTATTTTTAGAATTTAATTTAGTTTAATATTTAATTTTGACAATTTCTTTTCTGTCTTTTCCACTTCTTAGTTGATTCATACAATGTTTAAGCATTCTTAATGCGAAAGTATGACATGTTTAATGATTCCAAACCGACAACCTTATAAACTTCAGAATTTGACACATTACATTCTCTACAAATTTATTTTCTAGTTAAAAATTTATTTTAGATTATTTTTAGAATTTAATTTAGTTTAATCATTAACTTTAATCTAATTTTCAAGTTAATTTAATAGGGGTTTAGTTTATATTATGTTGTTTAGAAATATTTTTTAATTCAATTTTAATTTAGGTTAATTTCAGTTTAATTAATTAGTTTAATTTAATTAGTTTTTATTTTAGTTTAAATTGTTTGATTTAACTCAATTGCAATTTATTCTAGATTTTATTAACTTTTAATTTTTAGATTAGTTTTTTTATTAGTTAATTTGTAATTGATTTATTTTTTTTAGTTTAATCTAATTTAAATTCAGTTTAATTTATTCATTTAGATAAGTTTATGTAACTAGTCATTAGATCTAGTTTGGTCTAAATGTTTTGTGAATTCCTAGAATTTCTCCATCAGCTAATAACTTAATTCACCGAGATTTTGCACTATGCTTCAGACCAACATATTCACAACCTACACTTTGACCATAACATCCAAATAACAAGACTCCAAAATTTTGCACCCTCACCACAACAAGCAACAATGACATTTCACAATTTTAGTTAAAACAAAATCTGCATTAATGAAAGGATTGTTGGAGATAAACAAAGAAAGAATGCTTGAAAATTGATTTAAGGGAGGAATTCAGAACAACAAAAGGGGGGAGGCAGAAAGGGTGGAAGCGAGCATAAAAAGAGAGGGAGAGGGTTCAATAAGGGGGGACGGGGGGAATAAACAAATCTGAAACCTCTATTAAGACTTTTTATGAACATACCATATACACAGAACAACCAAAATTCATCATCTTCCTTCATTAATGATCAACTTTTTTTCCTTCATAAAAAACAAAACACACCAAGATCCGAAATCAAACTTTCCAAACATTCACCACCAAAAAAAAGAACGTACCAAAACCTTCAAGAAACCAGAATAAACAAATCTGAAACCCTTCAAACCTGTATTCATCACCTTCATGAAAAAAACATGACTCACAAACTACAACAGTCGTGAACATCAAACCCGAATAACATTAAACCCGAGCAAAATCCGAAAACACAAACACTAAGAGCCAGAAACCACCACCCCTGTTCTTCAACAGAACCTTCAATTCCTTTTCAAACGGTTACTCACAACAAACCTTTTTTTCTTAATCTTCCATAAACCTTTTCTTTGTTAACATCTCGCCGCCACCATACATACATACCGAACCATCTCCTTTAAACTAGCCACCGAGAAATCATTGAAACACCCATAACCGTAAAACACAAAACCGCCGCAACACTCACCATGAGCAAACCTAACCACCACTACACCATTCAACCATCGTCAAAACCTTAAAACCAGAAAACTCCATAATCCAAAAACGCGATTCACAAAACCATAATAGATCTGAAACTTACCTATACCGACAAAGAGAGGCGCGTCCACGAACACAGGGTTAGGGTGGTTACCCGTTCTTCTAAAAAAAAAATTTCGATTTCAAAATAGTGTTATGTTCTCTGTGTTTTCGAACGCGTGCATCTAGCTTTAGCAAACTGAGAATAACCTTTTTATTTTATGCTTCATTACACTCTTTTATTTATTTATTTTATTTTGAAAAAACGGATTATGTTTGTTATAAGTTTGGGGCCAAGAAGCCCGTGTCGTTTTGCTATGCATACACGCACTCACAATGTTTTCACACTCCCTTATCCTCATCTTAACCTGGGCTCTGCCCGTTGATTACATGTTTGCTTACTACACATCTTAACTGTTGAGTCAAACCCTAACTTGTTTTTTTTATTATTATTTCTATTTTATTTTTTTTCTATACTTTATTGATTAATCTTCAGTGCTTATTTTATTTCTAACAGCTCTTACAAAAATCATTAAAAAAAATTCATAAGTTATTTTCGTTTTTAGTCCATTACTTTTTTTACTATTTCCATTTCATTTCGATCCCTTATTTTATTTTCGGGCCGATAATATAACAAAAGGCAACGATTAAGTCGATAAATTGTGACCAATATGAGGCCGATTTAGTTTAGTTATTTATTTATTTTCCGTTTTGTCAAAGTGTTAGTTTATTTTATTTTATAGTTTATTTTTATTTTATTTGGTCGATGAAAGTCTACAAATCGAGATTACCACAAATCTTGGTTAAGACGAGACCATTAATTGTTTACTTTATCTTTTCGCACTTTAATACATAAATCAACGCTCTACTCCTCATAGAACGGTTCTAAACATTGAATCGGTTCTAAGGTAGTAAAAGAGCTACATCTCGACGGTTCCGGATAGTTAAGACATTGCACACACGCTTCCTCTTGGGCAAAATACAACGAGCCCTTTTATTTCATCGCAATCCCGTGTAATTTACTTTGTACCCCTCTCCCGATTTCCATTTGTACGCAATTTATATTTCTTCTTTTTTTATCGTTTCAATCACTAGGAGCACCCTTAGGGAGTAGTATAGATCTCTCCTTAGTTCGCGAACCCTTGTCCAACACCAAGTGGTTTCACTCTCACACTCGCACATTTAATTCGATTACAGTTTCGTATTACTAGGAGCACCCGTAGGGACTAGGAATCGAATCCACCTAACTAATCAAACAATTAACCTCCATCTGCATTTCACCCATAAGTCGAGTGCTTCGTGCATCGCCATCTAACTTTTCTAACTTAACAAGCATTCAAACTAATAAAAATACGAAAGAAACACTCCTGAGGCTCACCCCACGGGACGTGGTTCATTCGCCCTTTCGTCTTTCAAAACACCAAATTATTACATATAAAAATACGAAAGAACTGAATTATGGAGTCTAGCATTCCACATGTTCTTGAATGGATCATTCCTGAGGCCCACCCCACGGGACGTGATTCATTCGCCCTTTCTTACCCAAAACACTTAAACACTCAAAACTTAACACCTTCGAAAAGATGAGACATGATTCATCTCCATAGGAAAGATGTTCCTCTTATTCCCACAAACAAATCAATTTTCTCAAACAATTTTTCTCAAGGAAGAATGTGGCAATCACTTGTTGATCATATATCCAAGTTTGAAGCTTCTTCCATCTTCTATCTTCTCCCTTAAATATTTGTGGTGGAATAGGTGAGATATCTCCCTCAAAGATGATGACTTGTCTCTTTCTTTCAAATCCAACTTAAAATCTACCCAACAAATACAAAAATCGTTTTCATAATAAAAATACGAAAGAACTGAATTCTGGAGTCTAGCATTCCACAAGTTCTTGAATGAATCACTCATGAGGCTCACCCCATGGGACGTGATTCATTCGCCCTTTCGATCTTAAAATATTAAATAAGATCAAACTTTTTGTCTAAACAAACATTGTTTAAGCTCTTTCAATCTCGCAGACAAGCTAGCACTTCAACCTCCTTTTGCGAGCAGATAAGCCAACGCTTAGCAGTTAGAGAGTGGTTTAAATAATTGTTCATTAAAAAACACCAACAAACCATAGTAGCACAAACTACGAAGCTCTGACTTTCCCATTGCACAAGGAAATACGTAGGCACGGGGATTTTAATCCTTCGCGAGCACCCTAATAAAAAAATTAACTTTGTCTCCATGATAATAATAATAATTAAAAATTATTTTCCCTTAGAATAAACATTTTAGCAAACCATTAAGAAGACAAAGACATAAATCAACATTTAATAGCATAGTTAGACTAAGAGGTTCCCGTTGAGTACAACGGACGTGAGGGGTGTTAATACATTCCTCTTGCGTAACTGACTCCCAAACTTAGAATTTGGTTTCGTTGACCATTTCTTATCCTTATTAGGTTGTATCTATATATCCCTTTTCTTTAGTTAGAATAAATAGAATTAGGTGGCGACCCTGTTGTTTTTTTCCGTGTCCATCGCAAGGATCGTATTTTCCTTTTGGGTGGGTTTTTATTGTGTTATCATTGAGTGTCATTCGCTCAATCATTGTTTTTGCATCTTCCAAACATTTGTACATAAGAGAACCCCCAGCAGTAACATCAAATAACAACTTTGGATGATGTTGAAGTCCATTCCTAAAGATGTGCATCTGTGTGAGTTCGTCAAAATTATGGTTTGGACATTATCTCAGAGAGTTTCCATTGTTGTTGAATCCATTCCTAAATATGTGTACGTATGTGAGTTAGTCAAAATTATGGTTTGGAAATCATCTCAGAAATCTCCCATTGTTGTTGAAGTCCATTCTCATGCTTCACATAGAGTTCCCATTGTGCCTTAGGAAAACACTATGATAGTTGTCTTAGATTGCATGAATTTGTTGTGAGGAAAGAATCTGTTTAAGAATTTCTCCTCCAACAAGTTCCAAATTGTCATCATTAAGGTGAGTTGATCTAGATACCACTTCTTTGATTTTACAAACAAGAGTGTGGAAACAATCATTGGAATACCACTTCTTCCTCATTTTTTGGAGCTCCTAGCATACCAGTAATTTTGTAGAACTTTGTGAGGTGGGTGTAAGGATTTTCATGATCTAAACCTATAAAAAGGTTAGCATAGAAAATTTTCAATAATCTCGTTTTCATTTCACTTTGTCGAACATTCCTCTGTGTTCTAGCTAGATGAGATATGCCTCAGGGACTATTGTGACATAGTATGCCACCATTGTTGTTTCTATTGTTGTTGATGTTGTTGTCGACTCCAGTCATTGTTCTATGATTTAAGATATTATACTCTTATAGATCTAGCCTTCCAACTATTTGTTTCTTTTTATTGTTTTTATTGAGGTTTCTGCGTGCGGTTCATTCGATTTCAGGATTGAATAATAATTATTCTGCAGGAATCTTACCTCATATAAATAAGTAAAAACAAAAATAATTCTTAATGTTGATGGGTTAGTGTTTATAAACCAAATATATAGCTATTAACATATATACATAGATATAAACAATACTTTGAATAATAAAAACTATGTTATATCATTAAAACTAGCATCAGTCTCCAACATCAGTCCCATTTTGTTCCTTGTGGAGCAAAAGTAAGTTTTATAATTATTGTATCCATAATGACTGGGGTTTTAAAGACCGTTCAATAGTTTTTAAGATCTTACGTAGATAAGGGTTGTGTATTTATTCTGATGCGTGAAAGTAAATGACAGAAAATAAACGACAAAAAGTAAAATGGAGATTTCAGTGTTAACAATAAGAAAACTTGTTGGGGTATATTTTGGCATTGCGTATTTATCATGCACATCCATGATCAGCAATATGCTTTTTTACTAAGATATTATAACTACCACCTGCTACTCTCATTTGTATCTCTTTTTGGTCTCAACATTGTGAGATCATTGTATTATCCAGTAAATCATATATCAGACTATTAACCAACACAAAGCATTAAATTCTAATAGTTATAAAAAAAATCAAGATTCCATAGCATCCATACTACAATATGTGTGGATATTGAACCTAACCATATCTCTAGGCACTAGTATTACTAGATGATTATCTTGTATCTTGTAATGATAAGCACTTTTCGATGCCATGTCACACCATGAAATCAAGTTTTAGGTAGAAAAGCTAAAACAAACATTAAGATTAAAGAGTCGTCAATATTAAAGTATGGGTAGAATTACATAGAATGTCATAAGTTATTTAGTACATGAATATAATGACTATATATAACCCTAACAAAGTGATATTAGCTATGCTTACTTATTGTAGTGTAACTATGGGTAACCCCGTGAAGTTTATCTTGAAAGTATGATATGTCTTATCACTTGAGCAGTACTTCCGCCTTCAGGCTCCCTCTTTTATTCTCCTATTGTAAACCAAAGTGAACTTATTCCAATTTTGTAGTACCTCGATCTACCAAAACTCCATTTGAATTTAATTGCAAATTCCTATTTATAGGACAAATTTTGAACCTCTCGCTAGGCACACCCTTCTTGTGCCTAGTGTCCCTACCCTACTCTACCATGTCTACTTTCTTCTTAAGCAAGCAATGTATGCATGTCTGAAATGTGGTCTAACCTCATTTCCTCTCCTAGCGCATTATTCTTCTACTAGCGAGCTAACATCTGCTTCACCATGAAGTACTTGCATCTAGTTATGCCATTTGTCATTTGTCATTTGCCTTCGCCTAGCACGCCTATGGTTAGGCCTAGCGAACTTAGTATTATATGGTTTTGCTCTTGCTTGATCTTTGTGGGCTAAATCATAGTTTTCCAGTCCTTTTTACCTATTTTTTTATTATGTACTAGAAAAACATGTGTTTTCTCACTTTCATAGATAAGTTAGAAGGTTTTGTATCATTTTCTAGTAAAATAAGTTAATAAATGCGAACGTATTTTACGTAAATCAGACACATATCAAGGGTTCATGCAAGAACCCAAATCATTTCATTCTCAGTATATATGTATCATATGCTTCATAACCAAAAGAAATCATACAACTTGGATCCTTCTCTCTAATCAAATTGATTTTTATTATGTGTTAATAATTACGAAGTATTTTTTATTTTAAATAAGAATGGATGTCATGGATTGAATCATTCTTGTTAGAATTGGTTTTATCATCATACAAGGTGCATGACATCCATTCTTATTCAAAATACAAAATACTTCATAATTATTAGATAAGACAAGTATTAAACGTAATAATAGAAAGGAAAAAAAACATTAAACGTGATAATAGAAAGAAAAAAAAGATTAAAAAAAAGCATAAAATATGATAATAGAAAAAAAAGTTAATAGAAAGAAAAATATACTTATTTAAAGTATGATAGTTTGAATAAAAAAAGATTAAATAGTCTTTTGGTCTCTGTAAGTTAGCGAGTTTTTGTTTTTGGTCCCTCTAATTTATATATTTTTTGTTTTAATCCGTATATCTCACTTTTTGCGTTCGTTTTAGTCTCTAAAGCCAAAATCCACAGGTTTTCTGCAAATTTTTATTCGTATTTTCTTGCGGATTTTGATTTTAGGGATTAAAACGAACCAAAATAAATAAATTACAGGGACCCAAATCAAAAATTCACTAACTTACAGGAACCAAAAGACTATTTAAGCCTAAAAAAGTCTTAAGTAGAGTTTGAAAATATCTCACGGATTTTAATTAGATTGTTAATATGTGTAACTACAAATCTTACATATAAGAAGGTTAATGGTTGATCAAATGACCATTTTCCCCCTCTGCATCCACAATGCCCCACATGATGCTTCTCCTTCCTGCACGTGGGTTTTGGGTTAACTTACACTTCTCTCTATTTTCTTCTTTCGTCTTCGTTTTCTTCTTCTTTCTTTCTTTTTTCCTATTCTTCTTTTTCTCCCTCTTTTTCTTCCTTTTTCCTCTTCTAACTGAAACCGATTAAGTTGGAGAAATATCCATATCTAATATCGATTGTTAGGGTGTTGATTGGTTTTGTTATTGTTGTGGTATTTTGTGTGTTCAGGTTGGGATTTTTTATTTTATGGGTTCACTGGAGAATGTCGGAAATTTGACAGTAAGTATTGAATCGGGTTTCGATGGGTACGTAATTTTTTTTATACCAAATGTATGTTGGTGCTGAAATCCAATCTTATTAATTTATTTTTGTATGATTTTTGGGGGAAAACTTCCATATCTAATAGCACTTGTTAGGGTTTTAACTGGTTTTATTATTGTTGTAGGATTTTATGGGTTCAAGTTTGGATTTTTTTTTATTTAATGGGTTCACCAGAGAATATTGTTAGGGTTTTGACTGGTTTTGTTGTTGTTGTAGGATTTTGAGGGTTCGGGTTAAGATTTTTGATTTTATGGGTTCACCGGAGAATGTCGGAAGCTGGTAGAAGAGATTTTCTAAAGTTGAAGATTATTTGAGGTAGAATTTTGCATTTTTTTCCTGGGTAAACTATCACTGAGATTCGATTTAATGTTTGTTGGGATGTTTGTCACAGAAAATAGCGATATATTTGAGGAAAATAACAAAATATATTTGTAGATTCTCTTTTTAATTTAAGGCGTTTCTTATATTGGTGAACATTAGTCTATTTTTCTTAAAGCTTGATGTTTTTAGATAGCATTTGACATATGAAAATAATATAATGGATTGAGCAGGGTCCTTACTATCATATTTGATTCCACTGGTGCAGTGTATAATGTAAGCAGGGTCCTTGGTATCATATTTGTGTTTGACTATGGATTGAGGTTTGCAATTCTCACTTTTTCATTGAAGGTGTTTCTTATATTGGTGAACATTAGTTTATTTTTCTTAAAGCTTGATGTGTTTAGATAGCATTTAACATCTTAACATAATACAATGGATTGAGCAGGGTCCTTACTATCATATTTGATTCCATTAGTGCAGTTTATAATGTAAGTAGGGTCTTTGCTAGCATTTGACATCTGAACAGAACATAATGGATTGAGTAGGGTTCTTACTATCATTCTGATTCCACGGGTGCGGTATATAATGTAAGTAGGGTCCTTGGTATCATATTTGTATTTGACTATGGATCGAGGTTTGCAATTCTCACTGCCATTGTTTCTCACGTTTTCCTCTTCCACGATAAGTATGTTTCCTTATATTCCACATTCTTCGATTATGTATTGTTCATGTGGTTTTTATAATTAACCATTTGGACTTCATGCTTTGCAGGAAAAGGTTGTTGAACTTGCTCTTTGACAATACCATTTTCAACTACGGTGTTCTCTATATCCTCTGAGCTGGTACTATAATTTGTTGTTGTAACTCTAATTTTATAGTAATATCAGCAGCCCTAAATATAACTTAGTAAAACTAACTCTTTTATCTTTATTTGTTGCAAGCTTCACTAAGTGAAGAAGAAGAGGAACAATGTAATGTGTAGCTTTTCTTTTGGTTGATTTTAAACTATGTTATGTCAATATCATTGATTAACTAACATTACATGTTATCTCTTTGGCCGTGAATTTCTATTTCCAGATTTAAGTCAAATGCTGGAACATAAATCACGATGTGGTTTAATAGCACATATGAGGAAGCCAGTATGTTTCGTGACTACGGTATTGAACAACAATCTTACATATATAACATATAAGAAGACTGATGGTTGATTTAATCTTGCATATGACAAGATTTATGGTGAGTTAAATACCATTTTGTCCCTCTACCTTATTAGGCTTCCAAGTGTTTGTGTTCTCCTGCTTCTACGTGTCATGTATGTATGTGGCTACTGGTTTCAATTTTGGAACTTGCTTTGAGTGAACTTCCAAATTTTATCGAACCTTTTGTTGGTGATCTGAAAGAATGGATATTATCATCAAAAAAGCCATGCCTCTGCTACATTGAATGCATCAACTGTTCATATCCAGTTTACCCATTTTTTTGCTTGCCCATCCAATCTCAGATTTACCATCATTATACTTCTTTGTTGTTCATTTTATTTGCTTTTTGCAGCCTTAGTATCAGATTTGATTCCACTGGAGCAATTTATAATGTAAGAAATGTCGTTGGTATCATATTTGTATTTGACTATGGATTGAGCTTTGCAATTCTCACTGCCACCATTTCTCACATCTTCATCTTCCACAGTAAATGTGTTCCCTTAAATTCCACATTCTTTGATTATATATTATTCGTGTAGTTTTTATAATTAACCATCTAACTATATATATTTTGGACAGTAAGTTTTTTCTTGAGGTTTTGCATCTCAGTACCAGGTGGTGTTCAAGATACATTTCACATGGAGCATGATAGTGAGGTACATTGTTTCTTTTGCTCCCTTTCTTCCACAATGTTATATATTTGTAATTATTCATACTGACCTTTAGTTGATTCTTATTAACGGGTCATATTTCATACCCTAAATTTTGACCCTAAGATATGCACATCATCATAAGATATCTATTGACCAAAAGATTGTGCCAGACTGGTTTGAACAGTATCCTTGCAATGGATCAGGATTCATGAGTCCTTCAGAGAATTCAGGCAAAAGACCAATCATTAATACATAAGATTTTCAACACTTAGAAAAAATATGCCTAAGTAAGTGTAAAATCAACAAAACATCAAAACTTGGAGGGATTTTTCACCAAGTTCTAAGCTGTTTCAGATCATTTTCAAAACACCAATGTTGTTGCAAATGTTTCCAACAATTCAAATAACCAATTGGCATGAAAACCTCTTGCTTGTACATGAAGAAATCATGGATCAAAGTGAGCATCTCAAGCTGTTTTGCAAAAACAAATTTTGCACAAACTTGTGAAATCTGATTTTTTGAATCAAAGTAATGTCAAGTGGATTTAAGCATCTAAATAATGATTACAAGCTTAATAAAACCTACAAATTCATGATTGCACTATGGAATTCACCAAAATGGCATTCATATAATTCAACATTATGCATTTTTTATCCAAGGGTCATAAAGCTCCAAAATGGAATATTCTTGGATATCTTGTTCAACAAGCAATAGGTGGAAACAATCCAAGCATCAAACTTCTGAGGAATGTGAATTTTGTTGCTGCATACCTGAGCTATTTGAGAATTTCATCATTTCACATGTAAGAGATATTTTTCATAAACCATGACTACCATTGTGACCTCATCACTTCAAATCTTGGAGGCCAAGTTTGTTCAACATATTTTCCTATAAATAGAGACCTCATTCCATCATAAAAATTACATTAAAGCCTCTGATCAGTAAGCTTTCTCTTCTTTTTTTCTCAAAGACTCAAAACTAAATATTTTGAGCAATCACTTCTGGTATTTGAGTTTGAGCTAGCACAAGTTCAAACCAATTGCTCACACATGTCACATATGATGTTTATGAGGTGTGCAAACACTTAGATCACCTCTGGAACACTTCCAACCCAGAATCATTCATCAAAACCTCAAAAAGTCCTTGTTTCTACAACTTGAAGATCAAAAGTTGATCCAACCATTTAGAATCAAGTCCATGTGTTCAAACACACTCCATATGGTGAAAGGAAGCTGTCCAAATCATCACAACATCTATGTAACACCTCCAGCTCGAAATCACAACTCCAGCTGCAAGCTCAAGTTCAGGTAAGCCTCAGACTAGGTCAAATCATAATCCATGCATATTTCCTCGCACTATCTTTTTGCCATATATGTGTAATCATATTCTAAGTAATTCCCCTCAATCAATTTCACAAAATCATCATCATGTAGAATTTCATGAGGCTCAGATCAAATTAGGGTTCTTCAGTGTTCATCATTGATTTTTCACTCCACACACAAAATAAATGAAATTAATTGGTATCATTGGGTTCGTGGGATCAAAACGAGTGATTTTGATGTTTATTTCATCTCAAATGGATGCATATTCCATGAGATACGATGGATTTTGCAAATTCTAGGAAAATTGATTCGCACGTGTTCTTGCCCAACGTGTTCTTGGCGCCTTTTTCAAATTTTTTAATTTTTGAATTTTATTCATTTTGTTTAATTGATTCAAAAATTAATAACTTTATGATTCTTTTGAGTTTTTAAATTAGTCTTTTTCATTAATTCTCAAAAATGTTTAAATATTTTATTTCATAAAAAAATCTCAAAAAAAATATATTTTTTAATATATTTATTATTTTCATGAATAATTAATTTTATTTGTTTCTAAACATTTTAAAATTCATTTCTTTCACTTGATTTTTCAAACATAAATGATATTCAAGTTATCTCATGGATAAAACATAATTTTTCAAACATTGATCCAATGTTTCAACTTGTTTTTCATTAATATTTGAATTTTTTCACACTCATGGGCCTCTATTAGAGTGTTAGACCCATCACTTTTTGAAAAATGAACCCAAATTTCATCTGATCCATTTTCAAAAACTCAGCGTGATCGCCTTTTTTCACCGTATTAAGTTTTCATCTGTGAATCTTTCATTGTGAAAATCTTTACACATAACCATTTTTTTCTAAAATGAATTGTCAAAATGTGTCATGATGAATCCTTTGTGTTTAGGACTCATTCTTTCTGTTTTAAACTTTCTCTGGTCTGTTTTAAAACTCTGTTAGGCTTTCGTATAAGTCTTGAACCCACCAAATGTTTCTTAAACAGTTTTCAATCTCTTATACAAAGATTATGGGCCTACTTGCTTACAAGTCCCATCTCCTTTTCTTTTTTTCATCTTTATGACTAAAGATCTAATACATCAGCAACTAAACTGAACTTCACTCCGGTGAACTGCTTTCTAGGCTGTAGGCAGCTTTTCAGCACCCAAGTCCTACTTAGTGTATGAAATCATCAGATAATTAATCAACAACAAAAATTCCATAGGCATCCTTATGTTTAAGCCCTATTATTGGCTTCTAAGCCATCTTTTCTCTTTTTAACTTCTCGTTGTTTTCTTAAACTGTTGTTGCTTGCTTAGAATAGAAATGTTTGCCAAAATTATCTTTCTTCACCTCATACTAAAGCAAAGATAATAATAAAGTTCTTAATGACAAAGAGAATACAATGTAAAACACATTTGTAATCTTTCCCCCTCGGGATTTTGGGCCTCTACTTCCCAGTGTAACTCCCAACTTCATTCTTAATAAAAACAACTTAAGAATATTCAAACCATAGCCAAGACATATTAAAAGCAGTTAAACACACTCACTGACACCTTTTATTTGTTTTCATGAATTTCATATATATATATATATATATATATATATATATATATATATATTTCTAGAATCTCTAAGTAGTAGGTTATATATATATATATATATATATATATATATATATATATATATATATATATATATATATATATATATATATATATTCTAGAATCTCTAAGTAGTAGGTTATTTTCATCCAACAGATACACCCTTTCAAAACACTTGAGATTTTGTTTTCCTTACAACTTACTAGGGGTTTGCAAAGATAAGAAGTTTATCGGTGAAGTGCTTCTTTTTAAACAATCCCCAACCTCCTCTTGGGCCTCATACAGGTAACCTAGCCTCATTTTGGGCTTAAACACAAGAACCCTCTCAAGCTTCCTAAAAGCATGGGAACAGATCTTAGAATAAAAAACATACAGTAGTCTCCCTCTCCATGATGGATGAACAAGCTAGCCTCCTCTTGGGCTTTGTATAATTTAATCATTCTCAGACAAAGGAATGTCTTATGACCTTCAAAAACATTTATCAAACCAACAGACAAAACACTCTTATTACAGAGTCATTCTTCAATAAATTTCCAGCCTCTCATCTTTGACTTCATATAAGAAACAAACAATCAAGAGTCAGTCTCTCACAAATAAGCTTCACACTTGGGCTTCCAAATCATGACACAAATAAAACTTTTCCTTAAAGTCGGTTTTCATCCTTTAGCTTCAACCTTGGGCTTCAATCAAGGCACAGATAAATCAAAATCTTCCCTCTTTAGAGATGACAAATTCTCTCTAATTAGCATCTTTTTGCTTCAACCTTGGGCTTCAATCAAGGCACATATAGTCAAACACTTTACAATCACTCAAAATCAATCATAGTCTTGGACTTTAACTAAGCTAATTATTTCATTACAGTCATAGTCTTGGACTTTAACTAAGCTAAACAACATCAATACAGTTATAGTCTTGGACATTAACTAAGCTCGTTCCCAACAGTCATAGTCTTGGACTTTAACTAAGCTAATTTCCCACAATACAGTCTTAATGTTGGACTTTAACTAAGATACACATCCAGTCTTTCTTGAGTTATGCAAATCAAGATAACCCATCCAGCTTTCCTGAGCTATGCAATTCAGGTCAACCATTCAGTCCTCCTTGAGCTATGCAATTCAGGGTACCCATTCAGCCTTTCTTGAGCTATGCAAATCAAGATACCATTTAGCTTATGCCTTAATCGAGACATAAATCAAACATTTGAGCATCAACATCATGTGTTTTAACCAGGATATAAATCAACCCTTTCCTCTCTGCTCTATCCTTTTAGGAGGAACTACGATGCTCTGATCCCTCAATTCTCTTTTTGGGGTACGTAGGCAAAAGGCCGTAAGATCTTTGCGAGCACACCAAACAAAAACAACAATTAGGTTTCTAAACCTAAGAAAAACATCAGAAAATTATGATAATACAGAAACATAAAAACATCAACATCACCCTATCAATCAACACTTATCTCATACCCAGACCCATATCAGAGAAACCCCCCATCAATATCAAAAAGAACAAATTTTGTACTAAACCAAAGGTGAAATAAGCTAAAGAAATAACTCAAAACCATGTGGGCATCTGTTTAATAATAGTATGCAAAGTAGGGTGTGTTTAAGATAATTTTTTCCTTTCCATAACCAGCTTCACAAGAAAAAAATAAGAAATCAAAAAGTAGCAAAAATTTGATAGTGATTAAAGACCACAAAAATCGAACTACACATATCCTTGGTTTCGGCTTCCTGGAATTTGGTTCCTTTGTATCACGGGAACACACTCCACGGTAAGTTTCTGATAATGATTTCTTATTTTATGCTTGCAATGCTAAGACACTAGTATGCATAGGAGTGTAATAGGAATCATATTGAAAAAGACTAACGGATAAGAAACAATATGATTTTTTTTAATATCACTCTCTTCCCTGAATATGAATCAAGACGATTGCAAAATCACAAGGGGGATAGAAGAACACAGGTTATAGACAACTTTTATTCCATTTTATACTGTTAACTCAATTTGTTAATTTACTAGTTTTCGTCATTCGTCTATCTGTAGTTTAAAAAAATCGAAGTTGAATGTTTGATATTAGTTTTTACAATAATAATTATTCTCTCCTCTCATAACGAGTGACTCAGATGACTTTTCCACAAAGATTAAGAAAAAATAATAAACAAATGAAAGAATGATATTTTTACTAAAACATATTTATCATGTATTGAGAATGATGAAAATAATATTTAATAGAAGGTAAAATTAAAAAAGATGTATTGAAAAATGAAATAAATCATTTATTTTGGGACCTTATTTTATTCAAAATGAATCCTTTATGGGATGAGATAAATATATTAGTTATACGAATTATGTTAGGTTCGGCTAGAAAAACTTACGTAATATTTGAAAATCTATAACCCTAACAAAATAATATTGAATTTTATTGAATTTGATAGATTTTTGCTCAACCTGAAGAAAAAAATGTCAAATCCGTCAAATCTAAACACTATAGTTTGGTTTTAATTACAATTTAATTTAGATTAACTCGAATTAATAAACACCACTGTCCATAACACTTGGCTTAGGGTTTGTTTCATTTGATTTTGTAAAACTATTTTTTATAGTTTTTAAAATTTGAAAACCATAAAGATTATTTTGATAGACAATTTTACAAAATTATTTTTGAAAACAATATTTAAGAGTTTTAAAAACTAAAATAAATTTTGAATTTTTGGATTTGGATTTTTAGTTTTGAAAATTAGAAAAAAGAGGTAAAATATTCAAATGGGTCTCTTAACTCTACATCAGGGTTCAATTTGGTCCCTTAACTCAAAAAAGTGACAAAATGGTCCCTTAAATTTTTAAATTGTGTCAAATTGATCATTTCTGTCAACCACCCCCAAACGGACGTTTACTTAGTCATATGTGGCAGCTGACATGGCATATGTTATATTCTTCGTTTATATTGTGTCTCTTCATAGAACCCATGTCAATCTTATGAAACCCAGCATATCAATCTTATGAAACCCAGCAGATAGAGGCCCAATACCAATCTTATGAGAAACAATACAATTAAAAAAACCTAATTCCAACATCAAACTCATGCCTCTGCTTCATACGTTATTTTCTTTTCTTTTCCTCAACAAAATCACTTCCCTTCTTCTTTCACGACGAAGCGGAAATTGCTCCATCATCTTTAACAACACAAACGCAATCCTTCCATCATCTTTAACAACAACAACAACAAAAACAACAACCTAATTCCATTCTGATGCCATAATCGTCCTTCCATTTTCCTCCCATCTCCGCCTTAACATCAACAAAATCAGATCTGGGTTTGGGGATGTGTTCTAGGTTGTTCATAAATCGTAAAATCAGATTTGGGTTTGGGGATAACGCCTCTCTAAATCGCAACCCACCACCACCATTATTCATAAACCGAGTTTCAAACGATTGAAGCATAAAACGATAGAGAGAGAAACAAGATTGAAATTGCAGTGGTGTTTGGGGATATGTTATAGGTTGTTCTTCACAAAATCGGATATGGGTTGTTGTTCTTCACAAAATTACTATTGTTCTGGGTTGTTGTTCTTCACAAATTGATGAAATTGTTGTTTTTTACAAAATCATATTTGGGGATATGTTTGAAGAAGAAGAACAAGATGAAGAACAAAAGCTATCATAATTATTTTTTATTTTTCTGAAATTTGTTTTTTTATATAAATATTATTAATTATGTGAGATATATTTTAATTTGGAATTTATAAAAACAAATATGAAATGGCATCTAATATGACATCTATATGGCACTTGACTCATCACATATCAGCACCACGTGTACAATTTGGTTGACTTTGACTAACAGTGCTAACGGCAGGGACTAACGTGGACCCTTTTAAAAACTTAAGGGACCATTTTGTCACTTTTTAGAGTTAATGGACCAAATTGGACCCTGGTGTAGAGTTAAGGGACCAATTTGGGTATTTTGCCAAAAAAGAAAAAAAAATTTACCTTGTGCTTCTACTTTTTCCCTAATACTCCTGCGTATAATTTTTTAGACGAAAATAAATAGTTTGTAATTCAAAAAATAAACTTTTTTCTCCTCATTTTGACCTGCTACGAACAAAAAAATATTGAAAAACTGATTTCGCTCTCGGAACACCCAGCATCAAGATTTCCGGTTAAGGATTTTGCACTCCGGAACTAACAAGGTTTGCAATATTTTTCGTTTACACACCGGAAGTAGTTATATTGCTACTTCTGATTTACTCAAATTACACACACCGGAAGTAGTTATATTGCTACTTCTGGTTAAGGGATTTTTGGGTTTACACACCGGATGTATCCTTTATGCTACTTCCGATTGTGTTTCTTAATTTTATTTTTTATTTTTTTATTTGTTTAATTTTATTTTTTAAATTCAATGTCTCGTATCAGAGGACGCGACAAATATATTCATAGGCGATTGCCTGATGAAAGGACAGTTCAGACGCATCTATACCAGCAAGAACTTAAGGTTGTTGATCATGTAGCGGCTCATGGTCCACCGCATCCACCATTTCCTGGAGGACCGTCTGATACGTCACTTTTTGTGAGGTGTCTGAATCACGTCGCTCGGTATTTGTGGTAAGGCGAAATAAGTCTATCTATAACCTTTCAACGTATCAATTTTAGTGCACATGGAAGCAAACTTATTGGATGGGTTCCATATGTTCCCACCTCAGATGGAGCAATGAATATTTGATTTTGGTTTTTGACTAGTTTATCGAGGATAGATACGAACCTTTTATATGCATTTTGCTGAGAGATGGCATCCTGAGACATCGTCGTTTCATATGTCGTTTGGCGAGATGACCATCACTCTGGACAATGTATCTTGCCTCATTCATATACCTATTAGAGGGGAGTTATGTAGCCCTGCAAAAGGGATTACTGACTCAGATGCTATTAATCTTGATATTCGTCTGATGGGTATTTCACTGGAGGATGCAGCTGAGGAGATTCGTGTATCCAAATTATCTTATTATAGACTTGAGTAGTTGAAGATACAGTTTGTCCGTCTGCAAGCTGAGGGCAAATTTGATTGTGCTGCTAGGGTGTATATTTTGTTGTTACTTGGCTGCACTATTTTTACCGATAAGATCTTTACTCTTGTAGAGGAAAAGTATTTACCGCTCTTCGGGGACTTGGACAAATGTGGCAGATATTGTTGGGGTGGTGTTGCACTTGTCACACTCTATAGATACCTCGGAGATGCTTCATTTTATTCATGCAAACAACTTGGTGAGAGTGTTGGATTCACGAGTATTTCCCAACTGTTGGGAATAGAGGATTTTCAAAGATGGATGGTGTTGGTAATCACTTCCAAGGGTGATGAATTGGTGTTATAAGCAATCTACAACGAAGGTTGACGAGATCAGAGTTGTGTTGGATGGATTGATACCCGGTGAAGTCATTTGACGCCCTTTTGAGGATCATAGGCAGCACATACCGTTTGTTGATATTAGTTTGTACAGGGGTGGTCAGCGTTGGTACGATACATTTGACCTTTATTTACCTGACAGATGCTTACGTCAGTTTGGATACCGGCAGTACGCACCATCACATTCACCTGACATTGATGCATTGGACATAGTTTGCGATTGGGTTGGTTATCATGTGAGTGTTAGGCAAGTGATTCAGCATGCGCATTTTGCAGATGTTCCGTATGATACAGTGGCAGAGTACCTGGCTAGGTACTAAACAGTATCGCATCCTCGTTTGATTCCACCATCCCAGGGAAAGGACAGAGAGGTTCCAGTTCCTGAGTTTGATGATGGACCATCAGATCTGACCAATGCGGTAAATGGAGACATTAGGATTATATTTAGTCGTCATAGGGAAGAACGTCAAACTAAGAGCACTTAAAGAAACAAGAACGATGTTATATCGATTTGCTATCACATAACCCATTTCTGGTAGTGTCATCCATTTATCATATGATTGGGAACCTAAAGATGATATCAACAAGGATTCTCTTACTTTTGATAAGCGATCTCCAAATAACTTCGCATAAAGACTATTTCTAGGACCTCTGATTTCATTATCCAAATCACGACGAACCATCGACCATCTGTCTTCACTATATCCATGCATTGATGCAATGGCTCTAAACCCACAATTTCCATCTTCCTTAACATCAACAATGTCGACAATAAAATGTATGATATGTGTAGGAAATTATACAATGTACATTTTCTTTGACGTCTGGGATAACTGTGAACATGGCCTCCTTGAACAAGTAAACAACAATTCTCTTAAAAGGCACATTTTCTTTGACGTCTGGGATAACTGTGAACATGGCCTCCTCTTTGAACAAGTAAAGAACAATTCTCTTAAAAGGCCATGTTCACAGTTATCCCAAACGTCAAAGAAAAGATACATTGTACAATTTCCTACCCATATCAGATCTTTTATTGGCGACATTGTTGATGTTAAGGATGATGGAATTTAGAGGCATTGCATCAATGCATGGGTATAGTGAAGATGGTTGGTCAATGGTTCGTTGTTATATGGATAATGAAATCAGAGGTCCTATAAATAGTCTTTATGCGATGTTATGTGGAGATCGCTTATCAAAAGTAAGAGAATCATTGTTTATATCATCTTTAGGTTCTCAATCATATGATAAATGGATGACACTACTAGAAATGAGTTATATGATAGCAAATCGGTATAACATCGTTCTTGTCTCATTAAGTGCTCTTAGTTTGACGTTCTTCCCTATGACGACTAAACATAATCTTAATGTCTCCATTTACTGCATTGGTTTTGTAACCTCAGATCTGACGGTCCATCATCAAACTCGGGAACTGGAACCTCTATGTCCTCTCCCCTGGGGTGGTGGAATCAAATGGGGATGAGATATTGTGTAGTACCAAGCCAATGGTACGTACTTCCGGTATCCAAACTAACGTATGCATCTGTCAGGTAAATAAATGATAGATGATATATGTATCGTACGAACACAGACCACCCATGTACAAATTGATACCATCAAACGGTTTGTGCTGCCTATGATCCTCAAAAGGGCGTCAGATGACATCACCGGGTGTCAATCCATCCAACACAACTCTGATATCGTCAACCTTCGTCGTAGATTGCTTGTAGCATCACTTCATCGCCCTCGGAAGTGGACTACCAACACCAATCATATATTCCCAACAGTTGGGAAATACTCGTGAATCGAACATTGTCAACAAAATATGAAAATTATCAATTAAAAGTATTATAAATTACATAATACAATTGTAAAGTAAATTAAAATAAAATATTTGTATCGGTAGAAGAGATGCATATCCACCAAGTTGTTTGCATGAATAAAATGAAGGTATATATATATAAGGTGTGACAAGTGCAGCAGCACCCCAACAGTATCTGTCACATCTGTCCAAGTCCTCAAAAAACGGTAAATACTTTGCCAGATTAAAGGTCTTATCTATAAGAATATTGCAACCAAGTAACAACAACATATACACCCTAGCAGCACAATCAAATCTACCATCAGCTCGCAGACGAACAAATTGTATCTACCCTCAGCTAGCAGACGGACAAACTGTATCTTCAACCACTCAAGTCTATAATAAAGGAACACGGATCTCCACAGCTGCATCCTTCAGTGAAATAGCCATCAGACGAATAACAAGACTAATAGGTATATGAAGGAGGCAAGATACATCGTCCTGAGTGATGGTCATCTCGCCAAATGACATATGAAACGATGATGACTCGGGAAATGACATATGAAACGATGATGACTCGGGATGTAATTTCTTAGCAAATGCAGATAAAAGATTTGTATCTATCCTTGATAAACTTGTTACGTCTCTCCTGAAAATCATACATGTTATGTCATTATACACTAAAAATTTTAAAATTGCATGTATTCATCATTGAAATGTTATAGATTGACTTACTTCGCCTTCCCACAGATGTCGAGCGACGTGATTCTGATACCTCACCAAAGTGAGTGAAGTGAGGTATAAGACCACCAAAGTGAGTGAAGTGAGGTATAAGACGGTTTGATCAGCAACCTAAAGTGTCTGAAGTTCCTGCTGGTATAAATGCGTCAGAATTATCCTTCCATCAGGAAATCGCCGATGAATATATCTGTCACATCCTCTAATACGAGACACTGGAGAAAAAAAACCAAAAAAAAAATTAAAAATAAACAAAAAATTATGAAACACAACCGGAAATAACATAAAGGCTACATCCGGTGTGTAAACTCAAAAATCCCTTAACCTGAAGTAGCAATATAGCTACTTCCGATGTGTAATTTGAGTAAATCGGAAGTAGCAAATATTGCAAATTAGATGTAGCTTATTTATTAGTTTCGAAGTGCAAAATCCTTAACTCGAAGTCTTGATGCTGGATGTTCCAGGAGCGAAATCAATTTTCCAAAAAATTTCCTTTGTTCATAGCGTGTAAAAATGAGAAGAAAAAGTTTATTTTTTGAATTACAAACTATTTATATGAGAACATTTTCGTCCAAAAAAATAGAGATACAAGATAAAATTTTCAAAGACAATACAAGAAAAATTATACATTCTTTAATAATAACAAATTTATAATATTTTACACAGTTTTAAAAAATAAGAATATCAAACATATTTTATTTTATTTTTCTTCTACATAACTGTTTCTAAAAATTGATTTACAAAATAATTTTTAAAAATCAAAAACTAAAACATTCAAATTGTCCTTTAATATACGATTGAATATCACAATATTTATTTGTTTTTTATAAAATCTAATTGATTATTGAAAATAATTGATATGCCCCAACACTATAAAAAATTTAACACTATCAATTCATCAACATCGTCCATTTTCATTACTTTATAAAATTTTAAAATAAAAATAAAACTTTTTTCAACATCCAACAACGGCTATGATTCAATGACATTGTAAAATTTATTCACACTCTCAGTGCATTTCAATTAAATCCTTGATTAACATTAGATTTTTCAATCGTAAAAAAATTCTTATAAAATCCTTTAAAATTTCAATTTGATAGAACCTAAGATGTTTTTAATCATTTTTAGAATTTAAAAATAATTACTTTTAAAATACTAAGAATAAATATTAATGACTCATCATCATCTTGAAGATTTTTCAAACAGATTTTAGTTTAAGGATTAAAACCAAAAGGATTTTAACATTCAGGAATTATTTAAAAAAAAATACATCAACAAAAATAAAATAAAAAACACTTGAGGACCTCTCCAAATGCACTTGAAGTTTACATTGACTATATCAATAACCACAAAGATCAATAACCACAAAGATAATTTTAGTTAATAATTTTATACCTTGAATCCCAAAGATGACCAAACTAGCCGCCACAATCAATCCTCCAAAGTGAGTAAATAAGGCCATATTCATTGTTGACTTAAAATTACATCTTATCTGCTCATTTTATATACAAGCTGGCTCATAAGAGCTCAACCCCTACAACATAAATCCTTCACTTAACACTAAGAAGTGCCTCTAATAGTTGTATGGTTCTATAACCGCAAAAACCTCACTCATTCCTCCACATGCAAGTAATAACAGATGAAAGAAAACTCAGCTATTTTTATTGATTTGACTCATTCAAACTAAGCAATTCACTTTAAATGGTAAAGTAAGCAATCTCAACTTACGGATGATATTCCAAAACATTCATGATCTGCTATGCATGTGCAGAATATTATATATCAGTCGAGATTACTTACTTTATATTCAAAATCAACAAATTGCTCACCTTAGAGAAGTTCGAGTATGTCAAACCTCAGTATCGTATCTCACATGTCTTGAGGAGAATCTACTATCTCTTGTTTGTTCAGAACTTCAGGAGGCCCTCTTGCAATTGGCATTCCCATACTACGTTTAGTATCTGGTTTTGCATAATCAACGAAGACAACACGTCCATTTAGTGCCTGCAAAGAGATCTCACACTCTCAGTTCTCACTTCTAAGTTCTAACCCTAAAGTTATTATCACAATAGCAAATTTGATGATTACCTTTTCATTCATCTCAGCTATGGCATTCTCAGCTTCATCTTGTGAAGCAAAAGTAACAAAACCATACCCTTTGGATTTCTCGGACACCCTATCAGTTACAACTTTAGCTGAAAAAAATAACATTGTCAAAGGCTAAAAAATGGGCATATGTTTGGTTTGGTTGTGCGGTGAAAAAATTGATTCTGAGTGAACTGGTTCAATAAAATTGATTCGGTCTAAAAATGAATTGAAAGTAAAGCAATTTATGTTTGAAAATTATAACAAAAGTGAGTTGAACAATAAATTTCAGTGTACAAATGATGTTTAGACTCAAAAGCTATAAGTTTCAAGTAAAATCAATTCTACTTGAAGACAACCAAACACATTAAAATCAATTTTACACATCCAGAATCAATTCTATGTACTCCTGCCGTGAAACCAAATACACACATAAAGTGATTTATGTGATTTATGTTTGGATAACTTTAGGAATCAATTCTATGTACTCCTGCCGTGAAACCAAATACACATGTAAAGTGATTTGTAAATTTTAAATGTAAAAATCACATTTAAATTCAAAAACTACAAATTATAGTTTCAAGTAAAATCAATTCTAGAGACAGAATCAATTCTACTTTTAAAAAACCAAGCAACACAAAATCGTTCCAAAAGCAATTCTCAAAGCTTAACCAAACCTACGCAACATAATGTTAGTGCATTATACTAATCACATTGATTTAAAAGCTACCTTCTATAACTTGTCCATAATTTGAGAATGCTTCTGATAAAGTTTTCTCTGTTGTATGAAAAGAGAGTCCTACAAAATCAATAATCCATTTTCAAACGTCAATATTAACAAATGGATTCATTTCATGCATTCAAAACAAGTATAAAACAAACACAACAACCCCTGGAACCGTTTTGATAGTAGGTGAAAACACAAAACCCTAGGGCTAAGTTCAATTTTGAAAAGAGAAAACAGAGTAATGAAACTTGTGTTTGAATAATCGTAAAATTGCAATTAAGAAAGAAACTGAAGGATGTTAATATGTATACCTCCAATGAAAAGCTTGAACGAAATTGCTCTGCGGAAATTGAGAAGAAAGGGAGATACGGAATTGTTGTAGCCGACAACTCTTCTGATGGCTGCCATTGAATGCGAGTGTCCAGCAGAGGCGGAGAAGGGAACACGCCGAATTAGGGCGCTCATAATTCGATAAAGGGCTATAGTATACTACAAAAGCCCGATTGTTATGTGTGCTGGGCCTGCCTCTACCCGAAATAATATAGAATTTTTAAAAATTCAAAATTTTAAGTAATATAAATGATTTAATTCAAATTTATTTATTTTTTAATTTTTTTGTTTGGATGGACTATTAAAATGATTTATTGTTAAATTTTTTTGGTCATTTTCATAAATTTTAAAATATTTGGGTCAAATTTAAAATATAAAAAATAAAAACTAATTTTAAAATTTTAAAATTTTGAAGGGATTAATTTGTAAAATTTAAAAGATATAAGAGATTTATTTGCAGTTTATTAAAAAATTTAAGGGATGAATTTAAATTTTTTATAAAATATGAGAATAAAATTGCAAAATATGAAAAAATAATAAAAAATAATTTAACATTTGCATTATATAGATGTTATCTTCAAATTTCGACGCTAGCATAATTGGGTTATTTGGCTTAGAGATTTTCTTGTTATAAGCTAAAATGAGGTCTTTTCGACCTTACTCATTGAAAGGATGAAAGTTGAAGGAATCTCCCACCTACAAATTATGTACTTAGAGAAATTTTAAGTTTGGAATATTTTCTAAGTGTTAGTGGGATTCGACCAACGCATGATTCGACGCAAAGTGGCAGTTACCCAAATGATGCACGTTCAAAACTTGAAGGGAAAATCTGTAATTTTCAATTCAAAGACAGGGGACAAGTGGCACAAGACGAAGCTTTTTCAGCATGTAGTGGGATAAGTGTCATCATCTTTGAGTAGAAACGTTGAAAACGGTTATCTTGTATTTTCTATAAATAACTTAGTCTAGTGTTAGAATAAGTGTGCGTGAAAATCATAATGTACTGAGTAACTCCGTATAACACTCAAAGTATCCGCGTGTAGAGAAAAGAGTGTTGTCAGAATGTACGTGATGTAACACCACCATCTTATTTTCTGAAGTCTTTTATGTTAAAGCATCAATTTATCTTCAATATCATTTACTATTCAAGTTATTCATCTTTAAAGTCATTTAACTTCCAAAGCCTTTTATGTTAAAGCACTTATCTTTCAAGTCAGTTACTTTTCAAGCAATTTACTGCATCTCATTTGCAATTCCTGCTCTTTAACATTCTTGTCTTACGCTTATCTTTTTTTTACGTGTCCAGCCATTTAAACTTCATTGCCTTGCATTTACTTTTTCAATTATCTTTTCATTTACTTGGAAAGTCTTTTAAACATTTCTTGCACTTAATACTTACTTTTATATTGTTTTTCTTTACTTTAATTTCTTACTTTTACCTTCTGAATCTTGTCGAAAGATTCATGACCTTTTTCCCAAAAAAAAACATTACAAGTAACCAACAACTAGCACATGTCTTAGGATCAATTTGGTCGATCCTGCAAGTAATTGAGAGTATTTTGATATCTTTAGAGGACCAGCGGTTGTTTACAAATTTTGGAGTAAACAATAAAGTGAATGAGTAATTTCAAATTCTTCACTTTTTGATGTCATTTGAAATTCATTAAATTTAACTTGCATAAAATACTTCACAAATTTACATCATTTTAACAATTCTCTTTATTTTTTTATCCAAACAATGGATTTTAGCCAAGTCATTTTAAATTCCCTTAAAAATTTATTTTCCCTCATTAAAATATTTCATCCAAACACACTCTTAGATTGTGTTTGGATGAAGTAATTGGAAATTTTTAAGGAATTCAAAATTCCAAGTAATTCAAATGATTCAATTGAAATTCATTTATTTTCAAATTCTTTTGCTTGGATGAAGTAATTAAAAAAATTTAAGAAATTCAAAATTCTAAGTAATTCAAATGATTCAATTGAAATATATTTATTGTGAAATTCTTTTGTTTAGATTAAGTATTAAAATGAGTCATTGTTAAATTTTTAAGGTCATTTTTATAAATTTCTATTTTTTTTACCAAATATGAAAAATATGAATAATTTGCAAATTTTAAAAATTTGAAGAGATTAATTTGTAAATTTTGAAAGTTATAATGAATTTATTTACAATTTTTTTGAAAATTTAAGAGATGAATTTGAAATTTTTATAAAATATAAGGACCAAATTCCAAAATTTGAAAAATTAATTAAAAAAAATTTAACATTTGTATTATATAGCTAGAGCAAATGAGTAATTTTAAATTCTTCACTTTTTGGTGTCATTTGAAATTCCTTAAATTTAATTTGGATAAAATACTTTTAGAATTTACATTATTTTCATAATTATCTATATTTTTTATCCAAACAATGGATTTTAGTCAAATAATTTTAAATATATTCAAAAAAAATTAGTTTTCCTCATTAAAATACTTCATCCAAACACACTCTAATAGGATTTTATGTTCGATTAATAGAGGAATTCAAGAGGGTTTTGTGTTGATTTAAATCAGTTAAAAAGTTACAAACATAACAGTTTAACCCTACATATCTCATTAGATTATAAATAACATGAGCAATATAAACAACACTTATATGGGTTCAACAAACAACAACAGTTATAACAAAAAAAATTAAATATGTCATGTTTAGGTGTCTTTGTTCGAAAAATCTTAAAATGCAAACTGAAATACAAATCATAGAAGTGTTGAAAGTGCTGTTAATTTCAAGTATTTTTCATTCTGCAACAGCAGTAACCGGTTACCCTATGGTGAGTAACCGGTTACCACTGCCAAAAACAGAAAAATACCTGTTTCTAACAGCATGCCACTTTAGTTGTATTTTTGTTATTTTGTTCTCTCAAGTGTATCAATTGTATCCAATATAAAAACTTCAGTGTAATCCCAATTAGAGGTTAATGCCAAAATTTATGATTCATCCCACTTACTCTCTCTTCTCTAATTCTCTTTCTCTCTCAATTTCATCTTCTTCCCCAAATTGATTTTTTCCACCATTTTTTACACCTTCAATTTCAAATTCTGTTTTGTTGTTTATGTTTGTTCTAACATTTGGCATCAAGAGCTTCGGTTATTGATCCGATTCCGCTGCAACAATGGCTACCATTTCCAATGATCGAATTCCCACAAATCTTCCAATTCTTGATTCGAAAAATTACGACAAATGGGCGAAGCAAATGAAGGTTCTATTCGTTTATCAAGAAGTGCTTGAGATTGTCATCAATGGAGTCACGCCATTGGGGGAACAAGCTACCGATACGATTAGGGCTACACACAAAGAAGAAAAGAAGAGGGATTACAAAGCCCTATTCTTGATTCACTCTTGTGTGGATAACGACAACTTCGAGAAGGTTGGTGATTGTGAATCCGCGAAGCAAGCGTGGGAAATATTGGAGAAAGCTTATGCCGGTGCCGCGAAAGCGAAGGTGGTAAGGTTACAAACTTACAAGCGTCAATTTGAGCTAACGAAGATGGAAGACAAAGAAACGATCAACGACTACATTACGCGCATTACTCGGTTAGTCAATCAAATCAAGTCTTGCGGCGAAACGATCGTAGAGCAGAATGTTGTATCGAAAGTGTTGCGTTCGTTAACATCGCGGTTCGATAACATTGTGGTTGCTATTGAAGAATCAAAGGATCTAACGACTATGAGCAAGGATGAGTTGCAAAGTTCGTTGGAGGCGCATGAGCAAAGGATGGATGAGAGATGTGTCGAAGCGAAAGCGGAGATCGCTTTACAAGCACGTTTGAATGAGAAGAGCAAGAGGTCGAAAGGAAAATTTGTAGCTAGAGGTAAGCCAAATTTTCAGAATTTTGGTGCAAACAATTCTCAAAATTCGAAGGGTTCGATGTATGAAAAGGGTGAGAGCAGCTCCAAGGAGAGTGATCGTAGTAGCGGTTTCAAAAAGGATTGGAGTAAGGTTCAATGCTTTAGGTGCAAAAAGCTTGGACATGTTCAATCGAAATGTTATGCAAAATTGAACAAGACTCGCGATGATGAAGCCAAGGTTGCTAGAGAAGAGGTGGAGGATGAAGACACCGTTCTAGTGATGATCACGGAGGAGAAAAGTGGCATTGTGGATGTTCCGGACAGCAGCTACTGTCATGACAGTTCGCGGGACAGCAGCTGTACCGTTTCGGAAAGTGGTAAAAAAATGTGCTCGGATCGAGATGCATTGGTTACCGTACGTGATGGAGTTCAAGGTAAAGATGAATGGTACTTGGATTCCGGTTGTTCAACACATATGACGGGTCGTAAGGATTGGTTTGTGCAAATCAATCAAGCGACAAAGAGCAAAGTCAAGTTTGCCGACGACACTACTTTAAGCGCGGAAGGGGTTGGAGACGTTTTGATCGGAAGGAAGAGTGGAGGCTTTTCAAGGATCAAAGATGTCTTGTACATACCGGGAATTAGGTGCAATCTTTTAAGTATTGGCCAATTGCTTGAAAGAGGGTACTTAATTCGGATGGAAAACAAGATGATGCGTGTTTTAGATTCAAAAGGTGTGTTGATTCTAAAAGCGCCGATGGCTGCCAATAGAACCTTTAAAGTTGAGTTAAGGGTTATGGAGCATCGTTGTTTGGCTACCGCGGCAAGTAGAGATGAGTGGCTATGGCATTACCGTCTTGGTCACCTTAATTTTAGGGATCTTAAGATGTTGCAACAAAGTGGTATGGTAACGGGGCTGCCACTTATTAGTATTCCGACAGAATTGTGTGAAGAATGTGTGACATCCAAGCAACACAAGAATGTGTTTAGCAAGGATGCGGGTCGGAGAGCTAAAGACCTACTTGAGGTGGTGTATTCCGACGTTTGTGGACCGATGCAAGTAGAGACTTATGGCGGCAATCGATACTTTGTTACGTTCATTGACGATTTTAGTAGGAAACTTTGGACTTATCTTATCAAGAGAAAGGATGAGGTGTTTGGTGTGTTCAAGAGTTTCAAATCCTTGGTGGAGCGTCAAAGCGGCCGGAAGCTCAAAGTTCTCAAAACGGATGGTGGAGGTGAATATACCTCTAGCGAGTTTGGGAATTTCTGTGATCTTGAGGGTATTGTGCGTGAGGTGGTGCCTCCATATACGCCTCAACAAAACGGGGCTGCCGAGAGGAAAAATCGTACAATAATGAACATGGTGCGTAGCATGCTTTGTGGGAAGAAGTTACCTAAGGAATTGTGGGGTGAGGCCGTATCTACGGCTACCTACTTGTTGAATAGGTGTCCTACTAAGAAGCTGCAGAATATCACACCCGAAGAGGCTTGGAGTGGTTTCAAACCTAGTGTGGATCATTTGCGCGTTTTTGGATCGATTGCGTATCGTCACATACCGGATCAACTTAGAAAGAAGTTGGACGATAAAGGTGAAAGGTTGATACTTGTTGGATATCATTCTACTGGGGGATACAAGCTGTTTGATGAGAAGAATCGGAAGATCGTGATAAGCCGGGACGTGCTGTTTGATGAAGTGAAAAATTCTGCAGCAACAGCAGTAACCGGTTACCAACCGGTGAGTAACCGGTTACTGCAGAAAAATCAGCAACATCAGTTTTTTGAATTGTCTGATCCGGAGGCGTCCGATTCCGCTGTACCTGCACCTACAGCAGCTGAAAACAATGTTGTTCATGAAGGTAGACCTGTGAGGCAAAGAGCTATGCCTCAAAGACTCCGAGACTATGAAAGGTTCCTAGATACCGAAGTGAATAACGATGGTGATTTTTTTCATTTCGCACTTATGGCCGAATCTGAACCGGTAAATGAGGAGGAAGCCTTAAGTGATCCTAAATGGATATGTGCAATGAAGGAGGAGCTGGAATCTATTGAGAAGAATGGTACTTGGGAGTTGGTCGATTTACCGCTTGGAAAGAAACCGATTGGTGTGCGTTGGGTCTATAAAGTCAAAGCAAATCCTAAGGGTGAAGTGATCAAGCATAAAGCTCGATTAGTGGCCAAAGGGTTCTTGCAACGTGAAGGCATAGACTATGAAGAGGTATTCGCACCGGTGGCTAGACTAGAGACTATTCGTTTGGTTGTTGGGATGGCACATAGCAACAATTGGGTGATCTACCAAATGGATGTGAAGTCGGCATTTTTGAATGGTCCTCTTGATGAGGAAGTTTATGTGGGGCAGCCACCCGGTTTCGTGATTAAAGATCAAGAGAGGAAGTATTACAAGCTACATAAGGCGTTGTATGGTTTGAAACAAGCTCCAAGAGCTTGGAACAAACGCATTGACGGCTTTCTTATTGACATCGGCTTCAAGCGATGTGTATCCGAACATGGTGTTTATGTGAGGTCGGATACGATTGATGGTGTTATCATACTTTGCTTGTATGTTGATGATCTCTTGATTACGGGCAGCAATGACAAGTGCATTTCAAGGTTCAAAGGAGAGCTCATGAGTGAGTTTGAAATGACGGATCTTGGTGTGATGAGTTACTTCCTTGGCATAGAGTTCCACAAGTCAAAAGCGGGGCTGCTTATGCATCAAAGGAGGTATGCACTTGATATCTTGAAAAAGTGTGAAATGGAGCATTGCAACGCTTCTAATACACCGTGTGAAGCAAGAGTGCAGCTGTCCAAAAATGAGGATGAGGATGATGTAGATCCAACACTTTACCGGAGTTTGATTGGATCGTTGAGGTACTTGTGCAATACGCGACCGGATTTGGCTTTTAGTGTCGGTATTGCTAGTAGATTCATGGAGAGACCTAAGGTATCACACTTGGCAGCGGTTAAGAGAATCCTTAGATACGTGAAAGGTACTCTTGGTTGCGGAATTCTATTTCCCGCATCGGATATGGGATGCAAATGTACTTTACTAGGCTACACCGATTCCAATTGGTGCGGAGATAAGGATGATCGAAAATCAACGGCGGGCTACATCTTTATGTTCGGTAAAACACCAATCTCTTGGTGCTCCAAGAAGGAACCGGTTGTAGCACTCTCTTCTTGTGAGGCGGAGTACATTGCGGCTTCGTTGAGTGCGTGCCAAGCTATGTGGCTTATGAATCTAATGAAGGAATTGGGATGTGGAGATGATGTTACTACATTGTTGGTGGATAATGTTTCCGCGATAAATCTTGCGAAGAATCCGATTGCACACGGAAGGAGCAAGCACATTGAGATGCGGTTTCATTACTTGAGAGAATTAGTTGGTGACGGAAAGCTTAGATTGAGCTATTGCCGAAGCGAAGACCAAGTTGCGGATTTGTTGACGAAGGGCGTGACACATGAGGTGTTCAAGAGACTGGTGAAGAGCTTGAACATGCTGGACTTGGATCAACTAAAGTGAGGTGGTGTGTTGAAAGTGCTGTTAATTTCAAGTATTTTTCATTCTGCAACAGCAGTAACCGGTTACCCTATGGTGAGTAACCGGTTACCACTGCCAAAAACAGAAAAATACCTGTTTCTAACAGCATGCCACTTTAGTTGTATTTTTGTTATTTTGTTCTCTCAAGTGTATCAATTGTATCCAATATAAAAACTTCAGTGTAATCCCAATTAGAGGTTAATGCCAAAATTTATGATTCATCCCACTTACTCTCTCTTCTCTAATTCTCTTTCTCTCTCAATTTCATCTTCTTCCCCAAATTGATTTTTTCCACCATTTTTTACACCTTCAATTTCAAATTCTGTTTTGTTGTTTATGTTTGTTCTAACAAGAAGAAATCATAGAAGTTAAAATCTGAGAATGATTGAAGCTTGAAATGCAAAGTGTAGTTTGAAGGAATGAGGAGCAGATCTCAACAGAGATCTTGTGTGTGTTGATGGTGAATGATGAGAAAGAGAGAGAGAGAGAGAGAGAGAGAGAGAGAGAGAGAGAGAGAATATTTGAGGTTTTTAACAGGAACATTTGTTAGCTACCAATTTGTGCATAAGTGTTAGTAAAAATATTGAAGTGAAAGGGCAAATTTGTAAGATCATACAATTGAGTTTTAATGGGTAGATAGTAGATGATACTTATCTAAAGCGATCAAATCACTATAAAGAATAAAATGAGTTAAAATGGTCATTGATAAGTCACGAGTGATTATTATATCAACAATTGATTCTTTCTTTTTTTATTGTTGAATCATTAACTAGGAATTAGATCCCTGTAGTTACCGTTTTACAATTTTCAATCGTTAGATCACAATAGAATAATTCAGATTTAATGAAGATTCGGTGAATTTTTACCCAGTTAATCATGTTTTGATCCAATATTTTCCAAACAAACCATGTTTTCATCATAAATATCATTATGTCAAACTTTCAAACAAACAAATTCACCTAAATAACCATGTTTTGATCCAATGTTTTTCGAACAAGCCATGTTTTCATCATAAATACCATTATGTCAAACTTTCAAACAAACAAAAAAAATTACATGTTAAAAATTGTAGTCACCTTTAAAATTTGTGAGGGGAAGCCAATAGGATTATAGTCCCTTTTAAATTTTATGAGAGACGCCGATAGGATTGCAATCCCTTTAAAATATGTGAGGAACGTCAATAGAATTGAAGTCTTCTTATAATAAAGATAACTTAATTTAAAGGAGATTGTAATCCTATTAACTTATTATAAGGAGACTCAATCTTATTGACGTCCCTTCATAAATTTTAAAGAGGATTGCAATCATATGGAAAGATGACTAATTTAGATAATATTGTATCAAAACATGGTTATTATGGTAAAAAAAGTTTATATTTAGTTTTTTAAAAGTAAAAATATTTACTTTTAATATATAGACGGTCATATAATCATGACTGAGTGAGTTCTTTGTCATTTCATCCGCATTATTACTATTTGAGTGAGTTCTTTGTCATTTCATCCGCGTTATTACTATTATTAATTACTGGCGTCCAAATCGGGCACTCACATGCCCATTTATCCGTTTTCTCTAATACTAACACGCATAAAATATAAAATGTATTATATTTTTATTTAACTATTTTATTTTAAATTATTTATAAAATAGTTAAAGAAAATGATATGAAAAATAATAAGTTGTCGTATAACCATCAATGTGGAAAAAGAAAGTTAAAATTTAAAATAAAAACTAAAAAGAATATACTTGAAAGAAAAAAAGCTATAACAAAATAAGATTTTACCTTTTTTTTTTAAGTAAAGATTCACTTAGTCAGATCCATAAAGTAAATACAATGTTTATTGTCACATTATTTTCTTCAAAATTAGTCTGTTACTACAATTTTACCATTGTACTGCTCGCAACTATGCCCAAAAATAACTATCAACAATACAATAAAGCATGCCAAACTAATATACAACTAAATGCAGTAGAAAAGTGAACTTAGTTATACATTAATATAAAAGAACTAAAATTATATTTAAGTTTGTCTTGTTTTAATAAATTTTACAATCTTTACAATCTACAAATGTATGTTAGAGATAGAAATCTGATTAAAGTGCAACACAATAATTAGTGTAATAAACCAAATAGAACCTCACTGCTAGGTATGGCAATATAACAGAGCGATCTTTAGCATTACACTCCACCTCAATGTATCAGAGATGATTATTCAAAATCTATCCTTACAAGCCATAACCAAAATATCTTACTAATTTGGAATAGATAATCTTCCCATGCAAACAACTGTAGGCCCGATGGGCGTGCAGGGTATCACAATTGCCTCACAATTGCAAACTGTAAATGTAATGAATGCACAACTTTCCCATGCAAACTGTTGGCATTCTCCAACTAATTCAAAGCAAAATAAGATGATAATCTTTATCACAACACAACCTATTCCATTATACGACTATCAAAATTTGTGTATTCACAATGTGGCCGATTCTACAATCCACGTCTCACAAGATTTGCGACAAGTGGATCCCAATAACTTAACTACTCAATAACAATGAAAATTTGATATACAGAGGCATGACAACCAATAGAACCTTCACGTTTGTGCAAAAGAGCACAAGTACCAAAGTTTTAGGAGAAAACTGAGAGTTACATATGGCTATTTCTATGCCATACTAGAGTTTGGAAGTGTAAGAATACATAAAAATGTTTTTACCATTAGATTTTTGTGTACACAAGGACAGTAATCAATTGATCAAATTAAAATTATTTAAGATTTTAACCTTTGTTTTCTTCCATTACTGTCCCCGTATACATACAGAAATTCAATGGCGAGGATAGTGTGCATATATAATTCTGAAAGTGTATTGCGGAAACGGCCAATACAGATACGCAAAGTTGTGGCCAAAGCACCAGACAGACAAAAGTCTAAACTAAAGTTACACAAAAGGATGCCATGGTTGAGTCAGATGTGTTGGAGAGTAACTACCATATACAGAACTAAGTTTATATGCTGTTTTCACCCAACCTTTGAAGTTCAATTACTCATGAATTATGAGTCTTCAATAACGTCTCAAACACCATGTCAATGAATTTATCCTCCTGACACAAGAAATTTTCATTAGTGGAGAAACTGTTTAGAAAGTTTATACACCAGACTAAAAGAAAATGTAAGCATCCCACAAAAAAAGCATATGTTCATCATTCCAACACCTATACATACATTCTATTTTGTAAAAAGATGGCAATTTTATTACTTCAATTCTCTTGTAAACTAGAGGTTCAATTTAAAAATGAAAATTATAAACATAATCAGTAATAATTATGAAACACTATAAAAATTGCATCCCAAAAATCTAATATCACACATGCACTAAAAATGGAGTTTTCAACCATCAAATTTGTAAAATTCTTACTTTGTGGTCTTGCCTCTTATTTCTCAATTGCAGGTCTCTCGATTTTGTTGCTATCTTACATGAAACAATCTTAATATCAATAGTTTGGATAACTACTATGAAGTGTAGTTTCTTTCTTAGAGTAAAAGTATATACTATTTTCAATGTATTTGGAAAGCCTGATGGGGGACTTATTTGCGAAGATAAAAATAAAAAATTGGCCACCTATGCTGTGCCCTAACTAAATTATATTATCCTTCCAACCAAAATTTTCTCTTTTAGCAATTGACAACCAGTGGGCAGCAGTTATAGCTTAAACTTATTCACCCAAAAAAGGTTATGGCTTAAACTGGACATTTGGCAGTGGGAATTGCTCCAATGTTAAATACCCATTGTTGGTCACAACACAAGCAGGTAGTAGTCTTTACTTCCCTTTTTTAACACCTCCCTTACCCCCAAAAAACGCAACAACTAAATCTTATCTCATTCCACTAACTGGGATTGGCGCTACATGGATCAAATAACGCCATAAAGTTTCATTACCCCCAAAAAATACAATCAAATTATCAATGCTCAAGCGACGGAGGGAACAACACTAAAATGGAAAAACATGAAGTACCTGAACCAGTGATATAAGTGCATCACGGACTTTATCCCTGCTGATAATCGGACTATTTGGCATGGAGATAGAAATAGGGGTAAGAGAAGGAGGATTAGGTGGTGGGAAGGGTTGAAGCAGTGGAGTGCCATATTGGTGCGGCAGATTCTGGGAATGATGAACAGCCGCACTAGGTGGCACAGGTGAAGAAACAGGTGGAATTAATGGTAATAAAGGGTTGGGTGCAAGAAAATTGGAAGGCTTAACAAGATTAGTAACCGGATTGCCACTGTTAATTGTTTCAAGAGAATGTACAGGAGGCAGAAAACCACCGGGAACAGTAGAATTGACACTTGCAGAATGGTAGGGCTGCTGAAAACTATCTACATTAGAAGCATAAGGTCCAGTAAACTTAGGTGCCTGCAACAATTGAAATCAAAGGTTTATAAAGCCAGAGACATCTATAATATGTAGCGCTAACACCTCTGAAAAAAGGCGTGTCCATGTCCGTGTCGGTATCAGACACTTGCACCGACACTTGTGATTAAGTTTAATTTATTCACTTTTTGCATATTTACCAGTGTCGCCGTGTCAGTGTCGGGGTCATATTTGGGGTGTCCGTGCTTCAAAGACTATAATCATAAAATCAAAAACCAAATTTAAAATTGGCATTGAAAAATTATCCAGCAAAAAGCCATAAAAAATTGATGTGTAGCTAATGACATACGTTGATGAAATTTGTCAATACAGAATCTCCAACAGCATCAGTTGCAGTAGCAGCAGCTGAAGATGACTCTACAGGGCTTTCAGTTATGACAGACACTGGGTCATGTTCCTGAAACTCACTACAGGGTATAAAAACATCAGGCATAACATGCAATAGTAATGACCAATGAACCCAACTTGGACAGGTACTTAAGTGGGGGTATCAAATATACAGATAGTTTGAAGTTTGAAGTTTATACAAGCACAATCAACTGTCAGGAATGATTGACCTTCTCATTGAATACTTTTATCAAACAAATTTGTTTTCGGGTTTGATATCACAAGTTTTATCACAAATAGAATAGCAAGAATAATGTTGTTTTGAATCATTAATATATAGGCAGCAGGAAACGCATCGGGATAAAATGTAACATTTAAGTTAAAGCACCCTGCATACTGTTCCGAGAGAGAGAAACAGAAACAACTTAAAAGTTTTCACAAACTTGGTAAAAATCCTTACCTTTTATTAGAAGGCATTGTTGTATCTGAAGGTGCCTTTGGGTATGCATTAAGAATCCTGTAAATTTAATTTTGCAAAAATATACATTTAAATTAGTAGCAAATAACCATCCTGCATTTTTTATTACACCGCAATGAAAAACTAACATACCTATTAAAGAGATTTGCAACTTCTTCAGATTCTTCTGCATTATAAAACCATATACCATTAACTTCTTGCGACGCATTCCGATATAACAAGTATGGATTCTTAAGTTCATACTCAAAATCCAATAGATTCTCCACTAGATTTTCTGCCATAACAAACATCACAGAAACTAGTCAAATCAAATAGGGAATAGATGACACGGATTCAGACATAACACAACCGACGCAGTTAAGAGCAGGGACACTTCTAGTAAATATATTCATCGTGGCAATAATAAATCTAGAAGAAATCAGCAGATAATAATATCAAAGACAAACTGTTTCATCTAATTATCTATCATGGAATTAATATTAATCAGTAGCTACATTCGGATATTATTAGTTCGGAATTAAGATCTGCGCAGCAATGGTAACAATAACAAGTTCATTAGGTTTCAATTTAACGCAATCAGCAAAACAATAAAACATGATCTTATACAAGTATAAAGGATCTTCATACCAAATCTGTAGAACAATAAAATTTCAACAAATCTGAACCTGTATTTCTGCGATTCATAACGATAAACTGAAACTGCGGTTGTGCATTCCTGAACAAAAATCAGAACAACCGATTCAAGATCCAACTGAATAACAATGCAAAAGATAAAAAGCAGCATAGAACTATATTACCTCTTGACGACAAATAGAGATCCTTCAACATCTTTGCGACTCCACTGATTGGTTTCGATGTTGAAATCATAGAACGAGACGTGCGCGGCGGTGAAGAGAATCTCGTCGATGAATGGATCCATTCGTTGGAGAACAGTGAGATTGAGCAACTTGGTGCTGCTCTGATCGAGATTCGGCGTCAATTTCTTCGTCTGAGACATTGATTGCAGTTCTAAACCCTCGCTGATACGAATTTGACCCGAGAAGAAGAAATAAGAAAAGAATCTTGACTTGGTTGTTACGAGAAGAAATCAAGAATTGAGGAGTCTCACTCACTACGAACCAATAACCTAACTTGATTCAACTGATGAATGAGTGAAAATCAAAGTTGAATCTACTTCGACCGAAAATGCCACCATTGACGTGTATGTATTTTTTCATTTTATATGACATTCTTATAAATTTTTTTTTATTTTTATTTCATTTTTTTATAAATTATTTTTTAAATTGTATAAAACTCTTGAGAATATCTTTTTATGGTGCCCGGGCAATTATCAATATTTTTGGTTGTGAAGGTCAAGGAGTCACTTTTGTGATTGAAAAGTCATGAAAGAGGAAATTAATTATTATCAAAGATCGTAATAGATGAGAAGTTTTCTCAATAACAGTGTAATTTTTAGAAGGAGGTGATACTCATTAAACTATTAGGGAAGAATGAGTACTATTATTTGATGAAGGATATGTTGAAGAAGATGTGGAAACTTATTAGGTGGTTTTGAGATCATGGATGTTGCCAATAGTTTTTTTATGGTCAAGTGTGAACTACTCACAGATAGGGAGAAATTGTGTCAGAAGATTCGTGGATGTTGTTTGACCATTATTTAGTAGAGGTTCGATGGATTCCAGATTTTGCATCTCCTTTTGCAAAGGTGGAGAAAGCTATGTTTTGGATTCGATTTCTAGGACTTAACTTATTGTATTATGATGAAAGTGTCTTTGGTTTGGCATATGTTGTGGGTACTTCTGTTAAGGTAGATTCTAACACCTTGAATGTATAGATGATAAGTTCTGCGAAAATTTGTATGCGAATTTTTGTGTAGTGTTGGACTGTCAAAAGGTTATTGGACAGAAGTAGTTAACATGGTGTGTTATCTTATCAACATGTCACCATGGGCTTCATTGGATGGAAAGGTTGTAGAGGAGGTATGGTTATGTAATCATATTAATTTGAAAACTTAAGGATTTTTTGGGTGTCCAGGTTATATGCATATATCCAGTGAGGATCTATCCAAACTTAATTCAAAGTAGTTGAAGAAGTGTGTATACATGGGTTATGCATAAGGTGTTATTAAAATATAAAAGACCGGAAGACATTTGAATTGTGTGTCTAAAAAGCACTATGAAAATTGTATTATATAGAGCGATATTTACAACTAATTATATGATATAGTTGATATGGGGTTATCTATATACAAGTATTCTTAACAATATATACAAATATCAACACCCCATAAAGCTTGAGCATATAAGTCAGATGCACAAAGTTTGTCACATATATAACTAGTTTTGGGACTTTGCAGAGATTTTGTAAACACATATATCAATTCATCATTAGCGTTGACAAAGTTTGTGACGATGTCGCATGATTCAATATTCTATCTGACAAAGTGACAGTTTATCTCAATATGTTTGGTCTTTTCATGGAAGATTGTATTTGAAGTTATGTGCAATGCAACTTGATTATCACAAATAAGTGTCATTGGTCTTGCTTCTTCAATTTAAAGTTCTTTGAGTAGTTGCTTTAACCAAATGAGTTCACATGTTGCCATTACCATGGTCATATACCCTTCCTCGACACTTGGTATTGCAAATACATTATGTTTCTTACTTTTCCAGGATATAAGGTTTCCTCCAACAAGTACACAATACTCAGAGGTGGATGGTCTATCAATGGATGGCCCTTCCCAATTAGCATTAGAGTATTCAACTATCTGAGTATGTCTTTTATCTTCATACACGAGACCTTTTCCTGGAGCACATATGATGTATCTCAGAATCTAGACAAATCATCCATGTGTTCTTGGAAAATATAATTTAATAACTGGCTTACCACACTACTTGCAAAAAGAAATGTTCGGACGACTAATCGTGAGATAATTCAACTTTCCAACCAATCTCCTATACCTTTCTATGAGAAATCACCAAACCATTTTTAGATTGGGCTACCTCAATACCCAAAAAATAGTGGAGTTTACCGAGGTCTTTAGTCTGAAATTGATTAGAGAGATGTTATTTCAATCGGAGTATTCCATGTTGATCACTAACAACTATGACAATATCATCTACATACACAATAATATGAATACACCCTAGGACTAAGTGAAGATAAAACATAGCAAGGGGAACCACATGTTCTTGGGATACTCCCATTAGTTATAGGTGAAAAATTCTTTGCCTTCTGCCAAAGGCCTCATTCCTGAGGGATTATGTAGTGTTGTATTTTCAAAAGGTCTTGCCTAGGCCGATTCCCTAGGAGAGACGACGATGAAAGGTCACCCGGGGGAGATATTTCATCGCTCTTAAGTCTTCTCTTGCCCGTAAGGGGGAAACCATGGGATAAGACGTGTCTTGGATAAAAAGGAAGTCAAAGTCATTAAGGACTCACATTTCCCTTGGAAATAGGGATTTAACTGTCCACTATTTGCCTAGGTGAACGTTGGCCTTTTATGAGGAAACCCTAAGTCCTAAATATCTCTATAAATACATCACCTCTCAAGGGGAAACTAACAGACTCTAAGTCATGCATAATTTAAACAACTCAAAGAACACCACACTCATTACCACGACTAAACCAACCGTTCACTTGAAGTCCTATTGGCACGGGCACCAATAGGGCATTTTACTTCACGTGAGTTAGTCCCATAAATATCCTCAAACACCATTATAAAAGGCTTTTCACCACCGTGTGAAAGCCCTCACAACTGAAACGTGTTATATACATACTAAGGCCTTTGAGTCTTCCTTCCTTTGCATAGGAAACATGCACACCTATGCTTTTTGACAAGTACAAACATTTATAAACATGCCAATTCAATTTATTTATATTTTTAGTTATCTTTCTAAGTGATCTACCTGAGTTAAAACCTATTCCATTTTTAGTAAAGGAATGAGTTTGATTGATAATATCAAATTGAGGTTTTCTTTCCCCCTTCATAAAATTTACTTAGGGTTTTATGCAAATTATCTATTTCAATTTTAAAGCAGAAATCACATTTAGTTGATTTTAAGTATTCACTTCTCATGATAGTAATTTCTTCCTAAAGAACCTTATTTATAATCTCCAAAAATTTGGCAAAATGCTTAAGATTAACAAGGTGATATATTTCCAACTTTTTGATTAACACGATTGACATGAAGATATCCCAAGTCTCGTCAAGTAGAATATTCAAGGTTTTGAAGAAGTGATTATATGAATTTTCATTTTCCTTAGCAAGCTTAACACTACTTTTAAACAAGTGATTATGAGAAAGAATAGTTACATTAAAGTCTTCTTTATCAAATACTTTCAAGCAAACATGTTTATCCTCTTCGAACATCTTCAATGGTTTCTTAGGATGTTCTTCATACGAATATTCATAAGTATTATATAGGAAGTCGTCAAAGTAATTATTGTATGAGTATTCATTTTCTTCCCTAAATGAAACTCCTAAGGTTCTACTTTATGAAGCTCATCCATCATTTCTCCTTTCAAAGACTGTGTTGATCAGAGCTTCTTCATCACCTTTTCTTTCGTTGGATGATGTTACTCCAGATATTTCACTTGATGAAGAATTTTCATCAAACTTATCAATGATGATTATTCAAAATATCTTTCATATACTAAGGTTATTCTTTCAAATGAAACCACGAGGGGTGATTCTACTTCTTTTTAGAAAGAAAATCTTGATGATGATTCTTATAAATTTATTCCTTCATCCTACAACAGTTGAATCAACTAGTTGGGCTTTTCAATGATCTCTCGATTTAAGGATTAGATCAAGTTCCTGATTTCAATTCTTAACTCTTATATATTTTTTAGAAACGGATGTTTTAATATATCCCCAAGGTTTATAATGTTTGAACACCACCTATGAAGATATCATTCACATTCATTTGATGTTTCAACTGTTTGGATTTATGTGTTCATTCTCTCTTGCTGGAAAATTGGAGAAAATCCATAAATTATTTCAAGAGCTTCCCACACTTCCTTAGCGGACTCGCAAGTAAAAACGTAATAAAATACTTTGGAACTTAAAGAATTTATCTGAAAATGTTTAACTTTAAACCGAGTTTGAATTTTCTCAAATCATATCCAGTCCAATTAAAATTGGATTTATTTACTACCGCATAAATGAAGGAGAAGAAAGTAATTAATGGACCATTGTTTAAAATATCCCACATTTCAAAAATGTTAGCTTTGATAAAAGTTTCAAATCTTGATTTCTATAAATCAAACTTATCACCATCAAATGGTGGAGGTGTATTCATGAAAGGACTTTTGTTGAAAATAGAATTTTTGTAGTCACCATCATCTTCCTCCTGAGACGATTAATCTTTAAGAAAAACTTAGGTTATGATTCCACTTGTTGTACATGAGACTCCAAACACAAGAGGGAGGGGGGGATTGAAGTGTGTTTGATTGAAAAATCCATTTTCAAAACAAAATCTTTTACAAAAAAAAAGTTGAAAACATAAAACACCATAACTATAATGGTCTGCCTTAATGAAGTGATATAGTCCTCTCCCCAAGATTTACTCTCAATAGTTTCCACTATCTTAAAAGTTTTTAACATGATATACCCACGAACCTCCTTTTACGTGGTTTGAAATTTTTCAATTACTAACTTTCCAACCAATAACAAACGGAGTTTTAAGTACAAAGACTTCCGCAACCATCTGGGAGATTTTAGCACATGCTAAACTCACAAACCTAGCAAGAGATTTTAACAAATGGTTAAACTCATGAACCTACTGAAATTTTTAACTACAGAGATCTCCCCAGTCAAACAGAGATTTTACTTGGTTTACCTCAACAACCAAACAAGAGCTTTTAATAGTATAACTTATAACTAAACACCACATTCTTACAAGAAAAATATTGCACATAAGATTACACACTTATGATCAATTTACAAATTAAACTTTAATTCAAATTCTTAACTCTTAGATATTTGTTCATTGCTTTCATCTTAACTTTTGTTTAGGCGGAGTTCTTACGTTAATTCATTTCTCACACGGAGATTCTCCCAGAAGTTGATCATTATTGATCTTGTGAATTATGTGCCAACGTATTTCATAATGCACTTATATAATCCAAACCTATAATTAATTATTTTCCAGTAAAATCCTCTTTCCATTTATGTTGTGTTAGTTGGTACTAGCAGAGACGGATCTATGGTGTAGTCAGGGGGTGCAACTGCACCCTCTCAAAATTTTAAATTTACACTTATAATCTATATTTTATTTTATTTGCACCCCTGTATTTTGTAGGTTTGCATCCACTACAATCACTTAAGTCACTTTTCAATTCTTCTGTCAAAGAATACATATTATTTAAAAATAATACTTATATTTAGTTTTTATTTTCTAATTAATATAATATTTAATGATGTTTTATAAATAATACCCATAATTATTTATTTTAAATAAATTAAACTAAATAACAAATAATTAGATATCAAAAGATTGATAAAAAAATTGCACTCTAAATTTAATTCACTTCTCTCTCTACTTCTCTCACTAACCCTAGTTTCTCTCATTTTTTTCATTGACGGTTCCGGTGTATCAAACTTGCTCATGCTCTCACTAGCATTTTTTTTATCGATTTTAGACGTGTTTTGTGTTCTTCTTTGTGCTAGTATGTTAAATCATGGATGGGTGGGAATCTTTATGTTAAATCAACGGTGTATCAATTTTTTTAAATCAATTGTGGATGTCTTTTTCATTGACGGTTCCAACGGTTACAAACTTTAAGGGGTGATGGATGAGAAACTTTATTGGATGAGGTAAATTTATTTTGCAATATGTATGACATTCACATTTTAAACATGGATGTTATATATTTTTCGGGAAGATCAATGCATGGAAGTAATGTCGAGTCTATCACAATAGAGAAACATTATAACATTGAATTATTTTATACTGTCGTGGACATGCAGCTTCAAGAACTTAACAATCGTTTTAATGAGACAAATAATAGGTTTCTCATTTGCATATCTTGTTTGAATCCAACAAATTAGTTCTCTTCTTTTGACAAGGAAAAATTGGTTGAATTTGCAAAGTTTTTTTATTCACGAGAATTTTGTCAAACTGGTTTCATGTTGCTTGATAATCAACTTGAGACTTATATCATTGATATGCACAGTAGTATTAAATTTTCATCCTTGAAAGGAATTGTCAATCTTTCAAAAAACTTAGTTGAAACTAGAATATATGTTATTTATCTATTGGTTTATCAACTTTTGAAGTTCACAATGATTTTGCCTGTTTCCACGGCAATCGTCGAACGATCCTTTTCTGCTATGAAGATTGTGAAAACTAGACTACATAATCGAACGATCCTTTTCAGTCTAAAGGGCATTACATTATAGAAGTAATTTCCCATCGGGGTCATGAAGGTCGTGTGTCGCTTATCTGTGTTCGACATGGGGATCTAATTATACCTGTTGTATGCATCCATGAAGGACGAGAGTTTGAAACCTGTAGAATTATCTACCAATTTATCGATGTTAAGTAAAGGGAAAACATCTTTGGGACATGCCCTATTAAGATCGGTATAATCAACACACACTCGCCATTTTCCAATACTTTTTTTAACAGGGACTACTTAGGGAGCTAGGTTGTGTACTGGGCTTTAGAAATAAAATTTACCTCTAAGGGGTCTTTTACAGCCTGTTCGGCAACCTCCGCTTTCTCGGGAGACTGATTGCGCTTACGTTGTGCTACAACCTTAACAGACGGATCTATGACTAGTTGATGGCAGGTGATCTCGGGGTCGAGTCAAGGCATCTGGGCGGCGCTCCATGCGAACATGTCTACCTTCTCTCTAAGGCAGTTAATGAGTTGTTCTTTTGTCGTTGACGGAAGACTGGTGCCAATCTTCACGCTTCTGTTAGGGTCATCGCCAAAAGGGATGAATTCGAAGTCTCCGTCGGGGATTGGGTGCACTGGATGGACTGGTGTCTACCCATTGGTGGGGGTCTGGTCTTTAGTTTCGTTTTCACCAAGTCGACTGTTGAGGTCGATGGAGTTGATTCACGGGGAAGGCTTCTTCTTTTTGATTCGGGGCTTCTTCCCTTTGGAGGCGTTGATCACAACATATCCTCTGACTGCTGCGTTGAAGCATCTTCGGGCTGCCTCTATGTCCCCGTACAATGTGACTAAGCGACCCAACTCGGTGTAGTACTTCATCTTCAAGTGTATCGTTGAGGGCACAACGGTCAACTCAGCCAGAGTTGGGTGGCCAAGAATACAGTTGTACAAGGAAATGCATTTTATCACCAGGAACTGGATTTTGACCTCTCTGGCTGTTTCACTGTCTCCAAACATGACAAGGAGCTCGACATATCCCAAAGCTTTTATGGTAGCTTCGTTGAACCCATGGAAGTCGGATCCTACATACGAGGATAGGTTCTTTTCGTCCAGCTTGAGGGTTTTGAACAGGTGGGCATACATGATGTCGACAGAGCTACCTTGGTCGACCAGGATGCGACGGACATTGAAGCGCGGCATTTTTTCCCTTATTAGCAATGGGATGCTCGAGTTAGGGGATCCTCTAGGGATTTCCTTGAGTTAGAAGGAGATGATATTGGATTTCCCTCAATATTTGATTAGAGTGGCAAGTTGGTCGGGCGTGGTCAATAGGAGTTCGTCGAATTTCCTTTTCACTAAAATCGCGACGTTCTCGTTATTCATTTCGCCTCCGGATATTACTAAGGAGTTTGGGAAGAATTCCCAGGGGTTGTGGGCGGCAAAATATCCTCCCACGTGCATGTCGGGGATATGGAAATATTTAGGACGAGATACACAAAGGGCCGTGGGGAATGGAGATTCGTCGGACGGAGTGTCATTGCGGTTTCTCTTTAAACCCTGGTCTTCGTGCTGAGAAGGCTCATTCATCTTGGTGTATTATTTAAGGTTTCCTTCTTTGATCAATATCTCAATTGCGTCTTTTAGGTGGACGCAATCTTCGGTCACGTGCTCGTGGCTTATGTGAAAGCGACAATATTTGGATTTGTCGATGTAGGGTTTGGGTGTCGTTGGTTTGGGGAACCTCACCCTGCCCTGTTTAAATTCCGAATTGACACACTCGGCAAGGATCCGCTCGCGGGGAGCTGTAAGTAACGTGTATTCGGAGAAGCACCCAGTTGGCCCTCTTCCTTCGAGAATCTTGTGAGGCTTTTCATCCTTTCGCCTCTCCCCGGTGTGTCGAGGAGCTGTGTAGTCGTCATGCTTGAGGCTTTTGGCCTCATCTTGTTTGCGGCCACTTCTGACGATGTGGGTGACCTGTTTTTATTTGTACCTGATGTACGCCTGAGCTTTGTATAGAAGCTCGTCTAGAGAGCGGGGAGGCTCGATCCCGACTGCCCTATTGAGTTCGCTGCTGGGGAGGAGTCCCTTCTCGAGGAGATGTTTTTTTATATAGTATGTCATATCTACCTCGATGGCCTCCTGGTTAAATCTCTCAATATATGAGCGTACAATTTCATTCTTTCCCTGACTGATGGCCTTAAGCGTGGCCTCTGTCTTGGGGTGACGTTGAGAGGTTGTGAAGTGTCTCGTGAACGCCGATCTTAGGCTTCTCCCGGAAATGATGGATCTGGGAGCAAAACTTTTGTACCATGCAATGGCCCCCTTCCTGACCGTCATGGAGAATAACCTGCAATTAAAGTTTCCCCCAACATCATTGTGATAGTCAAGCATGACATTGATTTTGTTGATGTTGTCGTCGGGGTCGGTTGTCCTATCGTACATGGGAAGATCAGGAGACTTCTCTGCGCCCGGGTGAAGCTGGGTCTCCGTGATGACCCGGAAAAGCGGGCAACGAGGGTCTTCTTCGTCGCTCCTCAGGGGTGAGTAGTTTTCCTCCTGAGGGCTTTGGTCGCGGCGGGGAGATACCCTTGGACGACTGGTGGACTGCTCGGGCGCCCTCTAACTTTGTTCTTTTTGGGCTCCGGAGAGCGTTGTCCCCGACGAGGAGGCGAACGACCGTGCTTCTTGGGTTCGAAAGTGGCTACGACGTGAGGTTGAGGAACGTTGTTAGTAGCTGGTTCAATGGACATAGTGGCAGGTTGTCCGTCCCTTGAGTCGGACTCGTGGACGACGTGGTGGTCGTCATCACCGGTAGTAGTGTAGTCGATGAGGCCCTAGACGCGGTTGTCACCGTGTTCGCTGGTCATGCTGGTTGGTTGAAAGAGATGGGGTCAAGTTTTGGTCCTTTGTTTTAAAAGATGGGCATAACTTTTATGTTTCTACAGACGGTGCCACTGATCTGACCTGATAAAGAGGAATCTTTTAGTGATAAACATCTATGGTGGAGAAACAGAAGGGGATGTACCTGTAACGTACTCCGATGCCAGAGTGAGAAAAAGCTATGGAGTGCAACTACATAAAGTAGTAAAAATAGAATACTTGGCCCTCTAGTGAAAGAGGGTATTTATAGTGTGCCCCCAACACTGGGCCAAGATTCTTCTCACAGACTGGATTAGCTAGGCCCAAGGAAGAACTGTCAAGGATTGCGGGTCCAACTGCCCCGTAATACTGGGAGAAAAAAAATGAAGACAATTGACGGAGTGGAATACATGGAGGAGGCGTTTTCCCCGCGTCCATATGTATTGGGCCTTGGGCCCATGTCCGACAGACTGGGCATGTGCCCGACGTGGACTACGTTGGCCCTGTCCAAAACAGATGGATTTGATCACTTCATCTAATTCACATTTTATTTCGCTACTTTTCAAGTGCAAAAATGGCTGATGATGATTACGAGCCCATGCCCAAGGAATAAATCTCCAAGGAGATGTCTTTGACTACTAGTAGCTATGGCGAGACTACTTCTGCTCTAAATGAAGGAAATCCCTCCGAGGAGAGTTTCTTCGAGGAGGTAATTATTGTTGAGAACTGGGTTGCACATGAGCATGTATCCATAAGATCAGTCTATTCCTACCCTCAAACAGGCCCTGTTACGATCGTTGGGGATCCTGTGGATTGGTTTGTTTGGTATCCCGGGGATAACGATAGAATCTGCTCACCCTACGGGGGGAAACCGTTTCACTATGTACGACTACATCATTAAAGAGCTCAAATTCCGACTTCCATTTACGACCTTCTAGACCTCTGTTTTGCTCACCTGGAGCTGGCCCCTTCACAGTTACACCCGAACTCCAATGCTTTCCTCAAGGTGTTTGATTTGATGTGCATTTATCTGAAGATTTGGGCGACTCTTCCGTTGTTCTTCCACGTCTTCCACCTCCAACGACAAGTTGTCCAGGGAAGATATAGATGGGTATCTCTTAAGCATAATGAAAAGATCTTCAAAGCCTATGCGGAGTCGATTAGGGCTTCCAAAGATAGGTATTACTTGGGGGGAAGATACTGACGATGCGGGAAACCTATTGTTCGACGAACAAGGGAAGACAGTTCCTCAATTGATGTTGAAGTTTAACTTTTCATGGTCTTGCAACCACTTTTTGAATGGCACAAACGAATACCTGACAGTTTCTTCCGAGATGAGTGCAGAGGATGAAGCTAGCTATGACACCTAGGTGAAGTTTGTCTCTAGCTTTTCCTAATCTAATATGTGGACGAATAGGGTCGTCAGATTTTGGACACGGATGGGGGAACATTGGTGGAAACCCATTACATAGATGTAGTGAAACTCCTCGCTTGCGAGATAAAGGAGGAAGTTTCAACTTATATTGGTAGCCTTAGAGTTAATTGTATACGCTCATTTTGTATAGTTTTTGCTCGTATTTTTTTTATGTTCTAACGTGATCCTTTTGCCTCTCTTTTTCAGGTTCAATGTCGGACGTCCAGGATCGGGTGTTGAAGGAGGCTACAGCTGCCAAGAGTGAAGGAAAAAAATGACCCAAATTCGGTTGGTCGACTATTTGGCGCTGGCTGGAACAGGTTCGAGCAACTCCTCCACTGCTCCCCAGGGCTCTCAAGGGGTAGGGTTTCACCGAGGAGGGCAGGGTCTCACCGAGGAAAATGGCCTAGGGCTAAGGATGTTCTGGACTTGTTTAAGGATCGTCTGAAGCCCATGTTCGAGATTCCTACTTGCTTTCTTTGACCCAAATTCTTCGAGGAGAACTCCCTTCAAGTTCATCGGGTTGAAACCCTGCATATAGAGGCGCTTGACATACTTGGAAGGAGACTGGCCTTGGCTCAATACGTTAGCTTGGTGACGAGGGTTCTCACCATGGCGACGATGTACGTCGAAGGGACTGTCATTCACGAGCTGGAGATGAAGAGGCTGAAGAATTTGATGTCCATTGTCGAGGAGAAGGCTCATAAGGCTTCTAAGGATAAAAATGATCAGACCAAAAAGATTAAGGAGTTGGGAGAGGCTCTGGCCACTACTGAGTCATAAAGGAAAATAACAGAGGATTTGAATGTTCGGCTTAAAGCGACCATGGATCCTTCCAAGGATGAGATCGAAGAGCAAAAATTGTTGTTAACCCGAGCTGATTTTATTTCCAGGATCGATCAGAGAGATGAGGACCTCCAGCAGGTGGCAGCTATTGGCAACATCGTGGCTCAGCTGAAGATTGTTAATTCCAGAGTCGATCTTACCGAGGCAGGGACAAATTATCTGTACAAGGTGGTATATGTGAAAATCTTTGTGCCCGGGTTTCTTCGCAGGGAGGAGGATTAGGAGCACGTTGCTATGGAAGAGGAAAATCCTTTTCAGGTGACTCCCATTGAAAACCAGACCGCGAGCGATGCTACAACCTAACTTGATGTCTCCTGATTCTACCAAGTTTTTGTGTTTTGATGGTCAACGTGCGTGCCCGTATTTTTTCTTTGCTCGGGGGGGGGGGGGGGGGGGGGGGGGAGGGGGGAAGGGGCGTGTCCCCCTTTTATGTAATATATGTACAAGTCGGTCCCTGTGGTCGTATTTTTGTTAAAATGTTTTCGGCCATGGTGGTCGTTTTTGTTTATATCACCTTGATACTTTATTTCATTTTCTCTTATGACTGTATGCTTGTCTGTCGAAGGACGCTTTTTGTTTTGTTTATTTTCACTAAGTGTTTTATACGGTGCTCGACCGTTTAGATTCTCGCTAAGAATTTGCGTGATGTTCGTTATGTGTGCCAGATGAGGGTCTTAAGATACGCTTGGTTTTTGGGAGAAAATTGTGCTCTATATGTAAGTCTGACGGTTTGGGGAACCGAGCAGAATGCCAGAGTGGTTTTGGCCGGGGAACGATGCTCGAGTCATGGTGATGGCCCGAGCTTCGTGGGATAACGTCCCATCGCGAGTTGGGTATTCTACATGTTCGTGGTACGATGACAACAACAAACTCGTTTGAGGATCCAGTTGTATGACAGTAGACCCCCTCATTCACGAGGGGACCCCGTTAGTTCAAGATATTGGTATGCAATACTTGTACCTAGGCACGCACATTAGGTCGGTACTTATGCTTCATCGTTGAAATTCGAGCAAGCCGACGGACGCCTTAACTGTAATATTGTTTTAGTTTCTCGGCCTTCCAAGTACGAGCAAGTTCTTCCCCATTTAAATTTTCTATGTAGTAAGCCTCGTTCTCTGTTTTTGCTCTGACGCGATAAAGGCCTTCCCAATTTGCGGCCAATTTTCCTTCTCGAGAGTCTTTATAGTTTCTCCTCAGGACGAGGCTACCGACCTCGAATGCTCTCTTTATGACTTTAGAGTCATGCCTGATGGTAACTTTCTATTTAAGTGTTGCTTCGCGGAGGGCTTCTCTGAACAAACTTCCTTTACTAGATCGAGATCCTCACGTAGTGCTTCAAAATGTGTATCTTTGTCCATGGGGGCTTATGTCCGCCTGGATGTGTCATACCCCAAATTTGTCCTACCCGCTCCATTCCATTTTTACTGTCTAACCATTATTTTGAAAATTAAAAAAATATGTCATTTCTCTTCGAGGTTCAGGCTTTATGTGAAAATTGGAATTAATTTGAGTTTGTCGATTCGGAGTGTGTATGTGTGTCATGCTAAAAATTCAAGCAATTTATTGTGTGGAGGTCTTTCATTCGACTATCACCTTTGTCTTTCATTAATCATTTATTTTTCATCGCAAATTAATTTTATTCTTTCTTTTGTTTTTCGTTTTTTTTTTTTAAAAATACATGTACTTTTTATTCACTATCCATATTTTCAATTTTGTTTCTAAACCATTTTTTTAATCCCATCTTTTTTCCATTATTATTACCATTTTCCATTTTTTCTAAATATCTAATTACTATTTTAAAATTCTCTTTTGATTATTTCTAATATTGTCTAAAATAAAAAATTATTTTGTTTTTCAATATACCTTTAGCCATTGCTTTTTCTTTTTAAAGTCACATTCAACATTTTTTAGTCATTACAAAGAAAATAAAAAAAAATCTTTTTCTCATATTATTATTTTTTATTATTCCCACTAGCTTTTATTATTAAATGTTATTATTATTATTATTATTATTGTTTACTTTTATTTTTTTTCCTATTTCAAAAAAAATAAATTCCACTTTCTAAGCTATATCACACAATAACATGAAAATGCAGTAAAAGTCCATGTACAGTTCACAATGCTAACAAAATTCCCGGATTGTATTATAGCTCCTAAGATTGATCACTCATTTACTTTTATTTATTTATTTATTATTTATTTTTTTTGGTGATATGAGATATTTGTTTTTTATGTGATTTACCAACCATTAGATTACAAAGTTGAGAGAATTCATGCTCCACAAATTGGTTTCTATATTTCACAGCCTGTCAATATTCAATCCACAGCCAGCTCACCTTTAACCAATGCGTCCTCCCACTCACTAACGGTAATGTTTTCATAACAACCTGCATACACAAAGTCATCACACAAAAACTTCCCACTCTTACTTTTTCATTCTTCCCTCAACAAAGAACACACCCTCAATTAGATAACTTCAACGTTTTTTTCCTCATTCACCAAACTCATTATAAAACCACCGCCAAACCCTTCTCATAAAAAAAAACCTCACCAACAAAATTATTCCCTTGATTCTCCTTAAACTTTTGTCTCTTTTCACTCCTCTTGTCCATAATACTCGAATCTTCTTAAACAACCCAAACCATATCTAATAATCACCGAAACTGCAGCTCACACGCCTTCAAACCACAAATATTCATCAGACCATTCAAACCACCAAAAACAGAACAAAAATTTTCTGCCCTTCATCAATCACCACCATAAACCGCATCAGCTTCTAAAAAGAAACACTGACCGAAAAAACTCTCAACCTCAATAACCCCAAACGCGGTTCTGCACTTGAAACAGGACCGATCTGATTCGAAACCATCTCAGCCTCGAACCACCATCTTTATTCACAATAACTCACAGAAAAATAACCAGGAAACAGACGAAAAAACAGAGAAAACTACACAAACCAAAACACCGAACCGTGTCACAAATCATCAAAACCAGGCCAAAATCCGCGAAACACCCCTTCCGTCAACCATCATCCGCCGGCAACCGCACAAAGCCAAAACAACCTTTCATCCTCACCAAACCTTGAACTCCTTCGCGAACCAACAACAAACTGCATCTCTCCACCCCCTTTCTCAAAACAGAACGCAAGCCAAGAGCACCGTTCGCCGGACCGCCATCAAACCGAAAACCAAATCCGAAGTTGAAACCGCGATTCGTGAACAGAACACGCACAACCCGCGCCGAATCAACCACTAACACCCTTCCACGAATCCGCGCCAAACCTTTTCCGAACACCAACACAACCGAACGAATCCGACCACCATGAGAAACGCCTCTTGAAACACGATCCGAGACGGAGGAGACGAAACCTGAGAGAGATCCAAGAGCTGTGCGAAACCAGATCGCCGCTCACCGCCGCGCAAACCCATCAAACCAACTCATTCTCCGCCGCGCTCCGAGGGAGAGACGAACGTGAAATCCGCCGTGATAAAAGCGAATCAGAGACGAGTTGAGAGCGAAAGACGAGACGGAGCGGGTGAAACTGTATTGAATTTGGAAAGAGGTCATTTTTATTCTTTAACTTTTATATATACTGATTAGTGTTTATTTTTTATATTTTATTTTTTAATTTATTTTATTATCTTGCTGTTGGACTGGGCTTTTAAAAGCCATTTGAATTATGCTGCACAAATATCCACATACAGACTCACTCTTGTCTCTTTATTTTTCTATATTATTGTTTATAGTTATATATATATATATATATATATATATATATATATATATATATATATATATATATATATATATATATATATATATATATATATATATATATATATATATATATATATATATATATATATATATATATATATATATATATATATATATATATATATATATATATATAATTGTCTTTTTACAATTTTTGTTGCTTTTAAAATTTCAAAATTTAATTTAATTTTAGGTTTTTATGGATTCAAGTAAACTATTAATATCATCATTCTCATTTAGTCCATTTATTGTTTTATTCTTAAACTTTAGTTTTTTTTTTGTTAGTTTTGTCTTAATTTCATGACAAGTATTTTCTTTGTTAAAATGTAAAAAATATATAGTGTATATTTTGATTTAGTCTTATTTGGGCCGATGATATCATAAAAGGCCAATTTTTCGCCCGATTCTAATCGGTGATTTTTGGTCAATATGAGGCCCCCCTTGTATTTAATTTTTCATTTTATTATTCCGGCAAAACAAACATGTAATTTAATTTAATTCATTTTATTATCCTTGATATTATTTAATTCATTTATTATTTATATTCATTATTTTATTTTTTCTAACAATTCAATTCATTTATTTATTCATTTATTTTTGCATTAAAAAATTACGATTCGACTCCTCATAGAACGATTTCATTAAATCGATTCTAAGGAAGTTCACGAACAAAATTTCGTCGCGTCCCAAAAGGTCCAACGCCTTCGAATAGTTGTGCTCGATTAAAAGGTCCAACGCCTCCGAATAGTTGCGTCCCGATTCAAACAGGCCGAACGCCTTCGAATAGTTCAAACACACTGCACACACGCTTTCTCTTGGGCTAATTACAACGAGACCTTTTTATTTCTCGCAATCCCCTGTATTTATTTTGTATCCCTCTCCCATTAATTTGTACGCATTTTATTTCTATTTTATTTTATTTCCGAATCCTTGGTCCAACGCCAAGCGATTGCACTTGCACACTTGCACTTTATTTTCCAGTTATCATTTCGTTATTAGGATCCTCATATCCTTGCGAGCCGAGCGATTCGTGCCTCGCTGACAAAACTACAAAAATAAACTCCATTTGCATTCACCCTCTAAACTTCAAAAAACCAAAATGTTTCGATTAGATCCAAACCCTTGATCCAACGTCAAGCGGCTTTAGGAAATAAAAACACTTTAATAAATACGAGAAGATTTGTACGCCACGAGCCTTAAGCGGTAGAAAGGGGGATAACAAGCTTTCGTTACTCGCTCCGATTATTTCGACGCAGGACACTCGTCTTGTTGGGCGAGATAAACTATCCATAGTCTTTAGTGAATTTCAACTCCTAAACCCTTTCATCGACGAAAGGTAATAAAATCGAACAACCATACCCTTAGTAGGCCGAACTACGAGGCTCTGACTTTCCCATTGCACACGGGAGTACGTAGGCACGAGGATCTCAATCCTTGCCGAGCACCTAGGTTCAATCTAACTTATAATTCAACTCATTTCCCTCTAGCAAGCAATTCGTTTAAGCATAGACATCCTTTCGCGCGCGTTAACTTAGATGGTTCCCATCGAGTACGATGGATGTAGGGGGTGCTAATACCTTCCCCCTGCATAACCGACTCCCGAACCCAGGCAATGGTTTCGTTGACCTTTGTCCTATCCTTTTCTTCCCGGGTTGTATCTATATCTTCCCTTTCCCTCTTCGGGAATAAATAGAATTAGGTGGCGACTCTTCAGTCCGTCCAGCGCGCGGCTCCGTCCATTCGGATCGCGTGAGGTCGTATTTTTCGGGGTACGACAGCTGGCGACTCTGCTGGGGACTGGTTCACCCCTATGCGAGTCGAGCCTAGTCTAGGTTCCCGCGCTTGTTTGAATGTTTGCTTTTATGCCTTGCTTGTTTATTTTCATCGCTTTCTTTATCGCATTCCATTTTATATATCTTATGGCTCCTTGGTACTATAATTTGGATCGATACTTTGCAAAGAAACTTGAGGGAAAAGCTCTATACCCGGGCTTTCGAGTACAAACTTAAGTTAGCGAGGTTGTGTAGTATGGGCTCCCGAGGGAACCTCTCTCGTGGGTTGTCGATACGAAAACCTCACTTGGAGTAGATTTTAATGAGAATACTGACAACCGTCAAGCTCTTGGCGTGTGTGCCCAGTTGTTTTCATTAAAGTCGTCGACTCTGAGGACCTTTAGAACCTTTTGGTTAAAACATCGGTTGATGGTTGCGTAGTATTGGGCACCAAGGTTCGCCTTCGCGTGGCTCGATTCGAAAACCTCACTTGGAATAGACTTACTCAATGGAGTTGATTGACTGTCAAGAATGTATGAAATTGACACGTGCATCAAACAGTTGAGAAAGTTCCATAACTCCAGGACTTTGTTTTAAACCTTGTGTCGATGATCACGTAGTATGGACTCCCGAGAAAAATTGCTCTCGTGGGTTGTCGATACGAAGATCTCACCCAAAATAGATTCATATGGCGGAGTCAATCAACCGTCATGCTTATGGCGCGTGTGATGAACAGCCATGTGAATTGATAACTTTGGGGTCCCTAAACTTTAGAGTCTACCCAGTGAGTTCCTGATCAGAGTATCCTCCATCTGTACCTTGGACTCGTGATACCTTGATCTTGTGATCCTGGATTCTGACATTGCATATCATTTCATTTGCATCATTTATTCATCTTGCATTTCATTCCAAAAACCAAAAACTTATTTCATGTTCCTCCATCTTCAGTAAATCAAGCTGGTTTCCCGACGCCCGTATCGAGCTAGACGACCATATTTAACTCGAGCCAACACTAGAAGACTGATGGACGTGATTCAGGAAGAACAAGCTGCCATGAGGGAAGAGATTGACTCGGTCAAGAGCAAGATTGACCAGATTTATGAGACTCTGCAATCTTTGGCAAGAATGGAAGAACGTCGCGAAGCTGCTGCTGCAATGAACAATGCTCAAGTGCAAGGATCTACCTCACGAGCAATGCCTTCAGTTCCCGTTCCAAATCCTTTGGTCTACGGTCTGCCTCCAGGTTTCACTCCTGCTGTGGAAGAGGTCACTTCCCAACCAATACCTGCCTCTGGTGTCACTGTTGGTATTATTCCTCAAGCTCAACCTATTCCAACTCAAGTCCAGTTTCCTCAAACTGAAGAGAATCATCAAGTTGAGTATGAGATGCATACTGCTGTTCCAATCACCAATCCTCAAGAATCTGAAGCTATGAAGATGTGCCGAGAGTTAGCTGAAAAACTCCGAATCATAGAAGGACACAACTCAACTTCTCTGAGTGCCTCAGACATGTGCTTAGTTCCAGATGTTGTGATCCCCGCTAAATTCAAACTTCCAGAATTCGAGAAATATAAAGGCCTCAGCTGTCCTGAACTCCATTTGAGGATGTACTGCAGAAAAATGGCTGCTCATGCCAAAGATGATAAGCTTATGATCCATTGCTTCCAAGACAGCCTGTCTGGAGCATCTCTAGAATGGTATATGCAGCTCGAACGCAACAATGTTCGTACTTGGCTTGATCTATCTGATGCATTCAAAAAGCAGTACAAGTACAACACTGACTTAGCTCCTAACCGTACTCAACTTCAGAGTATGTCTCAAAAGGAGAGCGAATCCTTTAAAGAGTACGCCCAACGCTGGAGAGAGCTAGCCGCCAGAGTGCATCCTCCATTGGTTGACCGTGAATTGATCGATATCTTCATGGGTACCCTACAGGGGCAATACTATGAGAAGCTGATCAGCAGTGTATCTTCTGGATTTTCAGACATGGTAATGGTCGGAGAAAGAATCGAGGAAGGCTTGAAAAGTGGAAAGATCCAAGGAGGCTCTAGCAGCCAAAACAATGCCAAGAAACCTTTCAACGGATACAAGAAGGGTGAAACAAATGCCATTTCCGCTGCAAATGGGAATTTCCAACAGAGTGCACCTGCACCAGTTCCCTATTACCAGTATCCCTATGTTGCTGCTGCACAATATGCTCCTATGCCATATCATCCAGTTCCTCCAATGCCTTATCAACAGGCCTTTCAAGCTCTATTTCCGCCTCAGATGGCTCATCAACCATGTCCACCTCCAATGGTTGCGAATGCGCAGTATGCGCCCAATCCATACCAGCAACCGGCTTATCAACAACAGCCTGGTCAACAGCCACAGCGCGATCCTCAACAGCGTCCACCATATCAGCAAAGAAGGCCTGAAAGAATCTTCGATCCCTTGCCTATGACACATTCTGAAATCTTTAATCAGATGATGGCAAAAGGAACTCTTGTGTTGAAGGACATGCCACCTCAAACTGGTAACGCTCAAGATTATGATGCCAATGCTCGCTGTGAGTATCACAAAGGTGCTCCAGGTCACACGCTCGAGAACTGCAAATCATTCAAACACAAGATTCAGGACCTAATCAACTCTAAGGATCTCACCTTTACTCAGAAGGGTCTGAATATCCAGAGCAATCCAGTGTCGCCGCAAGTAGCCCCTCAACAAACGCTTTCGAAGAAGTTGCCGAAGACCAAAGCTGAGTAGTCTCTAATTTTGAAGCAGTTCAATCAAGAGAAGTTCAATTCCTCAAATCATGGAAGCCATCGCCATTTTATTATTTCTGCATTCCTGTTGTTTTGTAATGTTTGTTTAAGTACTATTTGCTCTGAACATTGTTATCGTTTGTACTTGGTTATGTTAATGTTATGTTTATGCATGTTTTGAATCAATCTATTCGCATTCGCTCATATTTATCATTTATCACAAAAATCATAAAAATAATTCCCTCACTTCACTTTAGCAAATATTTGAGGGAGGATGATGAAAACAAAATACCCATAACTGTTGCGGTATGCTTTCGGATAAAACCTCGTCAATGATGTTCAGGCATTTGTTCAAATCCCCAAACACTGGAGATATAAGGAGTTAATCCCTAGTCAACCAATTCGAGCCTAGAAGTAGGAGCTTTCTTTCGGATACAACCCTTACATTTAACCCGGGGCAGGGTAGTTGTTCAGTTAACCTGACTACACCTTCGAATCGCAAGATGAGATATCCCGTCAGAGGACCATCAACAAATGACTTGGCAGTCACAACATTAAAAAAAAATAAAAGAAAGAAAAGCCACTAAGTTGAGCACCCAAAGGGAGACTTAGTCGAAAAAGAAGAAATCAAAAGAGGAACTCGAATCCTCAGCAAAAACAAAACAAATATCAGTGACCATAAAATCAAAAATCAAAGGGTCACCAACAGCAAAAAGGATGACTGCCACTTCCAAGCGAACATCAAAGCTTCATCTTCACTCTTGCAAAGTCGAAAACAAATACATGTGTAGAGTTAACTGAACATAGGACTGGAGAACATTTCGAAGAAGGGTTGGGTACAAATCAAACTTTGAGCCTAATATCCTTTGTTTCTCAAACCATTAACCAGACCACGTTACAACCCTCAAAAGACCTAATTGAGGCGCGATTTATTCTGAAAGCATATTACCAACAAGGTTGCGTAAATTGACTCCTATATATTTGCTAATCTTCAATCTCGTTTGCACATTATTCTTGTTGCATACTTCATGCACTTTCTAAATCAGCACCTCGTTTGGACTAACGGTCCATACGTTACACTTTCACAGCATTCAAATAAATTGACTTTTTTCCAAACTTACATGAACTTTACATTAACACTACCATTTGTGTATGAACAATTTAATTGCAAATCAGTGCTTGACATCATTACAATCCCAACTAGGGGCAATCAAAAGAGGAATTTGAATCAACATTTCTTCAACAGCCCCAATCAGGGGCAAATCACCTTCAAAGGCTCAATCAGGGGCAGGTCATGTCGTGGCCATTGTCAAAGCTTCCCCACCAGATCTTTTTCAAATACCCTACAGGCAGGGGCAAGCAGACAAGGAGCAAACCTTCCTCTCTCTTCTCCTCAGCTGAGCAAATAGTCCTTGCTAGACGTTGGCAATCATTCAAAGTGAAATCAGTCTTCATATGTCAATTAAGTCGCTTCGCTCACCAGCAGATAACCAAGCTTGGAGCTTTCAAAATCCATCTTCTGATCATACAACGTCGAAGATCGAGTGTCGGGGAATCAATCCCTCCACCCACCCCAAAGTCCAATCATTATTGGCAACTACCAGACCAAAAGTCCACCAAGCTGGCACCTTTCTTTTTTTCAATCACTCATATGCATCATTATGCATCATCAACGTCATAAGCATCATTTACATCAATCATTTTTAACATTTGCATCATATGCATACCTTAAATAAATCAGACCTTTTATTTTCCCCAACAGTTTCAACCTACATCTCAGTGCATCAGCATTTGCATCGTATCTCCATCCCTATGGAATACCATTTCAAAACAATCGAGCATACATACATAGTTCAGGATCCAGGATCATACAAGTTTCCAGTCCTTTCCCCAGCGGAGGATCATATCAATCAAAAGATTCCAGGCGTCCTCTTGGCGGATTCAATGGCCGTGTTTAAATTTCATTTGCCTTATCATCCTCTGGTGATAAGTGATTTTATTTTCAGTTTGTTGCCTTATCATCCTCTGTTGATAAGTGAGTTTATTTTTCTGTCTATTACCTTATCATCCTCTGTTGATAAGTGAGTTTATTTTTCTGTTTATCGCCTTATCATCCTCTGTTGATAAGTGAGTTTATTTTTCTGTTTATTTGCCTTATCATCCTCTGTTGATAAGTGAGTTTGTTTTCAGTTTGTTGCCTTATCATCCTCTGGTGATAAGTGATTTTAATTTCAGTTATTTGCCTTATCATCCTCTGTTGATAAGTGAGTTTATTTTTCAGTTTATTGCCTTATCATCCTCTGTTGATAAGTGAGTTTATTTTTCAGTTTATTGCCTTATCATCCTCTGTTGATAAGTGAGTTTATTTTTCTGTTTATTGCCTTATCATCCTCTGTTGATAAGTGAGTTTGTTTTCAGTTTGTTGCCTTATCATCCTCTGTTGATAAGTGAGTTTGTTTTCAGTTTGTTGCTTTATCATCCTCTGGTGATAAGTGATTTATTTTGTCAATTGTTTCTTGTTGTGTTACTCATTATTTCCAATTTTAGTCATTTGCTATTTTTGCAATTTCTTTCTGTGTCGGACAAATTTGGAGTATGTTAATATCTAATTATCTTATACCTTGAAAGATTGAACGCGAGCCAGTTCATCTTACTCGGTTTAAGCCAATTCGATAGGGGCATCTGTCATACCCCAAATTTGTCCTACCCGCTCCATTCCATTTTTACTGTCTAACCATTATTTTGAAAATTAAAAAAATATGTCATTTCTCTTCGAGGTTCAGGCTTTATGTGAAAATTGGAATTAATTTGAGTTTGTCGATTCGGAGTGTGTATGTGTGTCATGCTAAAAATTCAAGCAATTTATTGTGTGGAGGTCTTTCATTCGACTATCACCTTTGTCTTTCATTAATCATTTATTTTTCATCGCAAATTAATTTTATTCTTTCTTTTGTTTTTCGTTTTTTTTTTTAAAAATACATGTACTTTTTATTCACTATCCATATTTTCAATTTTGTTTCTAAACCATTTTTTTAATCCCATCTTTTTTCCATTATTATTACCATTTTCCATTTTTTCTAAATATCTAATTACTATTTTAAAATTCTCTTTTGATTATTTCTAATATTGTCTAAAATAAAAAATTATTTTGTTTTTCAATATACCTTTAGCCATTGCTTTTTCTTTTTAATGTCACATTCAACATTTTTTAGTCATTACGAAGAAAATAAAAAAAAATCTTTTTCTCATATTATTATTTTTTATTATTCCCACTAGCTTTTATTATTAAATGTTATTATTATTAGTATTATTATTATTATTATTGTTTACTTTTATTTTTTTTCCTATTTCAAAAAAAATAAATTCCACTTTCTAAGCTATATCACACAATAACATGAAAATGCAGTAAAAGTCCATGTACAGTTCACAATGCTAACAAAATTCCCGGATTGTATTATAGCTCCTAAGATTGATCACTCATTTACTTTTATTTATTATTTTTTTTTTTTTGGTGATATGAGATATTTGTTTTTTATGTGATTTACCAACCATTAGATTACAAAGTTGAGAGAATTCATGCTCCACAAATTGGTTTCTATATTTCACAGCCTGTCAATATTCAATCCACAGCCAGCTCACCTTTAACCAATGCGTCCTCCCACTCACTAACGGTAATGTTTTCATAACAACCTGCATACACAAAGTCATCACACAAAAACTTCCCACTCTTACTTTTTCATTCTTCCCTCAACAAAGAACACACCCTCAATTAGATAACTTCAACGTTTTTTTCCTCATTCACCAAACTCATTATAAAACCACCGCCAAACCCTTCTCATAAAAAAAAAACCTCACCAACAAAATTATTCCCTTGATTCTCCTTAAACTTTTGTCTCTTTTCACTCCTCTTGTCCATAATACTCGAATCTTCTTAAACAACCCAAACCATATCTAATAATCACCGAAACTGCAGCTCACACGCCTTCAAACCACAAATATTCATCAGACCATTCAAACCACCAAAAACAGAACAAAAATTTTCTGCCCTTCATCAATCACCACCATAAACCGCATCAGCTTCTGAAAAGAAACACTGACCGAAAAAACTCTCAACCTCAATAACCCCAAACGCGGTTCTGCACTTGAAACAGGACCGATCTGATTCGAAACCATCTCAGCCTCGAACCACCATCTTTATTCACAATAACTCACAGAAAAATAACCAGGAAACAGACGAAAAAACAGAGAAAACTACACAAACCAAAACACCGAACCGTGTCACAAATCATCAAAACCAGGCCAAAATCCGCGAAACACCCCTTCCGTCAACCATCATCCGCCGGCAACCGCACAAAGCCAAAACAACCTTTCATCCTCACCAAACCTTGAACTCCTTCGCGAACCAACAACAAACTGCATCTCTCCACCCCCTTTCTCAAAACAGAACGCAAGCCAAGAGCACCGTTCGCCGGACCGCCATCAAACCGAAAACCAAATCCGAAGTTGAAACCGCGATTCGTGAACAGAACACGCACAACCCGCGCCGAATCAACCACTAACACCCTTCCACGAATCCGCGCCAAACCTTTTCCGAACACCAACACAACCGAACGAATCCGACCACCATGAGAAACGCCTCTTGAAACACGATCCGAGACGGAGGAGACGAAACCTGAGAGAGATCCAAGAGCTGTGCGAAACCAGATCGCCGCTCACCGCCGCGCAAACCCATCAAACCAACTCATTCTCCGCCGCGCTCCGAGGGAGAGACGAACGTGAAATCCGCCGTGATAAAAGCGAATCAGAGACGAGTTGAGAGCGAAAGACGAGACGGAGCGGGTGAAACTGTATTGAATTTGGAAAGAGGTCATTTTTATTCTTTAACTTTTATATATACTGATTAGTGTTTATTTTTTATATTTTATTTTTTAATTTATTTTATTATCTTGCTGTTGGACTGGGCTTTTAAAAGCCATTTGAATTATGCTGCACAAATATCCACATACAGACTCACTCTTGTCTCTTTATTTTTCTATATTATTGTTTATAGTTATATATATATATATATATATATATATATATATATATATATATATATATATATATATATATATATATATAATTGTCTTTTTACAATTTTTGTTGCTTTTAAAATTTCAAAATTTAATTTTATTTTAGGTTTTTATGGATTCAAGTAAACTATTAATATCATCATTCTCATTTAGTCCATTTATTGTTTTATTCTTAAACTTTAGATTTTTTTTTTGTTAGTTTTGTCTTAATTTCATGACAAGTATTTTCTTTGTTAAAATGTAAAAAATATATAGTGTATATTTTGATTTAGTCTTATTTGGGCCGATGATATCATAAAAGGCCAATTTTTCGCCCGATTCTAATCGGTGATTTTTGGTCAATATGAGGCCCCCCTTGTATTTAATTTTTCATTTTATTATTCCGGCAAAACAAACATGTAATTTAATTTAATTCATTTTATTATCCTTGATATTATTTAATTCATTTATTATTTATATTCATTATTTTATTTTTTCTAACAATTCAATTCATTTATTTATTCATTTATTTTTGCATTAAAAAATTACGATTCGACTCCTCATAGAACGATTTCATTAAATCGATTCTAAGGAAGTTCACGAACAAAATTTCGTCGCGTCCCAAAAGGTCCAACGCCTTCGAATAGTTGTGCTCGATTAAAAGGTCCAACGCCTCCGAATAGTTGCGTCCCGATTCAAACAGGCCGAACGCCTTCGAATAGTTCAAACACACTGCACACACGCTTTCTCTTGGGCTAATTACAACGAGACCATTTTATTTCTCGCAATCCCCTGTATTTATTTTGTATCCCTCTCCCATTAATTTGTACGCATTTTATTTCTATTTTATTTTATTTCCGAATCCTTGGTCCAACGCCAAGCGATTGCACTTGCACACTTGCACTTTATTTTCCAGTTATCATTTCGTTATTAGGATCCTCATATCCTTGCGAGTCGAGCGATTCGTGCCTCGCTGACAAAACTACAAAAATAAACTCCATTTGCATTCACCCTCTAAACTTCAAAAAACCAAAATGTTTCGATTAGATCCAAACCCTTGATCCAACGTCAAGCGGCTTTAGGAAATAAAAACACTTTAATAAATACGAGAAGATTTGTACGCCACGAGCCTTAAGCGGTAGAAAGGGGGATAACAAGCTTTCGTTACTCGCTCCGATTATTTCGACGCAGGACACTCGTCTTGTTGGGCGAGATAAACTATCCATAGTCTTTAGTGCATTTCAACTCCTAAACCCTTTCATCGACGAAAGGTAATAAAATCGAACAACCATACCCTTAGTAGGCCGAACTACGAGGCTCTGACTTTCCCATTGCACACGGGAGTACGTAGGCACGAGGATCTCAATCCTTGCCGAGCACCTAGGTTCAATCTAACTTATAATTCAACTCATTTCCCTCTAGCAAGCAATTCGTTTAAGCATAGACATCCTTTCGCGCGCGTTAACTTAGATGGTTCCCATCGAGTACGATGGATGTAGGGGGTGCTAATACCTTCCCCCTGCATAACCGACTCCCGAACCCAGGCAATGGTTCCGTTGACCTTTGTCCTATCCTTTTCTTCCCGGGTTGTATCTATATCTTCCCTTTCCCTCTTCGGGAATAAATAGAATTAGGTGGCGACTCTTCAGTCCGTCCAACGCGCGGCTCCGTCCATTCGGATCGCGTGAGGTCGTATTTTTCGGGGTACGACAGGATGGTATGTGTATTTTAATGGGGATGACTACCTTGATTTCATATGTTATTCCCAAAGGGGTTTCCCCTTTTGTGGAATGAGGCGTGGTTCGATAGACCCATAGGATGTTGTGTAGTTCCTCGACCCAACGCTTCTTTACTTCATCTAATCTTCACTCGATTCCTTATACGATTACCTTATTCACGACCTTAACTTGCTTGTTTGTTTATTGAAGCTCAACTTAAGCAAAGTGTTACTTGGTTCCTAGATTAGCAACGAATTCCTGGAAATGTTTGTCTGTGAATTGTGCCTTATTATCAGTGACGATAGCTTGAGGTACCCCGAATCGGGCGAGGATGTTTCACTTGATGAAATACAATATGTTTAGTGTTGTGATTTTGGCTAAAGCCTTTGCCTATATCCACTTTGTGAAGTAGTCTACACCGATGATGTGCAATCGACCTAACATCTAACGGTATCTTAACTGCAAGTGCACAACCAATCGCGTAGTAATAAAAAGATGTCGAACCCACAGTGACTTCGTAGTCACTCTAGTGCTAAGAGGTTTGCTAAGTTTAGCTAAGGCGAAAGTTGTCACGAATTTGGTTTCTAAAGGTAAACTGAAAGGGAAAATTAATTGACTTAAGATTATAATAATAAGGCGGCCGGTATGTAATATAGTATACCTATGTGGATTCAATCGAAACTAAGCATATGAAAATATTTTACCTTAGTGATCCTGTAGAAATTATCAGTTTAAAAACCCTCAACTCACACTCTCGTGGTCTTGTGTCAGATTATATCCCTAAAGCCCTATGTCTGCTCTCGCTAGCCCATAAGTGTTTAGAAAATACTTTTTGGAAACTTAATAAAATCTAATTCATTTTAAAGTGCTCTCGATGTGTTTAAAACAAATGTCTAACTTTAGCTATCCGGTTAAAACCTCACACTTTCGTGGTCTCGATCCCAACATTTTCTACTTTCTTACCCTCGTAACAAAAGTTTGGTAATTAATATTAAAAATTCAAAAACAGAATTTAAGTAATTTAGAGTTTTAGCTTAGAATCGATTTAACCCGTTAGGTTACTTTTATCACATACTGACACTACTAGATTAGCTAGACATAATAATTAAAACGGAAAAATAATAATAATTAAAATAACAGAAAGCTAGCAAAATTAAATAAAAATAATTATTAAATAAAACAATTATAATTAAATATTTTTTTCGAAACCTGATACAAAGAAATTATTCCTCGTAGCTCCCTTTTCCACAAATGTCGGCAAGATTGGAACTTCTCGGAATTGAAATACAAAGTCTGAGGCTTGAAACAATAAACCTAAACTACTATAATAGATTCCTAATGTTGGAAACTATTACTTACAGGGAATTTGAATTGGAAATAAATAAAACAATGAAGGAAAAAAATACGATAAAATTTTGGCAGAGCTTCGGTAAAATAAGTGCAGCAAAACTCTCCCCCCTTTCTACCTCTGTTGATGTTGCTATTTATAAGCTTGGAAAATATACAGAAGTTGGAGAAATAACAGGTGATTTTTGCAGCCCACTCCTTGAGGGAAAGTAGGAAGACTTGGTTGCTTCCTTCAATTTAAGTTGAGAAAAGTCAGGTAAGTGGACGAGAAAATCTACTTCTGTTTGACAACAGTTTTGAATCTTATAAGCATGTTGAGCGTAATGGGCTTGTGTCGAGCATCTTGGTCTAAGTTAGGCGTGTTACGATCGTAATGTGATTGTGACGGTCGTCACACGCCAAATGATGCATTACGACTGTAATGCTTGTGTGACGACCGTCACTGCTGCAAATTATGCAGAATCTTGCTATATGCTTGTTTCTTTGATATGTCTTATGTTTGTTTGCTTCATATCTTCATTTTGCGCCTTTTTTGACTTGAGAAACATTATACCTAAAAAAGTGAGAAAAACTCGGGAAAAGTCGAGAGTTAAATATACCAAAATGCGATGAAAATGGACTAAAAATGTGCTAAATATATGATACAATTTCTCGTTATCAAACTCACCCATACTTAAACCTTTGCTTGTCCTCAAGCAAAAATTCAGTAGGTAAATCGGACAAGCTACATCAAACGCACATGCATAACATATATTTGGTTTTTAAAATAATTACGGAAAATCTTTAGTTAGTTCTACCGATACTTAAACGAAACACTAACGATACATTAATGCCAGAAGCAACAAGTTATGTCATGAACTTCCTATTTTAAACAAGCCTGTCCAATATTCCTGTTATAACTTCACCTAGAGTCTTTGTACTTATTTCGCCCGGTTTCGTTCTAGCGCAATCATATTAAGCCCTTTGCCTTTTCACGCACGTGGTGGAGTAGCCGGTTAGTGACTTTGATCCTTTTTAGCACAAGGTCTGGTACACGAATGTGGCAACCTTATTTATCTAATCCAGTTTGAAGGTTGTGGGGGATCAAGCAATAGCACGCCCTACCGAGTTCAGAACCAGATACCTCTGAACCAACCAACAATGGATTTCTTCATTATTTGTTCATTTCTTATATGCGACCGTATAATTTGGTGCAAAATTTTCATTTTTGGCAAATAGATAAGAAGGATTATTATGCAAACACTTATATTCATCGGTTCTCCACTTGGTTTGTGTCAAGGCGGTGCTGACTGCTAGTATAAACTACTAGGGGTTACTCTAGAACTAAAACTTAAGATAAAGGTATAACAGTAAATGAAACGGATTTCGTTGAAGTAGGAAGTCCAAAGTGTCAGAACTGTATTGATCTTGTTAAATATTTCATGGCTTCCTAACTAAGATTTCATTAAGGTAGATATGTCGAGCTATACATAAATAAAGAAAAAATTTCGGTATGGCTAAATAGAACGAGGGAGATTGAAATTGAAAACAAATCATATATAATACTAATTTAAAGGAAAATGCGGAAAGGGAATTACAAGAATTAGAAAGGTATCTCTCCCACACTATATCAGACATTGTCCTCAATGTTGTGATATAAAGGCGGGGAAATACAATACAACGATGCGGGAAAGGGAAATGAAAATAAGAAATATAAGAACTAAAACTACTGAGGGTCGCGTCTTCGGCTCTTGGTGCAAGCTCTTCTGGTGGGTGTTGCTTCTGCATCGGAGTCTTGGGTGCTCAGGTTGTTGACATCCATCCTTAAAGTGCCTGTTTCACTCAAAACTTCGGTGAATTTCTCGTCCATCTTTTGTTGAGCGCTTAAAATCTGAGCATTCTGAGCATATAGGTTGTCATATTTCTCATTTTTGCTTCCTTTCAAGTGTTGCTGCCATTTGATTTTGCCGGTGAATGGCACGGAGGACGTCTTCGAGAGTGATATCAGATGAAGGTGACTGCCTAGATGAAGTCTCTGGAATGTTAGGAGCGGGAGCGGTTCTGTCCATTTCTTCTTCTATTTCGTCTGTCGGTGCATCATGATGCTCATCATGAAATGGAATTTCGCCCTCAGGAGCTTCTGGATTTGTAGATGTTTAAGAATTGGCAGAATTTTTGACCAAACAAGAAATGTTCAATTCAGTTCAGAATGTCCTATCAGATGTTGGGACATTATCAAACAGAGTATATGAACTTATATCAGGATGTCTCATCAGATGTTAGGACATTGTGTAAATAACTTAAGTTCAGTTTTTCAGGATGTCCCAACAGATGTTGAGACATCTCAGACCTGCTACCAGAATTAATTATTGATTAACAGATCAGAGATATTTAAGGAGAGTTATCTGGAATTAATTAATGATGGATAAAAACAGAACAAGGCGCATCTGTAGGGAGTTTGATATTGAAGATTCAGTTTAAAACAGAAGACCTAAAAGCACCTAGAATCTAGGAGGTAACAAACCCTAATTCAAGGTGGAAGCTGCTGCGCATTAGGGCTGGATCATTCTACAGAAAGCCCAAAAATTCAGATACCTATTTAAGCAACAAAAACTCATAGAATTGAGTACGAATTTCAGAAGATCAAATAGGGTGTCTAGTATTTTAATAGCAGGTTGTTTTTATGTACCACTTTATGAGCTTTTAAGCAAAAGTGCATTTGTAACTTGATTGAAACTGTGAAGTAAGATCAAGCTGTATTGTTTGAAGGATGTCTTCAATTTCAGTAAACTTGTAAACTTGATCACTGTGTGATTGAGGGGGAGTGAGTAGGGTACTCTTATCTAAGGTGTGTCTTAGGTAGAAATTGCATTGGGTAGTTATTAAGTGATAGATTAAACAGGGTGGTTTAAGTCTAGAATTAATATTACTTATAGTGGATTTCCTCCTGGCTTGGTAGCCTCCAGATGTAGGTGTGGTTATACACTGAACTGGGTTAACAAACTTCTGTGTTGTTTACTTTCTTGCTATTTAAGTTTTGGTTAAATCTGTCAAGTGTCCTATCAAGTGTTGGGACATCTCTTAGGACATCTCATACCTGATCACAGAATTTCAATTGGCATCAGAGCAGGCACCCTGCCTGTTTATACTGGGTGAGATCTAGGGAAAACAAATTCTGTAACATGGACAGAGATATAGGGTCAGTAAATAGACCACCTATACTGGATGGATTTAATTATGACTACTGGAAGCCAAGAATGATTGCATTCTTAAGATCACTTGACAACAGGGCATGGAGAGCAGTAAATGTTGGATGGGATCATCCTGTCCAAGACACCAAAGATGGATCAAAAGTGCTGAAACCTGAAGAAGAATGGAGTAAGGAGGAAGAAGATTCAGCACTAGGCAACTCAAAAGCCTTAAATGCCTTATTCAATGGCATTGATAGGAATATTTTCAGACTTGTGCATCATTGTGAGCTGGCCAAAGATGTTTGGGACACTCTCAAAACAACTCATGAAGGAACATCAAAAGTAAAAATGTCAAGACTTCAACTTCTCACCACCAAGTTTGAAAACTTGAGGATGAAGGAAGATGAATCAATTCATGAGTTCTACATGAACATCTTGGATATAGCCAATACTTCTGGAGCTTTGGGAGAAAAGATGACTGATGAAAAGCTGGTAAGAAAGATTCTCAGATCTTTGCCAAAAAGATTTGACATGAAAGTCACAGCAATAGAAGAAGCTCAAGACATATGCTCCATGAAAGTTGAAGAACTCATTGGCTCCCTTCAAACTTTTGAGATGGGAATGAATGAGACAAATGTTAAAAAGAACAAAAGCATAGCATTGGTGTCAAATACTGATGAAGAAGAAGATGATGAATCGGAAAATGGTAAAAGCTTATCAGAAAACCTAGCTATGCTTGGAAGACAATTCAAACAGATTCTCAGAGGAATGGATGGCAAATTCAAATCCAGTGGAAAATACACAAACTCTTCTGAGAACAGGAGACCTTATGATGCTAATAAAAAGTCAAATTATGCTGAAAAGACCAGTCAAGAAGGAATCAAGTGCCATGGATGTGAAGGATATGGACACATCAAGAAGGAATGTCCTACCTTCTTAAAAAGACAAAAGAAGGGACTATCTGTAACCTGGTCTGATGAAGACTCAGGAGGAGATTCAGAAGAAGAATCAGCTAAGCATATTACTGCTTTAGCTGGACTGTGTGAATATGATAGTGATTCCAGTTGTGGAGAGCTTACTTATGCAGATCTTGAGCAAGCTTTCAAAGATCTATACAAGAGAAGCACTGAAATATGCAGTGAGGTTATAAAGCTAAAGAAGCAGAATGAGGTATTAGAAGATGAAAAAGAAAGTGATCAAGTAATCATTGATACCTTGAAAAGTGAAGTAACTCTTCTCAACTCTAAGTTGGAACATATGTCCAAATCTGTTAAAATGTTGAACAGCAGCTCAAATACACTGGATGTTATTCTCAGCAATAATAAACATTCAGGGGACAAAAGTGGACTGGGATATAACAGAGATGAAGCCAGCTCTAGCAAAGCTACTGCAAAAACTACACAGTCAAACAAGATGTCCCAACAGATGCTTCAACATCAGAACACAAAGACAAACATAATGTTCCAACAGATGTCTCAACATTCTAGAAAGAACAAAATGAAGAAGAAGTATCAAAGATGGAGATGCCATCACTGTGGAAGATTTGGACATATCAAACCTCATTGTTATAAGTTGCATGGATATCCAAATCAGATGTATCAGCAACCTTCCAAGAAGAAAATAGAAGTTACCAAGAAAGTGCTGCATAAACATCATAGAAATCAGCAACCTCCTAAGCAGAAGACTGAAAACTTCAAGAAGGTATGGAAACCAAAAGCTAGCACTGAAGCTGATCAAAGCTACACGAACAAGATCAACAATCAAGCTTGGAGATCAGCTGATAAACAACACACAGGGCAGAGGCATCAAAAGAAATCTCAACTCATCTAGTCAAGGAAAAATACTGCATACATAGCACATACATCACTGAGAGTATCAGCTAAAGAAGACTGGTACTTTGACAGTGGATGTTCAAGACACATGACTGGATTGAAGAATTTGCTAGTAAACTTAAAATCACATTCATCCAGGTATGTGACCTTTGGAGATGGAGCTAAAGGAGAAATCAAGGGAGTTGGAACCTTGGACTGTCAAGATGTTCCAAGACTAGATGATGTGCTGCTTGTTAAAGGTTTAACTGCTAACCTGATCAGTATAAGTCAGTTATGTGATCAAGGGTACAGTGTAAACTTTACCAAAACTGAATGCATAGTGACTAACAATGAACAAGAGGTTGTCATGAAAGGAGCCAGATCTAAAGACAACTGCTACATGTGGGAATCCCAAAATCTCAGTCTCACTTCAACTTGCTCTTTAGATAAAGAAGAAGAAGTGAAACTATGGCACCAAAGACTAGGTCATCTTCATTTCAGAGGCATAAAGAAGATAATATCCATGGATGCTGTAAGAGGTATTCCTAAACTGAAGATTGATGATGGAAAAATATGTGGTGAATGTCAAATAGGCAAGCAAACCAAGATGTCCCATCCAAAGCTCCAACATCTGACAACTTCCAAAGTTTTGGAACTTTTGCATATGGATCTTATGGGACCTATGCAGGTTGAAAGTCTTGGTGGTAAGAGGTATGCTTATGTGGTGGTTGATGACTTTTCAAGATATACATGGATAAATTTCATCAAAGAAAAGTCTGATGTATTTGATGTATTCAAAGAATTATGCCAAAGATTACAAAGAGAAAAATCCAGCTGTGTAATCAGAATAAGAAGTGATCATGGAAAGGAATTTGAGAATCAAAAGTTCTTAGATTTCTGCTCTTCAGAAGGAATCAATCATGAATATTCTTCACCAATCACTCCTCAACAGAATGGGATTGTTGAAAGGAAGAATAGAACTATTCAAGAATCAGCAAGAGCTATGATCCATGCTAAAAAGTTACCTCTGTACTTCTGGGCTGAAGCTATGAACACTGCCTGCTACATCCATAACAGAGTTACTTTGAGGAAAGGAACCTTGTCCACAATATATGAAGTCTGGAAGGGCAGAAAACCCACTGTGAAATACTTTCATGTGTTTGGAAGTAACTGTTATATTCTAGCAGATAGGGAGCAAAGGAGAAAAATGGATCCTAAAAGTGATGAAGGAATTTTCCTTGGATACTCTATAAACAGCAGAGCATATAGAGTATTTAATTCTAGAACCAAGGTTATCATGGAGTCCATAAATGTGATAATTGATGATGCTCCTACAGATGTCCCAGAAGATGTTGGAACATCTGTTGATATCAAGATTGAAGCTGAAGAAAAGAATGATCAATATAACTTCACTCAAACTGATACAAGGACAGAAGAATCCAGCAAACCTCCCTCCATCAGAATACAAAAGGATCATCCTAAAGATTTGATTATTGGTGATCCCAACAGAGGTGTGAGCACTAGATCAAGAGAAGTGATTTCAGGTTCTTGTTTTGTTTCCAAAATAGAACCTAAAAACATCAAGGAAGCTCTCACTGATGAATACTGGATTTGTGCTATGCAAGAGGAATTAGGTCAATTCACAAGAAATAAAGTGTGGAATCTTGTTCCTAGACCTGATGACATAAATGTGATTGGAACAAAATGGGTGTATAAGAACAAATCAAATGAACAAGGAATTGTTACAAAGAACAAAGCTAGACTTGTAGCTCAAGGATACACTCAAATTGAAGGGGTAGACTTTGATGAAACCTTTGCACCAGTAGCAAGGCTTGAATCAATCAGACTGCTGTTGGGAATTGCTTGTATCTTGAAGTTCAAGCTATTTCAAATGGATGTGAAAAGTGCCTTTTTAAATGGCTACCTTAATGAAGAAGTATATGTAGAACAGCCTAAAGGATTTGTTGATCCAAGCTGTCCAAATCATGTATACAAACTAAAGAAGGCACTTTATGGTTTGAAGCAAGCTCCAAGGGCATGGTATGAAAGACTGACCACATTTCTTATCAAGCAAGGATACAGAAAAGGTGGGATTGATAAAACCTTGTTTGTTAAAGATGAAGAAGGAAATGTCATGATTGCTTAAATATATGTTGATGACATTATGTTTGGTGGGATGTCTGACAGGATGGTCAAACATTTTGTCAAGCAGATGGAATCTGAATTTGAAATGAGCCTAGTAGGAGAGTTAACCTACTTTCTTGGTCTGCAAATAAAGCAAATGGAAGACTCAATGTTTATCTCTCAAAGCAAGTATACCAAGAACATAGTCAAGAAATTTGGAATGGAAAATGCTACTCATAAGAGAACTCCTGCCCCCACACATTTGAAGCTGACTAAAGATGAAAAGGGTGAGAGTGTAGATCAAAGCTTATACAGAAGCATGATTGGAAGCTTGTTATACTTAACTGCTAGCAGACCTGACATAGCATTTGCAGTAGGTGTATGTGCTAGATATCAAGCTGATCCAAAAGTCAGTCATCTCAATCAAGTAAAGAGAATTCTTAAATATGTTAATGGTACTTGTGACTATGGCATAATGTATTTTCATGGATGTAAACCAATTCTCACTGGCTTCTGTGATGCTGATTGGGCTGGAAGTGCTGATGACAGAAAAAGCACTTCAGGAGGATGCTTCTTTCTAGGAAACAATTTGATTTCTTGGTTCAGTAAGAAACAGAATTGTGTATCCTTATCTACAGCTGAAGCTGAATACATAGCAGCTGGAAGCAGTTGTTCTCAGTTGGTTTGGATGAAGCAAATGCTCACTGAGTACAATGTCCCACAGGATGTCATGACATTATACTGTGACAACTTAAGTGCAATAAACATATCAAAGAATCCTATCCAACATAGCAGGACCAAGCATATTGATATCAGACATCATTTCATCAGGGATCTTGTAGAAGAAAAGGTGATTTCATTGGAGCATATAGCTACAAATCTGCAGTTAGCTGATATCTTTACCAAAGCATTGGATGCCTCACAATTTGAGAACTTAAGGGGCAAACTTGGAATCTGTTTATGTGATATTTAGCAGTTAATGAGATGTGCCAACATGTCATATGACATTGTATGGCATAAGTTCCAGATGGCAAAACCAGTCTGGACAAGATCCTTGGGAATTCCATCTCTAATCATTTGCACTGTAACGGCTACTTATTTAGTAACTGTTTATAATAAGCTATCAAGATTCTCATCATACTATCACAAGCGAATCACATTAACTTGCTATTCTCCAGAAATCATAAACCCTAAAGCTTTTCATCCATCTTCCTCAAAAATGTCTCAAAACCATAACACAACTGAAGAAGTTCTCAACCAAGAAGACGTAGTTCATGCCACTCCCATCTCTGTAGTACCAATGCAATCAACCCCATTGGACAAACTCAGGGGAAGCGTTTCTCACACTAAAAAGGCAAGAACTCCCAAGAGAGCTAAAGATCAAGTACGCAGCAAAGCAAAAGGCATTCCCTCTCCTGCTAACAGGCCCCCAAACTCTTCAAAATATGTTGATGATTCCATCAAGGAGATTGTCAACCAAATTCTCTTTGAACAAAGAGTGGTGAGTGGGATCTCTGTTCCTCTGAACACCATGCCTGCACCTCAAGAAGAACAAGCTCAAGCTGCAGAAGAACAAGATGTCCCAACAAATGTTGGAACATCTGAAGATAAGAGAAAGAACTCATCTGATGTTGAGCTGGAACAAACTGAGGACCAGAATAAGACCTCAAATGAAAATGATGAAGAAATCTCTGAGGATCAGACCAAAGCCTCAAATGAAGGTCAAATCCCTGCTGATCAACAAGCTGAAGAGGAGACTGCTCAATCTCCTCCAGTGGTGAACCTGGAGCAGGACTCTGATGCAGAGATCATAGCCTCTGTTAAACCTAGCATAGCCAAAAGGCTCAGGTCCAGGAAAGGCAAGATGCAAGCTGAAGCAGCAATTCCTGAGAAGAAGAAAGCCTCTCCAAAGAAAGGCAAAGCTAAAGCCACTTTTGGGCCATCAAAACAATGGAGTAAAGTCCAAACTCAGAAAAGAAAAGCTGTCACCCCATCTGACTCAGATGTTGAATCAGATGTCCCAACATCTCCTCCCAAGAAGAGACCAGCCCCATCTAGGGCTTCAACAGCTGTTCCAGAAGCTCCATTAGACAACATATCTTTCCACCATGTCTCTAGTGTGAACAAGTGGAAGTTTGTGTACCAAAGAAGAGTTGCCCTAGAAAGAGAACTGAGCAGCAATGCACTTGAGTGCACTGAACTGATTGACCTCATCTCTGCTGCAGGACTATTCAAGACAGTCTCAGATTTCTCTCCCTGCTATGAACTTCTTGTCAAAGAGTTCATTGTGAATCTTCAGGAGGATTGTTCAAATGGTAAGTCCTCTGAGTTCAGAAAAGTGTTTGTGAGAGGTAAGTGTGTTGAGTTCTCTCCTCAAATCATAAATCAATACCTAGGAAGAGAAACAGATGGACCCAATGAGCTAGGTAAGACAGATAATCAAGTCTGTAAGGTGATCACAGCAAACTAGGTCAAGGCATGGCCTGTGAAGGGAAAGCTCTCAGTGAGCATGCTTACCAGAAAATATGCCATGCTGAACAGGATTGGTACAGCTAACTGGGTGCCTACCAACCACACCTCTTCAATCTCCACTGGTCTGGCCAAATTCATCTATGTTGTGGGAACTCAAACCAAGATGGACTATGGAGCTTACATCTTTGATCAGACCTTGAAACATGCCAGCTCCTCTGCAACAAAGCTTCCAATAGCTTTTCCATCATTGCTGTGTGGTATAGTGCTCAATCAATACCCTGGCATTCTCACTGACAAGGATACAGCATGCAAAAGAGAAAGCCCCCTGGCTTTTCACTACAAGTTATTCCTCAGTCATCATGCAGCAGATGTTGAAGCACCTTCTGGGACATCTGCAGGTCCTTCAACTGCTAAGAATCCAATCTCCAAGAAGGCTTTAATTGCTCAGCTCAAAAGCACCTGCAAAGAGCTTGAAGCTAGAAAGCAGAAGCTTGAGGAAATCATTCAAAGGTTGGAGAGTGAAGAAGACCAGACAGCTGCCTCTGATGAAGACAGTGAAGCTGATGTAGAAACAGAAGCTGATGAAGAAACTGAGAGTGATGAATCTGAGTGATCAATGTATGTGATCAATGTATTTCTGGAGTAGTGTCTTTGGCCCCTAATTTTGTGTCTATCAAGGGGGAGAACAACAACAAATTGTATTGTTGTTTAATTATAAATGAAAAATTTGTTTGTTTCTGCCTGAACTGAATCAGTGTGTTTTAATGAATATTTCTGTTGAAACAAGACTGGACACATATATGTTTGAGGGGGAGTAAACTCAAATATGAATCAACAGAAAAGTAATGCTATACTCTGATAATAAGAACTTCTGCTGCACTCTGATAACCAGAAAAGATGTTAGCCAAAAATTAGCCAAAGGGGGAGTTTGTAGATGTTTAAGAATTGGCAGAATTTTTGACCAAACAAGAAATGTTCAATTCAGTTCAGAATGTCCTATCAGATGTTGGGACATTATCAAACAGAGTATATGAACTTATATCAGGATGTCTCATCAGATGTTAGGACATTGTGTAAATAACTTAAGTTCAGTTTTTCAGGATGTCCCAACAGATGTTGAGACATCTCAGACCTGCTACCAGAATTAATTATTGATTAACAGATCAGAGATATTTAAGGAGAGTTATCTGGAATTAATTAATGATGGATAAAAACAGAACAAGGCGCATCTGTAGGGAGTTTGATATTGAAGATTCAGTTTAAAACAGAAGACCTAAAAGCACCTAGAATCTAGGAGGTAACAAACCCTAATTCAAGGTGGAAGCTGCTGCGCATTAGGGCTGGATCATTCTACAGAAAGCCCAAAAATTCAGATACCTATTTAAGCAACAAAAACTCATAGAATTGAGTACGAATTTCAGAAGATCAAATAGGGTGTCTAGTATTTTAATAGCAGGTTGTTTTTATGTACCACTTTATGAGCTTTTAAGCAAAAGTGCATTTGTAACTTGATTGAAACTGTGAAGTAAGATCAAGCTGTATTGTTTGAAGGATGTCTTCAATTTCAGTAAACTTGTAAACTTGATCACTGTGTGATTGAGGGGGAGTGAGTAGGGTACTCTTATCTAAGGTGTGTCTTAGGTAGAAATTGCATTGGGTAGTTATTAAGTGATAGATTAAACAGGGTGGTTTAAGTCTAGAATTAATATTACTTATAGTGGATTTCCTCCTGGCTTGGTAGCCTCCAGATGTAGGTGTGGTTATACACTGAACTGGGTTAACAAACTTCTGTGTTGTTTACTTTTCTTGCTATTTAAGTTTTGGTTAAATCTGTCAAGTGTCCTATCAAGTGTTGGGACATCTCTTAGGACATCTCATACCTGATCACAGAATTTCAGGATTGAAAAGCCAATTTATTTGGTGCTGGGGATCAATGTGTTCCCTGCAAGGTAGAACAATGTTATGGAAAACCACATTTCGGATTACCGGATCGAATCTTCCATCTTCGTGCTCATGAATAAGGTGCGCGGACTTGCAGTGCTCCAAGGTAAGGAATGCTGGTGCTATGGAGGGCAGATTAGTGAGGTTGGCACCTAAGTTCAGGCCCAAAATGATAGAAGTGACAATCCCTCTGAAATAGAAAGGTTTGTCGCCTCTTGCACAGATGGATTGAATGTGGGCCAAGAGGAATGGAGTAACGTTGATCTTTTCGTCCTTTAAGTCGCAATGAATGAAAAAGAGCTCCTTTGAGTTCAGCTAATGGTTGTTGTCCTGGGCGAAAATGGTGTTGCCGAGAATGCGGTGGAAGTATATGATGGCAGGATTATGAATGAAAGTGGCGTTGAGGCTCTCGTATGCAGATGCATGGATGTTTGACAATTGGGGCCAAAAAGGGAAAGTAGTTTCGTTGAAAACATCAGGCACACGACAATGAACACCATCACTGTTATTGAAACCAAGCAATTGTGCCATCTTTGTTTGAGTGAACCGGTATTCAATGTAGAACAAGCGGAATGAGGTCACACCAATAAGTTGGCTATTAGTGTCTGCCGGAGTCATGTAAGCATAAGAACTCAGAAACTCAAGAGTGTGAGTTTCGTAAATCGGTTGTGGATGACTACACAATTGCCACAAGCCAACATTCTCCAATAGTTTCTGGACACTTTGAAGCAATCCCAAGGTTCTGAAGCATTCAACGTTGACATACTGAGTCGGTTGGAGACCTCGGCGTTTGAATTTTTGAAATTTGGTTCGTTGAGCTTCACCTTGCTCACCGTCTCTGAAAATGATGTTGGGGTTTTGTCTCTGATTGTTTGTCATAACATGCAAAAAGGTTTGAGCGTGAGAAATAGAGATTGAAGGGATGTGAGAAGTTATGAGGAGTATTCAGATAAATAGTGAGAATGGGAATGTGGGAAGTTTGGATTTTTAGAGAAGTTATGAGAAATTAGTGGAGTTAATGGGTGGTTAAGGAAATGAATTTTGAAGGGGTTATGGAAGGTCGTGGGAGAAGAGATAAATGAGAGAAGAAAGAAAGGTTTTTGCAGTTATAGATAACGTGTTATCTAGAGTCGTGACGGTCGTCACAGAGGCGTTACGATCGTAACGCGGGTAAGAGCGCATTACGCTCGTCAGGGAATCCTTACGATCGTCACTGCAACAAAAACTTGGGATTTCTAACAGAGTTCTAGTATTAGCAGTCCTAAACCATTAATTTGCATCATGATAAATAAAAGGCATATAATAGCAGTCATGATAATGCATATAAGGCATATAGCAGCAGTGCTTTATATATTAGTGACCAAATCAAAATGTAATCATCGCAACAGCAGTATTAGTAATCACTTATATTGCAGGATAGCAAAATTGAAATAACATGCAGTAACTTGTTTCCAAAATAGAACGAAATAAACTTGCATTGGATTGAAATTTTGTTCTTGAACATAAATGAAAAATTTGCATAAAGTAAAATCTTGCTGAAATAAATTGAACTGATTAATGTAAATTGAAACTTAAATTGCAAAAAGGGAAACTAAGAATTTCCTAGTAACAGAAAGTAAATAAAATTTTGCTGAATGCTACTTCAACGTGGTAGTCTCTTCTTTAAGTCTTCCAAAACTGAATTTATGTGGTAAAATTGATCCACTGTTATATCTGTTAAGCCTATAATATCCTGTCACATGTTTTTCAGTTCATTGATGCGTGTTTTTCGCAAGTGTACGAACGCGTCAGAGTAATATAAAAGATTGTCGAATCCACAGAGACCAAGTGTCAATCTATCGTACTTGTTGTTATGGTGTGTATCTAAGGCAACTAAATATAGGGGTTTTAAGAAGGGTGCAATGGTAAATAAAATAATAATTTTAAACAATAAACAAAGACAGGCTTGAATGTAATTCACATAATCAATTGATAATCCGGTACTTGTTAATGGAACTACTTATGGGCAATGTTTTCTACTTTGAAAAGAACTAATTTAACAGGAACTGTCGCTTTCGCGTATTCAGAACCGAGTTGTACTCTCTAATCAACCCCTCCTATTGTCACGGATAAAAAGGTGCGTACTGCGTTAGAGTAGTAAACCTATTTTTAAGAAATATAGTGTCTTAACTAAGTTGAAAAGTATCTTAACCTGGATTTCTTAGCAAAAAGAGGTTCTCACGAACCAGACTCTAAACTTCTTTAACGCGTTCAAAAGTCGTTTTAAAATCTCCTTTCTTTTTAATCTAAGAACTCCTAATGAACTAGACAAAGCGCTTTTGGCTGTTTTTGAAATAGTTAAAAACAATTAGACTTAAATTGAAAGATAAAATAGCCCTTAAGTGCTTCCACGAACAATTGTACGGATTACTGGTTTAATTACGATCCTTACATTCTAACCTTTATGGAATTAGTTAGACATGATAAGGTAAAGATTCTTTTTATAATTTTTCATAAAAGTAATTTAGTGCGAGTGCGGAAAGTAAATGAATTTAAAGCGAGTGCGGGAAATAAACAAAGTAAAGTGCGAGTGCGGGAAATAAACAAAGTAAAGTGCGAGTGCGGATAATAAATAAAAGTAAAGCAATGCGAGAAATAAATAAAAGTAAAATACGAACTTGAATTAAAATGGCGGCAGGATTAACTTCCTCCAGAGTGCTCCAAAACTCGATCGCACAGACGTATACAGACTCGATCACTCGATTGCAGTATCACCCCGATGTGGAATGATAACTGCTTTGAAACTGATATATGCCTAGAGAAATCTAATTTTGGATGAAGAAAAACGAAAATCTAAGGTCCTATTTATAGGAAAATTGAAAGCATGAAATGACTGGGATGCCCCTCCACTAAAAAGTGGAGGTTACTGGATTTGGCCTTGTGGCGCCCGCCACAGGCCTATGGCGCCCGCCATGGTCCCTACAGGGGATGAGAAAGTGGGGATCGTGGGTCCTGGAGGTTGAGGAGTGGTCTTGAGACGTGGCCACGTCATGGCTAACCCCATGGCGCCCGCCACGGTGGGTGCCGTAAGTGCAAAACGCTGAATTTCTAGGTTTTCGTCCGTTTTCACTCCTTTTTCGCTCCTTTTCCCGATTCCAGCTCCGATTATTATAAAAACCTGAAAACATAAGAAAACAAAGCAATAACAAAGCAAAACAACAATAAAAGCTAAGAATGCATGTGAAATCGAAGTCAGAAATACGGTGAATTTTAGTGTGATCAAATTCTCCCACACTTAAACCTTTGCTTGTCCTCAAGCAAACATTAAAGCTTAAGAAAATATGGTGTCAACACTTGTCTTTGGGCTAAAGGGCTTCTAAGTTCAAGTCAGGATGCAGTGACAGATACTAACTAAGTGAACCAAGGGTACCATAGTAACACAAACACAAACTTCAATCCTATACTAACCACTCCATATCATCCCACAATACCTAGGCCTATCTTCTCATCTTTTTGTGTCCTTTTCATTCAGGCGCAATCACATTAAGCCCGTTATCCGTACATGCTTCATAGTAGAGTGACCGGTTAGTGATTCTGATCCATAACATAAGGTTTCTGGCACATAAGCATGTGTAAACCTGTTTTTATTTTGCCTAAATGTAGCTGCGGGGGATCGGATCGTAATCCGCCCTACCAAGTTCAGTGCCAGATACCTCTGAACCAACTAACAATAGGTGACTTGCAATTTTTTTCTTTTTGTGGCAAAATTTTTTTCTTCTCTTTTTTCGGTTTAAATGACTTTGTGAGGGTCACCTATACCAGAGTTTGCCTTTTTTTCGGTTTAAATTTTTTTTTCTTTTCTTTTTTTTCTTTTTTATTAGCACTGGATCATTCACTTATGTTCATCGGCCCACTACGTAGAGCATGCTTAGGCCGGAGCTGACTGCTAAAATAAACTACTTAGGACAATTTTTTAAATGATAATAAAGGCCATGGTGGTGGGGTTTAGGAGTGATTCCTATATTCAAGAGGTCTATGGTGCTAAAATGGTTCTGATGTTTCAAAAAGTTGACCTAAGTCACCACATCCTAATCTAAACATGTCTCAAAGCCCAAAAAACATGTGAAACAACATTGTTTTCTTTTTAAAAATTTTCTGGTAAGGCTAAGGAAATGGGAAAAAATGAAGATGAACTAAAAAGACACTATACTGGTGACTCGTCAGACTCATGCATTATCTAAGAAAAATAAATTACTGAAAAGGGAAATAACTGAAAGGAAGTAATTAACTAAAAAGGAAATAACGGAAAGCAATAAAATCCCCTCCCACACTTAAATCGAACATTGTCCCCAATGTTTCGAAATAAGATAAGGGGGGTAACCTGGAAAAGACTACTGAGGAGGGGCACTGGTGCCTTCGCCGTCCTGATGTGATGGTCTGGAACGACGGGATCTACTACGATGCTGGTCCCTCCGGTCGAGTCGTGCTGATAAAGCAGCCTGAGCACTCCGGACCTCTCGAAGGTTACCCAAGATGGAACCCTGAGTAGCCTCTACAAGCTGGTAGTGTCGGCTGTTGAACTCTCTCTGACGGTTCTGCTCTAATGAGATATCGTTCAAGGTACGGCAAATGTTGCTATAAGCACGATCCGAAACCAATCGCGATTGTTGCATGAAGCTCATGTTGTCCGTCAGTTGTTGTGAAATATTAGAGAGAAGGCCATCTCGCCTTTCCTCTCTAGTTTTCATAGCACGCCACATCTCCTCAGTGACATAGAATCCAAGAGCAGCACCTGCAACAGGGTTAGAGGAAGATGGTGCGGCGTGTGACTGTAAAAGTATTTTTGTTCCTTTTTTTATTTTTATTATTTTTTATATTTATTATTATTATTATTTTTATATATATATATATATTTTTTTTATTGGGTATAAAATAAAAGAAAAAGAAAAAAAAATGAGATTAGTGCATGAAATAATATATATGGTGAAATCAAAGTGCATGAAAAAGAAAATGTAATAGATGCAATAATGCATGGAGATGCGAAAAATAAAATAAAGCATATAAAAGGGAAATTAAATACTAGGGTAGTGCTGTCAGTGTAGAATGAGTCATGTGGTAGGCTTCTTTTCCTGGCTTGATCCACGAATCTCAACTATCTCCCTCCGAAACTCTTCAATCGCCTGATATAGAGCATCGGCCTCTGAGGCATGAGTGAGATCAGAAACCTGCATCTGTAACTCCAAGTCTGCCACTTCCTGCTTGAGCAGGGCAGTATCCTTGCGGAGCTCATAAATCTGTGTTTGTAGGTCAGGTGGCTGCAGAGACATATTGTTAGACATAATAGTGATTCGGGGAGTAAGAGGTGTAGGAGTGTACTCAGTGGCGGGAGGCAATTTCTGCTCTTCGACAGTCTCTCCATAACCCTCTAGAGCATAACTCCAATTTTCAGGATCATGGACACTGGTCATCAGCGGATCTGGTAATGTAAAATAGTGTATCGCTTCGCCGTCGATCAGCAATTTAAACATGTTGGGCTCAAAAGAAGCCCTCCTCATCAATCCTCTATCAAGACAAAAATCAATATCCAGGGTGGTGTAGCAGCAGAAGGTCCTGAGGTGCAATAATTTGCGAGACAGACCCAATGCAGTAACTATCTGTGTAACAATCCCACCGACATGGATGATGCCTACTGATGATCTGGCAACACTAGCCAGGCCCTTCAACAGAAAGTTTCCACAAGCAACTGAGCGAGACTGAGTCGCACAAAACAGTAGGAAAATCTCCTCTTCACTTAGCAGCGTCTCTGTATCTGGAAAACCTAGGAAAGAATGTGCTAGAGTCATCTGGAAGTACCTCAATGCAGGGTTGTGGATTACCTGAGAAAACTGGGTAGAAGGATCTTGGCTCCCTCCACCTGATATTTTAGTCCAAAACTTTTCCACTTCTCTGCTCATAAAATACCCCATCGGTGTCTCTGGAATAACATCAGGAGTAGTCTGGAAACCTAGCAAATCACCAAACTCTTTGTGAGAGAATGAGTAGTCAATCCCGAACAACCTGAAAACAGCGAGTCCATCGGGTCCAGCCCAAGGGTCATGATGAAACGAGCTGAGGAACTCAAGAGTCAAGTTCCTATAAGTGTTGTTCCTGTCGTCAAACTGGCCCCACTGGAGTTGATGGCATAAAAATCTGACGCTTGGCTCTATCCCCAAGGCATCCATGCAGTCATGGTCAGGGTACCTGGTAGGAGCCATAGGGCGTCTCATGTGGACATGGTAACGCTCTCTCTGTGCATCATCTCTAAAGGCCACGTGTATGTCATCAGGGTTCTGCATCCTGTACAAGGTTAGCAAACAAGTCCTGAAAGCACATAAAACATTCAATCGTTAGTCCTGACATAAAAATAAACAAATTAAAATAAAGTAAAAATAAATAAAAAGTACGTAAATAAGAAAACCATGGGTTGCCTCCCATGCAGCGCTTGTTTAACGTCGTTAGCTCGACGACCGATTTTTAAACATCATTGGAAGGATATGGTGGATCACTCAGAGTATGGTAGGTGTATGTTGTTGGGATGTCACCTCCTTCGTAGGGCTTCAACCTCTGTCCATTGACGATGAACGGTTTACATGTCTGGTTCTTGATTTCAATAGCACCGGATCTTAGGATCTTTGATACTTCGAAAGGGCCAGTCCATCTCGAACGGAGCTTACCTGGAAAAAGTCGTAACCTAGAATCGAACAGGAGAACAGGATCGCCTAATTTGAAGTCTCTTCTTATGATTCTTTTGTCATGCCAAGCTTTTGTTCTTTCTTTGTATATGATGGCATTTTCGTAGGCAAATTGTCCGAGCTCTTCTAATTTGTGGATATCAAGGATACGTTTTTCACCAGCAGTTAAGTAATCCAAATTCAAAGTTTTGATGGCCCAATAGGCTTTATGCTCTAACTCAAAAGGTAAATGACATGATTTCCCATAAACTAGTTGGTAGGGGGTTGTTCCTATAGGGGTTTTGAAAACGGTTATGTAGGCCCATTTATCAAGCCATCTCACATATCCCTCACCTTTTCTTTTCTTCCTTCTGTAGGTTGGCTCATTCCTTTGAACTTGTGGTGGTGGTTCTGGATCTATGCTAAGTATTAGCTTTTCAAATTTGAGCTTAGTCATTTCATTCACCATCTCAAAGGTTAGCCTTACCCTCTTAGCACTAATGATTCCCCTAGTTTCATGGTCCTCAATTTTTCTCTTTTTATGTTGGAGCTCGAATAAGGGTACATTGGTGCGGGTACATTTTAATACTTCCACGTATGTTTTGGATTGGGATTCTACCTTATCTTCCACAAAACTTTGCGGGAAAGGAAATGGTGGGATACATGGAGGGGTAACAACAATAGTTGCTTCATTCTCTACCTTTATGACACCTTTCCTTTCGGATGGTTTCAATGGATTTTTCTCTACTCTATTCTCACCACAACTCTCGTTATGCTCATTATCCCTCTCCTTAGGATTTTCGATATGTTCCTCACTACTAGTTGTTATAACATATGCATTCTCCTCATGAGGTGGTCCTATAGGTGTTTGTGCAAGAAGGAAGATTTGAGTCCCCAATGCCTTAGTGCTATTCACGAGGGAATCGACCTTAGTGTTTAATTGCCTAAGGGTTTCATAAGTATCGAGATGTTGTCTTATAAACTCTTTATCCTCGAGGGTTTGTGTTACCATAAAGCGCCTTATCATAGATTCTATCCTAGAATTAGTTGTGGTTTCAATGAAATCCTCCACTAACCTTTCGAGGCTTGAATTAACAGATTCTAGCGGTTCCTCAAAATTTTGTGAGTGGTGATTTGGGTGAGAATAAGTTAGTGGTGCATAGAAATTCTCCCTTTGTATTTCGAGGTTGGACATATGTGATTCACGTGATCCCCCGAAATACTGGGAGTGATGATTGTAGAATTTATTTGAGTGAAACATACTGATTTATTTATTTATTTATTTTTTTTATTTGTTGTAAAAGCCTTAGTCTATACGGTATAACTACAGGGTACGAAATTTGACGAAATTGGTCCCCGGCAACGGCGCCAAAAACTTGATGCGTGTTTTTCGCAAGTGTACGAACGCGTCAGAGTAATATAAAAGATTGTCGAATCCACAGAGACCAAGTGTAAATCTATCGTACTTGTTGTTATGGTGTGTATCTAAGGCAACTAAATATAGGGGTTTTAAGAAGGGTGCAATGGTAAATAAAATAATAATTTTAAACAATAAACAAAGACAGGCTTGAATGTAATTCACATAATCAATTGATAATCCGGTACTTGTTAATGGAACTACTTATGGGCAATGTTTTCTACTTTGAAAAGAACTAATTTAACAGGAACTGTCGCTTTCGCGTATTCAGAACCGAGTTGTACTCTCTAATCAACCCCTCCTATTGTCACGGATAAAAAGGTGCGTACTGCGTTAGAGTAGTAAACCTATTTTTAAGAAATATAGTGTCTTAACTAAGTTGAAAAGTATCTTAACCTGGATTTCTTAGCAAAAAGAGGTTCTCACGAACCAGACTCTAAACTTCTTTAACGCGTTCAAAAGTCGTTTTAAAATCTCCTTTCTTTTTAATCTAAGAACTCCTAATGAACTAGACAAAGCGCTTTTGGCTGTTTTTGAAATAGTTAAAAACAATTAGACTTAAATTGAAAGATAAAATAGCCCTTAAGTGCTTCCACGAACAATTGTACGGATTACTGGTTTAATTACGATCCTTACATTCTAACCTTTATGGAATTAGTTAGACATGATAAGGTAAAGATTCTTTTTATAATTTTTCATAAAAGTAATTTAGTGCGAGTGCGGAAAGTAAATGAATTTAAAGCGAGTGCGGGAAATAAACAAAGTAAAGTGCGAGTGCGGGAAATAAACAAAGTAAAGTGCGAGTGCGGATAATAAATAAAAGTAAAGCAATGCGAGAAATAAATAAAAGTAAAATACGAACTTGAATTAAAATGGCGGCAGGATTAACTTCCTCCAGAGTGCTCCAAAACTCGATCGCACAGACGTATACAGACTCGATCACTCGATTGCAGTATCACCCCGATGTGGAATGATAACTGCTTTGAAACTGATATATGCCTAGAGAAATCTAATTTTGGATGAAGAAAAACGAAAATCTAAGGTCCTATTTATAGGAAAATTGAAAGCATGAAATGACTGGGATGCCCCTCCACTAAAAAGTGGAGGTTACTGGATTTGGCCTTGTGGCGCCCGCCACAGGCCTATGGCGCCCGCCATGGTCCCTACAGGGGATGAGAAAGTGGGGATCGTGGGTCCTGGAGGTTGAGGAGTGGTCTTGAGACGTGGCCACGTCATGGCTAACCCCATGGCGCCCGCCACGGTGGGTGCCGTAAGTGCAAAACGCTGAATTTCTAGGTTTTCGTCCGTTTTCACTCCTTTTTCGCTCCTTTTCCCGATTCCAGCTCCGATTATTATAAAAACCTGAAAACATAAGAAAACAAAGCAATAACAAAGCAAAACAACAATAAAAGCTAAGAATGCATGTGAAATCGGAGTCAGAAATACGGTGAATTTTAGTGTGATCATTCATCTTTAATTACATTGATCTCAACTTGGTAAACATCTAAAGTTTTAAGGATATTATTCAAACTTTCAGTGTACTCTCCTTCATCCATCTTAGGGACATCAGTATCCTCATCGATGTGGTTTGGTTCATAATAATTAGGAGGGGTCTCAGGATCAATCTCAGAATCAGACATATTTTCATCAAGAACTTGATAAGCTAGTGGTGTATCAGGTGATGATGGTGGATTAGGTGGGTTCAGTTCATAGAGCCAGTTGTCACGATTGTGGACACTTACTTTTGCATGGTTCGGAAGGGTGAATAGAGTGATGACTTCATTCCTTATCGGGTTGTTGTAAGGGGATTTTCCTAAGTTTCCTATGATACGTCTATCAAAGAAAAAATCCAAATTCATAGGGAGAATGGTACCAAAAGGTATGCACCTATTGAGTTGGTATCTAAGTCCAAGAGCTTCAACAATCATAGTTACTAGGCCGCCTACAATGATTTGGGCATCAGGGTCCTGAATAATGCGGTTAAAGGTTTCCATCATGAAGGGTACAACATTAATAGGGCGTCCTTAGGTCATACAATAAAGCATAAATATCTCATCCTTAGATGTTAAGGTTCGGTTTTCTTCCTTTCCGAATAATGTATGGGCTAGGATCTTATGGAAATAGCGGATAATAGGGTTATGTATTTCATTGTTGTCCATGGTATCTGGCTCAGGGTGGTAATTTCCGGTTCAAGTACCCCAGAAGTAGTCTAGCTCAATATCCATCCATTCCAATTGGGTGGTGTTGAATGCAAAAGGTCCGCTAGGGAATCCTAATATGTCAGCTAGTTCCTTATGGTTATAAGAGAACTCAATACCAAATAGTCTGAAACTGATATATCCTTTTCTAGTTCTGAATCCGCGATCAGGTATATGAACTAAAGAGCTCAAAAACTCAAAGGTAAGCTCGCGGTGAGTGACAAATCTAGACTTAATGTGGGCTTTTTCCCATCCCAGCTGGTTAAACAGGTATAAGACACCGTCTAAGATACCTAGGGTGTCCATGGTTGTCTCATCATAATAAATAGTCATAACAATGTTTCTCTGTGACAACTCCTCAAATTTCATCCTCTGGTTTCTTCCTCTAAAAGTGGTTTCCATATAATTATGTTGTTGTGGTTCCATAGTAAATGTTAAAGTGGGAGAACCAAATCAGGGGGAAGAAAGGTAAGGTAGAAAAAACTTTTAGAAATCCTGTATCATGTAAAGTTTTTAAATTCAGCACAACAGCTTTATAAAGATTTTAGAAAAAAAAATAATGAAAATGCAGAAAATCAATAGAAAATAAAAGAAATAATTAAAAGAAATATTAAAGTAAAAACTCAAAAAGCAATATGTTGGGTTGCCTCTCATTAAGCGTTGTTTTTAACGTCATAAGCCTGACATAGTGCTTAATAGTAGATTAATCAGGGGAATTAGTGGACAATTCTAATAATTTTAGACTGTTCGTATAGTCTCTATTTTGAATATGTTGGTATTGTTTTAATCGTTCTCCGTTTACTATGAACGGTTCGCTATTTCTACCCTTAATTTCTATTGCTCCGCTAGGGAACACTTTTGTAATTTCAAAAGGGCATGACCATCTAGATTTCAATTTCCCAGGAAAGAGCCTAAGTCTAGAGTTGAATAAGAGAACAACGTCTCCTACACTGAATTCTTTCCTAGATAAACGCTTGCCGTGCCATCATTTGGTTCTTTCTTTATATATCTTAGCGTTCTCATAAGCGTCTAATCTCAATTCTTCCAGTTTATTTATATCGAGACTCACTTTTCTCATGCGGCAGTGTAATTTATATTTAGCGTTTTAATTTCTCAATATGCTTTGTGTTCTAATTCTATCGGGATATGACAGGACTTTCCGTACACAAGTTTAAAGGGTGTAGTTCCTATAGGTGTCTTGTAAGCTGTCACGTAAGCCCATAAATCTCCGTTAAGCTTGGATGACCAATCTTTCCTAGATATGGCGACAATCTTTTCTAGGATTTGATTTATTTCTCTGTTTGAGACCTCGACCTGTCCACTTGTTTGTGGATGATATGGTGTTGCTACACAATGTCTGACTCCATACTTGGATAATAATTTGTCGAATATTTTCGAAACGAAATGAGAGCCACCATCACTAATGACAAGTCTAGGTACACCAAATCTTGGAAATATTGCATTCTTGAAAAGTTTAATCACTACTCATGTGTCATTTGTAGGAGAAGTTATAGCCTCAATCCATTTCGAGACATAGTCGACAACAACGAGTATGTACTTATTTCCGAAAGAAGATGAGAAAGGTCCCATGAAATAGATTCCCCATACATCAGAGACTTCTACTTCAAGTATTCCTCTTTGAGGCATTTCATCGTGTCTTGAGATATTACCGGTGCATTGACACCGATAACAGTTTATAATAGTGATATGGACGTCTTTCCATAAGGTAAACCAGAATAAGCCTGCTTGTAAGATCTTGGCACAAGTTTTCGAAGTACTTGCATGTCTGCTATATGGAGATGAATGACATTGGGAAATGACATCCTCAATTTATTCTTCGGGTATGCATCGACGAAAAATTATGTCGGGTCCTCTCTTGAAAAGTAAACGTTCGTCCCAATAATAATATTTGAGATCGTGGAAGAATTTCTTTTTCTGTTGATATGTTAAATTCGGTGGAAGTGCGTCTACAGCTAGGTAGTTAACTATGTCAGCATACCAAGGTAGTCTTTCATTTGTATGGGCTGCCTCCACGGTTCCTTTGGTTTTCAGATTGTTTGGATCTAGTCGAGCTAGGTCGCTTTTTATTTGCGTTATCAATTGTTCATAAGGAAAATCGTCGTTATTAGGCACTAGTTCAAGTTTAATATTTTCTAATCTTGACAAATGATCTGCTACGACGTTTTCAGTGCCTTTCTTATCTTTGATCTCTAGATCGAATTCTTGTAACAACAAAATCCATCTTAGAAGTCTTGGTTTGGCATCCTTCTTGGTTAAAAGGTATCTGATAGCGGCATGGTCTGTGTAAATGATTATTTTTGCTCCTACTAGGTAGGATCAGAATTTGTCGAGTGCAAAGACAACTGCAAACAACTCTTTCTCAGTCGTGGCGTAGTTCATTTGAGAGGAATCTAAATTTCTACTGGCATAGTAGATTGTATGAAATTTCTTGTCTTTTTTTTTTGTCCTAGAACTGCGCCTACAACATAATCACTTGCATCACACATGATTTCAAAAGGTAATCTCCAATCAGGTGGTTGCATGATTGGTGCGGTGATAAGAGCTGATTTCAGAGTTTCAAACGCTTTTAGACACTTTTCATCGAATATGAACTCTGCGTCTTTCATTAATAAACTGGTTAAAGGTTTAGTGATTTTCGAGAAGTCTTTGATAAATCGTTGGTAAAAACCGGCGTGGCCTAAAAAGCTTCGTACCTCTCGTACGGTCTTAGGTGGTTGAAGGTCTTTTATGACTTCTATTTTAGCTTTATCAACTTCAATTCCTTTGTCAGATATTACATGTCCTAATACGATTCCTTGTTTGACCATAAAATGACATTTTTCCCAGTTAAGCACGAGATTTACCTTCACACATCTCTCTAGTACCATTTATAGGTTCGATAAACATCCTTCAAATCTTTTCCCACACATAGGGAAATCGTCTGTGAATACTTCCATGATGTTATCTATGAAATCTGCAAAGATTGACATCATACATCGTTGAAAGGTTGCAGGGGCATTACACAATCCGAAGGGAATTCGTCTATAAGCGAACGTTCCATAAGGGCACGTGAATGTAGTTTTCTCTTGGTCATCAAGGTGAATAGGGATTTGGAAAAATCCGGAGTAACCATCTAGATAGCAGAAATATGAATGTTTGGCTAGTTGCTTTAGCATCTGATCTATGAAAGATAAAGGAAAGTGATCTTTTCGAGTAGCTTTATTCAATTTACGATAATTAATGCACATTCTACTTCCGGTCACCACTCTTTGTGTTATTGATTCGCCTTTTGCGTTTTTCACAACAGTGATGCCTCCTTTCTTTGGTACGACATGTACTGGGCTAACCCATTGACTGCCGGAGATCAGATATATGATTCCTGCTTCTAATAGCTTCTTAAATTCATCTCTGACTATAGTGTTAATGATAGGGTTAATTCTTCATCGAGGTTCTCTAGAGGTTTTGTAATAATCTTCCAGCATAATATGATGTATAAAGATTGAAGGACATATTCCTTTTAGATCGGAAATGTTATAACCTAATGCAGTCAGATACTTCATTAGGACGTCTAATAATTTCTTAGTTTCGAGTTGTCCTAGGTCGGCATTAACTATTACTGGTCGCTTAAGTTCAGTGTCTAGGAATTTGTATCTTAGGTTTTTAGGTAAGGTTTTCAGTTCTAAAGTTGGTTCTTTTGGTCCTGGCATATGATCAGGTGTAAGTGCTAAACTTTCGCTTAGATTGTCATCTTTATATGGTTCACGCCAGTTGTCGTCTTCGAAGATCGGTGGGATTTGTATTTTCATAATTTCAGAGTATGTGGTTTATTCTGCTTCCATATCTCTTACGCACTCGTCAATCACGTCAATCAGATAACAAGTGACATCCATGGCTGGTGCTTGTAAGAATTGAGTGAGGATGAATTCCACTTTTTCCTCTCCAACTTCGAAAGTTAGTTTGCCATTCTTTACGTTAATTATGGCTCCAATTGTGGCTAGGAAATGTCTTTCTAATATGATAGGAGTAACTGAATCCTCAGAAATGTCCATGATTATGAAATCGGTCGGGATATAGAATTGACCTATTCTTACGAGAACATTTTCCATTATACCTACAGGGTATCTGACCGACCAGTCAGCTAATTGAACAGACATTTTAGTGGGTCTAAGTTCTCCCATTTCCAGCTTCTTGCAAATAAATAGCGGCATGACACTAATACTTGCTCCCAAGTCGCATAGAGCTTTGTCTATGACGAACTTTCCAATATTACAAGGTATAGAGAAACTACCTGGGTCTTTCAGCTTAGGGGGCATATTGTGTTGGATAATCGCACTACACTCAGCAGTAAGTGTAACTGTTTCGTTATCTTCATTCTTTTTCTTATTAGATAAAATTTCCTTGAGAAATTTAGCATACGATGGTATTTGAGTGATGGCTTCTGTAAATGGAATTGTGATATTCAACTATTTCAGAAGTTCAACAAATTTCTTGAATTGGATAATTGTTTTGGAGTTTGTTAGCCTTTGAGGATACATAATGGGTGGTTTATAAGGTTGTAGAGGCACATAAGACTTCTCTTTCTCCACAACCTCTTGGTTATTTTCTTCCCTTTCTTCGGATTCATTCTCCTTTTCAGTTGGTTTATCCTGTTTTTGGTACATGGCTAGATTCTCAAGCCCTGGATCAGTCGGTTCATTAAGTTCTTTTCCGCTTCTCAATATCATAGCATTTGCTTGTCCTTTTGGATTAGGTTGTGGTTGTCCAAGAAATACACCAGCAGAGACAACAGTAAGTGCTTGCTGTTGGGCTACTTGTGAAATTTGAGTTTCATGCATCTTATTATGTGTAGCTAACAAATATACCTTGCTCACCAGTTGTTTAATCTGCTCACTAGTGTGTATGTTTTGGTTCAGGAAATCTTTGTTTGTTTGAGTTTGGGCAGCTATAAAGTTTTCCATCATTAATTCAAGATTTGATTTCCTAGGGACAATAGGAGCAGTCTTTTGATATCCTTAGGGTGTAGCTGGTGCTTGACTAGGTGCAAACAAATCATTGTTGTTCTTATAAGAAAATTTCAGATCATTCTTCCAACCGGGGTTGTATGTATTTGAGTAAGGATTTCCTTGAGCATAATTCCCTTGGTCCGTGGCGATTCCGGCTAATAGCTGACAATCGGGGGCAACATGTCCTTGAACTCCACATAACTCACAGTTAGGTGTTACTGCAACCACGATGGCTGTTGGTGTTATGGCTAGGCTATCTATATTTTGAGCGAGAGCCTCAAATTTAGCATTAACTTGATACATACTACTTATTTCGTACATACCTCCTTTTGTTGGTTTCTCTGTTGCGGTTGTTTCGCTTCCCCACTGATAATGGTTCTGAGCCATACTCTCGATAAGTTCACGAGCTTCGTTATACTCTTTGTTCATCAAAGCACCGCCCACAGTAGTGTCTATCGTCATTCTTGTGTTATACAAGAGACCATTGTAGAAGGTATGTATTACCATCCATTCTACTAAATTGTGATGAGGACAAAGTCTCAGCATATCTTTGTATCGTTCCCAAGCTTCGAAAAGAGATTCATTTTCCTTTTGTTTAAATCCGTTGATTTGAGCTCTTAGCATAGCCGTTTTACTAGGTGGAAAACATCTTGCTAAGAATACTTTCTTCAGTTCATCCCATTTGGTGACTGAATTCGATGGTAGAGATTGGAGCCAAGCTCTTGCTCTATCTCGTAATGAAAAAGGAAAAATACGTAGTCTGATTGCTTCTTGGGTAACTCCATTCGCTTTAACTATATCTACATATTGCACGAATATCGACAGGTGCAAATTCGGATCTTCGGTAAGATTTCCGGAAAATTGGTTTTGTTGCACCGCTGATATTAGCGATGGTTTCAATTCGAAATCGTTTCGATTGATAGAGGGTGCGACAATGTTGTTATGAGGTTCAACTTGAGAGGGAACAACGTAATACGAGAGTGGATGAGTTTCTTCTCCTTCAGCCATCTCAGCTTCTTTAGATGTTCCTACTTGGTTTTCAACTGATTTGGGTGGATAAGCTAAAAGATCAGGAATATTGTACCTTCGTTGGTACTCTACTATACGGCGTCTTAAATGTAAAAATAATTCTAATTCAGAGATCGGAGGTTACAAGTTTTCGCCTTGTGAGCGAGTACTTGGCATACAATCGGTGAATAAGAATTAGGATAAATAAAATTTGTTACCTTAGTCTATACCGCACACTTTAAGAGTGCACTAGTGACTAAATACAAGATCCCCGACAACGATGCCAAAAACTTGATGTGCGATCGACCTAACATCTAACGGTATCTTACCTGCAAGTGCACAACCTATCGCATAGTAATAAAAAGATGTCGAACCCACAGGGACTTTGTAGGAACTCTAGTGCTAAAAGGTTTGCTAAGTTTAGCTAAGGCGAAATTTGTCACGAATTTGGTTTCTAAAGGTAAACTAAAAGGGAAAATAAATTGGCTTAAGAATATAATAATAAGGCGGTCGGTATGTAATATAGTAGACCTATGCAGATTCAATCGAAACTAAGCATATGGAAATATTTTACCTTAGTGATTATGTAGAAATTATCAGTTTAAAAACCCTCAACTCACACTCTCGTGGTCTTGTGTCAGATTATATCCCTAAAGCCCTATGTCTGCTCTCGCTAGCCCATAAGTGTTTAGAAAATACTTTTTGGAAACTTAATAAAATCTAATTCATTTTAAAGTGCTCTCGCTATGTTTAAAACAAATGCCTAACTTTAGTTATCCAGTTAAAACCTCACACTTTCGTGGTCTCGATCCCAACCTTTTCTACTTTCTTACTCTCGTAAAAAAAGTTTGGTAATTAATATTAAAAAGTCAAAACCAGAATTTAAGTAATTTAGAGTTTTAGCTTAGAATCGATTTAACCCGTTCGGTTACTTTTATCACATACCGACACTACTAGATTAGCTAGACATAATAATTAAAACGGAAAAACAATAATAATTAAAATAACAGAAAGCTAGCATAATTAAATAACTATAATTATTAAACAAAAACAATTATAATTAATTATTTTTTTTCTGAGACCTGATACAATGAAATTATTCCTCGTAGCTCCCTCTTCCACAGATGTCGGCAAGATTGGAACTTCTCGGAATTGGAATACAAAGTCCGAGGCTTGAAACAATAAACCTAAACTACTGTAATAGATTCCTAAAGTTGGAAACTATTACTTACAGGGAATTGGAATTGGAAAGAAATAAAACAATGAAAACAATGAAGGAAAAAAATACGATAAAAATTTGGCAGAGCTTCGGTAAAATAAGTGCAGCAAAACTCTCCCCCCTTTCTACCTCTGTTGATGTTGCTATTTATAGGCTTGGAAAATACACGGAAGTTGGAGAAATAACAGGTGATTTTTGTAGCCCACTCCTTGAGGGAAAGTAGGAAGACTTGGTTCCTTCCTTCAATTTAAGTTGAGAAAAGTCAGGAAAGTGAACGAGAAAATCTACTTCTGTTTCACAACAGTTTTGAATCTTATAAGCACGTTTAGCGTAATGGGCTTGTGACGAGCGTCTTGGTCTGATTTAGGTGTGTTGATATCGTAATGTGATTGTGATGGTCGTCACACGCCAAATGATGCGTTACGACCGCAATGCTTGTGTGACGACCGTCACTGCTGCAAATTATGCAGAATCTTGCTATGTTCTTGTTTCTTTGATCTGTCTTATGTTTGTTTGCTTCATATCTTCATTTTGCGCCTTTTGTGACTTGAGAAACATTATACCTGGAAAAGTTCGAAAAACTCGGGAAACATCGAATGTTAAATATACCAAAATACGATGAAAATACACTAAAAATATGCTAAATATATGATACGTTTTCTCGTTATCAACCGACGACCAAATACTTGTTTTGGTTTGAGCCGACGATGAAAGGACCGAGGATGTCTAGGTCCCACCATGCAAATAGCAACGAGGAAGATATTGTCTTAAACTCGTTGGGGGAGCTAGGTGCATATCCTTGTGTCGTTGGAATTTATTACATTTTTTATGTGTTCCTTCGCGTTGTGTTGCATCGTTGGCCAGTAATATCCTGCTTGTAGGGTTTTCCTTGCTAATGATCTTCCACCTAGACGTTGGGAATTAATCCCCTCGTGGATTTCGCGTAGGATGTGATGGATTGATTCTTCTTCGATGCACTTGAGAATGGGGTATGGAGAATCTTTGTCTGTAGAGTTTTCTTTGACCAAGACGTATGAGCAGGCTCTTCGTCAGACTACAATGGCCTCTTTGGGATACGAGTGCAGTTTGTCTTTCATTAAATAGTTGTAGACCCGGGTCATCCAACAATTGGCATCACCTATGACGTTTACGTCTATCGTCGAATATGCCTTATCGATTCTCGGTCGAGGGAGTATTTCTTGGATGACATACTTGTTCATGCCTTTCCTCTTTGTGCTTGCGAGTTTTGATAATACGTATGCTCAGACGTTGTGTTCGTGGGCAACATGTTTTACTTGTATGGACAAGAATTTGGTCATTTTTTCTTTGACTAGGGTCAGATATTCATACAGGTTGTCATTTTTGACTTGATATTCGACTTTGATCCGGAGGTCTACCAGCTGAGAATCCATGCATATAACTATCTCCTCGGCACCCAAATCGTCGACCAACCTCAGGCCAACGAGGAATACTTCATACTCTACTTGGTTGTTGGATGTTGGGAAGGAGAGAGTGAGTGATACTTCGATCAAGATGCCTTATTCGTTTTCAAAGATGATCCTTGAACCACTTCTCGTTGAGCTCGAAGCTCTGTCCACGAAAATGGTCCATCGTCTGGCCGTGCACGTTACAAGGTTATGGATGGTCATTTCGGCTACAAAATCAACTAGGACGTATGCCTTGAGGACTTTCCGACTTTCGTACCTAATGTTAAATTCAGATAATTCCAAGGACCTTTTAAGCATCCTTCCGACCATGTGTGGTAGACCCGGTAGTTGTCTAATAGGTTGATCTGTCCGAACAACGACCGTATATGCTAGAAAATAGTGCCTAAGTCTCCTTGCTGCATTGAGGAGATCTAGTGCGATTTTTTCGATCTACTGGTATCTGAGCTCGGGTCCTTTAAGGGCCTTGCTCGTGAAGTAAATTATTTTCTACCCTTCAGATGTCTCTTGAATGAGGGCGGCGCTCACGACCTCGTTAGCGACGACCAGGTATAGAAACACAGTTTCGCCCGTCTCTGGTCATGAAAGGATTGGGGGCTATTATAGAGCTTTCTTGAGATGGGTTAAGGCTTGGTCGCACTCTTCGGTCCACTCGAAGGTATCCTCTTTATGGAAGAGCTTGAAGAGGGGGATATCATGTTGTGTGGATTTCGCCACGAAGCACGACAATAAGGTGAAAACCCCGTTCAGCGATTGGATAGATTTCTTGGAGCTTGGTGTCAGAGTTTCAGAGAATGCTCGACATTTGTCGGGGTTGGCTTCGATTCCTCTTTCATCAGATAGAACCTGATAATTTTCCTGCGCGAACTCCGAACGTGCATTTTTCTGGATTGAATCTCATTTTACATTGTCGTGCTTGGTTGAAAACTTTCTTTAAATGGAGAGCACAATCGATGTCCTTGTGGGATTTGACGATCATGTCGTCCATGTAGAATTCGAGCATGTCTCCGATTTATACTCGAAAGACTTTGTTCATCATGCATTGGTAGGTCGCGCTGGCGTTTTTCAATCCGAAGGGCATTGCGTTGTAGTAATAGTTTCCCAATTCGGTCATAAAGGTCATGTATTTCTTGTCGGTCACAGCCATGGGTATCTGATTGTACCCTGAATAGGCGTCTATGAACGACAATAATTTAAAGCTTGCAGAATTATCTACCAATTTGTCTATGTTAGGTAAAGGATAAACATATTTTGGGCAATCCCGGTTGAGATCGGTGTAGTCGATACGCATGCACCATTTTACATTATTCTTTTTGACTAATAGAACATTGGAGAGCCAATTCGTATACCTAGCCTCTGGTATAAAGTTTGCCTCGAGGAGGTCCTTTACAGCTTTCTCAACAACTTCCATTTTTTCAAGAGACTGCTTCCTCCTACGTTGCATTACAACTCGGTAAGCGGGATTTATCGTTAGCTGGTGACAAGAAGTTTCAGGGTCCAAACCGGGCATCTCGATCGTGCTCAAAGAGAATAGGTATGCATTCTCTTGGAGGCATGCTTTGAGCTGCTTCCTCGCCAGGTCGGGGAGGTTTGCTCCGATCTTCACTCCCTTGCCGGGGTCTTCTCCGAGCACGACCAATTTGAAGTCACCGTTTGGTATTGGCCGTAGTGAGGAGGAGTTGTCGGGTACCTGCTGAACCTCTTTGCCTTCATCTATGAACCGACTATCCAAGTCAACCTAATTAACACGAGGGAGTGACTTTGGGTCCTATAGAGCTGTTGGGAAGAGATAGTTTTATTGTTGTCTTTGGCTTAATGATGATGGTGTTGAGGCATTTAGATGCTACTGTAACACGGTGGGAGAACTGACTTTAGTTATGTTGCGGATAGCAAGAGTCGCCACCGACTTTTATTTTATCCAAAGGAAAGGCATAAAAGAACAGGAAAGACCTTTTAAAAGATTTTTGGGTCCGGGGGTAGGTTATGTAAAGGGAAGGTGTTAGCACCCTTTACATCCATGGTTATCCATGGGCTCTTAGTTACTTAGCTGACTTTGAATTGTTTTTGAAAATGTGAAGTGTGTGAATAGAAATTTTCATAAGAGTTTGATAATGATCCATGTACGGATGCGTAAAAAACTTGTGTTTGAAAATTGTTTGAAATTTGTGAAATGTTTGAAATTGTTTTGAAGTAGTGAGCAAGTAACTATGAGGAACCTACCCTAAAGTTTAAGTCTTTCTGTTCTTGAATCCTTTAAATGGTAAGACTATCCCTATTATTAAGGAATAGGTAGTCATTACCTTGGATGTGAGGGACAAGTAAGGGTCATCTGTTTATGTAGGCAACTGTGGGGTGTATTAAGCAATTTTGGAGGGACTGTCATCTTTATTCGAAAGGGACAAGATCATTATGAAGGCAACATTCGAAAGGGACTTGATCTTTTATTTGTTAAGGGACTAGATGACTTTATTTTGAGGGACTTTTGCTTTATACACCCTACTTGACCTTTTTGATTAGGCAACATGAGAGGTATCCCTAAGGAAGTGAGATGGCGATCAAAGATCGACTTACGTGTGTGAGTGTACAATTTTAAATATTTATCTTTTGAATTAAGTGATCTAAATTAATTTTAAATAACATACATGTTTACACTCCCTATTTTTACTAACCATGACATAAAAATAAATAATTTAAATATTACAAAATATTACATCCAGGAGCAATTACAATAATAATAATAAAGCAAATTAAATAAATAGCAAAATAAATAAATGATTATAATTGGGTTAGTGAAAATAATAATAATAAAAATAATATCAAATTTAATGGGGTTAGTAATAATAATAATAATAAATCACAATATCTATAAATGGGGTTAGTAATAATAAAATAAATATGAAAATAAATAGCATTAATGATAAAATAAATAAGAATATTAGCATAATAATTACAAGATCAAATTTTTATGAACAATTATTATTTAAGATTAAGAAGAAAATATAAACAATTAATTATCATAAAGTCTTAAATGCTATAAAAATTAAGTTAATTATAAACATATTATGAAAATAAATTATATTAAATTAACAAGTTTTAATTATTTTTAAACATGTATTGAAAATTATTTATATACAAGAATTAAATAATAATTATAAACAAATTATAAGATACATACATAGTACAAAGATAAGGTTAATTATAATTAAATAATCATATTATTATATTTTTAGAATCTTATTGTTTTAAACATGATTTAAAATTATTTACATTATTTAGATAAGATTACATATAATGATAATATAAATAAATGATAATAATAAAAATAGAGAAACATAATTAACATTTATATGAAAATAATTAGGGTTTAAGAAGTATTATTAGGGTTTATATAAAAAATAGGTTTTTTACATATAAATTTTTTAGGGTTAATTAATTAATTTATTTATACAAAACATATAATATTAATAATTTACAATAGAATAAATATTAAATATAATAAATATTAAATAATTTTAGTGATAAAGTTTAATTTTGAAAAAAAAAATGAATTTTGAATTATAGAAAAGAAAAGAATATGAACAATTTATTATTTTTTTTATCATTTTTATAATTTATTAAACTAATTATAATATAAACAAAATTAAATAGAATAAGAAAAAGTGACAAAAATACTTACCTGGGGCTGGGATCGAACCCATGTCCTGAGCTTTGCCACCCTTAGACGTACAGAGTTACCACTGGGCTGCCTGCGCGTTGTGAACATGATTCCAACAACAATCCTTTTATTATAACACAAAAAATAGCCTAATGGGAATCGAACCCAGGCCAGAGAGCTTTTACACGCACCCATTCACCATCTGAGCTACGCATGCGTTGTGAAACAAACTTCAAACAATTACATAAAATATTAAAACAAATTTTCAAATTAGAAATTGGCGCCTCTGGACTTCATCTTCTCCAAATTACCTGCGAATTACTTATAATTTTTCCTGTGAAATTACATACGATTTTTGTTTTACAGGTTTTCCTAGGTTCTTCCCAACAATCACCAAACCTGCAATGATTCATCAAATTGGAAACACCATTGTATTCCCCATAACAAAACAAACTTATTTGCGTGTTCAGAAATTATTTATATGGCTTATTGCACGAAACCCCAATTTTAGAGGATGAACCCTAACAATGGCATCTCACGGATTCCTCCATGAAAACTTCCTGTTTTTGTCCAGAAACACTCTATGGTCCATCACAAACATCATCAAACAGTCAAAAAAGAATTAGAACAAGCAATTCAATGAAATATAAAAAAACAAAATAAACTTGAAGAACATGATTCGGTTTATGTCATTCATGGAGTTTTGGATGATGATAAGTGTTGCTATGCATTCAGTGAACATCAAGGAACATGTTGAAACCTTTGGTTTGTCTTGAAAAGGGCTCTAAGTGCCAAACCGAATTGGAGTTTTTTGTGTGAATTTTGGAACTTTGCTCTTACCTTTGGAGGCTCCAATTTTTTTTGCTTTTGATTACTAAATGTTCTATATATATGAGTGAATGAATTAGGTCAAAAACATTGCTCAAGACTTTGGATTTTTTGGTAGTTTGAGATTGAAAAAGATTGGCCTTTGAAATTTGAATATTCTTGATACAAGCTTGCTATTTTGGGATGATTTTCATAACTCTTGTATCAATTAGATCAAAATATCATTTATGACATTCTAGAAGCAAAATAATTTTAAATCTTCACTATTTTATATTTTATTTGAATTTAAAATGATTTTTAATATAAAAAATCATAATAAATAAAAATAAAATAATGAAAATAATGAAAATATTAAGTTAATTTCGTGCAAGATGTCTTGGTGTGGATTGGGTCATCATATGGCAAGCCCAATTAGAAAAAATTAGTTTTAAACCTCCATTTTCTTCATAAACCAACCAAAAATTTCCCAATTTTGCAAGGGCACACATCCTTCAATTTTAATGCTATGAGGGTGTTCTTGGACATTTTGGAAAGCTTGAAGAGTCCTCTAACCAACCCCACTGTTTTCATGTCCATATCATTTTCCATTCTCAAGTTATGCCCTTTTGAAGTTGTTGACTTTTTGTTGACTTTAAAAAGGACCTATAATGTCTTAGCTCCTACCTTCCAAATGAAGCATTTTTGGGCTTGGCTTGTGAGACACAAAGTTGTAGAGAATTAAATTTCCTTCAAAATAAGCTTTGGATGGAGACTTGGTGATGAAGCATGTGAAAGTTATGGCTGGTCAAAGTTCAGTTGACTTTTACTGAGAAAACCCTAATTTAGAAACTCCTGATTCTTGATGATCTGAAATCTCCTTGATGAATCATGATAAACCCTTGATCATATGATGAATTTTACTTCATATACTTGATGTTGGCAAAAAATCATGAAGTTTGACTTTGGTTTGACCACAGTTGACCTCAGTTTGACTTTTTAACTGCTTTGACTGATTTTGACTTACCTGATCATCTGACTGAGCAAAACTTTGGGAAAAGTCTTGAAATTTGTAATAGGGATTCTTAAACACATATAAGATATTATGAAGCTCACTTGAAGTCTTGGAAGTTCATTTATCCTGATTAAAGTCAAAACCCTAGTTTTGGATGCATTGCTTAGGAGGTGCATTGTCTGAGGGAATTGTCAACTCTTCTGACCAATTGTAAACTTTGTGAACCTTGTGAACCATCATAAAATGTCTTGTGAAACTAATGGGAGGTATTGTGAACCTTCTGAACCTTGTGAACCTCATAAAGAGACTTGTAGACTTCATGAATCTCATGAAAGGTCTTGTAAGCATTGTGAATCTTGTGAACCTTGTGAACTTCATAAAGTGGCTTGTAGACTTCATGAACCTCATGAAAGGTCTTGTAAGCATTGTGAATCTTGTGAACCTTGTGAACCTTCTTAGCACACAAAGTCTTGTATTGTGAGGGCAAATTTTGGGGTGCAACAGCTGCCCCTGTTCAATTTTCTGAAACCTGAGGGGTTAGATTGGTATATTTGCCAGTCGTGACCTGGAAGTTTGAAGGGGATTGAACACAAAAGCCCAAAAATTTGCACTCACCGGTGCGTAAACTGATACAGAGGGTTGGTTGTATATGCTTGAGTGGGCTTAAATATGCCACTTGGAGAAAAGTTCTTAGATACATTTCTTGGAGGATAAAGCACTCCAAAGTATGAAGGTATAATGATAGCTTTCAGGAGGATAAAGCAGTCCTGAAGTAATGATAACAACTGTCAGGAGGATGGAGCAGTCCTGAGGTAATAATGTGATTTCAGGAGGATAAAGCAATCCTGAGGTATAAGAAGCTGTCAAGAGGATAAAGCAGTCCTGAGGTAATAATAAGCTGTCAGGAGGATGAAGCAATCCTGATGTAGTGAAGCTGTCAGGAGGATAAAGCAATCCTGAGGTAGTGATATGATTTCAAGAGGATGAAGCAGTCTTGAGAGATAATAAGTTTGTCAGGAGGATGAAGCAGTCCTGAGGTAATAATAAGCTGTCAGGAGGATGAAGCAATCCTGATGTAATGAAGCTGTCAGGAGGATAAAGCAATCATGAGGTAGTGATATAATTTGAAGAGGATGAAGCAGTCTTGAGAGATGATAAGTTTCAGGAGGATAAAGCAGTCCTGATGTATAATACTTTCAGGAGGATGAAGCAGTCCTGATGTACTAGAAGTTTTCAGGAGGATGAAGCAGTCCTGATGGAAGATATGCTTTTAGGAGGATAAAGCAATCCTGAGGGATGATAACTTTCAGGAGGATAAAGCAATCCTGATAATCATAAGTCTGTTTGCTGGATAATTAACCTGAAAACAAAATAGCATTCTGTGTAATAACATTAGTTTATGCATTATGTATGCATGTATGATATGATGCACTTATGTTATGTACTATGTATCTATGGATATGTATGTTATGGTATGATGTAAATGATGTATGTATGATATGACACTGCCGGAAGCGTCTGGATATCTTTGTATAACAACTGCTGGCCAGGGAAAATAAATCCCGATTCGTTGTTGAAGAATATGAGGAACTCGTTCCCGTCTTGTTTGATGATATATTATTCATAACCTTCCTTATGCTGGGGATAAGGAGGTATATATAACCTCCCGTCTACTGGGGATAGCAAGGTATATATAACCTTCGTCTTCGTTCGATAGTAGGGCAGATATAACCTCCCGTCTTCGTTCGTCGTACCCTTATTGGGAAGTAAATTCCCGTATATCCGTATGAGGATAAAAGAGATGGATATAAATTCCAGGGGAGATGAGAATTTATGAAGATGGATTCGTCTTACTGAGGGTTTGTAACTGTTTTGTAAAGGTGAACCGGCGAAGCTTCTTTGAAATTCTTCCCTCGTTCGTCCTTAGTAAATACTATTACTGCATTTTCATGTATTTCTGGTAAACATCAATCATATTCAGCATACATGCATTTCTTGTAAACATCAATCATATTCAAAAGCATACATACATTCAAACACAACCAATGGACGTTTCGCTTATGTAAATAGGGTAAAAGTAAATCTGGATTCAAAAGATGGAATTTATTTATGTCAAAAAGTGACCCATACACGGGTAAGTTTGTACAAGGAGACATAAACCCTAGTAAGAGGATTTTGTCATAAAGTTTTTACAAAACAAGGAGAATCAGCTATGTGGGAAACAATCCTATTGAGCTTCAATTCTACTATTGCCATTATCTTCAAGTATCTCATCTTCTGCTGTTGAGACGAAAATGATTGGATTGAGCTTTATCTATTCGAGCTTGAGTAAGTAGCACAACTGTTTGCAGTTTCATGAGTAACCCAAACGAGACATAGTCATACGCTTTAATCCCTAACTTTTGCCTGGATTGCCCTCTCAGGTTTTCAATCCACCAGGATACCCTTTTTTGCCCAAGCCGCCTTTTCAGGTTTTCGACTTGCCGGGTGTACATTTTTTATATATATCCCTAATTTTTGCCCAAACCCTTTTGGTTTGCCAGGATGCCCTTATTTTGCCTAGGCCTGTCAACCTAGCGGGTCTCTTTTCATGCGTAGTATTTTTTAACTATGTCTGCGTTTACAGGCTGTGGGAAATCTTCACCATCCATTGTAGTAAGTATCATGGCACCTCCTGAGAACACTATCTTGACTACAAATGGTCCTTCATATGTTGGAGTCCACTTGCCCCTAGGATCACCCTGTGGTAATATGATACGCTTGATTACCAAATCACCAGCCTGATATACCTTTGGCTTAACCTTCTTGTTAAAAGCTTTGATCATTCGTTTCTGGTACATCTGACCATGACAAACTGCTGCTAACCTCTTCTCATCAATCAAATTCATCTGGTCAAGTCGGGTCTGAATCCACTCATCTTCATCCAAGCCAGCATCCTTCATAATTCTTAAAGAGGGAATCTGAACTTCAATGGGTAGAACTGCTTCCATACCATAAACTAAGGAGAATGGGGTTGCCCCTGTTGAAGTACGTATTGTGGTACGATAACCATGAAGAGCAAATGGTAACATCTCATGCCAATCCTTATAAGTAACAGTCATCTTCTGTACAATCTTCTTAATGTTCTTATTAGCAGCTTCAACTGCCCCATTCATCTTTGGACGATACGGAGAAGAGTTGTGATGCTTAATCTTGAACTGCGTGCAGAGATCATTAATCATAGTGTTGTTCAGATTAGAGCCATTGTCAGTGATAATCCTTTCAGGGATGCCATTCCTACATATGAGATTATTCTTAATGAATCGAGCCACAACATTCTTGGTAACAGATGCAAATGAAGCTGCCTCCACCCACTTCGTGAAGTAATCAATAGCAACCAGGATGAAACGATGCCCGTTAGAAGCAGTAGGCTTGATCTCACCAATCATATCAATGCCCCACTGTAAACACCCCAAATTTGCCCTCACCCATTCACATCAAGGCTTGTGATCATTTCATATGCATAAATACAACCATACCATCTCACATTACATTTTTGATTCACTGCATAGACTCTAAGTCATCTGCATCTAGGGTTTGTGATCTGAGCAATCCAAAAGCTTGTTGAGCCACTCCAAAGGTCAACAATCACTTCAAAGAGGTTTATGTGTGTTCAAGTATCATATTAAATCCCCTCAAAGTCAAGAATATCAAAGAATCACAAGAACTGGGATTGGTATGGAAGCAGAGCCAGGCTTGACTGCACAGATGACCTAAAATTAGGGTTTTGGTTTCAGAGGCCATAACTCCATTTTCTTTGGTCATCCTTGTTTCTATTAGTCTCTATATGGTATAGGGAGTATGCATATCAATTTTCATGAAGAAATTCCATGGGGAAGTCATCTGATCAAGGTTGACTTTCTAGACAAGTCAGTGCAAAATCAGGGCATCTGAGGCCCCCAATGACCCAAACAAGGGATGATCTTCATCATTTTGAGTGTATATGATCTTTATTTGATCATAGAAGAAGTGGGAAGCTCACAAAATTCAAGAATCTCAAGTTTTTGCAAAGTTGACTTTTTGGGCAAGTTTGACTTTTAATGAAATGTCATTTTATGCAACTTTTTCAACCCTTACTTTTTGATCCAAAAATGCTTCAAATGAAAAAACTTTGGTCATGAAAGTTGTAGAATAGATCTTTCCCTTTTCAAAAAGTACAAGAACATGACCTAATTCATTTTGGATCAAAAGTTATGGCTTGTCAAAGTTGGCAAAAATCACAAAATTTCAAAGTTTCTACCAAAGAGGTATTTTGCAAAATGACTTGATCAAGTGTTCTAAGGCTATCAAATGGACTTCTAATTCACATAACATGACAATGTGGCATCTAAAGTTCAGATTGGACCAAAGAGTTACATGTTTGTATGGTTTTTGGAACAAGATCTTTTCATGAGAACCAAAGTGGACCAAGTTGCAAAATCCATCATAACATCTCATCCACTTGCTGCCTTGGTTGCTGAACCACCCTATCCCTCTCCTCACCTCATGCTGCGCAAGACAAGCCCTTTGTACCAAGCTAGCAAAGTAGCCCATGCCCTTCTTACACAAAGTTGACAATTTGCAAAAAGCACCCATACCTATCACAAAAGGACATGTCATGTCATCTGACCAATAGGATTAGTTTATACAAACAAAATGCAAGCTAAACATCATAAGACACAAGCCTGAAACACACAAGAGCACAGCATTCTCACTTTCCACCCTTAGAGCAAAAGCTTTCGAAATTCTTCATACAAGCCACAAACACTCAAACAAACTTCACAGACCTTCTCAACACATCACCCTGATCACAAAGCACCCCCAAAATCAACCTGAAGCTCAAAGAATCAAGAACACGATTCTCACCTGAGCTTGAACAGAACATGTTCAAACTCTCAAACCAGCCAGCTCAAACCTTCTCTAAACATCCAGAGTTCATAAGGGAGGTCATAGGAGTGGATTGCACAAAGGAAAGAAGCCAGAAAGCTGCAAACTGAAAGCTTCAAAACTCAGGTAGTTCAAGAACTTTTTTTCCAGAAATGAATTTTTAAGTTCTTAATAGCTTATGCATGCTTCCCTGGTCATGAATATGTTGTTGGTTTTGAAAATGGTGAAGAGATGAGTATGTATGCAGTCTCTGAAACTTTTTGCCCTAGAACTAGATTGATTCGATTCTCTTTGTTTAGGAAGGATAAATGTTGTTTGGATGGGGGTTTTGATTCGTTTTTGAGTGGGGATCATTTCTGTTTAATTAGAATTTGTTTTAGATGCGTGTAGAGGGAGTTTGTGGTTTTGGGTGATCGGAGAAGATGACCGGAACACTGTTCCGGTCACCTGAAAGTCATTAAGGGCTGATTAGGGCTAATTAATTAGGGTTAGTGAATTTGAATGCTGGCCCTTGGATATGGCGCCAAGTCAATGCGCGCGCGTGTGAGTTTAAATGAGGGCCCTTGGATCTGTTGACTTTTCTTTATTTCAGTTTAAATTCATTTTTATTTTCATTTAATTACATTGTTTTGTACATTTATTTAAAAATAGTAAAATCCATTCAAAAATTCTGAAATTTTTTATACAAGTTATTATTTAATTTCAGAATACAAAAATATTTTTATTTTTATTTTTTGCATTAAAAAAGTATTTTTAAATATTTAAAAGTTTCTTTTTAATTAATTAATGAGAATTAATTTATTAAAAATACTTTTAGGTATTTAAAAATCACCAAAAAATTCATGAAACATTTAAAAACATTTAGGAACATTGTCCAACCCTCAAACCAAATTTATTTTTTGATCTTGATGCATTTTGAGAATTTTCCATGGAATTAAAATTATTTTGATGCATTATTTTGATCCAAACTTCCAAAAATCACTTCTGCCTAACCATAAAGAGTTGGACTTTGATTCTTTTTGCATTGTGTTTAGCATATCATGTAGTTTGTGAGATTAAATGGCCATGATTTTATCTCTCATTTTTCATTTGTTTGGCATTTTTCTTGTTAAGGAACCCTAAAACCCTAGAAAATTTAGGAAAATCATAACTTGAATTTGGTTAAGAGTTGAGACTTCTCCTTTGGAAAGTGAGTTAGTATAGGTTTAGGGATCCTTTGAGTGCATTTTCAATTTTTTGTATTGATGTTTGCTTCTGATTTTGGTTTGTGTTTGATGCATTGATCATAAACCCTAATTTGGGCTTCCATATGCATCCATCTTGTATTTGCATTCATACCTTGACTTGCCTTGACATTTTATGCATCCATGTGATTCATTTGACATCATGAGACATATTGAAAGCATGTTTGATCATTGCATCTTGCATTTCTCATGTTGTATGCCATTTGCATTTCATAACTTTTCATGTATGTTCATGCTCCTTAGCTTGTTTCATTTGCATCCATAAGTTTGTATGATCATCCCCATGTGTTGTTTCATGTTTGTAACATCTCATAGCATCATTAACATCATTTATGTGCTTCTGGTTTTGTTTCTCATCATGCCATTCCATCCCATTTTGCATTGCATTGCATTTCTTTTCTAACTTTTCAGGTGGTAAGTGGCTTTGAGAAGTGAATTGGCCTTCACTTCTCATAACTTCTCTTCATCTCTTTTATGCATCCTTGATGCATTTTTGTATGTGTTTGAGATTGAGCTTGCTCATTCTTTTTCTCCTTACCTTCTTTCTTCAAGTGACTTGACTTCTTAAATGAAGCAAGTTACTTTGCTTCTCCTGATCCTTTCATCTGCTTCCTGGTGGTTCCATTGAAGACTTCTCTTGAAAACCTCACAAACCTTAGGAACAACCAAGCATGACAATGGTTAGGGTTTTGATTAGTCTCCCTTCTTAGTTTTACCTTTGTGTCTCTTTTGAGTCTTCTCTTCTCATCTCATAATCAAGGACTAAACCATAAAGGCTTTAAGGCTTTGTGATTAAGTTTATGCCTGCATCCTTCTATTAGGATGGAGTGTATAACTTTAATCCTAAGTGTTAAACCCTTAATGTGTTTAACTCCTTTAATAAAATCACTTAATAATTATCAAGACATCAAGCTTGTAACTTGGGCCTTGCATTAGGGTTCTAATTCTTCCTTAATTGGTTAAGAAGGACTAACCCTAGTGTTAATGGACAAGTCCCCCTCAAGTTGTCTTACAAACCCTAAAATTCACTTCATCATCATATCATTAGATAAAATCCACTTAATAAGGGTTTGTTTTGTCATGAGTTTAGTCCCTAATCATGGATTAAGTTGAGGAGCTTTCCTCAGCTTAAACACTCTCATCTATTATCCTTCTATTAGGATGGTGTAATGAGTCTGTTAAATCCCTGATTATGGCTTAATCTCATTACTTAACACTAAACAAAAACACCAAAAACATCTAAATAATCACAAGTAGGTTAATGATCTTAATCCTACATCAAAGGTGATTAAGTGTGAGAAGCTGACTTCACACTTAAGGTGTTCTCATTACCCCTAATCAGAGGGAAGATGTGATGAGTTTACTAACCCATTGGTTTAGGCTTAAGCTCATTAACTTATGACAAACTTTCAAAAGCAATAAAAGACTGAAAACTCAAAAACAAACAATAATCGTCTCCTCCGGGATTCTTTTCTCACCTCATTCAATCACAAACGAGAACTTGCTTCTTCCGTCTAATGCAAGACAGTTTGCACCTGAGCCAGACAGGTCATACACTTGAGCATAGACAGGCAAGCAGTTCACAGGTCAATTTCATCTTTCAGTCTCTTTGGGTCAAACTACGGTGTTCTAACTTCCTCATTGCACGAGAGGATACGTAGGCATAACTTAACAGTTATCGAACAAAAGTCTCTGTATATTCCCCCTCTTTCTAGAATCATTCTTTTAAGCCTCATGATCTTGAGCATTCTCATTCTTACACTGACACCATACATATATACACTTCACACTTCTTTTACACTGACACCTGTACATTCTTTTCCAGCTATTTTATACACAGATTGCACTGACACCACCCCTTTAAAACACAAATATTTTAAGCGTGGATCCCGTCGAGTACGACGGACAATCTGGGTGCTAATACCTTCCCAGGTTGTAACCAACCCCCTTTCTCAGTCTCTCTGGTTCGCAACCGTCTTATCCATCTTTTTTCTAGGTCTATGCAGCATTGCCTTTCCTCCGGGATAAAAATGCCTAGCTGGCGACTCTATTCATCTCCAGTGAGTTCACTGCTGTGTGTTCTCATTGTCCCTCTCGCCGACCGTTCGCGTCTGTACCTTTATTTGGGCCATTCCCCATTTATCGGGAGCGACAACTTGGCGACTCTGCTGGGGACCCTTATACTGCAACCAGGGCTTCTGGTTCTTTTTGTGGGTTCCTCCTAGCGCTTGTTTGATTTGTGTTTACTGGGGTGTTATGTGTTATTTGTGCTTGTATATGTTTTATTTCTGCTTTATGTACAGTTGCTTTACTGCTTTCTTTATAGCTTTACATATATCATACTGTCATACTGTGCTGGATGGATCTGTTTTGTTGCTTTGGTGGGTGGGTGTTCTACTGAGATTTAAGGTCCTATACCTGGGACCTGAGTGACACCTAGGCTAGAGTGGTTCATATTCTTTCCCATTCCATCTCGGTCTGGTGCGGGAATATGAAACACGGTTCAGATATGGGTTTCTTCTTGAGAACTCTGTGTTGCAGATTTCCTGCAATACTAGGGCTATCTGGGAAGCCTGCTAAGTCTGGATGACCTTTAGTATTGACCTTCAGAAACTGAGGTGAATTAGAGGAGGAACTTTTATGGTTATTATAAACACTGTACCTCCGGGTTAGAAGTGTTTACACTTCTCATAACTGATCCAAGTCTGAGGATCCTTGTTTTAGAACACCACCTGTGAGGGGGTTGGGCTGTTTACAGGTTTCCAGGTACCCTTGGCCTCAGCATACCCTGTTACTTTGATTTGATTAAGAATACTCCATGTTGGAACAGTTCTTGTGATTCTAAACCCTGGACATGTGACTCTTTATTTGAGTCCCCTACCTTGGTTACTGGACTTATAGACCTCCATCTGGATTTCTTGAACATATTTGGGCTTATGTCAGAGCATTTGATCAGATCCAGCTCAGTCACAAACCCTTGCATATCATTTGCATACATCCTCATTGCATCATTTTGACATTTGTTTATTTGTTTTTCATGGTATCCATCTTCATTTTTGGCTTGGTTTTGACCCCATCATCAGTATAGACCCATCTTCAACAGCATCTGCTTCAGCTATCAGTTACCTGCTTCAATCACCTGCACTAGCCAGTCAGTGGCCCATTTTTAGTGTTATCATCAGCACCTGTCTCAACTCTTCTTCAACAACATGGCACCTAAAAAGAGTAACATCTCCTACCACTTCTTCCAGCCTGAGCTAGCTGACATCAGGAGGATTCAGACCCTGATCACTCCAGACCATATACCACTTTTCAGGGAGCACTATGGAGACATACTTGATGTGGTTATGGATTTGTACCCTTCACAGAGGAGCCTGATTCATACTTGTCTGCAGTTCTATGATCCCCCTCTGAGGTGTTTCACTTTTCAGGATTTTCAGTTGGGCCCTTTATTGGAAGAGTACTCGTCATTGGTTGGTATACCTATCAGGGGTGGAGCCTCTTTCAACCCTGAGATGGTCTTTCCTGGTAATGAAGAAGTAGCAAGGGCATTGCATCTGGAACCAGTTCTGATTGGGCAGCATATGACTACTAAGGCTGGAATCTCTGGCTTGCATCTGGATTTCTTGATCTCTCAAGCTACCCTGAAAGCTTCTTTGGGAGAGTGGAAAGCAGTATGTGCTTTATTGGCCCTGAGCATATATGGGATTATATTATTTGCAGATGAGCCTAGATTCATTAGCAAGAATGCAATCCATCTTTTCATTCTGAGGAACCCAGTGCCCACTTTATTGGGGGATTTTTACTACTCAGTGCACCAGAGGAATGAAAAGCAAAGGGGAAGATTAGTGAGGTGTTGTGCTCCTTTGTTCCATACTTGGCTTCTCAAGCATTTGCCCAAAACAGATGCATTTTTGAATCCTCATCAGCAAAGAAACTGGGCTAGAAGACTTACTGCTCTGACTTCAGCTGATATCAGGTGGTGCACTCAAAGCACAAAGGGCAGGGATATCATTACCAGTTGTGGGCATTTTCCCAATGTACCCCTGATAGGAGTTAAGGGTTGCATTAATTACAACCCTCTGCTGTTCAAAAGACAACTGGGCTATGCACTGGTCCACACTCCTAAGGCACAAGACTTGGCTGAGACTCTTTACTGTGAGAACAAGCCTAATCTGGATATTGTCAGGCAGGCAGCCTGGGCCTGGGACAATATTCAAACTAAAGGAGTAACCATTCTGGGGAAGTGCAACAATGTGGCATCAACACAATATTATGAGTGGTCCCATGCCAGGGCTCAATTTTCTGGAATGCCCTTTACCATGGAGGATATGCCTGGATCATCCTCGGCACCACCTCCTGCCACTGTCAGCTTAGAGGAGTTTGAGAGCTTGAAAGAGAGAAATGAGAAGTTGACTCAGGCTTTGCAGAAGACCCTCTGGGAGAGGAGTGATGGTAGGTTGGATATTGAAAGGTTGGAAAAGTTGAGGGTGGAGCATCTGGCTAAAATTGAGAAGTCTGAGGATTACATCAAGAAGTTTAGGGCTGGAGAGCAAATTCTGAAGAATGCTTGCAAGGAAGCCCAGTTCCAGAAAGCCAGGACAGACTTGTATCTGAAGAAGAGTCAAGCTAGGTGGGTCAGGATCACCGAAGCTCGTACTCTGGAAGATAAGAGGACTCAGGACAAGATAGAGCAGCTAGAAGCTAGTGCAAAAGAGCAGCAGGAAGCCCTGGCAGCAGCCCAGAGGGAAATATCAGAGCTGAAGATCAGAGCTGGAGTGAAGAGGTCAAAGGACCAGAGTCAACACAAGAAGCTAACTGCAGCTGTCACTACCCGGAATCTCCTTATCAGGAATCTCACGGAGCGTCCAGCTGATCCTGTGACTGAAGCACTTCTCAAGGAAGTTCAGGAGGATGAGTTTGGTCTTAGTGTCTGACTTTTGCTTGTTGTTGCTTTCATTCCATGTACTTTTATTTTTCTTGTAGTGTATTTTGACCCCTCAGAGGGCATGTTTTGTAAAGAACAAATTATGTATCTTTTGCTTTTTGTAATATATGTATTCGTTTGTTCCATCTGAGTTTACTTCAAAAGCAACATCAACAGTTTCCTCAAGGGTCTGGAAGGGTCAAAACCAAGTGCCAAGCCGGATACCTTGGAAACAAATAAGCATATTGCATTGCATGCTAACCTTTTGTTTTGTTTTGCAGGTTTTTGTTTTATTGTTACTAACTCTGTTGTGATGTTCAGGAACTATTGCTCGACGTCGGGTATTTCCACTCAACCGTCCACACCGATATCCAACCCGTAACAACCTTCCGGGCATACAAATGGATCAGGTACAACAGGACCTTGCAGAGGTCAGAAACCAAATGGCCAACGAAAGATTGGAAATGAGAACTCAGATGACGCAGTTTATGGAAGTGATGAACAACATGGCTCAGAGCCAAGAAAGATTGAGAGCAATGGTGGAAAGGCAGAATCAGGAAGATCCCCATATAGGGACTGCCGGCACAAGCAACAACGAGAGGGTCCAACCTCATGTCAACCCCCCTGTATTTGGACCCCACCTTCATCCAGAGATCAACATTCCTGCTAATGTTCAAGGGACTGCCACTGCAGGCAGAGTGCTGCAAGAAGACCCCCAGGAGGATCAGTTCACAGTAATGGGTGCTGGGGAAGAAGCCTATGACAGAAGGCTGGATGAAATTGCTGAAAAATTAAGATCCTTGGAGTCTCAAAACTCTTTGGGTTTTGATGTTATGGACATGGGCTTAGTGGATGGGGTCAGGATTCCCCATAAGTTTAAGCCTCCTTGTTTTGAAAAGTACAACGGGACTTCCTGCCCACGGACCCACTTACAATCCTTTTTGGGAAGGTTGAAAGCATATACCATGGACGAGAAGCTATGGATGCTTTATTTCGAGGATAGTTTGACTGGAGCGTCAAGAGAATGGTACTCCCATCTGACTAGAGCGACCATCAGGTGTTGGAAGGACTTGGCAGAGGCCTTCATCAGACAATACCAGTATAATTTGGATATGGCACCCAACAGGACCCTCCTGATGGGGATGTCACAGTCATCTAGAGAAAGCTTCCGCGAGTACGCCCAGAGGTGGAGGCAGCTGGCTGCTGCTGTCCAGCCACCTATGTCAGAGAGGGAAATGGCAGATATGTTTATGAACACCCTCCAAGGAACATACATTGACAGGCTGGCTGCTTTCTCTTCTACCAGCTTTGCAGATGTCGTTATAGCTGGAGAAAGAATCGAGAGCCTGTTGAAGATGGGCAAAATTTCTGACAACGGTGCCAGCTCATCCAGCAACACAAGAAAGCCTTTTGTGGGCCCAAGAAGAACTGGTGAGACCAATGCTATCCATACCAACAGGGGCAGACCCCAATATGTTCATAGGTCTGTGGCAGCAGTCACCATTCCCACTCCAATTCATCCACAACCAGCTTATCAACCACAGCAGCAGAATTATCAGCAACAAAATCAGTATCCTCCTCAGAGAAATTACAACAACACCAACAACAACAATCAGCAAAGACCGTTCCAACAGAAACCTTCTCAGGCCAATAGGGTGATCGATCCGATCCCTATGCCATATGCCACATTACTGCCACAATGATAACGAGAAAACGTATCGATTATATTGCTAAGTTTCATTGGCGTTTTATTGAATAATTATCGTTTTAATACTCGATTTCTCGAGTTTTTCTTAACGTTTTGCAGGTACATCACTATATGGAGCCAAATCATGAATCAAGAGAAAAAGGAACAAAATCGGTCATAAAAAGATAAAGAAATGAAGCTCTCTGCAAAACTGCATATTTTGCAGCAGTCACGACCGTTACAAGGGTGTCACGACCGTGACACCCCAAAATGGAGCATCACGACCGTAAGACATGTGTCACGACCGTGACACTTAAAAGTCACAAGTCACGAGCGTAAAGGCATTGTCACGACCGTGACAATGATTATTCTAGGTTTTTGACCAAGGCAACGTGAAGGCATTACGTGAAGAGATGGTCTCCTATTTTGTTGCCACTACCTACATTTTCTCCCCAAAAATAGCAAGGCCCATTTCAACTGAAGTCCAAAAATCCAGCCCAATTGAAGTTCTATAAATAGCACCAAGTTCATGAAGAATGTACAGAGCATTTTTCTATTCAATTTCCTGCGAAAGCTCTGCCGAACTGATTTACGACCCGTTCTTATTTCTGCATTATTTTCTGTTTCGTTTTATTGTATCCAACCTCGCCATATAACAATTTCCAACATCAGGAAATTGTTATACGTTATTTATTTTTTCTAAACCTTCAGCATTCGTTTAATTTTGATTTCGCCAACTCCGAGCTTTCCGGTTTGTGGAAGAAGGAGTCTCTCTGATATTGTTAACCAGGTTTTTATTTATATTGCAATTTAATTAATTATAATGTTTATTTATTTTCCTGCCATGAGTATTTTATTATTTAATTTTCTGTCTCTGTCTGGTTCAACATCGATGAGTAGCTAAACACCTTAGGGCGGTATGTAGTTAGAACAAACTTAACCGGTAAAATATAACCATAGGCTAAAAATAATTAATCACTTAACATTTCTGGCTGAGACTTTTTAATTAAATAGACCTTTTTGTTACGAGAGTAAGAAAAGAGTATTAGGTTAGGTCAAGACCACGAGAGTGTGAGATTTTAACCAGATAGCTAAAGTTAGGCATTTAAATTAAACACAGCGAGAGCGCTTTAAGATAAATTAGAATTACTTAGTTTCCAAAAATTACCTCTAAACACTTATGGGCTAGCGAGAGCAGGCATAGGGCTTTAGGGATAAGATCTGATATAAGACCACGAGAGTGTGAGTTGAGGGTATTTAAACTGGTAATCCCTACCGAATAGATTAAGTGAACATCTTAAATAAGCCTAGGTTAGATTGACCCACCTAAGTTAATATAATTACATACCGACCGCCTTAGAATTACTTAATTAAAACTTAAATTTTACTCCGCCTTTAATAGTCTTAAAAACCAACAAAAAATCGTGACAACCATTCGCCTTAGCTAAACTAGAAAGTTCATCTAGCACTAAGTAACCATAGAATCCCTGTGGATCGATAATCTTAAATATTACTTCGATAGGCTGTGCACTTGCAGTAAGATACCGCTAGACGCATAAGTAGACACGTCTTTAGCCCATCAAGTTTTTGGCGCCGTTGCCGGGGATTCCTTAATTTAGTCACTAGTGCATTTAGGTAGCATTGTCTAGACTAAGGTATCAACTACTTAATTTAATTTAATTTCCGAGTGTATGCCAAGTACTCGCTCTAAAAGCGAAGACTTGCAACCTCTAATCCCTGAATCGGAACGCTTCTTACACGTAAGAAGACGTATATTCGATTACGAAAAAAGTTACAGTATTCCAGATCTTCAATCAGATCCGCCTAAACCAGTCGTAACATCAAAGGACGCAGAGATGGCTGAAGAACAAACTCATCCACTCAAGTATTACGCCAGTCCTTCGCAAGCTGAACCGCATTCAAGCATTGCAGCGCCGGCTATCAACCGAAACGATTTCGAACTAAAACCTTCGTTGATATCAGCCGTGCAACAAAATCAATTCGCCGGAAATCCTACCGAGGATCCAAATCTTCATCTTTCGATCTTTGTGCAATATGCAGATACTGTAAAAGCCAATGGAGTTACCCAAGAAGCTATTAGACTATGTTTATTTCCTTTTTCGCTTCGAGACAGAGCAAGAGCTTGGCTTCAATCTCTGCCTTCGAACTCAGTAACTACGTGGGAGGAGCTTAAGAGAGTTTTCTTGAACATATATTTTCCACCTAGCAAGACAGCTATGCTGAGAGCTCAGATCAACGGATTTAAGCAAAGAGAAAGTGAATCATTATTCGAAGCTTGGGAACGCTATAAAGATCTATTGAGACTTTGTCCACATCATGGATTAATAGAATGGATGGTCATCCATACCTTCTATAATGGACTCTTGTACAATACAAGAATGACAATTGACGCTGCCGCGGGCGGTGCATTGATGGACAAAGAATATAATGATGCCTATGCACTTATCGAAAGTATGGCTCAAAATCATTACCTTTGGGGAAGCGAGAGAGTCGCAACTGAGAAACCAACAAAGGGAGGTATGTACGAAGTAAGTAGTATGGACCAAGTCAATGCGAAGTTTGACCAACTAAGCCAAAAGATCGACAACTTGGCCATAACACCAACAGCCACCGTGGCTGCAGTAACACCTAACTGTGAGTTATGTGGAGTTTCAGGACACAAAGTTTCTGATTGTCAACTATTGACAGGAACTCCCACGGATCAAGTGAATTATGCTCAAGGAAACCCTTACTCAAATACATATAACCCAGGTTGGAAGAATCATCCGAACTTCTCCTATAAGAATAACAACGCTTTATACGCGCCAGGTCAAGCACCAGCTACATCACCAGGATATCAAAAGACTGCTCCTAATATCCCTAGAAAATCGAACCTTGAGTTGATGATGGAGAACTTTATAGCTAACCAATCTCAAACAAACAAGGACTTTTTAAACCAAAACATTCACACTAATGAGCAGATTAAACAATTAGTGAGCAAAGTAGATGCATTAGCTACACATAACAAAATGCTGGAAACTCAGATTTCACAAGTAGCTCAACAACAAGCACCTACTGCTGCACCAGCTGGAGTGTTCCCTGGACAACCTCAACCAAATCCGAAAGGACATGCTAACACTGTGATATTAAGAAGTGGCAAGGAACTTGACGGACCTACCGATCCAAGACTTGACAATCCAGCCATGTACCAAAAACCGGATAAACCGACTGAAGTGGTGAATGATCCAGAAGAAAAGGAAGATGATAATCAAGAAGTAGTGGAGAAAGAACAACCTTATGTGCCTCCACCACCCTATAAACCACCAATTCCGTACCCTCAAAGATTAATAAATTCCAAGACGACGGGTCAATTTAAGAAATTTGTTGAACTTCTGAAACAGTTGAATATTACTATTCCGTTTACAGAAGCAATCACTCAAATACCCTCGTACGCTAAGTTTTTAAAAGAAATCTTATCCAATAAGAAAAAGATAGAGGATAACGGAACAGTTACACTTACTGCCGAGTGTAGCGCAATAATTCAGAATAAAATGCCTCCTAAGCTAAAAGATCCAGGAAGTTTCTCTATACCCTGTGTAATAGGAAAATTCGTCATTGACAAAGCTCTATGCGATTTAGGAGCCAGTATCAGTGTTATGCCCTTAACAATATGCAAAAGGCTAGACATGGGTGACCTAAGACCAACTTAAATGTCAGTTCAACTAGCCGATCGCTCTGTCAAATATCCTGTAGGCATACTAGAAAACGTCCCAGTACGTATAGGACAATTCTATATCCCTACTGATTTTATAATCATGGACATCTCTGAGGACTCCACTACACCTATCATACTAGGAAGACCATTCTTAGCCACTGCTGGAGCTATAATAGACGTAAAAAGAGGAAAGCTAACCTTTGAAGTGGGTGAAGAGAAAGTTGAATTCATTTTAACACAATTCTTACAATCACCAGCTATAGAGGATACATGCTATCTATTGGACGTAATTGACGAATGTGTAAGAGAAATGGAACTAAAAGAGACCACTTATTCTGAGATAATGAAAATTCAAATCCCTCCGATTTTCGAAGATGATAATTGGCGAAAACCGTATCAGGATGATAGTCTAAGCGAAAGTTTAGCGCTTACACCAGATCCTATGCCAAGTAAAGATAAACTTACATTAGGATTAAAAACTTTACCTCATAACCTAAGGTACGAATTCTTAGACATTGAATGTAAAAGACCAGTTATAGTAAATTCCAGTTTAGGAACTATAGAAACAAAGAAACTTTTAGATGTTTTGAAGAAATATCCGACTGCATTAGGATATAACATATCTGATCTCAAAGGAATATGTCCTTCAGTTTGTATGCATCGTATTCTGCTAGAAGAAGATTGCAGAACCTCCAGAGAATCTCAAAGAAGAATTAACCCAACCCTTAGCACTGTAGTAAAAGAGGAAGTTAAGAAATTATTAGATGCCGGAATAATATATCCAATCTCTGATAGTGAATGGGTAGTCCAATACATGTAGTGCCAAAGAAAGGAGGTATCACTGTTGTGAAAAATGCTCAAGGCGAATCGATATCGCAAAGAGTAGTGACGGGATATAGAGTGTGCATAGATTATCGTAAACTAAACAAAGCCACTCGAAAAGATCATTTCCCACTACCTTTTATAGATCAAATGTTAGAACGATTAGCCAAGCATTCTTACTTCTGTTATCTTGACGGATACTCAGGATTTTTCCAAATCCCTATCCACCCAGATGATCAAGAGAAGACCACATTCACATGCCCTTATGGAACGTTCGCTTATAGACGAATGCCCTTTGGATTATGCAACGCTCCTGCAACCTTTCAAAGATGTATGATGTCAATCTTCGCAGATTTTATAGACAACATCATGGAAGTGTTCATGGACGACTTCTCTGTATGCGGGCAAAGTTTTGAAGGATGTTTATCGAACTTAGAAATGGTATTAGAAAGATGTGTAAAAGTAAACCTTGTGCTTAACTGGGAGAAATGTCATTTTATGGTCAACGAAGGAATCGTATTAGGTCATGTAATATCTGACAAGGGAATTGAAGTTGATAAAGCTAAGATTGAAGTCATAAAAGATCTTCAACCCCCTAAAACCGTTCGAGAAATACGAAGCTTTTTAGGACACGCCGGTTTCTACCGACGATTCATCAAAGATTTCTCGAAAATTACTAAACCTCTTACTGGTTTATTAATGAAAGACGCTGAGTTCATATTCAACGAAGATTGTCTTAAAGCATTCGAAACTCTAAAAACAGCCCTCATCACCGCACCAATCATGCAACCCCCTGACTGGAGATTACCTTTTGAAATCATGTGCGATGCGAGTGACTATGCTGTAGGCGCAGTTCTAGGCCAGAGAAAGGAAAAGAAACTTCATGCGATCTACTATGCCAGTAGAACTTTAGATTCTGCCCAGATGAACTACGCCACTACCGAAAAAGAATTGTTAGCAGTTGTCTTTGCGCTTGACAAATTCCGTTCTTACCTAGTTGGAGCGAAAATAATCATTTACACAGACCATGCTGCTATCCGATATCTATTAACTAAGAAAGATGCTAAACCGAGACTCTTGAGATGGATTTTACTCTTACAAGAGTTTGACTTAGAAATAAAAGATAAGAAAGGTACTGAGAACGTCGTAGCGGACCATTTATCTAGAATAGAAGGTATTAAACCTGAACAAGTGCCGATTAACGATGATTTTCCGTATGAACAGCTGATAGCACAATTAGGAAGCGACCTAGCTCAGTTAGATATAAATGAACCAGAATCCGTGGAAACAATCCAGACAACTGTAGGACTGCCATGGTACGCTGACATCGTCAACTACCTAGCTGCAGGAGCTCTTCCACCCAACCTGACCTATCAGCAGAAAAAGAAATTCTTCATAATCTGAAACATTACTATTGGGATGAACCATTATTGTTCAAAAGAGGACCAGATGGAATCTTTCGCCGATGTATTCCCGAAGAAGAAATAGAAGATGTCATTTCTCAATGCCATTCATCTCCTTATGGTGGACATGCAAGCACTTCCAAAACTTGTGCAAAAATCTTGCAAGCCGGCTTATTCTGGCCAAATCTATGGAAGGATGTCCACATCGCTGTTATAAATTACGATCGGTGTCAACGCACTGGCAATATTTCAAGAAGAGATGAAATGCCTCAAAAAGGAATATTAGAAGTAGAAATCTTTGACGTTTGGGGAATAGATTTCATGGGACCATTCCCATCATCTTTCGGTAATAATTACATACTTGTAGCTGTTGATTATGTTTCGAAATGGATTGAAGCCATAGCTTCTCCTACAAACGATACACGAGTAGTAATAAAGCTTTTCAAAAATATAATCTTTCCCAGATTTGGTGTGCCTAGACTCGTCATAAGTGACGGCGGCTCGCACTTCATCTCAAAAATATTTGACAAATTACTATCTAAGTATGGAGTAAGACACCGTGTGGCTACACCATATCACCCACAAACAAGTGGACAAGTCGAAGTCTCAAACAGAGAAATTAAACAAATCTTAGAAAAGACTGTCGCCATATCTCAGAAAGATTGGTCATCTAAACTTAATGAAGCTTTATGGGCTTATAGGACCGCTTACAAGACACCCATAGGTACTACACCTTTCAAACTCGTTTATGGAAAATCTTGTCACCTACCAGTAGAACTAGAACACAAAGCTTATTGGGCGATTAGAACTCTCAATATAAACTATAATGCTGCAGGAGAAAAGAGAATCCTAGACATTAACGAATTAGAAGAATTAAGGTTAGATGCTTATGAGAATGCTAAGATATATAAAGAAAGAACTAAGCGATGGCATGATAAACGCCTATCTAGGAAAGAATTTAGTGTGGGAGACGTTGTACTCCTCTTTAATTCAAGACTTAGGCTCTTTCCTGGAAAATTAAAATCTAGATGGTCAGGACCCTTTGAAATAATTAAAGTATTCCCGAGTGGAGCAATAGAAATTAAGGGTAGGAATAGTGAACCATTCATAGTAAACGGACAACGTTTAAAACATTATCATAAAGTTGAAAATAGAGATTATGCGAATAATCTAAAGCTTTTAGAGTTGTCCACTAATTCCCCTGATTAATCTAAACTTAAGCATTACGTCAGGCTTTAGACGATAAAAACAGCGCTTAGTGGGAGGCAACTCATTTACTTATCAAATTATTTAAATTATTCTCTTTATCATTTTTATTATTTATAGTTTTACTATTTGTTTAATTGTTTTGTCATTTTATAGTTTATTTTATATTACTATTATTGCCATTACATTATGCATTTCATTTTCTTATATTTATTTTAAATCACTTTTTACAGATTTTCTAAAAGTCTTTTCCACTTTCCTTCTTCTCCTGATTTGTTTCCTCCATATTTGCACTGACCATGGCTAACCAACCAATTAACCATATGGAAACCAAATTTAGAGGTAGGAACCAAAGAATGAAATTTGAAGAATTATCACAGAGGCAAATGGATTTGACCCTGTACCCGGATGATCGGACTATGGAAACCTTAGGTATACATGATAGCATCATGTACTTGCTTAACCGACTCGGATGGGAGAATGCATTGATCCAACATAAGTTTGTGACTTACCGCGAGCTCACTCTTGAGTTCCTTAGCTCCTTAATTTACCTACCTGAGCGCGGTTTTGGATTTAGGAAAGGATTTATTAGTTTCCGCCTGTTTGGAATAGAATATGACTTTAACCATAAAGAACTAGCTGACTTGTTAGGATTCCCTAGTGGACCATTTGCATTCACTACCACACAGGTAGAATTGATGGATATTGAGCTAGATTTCTTTTGGGGAACTTTAACCGGAAACTACCACCCTGAACCAAATAACATGAATAATGATGAGATCCATAATCCTGCCCTCCGTTACTTCCATAAATTCCTAGCCCACACATTCTTTGGAAAAGAAGAAAACATTACCGGAGTTTCTAAAGATGAAATATTTATTATGTCATGTTTCACTAATGGACAGCCTGTTAATGGTGTACCTTTCATGATGCAAACCTTCACCCGTATCCAAGAAGAACCTGAATTACCTATCTTAGTAGGAGGTCTTGTAACCATGATTGTTGATGCCATAGGACTTAGGTACCAATTGCATATGTGCAACCGTTTAGGTAACATCCGTCCTATGGATCTTAACTTCTGCTTCAATAGACATATCATAAGGAATTTAGGACATCCACCTTTTGAGTACCTAATCCGGAACGAAGTAGTAACCCTGTTCACATTGCCTAACCATGCTAAAGTAAGTGTTCATAATAAGGATAACTGGCTTTATGAGTTAAACCCACCTGATTATCCACCCACTCCTGAAACACCTCAGTCGTATAAAATAAAAGATGATACAATGACCGATGTCGAAACTGACCCTGAGACGCCTCCTAGTTACCATGACATTGACCACACTGAAGAAGTTTATGAAACCCCTGAAGTGAATCAAGGAGAGTATGCTAACAACTTACAAAACATCATGAACACTCTCAATGCTTACCAAACTGACATTAACTTATTTAAAGAAGATATTAAGAGCATGCGATTGGACATTATAGGTTTGACTGACATAACCTGCGAACAATTCTATCACTTGAACTCCGCCATCGAAGACTTGAAGAAACGCTTTTGATAATGTTATAAGTGATTTAGTTTATTTTCTCATTGTTTTCGTTTCTAGTTAGATTTATTTTTCGCAACAATTTCTTATCGTTTTTCCATTTATGTAATTTCATTTTCAAGTACTTTATGCAATGCATCTTTAATTCCAAAATTTCTCCAATTTTAGCAATTTATGTATTTTTCATTCTATGCACTTTTATGCTTGCATTTATTCATTATATATACAAATCTCTCATGCCTTGCAAGTTATTGAATTACTGTGTTGAACTTATGCACTATGTGGTATCTATAAATTAATATGAGAGTTAGTGAAGAAAATACATTGATATAAATTATGTAAAACAAGTGAGAAAGTGTTTTTCTGGAAATTATTTAACGTAGCAAGCCTCACGGTCGTCACTGCCCCATAACGATCGTGACACGCTCTTTTTGAGTGTCACGACCGTCGTACCCCTGTCACGACCGTGACGACCCCTATACCAGAAATCGTGAGAAACAGAACTGTTTCTCTTCGTGCCCCTTCTTCTTCTTCTCCTCCATAACTCCCTAAAAAAAAACTTCCCATCTTCTTCCTAACCTCCGTAACCCCCCCATTTACGAGCTTTAATCTCATTAACCCCCCATTATCACAACCTACCACATTCTCACTCTCCATCATTTATCCCGAATCATTATTTATCTCATTTTACCATTTTTTCACAAAAACTTCAAAAATCTTCACTCTTCACTTTAAGCTCTTGCATGCAATGGATTCTATCACTTTTAGAGAAGGTGATGCTGGAGAAACTCAAAGAGAACGATTTCTCCGATTCCAAAACCGCGGTGTGCAACCTACGCGTTACATCGACACTGTGTGTTTGAGAGAACTCGGAATGCTTGCCAGTGTTACGAACCTGCTCCAAAAAGTCGGGCTCTGGGACCTTTGCAGTCAACCTCAGCCAACCTTCGAACTTCTAACACTGGAGTTCTTGAGTTCCTTCAGTTACGTCACCGGCACCAGTTCTCTGAGTCAGCTCACCGGTTTTGCGAAATTTAGATTGCATGGCCAAGAATTCAACCTCTCGCAAGACAGGATCGCCGAGTTGTTAGGCTTCCATCACGGAACTGAAGCTCACCGTCGCGTGCCCGATAACTTTAGTGAACAAGCTTTCACTTTATGGCACGATTTAACCAACACCCGTGCATCAGCCTTCCAAAGCCTCAACGCCACGCACATCCACAATCCGGCCATCCGCTATTTCCACAGAGTCATCTGCAACACCATCTTCGCTCGAGAGAGCAACCATAAGCTCAACTCCAAGGAGCTTCTATTCTTGCATTGTGCTCTTAATGACGAGCCGATCAGCGCTGCCCCTTTCATGCTCTACCACATCCAGGCCATTGCACACAGAGGCTCCACCCCGTTCTTCATAGGCGGCATCGTCACCACCCTCGCCATTCAGTTGGGGCTTGGTGACGCGATCGCTAATCAGCCTTACCTAGCCGCTGAATTCCTCACCAAGAGTTATTGCAGGTCCGCTCACCTGATTGCGCAGCGAGAGGATGGCAGGTATAGCCCTGTTGTCCATGGCACCATATTTCATCATATCACTCTGCCGTCCCGCGACCGCATCGACCCATCCAGCCGAGCCAACTGGCTCTTTGTTCTACCTGATGCTGCTGACCACGCTCCTATCCATGATCAGGCAGATCTCCCTGCGGATGAGATGCAGGACGCTATGGATGCAGGTGAGCCTGTCCAGGATATACCAGAGACATCTACCCGACCGCCTCCTGCACAGGACATCACACTTGAGGACGTCCTCCGTGCGATTCATCAGTAGAACCAGATGAATGCCGCACTGGAGCGTAGGCATAAGGAGCAGTATGATGCTTTGCTCGGCACTATTGCAGCAAACCAGGCAGCTACTAATGAGAGGTTTGACGCGATTTTTGGCGAGTTAGAAGCCTTGTGTATCGACATCACTGGGACCACCAGCACCGGTTCTGATCCTGAAGCGACTCCTTCCAGACGCCGCTCCCGTACCAGAAGCCGACCCCGCGGTCCTCAGCAGCCATAGTTTTAGTTTTTCTTCTGTTTGTTTTTAGTTTTTGTCGTTTGTACTGTACTTTAACCGCATTTATATCACAACATTGAGGACAATGTCTGATATAGTGTGGGAGAGGTACCTTTCATTTCCGCATTTTTCCGTTTCGCACTTTTTCATTTTCGTTGTATTTTCATTCCCGTTGTATTTCTTTTAGTAAGTTAATGAAGCGTGCAAAAATCTTTATGACATTTTCTTTAGTTTCAAACTTTTCCGTTTATTTAGCCATAACCGAAAAATTTTAATTATTCGCATTACCCGACTTACCTACGAAATCGTAAATAGGAAGCCGAGAACGATTAAACAAGACCAATACAATCTTGACAACTTTGACTTCCTACTTAAGCGATTCCATCTCCGATTACCATTACGAGTACACTTCTAGTTTCAGTTCAAAAGTAACCCCGAGTAGTTTATACTAGCAGTCAGCACCGTCTGAACACAAACCACGTGGGGAGCCGATGAATATAAGCGTTTGATGCCTAATCAATAATGATCCTTCATATCTCGATGCAAAATGAAAAGAAATTGCACCAAAGTACACGGTCGCATACAAGAAACGAGAAATATGAGAAGGAGTCCATTGCGGGTTGGTTCAGAGGTACTGGTTCTGAACTCGGTAGGGCGTGCTACGGCTCGATCCCCCACAACCTCCAAATCGGATACAAAATGTAGGGTTACCACACTCGTGTACCAGACCCCGTGCTCAAAAAGGATCAAAGTCGCTAACCGGCTACTCCACTACGTGCGTGCTAAGGCAAAGGGCTTAATGTGATTGCGCTAGAATGAAACCGGGCGAAATAAGATCGAAAAACTTTAGGTGAAATCGTAAAGTAATTGCAGATTGGCTCATTTAACGGGAAGTCGACGACATAGCTTGTTGCTTGTGCCATTAGTGTATCGGTAGTGTAATATCAAAGTATCGGATTATCCAACAAAAGCGATTCCTCGTAGGATTTGTTAGGAGTATGCGTGAATGACATCTTGTCCGCCGATTTTCAACCGACTATTTGCTTGAGGACAAGCAAAGGTTTAAGTTTGGGGAAGTTTGATAACGAGAAAACGTATCGATTATATTGCTAAGTTTCATTGGCGTTTTATTGAATAATTATCGTTTTAATACTCGATTTCTCGAGTTTTTCTTACCGTTTTGCAGGTACATCACTATATGGAGCCAAATCATGAATCAAGAGAAAAAGGAACAAAATCGATCATAAAAAGATAAAGAAATGAAGCTCTCTGCAAAACTGCATATTTTGCAGCAGTCACGACCGTTACAAGGGTGTCACGACCGTGACACCCCAAAATGGAGCATCACGACCGTAAGACATGTGTCACGACCGTGACACTTAAAAGTCACAAGTCACGAGCGTAAAGGCATTGTCACGACCGTGACAATGATTATTCTAGGTTTTTGACCAAGGCAACGTGAAGGCATTACGTGAAGAGATGGTCTCCTATTTTGTTGCCACTACCTACATTTTCTCCCCAAAAATAGCAAGGCCCATTTCAACTGAAGTCCAAAAATCCAGCCCAATTGAAGTTCTATAAATAGCACCAAGTTCATGAAGAATGTACAGAGCATTTTTCTATTCAATTTCCTGCGGAAGCTCTGCCGAACTGATTTACGACCCGTTCTTATTTCTGCATTATTTTCTGTTTCGTTTTATTGTATCCAACCTCGCCATATAACAATTTCCAACATCAGGAAATTGTTATACGTTATTTATTTTTTCTAAACCTTCAGCATTCGTTTAATTTTGATTTCGCCAACTCCGAGCTTTCCGGTTTGTGGAAGAAGGAGTCTCTCTGATATTGTTAACCAGGTTTTTATTTATATTGCAATTTAATTAATTATAATGTTTATTTATTTTCCTGCCATGAGTATTTTATTATTTAATTTTCTGTCTCTGTCTGGTTCAACATCGATGAGTAGCTAAACACCTTAGGGCGGTATGTAGTTAGAACAAACTTAACCGGTAAAATATAACCATAGGCTAAAAATAATTAATCACTTAACATTTCTGGCTGAGACTTTTTAATTAAATAGACCTTTTTGTTACGAGAGTAAGAAAAGAGTATTAGGTTAGGTCAAGACCACGAGAGTGTGAGATTTTAACCAGATAGCTAAAGTTAGGCATTTAAATTAAACACAGCGAGAGCGCTTTAAGATAAATTAGAATTACTTAGTTTCCAAAAATTACCTCTAAACACTTATGGGCTAGCGAGAGCAGGCATAGGGCTTTAGGGATAAGATCTGATATAAGACCACGAGAGTGTGAGTTGAGGGTATTTAAACTGGTAATCCCTACCGAATAGATTAAGTGAACATCTTAAATAAGCCTAGGTTAGATTGACCCACCTAAGTTAATATAATTACATACCGACCGCCTTAGAATTACTTAATTAAAACTTAAATTTTACTCCGCCTTTAATAGTCTTAAAAACCAACAAAAAATCGTGACAACCATTCGCCTTAGCTAAACTAGAAAGTTCATCTAGCACTAAGTAACCATAGAATCCCTGTGGATCGATAATCTTAAATATTACTTCGATAGGCTGTGCACTTGCAGTAAGATACCGCTAGACGCATAAGTAGACACGTCTTTAGCCCATCACACAACTCCTAAAACTCAACCTGGTTGAGCTAAGGACGTTGGCACCTCCAGATCCCACCAGTCTACCCAGGAACTATGACTCCAACGCCAGATGCGCTTTTCATTCAAATGTGCCTGGCCATAGTACAGAAAAGTGCAGAGCTTTGCACATGAAGGTACAAGACTTGGTAGACTCTAAGGCTCTGAATTTTGCACCACCACCAAATGTTAATAAGAACCCTATGCCAAACCACGGAGGTCCCAGAATCAATGCTATTGGAGAAGACAAGCCGTCTTACTTGATAACCAGTGTGGGTCAGATTCGGACACCGTTGGTAGAGATCAAAGCTCAACTCCTCGAATGTCAAATGTTCCCGGGATGTGAGTTAGGGTGTGCTTATTGCAACATCTCAGTGAATGGTTGTGATAATTTGAGAGATGGCATAGATGGTCTCATCCAAAGTGGCCTGCTTCAAATCACAACATCAATTCCTACCAATCCAGCAATCTCATCAGCAACAATTCCCGTGTCTTCTACAACTGCAACAACCATTGTTCCAAACAACTCCTCAGCTTCATCAATAAATGCTTCATCTGTCACTTCAACTGACCAACTATCAGCAAACATCCCTTCTACAACTTCAGCACCACTTCATTCAGAATCTCCTACAACAACAACACCCATCCTTCCAACAATGTCTCCTACAACTTCAGCAGCAAATGTCTCAACGGTTACAATTTATTATGATCCCGAAAATGATTCCGCCTACAACTCACAAAATTCCACTCCTATCAGAGCACCGGTCACAATATACTATGATCCACAGACTATCATGGTCCCTTCTGCAGCCGCAATCAGTCCAGTCACTATCACAGTGCCTGGGCCAGTACCTTACGAAAGCAGTAATGCCATCCCCTGGCATTACGGCTCTGATCTATACTGCGAAGGGCAGAAAATCACTCTTGGATCATCAACCCCTGCACCACAAATAGACAATGTGGGAGGAGGCGGAGGCTTCACTCGAAGCGGACGTCTCTTTGCTCCACAAACTCAAAGACCCACTGCCGAAGCAGAAGCTGCTGCCAAGGCAAAAGGGAAAAGCTTGGTGCAAGAAGAGCAAATTGTTAAGGAAGCTTTGAAAACACCCTTTGATCAAGAAGTTGATGTGTTCATGAGAATCATCAAGAAGAGTGATTACAAAATAGTGGATCAGCTTCACCAGACGCCTTCCAAGATCTCTATTCTATCATTGCTCATGTGCTCCGAAGCTCATCGGAACGCACTACTAAAAGTCTTGCACGCAGCTTATGTGCCTGAAGAGATCACCGTCAATCAGTTGGAAGCTGTGGTTGGAAATGTTAATGCTAGTCATGGACTAGGGTTCACCAACACTGATTTGACTACGGAAGGCCGCAATCATAACAAGGCTTTGCACATTACCATGGAATGTAAAGGTGCAGTTCTTTCCCATGTGCTGGTAGACACAGGATCATCCCTCAATGTCTTACCTAAAAAAGCCCTTGTGAAGCTAGAGTATGACGGATTGGCATTACGCCCCAGCAACCTGGTAGTGAGAGCCTTTGATGGTTCTAAGAGATCGGTTCTGGGCGAGATTGAGCTGCCTATAACGATTGGCCCACAAACTTTCAAAACGACCTTCTACGTGATGGATATACAGCCTGCCTACAGCTGTCTATTGGGTAGGCCATGGATTCACGCCGCTGGCGCCGTGACCTCAACCCTTCACCAGAAGTTAAAATTCGAGTGGGAGGGTCAAGTCGTTACTATCTGTGGAGAGGAGGATATTTTTGTTAGCCACCTGGCTACCTATAAATACATTGAGATGGATGGGGAGATCCACGAAACAATGAGTCAAGGGTTCGAGGCCTTGAACATAAATGAAACTTCTGCTGTACCTGGAACCTCAATGACATCTTACCAACAAGCCCGGAAGGTTGTTGAAGAAGGAACTGCCCAAGGCTGGGGCAAACTGTTATCGGTGGAGAAGAAAGAGGATAGATTTGGGTTGGGTTACAAACCAACTCAGCAAGATCAAGCAGAGGCTGCTAAGGAGCCCAATTTTGTTAGTGGGGGGATGCTCACCCCTGATGCTGTCAACAATTTGGAAGACGAGGATGAAAGCGACCGCAACCTGGAGAGTTGGATCCGTCCAAAGATCCCGGGGAGCAGTATCTCGAACTGGTCTTCCCAGGAAATTATAAGAGTTACTCATGCAGAGTAATTATTATTTCCTGTATTTTTATAGCATGCATCAAAGTCTTGCATCTTGCCCAAGATGACAAGACTCATTTTGTAATCGGGCCATCTGTAATTTTTGTGCAACAAGATTAATCAATGAAATATCAGACATCTTTTGCAAATGAGTCTTTTTCTTTTCCGCTCACTGTTTTTCCATTTTTCTTTTTGTACAAAAAATAAATGGCAGTGTTTTCAAAATGACAACTTTATTTCACTTTTCTAAACAAGATTAAAATCAATCACTAAAATGAACAAACTGAACCCTTGCAGAGAGTGCCTTCCAGACCGCACCGACAACAGCACGGCTATGACTTCGTATGACTTTGACAATCCAATCAATCAAGCTGATGAAGGGGTTGAAGAAGAGTATGAGCTTCCTGAAGAGCTAGCCAGGTTGTTGAGACAAAAGGAAAAGGTTATCACTCCTCATCAGGAGGAAGTCGAAGCGATTAATCTTGGTACAGATGAAGACGTGAAAGAAGTTAAAATCGGAGCCTGCTTACAAGACTCAGTGAAGAGACAACTGATTGACCTGCTTCAAGAATATGTGGACGTGTTTGCTTGGTCTTATCAAGATATGCCAGGGTTGGACACCGACATTGTTATGCACAAGCTGCCTTTAAGAGAAGATTGCCCGCCAGTTAAACAGAAACTGCGCCGTACTCGCCCAGACATGGAAATGAAAATCAAGGAAGAGGTACAAAAGCAGTGGGACGCCGGGTTCCTTGCTGTAACTAGCTATCCACCGTGGGTTGCTAACATTGTACCTGTGCCTAAGAAAGACGACAAAGTGAGAATGTGTGTTGAACTACCGGGATCTGAACAGAGCCAGCCCGAAAGATGACTTCCCTTTACCTCACATTGATGTATTGGTGGATAATACGGCTCAATTCTCGGTGTTCTCCTTCATGGACGGATTTTCAGGATACAATCAGATCAAGATGTCACCTGAAGACATGGAGAAGACAACCTTCATCACACCCTGGGGCACGTTCTGTTACAAGGTAATGCCATTTGGGCTCAAGAATGCCGGTGCGACATATCAACGGGCTATGGTAACATTATTCCACGATATGATCCATAAGGAAATCGAGTGTTATGTAGATGACATGATTGCCAAGTCCCTTATTGAAGAAGATCACCTGGTAAATCTGCTAAAGCTGTTCAAGCGTCTGAGGAAGTACCAACTGAAGTTGAATCCCAACAAATGCACATTCGGGGTGCGATCTGGTAAGCTACTGGGATTTATTGTAAGCGAGAAAGGGATTGAAGTTGACCCTGATAAAGTCAAAGCCATTCAAGAAATGCCTGCACCAAAGTCAGAAAAAGAAGTTCGAGGGTTTCTAGGTAGATTGAACTACATCTCACGGTTCATATCTCACCTTACAGCAACCTGCGAACCCTTGTTCAAACTGTTGAGAAAAGAACAAACGGTCAGGTGGAATGAAGACTGCCAGAAGGCTTTTGACAAGATCAAGGAATACTTACAAGAGCCTCCAATCCTTATGCCTCCAGTTGAAGGAAGACCTCTGATAATGTACTTGACAGTATTAGAAGAGTCAATGGGGTGTGTGCTGGGCCAGCATGACGAGTCTGGTCGAAAAGAGTATGCAATATACTACCTAAGCAAAAAGTTTACCGACTGTGAACAACGTTATTCACTGCTCGAGAAAACTTGCTGTGCTTTAGCGTGGGCTGCTCGCCGACTGAGACAGTATATGTTGACCCACACTACTTTATTGATCTCAAAGATGGACCCAGTCAAGTATATTTTCGAGAAGCCAGCGCTTACCGGGCAAGTTGCAAGATGGCAAATGATCCTCACAGAATATGACATCCAGTACACTTCTCAGAAAGCCATCAAGGGCAGTGTATTGTCTGAATATCTTGCTGAGCAACCTATTGATGATTACCAGCCTATGAGATTTGACTTCCCTGATGAAGACATCATGTTCATAAAAGCAAAAGATCATGAAGAGCCTATTCACACTGAAGGGCCTGACCCGGATGAAGAATGGACTATGATGTTTGATGGGGCTGTTAACATGAATGGTCGCGGTGTTGGTGCAGTACTCATTACACCTAAAGGAGTTCACATGCCTTTCTCGGCAAAACTCACTTTCGACTGCACTAACAACGAAGCTGAATACGAAGCTTGCATTATGGGTCTTGAGGAAGCCATTGATCTCAGGATCAAGACATTGACCGTGTTCGGAGATTCAGCTTTGGTAATCAATCAAACCAATGGCAAATGGTACACCCACCAGGATCATCTGATACCTTACAGGGATTATACAAGGAGGTTATTGACTTTCTTTACAACAGTCAAGCTTGAGTATATCCCTCGGGACGAGAATCAGTTTGCAGATGCTCTGGCTACCATTTCGTCCATGATCAAAGTACAGGCTGCCAACTTTGTACCTCAGATCTCAGTGTCCAGACTTGATAGACCGGCATATGTATTCGCAGCGGACATTGTCAAAGATGATAAGCCTTGGTTCCATGACATTAAGTGCTTCTTGGAGGATCAGACGTACCCACCTGGGGCATCTTCCAATGATAAGAAGACATTGAGAAGGCTTGCTGGTAGTTTCTTCCTGAACACTGATGGTTCCCTGTATAAAAGAAACTTTGACATGGTACTCCTCAGATGTGTTGATAAGACAGAAGCAAACTTGTTAATGCAGGAAGTGCACGAAGGATCCTTTGGTACCCATGCGGGAGGGCATGCCATGGCTAAGAAGTTGTTAAGGTCAGGTTATTACTGGATCACAATGGATGCTGATTGTTGTGCCTACGCCAGAAAATGCCATAAATGCCAGATTTATGCGGATAAGGTGCATGTGCCTCCCAATCCTCTGAATGTGATGTCTTCACCCTGGCCCTTTGCTATGTGGGGCATTGACATGATTGGTAAGATTGAGCCAACTACTTCGAATGGCCACAGATTCATCCTGGTTGCCATTGACTATTTCACCAAGTGGGTCGAAGCAGCTTCCTATGCCAATGTTACAAGGCAAGTGGTAGCCAGATTTCTGAAGAGAGATATCATTTGTCGATATGGAGTTCCCGAGCGAATCATTACTGATAATGGTTCCAATTTAAACAACAAGATGATGGCTGAACTGTGCCGGGACTTCAAGATTCAGCATCACAATTCTTCTCCTTACAGGCCAAAGATGAATGGCGCTGTTGAGGCAGCAAATAAAAATATCAAGAAGATTGTGCAGAAGATGGTAGTCACCTACAAAGACTGGCATGAAATGTTACCATTTGCCTTGCATGGGTACCGCACGTCAATCAGAACATCCACTGGGGCAACACCGTATCAGCTTGTATATGGTATGGAAGCAGTCCTACCTGTCGAAGTCGAATTACCCTCTCTACGGGTATTGATGGATGTTAAGCTGAATGAAGCAGAATGGGTCAGGTCCCGATACGAACAACTGAGTCTGATTGAAGAGAAAAGATTGGCTGCAATCTGTCATGGGCAGTTGTATCAGAAGAGAATGAAGAGAGCCTTCGATCAGAAAGTCAGGCACCGAGAATACCAAGTAGGAGATCTTGTGCTAAAAAGAATCCTCCCTCCTCATACAGACCACAGGTGCAAATGGACTCCAAATTATGAAGGACCATTTGTGGTAAAGAAAGTTTTCTCTGGTGGAGCACTGATGCTCAGCACCATGGATGGTGAAGATTTCCCGTTCCCTGTGAATTCAGATGCATATAAAAAATACTTCGCATAAAAATGACCCGCTGGACACAAAAACAGAATGTAAGTCCAGACAAAAATGGGGCATCCCGGCGAGTCAAAAACAGAATAAAAGACTCGGGCAAAAATAAGGGAAAATAAACAAAAATGTACACCCGCTGAGTTGAAAAGCTGCATTGGACAGCTCAGGCAAAAATGGGTATCCCGATGGATTGAAAACCCGAAAGGGCGATCCATGCAAAATAAGGGAATAAGCGAACAACTGCATTTTGAATTCGTTTGTATCGTTTACAACTTGGTAAGCTTTGAAAGGATCAAGCGTCAATCAGAATCAGCATGCTTCAGAAAGCAAGATGAGAAGAACGTCAAAAGTCATACGGGTCATAGTAAAGAGGAAGCTCCTTAAAGCGTCATCAACATTGCCAGCATTTTGTTTCTCAATCTGTAACAATCTCCTCATTTCAGGGGATATGTTTCTTTGACTGTATCTCGCCAATTCAGGGCATATGAATTAATAAAATCAGATTTCCAGTCAATGTCTCGTCTTGTACATTTTTTATTTTCAAAAATGTCTGATGTCTTAAAGAAAAACTGATTGCATGAATACAGATGCTTATCTTCAAAAATATAATAAAAGCCGCGTGCTCGCAGGAAATATACTTACTCTCAGAAGTGTCTAAACTCCTAAGACGTAATCCAGTAAAGGATACCTCGGGATTACTTGTGCGTTTCTCTATCTTTTCAGGATTGCAGGTATCCAGAACGCAGCTTGGGGCATGAAAGCTTCATCCCAGCAAGCTGACAAATCAACACTCAGTCTTAACACTCAAAGTGTTTTCTCCCCAGCCGAGTTGCCATTTCATCCTCAGCCAAAATACAAAAGTCAGGGAATCATCTCCCCATAGAGTTCCAGCCTCTGCCCAGAAGAGCAGCGCACGAAGGAATCACAACAGAGTGAAGAAAGCTTCTGCAGACCCTCCCAGCTGGGTCCCTCTTTGCAAGGGTATATCCATCAGTGATCTATATCCCCAAGATAATGCTTCTCATTAGATCTACAAATGACCTCATCCCCAGCTGGGATGTCCATTTCAAGCAGATCGGCCGAAGATTTTCGCAGCACCGGGATCCGAATCCCGGTTTGGTACCTTTTTGCATAATCATAGCATTCGCATCATATTCACCCATAAAGCGTAGCATTCCGTCTAGCACGGAGCATTACGGCAAAAATCAAACATATAGCATAATCATAAGCCATGTTTTGAATCAACACTTGTGAATAATGACAATCCATCAATATACAGAATACTTTCCCCAAAATCCCCAGCGGAGATTCCCCAGCAAAATCAGTTGCCTCACATTCACAAACACCGGTATATACTCTCTTTGGCACCCGTCCGTGTCAATACTCCCCAGTAAAGTCGCCCGAACACTCTGAGCAAACAGTACCACTCGTATTACAGATACTTTTTGACACCCGTCCGTGTCATAACCCCAGCAGAAAGCCAAAGACATCCTCTTTGCACTCACACATACTTATATATAACTCTCCTTGACATCCGTCCGTGTCATTTTCCCCAGTACAGTAACATAAACGCTTTGTATATTAGATATTTGTTCATACTATACTTTTCTCCTTTTGACACTCGTCCGTGTCACCCTCACCAGCAAATTGAACACTCATCTATACACCACTCACACTTATACAGGTACTCGTCCGTATTTTGTATACACCATGTATATCCCCACAGATTCGACACTAGTCCGTGTTCTTTGTTAACCAGTTGGTACTCGTCCGTACCATCATCTCAGAACATGCGTCAAGCGTTTGTTTCTACCTGATACTCGTCCGTATCATAGTCTTAAGGATGCTCGTCCGCATCTTTAATCCATACACCGTGTCAAACACTTACGTATTATTGAATTTAGACACTCGTCTGTGTCTACTATTCCCCAGAAGAGTCCCTTCAGATTCAACACTCATCCGTGTTCTTTGATAACCAGTTGATACTCGTCTGTATCATCATCTCTGAATACGTGTCAGTATTTGTTTCTACTCGATACTCGTCCGTATCGTAGCCTTAAGGATGCTCGTCCGCATCTTTAATCTATACACAAACATCTAAACACTTATACCTTTTGTTTATTGGATATAAACACTCGTCCGTGTTTACTATTCCCCAGTAGATCGCCAGCGAAGCAATTTCCACTGTTATCTGACATTCGTCCTATGTCATGATAAACCTTGAGAGCAGCCGTCCCCTGCTAGGTGATCTTCCTTCACCTCTTGATGATCGTCCTTCATCATGCTCATCCGATGGCCGTCCCCATCGTTGACCATTTCTATCCGACACTCGTCCTGTGTCGTGATATTCAGCAGCCGTCCCCTGCTAGGTGATCGTCCTTCACCTTTTGATGATCGTCCTTCATCATTTTATCCAATGGCCGTCCCCATTGTTGATTTTGGTTATCTGGCATTCGTTCTATGTCGTGATAAACCTTGAGAGCAGCCGTCCCCTGCTAGGTGGTCGTCCTCCACCTCTTGATGGTCGTCCTCCATCATGCTCGTCTGATGGCCGTCCCCATCGTTGACCTTTTATCCGACATTCGTCCTATGTCGCGATATTTTCGGCAGCCGTACCCTGCCAGGTGATCGTCCTTCACCTTTGATGACCGTCCCTCATCTTACCCCTTTCAGAGCAGCCGTCCCCTGCTAGGTGATCGTCCTTCACCTTTGATGATCGTCCCTCATCATCTGTTTATTTCATTTATTCTTTAACCCGATGGCCGTCCCCGTCGTGGTCCCTTTTCCTTTTAGTCTAGCCCGATGGCCGTCCCCATCGTTTGTTACTTTACTTTGTGAACTTGGTGGCCGTCCCCGTCATGTTTCATTAATCCCCAGAGAATTTTACAGATTTACTTGATGGTCGTCCCCATCATAACACTTTTTTTATCCCCAGCATGTCGGCCGTCCCCGTCATTGCTTCACTTTCCGCACCTTTCCAGCATGTCGGCCGTCCCCGTCATTGCTCTTTACCCAGCAGTCGTCCTCTGCTCGACGGTTGTCCTTCGTCACCCACACTTTACAATATACTTTATTTTCTTTTACAATCTATATCCCTTTTCTTCTTCATTCCGTGAGTGCAAATTTTGGACTGTCTTTGGTATTCAACCACAAGTTATCTTGTTTGCCTGTTAAGCCATTGCTTACATCCTGCACAACTAACTGATGTTTGAATAGGGGCAGATGTAAACACCCCAAATTTGCCCTCACCCATTCACATCATGGATTGTGATCATTTCATATGCATAAACACAACCATACCATCTCACATTACATTTTTGATTCACTGCATAGACTCTAAGTCATCTGCATCTAGGGTTTGTGATCTGAGCAATCCAAAAGCTTGTTGAGCCACTCCAAAGGTCAACAATCACTTCAAAGAGGTTTATGTGTGTTCAAGTATCATATTAAATCCCCTCAAAGTCAAGAATATCAAAGAATCACAAGAACTGGGATTGGTATGGAAGCAGAGCCAGGCTTGACTGCACAGATGACCTAAAATTAGGGTTTTGGTTTCAGAGGCCATAACTCCATTTTCTTTGGTCATCCTTGTTTCTATTAGTCTCTATATGGTATAGGGAGTATGCATATCAATTTTCATGAAGAAATTCCATGGGGAAGTCATCTGATCAAGGTTGACTTTCTAGACAAGTCAGTGCAAAATCAGGGCATCTGAGGCCCCCAATGACCCAACCAAGGGATGATCTTCATCATTTTGAGTGTATATGATCTTTATTTGATCATAGAAGAAGTGGTAAGCTCACAAAATTCAAGAATCTCAAGTTTTTGCAAAGTTGACTTTTTGGGCAAGTTTGACTTTTAATGAAATGTCATTTTATGCAACTTTTTCAACCCTTACTTTTTGATCCAAAAATGCTTCAAATGAAAAAACTTTGGTCATGAAAGTTGTAGAATAGATCTTTCCCTTTTCAAAAAGTACAAGAACATGACCTAATTCATTTTGGATCAAAAGTTATGGCTTGTCAAAGTTGGCAAAAATCACAAAATTTCAAAGTTTCTACCAAAGAGGTATTTTGCAAAATGACTTGATCAAGTGTTCTAAGGCTATCAAATGGACTTCTAATTCACATAACATGACAATGTGGCATCTAAAGTTCAGATTGGACCAAAGAGTTACATGTTTGTATGGTTTTTGGAACAAGATCTTTTCATGAGAACCAAAGTGGACCAAGTTGCAAAATCCATCATAACATCTCATCCACTTGCTGCCTTGGTTGCTGAACCACCCTAGCCCTCTCCTCACCTCATGCTGCGCAAGACAAGCCCTTTGTACCAAGCTAGAAAAGTAGCCCATGCCCTTCTTACACAAAGTTGACAATTTGCAAAAAGCACCCATACCTATCACAAAAGGACATGTCATGTCATCTGACCAATAGGATTAGTTTATACAAACAAAATGCAAGCTAAACATCATAAGACACAAGCCTGAAACACACAAGAGCACAGCATTCTCACTTTCCACCCTTAAGCAAAAGCTTTCGAAATTCTTCATACAAGCCACAAACACTCAAACAAACTTCACAGACCTTCTCAACACATCACCCTGATCACAAAGCACCCCCAAAATCAACCTGAATCTCAAAGAATCAAGAACACGATTCTCACCTGAGCTTGAACAGAACCTGTTCAAACTCTCAAACCAGCCAGCTCAAACCTTCTCTAAACATCCAGAGTTCATAAGGGAGGTCATAGGAGTGGATTGCACAAAGGAAAGAAGCCAGAAAGCTGCAAACTGAAAGCTTCAAAACTCAGGTAGTTCAAGAACTTTTTTTCCAGAAATGAATTTTTAAGTTCTTAATAGCTTCTGCATGCTTCCCTGGTCATGAATATGTTGTTGGTTTTGAAAATGGTGAAGAGATGAGTATGTATGCAGTCTCTGAAACTTTTTGCCCTAGAACTAGATTGATTCGATTCTCTTTGTTTAGGAAGGATAAATGTTGTTTGGATGGGGGTTTTGATTCGTTTTTGAGTGGGGATCATTTCTGTTTAATTAGAATTTGTTTTAGATGCGTGTAGAGGGAGTTTGTGGTTTTGGGTGATCGGAGAAGATGACCGGAACACTGTTCCGGTCACCTGAAAGTCATTAAGGGCTGATTAGGGCTAATTAATTAGGGTTAGTGAATTTGAATGCTGGCCCTTGGATATGGTGCCAAGTCAATGCGCGCGCGTGTGAGTTTAAATGAGGGCCCTTGGATCTGTTGACTTTTCTTTATTTCAGTTTAAATTCATTTTTATTTTCATTTAATTACATTGTTTTGTACATTTATTTAAAAATAGTAAAATCCATTCAAAAATTCTGAAATTTTTTATACAAGTTATTATTTAATTTCAGAACACAAAAATATTTTTATTTTTATTTTTTGCATTAAAAAAGTATTTTTAAATATTTAAAAGTTTCTTTTTAATTAATTAATGAGAATTAATTTATTAAAAATACTTTTAGGTATTTAAAAATCACCAAAAAATTCATGAAACATTTAAAAACATTTAGGAACATTGTCCAACCCTCAAACCAAATTTATTTTTTGATCTTGATGCATTTTGAGAATTTTCCATGGAATTAAAATTATTTTGATGCATTATTTTGATCCAAACTTCCAAAAATTACTTCTGCCTAACCATAAAGAGTTGGACTTTGATTCTTTTTGCATTGTGTTTAGCATATCATGTAGTTTGTGAGATTAAATGGTCATGATTTGATCTCTCATTTTTCATTTGTTTGGCATTTTTCTTGTTAAGGAACCCTAAAACCCTAGAAAATTTAGGAAAATCATAACTTGAATTTGGTTAAGAGTTGAGACTTCTCCTTTGGGCAGTGAGTTAGTATAGGTTTAGGGATCCTTTGAGTGCATTTTCAATTTTTTGTATTGATGTTTGCTTCTGATTTTGGTTTGTGTTTGATGCATTGATCATAAACCCTAATTTGGGCTTCCATATGCATCCATCTTGTATTTGCATTCATACCTTGACTTGCCTTGACATTTTATGCATCCATGTGATTCATTTGACATCATGAGACATATTGAAAGCATGTTTGATCATTGCATCTTGCATTTCTCATGTTGTATGCCATTTGCATTTCATAACTTTTCATGTATGTTCATGCTCCTTAGCTTGTTTCATTTGCATCCATAAGTTTGTATGATCATCCCCATGTGTTGTTTCATGTTTGTAACATCTCATAGCATCATTAACATCATGTATGTGCTTATGGTTTTGTTTCTCATCATGCCATTCCATCCCATTTTGCATTGCATTGCATTTCTTTTCTAACTTTTCAGGTGGTAAGTGGCTTTGAGAAGTGAATTGGCCTTCACTTCTCATAACTTCTCTTCATATCTTTTATGCATCCTTGATGCATTTTTGTATGTGTTTGAGATTGAGCTTGCTCATTCTTTTTCTCCTTACCTTCTTTCTTCAAGTGACTTGACTTCTTAAATGAAGCAAGTTACTTTGCTTCTCCTGATCCTTTCATCTGCTTCCTGGTGGTTCCATTGAAGACTTCTCTTGAATACCTCACAAACCTTAGGAACAACCAAGCATGACAATGGTTAGGGTTTTGATTAGTCTCCCTTCTTAGTTTTACCTTTGTGTCTCTTTTGAGTCTTCTCTTCCCATCTCATAATCAAGGACTAAACCATAAAGGCTTTAAGGCTTTGTGATTAAGTTTATGCCTGCATCCTTCTATTAGGATGGAGTGTATAACTTTAATCCTAAGTGTTAAACCCTTAATGTGTTTAACTCCTTTAATCAAATCACTTAATAATTATCAAGACATCAAGCTTGTAACTTGGGCCTTGCATTAGGGTTCTAATTCTTCCTTAATTGGTTAAGAAGGACTAACCCTAGTGTTAATGGACAAGTCCCCCTCAAGTTGTCTTACAAACCCTAAAATTCACTTCATCATCATATCATTAGATAAAATCCACTCAATAAGGGTTTGTTTTGTCATGAGTTTAGTCCCTAATCATGGATTAAGTTGAGGAGCTTTCCTCAGCTTAAACACTCTCATCTATTATCCTTCTATTAGGATGGTGTAATGAGTCTGTTAAATCCCTGATTATGGCTTAATCTCATTACTTAACACTAAACAAAAACACCAAAAACATCTAAATAATCACAAGTAGGTTAATGATCTTAATCCTACATCAAAGGTGATTAAGTGTGAGAAGCTGACTTCACACTTAAGGTGTTCTCATTACCCCTAATCAGAGGGAAGATGTGATGAGTTTACTAACCCATTGGTTTAGGCTTAAGCTCATTAACTTATGACAAACTTTCAAAAGCAATAAAAGACTGAAAACTCAAAAACAAACAATAATCGTCTCCTCCGGGATTCTTTTCTCACCTCATTCAATCACAAACGAGAACTTGCTTCTTCCGTCTAATGCAAGACAGTTTGCACCTGAGCCAGACAGGTCATACACTTGAGCATAGACAGGCAAGCAGTTCACAGGTCAATTTCATCTTTCAGTCTCTTTGGGTCGAACTACGGTGTTCTGACTTCCTCATTTCACGAGAGGATACGTAGGCATAACTTAACAGTTATCGAACAAAAGTCTCTGTATATTCCCCCTCTTTCTAGCATCATTCTTTTAAGCCTCATGATCTTGAGCATTCTCATTCTTACACTGACACCATACATATATACACTTCACACTTCTTTTACACTGACACCTGTACATTCTTTTCCAGCTATTTTATACACAGATTGCACTTACACCACCCCTTTAAAACACAAATCTTTTAAGCGTGGATCCCGTCGAGTACGACGGACAATCTGGGTGCTAATACCTTCCCAGGTTGTAACCAACCCCCTTTCTCAGTCTCTCTGGTTCGCAACCGTCTTATCCATCTTTTTTCTAGGTCTATGCAGCATTGCCTTTCCTCCGGGATAAAAATGCCTAGCTGGCGACTCTATTCATCTCCAGTGAGTTCACTGCTGTGTGTTCTCATTGTCCCTCTCGCCGACCGTTCGCGTCTGTACCTTTATTTGGGCCATTCCCCATTTATCGGGAGCGACACCCACATGGCAAAAGGCCAAGGAGCAGTCAACACATTCAATGGTGATGGAGGTATATGTACTTTATCAGCATAAATTTGACACTTGTGACAAGTTCTGGAGTGTTGATAGCAATCAGCTTCCATGGTAGACCAATAGTATCCTGCTCTCAATATCTTTTTTGCCATGGTATGACCACTGGAATGAGTGCCAAAGACCCCATCATGCATGTCTTCCATAATCTCAGTTGCTTCCTTCTTACCCACACAACGAAGCAAAGTTGAATCATGATTGCGCTTGTACAAAATGCCATTACTCAAAAAGAACTTAGCAGAAAATCTTCTCAGAAACTTCCTATCTTTGACAGATTCCCCTTCAGGGAATTCCTGAGCTTCAAGATATCTTTTTACTTCATAGAACCAAGGCTTCTCTTCTGCCCCTTCAGTGTCAATCTCATTGCAGTATGCAGGCTTTTCAAATCTATCAATAGTAATTTTGGGAGCTTCATCATCCCAGCTGATCTCAAACATGGATGCCATGGTGGCTAATGCATCTGCACACTGGTTCTCTCTCCGTGGAATATGTCCAAAGGTAATCTCTTTGAAATGTGGGATAAAAGACAACACATGCTCTCTGTAAGGAATGAGGTTATCATGCTTAGTATCCCAATCTCCTTTAATCTGACTAACTACCAGGGCTGAATCTCCATACACATCAAGGAACTGAATCTTCATATCAATGGCAGCTTTGATACCCAGGATACATGCCTCATACTCAGCCATGTTATTGGTACAATAGAAACAAATCCTGGCAGTAATCGGGGTATGACAACCTTCAGGGGAACTAATCACAACACCAACACCATTACCCAGTGCATTAGAGGCACCATCAAAAACCATAGTCCATCGGGATCCTTGTTCAGGTCCGTCATATTGTCCAGGTTCTTTGGTGATAATCATAATGTCTTCATCAGGGAACTCAAAACTCATTGACTGGTAATCCTCCACTGCTTGATGGGCCAAATGATCAGCAACAACACTTCCCTTAATAGCCTTCTGAGTAGTGTACTGTATGTCATATTCTGTCAAGATCATTTGCCATCTTGCAATTCTTCCGGAGAGAACAGGTTTCTCAAATATGTACTTGATTGGATCCATCTTTGAAATCAACAAGGTAGTATGAGTCAACATATACTGTCTTAGTCGGCGAGCAGCCCATGCCAAAGCGCAGCAAGTTTTCTCGAGCAGTGAGTATCTTGTTTCACAGTCGGTAAACTTTTTGCTAAGGTAGTATATTGCCTGCTCTTTTCGACCAGACTCGTCATGTTGCCCCAATACACACCTCATTGAGTTGTCTAACACTGTTAAGTACATAATCAAGGGTCTTCCATCAATTGGTGGCATCAAAATTGGAGGTTCTAGGAGGTATCTCTTGATTTCATCAAAGGCAGTTTGGCACTCATCATTCCATTCCATCACCTGATCTTTCTTCAACAACTTGAAGATTGGCTCACATATGGCGGTTAATTGGGAAATAAATCTTGCAATTTAATTCAATCGTCCCAAGAAACCTCTAACCTCCTTCTCAGTACGGGGAGCTGGCATCTCTCGTATAGCTTTTACTTTTGCAGGATCCACTTCAATACCTTTTCCACTGACAATGAAACCCAGGAGTTTACCAGACCTAACTCCAAAAGTACACTTGTTTGGGTTCAATCTCAACTTGTATTTCTTTAATCTCTCAAACAATTTATGCAAATGATCAAGGTGTTGTTCTTCATTCTGAGACCTGGCTATCATATCATCTACATACACCTCTATCTCATGATGAATCATATCATGAAACAAAGCCACCATAGCACGCTGATATGTTGCCCCTGCATTCTTCAAACCAAATGGCATCACCTTATAGCAAAAGGTGCCCCACTGTGTAACAAATGTTGTCTTCTCCATATCTTCAGGAGCCATCTTGATTTGATTGTAACCAGAGAAACCATCCATAAAAGAGAATACCTTGTGCTGAGCAGTGTTGTCTACCAGAACATCAATATGAGGAAGTGGAAAATCATCTTTGGGGCTAGCCTTGTTCAGGTCTCTGTAGTCCACACACATACGTACCTTACCATCTTTCTTAGGAACTGGTACCACATTTGCAACCCACTGAGGATAAGAAGTCACAGCTAAGAACCCTGCATCAAACTGTTTCATTACCTCTGCTTTGATCTTTTCTGACATTTCAGGACGCATACGACGAACCTTCTGCTTCTTTGGACGACAATCTTCTTTTACTGGTAAACGATGAACCACAATGTTTGTATCTAACCCTGGCATATCTTCATAAGACCAAGCAAAGATTTCCACATAGTCACGTAACATCTGAATCAACCTGCTCTTGACACTGTCCTCTAAATCAGCCCCTATCTTGACCTCTTTCCTGTTTTCTTCAGTTCCCAAATTCACAACTTCGACTGGCTCTTCATGTGGCTGTATGGCTTTCTCTTCTTGTTGTAACAACCTAGCAAGCTCTACAGGTACTTCACAATCGTCCTCATTTCCGTCTTCAGTTTGATAGATCGGATTCTCGAAATTATAATTGGCAATAGTAGAACTGTTATCAACAGGATCCAGAGTGGATGAGGATCTGCATTTTAGTGATGTGGGTGTGTGTAAGAATACATAGCTGATAAAGCAAAAATAAAAGAAAAGAAAGACAAGGAACACAATATTTACGAAAACGAAACGTCCACTGATTTTATTGAATGAAGTATGCAAATGAAATGACAGCCCGTAACAAGCACACCATTGTGCCCCGGGTAAGGCACAAGGTTTAAGAGTTCAATTGTTCAAGAAATTACAAACTTAAAAGCAACAACACAGTAATAGTATTTACTCCTGACTAAAGGAGATAGGGATAACATCTTCAGCTTTCCAATTGTTGAGTCCAGCACCCACAGTAGGAAAAATCCAAGCATCCAGGTTGTAGTCTTCATCATAGTCTCCCACAGCATTGATCTGATCTTTCATAACCCCTTGATTGGTGATACGAACAGCACGAGCACGACGAACAGCCTTCTGGGACTCTGCAGTGAAACCCAAACCGAACTTGTCAGACTTGTATGGAATATCAGGAAGCTGACCCCAAATAGTACAACCACCTTCATCCACCACAGCTCTAGCATCATTGAGGGAGGCCATTGCCATTGTTGGAGGTTTTCTGGTGACCACAAGAACTTTCTTTGCAACAGGAGGAGCTACATAATCATTAACAACCCAAGGAACCACTTCAAATGTCTGACACGGAGTCTCAATGTATTCACCTTCCATTTCCAGATACTTGAATGTATTCACATGGCTGACAAAGTATTCTTCTTCTCCATAGACAGTAACAACCCTTCCTTCTACCGGATATCTCAACTTCTGATGTAATGTGGAGGTTACAGCACCTGCCCCATGGATCCAGGGACGACCAAGCAGACAAGAGTATGAAGGACGAATATCCATCACATAAAATGTAGCAGTAAAAACCTGGGAGCCAACTTTGATTGGAATATCAATTTCCCCATGTACTACTCTTCTAGAACCATCAAAAGCCTTCACCACAATGTTACTGGGTTTCAGCACCGCATCTTCAGGGCTCAGCTTATTCAGGACTTCCTTGGGCAACACATTCAGAGAGGAACCATTGTCTATCAGTACGTGTGACAGGGTAGTGCCCCTGCATTCAATTGAGATATGCAAGGCCCTGTTATGATCCCTCTTGGCAGGGGTCAAATCAGCATCAGAAAATCCTAACCCATTGTCATAGGTCAGGTGGGCAACACAATTCTCAAACTGATCCACAGAAATTGCACTGGGTACATGAGCAGTCTTCAGAAACTTGATCAAAGCTTTTGCATGAGCTTCGGAACACAACAATAAGGACAACATAGAAATCTTTGAGGGAGTATGCCCCAACTGATCAACAATGTCATAATCACTCTTGCGAATGATTTTCAATACTTCTTCCATCTGCTTAGAGAGATCATCAGCAGCTGGCACATCAGTAGATACAGGTTCAATAACAGGGCCTTTGCCCCTAGCATCAGTGGTGGAGGTAGCAGCAGGAGTAACTGCATTCTTGGAAGTCACTGGAGGAGAGAAGACTCTTCCACTTCGTGTGATCTTACTAGATCCAGCAATATTGTCAACATCAACGGGCACATCAGCTAAGGGTTCTTGCTTAACACCATGAATGTAAACATCAGATCCATAATGCCAAGGCACAGCTTTATCAGACGTATACGGGATAGGACCAGGAGTAGTAATGACCACAGGAGCAACTCTGGCTTCAGCAACAACTTTCACGGGACCTTCAGCAGTAATTTTGATTGGACCCTGATGAGTGATTTTAATAGGTCCCTTTGAAGTGATTCTCACCGGCACTTTGTCAACCATGTCAACCTCTTCAGTCTTCTTACCTTGCGTAATATGATCTACCATACTTTCCACGGAAGATGGTCTTCTTTCAAACACTATGGTGTAATTATTCATGAGACGTTGAATTCCGTCCTTCAACCTCCAACACTTATCTGGATTATACTCACAATAAACACAATCTTCACGACAACCTGGAAAGAAACCAGCTTGCACTAACTTCTCTCTGATGACAGACAATGGTGTGGTCAACTCCGCAACTGAATGGATATGCAGATCTTCCTCAATGGCATTGACAGTCTTCTCGTGATTTGGCATTGGAGCAGTAATCACATTTGGAGTACCCGGAGGATCAAACTCAATCTCTCCAGCATCAATCATATCTTGAATTTTGTTCTTCAAGACCCAGCAGTTATTAGTATCATGTCCCTGACAGTTTGAATGGTATGCACACCGTGCATTGGGGTTGTACCTGGGAGAGGTAACATTGGGATTCTGTGGAGCCTCTTTCAAAGTAATGAGTTCAGCTTTCAACAAGTGTTGCAATGCCTGAGCCATTGACATGTTGATCTTCGTGAACTGCCTTCTAGCCCTCTGTTGGTTGCCCTGTGGCTGCTCTGTTGTTGCAGGAGTTGGGTTTGAAATATGAACTGCACTAACAGACTGATGCCTTCTGTTACGATCAGGCTGACCATAAACAGCATTGGATTCTTTCTTCCCAGTGGGAGGCTTCTTTGCAGCACCTGATGAAGAAGTGCCCACTTGGATCTTACCATTCTTTATACCATTTTCTACTCGCTCTCCTGTCATTATCAACTCAGTGAAGCCAGATGATGAGCTTCCACTGAGATGACTATAAAACGGACCATTCAGCGTACACATGAACATATCAACCAATTCCCTGTCAGTTAAAGGGGGTTGAACTCTTCCAGCTAAATCTCTCCATTTCTGAGCATACTCTTTAAAACTTTCTTTGGCACCCATGGACATGCTCTGAAGCTGCATGCGAGTGGGGGCTAAGTCAGCATTGTATTGATACTGCTTATAGAAAGCTTCAGCAAGATCATTCCAGTCCCTGATGTTGACACTCTCCAACTGATAATACCACTCCAGCTGAGCTCCAGACAAGCTCTCTTGAAAAAAATGGATCCACAATTTCTTATCAGCAGTGTGAGGTTGAATTCTTCTGACATAGGACCTCAGATGCAGCTTGGGACAAGAGACCCCATCATAAACAACAAAGGTAGGAACCTTGAAACCAATGGGTATGACTACCCCAGATATCAAACTCAAATCCTCAAAATCCAGCCCAGATGACTTCTGCAACTCCATGGCATCCATTCTATCCACCAGCATCTTGAATTTGTCTTCATTAGGATCATGGTAGTAATTAGCTTCAGAATCAGAGTCCCCCATAGTGTTGTGGAGACTGCCTCCCTCTTTTTCAGATTCCTCAGATTCATAGTCTTCAGCTGGTTCTTTGGTCTTGGCAAGACCTTTGAACCTTCTTCCCATGTTGATCAAACCAGCTGACCTTCTAGTCTTCTTAGTCTTCTTGGCCAGCAGTGCCTTCAATTCATCCTGCCCCTTGGACAGGTTCAAGATCAGCTCTTGGAACTGTGCATTTTGTGCCTGGAGATCCTTAACTGATTGTTCAAGAGCCATTGTTGAAATAAACAGCGAGAAGATGAGAAACCTGTGCACAATTATAAACCTGTGATGCAGTGAAATGATATGTGAATGCATATGCAATGTTTTCAAGGACCGCAGGATTTAAATTTGCTTAAACAATCAAGAAAGTAAACTTTTATTAGTAATAAATTTGTTTTGCCTTTTTGGGCTTACAAACAATGAAATGAAACAAGTACAAAAGATGGGGTTTTAAGTCTCCCATGGACGTTTCCTCTTTGTGTTGAGGTATGAGTTGAGGTTCCGTTCCTCGTGAAGTTGCTTTGTTAGTTCCAGGATTCTTTCTTGGCTTGCTTTGTAATGAGCCTCGAAAGTATCCCTTTGCTCCTTCAGTTGGATCCATGATCTCTGCAAGTCTTCCATATCAGTAGGCATGTCTGGGTGAAGGATGGTATAAGCTGTGTCTCCTTCAGCAACAGGTTCCATGGTAACTGGTAGGACGGCAGGATATGGCATCATGAGAGTCTGAGCACGAGATCGTACCCATCTGAGATAAGCCTCCATAGGAATAGTGTACTTAGGCTCCAGTGTCTTGCTGTCAACCCTGTTTACTTTTCCCCATGCTCGTATGAATCTCTGACGGTAACCCTGAAGATTGTTGTCATAATCAAACACAATGCCCTGAATCAACATGTCATGTGGACCATCACTCCGAGCATAACCAAACTGTCGTAAAGCTAAAGAGGGGTTGTAAGTGATGCCTCCTCTTATGCCTAGAGGTGGCACATTAGGAAACTCCCCACAACGGTCAATGATGGTGACATTCTCCATAGATCTGGAGCACCAATGGATATCTGAGTGAGAAAGTGACATGATCCTCTTGGACCACCTGAACCCTTGCTCATTCTTCATTACTGAGCAAGGAAGGTGAGAAATAAACCACCTAGAAAGCAAAGGCACGCAGCACATCAAAGTTCCTCTTGCCCTTGTAGTACGAGTGTGAAGAGAATGTAGGATGTCTCCAAGCAATGTAGGCACTGGATTGTGACTCAGGAATATGTTGATGGCATGAACGTCTATGAACTGATCTGGATTGGGGAACAATACTAAGCCATATATCAGCAAGGCTAAGATCTCCTCAAAAGCATCATAGCTCATGGCCTTCAAGAACAACTGGGCTTTTTCTATCAACACCTTGGCAAGAATACCCTTAACTCCACTTCTCGTTTCTAGAACAATGTCAGACTTCTTCAGATGTAGAGCTGCAGCAATAACTTCTGGTTTAAGCTCCTTCTCCAAGCCTGTGAAGGGTCTTTGATCAAGAACAGGTATACCCAGAAGTTTAGAGAACTCCTCCATGGTTGGAACCAGATGATAGTCAGGGAATGTGAAGCAATGGTGTTTAGGGTCAAAGAACTGAAACAGGACACTCATCATGTCTTCATTGAACCCTGAAGTGACTAGATCCAATAGGTGACCATGTCTCTTGATGAACTAGGAATGATCAGACACTTGAGAAACCAACTCTTTAAGCTTGGCAGGTATGCCCACAAAGTTGATCCTGATGGTGTTTCTACGAGCAGAAGCCATGACCTGCAACAAAGAACAAAGATAAATCCTTTGGTCCTCGAAGTGGTTAGTGAAAATGCTATTCTTATGATGCATGATGATGTCATGATGTTATGCTCAATCACAAACATGTGGCACACACAAACAAGTCACACCATAGCCCTAGGTTTAAAGGCTTGCATGAGGTTTAAGGTAAGTACCCTCCCCTGAAGTTAGATGGTTCATCCTGTCCTATAAAAGTAACCAGGTTCTAAGGGATCTCAATATCATTGATCCTTCACAAGGGTGGTTGATCAGAAGGCAACTTACTTGCCAACCAAAACCCTCCAAGTTTAAGATCTCAATGAGCGTAGTATCGAGTGTCAACCAACTTCAGTCTGCACCAAAGTCGGTTACCTCACTACTTTCTAAAGGCCAAGATGGGATAACTAGGGTTCTAAAAGTTAGTTAGTGCATTGACAACATATGGCAGCCTCATATTATCCTCAACTTGACTTAAGGAACATAAGCACCAACCAAGAAGTCACACTAACTATGGCCACCAGATCAACCATATCGGTATACGCCGTACAGTTTCCTTGGTCTATTGCCATTTACCTAAGGTACACTAGATCCGGGTTAGGATCTTTCACACATAAGAGCACCCTAACAAGATAATATAAAGCAAACAAGGCAAACAATTTAAAGTGATCTAATTCCTAAGGGTACCCCTCTTAAATTTAAATCCCCAGCAGAGTCGCCAGTTCTGTAACACGGTGGGAGAACTGACTTTAGTTATGTTGCGGATAGCAAGAGTCGCCACCGACTTTTATTTTATCCAAAGGAAAGGCATAAAAGAACAGGAAAGACCTTTTAAAAGATTTTTGGGTCCGGGGGGTAGGTTATGTAAAGGGAAGGTGTTAGCACCCTTTACATCCATGGTTATCCATGGGCTCTTAGTTACTTAGCTCACTTTGAATTGTTTTTGAAAATGTGAAGTGTGTGAATAGAAATTTTCATAAGAGTTTGATAATGATCCATGTACGGATGCGTAAAAAACTTGTGTTTGAAAATTGTTTGAAATTTGTGAAATGTTTGAAATTGTTTTGAAGTAGTGAGCAAGTAACTATGAGGAACCTACCCTAAAGTTTAAGTCTTTCTGTTCTTGAATCCTTTAAATGGTAAGACTATCCCTATTATTAAGGAATAGGTAGTCATTACCTTGGATGTGAGGGACAAGTAAGGGTCATCTGTTTATGTAGGCAACTGTGGGGTGTATTAAGCAATTTTGGAGGGACTGTCATCTTTATTCGAAAGGGACAAGATCATTATGAAGACAACATTCGAAAGGGACTTGATCTTTTATTTGTTAAGGGACTAGATGACTTTATTTTGAGGGACTTTTGCTTTATACACCCTACTTGACCTTTTTGATTAAGCAACATGAGAGGTATCCCTAAGGAAGTGAGATGGCGATCAAAGATCGACTTACGTGTGTGAGTGTACAATTTTAAATATTTATCTTTTGAATTAAGTGATCTAAATTAATTTTAAATAACATACATGTTTACACTCCCTATTTTTACTAAGCATGACATAAAAATAAATAATTTAAATATTACAAAATATTACATCCAGGAGCAATTACAATAATAATAATAAAGCAAATTAAATAAATAGCAAAATAAATAAATGATTATAATTGGGTTAGTGAAAATAATAATAATAAAAATAATATCAAATTTAATGGGGTTAGTAATAATAATAATAATAAATCACAATATCTATAAATGGGGTTAGTAATAATAAAATAAATATGAAAATAAATAGCATTAATGATAAAATAAATAAGAATATTAGCATAATAATTACAAGATCAAATTTTTATGAACAATTATTATTTAAGATTAAGAAGAAAATATAAACAATTAATTATCATAAAGTCTTAAATGCTATAAAAATTAAGTTAATTATAAACATATTATGAAAATAAATTATATTAAATTAACAAGTTTTAATTATTTTTAAACATGTATTGAAAATTATTTATATACAAGAATTAAATAATAATTATAAACAAATTATAAGATACATACATAGTACAAAGATAAGGTTAATTATAATTAAATAATCATATTATTATATTTTTAGAATCTTATTGTTTTAAACATGATTTAAAATTATTTACATTATTTAGATAAGATTACATATAATGATAATATAAATAAATGATAATAATAAAAATAGAGAAACATAATTAACATTTATATGAAAATAATTAGGGTTTAAGAAGTATTATTAGGGTTTATATAAAAAATAGGTTTTTTACATATAAAATTTTTAGGGTTAATTAATTTATTTATTTATACAAAACATATAATATTAATAATTTACAATAGAATAAATATTAAATATAATAAATATTAAATAATTTTAGTGATAAAGTTTAATTTTGAAAAAAAAATGAATTTTGAATTATAGAAAAGAAAAGAATATGAACAATTTATTATTTTTTTTTATCATTTTTATAATTTATTAAACTAATTATAATATAAACAAAATTAAATAGAATAAGAAAAAGTGACAAAAATACCTACCTGGGGCTGGGATCGAACCCATGTCCTGAGCTTTGCCACCCTTAGACGTACAGAGTTACCACTGGGCTGCCTGCGCGTTGTGAACATGATCCCAACAACAATCCTTTTATTATAACACAAAAAATGGCCTAATGGGAATCGAACCCAGGCCAGAGAGCTTTTACACGCACCCATTCACCATCTGAGCTACGCATGCGTTGTGAAACAAACTTCAAACAATTACATAAAATATTAAAACAAATTTTCAAATTAGAAATTGGCGCCTCTGGACTTCATCTTCTCCAAATTACCTGCGAATTTACTTATAATTTTTCCTGTGAAATTACATACGATTTTTGTTTTACAGGTTTTCCTAGGTTCTTCCCAACGATCACCAAACCTGCAATGATTCATCAAATTGGAAACACCATTGTATTCCCCATAACAAAACAAACTTATTTGCGTGTTCAGAAATTATTTATATGGCTTATTGCACGAAACCCCAATTTTAGAGGATGAACCCTAACAATGGCATCTCACGGATTCCTCCATGAAAACTTCCTGTTTTTGTCCAGAAACACTCTATGGTCCATCACAAACATCATCAAACAGTCAAAAACGAATTAGAACAAGCAATTCAATGAAATATAAAAAAACAAAATAAACTTGAAGAACATGATTCGGTTTATGCCATTCATGGAGTTTTGGATGATGATAAGTGTTGCTATGCATTCAGTGAACATCAAGGAACATGTTGAAACCTTTGGTTTGTCTTGAAAAGGGCTCTAAGTGCCAAACCGAATTGGAGTTTTTTGTGTGAATTTTGGAACTTTGCTCTTACCTTTGGAGGCTCCAATTTTTTTTGCTTTTGATTGCTAAATGTTCTATATATATGAGTGAATGAATTAGGTCAAAAACATTGCTCAAGACTTTGGATTTTTTGGTAGTTTGAGATTGAAAAAGATTGGCCTTTAAAATTTGAATATTCTTGATACAAGCTTGCTATTTTGGGATGATTTTCATAACTCTTGTATCAATTAGATCAAAATATCATTTATGACATTCTAGAAGCAAAATAATTTTAAATCTTCACTATTTTATATTTTATTTGAATTTAAAATGATTTTTAATATAAAAAATCATAATAAATAAAAATAAAATAATGAAAATAATGAAAATATTAAGTTAATTTCGTGCAAGATGTCTTGGTGTGGATTGGGTCATCATATGGCAATCCCAATTAGAAAAAATTAGTTTTAAACCTCCATTTTCTTCATAAACCAACCAAAAATTTCCCAATTTTGCAAGGGCACACATCCTTCAATTTTAATGCTATGAGGGTGCTATTGGACATTTTGGAAAGCTTGAAGAGTCCTCTAACCAACCCCACTGGTTTCATGTCCATATCATTTGCCATTCTCAAGTTATGCCCTTTTGAAGTTGTTGACTTTTTGTTGACTTTCAAAAGGACCTATAATGTCTTAGCTCCTACCTTCCAAATGAAGCATTTTTGGGCTTGGCTTGTGAGACACAAAGTTGTAGAGAATTCAATTTCCTTCAAAATAAGCTTTTGATGGAGACTTGGTGATGAAGCATGTGAAAGTTATGGCTGGTCAAAGTTCAGTTGACTTTTACTAAGAAAACCCTAATTTAGAAACTCCTGATTCTTGATGATCTGAAATCTCCTTGATGAATCATGATAAACCCTTGATCATATGATGAATTTTACTTCATATACTTGATGTTGGCAAAAAATCATGAAGTTTGACTTTGGTTTGACCACAGTTGACCTCAGTTTGACTTTTTAACTACTTTGACTGATTTTGACTTACTTGATCATCTGACTGAGCAAAACTTTGGGAAAAGTCTTGAAATTTGTAATAGGGATTCTTAAACACATATAAGATGTTATGAAGCTCACTTGAAGTCTTGGAAGTTCATTTAGCCTGATTAAAGTCAAAACCCTAGTTTTGGATGCACTGCTTAGGAGGTGCATTGTCTGAGGGAATTGTCAACTCTTCTGACCAATTGTAAACTTTGTGAACCTTATGAACCATCATAAAATGTCTTGTGAAACTCATGGGAGGTATTGTGAACCTTGTGAACCTTGTGAACCTCATAAAGAGACTTGTAGACTTCATGAATCTCATGAAAGGTCTTGTAAGCATTGTGAATCTTGTGAACCTTGTGAACTTCATAAAGTGGCTTGTAGACTTCATGAATCTCATGAAAGGTCTTGTAAGTATTGTGAATCTTGTGAACCTTGTGAACCTTCTTAGCACACAAAGTCTTGTATTGTGAGGGCAAATTTTGGGGTGCAACAGCTGCCTCGATGTCGCCATGCAGGGTGGCCACCTGTCTCGTAGAAGTGTAATACTTCATCTTCAGGTGTACCATGGATGACACCGCGATGAGCTCAACCAGAGTGGGTCTGCCGATGATACACTGATAGAGAGAAGGGAAATCTATCACAATGAACTAAACTTTTACGACCCTGGTTGTATCCCCTGCCCCAAATGTTACAATTAAGTCCACGTAACCCCATGGTCTGGATATAGATCCGTTGAATCCCTGCAGGTCGGACCCTAAATATGGGGTGAGGTAAGTCTCGTTGAGTTTCAGGGTGAAAAACAATTGAGAGTACATAATGTACACGAAACTCCCTTGGTCGATGAGGATCCGACACACGTCGAAATTATCCATCTGCGCCCTGACGAGCAATGAGGTACTAGAGTTTGGTGCTCCACCTAGGATCTATTCGTGATAAAAGAAGATGGGAATAGAACCTCCCTGCGGCTGGTCGAGGGTGGAATTCTGATTAGACCCCTTGCTGATGAGGTGGTCAAATCTACGTTTTACCGAGCCTACAGTAATCTTGTTATTTCCCCCTCATAAATTACCATCGTCGATGGGAAGAACTCTCAAGGGTTGTATGTCGCGAAATATGTTGGACCGATGAATAGCTCGAGGATGTAGAAATCCTCAGGTTGTGTGATGGTTAGGGCAACTAGAAGATTAGCGTATGTGTTTGGGGGAGCTGCCTCCTCGACCTTCCTCAACTCTTGTACCTCCTGCCGAGAAGTTTCTTTCCCATTCGTGAACTATTTGAGGTGGCCATCCCTGATAAGGATCTCGATGGCGCCCTTTAGATGTATGCACTCATCTGTGTTATGACTGTGAGATTTATGGAACCTCCAATATTTAGTTTTGTCCGTATTGGATTTGGTCGATAGCTATTTTGGGAACTGAACGCCAGCCTGTTGGAACTCTAAATTGGCACATTCCGAGAGAATATTTTCCCTTGACACTATGAGGGGAGTATACTCGTGGAACCTGCCTGATGGTCCTTTGTGGTCCCTTGGCTCGCGGGAGAGATCATTCTTTTGTTTGTCGCTTCACCGACATGACGTCAATGCATCTTTGTTCTTTGATTGCTTGGCATCCTCTTGATGCCTGGTGTTTCGAGCAATGTTAGTTGCATCCTTTTCCTTGTACTGTATGTACGCCTGGGCTTTGAGAAGGAAAATGTAAAGCGTGGACAGTGTCTCTATGCCAATGGCCTTGGCAAAATTGTTGTGGGAATGCAACCCGGGCTCTAGGAGATACTACTTCATGTCATCAATAGTTGATACACAAATAACCTCCTTATTGAATCTTTCGATATGCACTTGCAAAGATTCTTCCTTGCCTTAGATTATTTCCTCGAGAGAGGCCTCAGTCTTGGGGGTGTTGACGAGAATCGGTGAAGTGACTGGAAAACATTCGTTCGAGCTGCCTCCAAGAAGTGATGGACTAATAGGGGAGACTTTTGTACCACGTCATCGTTCCCTTTCTGAGTATGGTCGGGAACAGTCAACACTTGATTGTGCCTTGACGTCGCGATAGTTGAGGAGGGCGTCAATATATTCTACGTGTTTGTTCGGATCAGTGGTTCCATCGTAGGATCCTAAAGGGGGAGGTTTCTCCAGACCCTTTGGTAATCTAGTGGACATGATCACTTGCGAGAGAGGTCCTCGTGGCTCTTCGTCGTCACTGGAGTTGTATGAAAGGGAACATGAGTGATTGTCCCTTGGTTGTCACAGGGATGGAAATCTTGAACAGATTCATGGCCTATCCGAAGGGGATGGTCGGGTCTCAGTCTGGAACACCCTAATTGTCTTTCTGGCTTCCAGAGTGATTTCATCGAGGAGAAGAATAAACACGCTTCTTGATTGATCCAAATTCCTATGGACGTTGGTTGTTCCTTCTTCTCTCAGGATAATGACTGTTGGACCTACAATGCCTTCGTGACGGGGAGGGGGACTTGGGACGACTATCGTCCTCCAAGGCTTTAATTCTTTCGCCTTGACGCAAAATCAGTTTGTTGGTCTGATTCATCGTTTCTACCAATGTAGCAAAGGCCGTATTAGCTCCCTTAGGGATGGGGATGAAAGAAAGATCAACTGGGGTGATTTCTGTCTCGAGGACCTGGTCGGGAGACGGGGAGGCAGTAGCTCTGTCTCACTGGAGATGGTTGTATTCTCCAAGCAGAGGGTTGATTCTTCACTTTCACGCTATTTGACGAGGATGTTACTGATAGTTCTAGCATCAACAACATCATCACGGTTAGCCATAACAAGATTATTGATTGATGTGCTTTAGTCTTTATGATCAGGGGATGAAAGACGGGGAAGCCTGTTTCCCACAGACGGCGCCACTGATTGCTCAGGTGTTCAGATCCTTGTGTGGCCCACAGACATTGTTGAATACGTTTGGTTGTTGAGGAGAGGAGAGGGTGTACATGCAAGACACTTCGATTCTAAATTAAGAAAACAAGCAAGGATGTGATCAAGCACGAGAGAGAGAGAGAGTATTGTTAGATTGAAAATTGAATACATGGCCCTCTCATGTGAGAGGGTTTATATAATGCCCCTAACGTTTGGCTATTGGTCCCTATTTTGGGCTTGAATCATGGATCCCCCAAAAATAGGTAACTGCCAGAACTAGCCATTGGAATGAGCATATATGCTCAAATAAGGTGTGCGTCGGGCGACCAAGTAATCAAGCAGGAGCTATCTATAACGTCCCGAATTTATTTAAATATTTTATTGAGAATGTGTGTTATGGTGTGTGAAGAATAATAAATATTATTGAATATGATTATGATCTTAAATTATATTTGGTGGATAATTGTATTGTTAGTTGTTAAATAAAATAAATGGAATAAATAATAGATGAGGACAAGGTTGTCAATTGGTGAAAGCAATAAGGGTAAAAGGGGAAGATCATGAGTCGAGTCTTAGGGGTTATGTTAAATATAAGGAAAATGAGAAAACATAATTGTGTGAGAGAAACCAAAAAGCGACCGTGAAAGGTGTGAAGAGGAGAAGAATAGGAAAAGGCTTGATCGAGAAAAAGAGTTCGCAAAGGAGAAGAATTCCTAAATGAAACCTAAGGTAAGGGTGAGATTCTTCCATCTTAAGGGTTTATAATGGGAATTGGGTAGGTTGGGAATTAGGGATTGAGACTGTGATCAACGCTTGAAGAAGTTCGTTGAATTAAGAGTTGTTTGTTGATGTTGGTTGATTATTACATGAATTAGAGAATAGAATTGGTAATTGCTAAGAATTCTGGCTGGTTTTGGTGTTATGGAAAAACTGTTTTCGTAGCAGGTTTTGGGTGCAAAGAGCGACTAGGCGATTTGCAAAATCACAGAGCTCGCTTAGCGAGCTGGAGCTCGCAAAGCAAGCAGATTCAGGGAGTACGGCGCTTAGCGAGCCCTGGAGCGTGAAAATTAATTTTTTTTAAATTCCGAAAAATTACTGAAAAATTATTTGATGCTTAGTAATGCCTAGGAACTTATGGGATGTAGTTGGAGGTAGTGAAAAAGGAGCTATACACTTAATTGTAGGGATAATTAGTGTGATTTGAATTTAAACATGATTGATGTGTTTGTTGTGGTCGGTGTTGTTGTGATGTTGTGCTTCATATACTTATTAATGTTATATGAGTATATGATATACTGTGATATATATTGTGTCGCGTTGTTGTGATATGAGTTGAATTATATGATTATATGTTATGAAATGCATGATAATCATGATGATGATAATTAGTACTATATTAATCGATGTTGCGATATGTGGATGTGTTGTTGTTGTTGCATGTTGTAGTCATTATGAGTATGCATGTATGTCATTGATGTTGCATGACATGTTGCATAGTTGTTTAACATACCACAATGGGGTATGTCGATGTTGTGATGTTGGTGCGGTCATGAAATATGGATCGTACGTGGTCATGAAATAGGGGACGAGGGTGTGATCATGAAATAGGGATCATGCTGGACCATGAAAGAGGGGTCGAGAGTTCCGTCGGGAACTGGATCTTGAAATAGATATCAGATTATGGTACCGCATGCATAAAGTCTAGTTGAGTCTCATTGCATATTTGTTGTGGTTGTTGTGTATGATGTTGTGGGTTATGAGTTGTTGTTGTATGAGATGTTATTGAATGGTCGTTGTTGAGAAGCGGTGTAGTTTACGATACTTGCTTAATTAGTATTATATTATCTTTATGATGTAAGTATCTCACCCCTTCTGTTTGAATGTTACCCTCATATTGGTAACATGCATGTGAGCAGGATAAGTCGAGTGGTGGTCAGTGAAGTCGATGTACTTCTCGTCCTCGGGGTGTCGGCTCTGATACATCACTGAGTAGGTGTCATACCCCAAATTTGTCCTACTTGTATAATATTTTATTTCCGTTTTCACCTTTATTCAGAAAATCCAAAAATATGTTCTTATCATTTTTTTATTCCACTTTTCTGAAATATCCACATCATTATCCTTTCTTTTCTAATTACCTTTTTTTTTTAATTTTTAAACCAAATTTTTATTTTTATTATTAAGTCCATTTTTTTGTTATCTTCTAAAGTCCCACAATTTCATTATCTCATTATTCTACCATATTTTTATTTTCTAAAGTCATAAATATTTCCTTTATTATTATTATTATTATTATTATTATTATTATTATTATTATTATTATTATTATTATTATTATTATTCCATTAATCACATTTTCTTTCACTAATCATTTTTATCTGAAAATTCTATAAAAAAAACTCATTTACAAATTTATCTTTTAGAGTTCCTTTTTATTATTATTTTTCCATTATTATTATTATCTTTTCTTATTATTATTATTATTATTATTATTAATCTTTTATTATTATTACTTTTTATTTCTATTATTTCTTTATTATTAGTATTATTATTATTTAGTATTATTGTCATTAGTCCATTACTATTATTATTATTATTATTATTATTATTATTATTATTATTATATCTTGGTTCTAAAATCAATGTTACAACATATCTTTCTCATATTATCAGCAAATATCCAATCTCACTCAAATATCATTATAATCCAAATTTCAGCCATCACTCCAATTCCATTGGTCCCACCATGTGAATCAGAAAAAATCTCACAACAGCAAATTCATTCAACGCCATCCTTCCGCGCACAACAATAACAAACTCATAATTTCAGCACAACTCATCACCTATCCTCATCCAAATATTCTCATTCTCTTCCAATTTCACCCTCAAACACTCTTCTATATAATACATCATTTCATCACTCTAAAAAAGAAACTTGGAAACCTTGGAAAATCTCTGCAAAAAAAAAAACTGAAATAACCAAAGCTTCAGAAGAAAAAAAAACGAAAAATCTTCAAACCTTCAAAAAAACAAAAAAAAACTCATAAGCATAAACCTTCCAATCCTCTTCAAACTAACTCAGAAACCACCATTACCACCACCCCTTTTTAACCGAATCCAACCGTGAATGCATCTGTGAATGAGAAACAAATACAAAAAACCAAAAAAAAAGAGAGCCACCAAACGTGAGGTTGAGAGAGATCCGAGATGAGGTCGGAAGAGAAAAATGAGTAAACCGAAATCAAAACCTCAAATTCGAAAACCAAACTTGAATCTGAACCTGAAACCGAAGCAAACCATTACAAATCTGACTGTGAATTGTCGTGAATAAGGAAAACACAAACCAAACTCAGACGCGAAATAACCTTTCGAAAAACCATTGCACAACCGTCCGAGACCTAAACCGCACAACACCGTGAATCTTCGTTCAAAACCATCACCACCGCGAACTGTAAGTCCTTTTAAGACCGAAAACCGCATAAACGCGACTGAGAGTGAGATCAACACCAAACCATAAACCGTCCATCACCGATTCAGAGCGAAAAAACATAAACCATGCTGATTGAACACTCACTATGAGAGAGAGTGGAATCGCAAAATTGATTCAGGGTTGAGATCCGAGTTTGATCCGAGTTTGAAAAAGGTAGGTGGCTGGTGTTTTTGAATTGTGTTTTTTTAGAAGAGAAAACGTGATTTGAATGAAACGCATAGCATTTTTTTTAACCAAAAAATTATTGATGCTGATATTTTTTTTAGGTTTTGTATTTCTTATTTACAGGTTTTATTTTGTTTTATTATTTGATTTATGAGTTGTTGTTGATTGTTGGTAATACGGGCTTTCTGGCTCTTGACCCATCCGAATCACTAACCACACATCCACTGAACCGATGCACCCCTCTGTGTTCTTATATTTCTCTCTTATTTTTTCTTCTTTTTATTATTTTCTTTTAAATTGTTTCTTTTATTTATAGTTTTTTTTAAAGTTTCATTTCTTGGTACTGGATTCTAGATTTATTATTACGAGTTTTTTTTAGAATATAATTTTTATTATGTCAAGTTTATATTTTAGATACACCTTTTATAAAATATAGCTATTATTATAAGTCTATAAGTTTATTTTTTATTTATTGTTTTCTTTTTTATTTATGTTTTAGGGCCAATAATATAACAAACTGCCGAATTGTGTCTGATTTCATTAAATCGGAAAATTCGGTCAATATGAGGCCTATTTAATTTAGTTTTTATTTATTTATCGATTTCGGTTTATTTTTTCTATTCCGTTTATATTTTGTTAAATTAATTCGGTTTATTTAGTTTATTGGTTATTTTTAATTTATCCATTTAATTTATTCAATTTATTTTAATACATAAACGCTCGACTCCTCATAGAATGATTCTAAACATTGAATCAGTTCTAAGGTAGTTAATGAGCCACATTTCGACGCATCCAAAAAGGTCCAAACGCCTCTGAATAGTTTGGCACACTGCACACACGCTTTCTCTTGGGCAAATTACAACGAGACCCTTTTATTTCTCACAATCCCGTGTATTTATTTTGTATCCCTCCCCCATTTCGTATACGCAATTTTATTTTCCGCATTTATCGTCTAGATCGCTAGGAGCACCCTTAAGGATTAATTTAGATCGCTTTGGTTCGCGAACCCTTGGTCCAACGCCAAATGGTTGCACTCGCACACTCACACTTTATTTTTTCAGTTATCGTTTCGTTTATTAGGATCCACCTAACCTTGCGAGTCGAGCGCATCGTGCCTCGCTAAACAAATAAACAATAAACCTCCATTTTGCATTCACCCGTAAGTCAAGTGCTTCGCGCATCGCCATCAAACCTCAATAAAAAACCAAAACATTTCTCTTAGATCCAAACCCTTGATCCAATGTCAAGCGGTCGTAGGTAAATAAAACACATTAATAATACGAGAATAATTGTACGCCACGAGCCTTAAGTGGTAGAAAAGAGGACTACGAGCTTTCGTTACTCGCTCCGATTATTTCCATCGCAAGACGCTTGACTTGTTGGTTCGGAACAATCACCTCTACCCATAGTCTTTAGTGTAATTTGACTCCTAAACCCTTTCATCGAAGAAAGGTAATAAAATCAACAACCAACCAACCAACCGTAGTAGGCCGAACTACGAGGCTCTGACTTTCCCTGCACGCGAGAATACGTAGGCACAAGTATCTCAATCCTTGTCGAGCACATAGGATCAATCAACTTATAATTCAAACTCATTTCCCTCTTGCAAGTAACTCATTAAGCATAGACATCCTTTCGCGCGTGACAACTTAGATGGTTCCCATCGAGTACGATGGATGTAGGGGATGCTAATACCTTCCCCTGCATAACCGACTTCTGAACACAAGCAATGGTTGCAAGACCTTTGTATTCATCCTCCTTTTCGACGGGTTTTATCTATATCTTCCCTTTTCCCTCTCGGGAATAAATTAGAATTAGGTGGCGACTCTCATGTCTACCCAGCGCGCGACTCTTCTCTTTTAGATCGCGTAAGGTCGTATTTTTCGGGGTGCGACAGTAGGGTCGATGTTGCTTTATTTGTTATCTCTTTTGAAAAAAATTGTAATTAAAGTTAAGTTATGTTAGTCTAAAAATTATTTCCGCTGCATGTTGGACAAATGTTTTTGAAACGTATCAGTGAGCCATTTCTGAAGTTGATTGTGACACTTGATTAAAAAGCTGAAAAGTTTACTCTGATTTTACTAATATTTCCGTGGGGTGATTTGGGTGTTATAAAGTGGTATTAGAGCAGGTTGGTCCGTCCGACCAAGTAGTTAAGTCGTCGAGTCGTAGATTTGTTGAGTCGTTGTGTTGTTGTTGAGTGTTGAGCGTTGTTGACGCGTAATAGTTGTGTTGTTGTTGTTGATTCTAAATCGTTGTTAGATTGTGTTGTGATATATGACCGATTTAGAATGGCTGGGAGAAATGATGTTGCACTTGCCGCTGTTATGCAAGCGATGACACAGGCCGTGCAAAATCCGAGGAATGCTGGGGATCATAAAAGTGATGAGTTCAGGAAGAATAATCCACCAACATTCAAGGGAAAGTATGATCCTGATGGAGCACAATATTGGCTCAAATATATTGAGAGGATATTCAGAGCCATGGAGTGTTCAGAGGGAAGCAAGGTGCGATTGGATGCGCACAGACTGGTATCTGAGACTGATGTTTGGTGAGTTTGCACTTGCCAACGATTGGATACATCTGGTGAGGTAATCACCTGAGCTGTGTTCAAGAGGGAATCCAGAGGAAGTATTTTCCCGAAGATGTTCAGTGAAGCAACTGCTGAGTTCTCGAAGTGTGTAAAGTAGTTGAGAGGCAAAGATATTATCCTTGTGCGAGTGGTTTGGGGAGGATCTGCCGGTGGGCATATGACTTGGGAATTGGAAAGCAAGATGCGAGAGTCATATCCGAATCTTTTTGCTTGAGGTATGTTTTCGAGGACGAAAACCTTTTAAGTAGGGGAGAGTTGTAACGCCCCAAATTTATTTAAATATTTTATTGATAATGTGTGTTATGGTGTATGAAGAATAATAGATATTATCGAATATGATTGTGATCTTAAATTATATTTGGTGGATAATTGTATTGTTAGTTGTTAAATAAAATAAATGGAATAAATAAAAGATGAGGACAAGGTGGTCAATTGGTGAAAGTAATAAGGGTAAAATGGGAAGATCATAAGTTGGGTCTTAGGGGTTATGTTGGAAATAAGGAAAAAGGGAAAACATAATCGTGTGAGAGAAATCGAAAAGCGATCGTGAAAGGTGTGAAGAGGAAAATGTTTGATCGGGAAGAAGAGTTCGCAAAGGAGAAAAATTCCTCAACAAAACCTTAGGTAAGGGTGGGATTCTCCATCTTAAGGGTTTATAATGGGAATTGGGTAGGTTTAGAATTAGGGATTGAGATTGTGATGAACGGTTGAAGAATTTAATTGAATTAATAGTTGTTTGTTGATGTTGGTTGATTATTGCACGAATTAGAGAATAGAATTGGTAATTGCTAAGAATTATGGTTGGTTTTGGTGTTGTGGAAAAACTGTTTTTGTAGAAGGTTTTGGGTGCATAGAGCGACTGAGCAATTTGCGAAATCGCAGAGCTCTCTTAGCAAGCAGAGTCAGGGAGTTCGGCGCTTAGCGAGCTATGACCTTCACTTAGAGAGCCATGGAGCGTGAAAATTATTTTTTTTAAATTACGAAAAATTACTGAAAAATTATTTGATGCTTAGTAATGCATAGGAACTGATGGAGTGTAGTTGGAGGTAGTGAAAGAGGAGCTATACACTTAATTGTAGGGATAATTAGTGTGATTTGAATTTAAACATGATTGATGTGTTGTGGTCGTTGTTGTTGTGATGTTGTGCTTCATATACTTATTAATGTTATATGAGTATATGATATGTTATGATATATGTTGTGTCGCGTTGTTGTGATATCAGTTGAATTATATGATTATATGTTATGAAATGCATGATAATCATGATGATGATAATTAGTAGTATATTAATCGATGATACGATATGTGGTTGCGTTGTTGTTGTTGTTGCATGTTATAGTTAGTGTGAGTATGCATGTATATCATTGATGTTGCATGACATGTTGCATGGATCTTGAAATAGAGATCGAATTATGGTACCACATGCATAGATTTAAGTTGAGTCTCATTGCATGTTTGTTGTGGTTGTTGTGTATGATGTCGTGGGTTATGAGTTGTTGTTGTATGAGATGTTATTGAATGGCCATTGTTGAGAAGCAGTGTAGTTTATGATACTTGCTTAATTCATATTATATTATCTTTATGATGTAAGTATCTCACCCCTTATGTTTGAATGTTACCCCCATGTTGGTAACGTGCAGGTGAGCAGGATAAGTCGAGTGGTGGTCAGTGAAGTCGGTGTACTTCTCGTCCTTAGGGTTCCAGCTCTGATATGTCGCTGAGTAGGGTCGACGTTGCTTTATTTGTTATCTCTTTTGAATAAAAATTTGTAATTGAAGTTAACTTATGTTAGTTTAAAAATTATTTCTGCTGCATGTTGAACAAATATTTTTGAAACATATCAGTGAGCCCTTTATGAAGTTGATTGTGACACTCGAATAAAAAGCTGGCAATTTTACTCTGATTTTACTAATATTTCCGTGGGTTTATTTGAGTGTTACACTATCCATGGAGATTCTGGACGACTTCTCCACTACGTCGGGCAGAAGTCTAGATAGGAGCAGAGGAGAACGCCCACACCAAACCTGATCGACGTTTCTTCCTCGACTGAGGGGCATAGGACGTGTGAGTCCCATTTGGCCTACAAGAGCTGGATATGTACTATTGGGTCGTTCTGGATGCAGACGTGGATTGGGCCATGTCTAGTCATTGGGCCAGTCCGGAACATCTTCAATTGTCATTCTCTTTGCCTTGGTGAATTTCTCCATTTTTGGGTTGTTTCTTTAGCGTATTTGTTTCTCTTATTCAAGTTGATGTCCTCCTCATCTACATAACATTCCATTTACTTTATTTCCTTCTTCATGTGTTCGTTCAACTTTTTGGCCATATACTCATTAAAATACATAATCTTCTGGCTGTTCTGAAATGCTCCCACAAAGATTTATTAGTTGGGATTGGAAACCCCTATTGTGACTTTGTTGAATCAGACTATATATTCCTTCTAAGTTTTTGAGTTACCATGCGAATGTTGAATATGTTCCTAGCTAATATCTTTTTATGCTTACTTCTTGAAAATTGATGTATTAATTTTTGTGAGAAACTAAATATTCGATCAATGAATACTAGGGTAAGTTCATGTACAACCTAAGTGTTGTATACTTTTGTGTACTTAAGAGGATCCTACACTTGAGTGGTTTTATAACTCTGATTATTGTCATTTGTGTGTTAATTGACACTAGATATTCCTATGGGTCAATTTTTCCATCATACGTCATGAGGGTGGTTTGAAATTCTCTGATATTGGGGAACCATAAATTTCCTCGAACAATGGTTAAGGGTCTTCCAAATTATTGCCAATAGTCACCTTAATGTAGTTTTTCTTGTTGGATCAATGGTTAAGGGGAACTGTTTGTGTCATCTTGTGAGTTGGATCAATGATAGATAAATTATTCTTACTCTCCCCACGATAGATGCAAAACGTTCTTCCTGAATTTAGTATAGACCCTACTAACAGCGTGCTAGAGGCAAATACCCTAAATAATATATGAATGGAATGAAGTATATGATTGGTATAGGCTGGAATCAAATGATATATATTCTTGTGAGCCATTTATTTATAGGTAGCCCGCAATCTTGTCATTTTATTGGTCATTATGAGAATGATTGAGTAACATATTTTCCATAATAAGCGTGGTTGCGTACAGAGATTGTGATTGGTCGTTTTTGCATTATGACTTGCTCTAACATGGAGGTGGTCGACTTTCCTATTTGAGTAGGGAAGTCATTAATTCTTTTTTATTGCTTATTCGTATCGAAGATATGAGTTTGTTGGAGTCAGGATCTAGGCTGATAAAATGGGTAGTGGTTGGATTCACACTTTCACATCTACTCAGTTTAATGCTTGGGTCTTTCCTGTATAGGCGTGAACTTTAAGTGTTAATTTAAGTCTTATAAATGTGCAACTAGCGAGAATCCAAGTTCGTGGCCCCTTTAAATTTGTATGGATTCATGATCCTCAAACACGAGGCATAATAAGGGCACCATGTTTAAAAAGACAATTTCTTAATGCACCATATATGTTTCTTATGTACCATACAAATTTCTAAAAATGTCTCTCGTTTCTAAAGATGCATCTCCAGACACACCTCTTATACACTTAACAAATGTCATTCTGAGTAGCGCCCTATAAGTTGAGTTATTTTTATTCTGGAGATGCATCTTCAGAACATTTTAAAAAATAACTTGATAAGTTGTCAGTTCAGTAAAAATTCCGGAGTTACATCTCTGAAAATATGGGAGGAATTTTGAAATTTCCTGTCACCTTTACATGTCAGATATTTTCGGAGATGCATCTCCAGAATATTCTGATAAAATAAACAAATTCATGATCGCACAATCATTACTTCCATTATTATTTTTCAACCAAACCCTTCACCAAAAAATCATCCATTATCAATCCATTTTTTTCACTTCAAATCTCCATTCTTTTGGTTCATCACATCATAGGGAGCAAAAGAAAATAGAATTTCAGGTAAAAATCATTCATTTTCCTTTTCATTGGTCACATTCGTCATTTTTTTCCTGAAAAAAGTAGCGTTGCGTCAAAATATGTATACTGTTATGGTTTTAATTATTGGCATTAGATATGGCGCACCCCTATGTTTTCCCAAAACAAGTTGTTTCTTCGAATGTTCAAGGTGTTGTTGTGAAGGTGGTAGATGTTGGCAACCTATTTAAAAACAAGCAAGAGTTTGAATCTCGTGATCAAATGCTTCAATGGATTCATATGGAAACCTCTAAACTTGAATTTGGTGTGGTTATCAGAAGGTCCAATAATGTTTCAGATAGAAGATGCGTTTTCATGACAATGATGTGTGAAAGAAGCTGGAAATATAGAACTCCTCTCCGGAATTTTAAAAAAGACGACACTGATTCTAGAAAATATGAGTGTCCGTTTAAGGTGCACGGTTACTTGTTGGCAAACAAAAACTGGAGATTTAATGTGATATGTGGTTTGCATAACCATGATTTGTGTGAAAAATTCGCCGACCATCCTAATGTGTGTCGACTCATGCCTTAACGGTCTGACACCAGAGGCAAAATGGATGTGCTTGGGTCACCTAATAACACATGTGTATGATAGAGTGTGTGTTGACCTGACACGCTACGGTTTTTCGGAAACCTTTTTCCCACTATGCACCATCCCACCTCAAAATCTAAATGGTTGTATCATGTCTATTGGATGACTTTCAAAATCAAGTCATTTTGTTCAAGCTTACTTAAAATCGGGATGTCTTATACCACATACATCACCGGAGTGGACGACTCAATCTACCACAAAAGTTGAGACTTGAGCAAATCATTTTATGGAAAGGATGCAAGAATTCGAGAAATTGAACAACATTGAAAAATAATCAAATACACAAAAGTCCAAGGGGATACCACCTATAAATTTAGCCAGCGACATGTGTTTCGATTCATTTTAATTTTTTGTTTAACCAGATAAATAATTGTATGTAATCGTGTCTCAATATAAGTGAAGTGTAATATATTCACCCTTTGTTCATATTGTGTCTTAATGCATTTTTGATCTTCACCATATCAATATTTGTTCTTTTGTAAATGAAAAAATAGGTTCTGTTTTAGGGTTCTAATTTGGAACTGGTTCAGGACAAGTTCCGAAGATTCATCTCCAGAACAAGATAATAGGGTGCGGTTCCGAAGGTATATCTCCGGAAGCAACTTTCCAGTTATTGAGTGGTCCATATTGGTGAATGACTTATATAAATCAAGGTTATTTTATATTTCACACAAACTAAAAATGTCTCAAATGTCACAAATTGACATTTATTAGTATGTCGCAAAGGTTTCCTTCTCCAGCTCTACAACCGAACGAACGTTTAAGCTCATCGATTTCATCTCCCTCGAAGATATCAAAGAGAAAATCCTTCATCTTCTATCTTACGGAGTCAATCAAAAGATTGTGAAACTCAAGTACCGTTCATCGTTGATTGACAACGAAGGGAAGATATAGTTCAACAAATTTGAGCTCAAGACACAAACAAATGGAAGGGCTATGTGGAATACGTATTTCCGTTTCGAAACAAAAATTTCGCTCGAGTTGGAACCGACAATATCAAGATCGATCGAAGATGTTGAAGCGTCCACCTAGATATTGAAGTGTAATGTTGCATCTTATGCTGAAACCATCAATATAATGCTTATTTTATGTTATGAATGTTAATTTCATTTTGAAAAATTATTTGGTTTTGACTCTGCTGCTGGTTTGTCTGTGTTACAGAAATTTAACTACGAAAAATATTTCAGAGACACATCTCCGAAATAAAGTAAACAAAAAATTAATGTAACTCAGAATGACCTTTATTGAATGTGCACTGAGGTGCATCAGAAGATACATTTCCATAAACAAAATGTATTTTTAAAAATTCACACGGTGCTAGAAACAAAGAAAGACGCGTTAAGAAATCCTCTTTAAAAATGTCATTCCAATCTACCGACCCCAAACATCAAACATGAGGTCTGATAAGGATGAAATGCGTAAGAAATGTTATCCTGTTCCATAAATCTATTCCAAACTTTTTCATTATAATCTTTATGAGTCAAGCTTATCAGCATATCTTGATTTATTTAAACTTCTTCCATATTTTTCAATGCTACAAATTTTCATTTATGTTTTGAAATATCTCATCTTAATTTCTCTACTAACCTAAGCTTTGACTCCTTTTATATCATCAGACCTTAAAAAAAAACAAAAAGAAATGATCCATCACACTTTAGACAGTAGACACAACTGCATCTCTTAAAATCAATGGGAAATCATAAGTCGCGTACCATTACCGGAGAGACGGTTTCAACTTTCAAGCCATAAAAAGAATTTTTCAACAAACATACTTAGTTCTCTTTACTTGAAATCACAAAGCCTTCTCTAGCTGTTTCATTTGAATGTACTCCCCACGCTCATAATATTACCGAAGTTTCCACCATAATGTAGCAGAAAAACTTTTTCACAAGACTTATAAAATCATATCTTACTTCTGTAGATGAATGTGGTTCATAGCTTTACTACATTGTGTTGTTTCTGCTATTGTCAATGACAAGGGAATATTACTGTAACAAACAAGGAATCATCCAAATCCATAAGTGCAATACCAACACTCACTTCACCTGGTATAGCGAAAATATGGTGTCACAATCAACTGACAAAATTCGTTGTTCGAATATAGTTTTCCTTCTTAGACGCTGACATGCCTTATCAGAAAATAAAGGATGTTAAAAAGAAATGATAGACCGCAAGAGCATGATCATATACTGTGTATTTAATAGAGACGGGAGTAAGAAACAATAAATATAGAAATCAAAACTATTGCAAAAATATATCTTATTTAGTACAATTCGTTTTAATTTATGATACATTTCCTAGGCTGATTTTAAAAAAAAATGATTTGAATGTGTGGTGCAGACTACCTAAAATCTAAAGCTCCCAACAATAAATAACTATTGAGTGAAGGCTTACAACAACAAAACTCTTCTATAAGAAAAAATTGAAGAGAATGCCTGTTGCCCAATCCTCTTAAATCAGAACCATCTCTAACGACTTTTGCAAGAGAAGTGGCTGGCTGGCAAGCACTTTGAAGCTAAGAAGTAGCCAGTGGAAATTGGACAAGGCAGTGTTTCTTATTCAATATGACGTACTCAATGAGTTCCAAAGAAACATTGGAGGGTTAGGGAATCATTGTGCACGAATAGTCCATCCCCGCTGAGCAAGAGCAGCGATCACTTGAGTAGCAGCTTCTGCTGTGTCATTCAGTGGAGGGTAACACCAGCTTTCAGTTATCTGTATTTTCAAGACACAAATTAGAAAAAGGCAACATTAATTGGTGCATTTTTCTTGAACAATAAAATAAAAGCAAAAGCGTCATGGTTTGTTCATTCTGTGGTTACAGCTTTCTGAATTAAAAGACTGATTTCAATTTGAAGACACAAAAAACACAGAACAATCCAGGAAGCTTGCAACTCACATTTTCCATTCCAGTGAACGGCCGAGCAACTCCTTGCTTCTGCAAAGAGTTTTGGAAATCAGCAAACTTCCATGTACACAGTTCTGCTCCAATTACATACACAGGCTTCCTGTAGTAAAAGATATGAAGTCATGGCACTGATAATTCCATTTTAAGTAGTTTTAATAACAGGAACTTCTTTTTTTCTTGAGATGGATGCTAATCATCATTGATCATACATACCCAGTACTGCAGGCCTCACTCAACATACTAACTGAATCAGCTGTGATAACAAAGGCATCAGCCCAGGCCAGATGTCCCATATGTGGATTTGGACCTGAATGTAATAAAAATAATTAGAGTAAATAATCTCCAGTACCAGAACAGGCAAGTCTGAATTTTCTCTCTTATGATTTAAGAATACGATCACTAAGTACCTTCACCATCCCATATTTGGACCTTAGGATTTGTGAAAAATTCTTTGACCAAAATTTTGGAGATCTGCAGTGAATGGAAATTTGAATTATCATCAGACCATAATTGAATTGATGCTCCCATCCCACTAGATAACCTCATTTATACACACTCAAGACAGTATCAGATTTCAGTGTTTTACAGACAAATAACCAACCATGAGCATGCTCATGGCAGAAGCCAAAACAGATAATAAGATTACTGCATCCAACCTATGGAATGAAAAGACAAAAAGAATAGTACAAATTGCACGATATACCTTCTCAGGAGTTCTTCTAGAGAAAGATATTCTGATTGTCCCACAGCTCCACAAAACATTCTGAAGCATAACCACTAACTTCTTTGCAAGATCCACACCATAGGGACAATTGCCTAATCGGGAAAAAAGATTTAACATTAAGACGGAAGGTATAATACAAGGCGCCACTAATGTATGGTTATATATAACCAATGTTAATGTGTTAAAATAAAGTTCAAAGAAGAAAATATAGGGCATATAAATATTTGAAAATTTGAATGTTCAAGTCGGCTTATTTAAGGTTTCAAACAAATGAGCTTTACATATGCAAAATTGACCTACTTAGCTTTGATAAATTCTCAACTATGCCCTGCAATACACAATACACTAGGAAACTTATGGGTCTAGCATAATGCACATTTTCACCCTTTTAAGACAAAGGTTGTGCAATCATCACATGCATGAGCATGATGCTTATGCTAATACCAACTTTCAACATATATCAAACTACACAAATCTTAATGAACATTATAAAATTTCGCAAAGTACAATAGGAAAAGCACTACAAATCACTTAAAGGAAAATAAAATACCTGTAGGTCCCCCGATGTTAACCACGAGCAAGGGCTTTGGCAAAGTAGCTAACTCATTATGCCAAGCGGATGCAGCAACCCTAAGAGCAGCCGAATCAGCTTGATGAAGTGCTCCCACAGTAAGAACCTGCAATCATGTAAAATCAGCGACCTTCAAGAGAGGACAAAAAGAAGAACATCTCAGTTCAATATATGACAACCGCAACTGTGTTAAACCAATAGTCACCCACACAACTTTAGTACCTACCACATTGCGGCCAGGAGGTTCCCATGGAGTGACCCACCTCCGAAGAAACCAAGGTATTTGCTGTTGGGCATGAGGAGTAAGGGGGTAATAATCATGGCGAGGAGTAATCACAAGATCAAACCTATTCAGGAGGAATCTTGGATGTTGTATCTGAATGAGCATGTAAAAGACTTAGAAAGCAACATACTTAACATTTGGGACCATGCCTTCATTTATTATACATAATCCATGCACATATGGACAAATTAAAGAACATGTACAAGAACAAAAAGACAATTTCATGTTAAATTAAACCTAAAAAAGAAGCAAAGTACCCTACAAGTGAGTCATTATAAATTCATGAATCCAAGGGAATTCATGAATAAAAAGCTTCTGAATCTCTGATCACATCTTCTTAAATGCAAACAACCCCAATAGTAGCATTTAATACTTCCTTAAATGAAAATCTCTGATCACATTTTCTTAAGCAATCAATTAAGATGAATGCACTTTGATGGCAGTGAATTCATAAATTAAACTAATGTCAATGCTTCAATTCAACGGACACAAAAAGAAAGATTAAAGAGCAAAATTTAACCTGAACAAGAAAAACATTTTCCGAAGCTAACCGTTTAATCGAAGTTGCAACAGAAATGGTGTCTCGTCCAGACGCAACCACCAACAAAGGACCATCTCTAGGAATTAAAAAACCATAGTGTTTATGTAATTCATTAAAAAAAAAAATCTTTCTGAAACCAATAATACATTTACTCAAACAAAAAAAGAACAAACATAACATACTTGTAAAACGTTTCACGCGCCATCATCGCAATGCTATGAGCATCAGCTTCTAATACATTAGATATACCTGAAAAGGTGAACAAAACTACACCATCATGTCAATGTAATCATTAGAAACAATCAAAGTTCAAAGAGACTAATTGTTACCTACCATTGTTCTGATTCAGCGATTGAAATCGTGAACTACCGTAAATTCTTCTGATAACGGAGTCTAGTTTTTTATGAATTGAAACTGGAAGCCATTTAAACCACCTATTGATTCCTCCTTGTGGCCTCGTCACACGCTGAAACCAAACCACATAATCTATGATTGAATCAAATTGTTACAATGCGAAAAGAAAAAAATGAAAACGAAGACTTACGTATAAAGAAATGCGATTGGAGAGACCGAGAGCACGGACCAATCCAATGCTCTGATTCTCAGCGCCGGCGAAGCCGTTTCCGATTACCACAACTCGCCGAATTGCACCGTCCAACATCTCCGACATCGCTCGTTTTTTCCATTCCATTCAAATCTGAAACAAAAAGAAACTAGATTCTTCAAAACCCGGTCCGAACCGGTCCGGTTCGGCCCAACGTAAACATTTGTTTTTCTATTTATATATCTATATGTTTATTTTTAATTCAGTGTTGGAAAATTGAAAGAAAGAAGAAAATTTTGTTGTGTGTTGTTAGAGGAAGATGTGGGCGAGTGCAGAAGGTGGTGCTCCAGAGGTTACTCTGGAAACTTCCATGGGTTCCTTCACCATCGAGGTTTATTTATTTATTTATTTTTTTGGTTATTTGGTTTTTCTATTCAGTTTCATGACTAAAATTAGGGTTTTAATTTTGTTTTTGTTTTTGATTTTTAGCTTTACTACAAGCACGCACCTAGAACTTGCAGGAATTTCATTGAACTCTCCCGTAGAGGTTACTACGACAATGTTAAATTCCACAGAATCATCAAGGACTTCATAGTGCAAGGTGGGGATCCTACTGGGACAGGAAGAGGAGGAGAATCCATATATGGGTATGCTTGAACTCATCATTATCATCATCTTTATTATGTTGATTATGTTTGTAATGAAGTTTATCAATTGAATTTTTCTATTTTGTTGTTTATGACAGTGCTAAATTTGAAGATGAGATTAAACAAGAGTTGAAGCATACTGGAGCTGGTATTTTGTCAATGGCTAATGCTGGCCCTAATACTAATGGAAGTCAATTCTTTATCACTCTCGCGCCGTGCCCCTCTTTGGATGGTAATGTTAGTTGCCTCTTGTTACTCTGTTTTGGAAATATATTAATGTTTGTAGAAGCAAAGATTGTTTTTGCGACAATTGTCGTACTAATGTCATAGAGTATCAAACACTGATTCGGGAAAAGTGTCGAAGCTAGAGAAAACATTTTTTTGAGTTATTTGATTTGGGTCGTACTGGTGTTAGATATTGCGACATGCCTAACTCTAGTGGTGGTTGTGATTCGTAGGTTGTGTCTATTCGAAGTGTCTTAAGAGGGTTGGACTCCGCGATATGTCTTAACTCTAGTGGTGTTTGTGGTTCATAGGTTGTGTCTATTCACAGTGTCGGACACCAATCCAAGGAGTGTTGAAGTTAAGGACAATTATTTTGGAGACACTTGTCTAGTTATCCGATATATGTCGTACGAGAGTGTTGGATACTAACACACACGTGTTGGATACCGGGACACCTATTTTTTACGGTGTCTGTAATCCATTGGTCAGAATGACTATTAGACAACTTCATGTTATATTTCTTATATTTTCTCCATTTTGGGGGTAGATAACGCCGCATTTAGTGCATTTTATTATCATCTGACTGCATTTTTCCTCTTGCTATAGTTTCCTGGAATAAATTTGTTAAGAGTATACTTAAAATAAAGGACTCTTTTAAAAGCTGTTTGTGAGTTCTCTAATATAATCAGAGTTTGAGGTAAACATAAACTTATAGTTATTACTTGCAACGAATTTCTAGAGTGGACTCTCAAGTAATTTTTAGCTATAACCTTGGCATCATGGCGGTTAAAAATGATCGGGATTGGTTGGCTAATTTATGATTCATCATTCTAGTTCGTATAATTAAATTTTTGGAATGTCTATTAATATCTAATTTCTGTTTCTGTTTCAATCAGGAAAACATACAATATTTGGAAGAATAAGTAGGGGAATGGAAATCATCAAAAGACTAGGCAGTGTTCAAACGGATAACAATGACAGGTGTGTTGAATATCTTTCTATTGAAACCATTTAAAGATACAATGTATGAACCAAAGATCTTGCCTAGAACAATATAATGACACTTCGTGATATTGGGGATCATAAAATTGCTAGTATTGGGTATATGATACTGATATGATGTGTCCTGGAAAATGTTGGTCGCCTCATCTGAGGAATCGGTTTATATATTGCCTCATACACTGTCGTTTTCATGATTTTTTCTCTAAATATTCTATTTCAAGGGATATTATTGACATTTCTTCATTTTCTACTTATTCAGGCCCATTCATGATGTGAAGATACTGCGGACATCAGTCAAGGATTGAGATGAGCTGCGTGATATGATGTGAAGAAATCAAAGTTTTAATACCAATCCTTGATATAACTATTACTGGAAAAATGTCATGGCATATTTGGCTTCATGATTAAGCAAAAGACCATGTTTATGACCTATTTGATTTGAGACCGTTCTTCCAGGTTCTAAAGAGATTTAGGTTTTTAGTGTCTGTTTGTTTTAGACTTTAGGCTGATTCCATCCTGAAAGAGTGACATAGGTGTGTGATGTATTATTGTCTACAACTTTTGTTTTGAATTGATTCATGCACCATCTTTGATCTAATTGTGCTTTACACTGAATCAAAATCCAAACGATGATCTGATGATCTGATGCACGAACCAATCTGTGGATCATCGAACCACAATAGCCAATTAAAGCTTAATCAGAACTACATTTTGATCAACCAGTCAGTAGAGCTCTCGAACCAACCATTGCCAGCCCATCAATAGGAACGTATCATCATCAAAACCATTTTCTTCGTTCAATTTTTTTATTAGTAATGCTAATAAGTATTCTAAGGAGTAGGGCTCTTAAAAAAAACTATGAACCGAATTGAACCGTTAAACCGAACCGAACTGAACCGTTAAACCGAACCGAACTGAAGTTAAAATAACTGAACCATTATGTTGGGTTGGGTTAGTGAATCGAATAATTTATTTATTAACGGTTCTAGAACAGAACCAAAATTAACCAAACATAATGGTTTAGTTATTTTAACTTCAGTTCGGTTCGGTTTAACGGTTCAGTTCATAGTTATTTTTTGAAGAACCCTACCCTCTATTACCCTTTATTTTCCTCTCCCTTCTCTTTTTTTTTTCTTTCTCTTTCTCCTATCACGATATCACTCTTTTCATTCTCAATGAATGTTTCTCTCTCTCTCTCTCTCTCTCTCTCTCTCAAATACTTCAAAATCTTCTCCTTTTATCACTCGAAAAACACAAACAAAATCAATTTAAACTCAAACACAAAATCAAATAAAGGAAGAATAAGTTTTTATTATGTTTGGAACAAGTACTTTCGTTGTCGATGATTTTGAAACGACGTTGGCTGCAAGAGCTTTGAGGAAGCAACGCGAGTAGCTTGATCATACTCAACTTCTCTTCCTCCGCTGAATCGCACAACAACCATCATTGATGCTTCTCCGATCACCATTGTCAAATCCGTCACTATCACAATGTCGCGCATATTGAGTTTCATCATGATATTCTTTGTCTCTACCATGATTTCATTTTTGTTTATGCTGGCTTCTGATTTTGCTTGTTAAGATGTTGTTTCGATTTGTTTTAAAAAATGAAAGAGTAATTTGTGGGCGTTTGTTACAATCACATTTGTTTGACATATTGCTTAAATATCATGCTATTATATTTCTGAAATAATTTTGAGTTAATTATATATATATATATATATATATATATATATATATATATATATATATATATATATATATATATATATATATATATATATATATATATTTAAATGAAAATCTCTCTTTGAGAATTGAGAAGCCACTTTAAAAAGAGAAGATTTTACCCCGCACCCCCCCATCTATACCTGTACCCCCACATTTTTTTAAAAATGCCCATTTTAACCTTAGATTATTTTATTGTATTATTATTTTATTATTTTTTTTTTTTTACCGTTTGTGTCAGACCGTCAGATAAAAGTAAAAATTTGTCAAAAATTACACGTTCCGGAAGACTTTTGGAATGAGTTCCGGTACGTAAATTTACATACCGGAAGACTTTATGTAAGTCTTCCGGTATTATGATGATTGTACACCGGAAGACTTAATAAAAGTGTTCCGGTACGGAAGACTTTTATTAACTCTTCCGGTAGGAATGAATATGTGTACCGGAAGACTTTATGTAAGTGTTCCGGTATTGTAAGAGTACAATACCGGAAGACTTGCATAAAGTCTTCCGGTTTGAATTTTTTTTTATATTATTTAATTTTTTTTAATTCATTTTTTTAAAAAATATTTTTATTTTGTAGGTGCAGTACCTTTACACGAAAAAGAACCGATATGTGTGAATACATCAGATGTATTTACAACGACAGAGATATTTGGTACACGAGAAGAGGTGATAAGATGGGTCAAAGACACCGGATTACGAAATAAAGTGACGGTCGTCATCACTCGTTCAGATACACAAACAGGCAAGAGAGGAAGAAAGAACAAAATAATATTTGGTTGCGATAAAGGTGGGAAATACAAGGATATTCGTAGTGGAATAGAAAGTGCGACGAAAAAATGTGGATGTCCATTTAAGATCAGGTCGATTCCGACAAAAGATGGATCTGGATGGAAGATTGATGTAAAATGCGGCGTTCATAACCATGATTTACCCGATAGATTAGAAGGTCACTCATTTGTTGGTAGGTTGACAGCGGATCAGAAGCAACATGTTGCTGATTTAACAAAGAGAAAGGTTGCACCCAGAAATATATTGCATTCCTTGTACGAGATTGATCCAGATTGTGTCACTCGTATCACACAAATATACAAGCAAAAGAGTATGATGGAAAAAGAGATAAGAGGTCCTAGAAGTGAGATACAACATTTGTTTAAGCTTATCGAGGCTGCAGGTTATGTTTTTTGGAGTAGAAAAAGAGATGACTCTGAAGTTATTAAAGATATATTTTGGGCACATCCAGATTCAGTTAAGTTGTTGAATATGTTTCCTATTGTGTTAGTTATGGATAGCACTTATAAGACAAACAAATACAGACAACCTTTGTTTGAAATTGTTGGAATGACATCTACCGAGTTGACTTTTGCTGTCGCATTTGCGTATATTGAGTCTGAGCAGACTGAGACTTTTTGTTGGGTGTTAGATAAGCTTAAAAAATTGTTTGTGAAAAAAGATTTATTTCCACAAGTTATGATGACAGATAGAGATCTTGCTTTGATGAAAGCCATTGAAACTGTGTTTCCGAAGACAAATAATTTGCTATGTCAGTTTCACATTAACAAAAATGTTGGTGCAAAAAGGAAACTATTAGTGGATCCTGATAAGCAGGAGTCAATTGGCAAATTATGGACGGATGTTGTATGGGCTAGTGATGAGGTTGAGTATGCACAACATTTAAAAGAACTTGAGCAAGAGTGTGTTGATTGTCCTAAATTTTTTGAGTACGTGAACGACACATGGTTGACACCACATAGACAAAGGTTTGTTTGCGCATGGATTAATCGAGTCCTACATATGGGTAACACGACGACTAATCGGTATGTTTTGTTTTAGATCCCAAAATATACTTTTTGTGAATTTTTTATTTTTCTTACTTAGTTTAAATATGTATTATTATAGGGTTGAGTCTGCTCATTGGAAGTTAAAGCAGATGTTGGGTAACAGTATTGGTGACATGGTAAAATGTTGGGAGGCCATGAATGACAACTTAAAGATACAAATTAGCAACATTCGAGCTTCTTTTCAAAAGAGTGTGTATGAAGTTGCACATGTCCATTCAAGTCCATTTTACACATATTTACGTACTTCAGTGTCGCGAGCTGCATTGAGGCGCGTTGCTGAAGAGTTAAAGAGAGTTGATTATATTGGAACTAACAAAGACAGATGCCGATGTACTCTTAGATCCACCTATGGATTACCTTGCGCGTGTGAGTTGGCAGGGTATAGAATTAGTGGTATTCTGATACCAATTGAGGCTGTGCATGTACATTGGAGGAAACTAAGTATGGAAATTAAGTTGGAAGAAGACTTAGATGAGGAATCAGAAGTGGGTATGAAATCTGCAATGGATGAGTTATGGAAAAGGTATAGGTCACAAGATGTTGTTGGAAGAAGGGCATTACATAGTAGGGTTTATGAACTTGCATTTCCCACAACGACTTCTTTGTTAGCACCACCTGAAAAAATAAAGACAAAATGTGGAGTCAAGAAAAAAGGCAAAAAACCTGAAGGGTATGATGTTTACAGGGATCCTTCGTATCATGAATATGTTGATCAAGCATCACAATCTTCACAACGACAATCTCAACCATCACAAAATTCAAAAAAGAAATCTCAACCATCTCAACCATCACAACCTGTGAAAAAGAAGTTAAAATTAACACAAACTTCACAGTCATCTAAACGGTTCATCCTTCAATTTCCTTATCATATTAGGTCATTCATTGATGACGTTGTCAACGTAATGTCAGATGGTAATTGTGGATTTAGAGTGATTGCTTCATTGCGGGGTTATGCCGAAGATGGTTGGCCAATGGTTCGTCGGGAATTAGAATTGGAAATTATACATAATGAAAGATCAGCTTTATATGCCAATTTATTTGCTGATCGGTTAGCTGAAGTGAGAGATTCTTTGAAGATAGAGGGAAGTGGTTCTCAACCAATAGAGAAATGGTTGACTCTACCAGATATGGGTTACGTGATTGCGAATCGGTATAACGTGGTACTTGTCTGTCTAGGAGTCGAATGTTTGACTTTCTTCCCTATGACAACTACATTCTCACCCAATGTCTCATTTTATTGCATTGGATTTGTAAACTCCAATCATTGGATTCAGGTAAACATTGTTATAATTTGATATTATTAGTAAATTATTTGAGTAACATTAAATAATGTATTGTTTAATTTTGAATATAGGTTAACATGAAAGAAGGATTTCCATTGCCACCAGTGACAACAGATTGGAGGAACTTTCGTTCTCCAGCAGCAACATCATGGATGGTAGGATTTGCTGCGCGTCTACAACATTGGCAACAACTTACGCCTATATTACAAACTCATTATAAATTATAAACTATGTTATTCATTTTTATTCATGAATTATATTATATGTTTTAATTTCATTATGTTTTTCATTTTTATTTTCACTTAAATAACATATAACATAAATTGGATTCAGGTAATCGAAAAACTATAAATAACATATAACATAAATATCAGTTCAAATGTCAATATATTAACAAACAAAGTCTAAGAAATAATATGACATAAACATAACTATACATCACTGTGAACGAGCAATACGTAAAGCTGCAAACAGATCAGCAAAATGTGGATCATCCTCTTCAGCTGCATTCTGCTGAAGGTAGCGATGAATCAAGGTGGACACAGAACCCCATGCAGGATCAGATGGTCCCGCATCGTACTCAGGAATAGATGCAACTGGCGGCTCATCATAGGGCTCATCATAGGTAGGAGGTACCAATCGAGGATGCGAAACACGATAATACCACTCTAGGTATCCATCCTCTACCTCAAATGGGATAGTCGCCCGTGTAGCAGAACGAATCACCTGGCCAGCGCTCTGGGTGTAACTAATCCACTCAACATCAATGTCACCAGCCATCCTAGGATCAATGGGTGCAGGTGGAATGGACTGACGGTATCCAAACTGTCGAAGACACCTGTCAGGCATGTATGGAACAATAGTATCTCCCCACCTCAAACAACCCCTGAATAGAGAAATCTCATCAAAACGACGATGAACTCTATGATCCTCGAACGGCCTCCATATGACATCAGTCGGTGTCAGCTCATCCATAATGGGTCGCAACTCATCCACCTTTAACGCCCCCTGTTTGTACGTCCACCTCATCGCACGCGGGAGTCCACAGTTCTGAGCAGGTATCCAATTCTCTCCTTTTTTCCCAAGTGTAGGAAAATACTCGTGAATCCAGCACTGTTAAAAAAACAATAACATAATAATTAAATAGAACATAATGAACTTAATAAAATTAAAATTAGAATTAAAAGAAAATCAATAAACTAAATTTAATATATAACTTTAACATAATAAACTGAATTTAAATATATACCTGTAGGAGAGTCGGATAACCACCAAGCTGTTTGCAGCTAAACATAGATGCATCTCCAAGAAACCTATACAGTGTCACCAATGCAGCTGTTGCCCAACTATAGGTGGACAACGCATCCAGGTCCCTAAATAATGCCAAGTATCGCGCCTCCACGAGTGTAAATGACTTATCCGCAAAGATGGTGCAGCCCACTATCACCATCAAATAACATCGGGTCGCAAATGCCCAACGTGAAGCTGCTCGATGCTCTACGAATCGATCATATAACCACTCTATCTTGAAGTACGATCCTCTGCACTCACGAACCTGGAAAAGTGCCGCTCTCGATGTCACTCCAAGATAGTCAACAGCCCACTCAATGGCTAACTCCTCACTGATGGGTTGAGGGTTCCAGAATACCCCCCTAATAGGCAAATGAAGCAGACATGCCACATCATCGAGAGTAATCGTCATTTCACCGAACGGCAGGTGAAATGAAGATGTCTCTATATGCCATCTCTCCACAAATGCAGAAACCAAGTTTGCATCAATCTTCTTCAAACTCGATCTCTGTAAGGAAGCTAAACCGGATCTAAATATGATACCCTCAATCTCCGGTGGAAGCTGCTGTGGAACCATCTGGGTCAACTTCAAACCATGTCCAGCCACCTTCAGTTCCTTCTTCGCCCCCCTCTCCTGAAATCAAATAAAATTAAACAAATTAGATAAACAAATTATATAATTTCGGTTATTATTCAAAACTAAATAATTATAATTTCATTACCTCGCCAAACCATACACGGCTCGCCACGTGATGCTCGTACGAAACCAAAAGCCTGGTATCGTACGGACCACCAGGATACCCCACAGGGTCAGCTGCAGCTGCAGATGTACCAGCATCATCTGCGCGTGATCTACTCGTCTCGCCCCGTCCCATCGATCGCACTGGAATCCTCCCATCTCTGCCGCGTGATCGAACCACTGAAAAAAAACAGAAAAACAATTATTTAATAAAAATAAATAAAAAAAAAAATAAATTTCCGGAAGACTTTCTTCAAGTCTTCCGGTACACACGAAAGCATTCCGGATGACTTCAACAAAGTCTTTCGGTAGGCATTTTTTTAAAAAACTTTCCGGAAGACTTTGATGAAGTGTTCCGGTAGTCATCCAAACCATACCGGAAGACTTTCATAAAGTCTTCCGGTACCGGAAGACTTTCACAAACTCTTCCGGTACATTATTTTTCATTCCGGAAGACTTACTTGTAGTCTTCCGGTAAACACGTGCGAAAATCAAAATTTTTTTTCTCTCTGTAACTTTTGGACGGACGGTAAAAATGGAAAGTGAATTTGAATTAGTAACTATTTATATGAGGGCATTTTGGTCAAAAAAAATATTTTGGGGGGGTACAGGTATAATTGGGGGGGTGCGGGGTAAACTCTTCTAAAAAGAACACTTTCATTTGAATTTTCTTGAGGAATGAAAAAACACTAACACTTATTAATTCTCTCCGTTTATTCTTCGTCTTTATCTCTCTATTACCCTTTATTTTCCTCTCCCTTCTCTTTTTTTTTCTTTCTCTTTCTCCTATCACGATATCACTCTTTTCATTCTCAATGAATGTTTCTCTCTCTCTCTCTCTCTCTCTCTCAAATACTTCAAAATCTTCTCCTTTTATCACTCGAAAAACACAAACAAAATCAATTTAAACTCAAACACAAAATCAAATAAAGGAAGAATAAGTTTTTATTATGTTTGGAACAAGTGCTTTCGTTGTCGATGATTTTGAAACGACGCTGGCTGCAAGAGCTTTGAGGAAGCAACGCGAGTAGCTTGATCATACTCAACTTCTCTTCCTCCGTTGAATCGTACAACAACCATCATTGATGTTTCTCCGATCACCGTTGTCAAATCCGTCACTATCACAATGCCGCGCACATTGAGTTTCATCATGATATTCTTTGTCTCTACCATGATTTCGTTTTTGTTTATGCTGGCTTCTGATTTTGCTTGCTAAGATGTCGTTTTGATTTGTTTTGAAAAATGAAAGAGTAATTTGTGGGCGTTTGCATATAGATTTATACTATAGATTATACGTTCTTCATTTTCTGGAGTTTTTCAACATATGTTCATAAACTAACATGTTTTTCTTATTCTACAGAAATATAAGCCCTAACTTATTTTGTATTTGGCGGCGCTGTTCTAACACGTTAAATAAACCCTACTCTCACCTCATGTCCATTATGTGTCTGTAATGGCGAAGAAGAAAGAAAGCAACGTTAAAATCTCAAGAAAATCCAATTTATATGAGAGTTTTTAGGTGAATATGTGGTGTGTCTTTCACGATGGTGTTGCTCTAAAAAGAAGAAATTCCACAATATTCAATGCTCTATAGTGAAAAATTTCCCCAAAAACATATTCAAAGGCGGGTTCGAGGTGAATATTAATGTCAAAATTACCTAACCCATCTCCATATTTTATAATCGAAAAAAATCCAAATCCAAAGCCAATTAAAACGGATTTTCCCGTCAATTTCAAAACAAATTCGGATGGATACCTGCATAAATGGATTATATGCTATTAAAGATATGAAATTAATTGGTATACAAATACCAAAGATATATATTTTTAACTAATAATAATAATATTCTTGTTTATTATAATAATATGTTACTTCAAGAAATGCTAACTAATGTCCACATGTTTGCAAAGTCGAAAAAACCATTGATAAACAACTCGAGAAAGAAAAAAGCGGTTGAAATCGAAGCAACTACCAACTGTGCAGTACCGTCGCTTGCAATCGGAAAACGAAGAAAGCGTTAGCTCCCATGGCGATGACAGTACACGGTGCGTACTTTCTATTTCAACTTTCTACTCAATCAAACTATTCATTTTCATTCTCTTTTCCGCGATTCCCGTTTTTATTTCAAAATTAGGGCATAATCACTCTCACTCACATCACCAATTGTCGCAACTGATTTTTCCACCACAAACAGATTAAGCTAAATCTCCCTTGTAATTGTGTTGTGGTTCTAACAAATTGTAATTCATAGGGTTTTCCTTAAATTCTGGTGGGAAACTGGTAGGGTTTTATAGTGCTGAACTTATGATCAAAGAAATTTCCCCAAAAATGAACTTAGGGTTTTCATTTGTATGTTTCGAGATTATACTGCTGTGACCAAATTTACTATCTACCTATTTGTAGTTTGCAATTTTTCTCTTAAGCTTTTTCTTCAATGTATCATATATTTTTTAATTGTTTGGCTGATTATGTCTTGTATCTGATGTTGCAAATCGGTGTCCTGTGGCTGTTCATGTATTTTCAGTGTAAGTTGGAAACTAAACTTTTAGCTTTGTTTTATGATCGCGATTATCTAGCAGATTAAGGCTAATTAACATTTAACCTTTTTTTTTGGATGTGTAGCCTTGCTGGGTTGGCTTTTATGTTTTCGTCTAGCATTTTGCTACAGATTCTGGTATGTGTTTAGTGATAAGACTGATTGTGCTTCTCCTATATAATTGAAATGAATTGATTGATGTCTATTTGCTAGTTTTTTTCCACTTCGGGTTATGTTTCCTCCAAATTATGTTTGTTAAATTTTATTATCTTCAAATATTTTTGGATTATGCTGTTTACTTTTGATTGCTTTTACAGTAAATAGAAAACAGTAAAAGTAATCTTCTAGGCATCATATAATACGTAGACCACACAAGCTGTTAGATGCTTGTTTAAATCTCGGGTGAAAAACCTATGTATTATTATAGCCATCAAGTAAAACTGAAAAATCACAACATTTTCCTAAATAGTACTATTGCAACTATCCTGTTTGTGGTCATAATCTGCAAGATAGGCACCAGAACATACTAAATATCTTGTAGTCATATTACATTTTCTATTGGAAAAAACTCAAGTTCCACATTGGTTAAAGATAGAGCTCACAAAGGGTTTATATAGAGTGACACCCCTTTTGTTAAAGATGGCAAACGACCAATTGAATTAAGGCCTATAACAGGCGTGGAAGTTTTAGATGGGAAATAAGGGAAGGAGGGTAGGAAATCTTTCTATTTATTAAGCAAAGGCACAAAATGAAATGAGAAAGTTGCAATTTTAAAACTTAACATAGGATGAAAAGTAAATGAACAGGATAAAATTCAACCTAACCAATGTTACAAGAAGTAAAATTCTACTGGAGTCTCGTGAGTATGTGAGACCATGATCCCATATTTAGGCAGGCTTTATAAATTCAGCCACTGCTGCTGCATAGGTTCTTGTTCTTAATACTTCAGACCTTGTTGGAATTTTTAGTATTCAAATTTTTTAGGAAAGGGAGAATATACAAATTCTCTTTTATTAGAATGTAAATAGGGACAATCCTCAATTACAAAGATTGAACTGTAAAGCATCAAATGTTTGCAAACTCCCTGTCAAAAGGCCCCAAATCTCTCTCAAGTTAAAGTTAGTATCTCTCTTGTCTTTTCCTATTAGTTATGGGCAACTTGTTTCATTTTATCTTGCTCTCTCACTACAAGCAATTTAACTAATTTGACAGTCATTAACATACACCTAAAATTTAATGGTGGACACCTTTTCACTACAAGCAATTTATCTTGTCCTCTCACTACAAGCAATTTAACCATTTTCCTTTCTTTCCTGTTCACTGCCCAATCAAGCAATTTGCTTGCTCTTTTTCAAATTTCTCTTACAGAGCAACCTTGGTCTGAAAATGATATTTTGTCTCATTGTATTGCAGTTTTTAAGCTTCCATTCTCTACCCTAGAACCGGGGGTTCGAATTTCCTTATCTATACCAGAGAATAATCTTTCTTTCCAACTCAGACGACAATGGTTCTGGTTCCCAATTCCCATACAACTACTTAAACAGTTTGATCTAAATCATATTCAGGTTGAAAACATTTGGTTAGAGCCTTCACAAAGGCCCATCAAGTTGCATGATTTAATTGATCCCAATGTTGATACTAAATGAGAGTGCAGCTTTTTAAGGCCTTCTTAGCCTCTTTGCTTTGAGTGTCTCTAAAAAAAACAATCTTGATCAGCCACCTATATGACTCTTCCTATCAAACTTGACTGGATCCATCTTCGTTTTGCTACCCAAATCTTCAAGATTGGAGCTCTGATACCAAATCCATAGGGAATAATATTTTCTATAGAAACAATAGCAGAAGTCAAAGAATAACCAATTTTTTAAAAAGCAGGAAAATACAAAAAATAAACATATAGGAGAAGCAAGAACACTACTCTTCCTCTACGTCTAAGCCTCTCAGAATTCCCTTACAAATCGATGTCTCTTTCAGTCCTATTCTCCTTCACGTTTCCTGCACTCCCTTCATCATTAATTTGCTGCCACCGGTCCATTCAATTAGGTTTCTTCCTTATAGACGCCACCATCTCAATACCAACCCCGCCCTATCATTTCTGCCACTAATTTTTTGGCACACCCAAATTGGGGCCTCACTAAGCCCAATAAGGAATTACTGAGATATTATTGACTGTAAAGGAATAATGCATTCCCGTGCATTCATATGGCATAGCTCCTTTAGAGGGTACAAGCACGAGCACCTTGCATAGCTTACAATCGTAAAATAACAGGACTCTGCTAAACAATAACTTCATACTCCCACTGGCCACCACCACTATCCCCTTATATGACCCTTCCGCATGCAAGAATCATCCCCACTGCTAACTAACTTGGAGCATTTCCTTCCTACCTCTATGGTAAACTTTCCAAACCTTAGGGACCCTTGACTGAGCTGAACCGCTTTGAGCTCTGTTGTCATTAATCCAGCAATGTTTTTGCTGAAAACATTATCATTCTCGCTATTAAGACTACCATCAGTATTATTAATTGTGGATGGTAGACTATGGTGACTAGCCAAAAATCCGGGATATAAATATGGCTAGTGCTGTGGCATATTGCAAAAATATGTTATTTGCCAAAGAAATTGCAGAAAATAATTACAAAAGAAACAACCTACGCATATCATAACTATACTACTAACAACTCTCATGAATTGTCAAAAAATTAAAGTCTCACCCAATCGAGTTCTTGCCTTCAGATGATAAAAATTACACAACCAAAAATAAATGCCAAGAATTGGTGGTGAATTAGAGGAGAAAATAAAACGGTCACTAACAGACACCTAATAGTAACAAAGACCATGTTATTGCTTCAGCTTCATTTGTCTGAGCTATGTAAAACACATATGGTTTTAATTTTTAAACCGAGTACTCAAACTTGGAGGTCTCCGGCCAGACTCAAACCCATTGTGAAAGGATAGGTGGGATTTTCTGTCCCGGATTTGTGTTTTTTGCTATTTTTTGATGATATGGTTGATACATGATCTAACTTAAATATTGAATATGGAATACTATAGTGGCACATATAATTCTTCTCTGGTATGCTAAATAGTCATTTACTTTCAATTGTTAATTTATATTCTATTTGCTTTCTTTTTGATATGGCAGGCATGTGCAATATACAACAATTGGTGGCCCATGTTATCAGGTGAGTTAGTCTTTTAAACTGGAAGTGTAAGTCCTGTTTTTATCTGGAAAATTTTAAAAGTCATAATATTGCACCTGCAGCTCTGATGTATGTGCTGGTGCCTATGCCATGCTTATTCTTTGGAGGCGGGTCAACTCATTTTATGATGAGCCGCGAGGGTGGGGGGTAAGTATCTATTGCATAGAGTTCTCTAGTTTTTTACAAAATCATTTTCCATGTGTTTAGCTAGCTTTAGGGTTATCTGCTGTTCTGTTTTATGCAACTGGTTATACATTGACATGACCTTTCTAATTCAATATGAACGTGCACATACAATTTTTTAAAGATTTTTATTACCCAAATGGAAATATAATATATGGTATTATGTTGTAGTTGGATGGATGCTGCAAAGTTTTTGACTGGAGCATCAGCTATGGGGAGCATAGCCATTCCCATAATCCTTAAGCATGCTCACATGATTGAGACCGGGGCAATGCTCATTGAGCTCGTATCGTTCTTCATATTTATATGTACAGTTATGTGTTTCCACCAAGCGAGCCTTGATGATGATTGGTAATAACAAATTCCATATCTGTTAGTTATTAGGGATTGTTACCATAATATGGAAAACGAAGTATTGACTCATATTATATAGCCTTGATAACAGACGTGTATAGTATGATGGAACATCTGTAAATTTGCCAGTAATTGCTTTTTCATCAACTTATATTTCTATTCATCAGAAGATGATTTTAGCACAGTAATTGTTTTCCATTTTCATATGCAGAAGCTCTGCCAGTTATTGCTTTTCCATTTTTTAAAAGTGAATAATTCACTTTAATTAATAAAATGAATAATATCAGATCATCAAATTTCACATCTAATTTTTCAAAAACCCGGTAGTTATTGCTTTTCCAGTTATTGATAGATTTTTTAAGATCATCAAATATCATTCATCAAAGTTTTTAAAAATCTGACATGTTCCCAAAATTTATCAAATATTATAAAAATTTGATATACCAGATTTTTAGCCCATCCGAAAAATAGATTTTTATTTTAATTAAACATACTCGTTATGTACGCTTGAGGTGGATTTTTCTTCTACAAAATTTATATAGTTAACCATTGATTTTGTATGTTTTGCTTATATGTTTTATTTAAATTTTTGAAAAATTTAATTGAGGCACGTTATGCACGACTAATTCATTCATTATATGTTATAATTGATAAATATTTTTCTTCCAAACAAAAGTGTTATCATGGTCGCAGTCTATTGGGAGACAATATGGTATTATTGTTACTGTTTGTTATGATATATCAAATGGACAAAAAGAGAGGAATAACAAATTGATTATGAATTATGAGAGGGGAGGAAACTACAAGAACTCGAATTTATCTAAAGTCTACTGGGAGACAACATGGTATTATTGTTACTATTTGTTATGATATATCAAATGGGCAAAAAGAGAGGAATAACAAATTGATTATGAATTATGAGAGGGGAGGAAACTACAAGAACTCGAATTTATATCAAATGGGCAAAAAGAGAGGAATAACAAATTGATTATGAATTATGAGAGGGGAGGAAACTACAAGAACTCGAATTTATCTAAAGTCACTTGTAAAAGTGTTAAATGTCTATTTATGTTGAGATTTACGTCAAACAGTATCGCTGAAAGGTAAACAATTAAATGTGATATTCCTAGCTATGATCTAGCTAAGGATTTCATGGGTTATGACATATTAAAATCTGATGGACAATTGTTTATAAATGATATGACAAAATATAACATACCGTTGAGGTATATAGTGGTTGATTTAAAAGATAAAGATCTTGGTAACTTAACGAGTACAACACAGGTCTATAAGACAATATCTATTAGATATTGGTCTACCATTAGAGGCCCATTCACGGAAAGACAACATCTTTTAGAACTAATTATGATGAGAAATACATGTGTTGGACCATAAATAAGGATGAAACATATGTTATTCATGATATATTCTTGATATATCCTGATTTTGTGAAGTTGTTGAGCATATTTCATTTGGTGTTTATCTTTGATTATACTTACAAAATCAACAAGTACCATCTTTCACTACTTGAGATCGTTGGTGTTACTACGTCAGTAAAGTTGACTTTTTCGGTTGGATTTTCCTAATTTGAACATGAAAGAGAGGCAAACTTCACATGAGCATTGGAGAAGCTGAAAAAGTTGTCCACATCCGAGAAGTTGCTTCCAAAGGTCATTGTGACAAATTGGGACCTTACCCTGATGAATGCCATGAAAGTTGTGTTTCCATCCTTAATTCATCTATTATGTGTCTTGCATATTTAAAAAAATGTTAGTTCAAAATGCAAGGAGTACGTCGAATCAAATAGTCAAAAGCCTGTTATGGATCTATGGAACAAAGTCATGTATTCAAATACTGTGTAAGAGTTTGAGCAACACTTGTGCAACATTTTGAGGTAGTATGTATTGATATCCCTTTGTTTGTTGATTATGTGCACCAAACATGGTTGACACTCCATGAAAAAAGTTTCTTGCTACATGGATTAATTTAATCACTCATTTAGGGAACACGACAAAAAACAGGTACATCCTTGTGAGTTTGAATTTATTATGCAATTATTTATCAATTTATTTAGGGTTGAATATGTTTGTAGTCCCCATAAAAATCTCAAATTTTACTTTTAGTCCCTCAAATTATTTTCTTCAAAGAATGGTTCTTATAATATTTTTCATCCACACTTTTGATCCCTCCTGCTAATGTATGTTAACACAATAGGATGTGACATGACATGTGGTAGTGCTAGTGTGTCAAAGATACTAAAATGGATGAAACATGACATTTTGTTCCCATTTAATATTATTTATATTAGTTAAATTTTTAGCGGCGAAGATTTCGTCGCTAAATTTGTCGCTAACATGAATATCATACATAAACTCAGAAATTCTAGCTAATTTGTAGTTAATCTATAACTAAGTTGAAAAGAATGTGGTTACTTAAACATGCTACCAAAATTAATGGTGGATTTGAGGTACCTAAGTAACCTTTTAAGGTGATGGAAGTGGAAAGTGGTAGGTGTAACACCCCAAAATTTTCCCTCTTATTTATTACCCTAATTGGCTTATGCTCCATAGTCATCTGCATTCACAATCATGCATTTTCAATGAGCTCCTAAGACATGGGAACAATGCTATCTGATTAGGGTTTATTTTCCTAGTCGAGTGATCTTTAAGGTTTTGACTTGAGGATAATATTCATTGGTGCACCTAATACCTCATCGAGGCGTTTGATTAGATTTCTTTTGGGTAAAGGTTCTGGCTCTTCTCGGCATCTCAAGTTTGTATACTTCTTTATTGAACATCTCAACGTGGATTAGGTTTCTCATGCCAAGTTATTTTGGTCGTGCATCATCTATCTTCATCAAACGTGGATAATATCATTGTCCATTGTGCAAATTTATTTTAGTTCCATTTTTATTCCAAATACATTCTATATTCCATTCAATTCCATTTTTCTTACCCGATTCAAATCCGAGCACCCTTCCGTAGTTCAATGTCCATTTTTTCTAATATCATTTTTTTAACCATTTTAATCCTTATTTTAGCAATTTATATTCAAACTTCTAAATCAATTTGGTCTCATGATCATAACACCTTTGATTTTATTTTTAACCATTCATTTTCCAAATGTTTGTCCATGACCATCAATTAAATCTAATTGGATTTCAAGTCATCTCTAAATGTACATTCATTGTGTCCAAAATTCATGTACCAAAAGATCATATTCTCATTCCAAGGCCCTTCTTACTTTGTGAGTTTATTAAAAAGAATAGAAAAAGAAATATATACATGGCAGTGAAAATTAACAAAAATGGTCCCAACCGAAAATACATGGCATGCTTAATAAGAGAATTTCACACAAAAAAAAACAATTCACTAGAGATGTACAAACCAATACCAAAAACAAATCAGTTATACTTTAGAATACACCAGAAAACTTTCAGAGTATTTACAAGAGAAAAGGTTAAAAAAAAATAACAAAAAAAACTTCAACAGAAGTTACAGGAAGGGGGAGAAGATTTTTATCTGAAATTCATACAAATTGCTAACTGATAAAAAACTCAGAATCTTTTCAGCAAATTGACAGACTGAGAACCCTCCAAGCTTCATCAATAATTTGCATCGATGTTCTCCGTAAAATAGGGGTTGAATCTTCAACATTCTTCACCACATCGATTCAACAAAAGCCTTACATCAACCACCTACAAGAACCAAGAACCAACAAGAGCTGCATCACTATAGATCCGTAAATCTCGCCTCATCAATCTACACACTTCATCATCTGCGACATTCATCAATCGACAACCGCCGAGAATCCATCTTTATCAATCTCATCAGAATACCGTCAACAATCTGCAACGGCGAGAAATCACAACGTCAACAGTTCACGAAATGGTCCTACAGGCTCGCAATAACAAAAATTCAATTTGTAATCGTAACATCGAATACCGCAATGATTTCAGGACGAAATAGACAGAAGCAGAAACCAAGAAAGTGGAAGAAGAAAGCCAGATACCATACCGGAGTATTGTGCCTCCATCGTCATCGTCGTCGCACGATACGATTAACAGAGGGAGTTTTCGTTCCGAGGCGACGGTGAGAACAAAAACAAAAAAGACATCAATAATAAAAAGTCAGTTATAAGCTATTTGAGAGAAACTCGGAAGAATAGAAAAGAAAAGAGTATAATAACAGATGAAATCAAACAATACAAAAACAATTATAAAATCCCAACAAACTTTTAACAGAATAATAACCGATTGTAACAGAATTTTACCTGAGAAAATTCCAGAACCATCCTTGATTCATCCTCTATAAGTCAGAGACTCCAGCTCCACTCTGTGTTTTCTTCTTCACCATCTTTTGGATTCTCCTTCTTCATTCTTCCTGTTTCAATCCTCTTCCTCATCCTCCATTTTTTCTGAAACTCTTCTCCACCATTTTCTTTATCAATTCAATTCTTCTTCAATCTCCATGATTTTTGGAGGTGAGTTTCACCATTTTCACAGCGTCATCATCAACCTTGATCAATTTTCATCACCATCCCCTTCACCAATCCGATTGTAGTTTCATCATCGAAAGTCATTTGAAGCTTCACCATTACCATACTCATCAACCTGCACGATACAATACAAAGTACACCTCAAAATCGTAACTCAGAATCGTATCGGTAATAACACGACGCCACTGCATAACCTTCATCAAGAAGATGCAACAATAATTCGCAACTAATTAAAAACACAGTGCGATTTCGATTTCCATAGCAAGAGTTTAACTGCAGAAAGCAAACGAAAATGAGAGTGCGAGAAACGAGATCGAAGTAAATACCTGAACGGAATTTCGCAACGATCCTCTTTGTGCAATCGACGCCTTCAGCTCTGCATCTCATCGTTCAACAACCGGAGTAGTCATCAATTTTGCGACAGCGTCAACATTGTTGAGAGCATCATCGCAACTTTGAGTCACAAGGTACGCATCCGAACGTTCTTTGAGGTGTATTTAAGTGTCGTATTGTGAGGTTCGTCGTTCTTGATATCGCTTGCACCGATTGGGTTTTGTTGAGTGTTTGAGATTTTTGTTGCGAATCCGAAGGGAGAGTATAACATAGATTGAGTTTGTGTTGTAGTTGTAGAGATTGGTGGTGGTTTGTGGTTCAGGAAAGAAGGAGATGTCGCCGTGGGAAGAGAGAGTTCCATTGTGGGCGACGGCGGCGACGCAAGGAAAGGGATGAAACTATGGTTCGTTTATCCCTCTTTTTATTCAGACTGTAGGTTTATGTGTTTTTATTTAGTTTTTTCAGTTTAGTGGAATTAATGGAATATTAAGATTATTAATCCACCATAAAGATTATTAATCCACCATATTAAGAGCATTAATCCACTATAAATCAGTTTAATCCACGTTTCAGATTCCTAGAAGATAAGATAAGGATGGTTTTTTATTTCGGCCATACCGGCAGTGACACTTGTCACCGTCTGATAGACTCTTCTCCTGGCTGATCGTGTATGCGATGGTTCTCCATAACCATCATGCACCTTCGCGTTCCAACCATCAGATGTGGTTACCATTAGGAAGACCATAAATCAATGGCCCTCTTGGAGTCAACTTTGTTGACTGGGGTCCCATAATATGTCCCCTCAAGACACCATGCGCCTTTGGGCCAAGGAAGCTCCTATTCGTACACTTCTCAACCAAGCCCAATGGAATTTTAACTGAAAATTACTTCATGTGCACCCCCTTCCCTATTTCTAGTTTTTTTTTTAATTTTTGTTTTACATAGTTTCCATATTAATCCATAAAAAATGCTAAAACACATAATAAAATTCTATAAAAATTACATTAGGATTCTAACTCATTTTAGAAATTTTCCACATTTTTACTTTCTGATTTTTTGCCATTTTTCAATTTTATTTCGATTTTCCATTTAATTTGTTTTCTATGGAATTCTTTCATCTATACTTCATTTTGTACATTTTATTCCTCCCACTTCCTATATGATTTTCATCCCATTATTTTTGCCATGATTTGAGGACTAATAATAGAACATGGAATAATTTTAGTTTATTTTTTAGGCCATTTTATCCACTGTTTTGGTAATGTTGTTTGTGAAAATTGTGATTAGATCTTAGGTAGATTTAAGTGATCATTTGACATAGTTAGGTTATGAATTTTTAGGATTTTTTTAACACAATATTTTAGTCAGGTTAGGGACCTTAGGGAATTAATTTCATATTTTTTCCAGGTTTTTTACTATTTTTTTAGTGCATTGATTTTAGTCAATTTTTCCATTATAAATCCATTTAGTTTAGCTTAGGATTTTATGGTGCATTAGGACTTAGATTAATTAGGATTAATCTTAGAATATTGGAAGGCCTTAATTTGGTTTAGCTATTGATTTTAGAATGATGATATTAAGTAAGATCCTTTTGTTTTAGGATTGAGGCGTAGAAATCACTCAAGTTGTGTTTGCATGAGGCATTTTGCTTTATTTTTGTTTTATGTGCTTTAACATGCATTTGAATTAATACCTCCTCATTTTATTTTTATGTTTTGGTTGCCTTAATATTTGTATTCCACTTGTAGAGGCTTCCCCCTCTTTAGAACCAACTTAACTTCCTTAGGAAGTAAGTTGAGTTCTAGTTCCTTTCTTATTTTTCTTTTCTTCCTTAGGAATAGAAAAATCTCACAAACCATTAGGATTTCCCTTTTGAATATAATAATTAAATTAGGGTTGAGTCTTAGTTCCCTTAGTTTTTTCCTTTTTTCCACTTGAGTCTTTCTTTCTCATCTCATAAAGAAAAATAATAAAATACTTAATAAAGGTTGAATGTTATCATACGACATGAGACTTTGTTGCGGAGTACTTATGCACGTCCCGTTTCGGGGCGAGGTGTGGGTTATCTACTACGAAGGATAAGTCTTAGTATGAGAATGTTCACAAACAATAAACTCAAAACACTTCTCATAAAAGACAATCAACCAAGACATCACGTTTTCTCTTCTCATCTCATATTCTTTGCGGACGAATGCGACTTGCCTCGACAGTTCAAACAGCAATATGGTAAACACCCTCGAGTCAGAGCCGATAACACCAGAGCTAGAGCTATGGAAACGTCATCCTAAAAATTACAAGCAAATCTCCGCCTTAGTTAGGCGAACTATGTCGACTCTGATCCTCATTTTCCCGATGAGGTACGTAGGCAGCGGGATAGGGCCCGTTCGAGCACATTCTTTATTTTCCCTACATTTCCCTCTTTTTTTCCATTTCCTTTTTCCAATTCCCTTTCTCATTTCACTTTCCTTCCAGTTAGCAATTCTTTTATTCATCAACATCTTATTTCTCACCCTTTGAAACAGACTAACAAGCATGGATCTCGTCAGGCATGGAAGACAGATTGGGGGTGCTAATACCTTCCCAGTTCGTAACCGACTTCCGGACCCAGACCTTTGGTTCGCAAGGCCTCGTCCTTTTCCTTCTTCCTCAGGTTTGTGCAACATTAACTTTCCCCATTTCTTCGGGATACAAATGCCTGGCTGGCGACTCTAACTTTTCCGCGCCACTTTCGCGTTTGTACTAGGATGAAAATCCCGGGAGCGACAGTTGGCGACTCTGCTGGGGATTGAACCTAGAATCTCTGGTTTCCCCTTTGAGAGTCAATCCTAGTGCTTGTCTGTTTCTGTTTTCGTTGGGTGTTTATTCATTTGCTGTTGTGCTTTAATTTAGCTTTACTGTTTTATTTACGGTTTATCGCTTTACTTTACATCTTTATTTATAGCTTTCTGCACTTTACTTTACTGTTGCATATACTGGCATATACTATACTGGTTGTTCTGGTTTTCCTTGGCGGGATAGGATGATTATGAGATAAGCCAAATACCCGACTTGAGTATACACATAGGATTTAGAGTGGGCAGTCGTGTGGCTTGTGTGGTCTTGAGCACGTGTAGTTTTCACGAGTCCCACACCTAGATCAAGCTCTCTTGGGATATGTTCTATACTACCTAGGCAGACCATAGAAATTTTCCACCTGAGCTACTAACACTAGGAACCGATCATCGAGGACCTTAATGGAAACAACCCTCTCTAGTGGTGATAGTGGCATACCACATTTTTTGGCAAACCCATTCGCACCGAGGGCCCACTGGGAAGTCACATAGGATGACTTTGTTCTCTCATAGGAACCTAATTAAAGCAACTGGTCGTATGACAGTAGTATTGTAGCCTTCGGGATGAATGTACTATTGTTTCTCGACTTCAGTGCTTGAAGCCGGGAACTTATAAGGGATGATTGTTTTCCCGGACTCAGTTGAGACCTCCCTGAGTAGTACATAATGCCAAGCCGATTCCCTGATTTGGTCTTGAGCCATTTCTCGGAAATGGTGAACGTATTATTGCTGCTCGGCTTTGAGAGTCTGTGATATCGACCCAGAGCATACCAGTGAGGTGGGGGGACTGTTTACAGGTTTGCAGGAAAACTAACCTTCAACCTACCTTGTTCCTGATACTTGGGTTTTCTTTTGACACATACTTATGATCTGGTACTCTTGACAGTCGGTATTCAGGCAAATCAGAAGGCAATACAACAATTCTCAGTATATGCAACAATGATCACATGCCATTGCATTGCATCACATCATCCGCATACTTGCATTCCTAACGCATGTTTATTCATTTACAGGGTTGCATATCACATCCTTGATTCCAGTTGTGGGTATTGTTCTATGAGCATGGAGTCAAGAAAAAGACCAAATGTATTATCTCCTATAAGGTTCATCAGCTTGTTGTGAAGGAAATCCTTAAAGTGAAAGCTTTAGCTCCTCTAGAAGTTCTCAATGTCTTCAAGCAAGATTACGGGTGGATTTTGTACTTCTTAGAGCCCATCAGTGATTATGCTTTCAGAGGGATGCACACCTTGCTACAATTTTATTATCCACATCTTAGATGCTTCGTACTTTCTGACTTCATATTGGCACCTACATTAGAGGAGTACTCGAGCATCCTGAGAGTTTCCGTGAAGGACTGTGCGCCATTCTTTGGGTCCAAGATTGACCCCGACTTCAAAGATGTAGCAACTGCTCTTTATTTGAGCAAGTCATTATCGGAAGACCAGATTGATAGCAAAGGAGGCTTCCGAGGATATCACTTGAGTTTCTTGTTAGATGAGGCTACTAAAGCGGCTGAAGTAAAAAGTTGGAGTACCTTCAATGCGATCCTAGCTTTGTGTATCTATGGAATCACTTTGTTCCCGAACATGCCGAACTTCGTGGATGTCGATGCTATTCGCATTTTCATAGAAAATAATCTTGTTCCTACTCTCGTAGCAGATCTCTACCACTCTGTGCATTATAAGAATGAGAAGCTAAGGGGTGGAATGTTGAATTGTTGCGCGACTTTATTCTATAAGTGGTTCACACGCTTTCTTCCACAATCAAGGGCTTTTGAGAGGACGAAGAACTCACTTGAATGGTCAGATAGACTGATGGGCTTGCAAGCAAAGGACATTTTCTGGGTTAATCAGGGATTACGGTGCATTGACATTCTTCATAGTTGTAGAGGATTACCTAATTTTCCATTGATCGGGAGGAAAATGGGAATTAATTATAACCCTTCCCTCACGGTTAGACAGTTAGGGTACACCTTGAAGGAACCACCAGCGGCTATGGACATCATAGAGTCCTTATACTTCCAATCAACATACAAATTCGAGATTGTTCAGAAAGCTTCCAATGCTTGGCATAATCGAAAGACAAGAGGGAAGAAAACTTTGGGAGTAGGGGATTGCCGAATGTATCCACCGTTTGCAGAATGGCTAAGAGAACGAGTTGAAGTGTTACTGTTTCCATTTTGGCCTGCGCCTCTTCTATATCCCACGGTCATTGAACAACCTACCACTGTTAGCATTGAAGAGTTCAACAAGGTGAAGATGGAAAGAGACAAGTTGTTAAAGGAGAATGCACAGTTGAGTCAAGAGCTTGCTAAGGCTAATCACGCCAGACTTGAGATTGAGTGGAAAGCTCAAGAAGATGCTGAGAAGCATGCTATCGCAAGGAAACAATGTGAAGTTGAGTTAGCTCGGTATGTGAGGTTCGAGTTTTCTACTAGGAGTTCTTCCAAGGAACATATTGACACTAGAAGGAAACTGGATCAAAAGACCTTGATGTTTGAGAACATGAAGAAGAGGCATGCTGCTTACAGGATCAAAAGAAAGGAACAAGATAAAGTTCAAGCTGAAGAGATCGCGAGTAAGCTAAAGGAGAAAGATGAAGAGATGGCCAGTAAGTTGAAAGAAAAGGATGCAGAACTTGCCAAGTCCCGAGAGAAAGCTTCTTATTATAAGCGGATGATGATCTACTATTAGAAGAAGCTGAAGAGGGTTAAGGACAACAAGGTGCAGACGAAGGAACTGTTAGAAGTTCCAAAGGCAGGACCGATCGTTCACTCAGACTTAGATAGAGGATCACATTGACAAGGACATCTTTCTATTTTTTTGTATGTTGTGGGATTACCATCAGGACTGTTGATGGAATCTTTTTATCATTGCACTTCTGTTTAAGGTCCATGTTTCGTGTGTTTTTGACTATGTCAACGAGTGCTTATCATTAAAAGATCTATTTACTATCATTCTGTGTGCTCTCTCTTTGTGATCATCGACACATCTGGCACATTTGCAAAACATATTGGTCTTCATATTCTTGGAATTGTTTGGCACGTCTGCTACACACGCACACCTTATATTGTCAACACTGCTTGTTATTTATAGCAAAATGAGCTTCTGTCTTCATCAAACCCACAAAACTGGAATCAGGGGATGAAATGCCCTAAAGAATGAATAGACATGCCATAAGCATTCATTTCCTGCATATCATATTCTTGTGTTTTTGCAGGTTATCCAGACTTTCTAACTTATTCAACTGCAGGCAATATAGCTTGTCAACGCGTTCACCGATATCCGACTAAAAGAAATCGAGTAAGAATAGTTGAACGAATGCAGACTGACCTCAATGAGCTCCGGCTGAGGATGGATCAGTTCATGGAAATGATGACTGGCGTGGCCCAGAACCAGGTGCGTCTCAGGTTGATGGTTGAGCAACCCCAAGTGAATGCTAATACTGGAACACCGACTGAGAATGTGGATCCTAACGCTGCCCGTAACGGAGGGCCAAATCTAAATGGGACTACAGCCCATAATAAAGACACGCAAGAGGACTAGTAACTCTACTGGATGCTGATATGGGTAATATGAATGAGATCAATGATCGCAGGTATGAAGAGCTGGCAGAGAAGACTAAGGCCATGGAAAGTCATAATTCCCTGGGCATCGATGTAACCAGTCTCAGGTTAGTACCTGAGTCAGAATCCCTCATAAGTTCAAGGCGCCATCATTTGACAAGTACAACGGCAACACGTGCCCTAAAACTCACATTCACGCATAGTTTGGAAGAATCTCGGCTCACACTGATGACGAGAAACTTTGGATGCATTTCTTCCAAGATAGTTTATCTGGAGCTTCGTTGAACTAGTAAATGAAGCTGAGCAGGGTCTCTATTCGAAGTTGGAAAGATTTAGCTGAAGCTTTTCTCAAGCAGTATCAATATAATATTTATATGGCTCTAAACCTCACTCAGTTGCAGAACTTGTCTCAAGGACCTAAGGAAAGTTTTAAGCAGTATGCCCAGAGGTGGCGTGAGCTGGCTGCACAGGTTCAACCCCCGTTGCTGGATCGAGAAATGGCCGACATGTTTATGGGCACCTTGCAAGGTGTTTTCTTGGATCGTCTGGCCGCCTGCCTGTCCATTGGTTTTTCTGATATTGTCATCGCTGAAGAAAGAATAGAAAACTTTCTGAAATTGGGAAAGATTCAGGATGCAAGCAGTGCTAGTTCTTCTGGTGTGAAAAAGCCTTTTGGCAATGGCCAAAGAAGAAGAGAAGGCGATATCAATGTTGTGTATAGGGGCCAAGATAGAGGTTGTTCTCAAGGGTACTACCAAGCAGCTGCAGTGACTATTACTCCACAGGTTCAACAACGACCACAGGGTCAGCAACAACAGGCACAAAGACCGTTTCAGCAAAGAGCAAGAGGGAGGGACCATATGATTGATCATGTCCTATGTCCATATGTTGTTTTGCTTCCAGAGCTGCTAAAATTGAACATGGTCGAGCTTCGTACCATGAGACCTCCTCCTCCTGACAATCTACCTCCGAATTTTGATGCTAACGCCAGGTGCGAATTCCATTCGGGTGCTTAGGGGCACAACATTGAGAAATGTTGGGCTTTTCAGAACAAGGTGCAGGACCTAGTTGACTCCAAGGCGATTAATTTCGCTCCTCACCCAAATGTACTCCAGAATCCAATGCCTAATCACGGTGGAACCGGTGTCACGGTTGTTCTACCAGATGGTCCACATTAAGATGAAATCTTTGAGTTAATCACCCAGGACGCCAGAGTATTCATGAAGCAAATAAAGCCAGAAGTATTCAAATACTCTCAGTGATGGCATGCGTGTGTTTGTCTTTCTTCCTTGTTCATTTTCATCCCTATTGAGGGGAACTATATCGCTCTGATTCTTCATTGGTCATGGGTCAATGGAGATACGTAGGCAGAAGATCGTCAGGTCTTTCCGAGCAAACTTATAAGACAACTTTACTCTCCGATTTCACTCTTTCCTTCAGACATCTCGTGTCAGAGTTAGTATAACTAGAAGAAGAAGTATGATTTCCATAGTTGGGTATACGGTTGTAACTTGAAGATTACAAGTCTGTGAAAGAGCTATTGATCACTGAAAGTATCCAAGATTGACAGGTCCAGACGGGGTCGAGCCTCCTTAACTACAACAATATTCAGTTTTTTACTGCATTTCCATTTGTAGTTTCTTTTGTGTGCTAAACATTTGTCTACATGTATAAAATTTGTTTTCTTTTGAATGTTAGCATTAATAAAACTCAAATGTTTTTCTTGAAGTAATTCATTCTCATTCACTTATAATTTTGCATGTGTACATCACAATACCAATTGTCGTGCTTAAACTCTATGAAGGAGAATGACGAAACAAAAACGCAAGAATCTCTAATTGTGTGCTCTCGAATAAGACCCTGTTGACGATGTACATGATTTGTTTCAAATCCCCAAACACTAGAGATATAAGGGAGATAGACCCTCGCTAACTCCTTTGAGCCTTGAAGTAGGGGTTTCTTTTCGCATGAAAAAACCCTTACATTTAACCCAGGGGCATGGTAGATGTCAGCTAGTCAGACCAAGCGTTCAGGCTTTCATAAGGGAGTGTATTTGAGGATCCATTATATTCCACTATGCTAATCAAGAGGTCCAAAGACCAGAAACCACAATGGTTATCCAAAGCAAACGGTCTAAAGACTGGAAACCACAATGGTTATCCTTCATCGACCAAGGAATGAAGCAGTCACAACCCTCACAAAGCAATCAAGACAGACAATGTCACACGATTTATTCAAAAAGAATCGGAAAAAAGAAGAAATGAAAAATCCCGCTAAGTCGAAACTTGAAAACAAGCGACTTAGGCAAAAGTTAGGGCATCCCGCTGGACTTCACAATCAAAGATTCACAAGAATCAGTCCAGGCAAAAGTTAGGGATAAGCAAAAGAATGAAAGGAGAAAAATCGCAGAGGATTACACAAGAAAGATCCTTAAGCAAGAACAAAGTCGTGTGGCATAGACATAAAAGACAAAAGGGCGACTGACTCCCAACAATAATCCGATTGGTGCTTGAACTGATAGCAACAATGGTTCCTCAACCGACACAAAACCCTTATGAAAGGTGAGTGCTTGTGAAAATTAGCTGAACATAGGAATGAAGGACATCATGAAGAGGGGTGGGCACAAATAAACTTCGAGCCTATATCCTTTGTTTCTATAACCGTGTACCAGACCACGATATAACCCTTAAAAGTCCTAACTGAAACAGGGTTAATTTGAGAGCGTACTACCACGAGGTAACGTTCCTGACTCCTACGAGTTGTGCTAAAAGATCATTGTTGGTATTGCATGTGCATGCTTTCTTTTATTAAAAAATAATAAGAGGTAATGTCGTATCTTAACTAGTGATTCACTCACTAAGGTTTGCGACACCTTTTCAATAAAGACTTCAAGGTTAACATGTGTGTTGCATTAGAATTTTCTTTTTAAGAATAAACATTTTTCTGCTTGCATACATTTGTTTGGCATTATAAGAAGTTCACATGCGGAAATTCAGTCCAGAAGCTTAAGCTTGTCGAGTTGAGAAGTCTAAAACTTCTGAAAGACAGTCACGTCGAGGTGCACTTTTCCGAGAAAGCTCCATTGAGTAAGGATTTTCCCAACCAGTCATGGTAAAAGCTAGCCAATCTGGGGAAGTTACATCGAGCAAACTCCTCAAAATTCAGCCGAACTGGGGCAATCACCTCGAGATTCAAATCTCCCCAAGAAAGATTAGCCAGTCAAGTGCAAAACAATTCAAATACTCGTACTGGGGCATGCCACCCCAATAACACGAGAATTCATTCTTTCCTGAAGACAGACGATCGGAAGCATTTACCCGGAGTTTAGTGTACCGATACAGTTATACTCTCAAAAAGTTTCTATGGCATCCTCTTGTCATAACTCTTACTGATTGAGTCTATTACCCCTCTAGCGGTCGCTCGTCAAGCCAATTATCTCGTTCAACGTTTCCGACAGCTCCAAGCTCATCTGCATTGACAATGGTGTTGCACCCCTAAATTTGCCCTCACCTAGACAAGACATTGTGTACTAAGGTATCCCTAGAGGTTCACAAGGTTCACAAGGTATCTCAAGAGGTTCACAAGGTTCATAATTAGTCAGAAAGTTTGACAATCCCCTCAGACAAAGCATCCTCCTAAGCAATGCATCCTAAACTAGGGTTTTGAGTTTCATCAGGCTAAATGGATTTCCAAGGCTTCAAGTGAGCTTCATAACATCCTATATGTCTTCAATAATCCCTATGTCAAGTTTCAAGGCTTTCCCAAAAGGTTTGCTCAGTCAGATGATCAGATAGGCTAAAATCAGTCGAAGTAGTCAAAAAGTCAAACTAAGGTCAACTGTGGTCAAATCAAAGTCAAACTTCATGATTTTTTGGCAACATCAAGTATATGAATTAAAATTCATCATTTTATCAAGGGTTGATCATGATTCATCAAGGAGATTTCAGATCATCAAGAATCAGGAGTTTCTAAATTAGGGTTTTCATAGGAAAAGTCAACTGAACTTTGACCAGCCATAACTTTCACATGCTTCATCAAACAATTTCCATCCAAATCTCATTTTGAAGTAAATTGAATTCTCTACAACTTTGTGTCTCACAAGCCAAGCCCAAAAATGTTTCATTTTGAAGGTATGAGCTAGGACATTATAGGTCATTTCAAAAGTCAACAAAAAGTCAACATCTTCCAAAGGGTATAATTTGAAAATGGTAAAGGATATGGACATGATACCAAAGAGGTTGGTTAGAGGACTATTTAATATTTCCAAAATGTCCAATAACACCCTCATAGCCTTAAAATTGAGGGAGATATGCCTTTGCAAAGTTGGGAAATTTTTGGGAGGTTTATGATGGGCTTGCATTTTTATGACCCAATCTCTACCATGACATCATGCACGAATCAAATATCATTTATTCAGATTTTTATTAATTTTATTTTTATTTATTTTTATTTTATACATTAAAAATCATTTTAAATCAAAATAAAATATGAAAAGCTCAATATTTGATATGATTCTCATTCTAGAAACTCAAACATGATTTAAAGTTGATTGGAATCAAACAAATTCGTGTTAGCCTAAATTAGAAAGGTTTGATGAGATTTTTTCAATATTTGAATCATATCTTTCTTCATGATCAAGCTATCCAAAAGTCCAAAGAATAGATTGATTTTTTGACCTAATTTGCTTCTACTATATGTACACAAGTGAACACACACACAAAGGGACGAATTTTCTGCCTCCAAGAGCATCAAACCAATTGCAATTGCTTTATTGATGTTCATTGAACATATTTCAATGATCATACACATCAAAAGCATGCTCCTAAGCCGTAACCGAATCAAGATTGTTCTTGAATTTTCGATTTTCGATTTTCATTGTTTATGCATCATACACTAATTTTGGTTGTTGATTTGTGTTTAGAATGAATTTTGCAAGCTTTCTGGATAATTTTCTTAAAGAACCACAGCCTAAAACGCAAACGGCCATTGCTAGGGTCTGAGCTTCCGTTTTAGGGCTTCACGCAATAGGCCATATAAATATTGTTTGAGACCATAATTGAACTAAATGAACTGTGTAGATCATGTTGGCATGATCAATTTGTGGAATTGGTACGTTTTTGTGGAAGTATGTTGTTTTTAAGGTTTTATTCGCAGGAATTTTTGCAGGAAACTTCACAGGAAAATTCGCAGGTAAACCTGCGAATTTCAGAGGAAGAAGATGATGAAATTGGCGCTGAAAATTGAAATTTAAAAACTTGTTTTATCTTATAATGTTTTATTGTTGATTATATGTTGAACGCGCCCCATGTGGCTCAGCTGGTTGGAGTGTTTGTGTGTTATTACAATGGTCCTGGGTTCGAATCCCCCCTGGCCATTTTGTTTTTGTTTTTATTTGATTTTTTGCAGGTTTATAATAAGAAGATTGGTACTCACCTCATAAACACCAAGACGCGCATGGCCTGGTGGTGGTGTTATTGGACCAAAGGGTGGAAAGCCTAGGGCGTGGGTTCGAATCCCAGCCCCATGTATGTTATTTTTTGTATTTTTATTTACTTATATTTATTTAATTCATTTAATTTCTTAAAAATAATTTCTAAATAAATACTTATAATATTTTCTTCTATAGAAACTTATATTTTCAAATTCATAATTTATTTTCTTAAAATTAAATTGTTTCTATTTTATTTTATAATATATTTATATTTATTATTATTAGGTATATATTTTTGTAAATAAATTAATTAGGTTTACCTTAATTTTATTAACCCTAATTTTTAACCCTAATTTTCAAAACCCTAATTTTTATTAACCCTAATTTTCAAAACCCTAATTTTTATTAACCCTAATATTTAATCTAATTTTTTTTATAAACCCTAATTAAACCATTAATTATAATTTTTAATATGTAAATAGTTTAATATTTTGTTTATTATTATCAAATTTGTTATATTTTCTTCTAAAATTTTTCTAATGTCTATTTAACCTAAAAATAATTTTCTCTTTTAAATTTTTATTTTCTTTATTTCTTATTCTAATCATTATTATTGCTATTATTTTATTATTACTAACATTTAAATTATTGCTTATTTATTATTATATTTACTATTTCTATTATTATTTCTCGATTATATTGTAATTGTCCCGAAGCCTTGTAATATTTTAGGTGTATATTTTTGCCTTATTTATTGTAAATATAATTACTGTATGGTTAGTAATTTAGGGAGTGTATAATATGTTTGTAATTAAAATCAACTTAGAATAATTAACTTAAAAAAAGATAAATATTTGAAAATAAACACGCACACACGTAAGTCGATCTTTGATCGCCATCTTGCACTTCCTAGGGTTGCCTCTCAGTTGCCTATTTCAAAAGGTCAAGTAGGGTGTCTTAAGCAAGTCCCTTTCATAAATATCATCAAGTCCCTTCAGTTTATAAGATCAAGTCCCTTCGAGGTTGCCTACGATAAATGATCTTGTCCCTTCGAATAAAAGATGATAAGTCCCTACGAATTGCTAAAGACACCTTACAGTTGCCTATATCCAGATGTCCCTACACATGTCCCTTAATACATCCAAGGTAATGACTACCTATTCCTTAATAATAGGGATAGTCTTACAATTGAAAGAACATAAGAACAATAAAGACTTAATAAAGGGTAGGTTTCTCTTAATTACTTGCTCACCTTTCAAAATACTCTTCACACCACACTTTTCAAACAAATTTTCAAAAACAAGGATTTGTATACATCCATACGAGGATCATTACAAAGTACTTAGAAAGTTTTTTTATCACACACTACACTCTTGCAAACAAACAAAGTGAGCTAAGTAACTAAGAGCCTATGGATAACCATGGATATAAAGGGTGCTAACACCTTCCCTTTATATAACCTACCCCCCGAACTCAAAATCTTTTTAAGGTCTTACCTGTTCTTTTATGTCCTTTCCTTTTGGATAAAATAAAAGTCGGTGGCGAGTTGCTATCCGCAACATTTAACTAAAGTCAGTTCTCCCACCGTGTTACAGAACTGGCGACTCTGCTGGGGATTTAATAAAAGAGGGGTACCCTTAGGAATTAGATCACTTTAAACTTGTTTGATTTACTTTACTTATTGGGGCTCTTATGTGTGAAAGATCCTAACCCGGATCTAGTGTACCTTAGGTAAATGGTAATAGACCAAGGAAACTGTACGGCGTATACCGATATGGTTGATCTGGTGGCCATAGTTAGTGTGACTTCTTGGTTGATGCTTATATTACTTAAGTAAGTTGAGGATAATATGAGGCTGCCATATGTTGTCAATACACTAACTGACATTTAGAACCCTAGTCATCCCATCTTGGCCGTTAGAAAGTAGTGAGATAACCGGCTTTGGTGAAGACTGAAGTTGGTTGATACTCGATACTACGCTCATTGAGATCCTAAACTTGGAGGGTTTTGGTTGGCAAGTAAGTTGCCTACTGAACAACCACCCTTGTGAAGGATCAATGATATTGAGATCCCTTAGAACTTGGTTACTTTATAGGGCAGGATGAACCATCTAAACTTCAGGGGAGGGTACTTACCTTTAAACCTCATGCAAGCCTTCAAACCTAGGGCTATTGTGTGACTTGTTTGTGTGTGCCACATGTTTATGATTGAGCATAACATCATAACATCATCCTGCATCATAAGCATAGCATTTTCACTAACCATTTCAAGGACCAAAGGATTTATCTTTGTTCTTTGTTGCAGGTCATGGCTTCTGCTCGTAGGAATACTATCCGAATCAACTTTGTAGGGATACCTCCTAAGCTTAAGGAATTGGTCTCTCAAGTTTCTGAAAACTCCCAATTCATCAAGAGGCATGGTTACCTACTGGACCTAGTCACTTCAGGGTTCAATGAAGACATGATGAGTGTCCTATTTCAGTTCTTTGATCCTAAACATCATTGCTTCACATTCTCCGACTATCACCTGGTTCCTACAATGGAAGAGTTCTCCAAACTACTGGGTATACCTATCCTTGATCAGAGACCCTTCACAGGCTTAGAAAAGGAGCCTAAACCTGAAGTTATTGCTGCAGCCCTATATTTGAAGAAATCAGACATTGTCTTAGAAACGAGAAGTGGAGTTAAGAGTATCCTTGCCAAGGTATTGATGGAGAAAGCTCAAGTGTTCTTGAAGGCTATGAGTTATGATACTTTTGAGGAGATCTTGGCCTTACTAATCTATGGCTTAGTATTTTTCCCTAATCCAGACCAATTCATAGACGTACACGCCATCAACATATTTCTGACTCTCAATCCAGTGCCTACATTACTTGGAGACATCTTACACTCTCTTCATACCCGTACTACGAAGGCGAGAGGAACTATGATGTGTTGCATACCTCTATTGTCTAGGTGGTTTATTTCTAACCTTCCTCGATCAGTGATGAAGAATGAACAAGGGTTAAGGTGGTCTAAGAGGATTATGTCACTTTCTCATTCAGATATTCATTGGTGCTTTCGATCTATGGAGAATGTTACTATCATTGACTGTTGTGGGGAATTCCCTAATGTGCCACTCCTTGGCATAAAAGGGGGAATTACCTACAACCCTTATTTAGCACTACGTCAGGTTGGTTATGCTCGGAGTGATGGTCCTCATGACATGCTTATTCAAGGAATTGTGTTCGACTACGACAACGATCTGCAAGGTTACCGTCAAAGGTTCATACGAGCTTGGGGTAAAGTGAACAAGGTTGACAGCAAGACTCTGGAACCAAAGTACTCCATTCCTATGGAACCTTACCTTAGATGGGTACGAGCACGTGCTCAGACTCTTATGATGCCATATCCTGCTATCCTGCCAGTTACCATGGAGCCTGTTGCTGAAGGAGATACTTCGTATATCATTCTTCATCCAGACATGCCTACTGACATGGAAGAGTTGCAGAGATCCTGGATCCAGTTGAAGGAACAAAGGGATACTCTTGAGACTCATTTCAAAGCTAGTCAAGAAAGAATCCTGGAGCTGACAAGACAACTTCACAAGGAGCGGAATCTCAACTCATACCTCAACACAAAGAGGAAACATCCATGGGAGACTTAAAACCCCATCTTTGTATTCATTTCATTTTTGTTGTAAGCCCAAGAGGCAAACAAGTTTATTGATTACTAATAAAAGTTTACTTTCTGGTTGTTTAAACAAATTTAAATCCTGCGGTCCTTGAAAACATTGCATATGCATTTACATACCATGTCATTGCATCTAGGGATGGCAAAACGGGTCGAGGCCCACCGGGCTGGCCCGCCACCCGCCAAAAAATAGCGGGCTGGGCATGGATTTTGGGTCCGCCTACCCATTTTGCCCGCCCCGCCAAAGCAAAAAACCCCGCAGGCGGAATCCATAATGGGGCGGGGTTGGCCCGCCAAACAATTAAAAAAAATTAAAAAATAACTACTTAGATTAAAAAATATCATGGCCCATTTTGAAAGAAAAAAGTAACTCAATAATTTATTTGACCTAATTTTCTCTCATTCTTCACATTCAGTCAGTATTCACGTGTCGCCTCCTCTCTTCTCTGCTACAAAATCAAACTCTCCAGAAAACTCCTTTCACTTCTCAAATCGTTATCCCTCTATTTGCATCACTCTCTCTGTCTCAAATATCAGTTCTTTCCCTTTCTCTGCTCGCGGCGGTGGTGAGTTATTTGTTCGTTCTTACTTCTTTTCCTTTTTTATCATTTTTTACAGTACCGACATTGTTTTGAAGAATGAATCAAAATCTTTCACGTGGGGATAGTTTAATGGATTTTGAGTTAACATAAAAATACAAAGAAACTTCTACACTTCATATCACTTCTAAGAAAGCGAAAAAATAGAATTGAAAGTGGGTTTATATATTTAAATAAAGTCATGAAAATTGGAAAAATATCTTACCGATTTGAAAAATTCCCTAAAAAATAATTTTAAAACATGATTTCCTTATATTCTTCTCATATTTCTTGACAAGGCTGTTAACATTTTCACAGCACAACATCAAAATTCTAGAAATTCTATTTGCTTATAAGTTTCTCTTAAAATATGAATTTTAAAACTTATTTTATATTAATTTTTAAATCAATTTTAGGTCACTCAACTATTTCAGTTATAAATAAGTTTAAACTATTTCAAAAAATATCTAACGAAATAAAATAAATATAAAATTGTAATTGTCAATAATAATTAAATAAAATTGTGAAATTATAACTTGGCTTCAGTACTTGATAAAAGTTGTTATATTACTATTTGTATAAGATTATAGTAAGAATATATATATATATATATATATATATATATATATATATATATATATATATATATATATATATATATATATATATATATATATATGTATATATATATAAGATTATACAATCATTATGTTGATTTTACTATTTGTATAAGAAAATATATATATTTGATTGAATAAGATTGTAGTAATTTGATTGTATAATCTTATATATTTTCTTTCTATTCCCCGTAATGATTTTATCAATATAATGATTTTACTATTTGTATAAGAAAATATATATATTATAACAACATCTACCTAACTTTTATAAAAATATATAAGATTGTAGTAATTTGATTGTATAATCTTATATATTTTCTTTCTATTCCCCGTAATGATCTTATCAACATAATGGTTTTACTATTTGTATAAGAATATATATATATATATATATATATATATATATATATATATATATATATATATATATATATATATATATAATATATATATATATATTATAACCACATCTACCTAATTTTTATAAAAATATATAAGATTGTAGTAATTTGATTGTATAATCTTATATATTTTCTTTCTATTATCTTATCAACATAATGATTTTACTATCTGTATAAGAATGAATATATATAAGATTGTAGTAATTTTAATATTTAATTTTGTGTTTATTGTGTTTTAGGACTTATTTGGACATGTATTTTTTCGCTCCAATTGACGAGAGTGATGATGTAGATTTGGATCTAACTGTTGAACAAGATTGTGAGTCGGTGGAACCTAATAGTAATGTGTTAGGGGAACCTAGTAAAACGAAGAATACTAAAAGAAAGCCGAAATCTCAAGTGTGGAAATTTTTTACTATGATAGAAGGTTGGATAATGAAGGAAGGCAAAGAGCAAAATGCAATGCATGTGGTATATCATATGCATGTGGAGGAAAAAGATATGGGACATCTTCTCTAAAACGTCATCTTGAAGTTTGTAAGAAAGTTAATTTTGGAAATGTTGGTCAGATGATGTTAGACATTCAAGGAAAGTTAAAATCATCAAAGGTTGATAATTTGTTATTTCGTGAAATGTGTGCTCGACTAATTATCAAGCGAGATCTTCCTTTTAAATTTGTTGAGTTTGAAGAACTTACAACTTGGCTTCAGTACTTGAATCCTGATTACATTCCTATCACTAGAAATACCGCCAAGGCTGATGTTGTGAGAATATACATAAGGGAAAAGGAAAAGATTAAGATAGAAATGGCCAACACTCCTTGTAGGATTTCTTTAACTTCTGATTTATGGACATCGATTAATACCGAGGGCTATATTACTTTAACTGCTCATTATATTGATAAAAGTTGGAAGTTAAATAGTAAAATCCTCAATTTTTGTCACATGCCTCCTCCTCACACTGGTTTTGAGTTGTGTAAAAGAATATCTGAGTTTTTGACTGATTGGGGAATAAAGAAGAATTTTTTTACCATTACTTTGGATAATGCTTCTGTAAATGATGTCATGCAGAAAACTTTGAAGAGTCAACTAGCCTTGCAAAATTGGTTGCTATGTGAAGGGGAGTTCTTTCATGTCCGTTGTTCTGCACATATTTTAAATCTAATTATGCAAGAGGGTCTTAAAGTAGCTTCCAATGCTTTGCAAAAGATTAGGGAAAGCATAAAGCATGTGAAGGGTTCGGAGAGTAGAAAGGTAAAATTTAGGCAATGCATTGATATGGTTGGCAACATTGATGTATCAAGTGGGTTGGTTACAGATGTTCCTACAAGATGGAATTCAACACATCTGATGCTTAAAAGCGCTCTTAAATATCAATGTGTGTTTGAAAACCTTCATTGTTGTGATGCAAATTATACAAGTAATCCTTCAAAGGAAGAGTGGGTGAGACTTGAAAAAATGAGTAGGTTCTTGTTGTTATTTTATGAAATTACCACTTTGATGTCCGGAACATGTTATCCCACTTCCAATTTGTACTTCTTGCAAATTTGGAAAATTCAACGTCTTTTGATAGACAACCAAAAAGAGGTAGATGAAGTTATTAAAAAAATGGCTGAAAGCATGATTTTGAAATTTGAGAAGTATTGGGATGAATATAGTGTTGTTCTTGCATTTGGTGCTGTCTTAGATCCAAGAATGAAGTTGGACTCATTGGGTTATTGTTATAAAGTGGTAGATCCATTAAATTGGGAAATAAAGTTGGAAAACATAAAGCTGAAACTGTACAAGTTGTTTGCAGAATATTCTATTTCTTCTTTTAATGCATCAAGTACTCCTCTTACTACCTCTTCAACTATGCCAAGTCTAACTGAGCCAAGCCTATTTGATGTAAGTTTGTTGTTCATGATTCACTAATTGGTTTTTTTTCAAATAATATGAAGCATGATTTACTAATTGGTTTTATTTAACTTTATGTTATTTTTCAATGTTATAATTTTAGGAAATTAGATTGGGTAGACAACAATCTAGTAAGGCTAAAAGAAATGGTCAAAGTCAACTTGACATGTATTTGGAAGAGTCGGCATTGGATCTTGATTACACAGAACATTTAGATGTACTACAATGGTGGAAGAACACTAGACAAAAATTTCCCGAACTTTCAGTAATGGCTCGAGACTTGTTAAGCATTCCTATTGCCACTGTTGCATCAGAGTCTTCCTTTAGTATTGGTTCTAGAGTGCTTAACAAGTATAGAAATCGACTATTGTCTAAAAACGTTGAAGCATTGATTTGTTCTCGCAATTGGTTGCATGCCTTTGATGATGGTAATTTTTTTAAGTATGAATATATTTATCTAATTTTTTAAATATATTATTTAGTAACCATTGAATTTATTTCATTGTTTTGTATTGTAGATGGAAATGATGATGACAATGAAGATGAAAAAGAGGGTCCAACTTGTTCTAAGAGTGCATCTAATATTCTTGACCTTGATGATTAGGATTTAAATTTTAGAATGCTTCCTCTTGTTTTATTAGACAATATTAAAATTATTATGGTTTTGGTTGGTTGAACTTAAACTTTGATGTTGTACTTAATACTTATTATGATTTTGGTTGGTTGAACTTAAACTTTGATGTTGTACTTAATACTTATTATGATTTTGGTTGGTTGAACTTAAACTTTGGTTGTTGATGGTAAAGTTCATGTATTTCTTATTGTATATCTAAATATTGGTTTGATATCTAAATGTTTCTTGATGCTTTCTTATTGAAATTTAAAAAAATAAAGCATTTTAATTTATTCAAATAGAAAAAAAATAAAAATAAAAAAATAAGGCGGGCTGGCCCGCCGCCCGCCAACCCGCCACCTTGACGGGGCGGGCTAGAATTTCATGCCCATTTCACCTTGGCGGGCATGCCCACCCCGCTCTTTTTTTGGCGGGCTTTTGGCAGGGCGGGCGGCCCGTTTTGCCATCCCTAATTGCATCACAGGTTTCTTATGAATAGGTATCTTGTATTCTCGCTGTTTATTTCAGCAGAAATGACTCTTGAACAGACTATCAAAGATCTCCAAGCTCAGAATGCACAATTCCAAGAGCTGATCCTGAACTTGTCCAAGGGACAAGATGAGTTGAAGACACTGCTGGCTAAGAAGAAGAAGAAGACTAGAAAATCAGGTGGCCTTATCAATCTGAGAAGAAGATTCAGAGGTCCTATCAAGACAAAGGAACAGATTGAGGATTCTGAACCTGAGAATTCTGAGAAGGAGGGAGGAAGTCTCCATGATACTGTGGGAGATTATGATTATGAGGCAAACTATTATCATGACCCTGCTAGTAAGGAGAAGTACAAGATGTTGGTAGACAGAATGAACGCTATGGAGCTACAAAAATCTTCTGGGCTTGATTTTGAAGATTTGAGTTTAGTTTCTGGAGTGGTTATACATATTGGTTTCAAGGTTCTTGTTTTTGTGCTGTATGATGGTGTTTCATGTCATAAGCTGCACTTAAGATCCTATGTTCGGAGAATCCAACCACATACTGCTGACAAGAAGCTATGGATTCATTTCTTCCAAGAAAGCTTATCTGGAGCTCAATTGGAATGGTACTATCAACTGGAGAGTGTTAATATTCGTGATTGGAATGACCTTGTTGAGGCCTTCTATAAGCAATACCAATATAATGCTGATTTAGCACCAACTCGCATGCAGCTCCAAAGCATGTCTATGGGTGCTAAGGAGAGTTTCAAAGAGTATGCCCAAAAATGGAGAGATCTAGCTGGCAGAGTTCAACCTCCTCTGACTGATAGGGAGCTGGTGGATATGTTTATGAGTACGCTGAATGGTCCTTTCTATAGTCATCTCATTGGAAGCTCATCATCTGGTTTCACTGAGTTGATAATGACTGGAGAACGTGTGGAAAATGGTATAAGAAGTGGTAAGATACAGGTGAGTGCCTCTTCATCGAGCACTGCTAAGAAGCCCCCTAGTGGAAAGAAGGAGTCTAATGCAGTGTATGGCCAACATAGTCGTAACAGGAATCACCAATCTGTGGGAGCAGTTCACATCTCCAACCCTGCCCCTGCAGCACCAGAGCAACAACAAAACAATCAACAGAAGCCTAGAAGATAGTTCACCAAGATCAACATGTCACTGGCCCAAGCCTTGCAACACATGTTGAAAGGGGAACTCATTACTTTGAGGGATCCTCCTCAGAATCCTAATACATCCTCTCCTCGGTACAATCCTAATGCAAGATGTGCATATCATTCTAATAGTCTGGGACATGACACCAACAACTGTTGGGTGTTGAAAAACAAGATTCAAGGCATGATCGAAGCTGGAGAAATTGAATTTGACCCTCCTGGGACCCCAAATGTGATCACTGCTCCTATGCCCAATCATGAGAAGACTGTTAATGTTATTGATGAGGTTTCCTATGTTTCCTCAGTAGAAGATGTGACTACTCCTCTATCCATTATCAAGAAGAAGCTGGTGCAGGCTGGGTTCTTTCCAGGTTGCAATGAAGATTGTTTCTACTGTGCCTACAAACCTGATAGTTGCTGGAAGTTGAAGGATGGTATTCAACGCCTCATAGACAATTACACTATATTGTTTGAGAGGACACCTTCTGTTGAAAGTATGTGTGAACATCTAACTCGAAGTACGAAGCTTGAAGATATAGTTGTGGTTAATAAAGTGCCAATAAAGATTACCTCCAAAGGCCCTGTCAGGATCACTTTTAAAGGTCCTGTCAGGATTACTGCTGAAGGCCTTGTGGAGACTGTTGCTGAAGTTAGAATGGCTCCCATGATCATTACCACTCTCGGTCCTGTTCCTTATACTTCTGATAAAGCTATACCCTGGAATTATGGTTCTGATGTTTATATCCATGGTGTCAAACAAGAACCTTTGACTGATGCACGTGTTACTAATACTGGTCTAGATATTGACAACATTGATGGATCTAGTAAGATCACTAGAAGTGGAAGAGTCTTCTCTCCTTAGGCTACCTCCAAAAGTGCAGCTACTCCAACTACTACCTCCACTGTTGGGCCAAGTACTGATGCCCGAGGCAAGGGTCCTGTGATTGAACCTGTACAGGCTGAGGCACCGACTGCTGAAAATCATTCGCAAGAGTGATTATGATATTGTTGACCAATTGGGGCATACTCCCTCCAAAATCTCCATGTTATCTTTGCTGATGTGTTCTGAAGCTCATGCTAAAGCCTTAATCAAGTTCCTGAAGACTGCTCATGTGCCAAATGAGATTTCTGTGGACCAATTTGAGAATTGTGTGGCGCATCTGACTAGTGATAATGGTCTGGGCTTTTCTGATGCTGATTTGACTCCTGCCAAGAGAAACCATAACAGAGTTATGCATATCTCCATTGAATGTAAAGGCACTACCTTGTCTCATGTACTGGTGGACAATGGTTCTTCATTAAATGTGCTCCCTAAAGAGGTTCTGGACAAGCTCAGACCTGAAGATGTTGTGTTAAGACCAAGTGATGTAGTGGTGAGGGCCTTTGATGGTTCAAGAAGAGTGGTACATGGAGAAGTAGACCTTCCAATCAAAGTAGGTTCTCAAACCTTCAACTCCACTTTCTATGTGATGGACATTCGTCCTGCATATTCTTGTTTTCTTGGACGCCCCTGGATTCATGGGGCAGGTGCTGTGACTTCCACCTTGCATCAGAAGTTGAAATATCCCGTGAAAAACAAAATTGTCATTGTCTATGGTGAAGAAGAGTACATGGTGAGCCATGTGAATACTTTAAAATATGTGGAAATGGAGGGTGAGATGGTTGAAACTCCATGTCAAACATTTGAAGTTTTTCCTTGCTCTGATCCTGTTCCTCAGTCTGTCCCTGTTCCTGAAAGAGTTCCTATGGTTACTAACATACCTCCTACAATGGCTTCCCTCAAAGATGCTAAGGTTGTGGTTGCAAAAGGTGGTTATACTATTTGGGGTCAACTTCCCAACATCCTTTACAAGTCTGACAAGTTTGGTTTGGGTTTCACTGCAGAATCTCAGAGGGTTGTTTGTCGTGCCCGTGCTGTTCGTATCACCAATCAAGGGGTCATAAGAGATAAAATCAATGTTGTAGGAGACTGTAATGAAGACTACAACCTGGATGATTGGATCTTTCCTACCATGGGTGATAGACTCAACAATTGGAAGACTGAAGACGTTATTCCTATCTCCTTTAGTCAGGAGTAAATACTATTATTGTGTTTTTATTTTAAGTTTGTAATTTCGAACAATTAAACTTTTAAGCCTTGTGTCTTTCCCGGGGCACAATGGTATGCTTGTTTTGGGATGTCATTTCATTTGCATACTTCATTCAATTAAAATCAATGGACGTTTCGTTTTCGTAAATATTGTGTTCCTTGTCTTTCTTTTATTTTTATTTTTGTTTTATCAGTTGTGTTCTTACACACACCCACATCACTAAAATGCAGATCCTCATCCACTCTGGATCCTGTTGATAACAGTTCTACTATTGCCAATTATAATTTCAAGAAACCGATCTATCAAGCTGAAGATGGAAAGGAGGAATATTGTGAAGTACCTGTAGAGCTTGCTAGGTTGTTACAACAAGAATAGAAAGCTATACAGCCACATGAAGAGCCAATCGAAGTTGTGAATCTAGGAACGGAAGAAAACAGGAAAGAAGTCAAGATATGAGCTGAGTTAGAGGATGGTGTTAAGAGAAGATTGATCCAGATGTTACGTGACTATGTGCAGATCTTTTCTTGGTCTTATGAAGATATGCCAGGGTTGGATACAGACATTGTGGTTCACCGTTTACCGGTAAAAGAAGACTGTCGTCCAAAGAAATAAAAGGTTCGTCGCATGCATCCTGAAATGTCAGAGAAGATTAAAGCAGAGGTGATGAAACAATTTGATGCAGGGTTCTTAGCTGTGACTTCTTATCCTCAATGGGTTGCAAATGTGGTACCGGTACCTAAGAAGGATGGTAAGGTACGTATGTGTGTAGATTACAGAGATTTGAACAAGGCCAACCCTAAAGATAATTTTCCACTTCCTCATATTGATGTTCTGTTAGACAACACTGCTCAACATAAAGTATTCTCTTTCATGGATGGTTTCTCTGGTTACAATCAGATCAAGATGGCCCCTGAAGATATGGAGAAGACTACATTTGTTACACAGTGGGGCACTTTTTGTTATAAGGTGATGCCATTTGGTTTGAAGAATGCCGGGGCAACATATCAGCGTGATATGGTGGATTTGTTTCACGATATGATTCATCATGAGATAAAGGTATATGTGGATGATATGATAGCCAGGTTCCAGAATGAAGAACAACACCTTGATCATCTACATAAGCCGTTTGAGAGGTTAAAGAAATACAAGCTAAGACTGAATCCAAACAAGTGTACTTTTGGAGTTAGGTCTGGTAAACTCTTGGGTTTCATTGTCAGTGGAAAAGGTATTGAAGTGGATCCTGCAAAAGTGAAAGCAATACAAGAGATTCCGGCTCCCCGTACTGAAAAGGAAGTTAGAGGTTTCTTAGGACGACTGAATTAAATTGCAAGGTTTATTTCCCAGCTAACTGCTACTTGTGAGCCCATCTTTGAGTTGTTGAAGAAAGATCAGGTAATGGAGTGGAATGATGAGTGCCAGATAGCCTTTGATGAAATCAAAATATATCTCCTAGAACCTCCAATCTTGATGCCACCAATTGATGGAAGACCCTTGATTATTTACTTAACAGTATTAGACAACTCAATGGGGTGTGTGTTGGGGCAACATGACGAGTCTGGTCGAAAAGAGCAGGCAATATACTACCTTAGCAAAAAGTTTACCGACTGTGAAACAAGATACTCACTGCTCGAGAAAACTTGCTACGCTTTGGCATGGGCTGCTCACCGACTAAGACAGTATATGTTGACTCATACTACCTTGTTGATTTCAAAGATGGATCCAATCAAGTACATATTCGAGAAACCTGCTCTCTCCGAACGAATAGCGAGATGGCAAATGATTTTAACAGAATATGATATACAGTACACCACTCAGAAGGCCATTAAGGGTAGTGTGGTAGCTGATCATTTGGCTCATCAAGCAGTGGATGATTATCAGTCAATGAGTTTTGAGTTCCCCGATGAAGACATTATGATTATTACCAAAGAACCTGGACAATATGACGGACCTGAACAAGGATCTCGATGGACTATGGTTTTTGATGGAGCTTCTAATGCGCTTGGTAATGGTGTTGGTGTTGTGATCATTTCCCCTGAAGTTTGTCATACCCCAATTACGGCAAGACTTTGTTTCTATTGTACCAATAACATGGCTGAGTATGAGGCATGTATCATGGGTATCAAAGCTGCCATTGAGATGAAGATTCAGTTCCTGGACGTATATGGATATTCAGCCCTGGTAGTTAGTCAAATTAAAGGAGATTGGGATACCAAGCATGAAAATCTCATCCCTTACAGAGAGCATGTGTTGTCCTTGATCCCATAATTTGAAGAGATTACCTTTGGACATATTCCACGAGGAGAGAATCAGTTGGCAGACGCATTAGCCACCATGGCATCTATGTTTGAGATTAGCTGGGATGATGAAGCTCCCAAGATCACTATTGATAGATTTGAGAAGCATGCATACTGCAATGAGATTGATACTGAGGAGTAGAAGGAAAGCCTTGGTTCTATGAAGTAAAAAGATATCTTAAAGCTCAGGAGTTCCTTGAAGGGGCATCTGCCAAAGATAAGAAGTTTCTGAGGAGGTTTTCTGCTAAGTTATTCTTGAGTAATGGAATGTTGTACAAGCACAATCATGATTCGACTTTGCTTCGTTGTGTGGATAAGAAGGAAGCAACAGAGATTATGGAAGACATGCACGATGGGATTTTTGGCACTCATTCTAGTGGTCATACCATGGCAAAGAAGATATTGAGAGCAGGTTACTATTGGTCTACCATGGAAGCTGACTGCTATCAACATTCCGAAACATGTCACAAGTGTCAGATTTATGCTGATAAAATGCATATACCTCCAGCTCCATTGAATGTGTTGACTGCTCCTTGCCCTTTTGCTATGTCGGGCATTGATATAATTGGTGAGATCAAACCTACTGCTTCTAATGGGCATCGTTTCATCCTTGTTGCTATTGATTACTTTACAAAGTGGGTGGAAGCAGCCTCATTTGCATCTGTTACTAAGAATGTTGTGGCTCGATTCGTTAAGAATAATCTCATATGTAGGTATGGCATCCCTGAAAGGATTATCACAGACAATGGCTCTAATCTGAACAACACTATGATTACTGACCTCTGCACGCAGTTCAAGATTAAGCATCATAATTCTTCTCTGTATCGTCCAAAGATGAATGGGGCAGTAGAAGCTGCTAATAAGAACATCAAGAAGATTCTACAGAAGATGACTGTTACGTATAAAGATTGACATGAGATATTACCATTTGCTCTTCATGGTTATCGTACTACAATACGTACTTCAACAGGGGCAACCCCATTCTCCTTAGTCTATGGTATGGAAGCAGTTCTACCTATTGAAGTTCAGATCCCCTCCTTAAGAATCATGAAGGATGCAGGCTTGGATGAAAATGAGTGGATTCAGACTCGACTTGACCAAATAAATTTGATTGATGAGAAAAGGTTGGCAGCTGTGTGTCACGGTCAGATGTACCAGAAGCAGATGATCAAAGCTTTTAATAAGAAGGTTAAGCAAAAGGTATATCAAGCTGGTGACTTGGTAATCAAGCGTATCATATTACCACAAGGTGATCCTAGGGGCAAGTGGACTCCTACATATGAAGGACCATTCGTAGTCAAGAGGGTATTCTCATGAGGTGCCATGATGCTTACTACTATGGATGGTGAAGATTTCCCACAACCCGTAAACGCAGACATAGTTAAAAAATACTACGCATAAAATAAGACCCGCTAGGTTGACTGGCCTAGGCAAAAATAAGGGCATCCCGGCAAACCAAAAGGGTTTGGGCAAAAATTAGGGATATATATATATATATATATATATATATATATATATATATATATATATAAATGTACACCCGGCAAGTCGAAAACCTGAAAGGGCGGCTTGGGCAAAAAAGGGTATCCCGGTGGATTGAAAACCTAAAAGGGCAATCCAGGCAAAAGTTAGGGATTAAAGCGTATGACTATGTCTCGTTTGGATCACTCATGTAGCCCCAACCAGTTGTGTTACCTGACTCAAGTTCAAACAGATAAAGATCAATCCAATCATTTCCATCTCGACGACAAAGGATGAGATACTTGAAGATAATGGCAATAGTAGAATTGAAACTCAATAGGATTATTTCTCACAATAAATAAAATCATGTCTTTAATCCAGATTTACTTTTACCCTGTTTACCTAAACGAAAACTTCCATTGGTTATGTTTGAATGTATGTATGCTTTTGAATATGATTGATGTTTACCAGAAATGCATAAAATGCAGTAATATTATTTACTAAGGACGAACGAAGGTATGAATTCAACGAAGCTTCACCGGTTCATCCCCACAGAGTAATCTTTTCAGATACTTCAAGTAATATCTCCCCTCGGATCTATGTCCATCTCTTTTATCCTCAGTCAGGATACTCAGGAATTTATTCTTTCAGCAAAAGTACGACGAACGAAGACGGGAGGTTATAAGTACCATACTATCAAACAAGACGGGAACGAAGTCCTCATATTCCTCAGCAACGAATCGGGATTTATTTTCCTAGCCAACAATTGTTATACAAAGATACCCAGACACTTCAGGCTGCATGATTCATACATACATCATTTACATCATATCATAGCATACACATCCATAAATGCATAAAACATTTACTTAAGAGCAGCATGCCATACATGCATACATATTGTATAAACTAATCCTTTCTTTTCAGAATAGTTGCAGGCAGATAAACACTATCAACAATTTGAAACAGTTCAGAGACGATCTATACGAAGATCTAGTACTGATACTTAATTCAGGGATAATCGCTACGAAGATTCATTTCTGATAATCAATGCTCAAAGTTGTCCTTGGAAGGGTACGTAAATGATCTATACGAAGATCTAGTGCTTAATCCAGGATATTTCCAGAGGAGATAATCGTTACAAAGATTTATTTCTGATGGCCAACCATCTTTGGGGATAGTGTGTAAATGATCTATATGAAGATCTAGCACTTAACTCAAGAAATTCTTTCAGAAGAAGTCCAGGAGTAATCGTCACGAAGATTTAATCCTGATATTCTTTTGTCCTTGAAAAGGTATATAAATGGTCTATACGAAGATCTATTACCTAATTCAGGATATTTCCAGAAGAGATAATCGCTACGAAGATTTATTTCTAATGGTCTATGCAACAGATGATCTTTGGGATGGTACATAAATGATCGACACGAAGATCTTGTACTTAGCCCAGGATATCACCAAAAGCAACTCAAAGATGATCGCAACGAAGATTTGATTCTGATGCTTAAGTTAAAGTATATTCCTAAAGACGGTTCAGAGACGATCTATACGAAGATCTAAGCATTGACACTTAATGAAGGATATTCTTTTTCCCCAGAGATAATGCAGAGACGTTCTATACGAAGATCTAGTGTTGGCATTCAATTCAAACCATGTTACAGAAATGATTCAGAGACGGCCTATATGAAGACCTAATACTGATATCCAGTGACAACAGAAAGATACTATCACCTTCTGATATTATGAAAGGTATCTATAAGCCCATCTCCAGTTCCTCCAAGTGGCATTTTTAAGTCCACACAAGCAGATGCAACCAATCAGCAATATTACTTTACGCACCGGCGAGTGCAAATTTTTGGGCTTTTGTGTTCAATCCCCTTCAACCTTCCAAGTCACGAATGGCACACAGGCCAATCTAACCCCTCAGGTTTCAGAAAATTGAACAGGGGCAGCTGTTGCACCCCAAAATTTTCCCTCACCTAGACAATAAATTGTGTACTAAGGTGTCCCAAGAGGTTCACAAGGTATCTCAAGAGGTTCACAAGGTTCACAATTAGTCAGAAAGTTTGACAATCCCCTCAGACAAAGCATCCTCCTAAGCAATGCATCCTAAACTAGGGTTTTGAGTTTCATCAGGCTAAATGGATTTACAAGGCTTCAAGTGAGCTTTATAACATCCTATATGTCTTCAATAATCCCTATGTCAAATTTCAAGGCTTTCCCAAAAGGTTTGATCAGTCAGATGATCAGATAGGCTAAAATCATTCAAAGTAGTAAAAAAGTCAAACTAAGGTCAACTGTGGTCAAATAAAAGTCAAACTTCATGATGTTTTGCCAACATCAAGTATATGAAGTAAAATTCATCATTTTATCAAGGGTTGATCATGATTCATCAAGGAGATTTCAGATCATCAAGAATCAGGAGTTTCTAAATTAGGGTTTTCACAAGAAACGTCAACTGAACTTTGACCAGCCATAACTTTCACATGCTTCATCAAATGTTTTCCATCGAAAGCTCATTTGGAAGGAAATTGAATTCTCTATAACTTTGTGTCTCACGAGCCAAGCCCAAAAATGCTTCATTTGGAAGGTATGAGCTAGGACATTATAGGTCATTTCAAAAATCAACAAAACGTCAACATCTTCCAAAGGGTATAATTTGAAAATGGTAAAGGATATGGACATGAGACCAAAGAGGTTGGTTAGAGGACTCTTTAAGCTTTCCAAAATGTCCAAGAACACCCTCATAGCCTTATAATTGAGGGAGATATGCCTTTGCAAAGTTGGGAAATTTTTGGGAGGTTTATGAAGCAAATAGGGCCTTAAAATCAAATTTCTTCAAATGGGCTTGCATTTTTATGACCCAATCTCTACCATGACATCATGCACGAATCAAATATCATTTATTCAGATTTTTATTAATTTTATTTTTATTTATTTTGATTTTATACATTAAAAATCATTTTAAATCAAAATAATATATGAAAAGCTCAATATTTGATATGATTCTCATTCTAGAAACTCATAAACATGATTTAAAGTTGATTGGAATCAAACAAATTCGTGTTAGCCTAAATTAGAAAGGTTTTATGAGATTTTTTCAATATTTGAATCATATCTTTCTTCATGATCAAGCTATCCAAAAGTCCAAAGAATAGATTGGTTTTTTGACCTAATTTGCTTCTACTATATGTACACAAGTGAACACAAACACAAAAGGACGAATTTTCTGCCTCCAAGAGCATCAAACCAATTCCAAAATTTTCATCAAATTTCAATTTTCGGTTTTGGTAATTCATCCATATTCAGAGACTTTTATGCATTGCAATTGCTTTATTGATGTTCATTGAACATATTTCAATCATCATACACATCAAAAGCATGATCCTAAGCCGTAACCGAATCAAGATTGTTCTTGAGTTTTTGATTTTTTATTTTCATTTTTTATGCATCATACACTAATTTTGGTTGTTGATTTGTGTTTAGAATGAAGTTTGCAAGCTTTCTGGATAATTTTCTTAAAGAACCACAACCTAAAACGCAAACGGCCATTGCTAGGGTCTGAGCTTCCATTTTAGGGCTTCACGCAGTAGGCCATATAAATATTGTTTGATACCATAATTAAATTAAATGAACTGTGTAGATCATGTTGGCATGATCAATTTGTGGAATTGGTACGTTTTTGTGGAAGTATGTTGTTTTGTAGGTTTTGTTCGCAGGAAGATTTGCAGGAAACTTCACAGGAAAATTCGCAGGTAAACCTGCGAATTTCAGAGCAAGAAGATGATGAAATTGGCGCCGAAAATTGAAATTTAAAAACTTGTTTTATCTTATAATGTTTTATTATTGATTATATGTTGAACGCGCCCCATGTGGCTCAGCTGGTTGGAGTGTTTGTGTGTTATTGCAATGGTCCTGGGTTCGAATCCCCCCTGAACATTTTGTTTTGTTTTTATTTGATTTTTTACAGGTTTATAATAAGAAGATTGGTACTCACCTCATAAACACCAAGACGCGCATGGTCTGGTGGTGGTGGTGTTGGACCAAAGGGTGGAAAGCCTAGGGCGTGGGTTCGAATCCCAGCCCCAGGTATGTTATTTTTCTTCAAATTTTTTGTATTTTTATTTTCTTATATTTATTTAATTCATTTAATTTCTTAAAAATAATTTCTAAATAAATACTTATAATATTTTCTTCTATAGAAACTTAAATTTTCAAATTCATAATTTATTTTCTTAAAATTAAATTGTTTCTATTTTATTTTGTAATATATTTATATTTATTATTATTAGGTATATATTTTTGTAAATAAATTAATTAGGTTTACCTTAATTTTATTAACCCTAATTTTTAACCCTAATTTTCAAAACCCTAATTTTTATTAACCCTAATATTTAATCTAATTTTTTTATAAACCCTAATTAAACCATTAATTATTATTTTTAATATGTAAATAGTTTAATATTTTGTTTATTATTATCAAATTTGTTATATTTTCTTCTAAAAATTTTCTAATGTCTATTTAACCTAAAAATAATTTTCTCTTTTAAATTTTTATTTTCTTTATTTCTTATTCTAATCATTATTATTGCTATTATTTTATTATTACTAACATTTAAATTATTGCTTATTTATTATTATATTTACTATTTCTATTATTATTTCTCGATTATATTGTAATTGTCCCGAAGCCTTGTAATATTTTAGGTGTATATTTTTGCCTTATTTATTGTAAATATAATTACTGTATGGTTAGTAATTTAGGGAGTGTATAATATGTTTGTAATTAAAATCAACTTAGAATAATTAACTTAAAAAAAGATAAATATTTGAAAATAAACACGCACACACGTAAGTCGATCTTGCACTTCCTAGGGTTGCCTCTCAGTTGCCTATTTCAAAAGGTCAAGTAGGGTGTCTTAAGCAAGTCCCTTTCATAAATATCATCAAGTCCCTTCAGTTTATAAGATCAAGTCCCTTCGAGGTTGCCTACGATAAATGATCTTGTCCATTCGAATAAAAGATGATAAGTCCCTACGAATTGCTAAAGACACCTTACAGTTGCCTATATCCAGATGTCCCTACACATGTCCCTTAATACATCCAAGGTAATGACTACCTATTCCTTAATAATAGGGATAGTCTTACCATTGAAAGAACATAAGAACAGTAAAGACTTAATATATGGTAGGTTTCTCTTAATTACTTGCTCACCTTTCAAAATACTTTTCACACCACACTTTTCAAACAAATTTTCAAAAACAAGGCTTTGTATACATCCATACGAGGATCATTACAAAGTACTTAGAAAGTTTTTTTATCACACGCTACACTCTTGCAAACAAACAAAGTGAGCTAAGTAACTAAGAACCCATGGATAACCATGGATATAAAGGGTGCTAACACCTTCCCTTTATATAACCTACCCCCCGAAATCAAAATCTTTTTAAGGTCTTTCCTGTTATTTTATGTCCTTTCCTTTTTGATAAAATAAAAGTCTGTGGCGACTCTTGCTATCCGCAACATGACTAAAAGTCAGTTCTCCCACCGTGTTACAAATGGTTACCTCCTCAGCAAGGTTATTACACCAATTCAGGCAATCACTACGATGCCTAAGAGTTTAAAGACACCAGGTCTTTTGTAAAATCCTATTAAGGTAAAGTCCCGACAAAAGCAAATGATCCCCAACACGAGAAGACTTGAAACCTTTCCTCCCTAGCAGGACATGTCAGTTTTGCTATCCCCAGTAGACAGATGGAAGTTATCCCCAGTAAAGTTGCCCAAACGTTTTCTCCAACAGAGATGTTATCCCCGCAGGGCTTCTTGAGATCGAATTCGAGATCATTGCATTCTCAGCAGAATCAACAGGGACTTATTATTTCAGCATCAGGAACTCCCTTTGCACTTACGCCATTTCATTGATATGTTCAAAATCTAGCATCCCTAGTGTCATGGGGAATCATGCCATGCAATTCAACATATGCGTACCCAGCATAATCTAATTTTGAATTCTTAAGGCCCAGCCACAGACTGCCCAAAGTCCATCTTCGGGTGGCGAATTTTTAAAGCCCAGCCACAGACTGGCCAAAGTCCATCTTCGGGTGGCAAATTCTTAAAGTCCAGCCACAGACTGGCCAAAGTCCATCTTCGGGTGGCAAATTTCTAAAGTCCCCCACAGTGAGAAAAAGTCTCCCACAATGAGCAAAAGTCCAGCCACAGACTGGCCAAAGTCCATATTCGGGTGGCAAATTTCTAGAGTCCCCCATAGTGGGCAAAAGTCTCCCACAGTGAGGAAAGTCCAGCCACAGACTGGCCAAAGTCCATCTTCGGGTGGCAAATTTCTAAAGTCCCATACAGTGGGCAAAAGTCTCCCACAGTGAGCAAAAGTCCAGCCACAGACTGGCCAAAGTCCATCTTCGGGTAGAAAATTTATAAAGTCCCCCACAGTGGGCAAAAGTCTCCCACATTGAGCAAAAGTCCAGCCACAGACTGGCCAAAGTCCATCTTCGGGTGGCAAATTTCTAAAGTCCTCTACAGTGGGCAAAAGTCTCCCACAATGAGCAAAAGTTCAGCCACAGACTGGCCAAAGTCCATCTCCAGGTGGCAAATTTCTAAAGTCCCCCACAGTGGGCAAAAGTCTCCCACAGTGAGCAAAAGTTCAGCCATAGACTGGCCAAAGTCCATCTTCGGGTGGAAAATTTCTAAAGTCCCCCGCAATGGGCAAAAGTCTCCCACAGTGAGCAAAACTCCAGCCACAGACTGGCCAAAGTCCATCTTCGGGTGGCAAATTTCTAAAGTCCCCCGCAGAGGGCAAATGTCTCCCACAGTGAGCAAAAGTCCAGCCACAGACTGTCCAAAGTCTATTTTCGGGTGGCGAATTTCGAAAGTCTCCTGTAGTGAGCAAAAGTCTCCCGTAGTGAGCAGAAGCCCGCCCTCAACGTGGCAAAGTATCTTGAAGTCCAACCGCAGATTGGCAAAAGTCCATCCTCAGGGTGGCAAAGTATCTTAAAATTTGACCGCAGATTGGCAAAGGTCCACCCGTAGTATGGCAAGTATTTAGTCGTCTGACTCCATCCAAAAGATATCATTAAGGTGTTGTTGTATTAAAGTCCGCCTGCAGTGTGGCAAGTCGATAGCCTTCTGGCATTATTCAAAAGGCATCCTCTGTTTACTATTCTTCCCATCATAATTATGTCCAAGCAGAGCTCATTCGGTTGAGTTTATTTCCTTGTTCTTCTGCTACAGAGTGCAAATTTTCTGGTTATTTCTGGTATTCAATCCCTGCATACCCCAAACGTCTGAAAGCAAATGCTATCATCCATTCAGGTCTACAGTGATTGAATAGAGGCAGCTGTAACACCCCAAAATTTGCCCTCTTATTTATTACCCTAATTGGCTTATGTTCCATAGACATCTGCATTCGCAATCATGCATTTTCAATGGGCTCCTAAGACATGGGATCAATTCTATCTGATTAGGGTTTATTTTCCTAGTTGAGTGATCTTTAAGGTTTTCACTTGAGGATAATATTCATTAGTGCACCTAATCCCTCATTGAGGCGTTTGATTAGATTTCTTTTGGGTAAAGCTTCTGGCTCTTCTCGGCATCTCAAGTTTGTATACTCCTTTATTGAACATCTCAACATGGATTAAGTTTCTCATGCCAAGTTATTTTGGTCGTGCATCACCTATCTTCATCAAACGTGGATAATATCATTTTCCATTGTGCAAATTTATTTTAGTTCCATTTTTATTCCAAATACATTCTATATTCCATTCAATTCCATTTTTCTTACCCGATTCAAATCCGAGCACCCTTTCGTAGTTCAATGTCCATTTTTTAATATCATTTTTTAACCATTTTAATCCTTAATTTAGCCATTTATATTCAAACTTCTAAATCAATTTGGTCTCATGATCATAAAACCTTTGATTTTATTTTTAACCATTCATTTTCCAAATGTTTGTCCATGACCATCAATTAAATCTAATTGGATTTCAAGTCATCTCTAAATGTACATTCATTGTGTCCAAAATTCATGTACCAAAAGATCATATTCTCATTCCAAGGCCCTTCTTTCTTTGTGAGTTTATTAAAAAGAATAGAAAAAGAAATATATACATGGCAGTGAAAATTAATAAAAATGGTCCCAACAGAAAATACATGGCATGCTTAATAAGAGAATTTCAAAAAAAAAAAAACAATTCAGTAGAGATGTACAAAATAATACAAAAAAAAAACAGTTATACTTTAGAATACACCAGAAAACTTTCAGAGTATTTACAAGAGAAAAGGTTACAAAAAAAATAACAAAAAGAACTTCAACAGAAGTTACAGGAAGGGGGAGAAGATTTTTATCTGAAATTCATACAAATTGCTAACTGATAAAAAACTCAGAATCTTTTCCACAAATTGACAGAATGAGAACCCTCCAAACTTCATCAATAATTTGCATCGATGTTCTCCGTAAAAGAGGGGCTGAAACTTCAACATTCTTCACCACATCGATTGAACAAAAACCTTCCATCAACCACCTGCAAGAACCAAGAACCAGCAAGAGCTGCATCACTACAGATCCGTAAATCTCGCCTCATCAATCTACATACTTCATCATCTACGACATTCATCAATCTACAATCGTCGAGAATCCATCTTTATCAATCTCATCAGAATACCGTCAACAATCTGCAACGGCGAGAAATCACGGCGTCAACAATTCACGAAATGGTCCTGCAGGCTCGCAATAACGGAAATTCAATTTGTAATCGTAACATCGAATACCGCAATGATTTCAGGACGAAATAGACAGAAGCAGAAACCAAGAAAGTGGAAGAAGAAAGCTGGATACCATATGTAACACGGTGGGAGAACTGACTTTAGTTATGTTGCGGATAGCAAGAGTCGCCACCGACTTTTATTTTATCCAAAAGGAAAGGGTATAAAAGAACAGGAAAGACCTTAAGAGAATATTTTGGGTCCGGGGGGTAGGTTATGTAAAAGGAAGGTGTTAGCACCCTTTACATCCATGGTTATCCATGGGCTCTTAGTTACTTAGCTCACTTTTGAATTGTTTTTGAAAGTGTAGTGTGTGAATAGAAATTTTTTTTCAGAATAGTTAATAATAATCCATGTACGGATGTGTAAAAACTTGTTTGAAAATTTGTTTGAAATTGTGGAAAGTTTGAAAGGTTTTTGAAGTGAACAAGTACATAAGAGGAACCTACCCTAAAGTTTAAAGTCTTTCTTATTCTTTATCCTTTCCTTGGTAAGACTATCCCTACTATTAAGGAGTAGGTAGTCATTACCTTGGATGTGAGGGACATGAGAGGGACATCTGTTTTTATGAAGGCAACTGTGGGGTGTAATAAGCATACCGGAGGGACTATCATCATTATTCGAAGGGACTCGATTCGTATAGGCAACCATGAGGGACTTGATGATTTTCTTTTTAAAGGGACTTGCTTTATACACCCCACTTGACCTTATTCGTAGGCAACTTGAGGGATAACCTTAGAAAGTGAGACGGCGATTAAAATCGACTTACGTGTGTGAGTGTTTAATTTAATTATCTTATGATTAAAATGATCTAAGTTAATTTTTAAATAAAATACATATTAGCACTCCCTAATTACTAACCATAGCAATAATAATAATATTTACAAATTTTACATCCAGGAAACAATTACAACATAATTATAATAAGCAAAAATAAATAAATAGCAAAATATAAATATAAGCAAATTAAAAATATATAAGCAAAATAGTAAGCAATAAATAAATAAATATTGGGTTAGTGGTAAATAATAATAATAATAATAATAATTAGAAATAACAAACAAGGTTAGAAACATAATAATATAATAATAAATAATAGTATGGTTAGTAAATTATAAAAATTAATGAAATATATAAAATTAATAAAGCAAAATAAATAATATGGTTAGTAATAACAATAATAAATAAAATTAACCAAAATTATAATAATAATAGATCAACAATTTTTAATATAAACAATTTTTAGAAAAAAAAATGAGCAAACAATTATTTTAATTTTATAAGCTATTAAGTTATTTTTAAATATATTATAACTACAAAACTTAATTATTATAAATTCAATTATTTCTAAATAAACAAAAATTATAAAAGTATTCACATATTATATAAAGAGAAAAACAAATTATAAGCATATTTACAAGATTTAATTTTTATTGATTATTGCCAAAAATTATATTAGAGGCTATATTCAATAAACATATACATATTAATTTATATTAAGAATTAATAAATAAATGACTAGGGTTTTCTAATTTTAAAAAAAATAAATTAGGGTTTGTTTTTAGAAAATATTTTAGGGTTTTGAAAAATTAGGGTTTTATTTATAATTAGGGTTTATGGAATTAATCTAAACCTAATTATCTAATTTATTTACAAGCATATATATATAATATGAATATATTTACAAAATAAAAAAACATTTTTATATTTGAGAAAAATAAATTATAACATATTTTTTTTAGAACACAAAGAAAATAGTATAAGGTTATTAAGTTTTTTATAATAAACAAAAATATAATTAATTAAGAAAATAGAAAAAAAAATGACAAAAGATTGAGAACTTACCTTGGCTAGGATTTGATCCCATGTCCTCATGTTTACCAGCAACAACAATAACCACCAGGCTAGCCCACACGCAGGCAACAATGAAGGGGCAAGAATTTGTTTTGTGTCTTGTTTGAGAAATCCAGAAAAATGAAGAAATAAAAAGGCCTGGGGTGGGATTTGATCCCAGGACCTTTACATTCACAAGCACGCGCATCACCACCTGGCTGGAAGAGCCCATCTGATAATGTGGTGGCTAGAATACATAATATATTCAATCTCCTTTTATCCTGAAAAATAAAACAAAAATAATGGTCCAAGCAGGATTCGAACCCTAGCCGCTTCATCAAACATAAACGCATCCTTCCACTGGGACAAGCCAATGCTTGTGATAACCAAATGACAAAACAACATAAAATATATTAATCATGAATTTGAATTTCCTGAGCGCGCGAAGCTACTTCTTCTTCTCCAAATTTCCTGCGAAATTTCCCTCCATCTTACCTGCGAATATTGCTACGGGTTCTTCATCAAATTGATTATATCATTGAATTCAAACAACAAAATTTCACCAAATTGATTATATCATTGAATTGCTACTGAGTTTTGCAATTGTCCTATGTCTTTAAAATCCATTTATCATTAGGGAATCATGAAACCCTAAAGGGGGCCGTAAACCCTAATCATGGTGGATTCTTGTACCTGCAAGAAAAATCCAATTGAACCACCCAGAATCGTTCTAAGGTCCATTCTAAACATCGTACAACAATCAAAAACAAGTTAAACATGGTAAATCAATGGATTCGAAAAAAATATGTTCAAGGTTAAAGTGAGTTCGGGTTAAGCAATAGGGTGCATATGGGATGCATATGGGTGATGATTTATGATCAGAAGGGTCCAAGGAAGCTTGCTATGTCTTCAAAATACCTTGTAGAGCTCTGGAAATCAGAAACCGAAAGTGAGCTTTTGGAAGATTTTTTGATTTTGTGAACTTACTTGTGGCTGCTGGAATTCGTGGCTTGAGGCTAGGGTTATGATCAGCATATATAGGTGAATGTTTCTAGGTTAAAAAATTGATGGATCATGTGGAAGAATTGATTTAAAAAGATTGAGAAAGATGGTGCTTTGAATTTCAAATATTGGCTTATGAAGACTTGCTATTTTTGTATTATTCACATGATTTCCTTCTTCTTTAATTCTAATCAACAATTAAAACTTTCTAGAATCAATCACAAAAATAAATCTTCATTTTTAATATTTTATTTAAATTTAAAATGATTTTAAGTATAAAAAATCATAATAAATTAATTAAATAAAATAAAAATAATGAAAATATTATGGAAATTTCGTGCATGATGTTTTTGTATGGGTTGGGTCATGAATTGGCCAGCCCATTTGGAGAAAATTGCTTTTAGGCCCTCATTTTCATCATAAACCATCACAAATTTTCCCAACTTTGCAAGGGCACATCTCCCTCAATTTTAAAGGTATGAGGATGTTCTTGGACTTTTTGGAAATCTTGAAGAGTCCTCTAAACAACCCCATTGGTTTCAGGTCCATATCATTTACCAATCTCAAGTTATGCCCTTTTGAAGTTGTTGACTTTTTGTTGACTTTTGAAATGACCTATAATGTCTTAGATCATATCTTTCAAATGAAGCATTTTTGGGCTTAACTTTCAACATCAAAGTTGTAGAGAATTAAATTTCCTTCAAAATGAGATTTTGATGGAGACTTGGTGATGAAGTATGTGAAAGTTATGGCTGGTCAAAGTTCAGTTGACTTTTACTAAGGAAACCCTAATTTAGAAACTCCTGATTATTGATGATCTGGAATCTCCTTGATGAATCATGATCAACCCTTGATCAAATGATGAATTTTACTTCATATACTTGATGTTGGCAAAAAATCATGAAGTTTGACTTTGGTTTGACCACAGTTGACCTCAGTTTGACTTTTTAACTGCACTGACTGATTTTGACTTATCTGATCATCTGACTGAGCAAACTTTTGAGAAAAGTCTTGAAACTTGTCATGGGGGTTCTTATACACATATAAGATATTATGAAGCTCACTTGAGGTATTGGAAGTCCATTTAGCCTGATTAAAATCAAAACCCTAGTTTTGGATGCCCTGCTTAGGAGGTGCATTGTCTGAGTGGATTGTCAACTCTTTTGACCAATTGTGAACTTTGTGAACCTTATGAACCATCATAAAATGTCTTGTGAATCTCATGGGAGATATTGTGAAGCTTGTGAACCTTGTGAACCTCATGAAGTGGCTTTGTAGACCTCATAAACCTCAGGAAAGGTATTGTAAGCATTGTGGAACTTGTGAACCTTGTGAACCTTCAAGAAGTAACTTGTAGACTTCATGAACCTCATGAAAGGTTATGCAAGTGTTGGAGAACTTGTGAACCTTGTGAACCTTCTTAGAACACAAAGTCTTGTATTGTGAGGGCAAATTTTGGGGTGCAACACCATACCTGAGTATTGTGCCTCCATCGTCATCATCGTTGCACAATATGATTAGTGGGGGGAGTTTTCGTTCCGAGGCGACGGTGAGAATAGAAACAAAAAATACATCAAGAAGAAAAAGTCTGTTATAAGCTATTTGAGAGAAACTCAGAAGAATAGATAAGAAAAGAGCATAATAACAGAAGAAATAAATTAATACAAAAACAGTTATAAAATCCCAACAAATTTTTAACAGAATAATAACCGATTGTAACAGAATTTTACCTGAGAAAATTCCAGAACCATCCTTGATCCATCTTCTATAAGTCATAGACTCCAACTCCACTATGTTTTTTCTTCTTCACCATCTTTTGGATTCTCCTTTTTCATTCTTCCTACTTCAATCCTCTTCCTAATCCTCCATTTTTTATGAAACTCTTCTCCACCATTTTCTTTATCAATTCAATTCTTCTTCAATCTTCATGATTTTCGGAGGTGAGTTTCACCATTTTCGCAGCGTCATCATCAACCTTGATTAATTTCATCACCATCCCCTTCACCAATCCGATTCTAGTTTCATCATCGAAAGTCATCTGAAGCTTCACCATTACCATACTCATCAACCTTCACGATTCAATACAAAGTACACCTCAAAATCGTAACTCAGAATCGTATCGGTAACAACACGACGCCACTGCATAAGCTTCATCGAGAAGATGCAACAATAATTCGCAACTGATTCAAAACACAATGCGATGTCGATTTCCATAGCAAGAGTTTAACTGCAGAAAGCAAAACGAAAATGAGAGTGCGAGAAGCGAGATTGAAGTAAATACTTGAACGAAATTTCGCAACGATCCTCTTCGTGCCATCGACGCCTTCAACGCTGCATCTCATCGTTCGACAACCGGAGTAGTCATCAATTTTGCGACAGCGTCAACATCGTTGAGAGCATCATCGCAACTTTGAGTCACAAGGTACACATCCGAACGTTCTTTGAGGCATGTTTATGTGTCGTATTATGAGGTTCGTCGTTCTTGATATTGCTTGCACCGATTGGTTTTTTTTTGGTGTTTGAGAGTTTCGTTGCGAATCCGAAGGGAGAGTATAGCATAGATTGAGTTTGTGTTGTAGTTGTAGAGATTGGTGGTGGTTTGTGGTTCATGAAAGAAGGAGATGTCGTCGTGGGAAGAGAGAGTTTCGTTGTGGGTGACGGCGGCGACGCAAGGAAATGGATGAAGCTATAGTTCGTTTATCCATCTTTTTATTCAGACTGTAGGTTTATGTGTTTTTATTTAGTTTGTTCAGTTTAATGGAATTAATGGAATATTAAGATTATTAATCCACAATAAAGATTATTAATCCACCATATTAAGAGCATTAATCCACTATAAATTAGTTTAATCCACGTTTCGGATTCCTAGAAGATAGGATAAGGATGGTTTTTTATTTCGGCCATACCGGCGGTGACACTTGTCACCGTCCGATAGGATCTTCTCCTGGCTGATCGTGTATATGCTGGTTCTCCATAACCATCATGCACCTTCGCGTTCCAACTATCAGATGTGGTTACCATTAGGAAGACCATATATCAATGGCCCTCTTGGAGTCAACTTTGTTGACTGAGGTCCCATAATATGTCCCCTCAAGACACCTTGCGCCTTTGGCCCAAGGAAGCTCCTATCCGCACCCCTCTCAACCAAGCCCAATGGAAATTTAAATGAAAATTACTTCATGTGCACCGCCTTCCCTATTTCTAGTTCTTTTTAATTTTTGTTTTACATAGTTTCCATATTAATCCATAAAAAATGCTAAAACACATAATAAAATTCTATAAAAATTACAGTAGGATTCTAACTCATTTTAGAAATTTTCAAAATTTTTCTTTCTGATTTTTACCATTTTTCAATTTTATTTCGATTTTCCATTTAATTTGTTTTCTATGGAATTCTTTCATCTATACTTCATTTTGTACATTTTATTTCTCCCACTTCCTGTATGAATTTCATCTCATTATTTTTGCCATGATTAGAGGACTAATAATAGAACCTGGAATAATTTTTGGTTTATTTTTTAGGCCATTTTATCCACTATTTTGTTAATGTTGTTTGTGAAAAATTGTGATTAGATCTTATGTAGATTTAAGTGACCATTTGACATAGTTAGGCTATGAATTTTTAGGAGATTTTTTAACACAATATTATAGTCAGGTTAGGGACCTTAGGAAATTAATTTCATATTTTTTCCTGGACTTTTACTATTTTTTTAGTGCATTGATTTTAGTCAATTTTTCCATTATAAATCCATCTAGTTTAGCTTAGGATTTTATGGTGCATTAGGACTTAGATTAATTAGGCTTAATCTTAGAATATTATAAGACCTTAGTTTGGTTTAGCTACTAGTTTTAGAATGATGATATTAAGTAAGATCCTTTAGTTTTAGGACTTAGGCGTAGAAATCACTCAAGTTGTGTTTGCATGAGGCGTTTTGCTTTATTTTTGTTTTATGTGCTTTAACATGCATTTGAATTAATACCTCCTCATTTTATTTTTATGTTTTGGTTGCCTTAATATTTGTGTTCCACTTGTAGAGGCTTCCCCCTCTTTAGAACCAACTTAACTTTCTTAGGAAGTAAGTTGAGTTCTAGTTCCTTTCTTATTTTTCTTTTCTTCCTTAGGAATAGAAAAACCTCACAAACCATTAGGATTTTCCTTTTGAATATAACAACTAAATTAGGTTTGAGTCTTAGTTCCCTTAGTTTTTGTCTTTTCTCCACTTGAGTCATTCTTTCTCATCTCATAAAGAAAAATAATAAAATACTTAATAAAGGTTGAATGTTATCATACGACATGAGACTTTGTTGCGGAGTACTTATGCACGTCTCGTTTTGGGGCGAGGTGTAGGTTATCTACCACGAAGGATAAGTCTTAGTATGAGAATGTTCATAAACAATAAACTCAAAATATTTCTCATAAAAGATAATCAACCAAGACATCACGTCTTCTCTTCTTATCTCATACTCTTTGTGGACAAATGCGACTTGCCTCGAACGTTCAAACAACGATACAGTAAACACCCTCGAGTCAGATCCGATAACACCTGAGCCAGAGCTATGGCAATGTCATCCTAAAAATCACAAGCAAATCTCCGCCTTAGTTAGGCGAACTACGTCGACTCTGATCCTCATTTTCTCGATGAGGTATGTAGGCAGCGGGATAGGGCCCGTTCGAGCACATTCTTTATTTTCCCTACATTTCCCTCTTTCTTTCCATTTTCCTTTTCCAATACCCTTTCTCATTTCACTTCCATTCCAGTTAGCAATTCTTTTATTCAACATCATCTTATTTCTCACCCTTTGAAATAGACTAACAAGCTTGGATTCCGTCAGGTACGGCGGATGGATTGGGGTGCTAATACCTTCCCAGTTCGTAACCGACTTCCGGACCCAGATCTTTGGTTCGCAAGGCCTCGTCCTTTTCCTTCTTCCTCAAGTTTGTGCAGCATTACCTTTCCCATTCCTTCGGGATAAAAATGTCTGGCTGGCGACTCTACCTTTTCCGCGCCACTTTTGCGATTGTACTTGGATGAAAATCCCGGGAGCGACAATAGGTTTGTGCATAAATTGAGAGTTTATTGACATCAAATGAGATATCAAGTCGTGTGAGATTTAAATATTGCAAAACACCTATGATTTTTCTTTAACAAATTTAAATCCTACAAGGTCCTTGAAAACATTTCATATGCATTTACATGCCATACCATTGCATAACGGGTTTCCGTAACAAGTTTCTTATCTCCTTGCTGTTTATTTCAGTTGAGATGGATCTCGAGCAGACTGTGAAAGATATCCAAACACAGAATGCTCAATTTTAAGAAGTGATTCTGAATTTGTCCAAGGGGAAATAAGAGTTGAAAGTCTTCCTTAATAAGGGCAATAAAAAGAAGAATCCTAAAGACAACAAGGATGATCAGTTGGAACAATTACAAGCCAAGATGGAAGAGATGGGAATCCAGATGAATGGTCAGGTGGCTCTTATCCAAAACTTAGCCCAGGGGAAAGAAGAGCTGAGAATGTTCGTCAATAAACTTCAAGAAGAGCTGAGAATGTTCGTCAATAAACTTCAAGAAGAGCTGAGAATATTTCAATTAAAGGAAGAAGGTCTTATAGGGTCTTACAAGTCAACCGAGTCAAGAGAAGTGCCAACTTAGAAAATCCATCAATAAACCTTCGGTAATAACCAGCCAATACCAAGAAACTTCTAATATCAGTAGCCTACTTTGGAGTTTCCCATTGCAACACAACATCTATCTTAGAAGGATCCACAACAATACCACTACCTGAAATCACATGGCCAAGAAAACCGACTTCCTTCAACCAAAACTCACACTTAGAAAACTTCACATACAACTTCTTATCCTTCAAAACTTCTAAAATTGTTCTCAAATGTTCTACATGCTCTTTTTCTGACTTAGAATAAACCAAAATATCATCTATAAACACATAAACAAACCGATCCAGATAAGCATGAAAAATCCGGTTCATGTACTCCATGAATACTCCCAACGCATTAGTCACACACTACAAGAAAAAGTGCTTTAACAGCGGTTTTGAGAGCGTGTTACGGCAGTTATAACTGCCGTAAAACAGAGATTACGGCTGTTTTACAACAGTCGTAGAACTTGGTGTCACAAAGTACTATTTTTCTTGTAGTGACACCGAAAGGCATCATCGAGTACTCGTAATGTTCATATTGTGTTATGAACATCGTCTTCAGAATATCCTCATCTTTCCCCTTAATCTGACGATAGCCCAATCTCAAATCAATCTTGCTAAACACACAAGCACCTACCAATTGGTCCATCAAATCATCTATTATCGGTAACAAATACTTATTCTTAATCGTCACCTTGTTCAACTGTCTATAATCCACACAAAGCCTCATACTTCCATCCTTTTCTTCTTAACCAACAAAACTGGAGCTCCCCACGACGATACATTAGGTCTTACAAACTTCTTCTTAAGCAACTCTTCCAACTGCTTCTTTAATTCAGCTAACTCAGATGTGGACATCCTGTACGGTGCCATAGAAACAGGTCTAGTACCAGGTACAAGATCAATCACAAACTCAACTTCTCTCTCAGGTGGTACATCAGTAATTTCATCAGGAAAAACCTCAAGAAACTCATTCACTACATGAAAATCTTCAATCTTAGCTTTATTCTCTACTTGAAAAGACTCCATCAATGTAAACATCTGGTCTTCTTCTTTCATCAGCTTCTACAACTCTTTAAACGAAAACAACCCAACTCATTCCTCTTCCGGAGTAGAAAACCTCACCGACTTACGAAAATAATTAATATGAATATAGTTATAATCTAACCAGTTCATACCTAGGATTACATCCATCCCAGTCAACGGTAAACACACCAAATCAACATAAAAATCTCTATCAAAGATAGATAACGGACAACTCAAACACACTAGAGAAGTAGTCACTGATCCCTTAGCCGGAATCTCTATGACCATTTCTCCTTTCATCTCAGACAACTTAAGACCCAACCTCTTAACACAAAAATCAACAATAAAACAACGGGTAGCACCTGTGTCAATAATAATAATTAAAGGAATACTATTAATGAAATACGTACCTCTGATGAGCGTGTCTTCATTAGCTATCTGAGTCCCAGCTAAAGCGAACACTTTTCCTCCAAACTTGGATTTCTTCGGCTTTTGGAACTGGATACTAATATGCCCCTCTTCACCATAGTTAAAACAAATCATCTCTTTATGAGTGCAATTAGATATCGCATGCTTAGCATTTCCACAACGGAAACAACGCTTCACCTCAGCAGTACACACATTACTCTTGTGTCCAGCTTGTCCACACTTGAAACAAACAATACCAGCAAGAGCATCTACCCCACTAGTTCTCTGACCCGAAGTAACTTTTTGCTTCCCTTTACCAGCTGGAGTATCATAAGGCTTGCCACAGTTTTGTTGATTCTTTCCCCTTCGATCAATAACAATCTTGTAGTGCGCATTATTATCTTCCTCGAAGATTCTACAACTATAAACCAGATTAGCAAAAACACGAATCTTCTGATACCCTAAAACTTTTTTAATCTCTGCCGCATCATGGTGCATATAGAACTTCGACAACTCCATAAACTTTGCAGTATAATCCATCACTGACATATTCCCCTACTTCAGCGCAAGAAATTCAATCTCTTTCTTAGCACACACATCTTCAGGGTAATACTTCCGGATAAACTCTCTAAGGAAAACAGCCTAAGTGATCTCTTCACCTGCAGCTTCCAACCTTTCTCTGGTTTCCAACCACCAGTCATCAGCCTCAATTGCCAACATGTGCATCCCATAGCGAACCTTCTGTGCTGGAGTGCAATCCATCACACAGAAAATTCTCTCAATCTCCTTCAACTTGACCAACTCAACATTAGGGTCATACTCGCCCTTGAATATAAGTGGATTCTCCCTCTGAAAAGTCGCAAAAGTTCGAGACTCATCATTCCCACCAACATTTGATAAATTATGCATAGCTTGAGTCATTTCTTGCATTGTAGCAGCCATCGCAACATCATTTCTTCCATCCATCTCAACTTAACACTACAACACAACAAAAGTTAGAACTATATAATAATACTCGATTGTTAGACAACTACGACTCGACAACTTGGTCAGACAGACCGACCTGCTCTGATACCACTAATGTAACACCCCATTTCTACCCGACTTTATAATTTAAATTAGAGTTATAAAAAATTTCATCAACAAACATGGGATATCACATTTTCAACTTAAAATCAAATAACCAAAAACTTCATTAATGAAATACTTGAAAACAACGCAGCGGATTCAACAAAGTTACAACTTTAAAACAACTTCGATAAAATCAACATTAAATACTTCAACGTGGTTTTTTAAACATAAAACAACTTAAGACAAGTTCATAAACTAAACAAAATCCACAAAAGCAAAACATGCGTTCATCCCCCCGAAGTGCTACGTATCAGAGCGACAAACACCGACTTTAGACGACTAGGTACTCAAATCTTGATTACCTGCACGTTACCAACAGAGGGAAACATTTAAACATAAGGGGTGAAATATCGAATAACATAAACAGGATTATGATAATCAATATGTAAGCAAGATAATCATATAATCACACCACTTCACACAACAAGCAACGTCAACTTACAACTTGCAACCAACAACCAATAACGACATAAATAAAATGCAACTCGAATGCGACTCAACTTATATATGCATGTGTTACCATATGGAGTAAACTCCCAACTTAAAACATTGCTAGTTTATCGAGGCATCAACAACTTATTTTCCAATCCAGGCCAACTTGAATCGAGCATACGATCCAACTTAAAAATATGCAAATGTATGCAACTATGAATGAAATACAACAGCAACGACATAATCAACAACTTAACAACATAACAACTTGAACAAATCAACAACATCAATCAACATTGGTCATAAGACCTGCAACTTAATAATCTTTCCCAAGATCGGGACAACACGACTTATAACAACTTTAGCACAACTTCAACGCGAAAACGACAATTTGCGGCTTAATCGACTAGAATACTAATTTAATTATTTTAAACCCTAAAATCTACTATAATCATCTTATTTTATCTCTACTTAAAGTCTCAGATCAAACCAACTCGAAACGAATGTGAAAATAGGACGAATCGCCAAAAACTGCATTTTTCTGCACTCACTCTGCCCATACGCGTAATGCCTATCTCCATATACGTAATGCCCAAAATTGTTACGCGTAATGCCTTGCGTAAGGGGACTTGTTATGCATAACACCATATCTGTTACGAATTCCACCAGAATGCATATAATTCCAACTTTGCTACGAATTCTCACAACTTCATCATTCTATTCAATCCTAATTGGGCCTGGTGGTATGAAAGGCTTAGTTGGTCTTCTGAAAGATAAATTGTTTGGCCTTACTTGTGATCCTGATGCATAAGTAACTTACTTGGATTTTCCTTCAGATTTCTGCCTTGAAGCCTACTGAGATTGCACTTGTGAACCCTGTTGATCTTGCACTTGTGAAGCCTGCTGAGATCACACATGAAGTATGCTGAGATTGAACTGGTGTTGCCTGTTGAGATTGAACTGGTGTTGCCTGCTGAGATTGAACATGTGATGGATGTTGAAGAGATGCTTCTGGTGGCTGTTAAGTTTGTTGCCTTTGTGATACCTGCTGACTGTTGTGGTCCTTGCAAGTTAGTTTATTATGACCTAGTTTTTTTCACCTGCTATCAAGTTTACCTTACTCTAAATTTCTTCTTTTCTTTGGCCTTCAAGACATCACCACCAGTCTCCTTCAAAGGCTTAACTTTATTCCCCTCATTCTTATTCATAGGCTTGCTATTATTCCCCCCATTCCCAATCACAGACTCATTATTATTCCCTTCATTCTCATTCAAAGCATCATCTTCCATCCTTGGAGTTGTCTCATTCAAAGGCTCACTATTATTCACCTCAGCATTAACTTCCTTAAGCATTGCAGCAATAACTTTTTCAGTCTCATCCTCTTTTAACACTTCTGCTTCTACTTCATCAATTGGACCATCATAGTAATCAGGTTGTGACAGTATGTAGGTGATGTATATGTCAACCCTAAGGTGCACCCTATACAAATCAGCAATCTCTAGGGCTCCTTTGTCATCAACCAAAGTGTTCATCCCAAATTGTGGATCCTTATAGTAAATTTTCTCAATACAGTTGTAACCTAAATCCTTAAAACAACCTAACAGTTCAAAATAGCTCCATCTATTTTCAATTTTGCAATCCCCCCCCTTCGTATACACTCAGCTCGTCATCGACAAAATCACCACTGTGGTGGATTATAAGATTCAGATACTCAGTCATCTCTACTAACAAAAATCCCTAATTGATTTGACACTATGAAAACCAAATAACCCTAAATCAGAAACTTATCCTAAAAACCCTAAAACACAAAAACCCTAAAACACAAAAACCCTAAATCATCATTAAACTAAGTGAAATCGAATAACATTTCCATTTGTAAAATCGAATTACGTACCTGGTAAACTATGCTTCAGAACGGGTTCCTTTGCTTCAAGCTTCCATGGCTGCTCTGCGCTAGGGTTCCTTTCTTTTTACTGCCTTTCGTTTTATGACTTTTCCCTTACTAAAATCACTTCCTTAAGGTAAATACATCCCACATGGAAGATGAGTCGCCAAAGTTCAGCACCACGTGTGTAAAATAGTTGACTTTGACTAACGGTAGGTAACAGAAGGACAAACGTGGAACCATTTAAAAAACTAAAGGACCTTTTTGACACTTTTTAAACTTAAGGGACCAAATTGGACCCAGTGATGGAGTTAAGGGACCAATTTGGGTATTTTGTCTAAAAAATACTAGTATTTCACATTTATTATTTTTTATTAAAAATACTAAAGGGACACAAAATTATAATATATATTTTTTATAAAATTCTATTAAATGCTATAAAATTCAACATCATAAATTATAATACTTTTTTTTAAGTAACAATATGCATACATAACTACAGAATTCAACAAAATAAATATGCTTTAAAAATTATACTTCATCAAAACTAAATTATACTTCATCAAAACTAACAAGGGATAATTGTAAAAATTCAGCATCATGAGTGTTTTGGACTGGGCCTTGGGCTGCCCTTTCGTCGAGCACAACCCAGTCCATCGCTGTCATGAAAGGCCCAACAAGATGGTCCAAACCAATATAGTCGTTGGGGAATATCCCCCACGTGTTCCTCTATGGACACATGGCCAATTGTCCTATAAAGAGCCGATATTCCACTACTCTAAAGACCATAGGACAATTGGACCAGAGTGGAGACCACGTGCTAGGTCTTCACCGCTTTCAAGCAGACCCCGATAGTCTCCCATTGTGGACCTAAGAATCCAACCCACAAGTGAGGACTTGGCCCAGCGCTAGGGATCCTCTATAAATACCCTATTTCACTCGAGAGTCATTTATTTTAAGAATTCTCTCTCTTACCTTCTGTACTTGTAATTCTACATTATGATTCTCACTTTAACATCAAAGTGCTTTACAGGTACACTTTGTGTAAATCAGAATGCGCCTAAGAGGGGGGGGGGGGGTGAATTAGGTGTTATCAAAATTTTCTCGATTATTTTTCTTAGATGGATGGATTTTGCTTTTACGGTTAAAGAATAAAAATTACAAAGCAGAAAAGTAAAGAACACACAGAGGTTTATCCTGGTTCCCTTCACAATCCGAAGGTACATCCAGTCCCCTTTCCAAACCGAAAGAGATTTCCACTAGTTTTCTTTAGAACAATACAACCTATCACACCTTCAATGGTGAGGCGTAATTTCTAGCAAACTATGCAACCAAGTGTGCAAGAACAATCCTCTTGCCACACTTACCCTTATGTCCAAACAATCCTTGGAACACAAGTCACAAAATAGAAAGACACTTTCTATAGTATTGTTTTGAGTGAGAGTACAATGAAATGATATCAATAAAATTGATCTTCTCCTATAATCAAGAATTCACTATAAATATTCAACACAAGTGTTCAAGACAAAATATGAAATATATGAACTTATGAACACTTTTGAAAGATGAAAAGAATTTGAATAAAGTGAATTTGATTGTATGAAAATATTTGAAATTGTCTAGGAGGTGTTTATGAATTTGAAATTTTTAGAATTTATAATAGTTGAAACACCTATTCAAAAAGGTATGAAAATTTGAAAAGAATTTCTTTTGAAAAGGTATAAAAACTTATGAAATAAAATCATGAAGAGGTATAACTTTAACAAAATATTTGAATTTGAAAGGAAACAATTTTTCAACATTTCTTCAGTGTTAACCGGTTAACCAAATAGGTTAATCGGTTAACGCCTATGAACGTTACCATAGAACTGAAAAATTGCTGCCGTTAACCGATTAACCCATATGGTTAACCGGTTAACACTGTTAAAATACAGAAAAATATTTCTGTTAAAAGTGTTAAACCAGTTCCAATTTCTTTTTCAAAAACTATGCACATGCAATAAAATTATGAAGATTATGTTGAACACTTGTATATCATATTTAAGAAGTAATTATTGATATACCTAAGCCTTGAGACAAGTCTTGAAAGAGTAGCACATAAGCTTGAATCGATCGGAAACATTCCATTGATGATGCATAGCCATGGTCTTGATCGTTTGTTGTCATCTCGACTTTTTGCAATCTGGAATGAGCTTGGATAATGTTGACTTCATCAAAACAAAGAGCTTGAAGTATGCTTCTACATTCTCCCCCTTTTTGATGATGACAACCGAGCGAATTTGCGAACAAGCTTTGATCGATCAATCATGTTCTAGACTTGCTTCTCCCCCTATGTTCAGCAACTCCCCCTATCTAAAACAGAGGCAAAATTCTGCACAGAGAGATGTTAGAAACCAAAGCTCTTCTCCCCCTTTGTCATTAGCAAAAAGGAAGAGAGGATCAAGCATAAATATGAAAAATTCAGCATAAAATTCAGCATGATGCAACTTAGTATGAAAGCATATATGAACACATACACATAACACAAACATAATTTGATTAAAACAGATATGAGCACGAAAACATAACCGAAACGAAATCAAAATTGCCTAACAAACATAGGACTTATAACAGAATTTTTAAACTAAAACAATAAAAACAACAAGACAAGCATGTTAATTCCTCTTCCGACATATCATCACTTTCATCTTCACCATCTTCACCATCTTCACTACCGGCTTCACTTTCATCTTCCTCTTCGGGTTGGTTGTGAGAACCGATAATCAATTTCCGAAGACTTTTGAGAGTGCGTTAGGTTTCAGGGTGGTTTTGTTGAGCTTCTCGGTGATGTGTCATGATGGTGGTGTAAAGGAAGTCATTGGTTATGCCACCTTCGGGAATAGGAAAGGATGGAGCGGAGGAACCATCGGCATATTCATAAGAACCATAGTTGCGTAACATAATTATGGTATTCTTCACAATTGTAATCTCATTGATTTCATTTGCCGTAGCCTTCATAGCGATAAAAGTTTCCCTGCCAATAACCAAGTCGGTTTGCTCAATGATCCGAGAAATGAGCCTAGCATACGGAAGTCTTGTCTTCAAAGAGAGTTGTTGCTTCAAGTGATACATCATAGTAAGCATCCAATTAATCTTTACCCTTTTCTTGATAGCAAATAGAACTTGCATCTCCAAGTCGTTGATTTGAGAGTGGTTTGAATCCTTGGGCAGCAGCACATAGCAAATGATATAGTGTAACAACCGATCATCAACGGTCAAATTCTTCGCATAGCATAGAGTTCTTGAAGTGAGCTGTCCCGATGTCACAACATCCTTTGGAAAACGGAAGATTGAGTAATAATACTCCATTTTGTTATAGCCAGACCAAATGTCATCAATGTGATTCACACCTTTGCGGAGAAACACACCGGAAAATGGAATGTTCAAGGATGCAGCCAAAACACCTAAATCTTCCTTAATTTCACAATTCCGAACAAGAGTATGCAACTTATGTTTACCATGCCTATCCATGTTGAGATAAAAGTTATACATAAAGGATTGGACCAAATCCGGGTAAATTCTCCCGTTGTCAGCAACAAAATCAAGCATCCCTTGAAATTCTAGCAATGTAGGAAATCTAAATGTTGGAGGTTTGAAGGATTTCATAAGAACATATTTACCCTTAAGCAGTGATCTGACTCTGACTTTGAAATCCAGCCTCCTCTTCTTGGTAGATTCCATTGTTTCCATAGCTGGAGCTTCTTCTGACACAGACGCCGGTTCCTTTCCTTTCCTTTGGGGTGCCATGAACAATGATGGAGTTAGGGTTTATGGAGGAGATGATATTTGGTGAGTTTAATGTATTTTTAAGAGTGATATAAAGATGAAGAGATAGTGGGTTTTAAATGGGGGTTTAAGTTGTTGAAGGTTGGAAGTTGGAAGAGGATGATAAATAGTGTTTTGGTAGTCAAAGAGTTTAAAAGTTTAAAACATGTGGAAGAGAATTAACCAAACATGCAAAATGTGTACTAGAATAATATAATAAAACATAGTAAAACAAATAAAACAAAAACAATTCAAACAGACAGAAGTTGAAACCTGCGCTGGAAATCCAAGTTTTGGATGTGTTAACCGGTTAACATAATAGGTTAACGGTTAAAAAATTTGAATTTTTTGAAAAATCCAGCAGCATGTTTTAGCCTAAAAATAACCACTTTTTCACAAAAAAAAATTTCATAAAGTGTTAGCACTCATCAAGACGCAACTTTCGATCAAATTTTTTTTTGAAATCGATTATTTTCGGGTATACGAAAGTGAGAAAAACGAAAAACGGCGAAATGAGAGTGCTAGCCTTTTATGACTAAAAAGTGAACAAACATACATAAAATGCAATAAAGACATACAATAAGCAATTTAAAATTGAAGGTTAGATGTCACCTTCATTGAGAATACCAAGTTCACGTCGAATCTTGTAAAATTGCTCTTTAGCCAATGGTTTTATGAATATGTCGGCGAGTTGATTGTGTGTATCCACGAAGGTAACATCGACATCTCCGTTTAAAACATGATCTCGAAGGAAGTGGTGTCGGATATCAATGTGCTTTGTTCTTGAATGCATGACCGGGTTCTTCGTGATATGGATGGAACTTGTGTTGTCACACCGGAGAGGGATATAACCGAGATCTATACCGAAATCGAGAAGTTGTTGTTTAAGCCACAAGATTTGAGCACAACAACTTCCTGCTGCAATGTACTCCGCTTCGGCCGTGCTAAGTGCAACGCATGCTTGCTTCTTGCATGCCCACGACACTAGAGCATTCCCGAGAATGTGACAAGTACCACTTGTACTCTTTCTATCGGTCTTACATCCTGTATAATCAGCGTCAAAATAACCAATTAAAGAACAAGTACTACCTTTAGGATACCATAGTCCGACGTGCATTATTCCTTTGAGATACTTCATGATCCTCTTCACGGCAGTGAGATGTGATTCCTTTGGATTAGCTTGAAAGCGGGCACACAAACAAACACTAAACATAATGTCAGGACGGTTCGCCGTCAAATATAAGAGTGAACCGATCATACCTCGATACTTTGTAATATCTATTGAAGTGCCGGAAAGATCTTGATCAACATACGTTCCGGATCCCGTTGGAGTAGACATCTCTTTGCAATTGTCCATATCAAATCTTTTCAATAACTCCTTGCAATACTTGGATTGGTTGATGAAGATGCCATCCTTTGTTTGCTTGATTTGTAATCCAAGGAAGTAGTTCATTTTTCCCATCATGGACATCTCGAATTCGCCTTGCATCATAAGAGAGAATTCTTCGCAAAGATCTTTGTTTGTTGAACCGAAGATGATGTCGTCGACATAGACTTGAACAAGTAAGGTGTTACCCTTAAGATTCTTGATGAACAAAGTCTTGTCAACCTTTCCTTTAGTAAAACCTTTCTCACATAGGAAGTTGCTAAGGCGATCATACCAAGCCCTTGGTGCTTGCTTTAAGCCATAAAGAGCCTTCTTCAACTTGTAGACATGAGACGGGTTCTTGAAGTCTTCAAAACCGGGAGGTTGTTTGACGTAGACTTCTTGCTACCGGAGCGAATGTTTCATTAAAGTCGATTCCTTCTTCTTGGTTGTAGCCTTGTGCGACCAATCTTGCTTTGTTACGAACTATGATTCCATTCTCGTCAAGTTTGTTCTTGAACACCCATCTTGTGCCTATGATATGATTATTGTCCGGTCTTGGTACAAGAGTCCAAACTTGGTTCCTTTCGAATTGGTTGAGTTCTTCTTGCATAGCTATTATCCATTGATCGTCGCCTAAGGCTTCATCGATTTTTGTTGGTTCAATTTGAGACACGAACGCCATGTTGAGGCAAGCATCCTTGAGATTGAGTCGAGTTGCAACGCCTTGGCTAATATCGCCAATCACTTTATCTATCGCGTGATCTCTATTAGTTCTCCATTCTTTTGGAAGATCTTGATGTTCTTCAATGGTTGGTGACTTCTCTTCTTGTGATATTGCTTGTTCTTTTGATATCTCCTTTTGTTGTTGTGAGAGATCTACTACATCATCATCATCATCCACAATAATATTATCCTCTTTCGAGGGGTTAGTCTCATCAAACGAAACATGTATGGATTCTTCAATGGTAAGAGTACGTTTATTGAAAATTCTAAAAGCTTTACTTGATAGAGAATATCCAAGAAAAATACCTTCATCAGATTTCTCATCAAACTTACCAAGGTCGTCCTTACCGTTGTTGAGAACGAAGCATTTGCATCCGAATATGTGGAAGAAAGATATGTTGGGTTTCCTTCCTTTGAACAACTCATATGGGGTCTTCTTGATAATAGGTCGAATATTGACACGGTTACTTACAAAACAAGCCGTGTTAACCGCATCCGCCCAAAAATATTTAGAAAGATTCGAGTCGCTAAGCATTGTCCTTGCAAGTTCCACTAGTGCCCTATTCTTCCTTTCTACAACACCGTTTTGTTGAGGAGTCCTAGGTGCGGAAAAGTTGTGAGAGATTCCATGCTCTTCACAAAAATCTTCAAATGATGAATTTTGAAACTCCCCACCATGGTCGCTTCTTATGGAAACAATTGAGAGTGACTTCTCATTTTGAATTTGCTTGGCATACTTCTTGAATGCTTTAAAGGCATCACTTTTCTGCATTAAAAACAAATTCCAAGTATATCTAGAGAAATCATCAACAATAACTAGTGCAAAAACGTTACCTCCGAAGCTTTTTGTTCTTGATGGACCGAAAAGATCCATATGTAACAATTGGAGGGGTCTTGTAGTAGATATCACTTTCTTGGTCTTGAAGGATGTTTTGGTTTGCTTCCCTTTTTGACATGCGTCACAAAGCTTATCCTTGATAAACTTCATCTTTGGAAGACCAACAACTAGATCATGCTTTAATAATTTATTCAAGTGCTCCATGTGAATGTGAGCAATCCTCTTATGCCAAAGCCATGCATCGTTATTGTTTGCCATTAAGCACTTCACCTTCAAGAGAGAGTCATCAAAAGAAATCATAAAAATGTTATTAAATCGTTTACCTTTTAGCAAGAGTTCATGAGTGACTTCGTGTTCTATCAAACATTCCTCCTTTGTGAAGTTGATTCGGAACCCTTTGTCACACAATTGACTTATGCTAAGAAGGTTGTGTTTAAGGCCTTCCACATAAAGGACGTCTTCGATGATTGTATGAGGAGATGCACCAATGGTTCCAACTCCAAGAATTCTTCCTTTGTTATCATCATCGTAAGTAACGTATCCTTTGGCCTTAAGTGTTAGACTTGAAAATTTGTTGATGTCGCCCGTCATATGCTTTGAACAACCGCTATCGAGAAACCATTGCGTAGAAGTTGTTTTCAAGCATACCTACAAAACAAAGTCAAGTTTTGTTAGGTACCCAAATTGCTTTGGGTCCTTGATAGTTAGTACCCTTTTCAACCCACACATAATGCCCTTTAGCAACACCAATGTTGCGCACATAGCAAGCATTAGGTGTATGGCCTTTGATTCCACAATTAAAGCAAATAGGTTGAAATTGACTTTTGAATTTAGGAACATATTTTTGTTTCTTAATAATCCTTTTCTTTTTATGACTTTGATGCATAGTTTTAGCATTGTTAGTCTTTTCCTTAACAATTTGTTCACTAGCTCTTACGAAAACGGTTTCACTTGTGCTTGGTTTGGAAAACTTAGAATATCCTAGGCCACTTTTATCATTTGGATATCTTTGGTGCCTAAGAATTTCCTCCAAGACAATTTGACCTTTTTCATATCTTTCTAAAACTCTTTTTAGTTGAACAATTTGAAAGGACAATGACTCACAATTTTTACATGTAAGGCTTTGTTTTTCATCCTTTATCTTTTGTTTTTCATCTTCAATGTATTTTTCAAAAGATTTATTTTGTTCTTCTAAAGATAATATTTTCTTCTTTTGGGATGAAATATTTTTGTACAAAGTCTTACATTCCTTTAGAAGTTCACCTATGACTTCTTGTGCATCATTTTCATAAATTGAAAAGTTACTACTAACCTCGTCATTTTCTTCAACGGAGTGATGTGACGCCATTAACGTCATATTTGCACATTCGTTGCTTTCCGATTCCTATGAGGAACAAACTTCATTGCCATCCCACGCGACATAAGCCTTTTTATTGTTGAAGTCCTTCTTGCCTTTGAATCCTCCTTTCTTCGCAAGTCTTGGACAATCCGGTTTTATGTGACCTTGCTTTCCACATTCATAGCATGTAACTTCTTGATTCGATCTGGATGCATCCTTCTTCCTGAAATGTTTATTCTTTTTAGGAAAAGAAGAATTATTATTTTTGTTAAAAAACTTACCAAGCTTCTTAACAAGAAGCATGAAGTTCTCATCTTCGGAGATCTCGTCATCTTTGTCATCCTTCGTGTCAATCTTCAAAGCAATTCCTTTGGACTTTTTCTCTTGACTTTCATGCTTCTCGAGCCTTCCAAGTTCCAATTCGTGCTCTTGAAGTTTGCCGAATAGAGATGCGGATGTCATCGTTGAGAGACTCTTCTTCTCCGAAATCGCGGTCACCTTCGGTTGCCATTCCCTTGTCAAAGACCTTAGAACTTTCAAGTTGAGATCGTCGTTGGTGAAGGTCTTTCCGAGTGCAATCAAATGGTTGGTTAGATGAACAAATCTTTTTTGTAAAGCCACAATAGATTCTCCGGGCTGCATGCGGAACATTTCGTATTCTTGACTTAACGTGTTAAGCCTTGATCTTTTAACTTCTGTTGTTCCTTCATGTGTTTCTACCAAAGTATCCCAAATCTCCTTCGCCGATTTGCATTGTGATACACGAAAAAATTCGTCCATACTAAGAGCACTTTGAAGTATGTTGATTGCTTTCTTCTCATTTAGGATCTTTCTTTTATCATCTTCATCATACATATTCTTCAACTTCGCTGTTCCAACACCGTTGATTACATTGACGGGATTATGCGGACCTTCTTCGATTGCTTCCCATATGCCTTCTCCTTGGGCTTCAAGATGTGCCCTCATTCTGATTTTCCAGAAATCGAAGTATTCGCCGGAGAAGAGCGGAGGCTTGTTGCTACTTCCACCATCTTTGAAAACGGGATTCGAGTTTGCGGAAGCCATAGGATCTTGTAGGAACAGGTTACCTAAACCTGCTCTGATGCCAATTGTAGAATCAGAATGCGCCTAAGAGGGGGGGTGAATTAGGTGTTATCAAAATTTTCTCGATTATTTTTCTTAGATGGATGGATTTTACTTTTACGGTTAAAGAATAAAAATTGCAAAGCAGAAAAGTAAAGAACACACAGAGGTTTATCCTAGTTCCCTTCACAATCCGAAGGTACATCCAGTCCCCTTTCCAAACCGAAAGAGATTTCCACTAGTTTTCTTTAGAACAGTACAACCTATCACACCTTCAATGGTGAGGCCTACTTTCTAGCAAACTATGCAACCAAGTGTGCAAGAACAATCTTCTTGCCACACTTACCCTTATGTCCAAACAATCCTTGGAACATAAGGATTGTTTTGAGTGAGAGTACAATGAAATGATATCAATAAAATTGATCTTCTCCTATAATCAAGAATTCACTATAAATATTCAACACAAGTGTTCAAGACAAAATATGAAATATATGAACTTATGAACACTTTTGAAAGATGAAAAGAATTTGAATAAAGTGAATTTGATTGTATGAAAATATTTGAAATTGTCTAGGAGGTGTTTATGAATTTGAAATTTTTAGAATTTATAATAGTTGAAACACCTATTCAAAAAGGTATGAAAATTTGAAAAGAATTTCTTTTGAAAAGGTATAAAAACTTATGAAATAAAATCATGAAGAGGTATAACTTTAACAAAATATTTGAATTTGAAAGGAAACAATTTTTCAACATTTCTTCAGTGTTAACCGGTTAACCAAATAGGTTAATCGGTTAACGCCTATGAACGTTACCACATAACTGAAAAATTGCTGCCGTTAACCGGTTAACCCATATGGTTAACCGGTTAACACTGTTAAAATACAGAAAAATATTTCTGTTAAAAGTGTTAAACCAGTTCCAATTTCTTTTTCAAAAACTATGCACATGCAATAAAATTATGAAGATTATGTTGAACACTTGTATATCATATTTAAGAAGTAATTATTGATATACCTAAGCCTTGAGACAAGTCTTGAAAGAGTAGCACATAAGCTTGAATCGATCGGAAACATTCCATTGATGATGCATAGCCATGGTCTTGATCGTTTGTTGTCATCTCGACTTTTTCCAATCTGGAATGAGCTTGAATAATGTTGACTTCATCAAAACAAAGAGCTTGAAGTATGCTTCTACACTTTGTTCTCTCCCTCAACCGCCAGAGACTTGTGTTGGTCACTAAAGATCCTGTCTGGTCAGGTGAGATCAATGAGTATGTTTGAAAAACTAAAAAATATTTCATAATAAATATACTTGAAAGTATATATACTTAAATATAAACTCATGAGGCATAATTGTAAAATTTTGCATCAATCCATCATAATATATCATTTTAAAAAATAGCTAAAATCATATAAAAGTAAAAGTCGAGATATCTCTATTTCTCAATTAATAACATACATAAGGAATGAGAGTGGTTTATAATCAGTAACTCAAATAATCGTGTTTTTAATAATTTTAATATGAATTGTGTTTTTAATAATTTATACATAAATGTGAAAGTGGTTTATAATAGTAATAAATATGAAATTATTTCGTCAGTTGACTTGCTACGACTTTGGTCTGGTTGGTGACCACGTGGTGTCAAAATCAACAGTAACTAGAGTCGTTCTGTTCTGTGCATGCAGTTACGGAGAAATTTCAGAAAAAATAAAATATGTTTGTCTTGTTGCGGATGCACTTTGTAATAATATTCTAAGAAATTAATGAGCCAAGTACATATCCAATTCAAGAGATGTGATGTGCATGTGAAGATTGTAACGCGTTAAACGATGATAGCTGACTAAAAATAGAAATCAATTTGTGATTAAGTCCTCCTAGTCTTGTATGTATTTTCTATATTGCTTTACTGCTTTTTGTTGAGAAGTCTCACATGATAATATGAATCATCATAGTATATGGTTTACAAAAACAGTTGAAGATTTATATTAGGAATTCTTCTCTAATATTCTGAAGTTGCACCGACCACACATCTTAGCTAATCAGATGCTTTCATTAATGCATACAATTCGTAAATATAAACTTCAACATTTATATATGTTTTAAATTATTAGAATTTGTCGTATAAAAAAACATCTGCTGTAGGCTGTAGGTTGTAGGTTGTAGGTTGTAGGTTGTAGGTTCTCTGACTTTGAAAATTTTCACCAGAGATTAAAAATAGTGTTTCGTTGATAAATTAGGTGATAAATATAAAATGAAATAAAAGAAGTTTTTATTTGATTTTATATTAAGATAAAATAAATTATAAAAATAAAATAGGATATTAGTTATAAATAATTAGAATAAAGTTTAAAATTTTAAATTATAAACTAAAACGCTACTTGAAATAGAAAAAAAAATTATAAATCAATAAAATAAATTATCAAATAGATTATTATTATTATTATTATTATTATTATTATTATTATTATTATTATTATTATTATTATTATTATTATTATTATTATTATTATTATTATATGAGTTTATATACAAAAATATGCCAGCCAAATAGAGGCAAAGTGATTTGATCATATAGTAATTTTTTTTTTCTGATAACATTTTGTTTAACTTTTATATCTAATAATAAATAAATATATATTTTTTTACATTACTTATGTTTATAATGATAAAAATAATAGTTAATTTTATAATTTCTTCAAAATATTTTTTCATCCAAAAATATGATTTAGATGTTTTATATAATTTTTTTTTTCTTCTAATTTTCTTTCTACCTACCATTATTCCGCTAACACATTTCACTATATATTATATATTAATTTTTGTTTACCTTTTATCTTTATTAATAAATATATTTAAAAAAAAAATTATTTTTTAATAATTAAAAAAATAGTTTAATTTTATGAATTTTTTGTTTCTATTTCAATTTCACAACCATATCTCTTTTATACTTCATTTATTTTTCAAATGAGAGTGTGAAGAATGTTCCGTGTAAGTACTAAGTAATTTATTTCACATATTTATTAATTTTATGTAATTTTGACTTTGAATAGTCAAATTAAAAATATGGATTATGTTTATGGGTCAAGCTGTTGATAAAATATATTAATATTTTTTATAGCTAAGTTCGTTAAGATGACTACTTTCGAAATGATATTCTCTTAGATGTTTTAGAAATAGTTTAAGTACTCTTGATACGACATTATTTTAATTATTTTGAGCAAGAAATGATAATAGTTAGAATTCAATTTGTTAAAAATATGAATCAAAATACAATTATATTTTCTCATATCATACTTCAGATATATGTGAAGTTTGAATAGTAATTCTATAATTTCATCATAAATAACATTTATTTATTTTAAGGTAATTATATATCAAATTTTAATATTCAATTATATATCAAAGTTTTGTATCATTTAATCTAAATTTTAAATTTTAATTAAACTTTATATGAAAAATATTCAAACTATTTTATTAAAAAACTATTAATAATAAAATCATATATTATTGATAAGTGCATTGTACGGGTTGACATTAATTGATAAAATGTTTGAAAAAAACTTCTTGAAATAATTGGTGCCATCTCTCACTTGATGCAAAGAAACTAAATTAAATATTTGTTATGAAAGGCAAAATAATATTAGTAATAATAAGAAAAAATTTAAAATTTAAAATTTTTGTCTTCATCAATTATTGTCTATTATATCAATATTCAACAAATTTAAAATTTATAAGAGTTACATGAAGGTGCAATTGCTACATAATCATTAATTCCAACTTATATGTAAAAAAAACACATAATTAAATCTCTCCTATATCATGGCTGTGATCCAAGAACCAATCCACTTGTTCCCAAGTCAACATAAGCTCTTGTGAGGGTTGGCCATGATCTACAGGACAGCATTCTGGTGAGCTTGTAGGACTTATCTCCATCAACACCTGAACATCATGATCGCATGTTGAATTCATCTTGTGTTCTTGAACATTTTGAACACATGGCGTAACCCTCCTTGGTAGTGGTCGTCTATCAAATGCCCTTAAACACTTTGATTTTTTGTACACTCGACTTAAACTAAATTCTTGTCTTAACTGCAATCAAGTAAATAATCAATATCAGAAACCGATATTGCTAGATTGAATGATAGTACGAGGGTTAGAACCCTAATGTTTAAGTTTGTGCACGTCATTACAAATGTTCGAACCATGAGATTCACGCTTATAGATATAGGCACGTACCTTAGGACCTGATTCATATTGAATGGCCTTGTACTCATTCATTTTCCAATCAGTCTTGTTTCCATTTGGAGCTCTTCCACAATAGAAAACCATAGTCCTTTTCATACCAATAACGCGATTATCGGAAGAATAAACATGATTAGGAGAACCAGTGGCTTTCCAGTAACCAGTTGTTGTAAGTCGTTTCGGCCTTCCACCTCTCACTTCACTCTCTTGCCTTGGAATGAAAAAGAACCATTGCTCTTGATCTCTCACACTAGCCTCTCCAGAAATTTCTGAAAATCAAATCAACAGATAAATAATAAATGTCATTAACTAACTTGTTCATTTCATATGGTAAAATATATATTAACATAATCAAATTGTTTACGTGGGAGTTGTGATGGATTATAGTCGTATATATTAACGACTGGTATAACAGTTCGAATGATGTATTGTTGATCTCCTTCAAGCATATTATGAAGATAGAAAGAAATCAACTCTTCTTCTGTAGGGTAGAAACGATAACCTGGTGGCATATTCTCCATCTTATGTTTTATACGTTATTTGTGAAATGTGTAATTCTCATGCATATACTTTGAATATATATACACAAAGACAAGTCAAGAGAGTCAAGAGTCAAGAGTAGTATCATATTAAGAATTAGAATAATTGAATATAAATTAGGCAAATGCAAAAGAAAAACTATACGAGTGGAATGAGAAAAAGTTGCATGAACCGTCATGGTTTGCTTAGAAATTTCCACACCACGCGGTTTGTGAGGACTGTATTCTATGTCCGTACCATGTCTCTCCCGACATCTTTCCCCACCGCGTTAAGCTTGTTACTTTCGTGTCTTATATTAGTCCTTATTTCTCATTATAATCTATGCTCTCAAAATAACTAAATTGTCCACCTCTAAATATTCCAACTTGTTGGTAATATATATATATATATATATATATATATATATATATATATATATATATATATATATATATATATATATATATATATATATATATATATATATATATATATATAAAATTGTTTTATGTATTTTTGATTGACTTAATTATTCTTATGTCTTTCCTTAATCGTCTTAATATATCTTGGCCTTTTGTATCTCTCTTTTTGTATAACATTAATTATAGTTTTGATTCCTTTATTTTATTGGTTCGTGAAATTGATTTTTCTATTTTAAATTTAAATGTTTTGGTCCATTTTCTCATATTTATGCATTTAAATTTACGATGTAATAATTTTTAAGTGATATGTTTTTTTTTGTTTGAAATATGATAAATCATCGTATATAAACCTATAATGGAACTTTAAAGATAAAAATATAAGTTAGAAAACGAAAATCTCATCGATTTTCGATGAAAAGTACGAGAGAGAGGGACCAAAAACAGTATGAATTTAAAATAGATGGAGTAATTTCGTGAATTAGATAAAAATTATAGGACCAAACGCTACTACAAATAAGATATTTTAACACTAAACTTGCACCTCGAACAATAAAAAACCGGTGGGATATTTCCTGAAAGCGTCATGTTCTATATATATATATAACATGTTCTCTTAGTTTTTAAGAGGGAATTAATATATCTAACTATAAAGGAGCTCGCTTTGAACCCATGTTAATTCATTTTATGTTTTTTTTTCCAGTAGTTTAATTAATATTTCTCAATTGGCGTCTTTCTATCTTCCCTTTTTTTCTTTGTTAATTTTTTCCCTTCATTTTTTGTTAGTATTAACCTCAATTACATGGTTCAACGGAGAAGTAATATATTTTGCATTCATATTTTCAAATCACTTTTCTGAAAATCTTTTTCTTTTAATTTTTAATTATATATATTAAAATCCCTCTGGTTTTAAAAAAAAAAACTGACATTATATATATTTTAAATGAATTCTCAAAATATGGTGCTATGGTGCTTTTTATTTTTTATATTTTTAATTTAAACATACACGTCGTTTTTTTCTTCGGAAAATCGACATGATTTTTCTTTTGTATGGAATACTTCACGGAACTCGACTATAACTTTTCATTTACTTATCAACGCTCTAATTTCATATCATCATTCTCTTCGCAAAAACCCTAGGCAAAGTATGTTTTTTGTGTGTGTATGATTTTATGTTTTATCCAAATTGTATATCCATGTATTGTTATCCTTGCTTCAATTGTAAATGTTACCCATTATCCCTAAAGGACAGAGTGAATGTCAGAAGTTTAGGAGGCTCAGAAGTTAGCAGTTTGGTGCTCTCTCAGAACTTGGTGTTCTGGTGATTCCTCAGAGCTTAATGTTCTAGTGTTGGTCAGCACTATGTGTTCTGGTGCTGGAAGTCACATCAGCTAGTAACGCCAAAGATGTAAGTCATTTTAGCTGGTTGTGCAGTTAGTCACGACAGGTAGCTGTGCAGTGGAAGTTGCAACAGTTATTGTTCTGGACTGGGCCGCGAGGTTATATATGGGCACGACCCAATACATGTCGGGCAGAGGCCCCATGTGTTCGAGCAGGTGAACCTCTTTGATAAATCACCTGCTCATACGACGGGCATACGCCTGAAGACGGGCAGAGAGCATGTCTGCCAGCTCATCTGCCACGCCACCCAACTGCCCTTCATTATCTCCTGAAAGATAGGGGCAGTTGGACCAAGGGGAAGACCTTTTGCCTAGGTCTTCACGCTTCTTACGCGTCCCTTGGCAGCTCCTCCTTGGGCCTAGCCAGATTAAGCCCAATGAGGAGCCTTGGCCCAGCGCTGGGGGCACATTATAAATACCCTTTCTTGGTAAAAGGTCAGGTATTCTCACTCATTCTAAACAAACCTTATATTCTGTACCTCTTCTGACTTAAGCATTGGAGTGCTTTGCAGGTACACCCCCTTTCTCATTTCATTCTCTGGCCCATTCATCAAGTCCTTGGAAGGCCCTTCTGATCAGGTAAGATCAGTGGCACCGTCTGTGGGAACTAGCTATCCCTATCTTCACCAACAGAAGATCAAAGCTCATTCACTTCTGTCCTTCCAACATGGCCGGAGAACAACCTAGCGAGCGCAGCCGTCCCCTCGTCGACTACACCATGGACGACGGCCCGCAGTTCCATGAAGCAGACGCCCGAGACGGCCGTCCAGCCACTCCGTCTCAGGAGCCCCAAAATAACGGGGATCCCCCTCACGTTCAAAACCAAGGGACCGAGGCATTTCACCCAATCCCCGTTCCTGTCGAAGGAGACGCCACCATGATTGCTATGGTGAACGCCCTCAACCAGGTCGGCTCTATGCTCTACCAGCAGCACGAGAGAATCATGGCCCTAGAAGCTGAACGACAGGAAGTCCGACCTCAACAGGAGAGGAGGACACAACAACGTCCAGAAGCAACGAAGAAACGAGGACGTCGCTCCCCAGAACCTCATGTCAGCAGGGCACACGCCCGCCACGACAATGGTCGATCGGGAACCTCACCGAGGTGCGAGCGTAGTCCCGACCGCAACGAACTCTCTCCACTAAGGAGCGACGAAGAAGACCTGCATTGTCCCCTGTCACGGGCAATAATGGAAGCTCCGCTCCCTAAAGGCATGGAGAAACCTCCTAATCTAGCTGTGTACGACAGGACTACCGACCCCGACGACCACGTCGACAACGTTAACGCGATGCTCGACTACCGCAATGACATCACAGGGCACCTCAAATGCAGGTTGTTTTCAACAACCCTCAGAAAAGGGGTCATGGCCTGGTACAAGAGCTTGGCCCCCGAATCCATCACGTCTTGGAGAGTCATGAGATCCATGTTCACGAGGCATTTCACAGCCTCCCGGCGTCATCCCAAGACAGAGGCGACCCTCGAGGCCATAGTACAAAAAAAGAATGAAACATTACGCTCGTACATCGAGCGGTTCAATCAGGAAGCTGTCGAGGTAGATACTACTGAACACATGAATAAATATCTCCTCGAGAGGGGGCTCCTGCCCGGCAGCGAACTCAGCATAGCCGTCGGGATCGAACCTCCCCGCACCTTGAATGAACTTCTGCACAAGGCCCAGGCCTATATCAGATACGAGGAGAAGCAGGTAGCCCACAACGCCCGCAGCGGCCGTAATAGCGGAGATGCTGATCACCCCAAGCGAGAAGATTCAAATATTCCCCGTCGCAATGGGGACAAGCGAAGGGAAGAAAGGCCCCGCGAGCCTCGAGAAGGAAGAGGCCCTGCGGGCCGATACATTGAGTATACCTTACTAACAGCTCCCCGAGAGCGCATCCTCGAGGAATGCATTAACTCCGAGTTCAAACAGGGCAGAGTAAGGTTCCCAAAACCATCTGCACCAAAACCTCACACCGACAAGTCCAAGTACTGCAGGTTCCACAGGAGCCACGGGCACGTGACCGAAGACTGCGTCCACCTTAAAGATGCAATAAAGATTTTAATCCAAGAAGGGCATCTTAAACAGTATACGAGGAGGAACGAGGCTCCCAAGCATGAGGAGTTGGAGAAGAAGAGACCTCGGGAAGATACACCCCCCCCCGACAACTCTCCTTATCAAGTGGCCCTCTGCGTGTCACGTCCAGAAGATTTCATCCTCCCTGAGCCATTGCCCGAATGCCAGATCACTGCACTCAGCCCCTGGGAAGATTTCCCGGCCGCCCTGGTCATATCGGGCAGAGGGATTAACGGCGAGGCCGCCGCCCTCTCAGTAAAACGCAAGTTCGACGAGCTCCTTCTGACCGCGCCCGAACAAAAGGCAACGCTGACAAAATATCGGGGTAAATCCAACCCAATATCCTTCTTTTTAGAAGAGCTTCCGGGCGGCTCCCCGAATTCAGGCATTCCACTATTGATCAGGGCAAGGATGGCCCAGTTCGACGTCAGGCGCATTCTGGTCGATCAAGGCAGCTCGGTAGATATCATGTACGTCCACCTCTTCAAGACTCTAAAATTAGACAAGACCAACCTAGCCCCCTACGTCGGATCCGACCTCCAGGGATTCAATGGAGCCACGACAAGACCGTGGGGATATGTTGAGCTCCTCGTCACCTTCGGGGAGCAGGAAACGGCCAGGGAAATCAAAATCCAGTTCCTGGTCGTAGACTGTCCATCCCTCTACAATTGCATCTTCGGCCGCCTGACATTAGCCGAACTCACCGCAGTCCCATCTACCGTCCATCTAAAGATGAAATACTACACCAAACTAGGCCGCGTAGTCACCATCCACGGCGACATCGAGGCTGCCCGACGGTGCTACGACGCCGCAGTAAAAGGACAGGCCACGGTCAATACAAAGAACAACAAAAAACTCAAGACCGAAGATCCTCCCCTCTAGGGAATCAACGTCATCGACCTCGACTGCCGCATTGGCCACGACGAAGCTGAAGAATGGAAACCCGCCGAGGAACAGTCTCCCGAACATCCGTTCCGACCGATCCCCGACGGAGAGTTCGAGCTCATCCCTCTGGGTGACGATCCTGGAAGAACAGTAAAGATAGGCAAGGGATTGCCCAAGGAAACAATGGAGAAGCTCGTGACATGCCTCAGGGAGAACTCTGACCTCTTCGCATGGAACGCCGCAGAGATGCCCGGCCTGGATCCTGAGATCGCGTGTCACCAGCTAGCTTTAGATCGGGCAGTTAAGCCCATAGCACAGCGTAGGCGCAAGCAGTCCCCCGAGAAGGCGGAGGCTGCCGAGCGAGCTGTAAAAGACCTCTTAGAGGCAAATTTTATTTCTGAAGCCCAGTACACAACCTGACTCTCTAATGTAGTCCTCTTTAAGAAAAATAATGGAAAATGGCGCATGTGTGTTGATTATACTGATCTTAATAGGGCTTGCCCCAAAGATGTTTTCCCTCTCCCTAACATAGATAAGCTCGTTGACAATTCTGCAGGTTTTAGACTCCTGTCCTTCATGGACGCATACAGTGGATATAATCAAATCCCTATGTCGGACACGGACAAGAGACACACGGCGTTCATGACCCCGACCGGAAATTACTATTACAACGTAATGCCGTTCGAACTCAAGAACGTCGGGGCCACATACCAACGCATGATGAACAAAGTCTTCAAGGAAGAAATAGGGGATATGTTTGAGGTATACATGGACGACATGATCATCAAATCACACGAGGAAGTCGACCATGCTCGACACCTATGCAAAGTCTTCGAGCAGGCAAGACAGTGCAAAATGAGGTTTAACCCTGAAAAATGCACGTTCGGAGTACGGGCAGGAAAATTCCTGGGTTTCTACCTCACCGAAAGGGGTATCGAGGCCAACCCCGACAAATGTCGGGCGTTCTCGGAATTTCCAACCCCGAGGACCAAAAAATCAATCCAATCCCTCAACGGAATGCTCGCCTCACTCTCCCGTTTCATTGCCAAATCCGCCCAACATGCGCTGCCATTCTTCAGACTCCTTCGTAAGGAAGCCAGCTTCGAGTGGACCGACGAATGTGAACGAGCACTACTCCATTTAAAGAAGGTTCTCTCTGAACCCCCGGTACTATCACGACCATTAGAAAAAGAGACCTTATACCTGTATCTATCCGTGGCAACCGAGGCCGTTAGCGCCGTCCTAATAAGAGAAATCGACGAAGGACAAAAACCCATCTATTTTACGAGCAAAGCGCTCCAAGGCCCCGAACTTAGGTACCAACAAATTGAAAAAGTCGCCCTGGCTCTCATAAACGCGGCAAGGAGACTACGCCATTACTTCCTCGCGCACACGATCAAAGTAAGAACCGACCAGCCAATCAAACAGCTTCTCGGACGGCTAGATATGGCCGGCAGAATGCTCAAATGGTCGTTGGAACTCTCCGAATTCGACATACAATACGAAAATAGAAAGGCCTTGAAAGCCCAAGCACTGGCCGACTTCATCGCGGAAATGACCCACAGCTCGACCCCGACGGACGACGCTCATAAATGGACGATCTTCGTCGACGGCGCCTCCAGCACGACAGGCAGTGGAGCTGGGATCATCCTTGAGAATGAGAATGGGATCCTGATCGAGGTCTCACTAGCACTGGCCTTCCCGACATTGAACAACCAAGCCGAATATGAAGCTTTCATCGCCGGTCTAAGATTAGCCGAAGACCTAGGAGCAAAGGAAGTAAAAATATCGACGGACTCCCAGCTCGTGGCATCACAAGTACGAGGAGAGTACCAAACCAAGAACGACAACCTTGTCGAGTACCTGGCCTTGGTCAAAGAAAGACTCGAAAAATTCGAGAAGTGGGAAGTACAACACGTACCTCGCGAGCATAACACACGGGCCGACATCTTATCAAAACTAGCTAGCACGAGAAAGAAGGGCGGGAACAAATCCGTAATTCAAAAAATCCTTCCTCGACCTAGTATCGAAAAACCACCTCCTCCACTCGAGGTCAACGCGGTCGGGGATGCTCACTGTTGGATGACACCTATCTATAATTACCTAACGAAGGACGAGCTCCCGATTGACCCAAAAGAGGCGACCACCACCAAACGGAGGGCGTGCTCATACGTCCTCCTCGAAGGGAAACTCTACCGCAGGGGATTTTCCATCCCACTACTCAAGTGCGTCGAGGAAGAGAAAGTCCCCGACATACTGGGAGAAATACACCGAGGAATAAACGCACAACATCCCGGCGGGCGATCACTCGCACGAAAAGCCCTTCGAGCAGGCTACTACTGGCCGACCATGCAACATGACTCCAAGGAACACGTAAAAAAATGTGACAAATGCCAACGGCATGCCAACATGCACCTCGCACCCACGAACAAACTAAAAACACTCTCTTCTCCATGGCCCTTCGCATGGTGGGGCATGGACATCCTCGGACCTTTTGTGACCGGATCGTACCAGAATAAATATCTCATCGTAGGGGTAGATTATTTTACCAAATGGATTGAAGCAGAGGCGTTGGCTAAAATAACAGCACAGAACATTCTTCGATTCTTTAAACGCAATATCCTCGCTCGGTTCGGCGTGCCCCAAGTCCTCATCACGGATAACGGAACACAATTCACGGACGGGGGATTCCAAGACTTCGTCGCGAGCTTAGGTACTAAGTGTAACACGGTGGGAGAACTGACTTTTAGTTATGTTGCGGATAGCAAGAGTCGCCACCGACTTTTATTTTATCCAAAGGAAAGGCATAAAAGAACAGGAAAGACCTTTTAAAAGATTTTTGGGTCCGGGGGGTAGGTTATGTAAAGGGAAGGTGTTAGCACCCTTTACATCCATGGTTATCCATGGGCTCTTAGTTACTTAGCTCACTTTAAACTGTTTTTGAAACATGAAGTGTGTGAATAGAAATTTTCTTAAGTGTTTTATAATGATCCATGTACGGATGTATATAAAACCTTTGTTTTGAAAATTTGTTTGAAAATATGAAGTGTTTGAAATGTTTTGAAGAGTGAGCAAGTATCTAAGAGAAACCTACCCTAAGTTTAAGTCTTTTCTGTTCTTGAATACTTTAAATGGTAAGACTATCCCTATTATTAAGGAATAGGTAATCATTACCTTGGATGTGAGGGACAAGTGAAGGGACATCTGTTATTTAGGCAACTGTGGGGTGTATAAGCAATGTGAAAGGATTTATCATCTTTATTCGAAAGGGACAAGATCATTACGAAGGCAACATTCGAAGGGACTTGATCTTTTTATCTGTTTAGGGACTAGATGATGTGAAATGAGGGACTTTGCTTTATACACCCTACTTGACCTTTTGTTTTAGGCAACATGAGAGGTAACCCTAGAAAGTGAGATGGCGATCAAAGATCGACTTACGTGTGTGAGTGTACAATTTTAAATATTTATCTTTTTTAAATTAGTAATCTAAATCAATTTTAAATACAAATACGTTTTCACTCCCTATTTTACTAACCATAGCATTTAAAAATAAATATTACTATTAAAATATTACATAAAGGAGACAATTACATAATAATAATTATTAACAAATTAAATAAATAAGAAAAAATAAATAATAATAATAAATAATTGGGTTAGTAATAATAAAATAAATATCATATGAAAATAAATAGAATTAATAATAAAATAAATAAGAATATTAGCATAATAATTAAAAGTTCAATTTTTTATAAACAATTATTATTTAAGATTAAGGAGAAAATATAAACAATTCATATTATACCAATTATTATAAAGTTTTAAATTATATACAAATTATAAAAATTAGGTTAATTATAAACATATTATGAAAATAAATTATATTTACAAAATTAAATTAGCAAATTTTAATTATTTTTAAGCATATACTAAAAATTGTTTACATACAAAAATTAAATTATAAACAAATTATAAAATATATACATATTATGAAAATAAGGTTAATTATAATTAAATAATCATATTATTATATTTACAAAATTAAATTAGCAAGTTTTAATTAATTATCTAAAATTATCTATATACAAGAATTATATCAAATAAAAAAAATATGGACATAATTAACATTTACATGAAATAATTAGGGTTTAAAAGTACTATTAGGGTTTATAAAATTAAAAAGAATAGAATTAGGGTTTTATATAAAAATAATTAGGTTTTAACATAATTAATTGATTTATACAAAATAATTAAGTAATTTTAATAAAGTTTAAATCTAAGAAAACAAAAGATGAATTTGAAAACATACAAAATAATATAAACATTTTATTTTAATCATTTATCATTTAATTAAATCAATTATAATATATATTAATCAAAAATAAAAATGAAAAAAATATGAACAAAACATACCTGGGGCTGGGATTCGAACCCAGGCCCTAGGCTTTGCCTCCTCCAAGACCAGCATGCCATCCACTGGGCCAGCGCGCGTCTGGTGTTAACAAATAGTCCTCATATGTTTTTATGCGTGTCCTGGAAAAAATCAGAATAAAAGCAACAAAGCAAAAAGGCCTGGGGGGATTTGAACCCAGGACCTTCACACAACACGCAAGCATACTTACCATCCAGCCGGGAGGGCGCAACTGATATTTAACCCACAACAATGAATAATATATTATGTCTGTTAATTAAATGGAAAAATAAGAAAAAGTTGTTGAGTCCAGGATTCGAACCAAGGACCTACAAGCATAACATGTGCATCCTTCACCACTGGACCAACGCTGCAATTGTGAAACAATATCAATAATAAAACATAAAATATTATATCAAATATTCAAATTCTGGAATTCGCGCCAGGGGTCTTCTTCCTCCTCCAGACCTGCGTTTTGTCCTGCGAATCTTCCTGGGCAATTTCCTGCAAATTTTTCAAAATAGAAACCTACGAAATTGGAATACCATCAAAACAGTGAAATTTTTCAAAATTGATTGGTGTTTTATGATCCCCAGAGTTCACATGATAATTCTATGTCCTTAGAATTTATTTATTTTAGGTTTAGTGTAAAACCCTAATTGCTTGGCTGAAACCCTAGCCATGGCAACTCCTTAAACCTGTAGCGAAACTCCAATTAAACCATCCAGAAACAATCAACAACTCAATACAAACGTGAAACAATGATCAAATCTTATTTATAATACACAAATATAAGAAAACGAAAAAATCATCAAGACATGAAAATTTTGATTCGGATTCATCAATTCTTGAGGTTTGAGATGCGTATGCCTATTGCTACATGATCAGGGATGTTCAAGGAAGGGATTGATGTCCTTATTTCACCTGAAAAATCACTCAAAGTTAGAAACCGAATTTCAAATTTTGATGAACTTTTGAACTTATGAAACTTATCCTTGAGGCAGAAAATTTGTGGCCTATGCATTGGGATATCTTGTATACTTATAGTAGAATGAAACTAGGTCAAAAGATTTGATCATTGTATGGACTTTTTGATTTTTGGAGATTGAAAAAGATTAGAACTTAAATTTCATATATTCTTGAATAAGACCTTTCTATTTCAAGCCAATCTTCATCAATTGTGAATCAATTCAATCCAAATCATATTAATGACCTTCTAGAACAAAAATATATTTTAAATTTTCACATTTGATATTTTATTTAAATTTAAAATGATTTTTAATATAAAAAATCATAATAAATAAATTAAATAAAATAAAATTATGAAAATATCAAATAAATTTCGTGCATGATGTCATGGAACACTTTGGGTCACAAAAAGTTCAGCCCATTTAGAAAAATTTGGTTTTAAGACCCTATTTTCTTCATAAACCACCCAAAAATTTCCCAACTTTGCGAGGGCACACATCCTTCAATTTTAATGCTATGGGGGTGTTCTTTGACATTTTGGAAAGCTTGAATAGTCCTCTAACCAACCCCATTGGTTTCATGTCCATATCATTTACCATTCTCAAGTTATGCTCTTTTGAAGTTGTTGACTTTTTGTTGACTTTCAAAAGGACCTATAATGTCTTAGCTCATACCTTCCAAATGAAGAATTTTTGGGCTTGGCTTGTGAGACACAAAGTTGTAGAGAATTCAATTTCCTTCAAAATGAGCTTTTGATGGAAAAAATGTAATGAAGCATGTGAAAGTTATGGTTGGTCAAAGTTCAGTTGACTTTTCCTGAGGAAACCCTAATTTAGAAACCTCTGATTCTTGATGATCTGAAATATCCTTGATGAATCATGATCAACCCTTGATCAAATGATGAATTTTACTTCATATACTTGATGTTGGCAAAAAATCATGAAGTTTGACTTTGGTTTGACCACAGTTGACCTCTGTTTGACTTTTTAACTGATTTGACTGATTTTGACTTATCTGATCATCTGACTGAGCAAACCTTTGAGAAAAGTTCTGAAATTTGTCATGGGGATTATTAGACACATATAAGATGTTATGAAGCTCACTTGAAGTCTTGGAAATCCATTTAGCCTGATTGAAGTCAAAACCCTAGTTTTGGATGCACTGCTTAGGAGAATGCCTTGTCTGAGGGATTTGTCAAATCTTCTGACCCATGATGAGCTTTGTGAACCTTGTGAACATCATAAGATGTCTTGTGAACCTCATGAAAGGTCTTGTGAACCTTGTGAACCTCATAAAGTGTCTTGTAGACTTCATGAACCTCATGAAAGGTCTTGTGAACCTTGTGAACCTCATAAAGTGTCTTGTAAACTTTGTGAACCTTGTGAACCTCTTAGCCACAAAGTCTTGTATTGTGAGAGAAAATTTTGGGGTGCAATAGCTGCCCCTGTTCAATTTTCTGAAACCTGAGGGGTTAGATTGGTATATTTGCCAGTCGTGACCTGGAAGGTTGAAGGGGATTGAACACAAAAGCCCAAAAATTTGCACTCACCGGTGCGTAGAGTGATACTGATGACTTGTTGTATATGCTTTGAGTGGGCTTAAAGATGCCACTTGGAGAAAATTTCTTCAAATATATCTCTTGGAGGATAAAGCAGTCCAAAATATGAAGATATAATGATAGCTTTCAGGAGGATAAACAACGTCCTGAGGTAATGATTGCTTTCAGGAGGATAAACAACGTCCTGAGGTAATGATTGCTTTCAGGAGGATAAACAACGTCCTGAGGTATAAATATAAATTTCGGGAGGATAAACAATGGCCCAATAGTCATGATATGGCTTTTGAGAAGATAAATGACGTCTCAAGATAGCCTTCGGGAAGATAAACGACGTCCCATGATAATGAGGTAACCTTTGGGAAGATAAACAACGGCCCAAGGTCATGATAGCTTTCAGGAGGATAAACAACGTCCTGAGGTATGAGTATAACTTTTGGGAAGATAAACAACGGCCCAAAGTCATGATATGCTTTCAGGAGGATAAACAACGTCCCGAGGAAATGATAGCTTTCAGGAGGATAAACAACGTCCTGAGGTAATGATTTCTTTCAGGAGGATAAACGACGTCCTGAGGTATAAATATAACTTTCGGGAGGATAAACAACGGCCCAATAGTCACAAGTTGTTGATGAAGTTTGTCTGCTGGAGAATTAATCTGAAAAACAAGATTATAACATTTTGCACAATAACATTAGTTTATGCATTATGTATGCATGTATAATATGATGTACTTAAGTAATGTATTATGTATTTATGTATATGTATGATATGATGTAAATGATGTATGTATGCATCATGTAGCCTAAAGCGTCTGGATATCTTCGTATAACAACTGCTGGCCAGGGAAAATAAATCCCGATTCGTTGTTTGGAGGATATGAGGAACTTGTTCCCGTCTTGTTTGATAACATGGTATATATAACCTCCCGTCTTTGTTTGATAGTAAGGTATCCATAACCTCCCGTCTTCGTTTGATAGTAAGGTATACATAACCTCTCGTCTTCGTTTGATAGTAAGGTATCCATAACCTCCCGTCTTCGTTTGATAGTAAGGTATACATAACCTCTCGTCTTCGTTCGATAGTAAGGTATACATAACCTCCAGTCTTCATTCGATAGTAAGGTATACATAACCTCCCGTCTTCGTTCGTCGTACTCCTATTGGAAAAATAAATTCCGGACTATCTGTATGAGGATAAAAGAGATGGATATAAATTCCAGGGGAGATGTGACCTGAAGTACTTATGAAGATGAATTTTTCCTACTGGGGATTTGTAGCTGTCTTGTAGGGATGAACCGGCGAAGCTTCGTTGAATTCCTTCCCTCGTTCGTCCTTAGTAAATACTATTACTTCATTTTCATGCATTTCTGGTAAACATCAATCATATTAAGCATCTATGCATTTCTGGTAAACATCAATCATATTCAAAAGCATACATACATTCAAACACAACCAATGGACATTTCGCTTATGTAAATAGGGTAAAAGTAAATCTGGATTCAAAGATGGAATTTTATTTATATCAAAAAGTGACCTATATATAGTCAAGTTTGTACAAGGAGACAGAAATCCTAGTAAGAGGAATTTGTCGTAAAAAAAAAACAAATTTACAAAACAAAGAAAATCAGCTATGTGGGAAATAATCCTATTGAGTTTCAATTCTACTATTGCCATTATCTTCAAGTGTCTTATCTTCTACTGTCGAGATGGAAACGATTGAATTGAGCTTTATCTGTTCGAGCTTGAGTAAGTAGTACAACTGGTTGTAGTTTCATGGGTGATCTAAACGAGACATAGTCATACGCTTTAATCCCTAACTTTTGCCTGGATTGCCCTTTCAGGTTTTCAATCCACCGGGATACCCTTTTTTTCCCAAGCCACCTTTTCAGGTTTTCGACTTGCCGGGTGTACATTTTTTATATATATCCCTAATTTTTGCCCGAACCCTTTTGGTTCGCCGGGATGCCCTTATTTTTGCCTAGGCCAATCAACCTAGCGGGTCTCTTTTTATGCGTAGTATTTTTTTAACTATGTCTGCGTTTACAGGCTGCGGGAAGTCTTCACCATCCATAGTAGTAAGTATCATGGCACTTCCTGAGAATACTGTCTTGACTACAAATGGTCCTTCATATGTAGGAGTCCATTTGCCCCTAGGATCACCCTGTGGTAATATGATGCGCTTGATTACCAAGTCACCAACCTGATATACCTTTGGCTTAACCTTCTTGTTAAAAGCTTTGATTATCCGTTTCTGGTACATCTGGCTATGACAAATTGCTGCTAGTCTCTTCTCATCAATCAAATTTATCTGGTCAAGTCGAGTCTGAATCCACTCATCTTCATCCAAGCCTGCATCCTTCATGATTCTTAAGGAGGGAATCTGAACTTCAATGGGCAGAACTGCTTCCATACCATATACTAAGGAGAATGGGGTTGCCCCTATTGAAGTGCGTATTGTAGTACGATAACCATGAAGAGCAAATGGTAACATCTCATGGCAATCCTTGTAAGTAACAGTCATCTTCTGTACAATCTTCTTAATGTTCTTATTAGCAGCTTCAACTGCCCCATTCATTTTTGGACGATACGGAGAAGAGTTGTGATGCTTAATATTGAACTGCGTGCAGAGATTAGTAATCATAGTGTTGTTCAAATTAGAGCCATTGTCAGTAATAATCCTTTCAGGGATGCCATACCTACATATGAGATTATTTTTGATGAATCGAGCCACCACATTCTTAGTAACAGATGCAAATGAAGCTGCCTCTACCCACTTTATGAAGTAATCAATAGCAACCAGGATGAAACAATGCCCATTAGAAGCAGTAGGTTTGATCTCACCAATCATATCAATGCCCCACATAGCAAAAGGCCAAGGAGCAGTCAACACATTCAATGGTGATGGAGGTATATGCACTTTATCAGCATAGATTTGACACTTGTGACATGCTCTGGAGTGTTGATAGCAATCAGCTTCCATGGTAGACCAATAGTAACCTGCTCTCAATATCTTCTTTGCCATGGTATGTCCACTAGAATGAGTGCCAAAGATCCCATCATGCATATCTTCCATAATCTCAATTGCTTCCTTCTTATCCACACAACGAAGCATAGTTGAATCATGATTGCGCTTGTACAAAATCCCATTACTCAAAAAGAACTTAGCAGAAAACCTTCTCAGAAACTTCCTATCTTTGACAGATGCCCCTTCAGGGAACTCCTGAGCTTCAAGATATCTTTTCACTTCATAAAACCAAGGTTTCTCCTCTGCTTCTTCAGTGCCAATCTCATTGCAGTATGCAGGCTTTTCAAATCTATCAATAGTAATCTTGGGAGCTTCATCATCCCAGCTGATCTCAAACATGGATGCCATGGTGGCTAATGCATCTTCCAACTGATTCTCTCTTCGTGGAATATGTCCAAAGGTAATCTCTTTGAAGTGTGGGATCAAAGACAACACATACTCTCTGTAAGGGATGAGATTATCATGCTTGGTATCCCAATCTCCTTTGATCTGACTTACTACCAGGGCTGAATCTCCATACACGTCAAGGAACTGAATCTTCATATCAATGGCAGCTTTGATACCCAGGATACATGCCTCATACTCAGCCATGTTATTGGTACAATAGAAACAAAGTCTGGCAGTAATAGGGGTATGACAACCTTCAGGGGAACTGATCACAACACCAACACCATTACCAAGTGCATTAGAAGCTCCATCAAAAACCATAGTCCATCGGGATCCCTGTTCAGGTCCGTCATATTGTCCAGGTTCTTTAGTAATAATCATAATGTCTTCATCAGGGAACTCAAAACTCATTGACTGATAATCATCCACTGCTTGATGAGCCAAATGATCAGCTACAACACTACCTTTAATGGCTTTCTGAGTAGTATACTGTATATCATATTTTGTCAAGATCATTTGCCATCTTGCTATTCTTCCGGAGAGAGCAGGTTTCTCGAATATATACTTGATTGGATCCATCTTCGAAATCAATAAGGTAGTATGGGTCAACATATACTGTCTTAGTCGGCGAGCAGCCCATGCCAAAGCGCAGCAAGTTTTCTCGAGCAGTGAATATCTTGTTTCACAGTCGGTAAACTTTTTGCTAAGGTAGTATATTGCCTGCTCTTTTCGACCAGACTCGTCATGTTGCCCCAACACACACCCCATTGAGTTGTTTAACACTGTTAAGTACATAATCAAGGGTCTTCCATCAACTGGTGGCATCAAAATTGGTGGTTCTAGCAGATACTTCTTAATTTCATCAAATGCAGTCTGGCACTCATCATTCCACTCCATTACCTGATCTTTCTTCAACAATTTGAAGATTGGCTCACAGGTAGTTTTTAATTGGGAAATAAATCTTGCAATGTAATTCAATCGTCCCAAGAAACCTCTAACTTCCTTCTCAGTACGGGGAGCTGGCATCTCTCGTATAGCTTTCACTTTTGCAGGATCCACTTCAATACCTTTTCCACTGACTATAAAACCCAGGAGTTTACCAGATCTAACTCCAAAAGTACACTTGTTTGGGTTCAATCTCAACTTGTATTTCTTCAACCTCTCAAACAACTTTTGTAGATGATCAAGATGTTGCTCTTCATTCTGGGACCTGGCTATCATATCATCCACATATACCTCTATCTCATGATGAATCATATCATGAAACAAAGCCACCATAGCACGTTGATATGTTGCCCCTGCATTCTTCAAACCAAATGGCATCACTTTATAACAAAAGGTGCCCCACTGTGTAACAAATGTTGTCTTCTCCATATCTTCAGGTGCCATCTTGATTTGATTGTAACCAGAGAAACCATCCATAAATGAGAATATCTTATGTTGAGCAGTGTTGTCTACCAGAACATCAATATGAGGAAGTGGAAAGTCATCTTTGGGGCTGGCCTTGTTCAAATCCCTGTAGTCTACACACATACGTACCTTACCATCCTTCTTAGGTACCGGTACCACATTTGCAACCCACTGAGGATAAGAAGTTACAGCTAAGAATCTTGCATCGAACTGTTTCATTACCTCTGCTTTAATCTTCTCTGAAATTTCAGGATGCATACGACGAACCTTCTGCTTCTTTGGACGACAATCTTCTTTCACTGGTAAACGGTGAACTACAATGTCTGTATCCAACCCTGGCATATCTTCGTAGGACCAAGCAAAGATCTCCACATAGTCACGTAGCATCTGAATCAATCTGCTCTTGACACTATCCTCTAATTTAGCCCCTATCTTGACCTCTTTCCTGTTTTCTTCAGTCCCCAGATTCACAACTTCGACTGGCTCTTCATGTGGTTGTATAGCTTTCTCTTCTTGTTGTAACAACCTAGCAAGCTCTATAGGTACCTCACAATCGTCCTCATTTCCATCTTCAGCTTGATAGATCGGATTCTCGAAATTATAATTGGCAATAGTAGAACTGTTATCAACAGGATCCAGAGTGGATGAGGATCTGCATTTTAGTGATGTGGGTGTGTGTAAGAACACATAGCTGATAAAACAAAAATAAAAGAAAAGAAAGACAAGGAACACAATATTTACGAAAACGAAACGTCCACTGATTTTTATTGAATGAAGTATGCAAATGAAATGACATCCCGTAACAAGCACACCATTGTGCCCCGGGTAAGGCACAAGGCTTAAGAGTTCAATTGTTCAAGAAATTACAAATTTAAAAGTAACAACACAGTAATAGTATTTACTCCTGACTAAAGGAGATAGGAATAACATCTTCAGCTTTCCAGTTATTGAGCCCAACACCCACAGTAGGAAAAATCCACGCATCCAAGTTGTAGTCTTCATCATAGTCACCCACAGCATTAATCTGATCTTTCATAATCCCCTGATTGGTGATACGAATAGCACGAGCACGACGAACAGCCTTCTGGGACTCTGCAGTGAAACCCAAACCAAATTTGTCAGACTTGTACGGAATATCAGGAAGCTGACCCCAAATAGTACAACCACCTTCATCCACCACAGCTCTAGCATCTTTAAGGGAGGCCATTGTAGGAGGTACTCTGGTGACCACAGGAACTTTCTTGACAACAGGAGGAGCTTCATAATTATTAACAATCCAAGGAACCACTTCAAATGTCTGACACGGAGTTTCAACATATTCACCTTCCACTTCAAGATATTTAAAGGTGTTCACATGGCTAATCATATACCCTTCCTCTCCGTAGACAGTAACAACCTTTCCTTCTACTGGATATCTCAGCTTTTGATGTAATGTAGATGTTACAGCACCTGCCCCATAGATCCAGGGACGTCCCAGCAAACAAGAATACGACGGACGAATATCCATTACATAAAAGGTGGCATTGAAGACCTGAGAACCTACTTTGATTGGGAGATCAATTTCTCTATGCACCACTCTTCTCGAGCCATCAAAAGCTTTCACCACTATATTACTGGGCTTCAACACAGCATCTTCAGGACTAAGCTTATTCAGGACTTCTTTGGGCAACACATTCAGAGAGGAACCATTGTCTATCAATACATGTGACAGGGTAGTGCCCCTGCATTCAATGGAGATATGTAGAGCCCTGTTATGATCCCTTTTGGCAGGAGTCAAATCAGCATCGGAGAAAACTAACCCATTATCATAGGTCAAGTGTGCAACACAATTTTCAAACTGGTCAACAGAAATTTCATTTGGTACATGAGCAGTCTTCAGAAACTTAATCAAGGCCTTGGCATGAGCCTCAGAACATAACAACAAAGACAACATGGAAATCTTGGAGGGAGTATGCCCCAATTGATCAACAATGTCATAATCACTCTTGCGAATGATTTTCAATACTTCTTCCATCTGCTTAAACTAACTCCCTGTCAGTTAGAGGTGGTTGCACTCTTCCAGCTAAGTCTCTCCATTTCTGAGCATACTCCTTGAAATTTTTTTTAGCACCCATAGACATGCTCTGTAGTTGCATGCGAGTAGGGGCTAAATCAGCATTGTATTGATATTGTTTATAGAAGGCTTCAGCAAGATCATTCCAATCACGGATATTGACACTCTCCAACTGATAGTACCATTCCAATTGAGCTCCAGATAAGCTCTCTTGGAAGAAATGGATCCACAACTTCTTATCAGCAGTATGGGGTTGGATTCTCCGGACATAAGACCTCAGATGCAGCTTGGGACAAGAGACACCATCATAAACTACGAAAGTAGGAACCTTGAAACCAATCGGTATAACCACCCCAGATATCAAACTCAGGTCTTCAAAATCCAGCCCAGATGACTTTTGCAATTCCATAGCATCCATTCTATCCGCCAGCATCTTGAGCTTATCTTCATTAGGCTCATGATAGTAGTTAGCTTCAGAATCAGAGTCCCCCATTGTATTGTGGAGACTGCCTCCCTCTTTCTCAGACTCATAGTCTTCAACCTGTTATTTGGTCTTGACAGGACCTCTGAACCTTCTTCCCATGTTGATCAGGCCACCTGACCTTCTAGTCTTCTTAGTCTTCTTGGCCAGCAGTGTCTTCAATTCATCCTGCCCCTTGGACAAGTTCAGGATCAGCTCTTGGAACTGTGCATTTTGTGCCTGGAGACCCTTAACTGTTTGCTCAAGAGTCATTGCTGAAATAAACAGCGAGAAGATGAGAAACCTGTGCACAATAAACCTGTGATGCAGTGATATGATATGTGAATGCGTATGCAATGTTTTCAAGGACCGCAGGATTTAAATTTGCTTAAACAAACAAGAAAGTAAACTTTTATTAGTAATAAATTTGTTTTGCCTTTTGGGCTTACAAAAAATGAAATGTAATAAATACAAGAGATGGGGTTTTAAGTCTCCCATGGACGTTTCCTCTTTGTGTTGAGGTATGAGTTGAGATTCCGTTCCTCGTGAAGTTGCTTTGTTAGTTCCAGGATTCTTTCTTGGCTTGCTTTGTAATGAGCCTCGAAAGTATCCCTTTGCTCCTTCAACTGGACCCAAGATCTCTGTAAGTCTTCCATGTCAGTGGGCATGTCTGGGTGAAGGATGGTATAAAAAGTATCTCCTTCAGCAACAGGTTCCATGGTAACTGGCAGGATAACAGGATATGGCATCATGAGAGTCTGGGCACGAGATCGCACCCATCTGAGATAAGCTTCCATAGGAATAGTGTACTTAGGCTCCAAAGTCTTGCTGTCAACCTTGTTCACTTTACCCCATGCTCGTATAAACCTTTGATGATAACCTTGCAGATCGTTGTCGTAGTCGAACACAATACCCTGAATCAACATGTCATGAGGACCATCACTCCGAGCATAACCAAACTGACGTAAAGCTAAGGAAGGGTTGTAAGTAATGCCCCCTCTTATGCCTAGAAGTGGCACATTAGGAAACTCCCCACAACGGTCAATGATAGTGACATTCTCCATAGATCTGGAGCACCAATGAATATCTGAATGCGAGAGTGACATGGTCCTCTTAGACCACCTGAATCCCTGTTCATTCTTCATCACTGAGCGAGGAAGGTGAGAAATAAACCACCTAGAAAGCAAAGGTATGCAGCACATCAGAGTTCCTCTTGCCCTTGTAGTACGAGTATGAAGAGAATGTAGGATGTCTCCGAGCAATGTAGGCACTGGATTGCGACTCAGGAATATGTTGATGGCATGAATGTCTATGAACTGATCTGGATTGGGCAACAACACTAAGCCATAAATCAGCAAGGCTAGGATCTCCTCAAAAGCATCATAACTCATAGCCTTTAAGAACACTTGAGCCTTCTCTATCAACACCTTAGCAAGAATACCCTTAACTCCATTCCTTGTTTCCAAGACAATGTCTGACTTCTTCAAATGTAGAGCTGCAGCAATGACTTCAGGTTTAGGCTCTTTTTCTAAGCCTGTAAAGGGTCTTTGATCAAGGATAGGTATACCCAACAGTTTGGAGAACTCCTCCATTGTAGGAACCAGCTGATAGTCGGGGAATGTGAAACAGTGATGTTTAGGATCAAAGAACTGAAATAGGACACTCATCATGTCTTCATTGAATCCTGAGGTGACTAGATCCAATAAGTGACCATGTCTCTTGATGAACTGAGAGCTTTCAGACACTTGAGAAACCAACTCCTTAAGCTTAGGAGGTATGCCTACAAAGTTGATCCTGATAGTGTTTCTACGAGCAGAAGCCATGACCTGCAACAAAGAACAAATATAAATCCTTTGGTCCTTGAAATGGTTAGTGAAAATGCTATGCTTATGATGCATGATGATGCTATGATGTTATGCTCAATCACAAACATGTGGCACACACAAACAAGTCACACAATAGCCCTAGGTTTAAAGGCTTGCATGAGGTTCAAAGGTAAGTACCCTCCCCTGAAGTTAGTTGGTTCATCCTGTCCTACAAAAGTAACCAGGTTCTAAGGGATCTCAGTATCATTGATCCTTCACAAGGGTGGTTGTTCAGTAGGCAACTTACTTTCCAACCAAAACCCTCCAAGTTTAGGATCTCAATGAGTGTAGTATCGAGTATCAACCAACTTCAGTCTTCACCAAAGCCGGCTATCTCACTACTTTCTAAAGGCCAAGATGGGATGACTAGGGTTCTAAAAGTCAGTTAGTGTATTGACAACATATGGCAGCCTCATATTATCCTCAACTTGACTTAAGGAACATAAGCACCAACCAAGAAGTCACACTAACTATGGCCACCAGATCAACCATATCGGTATACGCCGTACAGTTTCCTTGGTCTATTGCCATTTACCTAAGGTACACTAGATCTGGGTTAGGATCTTTCACACATAAGAGCACCCAACAGATAAGTATAAAGCAAACAAAGCAAACAATTTAAAGTGATCTAACTCCTAAGGGTACCCCTCTTTTATTAAGTCCCCAGCAGAGTCGCCAGTTCTGTAACACGGTGGGAGAACTGACTTTTAGTTATGTTGCGGATAGCAAGAGTCGCCACCGACTTTTATTTTATCCAAAGGAAAGGCATAAAAGAACAGGAAAGACCTTTTAAAAGATTTTTGGGTCCGGGGGGTAGGTTATGTAAAGGGAAGGTGTTAGCACCCTTTACATCCATGGTTATCCATGGGCTCTTAGTTACTTAGCTCACTTTAAACTGTTTTTGAAACATGAAGTGTGTGAATAGAAATTTTCTTAAGTGTTTTATAATGATCCATGTACGGATGTATATAAAACCTTTGTTTTGAAAATTTGTTTGAAAATATGAAGTGTTTGAAATGTTTTGAAGAGTGAGCAAGTATCTAAGAGAAACCTACCCTAAGTTTAAGTCTTTTCTGTTCTTGAATCCTTTAAATGGTAAAACTATCCCTATTATTAAGGAATAGGTAATCATTACCTTGGATGTGAGGGACAAGTGAAGGGACATCTGTTATTTAGGCAACTGTGGGGTGTATAAGCAATGTGAAGGGACTTATCATCTTTATTCGAAAGGGACAAGATCATTACGAAGGCAACATTCGAAGGGACTTGATCTTTTTATCTGTTTAGGGACTAGATGATGTGAAATGAGGGACTTTGCTTTATACACCCTACTTGACCTTTTGTTTTAGGCAACATGAGAGGTAACCCTAGAAAGTGAGATGGCGATCAAAGATCGACTTACGTGTGTGAGTGTACAATTTTAAATATTTATCTTTTTTAAATTAGTGATCTAAATCAATTTTAAATACAAATACGTTTTCACTCCTTATTTTACTAACCATAGCATTTAAAAATAAATATTACTATTAAATTATTACATAAAGGAGACAATTACATAATAATAATTATTAACAAATTAAATAAATAAGCAAAATAAATAATAATAAATAATTGGGTTAGTAATAATAAAATAAATATCATATGAAAATAAATAGCAGTAATAATAAAATAAATAAGAATATTAGCATAATAATTAAAAGTTCAATTTTTTATAAACAATTATTATTTAAGATTAAGGAGAAAATATAAACAATTCATATTATACCAATTATTATAAAGTTTTAAATTATATACAAATTATAAAAATTAGGTTAATTATAAACATATTATGAAAATAAATTATATTTACAAAATTAAATTAGAAAATTTTAATTATTTTTAAGCATATACTAAAAATTGTTTACATACAAAAATTAAATTATAAACAAATTATAAAATATATACATATTATGAAAATAAGGTTAATTATAATTAAATAATCATATTATTATATTTACAAAATTAAATTAGCAAGTTTTAATTAATTATCTAAAATTATCTATATACAAGAATTATATCAAATAAAAAAAATATGGACATAATTAACATTTACATGAAATAATTAGGGTTTAAAAGTACTATTAGGGTTTATAAAATTAAAAAGAATAGAATTAGGGTTTTATATAAAAATAATTAGGTTTTAACATAATTAATTGATTTATACAAAATAATTAAGTAATTTTAATAAAGTTTAAATCTAAGAAAACAAAAGATGAATTTGAAAACATACAAAATAATATAAACATTTTATTTTAATCATTTATCATTTAATTAAATCAATTATAATATATATTAATCAAAAATAAAAATGAAAAAAATATGAACAAAACATACCTGGGGCTGGGATTCGAACCCAGGCCCTAGGCTTTGCCTCCTCCAAGACCAGCATGCCATCCACTGGACCAGCGCGCGTCTGGTGTTAACAAATAGTCCTCATATGTTTTTATGCGTGTCCTGGAAAAAATCAGAATAAAAGCAACAAAGCAAAAAGGCCTGGGGGGGATTTGAACCCAGGACCTTCACATAACACGCAAGCATACTTACCATCCAGCCGGGAGGGCGCAACTGATATTTAACCCACAACAATGAACAATATATTAAGTCTGTTAATTAAATGGAAAAATAAGAAAAAGTTGTTGAGTCCAGGATTCGAACCAAGGACCTACAAGCATAACATGTGCATCCTTCACCACTGGACCAACGCTGCAATTGTGAAACAATATCAATAATAAAACATAAAATATTATATCAAATATTCAAATTCTGGAATTCGCGCCAGGGGTCTTCTTCCTCCTCCAGACCTGCGTTTTGTCCTGCGAATCTTCCTGGGCAATTTCCTGCAAATTTTTCAAAATAGAAACCTACGAAATTGGAATACCATCAAAACAGTGAAATTTTTCAAAATTGATTGGTGTGTTATGATCCCCAGAGTTCACATGATCATTCTATGTCCTTAGAATTTATTTATTTTAGGTTTAGTGTAAAACCCTAATTGCTTGGCCGAAACCCTAGCCATGACAACTCCTTAAACCTGTAGCGAAACTCCAATTAAACCATCCAGAAACAATCAACAACTCAATACAAACATGAAACAATGATCAAATCTTATTTATAATACACAAATATAAGAAAACGAAAAAATCATCAAGACATGAAAAGTTTGATTCGGATTCATCAATTCTTGAGGTTTGAGATGCGTATGCCTATTGCTACATGATCAGTGATGTTCAAGGAAGGGATTGATGTCCTTATTTCACCTGAAAAATCACTCTAAGTTAGAAACCGAATTTCAAATTTTGATGAACTTTTGAACTTATGAAACTTATCCTTGAGGCAGAAAATTTGTGGCCTATGCATTGGGATATCTTGTATACTTATAGTAGAATGAAACTAGGTCAAAAGATTTGATCATTGTATGGACTTTTTGATTTTTGGAGATTGAAAAAGATTAGAACTTAAATTTCATATATTCTTGAATAAGACCTTTCTATTTCAAGCCAATCTTCATCAATTGTGAATCAATTCAATCCAAATCATATTAATGACCTTCTAGAACAAATATATATTTTAAATTTTCACATTTGATATTTTATTTAAATTTAAAATGATTTTTAATATAAAAAATCATAATAAATAAATAAAATAAAATAAAATTATGAAAATATCAAATAAATTTCGTGCATGATGTCATGGAACACTTTGGGTCACAAAAAGTTCAGCCCATTTAGAAAAATTTGGTTTTAAGACCCTATTTTCTTCATAAACCACCCAAAAATTTCCCAACTTTGCGAGGGCACACATCCTTCAATTTTAATGCTATGGGGGTGTTCTTGGAAATTTTGGAAAGCATGAAGAATACTCTAACCAACCCCATTGGTTTCATGTCCATATCATTTACCATTCTCAAGTTATGCTCTTTTGAAGTTGTTGACTTTTTGTTGACTTTCAAAAGGACCTATAATGTCTTAGCTCATACCTTCCAAATGAAGCATTTTTGGGCTTGGCTTGTGACACACAAACTTGTAGAGAATTCAATTTCCTTCAAAATGAGCTTTGTATGGAAAAAATGTGATGAATCATGTGAAAGTTATGGTTGGTCAAAGTTCAGTTGACTTTTCCTGAGGAAACCCTAATTTAGAAACCTCTGATTCTTGATGATCTGAAATATCCTTGATGAATCATGATCAACCCTTGATCAAATGATGAATTTTACTTCATATACTTGATGTTGGCAAAAAATCATGAAGTTTGACTTTGGTTTGACCACAGTTGACCTCTGTTTGACTTTTTAACTGATTTGACTGATTTTGACTTATCTGATCATCTGACTGAGCAAACCTTTGAGAAAAGTTCTGAAATTTGTCATGGGGATTATTAGACACATATAAGATGTTATGAAGCTCACTTGAAGTCTTGGAAATCCATTTAGCCTTATTAAAGTCAAAACCCTAGTTTTGGATGCACTGCTTAGGAGAATGCCTTGTCTGAGGGATTTGTCAAATCTTCTGACCCATGATGAGCTTTGTGAACCTTGTGAACCTCATAAGATGTCTTGTGAACCTCATGAAAGGTCTTGTGAACCTTGTGAACCTCATAAAGTATCTTGTAGACTTCATGAACCTCATGAAAGGTCTTGTGAACCTTGTGAACCTCATAAAGTGTCTTGTAAACTTTGTGAACCTTGTGAACCTCTTAGCCCACAAAGTCTTGTATTGTGAGGGCAAATTTTGGGGTGAAACACTAAGCAACATTTCACATCCGTCGAGCACCCTCAAACCAACGGGCAAGCGGAAACGGCCAACAGGGTAATCCTGCGCGGACTCAAACGCAGGCTCGGTGAGGCGAAGAGGGCGTGGGTCGAGGAGTTACATAGCGTCCTATGGGCTTACTGTACGACACCCCACTCCACAACCGGGGAGACCCCATTCCGACTAACTTATGGCACCGAGGTAGTCATCCCGATAGAAATACGAGAACCGACGAGACGTATAGAAGAACCCCTAGACGAAGAGATGAACGACGAGGCACTCAGAGCCGAACTGGACCTCGTCGATGAGATCCGCTCCGAAGCAGCCCTTAGAGAAATATCCCTCAAACAAAAAATAGCCTTGCGCCACGACGCGAAGGTCATAAAAAGAGAGTTCCAGGTGGGCAGCCTGGTCCTCAGACGAAACCAGAAAAATCCAAGAGAGGGTAAACTGGCCGCCAACTGGGAAGGCCCCTACCGCGTACGCGACAAGACGAGCAACGGAGCCTATTACCTAGAAAACCTACAAGGCGAATAACTCGCTCGACCATGGAACGCAGATAAACTTAGACAATATTACAGCTAAATATGTCACGGGGGGACGTGGGAGGTACGACCACGCTCTTCGTCTCCAAAACGACAGAGAGGAACCTTATGGTCAGTCCGGACACAACCCTCCCCGAAAGTTGGGACCTCAATCGAGCACCAACGTCGAAGTACCGAGACCGGCGGGGCGCCCAGCTCGCGATGGGAAGGCCCAAGCCTCGGAGCCGGAGTTCCGAACATCGAACCCGACCTTCGATCCAAACGGGCACGACGCCCGACACCTCGTCGGTTCCCTAAACCGAGGAGACTAACATGGTCGAGCAGAAAACAGTTCATGAATATAAAACATGGTAAATAACCGAGAAAGAAGAATAATCAAAAACAACATTCATATATTAACCAAACGGCCAAATCCAAGTACGCCCGAAGGCCAAAATACATACGCCCGAAGGACAAAGTACATCAAAAGAAAGGCACGCAGACCATACATAAACAAGGCACGCAGGCCATATAGACAACAAATCAAAAAATTCTTCAAGACTCCGCCCGGAGCTCCTATTCAATATTCTCCACCTCCTCATCTCCCTCATCGTCTCCCAGCTCTTCCTCGGCTTCGAAATGGCACACTATCTCCCCCTCCTGGACACAATAGTTATAGGCTGACCCCTCCGTCACCAATTCAGGATTTAAAACCCTCAGTTGTTCGACGGCGTTATCAAAACCCTCCTTAAACATAGCCACGAGGTCCTGATTGAGAGAGCGAATGTGCCCTAGCAGCTCACCACGGGAACCAAGAGCGAGCTCTTCCACGGTCTCATCAGCTAACGGACGGACCTTATCCTCGAGCGAAGCGAGTTGAGTACGCAATCCAGCATTCTCCTCAGCCACCTTCTGATGCTCGGCTATCCGTTCCTCCAAATTCACCTTGGCCGCCTTCAACTGATCCCGCTCCTTCTCAACCTCCTCCAGCTCTTTTTTCAGCCCCTCCTGAAGCTGGTGCTCCTCCTTGTAGTCCGACAAGTCCTTAGACAGCTTATCCTTCTCAGACCGGACCTGCAGGAGAGCATCTTCCAGTGAGGCAGTAGAAACCGAAGTATCAGTTAAGACCATGGTCGTTTCCATCACCCGGATGACAGCGGCCAAGTCCCTTGCCAGCTCCTTACGCCAGACACCAGCCTCTTGGTTCAGAATAGCCCTTGCTTCGGGCACTGCCACCGTGATTGCATCCTCGACCTTAAAGAAGGCCCGCTCCACGTAACAAGGGGGCAATAGGTAGCTGCCAGGTCCGCCCGGACTTCCGCTCCCCCCCAAGGTCGACCTCGAAAGAGTCCCCTCCGGACGCTTCCGCTTGTGGAGAGGGGAGGCTGATAGAGGCGGGCTGTCGGGTATGTTGATTGTAGACGCCCGAGGAGGAGAGGAGGGCACTGGGCTCGCTGTGTTCGAGGTCCCAACCCCGAAGTCCCCAGCTGCCACCTGAGCATGAGGCGCAGTTTTCTTCTTCTTCTTGGGGGCCCTGTCCGGCGCACCAACCTGGTTGGCCAGCTTGAGGACCCGATCACGAGCGGAAGGCATAGCACCTGCAAAACAAAGCACATAAACATTAGCGGGCGAAGACATAGACAAATAAGAACAAGTAAAACACCTACTCAATAATTCCAGGGCCTTCTCCTCGATCCTACACTCGAGCAAAGCCTTGGTGTTAATGTTACGGGCCTCGGTGATCAGCATTCCGGCCTCGTCAAGGTAAGGCACGCCCTTTCGATCCGTCCAGACCGCCAGATTGAAGCTCCGCACATACTCAACCAACTTCTTATATGCGAGCCTTCCTCGAGACCGAGCATTGCAAACTTAATCGTATAATGAGCGGTGGTAAGGTCGAAATGATCGCGCTGCCACCTCAGCGGTACCTTTGACATCAATTTCTCCTCCCCATTTGCTTCCCGTTTGTAGTAATAAAGGGAGTGCAGGGCGGCACGGGTGATCGGTCTCACCACATACCACCGACCCTTAAAATGACGGGCAGAATCCACATATGTTTTGAACAGACGCACGGGCTGCTTGAAGGAAACCCAGCTGTGTCGCCCACGAAGACCGGACCGCTGGAGGTGGAAGACGTGGAAGAAAAAGGCTCGGGTGCACCCAATGCCGAGGAAGCGGCAGACCAACTCAAACGCCCGCATGAAAGCAAGGGCGTTAGGGTGTAACTGATACGGCGCCAGCCGAAGCCACTTGAAGACGGACATCTGAAAGGAGTTGAAGGGCAGCCTGATCCCCGCCTCCCGGAAAGCGAACTCGTACATCGCGAACTGCTTCCCCGGGAAATGATGACATATCCGGTCCGCCTCTTTGGGAGCATGGTACTGCCAGTTCTCAGGATCTTCCCGGCTTCTATCCTCCACCACGGCATAAGCAGGAATTGCCTGGTCACAAAAGTACGACTCCTCATCCAAGGGTTCATCCGCAACCCAGGAGAGGTCATTCTGCCCGGATGATGAGGCATGTTCAGTGCCATCCCTGGCACTCCCATCCCCGACGGGTAAACGCGTGATGGCCGCATCTTCGGACTGTGGCCCAGAGTCTTCTCTCCTCGGTCGTAAACGCCCGGTTGCACCTGAAACGCAGACAGAAAGAGTGAATTCGACGTCATATCAAATCCACCCTTCCACTGCAGGTCAAGTGAAAGGGCGTAGAAGCAACGTTCACGAGCACCAGTGTGAAACTCCACCCACTGCCCCCAGGCCTGGTGGAGAAGTTTCGCACGTGTTCGGCGCAGGAATACGCACGTTCTTATGCACCGGGAAAAAATCTCATATGTACTTATGCAAATTTTTCCCGGCGCATGAAATTCCTGCCCGGGACAGTCTAACCCTAACCCTATTTTTCCATCTACAGTCTATTTCACTATTCCTAAGTCAAATCTAACCAACCTATCACAAATACAACATGCATTCGCAGACATTTAACACAAAAAAGTGGAAAATGGAGGATTAAGGAAGCAAAAATGGTACCTGACATAGTGAGAATCAAGAGAGAGACGGTGGCGCACGAGCAGCAGCGGTGGTTCAGGCAGCAAGACGGGCAGAGACAGGGAAATTTGTCAGAGCTTCCGGTGAACGTATGAGCGAAAAAGTGAAAATGAAGTCACTCAACTTCCTTTTATAGTCCCAGGCGCGTGGACCAACGCGCTAGGTAATCATTACCTACTGCCTACGCCGCTGTTTGCACGATAAACGAAGCGACGCCATTAATATTGAAACACGTCAATCCATAAGGAAACTAAAGCGACGTCGGGCAGCTATCCACCTCCCCGACTCCACGGAACGTCCCGTCCCCGCACGAAATCCTCGTCCTCTACAGAAACAGCACATATCCGTCGACGACCTTCGTCCTCGACACTGTCCAGAGCATCAAATTCCCAAAGAGAAAGGGACGTTGCGGGCAGTTCTACCGAGATATTGTCTGCCCAGCCATACGCCCACCACCTTATCCTTGGCGCACATACCCCGGTTGCAATACAAGTCATCACTTCGACCCGGAGACTCGACTTGGGGGGCTCTTGTTCTGGACTGGCCCGCGAGGTTATATATGGGCACAGCCCAATACATGTCGGGCAGAGGCCCCATGTGTTCGAGCAGGTGAACCTCTTTGATAAATCACCTGCTCATACGACGGGCATACGCCTGAAGACGGGCAGAGAGCATGTCTGCCAGCTCATCTGCCACGCCACCCAACTGCCCTTCATTATCTCCTGAAAGATAGGGGCAGTTGGACCAAGGGGCAGACCTTTTGCCTAGGTCTTCACGCTTCTTACGCGTCCCTTGGCAGCTCCTCCTTGGGCCTAGCCAGATTAAGCCCAATGAGGAGCCTTGGACCAGCGCTGGGGGCACATTATAAATACCCTTTCTTGGTAAAGGGTCAGGTATTCTCACTCAATCTAAACAAAACTTATATTTTGTACCTCTTCTGACTTAAGCATTGGAGTGCTTTGCAGGTACACCCCCTTTCTCATTTCATTCTCTGGCCCATTCATCAAGTCCTTGGAAGGCCCTTCTGATCAGGTAAGATCAGTTATTATGCAGTTAGTCACATAAGGTAGTCGTATAGGGACGTCACAACAATTGTTGTGCAATTAGTCACGACAGGTAGCCGCACAAGGAAGTCTCATGTCTATGCGCAATTATTCACGGCAGTTGGCTGCGCCTTGTAATCATCTTGGTTATAGTGGATTAAGCATTTTTCTAAGGCAAATCACCTTGCGGGGTGGACTGGACTAGCTTGAGGGTTTCTCAAGTGAACCAAAATATATTGTGTGCTCTTTACTCTTGCTTATGCTTTACTTTATTGTTTATGCTTCCGCAATGCAACTCAAAGCATTACTTAACGCAATAATGTTAAGAGGCGAAAAGTTACAAGAGTGAAAACCCCAATTAACCCCCCCCCCCCCCCATTTTCTTATGTTTTTCTCCACCTTCAATGTTTATACTATGGAAAATTTGGACGTTACATGAAACGAAGTGGGGACAAAACAAATCGGGTTTCCATGGAGAGAGAGAAAGTAATTAGGAAGAGGAAAGTAAAGGGGATTCTCTTGGTTTGCAAGCTAGTATTATGGTCAAAGAAAGTCCTTGGTCGGTCGTTAGTAAACAGAGGCGACCAAGGAAGAATAAGAGCACCCACATCCATAATCTCTATTTGAGTTCTTTAAATGAGGTACATTGAAATTTTATATATTATATTATACATTTTCATTTTCTAAACAACTTTATTATATATTTCAAATATTCATACAACCCATCAAAAACTCTAAAATAGGTCCCACTAAATCTCACGATATACCCCACATTTATATTATATAAAAATATAATTGAAAAAAAATATATCAAAATACATTTTAAAATTATGCATTTAAATTAAATCAAAGTAAAATGAATATATATTAAAAAACACAATACATGACACAAATAATTTATTAATAAATACATTAAAAAACATAAACGTTAAAATAATTTCAATTGTTGTTATTCTGTTGTCCATAACATTGTCATATATTTTCAATCAAATCTTGTTGAAGATGTAGATAAATTTGTTTATCACGAATATCAAATCTTCTACGTAGGAAATCTTGAAAATGAATATTAGAATAATTCGACAATATTATTGCGTCATTACTCAAATGATAATAAGAAAATTAAAATTTCCCCCATATGTGGCACGTTCATCTTCAACAATCATGTTATGTAATATGATGCATGTATTCATTATGCATTAAAGTGTGTCAAAGTGTCAAGATGGTGTTTGGTTACATATGATCACAAATCAGGATTGGAGAAATCCAAATGCTCATTCAATATCCTTTCTTTCCCCTTCTTGGTGTTGGGCAAACAATTTCTCTTATCCTCTTGTGGCATCAAAATACTTTTCACAAACATGGCCCATTCAGGATAAATACCATTTGTTATATAATATCCATTGTTGTATTCAATTCGATTGATTGCATAATGAACCTCGAGAGCTTCTTCTTGCAGAACACTGTTGAAGACATTGGATTAGTTCAGCACATTAATATCGTTGTTTGAACCCGATATACCAAAGAATGCATGAGAAATCCATAAGTCTTGTGAAGCCACTGCTTCAATCATAACAGTTGGTTTCCCATGATCACCTGGAACGTACTACCCTTCAATGGAACTGGACAATTTTTCCATTCCCAATACATACAATCAATACTCCCTAGCATACTTAGAAATCCTCATGCCTCCCCCATTTGCATTAGGCATTCAATATCTTTAGCGTTCGACCTTCGCAAATATTTTCCCCTAAGATGCTGATTACTCCTCTTGTAAACTTATCAACACATTTTAGTGTCATGGTTTTACCAATTCACAAATCATCCACACTATTAACGGATGTTCCATATGCCAACATACTGATAACAACAACGCATTTATGTAATGGTGAAAGACTTGACCTACCAGTTGCATCAACCATCATTCAAAAATACTCATCATATTGACCCAGAGCTTCAACAATATGAAGGAACACATGTTTATGCATCCAGTACCTTCGACGAAATTGATCATTTGTGTATATCGGAGTTTCTAAAAAATAATCAATGAATAATAAATCATATCCCTATTCACGATTTCTCTCTATATTCCTTCTTTGACGTCTAGGATTTTTAGAACTCGAGGCTTCTTCTTTAATAAACAACTTCACAAGTTCTTCATCCTTATTATCATTCATATAATCCATGAACATTTTTGCAATGTGGGAAGGATCAGAAGGATCAATGTGAAAAGAAGTTTGATACTTAGTACAAGATGATAACATGTTATAGAGAATGAAAGAGGCAGAGAATAAAAAGAAGTTTGATATTGAGTACAAGATGATAACAAGTTAGTGTGCATGCTAATACTATTTATAAGACTAGCTTTGTAACAGCTAGTTTGACTTTGAATAACGACTAGTTTGAATAACGACTAGTTTGAATAACAACTAGTTTGAATTTGAATAACAACTAGTTTGAATTTGAATAAAGACTAGTTTGACTTTGAATAACGGCTAGTTTGAATACATAATCAAATTTTAAAAATATATAATCATACTAATTAAGTCCATATCAATTTTGTCCAAAATACATAATCATACTAATTATGTATAATATACCTAATCATATCAATTAAATCCAAAATACATAATCTTACTAACTAAACCCAAAATACATAATCATACTAATTAATTCTATAATTTCTCTAATCATATCGCATAGCATTTCCTGAGCTTGTAGTTGTCTTGTATCTACAAGCTTTTCTTTCTCCTTCCTTTTGGTTGCCTTTTGACTGATTGGGCGATGAGACAAAGTAGGTGATGATGGATCATATTCATTGTCATTAGTAGATTAGAAGATGAAGAATATGCTCCTGAAGCTAAATTTGTTGTTCTTTTTATAGAAGCGTTTGATGTACCTGCGAGCCATTTAGGTTCATCTTTCAATAATCTCCATGCAGCATCAAATGTAAACTTTTCACCTTCATTTTGGAAATAGATTTTATATGTAGCTTGCATAATATTGTTCTCGAAACTCCCACTTTGTTGTGTAGACATGACTTTTTTGTAGCATCCAACAAACTTTTAAACAAATTAATTAATTTTGTGTCATCGACGTTTTAGTTGCGTCGGTTTGCTCTCTTTGTAATTGATGTCACAATGCTTGTTGTAAGCTTCACCGATCCTCTTCCAAAAACTATCTCATTTTTTATCAACCTCAACAATTGAACCCTTTGAAACGTTGAGACATGATTGAATTGAATAGGAACTTCATCCTCTTTTTGTTGGAACTTTTGTTTATGCGTATTCACAACTAGTGAGGATGCAACTTTTTCACCAAGGTTAATAGTTTCTAAGCTACCTTGAGTGCAAACTTATGGTGTTTGACGTCCTTGGTCATTTGATTGAACACCGTTGTTGCCTATTTGAGTCACATGAGGTATAGTGGGGATAGTTGTTTGAGATATAAATGGTTGATATTGATATGGATAAGATGGTGTATAATATGAGTAATTTTCAAAGTGTGGATTTGGGATAAACTGGGAGTTTTGAAAATTTAGATTATGGTGTGAATTTGAGATAAAAGGTACATTTTCAAAGTATGGGTTGCTTTGTTGATTTGGAATAGAAGGGGGACTATCACCAATTTGTATAAAATTAGACCAAAATATATGTTGATTGGGATCCATTGACAAATAAATGTATAGAAGAAAATAATTAAAATGAGATAAAATCAATAGTTCAAAATTAGACTAGTTGCGAATGAAAATTATAATAATTAATAAACCTATTTATAAGAATGAAAAATATTACCGTTAATTTTTTTTTACAAGTAGCAATATTACCGTTAATAATTTTTTACATGTAGTAAAATATTGTCGTTGGAATTTTTATTTCAATTAATATTTCCAAAATATTGTCGTTGGGATTTTTTTATATGTTGACCATCTATAATATAGCCATTTATTGTAATTGTAATATGTTAACATGTATCACCCTAATATTCTGGTGATTATGGAAACCTGGTGTGAGAGGTTGGAATAGTGGTTGCATGGAGAGAAGGGGAAGTTAGCATGATATCAATTAAAACAAAGTTTCAATCAATACATTCACTTGAGGGGTGCATTTTCCATGGTGGTATTTGAATAGTTGAGAAACTTGATAGAGTCTTTTGCAATGATGAATGAAGACTAGCTTTTCCGGAGGTGTATGTTAAAGTTCTAACTCGGGTGAAATTCTCATATCACCATACTATCTTAATAAAATCGTTTGGTAATGGAAATCAAACAAGAGAAAATTATTTTCATTTTGAAAGTTTATGTTGAAATGATTAAAGTGACGTGGGAATCAAATACTAAATAACTAAAGTAACGTGGGAAGAATATGAATCTAAATTTAGTTGTTGGCCAAAAGCGCAATCTTATAACTTGTTTTCATGGTGTTGATGGTATATGAATGAATAACAAACTTCATGAAAACTTGCAGAAAAGTATCTTAAATGGAGAAGAAGAGGACTAAAGGAGAAGATAAAGTTGTTATTCAATATATAAAGTAGTTACACAATGTTCTTATAAACACAATGGTCAATAACCAAAATAACTAACTAGGGCACATGGAATGCAAACATAAGCTGATAGAAGAGGAAAATAAAAGCTAATATTAACAGGCCCCCTCAAGTTGGGCTGTGGATGCTTAACAGGCTCAACTTGGACAAAAAATGTAGCAGAGTTGGAGAATACAAAGGCTTGGTGAACATATCTGCGAGTTGTGCATTGGTTGAAACCGACAACATATGTATGAGTTTGGAACGAATTCTTTCGCGTACCACGTGACAATCAAGTTCTATACGCTTACTTCACTCATGAAATGTAGGATTATGAGCCAGATATACTGCTGATTTACTATCACAATACACTGATGCAGGTTGAGAAAACTTGATTTGGAAATCCTGAAAAATGAAATGTAACCATTGCAACTCACAAGTCAAAGAAGCTAAAGCATGATACTCGGCTTCAATTGAAGATCTGGATATGATGTGTTGTTTCTTTGATTTCCAGGAAATTAGTGAAGAACCAAGGATGACACAATACCCTGTGACTGATTTGCGTGTATCTGGGCAGCGTGCCCAGTCAGAATCAGCAAAGGAATATAATTTGAGATCATTAGAAGCTGAGAAAAACAGGCCTTTAGCAGGTACAAATTTAAGGTATCGAAGAACCTTCAGTGCAGCTTGAAAATGAGGTTGCAAAGGACATGAGACATATTGACATAAATGCTGAACTGCATAAGCAATATCAGGTCTCGAATTTGTCAAGTAAATAAGTCTACCAATGAGTCTCTTATAGGAGGTGGGATCAGATAATGCATGTCCATCAGTAGCTAATAATTTTAGGTTGGGATCAAAGGGAACAGATGAGGGTTTTGAAGCAAGCAAACCATTGTCTTCCAAAAGATCTAGTGTGTATTTTCTTCGATTGAAAAAGATGCCAGTCTTGGACCTGGAAATTTCAAAACCAAGAAAGAATCTTAACTGTCCTAGATGTTTTATCTTAAATTTGGTGTCCAGCTGCTGTTGAACCTTTTGAATCTCAAGCATAGAATCACCTGCAAGAACTATGTCATCAACATAAACCAATAAAGCAGTAAAACCAGAAGGTGAGGCCTTAATATAAAGGGAGTGATCTGCTTGTGATTGGTTGTATCCTATAGAAATGAGAAAGGAGGAGAGCTTGGAATACCACTGTCTGCTTGCTTGCTTCAGGCCGTATAAGGATTTGTGCAATTTGCAGACATGAGAAGTAGAAGTGGAAGATATACCAGGGGGAAGAGTCATATAAACCTCTTCATTCAAATCACCATGCAGAAATGAATTATTCACATCCAGTTGCTCTAAGTGCCAACCTTTAATTGCTCCAATAGACAATAATACTCTAACTGTTGTAATTTTAGAAACAGGAGAAAAAGTATCAAAGTAGTATATCCTTTCCATTTGTGTATACCCTTTAGCAACTAATCTTGCTTTATGCCTTTCAATTGAGTCATCTGCCCTATATTTGATCTTATACACCCATCTGCAACCAATAGGATGTTTACCATGAGGCAAGTCAACTATATCCCAAGTGTGATTTTCTGCAAGAGCCTGTAATTCAACCTTCATAGATTTTCTCCAACAGTAAAGTTTATTGGCTTGGGAAAAGGTTTTAGGTTTAATGTTGGATGATATGGTGCAACAAAAATGCTTATAAGAATGAGCACAATTATCATAAGTAAGCACAGAAGATAAAGGATATTTGATGTTATGTTCAAGATGATGCAAAGGATGCAATGTATTATATGCAGAATAACAATGGTAATCAGCTAGATAACTTGGAGGATTGGATGATCTAGTTGATTGTCTTAAGGGCATAATGGAATCAGTAGTATTGTTGGCATCAGGTTCAGTAGGTAAAGATGTTGTAGGATGAGTATGATGGGTAGTTTCTATGTCAGGTTGTGTTGAAGGGGTGTTATCAGTGTTTGTAGGTGGGTATGATAGTGGTGTAGATGTGTTTGGATCAGGACTAAGAGGTGGAGAGAAAACCTCAAGATTGGGTGATACAAAACTGTCATGAATAGGGTTAGCAGACTCTATTAAAGGTGAAAAGACATTGGCAAGAGGTGTAGCAGGTGTAGCTGTACTAATTGGATTGGACATATCAGTTGGGCCAGCTAGATTAGGGTCTATGTCATCTAAAAAAGGATATGGTGTAGCAGGAAAAGTGTACTGGTTTGCTGGAGTGTCTTTGGCTATTTTAAAAGGAAAATTAGTCTCATAAAAGACTACATTTCTAGACACAAATATGTTGTTGCTATGCATATCATAAAGTATATAACCTTTGGTTCCATCTTTGTATCCAAGAAAAGTACACTTTCTTGCTCTTGGATCAAACTTGGTTCTATGATTGGTGATTGTAGTAACATAACCTAGGCAACCAAAAACTTTCAAATGGATCATAGATGGTGGTTTTGAGAATAACATTTCATGGGGACATTTTAAATTGAGTAAGGGAGTGGGAAGTCTATTGATTAAATGGATAGCATGTTGAACACAAAAATTCCACATATTTAATGGAACATGAGAATGAAAATAAAGACTTCTAGCCACATTGAGTATATGCTGGTGTTTTCTTTCAACCACCCCATTTTGTTGGGGTGTCTCAACACAAGACTTTTGGTGTAAGATACCTTTAGTTAGAAGGAACTTGGCTAAAGCAACAAATTCTGTACCATTATCAGACCTTATACACTTCAAAGATTTTTGAAATTGAGTCTCAATGTAAGCCACAAATTGGATAATGTTATCTTTGACTTGATCTTTAGTTTTAAGAAACATGACCCAGGTGTACCTATTGTGATCATCAACAAGGGTAAGGAAATATTTGTGTCATAGGAAAGATATGGTGGAAAAGGGGCCCAAACATCAGCATGTAGTATATCAAAAATTGCAGATGAAGTAGTATTGCTAAGAGGAAATGGTAATTTTCTTTGTTTACCAAAATGACAAGAGTCACAAGGACTGTTATTGATTTTACATGGAATGAAAGGAAAACTCTTGGAAACATATTTGAGGCCTACATCAGAAATATGCCCTAGCCTTAAATGCCAAAGATTACAATTTTCTGTGGAACTAGAATTGTAAATGGATGACTGAGAATTTGTGGAGAGAACATATAACCCTCTTTCCAATCTAGTTGTACCAATCATTTCCTTGGAATGATTCTGCATTATGGTACAAGAATTAGCATTGAAATGAACTGAGCAGTTACTTCTATTAACAAGTCTAGCTATGGAGATCAGATTAACATGAAAATGAGGTATGTAGAGAACATGATGTAATGTTAAGGTGGATGAAACAATAACAGTACCAGACATGGATGCAATGAGATGTGATCCATCAGGAAAATTGACATGAACAGGTATGATGGATATGAGATGAACAAAACTATTTTTGTCAAAAGATATGTGATCGGTTGCACCAGTATCTAATATCCAAAGGTGGGGATTCTTACCAATTGGATTGGATGAAAGGGAGTTCAAGGCCAAGGGAGAGGTGGAAATGGAATTGGCTTGAGGGTTAGGTTTTAACTGTTGGAGCAATTCTATGAGGTTGTTATACTGCTCTTGAGTAAATCCCATAGGAGATGTAGTTGGAACTTGTTGTGACATTTTTGTAGCACTATTGATAAGAGCATTGGTCTGTGGGGAACTACCATATCCCTGAGGCTTAGTTGCTTCTTTGAAACCTGGTGGGAAGCCATGCTTGACAAAAAAAGTGTCTACAGTATGGTTAGTTCTACCACAATGGGAACAAATGTGACTATGCCCTCGAGCACCAATATTGCCTTGATTCTTCCACCTGGGGGTATTCGTTTTTCGTGGCTGAAACGCAGAGTTCGTATGAAAAACTGCAGCATCATCAGAAGTAGCTGTGACTGGTGTAACAATGGCAGCTGAATTATTCAATTCACGTTCTTGTTGAATGACCAATGAGAAAGCTTTGTCAATATCCGGCAGAGGATTCATCATCATTATCTGAGATTTGGAATGTGTGAACTTTTCGTTCAAGCCTTTGAGAAAACGAATCACACAATCCTGTTCTCTATACTTCTTGATGGAAACAATTGCACCGCATGAACAAGGTATTGCACAAGAACAACCAAGAATTGAACGATAATTGTCAAGTTCATCCCACAGAACTTTCAACTGAGTGAAGTAGTTAGAGACGTCAAGAGTACCTTGGCGAAGCTTATAGAGATCTACTTGAATATCGGAAATGCGAAAGATGTCGCTATGTGAAAAACGAGTCTGCAAATTACGCCAAACACTTGCAGCACTATCAATCCAAAGAACTGACTTAGCAATCGATTCAGAAATCGAACGATGAAGCCATGAAAGGACCATGGTATTACAGCGAATCCACGGTGCATAAAGAGGATCTGAAACTTGCGGTTTTGTGAGAGTTCCGTCAATGAACTTCTCCTTGTTCTTGGAGATCAATGCAATGTGCATAGATCGAGACCATGTGTGATAATTTTTGTCGTCAAGCAATGGGGTAACAAGAACGATTGCAGGATTTTCACTTGGATGCAAGTAAAAAGGATTTGTGGAATTTGTTGAGTAATCAACAAAGTTCTGGTAAGCCATTGTTGGAAAAAAAAAACACAAGAAACACGCGTAAAGAATGCAGACGCGGAAGCAAGAAGAAGAAGGAGAAACAATGGCTACCAGAGCTATGATAGCTCTGATACCATGTTGATGGTATATGAATGAACAACAAACTTCATGGAAACTTGTAGAAAAGTATCTTAAATGGAGAAGAAGAGGACTAAAGGAGAAGATAAAGTTGTTATTCAATGTATAAAGTAGTTACACAATGTTCTTATATACACAATGGTTAATAACCGAAATAACTAACTAGGGCACGTGACATGCAAATATAAGCTGATAGAAGAGGAAAATAAAAGCTAATATTAACACATGGCTTTTAGAATTTGATGCATCCAGGGAAAAATTATGAAAGAATATCACTCATGAGTAGTCGTATGAAATATGACTAATGCCCACATTACTGATTAGGACCAGGATTGTTCTATGTGATGATGAAAAACATGGTACTTGTTATAGCATAATGTATACTTCTATGACAGATTTATGATTTGAGTTTTTACTTTAACAAATTTTCATACACAAATTAAACATACAAATTCTGAATTTCCAGTAGTCATGCATGAGATTTACAATTTGTTTTTCCATGTAAATGCTAATGGAAGTTAAACAAAACATAAAACTACATGAAAGGGAGCCTTAGGATAGTTCCATCAAAGAGCACTTGTATCTACAAAACTAAAGGTCTACTGAACCTTAATATCAAGCAACCTTGGAAAGTTTAAAATTTTATCATCTCAAGTTCTTGGAATTTTTAAAATTCAACATGAAGTATTCCAATGGTGTTGTTATCTTTCTTCTGCAGATTATGAATAGATTGAGAGATCAATGTTAATTTCACAAATGAAATTTTTCTGCAACAATCTCTTTAACATTGTAACTAATTTAACCAACTCACCTTCTTCTCCTTCTTTTTCCTTTTCCGACATTCTCAATATGAAACTAAAATTAACAATAATCCAAGGAGAATATGAACTGTTGCTTCAGACCATTTTTAGCATTCTCATTGAAACATTTCTCTCAGGAATTTTAACAAATAGTTTCTGAGCATTTTCATGGTTTCCCGTTTCAACACATCAATTGCACAAATGCAGCGTTTTGCTAACAGCTTAGCATCAGCCAACTCATTAACCAACTTGGAATTGACAATTTCAATCCTTTGGTGACCTTTTCCTTTCTCGATTCAAATCTGATTTAATGTCATCAACATATGCACAAATTTTCTCTTGACAGGAAGGAAGACACCGACCGAGTACGAGGTAATCTAAACCTGGTCATATGTGAAAACTGTGACAATATCTTGTTCAATCTCTTTTTGGTTATCCTTGCCAGCACGTGAACAACACTTCACCATATTCAGAAATAATTTAGGAAAGTTCAGTCAGCTTCTGTTATATCAAATAGACGGAAATGATTAAAAATGTGGACGAAAAGGAAAAGGATCACCCCACTCTTTATGTCCAGCCTAAACATATTTAATCCTAAATAAAATATATATACTTGTAGCCAATTAATATTCCTAAAAATAATAGTTTTTTTTTTTTTTAAATTAACCTATTTTAAAAAAAAAATCAAAATAAGTAGTTTTTAGACTAGTTATCAAATTTGATATTGTATACTGTCATATGTATTGACTTATAAATAATAAAATAAAATATATATATATATATATATATATATATATATATATATATATATATATATATATATATTTGTCATATCATATGAATTAGTTAATGAGTTTTTTTTTTCAATTTGCATACATTCGTCAATCCATATGACTTGCATGCTTATTCATAAAAAAAATTAACATTGTCGCCAATCCATTTGGCTTGTTTGTTTTTAATTTTTTTATTACTTTTGTACTCATGCGCCATTTGGTATGGTGCATGAGTTTAATTTTTTTAAAATATTATTAATAATTAAAAAAATGAATAAATAATAAAATAATAGAAAATAAAGATGATATTATTTAAAAGTGGCTATTACAAATGATCCAATGTACGTGGATGATCCCGCCTCCTAACTCTTATACGAGCTTGTTGAGGTGTATATGGTCTTTGCGTGATTGGTTGAGGATATTGTTGTTGGTCCGAGGATCCCTGGGTATTTAACATGTTTGCAACCATTTGTCTCTAAAAACCAGGTGGGTTGCTACCAACAACGCTGCCGTAATCCAATTTAGTGCATGTGTTTTCATAGTTGAGTCATAGTGGTTGGGTTGGACGAGGACGGTAAGGTTGACCGAATGGGGATATTGCCTTGTTTTGAGAACGTTATAATGGTGGAGGGCTATGGTGGGCTGAGGTTGAGTGGAAGGAGTTATCAGGGTATATTAGGGTGGGTTAGGCTCGTGTTACCGTGATTGGGTGTGTGGCAAGAATCAATTACGCGTTTGGATGAATGATTTATGAGTGTTTGAAGTTGATGGCTGGAATTGGGTGGGTAGATCATGGCGTAGGTTGGCGGTTGGGCGTATCAGCTTCCAAGCGCGGGTCAAACAAATATGGGTTATGAGACACCCAATGTTGTGTTGTAACTGACCTAAATCAAATCAAATATTCTTCAGTTGGTCTAACATTTTGCACGACTGTGTTATTTAAGACGTGGTGGAAGCGGGGTTAAATACTCAGTGATTCTCGAACCAACAACAATATCTTCAACCAAACACACAAAGACCAATGACGCATCAACAATCTTGTATACTAGAGTTAGGAGACGGGGTCATCCACGTGTATATAGAACTGGGGGACGTCTAGGTTGGGCGGAAAATTGATCATTTGTAATAGACACTTTTAAATAATACTATCTTTATTTATTTTTAATTATTTTATTATTTATTAATTTTTTTACTTCAATTTTTTAACTTCACTTTTTTAATTATTAATAATATTTAAAAATTAAAAAAAATTAAAAAATTAAACTCATGCACCATATGGATTGGTGAATGCATGCAAATTGAAAGGAAAAAAACTCATTAATCAATCTATATGGCAAATGCATTCATTTCAAAATAAAAATAATAATAATTTACTTTTGCACTTATACACCAATTCATATGACGTATATAGGTAGTTTGATAATTAGTCAGATGGTTATTTGATATTTTTTTTAGGAAACTAAATTATTCTAAAAAAAAAAATCAAAATAATAATCTTAAAAATATTAATTCTAAAGAAGGTTATTGAATAGCTCGAAACAAATACATCTTAAGGGTATGTTTGGTTAGAGATAAATGGATGAGAGGGGGAAAATATTTTTAATTTAATATATTTGGATCTGGAGGATTAGAGAGGAGTGAAGAAAATCTCTTCTAAAATACACATTTTACATAGGTATGACAATGGAGAAGAGTTTGGAGATTAAAATTTAGAGACTCCAAATAGAGATGGAAAAATAGAGAAGGAAAGAAAAGTTATTGTTTTATTGAGTTTGAAACTTGCAGGAGAGTCCAATTAAAATAAGTAGTTCGAAATATTTTTTCCTAATTAAGATTTTTAGTTGATTGTAATAAAATTATAAAATAATAGCTTATATATCTTTTAATCAACTACTTTTGTAATTGAAACAATATAGTTCTCTTTAGAAATCAATAGTATAATTTGGACTTATAAAGGTATGTTTAGCATTTAGCTTACACATATAAATAAAATTTTACAAACTATGGTTAAAAGTTTTTGATGATAATAAAGCTTATAAGTTTGAAATTTGTGTGAGATAGAGAATTTTCTCTTCAAGGTTTTTGGTTAAACCATTATGAATCTTATCAATGAGTTTTAAAACAATGTTGTGGCGATTGTATGTTGATCCTATTTTTTCCATAGAATTCAGAATCATTTATCTTTATGCAGTCTTCTAGTCTAATCCATCTTTTATAAATTTTCAATTTCTTCTTGATTTTTGTTTGTATTTTAAAGTAGTTATTAAATAGTTGTTTAAAAAAAATATTGAACTCATTGATAAACAAATTCTTATTTGTTAAACTTTTATCTTTGGTTCATATCATTAAGCGAACAAATTTATTCAAAAATTTAAATTAGTTGGTTTAGTGATAAAGATTTGAATTTTAAGACTGTGTTCTTCTCGAGATTTTATATTTGGATTCTATTAAAAACAAATCATTCATAGATTAAACCAAATCCATATAAAATTTTGTGTAGTCTTTAAATGAATCTACAAATAAATCGAAAAATTGATCATCTTAAATTAATGGATCGCAAAATTGGATATCAAGATTTTAAAAAATTGAGTAAACAAATTTAAAATAAATAAATAAATAAAATTCATTTATTTTTATCATGTTACCTTTCATAAGACGATGTTAATTAAAATTTTAATTTATGTAAACACGTTCTTACACAGAAAACATCTAACAAGATTTAAATATTGATCTCTAAAATCATACGTTTTTATTTAAGGGAAATATTGTTTCGGACTGGCCCAATTCTCAAACTTGGGCCCAATCCATTTTCTAGCCCATAACGGTCCAACGACTCTTTAGCAACCGATACATCCTCGATCCGCCCGGAAGTCCCTTCCGACCCGGCCATCAGCACCGCCGACCAGGATTCGCACCCAGCGAGGGTCGAACCCCCAGGATCAACCAAGGAACGTCTGTCCGATAAGTCCTTTGCTCGGTATTAACATCATCCGACCAAAATCTCATCCGAGCAGTCCAAGCGTTCCCCCCAACGGTTAGTTTCTGGCAGTTACCTATTATTGGGGGATCCACGATCCAGGCCCAATGAAAGGGACCAATAGCCATGCACCACGGACATTATATAAATCCTCTCATTTGAGAGGATCGGGTATTCAAATTCTTACCCTTAATCTCGTACTTGCTCACCCGTTGCTCGCTCTCTTACTTTAGCATCAGAATGTCTTTGCAGGTACACCCTTTTTTCCCACCATCAACCATGCTTCATCCACGTTCGACGCCGGCCACATCGGATCCTGATCTCCAGGTACGATCAGGTGGCGCCGTCTGTGGAAAACTCAACTTCCACGTTCTTCTTCTTCAAAGACTCTTAAGAACCAAAGTTTTCTCTCTAATAGATCCATGGCCACTCGTGACAACCCGTGCGAAGCCCGAACTACTGATGGTGTTCTCCTTACCTAACTGGGGAGCAACGTGATCACCCTCTCGCATGAAGAAACCGTCCAAGATTGCCAAGACGGAAAAACCGCTTCACCCTCTCCCGAGCGCGATCAACCGCTCGAGAGTCATCCAAAGGTCATTCCCTCCCTGGTCGCGCCGACCGGATCAGACTTCGCTGCATTAGTTGAGACGCTCAACCAGACCAACCTCCTGCTCCTCGCACATGGCGAGAAGATAGTCTGCCTCGAAGAAATTGGCCGTCGATCATCTCGCTCTCCGAAAAGACACCGGGGACAACGCAGCGCATCCCCCCACAAAAGGAAGGGCAAAGGCCACCATGAAGAATCTTCCATTAGGAAACGAGATCGATCGCCTCCTCGAAGACGCCGCTCGCTTGTACCAACCAAGACTTGTCAGGGCTTGCAGAGTGAAGATCAACGCTCTCCTCCCTAGAAGATGAGCCGATCCCGATCACCGTCTCCGAGACGATCAAGAAAGGATAAGTCAAACTCTCCGTCTCCGCGACGAAACAGAAGACGCCGCTCAAGATCTTCCTCGTTCACATCTAGTGACGAGGATGATATCAGAGGTCCACTCTCCTCTGAGATCATGGCTACCAAGCTACCAAGAGGACTCGAGAAGCCTCCACCCCTTGGTTCGTATGACGGGACGGCGGACCCTGAGAAACACATCGAAAATATTGACGCCTTACTTGATTATAGGGGCGTCCGGGGAGCAATCAAGTGTCGTCTCTTTCCGACCACCTTAAGGAAAGGAGCGATGACTTGGTACAAGAGTCTCGAACCCAAGTCCATCATCTCATGGAGGCAACTCGGTCGAACTTTCTCCAGGCATTTCACCGCCTCCCGACGCCATCCCCAGACAGAAGCGTCACTCGAAGCTATTATTCAGGGCAAGGATGAGCCCCTCAGAACCTATATCGAAAGGTTCAACAAAGAAGCCGTCCAGGTCTCCACCACGGACGATATGAAGAAGTATTTGTTGGAGCGCGGGTCACGCCCGTCCACCGACTTCCACCGGGCAGTAGGCATCGAGACGCCCGCCACTCTAGACGTTTTCCTCCTGAAGGCTCAGACGTACATCCAGCATGAGGAGAAGCAAGCGTCCAGTTCTGTCTGTGATGCGAAGCGTCGAGAGGACGCCAATCCTTCTAAAACTGATGAGCCCTCGACATCTCGTCGAGGAGGTGACAAAAGAAAGGAAGATCGCCCCCATGAACTGCGGGAGCAGATGGGACCGATAGGTCTCTTTCGTGAATTCACACCTCTCTCGGTATCGAGGGAGAAAATATTGTCTGAGTGCGCTAATTCGGAGTTCCGACAAGTATGAGTTTGCTTTCCCAAGCAGCTGCCTAACAAGCCAGGCACCGATAAAACCAAATATTGCAGATTCCACAAAAGCCACGGACGCAATACTGAAGATTACACCCATTTGAAGGACGCAATCAAAATACTCATAAAGGACGACCACCTCAAACAGAATCCAAAGAAACCCCCAGGACGGAGGTTCAAGAGACCAAGAGGGTCGAAGAAGTCGTAGTAGTGCCCGCGAACACCAACATGCAGGTCGCCCTCAGCATCCATCGACCTGAGGATTTCTTTCTGCCTGATCATTAGGAAAGTTCGGGTTATCTGTCGTCCCATAGCCCTTGGGAAGCCTTCCCCTCTACAATGGGGATTTCAGGAGGAGGATTTAACAAGATCACAGTCGGTTCCGTGAAGAGGAAGTTCGACCAACTGATTGCAAAGGGACCAGCCCAGAACTCTACGTTGGACCCACCCAGAGACAACTCAGTGCCCATTTCCTTTTACAAAGAGGAACTAATGGGAGGAACACCTAACTCCCGCATCCTTTTGCTCATTCGGGCTCAGATGGGCAATTTCAACGTTCGCAGAATACTAGTCAACCAAGACAGTTCATGCGACATCATGTATTCACAACTGTTCTCGACACTGCAACTGAATGAGACTCACCTGACACCTTACGTAGGATCCGCCTACAGGATTTTAACGGGGCAATGTCTCGACCATGGGGTTATGTCGACCTCATCGTCACTTTTGGAGCCGTAGAAACCGCTCGGTCGGTTCGCGTCAATTTTTCTGGTGGTCGATTGCCCATCCTTGTACCAATGTATTCTTGGTCGACCAACGTTGGCCGAACTCATTACCGTTCCATCAACTGTCCATCTGAAGATGAAATACTACACAACATCGGGAAGAGTAGCCACCTTGCACGACGATGTCGAAGCTGCTCGTCGCTGCTTTGAGGCAACCTCTAAAGGCCTCAGATCGATACCGTACCAGCCCAAAGCTTCCTCCTCAACATCCTCCGGGAACACAGAAGTGCCCAAGTCTCTCCCTCAGGTCGACTCTGTCGACCTGGACTGCAAGTTCCCAGACGAAGGCGAAAGCTCCCAACAACCATCCACTTCGTCTTCCCGATCAATCCCGGACGGTGAGTTCGAGTTGATCCCTCTAGGGGAAGACCCAAAGAGGTGCGTAAAGATCGGAGCTCGCCTCCCGGACCTGGCAAAAAGACAGCTGGAAACATGCCTGAGAGAGAACGTTGACCTATTCGCTCTGAGTGCAGCGGAGATGCCCGGACTCGACCCAGATGTGGTTTGCCACCACCTCTACATTGATCCTGTTCACAAAGTTGTTGCCCAATGCAGGAGGAAGCAGTCGACCGAGAAAACTAAAGCGGCCGAAAAAGCTGTAGAAGACCTCCTAGAGGCAAATTTGTAACAGAGTCCAGGTACACAACCTGTCTCTCAAACGTTGTACTCGTTAAAAAGTCGAATGGAAAATGGAGAATGTGTGTTGACTATACCGATCTTAACCTGGCTTTCCCGAAAGACGCTTATCCCTTACCAAATATTGACAAACTGGTTGACAACTCGGTCGGGTTCAAATTACTATCATTTATGGAAGCCTATTCTGGATACAACTAAATCCCCATGGCCATGACCGACAAAAAGCACACGACCTTCATGACCGATTCGGGAAACTACTACTATAACGTTATGCCTTTCGCCCTGAAAAACGTGGGCACTACTTATCAGCGCATGATGAATAAAGTTTTCCGAGAAGAAATCGGAGACATGCTCGAAGTATACATGGACAACATGATCGTTAAATCTCAACAAGAGACAGATCACGCTTCCCACCTACGAAAGGTATTCGACCAAGCTCGAAAATGAAAAATGTGTTTCAATCCAGAAAAATGCACGTTCGGAGTCCGGGCGGGCAAGTTCCTCGGTTTCTATCTAACCGAGTGGGGAATCGAAGCCAACCCCGACAAATGTCGAGCATTTATAGAAATTCCTATGCCAAACTCTAAGAAATCTATGCAATCGTTAAACGGAGTGCTCACTTCGCTCGCTCGATTCGTGGCTAAGTCTGCCCAGCACGCACTTCCATTATACAAGCTCCTTCGCAAGGAGTTAGCTTTTGAATGGACAGATGAATGCGAGCAAGCCCTAGCCCACTTGAAAAAGCGTTATCCAAGCCTCCAGTACTCTCCAGACCTAACGAAGGCGAAATTCTATATCTTTACCTCACAATCGCAAACGAGACCGTAAGCGCAACTCTCATTCGTGAATTGCCTGAAAGGAAGAAACCAATTTACTTCACGAGCTAGGCTTTGCACGGCCTAGAGTTGCGGTATCAGCATATCGAAAAGGTAGCAATGGCCATCCTCTTCTCCTCAAGAAGGCTTAGACATTATTTCTTGGCCCATACGATTGTCCTGAGAACTAACCAACCCATTAGGCAACTGCTCGGAAGACCAGATATGGCTAGACGGATGCTAAAATGGTCATTGGAGTTGTCCGAGTTCGACATTAGATATGAGGGTAGACAAGCTCTAAAGGCCCAAGCCTTGGCCGATTTCGTAGCAGAGCTCGTCTTCCCCGAGCAAACACCAACGCTCACATCCAAGTGGACCATTTTCGTGGACGGAGCTTCTAGCTCGGATGGCAGCGGAGCGGGGATTTTGTTGGAGAACAAAGAAGGAACCATCATCGAAGTTTCCTTAACTTTATCTTTCCCCACTTCCAACAACCAAGCGGAGTATGAGGCCTTCCTGGCCGGCCTACACCTGGCGGACGACCTTAGTGCATAAGATATCGTTATATGCACAGACTCCCAGCTGGTCTCCAACCAAGTACGAGGAGATTTATAAGCTAAGAATGACAACATGTCTGAATACTTGTCCTTGGTAAAAGAGAAACTAAAACAATTTGCGTTCGTAGAAGTTAGGCACGTTCCACGCGAAAACAATACTCGAGCGGATATCTTGTCCAAATTGGCCAGTTCTAAAAGGAAGGGAGGCAATAAATCTGCCATACAAGAGGTACTCCCTTGACCTAGCATCGGACAACCTTCGCCCCTGGTAGATGTCAATGTAGTGGGCGGCGCTAATTGCTGGATGACCCGGTGTTCAACTACTTGACCAAAGAGGAGCTACCGACGGACCCGAAGGCAGCCAGTATCGTGCAATGTAGAGCCTGCTCGTACGTCATGGTCGGAAGTAAAATGTATCGTAGGGGTTTCTCTACACCCCTCCTCAGATGCGTTGAAGAAGAAAACGTACCTCACGTATCGAGAGAGGTCCATGAAGGAATTAATGCCCAACATCCGAGCGGGAGATCGTTAGCATGAAAAGTCCTACGAGCAGGATATTATTGGCCGACAATGTAGAACGACACAAAAGAGCATGTCAAGAAATGCGATAAATGCCAACGGCATGGTGACATACATGTAGCACCACCTACCGAGCTGAGGTCATTATCCTCCCCATGTTTGTTCGCCTAGTGGGGACTGGACATCCTAGGCCATTTTGTTATCGCCTCAGGTCATAACAAATACCTCATTATAGGCGTCGACTACTTCACCAAATGGATAGAGGCAGAGGCTTTGGCCAAAATCACTGTACTCAACATCTTACGTTTCTTTAAATGAAAAATCCTTGCTCGGTTCGGAGTACCGCTCGCCATCGTGACAGACAATGGAACCCAATTCACTGATTGGCATTTCCAAGAATTCGTAACCTTGGTAGGGACCAAACAACACTTCGCCTCAGTCGAGCATCCTCGGACTAACGGACAGGCTGAAGCTGCGAATAGGGTGATCCTAAGGGGATTAAAACGAAGGCTGGACGAGCATAAAAAGCGTTGGTTCGAAGAGCTGCATAGCATACTTTGGGCATACATAACCACTCCCCATTCAACGACAGGGGAATCCCCATTCCGACTAGCTTATGGGACCGAAGCGGTCATACCCATAGAAATGCACATCTCGTCCAGGCGAACATAATCGCCCATGGATCAAGACACCAATTTTGAGATGCTTCGGGAAGAGCTCGACCTGGTCGAAGAAATCCGATCGAGGGTTGCTCTTCGAGAAACCGCCCTAAAGCAAAAAATAGCAGCTCGGTACGATACCAAGGTCATCAATCGTGGAACGCCGAGAAACTCAAACAATACTACAGCTAGTACAAGCGTCACCCATGCCCGACTTCAAGACGAGGAGCAGACGGTTCGACCAACCTACGTGCCTAGGTACAAGCATCGCAGTCCAATATATTTTGACCATCAGAACCCCCTCGTACCCGAGGGAGATAACTGTCGCACGAATGGATACTCAAACGAGTCTGTCGTCGCCTAAGTACCACGACCAGGCAGAACCCCAGCTCGCGATGGGACGTTCAAGCCACTGGACCCGATCCATAATCTTGACTTGGGCGCCGCATCAGAGCAAGCCTCTACGCATCTGTTCGGTTCCCCTAACCAATGGACCATACCTTTTAATGAGCATTGTCCCCCTACTCGAGCAAGTCCTCACATTCCTACGATCAGTGTTACGACCAAACAAGTGTCGAGCATAAAAAACTTAGCGAAATTTACGCATTCAAGATAATGGTCCTCCGCGGACGAGCGATTACTTATGACAATAAAAATAATGCTAAGGTGATAAAACGACCACCAAGGCCGGAAAATTTAATTAAAAGATCGCGACCCCAAGGGACGACTTGTTCAAAATTACATAAAACGGGGACCAAGTCCCCGAACAACAAAAAGAAAATAAAATTACAAAATTACGGCCCATAGGCCAGACTAGTTCCCTTCCTCCGCATGGGCGTCAGGCTGACCCTCGCTCTGGATCGGCTGGACTTTGGGCTGGGCAAGTTGAGCAGGTTCCTCGGGAGGGGTATCACCAACGATCATATCATCCGGAATGATGATCTGACCATCCTTGACTTTATACAAATAGTTAATCCGATCAGTTTGGTCGACTCCCGCATATCTTCCAAATCCTGGTCCAACCAAGGTAGGAAGTACGCCCGAGACACCAGGATTTTAGTGTTTTCATCCTCGTCCTCCGCAGGCATAAAAGCCTCTTTCAGCCTTCTGTTTTAGTCGAACTCCTTCCTCTTATCCAACTCCAACTTAGCTATCATCTCAGCATGGTCTTTAAGCAGCTTGGTCGCCTCCTCCGCGGCCTTGTTGGCATTCTCCTCGGACGTCGCCAGAAAGGCCTTCAAACGACTTATTTCCCGCTCATGTCCAGCCTCTCCTTCGACCAGTATCGAAGCCATAGTCACCACCCTCATAACGGCACTCGCATCCTGCGTAAATGATAGTCGTCAAGCAGGAAGATTCATACTCTTGACATGCAGGGTGTTCGCCCGTTGAACCTCCAACGTTGTTCCCTTGAAGTAATTGTGCTTCACAAAACAGGGAGGCATGGTGAACTTGGGTTTGGGGGAGGCATTGACTGTCAAATCCATCATAGTAGAACCCCCATTTTACTTCTTCAGTTGGGGTGCCGAGGATACACCTGGGGAACCCTGAGTGATCGGCACCGAGCCCGAGCCACTTGTAGCATTTCCCGCCAGCCGGGTCTGAACCATCTTGATCTTCCTCTTGTTGATCTGCCTTATTTTCTATTGAATCTTGTCAAGGGGCTTGGCCATGGAATTTGCAAAAAGACAAAAGGAAATATAATCAGTACCGAGCAGTGCGAAAACGTGAATTATACGACCAAGACAAATAAAATACCATAAAACTCAGATACATCCTGCCTGTTTTTACAAGCAAGGAGCCCAGTAATTTCGGTCAATGGACGCTCCACGGTCGTGCCCCCATCACTATCGAGCATCTTTTTACCCTCCCCATCTAGTATCAGGACGGGAGTAAAAGACGCCACCAGCTTGCGAAACTCCTCGAAGCTAACCTCATCTTCCACGTTCAGCCTGTCCCCGACTTGGACAAACTCGCTCACCGGTGCAGCATAGTGAAGGTGATACCAGGAAAAGGGGAACCTCCAAAGCCGGCGAGGGATCTCCCTTCCTTGTGCATCAAGCTTAGGCGTCCCGTCGGCATCGGTGTTGGTCCCCATGAAGCTGATTGATCGGATCGCCTCTTTGGTCGCTGGTTCGACCAAGAAATAGTCATCCTTGAACGAGCGAATGGACTCGGAGTACGCCTTGAAAATTTTGGTCCACTGTTTGAACGAAATAAAGCCTTTTCGGGCACCTCCTCGCTCTAACTGTCGTTGTAGGGAAAACAATCGGAAGAAGAGTGGAAGAGTGGCCTCAAAACCCAGGTAAAAGCACGTTAGCTCAAATGTCCTCATGAAGGCATAAGAGTTGGGGTGCAGCTGTGAGGGCGCCACCCTCAAGTGGCCCAACACCGAGCAGGTCATATCGTTGAACGACAACCTGACCCCTAGGGTCGTGAAAACATAATCATGCACGAAAAATATCTTCCCCCGAAGTCAGAGTATATCATGTCGTCACTGCCCGGGCATGTCACAACCCAATGTGTTGGTCTCCCACCAGAGGAAACGGTTCCGTCCGCGGCCGAGCAAAGCTCGAAACCTTATCCAGCAGATATTCCATAACCCATTCTTCGGGCATCGAATTTTTCTCTTTGTCATCAGTAGCATCCTGAGCGCCCACCGCTCCGCCAGAATTTGTTGCGCTATCAGTCTCCTCTAAAGAACTTTCAGAACCGCTCGGGACCATAGCATAGGAACCAGAGTCCTCTCGCATTTCCTCCTCGGATGAGATGTCGAACGGGTCGACGAACACTCTTTCACCTGAAAAGTAGAGGAAAGGCGTCAGTGAATTCGATCAAGACATCAAATCCTCCCTTCCATTACCTGTTAAGTGAAAGGGCGTGCGACGGCCAGAGAACAAAGTACCTGGCCAAATCTCTCAAGGGGTTTACTCGCCTAACTACAGCCGACCACGAGAGCATACAGCGGGGAAGGAACATCACAACGAACAGGTGGTCGCTGAGACCCCAAACCCAGAGCTCTGGTTAATCTTCGACCAGAACCGCCGCCTAACGCAGTTAGGGTTCCGACGCAAGCAGCATCTCGACCACGACCCAGACACTCTAAGAGCGATTCATCACCAGGATGACACCTTGTCACTACAACAACATAGGAAACTCTCTAGGTTACTTATTATACGTTTTAAAACTAGAACCTAACCGTATGCATGTCTAAGCAAAGAAAAAGGAACGCAAAAACAGATAAAAACACTTACTAGATGGTTGAGACATGATGAGGATGATTATGGAGAATGGTTGTACGGTGGTCGGAAGAGTAGTCGTGGTGGTCGACAGATGTAGATGGCAACCGGAGATTGTAGAAGGCGTCGAGCAGAAAAGCGAAGGCAGAAAAAGATGAAAATGAAAAAACTTCCCCTATTTATAGAGATAGGAACATGTGCGTGTAGGCTTGACCCCTATCCCTAAGAAATCATGACCTACGCGCTAGCCCCTAGATTAGCCGTCAGAAGCATTATATTGACACAAATTCCAAAACACGTCACCTCTTCGTTTCTTATCCCTCGGTACCGACCATCCACTGAATTGCTCGATTTTCGAGTTGTCTCTTGCTTCTCTAGATGGAACCGTTTGATCGGACCATGTGATGTTCGGTCGACACTAAGAAATAGTTTTGAGCAGCTAACCACCCTTAAGTCATCGCTCCTTCGACCAGAAGCAACGACTTGGGGGGCTCCTGTTCCGGACTGGCCCAATTCTCAGACTTGGGCTCAATCCATCTTCTAGCCCATAACGGCCCAACGACTCTTTAGTAATTGACACATCCTCAATCCGCCCTGAAATCCCTTCCGACCCGACCATCAGCGTCGATGACCAGGATTCGCATCCAGCGAGGGTCGAACCCCCATGATCAACCAAGGAACGTCTGCCCGATAAGTCCTTCGCTCGATATTAACATCATCCGACCAAGATCTCATCTGAGCAGTCCAAGCGTTCCCCCCAACGGTTAGTTTCTGGCAGTTACCTATTATTGGGGGATCCACAATCCAGGCCCAATGAAAGGGACCAATAGTCATGCACCAGGGACATTATATAAATCCTTTCATTTGAGAGGGTCAGATATTCAAATTCTTACCCTAAATCTCGTACTTGCTCACTCTTTGCTCGCTCTCTGACTTTAGCATCGGAGTGCCTTTGCAGGTACGCCCCTTTTCCCCCACCAACAACTGGGCTTCATCCACGTTCGACGCCGGCCACATCGGATCCTGATCTCCAGGTACGATCAAATACTAACGAGTGTCTCTAGACAATGATTAAAAGATTAAAATGGTAAGTTGAGAATTATTTTTAAAAGATTAAAAAAAACATATATATTTTTAAATATATATATATATGTTCAATGCATTGAAAAAATAAATAATCAACTTTTTTAGATAATATTGCATATATTCAATGAATTAAACATAAAATATTTTTCTTATTTGAAATTTTTAACCGGTCTCATTGGAGCTAACCAGTGTATTTAAGGACACTGATTAGCATCACCATTTATTTAATACCTAGTCGAGATACATACTACCTTCATTCTCTTTTATAAATAAAATTTGATTTTTATGTTCACTTAATAAATGATGTATTTAAATTATATATTGATCAAATACATCGACCATTCAATGAATATAAAAGTCAAAAATTACTTATAAAAAAGAATGAAGGGATTACAAAATAGTCTATTACAATGTTTTAAAACTTAGACCGGAGTGTGATTATGTTTAAAAAAGACAGCACGATGATGATGTTGATGGAATGTGGTTGAAAGAAAAACTATAACAGAGTCACAAAACTTTAAACTACGAATGATTGTTAAAAAATACACATAATTCTTTTTGTGATTAGGGAATGTATATTAAACTTTTTAAAAAACTTAAAAATAGTCAATATCGTGCTCTCTTTTTTAACTACAATTTATAAAAATGTATTTGATTCTTTGATTCAAATGATTTTGGACGATTTAATTTGATTATTTAGATTTTATTTTGATTTTGATCCACTAACAATTTTAATAGATTGATCCAATCGAACTCATATCTAATTCTCAATTTAACATAATAAATTGATCGTTTGTGTTTGGTTTTTAAAATATTGGTCTCTTATAAAACACGATTTTAAATAGAGTTGGTCAATTCCAATAACTTTTCATAAAGGTAGAGCAAACCACAATAAACTGTCTACATAAATTTTTAGAGGGCAATTTCTCTATCTACTATAAAAAAATTAGATAATATACATTCTTCTAATCAAATAATGTCATATTATTTTATTATATTTATTTATTTATTTAATAATTCGAACTTTTTAGATTTCCAAAAAATTCTAATACAAATTACACATAACTCTACCAAACTTAGGTGGATAAGAATTCACCATCATTTAAATCTTCCACTTTTAATTTCTTTTAGTCTTATAAAATATATATTTTTCTTAATGAAAACAATACATTGTATAATACACATTGCATAATAGATGGTATATTCAAACCATTCCACTCACGGATATTCAGTTAATATTGATTAAAAATTATTTTTTGTCATTATTTATTACTTTAAATGTTAATTTTATCAAATTGATTAAATTTAATCTGCAAATTGACCCACTATAATATACAAAGTCAATAAAATAAAATTCGAACTCTCCTCCTAGAGAGTGCTAGCCACAACTTGTTTTTGTGGTGGAATTAATTTGAAGAGAAGGGCCAATGAATCACACTGAAACACTTCTTTGTGTTTAACAAGAATCTAATTCGTGACAATGACATAATAGTTCAATTAATCACACACTGACAATGACTACAATCTTATCTTACCTACTCCATAAGCTCTTCCAAAACATCACTCTCATCAATTTTCCAGAGAAGCAAATAGTTTAAATTTTACAACTACACAAAAACAGCACTTATATATCTGATTAATATTCACTAAATTAAATTAACAATTAACAAAGTTATTTTCCAAATATTATAAATCTCATAGAACAAAAGAGCATCGAAAGTTACTGATCCAAAATTCAAAATTCAAAATTCCTATGTCATCATCATGAATAAATGGTGTAAAGAAGCTATCAAAATTAAACTTCCACCACCACCTCAACAACACATATCAACAAACGGTTTACAAAAACCGGTTTAATCAAGAAAACCGGTTTGGCGCAGAACCGCGTTTCGCACCTGACGGAGATCTCTCCCTTTGAGAGTTCTCCCAACTCCTTCCAAAACGGAAAAAGTAGTTCTAGGCGAAACTCCGGATCCTCTTGCAACAAGTTCATGCGGTGGCAAAAGCTCCTCGCCGTCATCGTCGTCATCGTCCAACACCGCAAGTGCATCAATGTTCCGCCGTCTCGAGAATTGACTCGGCGGAAGAACCGGAACCTTGACAGGAGCCGATTGTTGGAACTTTCTAGAAGGCATAGACTGAACCAATTGCTCGGAGTTATAACCAGGAGAAGGTCTGGGTCTCGGAAATGAAGGAATCATTCTCGAAGATGAAACGGGAGATTTACCACGAAATACCGGTGACGGTGAATCACGGTTGTCAGGACCTGATAGAACAGCAAGTATACCGGAGTCTTGAGATAGATCGAAACTCCGGTGACGAGTTAACTCAGTCGGTTGAGGAGCTGGACGTTGATTTTGATTTTCAGATTCGGAGCTATCAGATGACCAGAAAAATTCAGCTTCGTTGAACTCATCGCCGGCAGAGGTGGTGACAGAGGAAGGAGGAGAGAAATTGAAAGCACCAAGTAATCGGTCGGAGTTGGAAGGAAATCGGCGGTGAAAGGAAGGTGTGGGGTCCATTTGGTTGGTGAATGAAAAGTTGATAAGTGAAGAAGAATTGTGAGAAGGAATATGAAAGGAGAAAATGAGTAATGTGGCGGAGGGTCGCGGGTGCGGTAAAATATATGAATGGGTGGGTGACAACTAATGTGTGGGACCAGCTGCTGTAACTTCTTACATTGAATATCCAATGAATGAATGACAGTGAGCGTGGTTATCTTTTACTCCATGGGTCCCATTTAGTCAATAATTTAATTTGACAGCTTTATTTGACAATAATAACACTTTTTAGATAAGAGTGATAAGATAACGATTGAGTAATGAACTTGGACACGCTTCTTTATTAACTTTTTAAATAACTTGCCCAAATTCATTCATTTTAAGTTTTACTTTATTAGTCGAGAATATATATATATATATATATATATATATATATATATATATATATATATATATATATATATATATATATATATATATATATATATATAGGCTTAAATAGTCTTTTAGTCCCTGTAAGTTAACAAGTTTTTGGTTTTCGTCTCTGAAAGTTTTTTTTTTTGGTTTAAGTCCCCACATTTCCAAAACGCGTTGGTTTTAGTCCCTACTGTGAGTTAGACGTTAAAAAAAAAGGATGTGGCAGACGGTGCTTATGTGGCAGGTCGTTTGGCATTTCTCAATAATCCAAGTGGCATTCTCATTTACACATGTGGATTTGTCATTTTCCTATTTATTCTAGAGGGACCAAATCCAAAATATAGAATCACAGTGTTCAAGCTTTCTTCTTCAAGCTTTCTTCTTTCTTCCCTATCGTCTCCAATGACATCTTCTTCTTCTGCACAATCTCATCACGTTCAAGCACCAGTTTGTGGTTGCAACAGAAGAATGAAATTGTTTATGTCAAAAACTGTTGAAAACCCTAATAGAAGATTTTGGAAGTGTCAAAACTCAGGGTTAATGTCTGGATGCAAGTTGTTCATTTGGGATGATGAAATAGAACGAAATCCAGCCAGTGAGCTTAAAATTTCAAGTGGTTGTGAGTGTTCTGAAATGTTGAAGGAGTTTGTTAAGGATATTGAGGTTAAAAAAAAGGAAAAAGTGAAGATTAAGTTGGAGAAGGAAAAAAGAAAAGTGACATTGTTGAAGTTTTTGTTGTTTGGGTCATGGGGGTTCTTCCTTGCTTATCACAAATGGTGATGATTCCCATTTGTTTGTGTCTGTATTTTTGTTTTTGGTTTTTAGTCCCTGTAAAATTAATGTATTTTGACATTTGTTCATGTACCAAATGATTAATGAAATAGATGTTATGGTTTTGGCTAGTTTATGTATGCAATTATCTTACTCCTCTTTTGAATTGTGCATAAAGTACACCAATTACTTATCACAACAATGCTTTAACTCAAAATACACCCATTGTCATTTTGTTTTTTGTTTTTGTTTTTAGTCCTTGTAATAATAAAGTATTTTTTGAGTTTGGTCCTTGTACATATATATGTGTGCAAAATACTGTAATCAAAATACACCATTTGTAATCAAAATACTTTAATCAAAATACACATTAATGTGTAACATTGTATCATAAAGCACACCATTTGTAATCAAAACATAATACAAAACAACATTTGTAATCAAAACATAATGGTTCAACTGACTTCAAATTACATAATACAAAACAACAAGTCCATTGTATCAGTCAAAACATATGTCTACAGTTTCCATGGTTGTGCAGGGCTACTTCCTTCTCCCTTGAGTTTCTTGCACCTGAGTACCCTTGTTCTATCACTTCTCCTCAACTCTAACTTCCTTGCAACCTTTTGTTTGGGTTGTTTGGGTTGTTTTGCCTAGAAAGACACAATAAACACAATAGAAACAGAATATATTAGGCCAAAGAAAATACATAGATGCCAATTTACAAAACAGAAAACAGACACATTAATAACATTAATAACAGACTCACCTTTTGTTTAGGAAGTACATTAACATTTTCTTTAGGTGTAGGAACAACCTCTTGAACAGGTGCAGAGAGAATGTAGTTTGGTTGTGAGTCACTAACTCCTTGTGAAGCCATTACAGGTGGAACCTCAACAGTTGGAGGCTGGTCACTAGCAACTTGAGGTGGAGATGGAATTTTGGAACTGAGATCATTGAGATTGGGTTGAGGTTGTGTTGTATCAAAAGCTGCACAAAGATCTGCTGCAAGCATTTCAAAGTCTTGGTCCATATCACAGTGTGTATCTTGCTGTTGTTGTTGTTCTGAAGGAGGTTCATCTTGAGGCTGTTGTTGTTGTTCACTTGGAGGTTCATCTTGAGGCTGTTGTTGTTGTTCACTTGGAGGTACATCTTGAGGCTGTGGCTGTTGCTGAGTTGGAGGTTCATCCTGAGGCTGTGGACCTTTCTTTGGTTTTTTCTGCAAACAGAGTAGCACAATCAATACATATAGTAAGAATACATGATTCATGTCTGTAGCATGAATACATACCTTTCTTTTTTTAGCTTGAGGGTCAGGCACCTGAACTGAACTTGGAGGTACATCTTGAGGCTGTGGCTGTTGCTGAGATGGAGTTTCATCCTGAGGCTGTGGACCTTTCTTTGGTTTTTTCTGCAAACAGAGTAGCACAATCAATACATATAGTAAGAATACATGATTCATGTCTGTAGCATGAATACATACCTTTCTTTTTTTAGCTTGAGGGTCAGGCACCTGAACTGAACTTGGAGGTACATCTTGAGGCTGTGGCTGTTGCTGAGATGGAGTTTCATCCTGAGGCTGTGGACCTTTCTTTGGTTTTTTCTGCAAACAGAGTAGCACAATTAAAAATAAAATTGGGGGACCAAAATTAAAAATAAAATTAAAATAGAGGGACCAAAGTTGGTATCTTTCTTTTTTGAGCTTCAGGGTCTTGCACCTGAACTGAACAGCTTCTTGCATTATGGCCATTTCCACCACAGTTGATACAACAATAAGATGTCTGTGTCCTTACCTTGTTTGGGTCTTCATCAGGTTCCCTCCTCCTTAATTTCTTTGGCCTACCAGGGCCTCTTTTGTAGGATGGAGGCAACATTTCCTCAGTTTCAACCTCAGGCCACATGTCTTGGCCATTAATTGGGCTAACATTAAAATCATAGCATGCCACATATGTTTCTTTAGAATAACAGTCATCTACATAGTCTTCTGGTGGTTGGTTTCTATAGCATAAGGCAGCAATTGCATGTCTACATGGTATGCCTACCAATTCCCAAAAGTTACATGTACAAGTTCTTTTAGAAGTGTCAACTATGAAACTATGTTTGCTATGGATATGTTCAACTTGCCAAATAGTATCCCCATACCAGTTTGGAAGCCAATTACCAGCATTTTCTACCTCTTTATCTAACCTAAATCTAGGTCTTGGCATTATCCTATGTTCCCACCTATCAACTTTTTCTCTTAAGTTAGAGTTTCTAGTCATAAGGTAGTTTCTTATCCATTCACACATGGTTAAGATTGGTTTATCCCTAGCAACTAGTATTGTGCTATTAAATGCTTCAGATACATTATTCATTAGCACATCACATTTGGGATAGAATGAGAAAGCATGCTTACACCATGATTTTGTAGGTATTTTGATCAACCACTCCCAAGCCTTAGCAGTGGTGTTGTTCAAAACCCTACCACACGTGTGAGCACCATACCATTTTTTCATTCTATATGTGTGCTTATTCCCCACTTTACTAACAAGAGCCAAAAACCCACAATTGCCCTTGCAAACTACTCTCACTCTAACCTTGTCATTTTTCACATACTTTATCTCTCTTCCATTTAATATTGACCATTCAATTATTGCATCCTTAAATTCATGCAAGGAAACAAACTCCAAACCAACTTTGAACTTGTAATCCTTGTGCAATTCCTCCATCTTAAACCTAGGATAATTTGGTCCAACCTCTTTATCTGATGCATCAGGATCACTACTGCCTAGATCTTCACTTAAATAATTAGTGTCAACCAAGTCATCCTCCACACTAACTCCACTTGATGAACCCCTAGTAACACCAACATTTCTTATCTTTTTTGGAGTAGCCCTATGTTTCCTTGCAATCTGCTTAATCCTTCTTGATGGTTTCTCTGCAAAGAAAAAGCCATCATCCTTGCCAATGGCCCTATCTTCCTCACTGTCCTCAAATGATAAACAATTAAAATCATTATCATCACTGTCATCACTGTCATCAAGGTTATCAGCATTAGCATCAACCTTGGCAGTTTCATCAGCATTTCCTTCACTTTCAGCACCATTGGCATTGGCAGCAGCATTATCATTGACAGTTTCATCAGCATTTCCAGCATTTTCATTGACTTTTCCAGCATTAGCATTAACTTTATGCTTAACAAATAAATCCACACTACAACAAGTTTCAACAGCATGTTCATAAATATTAGCTGCATCCCTATCACTAATTAGCCTTGCATGTTTACCCGATACATTGTTATACCACCATAGAGAATAATCAGTGGCCTCAAGGTTGCAAATATCTTTCACAATACCAGTTGCTTCAAAATAACTCCACCTATCAGGGTCTATCTCTACTTCATGTTTAACCCCACCTAAGTAATACACCACACTATCCCTAACCATCCTTCCCCCATAATGAATGTTCAGTATAAATGTCATACCTGAAGTTGATCAGTCCCGATGGCCTTTGCTGCAGGTCAGTCCCGTCGTCTTCAATGTATGAAGTTTACTTGACAGTTTCCTTGAAAACTCTTCAATGGCTGAAAACCTAACTTTGTAGGGACGATAGTGAGAATGCTAAAATAACCTTTCATGTTCCATTTTGTGGAAGGAAAATGACAAATCCACATGTGTAAATGAGAATGCCACTTGGATTATTGAGAAATGCCAAACGACCTGCCACATAAGCACCGTCTGCCACATCCCTTTTTTTTAACGTCTAACTCACAGTAGGGACTAAAACCAAAGCGTTTTGGAAATGTGGGGACTTAAACTGAAGAAAAAAAACTTTCAGGGACGAAAACCAAAAACTTGCTAACTTACAGGGACTAAAAGACTATATATATATATATATATATATATATATATATATATATATATATATATATATATATTTTATGTGAAAAACTGATTTGAGAATATTAATTAATATTTATGAACTAATACAAGTTATTAAACTAGTTGGAATTATCAAATAGATGAAAAGATGGAAGAGAGAAAATTTATAAATTCCATAGTTAATTTCTTTTAATTTCTTCCAAATGTAAATTAGATTATTTCTTTTAGTCTTATAAATTTCAATGTAATAATTAGTCTTACTATTTTAGATAGATATTTCAACCCTGTAATAGTATGTAGATAAATATGTATATTATAATAATTTATAACTATTATAACACTCCTCCTTTGAAATATCTAGGCTAAATTACAGTTTTGGTCGCTCTGTTTGATTAAACTCACGGTTTTAGTCCCTCTATTTTCTTTCTAAATAGTTTTGGTCCTCCGTCCCAATTTTGATTCATTATTCATGTACTGTTTATGTATTGTTCATGCACTGTTCATGTACGGATCATGCATTGTTCATGAACGGTAAGTGTTTTTTTTTACCAAAATTGGGATGGGGGACTAAAACTGTTTAAAAAGAAAATAGGGGGACTAAAATCGTGACATCTCCTTGCTCATCAGACTTATTCTTGTACATCCATTTTGTACCAATGAGATTAGTTCCTTCAGGTCTTGGTACCAGCTCCCATACTTCATTTCTCTTAAACTGTTGTAGCTCATCTTGCATAGCATTAATCCAAAATTCATCAGTTAATGCTTCTTTGACGTTCTTAGGCTCAATCTTGGATACAAACCACAAATTATAGACAATTTCCATTGATCTGGTTACAACTCCACTGTTGGGATCGCCTATAATAAGATATCTAGGATGATCCTTCTGAATCCTGATTGACGGAGCTTTGTTCGTTGGTTCTGGCTCAGCAACATGTGTAGTTGAATTAATATCATCTTCTTTGTCAACAACTTTTACATGAGTATCATAGAATGTTCCGATATCATATGTGACATCCGGTTCTTTGAACAGATCATCAATAACCATATTTATGGATTCCATCATGACTCTGGTTCTAGAGTTGAACACTCTGTAGGCTCTACTGTTAGTAGAATAACCTAAAAATATGCCTTCATCACTTTTAGGATCCATTTTTCTTCTTTTCTCTCTATCTGCCAGAATGTAGCATTTACTCCCAAAAACATGAAAGTATTGGACATTAGGCTTCCTTCCTTTCCAGAGCTCATAAAGAGTGGTAGGTGTTCCCTTTCTTAGAGTGACTCTATTATGAACATAACAGGCAGTGTTCAGAGCTTCAGCCCAAAAGTACAGAGGAAGTTTCTTGGCATGAATGATGGCTCTGGTTGATTCTTGAATGGTTATGTTTTTCCTTTCCACAACCCCATTTTGTTGAGGAGTAATGGGAGAAGAAAATTCATGACTTATACCTTATGAATAACAGAATTAAGAGAATTTTTCATTCTCAAATTCTTTACTATGATCACTTCTGATTCTGATCACACAACTTTCTTTTTCCCTTTGAATCCTTTGACATAGATCTTTGAACACCTCAAAGACATTATATTTTTCTCTGACAAAGTTTATCCATGTAAACCTTGAGTAGTCATCCACCACCACATAAGCATATCTTTTTCCTCCCATACTTTCAACCTGTATAGGACCCATCAAATCCATTTGAAGTAACTCCTCGGAGGTTGTGAGATGTCGAACCTTTGGATGCGACATCTTGGTTTTCTTGCCTACTTGACATTCATCACACATCTTACCTTCATCAATCTGAAGCTTAGTAATTCCTCTTACTGCTTCCAAAGATGACCCATTTCATCCCTCTTAGTTGAAGATGACCCATATTTTGATGCCATAACTTTACTTCATCTTCTTTGGACATAGAGCAAACAGAAGTATAACTGATGTCTCTATTTATCTAAAGATAGAAATTATTTCTAGACTTGACTCCACTCGTGATTACTTCATTCTCTTCATTTGTCACAATGCGTTCTGCCTTTGTGAAGTTGAATCTGAACCCTTGATCACACAGCTGACTTATACTGATAAGATTAGCAGTGAAACCTTTCACCAGTAGAACTCCATCAAGGTTTGGAACACTTAAACAAACTAGTTTTCCTACCCCTTTGATTTCTCCTTTAGCTCCATCACCAAAAGTGACGTAACTAGTGGAATGTGGTTTGATGTCAACCACTAGATTTTTTATTCCATTCATATGTTTAGAACATCCACTATCAAAGTACCAATCCTCTTTAGCTGAAACTTTAAGAGATGTATGAGCTATCAAGGCCGCATTCTTGGGAGTCCATTGTTATTTCTTGATGACAATATTTTGCTTCGGTTTGGGTTGTGAATTTTGTGCAGGATATCCATGAAGTCTGAAGCAAAAAGCTTTTATATGACCAAACCTACCACAATGGTGACATTTCCATCTTTGATACCTTCTCCTTTGTTGAGCAGGTCTTTTAGGTTCATGATGTCGAGTTACATGTTTTAACATCTGATTGGAAGCATCATCCTTAGGCTCAGGTGTGTTACTTCTTATGAACTCATTTTTAAAGCCAACAAATCCAATCCATAATAGGTCTTTAGCATTTCTTCTTATCTGAATAATTTCGTCAAGTTTTTCAGATCCATTGTTCAACAATCTGATTGACTTGGTCATTTGATCAAGCTGGAAATTCAATAGAGATACTTCATCATTCAGAAGAGATATAATTGAGAGATTTTATGTCCTTTCAGCCTCCAGAGTTGCAATAATCTCCTGTTGTTTTTCTCCTTCTAGCAGCATTTGTTCACATCTCATGCACAACTTGTTATAAATATCAGCAAGTTCTTCAAACGCCAACTCTTCTTCATTGGAGTCTTCATTAGGCATACATGTCCCTGTCAAGACAGTGATATGTTTAGTTGATTCTTCTTCAAAATCACTCTCAAAATCTCCATCAGACCATGTAACAGATATGCCTTTCTTTTGCCCCTTAGGGTAGGTAGGACATTCAACTCTAATATGGCCAAAACCATCACACCCATAGCATTGAACTCTTCTGCTTAGACTTGACTTCTCTTCATCCTTTGTGTTTGACTCAGTTGATCTGTTGATGTCAGAGACAGTGTTCTTGACATTTGATCTTGACCCAAAATTCATCCTCTTCATGACCTTGTTGACCTGTCTTCCTATCATTGCAACAACATCTTTCAGACTTTCCTCATTCTCCACCTCACCTCTTTCTACTCCCTCCTCATTATTTGACACAAGAGCTATGATTTTGTACTTCTTCTCAGGCATATCATTGAGTCCCATCTCAAAAGTCTAAAGGGATCCAATAAGGTTTTTTACCTTCATGTTGCAAATATCCCGAGCTTCTTCTATTGTAGTCACCTTGAGAATTTTCCTCACTAGCTTTTCATCAGACATCGTTTCTCCTAAGGCTCCTGAGACATTAGCAATATCCAGAATGTTCATGTAAAAATCATGAACAGTCTCATCTTCCTTCATTCTCACATTTTCAAATTTTGTGGTAAGCATCTGAAGTCTCGACATCTTGACTTTAAAGGTTCCTTCATGAGTGGTTCTGATAATGTCCCAAACTTATTTGACATTTTGACAATGATGCATGAGTCTGAATATGTTTTTATCAATGTCATTAAATAAAGCATTCAAGAATTTAGAGTTCCATAACGCCAACTCATCCTCCTCTTTATTCCAGTCATCCTTAGCTTTCAAGGTAGTATTTCCATCTTTGGTGATGGTAGGATGTTCCCGTCCTCTATCCGCAACTTTCCAAGCCTTCTTGTTCAGAGACTTTAAAAAGGAAATCATGCAAGGTTTCCAGTAATCATAGTTAGAACCATCCAGAATGGGTGGTCTGTGTCCAAATCCTTCTTCCTTGTCCATGGTACTAGAATATTGTCCCTAGATCTCACCCAAAAACCAAAATAGGCGGGGTGCCTGCTCTGATACCAATTGAAATTCTGGCAACAACCACACAATGTAGAATATGATGTCACGACACTTAATAACAATAAAATTGTAAATGAAAAAGACAGAATATAAAAGACACAGAAAGTTGTTAACCTAGTTCAGTGCAATCACACCTACTCTAGGGGCTACTAAGCCATGAAGGAACTTCACTATCAGTAGTATCAATTCAAAGATCCACAACAAACGTTTATAGTTTGCAATCTTTTCACTTAATCCCTACCCAATAACAGTTCTACCTAGGAACTCCTAGATATGAGACCCATCTCACTCCCTACATAATCACAGTCAGTGATCTTAAATAAAATCACAAAGAAAACAAAGACACTCTTCAAAACAATCTTTGACCTGCTTAAAAGCTTCAGTAAAATACAAACACTCTTTCTTAAAAGCTTTGAGTGGATAAAATACAAATGAACATCTAGTCCAAAACAATCATCAAAAGACAGTTGTTTGGCTCACAAGAACCTAACACACACGTGAAAAATTCTGAAAATACAATCTTTATTTTTCCACACGTTCACACTAGGGTTGAGAAACCTTAAGTAGAAACTCCAATGGGCATTGGGTCTTCTGAACTTGCACAAAACAGAATAAATAATTCTTTAATTATAAGAAGAAAAATAGCAAGAACAATGTTCTGATATAACAATTCCAAACTGAATCCTCCTTTTCCTCTTAAAACAATCGCGCTAAAACCATGATAAATCTCATCAATAAATACAGCATGATGCACGCACAAAATATGATTCAACTAGGTCTTCAAGCCTAGTGACATATGTCATGACATCAACTTTGACATCCTGAAAACAAACAGCTGCACAAACAAACTACACACCTGCATAATGCTTAAATCACATGTCATAACATTGCTTATGACATCCTGAAACACACAAGAGTTTTACCACAAAATGTTGTAAACACCCCAAATTTTCCCTATCTTTTTCTCACACCTTGGCTTGTGATCCTTCATATTGCATTGCATAAGCATATCATCTCACACTGCATAGTTATTTCACTGCATAAGTTGCATAACTAGGGTTTGTGATCAAATGAATCTTAGAAGTGGTTTGAGCTATCTCAGAGGCCATGAAGCATGCCAAGAGGGTCCATGAGTGTTCTATGATCATATTATACCTCCAAGTTTGCTTTAAAGTCACAAAATCTCAGAGGATTGCACAGCTACCCATGCAGGCTCAGGGCTCCTACACAAATGACCATAAATTACGGTTTTGGGTTTGAGGCCCTTACACTCAATTTTTTTTTTGCCATTCTTGATTCTATTGGTCTATATATGTTATAAGTAGCATGTGTATCAAATTTGAAGCAAATATTCCTTGTGGAAGTCATATGATCAAATGCTAACTTGTTGTGCAAGAAAAGTCAGAATCAGGGCATCTGAGGCCACCAACAAGGGTTCCAAAGGGTCATCATTATCAATTTGAGGTCCTATGATCTTTATTTGATCTTAGGAATGCTTGGAAGTTCACAAAATTGAAAAATTTTGAGCCATTTGCAAAGTTGTCATTTTTGGACATGACTTGTAATGTAAACTTTCCATTTTGGGAAAGATTTTCAACCTCCTTTTTCTTGATCAAAAAGGCTTCAAATGAAATTTCTTCAAACATGAAAGTTGTAGATTGGATCTTCCCATTTTCAAAAAGTACAAGAACTCCTCTTGATTCATCCTAGAACTCAAGTTATGATGGATCAAAGTTGGCAAAAATCACAAAATTTTCAAGTTCATGCCAAAGAGGGAAATGTGCAATTTTGCTTTCCAAGCCTTCTCATGACCTATAATTAACTTCTACACATCATAGAAACATAATTCAACTTGTTTAGACCAGAAATCAGCTCTCAAATCAGCTCTGACATGGCCCATACCTCAAGTACACAACTTTTGACTTTTTGGCCAATTGAGCCATGTCATTCCCACTGTGGATATCTACTCCTCTGACTCATTCCAATTGTTTATGCATTGCCTAAGGATCATAAAACATATCATAGCAAGCCTTGAACAGACACACAAGCTTAGATTCACAAAAATCCTCTCAAACTTTCTCTCTTCGAAACTCTCAATCCAACCAACAAAAATCACATTTTCTTTCACCATTCAACTCCTTATCACTCAAGGAACAAAACCCACCCATCACCATGACCTGAAACAACCTTAAACACAAACACAATTTCTACCATATCAGAATTGTATCTCACAAACTAGCCAAAATAAACTTCATCCAAGCATCTCAATAGCTTCAGGAGGTCCAAAGGAGTTGGTTTGCATAAAGGGAAGGCCTTGAAAGCTCCAGTTTGAAGAACTCCAGCTCAGGTATCCCTCAAGAACAATTTTTCCAGAACCTTAATTTCTTGTTAAAATGTGAATCTACATGTTATGCTGGTCATGTTGATGTGTTTAAAACTGAAAATGAGTGAAAAATAAGCATGTTATGATGTTCTGAAAGTTTGACCTAAAAAATGTTTGGTTTTGATTCAACTTATTCTAGCAATATAAATGATTTTTGTTTGTGAATTCGTGTTCTATGATGTTTGGGGTTTGATTCTGGGCAGGTTTGATGCGTTTTAGTGGTTTGTAGGTGAAGTTAGGGTTGGGAGCTCACCGGAGAAGACGATCTGGTCGCCTGAGAATAATTAGGGTTAGGGTGCCCAGATTGAACCACAACCCTAGGATTGTGATTAGGTTAGCACACGAACGGCCCAGATCATGTCATTAACCCTAATTTCATTTAATTATGATAATCCTAATTAATTAAATCAGAGTGAATACTGGCCCTTAGATCACGCGCGTAATGGAAGTTTGAATCTGGACCCTTAGATCCTCATACCCCAAGTCACGCTGACTTCCCTTCACAGCCCTTGATCTCCCCAAATTTGCATCCTGGCCTTCCATTATGATTACTTTGCATTTTCTTTTTATTTATTTTGTATTTTGTTTCTCATATTTATTTAAAATAGTAAATCATTTTATAAAAATATAATCTTTTGCACTTTCACTTTAAATAATTTTCAGAAACCAAAAACATTTTTATTTTTTATTTTTGCATTAAAAATATATTTTTAAATCATTTAATTGTATTATTTAATTAATTAATTCATTTTAATTAATTAAAAATACTTTTAGGTATTTAAAAATCACAAAAAAAATCACGAAGCATTATTACATATTTAGAAGAATTTACAAACTCATATTACAAATTTATTTTAGGGTTTGATCATGTTTTGACAATTAACCATGAATTAGGGTTTCCAAATTTCCTATTTTCCTAACCCTAACTTCAAAAATTCATTTATGATCAACCAAGATGAGTTTTCACATGGTTCTTTTTGCATTATTTCATACTTTGCATGTAGTATCTAGGACATTTAACTCATATTTTTGCATTGCATTTTCTATTTGTTTGACATTTTTCATGAAGAAGTACCCAAAACCCTAGCCTAACTTAGAAAAACCATAACTTGACTTTGGTATAGCTTCTGACCTCCATCTTTGGAGAGTGATCTTATGTGTGTTAGGGGCTTATTTGGTTGCATTTTCAATTTTTTATCATGTATTATCCTTCTATTGTGGACATGTGCATCTCATACTTTCTTAAAACCCTAATTTGCCATGTTCATTTGCATTCATCTTTGCATACCTTCATCATATGAACTTGTCATGACATCCAATGCATTTGTATGTCATATTAGATACCTTAGGACATGTATGAACATTGGTTTATCATTGTTACATCCATATGGTATGTTTTGCATTCATTACTTCTTATGTGTATTCATGTGACTTCAAGCTTCTAAGATACCCTCCTTTGCATCCCATCTCTTGTATGATCATGCATAAAAATTGTACATGTCTTTGCATAATATCATAACACATTTGCATTGTGTTTTCACTTCTGGTCTGGATCATTGCATCTTCATTTGCCTTATTACCTTTTGTTTCACATCTTATGCATTCATACTAACTTTTCAGGGGCTTCAGGTAAGTTGTTTAGGATGTGGATTTGCCTCCACATCCAACCTCTTATTATATCTTAATTTGCATATTTATTTGTCTTTGAAGTGAGTTTGACTCACTTATGCTCTCTCTTGCTCCTTTTCTTTCTATTAGGTTACTTAACTGTTTCAGGAAGTAAGTAACCTATTCTCCATTCTCTTCTCTTTGCATCTGCTTCTTCTTCCTTGGTGGCCATCTGAAGATCTTTCTCTAAGACTCATAAACCATAGGAATATCCAAGCATGATAACTTTAGGTTTGTACATAGTCTCCCCTAGTTTTTACCTTTGAGTCTCCCTGAGTCTCTGCTTCTCATCTCATAATCAAGGCTAAACAGTTAAAATTTTAAGACTCTGAATTAGGGTTATGCTTGTATCCTTATCTTAGGATGGATTGTATAACTTTAATACTTAGTGTTAAACCTTTAAGTTGTTTACACCTCCTAATCAAAACACCTAATAATCATTAAGACTTAAGCTTGTAACTTGGGCCTTATATTAGGGTTACATCTCTGCCTGTTGGTTCAGAGGGACTAACCCTAGTGTTCAATGGACAAGTCCCCCTCAAGTTTAGTCTTACAAACATAAAATCCATTTCTTAATCCCACCTTTAATTAAAATCCACTTTAATAAAGGTTTGTTATATAATGGTTTTAATCCCTGACCATGGATTAAGTTGAGGTATCTTCCTCATCTTAAGTGTCCTCATCTATCATCCTTCTCTTAGGATGGTGTAATGAGTTCACTAATCCCTGATTAGAGATTAAACTTATTACTTAACACAAAACAAAATCCAAAAGCACTTAATAATCACACGTAGGTTAATGATCTTAATCCTGCATCATTAGGGTAATTAAGTTGAGATTTTCATCTCATACTTAAGTAGACTCATTATCCCTAATCAGGGGTGATATAATGAGTTTACAACCTTTGATTAAGGCTTAAGCTCATTATCTTATGCAAAACAGCAAAAACAATAAAAAACTTAAAACACAAAAAAACAAACAATAAACGTCTCCTCCGGGATTCTTTTCTCATCACATTCACTCTGAAAACGCGAACTCGCTTCTTCCGTCTAATGCAAGACAATTAGCACTCGAGCCAGACAAGTCATACACTTGAGCATAGACAAGCAAGTAGTTCACAACAAAAACACTAAGTCTCTTTGAGTCGAACTACGGTGTTCTGTCTTCCTCATTGCATGAGAGGATACGTAGGCATAACTTAACAGTTATCGAACAAAAGTCCCCAGGTCTTCCCCTTCTCCTCTTTCTAGCTTTCTTTTCTTAGCCTCAGTTTTGAGCACTCACTCTCTTCTGACACTCTGTACATCCATCCCTCCCTAGCCTTTTATACACAGTTTAGCACATACACTATCCCCTTTTAAACACAATCATGTATGTGTGGATCCCGTCGAGTACGACGGACGATCTGGGTGTTAATACCTTCCCAGGTCGTAACCTACCCCCTTACTCAGTCTCTTTGGTTCACAACCATCTTATTCATATCTTTCTAGGTTTATGTAGCATTACCCTTCCTTCGGGATAAAAATGCCTAGCTGGCGACTCTATTCAACCTCAACCTCCAACATCGCTGATAGTTCGCGTTTGCACAGGGACGAAAGTACGGGGAGCGACAGCTTGGCTACTTTGTTGGGGACTTTGCAACCAGGGCTTCTGGTTCTCTTGTGGGTTTCTCCTAGCGCTTGTTTATTTGTGTTTATTAGGGGTGTTATGTGCTATTTGTGTTTATGTTTTTGATTTATTTATTGCTTCCTGTACAACTTTATTTATTGCATTTACTTTATCGCTTTCATTTATTGCTTTCTGCATTTCATTTATTATTATCATATCATTGTGCTGGATTTCTGGTTTGCTTTGGTGGGAGGGTATTCCAGTGAGAAAGGTCCAACACAAAGGCCTGAGTGACATATAGGATTAGAGTGGTTTTGTATTCTTTCCCATTCCATTTCGGTCTGGTGCGGGAATATGAAAACACGGTTCAGACATGGGTTTCCTTTTGAGAACTCTGTGCTATGGATTTCCTGTAGTGTTAGGGCTATCTGGGAAGCCTGCTAAGTCTGGATGACCTTTTTAGATGACCTTCAGCATCTGAGGTGAATTAGAGGAGGATCCTTTATGATTAAGGTAAACATTGTACCTCTGGGTTAGAAGTGTTTACAATTCTCATAATAGATCTGAACCTGAGGATCCTTGTTCTAGAACAATACCTGTGAGTGGGTTGGGTTGTTTACAGGTTTGCAGGAACCCTTGACCTCAACATACATTTCTACTGGAATTTGTTCTTAAGGTTGTACTATTTTGGACTAGTTCTTTGAAACCCTGGATTATTGACTCTTTATTTGAGTCCCCCACCTGGTTACTGGTTCTCAAGCCTCCATCCGAAATTCTGAACACTCAAGGACCCTGTCAAAAGGCAACTAATAATCCAGCACATGATCACAAACCCTTACATATCATAAGCATACATCATATTGCATCATTTAACATTTGTCTATTTGTTTTACAGGGTATCCATCTTCCTTTGGTTTGGTTTTGACCGTTCTTCTGCTCAGCTTATCTGCTTCAACACTTCTTCAGCTATCTTCTTCAGCTATCTTCTTCAGTTATCCTCTTCAGTTATCTCCTTCATCACACATCTTCAACATGGATTCAACCAGGAAAAGCAACATCACCTACCACTTCTTTTAGTATCCTCTAGCAGGCATCAAGCTGATACAGGCCCTTATTACCCCTGATCATGTTCCCTTATTCAGAGAGCATTATGGTGGAATCCTGGACATGATCATGGACTTGGACACATTGCAGAGGAGCATGATTCACACCTGTCTTCAGTTTTGTGACCCTCCTCTACATTGCTTCACTTTCCTAGATTTTCAGATAGGTCATTTGCTGGAAGAATACTCTATGCTATTGGGTGTCCCTATCAAAAGAGGAATTCCTTTCAATCTTGAAATGACTCCCCCAAAGAATGAAGACATAGCCAAAGCATTACATCTGGAAGCAAATATCATCGATGAACACATGACTTCCAAAGTTGGAATCCCAGGCCTTCATCTGGATTTCTTGATTACTCAGGCTACGAAGCAAGCTGCAAAAGGGAATTGGGATATTGTCTGTGCTCTCCTAGCTCTCAGTATTTATGGTATCATTTTGTTTGCAAACGAGTCTAAGTTTATAAGCAAGAATGCCATCCACATCTTCATGCTAAAGAACCCGGTTCCCACATTATTGGGAGACTTCTACTACTCAGTTCATCAGAGAAATGAGAAATAGAGAGGAAGACAGGTAAGGTGTTGTGCCCCTCTCTTCTACAGTTGGTTGATGAAGCATATGTCGAAGATGAAAGCTTTCTTAAACCCACATCAGACAAGGAATTGGGCTAAGAGGATGATTGCCCTTACTTCAGAAGATATCAGATGGTGTACTCAAAACACCAAGGGCCGAGACATAATAACAAGTTGTGGGCAATACCCAAATGTGCCACTTATTGGAGTAAAGAGTTGCATCAATTACAATCCTTTACTTTTCAAAAGACAGTTGGGGTATGCCTTGATACATCCACCTAGGGAGCAGGACTTAGCAGAGTCTCTTTATTGTGCTATTCAGAACAATTATGTCATTATCCGACAAGCATCCTGGGCTTGGGATAATATACAGACTAAAGGAACCGCCATCCTTGGAAAGTGTAATAACATAGCTTCTGCTCAGTACACCGAATGGTCGCGCATCAGAGGACAAATTACTCGTATACCATTCACCCTGGAGGATGTGTCAGGGCCATCAGCCATTGAGCCCATAGCCACAGTAAGCCTGGAAGAGTTTGAAAAGCTGAAAGAAAGAAATACACAGCTCGCCGAAGCTTTAAAGAATACCCTTTGGGAAAAGAATTATGCTCGTTTAGACACTGAGAGGTTAGAGAAGCTACGCATCGAGCATGTAACCAAGATTGAGAAGACTGAAGACTTCATCAGGAAAGCCCGAGCAAGAGAACTTGTGTTGAAGAATGCATGCAAGGAAGCAAAGATTCAAAGGGCAAGAGCTGAGCATTATTTGGAAGAAGGTCAGCGTAGATGGGTTAGAATAAATGAGGCTCATTTGCAAGAAGATCAGAAGATGCAAGCCAAGATGGAACAGTTGGAGTCCAGTGAAAGAAGAAGCCAAGAAGCACTACTAGCCGTTCAGAAGGAGATCTCAGAGTTGAAACTTCGGACGGGGTTAAAGAGATCCAAAGAACAAGATAAGTATCAGAAGATGACAAATGCCATCACAACCAGGAACCTTCTCATCAGGACCATCACAGAACACCCAGCTGGACCCGTGACTGATGCTCTCCTGAAGGAAGTCAGGGAGGATGCTTTTGGACTGGATGTATGATTTTATTTACTTATATCTATTTGATTGTACTTTATCTCACCATGGGAGTTTGTTTTGTTGTATTTGTGAACTGATTGTATTATAGTTTATTGTTGTATTTCAACTCACCATGGGAGTTTTTGTTTTTGTTGTATTCATGAACTGGTTGTATTTTGGCATTGTCGCTTGTATTCTATGTATTATTGGTTTTTGTGGATTCCGTTCAACATCTTTATCTCCTTTAAGGGGTCTGGAAGGTCAAAACCAAGAACCAAACTGGATACCCTCTGAAGACAAATAGGCATATTGCATTGCATGCTAACCTCATATCCTTTGTTTTCCAGGTGTTTTGTTGTTTTTTTCTCACCTTGTTAATTGTTTCAAGAAATATTGCTCGCAGAAGGGTCTTTTTTGTCAACCGAGTCCACAGATATCCAACTCGACACATTCTTCTAAGTCTACAAATGGACCAGCTACAACAGGAACTGACTGATGTGGGGACTCAAATGACAGATGTGAGGATAAAAGTGAGGACCCAAATGAATCAATTCATGGTTGTGATGATTGGACTGGCACAAACCCAGGAAAGATTGAGGGAGTTGGTCGAGCGGAAAACCCGGAAGATAACCACGCAGGCACTGGAGGTACTAGTAACAATGCACGCGAGCAGCCGCGAACGACTCTGGTAATGTTTGGACCCGATAACAATCCCGAAGTTAATATCATTGGGAATGGCTAAAGGAACACTGGAGATCGTATTCTACAGGAAGATCCTCAAGATGAGCAGTTCACAATGCTAGGTGTTGGGGCAGATGAAGCTTATGACCTTCGGCTGGATGAGATATTAGAGAAGTTAAGATCCTTGGAATCCCAAAACTCCTTGGGATTTGATGTGATGGATATGGGCCTAGTTGAGGGAGTAAGGATTCCTCACAAGTTCAAACCCCCGTGTTTTGAGAAGTATAATGGAACTTCCTGCCCTCGCACTCATTTACAGTCCTTTCTGGGAAGATTGAAAGCATATACCATGGATGAGAAACTGTGGATGTTTTACTTTGAAGATAGTTTAATCGGGGCATCCAGAGAGTGGTATTCACACCTATCAAGGGCTACTGTCAGGAACTGGAAAGACTTAGCTGAAGTCTTTGTGCGCCAGTATCAATACAACTTGGATATGGCACCTAACAGGACTCTCCTAATGGGAATGTCTCAATCTTCAAGGGAAAGTTTCCGTGAGTACGCTCAAAGGTGGAGACAACTCGTTACTGCTGTCCAGCCACCTATGTCTGAAAGGGAAATGGCTGATATGTTTATGAATACCTTGCAAGGGACCTACATTGATAGACTTGCTGCCTTCTCTTCTACCATTTTTCTGGTGTGGTTATAGCAGGCGAGAGAATTGAAAGCCTACTGAAGATGGGTTAGATTTCTGACAATGGTGCTAGCTCCAACAATGCAAAGAAACCCTTCTCAGGACCTAGAAGGACAGGGGAGACTAATGCAGTGCATGTTGGTAGAGGTAGGCCTCAGTACTTGCAAAGATCAGTGGTTGTAGTCACCATCCCTACTCCATCACCTCAGCAATAACAGTATCCTCAACAACAATAAAGATCTTATAATAACAACAACCAATAACAACGTCCTTTCCAACAAAGGCCTTCTCAGATTAATAGGGTGATCGATCCCATCCCGATGCCCTATGCAGTCTTACTCCCACAACTATTGAAGCTTAACCTGACTGAACTGAGGAATTTGGCTCTACCAGATCCTCTAAATCTTCCAAGGAATTATGATGTCAATGCCAGATGTGCTTTTCACTCTAATGCACCTGGTCATTCAACAGAGAAGTGTAAGGCCATGCACATGAAAGTCCAAGATTTGATTGACTCCAAAGCTTTGAATTTTGCACCTCCACCAAATGTCACAATGAATCCAATACCAAATCATGGTGAGCCAAAGATCAATGCCATTGAGGAGGACCAACCAGCAATTCTGATTGATGACATTGCCAGTATTCAAACACCACTGGCCGAAGTAAAAGCTCAGCTATTGAAGTGCCAAGTGTTTCCGGGTTGTGAGACCCGTTGTGAAGCTTGCAAAATTTCTACCAATGGTTGTGCAAATCTGAAGAATGGTATTAGCAGTCTTATCAGAGAAGGCATCCTGCAAATTACATCAACAGTTCCATCCTCCACAAAGGCAACAAAAATCTCTCCTACAACACCAGCAAACATTATTTCAACAGAATCTTCTACAACGCCAGCAGAAGTCAACACCAGTGACGACATCTCAACTGTTACCATCTATATGATCCAGCAACCATCCATGTTCCGGATTCTCTCAACAACAACTTTCAGCAACACCCTCATCAAAATCAACAACTTCTTGCACCTGCACCATCTTCAATCAGATCCCATGTCACCATCTACTATGAACCACAAACAATCATGACTCCTTCTTCTGTTGCAATTAGTCCGGTGACCATCACGGTGCCTGGACCAATTCCTTATGATAACAACAGTGTCGTGCCTTGGCATTATGGTTCGAATCTTTAATGCCACGGAAGAAAGGTCACTCTTGACTCCTCAACACCTGCACCATAAATTGACAATGTCGGGGGAGGCGGAGGCTTCACTCGGAGTGGACGTCTCTTCGCTTCACAAATTCCCAGAACTAGTGTCGAAGCAGAAACTTATGTCAAAGTAAAAGGCAAAAGTGTGGTGCCAGAAGAACCAGCTGCAAAAAAAACTCAGAAGACGTCCTTTGATCAGGATGTGGACGAGTTCATGAGGATTATCAAGAAAAGTGATTACAAAGTTGTGGATCAGCTCCACCAAACACCCTCCAAGATCTCCATACTATCTCTACTCATGTGTTCCGAGACTCACCAGAATGCACTACTCAAGGTCTTGCACGCAACTTATGTGCCGGAAGAAATCACGGTCCATCAGTTAGAAACGGTGGTTGCAAATGTCAATACTAGTCATGGACTAGGTTTCACCTTTGCTGATTTGACTACGGAGGGGCGTAACCACAACAAGGCTTTGCATATCACTTTGGAATGTAAAGGTGATGTACTTTCTCATGTCCTTGTTGATACCGGATCATCACTCAATGTGTTGCCAAAGAAAGCTTTAGTCAAGCTGGAGTATGATGGTCTTGCACTCCGTCCGAGCAACCTAGTTGTCAGAGCTTTTGATGGTTCTAAGAGATCGGTTCTCTGAGAGATTAAGCTGCCCGTGGTAATTGGCCCACAAGTTTCCAAAACTACCTTCTATGTGATGGACATACAGCCTACCTACAGCTGTTTGTTAGGTCGACCCTTGATCCACGCTGCCGGCGCGGTAACGTCTACCCTTCACCAGAAGTTAAAATATGAGTGGGAAGGCCAAATTATCACCATCTGTGGAGATGAAGACATCTTTGTCATTCACCTGACTACATACAAGTACATAGAAATGGATAGAGAGATCCATGAAACCATGAGTCAGGGTTTTGAGGCTTTGAATGTCAACGAAGCTACAACTGAGGTGTTTGCTGCATCCCAAGAGGAAAGGATGGGCACCTCAATTGCTTCCTATAAACAAGCTCGAAAGGTTGTGGAAGAAGGGAATGCCCAAGGTTGGGGAAAGCTGCTGAAGGTTCAAATGAAAGAAGACAAATTCAGTTTGGGTTACAGACCATCCCGACAAGTTCCAGAGGAGGCTGCTGAAGCTCCCAAGTTCATAAGTGGGGGAATGCTGACCCCTGATGCTGTCAACACTTTGGAAGACGAGGCTGAGAGCGGCTACAACCTGGAAAGCTGGATCCGTCCAAGAGTCTCGGGCCAACAATCCTCAACTGGTCTTCCCAGAAAATTATAAGGGTTATTGTTGCAGAGTAATTATTATTTCCTGTTTTAAGCATGCATCAAAGTCCTACATCTTGCCCAAGAAGTAGGGACTCATTTTGTAATAGGGCCATATGTATTTGAGCAAATTGAATATTAATGAACAATGGACATCTTTTTGCAAACAATCTTTTTCGCTCACTGTCTTTCATTTTTGTTATTTTCGCACAAAACAATAAATGACAATGTTTTTCTCAATAATAACTTCATTCACCTTTTCTAAATAAAATAAAATCAATCACTAAAATGAACCAAATCTCAACCCTTGCAAAGGTAGCCCTCCAGATTGCACCGACAACGACATTGTTATGACCTCGTATGACTTCGACAATCCGTTTAATCAAGCAAATGAAGGGGTTGAAGAAGACTATGATTTACCTGAAGAGCTAGCCAGGTTATTGTGACAAGAGGAAATGGTGATTGATCCTCATCAGGAGGAGGTTGAGACTATCAATCTTGGTACTGAGGAAGATGTGAAAGAGGTAAAGATTGGAGCCAGTCTCCAAGCTCCGGTAAAAGAACAACTTATCAGTATGCTACGAAAATATGTCGATGTGTTCGTTTGGTCCTATCAAGATATTCCAGGTTTGGATACAGATATTGTCATGCACAAGCTGCCATTGAAAGAGGATTGTCCGCCAGTTAAACAGAAGTTGCGCCGTACTCACCCGGACATGGCCATGAAAATCAAAGAGGAAGTACAAAAGCAGTGGGACGCCGGTTTTCTTGCTGTAACTAGTTACCCGTCGTGGGTTGCTAACATTGTATCCATACCTAAGAAGGATGGAAAGGTGTGTATATGCGTCGATTACCGGGATCTGAACAGAGCAAGCCCGAAAGATGACTTCCCATTACCTCACATTGATGTATTGGTAGACAACACAGCTCAGTTCTCGGTATTTTCCTTCATGGACGGATTTTCTGGATACAATCAGATCAAGATGTCACCTAAAGACATGGAAAAGACAACCTTCATCACACCATGGGGCATGTTCTGCTACAAAGTAATGTCGTTTGGTTTGAAGAATGCTGGTGCAACATATCAACGGGCTATGGTAACATTATTCCACGACATGATCCATAAAGAAATCGAGTGCTACGTGGATGACAAGATTGCCAAGTCCATCACAGAAGAAGACCATTTGGCAAACCTGTTGAAATTGTTCAAGCGTCTGAGGAAGTATCAGTTAAGGTTGAACCCCAACAAATGCACATTCGGGGTACGTTCTGGTAAGCTGCTGGGTTTTATTGTAAGCGGAAAAAGAATTAAGGTTGATCCCGACAAAGTCAAAGCAATTCAGGAAATGCATGCACCTAAGACTGAGAAAGAAGTTCGAGGGTTCTTAGGTAGATTGAACTACATTTCAAGGTTCATATCTCATCTCACTACAACCTGCGATCCCTTGTTCAAACTGCTAAGGAAGGAACAAACAGTCAGGTGGAACGATGATTGTCAAAGAGATTTTGACAAGATCAAAGAGTATTTGCAAGAACCTCCAATTCTCATGCCTCCAGTTGAAGGAAGACCTCTAATAATGTACCTGACAATATTAGATGAATCAATGGGGTGTGTGTTGGGCCAGCATGACGAGTCTGGTCGAAAAGAGTATGCAATATACTACCTAAGCAAAAAGTTTACCGACTATGAACAACGTTATTCACTGCTCGAGAAAACTTGTTGTGCTTTAGCGTGGGCTGCTCGCCGACTAAGACAGTATATGTTGACTCATACTACCTTGTTGATCTCAAATATGGACCAAGTCAAGGACATATTTGAGAAACCAACACTTACCAGAAGGGTTGCAAGGTGGCAAATGATTCTGACAGAATATGATATTCAGTACACCTCTCAGAAAGTCATAAAGGGCAGTGTATTGTCTGACTATCTGGCTGGGCAACCCATTGACGATTACCAGCCTATGAGATTTGATTTCCCTGATGAAGACATCATGTTCTTAAAATAAAAAGATTGTGAAGAGCCTATTCATAGTGAATGGCCGGATCCAGAAGGAGCATGGACTATGATGTTCGATGGGGCAGTTAATTGTAACGGTCGTGGGGTTAGTGCAGTGCTTATTACACCCGAAGGAGTCTGTTGCACCCCAAAATTTGCCCTCACCAAGACAAGATATTGTTTACTAAGAGGCTCACAAAGTTCACAAGACATCTCATGAGGTTCACAAGGTTCACAATTAGTCAGAAAGTTTGACAATTCCCTCAGACAATGCATCCTCCTAAGCAGACATCTTAAACTAGGGTTTTGACTTTCATCAGGATAAATGGACTTCCAAGACTTCAAGTGAGCTTCATAGCATCCTATATGTGTTCAATAATCCCCATGTCAAGTTTCAAGACTTTTCCCAAAGGTTTGCTCAGTCAAATAATCAGATAGGCTAAAATCAGTCAAAGAAGTCAAAAAGTCAAACTGAGGTCAATTGTGGTCAAACCAAAGTCAAACTTCATGATTTTTTGCCAACATCAATTATATGAAGTAAAATTCATCATTTGATCAAGGGTTTATCATTATTCATCAAGGAGATTTCAGATCATCAAGAATCAGGAGTTTCTAAATTAGGGTTTTCATAGGAAAAGTCAACTGAACTTTGACCAGCCATAACTTTCACATGCTTCATCAAATATTTTCCATCCAAAGCTCATTTTGAAGGAAATTAAATTCTCTACAACGTTGTGTCTCACAAGCCAAGCCCAAAAATGCTTCATTTGGAAGGTATGAGCTAAGACATTATAGGTCCTTTTTAAAGTCAACAAAAAGTCAACATCTTCCAAAGAGTATAACTTGAGAATGGTAAAAGATATGGATATGAGACCAAATAGGTTGGCTAGAGGACTCTCTAAGATTTCTAAAATGTCTAAGAACACCATAGCACTAAAATTGAGGGATTTGTGCCCTTGCAAAGTTGGAAAATTTTGAGAGATTTATGAAGCAAATGGGGTCTTAAAACGATAATTCACCAAATGGGCTTGCTTTTTTATGATCCAAACACTTCCATGACCTCATGCACGAATTAAAATTTATTTATTCATATTTTTATTCATTTTGTTTTATTTATTATGATTTTTTATATTAAAAATCATTTTAAATCAAAATAAAATATAAAAGTGTGAATATTTGATTTGATTTTTGTTTTAGAAAGTCTTAATATTCATTTAGAGGTGATTGAAACCATATAAAATCAAATCATCCAAAAATAGCAATGAGATATCCAAGTTTTCAATGTTTTTAAAGTCATATCTTTTTCAATCTCTATGGATCAAAAAGTCCAAAGGATGGACTAGTTTCTTGACCTAATTTCACTACATGATATATAAACAACATAAAGGATACAAGAGAACACGAATTTACAGCCTCCAAGAACACCAAGCAATTCCAAAATTTCCATAAAATTTCAATTTTCGGTTTTGGTAATTCAATCATATTCAGAGGCTTTTATGCATTGCAATTGCTTTTTTGATGTTCATTGAACATAATTAGATCATCATACGCATCAAAACCACACTGAATTGCATAAACTGATTGCTCTTTTGTTCTTAGTTTCTTGAAAATCGATTTCGATTATACGCGTGTTCTAACTCCAATTTGAGTATGTAATCTTGTTCATGGTGATGTTTAGAATGTTTCTGGGCTGGTTGATTGAATTTTTTGTGCAGGTTTATGGAGATGCCATGTTAGGGTTCAAAGAAACCGTGAATTGGGAATTCATCTAATAGCCAATTTTAAACCAAATTAGTAGTGTATTTGGGATCAGTGGCCTTCATTTAATTGATCTGGGCAATTAGAACATATTTATTGTTTGTGTTTTTCATGTTTCAATGTGCAGGTGTTATAGTGACGATAAAGATCTGTCACTAAAACCTCTAGTGACGGAAAACCGTAGGTACAGCCTAAGCCAACGGACGAAGGATGAAGATGAAGTTTCGCGCGTTTTGGAGATTTAAATTTTGGACTCATTTTTTATATTATTTGTTTCAGTTATAATCATTAACTTGCAGTTGGTCTGGTGGTAAGGCGCGCGTATGGAAAGCCTTGAGGGACACGGTTCGATCCTTGGTGCCAACGTTGTTTTTACATTATTATTCTATTTTGCAGGTTTAAAATATAAAAAGTGTGCCTTGGTATACTATCACCAGCGCGCGCTGGCTCAGTTGGTTTTGGTGTTGTGTAATGAGGTAAGGGACCTGGGTTCAAATCCCAGGTCCTACCTTTTTTGTACTTTATCCTATTTTTTGTTATTTTCATTTATTATCTTATTTTTTTTAATTTAATTCAATTAAAAATAACTTCTAAATAAATAATTAACAACATTCTCTTAAAATCTCATATTTTCAAAAAAAAAAATTATTTTCCCAAAATTTAAATTATTTATTTTTATGTTTATATATATATATATATATATATATATATATATATATATATATATATATATATATATATATATATATATATATATATATATATATATATATATATATATATATATATATATATATATATATATATATATATATATGTATGTATATTTTTGTATATAAATTCATTAATAACCAAAACCCTAATCCTGATTTTTCTCCATTTATTAACCCTAATGTTTTTTTTAATCTTGATTTTCACATCTTAACCCTAATTATGTTTCTAACCTTTCATTTTTCTTATTTAATTATCGTTTATTTATTATATTCTATTTATTGTCATTAATATTTCGATTATATTGTAATTGTCCCAAAGCCGTGTAATAGTCGTAGATTTATCTTCGCCTTTATTTTATTTTGTAAATATATTTATTGCTTGGTTAGTAACTTTAGGGCGTGTATAACTATGTGTAAATAAAAATAAGTTAGAAAATTCACATAAATAAGATAAATACTTGAATATATACACTCACACACGTAAGTCAATCTTTGATCGCCATCAGCACTTTCTAGGGTTGCTCCTCATGTTGCCTATTTCAAAAGGTCAAGTAAGGTGTCTTAAGCAAAGTCCCTTATCCAATATCATCAAGTCCCTTCAAGATATAAGATCAAGTCCCTTCGATGTTGCCTACGGTAAATGATCTTGTCCCTTCGAATAAAAGATGATAAGTCTTTTCGTATTGCTAAGACACCTTACAGTTGACTAAATACAAATGTCCCTTCACATGTCCCTCATCACATCCAAGGTAATGACTACCTATTCCTTAATAATAGGGATAGTCTTACCCTTGAAAGAACATACGAGAACATGAAAGACTTAATCCAGGGTAGGTACCTCTTAGTTGCTTGCTCACATTTCAAAAAAACTTTTTACACCTCACTTTCTTAAACAATTTTCAAAACGAGGCTTTGTATACATCCATACGAGGATCATTACAAAGTACTTAGGAAAATTTATAATCACACACTACACTCTTCAAAAACAATTTAAGTGAGCTAAGTAACTAAGAGCCCATGGATAACCATGGATATAAAGGGTGCTAACACCTTCCCTTTGTATAACCTACCCCCCGAACCCAAGTCTTTTAAAATAGCTCTTTCCTGTTCTTTTATGCCCTTTCCTTTTGGATAAAATAAAAGTCGGTGGCGACTCTTGCTATCCGCAACATTTAACTAAAGTCAGTTCTCCCACCGTGTTACAGAACTGGTGACTCTGCTGGGGATTAATAAAAGAGGGGTACCCTTAGGAAGTAGATCACTTTAAACTTGTTTGCTTTGTTTGCTTTACTTTACTTGTTGGGTGCTCTTATGTGTGAAAGATCCTAACCCGAATCTAGTGTACCTTAGGTAAATGGCAATAGACTAAGGAAACTGTACGACGTATACCGATATGGTTGATCTGGTGGCCATAGTTAGTGTGACTTATTGGTTGGTGCTTATGTTACTTAAGCAAGTTGAGGATAATATGAGGCTGCCATATGTTGTCAATACACTAACTAACTTTTAGAACCCTAGTCATCCCATCTTGGCCTTTAGAAAGTAGTGAGATAATCGGCTTTGGTAAAGACTGAAGTTGGTTGATACTCGATGCTACACTCATTGAGATTCTAAACTTGGAGGGTTTTGGTTGGCAAGTAAGTTACCTACTGAACAACCACCCTTGTGAAGGATCAATGATATTGAGATCCCTTAGAACCTGGTTACTTTATAGGACAGGATGAACCATCTAAACTTTAGGGGAGGGTACTTACCTTTAAACCTCATACAAGCCTTCAAACCTAGGGCTATTGTGTGACTTGTTTGTGTGTGCCACATGTTTGTGATTGAGCATAACATCATAACATCATCATGCATCATAAGCATAGCATTTTCACTAACCATTTCAAGGACCAAAAGATTTATCTTTGTTCTTTGTTGCAGGTCATAGCTTCTGCTCGTAGGAATACTATCCGGATCAACTTTGTAGGGATACCTCCTAAGCTTAAAGAATTGGTCTCTCAAGTTTCTGAAAACTCCCAATTCATCAAGAGGCATGGTCACCTACTAGATCTAGTCACTTCAGGGTTCAATGAAGACATGATGAGTGTTCTGTTTTAATTCTTTGACCCTAAACATCATTGCTTCACATTCCCCGACTATCAGTTGGTTCCTACAATGGAAGAATTCTCCAAGCTTCTGGGAATACCTATTCTTGATCAGAAACCCTTCACAGGCTTGGAAAAAGAGCCTAAACCTGAAGTCATTGCTGCAGCCTTACATTTGAAGAAATCGGACATTGTCCTAGAAACAAGGAGTGAAGTTAAAGGTATTCTTGCTAAGGTATTGATGGAGAAAGCTCAAGTGTTCCTGAAGGCTATGAGTTATGATGCTTTTGAGGAGATCTTAGCCTTATTGATCTATGGTTTAATGTTGTTCCCGAATTCAGACCAGTTCATAGACGTACACGCCATCAACATATTTCTGACTCATAATCCAGTACCTACATTACTTGGAGACATCTTACACTCTCTTCATACCCGTACTATGAAGGCACGAGGAACTCTGATGTGTTGTATACCTTTACTATCTAGGTGGTTTATTTCTCACCTTCCTCGATCAGTGATGAAGAATGAACAATGGTTAAGGTGGTCTAAGATAATCATGTCACTTTCTCATTCAGATATTCATTGGTGCTCTCGATCTATGAAGAATGTTACTATCATTGACCGTTGTGGGGAGTTCCCTAATGTGCCACTCCTTGGCATAAGAGGGGGAATTACCTACAACCCTTCTTTAGCTCTACGTCAGTTTGGTTACGCTCGGAGTGATGGTCCTCATGACATGCTTATTCAGGGTATTGTGTTTGACTACAACAACGATCTGCAAGGTTACCGTCAAAAGTTTATACGAGCATGGGGTAAAGTGAACAAGGTTGACAGCAAGACTCTGGAACCCAAGTACACTATTCCTATGGAACCTTATCTTAGATGGGTGCGATCTCGTGCTCAGACTCTTATGATGCCATATCCTGCCATCCTGCTAGTTACCATGGAGCCTGTTGCTGAAGGAGATACTCCTTATATCATTCTTCACCCAGACATGCCCACTGGACATGGAAGAGTTACAAAGGTCTTGGATCCAGTTGAAGGAGCAAAGAGATAATTTTAAGACTCATTACAAAGCAAGTCAAGAAAGAATCTTGGAGCTAACAAAACAACTTCACGAGGAGCGGAACCTCAACTCATACCTCAACACAAAGAGGAAACGTCCATGGGAGACTTAAAAACCCCATATTTGTATTCATTTCATTTTTATTGTAAGACCAAGGGGCAAACAAGTTGATTACTAATAAAAAGTTTACCTTTTTGATTGTTTAAACAAATTTAAATCTTGCGGTCCTTGAAAACATTGCATATGCATTTACATACCATATCATTGTGAAATTCTGTGATCAGGTATGAGATGTCCTAAGAGATGTCCCAACACTTAATAGGACATTTGACAAATTTAACCAAAACTTAAACAGCAAGAAAAGTAAACAACACAGAAGTTTGTTAACCCAGTTCAGTGTATAACCACACCTACATCTGGAGGCTACCAAGCCAGGAGGAAATCCACTATTAGTAATATTAATTCTAGACTTAAACCACCCTGTTTAATCTATCACTTAATACTTACCCAATGCAATTTCTACCTAAGACTCACTTAGATAAGAGTACCCTACTCACTCCCCCTCAATCACCCAGTGATCAAGTTTACAAGTTTACAAAAGTTGAAGACATCCTTCAAACAATAACAGCTTGATCTTACTTCACAGTTTCAATCAAGTCACAAATGCACTTTTGCTTAAAAGCTCATAAAGTGGTACATAAAAACAACTTGCTATTAAAACACTAGACACCCTATTTAGTCTTCTGAAATTCGTACTCAATTCTATGAGTTTCTGTTGTTTAAATAGGTATCTGAATTTTGGGCTTTCTGTAGAATGATCCAGCCCTAATGTGCAGCAGCTGTCACCTTGAATTTAGGGTTTGTTACCTCCTATATTCTAGGTGCATTAGGTCTTCTGTTTTAATCTGAATCTTCAATTTAAAACTCCCTACAGATGCGCCTTGTTCTGTTTTATATCCATCATTAATTAATTCCAGATAATTCTCCTTAAATATCTCTGATCTGTTAATCAATAATTAATTCTGGTAGCAGGTCTGAGATGTCTCAACATCTGTTGGGACATCCTGACAAAACTGAACTTAGTCATTTACACAATGTCCCAACATCTGGTAGGACATCCTGAAATAAGTTCACATACTCTGTTTGCTAATGTCCCAACATCTGATAGGACATTCTGAACTGAATCTAACATTTCTTGTTTGGTCAAAAATTCTGCCAATTCTCAAACATCTACAAACTCCCCCTTTGGCTAATTTTTGGCTAACATCTTTCCTGGTTTTCAGAGTGCAGCAGAAGTTCTTTTTATCAGAGTATATCATTACTTTTCTGTTGATTTTTATTTAAGATTACTCCCCCTCAAACAAATATGTGTCCAGTCTTTATCCAGTCTTGTTTCAACAGAAAACCTTATTCAGTTCAGAAGCAAACAAACAGAATTTTTCATTCATAATTAAACAGCAATACAATTTGTTGTTGTTCTCCCCCTTGGTAGACACAAAATTAGGGGCCAAAGACACTATTCCAGAAATACATTGCTGTCATTACATTTATCACTCAGATGCATCACTCTCAGTTGCTTCCTCCACTTCAGTGTCTTCATCTTTATCAGCTTCACTTTCTTCATCAGCCTTACTGTCTTCACCAGCTTCACTGTCTTCATCAGATGCAACATTCTGATCTTCTTCACTTTCCAATCTTTGAATTATTTCTTCAAGCTTCTGCTTTCTAGCTTCAAGCTCTTTGCAGGTGCTTTTGAGTTCAGCAATTAGGGCCTTCTTGGAGATTGGATTCTTAGTAGTTGAGGAACCAGCAGATGTCCCAGAAGGTGCTTCAACATCTGCAGCATGGTGACTTAGGAATAATTTGTAGTGAAAAGCCAGGGGTCTCTCTCTCTTGCAGACTGTGTCCTTCTCATTTAAAATTCCAGGGTATTGACTTAGAACAATACCACACAGCAATGAAGGAAAAGCTATTGGTAGCTTTGTTGCAGAAGAGATGGCATGCTTCATGGTTTGATCAAAGATGAAAGCTCCATAGTCCATTTTGGTTTGAGTTCCAACAGCATATATAAATCTGGCCAGCCCAGTTGAAATTGAAGAAGTGTGGTTGGTAGGCACCCAGTTAGCAGTACCAATTCTGTTAAGCATGGCATACTTTCTGGTAAGCATGCTCACAGAGAGCTTTCCCTTCACAGGCCAAGCTTTGACCTGGTTTGCAGTGATCACCTTACAGATTTGATTATCTGTCTTGCCTAGCTCATTGGGTCCATCTGTGTCCCTTCCTAGATACTGATTAATGATTTGGGGAGAGAACTCAACACACTTACCTCTAACAAAAACTTTTTGGAATTCAGAGGACTTACCATGTGAACAATCTTCCTGAAGATTCACAATGAACTCTTTGACAAGAAGTTCATAGCAGGGAGAGAGGTCTGAGACTGTTTTGAATAGTCCCGCAGCAGAGATGAGATCAATCAGTTCAGTGCACTCAAGTGCATTGCTGCTCAGTTCTCTTTCCAGGGCAACCCTTCTTTGGTACACATACTTCCATCTGTTAACACTAGAGACATGATGGAATGATATGTTGTCCAAGGGAGCTTCTGGTACAGCAGTTGAAGCTCTGGATGTTGCTGGTCTCTTCTTGGGAGGAGATGTTGGGACATCTGATCCAACATCTGAATCTGATGATGTGACAGCTTTTCTCTTCTGGGTTTGAACTTTACTCCATGATTTTGTTGGCCCAAAAGTAGCTTTAGCTTTGCCTTTCTTTGGGGAGGCTTTCTTCTTCTCAGGAATTGCTGCTTCAGCTTGCATCTTTCCTTTCATGGACCTGAGCCTTTTGGCTATGCTGGGTTTAACAGATGCTATGATTTCTGCATCAGAGTCCTGCTCCTGGTTGACCACTGGAGGAGATTTAGCAGCCTCCTCTTCAGCTGGTTGATCAGCAGGGATTTGATCTTCATTTGAGGCTTTAGCCTGTTCTTCAGAGACTTCTTCATCATTTTCATTTGAGGCTTTATTCTGGTCCTCAGTTTGTTCCAAATCAACATCAGATGAGTTCTTTTTCTTATCTTCAGATGTTCCAACATCTGTTGGGACATCTTGTTCTGCAGCAGTGTCCATGATTAGGAATGAAATTCCCAAGGAACTTGTCCAGACTGGTTTTGCCATCTGGAACTTATGCCATACAATGTCATATGACATGTTGGCACATCTCATTAACTGCTAAATATCACACAAACAGATTCCAAGTTTGCCCCTTAAGTTCTCAAATTGTGTAGCATCCAATGCTTTGGTAAAGATATCAGCTAACTGCAGATCTGTAGCTACATGCTCCAATGAAATCACCTTTTCTTCTACAAGATCTCTGATGAAATGATGTCTGATATCAATATGCTTGGTCCTGCTATATTGGATAGGATTCTTTGATATGTTGATTGCACTTAAATTGTCACAGTACAATGTCATGACATCTTGTGGGACATTGTACTCAGTGAGCATCTGCTTCATCCAAACCAACTGAGAACAACTGCTACCTGCTGCTATATACTCAGCTTCAGCTGTAGATAAAGATACACAATTCTGTTTCTTACTGAACCAAGAAATCAGATTGTTTCCTAGAAAGAAGCATCCTCCTGAAGTGCTTTTTCTGTCATCAGCACTTCCTGCCCAATCAGCATCACAGAAGCCAGTGAGAATTGGTTTGCAACCATGAAAGTACATTATGCCATAGTCACAAGTACCATTAACATATTTAAGGATTCTCTTGACTTGATTGAGATGACTGACTTTTGGATCAGCTTGATATCTTGCACAAACTCCTACTGCAAATGCAATGTCTGGTCTGCTAGCAGTCAAGTATAACAAGCTTCCAATCATGCTTCTATATAAACTTTGATCTACATTCTCACCCTTTTCATCTTTAGTCAGCTTTAAATGTGTGGGAGCAGGATTTCTTTTATGAGAAGCATTTTCCATTCCAAATTTCTTCACTATGTTCTTGGAGTACTTACTTTGGGAAATAAACATTGAGTCTTCCATTTGCTTTACTTGCAGACCAAGAAAGTAGGTTAATTCACCTACTAGACTCATTTCAAATTCAGATTCCATCTGCTTGACAAAATGTTTGACCATCTTATCAGACATCCCACCAAACACAATGTCATCAACATATATTTGTGCAATCATGACATTTCCTTCTTCATCTTTAACAAACAGGGTTTTATCAATCCCACCTTTTCTGTATCCTTGCTTGATAAGAAATGTGGTCAGTCTTTCATACCATGCCCTTGGAGCTTGCTTCAGACCATAAAGTGCTTTCTTTAATTTGTATACATGATTTGGACAGCTTGGATCAACAAATCCTTTAGGCTGTTCTACATATACCTCTTCATTAAGATAACCATTAAGAAAGGCACTTTTCACATCCATTTGAAATAGCTTGAACTTTAAGATACAAGCAATTCCCAACAGTAGTCTTATTGATTCAAGCCTTGCTACTGGTGCAAAGGTTTCATCAAAGTCTACCCCTTCAATTTGAGTGTATCCTTGAGCCACAAGTCTAGCTTTGTTCTTTGTAACAATTCCTTGTTCATTTGACTTGTTCTTATACACCCATTTTGTACCAATCACATTTATGTCATCAGGTCTAGGTACAAGATTCCATACTTCATTCCTTGTGAATTGACCTAATTCCTCTTGCATAGCACAAATCCAGTATTCATCAGTGAGAGCTTCCTTGACATTTTTAGGTTCTATTTTGGAAACAAAACAAGAACCTGAAATCACTTCTCTTGATCTAGTGCTTACACCTCTGTTGGGATCACCAATTATTAAATCTTTGGGATGATCCTTCTGTATTCTGATGGATGGAGGTTTGCTTGAATCTTCTGACCTTGTATCAGTTTGAGTGAAGTTATATTGATCATTCTTTTCTTCAGCTTCAATCTTGATATCAGCAGATGTTCCAACATCTTCTGGGACATCTGTAGGAGCATCATCAATTATCACATTTATGGATTCCATGATAACCTTGGATCTAGAATTAAATACTCTATATGCTCTGCTGTTTATGGAGTATCCAAGGAAAATCCCTTCATCACTTTTAGGATCCATTTTTCTTCTTTGCTCCCTATCTGCCAGAATATAACAGATACTTCCAAAAACATGGAAGTACTTAACTGTGGGTTTTCTGCCCTTCCAGACTTCATATATTGTGGACAAAGTTCCTTTCCTTAAAGTAACTCTGTTATGGATGTAATAGGCAGTGTTCATAGCTTCAGCCCAAAAGTATAGAGGTAACTTTTTAGCATGGATCATAGCTCTTGCTGATTCTTGAATGGTTCTATTCTTCCTTTCAACAATCCCATTCTGTTGAGGAGTGATAGGTGAATAATACTCATGATTGATTCCTTCTGAAGAGCAGAAATCTAAGAACTTTTGATTCTCAAATTCTTTTCCATGATCACTTCTTATTCTGATCACACAGCTGGATTTTTCCCTTTGCAATCTTTGACATAATTCTTTGAATACATCAAATACATCTGACTTTTCTTTGATGAAGTTTATCCATGTATATCTTGAAAAATCATCAACCACAACATAGGCATACCTCTTACCACCAAGACTTTCAACCAGCATAGGTCCCATAAGATCCATATGAAGAAGTTCCAAAACTTTGGAAGTTGTCAGATGTTGAAGCTTTGGATGGGACATCTTGGTTTGCTTGCCTATTTGACATTCACCACATATTTTTCCATCATCAATCTTCAGTTTAGGAATACCTCTTACAGCATCCATAGATATGATCTTCTTTATGCCTCTGAAATGAAGATGACCTAGTCTTTGATGCCACAGTTTCACTTCTTCTTCTTTAGCTAGAGAACAGGTTGAAGTGAGACTGAGATTTTGGGATTCCCACATGTAACAGTTGTCTTTAGATCTGGCTCCTTTCATGACAACCTCTTGTTCTTTGTTAGTCACTATACATTCAGATTTGGTAAAGTTTACACTGTACCCTTGATCACATAACTGACTTATACTGATCAGGTTAGCAGTTAAACCTTTAACAAGCAGCACATCATCTAGTCTTGGAACATCTTGACAGTCCAAGGTTCCAACTCCCTTGATTTCTCCTTTAGCTCCATCTCCAAAGGTCACATACCTGGATGAATGTGATTTTAAGTTTACTAGCAAATTCTTCAATCCAGTCATGTGTCTTGAACATCCACTATCAAAGTACCAGTCTTCTTTAGCTGATACTCTCAGTGATGTATGTGCTATGTATGCAGTACTTTTCTTTGACCAGATGAGTTGAGATTTCTTTTGATGCCTCTGCCCTGTGTGTTGTTCAGCTGATCTCCAAGCTTGATTGTTGATCTGGTTCTTGGGTATGTGGATTTGATCAGTCTGAATGTCAGCTTTTGGTCTCCAAACCTTCTTGATGACCTCTGCCTTCTGCTTAGGAAGTTGCTGATTTCTTTGATGACTATGCAGCACTTTCTTGGTACCCTCTACTTTCTGTTTGGAAGGTTGCTGATATATCTGATTTGGATATCCATGTAGCTTATAACAGTGAGGTTTTATATGCCCAAATCTTCCACAGTGATGGCATCTCCATCTTTGATACTTCTTCTTCATTTTGTTCTTTCCAGAATGTTTAGACATCTGTTGGAACATTATGTTTGCCTTTGTGTTCTGATGTTGAAGCATCTGTTGGGACATCTTGTTTGACTGTGTAGTTTTTGCAGTAGCTTTGCTAGAGCTGGCTTCATCTCTGTTATATCCCAGTCCACTTTTGTCCCCTGAATGTTTATTATTGCTGAGAATAACATCTAGTGTATTTGAGCTACTGTTCAACATTTTAACAGATTTTGACATATGTTCCAACTTAGAGTTGAGAAGAGTTACTTCACTTTTCAAGGTATCAATGATTACTTGATCACTTGCTTTTTCATCTTCTAATACCTCATTCTGCTTCTTTAGCTTTATAACCTCACTGCATATTTCAGAGCTTCTTTTGTATAGATCTTTGAATGCTTGCTCAAGTTCTTCATAAGTAAGCTCTCCACAACTGGAATCACTATCATATTCACACAGTCCAGCTAGAGCAGTAAAATGCTTAGCTGATTCTTCTTCTGACTCTCCTGAGTCTTCATCAGACCAGGTCACAGAGAGTCCTTTCTTTTGCCTCTTTAAGTAGGTAGGACATTCAAACTTGATATGTCCATATCCTTCACATTCATGGCATTTGACTCCTTTATCTTGACTGGTCTTTTCAGCATACTTTAATCTTTTGTTAGCATCATAAGGTCTTCTGTTCTCAGAGCTTGTGTTTCTTCCACTAGGTTTGGATTTGCTTTCCATTCCTCTGAGAATTTGTTTGACTTGTCTTCCAAGCAAGGCAAGGTTTTCTGATAAGCTTTTATCATTTGCTGATTCATCATCTTCTTCTTCATCAGTATTTGACACCAATGCTATGCTTTTGTTCTTTTTAACATGTGTGTCATTCATTCCCATCTCAAAAGTTTGAAGGGAACCAATGAGTTCTTCAGCTTTCATGGAACAAATGTCTTGAGCTTCTTCTATTGCTGTGACTTTCATGTCAAATCTTTTTGGCAAAGATCTGAGAATCTTCCTTACAAGCTTTTCATCAGTCATCTTTTCTCCCAAGGCTCCAGAAGTATTGGCTATATCCAAGATGTTCATGTAGAACTCATGAATTGATTCATCTTCCTTCATTCTCAAGTTTTCAAACTTGGTGGTGAGAAGTTGAAGTCTTGACATTTTTACTTTTGATGTTCCTTCATGAGTTGTCTTGAGGGTATCCCACACATCTTTGGCCAGCTCACAATGATGCACCAGTCTGAAAATATTTCTATCAATGCCATTGAATAAAGCATTTAGGGCTTTTGAGTTGCCTAGTTCTGAATCTTCTTCCTCTTTACTCCATTCTTCTTCAGGTTTCAGAACTTTTGATCCATCTTTGGTGTCTTGGACAGGATGTTTCCATCCAACATTTACTGCTCTCCATGCCCTGTTGTCAAGAGATTTTAAGAATGCAATCATTCTTGGCTTCCAGTAGTCATAATTAGATCCATCCAGAATAGGTGGTCTATTTACTGACCCTATATCTCTGTCCATGTTACAGAATTTGTTTTCCCTAGATCTCACCCAGTATAAACAGGCAGGGTGCCTGCTCTGATGCCAATTGAAATTCTGTGATCAGGTATGAGATGTCCTAAGAGATGTCCCAACACTTAATAGGACATTTGACAAATTTAACCAAAACTTAAACAGCAAGAAAAGTAAACAACACAGAAGTTTGTTAACCCAGTTCAGTGTATAACCACACCTACATCTGGAGGCTACCAAGCCAGGAGGAAATCCACTATTAGTAATATTAATTCTAGACTTAAACCACCCTGTTTAATCTATCACTTAATACTTACCCAATGCAATTTCTACCTAAGACTCACTTAGATAAGAGTACCCTACTCACTCCCCCTCAATCACCCAGTGATCAAGTTTACAAGTTTACAAAAGTTGAAGACATCCTTCAAACAATAACAGCTTGATCTTACTTCACAGTTTCAATCAAGTCACAAATGCACTTTTGCTTAAAAGCTCATAAAGTGGTACATAAAAACAACTTGCTATTAAAACACTAGACACCCTATTTAGTCTTCTGAAATTCGTACTCAATTCTATGAGTTTCTGTTGTTTAAATAGGTATCTGAATTTTGGGCTTTCTGTAGAATGATCCAGCCCTAATGTGCAGCAGCTGTCACCTTGAATTTAGGGTTTGTTACCTCCTATATTCTAGGTGCATTAGGTCTTCTGTTTTAATCTGAATCTTCAATTTAAAACTCCCTACAGATGCGCCTTGTTCTGTTTTATATCCATCATTAATTAATTCCAGATAATTCTCCTTAAATATCTCTGATCTGTTAATCAATAATTAATTCTGGTAGCAGGTCTGAGATGTCTCAACATCTGTTGGGACATCCTGACAAAACTGAACTTAGTCATTTACACAATGTCCCAACATCTGGTAGGACATCCTGAAATAAGTTCACATACTCTGTTTGCTAATGTCCCAACATCTGATAGGACATTCTGAACTGAATCTAACATTTCTTGTTTGGTCAAAAATTCTGCCAATTCTCAAACATCTACACATTGCATCACATGTTTCTTATATACAGGTATCTTATCTTCTCGCTGTTTATTTAAGCAAAAATGGCTCTTGAACAGACTGCCAAAGATCTCCAAGCTCAGAATGCACAATTCTAAGAGTTGATTCTGAACTTGTCCAAGGGACAAGATGAGTTGAAGACACTGCTGGCTAAGAAGAATAAGAAGACTAGAAGACTAGGAGGCTTTATTAATTTGGGAAGAAAGTTCAGAGGTCCTGTCAAGACCAAGGAACAGGTTGATGATTATGAGTCTAAAAATTCTGAGAAAGAGGGAGGCAGTCTCCATGATACTGTGTGAGATTCTGATTCTGAAGCAAACTATTATCATGACCCTAGTGAGGATAAGTACAAGATGCTGGTGGATAGAATGAATGCTATGGAGTTACAAAAATCTTCTGGGTTGGATTTTGAAGATCTGGGTTTAGTATCTGGAGTGGTTATACCTATTGGCTTCAAGGTTCCTACTTTTGTGGTGTACGATGGTGTCTCATGTCCTAAGTTGCATTTAAGATCCTATGTCCGGAGGATTCAACCACATACTGCTGATAAGAAGTTATGGATTCATTTCTTCCAAGAGAGCTTGTCTGGAGCTCAATTGGAATGGTACTATCAACTGGAAAGTGTCAATATTCGTGATTGGAATGATCTTGTTGAGGCCTTCTACAGGCAATACCAATATAATGCTGATTTAGCACCTACTCGCATGCAGCTCCAAAGCATGTCAATGGGTGCTAAGGAGAATTTCAAGGAGTATGCCCAAAAATGGAGAGACCTGGCTGGCAGAGTTCAACCTCCTCTGACTTACAGGGAGCTAGTGGATATGTTTATGAGTATGCTGAATGGTCCTTTCTATAGTCACCTCATTGGAAGCTCATCATCTGGTTTCACCGAGCTGATAATGACTGGAGAACGTGTGGAGAATGGTATAAGAAGTGGTAAGATACAGGTGGGTGCCTATTCATCAAGCACTGCAAAGAAGCCCCCTAGTGGAAAGAAGGAGTCTAATGTTGTGTATGGTCAACCCAACCGTAACAGAAGTCACCAATCTGTGGGAGAAGTTCATATTTCTAATCCTACTCCTGCAGCACCAGAGCTACCACAGAGCAATCAACAGAAGCCTAGAAGAAATTCAACAAGATCAACATGTCACTGGCCCAAGCCTTGCAACACATGTTGAAAGGGGAACTCATTACTTTGAAGGACCCTCCTCAGAATCCTAATACTTCCTCTCCTCGATACAATCCTAATGCATGATGTGCCTATCATTCTAATTGTCCGGGACATGATACCAACAACTGCTGGATATTGAAAAACAAGATTCAAGATATGATTGAAGCTAGAGAGATTGAATTTGACCCTCCTGGGACTCCAAATGTGATTACTGCTCCCATGCCCAATCATGAGAAGTCTGTTAATGCTATTGATGAAGTTTCATATGTTTCCTCAGTTGCGGATGTGACTACTCCCTTATCTATTATCAAGAAGAAGTTGGTGCAAGCTGGATTCTTTCCAGGTTGTAATGAAGACTGTTTTTATTGTGCTTACAAACCTGATAGCTGCTGGAAGTTGAAGGATGGTATTCAACGCCTCATGGACAATTATACTATATTGTTTGAGAGGACGCCTTCTGTGGAAAGTATGTGTGAACATCTGACTCGAGGTATGAAGGTTGAAGATGTGGATATGGTTGATAAAGTGCCAGTGAAGATTACCTCCAAAGGCCCTGTCAAGATCTCTTCCAAGGGTCCTATCAAAATTACTGCTGAAGGCCTTGTGAAAATGTTGCTGAAGTTAGGGTGCCTCCCATGATCATTACCACTCTTGGTCCAATTCCCTATACTTCTGATAAGGCTATACCCTGGAATTATGGTTCTGATGTTTATATCCACGTTGTTAAGCAGGAACCTTTGACTGATACACATGTTACTGATGATAACCTTGATGTTGATAATATTGCTGGATCTAGTAAGATCACCAGAAGTGGAAGAATTTTCTCTCCTCCGGCTACCTCCAAGAGTTCAGTTACTCCAACTAATACCTCCACTTCTGAGCCAAGTACTGATGCTGGGGGCAAAGGTCCTGTGGTTGAACCTGTGCAAGCTGAGACACCGACTGCTGAGAATCTTTCTAAATAGATGGAAGAAGTGCTGAAGATCATTCGCAAGAGTGATTATGATATTGTTGACCAGTTGGGGCATACTCCCTCCAAAATTTCCATGTTGTCTTTGTTGCTGTGTTCTGAGGCTCATGCTAAAGCCTTGATCAAGTTTTTGAAGACTGCTCATGTACCAAGTGAAATTTCTGTGGATCAATTTGAAAATTGTGTTGCACATCTGACTTATGATAATGGATTAGGCTTTTCTGATGCTGATTTAACTCCTGCCAAGAGAAACCATAATAGAGCTTTGCATATCTCCATTGAATGTAGGGGTACTACCTTGTCTCATGTGTTGATAGACAATGGATCTTCATTGAATGTACTTCCCAAAGAGGTTCTGAACAAGCTCAATCCTGAAGATATTGTGTTAAGACCAAGTAATATAGTAGTAAGAGCCTTTGATGGTTCAAGAAGAGTGGTGCATGGAGAAATAGATCTCCCGATCAAAGTAGGCTCTCAAATCTTCAATTCTACCTTCTATGTAATGGATATTCGTCCTGCGTACTCCTGTTTGCTTGGGCGCCCCTGGATCCACGGGGCAGGTGCTGTGACCTCCACTCTACATCAGAAGTTGAGATATCCAGTGAAGGGAAAGATCGTCACTGTTTACGGAGAGGAAGAATATATGGTCAGTCATGTGAATACATTTAAGTATGTTGAAATGGAAGGTGAATATGTTGAGACTCCTTGCCAGACATTTGAAGTAGTTCCCTGGGTTGTTCCTGCTACTGAAGCTCCCCCTGTTGTTAAAAGAGTTCCTGTGGTTACCAGAGTACCTCCTACAATGGCCTCCCTCAAAGATGCTAGAGCTGTAGTTGAAAAGGTGGTTGTACTATTTGGGGTCAGCTTCCTGACATCCCTTACAAGTCTGACAAGTTTGGTTTGGGTTTCACTGCAGAGTCCCAGAAGGCTGTTCATCGTGCTCGTGTTGTTCGTATCACCAATCAAGGGGTCATGAGAGATAAAATCAATGTTGTAGGTGACTATAATGAAAACTACTACCTGGATGATTGGATCTTCCCTACTGTGGGTGATGGGCTCAACAACTGGAAGACCGAAGACGTTATTCCTATCTCCTTTAGTCAGGAGTAAATACTATTACTGTATTTTTATTTTAAGTTTGTAATATTGAACAATTAAACTTCTAAGCCTTGTGTCTTACCCGGGGCACAATGGTATGCTTGTTTCGGGATGTCATTTCATTTGCATACTTCATTCAATAAAAATCAATGGACGTTTCATTTTCGTAAATATTGTGCTCCTTGTCTTTCTTTTATTTTATTCTTGTTTTATCAGCTATGTGTTCTTACACACATCCACATCACTAAAATGCAGATCCACATCCACTCTGGATCTTGTTGATAACAGTTCTACTATTGCCAATTATAATTTCGAGAATCCGATCTATCAAGCTGAAGATGGAAAAGAGGAAGATTGTAAGTACCTGTAGAGCTTGCTAGGTTGTTACAACAAGAAGAGAAAGCTATACAACCACATGAAGAGCCAATCGAAGTTGTGAATCTGGGAACTTAAAAAAACAGGAAAGAGGTCAAGATAGGGGTTGAACTAGAAGAAGGTGTTAAGAGCAGATTAATTCAGATGTTACATGATTATGTGGAGATCTTTGCTTGGTCTTATGAAGATATGCCAGGGTTGGATACATACATTGTGGTTCATCGTTTACCAGTAAAAGAAGATTGTCGTCCAAAGAAACAGAAGGTTCGTCGCATGCGTCCTGAAATGTCAGAAAAGATTAAAGCAGAGGTGATGAAACAGTTTGATGTAGGGTTCTTAGCTGTGACTTCTTATCTTGCAAATGTGGTACCGGTACCTAAGAAAGATGGTAAGGTACACATGTGTGTGGATTACAGGGATTTGAATAAAGCCAGCCCCAAAGATGACTTTCCACTTCCTCATATTGATGTTCTGGTAGACAACACTGCTCAGCATAAGGTATTCTCTTTCATGGATGGTTTCTCTGGTTACAATCAAATCAAGATGGCACCTGAAGATATGGAGAAGACTACATTTGTTACATAGTGGGGCACTTTTTGTTATAAAGTGATGCCATTTGGTTTGAAGAATGTCGGGGCAACATATCAGCGTGCTATGGTGGCTTTGTTTCACGATATGATTCATCATGAGATAGAGGTATATGTAGATGATATGATAGCCAGGTCCCAGAATGAAGAGCAACACCTTGATCATCTGCATAAGCTGTTTGAAAGGTTGAAGAAATACAAGTTGAGACTGAACCCAAACAAATGTACTTTTGGAGTTAGATCTGGTAAACTCCTGGGTTTCATTGTCAGTGGAAAAGGTATTGAAGTAGATCCCGCAAAAGTGAAAGCTATACAAGAGATGCCAACTCCCCGTACTGAGAAGGAAGTTAGAGGATTCTTGGGACGATTGAATTACATTGCAATATTTATTTCCCAGTTAACTGCTACTTATGAGCCCGTCTTCAAGTTGTTGAAGAAAGATCAAGTAATGGAGTGGAATGATGAGTGCTAGACAGCCTTTGATGAAATCAAGAGATATCTTCTAGAACCTCCAATTTTGATGCCACCAGTTGATGGAAGACCCTTGATTATGTACTTAACAGTACTAGACAACTCAATGGGGTGTGTATTGGGGAAACATAACGAGTCTGGTCGAAAAGAGCAGGCAATCTACTACCTTAGCAAAAAGTTTACCGACTGTGAAACAAGATACTCACTGCTCGAGAAAACTTGATGCGCTTTGGCATGGGCTGCTCGCCGACTAAGATAGTATATGTTGACTCATACTACCTTATTGATTTCGAAGATGGATCCAATCAAGTACATATTCAAGAAACCTGCTCTCTCCGGACGAATAGCGAGATGACAAATGATCTTAACAGAATATGACATACAATATACTTCTCAGAAGGCCATTAAAGGAAGTTTTGTAGCTGATCATTTGGCTCATCAAGCAGTGGATGATTATCAGTCAATGAGTTTTGAGTTCCCTGATGAAGACATTATGATTATTACCAAAGAACCTAGACAATATGACGGACCTGAACAAGAATCCCGATGGACTATGGTTTTTGATGGAGCTTCTAATGCACTTGGTAATGGTGTTGGTGTTGTGATCATTTCCCCTGAAGGTTGTCATACCCCGATTACTGCAAGACTTTGTTTCTATTGTACCAATAACATGGCTGAGTATGAGGCATGTATCCTAGGTATCAAAGCTGCCATTGATATGAAGATTCAGTTCCTGGATGTACATAGAGATTCAGCCTTGGTAGTGAGTCAGATTAAGGGAGATTGGGATACCAAGCATGAGAATCTCATTCCTTACAAAGAGCATGTGTTGTCTTTGATCCCATATTTTGAAGAGATTACCTTTGGACATATTCCACGAAGAGAAAATCAGTTGGAAGATGCATTAGCCACCATGGCATCTATGTTTGAGATTAGTTGGGATGATGAAGCTCCCAAGATTACTATTGATAGATTTGAGAAGCCTGCATATTGAAATGAGATTGACACTGAAGAAGCAGAAGGGAAGCCTTGGTTCTATGAAGTGAAAAGATATCTTGAAGCTCAGGAGTTCCCTGAAGGGGCATCTGTCAAGAATAAGAAGTTTCTGAGGAGGTTTTCTGCTAAGTTCTTCTTGAGTAATGGAATTTTGTACAAGCGTAATCATGATTCAACTTTGCTTCGTTGTGTGGATAAAAAGGAAGCAATAAAGATTATGGAAGACATGCATGATGGGATCTTTGGCACTCATTCTAGTGGTCATACCATGGCAAAGAAGATATTGAGAGCAGGATACTATTGGTCTACCATGGAAGCTGACTGCTATCAACATTCCAGAACATGTCACAAGTGTCAAATCTATGCTGATAAAGTACATATACCTCCAGCTCCATTGAATGTGTTGACTGCTCTTTGGCCTTTTTCCATGTGGGGCATAGATATGATTGGTGAGATCAAGCACACTGCTTCTAACGGGCATCGTTTCATCCTGGTTGTTATTGATTACTTCACAAAGTGGGTGGAGGCAGCTTCATTTGCATCTGTTACTAAGAATGTGGTGGCTCGATTCATTAAGAATAATCTCATATGTAGGTATGGCATCCCTAAAAGGATTATCACTGACAATGGCTCTAATCTGAACAATACCATGATTACTGATCTCTGCACACAGTTCAAGATTAAGCATCACAACTCTTCTCCGTATCGTCCGAAGATGAATGGGGCAGTAGAGGCTGCTAATAAGAACATTAAGAAGATTCTACAGAAGATGACTGTTACTTATAAAGATTGGCACGAGATGTTACCATTTGCTCTTCATGGTTATCGTACTACAATACACACTTCAACAGGGGCAACCCCATTCTCCTTAGTCTATGGTATGGAAGCGGTTCTGCCCATTGAAGTTCAGATACCCTCCTTAAGAATCATGAAGGATGCAGGCTTGGATGAAGATGAGTGGATTCAGACTCGACTTGACCAGATAAATTTGATTGATGAGAAAAGGTTGGCAGTTGTTTTCATTGCCAGATGTACCAGAAACGGATGATCAAAGCTTTTAATAAGAAGGTTAAGCCAAAGGTATATCAGGTTGGTGACTTGGTAATCAAACGTATCATAATACCACAGGGTGATCCTAGGGGCAAATGGACTCCTACATATGAAGTACCATTTGTAGTCAAAACAGTATTCTCAGGAGGTGCCATGATGCTTACTACTATGGATGATGAAGACTTCCTACAGCCTGTAAACGCAGACATAGTTAAAAAATACTACGCATAAAAAGAGACCCGCTAGGTTGACTGGCCTAGGAAAAAATAAGGGCATCCCGGCGAACCAAAAGGGTTCGGGCAAAAATTAGGGATATATATATATATATATAAATGTACACCCGATCAAGTCGAAAACCTGAAAGGGCGGCTTGGGCAAAAAAGGGTATCCCGGTGGATTGAAAACCTGAAAGGGCAATCCAGGCAAAAGTTAGGGATTAAAGCGTATGAATATGTCTCGTTTGGATCACCCATGTAACTCCAACCAGTTGTGCTACTTAACTCAAGCTCGAACAGATAAAAGCTCAATCCAATCGTTTCCGTCTCAACAGCAGAAGATGAGATACTTGAAGATAATGGCAATAGTAGAATTGAAACTCAATAGGATTATTTCTCACATAGCTGTTTTCTTTGTTTTGTAAAAATTTTATGACAAATTCCTCTTACTAGGATTTCTGTCTCTTTGTACAAACTTGCCTATGTATAGGTCACTTTGTAATATAAATAAAATTTCATCTTTGAATCCATATTTACTTTTACCCTATCTTCATAAGCGAAAATGTCCATTGGTTATGTTTGAATGTATGTATGCTTTTGAATATGATTGATGTTTACCAAAAATGCATAAAATGCAGTAATAGTATTTACTAAGGACGAACGAGGGTAGTAGTTCAACGAAGCTTCGCCGGTTCATCCCCACAAGGCAACTATAAATCCCCAGTAAAGCTCTATAGATACTTCGCGTTACATCTCCCCTTGAATTTATGTCCATCTCTTTTATCCTCAGTCGGGATACTCAGGAACTTATTCCTTCAATAGAAGTACGACGAACGAAGACGAGAGGTTATAAATACTATACTATCAAACAAGACGGGAACGAGTTCCTCATATTCTTCAGCAACGAATTAGGATTTATTTTCCCTAGCCAGCAGTTGTTATACAAAGATATTCGGACGCTTCAGGCTGCATGATTCATACATACATCATTTACATCATACCATAGCATATCCATAGATGCATAATACATTTAATTAGATGCACCATGCCATGCATGCATACATATTGCATAAACTAACCTTTTCTTTGTAGGATAGTTATATGCAGATAAAACAATATCAACAATTCACAACAGGTCAGAAAAGATCTATACATTACTCAAGATGTCCTTGGATAGTAGGCAAACGATATGTACAAAGATCCATTCCCTAGTCTAGGATATTTTCAGGAGATTTAATCCTGACACTCTTTTGTCCTCGGATATTAGGCAAACGGTCTGTACAAAGATCCATTCCCTAGTCCAGGATATTTTCAGGAGATTTAATCCTGACACTCTTTTGTCCTCGGATAGTAGGCAAACGGTCTGTACAAAGATCCATTCCCTAGTCCAGGATATTTTCAGGAGATTTAATCCTGACACTCTTTTGTCCTCGGATATTAGGCAAACGGTCTGTACAAAGATCCATTCCCTAGTCCAGGATATTTTCAAGAGATTTAATCCTGACACTCTTTTGTCCTCGGATATTAGGCAAACAGTCTGTACAAAGATCCATTCCCTAGTCCAGGATATTTTCAGGAGATTTAATCCTGACACTCTTTTGTCCTTGGATAGTAGGCAAACGGTCTATACGAAGATCCATTCCCTAGTCCAGGATTTTTTCAGAAGATTTAATCTATTTGTTCTTGGATAGTAGGCAAACAGTCTATACGAAGATCCATTCCCTAGTCCAGGATATTTTCAGAAGATTTAATCTATTTGTTCTTGGATAGTAGGAAAACGGTCTATACGAAGATCCATTCCCTAGTCCAGGATATTTTCAGAGGATTTAATCTATTTGTTCTTAGAGAGTAGGCAAACGGTCTATACTAAGATCTATTCCCTAATCCAGGATATTTCCAGAAGAGATAATTCTCACCATGTTTCATAAACGATTCAGAGACGGCCTATACGAAGACCTAGTACTGATATCCAGTATCAACATCAAGATATTATCACATCCTTATATTATGAATGACATCTATAAGCCCATTTCCAGTTCTTCCAAGTGGTATCTTCAAGCCCACTCAAGCATATACGATTAATCATCAGCTTTACTTTACGCACCGTCGAGTGCAAATTTTTGGGCTTTTGTGTTCAATCCCCTTCAACCTTCCAGGTCACGAATGGCACATATACCAATCTAACCCCTCAGGTTTCAGAAAATTGAACAGGGGCAGCTGTTGCACCCAAACTTCGCCCTCACCAAGACAAGATATTGTGTACTAAGAGGTTCACAAGGTTCACAAGGTTCACAAGACATCTCATGAGGTTCACAAGGTTCACAATTAGTCAGAAAGTTTGACAATTCCCTCAGACAATGCATCCTCCTAAGCAAGGCATCTTAAACTAGGGTTTTGACTTTCATCAGGATAAATGGACTTCCAAGACTTCAAGTGAGCTTCATAGAATCCTATATGTGTTCAAGAACCCCCATGTCAAGTTTCAAGACTTTTCCCAAAGGTTTGCTCAGTCAAATAATCAGATAGGCTAAAATCAGTCAAAGAAGTCAAAAAGTCAAACTGAGGTCAATTGTGGTCAAACCAAAGTCAAACTTCATGATTTTTTGCCAACATCAAGTATATGAAGTAAAATTCATCATTTGATCAAGGGTTGATCATGATTCATCAAGGAGATTTCAGATCATCAAGAATCAGGAGTTTCTAAATTAGGGTTTTCATAGGAAAAGTCAACTGAACTTTGACCAGCCATAACTTTCACATGCTTCATCAAAAATTTTCCATCCAAAGCTCATTTTGAAGGAAATTTAATTCTCTACAACTTTGTGTCTCACAAGCCAAGCCCAAAAATGCTTCATTTGGAAGGTATGAGCTAAGACATTATAGGTCCTTTTTAAAGTCAACAAAAAGTCAACATCTTCCAAAGAGCATAACTTGAGAATGGTAAAAGATATGGACATGAGACCAAAGAGGTTGGTTAGAGGACTCTCTAAGATTTCTAAAATGTCCAAGAACACCTTCATAGCATTAAAATTGAGGGATTTGTGCCCTTGCAAAGTTGGGAAATTATTGAGAGGTTTATGAAGCAAATGGGGTCTTAAAACCATAATTCACCAAATGGGCTTGCTTTTTTATGATCCAAACACTTCCATGACCTCATGCACGAATTAAAATTTGTTTATTCATATTTTTTGTTCATTTTATTTTATTTATTATGATTTTTTATATTAAAAATCATTTTAAATCAAAATAAAATATAAAAGTGTGAATATTTGATTTGATTTTTGTTTTAGAAAGTCTTAATATTCATTTAGAGGTGATTGAAACCATATAAAATTAGATCATCCAAAAATAGCAATGAGATATATGTTGTACCTCGAAAAATACGATCCTAAAACAAACAACAGAGTCGCCACCTAATTCTATTTATTCTACGAGAGAAAAGGGAGATATAGATACAACCTAAAATAGGATAAGAAATGGTTTACGAAACCAAATTCTAAGTTCGGGAGTCGGTTACGCAAGGAGAAGGTATTAGCACCCCTCACGTCCGTTGTACTCAACAGGAACCTCTTAGCTAACTATGTGATTAAATGTTTGATCTTAAGTTTTTGTCTTCTAAATGGTTATTAATATGTTTGTTTAAAGTTTTAAATTATTATTAGGACGAAGAAAGGATTAAAGTTTTTTATTATTGTGACGGAGAGAAAAAGATTGATTTTTTTTAATAGGGTGCTCGCGAAGGATTAAAATCCCCGTGCCTACGTATTCCCTTGTGCAATGGGAAAGTCAGAGCTTCGTAGTTCGTGCTACTACGATTTGTGATTTTTAATTAAACGTTTATTTATAACGCATTCTACTGCTAAGCGTTGGCTTATACTCGCGGTGGAGGCTGAAGCGCTAGCTTGTTCGAGAGACAGAATGATTTAAACAATGTTCGTTTTTTAGAAAAGAATTTGACTTTGGTTAAGATATTTTTAAACGAAAGGGCGAATGAACCACGTCGCGTGGGGCTAGCCCAGGAGCGTTTCAATCCAAAACGTGTGAAGTGCTAGACTCCGGAGTTTTGTCTTTCGCTGATTAATTATGAAAATAATTTAAATTGGTTGGTAAGTTTGAATTGTTTTAAGATATAAAAGAGCGGATGGACCACGCTGCGTGGGGCTAGCCCAGTTGCAGTCCATTTTAGAACGTGCGGAGTGCTAGACTCCGGAGTTCGATTTTTTTCGTATTTAAATTTATAAAAATGATTTGAATACTTTGATATACGAATGGTGATTGAACACATCGCGTGGGGCTAGCCCAGTAGCTGTCCAAACCAGAACTTGCGGAATGCTAGACTCCGGAGTTCTGTTTTCGTACATTAATTTATGCTATTATGTATTTTGAAAATTGGAAAACGAATGGACCACGTTGCGTGGGGCTAGCTCAGCTGCAGTCCATTTTAGAACGTGCGGAGTGCTAGACTCCGGAGTTCGTTTTTCGTATTAAATTAAATAAGTTGGATAATTGTCTTTTTTAGACGTTTTAGGAATCGATGTAAAAAGGCGAAGGAGTGAACGGAACAATACGCGTGGGGCTAGCCCAGTTGTAGTTCGTTCTAGAACGTGCGGAGTGCCAGACTCCGAAATTCTACTCCTTGTTAAATAATTTAAAATACGCAACAAGTCGTGCAGATGGCGATCACATAACGATCGGCTTACGTATGTGTGAAGTGTAGGCAATAAAGATTTAATGGCGTTGGGTCAAGAAATTAATTTTTATTTTGAGATATTTGTTACGTATATAATGAAAAAAAAATTTCATATTCTTATCTTGCAAATTTAGAGCCACGATGCGAAATAAATAAATATAGACATAACACATATAAACAAAACGTCAAAAAAATTAAACAATAGCTCGCACTAAGAGATAAACCTTAGACCAAACTCATCCACTAATAGGCTCTAAAACTAAGCTTAAATAAATCCCTATCTTGAACAGAAAGAATAAACAAATATTTTTTGATTTTTTATTATGTATACATAGAAATAGATTAGATATCTAATTAAATTAAAAAAGATAAAAAAAAATATTCAAAACTGACATTTTATATTTTTACAAATATATAAATATTTAACCAAATATAATAAATAAAATAGAAAAGAAAATGTGGAAATTAAAATGCTACTTGGATTTCTTATATATGTATAAATAAATAAATGAAAGTAAAATGGATTTAGAGAAAAATAGAAACAAAGAAAACTAAAATAAAGAGACTAATGGGCTGGCTTCAAAGCAAAACATGGGGATGGCCCAAAGAGTGCCGGTAGAGGGAAAGCCTGGGTCGGGTTCACCCACGACCCGGTTTGGTGATGAGACCCAAAAAAAAATAAAAAAAAGGGAAAGGGCAAACCGGATTAATAACGTTGAAAGAGGGTTTTTACAAAACTCAGAAACAACAAAAGAGAACGATTCCTTTTCCGTTTACCCTCTCTAGCATGAATCGAACTCCCTCACCCTTTCACCGATCGAAAATCTCTCAAATCCCTCTTTAATCTCAACGACCTCTCCTCTCTCTCATGACTCGTACCTCTCTCAAATCAACTCGCTCAAATAAAACTACAACGAAACCCTAAATCCACAAATCAACGAAGAAATCGAACGAATAGAGAAATAGTCGAAATGTGAACCAAATTAGGACGAGTATTTCATACCTGAACTGGGGATTATCCGAATTGAAGCTTTAACATAAGAAAGGTAATCCTCTGTTTTTTTGTGTATTTATTGTTTGTTGATTTTGTACAGTTTCATCTCTCTGCTCTGATTTGTGCCACGGACTGTTTCTGCAGTGGCTTTGTCTCTTGCTTCAAGGTTTGGTATGATTTCCGCGGCGGCTTTATGCGATTGAGTGCTGTTGAAGTTAGGGAAGATGAGATACGCGAATTGTAAACACCCCAAATTTTCCCTCACCCATTCACACCATGGCTTGTGATCTTTTCATATGCATAAGTTCAATCATGGCATCTCATATTGCATTTTTGCTTCACTGCATTGTTCCAAAGTCATCTGCATCTAGGGTGTGTGATATGAGCCATCCTTGAGCCATTTGAGCCACTCCAAAGGTCATCAATCACTTCAAAGGGGTCCATGTATGTTCAAGCATCAAATTATATCCTCTCAAGATCAAAGAAGTCAAAGAATCACAAGAACTGAGAAAGACATGGAAGCAGAGCCAGGTGTAACTGCACAGATGACCTAAAATTAGGCTTTTGGTTTCAAAGGCCATAACTCCAAATTTTTTGATCATTCTTGTTTCTATTGGTCTCTATATGTTATGAGGATCATGCATATCAATTTTCATGAAGAAATTCAATGGGGAAGGCATCTGATCAAGAGATGACTTCTTGAGCAAGTCAGTGCAAAATCAGGGCATCTGAGGCCCCCAATGACCCAACCAAAGGGTGTTATCCATCATTTTGAATGTGTATGATCTTTATTTGATCTTATAAGAAGTTATAAGTTCACAAAATTGGATAATTTCAAGCCATTTGCAAAGTTGCCATTTTGGGAAAGTGACTTGTAATGAAAACTTGCCATTTTGGGAAAGTTTTTCAAACCTCTCTTTTTTATTCAAAAATGCTTCAAATGGGAAAACTTTGGTCATGAAAGTTGTAGAATGGATCCTCCCATTTTCAAAAAGTACAAGAACTCATTCTAATTCATTTTGGATCAAAAGTTATGGCTTGTCAAAGTTGGCAAAAATCACATAATTTCATGTTTTACACCAAAGAGGGAAAGTTGCAAAACCTCATGCCATGGCAAAATGTGACTTCAAATGGACTTCTATGCATTACACAAACATAAACCATGACCTAAAAATCATAATGCACCAAAGAATCTCCAAGTTTCATGACTTGTGCATTAAGAAACTTCAAAAGGGCCAAAAGATCACAAAATTGCAAAACCACACATAAGCTTTGATCCACTTGCAAATTGGCCTCAAATTCATTTCCATGGTTCCCCTTGATCACAGCTGAACCAAGCCATGCCTCTAAACCAGCCTGTCATGACCCATACCTCAAAGGACAAGTCACATTGACTTTTGGCAAAATGGACCATACCAATCAAGTTGTGCCACCAACAACTCTCTGCCCTATCACAGCTTGATATGTGGACTAAAAGAGACTAAAAACACACAAGAAAAAGCCTGAATCCACAGCATTGTGAGAGTTCACAAAAATCCTCCCATTTGCATTTTCTATCGAATCCCATAACTCAGCCATTCATTCTCCAAATTTCTTCCACCATTCACCTCAAAATGCTTCACTGATCATCCCTGACCCATCAAAACAGCCTAAGACCACCACAAACAGAAACACGATTTTCCACTCCCTCTGAACAGAACTTCATCAATCTCACAAACTAGCCACAATGAATCCCAACTAAGCCTCAAAGCATCTTCAGGGAGATCATTGGAGGGACTTTGAAGCAAGGAACTGGCCAGAAAGCTCCAAAAGCAAAAGCTCCATCTCAGGTAGCTTCTTGAAACTTTTTTCCAGAATCTCTATTTTAAGTTCTTAATTGGTTGTGTTTGATTCCCTGAGTGTAATGAACTTGAAATTATTGAAAATATTGGAGAGATGAGGGTGTATGGCTTGTCTGAAAGTTTTACAGTTTCGTGTTCTTGGCTTCGAATCATGTTTAAGAGTGAAAATAAATTCCATTTGAGGTTGGATTTAGGTTTAGGGGAGTGAGAGGAACAAATCTGGAGCTTTAGAGCTCAAGAAATGACCTAGGGAAGAAGATAGCAATTTTCAGGGAGGGGTGTGGCCGGAGAAGATGACCGGAGGTCATTTCCGGCCACCTGAAAGTCATTAGTGCCTTAAATGTGATTAGGGCTCAGTTTGAATGTGGACCGTAGATCCCGTTGACCCGCGCGCGAATGAATGGACCAGATTCACCATTAAAACCCTAATCCTGATTTATTAAATTAATTAATTAGGTTTAATTCAAATCCAGCCAGTTTGAATCTGGGCCACAGGATCTGGCGCCAGTCAATTCCCTCCAAATTCGTTTAAACCTCAGCCTCAGGATTTGCATACTTTCCATTTTAATTAGTTTTATTTCATTTTATTTATATTTAACTTTCATGAATAATTAAAAATAGTAAAACATATTTAAAAATTCTGATTTTTTTGTCAAGCATTTCATTAATTTTCCGAACCCAAAAATATTTTTATTTTTTATTGTAGATGTCTAGAATTGGCAGAATTTTTGACCAACAAGAAATATTGAATTCAGTTCAGAATGTCCTATCAAATGTTGGGACATTATCAAACAGAGTATAAGAACTTATTTCAGGATGTCACACCAGATGTTGGGACATTGTGTAAATGACTTAAGTTCAGTTTTTCAGGATGTCCCAACAGATGTTGAGACATCTCAAACCTGCTACCAGAATTAATTAATGACTAACTGATCTGAGATATTTAAGGAGAGTTATCTGGAATTAATTATGGATGGATAAAAACAGAACAAGGCGCATTTGTAGGGAGTTTTATTATGAGGATTCAGATTAATCAGAAGAACTAAAATCACCTAGAATTTAGGAAGTAACAAACCCTAAATTCAAGGTGGAAGCTGCATGCTTTTAGGACTGGATTAACCTACAGAAAGCCCAAATTACAAACACCTATTTAATCAACAGAAAATCACAGAATTGAGTACGAATTTCAGAAGATCAAATAGGGTGTTTATTGTTTTAATAGCAGGTTGTTTTTTATTGTACCACTTTATGAGCTTTTAAGCAAAAGTGCATTTGTGACTTGATTGAAACTGTGAAGTAAGATCAAGCTGTTTTGTTTGAAGTATGACTTCAATTTTATTAAACTTGTAAACAAGATCACTGTGTGATTGAGGGGGAGTGAGTTGGTACTCATATCTAAGTAGTGACTTAGGTAGAAATTGCATTGGGTAGATATTAAGTGAAAGATTAAACTGGGTTGTTTAAGTCTAGAATTAATATTACTTATAGTGGATTTCCTCCTGGCTTGGTAGCCTCCAGATGTAAGTGTGGTTATACACTGAACTGGGTTAACAAACTTCTGTGTTGTTTAATTTTCTTGCACTTTAAGTTTTGGTTAAATCTGTCAAGTGTTGGGACATCTCATACCTGATCACAGAATTTCAATTGGCATCAGAGCAGGCACCCTGCCTGTTTATACTGGGTGAGATCTAGGGAATACAAATTCTGGAAACATGGACAGAGATATAGGATCAGTAAATAGACCACCTATACTGGATGGTTCTAATTATGACTACTGGAAGCCAAGAATGATTGCATTCTTAAGATCACTTGACAACAGGGCTTGGAGAGCAGTCAACATTGGATGGGAACATCCTATCCAAGACACCAAAGATGGATCAAAAGTGTTGAAACCTGAAGAAGAATGGAGTAAGGAGGAAGAAGATTCAGCACTAGGCAACTCCAAGGCCTTAAATGCTCTATTCAATGGCATTGATAGGAACATCTTTAGACTTGTGCATCACTGTGAGCTAGCCAAAGATGTGTGGGATACTCTCAAAACAACTCATGAAGGAACATCAAAGGTAAAGATGTCAAGACTTCAACTTCTCACCACCAAGTTTGAAAACTTGAGAATGAAGGAATATGAGACAGTTCATGAATTCTACATGAACATCTTAGAAGTAGCTAATACTTCTGGAGCTTTGGGAGAAAAGATGACTGATGAAAAGCTTGTAAGAAAGATCCTCAGATCTTTGCCAAAAAGATTTGACATGAAAGTCACAGCAATAGAAGAAGCTCAAGACATATGCACTATGAAAGTTGAAGAACTCATTGGTTCCCTTCAAACATTTGAGATGGGAATGAATGACACAAATGTTAAGAAGAACAAAAGCATAACCTTGGTGACAAATACTGATGAAGAAGAAGATGATGAATCAGAAACTGGTAAAAGCTTATCAGACAACATTGCTATGCTTGGAAGACAATTCAAAAAGATTCTCAGAGGGATGGAAGGCAAATCCAATCCCAGTGGAAGATACACAAACTCTTCTGAGAACAAGAGACCTTATGATGCTAACAGAAGGTCAAATTATGCTGAAAAGACCAGTCAAGAAAAAGGAATCAAATGCCATGGATGTGAAGGATATGGACACATCAAGAATGAATGTCCTACCTACTTAAAAAGGCAAAAGAAAGGACTATCTGTAACCTGGTCTGATGAAGACTCAGGAGGTGATTCAGAAGAAGAATCAGCTAAGCATATCACTGCTTTAGCTGGACTATGTGAATCTGAAAGTGATTCCAGTGATGGGGAGCTTACTGTTGAAGAACTTGAGCAAGCCTACAAAGATCTGTACAAAAGAAGTATTGAAATATGCAGTGAGGTTATAAAGCTAAAGAAGCTGAATGAGGCACTAGAAGATGAAAAAGCAAGTGATCAAAAGATCATTGACACCTTGAAAAGTGAAGTAAGTCTTCTCAACTCCAAATTGGAACACATGTCCAAATCTGTTAGAATGTTGAACAGCAGCTCAAATACACTGGATGTTATTCTCAACAACAATAAGCATTCAGGGGATAAAAGTGGACTGGGATTTAACAGAGTACATAAAGATGAAGCCAGCTCTAGCAAAACTACTTCAAAATCCATACAGTCAAACAAGATGTCCCAACAGATGCTTCAACATCAGGAAAAGAACACAAAGTCAAACATAATGTTCCAACAGATGTCTCAACATTCTGGAAAGAACAAAATGAAGAAGAAGTATCAAAGATGGAGATGCCATCACTGTGGAAGATTTGGACATATCAAACCTCATTGTTATAAGCTGCATGGATATCCAAATCAGATGTATCAGCAACCTTCTAAGCAGAAAATAGAAGTTACCAAGAAAGTTCTGCATAATCATCAAAGAAATCAGCAACCTTCTAAGCAGAAGACAGAAGTCATCAAGAAGGTATGGAGACCAAAAGCTAGCATTCAGACTGATCAAAGCTACATACACAAGAACAAGATCAACAATCAATCTTGGATATCTACTAATGAACAATACACAAGGCAGAGGCATCAAAAGAAATCTCAACTCAAATGGTCAAAGAAAAGTGCTGCATATATAGCACATACATCACTAAGAGTATCAGCTAAAGAAGACTGGTATTTTGATAGTGGATGTTCAAGACACATGACTGGATTGAAGAATCTGCTAGTAAACTTAAAGTCACATTCATCCAGGTATGTAACCTTTGGAGATGGAGCTAAAGGAGAAATCAAGGGAGTTGGGACCTTGGACTGTCAAGATGTTCCAAGACTAGATGATGTGCTGCTAGTTAAAGGTTTAACTGCTAACCTGATCAGCATAAGTCAATTATGTGATCAAGGGTACAGTGTAAACTTTACTAAAACTGAATGCATAGTGACTAACAAAGAAAAAGAGGTTGTCATGAAAGGAGCCAAATCTAAAGACAACTGTTACATGTGGGAATCTCAAGACTTCAGTCTTACTTCAACTTGCTCCTTAGCTAAAGAAGAAGAAGTGAAACTATGGCACCAAAGGCTAGGTCATCTTCATTTCAGAGGCATAAAGAAGATAATATCTATGGATGCTGTAAGAGGTATTCCTAAACTGAAGATTGATGATGGTAAAATATGTGGTGAATGTCAAATAGGCAAGCAAACCAAGATGTCCCATCCAAAGCTCCAACATCTGACAACTTCCAAAGTTTTGGAACTATTGCATATGGATCTTATGGGACCTATGCAGGCTGAAAGCCTTGGTGGCAAGAGGTATGCCTATGTGGTGGTTGATGACTTTTCCAGGTATACATGGATAAATTTTATTAAAGAAAAGTCTGATGTATTTGATGTATTCAAAGACTTATGCCAAAGAATACAAAGGGAAAAAGCCAGCTGTGTGATCAGAATAAGAAGTGATCATGGAAAAGAATTTGAGAACCAAAAGTTCTTAGATTTCTGTTCTTCAGAAGAAATCAATCATGAATATTCTTCACCAATCACTCCTCAACAGAATGGGATTGTTGAGAGGAAAAATAGAACTATTCAAGAATCAGCAAGAGCTATGATCCATGCTAAAAAGTTACCTTTGTACTTCTGGGCTGAAGCTATGAACACAGCTTGTTACATCCACAACAGAGTTACTCTAAGAAAAGGAACTTTGTCCACAATCTATGAAGTCTAGAAGGGCAGAAAACCCACAGTTAAGTACTTCCATGTGTTTGGAAGTAACTGTTATATTCTGGCAGATAGGGAGCAAAGAAGAAAAATGGATCCTAAAAGTGATGAAGGGATTTTTCTTGGATACTCTATAAACAACAGAGCATATAGAGTATTTAATTCTAGAACCAAGGTTATCATGGAGTCTATAAATGTGATAATTGATGATGCTCCTACAGATGTCCCAGAAGATGTTGGAACATCTGCTGATATCAAGATTGAAGCTGAAGAAAAGAGTGATCATTATGACTTCACTCAAACTGATGCAAGGACAGAACAATCCAGCAAACTTCCCTCCATCAGAATACAGAAGGATCATCCCAAAGACTTGATAATTGGTGATCCCAACAGAGGTGTGAGCACTAGATCAAGAGAAGTGATTTCAGGTTCTTGTTTTGTTTCTAAAATAGAACCTAAAAACATCAAGGAAGCTCTTACTGATGAATACTAGATTTATGCTATGCAAGAGGAATTAGGTCAATTCACAAGGAATGAAGTGTGGAGTCTTGTTCCTAGACCTGATGACATAAATGTGATTGGAACAAAATGGGTGTATAAGAACAAGTCAAATGAACAAGGATTTGTTACAAAGAACAAAGCTAGACTTGTAGCTCAAGGATACACACAAATTGAAGGAGTAGACTTTGATGAAACCTTTGCACCAGTAGCAAGGCTTGAATCAATCAGACTCCTTTTGGGAATTGCTTGTATCTTAAAGTTCAAGCTATTTCAAATGGATGTGAAAAGTGTCTTTTTAAATGGTTATCTTAATGAAGAAGTATATGTAGAACAACCTAAAGGATTTGTTGATCCAAGCTGTCCCAATCATGTATACAAACTAAAGAAGGCTCTTTATGGTCTGAAGCAAGCTCCAAGGGCATGGTATGAAAGACTGACTACTTTTCTTATCAAGCAAGGGTACATAAAAGGTGGAATTGACAAAACCTTGTTTGTTAAAGATGAAGAAGGAAATGTCATGATTGCTCAAATATATGTAGATGACATTGTCTTTGGTGGGATGTCTGACAGGATGGTCAAACATTTTGTCAACCAGATGGAATCTGAATTTGAAATGAGCCTAGTAGGAGAGTTAACCTACTTTCTTGGTCTGCAAATAAAGCAAATGGAAGACTCCATGTTCATTTCCCAAAGCAAGTATACCAAGAACATAGTCAAGAAATTTGGAATGGAAAATGCTACTCATAAGAGAACTTCTGCCCCCACACAGTTAAAGCTGACTAAAGATGAAAAAGGGTGAGAATGTAGATCAAAGCTTATACAGAAGCATGATTGGAAGCTTGTTATACTTGACTGCTAGCAGACCAGACATAGCATTTGCAGTAGGTGTATGTGCAAGATATCAAGCTGATCCAAAAGTCAGTCATCTCAATCAAGTCAAGAGAATTCTTAAATATGTTAATGGTACTTGTGACTATGGCATAATGTACTTTCATGGATGCAAACCAATTCTCACTGGCTTCTGTGATACTGATTGGGCTGGAAGTGCTGATGACAGAAAAAGCACTTCAGGAGGATGCTTCTTTCTAGGAAACAATTTGATTTCTTGGTTCAGTAAGAAACAAAATTATGTATCCTTATCTACAGCTGAAGCTGAATATATAGCAGCTGGAAGCAGTTGTTCTCAGTTGGTTTGGATGAAGCAAATGCTCACTGAGTACAATGTCCCACAGGATGTCATGACATTGTACTGTGACAACTTAAGTGCAATCAACATATCAAAGAATCCTATCCAACATAGCAGGACCAAGCATATTGATATCAGACATCATTTCATCAGAGATCTTGTAGAAGAAACAGTGATTTCATTGGAACATGTAGCTACAAATCTGCAGTTGGCTGATATCTTCACCAAAGCATTGGATGCTACACAATTTGAGAACTTAAGGGGCAAATTGGGAATCTGCTTATGTGAGTTTTAGCAGTTATGGAGATGTGCCAACATGTCATATGACATTGTGTGGCATAAGCACCAGATGGCAACACCAGTCTGGTCAAGAACCTTGTGTATTCCATTCCTAATAATTTGCAATGTAACGGCTACTTATATTATAACAGCTTATAATCAGCTATCCATATTCTCATCATACTATCAAAAGCGAATCACATTATCTAGCTGTTCTTCAGAAATCATCAACCCTAAAACTCTTCATCCATCTTCTTTGACAATGTCTCAAAACCCTAACATTCCTGAAGAAATTATCAACAAAGAAGATGTGGTTCATGCAACCCCTATTTCTGTGGTACCCATGGAGTCAACCCCATTGGACGAAATAAGAGGAAGTGTTCCTCATGCTAAAAAGCCAAGAACTCCAAAAAGGGAAAAAGATCAAGTCTGCAGCAAATCCAAAGGCATTCCTTCACCAGCAAACATGCCTCAGAAATCTTCTGAATATGTGGATGCTTCCATAAAGGAGCTGGTTACCAAGATCCTTTCTGAACAGAGAGTGGTTAGTGGCATTTCTATTCCTCTGAACACCATGCCTGCCCCTCAAGAAGATCAAACTCAAGCTGCAAAGGACACTCCTGCTCAACAGGATGTCCCAATAGATGTTGGAACATCTGAGGATGACAAAAAGACCTCATCTGATGCTGATATTGAACCAACTGAGGACCAGAAAAAGGCCTCAAATGAAAGTGATGAAGAAGAATCTGAGGATCAGACCAAAGCCTCAACTGAAGATCATATCTCTGCTGATCAACCAGCTAAAGAGGAGACTGCTCAATCTCCTCCTGTGGTGAACCTGGAGCAGGATTCTGATACAGAGATCATTGCCTCTGTAAGACCTAGCATAGCCAAAAGGCTCAGGACTAGGAAAGGAAAGATGCAAGCAGGACATGCAGTTCCTGAGAAGAAGAAAGCTACCCCAAGGAAAGACAAGGCCAAAACTGTCTTTGGTCCTACAAAGCAATGGAGCAAAGTCCAAACACAAAAGACGAAAGCTGTCACCCCATCAGACTCAGATGTTGAAGCAGATGTCCCAACATCTCCTCCAAAGAAGAAACCAGCACCCTCTAGGGCTTCAACTGCTGTTCCAGAAGCCCCCTTGGACAACATCTCATTTCATCATGTTTCAAGTGTAAACAGATGGAAGTTTGTGTACCAAAGAAGGGTAGCCCTTGAAAGAGAGCTGAGCAGTAATGCACTTGAGTGCACTGAATTAATTGACCTCATCTCTGCTGCTGGCCTCTTCAAAACAGTCTCAAATCTCTCTCCCTGCTATGAGCTTCTTGTCAAAGAATTCATAGTCAATCTTCAGGAAGATTGTGCCAATGGTAAGTCTTCAGAATTTAGAAAAGTTTTTGTTAGAGGCAGGTGTGTAGAGTTCTCTCCTCAGATTATCAACTAATACCTTGGAAGAGAGTCTGATGGACCAAATGAGCTAGGAAAGACTGATAACCAAGTCTGCAAGGTTATCACTGCAAACCAGGTCAAGGCATGGCCAGTTAAAGGAAAGCTCTCAGTGAGCATGCTGACAAGAAAATATGCCATGCTGAACAGGATTGGTACAGCAAACTGGGTGCCTACCAATCACACATCTTCAATATCCACTGGCTTGGGCAGGTTTATTTATGCTGTGGGGACTCAAACTAAGCTGGATTATGGTGCCTACATATTTGATCAGACCTTGAAGCATGCTAGCTCTTCTGCAACAAAGCTGCCAATAGCTTTTCCCTCCTTGCTGTGTGGTATAGTACTAAGTCAATACCCTGGGATCCTCACTGAGAAGGACACAGTCTGCAAGAGAGAAAGCCCTCTGGCCTTTCACTACAAACTGTTCCTAAGTCATCATGCAGCAGATGTTGAAGCACCCTCGGGGACATCTGCAGGTCCTTCAACTGCCAAGACTCCAATCTCCAAGGCTGCATTGATTGCTGAACTGAAGAGCACTTGCAAAGAAATTGAAGCAAGGAAGCTGAAACTTGAAGAAATCATCCAAAGGCTGGAAAGTGAAGGTGATCAGAAAGCTGCTTCTGATGAAGAAACTGAGGATGATGAAGAAACTGAATGTGATGAGTCTGAGTGATTATCTGTATGTGAGGACAAATGTAATGACAGCTGCATTGTAATTTAGATTTAGTCTCTTTGGCCCCAAAATTTGTGTCTAACAAGGGGGAGAACAACACCAACAACAATGTGTAAACAACAATGTGTAATGCTGTTTGATTATGAATGAAAAATCTGTTTGCTTCTGAACTGAATAAGTGTTTTTTTTTTCTGTTGCAACAAGACTGGATACATATATGTTTGAGGGGGAGTAATCTCAAATATGATTCAACAGAAAAGTAATGTTATACTCTGATAAAAGAACTTCTGCTGCACTCTGAAAACCAGAAAAGATGTTAGCCAAAAATTAGCCAAAGGGGGAGTTTGTAGATGTTTAGAATTGACAGAATTTTTGACCAACAAGAAATATTGAATTCAGTTCAGAATGTCCTATCAAATGTTGGGACATTATCAAACAGAGTATAAGAACTTATTTCAGGATGTCACACCAGATATTGGGACATTGTGTAAATGACTTAAGTTCAGTTTTTCAGGATGTCCCAACAGATGTTGAGACATCTCAAACCTGCTACCAGAATTAATTAATGACTAACTGATCTGAGATATTTAAGGAGAGTTATCTGGAATTAATTATGGATGGATAAAAACAGAACAAGGCGCATCTGTAGGGAGTTTTATTATGAGGATTCAGATTAATCAGAAGAACTAAAATCACCTAGAATTTAGGAAGTAACAAACCCTAAATTCAAGGTGGAAGCTGCATGCTTTTAGGACTGGATTAACCTACAGAAAGCCCAAATTACAAACACCTATTTAATCAACAGAAACTCACAGAATTGAGTACGAATTTCAGAAGACCAAATAGGGTGTTTATTGTTTTAATAGCAGGTTGTTTTTTATTGTACCACTTTATGAGCTTTTAAGCAAAAGTGCATTTGTGACTTGATTGAAACTGTGAAGTAAGATCAAGCTGTTTTGTTTGAAGTATGACTTCAATTTTATTAAACTTGTAAACAAGATCACTGTGTGATTGAGGGGGAGTGAGTTGGTACTCATATCTAAGTAGTGACTTAGGTAGAAATTGCATTGGGTGGATATTAAGTGAAAGATTAAACTGGGTTGTTTAAGTCTAGAATTAATATTACTTATAGTGGATTTCCTCCTGGCTTGGTAGCCTCCAGATGTAAGTGTGGTTATACACTGAACTGGGTTAACAAACTTCTGTGTTGTTTAATTTTCTTGCACTTTAAGTTTTGGTTAAATCTGTCAAGTGTTGGGACATCTCATAGGACATCTCATACCTGATCACAGAATTTCATTTATTTTTTGCATTAAAAATTATTTTTAAATCATTTAAATGTTTATTTTTAATTAGTTAATGGAAATTAATTAATTAAAAATGCATTTAGGTATTTAAAAATCACAAAAAATTCACATTGCATTTTAAAACATTTAGAAGCATTATCAAACTCTCAAAGCAAATTTCTTTTTGGTCCTTGATGCATTTTGGCAATTTTCATTGGAATTAAATTTGTTTAAAAGCAATATTTTTGTTCAAACTTGAAAAAATCCATTCTGCCTAACCATGAAGAGTTTGATAATGGTTCTTCTTGCATTGCATCCTTCATAGCATGTAGTTTCTAGGGTAAAATTGGTTTGAATTTATCTTCCATTTTCAATTTAATGTGCATTTTTCTTTTTAAGGTACCTTGAAACCCTTGTTAATTTAGAAAAATCATAGCTCCTATTAGGTTAAGATTTAGATCCCCTCCTTTGGGCAGTGAACTTATGTAGGGTTAGGGTTCCTTTGATCCCATTTTCAATTTTTTATCATGCCATTTGCTTCTGATTTTGAATGTTTGTGTTGCATGTTGTTCATAAACCCTAATTTGTGCCTTCCTTTGCATCCACTTCTCATTTGCTTGCATTCAAGAACTTGCCATGAAATTTTGTGCATCCACATGATTCATAAGACATCTTAGGATATACTAGCATCATGTTTGATCATTGCATCATTCCTTTGCCATGTTATATGTTCATCTCATTTCATAAACATTCATGAATCCTTATGGTTCAAAGCATGCTTCATTTGCATCTTCATGCTTGTATGATCATTCTCATCTCTTGACATATGTTTGAATCATCTCTTAGCATCATTAACATCATGTTCATGCTTCTGACTTTGTCTTGCATCATGGCATTTCATCTCATTTTCATGTCATTTCATTTCCTTTTGCTAACCTTTCAGGTGGTAAGTGTTTGAGAAGTGAATTTGCCTTCACTTCTCACAATCTCTTTTCATCTCCCTTATGCATCATTGCTGCATTTTATCTTTGTATTAGAGTGAGCTTGCTCATTCATGTTCATCTCTTACTTACTTTCTTCAAGCAACTTATCTTCTTAAGTGAAGTAAGTTGTCCTGCTTCTTCTTGCTTCTCCTTCCTTCATTCTGTTTCTTTCCTGGTGGCTCTTTGAAGATCTTTCTCTTTTAAGCCTCATAAAGCCTAGGAACAACCAAACATGATCATAATTAGGGTTTGATTAGTCCCCCATTTAGTTTTTACCTTTGTGTCATCTTTGTGTCTTCTCTTCTCACCTCATAATCAAGGACTAAACCCTAAAGGTTTTAAGGCTTTGTGATTAAGCTTATGCCTGCATCCTTCTATTAGGATGGAGTGTATAACTTTAATCCTAAGTGTTAAACCCTTAATGTGTTTAATTCCTTTAATCAATTCACTTAATAATCATTAAGACATCAAGCTTGTAACTTGGGCCTTGCATTAGGGTTCTAATTCTTCCTTAAATGGTTAAGAAGGACTAACCCTAGTGTTAATGGACAAGCCCCTCTCAAGTTGTCTTACAAACCATAAAAATCACTTCTTAATCTTACAATTAACTAAAATCCATTTAATAAAGGCTTTGTTTTGTCATGAGGTTAATCCCTAATCATGGATTAAGTTGAGGAGTCTTCCTCAGCTTAAATGTTCTCATCTATTATCCTTCTATTAAGATGGTGTAATGAGTCCATTAAATCTCTGATTATGGCTTAATCTCATTACTTAACCCTAAACAAAAACAACAAAAACATCTAAATAATCACAAGTAGGTTAATGATCTTAATCCTACATCATGGTGATTAAGTGTGAGGTGCTTACTTCACACTTAAGGTATTCTCATTACCCCTAATCAGAGGGAGGATGTGATGAGTTTATTAACCCTTGGTTTAGGCTTAAGCTTATTATCCTATGACAAATTCCAAAAGCAATAAAAGATTGAAAACATAAAAACAAACAATAATAGTCTCTTCCGGGATTCTTTTCTCATCTCATTCACTCACAAACGAGAACTTGCTTCTTCCGTCTAGTGAGAGACAGTAAGCACCTGAGCCAGACAGGTCATACACTTGAGCATAGACAAGTAAGCAGTTCACAAGTCAATTTCATCTTTCAGTCTCTTTGAGTCGAACTACGGTGTTCTGACTTCCTCATTGCACGAGAGGATACGTAGGCATAACTTAACAAGTTATCAAACAAAAGTCTCTGTATATTCCCCCTCTTTCCAGCATTATTCTTTAAGCCTCATAGCCATGAGCATTTCACTCCTGTTCTTACACTGACACTTTACTTATACATTTCACATTTCTTTTGCACTGACACTTGCATTCTTTCCAGCTTTGATACATAGATTGCACTGACACTACCCCTTTGAAACACAGATCTTTTAAGCGTGGATCCCGTCGAGTACGGCGGACAATCTGGGTGCTAATACCTTCCCAGGTTGTAACCAATCCCCTTTCTCAGTCTCTCTGGTTCGCAACCGTCTTATCCATATCTTTTCTTCGGTCTATGCAGCATTACCTTTCCTCCGGGATAAAAATGCCTAGCTGGAGACTCTTGTCTTCTGAGTTCACCCTTGTGTGTTCTCACCCCTTTCGCCGACCGTTCACGTATGTACCCCATTCACCTAGCCTCATTTGGTGAGAGCGACAGCTTGGCGACTCTGCTGGGGACCCTTATACTGTAACCAGGGCTTCTGGTTCTTTTTGTGGGTTCCTCCTAGCGCTTGTTTGATTTGTGTTTATTGGGGTGTTATGTGCTAATTGTGTTTATTTATTTGCTTTATTTATTGCTTTATGTACAACTTTATTTATTGCTTTCCTTTACATTTTTCATATTCCATACTGTCATTACCGTTGCTGGATCTGGTTTCTGTTTTGGTGGGTGGGGTTCTATTGAGAGTTTGAGGTCCTATACCTGGGACCTGAGTGACACCTAGGCTAGAGTGGTTCATCTTCTTTCCCATTCCATTTCGGTCTGGTGCGGGAATATGAAACACAGTTCAGATGTGGGTTTCTTCTTGAGAACTTTGTGCTACAGATTTCCTGTAGTGCTAGGGCTATCTGGGAAGCCTGCTAAGTCTGGATGACCTTTATTATGACCTTCAGAAACTGGGGTGAATTAGAGGAGGATCTTTTATGGTTATCGTAAACACTGTACCTCCAGGTTAGAAGTGTTTACACTTCTCATAACTGATCCAAGTCTGAGGATCCTTGTTTTAGAACACTACTTGTGAGGGGGTTGGGCTGTTTACAGGTTTGCAGGTACCCTTGGCCACATCATACCCTATTACTTGCTTTGATTAAGAGTACCTCATTTTGGACAGTTCTTGTGATTTAACCCTGGACATGTGACTCTTTATTTGAGTCCCCCACCTTGGTTACTGGTTTTCTAAACCTCTATCTGGACTCCTTGAACATACATGGGCTTTATATCAAGACAAATAATCAGATCCAGCTTGATCACAAACCCTTTGCATATCATTTGCATACTCATCATTTGCATCATTTGACATTTGTTTATTTGTTTTTCAGGGTATCCACATTATATCTGGTTTGGTTTTGACCCCTTCTTCTGCATAGACCTCTGCTTCATCAGTTATCTGCTTCAGCTATCTTCATCATCACCTGCATCAGCCTATCAGTGGCTCATCTCCAGTATCAGTCTTGATCCTTATCAGCACTTGTCTTCAGCTCTTCATCAGCATTCATGGCCACTCCTAGGAAGAGCAACATATCTTACCATTTCTTTGAGCCTGTGTTGACTGGTATCAGGCAGGTCTAGTCACTTATCACCCCTAACCACATCCCATTATTCAGAGAGCATTATAGAGGTATCCTGGATATGGTTATGGACCTGGACCCTTCTCAGAGGAGCATGATCCACACATGCTTGCAGTTTTATGACCCTCCTTTGAGATGCTTCACATTCCCAGACTTCCAGCTAGGACCTCTGCTGGAGGAGTTTTCATCATTGATTGGAGTACCTGTCAGGGGTGGAATCCCCTTCAACCCAGAAATGACTTCTCCCAGCAATGGAGAAGTAGCAAAAGCACAAGACCAAAATTTTCCCTCACAATACAAGACTTTGTGTACTAAGAAGGTTCACAAGGTTCATAAGACCTTTCATGAGGTTCATGAAGTTTACAAGACACTTTATGAGGTTCACAAGTTTCACAAGGTTCACAAGACCTTTCATGAGGTTCATGAAGTTCACAAGACACCTTATAAGGTTCACAAGGTTCACAAGACATCTTATGAGGTTCACAAGGTTCATAAAGTTCACAAATAGTCAGAAGATTTGACAATTCCCTCAGACAATGCATCCTCCTAAGCAGTGCATCAAAAACTAGGGTTTTGACTTTAATCAGGCTAAATGGACTTCCAAGACTTCAAGTGAGCTTCATAACATCTTATATGTGTATAAGAACCCCCATGCCAAGTTTCAAAACTTTTCTCAAAGGTTTGCTCAGTCAAATGATCAGATAAGTCAAAATCAGTCAAAGTAGTTAAAAAGTCAAACTGAGGTCAACTGTGGTCAAACCAAAGTCAAACTTCATGATTTTTTGCCAACATCAAGTATATGAAGTAAAATTCATCATTTGATCAAGGGTTGATCATGATTCATCAAGGAGGTTTCAGATCATCAAGAATCAGGAGTTTCTAAATTAGGGTTTCCTCAGGAAAAGTCAACTGAACTTTGACCAGCCATAACTTTCACATGCTTCATCACCAATTTTCCATCCAAAGCTCATTTTGAAGGAAATTGAATTCTCTACAACTTTGTGTCTCACAAGCCAAGCCCAAAAATGCTTCATTTGGAAGGTATGAGCTAAGACATTATAGGTCCTTTTGAAAGTCAACAACTTCAAAAGGGCATAACTTGAGAATGGTAAATGATATGGACATGAAACTAGTGGGGTTGGTTATAGGACTCTTCAAGCTTTCCAAAATGTCCAAGAACACCCTCATAGAATTAAAATTGAAGGATGTGTGCCCTTGCAAAGTTGGGAAATTTTTGGTTGGTTTATGAAGAAAAGGGAGGTTTAAAACCAATTTTTTCTAAATGGGCTTGCCATATGATGATCCAATCCATACCAATACTTCATGCACGACCCAAATCTCTAAAATTCAGATTTTTCATCATTTTATTTTATTTATTTTGATTTTATTCATTTAAAATCATTTTTAATTAGAATTAAATAGAAAAATTAAATATTTAAATGAGATTTTGTTTCTAGAAAGTCATAAAAGTGATTTAGATCAAATTGGTATGAGAATCATGGTGATTGGCTTGAAATAGAAAGGTCTAATTCCCAAATATTTGAAGTTTAAGACTTAATCTTTTTCAATCTTTTTCAATCAAATTTTCCACACAATGATCCATTCTTCTGACCTAAATTCATTACACTATAAGTATACAACACAACCCTACTCATTGGACACGAAAATTCTGGCCTCAAAGAGTAAGTTGCAACTTTCAAAATTCATCACAAAACTCAAATTCGGATTCCAAGTTACAACCACTTTCAAGACAATTTGAAGGTTGCAATGTGTTCCTGGATGTTCATAGAATGATTTTGGATCATAAACAACATCTAAAACGCCTTATATTGCATAACCCGAATTCATAATGTTCATCATATTCTTGATTTTCGATTCTGCATATTGACTGGATTTTAATGAGTTTTGATCATTGTTTTGTGTTTATATTAAGTTGTTGATTGATTCTGGATAGTTTGATTGAAGTTTCATTGCAGGTTTGAGAAATCACCATGGCTAGGGTTTCGACCATGAGTTTAGGGTTATGCTTTAAACCAAACATAAACAAATTCTAAGAACATAGAACAATCGTATGAAGCTTAAGGATCATGATGCACTAATTAATTTTGAGAAATTGTACAGTTTTGATGATGTTTCATTTTCGTAGGTTCTTGTATTTGAAAATTCGCAGGAAACTTCATAGCTAAATTCGTAGCTAAATTCGCAGGAATATTGAGGAAGAAGATGAAGTTTTCGCGCGTCTGGAAATTCAAATATTTGATATTATATTTTATGTATTTGTTTCTGTTTTGTTTCACAAGTGCAGCATTGGCCTGGTGGTGAGAGACGCGCGTGTATTGCTGGGTGACTTGTGTTCGAATCCTGGCTGTGGAAATTTTTCATATTTTTCTATTTTAATTGTTAAACGTAATATATTATGTATTGTGATGAACTTAATATCAGAAGCGCCCTCCCGGCTGGAATGGTAAGAGTGTTTGTGTGTTGCGTAAAGGACCTGGGTTCGAATCCCCCCCAGGCCTTTTGTGTTGTTTTCTTTTTATGATTTTTCCAGGATTAAGCAACAAAACCAAATGAACTCCTTTCCTTAGCACCTGTGCGCGCGCTGGCCCAGTGGTTGATCTTGTTGGCTGGAGTTTGTGAAAGCAAAGGGGCTGGGTTCAACTCCCAGCCCATGTAAGTTCTTTTTATTCTTTTCTCCATTATTTGTTTTTGTTTGTTTATTATCATTATTAAATTTAAATTAAACTATAATCCTAATTTAATCCTAAAATATTTTCATAAACCAAGACTAACCCTAAAAATATTTTTCTAAAACCTTAATTGTAAATATTAGTTATTTGTTTATTTTAATTCTTGCTTATATTTTTAATTAATAAATAAATCTTAATGTTTCTAATAAACCCTAATTTTCTTCTATTTAAAACTTAATCCTATTTTATTTAATCATGTACATATTTTATAATTTGTTTATAATTTAAATCTTGTTTAAAATAATTAAAATTTTGTAAATATAATTATAATTAATCTTATTTTCATAATATGCATATATTCTATAACTTATTTATAATTTAATTTTGTATATAAATAATTTTAATATATGTTTAAAAATAGTTAAAAATTGCTAATTTAATTTTGTAATTATAATTTTATTTTCATAATATGTTTATAATTAACTTAATTTTTATAATTTGCATATAACTTAAAACTTTATAATAATTAGTATAAGTGCTCATATTTTCTTATTAGTCTTAAATAATAATTGTTTATAAAAATTGATTTTTTTTAATTATTATGTCAATATTATTAATTATGTTTATATGTTATTTTATTATTACTAACCCCATTTATATATTATGATTTATTATTATTATTTTTACTAACCCAATTATTATTATTATTTTTACTAACCCAATTATTATTATTATTTATTATTTTGCTTATTTATTTAATTTGCTTTAATTATTATTATTATGTAATTGTTCCTTTGATGTAATATTTAGTAGTAATGTTTAAATATTTATTTTATGCTATGGTTAGTAAAATAGGGAGTGTAACATGTTTGTATGTTTAAAATTAACTTAGCTCATTAAATTTAAAAGATAAATATTTAAAATTGTACACTCACACACGTAAGTCGATCTTTGATCGCCATCTCACTTCTTTAAGGATACCTCTCATGTTGCCTAATCAAAAGGTCAAGTAGGGTGTATAAAGCAAAAGTCCCTCATCTTACATCATCTAGTCCCTTAACAAATAAAAGATCAAGTCCCTTTTGAATGTTGCCTTCGTAATGATCTTGTCCCTTTCAAATAAAGATGATAAGTCCCTTCGAATTGCTTATACACCCCACAGTTGCCTAAATAAACAGATGTCCCTTCACTTGTCCCTCACATCCAAGGTAATGACTACCTATTCCTTAATAATAGGGATAGTCTTACCACTTAAAGGATTCAAGAACAGAAAAGACTTAAACTTAGGGTAGGTTCCTCTTAGATACTTGCTCACTTTTCAAAAGCATTTCAAACACTTCACACATTTTAAACAATTTTCAAAAACAAAGGTTTTTTACGCATCCGTACATGGATCATTATAAAACTCTTAAGAAATTTTTTTCACATACTTCACATTTCAAAAACATTTTAAAGTGAGCTAAGTAACTAAGAGCCCATGGATAACCATGGATGTAAAGGGTGTTAACACCTTCCCTTTACATAACCTACCCCCCGGACCCAAAAATCTTTTAAAAGGTCTTTCCTGTTCTTTTATGCCTTTCCTTTGGATAAAATAAAAGTCGGTGGCGACTCTTGCTATCCGCAACATAACTAAAGTCAATTCTCCTACCTTGTTACACCTGGAACCTGCCTTGATTGAGCAAAGCATGACAACAAAAGCTGGGATCCCTGGTTTACACTTAGACTTCTTGATTTCTTAGGCCATCCTGAAGGCCTCCTTGGGAGAATGGAGGGCAGTATGTGCACTGTTAGCCCTCAGCATATATGGGGTCATACTGTTTGCAGATGAGCCCAAATTTATCAGCAAGAATGCCATTCATCTTTTCCTTCTGAGGAACCCAGTACCCACATTGCTGGGAGATTTCTATTACTCCATTCATCAGAGGAATGAGAAACAAAGAGGAAAGTTGGTGAGATGCTGTGCTCCTCTGTTTCACACCTGGCTGCTCAAACACCTGCCTAAGTCAGATGCATTCCTGAATCCCCACCAACAGAAGAATTGGGCCAAGAGGCTCATTGCTTTGACTTCAGATGACATCAGATGGTGCACCCAGAGCACCAAAGGCAAGGACATTATCACTAGCTGTGGGCAGTACCCAAATGTACCTCTGATAGGAGTAAAGGGTTGCATCAACTACAATCCTTTGCTGTTTAAGAGACAACTGGGCTATGCTTTGGTTCACCCTCCTAGAGTGCAAGATTTAGCTGAGACCCTGTATTGTGAAATAAAGCCTAATCTAGATGTTGTCAGACAAGCATCCTGGGCTTGGGACAACATCCAAACAAAAGGGATGGCTATTCTTGGAAGGTGCAATAATGTTGCTTCAGCTCAGTACTATGACTAGTCTCATGCTAGAGCTCAGATTACTGGAATGCACTTCACCATTGAGCATACACCTGGACCATCTACAGTACAGCCAGCAGCCACTGTCAGCCTGGAAGAATTTGAGAAACTGAAGGAAAGGAATGAGAATCTGTCTCAAGCTCTGAAGAAGACTCTTTGGGAAAGGAGTGATGGCCGTCTGGACATTGAAAGGTTGGAGAAGCTTAGGGTGGAGCATCTGGCCAAGATTGAGAAAACAGAGGACTACATCAAGAAAGCAAGAGCTGGGGAGCAAATATTGAAGAATGCCTGTAAGGAGGCCAATATTCAGAAGGCTAGGACTGAGCTCTATCTTCAAGAAAGTCAAGCTAGGTGGGTCAGGATCACTGAAGCCCGGACACAAGAAGATAAGAGAACTCAAGCCAAGATTGAGCAGTTAGAGGCCAACAAAAAGAAGCAACAGGAAGCTTTGCTGGCAGCCTAGAAGGAGATTTCAGAGTTGAAGCTTAGGGCTGGGTTGAAGAGATCCAAGGACCAGGATAGGCACAAGAAGCTGACCACTGCCATTGCCACCAGAAACCTCCTCATCAGGACTATTACAGAGCATCCAGCTGGTCCGGTGACTGAGGCACTTCTGAAGGAGGTTAAGGAGGATGAGTTTGGACTAGATGTCTGACTTTTTGTTTGTTGTTGTTTTCATTTGATGTACTTTTCTTTTGAGTTGTATTTTGACCCTTCAGGGGCATGTGTTGTAAAAAACAGACTATGTATTCATCATTTGTAATATATTTTAGTTTGTTTCCATTGTGGGGTTTCTTTTTCTCAACAACATCAAAGCATCTTCCTCGAGGTCTGGAAAGGTCAAAACCAAGAACCAAGCCGGATACCTTGGAAAACAAATAAGCATACTGCATTGCATACTAACTTTTGTTTTGTTTTGTAGGTTTTGTTATCATTTTGTTTGTTTCTAACTCTGTTGTGGTTCAGGAAATATTGCTCGCAGAAGAGTGTTCCCTGTCAACCGTGCACACCGGTATCCTACTCGCAACAACCTTCCGGGTATTCTAATGGAGCAAGTACAGCAAGATGACTGAGGTCAGAACCCAGATGGCTAATGAAAGAGTGGAGATGAGGAACCAAATGACCCAATTCATGAATGTAATGACTGGCTTGGCCCAGAGTCAAGAGAGGTTAAGGGCATTAGTGGAAAGACAAACCCCTGAGGAACCTCATCCTGGAACTGGAGGAACTAGCAACAATGAGAGAGGTCAGCCTCATGTTAATCCACCAGTATTTGGACCTCATCTAGATCCATAAGTCAACATCCAGGGAAATGTACAAGGAATTACTGCTGGGGCGAGAATCTTGCAAGAGGATCCCCAAGAGGAGCAGTTTACTGTCATGGGAGCTGGAGATGAAGTCTATGACCGGAGGTTAGATGAAATTGCTGAGAAATTGAGATCTTTGGAGTCTCAGAACTCCTTGGGTTTCGATGTAATGGATATGGGGTTAGTGGAGGGGGTGAGAATTCCCCACAAGTTCAAACCCCCGTGCTTTGAGAAATACAATGGAACCTCTTGTCCACGAACTCACCTGCAGTCTTTTTTGGGAAGACTTAAAGCATATACCATGGATGAAAAACTGTGGATGTTCTACTTTGAAGATAGCTTGACTGGAGCTTCAAGAGAGTGGTATTCACACTTGACCAGAGCTACAATCAGATGCTGGAAGGACCTAGCTGAAGCTTTCATCAGGCAGTATCAATACAATCTGGACATGGCTCCCAACAGGACCCTCCAAATGGGAATGTCTCAATCCTCCAGAGAAAGCTTCAGGGAATATGCCCAGAGGTGGAGACAGCTTGCTGCTGCTGTCCAACCACCCATGTCGGAAAGAGAGATGGCCGACATGTTCATGAATACTTTGCAAGGAACATATATTGATAGACTGGCTGCCTTTTTTTCTACCAGCTTTGCAGATGTCGTCATAGCTGGTGAAAGAATTGAAAGTCTATTAAAAATGGGCAAAATTTCTGATAACGGTGCAAGTTTATCTAGTAATCCCAGGAAGCCTTTTATGGGACCCCGGAGGACCAGTGAGACAAATGCCATTCATGCCAGCAGAGGCAGACCTCAGTATGTTCACAGATCAGTAGCAGCTGTCACTATTCCAGCTCCGATTCCTCAGCAATCAGCATATCAACAACAACAACAACCACATTATCAACAGCAAGTCCAGTACCCGCCACAGAGAGCCTACAACAATAGCAACAGCAATCAACAACAACGACCCTTTCAACAAAGACCATCACAGGCAAACAGGGTGATTGACCCTATCCATATGCCTTATGCTGCCTTATTGCCACAACTCCTGAAGCTCAACTTGGTTGAGTTAAGGACATTGGCACCACCAGATCCCTCCAATCTCCCAAGGAATTATGATGTCAATGCCAGATGTGCTTTCCACTCCAATGCACCTGGCCATAATACGGAGAAGTGCATGGCATTACAAATGAAAGTCCAAGATCTGGTGGATTCTAAAGCCCTCAACTTTGCACCCCCTCCAAATGTCAACAAGAATCCTATGCCTAATCATGGAGGGCCGAGGATTAATGCCATTGAGGAAGACAAACCATCTACTTTGATCACCAGTGTTGCACAAATTCGAACACCTCTGGTCGAAATTAAAGCTCAGCTTCTAGAGTGCCAAGTGTTCCCCGGGTGTGAGCTCGGTTGTGGGTATTGCAACATTGCAGTCAACGGATGTGAAAATTTGAGAAGCGACATAAATGGTCTTATCAAGGATGGAATCCTTCAAATCTCAACAACGGCGCCTACAAATCCAGCAATTCCTTTAACAATAATTCCTGATTCTTCTACAACAGCAGCAACAATCATTCCTACTGATTCATCAATATCATCAGCAGTGGCTCCGTCCATCACTTCAACAAGTCAAAATTCAACAACCATTTCTTCTATAACATCAGCATCCACCTTATCGGCAGAATCTTCTACAACGCCAACAGAAATTAATGAAGATGTCTCAGCAGTCACCATCTACTATGATCCATCAAATGTTCCTCCCAGCCACAATTTCCAACAACAAACAGTGGCACCTCCTGCCAGGTCACCAGTCACAATTTACTACGATCCGCACACCATTACGGTACCATCCTCTGTAGCAGTCAGTCCAGTTACTATTACGGTGCCTGGACCCGTTCCTTATGAAAGCAATAATGCCATACCTTGGCATTACGGCTCTGATCTCTACTGCAACAGGGAGAAAATCACTCTGGATTCATCAACCTCTTCTCCACAAATTGATAATGTTGGGGGAGGCGGAGGCTTCACCAGAAGCGGACGCCTTTTTGCCTCACAAGTGCAAAGACCTAATGCCGAAGCAGAAGCTGCTGCCAAAGCAAAAGGAAAGAGTGTGGTACCTGAAGAGCCAATTGTCAGAGAAACTCAGAAGACATCTTTTGAGCAAGATGTAGACGAGTTCATGAGAATCATAAAAAGAAGTGATTACAAAGTGGTGGATCAGCTTCACCAAACTCCCTCAAAAATCTCCATATGATCACTGTTGATGTGTTCCGAAGCTCACAGGAACGCATTGTTGAAAGTCCTGCACGCAGCATACGTGCCAGAGGAGATTACCGTTAATCAGCTAGAAACTATGGTGGCAAATGTCAATACCAATCATGGACTGGGCTTTACCAATGCTGACTTAACAACTGAGGGACGTAACCACAACAAGGCTTTACATATCACCTTGGAATGCAAGGGTGCTGTTCTGTCTCATGTACTGGTGGACACTGGGTCATCACTCAATGTCCTGCCAAAGAAAGCCTTGGTAAAGCTGGAGTATGATGGCTTAGCATTGCGTCCGAGTAATTTGGTGGTGAGAGCATTTGATGGCTCTAAAAGATCAGTGATTGGGGAGATTGATCTGCCTGTGATGATTAGCCCGCAGACCTTCAAAACTACCTTCTATGTGATGGACATTCAGCCGGCCTACAACTGTCTGTTAGGTAGACCCTGGATCCACGCCGCTGGCGCTGTTACGTCTACCCTTCACCAGAAGCTGAAATTCGAGTGGAAAGGCCAGATCATCACCATCTGTGGGGAAGAAGACATCTTTGTTAGCCATCTGGCTACGTATAAGTACATAGAAATGGATGGAGAAATCCATGAAACCATGAGCCAGGGGTTTGAGGCCTTGAACATTAATGAAGCATCCGCTGTACTGGGAACCTCCATAACATCATACCAGCAAGCCCGGAAGGTTGTTGAAGAGGGTACTGCCCAAGGCTGGGGCAAGTTGCTGCCCGTGGAAAAGAAGGAAGACAAATTTGGGTTGGGTTACAAACAAACTCAACAAGATCAATCAGAGGCTGCAAAAGAGCCCAATTTTGTCAGCGGGGGAATGCTCACCCCGGATGCTGTGAACAATTTGGAAGACGAGGAGGAAAGCGACCGCAACCTGGAGAGCTGGATACGTCCAAGGGTCCCGGGGAGCCAAGTCCTTAACTGGTCTTCCCAGGAAATTATAAGGGTTACTCCTGCAGAGTAATTATTATTTCCTGTATTTTATAAGCATGCATCAAGTCTTGCATCTTGCCCAAGATGACAAGACTCATTTTGTAATCGGGCCATCTTGTAATTTTGTGCAAATAGATCAATCAATGAATATCAGACATCTTTTGCAAACAAGTCTCCTTTTCGCTCACTGTCTTTTCATTTTTTTCTTTTTGTACAAAAATAAAATGGCAATGTTTTTCAAAATAAATAACTTCATTTTCACCTTTTTCTAAAACAAGATTAAAATTGATCACTAAAATAAACCAATCTAAACCCTTGCAGAGAGTGCCTTTCGGACTGCACCGACAACAACACTGCTATGGCTTCGTATGACTTTGACAATCCAATCAATTAAGCTGATGAAGGGGTTGAAGAAGATTATGAGCTACCTGAAGAGCTAGCCAGGTTGTTAAGGCAAGAGGAGAAGGTTATCACTCCTCATCAGGAGGAGATTGAAACGGTTAATCTTGGTACGGAAGAAGACGTGAAAGAGGTTAAGATCGGGGCCTGCCTACAAGATTCAGTGAAAGAGCAACTGATTGATATGCTTCGGGAGTACGTGGATGTTTTTGCCTGGTCTTATCAGGATATGCCAGGGTTGGACACTGATATTGTCATGCACAAGCTGCCTTTAAAAGAAGACTGCCCGCCAGTAAAACAGAAGTTGCGCCGTACTCGCCCAGATATGGCAATGAAGATAAAGGAGGAAGTACAAAAACAGTGGGACGCCGGATTCCTTGTTGTGACCAGCTATCCACCGTGGGTTGCTAATATTGTACCTGTGCCTAAGAAAGACGGCAAGGTGAGGATGTGTGTGGATTACCGGGATATGAACAGAGCCAGCCCGAAAGATGACTTCCCTTTACCTCACATTGATGTATTGGTTGATAATACGGCTCAGTTCTCGGTGTTCTCCTTCATGGATGGATTTTCAGGATACAATCAGATCAAGATGTCACCTGAAGACATGGAGAAGACAACTTTCATCACACCCTGGGGCACATTCTGTTATAAGGTAATGCCATTCGGACTGAAGAATGCGGGTGCCACTTATCAACGGGCTATGGTAACATTATTCCATGACATGATCCATAAAGAAATTGAATGTTATGTGGATGACATGATTGCCAAGTCCCTCACAGAAGAAGACCACCTGGTAAATCTGTTGAAGTTATTCAAGCGTCTGAGGAAATACCAACTGAAGTTAAACCCCAACAAGTGCACATTTGGGGTACGATCTGGTAAGCTGCTGGGATTTATTGTAAGTGAGAAAGGGATTGAAGTTGACCCTGATAAAGTTAAAGCCATTCAAGAAATGCCTGCACTGAAAACTGAGAAAGAAGTTCGAAGGTTCCTAGGTAGATTGAACTACATTTCGAGGTTCATATCTCACCTTACAGCAACCTGTGAACCTTTGTTTAAGTTGTTAAGAAAAGAACAAACGGTCAAGTGGAATGAAGACTGCCAAAGGGCTTTTGACAAAATCAAGGAATACTTGCAAGAGCCTCCGATCCTTATGCCTCCAGTTGAAGGAAGACCTCTAATCATGTACTTGACAGTATTAGAGGAGTCAATGGGGTGTGTGTTGGGCCAGCATGACGAGTCTGGTCGAAAAGAGTATGCAATATACTACCTAAGCAAAAAGTTTACCGACTGTGAACAACGTTATTCACTGCTCGAGAAAACTTGTTGTGCTTTAGCGTGGGCTGCTCGCCGGCTAAGACAGTATATGTTGACCCACACTACTTTATTGATCTCAAAGATGGATACAGTTAAGTACATTTTTGAGAAGCCAGCACTTACCGGAAGGGTTGCAAGATGGAAAATGATTCTTACAGAATATGACATTCAATACACGTCTCAAAAAGCCATCAAGGGCAGTATATTGTCTGATTATCTTGCTGAGCAACCCATTGATGATTACCAGCCTATGAGATTTGACTTCCCTGATGAAGACATCATGTTCATAAAAGCAAAAGATCATGAAAAGCCTATTTACACTGAAGGGCCTGACCTAGAGGAAGAATGGCCTATGATGTTTGACGGGGCTGTTAATATGAATGGTCGTGGTGTTGGTGCAGTACTCATTACACCTAAGGGAGTTCACATGCCTTTCTCGGCAAAGCTCACCTTCAACTGCACTAACAACGAAGCTGAATACAAAGCTTGTATTATGGGTCTTGAGGAAGCCATTGACCTCAGGATCAAGACTTTAACTGTGTTCGGAGATTCAGCTCTGGTAATTAATCAAACCAACGGCAAATGGTACATCCACCAAGATCATCTGATACCTTACCGGGATTATACAAGGAGGTTATTGACTTTCTTCACAACAGTCAAACTTGAGTATATCCCTCGAGACGAGAATTAGTTTGCAGACGCCCTGGCTACCATTTCATCCATGATCAAAGTTCAAGCCGCCAACTTTGTGCCTCGAATTTCAGTGTCCAGACTTGACAGACCAGCATATGTATTCTCAGCAGATGTTGTCAAAGATGATAAGCCTTGGTTCCATGACATCAAATGCTTCTTGGAGGATCAAACATACCCACCTGGGGCATCTTCTAATGATAAGAAGACATTAAGAAGGCTAGCTGGTAGTTTCTTCCTGAATGCCGATGGTTCCCTGTACAAGAGAAACTTTGATATGGTACTCCTCAGATGCGTTGATAAGACAGAAGCAGACTTGCTGATGCACGAGGTGCACGAAGGTTCCTTTGGTACCCATGCTGGAGGGCATGCAATAGCTAAAAAGTTGCTAAGATTAGGCTGCTACTGGATCACAATGGATGCAGACTGTTGTGCCTATGCCAGAAAATTCCATAAATGCCAGATTTATGCGGATAAAGTGAATATACCTCCCAATCCTTTGAATGTGATGTCTTCACCCTGGCTCTTTGCCATGTGGGGCATTGATATGATTGGAAAGATTGATCCGACTACTTCAAATGGCCACAGATTCATCCTGGTTGCCATTGACTATTTTACCAAGTGGGTTGAAGCAGCTTCTTATGAAAATGTTACAAGGCAAGTGGTAGCTTGATTTCTAAAAAGAGACATCATCTGTCGGTATGGAGTACCCGAGCGAATCATTACTGATAATGGTTCCAACTTGAACAACAAAATGATGGCAAAACTATGTCGGGACTTCAAAATCCAACACCACAATTCTTCTCCTTACAGGCCAAAGATGAATGGCGCTGTTGAGGCAGCTAACAAGAATATCAAGAAGATTGTACAGAAGATGGTAGTTACCTACAAAGACTGGCATGAAATGCTACCATTTGCCTTGCATGGGTACCGTACGTCAATCAGAACATCCACTAGGGCAACACCGTATCAACTTGTGTATGGTATGGAGGCAGTCCTACCTTTTGAAGTTGAATTACCTTCCATGTGGGTACTGATGGATGTTAGGTTGGATGAAGCAGAGTGGGTCCGATCCCGATACGAACAACTGAATCTGATTGAAGAGAAGAGATTAGCTGCAATCTGTCATGGGCAGCTGTATCAGAAAAGAATGAAGAAGGCCTTCGATCAGAAAGTTAGGCTCCGAGAATACCAAGTAGGAGATCTTGTGCTAAAAAGACTCCTCCCTCCTCATACAGACCACAGGGGCAAGTGGACTCCGAATTATGATGGTCCATTCATAGTAAAGAAAGTTTTCTCGGGTGGAGCACTGATGCTCAGTACTATGGATGGTGAGGACTTCCTGTCCCCTGTGAATTCAGATGCAATTAAAAAATACTTCGCATAAAATGACCCGCTGGACATGAAAACAGAATGTAAGTCCAGGCAAAAATAGGGCTTCCCGGCGAGTCAAAAATAGAATAAAAGACTCGGGCAAAAATAAGGGAAAATAAATAAAAAATATACACCCGCTGAGTTGAAAAGCCGCATTGGACAGCTCAGGCAAAAATGGGTATCCCGGTGGATTGAAAACCCGAAAGGGTGATCCACGCAAAATAAGGGAATAAGCGAACAACTGCATTCTGAATTCATCTGTATCACTTGTAGCATGGTAAGCTCCGAAAGGTTCGAGCACTGGTCAGAATCAGCCTCCTTCAAAAGCAAGATGAGAAGAACGACAAAAGTCATATGAGTCATAGCAAAAGGGAAGCTCCTTGAAGCGTCATCAGCATTGCCAGCGTCTTTTTATTTCTCAATTTGTAATGATTTCCTCATTTCAGGGGATCCGTTTCTTTGACTGTATCTTGCCAATTCAGGGCGTGAATTAATAAAATCAGATTTTCAGTCATGTTTCGTCTCGTCCATTTTACTTGCAAAATGTCCGATGTCATTAATATATTGATTGCATAAATACAGATGCTTCCCTTCTAAAAAAATACGTGCTTACAGGAAACATACTTACTCCCGGGAGTGTCTAAACTCCTATGATGGAATCCAGTGAGGGATACCTTGGGGTACTTGCGCGTTTCTTTGTCTTTACAGGATTGCAGGAGTTCAAAGCGCAACATGGGGCATAAAAGCTTCTCCCCAGTAGGCTGCCAAATTATTGTTTTCTCAGCACACCTTCTAAACAGCACTAGATATGCTTTCTCCCCGTCAAAGTTGCCAGGCATCACTTCACCAACATTTCCCTCAAAAGAGCAGCACCTGGAGGTGTTCATATCCCCAGTTGAGTTGTCAAATATTATCCTCAGCAGGATCCCCACAGAAATCTCTAGGAGGATCTTTCAGTGATCTTTCTCCTTCGCCAGCCTAGTGCTAGACAGGGAACCATCTCCCCACAGAGTTTCAGCCTCTATCCATAAGAGCAATGCCTGAAGATCTCACAACAGAGTGACGAAAGCTTCTATAGACCCCAGCTGGGTCCCTTATTACCAAGATAGGTTTATCAATGACCTCCTTCCCCAGGAAGAGTCATATATGTCAGATCTACCAATGATCTCACCCCCAGCTGGGATATCCACTTCGAGCAGATCAGCCAGAGATCTCCACAGCAACGAGATCTGAATCCCGGATCGGTATCTTTGCATAATCATAGCATTCGCATCATATTTTTCCCACAGAGCGTAGCATTCCGTCTAATACGGAGCATTACGGCAAAAAAATCAAACATATTGCATAATCATAAGCCATGTTCTGAAACAAATACTTGTAAATGCTGACAATCCATCAACAATATACATAATGTTTCCCAATTCCCCAGGGAGCCAAAGCATTTCCCTTATACCCACAAATACAAATACACACTCCTTTTGGCACTCGTCTGTGTCATCATTCCCCAGTAAAATCGCCCGAGCAAACAGACGCTTATATATTACAGATACTTCTTGACACTCATCTGTACCATATCCTCAGCAGAAAGCCAAAGCGTCCCCTTTGCACTCACAACACAGATACATATATATATAAATCCTTGACACTCGTCTGTGTCACCTTCCCCAACATAGTTACCTGAACACTTTGTAAACCAAATACTTGTTTATAATACACTCTTTCCGACATCCGTCCGTGTCATGTTCTCCCTAGCAAGTTAAACACTCGTCTGTGTCTCACTCATACCTTTTACTCATACAGATACTCGTCCGTATCTTGTATATACCACTTAAATCCCCTCAGAATTAATACTCGTCTGTGTTCTTTGTTAACCAGTTGATACTCATCCGTATCATCATCTCTGAACATGTGTCAAGCGTTTGTTTCTACTGATAATCGTCCGTATCATAGTCTTAAGGATGCTCGTCCGCATCTTTATTCTATACACCGTGTCAAACACCTATGTCTTCTTGAATTTAGACACGCGTCTGTGTCTACCTTTCTCCCAGAAGAGTCCCAGCAAATCCCAGTAAATTATTTCCTTTCTATCTGACATTCGTCCTGTGTCATGATACCTTTAGGCAGCCGTACCCTGCCAGGTGATCGTCCTTCACCTTTTTGATGATCGTCCTTCATCACCCCCCAGTGGAGTCTCTATTCATTAGAACCCCTTCTTATCCGACATTCGTCCTATGTCGTGATATTTTTAGCAGCCGTCCCCTGCTAGGTGATCGTCCTTCACCTCTTGATGATCTTCCTTCATCATTCTATCCGATGGTCGTCCCCATCGTTGATCTTGTTATCTGACATTCGTCCTATGTCATGATAAACCCCGAGAGCAGCCGTACCCTGCAAGGTGATCGTCCTTCACCTCCTGATGATCGTCCTTCATCATGCTTATCCGATGGCCGTCCCCATCGTCGACCTTTTCATCCGACATTCGTCCTACGTCGTGATACTTTTGGCAACCGTACCTTGCCAGGTGATCGTCCTTCACCTTAGATGACCGTCCCTCATCTTATCCCCAACAGAGCAGTCGTACCCTGCCAGGTGATCGTCCTTCACCTTTGATGACCGTACCTCATCATTTATTTCATTTATGCCTTAAGATTGATGGTCGTCCCCATCATTTACCTATAATCCCCAGAGAGTCTTATTGCTTTGTTTGATGGCCGTCCCCATCATAATCTCTTATATCCCCAGCATGTCGGCCGTCCCCGTCATTGCGTTATCCCCGGCAGTCGTCCTCCGTCACCCGCACTTTATAATTTTACTTTATTTTCCTTTACAATCTATATCCCTTTTCTTCTTCGTTCTGTGAGTGCAAATTTTGGACTGTCTTTGGTATTCAACCACAAGTTATCTTGTTTGCCTGTTAAGTCGTTGCTTACATCCTGCACAACTAACTCATGCTTGAATAGGGGCAGCTGTAAACACCCCAAATTTTCCCTCACCCATTCACACCATGGCTTGTGATCTTTTCATATGCATAAGTTCAATCATGGCATCTCATATTGCATTTTTGCTTCACTGCATTGTTCCAAAGTCATCTGCATCTAGGGTGTGTGATCTGAGCCATCTCTGAGCCATTTGAGCCACTCCAAAGGTCATCAATCACTTAAAATGGGTCCATGTATGTTCAAGCATCAAATTATATCCTCTCAAGATCAAAGAAGTCAAAGAATCACAAGAACTGAGAAAGGCATGAAAGTAGAGTCAGGTGTAACTGCACAGATGACCTAAAATTAGGGTTTTGGTTTCAAAGGCCATAACTCCAAATTTTTTGATCATTATTGTTTCTATTGGTCTCTATATGTTATGAGGATCATGCATATCAATTTTCATGAAGAAATTCAATGGGGAAGGCATTTGATCAAGAGATGACTTCTTGAGCAAGTCAGTGCAAAATCAGGGCATCTGAGGCCTCCAATGACCAAACCAAAGGGTGTTCTCCATCATTTTGAATGTGTATGATCTTTATTTGATCTTAGAAGAAGTTAGAAGTTCACAAAATTGGATAATTTTAAGCCATTTGCAAAGTTGCCATTTTGGGAAAGTGACTTGTAATGAAAACTTGCCATTTTGGGAAAGTTTTTCAAACCTCTCTTTTTGATTCAAAAATGCTTCAAATGGGAAAACTTTGGTCATGAAAGTTGTAGAATGGATCCTCCCATTTTCAAAAAGTACAAGAACTCATTCTAATTCATTTTGGATCAAAAGTTATGGCTTGTCAAAGTTGGCAAAAATCACATAATTTCATGTTTTACACCAAAGAGGGAAAGTTGCAAAACCTCATGCCAAGGCAAAATGTGACTTCAAATGGACTTTTATGCATTACACAAACATAAACCATGACCTAAAAATCAGAATGCACCAAAGAATCTCCAAGTTTCATGACTTGTGCATTAAGAAACTTCAAAAGGGCCAAAAGATCACAAAATTGCAAAACCACACATAAGCTTTGATCCACTTGCAAATTGGCCTCAAATTCATTTCCATGGTTCCCCTTGATCACAGCTGAACCAAGCCATGCCTCTAAACCAGCCTGTCATGACCCATACCTCAAAGGACAAGTCACATTGACTTTTGGCAAAATGGACCATACCAATCAAGCTGTGCCACCAACAACTCTCTGCCCTATCACAACTTGATATGTGGACTAAAAGAGACTAAAAACACACAAGAAAAAGCCTGAATCCACAGCATTGTGAGAGTTCACAAAAATCCTCCCATTTGCATTTTCTATCGAATCCCATAACTCAGCCATTCATTCTCCAAATTTCTTCCACCATTCACCTCAAAATGCTTCACTGATCATCCCTGACCCATCAAAACAGCCTAAGACCACCACAAACAGAAACACGATTTTCCACTCCCTCTGAACAGAACTTCATCAATATCACAAACTAGCTACAATAAATCCCAACTAAGCCTCAAAGCATCTTCAGGGAGATCATTGGAGGGACTTTGAAGCAAGGAACTGGCCAGAAAGCTCCAAAAGCAAAAGCTCCATCTCAGGTAGCTTCTTGAAACTTTTTTCCAGAATCTCTATTTTAAGTTCTTAATTGGTTGTGTTTGATTCCCTGAGTGTAATGAACTTGAAATTATTGAAAATAATGGAGAGATGAGGGTGTATGGCTTGTCTGAAAGTTTTACAGCTTCGTGTTCTTGGCTTCGAATCATGTTTAAGAGTGAAAATAAATTCCATTTGAGGTTGGATTTAGGTTTAGGGGAGTGAGAGGAACAAATCTGGAGCTTTAGAGCTCCAGAAATGACCTAGGGAAGAAGATAGCAATTTTCAGGGAGGGGTGTGGTCGGAGAAGATGACCGGAGGTCATTTCCGGCCACCTGAAAGTCATTAGTGCCTTAAATGTGATTAGGGCTCAGTTTGAATGTGGACCGTAGATCCCGTTGACCCGCACGCGAATGAATGGATCAGATTCACCATTAAAACCCTAATCCTGATTTATTAAATTAATTAATTAGGTTTAATTCAAATCCAGCCAGTTTGAATCTGGGTCACAGGATCTGGCGCCAGTCAATTCCCTCCAAATTCGTTTAAACCTCAGCCTCAGGATTTGCATACTTTCCATTTTAATTAGTTTTATTTCATTTTATTTATATTTAACTTTCACGAATTATTAAAAATTGTAAAACATATTTAAAAATTCTGATTTTTTTTGTCAAGCATTTCATTAATTTTCAAAACCCAAAAATATTTTTATTTTTTATTTTTTGCATTAAAAATTATTTTTAAATTATTTAAATGTTTATTTTTAATTAGTTAATGGAAATTAATTAATTAAAAATGCATTTAGGTATTTAAAAATCACAAAAAATTCACATTGCATTTTAAAACATTTAGAAGCATTATCAAACTCTCAAAGCAAATTTCTTTTTGGTCCTTGATGCATTTTGGCAATTTTCATTGGAATTAAATTTGTTTAAAAGCAATATTTTTGTTCAAACTTGAAAAAATCCAATCTGCCTAACCATGAAGAGTTTGATAATGGTTCTTCTTGGATTGCATCCTTCATAGCATGTAGTTTTTAGGGTAAAATTGGTTTGAATTTATCTTCCATTTTCAATTTAATGTGCATTTTTCGTTTTAAGGTACCTTGAAACCCTAGTTAATTTAGAAAAATCATAGCTCCTATTAGGTTAAGATTTAGATCCCTTCCTTTGGGCAGTGAACTTGTGTAGGGTTAGGGTTCCCTTGATCCCATTTTCAATTTTTTATCATGCCATTTGCTTCTGATTTTGAATGTTTGTGTTGCATGTTGTTCATAAACCCTAATTTGTGCCTTCCTTTGCATCCACTTCTCATTTGCTTGCATTCAAGAACTTGCCATGACATTTTGTGCATCCACATGATTCATAAGACATCTTAGGATATACTAGCATCATGTTTGATCATTGCATAATTCCTTTGCCATGTTATATGTTCATCTCATTTCATAAACATTCATGAATCCTTATGGTTCAAAGCATGCTTCATTTGCATCTTCATGCTTGTATGATCATTCTCATCTCCTGACATATGTTTGCATCATCTCTTAGCATCATTAACATCATGTTCATGCTTCTGACTTTGTCCTGCATCATGGCATTTCATCTCATTTTCATGTCATTTCATTTCCTTTTGCTAACCTTTCAGGTGGTAAGTGTTTGAGAAGTGAATTTGCCTTCACTTCTCACAATCTCTTTTCATCTCCCTTATGCATCATTGCTGCATTTTATCTTTGTATTAGAGTGAGCTTGCTCATTCATGTTCATCTCTTACTTTCTTTCTTCAAGCAACTTATCTTCTTAAGTGAAGTAAGTTGTCCTGCTTCTTCTTGCTTCTCCTTCCTTCATTCTGTTTCTTTCCTGGTGGCTCTTTGAAGATCTTTCTCTTTTAAGCCTCATAAACCCTAGGAACAACCAAGCATGATCACAATTAGGGTTTGATTAGTCCCCCATTTAGTTTTTACCTTTGTGTCATCTTTGTGTCTTCTCTTCTCACCTCATAATCAAGGACTAAACCCTAAAGGTTTTAAGGCTTTGTGATTAAGCTTATGCCTGCATCCTTCTATTAGGATGAAGTGTATAACTTTAATCCTAAGTGTTAAACCCTTAATGTGTTTAATTCCTTTAATCAATTCACTTAATAATCACTAAGACATCAAGCTTGTAACTTGGGCCTTGCATTAGGGTTCTAATTCTTCCTTAAATGGTTAAGAAGGACTAACCCTAGTGTTAATGGACAAGTCCCCCTCAAGTTGTCTTACAAACCATAAAAATCACTTCTTAATCTTACAATTAACTAAAATCCATTTAATAAAGGCTTTGTTTTGTCATGAGGTTAATCCCTAATCATGGATTAAGTTGAGGAGTCTTCCTCAGCTTAAATGTTCTCATCTATTATCCTTCTATTAGGATGGTGTAATGAGTCCATTAAATCTCTGATTATGGCTTAATCTCATTACTTAACCCTAAACAAAAACAAAAAAAACATCTAAATAATCACAAGTAGGTTAATGATCTTAATCCTACATCATGGTGATTAAGTGTGAGGTGCTTACTTCACACTTAAGGTATTCTCATTACCCCTAATCAGAGGGAGGATGTGATGAGTTTATTAACCCTTGGTTTAGGCTTAAGCTCATTATCCTATGACAAATTCCAAAAGCAATAAAAGATTGAAAACATAAAAACAAACAATAATCGTCTCCTCCGGGATTCTTTTCTCATCTCATTCACTCACAAATGAGAACTTGCTTCTTCCGTCTAGTGTAAGACAGTAAGCACCTGAGCCAGACAGGTCATACACTTGAGCATAGACAAGTAAGCAGTTCACAAGTCAATTTCATCTTTCAGTCTCTTTGAGTCGAACTACGGTGTTTTGACTTCCTCATTGCACGAGAGGATACGTATGCATAACTTAACAAGTTATCGAACAAAAGTCTCTGTATATTCCCCCTCTTTCCAGCATTATTCTTTAAGCCTCATAGCCTTGAGCATTTCACTCCTGTTCTTACACTGACACTTTACTTATACATTTCACATTTCTTTTGCACTGACACTTGCATTCTTTCCAGCTTTGATACACAGATTGCACTGACACTACCCCTTTAAAACACAGATCTTTTAAGCATGGATCCCGTCGAGTACGGCGGACAATCTGGGTGCTAATACCTTCCCAGGTTGTAACCAATCCCCTTTCTCAGTCTCTCTAGTTCGCAACCGTATTATCCATATCTTTTCTTAGGTCTATGCATAATTACCTTTCCTCCGGGATAAAAATGCCTAGCTGGCGACTCTTGTCTTCTGAGTTCACCCTTGTGTGTTCTCACCCCTTTCGCCGACCGTTCGCGTCTGTACCCCATTTGACCTAGCCTCATTTGGTGGGAGCGACACGAACCGATGGTGGGCGGAGCGGATGAAGTTTCGGTGATGGTGCAAGGTTGTGGCTTTGGACGGTCTGTGACGATTTGTGCGTTGAAAGAGGAAAGAGGCTTGAATCGCTGTGACGAAATCGAGTTACGTCGAAGGTAACAAAGGTGAATATTTGTTCACGTCTTATGTCGACCTCTGCTGACAGTTGCTTGATTTTTGTGATTTTGCTCTGAACTCTTCTGAGTTTTCATTCACCTGCTAGATTTTTATGAAGTTTAATGCTTTTCATTCTTCTTTCACGTGCGAGGGTGGACGGTGACTTGAGGACAATGGTTTTTTGCTTCTGTATTGTTGGAGAAGGTCGGGTGATGGCTGGGATTTTGGAATGGTGGAGGCAGAAGATTGAACGGGTTTGGCTTGTGTATTTGCAAAAGGTTTGATTTGCTGAGTTGTGTGGAGAATAGGGCAGTTAGGAAGAGTTATGAAGAGGTTTTTGGTATGGTTTTCATAGTTGTTTCTGGTTTTTGCCTCTGGTTTTTGCTTCTGGTTTTCCTTAGGTTTGTGTATTTGTTATGCAGAATAATGGTATGAAGGCTAAAGGTGTAGTGGTTTGTGAGATGAAGGATATTTAGTGGTGGTGAGGCAGAAGATTGAAAGGGTTTCAAAGGTGCTGCTGTGAAGTTAAAAAACAAATGAAGGTGATAGAAGGCTATGGAGTTCGGTTGATTTAAAGCTGAGTTGAAGGTGAATTGGTGGAAGGATGAAGGTGAGTTCTCATGTTTTATATTTGCAGTCATTTTCTCTGAATCCCATCCCCTTTTGAATTCTCTTTTTTGAGATTTCTTGGTGAAATGAATGTGGCTAGGATTCTCTTAGATCTTTCTGTAATGATGCGACTAGGTCTTTTTTTGTGTGTTCTTGTATTGCTAGGTTTTGCTTTGTGTTTTGTCTATGGTTTTTTTTATGTCAGTTTTGTGTTGGTTGCTGTTTGCTGGGAGTTTGTGTATTGATGAAGTTTGATTTTCCAGTTTTTTTGTGGCTGCCTTAGTTTTTGTGATGGAGTTGGCTGGAGTTTTGAGTATGGTTGGAAGTGTTTGGTTGTGGTTTTTGTGAAATTGTGGCTGCTGATTTTTTTTAAAACTCTTCCCCTTTTGACAGTTGTTAAACATGGTTTTTATAGGATAGCATTAGGGTTTGAAGTTATAAAACTTGTTGAAGAAGTATTGACTGAGAATTTTTTTTGTTTGATACTGATGAGAAGTCGCTTTCGGATTTCAGGTAGGATCAAGGGATGGATTTCCTTCACCAATTGGTGTAAAAACAAACGCAGGCCTTTGCTATGGACTTGCAAAAATACCACTTCCAACTTACTGCGAAACTAGTCACATGTTATGTTATTGTTTGTAGGCAAGTTGGTGTGTTATGAATAGGTAAGTCCCTTTCACTCTTTTACTTTTGCAGGTTTCTGATATTACTTTTCTGATACAGCCTTACTTTGTGATGCAGGTGTCTTGGGGATTACACAGGTGAAGGGCCTCAGTGCCTTGTTTTAAATGACTTTGGTTTTGTTCTCTTCTTTTTATTAGTAAGTATTTAATGACCTGCTTTTGACACACCTTTCCTAGCCCTACGGTGAATCTGGTACGGCAAGAATTGGTGAGAAACAAAATTGGGTGGCTGCAAAATTGTTTGTAGTTTCTTTTTTCTTAAAATCTTGTGACTGATACAAATCGTCCTTAATGTTGAATGTTGTCCTCTTCAGCTGCTAAGAATAATTCCTTCTTTGGCTTATGACCCATCTTTTGTATTTTGTTTTTTTTTAATCTATCAATGTAATGATCACATACCTTTATTGACTTTGTTTTGTGTAAAACAAGGAAAATAAACCTAAGAGTTGATACCTGGAAAACAAATTGAACTGATAGTGAAAATTTAAAGGAAATTTTGAAATTAACTCTTGTAGCTTGGAAACGGAATTTTATGAATCTGACATATGATTTTAAATTGACCATGGGCACTTGACATGAGAACTTGAAATATGATTTTAAATTGACCATGGGGCACTTGACATGAGAACTTGAAACATGATTTTAAGTTGACCATGGGCACTTGACATGAGAACTTGAAATGTTGAAAGAAAGAGAGAAAAAAAACAGAATTCGGAAAGAAAGAGAAAAAGAAACAAAAAGGAATTAATATTAAATCGAAAATTGAAATTGGGACTAGGAATTTAAAATAAAACTTAGAAACTGAAAAGGACGTTTAAAATAGAAATTGTGGTTGATGACTTGAAATAGGTTTGTAATTTGGAAGTAGACTTGGAATTGGAGATTAAAACTTGGAATATAAATTCGAGATGGAATATTTTTTTAAAAAGAAAAAAAGAGAATTATCAGCACGAGAATTTTTTGCAAATGATTGAACTTGTTCCACAGACCAAACATCAACAAACCTTCGTGAGTCCAATTCAAAACCATGTGATTTAACATAAGACTTTTAGCCCCCCCTTAAATGCTTGTCATAGAACCATAAATCCTCCCTGCAGCTTCTCGTAAATCCAAACTGCTTGAGTATATACTAATGATAATGATGAAAAGTTAGGGTAAAATTTGGGGTGTGACAGTTGCCCCTATTTAAATAACTTTACCAGATAAAATGAGTGATGTTAATCCTCATAAAATCGGAGTGAAAGATATTTAAATATAGAAATAACCGAAAATTTTGCCCCTAAATGCTACAAACTTAGGAGGGATTCTGCTTTGCTTGGGGATATGATATGCGAGGTGCGATGAACCCTAGCATGCTGATTTTATGATGAATATGCTGAACATGGTATGATGAGGACAAATGCAAACAAGAATCCACATAAACAATAAAGAGGGTGAAGACTCACTGTGGATAACAATATGCTGGGGATGACAAGACGACAACGAGATGTATTCAAAGTGATAAATCAGCAGGTTAAAGTGTAACTGCTGGCACTAAGAATGACATAAGACGGAAAACAAAACGTAAGATTAAAGACAGACTATCTGAAGTGATGAGTTAGCAAGCTCAAGGTGGTTACTGGGGACCCCAATGCAACGATTCGGTGATTGAGAAAAAAAGGAAAAGACATCGACTTGGCAGTCAGGAGAACAAAATAGCAGACATTGACACGATGGTCTGGAAATAAAATAATAGGCGTTGACACGGTGGTCTGGAAATAAAATAACAGGCGTTGACACGGTGGTCTGGAAATAAAATAACAGGCGTTGACACGGTGGTCGAGAAATAAAATAACAGGCGTTGACACGGTGGTCAGGAAATAAAATAACAGACATTGACGCGGTGGTCGTGAAATAAAAATAACAAACATTGACGCGGTGGTCGGGAAATAAAAGACATTGACGCGGTGGTCATGAAATAAAATAACAGACATTGACGCGGTGGTCGTGAAATAAAATAACAGACATTGACGCGGTGGTCAGGAAATAAAAGATATGCATTGACACGGTGGTCGTGAAATAAAAATAACAGACATTGACGCGGTGGTCCGGAAATAAAAGACTTTGACGCGGTGGTCGGGAAATAAAAGATAGGCATTGACACGGTGGTCGTGAAATAAAAATAATAGACATTGACGTGGTGGTCGGGAAATAAAAGACATTGACGCAGTGGTCGTGAAATAAAAAAAACAGGCGTTGACACGGTGGTCAGGAAATAAAATAACAGACATTGACGCGGTGGTCGGGAAATAAAAGACATTGACGCGGTGGTCATGAAATAAAAATAACAGGCGTTGACACGGGGGTCAGGAAATAAAATAACAGACACTGACGCGGTGGTCGGGAAATAAAAGACATTGACGCGGTGGTCATGAAATAAAAATAACAGACATTGACACGGTGGTCGGGAAATAAAAGACATTGACGCGGTGGTCATGAAATAAAATAACAGACATTAACGCGGTGGTCTGGAAATAAAATAATAGGCATTGACACGGTGGTCATGAAATAAAATAACAGACATTGACGCGGTGGTCTGGAAATAAAATAATAGGCGTTGACACGGTGGTCGAGAAATAAAAGACAGACATTGACGCGGTGGTCGGGAAATAAAAGACAGACAAATAATTCAAAGTGATAAATCAACAGGTTCAAGTGTAACTGTTGATACCGAGAATAAAGAAAACGAACACAACGTTTGGGCAGTGGCTCTGTGCAACCAACTGATACCAGGGGTAGAAAACAGCGTACTCAAATAGTCAAACGGCTCCAAGAGACCGGCTGGTACTGAGAATAAAGACGAGAATGTTGGATTTTTCAGTAGGATATCCAACCTCTAGACATTCCTTACACGGAGAGTCAAGAGAAGACTTTCAGGAACCATCAGGAAACACAGGTAAGTGCCAAATTAAAATGGACTTAGACTACAAGCAAAGGGTTTTCCAACTAGCTTAACAGATTCATGCCGATGACAATTGGACTTCAGAGAGATTCTTGCAAAATGACAGTAGATTACATATCAGAAGAGGCTTGTTTTGCAAGGTATGACTCTTTTCTACTGTGGGCAGATGCTCGATAAGTAAGACGGTAGTAGGGCTTAAAGCTAAGAGCGAAGCGACCTGACCAACACATGAGAAAGACACACTGACGCATATGATTTCCAAATATGCCCCTGTAATGGGTATATGGATGGAATAGTTCTTGGGAGACGACTCCTTAGACAAAGCTGACCACATGATTCCCGACACCCGTCTTGAACTTGAAATTTGTGAACATAAGATCTGCTTGGACAGCTTGAAGGCACGAAGAGGACTTGCCCCTGTGTGATTCATCTTGCCTCGGAATCAAAGGTTTTGAAAATCTCTTCTTCTCAAAAAGTTTAAACCGACCTGCCATGACATGGCCTTGAAATGGTTGCCCCCAGAGCTTGAATATCTGGATCGGCCTCTAGTTCACCAACTCTTGGGATGGGAAACCTCTATGATGATTGGCCATTAAACTCTTGAATTCTTTCTGATAACTCGCTCAAGTATGAGTCTTGAGGAGAGCTCAAACTCTGAATTGTTAACTCTTGAATGGATTGATTCAAATTGACTGGTTCTTGAAGTGTTTTTGCCCCTAGTTACCCAACTCCTTAGGATGGGGAAACTTTGATTTGACTGGTCATTGAATTCTTGAACCGTTGGTGATAAATTGCTCTAGTATGAGCCTTGAGAAAAAGTTCAACCTCTGAGGTGCTGACTCTTGAAGAGATTAATTCCGATCGACTTATTCTTGAAGCGGTTGCCCCTGGTTAGGCTTCTCTTACTCAGTCGAATTCCCTAACTGGCTGCATTCATTGGGATCTCCGTTGGTGCTGAATTGACTTGCAAACAGACATTATTTATTTAAAATTGGCAATTTTAATGTAACATTTATCCAAGTTTTGAAATCACAATTTATTATTATGACAGTAATACAATGGAGTTGATTTAAAAAATAAAAAGTGGATCTAGCCATTTTATGGAATGGCAGATCAAGTGATCAATACAAATGATTAGCAAAGATCGTTAGGGGTCAGGTTAACACAACCTTGTTGTAGTATTCTCTCAAAATAAACCCTGCCTCAGCTAGGTCTTTTAAGGGTTGTAACGCGGCTCGGTTCACGGTTTATGAAACAAAAGATAAAAGGCTCAAAATTTATTTGTACCCATCCCATCTTCGTGATGAACTCCAATCCTATGTTCAGTTAATTTGGCATACGCATTCATATCTCAAAACTATTTTGACAAAGCGTGATAAGGATCAAGATTTGAGAGTGATGGCAGCCACCTTGCTTTATCCTTGCTTTGCTGGATTTGATGACTTCATTAACATTCGCCTAAGTCTTCTTTTTCTGTTTTCGACTTAGTGGACTTTTTCTTTGTATTTTTTTTCCTTACGTCATTCTTTTGTTGAGTGGTTATGACTGCCATTTCATTGGAGGATAGAGAATACGTACTACAAACTTTTGGCTCTTCATGACCTCTTTGGTGTGTGAATGAAAGTATGTAGATGATCCTTCTTGAATGATGGACTAAATCTCTTGAAGATTGAATGCAAACAGATTAACTGAATCGACTACCCTACCCCAGGTTTGAAATTAAAGGTTTTTGCATTTTTCGAAAAAGAAAACTCCTAGTTCTAGGCTCGAAAAGGGTTAGAGAGGGATTATCTTCCTTATTTCACCGGTGTTTGGGAATTTGAAACAATGCCTGTACATCATTGGCAAGGTTTTAATTGAGATCAATACAAACGGAGAATTCAAGGTATCTGGTTTTCATCATCCTCCCTCCAATCTTTGCTAAAACAAAAGTTTGATAAACAAAAGATAGAAATATATTTTTGCTTTTTGTAACAATGAAAGAAAACGAGTGAATACGAATGGATTGATTCAAAATAGGCATAAACATTTCATTAATTTTGCCAATTCAAAACAACAATGCTTACAAGCAAATACAAAAATCAACATGCAAAGAAAATACAACATCGCTGAAACAAACAGGGGATTGCTAGCTTTAGGGAAATGAAAATGTCTTGATCTACTGTCTTCAAGAGATGCACTAAGAAGTCACTCAGGCGAGAGGTTGACATGCACTAACAGGCTTCCTTCTGAAAAGGATATGTACCTCTTGTCGATCAATTGTTGTACCTTGGCTTGAAAAGCTCTGCAGTCTTCAGTTGAGTGCCCCATTGATCCAGCATGATATCCACATTGCTCATGTGGATTATACTCAGGCGGGTATGGCCCTGTCAATGGCTTGAGAGACTTGGGAACCACAAATGAGTATTGAATCAAAGGTTGCAGAAGTTGAGTGTATGATAAAGGTACTGGGTGAAAAGGAGCACTCCTTCTTTCTAAATTGTTGCGAGGCTTATGCGGACTCTGATGCTGATTCAGATATCCTCGGCTCTGGTCTTGCTGACTTGGATGAAAACTGTCCTTGATAACCGAAGTAGTGTCTTCAAATGAAAGAATATCCTTCTCAATTAAATATTTCACAACGTGTTTTAAGGCATAACAACCTTCCAAATCTTGTGACTGATACAAATCGTCCTTAATGTTGAATGTTGTCCTCTTCAGCTGCTAAGAATAATTCCTTCTTTGGCTTATGACCCATCTTTTGTATTTGTTTTTTTTTTAATCTATCAATGTAATGATCACATACCTTTATTGACTTTGTTTTGTGTAAAACAGGGAAAATAAACCTAAGAGTTTATACCTGGAAAACAAATTGAACTGATAGTGAAAATTTAAAGGAAATTTTGAAATGAACTCTTGTAGCTTGGAAACAGAATTTTATGAATCTGACATATGATTTTAAATTGACCATGGGCACTTGACATGAGAACTTGAAATATGATTTTAAATTGACCATGGGCACTTGACATGAGAACTTGAAACATGATTTTAAATTGACCATGGGCACTTGACATGAGAACTTGAAATATTGAAAGAAAGAGAGAGAAAAAAAACAGAATTCGGAAAGAAAGAGAAAAAGAAACAAAAAGGAATTAATCTTAAATCGAAAATTGAAATTGGGACTAGGAATTTAAAATAAAACTTAGAAACTGAAAAGGACGTTTAAAATAGAAATTGTGGTTGATGACTTGAAATAGGTTTGTAATTTGGAAGTAGACTTGGAATTGGAGATTAAAACTTGGAATATAAATTCGAGATGGAATTTTTTTTTAAAAAGAAAAAAAGAGAATTATCAGCACGAGGTACAACTTTCAATCAATTTCCAATAGCAATGAACCCCAAGTCGTAACCTCATCGAAAATCAAAACTTAAAAATTCAATCTCTTCTTTGAAACTAAAAGACCGAGTGGAATTAAAGATCATGCTAATTAGACCAAAAGTCATCTGAAGCAAGCTTTTCTTCTACTCAAAGCAAATGATTGAACTTGTTCCACAGACCAAACATCAACAAACCTTCGTGAGTCCAATTCAAAACCATGTGATTTAACATAAGACTTTTAGCCCCCCCTCAAATGCTTGTCATAGAACCAGAAATCCTCCCTGCAGCTTCTCGTAAATCCAAACTTCTTGAGTATATACTAATGATAATGATGAAAAGTTAGGGTAAAATTTGGGGTGTGACAATATCCAAGTTGTCAATGTTTTTAAAGTCATATCTTTTTCAATCTCTATGGATCAAAAAGTCCAAAGGATGGACTAGTTTCTTGACCTAATTTCACTACATGATATATAAACATCATAAAGGATACAAGAGAACACGAATTTACAGCCTCCAAGAACATTAAGCAATTCCAAAATTTCCATAAAATTTCAATTTTCGGTTTTGGTAATTCAATCATATTCATAGGCTTTTATGCATTGCAATTGCTTTATTGATGTTCATTGAACATAATTAGATCATCATACGCATCAAAACCACACTGAATTGCATAAACCGATTGCTCTTTTGTTCTTAGTTTCTTGAAAATCTATTTCGATTATACACGTGTTCTAACTCCAATTTGAGTATGTAATCTTATTCATGGTGATGTTTAGAATGTTGTTGGGCTGGTTGATTGAATTTTTTGTGCAGGTTTATGGATATGCCATGTTAGGATTCAAAGAAAACGTGAATTGGGAATTCATCTAATAGCCAATTTTAAACCAAATTAGTAGTGTATTTGGGATCAGTGGCCTTCATTTAATTGATCTGGGCAATTAGAACAGATTTATTGTTTGTGTTTTTCATGTTTCAATGCGCAGGTGTTATAGTGACGATAAAGATCCGTCACTAAAACCTCTAGTGATGGAAAACCGTAGGTATAGCCTAAGCCAACGGACGAAGGATGAAGATGAAGTTTCGCGCGTTTTGGAGATTTAAATTTTGGACTCATTTTTTATATTATTTGTTTCAGTTATAATCACTAAATTGCAGTTGGTCTGGTGGTAAGGCGCGCGTATGGAAAGCCTTGAGGGACACGGTTTGATCCTTGGTGCCAACGTTGTTTTTACATTATTATCCTATTTTGCAGGTTTAAAATATAAAGAGTGTGCCTTGGTATACTATCACCAGCGCGCGCTGGCTCAGTTGGTTTTGGTGTTGTGTAATGAGGTAAGGGACCTGGGTTCAAATCCCAGGTCCTATCTTTTTAGTACTTTATCCTATTTTTTGTTATTTTCATTTATTTTCTTAATTTTTTTAATTTAATTCAATTAAAAATAACTTCTAAATAAATAATTAACAACATTCTCTTAAAATCTCATATTTTCAAAAAAAAAATTAATTTATTTTCCCAAAATTTAAATTATTTATTTTTATGTTTATATTTATCATTATATATATATATATATATATATATATATATATATATATATATATATATATATATATATATATATAAAACCCTAATCCTGATTTTTCTCCATTTATTAACCCTAATGTTTTTTTTAATCCTAATTTTCACATCTTAACCCTAATTATGTTTCTAACCTTTCATTTTTCTTATTTAATTATCATTTATTTATTATATTCTATTTATTGTCATTAATATTTTGATTATATTGTAATTGTCCCAAAGCCGTGTAATAGTCGTAGATTTATCTTCGCCTTTATTTTATTTTGTAAATATATTTATTGCTTGGTTAGTAACTTTAAGGCGTGTATAACTATGTGTAAATAAAAATAACTTAGAAAATTCACATAAATAAGATAAATACTTGAATACATACACTCACACACGTAAGTCGATCTTTGATCGCCATCAGCACTTTCTAGGGTTGCCCCTCATGTTGCCTATTTCAAAAGGTCAAGTAAGGTGTCTTAAGCAAAGTCCCTTCTCCAATATCATCAAGTCCCTTCAAGCTATAAGATCAAGTCCCTTCGATGTTGCCTACGGTAAATGATCTTGTCCCTTCGAATAAAAGATGATAAGTCCCTTCGTATTGCTAAGACACCTTATAGTTGACTAAATACAGATGTCCCTTCACATGTCCCTCATCACATCCAAGGTAATGACTACCTATTCCTTAATAATAGGGATAGTCTTACCCTTGAAAGAACATATGAGAACATGAAAGACTTAATCTAGGGTAGGTACCTCTTAGTTGCTTGCTCACATTTCAAAAAAACTTTTTACATCTCACTTTCTTAAACAATTTTCAAAACGAGGCTTTGTATACATCTATACGAGGATCATTACAAAGTACTTAGGAAAATTTCTAATCACACACTGCACTCTTCAAAAACAATTTAAGTGAGCTAAGTAACTAAGAGCCCATGGATAACCATGGATATAAAGGGTGCTAACACCTTCCCTTTGTATAACCTACCCCCCGAACCCAAGTCTTTTAAAATAGGTCTTTCCTGTTCTTTTATGCCCTTTCCTTTTGGATAAAATAAAAGTCGATGGCGACTCTTGCTATCCGCAACATTTAACTAAAGTCAGTTCTCCCACCGTGTTACAGAGTCCATCTACCATTCTCAACAAGGCTCACCTTTGCATGCACTAACAATGAAGCAGAATACGAAGCTTGTATCATGGGTCTTGAAGAAGCCATTGACCTCAGGATCAAAACCTTGAATGTATTCAGAGATTCAACTTTGGTGATCAACCAAACTAATGGCAAGTGGTATACTCATCAAGAGCATCTGGTTCCCTACTGTGACTATACAAGGAGATTGTTGACTTTCTTCACAACAGTCAAGCTTGAATACATCCCTCGAGATAAGAATCAGTTTGCAGATGCCTTGGCCACTATTTCATCTATGATCAAAGTACAAACTGCTAACTATGTACCTCGGATTTTTGTATCCAGACTAGACCAACCGGCGTATGTATTCTCTGTGGACACTGTCATTGACAACAAACCTTGGTTCCACGACATTAAGTGCTTCTTGGAGACTCAGACATACCCACTCGGGGCATCGTCTAATGATAAGAAGACATTGAGAAGGCTATCCGACAGTTTCTTCCTCAATATTGATGGCTCCTTATACAAGCGATACTTCGACATGGTCTTGCTCAGATGTGTTGACAAAAAGGAAGCAAACCTACTGATGCACGAGGTACACGAGGGTTCTTTCGGTACCCATGCCGGAGGATATGCAATGGCGAAGAAATTGTTGATATCAGGTTACTATTGGATCACAATGGATGCAGACTGTTGTGCCTATGCCAGAAAATGCCATAAATGCCAGATATACGCAAACAAAGTGCATGTGCCTCCCAATCCTTTAAATATATTATCTTCACCCTGACCCTTCGCTATGTGGGGCATTGATATGATTGGAAAGATCGAGCCAACTGCTTCAAATGGTCACAGATTCATCCTGGTAGCCATTGATCACTTCACCAAATGGGTCGAAGCAGCTTCGTATGCAAACGTCACCAAGAAAGTGGTAGCCCGATTTCTGAAAAGGGATATCATTTGTCGATATGGAGTTCCCGAGCGAATCATTACTGATAATGGTTCAAACCTTAACAACAAGATGATGGTAGAACTGTGTCGAGACTTCAAAATTCAGCATCACAACTCTTCTCCTTACAGGCCAAAGATGAATGGCGTTGTTGAGGCGGCTAACAAGAACATTAAGAAGATTGTGCAAAATATGGTAGTCACATATAAAGATTGGCATGAAATGTTACCATTCGCCCTGCATGGGTACCGAACTTCCATCAGAACATCTACCAGGGCAACACCTTATCAGCTCATGTATGTAAACACCCCAAATTTGCCCTCACCCATTCACACCATGGCTTGTGATCATCTCATATGCATAAACACAAACATATCATCTCATATCTCACTTTTGTTTCACTGCATAGTTTCTAAGGCATCTGCACCTAGGATTTGTGATCTGAGCAATCCCAAAGCTTCTTGGGCCACTCCAAAGGCCACCAATCAACTTAAAGGGGTCCATGTGTGTTCTTATATCATATTTCATCTCCTCAAAGTCAAAATTGCAGAGGAATCACAAGAACTAGGGTTTGAGTGGATGCAGAGCCAGGATGAACTGCACAGTTGACTGAAAATTAGGGTTTTGGTTTCAGAGGCCATAACCCCAATTTTTTTTTTTGGTCATTCTTGTTTCCATTGATCTCTATATGGTATAGTGAGTATGCATATCAATTTTCATGAAGAAATTCCATGGGGAAGTCATCTGATCAAGGGTTGACTTTTCAGACAAGTCAGTGCAAAATCAGGGCATCTGAGGCCCCCAATGACCCAACCAATGGGTGATCTTCATCATTTTGAGTGTATATGATCTTTATTTGATCATGGAAGAAGGATGAAGTTCATAAAAATCAAGAATTTAGGGTTTTTGCAAATGTTGACTTTTGGGGCATAGTTGACTTTTCAAGAATGCATCATTTTAGGTCATTTTTCAAGCCATGATTCATGATCCAAAAATGCTTCAAATGGAAAAACTTTGGTCATGAAAGTTGTAGATCTCATCTTTCCCTTTTCAAAAAGTACAAGAACATGATCAAACTCTTCTTGGATCAAAAGTTATGGCAATGCAAAGTTGGCAAAAATCACTTATTTTCAAGATATGCACCAAGTGTGAAAATTGCAAAATCATGTGCTAAGTCAAAATGCAACTTCTAATTGGTATCAAACCAGCACACAAACATTCTCTAAGTCACAAAAATCAGAATTGGACCAAGGTTCACATGTTTATGGTTTGTGTAATGAGAGATTTTCATGAAAAGGCAAAAAGTAACCAAGTTGCAAAACACTCATGACACTTCCCTCAACTTGCTGCCTTGGCCTTTGAACCTTGCTGGCTCTCTCACCACACCATGCTGCGCCAGCCCTAGCCTTTGTACCAAGCTAGTATCAAGCCCATGCCTCTCTTACAAGATTTTTGACTTTTGGCAAAAGCAAACATCCCAATCACCACAGGCCATGTCACATCCTCTGGCCACTTGCATTTGTTTATTGTATCCTTTGGCAAGCCATAACACTAACTAAGCAAGCCTGAAACAGACACATTCATCACATTCACAAAAACACTCCATTTTGCATAAGCCTTCGAATTTCTCTCCACAGCCTGCAAACACTTCAACCATTTCCACCATTCAACTCACCTTGCTCCATAGACCACCCAGCACCAAGAACCCAAGCCTGAAACAACCAGAATACTCCATAACCATTTCTCACCTCAGCCTGCATTTCTCTTCGAAACTCTCACCACAGCTTGCAAACATACAAACAAACACCACAGACCTTCTCCATTCATCCTCAGGATCACAAACAACCATTCACCATGACCTGAAGCTCTCTATTTCACCATTGCCATTTCTGACCAAGCTTGAGCAGAAGCTTTCGAATCTCATTATCCAGCCAACATAAACTTCTTTTGAGCATTCAAACATATTCTGGGGACCAAGTGGAGCAGTTTGCACTGAAGGAAGTGGCCAGAAAGTCCTCAAGTTGAAAGCCCCAAATCTCAGGTAGCTCGAAAATTATTTTTCCAGAAATCATTTTTCTTGTTACAAACTTGTTCTATGTGATTCACTGGTCATCCTGATGTTCTTAGTTTTTGAAATGGTTTTGATTTGAGAGTTTAATTTGTCTCTGAAGCTTGCGTGCCCTAGTTTTTCTTTCTTTTGATTCAGCTTGTTTAGGAAGAATAAATTTGTTTTGAGAGAGGGGTTTGATTCGTGAGAGGCTGGAGATCATTTCCCAATTCATAGATTTTGTTTTTGTTACGTTTTGAGGGGTTTTGAGGTTTCTCAGGTGAGAGCTGACCGGAGAAGACGACCGGAAGTCTTCTCCGGCAGCCTGAAAGTAATTAGTGAGGTTAATTAGGGTTAGGGCAAAGTTTGAATGTGAGCCACTGGATTTCATCTCCCGCGCGTGTACGAAGGGTCAGGATCATTTCATTAAGTGATAATCAGGATTAATTAATTTAATTAATTGAGTTTTAGAAGTTTGAATATGGGCCTTTGATCTGCGCGCGCAGTCAACCCATCCACTGCCAGAATCAATCTCAGTCATCCTTTCTGTTTACTTTTATTTTATTTGATTTTTAATTCTTTTTATTTCATTAAACTTGCATAATTATTTTAAAATAGTTAAAAATTCTTAAAAATTGTGAAACTTTTTCCTAAAAGTTTTATTAATTTTTAAGACCCAAAAACATTTTTATTTTATTTTTTATCATTAAAAAAGAATTTTTAAATATTTAAAAGATTATTTTTAATTGATTAATGGGAATTAATTAATTAAAAATACTTTTAGGTATTTAAAAAATTACAAAAAAATTCATGAAATGTTCTAAGACATTTAGAAACATTGTCCAACCTTCAAACCAAATTTCTTTTTTGATCTTGATGCATTTTAAGAATTTTTCATTGAATTAAATCCTATTTTGTGCATTAATTTGATCATAAGTTTAAAAATCCATTTCTGCCTATTGGAGAAGGTTGAGACATTGGTTCTTCTTGCATTGTGTTATGTTTAGCATGTAGTTTCTAGGGTAAAATGGTCATGATTTGATCTTGCATTTTCTATTTGTTTGGCATTTCTTTTGTTAAGAACCCTAAAAAACCCTAATAACTTGTAAAAATCATATCTTGAATTTGGTTGAGAGTTGAGAGCTCCCCTTTGGGCAGTGGTTCATTATAGGTTTAGGGTTTCCTTGGATGTCATTTTCCATTTTTTATCTTAGGGTTTTGTTTCTGTTTTGGATTTTTGTTTGATGTTTGATCCATGAACCCTAATTTGGGCTTTCTCTTGCATCCTTCTTGCATTTCCTTGCATAACATGACTTGTCTTTGCATTTTGTGCATTCTTGTGATTCATTTGGCATCTTAAGACATATAGAAAGCATCTTTGATCACTGCATCTCATATTTGCCATGTCATTTGTCTTGTATGCTTCATAACTTTCCATGCTTGTTCATGCTCTTTAGCTTGCATCATTTGCATTCATGATCTTGTATGAACATCTCCATGCCTTGCCTCATGTTTGCAGCATCTCATAGCATCATAATCATCATTAACATGCTTCTGGTTTTGTTTAGCATCATACCATTTCATCTCATCTTGCATTGCATTGCATTTCTTTCTAACATTTCAGGTGGTAAGTAAACTTGAGAAGTGAATTTGCCTTCACTTCTCATAACTTTTCTTTTCATCTCTCTTGCATCCATTGATGCATTCCTATATGTGTTTGAGTTTGAGCTTGCTCATTCTTCCTCTTCCCACTTTCTTTCTTCAAGTGACTTGACTTCTTGAATGAAGCAAGTCACTTTGCTTCTCTTGATCTTATTCATCTGCTTCCTGGTGGCTCCTCTGAAGATTCTTCTTGCAAAACCTCACAAACTTTAGGGACAACCAAGCATGACAATGAATTAGGGTTTTGATTAGTCTCCCCTCATAGTTTTACCTTTGTGTCTCTCTTTGAGTCCTCTCTTCTCACCTCATAATCAGAGACTAAACCCTAAAGGCTTTAAGACTTTGTGATTAAGCTTATGCCTGCATCCTCCTCTTAGGATGGAGTGTATAACTTTAATCCTAAGTCTTGAACCCTTAAGGTGTTTAAATCTCTTAATCAATCCATCTAATAATCATCAAGACATCACACTTGTAACTTGGGCCTTGCATTAGGGTTCTAATTCTTCCTTAATTGGTTAAGAAGGACTAACCCTAGTGTTAATGGACAAGTCCCCCTCAAGTTGTCTTACAAATCATAAAATTCACTTCATCATCATATCATTAAATAAAATCCACTTAATCAAAGGCTTGTTTTGTCATGAGTTTAATCCCTAATCATGGATTAAGTTGAGGAGCTTTCCTCAGCTTAAACTTTCTCATCTACCATCCTTCTTTTAGGATGGTGTAATGGGTCTGTTTAATCCTTGATTATGGCTTAACCTCATTACTTAACACTAAACAAAAAACCACAAAAACATTTAAATAATCACAAGTAGGTTAATGATCTTAATCCTACATCAGAGGTGATTAAGTGTGAGAATCTGACTTCACACTTAAGGTATTCTCATTACCCCTAATCAGAGGGAAGATGTGATGAGTTTACTAACCCATTGGTTTAGGCTTAAGCTCATTATCTTATGACAAATTCTCAAAAGCAATAAAAGACTGAAAATACAAAAACAAACAATAATCGTCTCCTTCGGGATTCTTTTCTCATCTCACTCACTCACAAACGAGAACTTGCTTCTTCCGTCTAATGCAAGACAGTTTGCATCTGTGCCAGACAGATCATACACTTGAGCATAGGCAAGTAAGCAGTTCACAAGTCAATTCATCTTTCAGTCTCTGTGGGTCGAACTACGGTGTTCTGACTTCCTCATTGCACGAGAGGATACGTAGGCATAACTTAACGGTTATCGAACAAAAGTCTCTGTACATTCCCCCTCTTTCCAGCATCTTTCTCTTAGCCTCATTGTCATGAGCATTTCACTCCTTTCTTACACTGACACTGTATATATACACATCACTTTCTTTTACACTGACACCTGTACATCTTTCCAGCTCTTTTACACACAAATTGCACTGACACTACCCCTTTAAAACACAAATCTTTTAAGCGTGGATCCCGTCGAGTACGACGGACAATCTGGGTGCTCATACCTTCCCAGGTTGTAACCAACCCCCTTTCTCAGTCTCTCTGGTTCGCAACCGTCTTATCCATCTCTTTCTAGGCTTATGCAGCATTGCCTTTCCTCCGGGATAAAAATGCCTAGCTGGCGACTCTATTCATTCTACAGTGAGTTCACGGCTGTGTGTTCTCATTGTCCCTCTCGCCGACCGTTCGCGTCTGTACCTTCATCTGAACCAGTTTTCATTTGTCGGGAGCGACAGCTTGGCGACTCTGCTGGGGAACCTTATACTGCAACCAGGGCTTCTGGTTCTTTTTGTGGGTTCCTCCTAGCGCTTGTTTGATTTGTGTTTACTGGGGTGTTATGTGCTTGTATTTATTTTTGTTTATTGCTTTGTGTACAGTTACTTTATTGCTTTCTTTATTGCATTTATTTATGTCATACTGTCATTGCTGCTGGCTGGATCTGTTGTTTGCCTTGGTGGGTGGGTGATTCATTGAGAGTTAAGGTCCTATACCTGGGACCTGAGTGACACCTAGGCTAGAGTGAATCATATTCTTTCCCATTCCATTTCGGTCTGGTGCGGGAATATGAAACACGGTTCAGATATGGGTTTCTTCTTGAGAACTATGTGTTGCAGATTTCCTGCAATGCTAGGGCTATCTGGGAAGCCTGCTAAGTCTGGATGACCTTTTAGTATTGACCTTCAGAAACTGAGGTGAATTAGAGGAGGAACTTTTATGGTTATTGTAAACACTGTACCTCCGGGTTAGAAGTGTTTACACTTCTCATAACTGATCCAAGTCTGAGGATCCTTGTTCTAGATCATCACCTGTGAGGGGGTTGGGCTGTTTACAGGTTTGCAGGTACCTTGACCTCAGAATACCCTGTTACTTTGACTTTGTTAAGAATACTCCATGTTGGATAGTTCTTGTGATTCTAAACCCTGGACATGTGGCTCTTTATTTGAGCCCCCCACCCTGGTTACTGGATTTTTAGACCTCCAACTGGAATTCTTGAACACACATGGACTTATATCAGGACATTTTGATCAGATCCAGCTCAGTCACAAACCCCTTGCATTTCATTTGCATACATACTCATTGCATCATATTAACATTTGCTTATTTGTGTTTCAGGGTATCCACATTCATCTGGTTTTGGTTTTGACCCCATCTGCTATATTGACCTATCTCCACCAGCACTTGCTTCAGTTTGTCAGCCATATACTTCAGTTACTTGCACTAGCCAGCCAGTGGCCCACTCTTCAGCATCTTCATCAGCACTCTACTCAGTCTTCAGCATCATGGCTCCAAAGAAAAGCAACATCACCTATCATTTCTTCCAACCAGACTTATCAGACATCAGAAGGATCCAGACCCTGATCACCCCAGATCACACACCTTTATTCAGGGAGCATTATGGGGATATACTTGACTTGGTCATGGATCTGGACCCATCTCAGAGAAGCCTGATCCATACCTGTATTCAGTTCTATGACCCCCCATTGAGATGTTTCACCTTTCAAGACTTTCAGTTGGGGCCTCTTTTAGAAGAATACTCATCTTTGATTGGTTTGCCTATCAAGAGGGAAATCCCTTTCAACCCTGAAAGGGTCTTTCCCAGCAATGGAGAGGTGGCAAAAGCTCTGCACCTGGAACCTGCTTTGATTGAGCAGCATATGACCTCTAAGGCTGGGATCCCTGGTTTTCATCTTGACTTCCTGATTTCCCAAGCTAGTCTGAAGGCCTCCCTGGGGGATTGGAAAGCTGTTTGTGCTCTGTTGGCCTTAAGTGTATATGGAATTGTGTTGTTTGCAGATGAGCCTCGATTCATCAGCAAGAATGCAATCCATTTGTTCATCCTGAAGAACCCAGTGCCAACTTTGCTGGGTGATCTCTATTACTCAGTACATCAGAAGAATGAGAAGCAGAGGGGAAGGCTAGTGAGATGTTGTGCTCCATTATTCCATGCTTGGCTTCTCAGGCATCTACCCAGGACAGATGCATTTCTAAATCCTCATCAGCAAAGCAACTGGGCTAAGAGGCTCACTACTCTCACTTCAGCAGACATCAGATGGTGTACTCAAAGCACCAAGGGCAGAGATATAATCACCAGCTGTGGGCACTTTCCCAATGTGCCTTTAATAGGGGTCAAGGGAAGTATCAATTACAACCCTCTACTGTTCAGGAGGCAATTGGGTTATGCACTGGTCCATACTCCCAGGGAGCAGGACTTAGTGGAGACTCTCTACTGTGAGAACAAGATTAGTTTGGCTGTTGTTAGGCAGGCTGCCTGGGCCTGGGATAATGTTCAAACCAAGGGAGTCACCATTCTAGGGAAGTGTAATAATGTGGCATCAGCGCAATATTATGAGTGGTCCCATGCCAGGGCCCAATTCTCTGGAATGCCCTTCACCATAGAAGACATGCCTGAGTCATCTTCAGCACCACCCCCTGCCACTATCAGTTTGGAGGAGTTTGAGAGCTTGAAGGAAAGAAATGAGAAGCTAACCCAAGCCTTGCAGAAGACCCTCAGGGAGAGGAGTGAAGGTGTGAGGGAGATTGAGAGATTGGGGAAGTTGAGAATGGAACACTTGACCAAGATTGAGAAGTCTGGAGATTATATCAACAAGTCTAAGGCTGGTGAACAGATTCTGAAGAATGCTTGTAAAGAAGCCCAGTTCCAGAGAGCAAGAACAGACTTGTACCTGAAGGAGAGTCAGGCCAGGTGGGTCCGGATCACTGAGGCCCGTACTCTAGAAGACAAGAGAGTTCAAGACAAGATGGAACAGATGGAAAAAGCCCTGGCAGCAGCCCAGGAGGAAATATCAGAGCTGAAAATCAAAGCAGGAGTGAAGAGGTCTAAGGACCAAAGTCAGAACAAGAAGTTGACTGCAGCTGTTGCAACAAGAAACCTTCTCATCAGAAATCTTACGGAGCATCCGGCTGATCCTGTGACCGAAGCACTTCTTAAGGAAGTTCGTGAGGATGAGTTTGGCCTTGGAGTTTGATCATTTGCTTGTTGTTATTCCTATTCCATGTACTTTTGTTTTTTGTGATGTATTTTGACCCCTTTAAGGGCTTGTGTTGTAATTTGAACAAGTTGTATTATTTCACCTTATGTAATATATTCGTGTTGGTTTTGTTCCACCTGAGATCACTTCAAAGGCAACTTCAGCAGCAGCATCTTCGAGGGTCTGGAAGGGTCAAAACTGAAGGCCAAACCGGATACCTTGAGAACGAATAAGCATAACTGCATTGCATGCTAACCTTTTATTTGTTTTGTAGGTTTTGTTTTGTTGTTGCTAACCTCTGTTGTGATATTCAGGAATTATTGCTCGCCGCCGGGTATTTCCTCTCAACAGGCCACACAGGTACCCAACTAGAAACAACCTTCCGGGAATTCAGATGGATCAGATGCAGCAGGACCTCACAGAGGTCAGAAACCAGATGGCCAACGAAAGGCTGGAGATGAGAACTCAGATAACGCAGTTCATGGAAGTGATGAACAATTTAGCTCAAAGCCAGGAGAGGCTCAAAGCTTTGGTAGAAGGGAGGAATCAGGATGAGCCCCATGTGGGGACTGCAGGCACGAGTAACAATGAACGGGTGCAACCGCATGTTAATCCCCCTGTGTTTGGCCCACATCTACATCCTGAGATTAACATTCCTGCAAACATTCAGGGGACAGCCACAGCAGCCAGAGTACTTCAAGAAGATCCTCAAGAGGACCAGTATACAGTAATGGGTGCCGGAGAGGAAACTTATGATAGACGATTGGAAGAAATAGCTGAGAAGTTGAGATCACTGGAGTCTCAAAATTCTTTGGGCTTCGACGTCATGGACATGGGGTTGGTAGACGGGGTCAGGATCCCCCATAAGTTCAAACCTCCTTGTTTCGAAAAGTATAATGGGACTTCATGCCCCCGGACTCATCTACAATCATTTCTGGGAAGGCTGAAGGCCTATACAATGGATGAGAAATTGTGGATGTTCTACTTCAAAGATAGCTTGACTGGAGCTTCTAGGGAATGGTATTCCCATTTGACAAGAGCAACTATAAGGTGCTGGAAGGACCTGGCAGAGGCCTTCATCAGACAGTATCAGTATAATCTAGATATGGCACCCAACAGGACCCTCCTAATGGGAATGTCACAGTCCTCAAGGGAGAGTTTCCGAGAATACGCCCAAAGGTGGAGGCAATTGGCTGCTGCTGTTCAACCCCCTATGTCTGAAAGGGAAATGGCTGATATGTTCATGAATACCCTTCAGGGCACCTATATTGACAGGTTGGCTGCTTTCTCCTCCACTAGCTTCGCAGATGTTGTTATAGCTGGGGAGAGAATTGAAAGCCTGTTAAAGATGGGTAAGATCTCAGATAATGGTGCAAGCTCGTCCAGTAGTACAAGAAAGCCTTTTGCAGGCCCGAGAAGAACTGGCGAGACCAATGCCATTCACACCAACAGGGGCAGACCCCAATATGCTCAGAGGACAATAGCAGCAGTCACCATTCCTGCTCCAGCTCATCCACAGCCAGTCTATCAACCTCCTCAACAAAACTTCCAACAACAACCTCAGTACCATCAGCAAAATCAGTATCCTCCGAGGAACTACAACAACAATAACACCAACAACAATCAACAGAGGCCATTTCAACAGAGGCCATCTCAAGCTAATAGAGTAATCGACCCGATCCCAATGCCGTATGCTGCCTTGCTGCCACAACTTCTGAAACTCAACCTAGTTGAGCTAAGAACGTTGGCACCTCCGGATCCCAACAGTCTACCAAGGAACTATGACTCCAATGCTAGGTGTGCTTTTCATTCAAACGCACCTGGTCACAGTACAGAAAAATGCAGGGCTTTGCATATGAAGGTACAAGACTTGGTAGACTCCAAGGCTCTGAATTTTGCACCTCCGCCCAATGTCAATAAAAACCCTATGCCAAACCATGGTGGTCCTCGAATTAACGCTATTGAAGAAGACAGACCGTCTTATTTAATAACCAGTGTGGATCAGATCAGGACACCATTGGTGGAAATCAAAGCTCAACTCCGCGAAAACCAAATATTTCCGGGGTGTGAACTAGGGTGTCCCTATTGCAATATTTCATGGAATGGGTGTGAGGACCTGAGGAATGGCATTGACAGCCTTATTCAGAGTGGCCTGCTACAGATCACTACATCATTTCCGAACCCAACAACTTCATCAACAACGGTTTCAGACCCTCCTACAAATGCAGCAACTATTGTTCCCGACAATTCATCAGCACCATCAACAAGTACTTCATCTGTCCTCCCAAATGATCAGTTTTCGACAGTTTCTCCTGCTACAACTTCAGCTTCATTCCATTTCGAATCTCCATCAACAACAACAGTCCTTCCAACAGTACCTCCTACAACTCCAGCAATCAATCACGAAGATGTCTCTACTGTTACCATATTCTACGATCCTGAAAATAATTCCGCCTACCATTCAGAAGGTGCTGCTCCCGCCAGAGCACCAGTTACAATCTTTTATGATCCACAAACAATTACAGTCCCTTCAGCAGCAGCAATCAGTCCAGTCACTGTCACGGTGCCTGGACCAGTACCATATGAAAGCGATAGGGCCATCCCTTGGCACTATGGCTCTGACGTGTACTGCGAAGGAAAAAGAATCACTCTGGAAACATCAGCACCTGCACCACAAGTAGATAATGTGGGGGGAGGCGGAGGCTTCACTCGAAGCGGACGTCTCTTCGCTCCACCAATTCAAAGACCTACAGCCGAAGCAGAAGCTGCTGCCAAGGCAAAGGGTAAAGGCCCGGTGCAGGAAGATCCAGCTGCCAAAGAAGCCCTGAAAACTCCATTCGATCAGGAAGTTGATGAGTTTATGAGAATCATCAAAAAGAGTGACTACAAAATTGTGGATCAACTTCACCAGACGCCATCCAAAATCTCTATCCTCTCACTGCTTATGTGCTCCGAAGCCCATCGGAATGCACTACTTAAAGTCTTGCACGCAGCTTACGTGCCTGAAGAGATTACTGTCAACCAATTGGAAACCGTGGTTGGAAATGTTACTGCTAGCAATGGGCTAGGGTTTACCAATTCTGACTTGACAGCGGATGGCCGCAACCACAACAAAGCCCTGCACATAACCATGGAATGCAAAGGAGCTGTCCTTTCTCATGTGCTGGTGGACACAGGTTCTTCCCTGAATGTCTTACCAAAGAAGGCTCTGGTGAAGTTAGAATATGATGGATTGGCATTGAGACCCAGCAACCTGGTGGTAAGAGCCTTTGATGGTTCGAAGAGATCGGTTCTGGGAGAGATTGAGCTGCCCGTGACAATTGGCCCATAGACCTTTAAAACTATCTTTTATGTGATGGACATTCAGCCCGCCTACAGCTGTTTGTTGGGTAGACCCTGGATTCACGCCGCCGGCGCAATAACGTCTACCCTTCACCAAAAGTTAAAATTTGAGTGGGAGGGTCAAGTTGTCACAATCTGTAGGGAAGAGGATATTTTCGTTAGCCATCTGGCTACTTATAAATACATTGAGATGGATGGAGAGATCCATGAAACAATGAGCCAAGGTTTTGAAGCCTTGAACGTCAATGAAGCATCTGCTGTGTCAGGTATCTCCATGTCATCTTACCAACAAGCCCGGAAGGTTGTTGAGGAAGGAACTGCCCTAGGCTGGGGCAAGGTTTTAGCTGTGGAGGAGAAGAAGGACAAGTTTGGGTTGGGTTACAGACCAACTCAACATCAAGCAAAGGCTGCTGCAGAGCCTGGTTTTGTCAGTGGGGGGATGCTTACCCCCGATGCTATCAACTGTCTGGAAGACGATCTGGAAGAGGAGCGCAATCTGGAGAATTGGATTCGTCCAAAGATCCCGGGGAGCAGTGTCTCGAACTGGTCTTCCCAGGAAATTATAAGAGTTACTCATGCAGAGTAATTATTATTTCCTGTATTTTCATAGCATGCATCAAAGTCTTGCATCTTGCCCAAGATGACAAGACTCATTTTGTAATCAGGGCCATCTGTACTTTTGTGCAAACAAGATTAAATTAATGAAATATCAGACATCTTTTTGCAAACAAGTCTTTTTCTTTTCTGTTCACTGTTTTTCCATTTTTCTTTTTGTACAAAAATAAATGGCAGTGTTTTCAAAATGATAACTTCATTTCACTTTTTTCTAAAGCAAGATTAAAATCAATCACTAAAATGAACAAACTTAACCCTTGCAGAGAGTGCCTTCCAGACAGCACCGACAACAGCACGGCTATGACATCGTATGACTTTGACAATCCAATCAATCAAGCTGATGAAGGGGTTGATGAAGAGTATGAGCTTCCTGAAGAGCTAGCCAGATTGTTGAGACAAGAGGAAAAGGTTATTACTCCTCACCAGGAGGAGATTGAAGTGATTAATCTTGGTACGGAGGAAGACGTGAAAGAGGTTAAAATAGGGGCCTGCCTGCAAGACTCAGTGAAGAGACAACTGATAGATCTGCTTCAAGAGTATGTTGATGTGTTTGCTTGGTCGTATCAAGATATGCCAGGGTTGGATACCGATATAGTTGTGCACAAGCTGCCTTTGAGGGAAGATTGCCCACCAGTTAAACAGAAACTGCGCCGAACTCGCCCAGACATGGCTATGAAAATCAAGGAAGAGGTACAAAAGCAATGGGACGCCGGGTTCCTTGCTGTGACTAGCTATCCGCCGTGGGTTGCTAACATAGTACATGTGCCTAAGAAAGACGGCAAAGTAAGAATGTGTGTTGATTACCGGGATCTGAACAGAGCCAGCCCGAAGGATGATTTCCCATTACCTCACATTGACGTATTGGTTGATAACACGGCTCAGTTCTCGGTATTCTCCTTCATGGATGGATTTTCAGGATATAACCAGATCAAGATGTCACCTGAAGACATGGAGAAGACAACATTCATCACACCCTGGGGCACGTTCTGCTACAAGGTAATGCCATTTGGGCTCAAGAATGCTGGTGCCACATATCAACGGGCTATGGTGACATTGTTCCACGATATGATCCACAAGGAAATAGAATGTTATGTGGATGATATGATCGCCAAGTCCCTTACAGAGGAAGCTCACCTGGTGAATCTGCTGAAGTTGTTCAAGCGACTGAGGAAGTACCAATTGAAGCTGAACCCCAACAAATGCACATTCGGGGTGCGATCCGGTAAGTTGCTGGGCTTTATTGTAAGCGAGAAAGGGATTGAGGTCGACCCTGATAAAGTCAAGGCTATTCAAGAAATGCCTGCACCGAAAACAGAGAAAGAAGTTCGAGGGTTCTTAGGTCGATTGAACTACATTTCAAGGTTCATATCTCACCTCACAGCAACCTGTGAACCCTTGTTCAAGTTGCTAAGAAAAGAACAAACGGTCAGGTGGAACGAAGATTGCCAGAAAGCTTTTGACAAGATCAAGGAGTATTTGCAAGAACCTCCAATCCTCATGCCTCCAGTCGAAGGAAGACCTCTGATTATGTACTTGACAGTATTAGAAGAGTCAATGGGGTGTGTGCTGGGCCAGCATGACGAGTCTGGTCGAAAAGAGTATGCAATATACTACCTAAGCAAAAAGTTTACCGACTGTGAACAACGTTATTCACTGCTCGAGAAAACTTGTTGTGCTTTAGCGTGGGCTGCTCGCCGACTGAGACAGTATATGCTGACCCACACTACTTTGTTGATCTCAAAGATGGATCCAGTTAAGTACATTTTCGAGAAGCCAGCTCTTACCGGAAGGGTTGCAAGATGGCAGATGATTCTCACGGAATACGACATACAGTACACATCTCAGAAAGCCATCAAGGGCAGTGTACTATCTGAATATCTTGCTGAGCAACCCATTGATGACTACCAGCCTATGAGGTTTGACTTCCCTGATGAAGACATCATGTTCATTAAAGCAAAAGATCACGAAGAGCCTATTCACACTGAAGGGCCAGACCCAGAAGAAGAATGGACTATGATGTTTGATGGGGCTGTTAACATGAATGGTCGTGGTGTTGGTGCAGTACTCATTACACCCAAAGGAGTTCACATGCCTTTCTCGGCAAAACTCACTTTCAACTGCACTAACAACGAAGCTGAATACGAAGCTTGCATTATGGGTCTTGAGGAAGCCATTGACCTCAGGATCAAGACTTTGACCGTATTCGGAGATTCAGCTTTGGTAGTAAATCAAACCAACGGAAAATGGTACACCCACCAAGATCATCTGATACCTTACAGGGATTATACAAGAAGGTTATTGACCTTCTTCACCAAAGTCAAGCTTGAGTATATCCCTCGGGACGAGAACCAGTTTGCAGATGCTCTTGCTACCATTTCGTCCATGATCAAAGTTCAAGCCGCCAACGTTGTACCTCAGATTTCAGTGTCTAGACTTGATAGACCAGCATATGTGTTCGCAGCAGATGTTGTCAAGGATGATAAGCCTTGGTTTCATGACATTAAATGCTTCTTGGAGGACCAAACATACCCACCTGGGGCATCTTCCAATGATAAGAAGACTTTGAGAAGGCTTGCTGGAAGTTTCTTTCTGAACACTGATGGGTCTTTATACAAAAGGAACTTTGACATGGTACTCCTCAGATGTGTTGACAAGACGGAAGCAGATTTGTTGATGCACGAAGTGCATGAAGGATCCTTTGGTACCCATGCAGGAGGGCATGCCATGGCTAAAAAGTTGTTAAGATCAGGCTATTACTGGATCACAATGGATGCAGACTGTTGTGCTTATGCCAGAAAGTGCCACAAATGCCAGATTTACGCAGATAAGGTGCATGTGCCTCCCAATCCTTTGAACATCATGTCTTCACCATGGCCCTTTGCCATGTGGGGCATTGATATGATTGGCAAGATTGAGCCAACTGCTTCAAATGGTCACAGATTCATCCTGGTCGCCATCGACTATTTCACCAAGTGGGTTGAAGCAGCCTCATATGCAAATGTTACTAGGCAAGTGGTAGCCAGATTCCTGAAGAGAGATATCATCTGTCGGTATGGAGTGCCCGAGCGAATCATTACTGATAATGGTTCCAATTTAAACAACAAAATGATGGCAGAGCTGTGCCGGGACTTCAAGATCCAACATCACAATTCTTCTCCTTACAGGCCAAAGATGAATGGTGCTATTGAGGCGGCAAATAAGAATATCAAGAAGATTGTGCAAAAGATGGTAATCACTTACAAAGATTGGCATGAAATGCTACCGTTTGCCTTGCATGGGTACCGCACGTCAATCAGAACATCCACTGGGGCAACACCGTATCAGCTTGTGTATGGTATGGAAGCAGTCCTACCTGTTGAAGTTGAATTACCCTCCCTACGGGTATTAATGGATGTTAAACTGAGTGAAGCAGAATGGGTTCGGGCCCGATACGAACAACTGAGTCTGATCGAAGAGAAAAGATTGGCTGCAATCTGTCATGGACAGCTATATCAGAAGAGAATGAAGAGAGCCTTCGATCAGAAAGTCAGGCACCGAGAGTACCAAGTAGGAGATCTTGTGCTGAAAAGAATCCTCCCTCCTCATACAGACCACAGGGGCAAATGGACTCCCAATTATGAAGGACCATTCGTAGTAAAGAAAGTTTTCTCTGGTGGAGCACTGATGCTCAGTACCATGGATGGTGAAGATTTCCCGTCCCCTGTGAATTCAGATGCAGTTAAAAAATACTTCGCATAAAATGACCCGCTGGACATAAAAACAGAATGTAAGTCCAGGCAAAAATAGGGCATCCCGGCGAGTCAAAAACAGAATAAAAGACTCGGGCAAAAATAAGGGAAATAAATGAAAAATGTACACCCGCTGAGTTGAAAAGCCGCATTGGACAGCTCAGGCAAAAATGGGTATCCCGATGGATTGAAAACCCGAAAGGGCGATCCATGCAAAATAAGGGAATAAGCGAACAACTGCACTCTGAATTCGTCCGTATCACTTACAACTTGGTAAGCTACAAAGGATCAAGCTTCAATCAGAATCAACTCTCTCCAGAAAGCAAGACGAGAAGAACGTCATTGTCATACGAGTCATAGCAGAAGAGGAAGCTCCTTGAAAGCGTCGTCAGCATCGCCAGCATTTTGTTTCTCAATTTGTAACAATCTCTTCATTTCAGGAGATATGTTTCCTTGACTGTATCTTGCCAATTCAGGGCACACGAATTAATAAAATCAGATTTTCGGTCATGTTTCGTTTTTACATTTATGTTTTGCAAAGAGTTGTCTGATATCTCTAAAAATACAATTGCATAAGTACAGATGCCTTTATCTAAAAATAAAAACACATGCTTACAGGGAATGTGATTATTCTCGAAAGTACTTAACTCCTATGACGGAATCCAGTGAGGGATACCTCGGGACCTTTTGTACGTTTCCTTATCGTTGCAGGATTGCAGGTATCCAGAACGCAACCTGGGGCATGCAGGTTACATCTCAGCAAGTTGGCGAATCATTATCAACTCGGTCTATCTTCCACGTGGCACTGGAGAGTGCCCACCTCCCCAGCAAAGTTGCCAAATCAACAAACAGGCTTAACACTCAGGATGTTTTCTCCCCAGCCGAGTTGCCTCTCATTACTCTCCCCAGCCGAGTTATCAACAGCATTCCCCAGCTGTAGTGCCAACCATTCTTCCTCAGCAGAATGCAGAAGTCAGGGAATCATCTCCCCCACAGAATCCCCAGCCTCTATTCAGAAGAGCAACGCGCGGAGAAGTCACAACAGAGTACGGAAAGCTTCTACAAACCCCAGCTGGGTCCCATATTATAAGGATATGTCAATCAGTGACCTATATCCCCAAGCAGATACATCATTAGATCTACCAATGATCTCATCCCCAGCTGGGATGTTCACTTCAAGCAGATCATCCAGAGATCTTCGCAGCAATGGGATCCGAATCCCGGATCTGTGCCCCTTTGCATGATCATAGCATTCGCATCATACTATCCCCTCAGAGCGTAGCATTCCATCTAATACGGAGCATTACGGCAAAAATCAAATGCATAGCATAATCATAAGCCATGTTGTGAATTGAACACTTGTGAATAATAAACCGTTCATCATCATGATACAGAAAAATCCCCACCAGAGTCCCCGGCAAAAGCAGTTGCCTCACAATCACAAACACCAGTATGTACTCCTTTTGGCACCCGTCCGTGTCATCTTTCCCCAGTAAAGTCTCCTGAACACACTTTACAAACAAAATCACCCGTACTACAGGTACTTCCTGACACCCGTCCGTGTCACATCACCAGCAGAAAGCCAAAGACATCCTCTTTGCACTCACATATACTTATATGCACTTTTCTTGACACCCGTCCGTGTCATATCCCCAGCGCAGTCGCCTAGACTTTGTATAGCAGATACTTGTTAATATTATACTTTTCTCTCTTGACACCCGTCCGTGTCACTCTCCCCGGCAGTTAACACTCATCTATACAATACAATGCTCATTACTCATGGTACACTTATACAGATACTCGTCCGTATCTTGTATACACCATCACTTATATCCCCACAGATTCGACAGTAGTCTCTGTTCTTTGGTAACCAGTTGGTACTCGTCCGTACCATCATCTTTGAACATTGCGTCTAGTGTTTGTTTCTACATGATACTCGTCCGTATCATAAGTCTTAAGGATGCTCGTCCGCATCTTTAATCAGTACACCGTGTCAAACACTTGTGTCTTCTTGAATATAGATACTCGTCCGTGTCTATTATTCCCCAGAAGAATTCTTTCGGATGCAACACTCGTCCGTGTTCTTTGTTAACCAGTTGATACTCGTCCGTATCATCATCTCTGGGCATGTGTCAGTTTGTTTCTGCATGGTACTCGTCTGTATCATAGTCTCAAGGATGCTCGTCCGCATCTTTAATCTATACACAATACCAAACACTTATACCTTTTTGTTTCTTGGATGTAAACGCTCGTCCGTGTTTACATTATCCCCAGTAGATCACCAACAAATTTTCTTTTTATCTAACACTCGTCCTGTGTTATGATACCTTTGAGAGCAGCCGTACCCTGCTGAGTGGTCGTCCTCCACTTCTTGATGGTCGTCCTCCATCATGCTCATCCGATGGCCGTCCCCATCGTTGATTTTTTTAGCAGCCGTCCCCTGCTAGGTGGTCGTCCTCCACCTTTTGATGATCGTCCTTCATCATTCTATCCAATGGCCGTCCCCATTGTTGATTTTGGTTATCTGACATTCGTCCTATGTCATGACAAACCTTGAGAGCAGCCGTCCCCTGCTAAGTGGTCGTCCTCCACTTCTTGATGGTCGTCCTCCATCATGCTCGTCCGATGGCCGTCCCCATCGTTGACCCCTTTCTATCCGATGGCCGTCCCCATCGTTGTTATTTTCGGCAGCCGTACCCTGCCAGGTGGTCGTCCTCCACCTTTGATGGCCGTCCCCATCATATTTCTTTTATCCCCAACAGAGCAGCCGTCCCCTGCTAGGTGATCGTCCTTCACCTTTGATGGCCGTACCCCATCATCTGTTTATTTCATTTATTCTTTAACCCGATGGCCGTCCCCGTCGTGGTCCCTTTTCCTTTTTAACCCGATGGTCGTCCCCATCGTTGGTTACTTTACCTTTATGAACTTGATGGCCGTCCCCGTCATGTTTCATTAATTTCCAGAGAATTTTACAGCTTTATCTTGATGGCCGTCCCCATCATGATATCTTGCTTTCCCCAGCTAGTCGGCCGTCCCCGTCTTGGCTTTACCTTCTATTCCCAGCATGTCGGCCGTCCCCGTCATCGCTTTGTTTTCCGCACCTTTACAATATACTTTATTTCCTTTTACAATCTATATCCCTTTTCTTCTTCGTTCTGTGAGTGCAAATTTTGGACTGTCTTTGGTATTCAACCACAAGTTATCTTGTTTGCCTGTTAAGCCGTCGCTTACAACCTGCACAGCTAACTCATGTTTGAATAGGGGCAGCTGTAAACACCCCAAATTTGCCCTCACCCATTCACACCATGGCTTGTGATCATCTCATATGCATAAACACAAACATATCATCTCATATCTCACTTTTGTTTCACTGCATAGTTTCTAAGGCATCTGCACCTAGGGTTTGTGATCTGAGCAATCCCAAAGCTTCTTGGGCCACTCCAAAGGCCACCAATCAACTTAAAGGGGTCCATGTGTGTTCTTATATCATATTTCATCTCCTCAAAGTCAAAATTGCAGAGGAATCACAAGAACTAGGGTTTGAGTGGATGCAGAGCCAGGATGAACTGCACAGTTGACTGAAAATTAGGGTTTTGGTTTCAGAGGCCATAACCCCAATTTTTTTTTTTGGTCATTCTTGTTTCCATTGATCTCTATATGGTATAGGGAGTATGCATATCAATTTTCATGAAGAAATTCCATGGGGAAGTCATCTGATCAAGGGTTGACTTTTCAGACAAGTCAGTGCAAAATCAGGGCATCTGAGGCCCCCAATGACCCAACCAATGGGTGATCTTCATCATTTTGAGTGTATATGATCTTTATTTGATCATGGAAGAAGGATGAAGTTCATAAAAATCAAGAATTTAGGGTTTTTGCAAATGTTGACTTTTGGGGCATAGTTGACTTTTCAAGAATGCATCATTTTAGGTCATTTTTCAAGCCATGATTCATGATCCAAAAATGCTTCAAATGGAAAAACTTTGGTCATGAAAGTTGTAGATCTCATCTTTCCCTTTTCAAAAAGTACAAGAACATGATCAAACTCTTCTTGGATCAAAAGTTATGGCAATGCAAAGTTGGCAAAAATCACTTATTTTCAAGATATGCACCAAGTGTGAAAATTGCAAAATCATGTGCTAAGTCAAAATGCAACTTCTAATTGGTATCAAACCAGCACACAAACATTCTCTAAGTCACAAAAATCAGAATTGGACCAAGGTTCACATGTTTATGGTTTGTGTAATGAGAGATTTTCATGAAAAGGCAAAAAGTAACCAAGTTGCAAAACACTCATGACACTTCCCTCAACTTGCTGCCTTGGCCTTTGAACCTTGCTGGCTCTCTCACCACACCATGCTGCGCCAGCCCTAGCCTTTGTACCAAGCTAGTATCAAGCCCATGCCTCTCTTACAAGATTTTTGACTTTTGGCAAAAGCAAACATCCCAATCACCACAGGCCATGTCACATCCTCTGGCCACTTGCATTTGTTTATTGTATCCTTTGGCAAGCCATAACACTAACTAAGCAAGCCTGAAACAGACACATTCATCACATTCACAAAAACACTCCATTTTGCATAAGCCTTTGAATTTCTCTCCACAGCCTGCAAACACTTCAACCATTTCCACCATTCAACTCACCTTGCTCCATAGACCACCCAGCACCAAGAACCCAAGCCTGAAACAACCAGAATACTCCATAACCATTTCTCACCTCAGCCTGCATTTCTCTTCGAAACTCTCACCACAGCTTGCAAACATACAAACAAACACCACAGACCTTCTCCATTCATCCTCAGGATCACAAACAACCATTCACCATGACCTGAAGCTCTCTATTTCACCATTGCCATTTCTGACCAAGCTTGAGCAGAAGCTTTCGAATCTCATTATCCAGCCAACATAAACTTCTTTTGAGCATTCAAACATATTCTGGGGACCAAGTGGAGCAGTTTGCACTGAAGGAAGTGGCCAGAAAGTCCTCAAGTTGAAAGCCCCAAATCTCAGGTAGCTCGAAAATTATTTTTCCAGAAATCATTTTTCTTGTTACAAACTTGTTCTATGTGATTCACTGGTCATCCTGATGTTCTTAGTTTTTGAAATGGTTTTGATTTGAGAGTTTAATTTGTCTCTGAAGCTTGCGTGCCCTAGTTTTTCTTTCTTTTGATTCAGCTTGTTTAGGAAGAATAAATTTGTTTTGAGAGAGGGGTTTGATTCGTGAGAGGCTGGAGATCATTTCCCAATTCATAGATTTTGTTTTTGTTACGTTTTGAGGGGTTTTGAGGTTTCTCAGGTGAGAGCTGACCGGAGAAGACGACCGGAAGTCTTCTCCGGCAGCCTGAAAGTAATTAGTGAGGTTAATTAGGGTTAGGGCAAAGTTTGAATGTGAGCCACTGGATTTCATCTCCCGCGCGTGTACGAAGGGTCAGGATCATTTCATTAAGTGATAATCAGGATTAATTAATTTAATTAATTGAGTTTTAGAAGTTTGAATATGGGCCTTTGATCTGCGCGCGCAGTCAACCCATCCACTGCCAGAATCAATCTCAGTCATCCTTTCTGTTTACTTTTATTTTATTTGATTTTTAATTCTTTTTATTTCATTAAACTTGCATAATTATTTTAAAATAGTTAAAAATTCTTAAAAATTGTGAAACTTTTTCCTAAAAGTTTTATTAATTTTTAAGACCCAAAAACATTTTTATTTTATTTTTTATCATTAAAAAAGAATTTTTAAATATTTAAAAGATTATTTTTAATTGATTAATGGGAATTAATTAATTAAAAATACTTTTAGGTATTTAAAAAATTACAAAAAAATTCATGAAATGTTCTAAGACATTTAGAAACATTGTCCAACCTTCAAACCAAATTTCTTTTTTGATCTTGATGCATTTTAAGAATTTTTCATTGAATTAAATCCTATTTTGTGCATTAATTTGATCATAAGTTTAAAAATCCATTTCTGCCTATTGGAGAAGGTTGAGACATTGGTTCTTCTTGCATTGTGTTATGTTTAGCATGTAGTTTCTAGGGTAAAATGGTCATGATTTGATCTTGCATTTTCTATTTGTTTGGCATTTCTTTTGTTAAGAACCCTAAAAAACCCTAATAACTTGTAAAAATCATATCTTGAATTTGGTTGAGAGTTGAGAGCTCCCCTTTGGGCAGTGGTTCATTATAGGTTTAGGGTTTCCTTGGATGTCATTTTCCATTTTTTATCTTAGGGTTTTGTTTCTGTTTTGGATTTTTGTTTGATGTTTGATCCATGAACCCTAATTTGGGCTTTCTCTTGCATCCTTCTTGCATTTCCTTGCATAACATGACTTGTCTTTGCATTTTGTGCATTCTTGTGATTCATTTGGCATCTTAAGACATATAGAAAGCATCTTTGATCACTGCATCTCATATTTGCCATGTCATTTGTCTTGTATGCTTCATAACTTTCCATGTTTGTTCATGCTCTTTAGCTTGCATCATTTGCATTCATGATCTTGTATGAACATCTCCATGCCTTGCCTCATGTTTGCAGCATCTCATAGCATCATAATCATCATTAACATGCTTCTGGTTTTGTTTAGCATCATACCATTTCATCTCATCTTGCATTGCATTGCATTTCTTTCTAACATTTCAGGTGGTAAGTAAACTTGAGAAGTGAATTTGCCTTCACTTCTCATAACTTTTCTTTTCATCTCTCTTGCATCCATTGCTGCATTCCTATATGTGTTTGAGTTTGAGCTTGCTCATTCTTCCTCTTCCCACTTTCTTTCTTCAAGTGACTTGACTTCTTGAATGAAGCAAGTCACTTTGCTTCTCTTGATCTTATTCATCTGCTTCCTGGTGGCTCCTCTGAAGATTCTTCTTGCAAAACCTCACAAACTTTAGGGACAACCAAGCATGACAATGAATTAGGGTTTTGATTAGTCTCCCCTCATAGTTTTACCTTTGTGTCTCTCTTTGAGTCCTCTCTTCTCACCTCATAATCAGAGACTAAACCCTAAAGGCTTTAAGACTTTGTGATTAAGCTTATGCCTGCATCCTCCTCTTAGGATGGAGTGTATAACTTTAATCCTAAGTCTTGAACCCTTAAGGTGTTTAAATCTCTTAATCAATCCATCTAATAATCATCAAGACATCACACTTGTAACTTGGGCCTTGCATTAGGGTTCTAATTCTTCCTTAATTGGTTAAGAAGGACTAACCCTAGTGTTAATGGACAAGTCCCCCTCAAGTTGTCTTACAAATCATAAAATTCACTTCATCATCATATCATTAAATAAAATCCACTTAATCAAAGGCTTGTTTTGTCATGAGTTTAATCCCTAATCATGGATTAAGTTGAGGAGCTTTCCTCAGCTTAAACTTTCTCATCTACCATCCTTCTTTTAGGATGGTGTAATGGGTCTGTTTAATCCTTGATTATGGCTTAACCTCATTACTTAACACTAAACAAAAAACCACAAAAACATTTAAATAATCACAAGTAGGTTAATGATCTTAATCCTACATCAGAGGTGATTAAGTGTGAGAATCTGACTTCACACTTAAGGTATTCTCATTACCCCTAATCAGAGGGAAGATGTGATGAGTTTACTAACCCATTGGTTTAGGCTTAAGCTCATTATCTTATGACAAATTCTCAAAAGCAATAAAAGACTGAAAATACAAAAACAAACAATAATCGTCTCCTTCGGGATTCTTTTCTCATCTCACTCACTCACAAACGAGAACTTGCTTCTTCCGTCTAATGCAAGACAGTTTGCATCTGTGCCAGACAGATCATACACTTGAGCATAGGCAAGTAAGCAGTTCACAAGTCAATTCATCTTTCAGTCTCTGTGGGTCGAACTACGGTGTTCTGACTTCCTCATTGCACGAGAGGATACGTAGGCATAACTTAACGGTTATCGAACAAAAGTCTCTGTACATTCCCCCTCTTTCCAGCATCTTTCTCTTAGCCTCATTGTCATGAGCATTTCACTCCTTTCTTACACTGACACTGTATATATACACATCACTTTCTTTTACACTGACACCTGTACATCTTTCCAGCTCTTTTACACACAAATTGCACTGACACTACCCCTTTAAAACACAAATCTTTTAAGCGTGGATCCCGTCGAGTACGACGGACAATCTGGGTGCTCATACCTTCCCAGGTTGTAACCAACCCCCTTTCTCAGTCTCTCTGGTTCGCAACCGTCTTATCCATCTCTTTCTAGGCTTATGCAGCATTGCCTTTCCTCCGAGATAAAAATGCCTAGCTGGCGACTCTATTCATTCTACAGTGAGTTCACGGCTGTGTGTTCTCATTGTCCCTCTCGCCGACCGTTCGCGTCTGTACCTTCATCTGAACCAGTTTTCATTTGTCGGGAGCGACAATGTATGGTATGGAAACAGTCCTACCTGTTGAAGTTGAATTACCCTCCTTGCGAGTAATGATGGATGTAAAACTGGACGAAGCAGAATGGGTTCGATATCGTTATAACCGATTGAGCCTGATTGAAGAAAAGAGATTAGCAGCTATATGTCATGGTCAGTTATATCAGAAACGGATGAAGAAAGCCTTCGATCAAAAAGTCAGACCTCGGGAATATCAAGTGGGAGAGCTTGTACTGAAAAGGATCCTTCCTCCTCATACAGAACACAGGGGCAAGTGGACACCAAACTATGAAGGTCCCTATGTGATAACTAAATTTTTCTCAGGCTAAGCACTGATGCTCGCAACCATGGATGGTGAAGATTTCCCATCTCTTGTGAATTCAGATGCAGTTAAAAAAATACTTCGCATAAATGACCCGCTGGACATAAAAACAGAATGTAAGTCCAGGCAAAAATAGGGCATCCCGGCGAGTCAAAAACAGAATAAAAGACTCGGGCAAAAATAAGGGAAAATTGAAAAATAATGTACACCCGCTGAGTTGAAAATCCACATCGGACAGCTAAGGCAAAAAAGGGTGTCCCGGTGAATTGAAAACCTGAAAGGGCGATCCACACAAAATCAGAGAATAAGCGAATAACTGCATTCTGAATTCGTCTGTATCACTCACATAACATGGCAAGCTTCGAAAGGACAAAGCGTCGGTCAGAAACAACTTTCTTCAAAAAGCAAGATAAGAAGAGTGTTCAGGTCATACAGGTCATATCAAAAGGAAGATTGGAGTATCAACTTTAGCATTGCCAAATAGGACTTTTATTTTCTCAATTTTGCAGCAATCTCCTCATTTCATGGATTAGCTTCCTCACTGTACTCGCCTATTCAGGGCACACAAATCAATAAAGTCAAATATTCGTTCACACTTTGTTTTTTTACCTTTTTGTTTTGTTTTCAAAATGTCCAAAGTTCGTAATACAACGTTTGCATGAAAAAACAAACATATAATCCATTTTCAATAAATGCTTGCAGGAAATATGTGCTCTTAAGCGAACCTAACTCCTATGACAGAATCCGGTTGAGGATACCTCAAGGCACTTGTGTGTTTCCTTTGTTTGACAGGTTGCAGGTACTCAAGGCGGACAACCTTTCACAGCATGGGGCATATCAAGCATTATATCCCCAACCAAGCCGGCAGTCACATCATCATAAGGACTACTTGACGAATGTATTCCCCCACAGAACTTTTTATCCCCTCAGAATATCCCCCACAATCCTCCGACAGATTACTTTCCAGAAGTTCTCTCCTCCCCAAGCAGGATTTCCAAAGCAATGCCTAAATCACTTTTCCCCAGCGAGTTTCCAGATCTTATCATCCCCAACATTGGATCCCCACATAGTTCTTCCCCCAGAGTTCTCTAGAAATATCGTGCAGTGATCCTTTCTCCCCACAGACCGCCCAGTGATCCGTTCTCTGAGCAGATTTCAGATCTCAGATCTCGTTTCTCTCATTTGCATAATCATAACATTCACATCATTCCTCCCCAAATAGAGCGTAGCATTCCGTCTAATACGGAGCATTACGGCAAAAATCAAACATTTGCATGATCGTAAGCCAGGTTCGAGCCAGTCACCTGCAAATACCAAAATCACTCCTCCAACAATACGCAAAAACTTATCCCCTGCAGATAAAAGCCAAAATGTCCTTTTGCACTCTCAATACAAATACTTGTACATACTTATACACAATCCTTATGATACTCGTCCGTATCCTACTTATACATAATTCTTTGATACTCGTCCGTATCTTACGCATCTCCCTAGCAGATCAACACTTGACCGTGTTCCTTGTTCAAACAGTTGATACTCGTCTGTATCATCACTCCTTAAACACGCGTCGTTGATTGTTTCTATCGATACGTGTCTGTATCGTGGTCCTAAGGATACTCGTCCGTATCTTTAATCTATACATACTGTCGAAACACTTATACCATTTTATTTTTAGGGCTTAAACACTCGTCCGTGTTTATCTATCCCCAGAAGTCGCCAACAAAACAACTTTCTATCCGAAATTCGTCCTATGTCGCGATAATCCTCAACAGCCATACCCTGCTAGGTGATCGTCCTTCACCTTTTGATGACCGTACCTCATCATTCATCTGATGGCCGTCCCCATCGTCGATCTGTTTATCCGGCATTCGTCTTATGTCGAGATAATCCCCAACAGAGCAGTTGTCCCCTGTTAGGTGATTGTCCTTCACCTCTTGATGACCGTCCCTCATTATTTATTTTGATGATCGTCCCTCATCATGTTATCCGATGGCCATCCCCATCGTTGATCTTTCTATCCGACATTCGTCCTATGTCGTGATCTTTCAAGCAGCCGTCCCCTGCTAGGTGATCGTCCTTCACCTCTTGATGACAGTCCCTCATCATTTATTTTAATGACCATCCCTCATCATGTTATCTGATGGTCGTCCCCATCGTTGATCTTTCTATCCTACATTCGTCCTATGTCGTGATCTTTCCAGCAGCCGCCCCCCTGCTCGGTGATCGTCCTTCACCTCTTGATGACTGTCCCTCATCATTTATTTTGATGACCGTCCCTCATCATGTTATCCGATGGCCGTCCCCATCGTTGATCTTTCTATCCGACACTCGTCCTATGTCGTGATCTTTTCAGCAGTCGTCCCCTGCTCGGTGATCGTCCTTCACCTTTTTGATGATCGTCCCTCATCATTGTTTCATTTATCCTTTACCCGATGGCCGTCCCCGTCGTGGTTTTCTTCTTTATCTTGATGATCGTCCTTCATCACTTTACCCGATGGTCGTCCCCGTCGCGGATTCTATATTCCCCAGCATGATGGTCGTTGTAACACCCCGATTTCATAATTTATTTAATAAAATAATTATTATGTATATGGGTGGTGTTTTTGAGATTATAAGTGAAGAATTGTTTATTTAAATAATAATATAATGATAATATGGTATTATTTGAATATTATTACTAAATAAATAAAATAGTAAGAATTGGAGGTCTAAGGGGCAAGGTGGTAAATTGGTGTGGTTTATGAGAGGGGAAAAAGGAATCATTTTCATTCATCGTGTTTTGGGTGGAAATAAGAAGTTGGCACTGGAGAAAGAGGAAAAAGAGAGAGAAGAGCAAGAGACCTAAAGCTCCAAGATCAAGATTGTTCAAGGAATCGATTGAATCTAAGGTAAGGGGGGAGAAAGGGTTCTTTATTGGTGATCTAACATGAAAGGGTAGTTGAGAGGTCCTTACTCTCCTAGGGATTATGTGATTTGGTATAATTTGATAAATTGTGGTATGAATATGGAATTATATGATTGATTGTTGTATTTGGAATAATCCTTGTTTGAATTGATATAATTGGATTAATATGAAAACTGTTATATGAATGTTGTTGTTGATGATGTGAATTGAGAAGAGGAAGAGAAACTTAAAATCCCTAATTTGATTAGTAATATTAGGTTGGAAAGATATGTGGTATTAAAGGTCTTAAAATAAGTATAAGAATGACATTGGGACTGTTTTGAGTGATAAAAGTGAGATATAGTCAATAGAACCCGAACTGGTATGAGATGGGGAATGAAAAGTGATTTTTGGGAAAAAGTTGATTTTGGGCGCAGGGCTCCTGACACGGGCCGTGTCACACGACACGGGTGGCCGTGTCAGGCTACGGGAACAAGATTGGGAGGATTTTTGGGAAGATTGGAGATCAAAGGGTGTGACACGGGGCGTGTCACACGACACAGGTGGCCGTGTCACAGTTCTGTTCTTTGGAAAATGATTTTTTCAGGATGGTTCGTCAGGCCGTGTGACACGGGCCGTGTCAGGGGACACGGGGGGCCGTGTCAGGCCTCTGTATTTGGGAAATTCATGATATTTTAAGCCGGTTTCGTCCTGTTCCCTTGGTCTACTTTCTTACCATTAGTTTAAGGCTTTGAGAATAACATCCATGAGTAACTATAGGACATGACAACCGATAATTAGTGTGTGAGTTTTATATGATTATTGTGGATAGTATAACTTTATTAATTGGTTACTTAAAATGTGTTGAGTATGGTGATGTTATTATAATTCTTGTACAAACTATATGATGGGCTGGTTAATAATCGATGAAGATCACGTGGATCATGTTGATTGGTAATATTGTTGATCGTATGCTTTGCGTAGACCCCATGAGGTAAGGTTGGTAGCGGTGAGGATCAGAAGGATCATGTTATATTGGAAAATATATGGGAAATAATTGAGAGTGGAATTAATGAGGAATTCATAGGATATGATAATTGGTAATTAGTGTGTAGGAATATATGTGCTTGTGTTGATTTATATGACTCTCGATGATGAACCATATGAATTGTGTTGATAATATGTGTGAATACTGTCTGATTGTTTATGTGACCCATGTGATGGGATGTGTGATAATTGATGAAGATCATGAGGATCGTGAAGGCATGACTGTTTTCATGCGTATTTGTATTATGGTGTATGTATTTGAGTCTGCATATGCATACACATTTGGTGGATTGATCATGTCTCGGTGGAGCGTAAGTGATCATTCGGATTCATTGTGAATCATTGGTGCATGGATGATCGTGTCTCGGTGGAGCGTAAGCGATACATCCGGGTTCGAATTAATGAACCATTGTTGGAAGTCGGTACCGCATTTGCATTGTGTCATTGAGTCACTTTGCATTGATTGAATTAATGATGTATGATATGTGTTGATGAACTATTTGAGATATCGATTAATAGTATGATGTATGATGTGTATTTGATGAATAGAGGTGAGACTACCCTGTAAGATGTTATTTGCACCGTTAATTTATTGAATTGTTTTCTCACCCCTTTGTTGTTTGGTTGCGTCTGTGCTTCTTCGGAAGTACAGATGATTCAGGTACTTGAGTATGCTCGGAGTACAAGTTGTTTGGTCGAGTCCTAGGAGTCGCTCTGATACGTAACACGGGAAATGGGGATATTTGTTATTTAATTATTCTTGTTGTAATAGTTACGTATCATATTTTGTTGAAACTTATAAATTAAGTGAATTGATGAATTTTGTGGATATTTGACGAATTGCCGATTGTTGAATAAAAAGATATTTCCGCTGTTTTTAATAAATGATTATACTTTTGGTTGATTTTGAAAATGTATCTACTCACTTGTTAATTAAACTCTGATTTATCTGAAAACTTATGTTATTTTAGAAAATGGGAAAAGTGGGTGTTACAATTGGTATCAGAGCAGGTCGGTCCGTCCGGCCAGGTTGTCGTGTGTCGTTTGTCCCAGAGTATACGATATGTGTGTGAAACACTATCGGTACTTGCTTGTTTGCTAGCTGTTTATTTGCAGATGTTTATTAAAAATAAGTGGGGGAGAAGCTATTACTTCTCCGAAGAGTTGGCTTTTGATGTGTTGGAGTTGCGGTGTGGTAGTGGTTGTTAAGGTTGGCGCTAACTAAGGATCCGCTGGTGAAGCAACTTAGTTCACAAAATGCAAGTAACGCTATTAAAGTTGGGAAATATGGTTTATGACCATCATGATTGTCGACTATTATTGACAAATTGAGGAACTGATCACCCTTAATCCCTTGTTGATAATAGACGGAATCGTGTTGGATACAGAGGACATATTTTTCAGCCAAGATAGTATGTTGGGTAGACCGAGTGGAATAGAATTGGAGTTATTAGTAGTTTAAAAAGGGAAGATGTGAATTCCGGTACTCGAAAAAGAGATGAAATTAAGAATTGATAATATGGAATAAATATTACTAAAGGTTACTCCTCAGTGAGTAGGAAGTGAATTCGAGATGGATGATTGTGAAAAGGTTGAATGTTATATCTACGGAGTGCATAGGGGAACTATTAAGAGTAAGATGACAACAATGAACCGTATGTAGAGTACAAATTTTATTTCAGTTTTAAAGAATATATTAGAGGTGTTGTTATAAGTAAAGATGGAACTATTCCTTGGTCGGCCCTGGCGCTAAGAGGGATAATGGGAGAATTCATCGACAAAAAGGAATTGTGGGAACAAGGGTGCCTTCTTGGAAAACTTAGGTGTTATTGATATAGAGAGGTGGAGATATAAAGTTGCATATTAATTGGTGAATATTATAAGAAATCACCATTGTAAAGGGGATAAATTGGATTCGATTGATAAAGGATCAAAAGTGAGCTGAAATTCATCCGTAAGGTTGTTGTTGTTGTGAGTTGGATTATCATGCCTACCAGAACCTTGAGTCAGTTGGGACTTCGTAAGAATAGTATAACGGGAATGTGGTAATTAGAACCAGATGTTGACAGATCATGTTGGGTGAATTTACTTCTATGAAAGATGTGGAATAGAGATTTTGGATGTAAGTATTGAGCTATGTTTTGGCATGGTATGACCCGAGGGGGATGAGTCTCCGAAAGAATGAAGGTGTAATTTTTGTTGGAAATTAATTATAACTGCGTGTCTTCGCTAGGTAGTGATGTTGAGTAGTTGCCTTAGGAGCGAGGTATATGAGATGCAAAGTATAGATAGTTTCGTAAATGTTTTTGGAAATGGTGGACCGTGAGTTACGAGATCGATTAAAAACTATATGTTGTGGTTATTAGGGGATGAAGCGAGAGAAATATAAGTATCGTTGTATGTGTTGGACTATTAAGACAAAAGTAAAATAGTAATTGTGCAATATCATCTTTCTGGAATTTATGAATTAAGGGTCTAATTAATATGAAATTTGAAACGTTGGAAGGATGATCCAACGAGTGAGTAGAAGTAATGTGAAACTATGAAATGACCATGGATGTGTTGTAGAAGATAGTGGCGAATGGTATATATTACAGTGGATATGGAGTATGGATTGTACCTTTCATATTTATTTGGATAATTTGGAGGTGATAACTTTTGGAAGATATCCTTATCTATGAGGAAAGTAGAAAAAGGATTTGTAGAATGTTGGATAATGATGTGATAATTTGATAGGTTATTAGTACTTGATCGTTAAGTCATAGTTGGTATTATACGATGAGAGAGGAATTATGAAAGTATTTATCTTACTCATGGATTGGAAGTGGATGAGAGTAAAATGGTGTTGAGTATCCGATAATATTGTTGCCATGATTGGAGATTGAAGTGTTTAGTAATCACATGAGCATACAATTCCGATTTGATCGGGAAGAGTGGAGTATGAAGCGGCTAAGATGGTCGGAATGTTTGAGTTAGGGAGTTGGGAATTTTCCTATGTTTGCATTAATAGTGAAAGAGTTGAAATTGAGTTAGCAGTCAAGAGACTTGCATTCGAATATTGAGGTATGTTAAGTGAATTGTTATAATTATGGTGAAGGTTAGAAAGAGTTAAAGTTAGATGTGAACTTCATGGAATAGATAGCTGCGAGTAATCAGAGTGCACAAACGGAAGAGTGAAGTGGTGTAATTGTTTGTATGTAAATGGCTAGTAAAGGCCCAAGATATTGAGCGATAAGACCTGTTGAGGTATTGAGACTATTGAACATCCCGGAATGAATGGGTAACGGTAAGAGATTATCTACACATCGAGAATTACGGGATATGCAGAGATATTAATATATGTGATGTGTGTGCTTCATTGATGGGTTATGATTATATTGTTTTAGTGGAGAAACTGCAAGGTTAGTCCGTTATCAGTATTGTTGTAGCTAGACGATGTGTATCATGAGATTTTGGTGCTTGTCCTTGTTATCGCCTCGTTACCTTTGGTGATGGTACGAGTGCGAGTAACTAATTCCTATGATGAGGATTAGGGAAGTGTTACATATGGTGATGGTAACGGTTTTTGTTGTGTTTTATTTCAGGTGTATAGCTACGTGTTGTGAATTGATGATTGTGGTGTTTTTATTGTTGTGGTAGTTTCGTAGCACTAATATTGTTGTTTTGGATTAATTATATAATTACCAGTTATGGAAAAGGAGTGATTAGCCGGGTGTGATAGTATATCTAGATAATTCCATTAAGTGCTATTTTCGAGGACGAAAATAAAATAAGTGGGGGAGAGTTGTAACACCCCGATTTCATAATTTATTTAATAAAATAATTATTATGTATATGGGTGGTGTTTTTGAGATTATAAGTGAAGAATTGTTTATTTAAATAATAATATAATGATAATATGGTATTATTTGAATATTATTACTAAATAAATAAAATAGTAAGAATTGGAGGTCTAAGGGGCAAGGTGGTAAATTGGTGTGGTTTATGAGAGGGGGAAAAGGAATCATTTTCATTCATCGTGTTTTGGGTGGAAATAAGAAGTTGGCACTGGAGAAAGAGGAAAAAGAGAGAGAAGAGCAAGAGACCTAAAGCTCCAAGATCAAGATTGTTCAAGGAATCGATTGAATCTAAGGTAAGGGGGGAGAAAGGGTTCTTTATTGGTGATCTAACATGAAAGGATAGTTGAGAGGTCCTTACTCTCCTAGGAATTATGTGATTTGGTATAATTTGATGAATTGTGGTATGAATATGGAATTGTATGATTGATTGTTGTATTTGGAATAATCCTTGTTTGAATTGATATAATTGGATTAATATGAAAACTGTTATATGAATGTTGTTGTTGATGATGTGAATTGAGAAGAGGAAGAGAAACTTAAAATCCCTAATTTGATTAGTAATATTAGGTTGGAAAGATATGTGGTATTAAAGGTCTTAAAATAAGTATAAGAATGACATTGGGACTGTTTTGAGTGATAAAAGTGAGATATAGTCAATAGAACCCGAACTGGTATGAGATGGGGAATGAAAAGTGATTTTTGGGAAAAAGTTGATTTTGGGCGCAGGGCTCCTGACACGGGCCGTGTCACACGACACGGGTGGCCGTGTCAGGCTACGGGAACAAGATTGGGAGGATTTTTGGGAAGATTGGAGATCAGAGGGTGTGACACGGGCCGTGTCACAGTTCTGTACTTTGGAAAATGATTTTTTCAGGATGGTTCGTCAGGCCGTGTGACACGGGACGTGTCAGGGGACACGGGGGGCCGTGTCAGGCCTCTGTATTTGGGAAATTCATGATATTTTAAGCCGGTTTCGTCCTGTTCCCTTGGTCTACTTTCTTACCATTAGTTTAAGGCTTTGAGAATAACATCCACGAGTAACTATAGGACCTGACAATCGATAATTAGTGTGTGAGTTTTATATGATTATTGTGGATAGTATAACTTTATTAATTGGTTACTTAAAATGTGTTGAGTATGGTAATGTTATTATAATTCTTGTACAAACTATATGATGGGCTGGTTAATAACCGATGAAGATCACGAGGATCATGTTGATTGGTAATATTGTTGATCGTATGCTTTGCGTAGACCCCGTGAGGTAAGGTTGGTAACGGTGAGGATCGGAAGGATCATGTTATATTGGAAAATGTATGGGAAATAATTGAGAGTGTAATTAATGAGGAATTAATAGGATATGATAATTGGTAATTAGTGTGTAGGAATATATGTGCTTGTGTTGATTTATATGACTCTCGATGATGAACCATATGAATTGTGTTGATAATATGTGTGAATATTGTCTGATTGTTTATGTGACCCATGTGATGGGATGTGTGATAATTGATGAAGATCATGAGGATCGTGAAGGCATGACTGTTGTCATGCGTATTTGTATTATTATTGTATGTGTTTGAGTCTGCATATGCATACACATTTGGTGGAATGATCATGTCTTGGTGGAGCGTAAGTGATCATTCAAATTCATTGTGAATCGTTGGTGCAGGGATGATCGTGTCTCGGTGGAGCGTAAGCAATACATCCGGGTTCGAATTAATGAACCATTGTTGGAAGTCGGTACCGCATTTGCATTGTGTCATTGGGTCACTTTGCATTGATTGAATTAATGATGTATGATATGTGTTGATGAACTATTTGAGATATCGATTAATAGTATGATGTATGATGTGTATTTGATGAATAGAGGTGAGACTACCCTGTAAGATTTTATTTGCACCGTTAATTTATTGAATTGTTTTCTCACCCCTTTGTTGTTTGGTTACGTCTGTGCTTCTTCGGAAGTACAGATGATTCAGGTACTTGAGTATGCTCGGAGTACGAGTTGTTTGGTCGAGTCCTAGGAGTCGCTCTGATACGTAACACGGGAAATGGGGATATTTGTTATTTAATTATTCTTGTTGTAATAGTTACGTATCTTATTTTGTTGAAACTTATAAATTAAGTGAATTGATGAATTTTGTGGATATTTGGCGAATTGCCGATTGTTGAATAAAAAGATATTTCCGCTGTTTTTAATAAATGATTATACTTTTGGTTGATTTTGAAAATGTAACTACTCACTTGTTAATTAAACTCTGATTTATCTGAAAACTTATGTTATTTTAGAAAATGGGAAAAGTGGGTGTTACAGTCGTCCCCGTCAGTGTGTTTCTCATCGTTTTTATCCCCAGCAGTCGTCCTCTGCTCGATGGTCGTCCTCCGTCGCTATCATTTGGTATTCAGTCTATACTGTCTATTACAAATTATATCCCTTTTATTCTTATAATAAAGAGTGCAAATTTTGGACTGTCTTAGTATTCAACAACAAGTTATCTCGTTTGTCTGTTAAGCCAGACACTTACATCCTACACAGCTAACTCATGCTTGAATAGGGGCAGCAGTAAACACCCCAAATTTTCCCTCTTTTTTTTCTCACACCTTGGCTTGTGATCCTTCATATTGCATTACATAAGCATGCCATCTCACACTACATAGTTATTTCACTACATAAGTTGCATAACTAGGGTTTGTGATCAAATGAATCTTAGAAGTGGTTTGAGCTATCTAAGAGGCCATGAAGCATGCCAAGAGGGTCCATGAGTGTTCTATAATCATAGTATACCTCCAAGTTTGCTTTAAAGTCACAAAATCTCAGAGGATTGCACAGCTACCCAGGCAGGCTCGGGCTCCAAAACAGATGACCAGAAATTAGGGTTTTGGGTTTGAGGCCCTTACACTCAAATTTTTTGGCCATTCTTGATTCTATTGGTCTATATATGTTATAAGGAGCATGTGTATCAAATTTGAAGCAAAAAATCCTTGTGGAAGTCATCTGATCAAATGGTAACTTGTTGTGCAAGAAAAGTCAGAATCAGGGCATCTGAGGCCACCAACAAGGGTTACAAAGGGTCATCATCATCATCAATTTGAGGTCCTATGATCTTTATTTAATCTTAGGAATGCTTGGAAGTTCATAAGATTGAAGAATTTTGAGCCATTTGCAAAGTTGTCATTTTTGGACATGACTTGTAATGTAAACTTTCCATTTTGGGAAAGATTTTCAACCTCCTCTTTCTTGATTAAAAAGCCTTCAAATGAAATTTCTTCAAACATGAAAGTTGTAGATTTGATATTCCCATTTTCAAAAAGTACAATAACTCCTCTTGATTCATCCTAGAACTCAAGTTATGATGGATCAAAGTTGGAAAAAATCACATAATTTTCAAGTTCATGCCAAAGAGGGAAATGTGCAATTTTGCTTTCCAAGCCTTCTAATGACCTCTAAGGCACTTCTACACATCATAGAAACATAATGCAACTTGTTTAGACCAGAATTGTGCCAAGAACCAAGGATTTTCATGACTTGCATCTCAAGAATTCTCAAAGTTGTGAAAATGAAAAAACACATACAAACTCTTGATCCAAGCCACACAACTCACAACATTTGATCCTAGGGTGCTCCTTGAAGCTAGATGAGGCGGCTCAAGCCCTCAAATCAGCTCTGCCATGGCCCATACCTCAAGTACACAACTTTTGACTTTTTGGCCAATTGAGCCATGCCATTCCCACAGTGGATATCTACTCCTCTGACTCATTCCAATTGTTTATGCATTGCCTAAGGATCATAAAACATATCACAGCAAGCCTTGAATAGACACACAAGCTCAAATTCACAAAAATCCTCTCAAACTTTCTCTCTTCGAAACTCTCAATCCAGCCAACAAAAATCACATTTTCTTTCACCATTCAACTCCTTATCACTCAAGGAACAAAACCCACCCATCACCATGACCTGAAACAGCCTTAAACACAAACACGATTTCTGCCATATCAGAATTGTATCTCACAAACTAGCCAAAATAAACTTCATCCAAGCATCTCAATAGCTTCGGGAGGTCCAAAGAAGTTGGTTTGCACAAAGGGAAGGCCTTGAAAGCTCCAGTTTGAAGAACTCCAGCTCAGGTATCCCTCAAGAACAATTTTTCCAGAACCTTAATTTCTTGTTAAAATGTGAATCTACATGTTATGCTGGTCATGTTGATGTGTTTAAAACTGAAAATGAGTGAAAAATAAGCATGTTATGATGTTCTGAAAGTTTGACCTAAAAAATGTTTGGTTTAGATTCAGCTTGTTCATGCAATATAAATGGTTTTTGTTTGTGAATTCGTGTTCTATGATGTTTGGGGTTTGATTCTGGGCAGGTTTGATGCGTTTTAGTGGCTTGTAGGTGAAGTTGGGAGCTCACCGAAGAAGACGACCAGAGCTTATCTTCGGTCGCCTGAGATTAATTAGGGTTAGGGTGCCCAGATTGAACCACAACCCTGAGATTGTGATTAGGTTAGCACACGAACGGCCCATATCATGTCATTAACCCTAATTTCATTTAATTATGTTAATCCTAATTAATTAAATCAGAGTGAATACCGACCCTTATATCACGCGTGTAATGGAAGTTTGAATCTGGATCCTTAGATCCTTAGATCCTTATACCCCAAGTCACGCTGACTTCCCTTCACAGCACTTGATCTCCCCAACTTTGCATCCTGGCCTTCCATTGTGATTACTTTGCATTTTCTTTTTATTTATTTTGCATTTTGTTTCTCATATATATTTAAAATAGTAAATCATTTTATAAAAATATAATCTTTTGCACTTTCACTTTAAATAATTTTTAGAAACCAAAATGTTTTTATTTTTTTATTTTTAAATTAAAAATATATTTTTAAATCATTTAATTGTATTATTTAATTAATTAATTCATTTTAATTAATTAAAAATACTTTTAGGTATTTAAAAATCACAAAAAAAATCATGAAGCATTCATACATATTTAGAACAATTTAAAATCTCATCTTATAAATTTATTTTAGGGTTTGATCATGTTTTGACAATTAACCATGAATTAGGGTTTCCAAATTTCCTATTTTCCTAACCCTAACTTCAAAAATCCATTTCTGATCAACCAAGATGAGTTTGCACATGGTTCTTTTTTCATTATTTCATAATTTTCATGTAGTATCTAGGGAATTTAACTCATATTTTTGCATTGCATTTTATATTTGTTTGCTATTTTTCATGAAGAAGTACCCAAAACCCTAGCCTAACTTAGAAAAACCATAACTTGACTTTGGTATAGCTTCTGACCTCCATCTTTGAGGAGTGATCTTATGTGTGTTAGGGGCTCATTTGGTTGCATTTTCAATTTTTTATCATGTATTATCCTTCTGTTGTGGACATGTGCATCTCATACTTTCTTAAAACCCTAATTTGCCATGTTCATTTGCATTCATCCTTGCATACCTTCATCATATGAACTTGTCATGACATCCCATGCATTTGTATGTCATCTTAGATACCTTAGGACATGTATGAACATTGGTTGATCATTGTTACATCCATATGGTATGTTTTGCATTCATTACTTCTTATGTGTATTCATGTGACTTCAAGCTTCTAAGATGCCCTCATTTGCATCCCATCTCTTGTATGATCATGCATAATCATTGTACATGTCTTTGCATCATTTCATAACACATTTGCATTATGTTTGCACTTCTGGTCTGGATCATTGCATCTTCATTTGCCTTATTACCCTTTGTTTCACATCTTATGCATAGATACTAACTTTTCAGGGGCTTCAGGTAAGTTGTTTAGGATGTGGATTTGCCTCCACATCTAACCTATTCTTATCTCTTCATTTGCATATTTATTTGTCTTTGAAGTGAGTTTGACTCACTTATGCTCTCTCTTGCTCCTTTTCTTTCTCTTAGGTTACTTAACCTTTTCAGGAAGTAAGTAACCTATTCTCCGTTCTCTTCTCTTTGCATCTGCTTCTTCTTCCTTGGTGGCCATCTGAAGATCTTTCTCTAAGCCTCAAAAACCATAGGAATATCCAAGCATGATAAATTTAGGGTTGTACATAGTCTCCCCTAGTTTTTACCTTTGAGTCTCCCTGAGTCTCTGCTTCTCATCTCATAATCAAGGGTAAACAATTAAAGTTTTAAGACTCTGAATTAGGGTTATGCATGTATCCTTATCTTAGGATGGAGTGTATAACTTTAATACTTAGTGTTAAACCTTTAAGTTGTTTACACCTCCTAATCAAAACACCTAATAATCATTAAGACTTAAGCTTGTAACTTGGGCCTTATATTAGGGTTACATCTCTGCCTGTTGGTTTAGAGGGACTAACCCTAGTGTTCAATGGACAAGTCCCCCCCAGGTTTAGTTTCACAAACATAAAATCCATTTCTTAATCCCACCTTTAATTAAAATCCACTTTAATAAAGGTTTGTTATATAATGGTTTTAATCCCTGACCATGGATTAAGTTGAGGTATCTTTCTCATCTTAAGTGTCCTCATCTATCATCCTTCTCTTAGGATGGTGTAATGAGTTCACTAATCCCTGATTAGAGATTAAACTCATTACTTAACACAAAACAAAATCCAAAAACACTTATAATCATAAGCATGTTAATGATCTTAATCCTGCATCATTAGGGTAATTAAGTTGAGATTTTCATCTCATACTTAAGTGGACTCATTATCCCTAATCAGGGGTGATATAATGAACTCGCTTCTTCCGTCTAATGCAAGACAGTTTGCACTCGAGCCAGACGAGTCATACACTTGAGCATAGACAAGCAAGCAGTTCAAAACAAAAACACTAAGTCTCTTTGAGTCGATCTACGGTGTTCTGACTTCCTCATTGCACGAGAGGATACGTAGGCATAACTTAACAGTTATCGAACAAAAGTCCCCAGGTCTTCCCCTTCTCCTCTTTCTAGCTTTCTTTTCTTAGCCTCAGTTTTGAGCACTCACTTTCTTCTAACACTTTGTACATCCATCCCTCCCTGGGCTATTTTAGGGTTAAAGTGGAGAGGTTGCAACTGGCCAGCCATAGGCCCATGGGCATAAGGCATACCAAATTCGTGCAGGCCAATGTGCAACCTTGTGACATGCTATGCAATGGTCATTTTGAGATGATTAGAGGCCATCATTCATTATGGTCCAAACACCAAACTTGTTCTATGATACCTCCATTTCAATTTGAGCCCAAGAATCATTTTAATTGATTGCTTGAGATGGAAGAAATCTTCCATTAAAAGTCATGATTCTCAACTGTTTGCTTGGATGGTAAGGCATTGCACATAACTTCACTTCAGTTCATTTTCATTGACATTATTCATCACATTCAGATCAAATGCATTGCTCTAAGAGGATATGATCTCATGAATGCATCTCGACACCATTGCCATGCACTTCACAACAGGCTGCATTGGAACTTATGCACCTCATGAAACTTATGCCAAATCACAATGCACTGCAAGTTATAGTCAGAAGATCATGTTACTCATTTCCATGCTATGATCCACATCATAAACCTCATGAAGCTTACAACATATGTTCCAACTAGAGTGGAAGCTTCTGGATGTTACAGCTGGCATAACTGCCATAACTGCCTCACTCAGTTAACCTCACTCACTCAGTTAACCCAAGGGATGATTAACCATGGTCAAGGACCCTATAAAGGCAAGAGCTCAGTGCATTTTGAAGCTCTCTCTCACATTTGCACAAAATCACACCAAGAATCATCTAAATTTCCTCTCTGCATTCTCTCTACATTTTGCCTCGAGCAAGCATCATCATCATCAATTCATCCTCATTCTTCATCAAGCTATCATCTTCATCATCTCAAGATCAATCTACAAGCATTGCACAACTTGATTCTTCAAAGATCAGATACTGCATCATTGTTGATCCTCACAACAATTTTGATTTAAGGTCTTCAAATTTCCACAATCTCTCTTCCTTCTACCTCTATTCATCATCAGCATCATGTCTAGCTTCATCTCCATAGCTTGATCCACTCAAATCATCAAGAAATCTCCACTGCAAAATCACACACTTCACTGCATTTTCTTCGAATCATCAAGATTAACAAGGTACAGAGTGTTTATTTCACTCTTGTTGTGTTAGAGCAAGATCAAGCATTCATAGGAATCTCATCTTTGGCCTTCTAGCAACAATTTGTCATCTCTGCAACTCAGGTATGGCCTGAAACTTCACCCTCTCGAATTGTGCGTTTTTCTTTGTTTTTATCTTATGTTGAGCCTAATAGAAGTTGTGAAATGATTGACTAGTTGATATGCACTCTAGGTGCTTAGATCCATTTTTAGGGTTGGATTTATTTATCTTCGATTCAAGAAATTTAGAGACTCTTAATGAAATGTGAGGCCAGATTATTGATCAGGGTGAGGAGACGAGCATTGCTATGGTTTTAGAATTCATTTTAGTGATGTTTAGGGTTTTCCCTACCGGAGCATGACCGGAGAAGATGACCGGAATTCATCTCCGGTCATCAGAACAGTGAAGCCCTAATTCCCTAAGTTTATAACGTAGCCATTGATTCCATCAGATCCAACGCTCATGAGCATGCCAGCGCATTAAAATTCTCGTGCCAGTCACATGACCAACTCAACACACAAAAGTCTTTAGTTCATATTCACACCCCCAGCGTGCTTATGTTTGGCCCAACTCAGTTCAATTTCTTGTTATTCTCACCCCCCAGGCCCAATCCAGTAATTCTTTTAATTTCTTTTTCTTTCTTTTATTCCCATTTTATTTCAATTTTGTTTTTTATTATTAAAAATATCTAAACACCATTAAAAATTCCATATTAATTCATATGAGATTCTCATATTTTTCCCTAATTTTCCCTAATTTTTGTTTTCATTTTTATTTTATATTTTAGTTAGAATTTATTTCTCATTTGAATTAATTCCATTTTTCTCATATTTTGACCAATCACCTTGTACAATTTCTTTCTCTCAAACCATAAAACATAAATAGCCCATTCTTCTTGCATTAACCAGTAGACTCATTAAACTACTTCACCATATTTTTGTGTTGATATTTAGGTCCTTTTATGCCATGTGTTTGAGTCCTTTATTTCACACATATGTCCATAAATCCTAATCTACTTCCACACACCATTTAAACCCTCAAAAAAGGGAAATTTTGTGAGATTTTTGTATGCAATTCACCCTTTGGATTTTGTATGTAAGTGTCAAGTTTCATAATTTTTCATGACCCTTTGATAATTTTTTAGGTTGCTTGGTTCACGAGTCATGTTTTTGGTCTTTCCATTTCTTTCCTTTGATCCCTTTAGTCTAAGGCCTTCATGCCAATACTTTGAGGTCACAAATTTGGTTTGATTAGGTCATTTAGGATGTATATAAATGTTGAGTACCACCCATGGGTATTTACCTTTAATTTTTAGGGTTTACTTGAATCTCAAGTCACCATGTCCCATTTTAACATAATCTTCCCTCCTCCTTCCATCTTAAGCACTTCAAAATCCTTTTGCACATGATTTAACTTCATCTTGTCATTGTTTTAAGTCTTATAAATGTTTTTTGATCATCAATACTTGTTCATCTCATTTTAGAACCATTTTTCTTCCTTTTGAACTTCATTTGTCACTTAAGGGACCTTAGAAACCCTAATTTGAACACCTAGCCTTAGGATGCTTCTTAACCCACCATTTGTGAACATTTTCCAAATATGATATCCATTTTATTTTGTTGTCAAGCCCCTGGTTTTTTTATGGGGAAGTCAAATCACTTTGGTCATTTCTTGAATTTTTTCTAAGTCTTTTTATTGCATCTTTAGAACCATGCTTCCATATGTTTCCTCTCACCTTTCAATTTCATATTTGAATATCTTCAACTTGAACCTCTTCTTTTCCATTTGATCAATTAATTCCCTTAACTTCCATATTGTGTTAAGTTCTAGATTTTCATGTACTTTCGATTTTAAGAGATTTTAGCAATAGCAAACACTTATGTTATCTTTCTAACATCATTCTTAGGGTTTAGTGGTACTTTAGGACATAGTTTGACTTTAATTCAATTAATCCCTTTAGATACTTTTGAATTGATTTAGATACTGACTTTTTAAGTATGTTACCTTATAAGATGCTTTAGGCTTATGTATTGACCTTATAAGCTTACTAACATCTTTCCTTAGCTAGTGTGGATTGTTATTGAAATTTTCCATGTAATAATTGTTCATATTTCTACATCATGTTAACATTTGTTTTGTAGGGGTGAAGATGAGGTAATCACTTAATTATTTATCTCTTATGCATCTATTTGTTTTGTCTTAGCACTTGGTGCTTTGTTCATAGGTTCTCTCTTCCTCTCTTTAGATTTCAACTTAACTTCCTTAGGAAGTAAGTTGAATTCTAACTTGTTCTTTCTTCTCCTTAGGTTAGAATACCTCATTAACCATAGGACCACACTTTTGTACATAATAAGATAACTTAGGGTTGTGTCATAGTCCCCCATTAGCTTTGACCTTTGCCTTTTGAGTCTTTCTCTTCCCACCTTCAAACAAAAATCCAAAAAGACTTAATAAATGCATGAAAGGATCCCTTGTGTATAGCCTTATTCCATTGGGCACTTGCATTCGTTCCATCTTGGAGTGGTGTAGGCTTGTCTAGCATGATGTACAAGTCTTATCAAGGGATTTTTTCACAAAGAAAACATAAAAGATAGTTCTTCACAAAAGCTACAAAAACATGTAATAAAGTTCAACAAGCTAGTGAACTTAAACCCTAATTCATGGAAACAAGTCTTGGATAAATTCTCCTTGCTTGGTGTGCTTGTTCTATTATTCTATCTTGGAATGTAGTATCAAGTACACATTCCATGGAAAAGAGTTTGAATTCACTTCCTTGTGCCAAATTCATACAAAAACTCTTAAAAAGTGAACAACAAACAATAAGCGACTTTCATGCGGGAACTTCTCTTTCCCATCTCATTCATTCTGAATGCGAACTTGCGACGACTTGTCTCGCATGCAAGACGGTAAATGAACTCGTATCAGACGAGCCTGCAACACCTGAGCATAGACATACACAATTCCAACGCATAAAAAACATAAACAAATAGTTCCCTCCTTAGTTAGGCGAACTACGTTGACTCTGATCCTCATTTTCCCGACGAGGTACGTAGGCAGCGGGGTAGGGCTCGTTCGAGCGCATTCTTTATTTTCCCTACATTTCTCCCTTTCTTTCCATTTTCTTTTCCAATTCTTTTCTCATTTCTCATTCCCATTTCAGTTCCAGTAGCAGTTTTGTTCAGCAACATCTTATTTCTCACCCTTTGAAACAAACAAACAAGCATGGATCCCGTCGGGTAAGGCGGACGGTCTGGGGTGCTAATACCTTCCCAGGTCGTAACCGACTCCCGAACCCAAATATTTGGTTCACAGGACCTTGTCCTTTCCTTCTTCCTCAGGTTTGTGCAACATTACCTTTCCCATTCCTTCGGGATAAAAATGTCTGGTTGGCGACTCTACCTTTTCCGTGCCACTTTCGCGTTTGTACTAGGATGAAAATCCCGGGAGCGACAGCCGGCGACTCTTCTGGGGACCAAACCCAGAATCTCTAGTTTCCCTTGTAGAGTCAATCCTAGTGCTTGTTTGTTTTTTTTTCTTTGGGTGTTTATATGTGTGTGTTGTTGTGTTTGTGTACTGTTTTCGTTTACAGTTTACTTTACAGCTTTATTTACTGCTTTTAGTATTTATTTCACATGCATCATACTGGACTGTCCTGGTTTCATTTTTTTTTGTGGGATGGGATTTGTTACTGTGAGATAAGCCAAATACCCGACTTGAGTGCACCTAGGATTTAGAGTGGTTCCACTTTGGCTTCATGGCATCTTGCTATGTTTGTATTAGTGAGCTTCACGCCTTGACTTGCGACCTTCTCGGAAATGTATTGATGCTGAAATATTTCTGGGGCAATACACTACCTTGATAGTTATGTGCAGTCAGAGGACCGATCATTGAGAACCTTTGTGAAAACATCTCTCTTCAGTGATGACAGTGGCAGACCACATTTGTTGGCAAACCCACTCGCATCCGAGGGCCCACTGGGAACTCGCATAGGATGACCTGGTTCTCTCATAGGAATCCAGTTAAGGCAAACTGTTCGTATGACGATAGTATTGTACCCTTAGGGATGAATGTACTATTGTTTCTCGATTCAGTGCTTGAAGCTGAGGACTTATGGGGGATGCTTGTTTCCTTGGACTCAGCTGAGACCTCCCTGAGTAGTACATAAAGCCAAATCGATTCCCTGATTTGGGCATGAGCCATTTCTTGGAGATGGTGGACGTATTATTGCTATTCGGCTTTAAGAGTCTGTAATGTTTGACCCGAGTAGCACACCAATGAGATTGGGAGGGGTTTACAGGTGTGCAGGAGCCCTGAACTTCAACATACCCATTGTGCCAACATACTTCAGTGATATGATCTTGTTCTGCTAATTATGGATTCTGAAATCATGAACTCTTGATCAGAAAGATACTTGTGATGATGTTATGGCCTTGCACAGACACTTGATTACCTGATTCACTACACAAACATATCACTGATCACATGCCTTGCCTTGCATAACATCATAACATCATTAATCATTTTGTGTTCTTTTTTATTCTCAGGGTTCATTACCTCCTATTCCTGGTCATATTTGTTGCTTCAACGTGGAGATTCCAAGGAAGAGAAATGTCCATTATACTTTCCCACATCCAGAGACAGATGGTATTCAGAAGTTAATGAGCTTGATGGGTGACAAAGTGCTTGATGATTTCAGAAAAGAGTTTGGAAAGATCCTAGACTATGTGAATAAGCCAACCACTTACCATAGGGATAGCTTACATTCTCTACTGCAGTTCTATGATCCACAGCTGAGGGTCTTTGTTTTCCCTAACTACATCTTGGCTCCCACATTAGAAGAGATATCCAGCATCCTCAGAATCCCCATAAAAATGGTGCTCCTTACTATGGCTTAGAGAAGATGCCTTCATCCAAAGATATAGATGATTCTTTTCTTCTGGACTTATCTAAGGTGAGCAGAGAATTGGATGCCACCAAAGGTAAAGGACTTTTCTTAGATTTCCTTATCAAGGAAGCTTAGGATCTGGCCTCTGAAAACAAATGGGCTAAGTTCAACACCTTGCTTGCTTTGATAGTGTATGGGACCAGTTTGTTTCCAGGAGAGAAGGGTTTAATCAACAAGGAAGCTATCACTATATTTTCCTGAAGAAATCCAGTACCCACCTTGATAGGTGACTTTTATTATGGGGTTCACCATAGGAATGAAAAGAGGAAGGGACATGTAAATTGTTATGCTCCCCTGTTTGCTGATTGGTTTGTAAGGCAACTCCCTAAATCAGGGCCCTTTCAGGATTTGAAACAATCTTGGAAGTGGTCCAAAAGATTAACGGGCTTAACCTCAGCTGACATTTAATGGGGATGCAACAGAGATCTTGTGGGAAAATAATTATTGGTCAGTTGTGGTAGCTTCCCAAGTGTGCCTTTGATAGGAAGGAAGGGTGGGATTAGTTACAATTCTGTCTTGTCCAGGAAGCAGTTTGGTTATCCATTAAGAGTTGTGCTTTTGGTTGAGGAGGCAAATTAATCTTTATACTTTCCAGTAGAAGGAAATCTCAAGAAGAGCATACTAGCATCCCAAGCTTGGGAGGTTAGAGTGATGAAAGGGAAGAAAGACTTTGGGATAGTAGATCCCAACACTTATGATCCTTTTGCCAGCTGGTTGGAGGATCGTGTGAAGACCCTGTTGCTCCGATTTTCTAGAGAAACACCTCTCTACCCTAAGGAGGTAGCACCCACAACTTCAGTGCCTCTTGAAGAATATCAAAAGTTGGAAGCCTTGGTTCAACAACTCAGGTTGGAGAATCAAGAAGCTTACAATTCATGCCAGAAACTGAAAATGCAAAATTAAAAGTTGGAGGAAAGGGCTCACAAAGCTGAAGAGATGGTTAGGCTCAGGCAGCAAGACTTTCAAGAGAGAGAGCTCTACTTCAAGAAAAAGGGATTAGCTGAAACCCACAAGGCGGCCCAACTTCGGAAGGAGAGGAAAGATTTGAATGAAGCTAATGAAGCTATCACGCTATGGCAAGAGAAGTGGGAAGACAATTTCAAAAAGCAGAAAGAGCTGGAGGTCAAGCACAAGCTAGAAGTCAAGAGTCTTCAAGATTCTTTGGATGGACATAGAGAAATCCTTCAGAAGGCTTATCATCAAGAGAAGAGTCGTCTCCAAAGTCTAGCAGAAAGCCAACAAGCAGTAAAGGAAGCTCAGAAAGAAATAGAAGATTTGAAATTGAAAGCTGATGTCAAGAGAGCCAAGAATGACTCTATTACAAGTCAGGAAAGTGAAAAGGTGTTCCTACAACAAATTGAGGAATTGCATGCCTCCTTTGACCTTAGGGATATCCTAATTCAAAAGCTTGTGCAGGAACCTACGCATCCGGATATAGCTCAGATGTTGCAAAATGTCAAGTGCCTTAGTTGGAGATTATAGGAAGTAGACCTTCCTAAGCTTTTGTTTTATATGCATATGACTTGGACTACCCACAAGTTTGTTGTGGGAATCCCCTCTCTCTTGATGTACTTTTTCTTTCTTGACATGTGAATTTGTACCTTGTTAGGATCTTTATTATTCCAATTGTCTTTTGATTTACCTAAGGTCTCTGGTTATATCTGTTGCACGGACACAAAATAAATACCGCCACTTCAAGTTTGAATGTCACACAGGATTTTATTGCAAGGGATCTTTTTCTCAACACCAGAATGGGAAATTAATTGAAGTCTTGGGAATAAAAGGAACACGTTGAATTGCATACACATCATTTGCATTTCTTCTTTGTTTTGCAGGTTTTCTACTGGTTGCTTAACTTATTTTCATTTCAGGCAAAGATTGTCTGGGCCGCCAAGACCTGTCATCTTCGACAGAATATCCTGCATCCTTACGCAACTCGCAACAACCAGAGGACAGACATGGATGTTATGCAAACTGAGCTTAATGAGTTTCCCACCAGAATAGGAGAGTTCATGGTCATGATGCAAGGGATGGCTCAGGGACAACAAGAGTTAAGAAATTCAATTCAGGGGCTCAACCCTCCTCAGACTAATACCCCTGTAACCACTCCTGAAGTACAAGTGACTCCTCCCTACACCAACAATGGCCCAGGTGAATCTCAAATTCCAGAACATGGCAAAACAACTTTCATTCCAGTACAAGACAGGCAGGAGGATCAATTCCCTCCTTTTAGCAATGATATGGGATTTGATGGAGAAGGAAATCTTCAAGACTTTTTTATGCTTGCTGAGAAAGTCAAAGCCCTAGAGTGTAAAGACACTTTGGGGATAGATGTGTCTGACATGGGTCTAGTCCCCGGGGTGGTTATTCCTCACAAATTCAGGCCACCTACTTTTGACAAGTATAATGGTAGCTCCTGACCTAAAACTCACTTGCAGGCATTCTACCGAAAAATTGCTGCCCATATTAGGGATGAAAAGCTCTGGATATACTATTTCCAGGATAGTCTCTCCGGAGGATCCTTGGAATGGTATATGAAGCTAGAGAGAAGCTCTGTGAGAAGCTGGAAGGAATTGGGAGAAGCATTCCTCAAGCAATATCAGTATAATATCAACATGACGCCCAGTCGCACTCAATTTCAAAGTCTGACTCATAAGAACTCCGAGAGCTTCAAAGATTACGCACAAAGGTGGCGTGAAGTGGCCGATAGAGTGCAACCACCTTTGTTGGAGAGAGAAATGGTAGACCTGTTCCTGGATACCCTCATTGGGCATTTCATGGAGAGGCTAGATGGATGTTCCTCAAGTGGGTTTTCAGATATCATCTTGACTAGCGAGAGAGTAGAAAGCTGGATCAAGCAAGGAAAGATTCAGAATGGGGGCGCTTCAAGTTCTAGTGTCAAGAAGCCCTTTTTGAAGAGGAGAGAAGGAGAGACTGGGGCAGTGTACGCATAGAGGGGAGGAAGTAATAGAGGGTTTTATTAGCAAGTGGCCCCCGTTACTATATCAACTCAACCTGTTCAACAGCAAGTCCAACCACCGCAGCAGCAACGCCAACAAGGGTATCAACAAAGAGCTCCTCGTCCATATTACCCCAGAAGACCAGAGAAAGACATCTCGAAACTCCACCGATGTCTTATTCACAACTTTTGAAGAATCTCCTACAGCTCTAGATGATTCAACTCCGAACTCTACAACCCCCGAAGCCAGGCCAAATCCCTAAGGGTTATGATACAAACGCCAGATGCAAATTTCATTCCGGAGCCCCGAGGCATACCACAGAAAACTGCAAAGCTTTGAAGCATGTTGTTCAAGACCTACTGGATTCTAAAGCGATTAATTTCGCTCCTACTCCTAATGTAATACAGAACCTCATGCCTCCTCACCAGGGTACAGATGGGGCAGTTGACGATGGGGAGAATCTAAACTTGGTGTATGATATCGACGACCTGCAAACTCCATTGGGTGTTGTTAAAGCATGTTTGGCCCAGAGGGGTGTGTTTACAGGTTGTGGAAGTGATTGTCCAAGGTGTGTTGAAGCTCCAAATGGTTGTGAGCAGTTGAAAACAGAGATCCAAAGTATGATTAATGAAGGAATGTTGCAGTTTGACAAAGTTGTAAAGGAAAGCGAAGTCTCCACAATAACCATTTTCTACGATCCATATCAAGTTCCTATACGAGCCAGAGTGGCACCGATAACGATTACCACTACAGGACTAGTAATGTATCAGAGTGATAAAGCCATTCCCTGGAATTATAGTGGCGAAGTATATTGTAACGACCAAAAGCAAGATTTAGCCACGTCTAGCACAACTCCAACTCAAGTAGAAAATGTTGGAGTAGGGGGATTTACTAGAAGTGGAAGGTTATTTGTGCCGGAAACACTAATAAATAATGTGATACCACCTAGAGACACCACAGAAGCCCAGGCTAAGGCAAGAGGGAAACAACCAGTGGTTGTTAATGATCCCGCACCAGTGAATGATCCAGACATTACCTTTGATAAAGAAGCTGAAGAATTTTTGAGAATTATCAAAAAGAGCGATTAAAAGGTTGTAGACCATCTGCAGCAGACCCCGTCGAAGAGTTCCATCTTGTCTTTGCTAATGTGTTCCGACTCCCACAAGAAAGCTCTCTTGAATATCCTGAACATGGCTTATGTTCCTCAGGATATTTCAGTAAATCAGTTAGAAGCGGTGGTATCTAGTGTCAACGTCAACCATGGATTGGGTTTTACAGACATGGATCTAACATCTGAAGGGCGTGCTCATAATCGGGCACTGCATATCTCTTTAGAATGTAAAGGTGCAGTACTTTCTCACGTGTTGGTAGATATTGGATCATTGCTGAATGTTCTTCCTAAGAAGGCATTGATGAAGTTGGATTATGATGGAGTGGTTTTAAAGCCTAGTGACCTGGTGGTTAGGGAATTTGATGGGTCGAGGAGATCAGTATTTGGAGAGGCGGATTTACCAATTAAAGTAGGTCCAGAAATCTTCAATACCACGTTCTACGTGATGGATATACAACCTGCATACAGTTGTTTGTTGGGAAGGCCTTGGATACATTTAGCAGGAGAAGTATCATCCACACTTCATCAAAAACTAAAGTTCGTTTGGGAGGGCCAAATTGTAACAGTCAGTAGGGAAGAGGACATCTTCGTCAGTCATCTGGCTTCATTCAAGTATGTGAAGATGGATGGCGAGATAGTCGAGACTCCATGTCCGGCTTTTGAGCCCCTGGAAATTGAACTAGCATCTTCATTATCATCTTCTTCTGAAGAACCAAAGAAGGGGTTTCTATAGCCTCTTATAAGCAAGCTCTTGAGGTGGTAGAATCGGGGATGCAAGAAGGCTGGGGCAGTCCAGTAGAAGTGCCAGAAAAGAAGGATATGTTTGGGGTTGGCTACCATCCGGGGCAGTTATTATCTGGACTGAGTACTAGAGGTCGTCAAAACCTGATTAATTTCACGAGTGCGGGAGTGGTGGATTACAGAAGCATCAATGTCGTGCAAGATGACGCAGTTGATAGTGATTGTGACTTAGATGAGTGGATCAGACCTTCTGTTCTCGGGACTCAACTTAGCAACTGGACATCTGAAAGGCTTATCTCAATCATGTCCTTTGAAGAGTAATAATCTTTGTTTCTGTCTTTTCTGTACTCAAGAACTATGTCTTGCTCGGGGCATAATAGCTTTTTTTGTAAGGGTTCTTTTGTTCCTAATACAATTCATAATCATAAATAAAGTTGACGTTTTACATTCATCCATGTTGTTCTTTACCTTTCATTTTTTGCTTTTGTTTTTCAAAAAGAAAGAAAAGTTTTAAAATGGAAATGTTTCTCATTTTCTCAAACTCTTTCTAAAGCCTTGCATGAATCACCATTCATGCAGGTGCTCATCACCAGATCTTATCAATGACGACCCTGTTATGGCTAAGTATGACTTTGACAATCCAATTTATCAAGCCGATGAGGAGGGTAAAGAAGATTTCGAACTACCTGAAGAGTTAGCCAGACTGCTTAGACAGGAGGAAAAGATTATTCAGCCGCATGAAGAGGCCATCAAAGTGATAAACCTGGGTACCAAAGAAGACAAGAAAGAAGTGAAGATCGGGGCCACGTTAGAAGAATCTATCAAGACTTGTCTAATCGCCATGCTTCGAGACTATGTTGATGTCTTCGCATGGTCTTACCAGGATATGCCTGGTTTAGACACTGACATTGTGGTGCACAAGCTGCCTCTGAAAGAAGACTGCCCGCCGATGAAGCAGAAGTTGAGGCGCACATGCCCTGATATGGCAATCAAAATAAAAGAGGAAGTACAAAAGCAATTTGATGTTGGTTTCTTGGTCGTGACTAGTTATCCTCTGTGGGTTTCCAATATTGTACTAGTCCCTAAAAAATACGGTAAGGTCAGGATGTGTGTAGACTACAGGGATTTGAACAGGGCCAACCCTAAAGATGATTTCCCTCTACCTCACATAGATGTGCTTGTTGATAATACTGCTCAGTTTTCTGTGTTCTCTTTCATGGACGGGTTTTCAAGCTATAACTAGATTAAGATGTCTCCCGATGATATGGAAAAGACCACCTTCATCACGCCTTGGGGAACTTTTTGTTACAAGGTCATGTCGTTTGGTCTGAAGAATGCTGAGGCCGCTTACCAACGGGCGATGGTGACGCTATTTCACGACATGATTCATCATGAAATTGAGGTTTATGTTGATGATATGATAGCAAAATCCCAAACAGAAGAAAAGTACTTGGTCAATGTAGCAAAGTTGTTTGACAGACTCTGGAAGTTCAGATTGAGATTGAATCCAAACAAGTGCACCTTTGGGGTCCGTTCCGGAAAGTTACTTGGCTTCATTGTTAGTGAGCGAGGAATTGAGGTTGATCCAGCCAAAGTAAAAGCCATCCAAGAGATGCCTGAGCCAAAGACTGAAAAGCAAGTGCGTGGTTTCTTAAGGAGACTAAACTACATTGCACGGTTTATCTCTCACCTGACGGCCACGTGTGAGCCCATTTTTAAGCTTCTAAGGAAGAATTAGGCCATTAAATGGAATGAAGACTGTCAGCAAGCCCTTGACTGAATCAAGGAATACCTGCTAGAACCTCTAATTCTCATGCCTCTAGTGCCAGGGAGACCCTTGATCATGTATCTTACTGTGCTCGAAGGATCAATGGGATGTGTGTTGGGTCAGCAAGACAAGTCTGGTCGAAAAGAGCACGCCATTTATTACCTTATCAAAAAGTTTACCGATTGTGAGACACGTTACTCACTACTCGAGAAAACTTGTTGCGCTTTCGCATGGGCTGCTCGCCGACTAAGACAGTACATGCTGACCCACACCACTCTCTTGATTTCCAAGATGGACCCTGTGAAGTATATCTTTGAGAAGCCGGCTCTGACAGGAAGGGTAGCCCGATGGCAAATGATACTAACATAGTTTGATATCCATTACACTTCGCAAAAAGCAATCAAAGGAAGTGTATTGTCAGAATACTTGGCTCAATAGCCAATTGATGATTATCAACCCATGAAATTCGAGTTTCCGGATGAGGACATCATGTTCCTCAAGTTGAAACACTATGAAGAAACACTTCCAGAGGAGGGGCCAGACCCTGAATCCTGATGGAAGTTGATGTTTGACGGAGCTCTGAACATGAACGGAAGCGGAGTAGAGGCTGTTATCATCTCACCAGAAGGGGTCCATACACCTTTAGCTGCCCGTTTGAATTTCGAGTGCACTAACAATGAGGCAGAGTATGAAGCTTGCATCATGGGGGTTGAAGAAGAAATCAACTTGCGAGTCAAGATCCTTGAAATCTTCGGAGATTCCGCTCTGGTGGTGAACCAAGTCAATGGCAAATGGTTAGCTCAATAACCTCACTTAGTTCCTTACAGGGATTATACCAGGAGGCTGCTAACTTTCTTCACCAAGGTCAAGTTGAATTATATTCCACGAGACGAAAATCAGTTCGTTGACGCTCTAGCAACTTTGTCATCTATGATTAAGGTTTGTCAAGAGAATTTCGTGCCTCGAATCATGGTCTCCCGTCTTGAAAGACCTGTTTATGTCTTTGCAGTTGACAGTGGTGAAGATAATAAACCTTGGTATCATGATATCAAGCAATTCTTGAAGACTCAAGAGTACCCAGCTGGGGCATCTAGTAAAGACAAGAAGACCCTCAGAAGGCCAGCAGGTGGTTTCTTCTTGAATCAAGATCGTGTGCTATACAAGCGAAACTTCGACATGGTTCTGCTCAGATGCATGGATAGACACGAAGCAGACCTGTTGATGCAAGTGGTTCATGAAGGCTCCTTTGGTACCCATGCTGGAGGACATGCTATGGCCAAGGAATTGTTGAGATCGAGGTATTATTGGATCACCATGGAATCCGATTGTTGTAAATACTCCCAAAAATGTCACAAGTGTCATATTTATGTCGATAAGGTCCATGTGCCTCCGAATCCACTGAGTGTCATGTCTTCACCACGGTCGTTCGCCATGTGGGGCATTTATATGATTGGTAAGATCGAGCCGACAGCTTCCAATGGTCACTGTTTCATCCTGGTTGTTATAAACTATTTCACGAAGTGGGTCGAAGCAGCGTCTTATGCCAATGTTACTAAACAAGTGGTAGCCCAGTTTATTAAAAGAGACATCATTTGTCGGTACGGAATTCCCGAAAGAATCATTACTGATATTGGTTCTAATCTCAACAACAAGATGATGGCTGACTTGTGTCGGGATTTCAAAATAGAACATCACAACTTTTCTCCATATCGCCCGAAAATGAATGGCACCATCGAGGCGGCCAACAAGAACATCAAGAAGATCGTGCAGAAGATGGTTGTGACATACAAAGATTGGCATGAGATGCTGCCATTTGCGTTGCATGGGTACAGAACATCAGTGCATACCTCAACAGGGGCAACCCCGTTCTCACTAGTATATGGTATGGAGGCAGTCTTACCAATTGAAGTGGAAATCCCCTCGTTGAGGTTAATGATGGACATTAAGCTAGATGAAGTTGAGTGGCTCCGATCCAGATATAATTAGTTGAGCCTCATTGAAGAAAAACTTCTAGCAGCTATATGCCATGGGCAGTTGTATCAACGGCGGATGAGACAGGCTTTTGTGAAGAAGGTACGACCACAAAGGTACATACCATGTGACCTGGTGCTGAAAAGGATTCTTCCTCCTCTTAACGATCACAGGGGCAAGTGGACACCTAATTACGAAGGGTCATTCGTGGATAAAAAGGTTTTCTCAGGGGGAGCCTTGATGCTGAAAACCATGGATGGAGAAGACTTCCAGTCCCCTGTCAACGCAGACGCAATAAGAAAATACTTCGTGTAAAAAAGGACTCGCTGGATAAAAACAGAATAAAGATCCAGGCAAAACTGGGCATCCCGGGGAGCCAAAAACAGAATAAAAGGCTCAGGCAAAAATTAGGGAAATTTTGAAAAAAAATGTACACCCGCTGAGTTGAAAAGCCACATCGTACAACTCAGGCAAAAAAGGGTATCCCGGTGGATTGAAAACCCGAAAGGGTGATCCACGTAAAAGAGGGACTAACACGAACGACTGCAGTCTGCGAAATTTGTAACTCATCTGCAATTGAGATTATTCTAAAGGTTGAAGACCAGTCCAATCACCTTTATCAAGGGGCAGAGCAAACGGATAGTCCTGAAGATATACTAGTCATAACCGGGTCGAAACTTGATGAGATCCACTTCTCACATTGCCAATAGGATAGTTTGTTTTCCTTTTTTGGATATTTCCTCTTTCTAGGGAATTAATTCCTTTGTAATGCCTATTCATGGCCATTTTCCAAATAAATAAAACTCAAATTCAGTCAACTTGTGACTATTTGCTTCTGGTTTTTGTTCTTCATCTAGCATTTATTGATTGCAAAAACGACCAGCAAATTGTGATTTATTTTGTGTTGTGAACATTTGAATGATTTCTAACTCATGCAGGAGGACAGAAACATTGAATACAACTCTAAAAGGGTGTCAAGATGCCCAGATAATGATTCATGCTATGAGCTTGGGGCATACAGGTCCAAACTAACTCTCCATGTTGCAGGCACTATCGATTGTGTTTATGCAGGTACAGGTACAGGTGTTGCCAGCAGAGCTAAAGTAGATTTCCAGGAAGAGCATTTCATTAATACTTAAACAAGAACAGGTGTTTTCCCGGATGTCTCCAGTTATCCCCAGTAAAAGTGAAGTTGAATTTATTCTCCAACATTAATGGCAAGGGATGTTTGCCCTCCCCAAGCAGAAGTTTTCTTTCAACACAGGGGCAATCCCCAGCAGTGTAAGGAGTATCTTTCCTCTCCCAGCAGTTTGCTTCCTCAGCAGAGACATACCTCTGGTTCCCAGCCAAATTAGGAGGTCTTCACTTCCCCATCAAAGTTCAAGAAGGGTCCATCTCCAGCAGGGTCTTGGCTCTCCAATCTTAAAGTCCAATTTATTTTTGGCAATGATGGCGGTTCAGAGCCGGTGCATCATTAACATCTTTCCCCGCAAAGTTGTTTCCTCCCCACCAGGAGGGACCAAGTCAATGCAGTAATCATCAGTTCTCCCCAGTCAAGCCATCTGTGATACTTGCAATCTCCTTATCAGGAGATCTCTTTGCATCTGCATTTAGTGATAATCATTACATTTGCATCCTCTAAAGCGTAGCATTTCCATCATCATGGAGCATTACGCCATAAATTCAAACATACGCATGCCAGCATGGGCCTGTTTTGAGGTACATTACAAATGACATGTAGCATCTTCTCAACCTGAAATATCCCCTACAAAATATACTTATACCATTTGCCAGACATCTTTGTCTTTCCAAGTCAATGTTGTCATTTTTTCTGTGGCTTGATTCACTCAACAGTCTCGTGTGTTCTTTGTGGCTTGATTCGGTTAGCAGTCACATCTCTGAGTTCCGTTTTGTACAATGGTCTCGTTCAAAGCCTTGTTTTATACAACATGCCCTTTTTGTGGCTTAATTCGCTCAGCAGTCACATATTCGAGTTCCGTTTTGTACAATGGTCTCGTTCAAAGCCCTGGTTTGTACAACAGGCTCCCTTTTCGTGGCTTGATTCGCTCAGCAGTCACATGTTTTCTTTGTGGCTTGATTCGCTCAGCAGTCACATTTCCGAGTTCCGTTTGGTACAATGGTCTCGTTCAAAGCCATGTTTTATACAACATGCCCTCTTTGTAGCTTGATTCGCTCAGCAGTCACATCTTCGAGTTCTGTTTTGTATAATGGTCTCGTTCAAAGCCCTGTTTTGTACAACACGCTCCCTTTCCGTGGCTTTATTCGCTGAGCAGTCACGTGTTTTCTTTGTGGCTTGATTCGCTCAGCAGTCACATCTTCGAGTTCCGTTTTGTACAATGGTCTCGTTCAAAGCCCTGTTTTGTACAACATGTCCCTTTCCGTGGCTTGATTCGCTCAACAATCGCGTGTGTTCTTTGTGGCTTGATTCGCTTAGCTGTCACATCTTCGAGTTCCATTTTGTACAATGGTCTCGTTCAAAGCCCTGTTTTGTACAACAGGCCCTCTTTCTGTGGCTTGATTCGCTCAGCAGTCACGTCGCAGGTTATCGTTTTGTACAACGGTCCTGTTTGCCAAGACTCTCGTTTATGTACAACGATCCCGTTCCACCTTGTTCTTTTCCCGCTACCTACTCAGAGGTTAAAAAAAACAAATAAAAAGCTGATGGCATTTCTATAATCCACATAGTTCAAATTTCCAGGTTTTATTCGAGTATTCAATCACTCCATACCTTGAATGGCTAAAAGCTTTTGCATTTATTCATTCAAGCTTGCAAATGATTGAATAGGGGCAGCTGTAATACCTCATAATTTTCCCTCTCATATCCTCAACATTTTGCATATCATTTAGCATATATAAGTTCACAAAATAACCAAAAACATTGCATCATGTGTAACATAGTTGAGGCATAGGTATGTGGTCAATGACTGGAGCAACTGAAGGCTATACAAAGGCAATCAAAGGGCCACAGAGCTCCTCAATCATGTGCAAGGGGTCTACAACATCCCACAAGTCTCCATTTGAAGCCTCAAGTCTTGGAAATAAGTGAATGGCTCCAAGGAATGCAAGCAGTGCAACATCTCATGAGGAAATGATCCAAATTAGGGTTTCAATAGTGAAGGGCTTCTCCATGAATTTTTGAGCAAAAGTGGATTCCATTGTATTTTATATGACAACAAGTGTATAGGGTTCAAATTTCATCCACAAATTCATTTTGGAAGAGGTTCAATTAGTCAGATGATTGAAAATCAGGAATTTGGGGAAAAGTCAACCATGCTGAAGAAAAAGTCAACTCCTGACTTTTTGAGATCAAAATCATGAAATTAGGGTTACAAGGATCCTATGTTTCAAATTTGATCAAGAAATTATGGAGAAATCAAGAGAAATCAAGAAAACCAAAACTTACCATTTTTGGAAAATTAGGGTTTCCAAAAATAGCAAGTTTTGGCCATTTTGGTAGCTACTTTGAATGAGGCCTTTCCCCAAAATATGAAGGATATGAAAATTATACTTGGATCCAATTAAAGAGGGCATCTTAAGCTTCAAATCCATAGGTGGAACTCTTCCATATCATAAAAAATGAGAAAGATATGATCTTGTAAAGTTGAGGAAAATCAAGGCAAAACTAGGTCATGGGCGAGGCAAGAAGCTGGCCAGCGCGCGTGCCCTTCCTGGCATATCATCAAACAGGTGGAGGGTCAAATCTCAAGCCATTTTTATTGGTCAAAAACACTTCAAATCAATTTTTGGTGAACTACAAAGTTGTTCCTTGATGTAATCCCTACAATATTGGTGTTCAAAGATTTTTTATTTGAGCAAGTCTTCTTAGGCTATTTGAGGGTCAAAGTGGAGAGGTTGCAACTGACCAGCCATAGGCCCATGGGCACAAGGCATGCCAAATTCGTGCAGGCTAATGTGCAGCCTTGTGACATGCTATGCAATGGTCATTTTGAGATGATTAAAGGCCATCATTCATTATGGTCCAAACACCAAACTTGTTCTATGATCCATCCACTTCAATTTGAGCCTAAGAATAATTTGAATTGATTGCTTGAGATGGAAGAAATCTTCCATTGAAAGTCATAATTCTCAACTGTTTGCTTGGATGCTAAGGCATTTCACATAACTTTACTTCAGTTCATTTTCATTGACATTATTCATCACATTCAGATCAAATGCATTGCTCTAAGAGGATATGATCTCATGAATGCATCTCGACACCATTCCCATGCACTTCACAACAGGCTGCATTGAAATACTTGCTAGACTGTGCTTCTTGCTATGCACCTCATAAAACTTATTCCAAATCACAATGCACTGCAAGTTATAGTCAGAAGATCATGTTACTCATTGCCATGCTTTGATCCACATCATAGACTTCATGAATCTTGCAGCATATGATCCTGCTCGAGTGGAAGCTTCTGGATGTTACAGCTGGCATAACTGCCTCACTCAGTTAACTTCACTCACTCAGTTAACCCAAGGGATGATTAACCATGGTCAAGGACCCTATAAAGGCAAGAGCTCAGTGCATTTTGAAGCTCTCTCTCACATTTGCACAAAATCACACCAAGAATCATCTGAATTTCCTCTCTGCATTTTAACTCGAGCAAGCATCATCATCACCAATTCATCCTCATTCTTCATCAAGCTGTCATCTTCATCATCTCAAGATCAATCTACAAGCATTGCACAACTTTATTCTTCAAAGATCAGATACTGCATCATTGTTGATCCTCACAGCAATTTTGATTCAAGCTTTTCAAATTGCCACAATCTCTCTTCCTTCTACCTCTATTCATCATCAACATCATGTCTAGCTTCATCTCCATAGCTTGATCCACTCAAATCATCAAGAAATCTCCACTGCAAAATCACACACTTCACTGCATTTTCTTCGAATCATCAAGATTAACAAGGTACAGAATGTTTATTCCACTCTTGTTGTGTTAGAGCAAGATCAAGCATTCATAGGAATCTCATCTCTGGCCTTCTAGCAACAATTTGTCATCTCTGCAACTCAGGTATTCCCTGAAACTTCACCCTCTCAAATTGTGCGTTTTTCTTTGTTTTTATCTTATGTTGAGCCTAATAAAAGTTGTGAAATGACTGGCTAGTTGATATGCACTCTAGGTGCTTAGATCCATTTTTAGGGCTGGATTTGTTTGTCTTCAATTCAAGAAATTTAGAGACTCTTAGTGAAATGTGAGGCCAGATTATTGATCAGGGTGAGGAGACGAGCATTGCTATGGTTTTAGAATTCATTTTAGTGATGTTTAGGGTTTTCCCTACCGGAGCATGACCAGAGAAGATGACCGAAATTCATCTCCGGTCATCAGAATAGTGAAGCCCTAATTTCCCTAAGTTTATAACGTAGCCATTGATTCCATATGATCCAACGCTCATGAGCATGCCAGGGCATTAAAATTCCCGTGCCAGTCACATGACCAATTCAACACACAAAAGTCTTCAATTCATATTCACACCCCCAGCGTGCTTGTGTCTGGCCCAGCTTAGTTCAATTTCTTTGTTATTCTCATCCCCCAGGCCCAATCCAATAATTCTTTTAATTTCTTTTTCTTTTTTTTATTCCCATTTTATTTCAATTTCGTTTTTGATTATTAAAATATCTAAACACCATTAAAAATTCCAGATTAATTCAGATGAGATTCTCATATTTTCCCCTAATTTTCCCTAATTTTTGTTTTCATTTTTCTTTTATATTTTAGTTAGAATTTATTTCTCATTTGAATTAATTCCATTTTTCTCATATTTTGACCAATCACCTTGTACAATTTCTTTCTCTCAAACCATAAAACATGAATGACCCATTCTTCTTGCATTAACCACTAGACTCATTAAACTACTTCACCATATTTTTGTGTTGATTTTTAGGTCCTTTTATGCCATGTTTTGAGTCCTTTCTTTCACACATATGACCATAAATCCTAATCTAATTCCACACACCATTTAAACCCTCAAAAATGGGAATTTTTGTGAGATTTTTGTATGCAATTCACCTCTGGATTTTGTATGTAAGTGTCAAGTTTAATAATTTTTCATGACCCTTTGATATTTGTTTAGGTTGCTGATAACGAGAAATCGTATCGCATTATTACTATGTTTTTAGTCCGTTTTATCATACATTGGTCCTTTTAACTCCCGATTGTTTCGAGTTTTTTATGTCACATTGCAGGTATAACATGTCTAGAGCCAAAAGTATGGAAAAAGATCAAAGGAACAAAAATTAGCATGAAAAGAAAATAGAGAAATCAATTCTGCTAAAAACTGCATATTTTGTTGCTCTCACGGTCGTCACAACTGCCTCACGACCGTGACACGTCAATTTGAGGTCTCACGATCGTTACCATGTTCTAACGACCGTGACGCGCTAATATGAAGAAATCGGCCCATTACACCATGTCACGAACGTGACAAGCAAAAGTTATTTAATTTGTTTGAATATAATTGAGAACGTGCAACGAAAAGAAAGAGTCTTCAGAGACTCTTACTTTCTCTCAACTTCAGCAACGCCCAGTAAACCATGTTCTCCTGGATTTTCTTAAAACTGAAGAACCGAAGCCCGTGCTACTACTCTTCAACTGCCAAAGTTCTCTCCTATAAATACCAAAGATGCAGATGAAGAAAGTACAAAGTTTTTTATTGAAATTTTATGCGGAAGCTCTGCCATTTTTACAACCCATTTATTTCCAGCTTTTGTTCTTGTTGTTGTTTCCTTTTTATTTCCAAACCCTTTAATAACAATTTCCAACATTAGGAAATTGTTATCTTAATTGAATTTTTCTTTTAGCCTCAGAATTTAGTATTTTATTTCGATTCCGACACTCCAAGCTTGCCAATTTGTGGAAGAAGGAGTCTAAGAATTCATTTGTTCAGGTTTTTATTTTACAATTTATATTAAGTTGATTTATTTATTTATGTTAAGTTTCTATTATCATTATATAATGAATGTTTCAATATTTATTAATTTCATTTTGTATCTGTCTGTTGTTTTAATTAGTATGAGTAGCTAAGTTAATTGAGTCGGTATGTAATAAAGCAACCAAAACGGATAAATCGAATCTAAGCTAAAAACAATTACGAACTTATATTTTGGTTGTGGCTTTTTATAATTAAAATCAAGCTTTTTGTTACGAGAGTAAGAGAAGTGAAATAGGTTAGGTCGAGACCACGAGAGTGTGAGATTTTAACCGGATAGCTAAAGTTAGGCATTCGATTTAAATACAGCGAGAGCGCTTTAAAACAAATTATACTTATTAAGTTTTCAAAAATTATTTTCTAAACACTTATGGGCTAGCGAGAGCAGGTATAGGGCTTTAGGAGTAAGATCTGAGATAAGACCACGAGAGTGTGGGTTGAGGGTTTTTAAACTGGTAATCTCTACAAAATTATTTAAGTAAAACATCTTTATAAGTTTAGACTAGATTGACCCGCATAGGTTAATATAATTACATACCGACCGCCTTCTTATTATTTCCTTAATTAAGTTTAATTCCCGTTTTTAATCCTTAAAACCATAACCGTGACAAAATTTCCGCCTTAGCTAAACTAGCAGACCTTCTAGCACTAGAGTGATTACAAAGTCCCCGTGGGTTCGACATCTTTTTATTACTATTGCGATAGGCTGTGCACTTGCAGTTAGATACCGTTAGACGCATCTCGTCTTCGCCCCATCATGTTTTGGGCGCCGTTGCCGGGGACCTTGATTTAGTCACTAGTGCACTATTAGAGTAGCACTGTCTAGACTAAGGTAACAATTTATTTTCCCTAATCTAATTTACCGAGTGTATGCCAAGTACTCGCTCCCAAGGCGAAGACTTGCAACCTCTAGTCCTTGAATTAGAACGCTTCTTACATTTAAGAAGACGAATATTCGAATACCAACGAAAATACAACATTCCAGATCTTCAAGTTGATCCACCTAAACCAGTTGGAACATCGAAGGACGCAGAAATGGCTGAAGAACCAAATCATCCGCTAAAGTATTACGCTAGTCCTTCACAAGCTGAGCCGCATTCCAGCATTGCCACGCCAGCTATCAACCGAAACGATTTCGAGTTAAAACCTTCGCTGATATCGGCCGTGCAACAAAACCAATTCGCCGGAAATCCTACCGAGGATCCGAACCTTCATCTTTCGATATTTGTGCAGTACGCAGATACAGTAAAAGCTAATGGAGTTACCCAAGAAGCAATCAGATTACGCCTTTTTCCTTTCTCACTTCGAGACAGAGCAAGAGCCTGGCTTCAATCTCTACCCTCGAATTCAGTAACTACGTGGGAGGAACTAAAGAGAGTCTTCTTGACAAGATATTTCCCACCTAGCAAGATAGCTATGCTAAAAGCTCAAATCAACGGATTTAAGCAAAAGGAAAACGAGTCACTTTTCGAAGCTTGGGAACGCTATAAAGATATGCTGAGACTTTGTCCACATCATGGATTAGTAGAATGGATGGTCATCCATACTTTCTACAATGGACTCTTGTACAACACAAGAATGACGATTGACGCTGCCGCAGGAGGCACACTAATGGACAAAGAATATAATGATGCTTATGCACTTATTGAGAGTATGGCTCAGAATCATTACCAATGGGGAAGCGAGGGAGTCGCAACTGAGAAACCAACAAAAGGAGGTATGTACGAAGTGAGTAGTATGGACCAAGTCAATGCAAAGTTTGACCAACTTAACCAAAAGATCGACAACTTTGCCATAACACCAACAACCACCGTGGCTGCGGTAACACCTAACTGTGAGTTATATGGAGTTCCAGGACATGTTGTCCCTGATTGTCAATTATTAGCAGGAATTCCCACAGATCAAGTGAATTATGCTCAAGGAAACCCGTACTCGAACACATACAACCCAGGTTGGAAGAATCATCCTAACTTCTCTTATAAGAACAACAATGCTTTATACGCACCAGGTCAAGTGCCAGCTACACCACTAGGATATCAAAAGACTGCTCCTAATGTTCCTAGAAAATCAAACCTTGAATTAATAATGGAGAACTTCATAGCTACCCAATCTCAAACAAACAAGGATCTCTTGAACCAAAACATGCACACTAGCGATCAAATTAAGCAATTGGTGAGCAAGGTAGATGCGTTAGCTACACATAACAAAATGCTTAAAACTAAGATTTCATAAGTAGCTCAACAACAAGCACCTACCGCTGCCCCAGCTGGAGTATTTCATGGACAACCCCAACCTAACCCAAAAGAACAGGCCAATGCTGTGATACTAAGGAGTGGCAGAGAACTTGACGGACCTGCCGATCCAAGACTTGACAATCCAGCCATGTGCCAAAAGCAGGATAAGCCGACTAAAAAGGAGAATGAACCAGAAGAAAAGGAAGATAATAATCAAGAGGCAGTGGAGAAAGAGAAGCCTTATGTGCCTCCACCACCTTATAAACCACTAATTCCGTACCCTCAGAGATTAACCAATTCCAAGACGATGGGCCAGTTTAAGAAATTTGTTGAACTTCTGAAACAGTTGAATATTACTATTCCGTTTACAGAAGCTATCACCTAAAGGCCCTCGTATGCTAAACTTCTAAAGGAAATCTTATCCAATAAGAAGAAGATAGAGGATAACGGAAACGTTACACTTACTGCTGAGTGTAGCGCAATAATTCAAAATAATATGCCTCCTAAGTTAAAAGATCCAGGTGGTTTCTCTATACCCTATGTAATTGGAAAATTCGTCATTGACAAAGCTCTATGCGATTTAGGAGCTAGTATCAGTGTTATGCCCTTAACAATTTGCAAAAGGCTAGATATGGGAGAATTAAGACCAACTAAAATGTTTGTTCAACTAGCCGACCGCTCTATTAAATATCCTGTAGGAATACTAGAAAATGTCCAAGTACGGATAGGTCAATTCTACATTCCTACTGATTTTATAATCATGGACATCACTGAAGACTCCACTACACCTATCATACTAGGAATACCATTCTTAGCTACCGTCGGAGCTATTATAGATGTAAAGAAAGGAAAGCTAACCTTTGAAGTAGGTGAAAAGAAAGTTGAATTTATTTTAACACAATTCTTACAAACACCAGCTATAGAGGACACATGCTATTTATTGGATGTCATTGACGAGTGTGTAAGAGAGATGGAAATTAAAGAAACTACTTATTCTGAAATTATGAAAATTCAAATCCCTCCGATTTTCGAAGATGACAATTGGCGTGAACCGTATCAAGATGATAGTCTAAGCGAAAGTTTAGCACTTACACCGGATCCCATGCCAAGTAAGAAGAAACCGAAATTAGAGTTAAAAACCTTACCTAAGAACCTAAGATACGAATTCCTAGACACTGAATGTACGCGACCAGTTATAATCAATTCCAGTTTAGGAATAATCGAAACGAAGAAACTTTTAGATGTCTTAAAGAAATACCCAACTGCATTAGGATATAACATATCTGATCTCAAAGGAATATGTCCTTCAATCTGTATGCATCGTATTATGCTAGAAGAAGATTGCAAAACCTCTAGAGAATCTCAAAGAAGAATTAACCCAATCCTTAGCATTGTAGTAAAAGAAGAAGTTAAGAAACTACTAGACGTTGGAATAATATATCCAATCTCTGATAGTCAATGGGTTAGTCCAGTACATGTAGTACCAAAGAAAGGAGGTATCACTGTTGTGAAAAACGCTAAAGGCGAATCGATATCACAAAGAGTAGTGACCGGACATAGAGTGTGCATTGATTATCGAAAACTAAACAAAGCCACTCGAAAAGATCATTTCCCACTACCTTTTATAGATCAAATGTTAGAACGATTAGCCAAACACTCGTATTTCTGTTATCTAGATGGTTACTCAGGATTTTTCCAAATCCCGATTCACCCAGATGATCAAGAGAAAACTACATTCACATGTCCTTATGGAACGTTCGCTTATAGACGAATGCCCTTTGGATTATGTAACGCTCCTGCAACCTTTCAAAGATGTATGATGTCAATCTTCGCAGATTTCATTGATAACATCATGGAAGTGTTCATGGACGACTTCTGTGTATGCAGGCAAAGTTTTGAAGGATGTCTATCAAATTTAGAAATGGTGTTAGAAAGATGTGTAAAAGTAAACCTCATACTTAACTGGGAAAAATGCCATTTTATGGTCAGAGAAGGAATCGTACTAGGACACGTTATATCTGATAAGGGAATTGAAGTTGATAAAGCTAAGATAGAAGTTATAAAAGATCTTCAACCCCCTAAGACCGTTCGAGAAATACGAAGCTTTTTAGGACACTCCGGTTTCTACCGACGATTCATCAAAGATTTCTCGAAAATCACTAAACCTTTTACCGGTTTATTAATGAAAGACGCTGAGTTCATATTCGATAAAGATTGTCTTAAAGCATTCGAAACTCTAAAAACAGCCCTCATCACCGCACCAATCATGCAACCACCTGACTGGAGATTACCTTTCGAAATCATGTGCGATGCGAGTGACTATGCTGTAGGCGCAGTTCTAGGACAAAGGAAGGACAAGAAACTTCACACGATTTACTATGCCAGTAGAACTTTAGATTCTGCTCAAATGAACTACACCACTACTGAAAAGGAGTTGTTAGCAGTTGTCTTTGCGCTTGATAAATTCCGTTCCTACCTAGTAGGAGCAAAAATAATCATCTACACAGACCACGCTGCTATCTGATATTTACTAACCAAGAAAGATGCTAAACCAAGACTCTTGAGATGGATCTTACTCCTACAAGAGTTTGATCTCGAAATCAAAGATAAGAAAGGTACTGAAAACGTCGTAGCGGACCATTTATCTAGAATAGAAGGTATTAAACCAGAACAAGTGCCGATTAACGACAATTTTCCGTATGAACAGCTGATAGCACAAATAAGAAGCGACCCAGCTCAGTTAGACATAAATGAACCAAAAGCCGTGGAAACAATCCAAACAACCGTAGGACTGCCATGGTACGCTGACATTGTCAACTACTTAGCTTCAGGAGCACTTCCACCAGACTTAACCTATCAGCAGAAAAAGAAATTCTTCCACAAACTCAAGTATTACTATTGGGACGAACCATTATTGTTTAAGAGAGGACCTGACGGAATCTTCCGTCGGTGCATTCCTGAAGAAGAAATAGAAGATGTCATTGCTCATTGTCATTCATATCCTTATGGTGGACACGCAAGCACTTCCAAGACTTGTGCAAAAATCTTACAAGCCGGCCTATTTTGGCCTAATCTATGGAAAGATGTCCACATTACTGTTATAAATTGCGATCGGTGTCAACGCACCGGTAATATTTCAAGACGAGATGAAATGCCTCAAAGAGGAATATTAGAAGTTGAAGTCTTTGATGTCTGGGGAATAGATTTCATGGGACCATTCCCATCATCTTTCGGTAATAAGTACATACTCGTAGCTGTCGATTATGTTACAAAATGGATTGAGGCTATAGCTTCTCCAACAAATGACACACGAGTAGTAATTAAGCTTTTCAAAAATATAATCTTTCCAATATTTGGTGTGCCTAGACTTGTCATTAGTGAAGGTGGCTCGCATTTCATTTCGAAAATATTCGACAAATTACTATCTAAGTATGGAGTCAGACATCATGTAGCAACACCATATCATCCGCAAACAAGTGGACAGGTCGAAGTCTCGAACAGAGAAATAAAACAAATTCTAGAAAAGACTGTCGCCATATCTAGGAAGGATTGGTCATCTAAACTTAATGAAGCTTTATGGGCTTATAGGACAGCCTACAAGACACCCATAGGAACTACACCCTTCAAACTAGTGTATGGGAAGGCTTGTCATCTCCCGGTTGAACTAGAACACAAAACATATTGGGCGATTAAAACACTCAATATAAACTACACTGCCGCTGGAGAAAAGTGAATCCTCGACATTAATGAATTAGAAGAATTAAGGTTGGACGCATACGAGAATGCTAAGATATACAAAGAAAGAACCAAGCGATGGCACGATAAGCGCCTATCTAGGAAAGAATTTAGTGCGGGAGACGTTGTGCTCCTCTTCAATTCAAGACTTAGGCTCTTTCCTGGAAAACTAAAATCTAGATGGTCAGGACCCTTTGAAATATCTAAAGTGTTCCCGAGCGGAGCAATAGAAATTAAGGGTAGGAATAGTGAACCGTTCACAGTAAACGGACAACGATTAAAACATTACCATAATATTGAAAACAGAGATTATGCGAATAATTTAAAACTTTTAGAGTTGTCCACTAACTTCCCTGATTAATCTAGCACTAAGCACTACGTCAGGATTATGACGATAAAAACAGCGCTTAGTGGGAGGCAACCCATTTTATAGTTTTATTTCATTTTTATTATTGACTTTATTTATGTATTTCTTTCCTTATTTTCTTTATTTTTAACTTTCATTTTCTAAATCATTTTTAAATTTACCTTGCTATAGATTTTCTAAAGTCTTTTCTACCTTACCTCTTTCTCCCCTGATTTGTTTCTCCCGCTTTAACACTAACTATGGCTAACCAACCAAGAAACTTCATGGAAACCATATTTAGAGGTAGGAACCAAAGGAGGAAATTTGAGGAATTATCACAGAGACACATGGATTTGACTCTGTATTATGATGAACAAACTATGGAAACCTTAGGTATCAATGATAACATCCTATACATGTTTAACCAGCTTGGATGGGAGAAAGCTCTCATAAAATATAAGTTTGTCACTTACCGCGAGCTAACCCTTGAATTTCTAAGCTCCCTAGTTTACCTACCTGAGCGCGGATTTGGACTAAGGAAAGGATTTATTAGTTTCCGACTATTCGGTATTGAATATGTCTATAACCACAAGGAACTAGCTGACCTACTAGGATTTCCTAGCGGACCTTTTGCTTTCACTACCACCCAGGTAGAACTGATGGATATTGAGCTAGATTTCTTTTGGGGAACTTTAACCGGAAACTACCACCCTGAGCCGGATAACATGGACAATAATGAAATACACAACCCCGTTATCCGCTATTTTCACAAAATCCTTGCCCACACCTTCTTTGGAAAGGAAGAGAACCTTACTGGAGTATCTAAGGACGAGATATTCATAATGTCCTGTTTGACCGAAGGCGAACACGTAAATGTTGTACCCTTCATGATGCAGACCTTTACCCGCATCCAGGAGGAACCTAATCTACCAATAATGGTAGAAGGCCTAGTCACCATGATCGCTAACGCCATCGGACTTAGATATCAGTTACACAAGTGCACCCGTTTCGGTACCATTCGCCCTATGAATTTGGATTTCTGCTTTAACCGCCGAATAATAGGAAACATAGGACAACCACCATTCGAGTACCTGATTAGGAATGAAATCGTAACCTTGTTCACTTTATCGAACCATGCTAAAGTCTGCGTTCACAATAGAGATAATTGGCTTTATGAGCTTACCCCTCCTGATTATCCAACAACACCTGAAACACCGCAATCCTACCAAATTAGGGATGATATGATGACTGATGTAGAGAGTGACCCTGAGACCCCTCCTGGTTACCATGACATCAACCACATAGATGAAGATATTGAGACCCCTGAAATCAACCAAGTAGGATATGCTGACAGCTTAAAGAAAATTTTGACGACTCTTAAAGTATACCAAGCTGACATTAATTTTGTTAAGGATGAAGTTAAAAGCATGAGATTGGACATTATAGGCTTAACTGATATAACATGTGAACAGTTTTACCATATAAATTCCGCACTTGAAGACTTGAAGAAACGATTTTGATGAGCCGTAGTAATTTGATTAATTTTACTTTATGTTTCTTGTTTCTAGTTAGTTTTGAATTTTTGCAACATTTCATAGTTTATTTTTATCACTATAATTTCTTTCTGTTATGTCAAAAACAAAGTATTTCCATTTATGCAATTTTTCATTCAGTCTATTTACATGTTTTCATACTTTAGTGCATTTACCAAAAATTCCCACTGCATGTTTGCTTTATACTGTGTGCTATATGTTACTATCAGTAATAACATATACTGATACTTTTGATTGTTGGAAATTTTGATGAATGTGTGTGATGAAATCTAATGCTTATATATATATAGATCCATTGTTATGTGTTATGTTGGAATAAATTATTTAATGAGATAAGAATTATAATTGTATTGAACTGAGGTAAACATTCTGGTGAAATTCCAAATTTTGTGAACCTCGCGGTCGTAACCATCCCCTCACGATCGTAACGGGCAATTAAGCGCGTCACGACCGTAACTACCCCCTCACGACCGTGACATTCTGAATGCACGACCTCTGAGTTACAGAGGTCGTTCTTCTTCGCAGCTTTACTTCTTTTTCCCAAAATCTTCTAACCTCCCATTACCTATTCTTCTCCCTTCTCCCATATCCACCCATAATCACCCATTATTCACCATTACTCCATTCCACTTCCTCATTTAACCCCAACTCCACATATTCCCTTCACTCCTCTATAAATCAATCAATTTCTTCACATTTTCATCACAAAACCTCAAACACTATCTCACGCTCATATCCACTTGCATGCAATGGCAAACATTCAATTTAGAGAAGGAGAACAAGGAGCAGCACAGAGAATGAAGTTTGAAAAGTTTCAAACCTGTGGCATCCAAACTACTCGGTACGTCGACCTCAACTGTCTGAGAGAGTTAGGATTGTTCGACGGAGTGAAACTACTTCTTGAAAAAGTTGGCTTATGGGACTTATGCAGCCAACCGCAACCAACATTTGCAAACCTCACTCTGGAGTTCCTGAGTTCCTTCCAATACATCACACCTTCTGGATCAACGAACCAACTCACCGGCATCGCAAAATTCCGAATGCTTGGCAGAGAGTTCGAACTAACTCAAACCAGAGTCGCTGAACTTTTAGGCTTCAGTCATGGTGACGGTGCCCACCTTCGTGTTCCCGACAACTTTAATGAAACAGCTTTCACTTTGTGGCACAACATCACAAACAGCCGTGCTTCCGCCTATCAAAGTCTAAACGCCACTCATATCCATAATCCAGTGATACGGTACTTTCATCGTATCATCTGCAGCACCATCTTTGCAAGATAGAGCAACCATAAGCTAAATTCCAAAGAGCTCCTATTCTTGCATTGTGCTTTGAATGAAGAACGCATCAACGCCGCCCCGTTCCTTCTGGCCCACATTCAATCCGTAGCACAAAGAGACACCACACCCTTCTACATTGGCGGGATTGTCACTTCCTTAGCCATACAGTTGAATCTTGGTGACCACCTCACTCATTTGCCTCATAGGGCACCGGAGCTGCTTACCATGAGCTACTGCAAGTCTGCTCACATGATCTCTCAGCGTGAAGATGGCAGGTTCAAACCTGTGATACAAGGCACCATCTATCATAATATCGTTTTGCCTTGCAGGAACCGGATTGATCCATCAAACAGAGCCAACTGGCTATTTGATTTACCGGCTCCCACAGGATATGTTCCGATTGTTGTCGACCAGCCTGATGCACCTGTAGATGAGATGCAGGATGTGATGGATGCTGCTGAGCCAGTTTAGGACATACCTGAGTCTTCCACCATGCAACCACCTTCTTCTGAGATCACACTTGAAGAAATCCTTTGTGCCATTCACCAGCAAAACCAGATGAATGTCGCACTTGAGAGGAAGCAGAAGGAGTAGTATGATGCACTCCTTTCCACTGTTGTCAGGAACCAGGAAGCAACAAATGAAAAGTTAGGTGAGATCTTCAGCGAGTTAGAAGCTTTGCGTATGGACGTCACCGCTCTTAGTGTCACTGGCTCTGATGAGGAAGCCACTCCTTCCAGACGCTCCCGCACTAGAAGCCGAGGTCGTGGTCGTCAGTAGCATTAGTTTTTCTTTTTGTTTTTGCATTCTGTTTTTGTAACGTATTTCCCCGCTATTATATCACAACATTGAGGACAATGTCTGATATAGTGTGGGAGAGGTACCTTTCCCGTTTTCCATTCATTGTATTTTCTCTTTCCGCATTTTCAATGAACAAGTAATATTTATGTTATTTCTTAAGTTTCAATTCTTCCCCGCTTTATTTAGCCATACCGAATTTTTTTTGCTTTATCTTCGCATAAATAGACATAGCTATGAAATCGTAGTTAGGAAGCTGAGAAAGATCCAACAAGATCAATACAGTCTTGACACCTTAGACTTCCTACTTAAGCATTCCATTTCGATAATTCTTATGACTACACCTTAAGTCTTAGTTCTAAAGTAACCCCTAGTAGTTTATACTAGCAGTCAGCACCGTCTAGACACAAACCACGTGGGGAGCCGATGAACATAATGTTTGATGCTTAATCTATAAACGATCCTTCATATCTCGCTGCCATAAAAAGAAAATTTGCACCAAAGTACACGGTCGCATATAAGAGATGAGTAATATAAGAAGGAGTCCATTGCTGGTTGGTTCAGAGGTACCTGGTTCTGAACTTGGTAGGGCGTGCTACGGCTCGATCCCCCACAACTTCCAATTTGGATAATATGTAAAGGGTTGCCACATTCGTGTACCAGACCCCGTGCTAATAAAGGATCAAAGTCACTAACCGGCTACTCCACTACGTGCGTTCTAAGACAAAGGGCTTAATGTGATTGCGCTAGAATGAAACCGGGTGAAATAAGAACGAAGGACTCTAGGTAGAATCATAACGGAATTACTGAATGTTTCGTTTAAAGGGAAGTCGACGATTTAGCTTGTTGCTTGTGTCATTAGTGTATCGTTAGTGTTCTACTCTAGTATCGGTCTATCTAACTAAATGACTTCTCGTATGGTATGTTATGTGTGTGCGTCTGATGAAAATTGTCCGATCATTTTTCAATTGACTATTTTCTTGAGGACAAGCAAAGGTTTAAGTATGGGGGAGTTTGATAACGAGAAATCGTATCGCATTATTACTATGTTTTTAGTCCGTTTTATCATACATTGGTCCTTTTAACTCCCGATTGTTTCGAGTTTTTTATGTCACATTGCAGGTATAACATGTCTAGAGCCAAAAGTATGGAAAAAGATCAAAGGAACAAAAATTAGCATGAAAATAAAAGAGAGAAATCAATTATGCTAAAAACTGCATATTTTGTTGCTCTCACGGTCGTCACAACTACCTCACGACCGTGACACGTCAATTTGAGGTCTCACGATCGTTACCATGTTCTAACGACCGTGACGCGCTAATATGAAGAAATCTGCCCGTTACACCATGTCACGAACGTGACAAGCAAAAGTTATTTAATTTGTTTGAATATAATTGAGAACGTGCAACGAAAAGAAAGAGTCTTCAGAGACTCCTACTTTCTCTCAACTTCAGCAACGCCCAGTAAACCATGTTCTCCTGGATTTTCTTAAAACTGAAGCACCGAAGCCCACGCTACTACTCTTCAACTGCCAAAGTTCTCTCCTATAAATACCAAAGATGCAGATGAAGAAAGTACAGAGTTTTTTATTGAAATTTTATGCGGAAGCTCTGCCGTTTTTACAACCCATTTATTTCCAGCTTTTGTTCTTGTTGTTGTTTCCTTTTTATTTCCAAACCCTTTAATAACAATTTCCAACATTAGAAAATTGTTATCTTAATTGAATTTTTCTTTTAGCCTCAGAATTTAGTATTTTATTTCGATTCCGACACTCCAAGCTTGCCAATTTGTGGAAGAAGGAGTCAAAGAATTCATTTGTTCAGGTTTTTATTTTACAATTTATATTAAGTTGATTTATTTATTTATGTTAAGTTTCTATTATCATTATATAATGAATGTTTCAATATTTATTAATTTCATTTTGTATCTATCTGTTGTTTTAATTAGTATGAGTAGCTAAGTTAATTGAGTCGGTATGTAATAAAGCAACCAAAACGGATAAATCGAATCTAAGCTAAAAACAATTACGAACTTATATTCTGGTTGTGGCTTTTTATAATTAAAATCAAGCTTTTTGTTACGAGAGTAAGAGAAGTGAAATAGGTTAGGTTGAGACCACGAGAGTGTGTGATTTTAACCGGATAGCTAAAGTTAGGCATTCGATTTAAATACAGCGAGAGCGCTTTAAAACAAATTAGACTTATTAAGTTTTCAAAAATTATTTTCTAAACACTTATGGGCTAGCGAGAGCAGGCATAGGGCTTTAGGAGTAAGATCTGAGATAAGACCACGAGAGTGTGAGTTGAGGGTTTTTAAACTGGTAATCTCTACAGAATTATTTAAGTAAAACATCTTTATAAGCTTAGACTAGATTGACCCGCATAGGTTAATATAATTACATACCGACCGCCTTCTCATTATTTCCTTAATTAAGTTTAATTCCCGTTTTTAATCCTTAAAACCATAACCGTGACAAAATTTCCGCCTTAGCTAAACTAGCAGACCTGCTAGCACTAGAGTGATTACAAAGTCCTTGTGGGTTCGACATCTTTTTATTACTATTGCGATAGGCTGTGCACTTGCAGTTAGATACCGTTAGACGCATCACGTCTTCGCCCCATCAGTTGCTTGGTTCACGAGTCATGTTTTTGGTCTTTCCATTTCTTTCATTTGATCCCTTTAGTCTAAGGCCTTCATGCCAATACTTTGAGGTCACAATCTTGGGTCTCTTAGGTCATTTAGGATGTATATAAATGTTGAGTACCACCCATGGGTCTTTACCTTTAATTTTTAGGGTTTACTTGAATCTCAAGTCACCATGTCCCATTTTAACATAATCTTCCCTCCTCCTTCCATCTTAAGCACTTCAAAATCCTTTTGCACATGATTTAACTTCATCTTGTCATTGTTTTGAGTCTTATAAATGTTTTGTGATCATCCATACTTGTTCATCTCATTTTAGAACCATTTTGCTTCCTTTTGAACTTCATTTGTCACTTAAAAGACCTTAGAAACCATAATTTGAACACCTAGCTTTAGGATGCTTCTTAACCCACCATTTGTGAACATTTTCCAAATATGATCTCCATTTTATTTTGTTGTCAAGCCCCTGGGTTTTTTATGGGGAAGTCAAATCACTTTGGTCATTTCTTGAATTTTTTCTATGTCTTTTTGTTGCATCTTTAGAACCATGCTTCCATATGTTTCCTCCCACCTTTCAATTTCATATTTGAATATCTTCAACTTGAACCTCTTCTTTCCCATTTGATCCATTCATTCCCTTAACTTCCATATTGTGTTAAGTTCTGGATTTTTCATGTACTTTTGATTTTAAGAGATTTTAGCAATAACAAACACTTATGTTATCTTTCTAACATCATTCTTAGGGTTTAATGGTACTTTAGGAAATAGTTTGACTTTAATTCAATTAATCCCTTTAGATACTCTTGAATTGGTTTAGCTACTTACTTTTTAAGTATGTTACCTTATAAGATGCTTTAGGCTTAGGTATTGACCTTATAAGCTTACTAACATCTTTCCTTAGCTAGTGTGGATTGTTATTGAAATTTGCCATGTAATAATTGTTCATATTTATCCATCATGTTAACATTTGTTTTGTAGGGGGGAAGATGAGGTAATCACTTCATTCTTTATCTCTTATGCATCTATTTGTTTTGTCTTTGCACTTGGTGTTTATTTCATAGGTTCCCCCTTCCTCTCTTTAGATTTCAACTTAACTTCCTTAGGAAGTAAGTTGAATTATAACTTGTTCTTTCTTCTCCTTAGGTTAGAATACCTCATTAACCATAAGACCACACTTTTGTACATAACAAGATAACTTAGGGTTGTGTCTTAGTCCCCCATTAGCTTTGACCTTTTCCTTTTGAGTCTTTATCTTCTCATCTTCAAACAAAAATCCAAAAAGACTTAATAAATGCATGAAAGGATCCCTTGTGTATAGCCTTATTCCATGGGGCACTGTCGCTCCCACTAAGTGACACTAGGTCAGATAAGGTACAGACGCGAACGGTCGGCGAAGAGGAGGAATGAAGATGAAGTGAAAAGAGTCGCCAACTAGGCATTTTTATCTCGAAGGAAAGGTAATGCTGCATAAACCTGGAAAGATATGGATAAGACGGTTGCGAACCAGAGAAACTGAGAAAGGGGGTTGGTTACAACCTGGGAGGGTATTATCACCCAGATTTTTCGTCGTACTCGACGGGATCCACACTTGAAAGTTTGTGTTTAAATGGGTATTGTCAGTGCAATCTGTGTGCAAAAGCTGTAAAAGAATGTACAAGTGTCAGTGCAAGAAAGTTAAGTGAAATGCTCAGGAATGAGACTTAAAAGAATAATGCTGGAAGAGGGGGGAGAGACAGAGACTTTTGTTCGATAACAGTTAAGTTATGCCTACGTATTCTCTCGTGCAATGAGGAAGTCAGAACACCGTAGTTTGACTCAAAGAGACTGAAAGATAAATTGACTGATGAACTGCTTACTTGTCTATGCTCAAGTGTATGACCTGTCTGGCTCAGGTGCTAACTGTCTTGCATGAAACGGAAGAAGCAAGTTCTCGTTTGTGAGTGAATGGGGTGAGAAAAGAATCCCGAAGGAGACGATTATTGTTTGGTTTTGTGTTTTCAATCTTTTATTGCTTTTTTTGTTTGCCATAAGTTAATGAGCATAAGCCTAAACCAAAAGGTTAGTAAACTAATCATATCCTCCCTTTGATTAGGGATAATGAGAATACCTTAAGTATGAGATAAACACCTCACACTTAATTACCATGATGATGTAGGATTAAGATCATTAACCTACTTGTGATTATTTAGATGTTTTTGAGTTTTTGTTTAGTGTTAAGTAATGCGTTTAAGCCATAATCAAGGATTTAATGGATCCATTACACCATCCTAATAGAAGGATAATATATGAGCACACTTAAGCTGAGGAAGATACCTCAACTTAATCCATGATTAGGGATTAACCTCATGACAAAATAAGCCTTTATTAAAGTGGATTTTAATTAATGGTAAGATTAAGAAGTGAATTTTATGGTTTGTAAGACAACTTGAGGGGGACTTGTCCATTAACACTAGGGTTAGTCCTTCTTAACCAATTAAGGAAGAATTAGAACCCTAATGCAAGGCCCAAGTTATAAGCTATTGTCTTAGTGATTATTAAGATGGATTGATTAAGAGATTTAAACACATTAAGGGTTTAACACTTAGGATTAAAGTTATACACTCCATCCTAAGAGAAGGATGCATGCATAACCTTAATCACAATGCCTTAAAACCTTAAAGGTTTAGTCTCTGATTATGAGATGAGAAGAGAGACACAAAAGAAGACACAAAGGTAGAAGCTAAAGGGGGATTAATCAAAACCCTAATTATTGTCATGCTTGGAGGTTCCTATGGTTTGTGAGGCTTGCAATAGATCTTCAGAGAAGCCACAAATGGAAGAAGCAGATGAAAGGAGGAGAAGCGGAAGAAACAAGTTAACTTACTTCACTGAAGAAGATAAGTTACTTGAAGAAAGAAAGTGAATGATGAAAATGAATGATCAAGCTCAATCTAAATCAAATGAAAATGCAGCAAGGATGCATGAAAAGAATGAGAGGAGAAATGAGAAGTGAAGGCAAATTCATTTCTCAAATTACTTACCACCTGAAATGGTTAGCATAAAGGAAATAAATGAAATGAAAATGAAGCAAATGCAAAGATGCAAGCCAAAACCATAAGCATAAACATGATGCAAATAATGCTATAAGATGATGCAAGGACATGTCAAGAGTTATGAATGTTCATACAAGAGATGAGAATGCAAATGAAGCATGTAGGAAACATGAAAGCACATGAAAGTTCATGGAATGAAATGAATGCATATCATAGCAAATGAATGAATAAATGATCAAGCATGATTTTAATGTGTCCTATGATGTCTTAGAAGTCACGTGAATGCAAGAAATGTCATGGCATGTTCATGTATGGATGCATATGCAAGATGTATGTAAATGAACATGAGAAATTAGGGTTTTAATGCAACATGAGATGCAAAAGTCAAAAACAGAAGCAAAGCATAAGATAAAAAATTGAAAATGAACTCAAAGGAACCCTAACCCCATATGATATCACACCCCAAAGGAGAAGTTCTAACTCCTAACCTAAAGAAAGTTGTGATATTTCTAAGTTTGCTAGGGTTTCAAGGTACCTAAAGGGGAAAATGCAAATCAAATAAAAAAATGCAAGATAAATTTGTAACAAAAATATGCTAGACACTACATGTTATATGAAGATCAATGCAAAAAGAACCAATGTCATACCATTCATGGTTAGGCAGAAAAGAATTCTTGAAGTTAGGGTTCAAAAATAGGAATTTTATGAACCCTAAATTCAAGAAAAATGTCAAGATTGATTCAAAACCAAAAAGAAATTTGTATGAATGGTTTGACAATGTTTCTAAATGTCCTAAGATGCAATGTGATTTTTTTTGGAATTTTTAGAAACCTAAATGGTATTTTAATTAATTAATTTCCATTAATTAATTAAAATAAACATTTAAATGTTTTTTAAAAAAAAATAATGCAAAAAATAAAAATAAAAATATTTTTGGGTGAAGAAAATTATTTGAATTAAAAATGCATAAGGAAAATATTTTTTGGAATTTTCTAACTATTTTTAATAAATGATGCAAAATAAATGATAAAAAATGAAATAAAAACTGAATTAATGGGAAGTATGTTGATCTAAAGGCTTAGATTGATCCTGGGGGAATTTGGTTTGACCACGCGCTCTATCCAATGGCTATAATTAAAACTCAGTTAATTTTAATTAATTAATAAATTAATCCTAATTAAACTTAAGTGAACGCATCTGGGCCCTTCATCACACGCGGGAAACAAATATCAAACGGCTGAAATTCAAACTAGCCTAATTACTCAGCTAACCCTAATTAAAACCCTAATCCCCTTCAGGTGACCGGAACAGTGTTCCGGTCATCTTCTCTGGCAGCTGTTGCACCCCAAAATTTGCCCTCACAATACAAGACTTTGTGTTCTAAGAAGGTTCACAAGGTTCACAAGTTCTCCAACACTTGCATAACCTTTCATGAGGTTCATGAAGTCTACAAGTTACTTTATGAAGGTTCACAAGGTTCACAAGTTCTTTAATGCTTTCTATAACCTTTCATGAGGTTCATAAAGTCTACAAGTTACTTTATGAAGGTTCACAAGGTTCACAACCTTCTCAATATTTCCATAACCTTTCTTGAGGTTCATGAAGTCCACAAGTTACTTCTTGAAGGTTCACAAGGTTCACAAGTTCCACAATGTTTACAAAGCTTTCCTGAGGGTCATGAGGTCTATAAAGCCACTTCATGAGGTTCACAATGTTCACAAGCTTCACAATGCCTCCCATGAGTATCACAAGACACTTTATGAAGATTCACAAGGTTCACAAAGTTCACAATTGGTCATAAGAGTTGACAATTCCCTCAGACAATGCACCTCCTAAGCAGTGCATCCAAAACTAGGGTTTTGACTTTAATCAGGCTAGATGGACTTCCAATACCTCAAGTGAGTTTCATAACATCTTATACGTGTGTAAGAACCCCTATGACAAGTTTCAAGACTTTTCTCAAAAGTTTGCTCAGTCAGATGATCAGATAAGTCAAAATCAGTCAGTGCAGTTAAAAAGTCAAACTGAGGTCAACTGTGGTCAAACCAAAGTCAAACTTCATGATTTTTTTTGCCAACATCAAGTATATGAAGTAAAATTCATCATTTGATCAAGGTTTGATCATGATTCATCAAGGAGATTCCAGATCATCAATAATCAGGAGTTTCTAAATTAGGGTTTCCTCAGTAAAAGTCAACTGAACTTTGACCAGGCATAACTTTCACATACTTCATCACCAAGTCTCCATCCAAAGCTCATTTTGAAGGAAATTGAATTCTCTACAACTTTGATGTTGAAGGTTAAGCCCAAAAATGCTTCATTTGAAAGATATGATCTAAGACATTATAGGTCATTTCAAAAGTCAACAAAAAGTCAACAACTTCAAAAGGGCATAACTTGAGATTGGTAAATGATATGGACCTGAAACCAATGGGGTTGTTTAGAGGACTCTTCAAGCTTTCCAAAAAGTCCAAGAACACCCTCATACCCTTAAAATTGAGGGAGATGTGCCTTTGCAAAGTTGGACAATTTTGTGATGGTTTATGTTGAAAAGGGAGGTTCAAAATCATTTCTTTTCAAATGGGCCATTCAATTTGTGACCCAATTCACTTCATAATGCCATGCACGAAATTTTCATGATATTCTCATATTTTTTATTTTATTTTATTAATTTATTATGATTTATTACATTTTAAATCATTTTAAATTTTAAAAAAATATTAAACATGAAAGGATATTTTTGTGATTGGATCTAAAAAATCATAAATGGTGATTGGAGTCAAAAGAGAAGGAAATCATGAGATTACTCCCAAAATAGTAAGGTCTTATGATCAAATATTTGGTTTTTAACACTTAATCTTTTTGAATATTTTTTGGATCAAATATCCACACAACAAGCTCATGTTTTTGACCTAAATTACTCTCATATATATACTAATCATAAACCTAAGGCATAGACACGAATTTGAGCAGCCAAGCATCACATTCAAATTCCAAATTTTCTCACAAAAACTCAATTTCGATTTTTCAAATTCAGTCATCTAACAAAGGTTCTAAAGGTTGAGACAGCTTCCTTAAGGTTGATTGAACATGTTTGAATGATCATATGCATCAAAAGCATCATGGAACCATGAAACCCGAACTCATCTTTGTCTTAAAATAATTTTTTTCGAATCCATTGATCCATCGTGTTTAAACTGTTTTTGATTATTGTATGATGTTTATAATGGACTATAGAACGATTCTGGATTGTTCAATTGTGTTTTTCTTGCAGGAATCCGAATACACCATTGTTAGGGTTTAGAGTTTGATTTTAGGGTTTGATGATTCAACCAATATAAACAAATTCTGGACACATAGGAGTGTTCCATAAGACACAAGGATCATAAAACTGTGATTAATTTTAAGAATCGTTGCTGTTTTGTGTAAGTTTGATTTTCGTAGGTTTTTGAGGTTGAAGAACACCCAGCTAAATTCGCAGGAAAAAAGGGAAGAAAATTTGCAGGAAATTTGGAGAAGAAGCTAGGTGGCGCGCAGACCTGTATTTGAATTTACATTTAAAAATAATATAATTTTGTTTCATTCTAATATCACAAGCTAAGGCTTGTCCTGGTGGTAAACTCTGGCTATGTATGTTGTGAAGTCCATGGTTCGATTCTTGGCCATGGCAATATTTTGTTTATTTTTCGCAGGGTAAAAAGAAGTTTCATATATTATTAGTTGTAGCCGTTCAATGATCAGTTAGGCTCTCCCAGCCAGGTGGTTAAGCATGCGCGCGTTTATCCTTAAGGTCCTGGGTACGAAACCACCCCAGGCCTTTTTGCTCTTTTATTTTTCTGGATTTCCAAGATCAATGCACAAAACAGAGTGGACTCATCCTTCTATCACCAACGCATGGAATGGCCCAGTGGTCTTTGTTGCTGCCTGCTAGCAAAGAGTCTTGGGTTCAAATCCCACCAGGTTCTTTTTTTCTCTTTTTCTTTATTTTCTTTTGTTTTCTATCAATTTAAATAATTAATATGTTACTATTATATTATAAAATGTGTATATATATTATATAACCTAATTAATCTTAAAATAATTTTCTAAAATATAATAAAACTCATTTTTTTTTATTTAAAATTTTATTTTGTATAGTTTATATTAATTAAAATAGTGTTATGTAAAAATAAATTTATATATATATAAACCCTAATTCTAAAACTCTAAAAAATATAAAACCCTAGTTTTCTAACCCTAAAATATTTTTCTAAATAAAATTTAATTCTGTTTTTTTTTTAATTCCTAATATAATCATAATTGTTCATAAAATTTTTGTATTTGTAATTTAAATTAATTTTCTTTTAATATTTAGAAATAGTTTAATTTATATATTTTGTATATAGTTAAGATTAATTTATAAATATAATGACCAATAGAAATTAAATTTTAATATGATCAATTTTTTTCTTATAATATATATATAAATGTAAATATATGTTTATAATAATTAAATTTAGTAATTATAATAATTTAGATATTATATGAATTTAAAAATTAATTGTGTATGATAATTTCTTCCTATCTTACTATATGATTAATTAATTTTTTGCTTATTATGATTTCATTAATCTTTTAATTTATGTTACTAACCATGTTATTATTTATATTTTATTCTTATGTTTCTAACTTTATATATTATTTCTAATTACTAACCCATTTATGATTTTATAATGTTTACTATTATTATTTTTGCTAATTTTATTTACTAACCCCTTATTATTTATTATTGCTTATTTATATTTGGTTTATTTTTATTTAATTATTTTTCTTATTATTTCTATTATAATTTCTTGTAATTGTTTCCCGGATGTAATTATTTAATTATTATCGTCATTATGGTTAGTAATTAGGGAGTGTTAATATGTTTGTTATTTAAAATAAATTTAGATAATTTTTAATAAAGATAATTAATTTAAACACTTCACACACGTAAGTCGATTTTAATCGCCGTCTCACTTTCTAAGGTTATCCCTCTCGTTGCCTACGAATAATGGTTAAGTGGGGTGTATAAAGCAATGTCCCTCGAATAAAAATCATCAAAGTCCCTTATGCTGCCTATACGAATCGAGTCCCTTCGGAAAAAATGATGATAGTCCCTTATAAATGCTTATTACACCCCACCATTGCCTTCAAAGACCAAATTGCCCCTTTACATGTCCCTTAAACATCCAAAGTAAGGACTACCTACTCCATTATAGTGGGGATAGTCTTACTAAGGAAAGAATAAAAAACAAGAAAGACCTTTAAACATTAGGGAAAGTTACTTTTAAGTACTTAAGCTCATTTCAAAACTTTTTCACACTTAAACAAATTTCCAACCAAATTTTCAAACATGTTTTTAACACATCCTTACATGGATTATTTATTAACTATTCTGAAAATTTTCCTATTCACACACTACACTTTCAAAAACAATCCAAAGTGAGCTTAAGTACCTAAGAGCCCATGGATAACCATGGATGAAAAGGGTGCTAACACCTTCCCTTTTCATAACCTACCCCCCGGACCCAAAAATATTCTCTAAGGTCTTTCCTGTTCTTTTATAACCTTTCCTTATGGATAAAATAAAAGTCGGTGGCGACTCTTGCTATCCGCAACATTGTTTAAAGTCAGTTCACCGGGTTACAGCAGCACCCCAAGAACAAAATCTTCCCTAGGTCATTTCTGGAGCTCTAAAGCTCCAGATCAACTCCTCTCACCTTCCTAAACTCGAATCCACTCTCAAAACAAATTTATCATGGCTGGAAATTAAGATTCGAAGAGAAACTCAAAAATGGTAAAACTTTCAGACAATCAGTACATGCTCATTTCGCAACCATTTTCAAAAATAAACACATCATGGTGATCAACAAAGCATAAAGAACAATCTAAGAACTTAAAATAACATTTCTGGAAAAAAGATTGAAGAGGTTACATGAGCTTGAGCTTCCTCAGTTTGGAGCTTTCTGGCCACCTCTCTTGTGCAAACTCACTCTAATGATCCTTCTGAAGAAGCTTTGATGCTTGGAGGAAGTTTTTAATGGTTGGTTTAAGAGCTTTCACTTTTGCTGGTCAGAAATCGTGTTTTGGCTATGGGGGGTTTTGGTTGCAATGAAGGGTGGGAAATGGTCCTTTTGTGATGCTGAGATGTTTGGTGAAAGAAGTTTTTAGTTTGAGTGAGTATGCTGTGTGTTTCGAATGCTTTTGCAAAATGGAGTGATTTTGGAAACTTGGGCAATCTGAGGTTTCAGGCTTGGTGGTGTTGTGTTATGGCTTGGGTTTGATCCACATAACAAGTTGTGATAGGTCAGAGAAGTGGTTGTGGCCTATGGTGATTGGTATGGGCTTCTTGAAAAAATGTCAACAAAGCTTGTCCTTGAGGTATGGGCTCTTGTGCAGCTGGCTTTTTGGCTTGTCCCGGTTCAGCAAGGATCAAGGAGAGCCATATAATTGCTTTTGTGGTGATGCAACAAGTTTGTGAAAGGTTCTATGCTCTTTTGCAAATTTGAGAAAGTTTGGCCCCTTTTGAAATTCTTGAAGTGCAAGACATGAAATAGCATGGTTCTTTGGGCAATTCTGATTTTTAGGCAATGTACTATGTTGGTATGATGCATAGAAGTGTATTTGAAGTCACAAAATGGCTTGGCAAGTGGTTTTGCAAAAATCCCTCTTTTGTGTATTCTTGAAAATTATGGGATTTTTGTCAACTTTGAAAGATCATAACTTGAGTTCCATAATGAATTAGAACTTGTTCTTGTACTTTTTGAAAAGGGAATGATCCAATTTACAACTTTCATGACCAACAATTTTTCATTTCAAGCATTTTTGGTTGAGAAAGAGGAGGTTGAAAAACTTTCCCAAAATGGAAAGTTTACATTACAAGTCATTTCCATTTTTGGCAACTTTTGGTTTAGCTCACTTTTCTCCAATTTTGTGAACTTCCAAACACTTAAATGATCAAATAAAGATCATATAACTTCAATTTGATGAAAAATCCACTTTGGTTCCATTGGTGGGGGCCTCAAATGCCCTGATTTTGCTCTGACTTGCTCAAGAAGTTACCCAATGAACAGATGACTTCCACAATGAATTTCTTCATAAAACTTGGTACACATGATCCTTATAACATATTGAGACCATTAGAAACAAGAATGACCAAAAAATTTGGAGTTATGGCCTCTGAAACCAAAACCCTAATTTCAGGTCATCTGTGCATTGAAACCCTAGCTCTGCTTCCATGCTTTCCAAGTTCTCTTGATTTCTTGACTTCCTTGATCTTTGAGGGATATAATATGATGATAGAACACACATGGACCCTCTTGGAATGATTGAAAGCCTTTGGAGTGGCTCAGATGGATTCTTGGATTGCTCAGATCACAAACTCTAGATGCAGATGAACTTGAACTATGCAGATGAAACAAAAATGCAATATGATATGATATGCTTAAACTAATGCAAAGATGAAAGATCACAAGCCATGGTGTGAACTTAGTGAGGGAAAATTTGGGGTGTTTACAGGCACTTGCATTCATTCCATCTTGGAGTGGTGTAGGCTTGTCTAGCATGATGTACAAGTCTTATCAAGGGACTTTTTCACAAAGAAAACATAAAAGATAGTTCTTCACAAAAGCTACAAAAACATGTAATAAAGTTCAACAAGCTAGTGAACTTAAATCCTAATTCATGGAAACAAGTCTTGGATAAATTCTCCTTGCTTGGTGTGCTTGTTCTATATTCCATCTTAGAATGTAGTAGCAAGTACACATTCCATGGAAAAGAGTTTGAATTCACTTCCTTGTGCCAAATTCATACAAAAAATCTTAAAAAGCGAACAACAAACAATAAGCGACTTTCCTGCGGGAACTTCTCTTTCCCATCTCATTCATTCTAAACGCGAACTCGCGACGACTTGTCTCGCATGCAAGACAGTAAATGCACTCGTACCAGACGAGCCTGCAACACCTGAGCATAGATATACGCAGTTCCAACGCATAAAAAACACAAACAAATAGTTCTCGCCTTAGTTAGGCGAACTACGTCGACTCAGATCCTCATTTTCCCGATGAGGTACGTAGGCAGCAGTGTAGGGCCCGTTCGAGCGCATTCTTTATTTTCCCTACATTTCTCCCTTTCTTTCCATTTTCTTTTCCAATTATTTTCTCATTTCTCATTCCCATTCTAGTTCCAGTAGCAGTTTTGTTCAGCAACATCTTATTTCTCACCCTTTGAAACAAATAAACAAGCGTGGATCCCGTCGGGTACGGGGGACGGTCTGGGGTGCTAATACCTTCCTAGGTCGTAACCGACTCCCGAACCCAGATCTTTGGTTCGCAGGACCTTGTCCTTTCCTTCTTTCTCAGGTTTGTGCAACATTACCTTTCCCGTTCCTTCGGGATAAAAATGTCTGGCTGGCGACTCTACCTTTTCTGCGCCACTTTCGCGTTTGTACTAGGATGAAAATCCCGGGAGCGACACTATGATGTTACATATGTATAGAGATGTGATCAAAGTTTCCATAAATATCCTGAATAATACTGTGCTGAACCGATCTGGCTGAACAATAACCGGTTAAGTATGCAGGATCAAAGTTTCAATAAGAAAACCAGCAAACCAGCAAACCCCTATAGGTTGATGGTTACACTCCATAAATTTGTCGTGTCAGGGTAGGACTGTGAGCCAAGTTTCTATATAGAACCATATCAAGAACACCTGAATAGAATAATATCAAGGAAACTAGACCTGAATAGAACCAAGTCATTGCTCATATGACAATTGGATGAAACGGGTATGTAGAAGGTCAAGGTTCCTGCAAACCTGTAAAAAATCCCCCATGTCGCTCCCTATATTTCCATCCTGGTACAAACGCGAAAGTGGCGCAGAAAGGGTAGAGTCTCCAGCCAGACATTTTTATCCCGAAGGAACGGGAATGGTAATGCTGCAGAAACCGAAGAAAAGAAAAGGAAGGATAAAGGTCCTGTGAACCAAAGAGACTGGCTTCGGGAGTCGGTTACAGCCTGGGAAGGTATTAGCACCCCAAATCGTTCGCCTTACCCGACGGGGTCCACACTTGCAAAGAAACTGTTTCAAAGGGTGAAGAAATGAAAGTTGCTGCAAAACTGAAATTGAAACTGGATAAGAACGAGAAAGGGAAATGAGAAAGGAAACAAATAGGAAACAATGTAGGGGAAATAAAGATTATGCTCAGACGGGCCCTACCCTGCTGCCTATGTACCTCATCTGGACATGAGGATCAGAGTCACCGTAGTTCCCCTAACTGGGGGTGGAAAAGGGCTTGTGTCTTAAAAGCTTGAATTGCTTATGTCAATGCTCAGGTGTTGCAGGCTCGTCTGGCACGAGTGCGTTACCATCTTGCAAAGTGACAAGTAGGAGCAAGTTCTTACATTTTAAGTGATGGTGGTGAGAAGAGAAGTCCCGAAGGAGAGACGTTTATTCTTTGTCCAGTGTTTTTTAGGAGTTTTATGCTTTGAGGTTTGCATAGGCAAGTGTACCTAAGTCTTACTTAATGGGACGTGTACTTCTTACATCACCCCGAAACGGAATGTGCAAGAAGCCCACCTATCTATGGGGTAAATCCCCAAATCTAGTCCCGCAAGTGAAGGCTCAGACACACTGACCTACTGGCATTTATTAATTGTTTTTGTGATTTTTTGATTAAGAAGTGTTTTTTAGGTTTTCTTTGTGAAGTAGTCTCATGCTAAGACTTATCCACCATGATGGATATCCTACACCTCTCCCCGAAATGGAACATGTGCAAGTATCTCACAGCAAAGTCTCGTGTCATGAGAAGACTCATCATTTATTATAGTGACTTAAAGTTATGTTTGAAGATGAGAAGATAGAGAGAGAACCAAAAGATCTTAAAGGTAAAATAACTAGAGGGGTACTAACAAATCCTAATGTTATCATTCATGGATGAGCCTAGGTTAGTGTGGTTTCAACTATCCTAAAGAAGAGAAGGAAAGAAGAAGAAAGGAGGAAAGAAAGTAGAAAATCAACTTACTTCTTCTAAAGAAGTTAAGTTGTTCTCTAAGGGGGATGAAAAGAGTTAAACAAATGATGGAAAAGGCACATCTCAAAACAAACATGAAAGCATAAATGAGAAGAGAAAAGGGTTGAAGATATGGAAATCTCATCCACACCTCTCACTTACCGAAGCCCCCTAAAATTGTTAGAAGTAATCACAAATGATAAGAGAAGTTCAAACAAAAGTGAGACATGAAACAAACAAACTCTAAGCATAGTAAAACATCAAAGTCAGAACTTAAAAGTCAAGAAATCACTATAAGGTTTGTCATGCAATGTTAGTCAAAATGAGGTGGGAGAAGCACCAAGCAAACAAACAATGCCTTAAAGGAGAAAAGGGATGAAAACATGATATTAGAAACACTAAAACAAATAAAAAATGAACCACACACATCAAGGTCAGAACCTAAACATGCTCAAAAAATGCCTAAGAAGGAGATTCAAACATCATAGGAGGAATACAAGTTCATACAAGATCAGAAAAGAGAAGCATGTAGAAGTTTAAGGTGTTGTGAAGTGTATATGTGCAAATGAAGCTTAGTGAACAAGTTAACAACAAATGGTCAAGAACAAATTTCTCATACCAAATCCAGGGTTCAACCATCAAGTTAACAAGCACAAAACAAGTCTTAGGAGTTGGCACAAGTGCCCTCCTACCCTAACAAGCAAGCAATAATCATGTAAGAACCAAAAAAGGACATGGTAAGAACAAAAATTCAAACAAATGTCAAGCAAGTCTTTAAAAATTCCACAATTATGTACCAAGAATTTTTAATCATGTAAAAACAACATACCAAATCCTCAAGGCAAAAATCAGAATCAAACTAAATCAAACAGATGCTCAAAGATCAATTAGAGTTTCGCAAACTTCTTCACAAAGCAATACCTCAAAATCAATTCAAACCAGCCCTAAAAATCAAGATAAAATTCTCAAGCACGCTTCAACAAGTCAAGAATCCATACCAAAAAGAATCAAGTTCATACATATCATAGAACTCAACATAGAAATTCAACAAGAAAAATTGTGCATTAGAGGAATCAAAATAAAATAAATAACTCTCATAGTTAATTCAGTCAAGAAAAAAATGAAAAAAATGAAGAAGAAAAAACATGACAAATTAAAGAAAATTAAATGGAGTCTTCATGATTTTTCTCAGGATTTTTTAATAACTCTAACTATTTTTTAAAGATAAAAACGAAATAAGAAAATCAAAAGAAAAGAAATAAAACAAATAAGAAGCTATGGGTGTATAAGTAACCCAAAATTAGTTAACAAACGCAACCAGGCCCATCAAAGGGGCGCAAATAGCAATAGAGGCCCAATCTGATTCATGCGCAAGTCAATGAAGAAGACCATAGGTCCTAAGCAAATCGTTGACCACATGCCAACCCTCAGATCCATCATGCATTCATCAAATAGTCAAACCATACACCACAGGATTTCAAATGAACGATCCAGATTCATCAGCATACCATAGTTATCACGTACTGACACGCAAAACACTTAAAACAAAATTATAAAGTCACATGCCATACACATGCCATTTTTATTCCCTGGCAAAGTAACAACCGTTGGATCAAAAACGCAAACGGCTAGGATTACATCTCTAATCTCCAGTCAACCTCCCACCTGCAAACAATCTGGTGACAAAGCCTTAGCTCCGGTCACCGAAAAACTCATAGCCAAGGACAAATATTTACATAAACAACCAAAACGCATATTGTAACACAGTTGGAGAACTGACTTGGGTGTTTTTGTATTGACAAAAACTATGTGCGGATAGCAAGAGTCGCCACCGACTTTTATTTTATCCAATAGGAAAGAGTATAAAAGAACAGTAAAGACCTTTTAAATTTTTTGAGTTCAGGGGGTAGGTTATATAAAGGGAAGGTGTTAGCACCCTTTATATCCATGGTTATTCATGGGCTCTTAGTTACTTAGCTCACTTATTTGTTTGAAAAAGTGTGAAGTGTGCGTTTAGAAAAGATTTTCAGAAGTTCTTTGTAATGATCCTCGTATGGATGTATACAAAGTCTTGAGTTTGTATTTTTTTGGAAAGCGGGGTGTGAATAAGAGTTTTTTGAAAGATGTGAGCAAGTAATTAAGTGCTACCTACCCTAGACTGGTCTTTCATGTTTTTTTATTTCCTTTCAAGGGTAAGACTATCATTAATATTAAGGAGTAAGTAGTCATTACCTTGGATTTGTTAAGGGACGGGCGTAAGGTCATCGTATGGTAAACGAAGGAAACTAGTAGGGGTATCTTTAGCAATTCGTAGGAACTATCATTATTTATTTCGTAGGGTCATCAAGGGACGATATCATTTATTTTATAGGCAACTTCGAATGGACTGTGATCATTTTAATCTTTGAAGGGACTTGATGATTTATTTTGTAGGGACATTTGCTTAAGACACCCCCACTTTCGAGGGACTTGACCATATTGAAGGCAACCAAGAGGGGAAACCTAGGAGGTGCAGATGGCGATCGTAGAACGATCGACTTATGTGTGTGAATATCAATTTCAAATATTTATCTTTGAATTAAATGGGCTAAGTCCAATTGATTAACATACAAGTCTTTTTCACTCCCTAGATTTACTAACCACGCATTTAATATTTAACAGAAATTAAAAAGCAGAAAAAAATAAAGTCCTACGCTATTACATCATGGGGGAGGGGTACATTTGTCTTTTTAGGGGGATTGCGAAAATTAAAATGCGGAATTTAGACCTAAACTATTACATAGGAGGAGCAATTACATAATCGAAAATAAAAGCGAGAATATAAATTACATAATTGTGCGTCTATACAATTTTCTGATAAATAAAATAAAGCGAATTAAATTAAATTAGAAGAAAAATGTTTTTTTATGAAAATATTAGGGTTTTATAAAAAAGTTTAAAAAAAATAAGATTTAGCAAAAATTAGGGTTAGCATGAAAAAAAAAGGTTTTAATTAGTTAACCTAAATCTAATTAATTAATTTTATTTACCAATTTTAATTAAAATTAAATAAATTATATATTATGAAAAATAAATTATGCGAGAAAAAAAAAGTTAAGGAGAATTATTGAAATTGTTTTTAAGAAAAAAAATTAGTGGAGGATTAATTTGGTGGATTTGTGATTAATTATTTGGTTAAAATAATAATAATTATTAATTAAAATATGAAAAAAAGGAATGAAAGAAATTCACCAAAAATAAATGGGGGAAGGCCAGAACGAACCCACCCCCTGTACCTCACACACGCGCAATCCATCCGCTGGGCCAACTGCACTTGTGGCAAGAGCAGACAACAATAATTGATTATATGCTAAATGCAAGTGACCGAAACAAAACGACCAATCGCAAGCGGCCACACATCATCTTCTTCCTTGATCCTGAATATTGTTTGCTACGATCTGGCTGCAAATCGGTTACGAATTAGCTACGGTTTTTTCGTAGCTAATTTACCTGGAATACCATATATTTGATCCCAAAATAAGTATTAGATCAAATATTTTATTTTCATATTTGATTTCTATTAAAATTGAATTTTAATAATTAAAATCCAAAATAATATAAATAAATGATAAAAATCAGAATAGTTGACCATTGAGTCGTGCATGACCTCATCTTCAAGTTTGGGTTGCAATATTATGGGCCCATTTGACAAAATCTTGAATTTAGACCCTTTTTGCTTCATATACCTCTTGAAAATTTCCCAACTTTGACAATGCATAACTTCCTCAATTTTAATGTCATGAAGGTATTCTAGGACCTTTTAGAAAGCTTAGAGTGTCCTCTAGTCAACCCTTTTGGTACCATGTCCATATCATTTACCATTTTCAAATTATGAGCTTTGGAAAAAGTTGACTTTTTGTTGACTTTCAAAAGGACCTATAATGTCTTGGCTCATATCTTTCAAATGAAGCATTTTTGGACTTGGCTCGTGAGACACAAAGTTGGACATAATTGATTTTCCTTCAAAATAAGGTTTGGATGGGAAATTTTTGATGAAGTAAGTGAGAGTTATGGCTGGTCAAAGTTCAGTTGACTTTTACTATGAAAACCCTAATTTAGTAACTTCTGATTCTTGATGATTATGAGGTTTCCTTGATGAATCATGATCAACCCTTGATAAATTATGAATTTCATCTCATAATCTTGATGTTGACCAAAAATCTTGAAGTTTGACTTTGAGTTGACCATAGTTGACCTCAGTTGACTTTTTGACCAAGTTAACTGATTTTTAAGTATCTGAGCATCTGACTGACCAAACTTGTTGGAAAGCCTTGAAAATTGACATGAGGATTCTTTAAGGTATATGGGATGTTATGAAGTCCACTTGAGGCTTTAGAATTCCACTTTGCTTGGGGAAATTCAAAACCCTAGTTCTAAGATCCATTGTTCATGAGGAGGCTTTGTCTGGTGAAACCTTCAATCCTTTTGACCAATTGAGAATCTGGTGACTATTAAGAGACCTCTTGAGACACATGGTATTGAATGTGGGAGGGAAAATTTTGGGGTTCAACAGTTGCCCCTGTTCAATTTTCTGAAACCTGAGGAGTTAGATTGGCATGTACGCCATTCGTGACTTGAAGGTTGAAGGAGATTGAACGCTAAATCCCAAAAATTTGCACTCGCCGGTGCGCAAAGTAACACTGTTGGTTGGTTGTATTGCTTTAATGGGATTAAAGATGCCATTCAGAATAACTGGAGATAGGCTTATAGATGTCATCCAAAATATCTATTGACGTTATCTGAATGTTGTTACCGTCTAGATCGTCTCTGAACTGTCTCTGTAACACATCTGAGCTAAATATCAACACTAAATCTTTGTGTAGATCGTCTCTGAATTTTCTCTAGGGGGAAATAGATATCCTGCACTAAGTATCAGTACTAGATCTTCGTATAGATTGTCTCTGACCATTCTTGGGAAAAAATATCTTGATTGATTGAAGTATCAGAAGTAAATTTTCATATTATTATTTCTGAAAATATCATGTATTAAGTATCAGTACTAGATTTTCGTATAGATCGTCTCTGAACCGTCTCAGGGAGAAAATTATATCCTGTTCTAAGTATCAGCACTAGAGTTTCGTATAGATCGTCTCTGAACCGTCTCAGGGAGAAAAGTATATCATGTACTAAGTTTTAGCACTAGATCTTCGTATAGATCGTCTCTGAACTGTCTCAAGGACTTGGTAATATTTATCTGATAGTAAATTATCCTGAAAAAGAAAGATTAGTTTATGCAAGATTATATGCCATGAAATACAAACAAAGATGTTGTATGCATTATGGATGTGTATGCCATGATGTGAATGATGTATGAATGGATTATATAGTAGCTTCACGTAAAAATTGCAAGCCGGGGAAATAAATCCCGATTCGTTGCTGAGGAACATAAAGACTTCGTTCCCGTCTTATTTTGGAATATCGTACTTAGAATCTCCCGTTTTCGTTCGTCGTACTTCTTATTGAAGGATTAAATTATGGAATACCTTGACTGAGGATAAAAGAGATGGATATTCCCCTGGGAGACTTATCCAGCCAAGTATCAATTCTTTGGAGGATATCATGCTTGAAAGGAATCTGCTTGAAGATCTCATAGAGTTGGGAGTACAAGAGACTACTTGAAGTGTTCCGTTAGAATATATCCGTAAAGATTACTCTGTGGGGATGAACCGACAAAGATTCGTTGGATTCTTACCTCTAATCTTCCTTAGTAAATAATTTTATGCATTTTTGGTAAACATCAATCATATTCAAAAGCATATATACATTCAAACATAATTAATAGACGTTTTCAATTTAAGTAAAAGGGGAAAAGTAAATCTGAATTTGAAAATAGAATTTTATTTATTTAGAAAGTGGCCTATAAATAGACAAGTTTGAACAAGGAGACGAAAATCCTAGTAAGAGGAATTCGTCATAGAAATTTTAAAAGAGTACAAAAAACAAGGAAAAATAGCTATGTGTAAGTGATCTTTATGAGTTTCAACTCTGCTATTGCCATTATCTTCAAGTATCTCATCCCTTGCTTTCGGAATAGAAACGATTGAGCTGATTTGCACCTGTTTGAACTTGATATAGGTAGTACAACCAGTTGAGGTTATATGGGTGATCCAACAAGACATAGTTGTACGCTTTAATCCCTAACTTTTTCCTGGACTTCCCTTTCAGGTTTTCAGTCCACCGGGATACCCTTTTTTGCCCAAGCCTCCCTTTCGGGTTTTCGACTTGTCGGGTGTACAATTTATATATATATATATCCCTAATTTTTGCCCGAACCCTTTTGGTTCGCCTGGATGCCCTTATTTTTGCCTAGTCCAGTCAACCTAGCGGGTCTTTTTTTATGCGTAGTATTTTTTTTACTATGTCTGTGTTCATAGGCTGCGAGAAATCTTCACCATCCATAGTAGTAAGCATCATGGCGCCTTCAGAAAATTCCCTCTTGACTACAAATGGCCCTTCATATGTGGGAGTCCATTTGCCCATAGGATCACCCTGTGGTAATATGATACACTTGATTACCAAATCTCCAGCCCGATATACTTGTTGCTTGACCTTCTTATTAAAGGCTTTGATCATATGCTTCTGATACATCTGACCATGATAAACAGTTGTAAGCCTTTTTTCATCAATCAAGTTTATCTGGTCGAGTCGAGTTTGAATCCATTTATCTTCATCTAAGTTTGCATCCTTCATAATTCTCAAGGAGGGAATCTGAACTTCAATAGGTAAAACTGCTTCCATACCATAGACAAAAGAGAATGGGGTTGCCCCAGTTGAAGTATGTACTGTGGTACGGTAACCATGAAGAGAAAATGGTAACATCTCATGCCAATATTTATATGTAACTGTCATCTTCTTTAAGATCTTCTTAATATTCTTGTTGGCGGCTTCCACTGCGCCATTCATCTTTGGTCGATATGGGGAAGAATTGTGGTGCTTAATCTTGAACTTCATGCAGAGGTCAGTAATCATAGTATTATTCAGATTAGTACCATTGTCAGTGTTAATCCTTTCGGGGATGTCATATCTACATATAAGATTATGTTTGATGAACTGAGTCACAACATTCTTAGTAACAGAAGCAAACGAGGCTTCCTCTACCCACTTTGTAAAGTAATCAATAGCAACAAGAATGAAACGATGTCCATTGGAAGCAGTAGGTTTGATCTCACCGATCATATCTATGCCCCACATGGCAAAAGACCAGGGAGCAGTCAAAACATTCAATGGAACTTGAGGCACATGTACTTTATCCGCATAGATCTGGCACTTATGACAAGTCTTGGAGTGCTGATAGCAATCAGCTTCCATGGTAGACCAATAGTAACCTGCTCTCAAAATCTTCTTAGCCATTGTATGCCCACTAGAATGAGTACCAAAGATCCCATCATGCATGTCTTCCATAATCTCTATTGCTTCCTTTTTATCCATACAACGAAGCAAAGTCGAATCGTGATTGCGCTTGTACATAATTCCATTACTCAGGAAGAACTTGGCAGAAAATATCCTCAGGAACTTCTTGTCATTGATAGATGACCCTTCAGGATATTCCTGAGCTTCGAGATATCTTTTCACTTCATGGAACCAAGGTTTCTCTTTCACCCCATCAATATCAACCTCATAACAATATGTTGGTTCAGAAAATCGATCAATAGTAATTCTAGGAGCTTCATCGTCCCAACTGATTTCAAACATATATGACATAGTGGTTAATGCATCCGCCAACTGATTCTCTTCTCACGGAATATGTCCAAAATTAATCTCTTCAAAGTATGGGATCAGAGACAACACATGCTCTCTGTAAGGAATGAGATTTTGATGTTTCGTGTCCCATTCACCTTTAACCTGACTAACTACCAAGGCTAAATCTCCGTACACATTCAAAAACTTGATCCTCATCTCAATGGTTGTCTTGATACCCATAATACACGCTTCATATTCAACCATATTATTGGTACAACCAAAACAAAGTCTAGTAGTAAATAGTGTATAACAACCTTCAGGAGAGATAATCAAAACACCATTACCAAGCGCATTATAAGCTCCATCAAAAACCATAGTCCATCAAGATCCTTGTTCAGGTCGTTCATATTGTCTAGGTTATTTAACAACAAGCATAATATCTTTATCCGGAAACTCAAAGTTCATAGACTGATAGTCATCCATTGCTTGATGAGCCAAATGATCTGCTACCACACTTCCTTTAATAACTTTCTGAGTAGTATATTGTATGTCATATTCTGTCAAAATCATTTGCCATCTCGCTATTCATCCGGAGAGAGCGGGTTTCTCAAATATGTACTTAATAGGATCCATTTTTGAAATCAATAATGTGGTATGAGTCAACATATATTGTCTTAGTCGGCGAGCAACCCAAGCCAAAGCGCAACAAGTATTCTCGAGCAATGAGTATCTTGTTTCACAGTTGGTAAACTTTTTGCTAAAGTAGTATATTGCTTGCTCTTTTCGACCAGACTCGTCATGTTTCCCAAACACACACCCCATTAAATTGTCTAATACTTCCAGGTACATAATCAAGGGTCTTCCTTCAACTGGTGGCATCAATATTGGAGATTCATGGAGGTATTTCTTAGTCTCATCAAAATCTACCTGACATTCATTGTTCCATTCCATTACTTGATCTTTCTTCAAAAATTTGAAGATTGGCTCATAAGTAGCGGTTAATTGGAAAATAAATCTTGAAATGTAATTCAGGCGTCCCAAGAAACCTCTGACTTCTTTCTCAGTACGGGGAGCGGGCATTTCTTTTATGGATTTTACCTTTGTAGGGTCGACTTCAATACCTTTACCACTGACAACGAAACCCAACAGTTTACCAAATCTAACTCCGAAGGTACATTTGTTTGGATTTAATCTCAGCTTGTATTTCTTCAGCCTCTCAAACAACTTGTGTAGATGATCAAGATGTTCTTCTTCAGTCTGAGATCTGGCTATCATATCATCAACATATACCTCTATCTCATGGTGAATCATATCATGGAGCAAAGCTACCATAGCATGTTGATATGTTGCCCCAACATTCTTCAAACCAAATGGCATTACTTTATAACAGAAGGTGCCCCACTGTGTGACAAACATAGTCTTCTCCATATCTCCAGGTGCCATTTTAATCTGATTATAACCAGAGAAAACATCCATAAAAGAGAATACCTTATGTTGAGCAGTGTTGTCTACCAGAACATCAATATGTGGAAGCGGAAAATCATCTTTGGGGCTGGCTTTGTTCAAATCCTTGTAATATACACACATGCGTACTTTACCATCTTTCTTGGGTACCGACACCACATTTGCAACCCATTGAGGATAGGAAGTGATATCTAGGAACCCTGCATCAATTTGTTTCATCACTTCTGCTTTAATCTTTTCTAACATTTCAGGCCGCATACGACGAACTTTCTACTTTATTGGGCGACAACCTTCCTTCATTGGCAGACGGTGAACCACAATATCAGTATCAAGTCCCGACATATCCTCATAAGACCAAGCAAATATCTCCACATAGTCGTGTAACATCTGAATCAATTTGTTCTTAACACTGTCCTCTAATTTAGCTCCTATCTTGACCTCTTTCATGTCTTTCTCAGCTCCCAGATTCACAACTTCGATTGGTTATTCATGTGGTTGTATAACTTTCTCTTGCTGTAACAACCTAGCAAGCTCTACAGGCACTTCACAATCATCCTCCTTTCCATCCTCGACTTGATAGATCGGATTCTTGAAATTATAATTGGCAATAGCAGAACTGTTATCAACAGAATCCATAATGGATGAGGATCTGCATTTTAGTGACGTGGGTGTGTGTAAGAACACATAGCTTTTGATAAAAGAAAAATAAAAGAAAGATAAAGAGCACAATATTTACGAAAGAAAAAACGTCCATTGATTCTATTGAATGAAAATATGCAAATGAAATGACATCCCTAACAAGCATATCATTGTGCCCCGGGTAAGGCACAAGGCTTAAAAGTTTAATTGTTCAAAATTACAAACTTAAGAATAAGAAAAACAATAATATCATTTACTCCCGACTAAAGGAGATAGGAATAACATCTTCAACTTTCCAATTATTGAGCCTACTGCCAATGGTAGGAAAGATCCAGCTATCCAAGTTGTAGTCTTTATCAGAATCCTCCACATCATTGACTTGATCCTTCTGAACTCCCTTGTTGGTGATACGAATAGCACGAGCACGTCGAACAGGCTTCTGAGATTCTACAGTAAAACCCAAACCAAACTTGTCAGACTTGAAAGGAATGTCAGGAAGCTGACCCCAAATAGTACAACCACCTTCTTCAACAGCAGGAACTCTAGTAGCAGCAGGAACTGGTTTAGCAGCAGGGATAAACTCAGCAGCAGGAACAACCGAGGAACCACTTCAAATGTTTGGCGAGGAGTCTCAATAAATTCACCCTCCATCTCAACATACTTGAAAGTGTTTACATGACTGGCCATATACTCTTCTTCACCATAAACAGTGACAATCTTGCTCTTCATTGGATATTTCAGGTTCTAGTGCAAAGTGGAAGTCACATCACCTGCCCCATGTATCCAGGGACGCCCAAGCAGGCAGGAATAAGAATGACGAATATCCATCACATAGAGTGTAGAATCAAAGACTTGAGAACCCACTTTGATTGGGAGGTCAACTTCTCCGTGCACCATTCTTCTTGATCCATCAAAGGCTTTCACAACCACATTACTGGGTCTTAACACAATATCTTCAAAGTTGAGTTTGTCCAGAACATCCTTCGGTAACACATTTAGTGAAGAACCATTATCCACCAAAAAATGAGATAGAGTAGTGCCCTTACACTCAATGGAGACATGTAGAGCTCTGTTGTGGTTTCTTTTGGAAGGAGTTAGATCAACATTAGAAAAGCCTAAGCCATTGTTGGTCGTCAGTTTAACAACACAATTTTCAAATTGGTCCACAAAGATTTCATGTGGTGCATGAGTAGATTTCAAGAAATTTACTAAAGCCTTAACATGGGCTTCAGAACACAACAACAGAGATAACATAGAGATCTTGGAGGGAGTATGCCCCAATTGTTCAACAATATTATAATCACTCTTGCGGATGATCTTCAGTACTTCATCCATCTGCTTAGAGAGGTCTTCAGTAACTGGTGTTTCAACCTGAACAGGCTCAATCAATGGTCCTTTGCCCCGAGCTTCAGTACTTAGCCCAGGGTTGGAGATATGAACTAGAGTAGCAGCAGTCTTTAAAGTGTCTTCTGGAGAGAAAATTCTTTCACTCCTAGTAACTTACTAGTCCCAACAATATTGTTGATATCGGGATTAGCATATGCAGCATGTATACTAGTTAGAGGATCTTGCTTGATACCATGGATATAAACATCAGAACCATAATTCCAAGGGATATCCTTGTCAGAAGAATATGGATTTGGACCAGGAGTAGTAATAATCAGGGGAGCCACCTTTGGCTCATCAATAATCTTCATATGACCTTTAGAGGTAATCCTCACAGGACCCTTAGAAGTGATCTTCACATGAGTACTAGTAACCACAAACACATCTTCAAGCTTCAGGTCTTGAGACAGGCCTTCACATAAGCTTCGGGTCTTGGACTGGTTTTAAAAATCTGATTTCTCACTTTTTGATGACTTGAATTCAGTAAGAAGAAGGATTTGTGAGAAAATAAGTGTTGTGATTGTTTTGGTGTATTTGAATTGATGCAAGATGATATATATTTATAGGGAAACAAATTGATTTTAGATGAATATTGTTGGATGAGGGAACGCCCTATTATCCAATGAACATAGCTATGCATCATTACTTAAATGCCAAGGTACAAAACCAACTTTCTCTGACATAGCTACATTTTTTACTTAATCCACATTTTGCAATCTGATTAATTGTTGTTTATGAGTGAATATTGACTGGTTGTGGAGCTTCTTTGACAAACCACTATTTTACATCAATGCATTAGAACAAAACTTGAGTTTAACACTTTGGTGATGTTGTTTCTCACTTTCAAAGAGAGTCTCCTTGACTCATTGATACTATCTTGCAGGTTTTGTGTGACTCAACAAGATTCTTGTTGATCTTGAATGGAGAAAAGTCTTGCAAAGTCATCAACTTGGACTTGAAAATCATGTGACACAAGTAATGCACACAAATATGTCTTGAAAAATCAATTTGATCAAGGCCTATTGTAAAATTCATAACTTCTTGCTTAAGTGATATAATTTTATGTTTTTAGACATTTTGGAAAGTTAGGACAATGTACTTTAACTTTAATGATTCAGGTTTGCATTGATTCAACTTGGATCATGGAGAAAAATGTTCTTCAAAATTGGAAATCTAGACTGATAAATACTTAGTGAAATTTCACTAAGTGTTGGAAATTTTGACAATTTTGAATCTTGAAGTTCAAAACTCCATATCTTTCAATCTGTGCATTTTTTGGAAGATGACCCTCAAGGACAAAATTGTAGTATGAAATGAGATATTTCATATAAGCTTTGGAGAAAAAGAAATGGTTGCTTGGATTATAAGTTATGGCCTTGGGAATTGGACATTTGAACATAGAATTTTAGGTGCTTAGTGAATTTTTCAACACCTTCATTTTTGCTTCTTTTGCAAGTAACCTTGATTTCTTGATTAAATATTGATCAAAGACAACTATCAACCATATTTCCTTGAATAATAGATCAAGACACTTGATATTGGTCAAAAAGTCAAAGTTTGGTCTAGTGTATTAGATGAAATTTGATCGGAGAAACCCTAATTTTCAAAATTCTATGAATCAATCCACTGAGGTAATTTTAATCATATGAATGGACTTCAAGTGCACATTTGATGTTCTTGAATCATGTATTGAAGTGTTGGCTCATGCCTAGATGAAAACTTCAACTTGTAAGCCTTGATCAATCAAAAACCATAATTGATGTATCATATGAACTTGGGGCTTGATCAATCTGAAATGATGCAATATTTGATCTTTGATGAAGGGAAACCTTTGATCTTCATGAATGAATGAGGGAATTGATAAGTTGAAGATCATGCCAATTCTTTGATTAATCATTTGCCTGTATCACTTGAGGCACAAAACCTTAATTTATGGACAAAGCAAACAAACAAAAATATCTTTGTATTTTCAATTAGGTTAGTGATTCATAAAGACACACACATGTGATGCTAATGAGATGCAAATGATGTGGGATCTTAGGGATAAATTAAGGTATGTCAAATCGAACACCACTTATTGTGTTTTTCTCACCTTTACTTTTTTTACTGCCCAAATATTTGTCCAATGGTGTATTTATGAAAGGGTCGAGTATTCAATGCATCTACATCATTTATACCCATACTCAATCCACTCCACATGCGACTATCAACCGTTAGATATGATCTAACCGCCCCCTGTGTTTCATGCCAAGAAACATGGTTTGATTCTAACTACCCCCATATATAAGGTATCCACGACATTCTTCATGTATGTTTTAACCATAACTCACTCAATTACTTATATTCACTTATTAACTTGAGCATTGAAGTGTCAGTCTTCCAGGTCTTCCACCTGTTCTATCGTGTCAAAGAACATTTTCCACCACATAAGTTGGTCTCATGATCTCAAATCCATCATTTACGGTTCCATGAACGTAACATGTATTCACAAGATTGATTATTACTTTTAGTAAACAAATTATAACAAGATTAATGAAGAAAGCTTATGCAAAACATCTAAAATAGTTGATATCAATTAAATTAGTTAAAATAAAATAAAATTAGAGGCCTAAGGTGACTCCTCACTCAAAGCCCTTTTGGGTCAAACCTTAAACTTGACTTTTAATTGATATCAATAGAGTGAGATAAATATATCAAATAACTCTTTATTATCCTTCTGGTTGATTAAGTGTGTGTATGGTTCTACGATGATAATAATTAATTCTGGTGAAATTAATTTTAATAAAAAATAATTAAACATAAAATAATTTATGATAGGATAAATTCAAATACAATTAACTTTTATCAATTTGTGTTGTTTAGATTAAAATTAATTTTGGAAATACAATTACTAAAATCGAATGCCATGCAATATAACTCAGAAATAAATTACATTAAGTAAACAACAATAAAAGAATGAAACAAATATTGATTAACATGCAATAGTAAAAATTGATTTCGTATTTAATAATTGTTAGGATTTTTAGGATACGATAGGATTTTTATATTTTTAGGATACGATAGGATTTGTTGTTTCTAACAAACTCAATTCTGTAGTTGACAAAATTAATTAATTTATAAATTATCCCAAACAAAAGAAAATGCTCCAAAGTATAAATAGAATCTTTCTCCGATCTACATAAACATTGTAATTCTCTTTTTTCACTATTATAGTTACCACTTCTTATTGTTGTTTCATATTATATTATTAAAATTCGAATTAATATAAACAAGACAGTTTGGCCGAGTGGTCTAAGGCGCCAGATTTAGGCTCTGGTCCGAAAGGGCGTGGGTTCAAATCCCACAGCTGTCAAATATATATATTTTTAATATTATTGTTATTTTTTTGTTATTATATTTATTTCATATGTTTCGTGTTTACGCATAAACAGAGGAAAGAAAATGGCGGCATATATGAGAAACAGAAAATTTTCACCTTTGTTCTCTCTAACTCGCTTTCTTAACTCACCGAGTTTCACTCGTCCGAGATGGATTGAAACCATAGCCTACGAAGAATCGCGTGCTCAACCGGACAAACCCTACACCTCCACAGCCGTAATCATCCATGGCTTTTTGGGATCCAGCAGAAACTGGAGATCCTTCTCTCGGAATCTCTTGGCCACGCTCTCTAATTCCTCTCCCTCTTCCAGTATTACTCTCCGAATTCTCTATTTTTTGTATGCGAATTCTGAATTGAAATTGTTTTGATGGGTTGTCTGTGTGTAGATTGGAGGACGGTGGCGATGGATATGAGGAATCATGGGAAATCAGCGGGGAGGAAGCTGGATCCGCCTTATAATTTGGAGAATGCGGCTAAGGATTTGGCTGATTTGGTAAAGGCGGAAGGTTGGTCTTGGCCTGAGGTTGTTATTGGTCACTCCATGGGTGGAAAAGTGGCTCTACAGTTTGGTCATAGTTGTAGAAGTGGTGAATATGGTGATTCTGCTCAATTGCCTAAACAGGTTTTTCCTCTTCACAATCACATTTTTTTTGTGTTATTTGATACTAGTATGGTTTGAATTAGTTTTGTCGAATAGCCGCTATAGCATGCCGTAGGATAACTACATAGAGAAATTTGAACAAATCGTTATTATTATGAGATATGCTATCTAGTACACTATTTAGTACAATGTGTTGTCAAATAGTGTCTATTGCGGCGATTTAGTACTATGTGTCGGCAAATAATGTCTATTGTGGTGCTGTAGCCTTGAAGTGTTGTAGAATTTGAGCAATGTGATCCGCAATTGACAAATCACTGTGAATATAGAAGTTGGTAGTAGGTACTTTATGATTGTAAAACTTGTAAATATGTATACGTTGTGGTGCATTAAAATATGTAATGTGTTACTGGTTAAAAAGTAAATGTGGTTTGGCAGAGAAAAACATCAGCCTTATGAGTTCAGTGATGTGCTAATTGTAGCTTGTAATGAGACTAGTTTTTTTTCTTTTGGCTGAAGGGGGTTACTTATTATTATGAGAATTTAATTCTTCTTCCCTCCCTCTCATTAGCTTAGACCAAATTTATCCAGAGATAAATGAAGTAGTGTAGCTTAACTTTCTGTAATATAATCCTTCTTCTTTTATTATCTCTAGTTTTTCTCTCCAAATTCTTGAGTGTGACCCTACTCAAATTGAAACAGGACACTCCTCTAATCAAGTTAGTAAACATATATAGGAGTGAATTGAGTGATAGGGATAACTCAATGAATTTGTACGTTGACTCGTGGTGTCATCTGAGTTATGTTGCCATTTGGTATTAATATTATCATCATCAGTTATTTGGAGTTATATGGGAACTTCCAGATAGTTATTTGGCTGTCTATCATGCCTCTTTAAATCTGCATGTACTTGGCTATATCAGAGTTATCATTCCTGGGGAATGGCAGTGCTATTCCGGGAGAGGCCAGAGAGCGGATGCTTTTTGGGTTAGTGTCGTAGGAGCAAAGCGCTTCCCGGTGTGGAGCGGTTTCAACCCGCTATTTGTTTTGAATGCGAAAAACCATATCCACCCCTTAAAAAATAGACGTTGCGGAGTTTTTCCGGAATTTCGCCCAGTTTGTCCTAACTCAAAAAACAGATGATTTGTCTTCTCACTTCCTCACATGTTTCACTTCAGTTCTTTTCGCTTCCACCCCTAACTCAGAAAACTCTCTTTCATCTTCTCACTTGGCGGATTCCTCTCTTCTCAGGTTGGTTTTCGAAAGTTCTTCTTCTTACTTCTTTGTTCTTCTTTTCTTCTTCTTCTTTCTTCTCTTTTTTCTTTTCTTCTTCTTACTTTACTCTTCTCACCGACCTCTGTTTTTTGTCTTCTTTCTTTTCTTCTTTCTTTATTCTTCATACTGACCTCTCTGATTTTTTAAGTAATAATAATTCAATAACTCTATTCCTCTATTTTCTTCTTTTATTTGTAGACAATGACATCATTTTCTTCTATGTTTGTTTGAATTTTAGTATAAGATGTGATGTTTTCTATGTTTGTTTGAATTTTAATATAAGATGTGATGTTTTTAATTTGGTTAAGAGTAAGACTTGTTGAATTTGATTAAGCCTTTTTTATTGCTTTGTGTTTTGATGTTTGATTTTATGAATCCTATATGGGTATTGTGTTATTTGTTTAGTGTTTTCAGTAAATTTATGTTTTATAGTTATTATTCATATTATTAGTCCCAAAAATAGTCATGTCGCGGCTATCCCGCTATTCCTTTTTTGGGGTCGTCCACTCCGCTCCGCTATTTAGGATTGATAATTCTGTGATATATTAACTTTCTACTAAAAACTTGGGAATTGGGCCTCCCACTCTGCTCCCTTACTGATTGATGTCTTCCTAATAGGCGCAGTTGAGCTGAGACCAAATCTAGAACAGTATGCAACCTATAATCCTCCTGAATAGAAATGGAATCAATTAATTTTTTTAACAAGTCATAACAGTATTTTAATAGGATAAAAAAGCTAAAAATTTGAGCATAAGCAGTGGCCAAGAATAGCCTGTAGCAAAAAAAAATGCTAGTACAAGTAAAATGCTGCTGAACATCACTACACTACATCATCACCAACCAAAATCTTGTAAAATCCAAACTCCTAAGAGAAATAAACCAAGTATTTGCCGAATAGACGTTCACAACCAAAAGAGAATGCAATGGATTATGTATCTGAATATATGTGATAGCAACCACTAATTGCAAAAGAAACCAGCATCTTGATGAGAAATTTGACAAGAGTCAATTTCTGATACGTGGCAGCAGCTTGTAGACTTGGTTTCTATGACTGAAAAAAACCATCTTGGTACATGACCAGCAACAACCTTATTATGCTGCAGCCTAAGGCGTCAAGATGATGTTCTTCCACCAAGTATTGGCACAACAGAAAACAGCCTATTGCAAAAGTTGCCAAGAACATGCAGCAGCCAGTTGGAAACTATAGCAACAAGTTGTCTTCGGATGCAAGCTGTGCAAACAGATTTTTGGTGATGCATATAGTGTGTTTCTTCATCTATAATCATGTTATTAAAATACATTTGGCTTCTACATACAAAAAAGGTGCAAACTGAAAAAACCAGAATCGGTGCAAAAATACAGCAGCAAGTAACAGTTGCATCCCCAATTTGTTGATTTTTTCTTCAGCGGCAGGATAAATAGTCATCAGTAATTCGCAACTGCTGACCTAATAGGAAACTTGACGTGCAGGACGCCCTGCAACATCGTTGAGACAACTCCCAAAAACCAAATAAAAGACCCAAACAGAACTGATACACCGACCCAGTTGATGACATGTGGTGTAACAAATATATTTAATATCATTAACCTGTAAGAAACATATGATATCATCCATATCCTTTCCATTTTCTATCCTCTTGTCAGGTTTTCTATGCCATAATATTTTTCTATTTATGCATATTATTTTATTATGGGTCTTGCTAACGAGTGCCCTCAGGGCACTCTTTAAGCATTCCATATTAAGAAATTATTCATTAAAAAATTCAAACAGTTCAATTTCCAATACACTGATTACACGTACTTTTATAAAAATTTACTATTTAAGGCTCTTAAAAATGCCATGAGGGCACTGGTTAACATTTCCCTAATAGATTTTAATTTGAGGCATTTTTAGTATAGGACTTATGCCCTTTGTATGTTGCTTGTTACTACTATCAAGTGAATTGCCTTTTTACTCAAGTGCTTATGTTTTTCACTTTTATATACTAATATCCGGTTCATTATTTATAAGAATTTTCTCTATTTATTCCTGCTGAAGAACAGCTTTGGGTATTGGATTCTGTCCCGGGAGAAGTGTACTCTGAAAACAAAAGCGATGAAGTCCGCGATGTTTTAATGACTTTGGAAAGTTTACCGTCACAAATCCCATCTCGGAAGTGAGACTCTATCCCTAAACTATTCTCTTCCATGTTTGTACTAAGGTTGTCAATAGGCCAGTAGTCAATTTGTTGCAAGTCTTGGCGTTGTGTTATTTAACTGTACAGTGAAAGTCTACAAATGTTTGCGGGATATTATAGTTAAAAAACTGAATGTAAGTTAAGAAACTGTACAATGATGGTTCTTTCATCACTTTTGATGTTCAACCAAATGTTTTCAAGTATATAAACCACTCTATTTTATGAAGCTACCATGTTTATGGTAACTCTGTAAGATAATTGGAATACTTTGTCTTTCTCATTCATGTGAATAGAATATATATAACTCAACACTGTGTTTACTGTATCCCAATGTAAACTGAACACTGCTACAAATTTAGAAATTACAACACATGAAGCCTCAGTCCAATCTATTTTGCACCTCTTTTCAGGTGGCTTGTGAGTCATCTGATGGGTCTTGGTTACTCTACGACACTGGCAGATTGGATTGGCACCAACCTGAAGAAAGAGGGTGATCACGAGACATGGATATTTGATCTTCAAAGTGCTAAGGAGATGTTCGATTCTTACTGGTAAATGAATTGAATCGACTTATTTTGAGATAAAAACGAATGTCTAAAAGTACAGGCTAAAAACTTTGATTATATTTTTGCACTGAAGTAACAATCCCAAGTGTTAAAATTCTGTAGGGAAAACACCTATTGGAATCTATTGGAGAACCCTCCAAAAGGTATGGAAATAGTAATTGTGCGTGCCGAAAAGAGTGATAGATGGGACCAAGAGGCTATCGAGCGGATCCAAAAACTAGCTAGTCAAGGAAAGGTTTCCTTCTGTGTTCTTCCAAATTCTGGTCATTGGGTTCATGTTGACAACCCAAAGGGACTTCTTGAGATTGTGGCTTCTAAGATGGCATCCCTTTAGTTCCCTGCTTTATTTGAACCATTGGAGTATCCATCATAGCTCAGAAGTGGTTGGTTAGTAATAACTTAAAATTTGTTGTCTCATAATTGAAGAAATAAATACCGAGACATATTCATTTATGTGATTTTCACCTTCAAGGCATATTTTATTATTTTTATATGTTTAGCTGAATTTTCTTTGGCTCTTGTAGTGTTGTTTTCTAAGGAGATTGGTATTTATTACATTCCCTGAGAGGAACCCATAAAGAAAAGTTTTAGAATATGATTCAATTTATTAATAAAAAATTGAAGTATAGCGATATCATAAGGTCAATGCTAACATAGAAAAGAAGTCAAATGTATACACTGCTAATTTCAATTTTTTTTATTTAGATTACTTGGTGCACATTAATTTTCTCGTTTCCATTTTGCTTAGAGCTCTGCCTCACGACATGTACTCCACCAAACACAAAAATACAGTTTATATTTTATTTTTATTTTGAAAAAAAAAACATAAAGGAGGAAAATAATTTTATAGATTCTCAAAATTGATTATGCTATTTTAGTTTTTTTTTTTTTAAAAAAGAAAAGAGGACAAAAGCCCAAAACCTACTCAACAATTAGTCTGGAGGTAGTGATCTTGATAATATTATAAGAGAAAAATGGAGATTTGTGTAATTTGTGGTTTGCATAACCATGAATTGTGCTTAAAATTAGTCGGTCATCCTATTGTATGTCTACTTAAGTCGGAAGAGAAAATATGTTTCAGTGACATGACTTTGAATCTTGTTCAACCAAAAAATATACTTGCAACATTGAAACAGAAGGAACCCGACAATTTTCACATATTAGGGAAGTTTATAACATTTAGTATCATTATGGGAGATAGATCAGAGATGCAACAACTGTTGAAATTGTTGGATGATAACGTTTCCCATCACCGAACTTGCGACGATGGAGTTACGATTATAGACATTTTTTGGACTCATCTGACATGTTTTCAGCAGTGCTCATTCTTGATTCTACCTACAAGAACAACAAGTATAAACTTCTATTATTTGAGATGGTTGGTGTTACCTCAACCGAGAAGACATATTCCGTTGGTTTTGCTTTTTTAGAGTGTAAAAAAAAGGACAATTTTACTTGGGTGTTAGAGGTGTGTCAGTAACTTTTGAAGGATCAAGGTGAGATGGCTAAAGCTATTGTTACGGATCGTGATTCAATGAACATAGTTACAAAGGTATTCCCTTCTTCTTATGCATTACTTTGTAGGTATCACATAACAAAGAATGTGAGAAGTCGGGTTAAACCCGCGGTAGGGACGAAATATGTGGAGACCGAAGATGGAAAATTGGTGAAGTCGAGTGTAATTATTGAAAAAATTATGGATGCATGGAATCATATAATAAATTCTTCCACAAAATAATTATATGATGATCTCGTCATTCATTTCTGAAAGTGTGTGAAAACTATCTTGCTTTGTTGAAATACGTTGAAAGCACAACTCTTGATCAGATGAAAGAGAAGGTAGTTTGTGCGTGGACTGATAATGTTTGATACCTTGGAAACACAACTATCAACAAAGTTAAGTTGACACATGCTACTCTTAAAAATTGGTTGGGAAATAACAAGTGGAATTTGTGTCGAGATTAGGACTTGGTGAACCTCATGATTAAAAACCAACATAATGAGATACAAACAACTTTTGGTTAGAGCATAACGGTATTGGAACATCGATTTAAAGACAACATTCTTTACTCTCAGTTGGTCGACAACATTTCTCGGGTTGGGTTGAGCTATATATTTTACGAGGCCAAATAAGCTGAAAATGTAGATTCCGATAGCACAAAGTATGGTTGCACTATTGTGAAAACATATGGTCTCTCATGTGTTTGTGTTATTACTAAAAAATTGAAATTAAGTGAGCCGATAAGAATGGACGAAGTTTGCCCTCATTGGCAAAAACTTAAATTTGACGATGACGCTTGCATGGAAGGAGACAAATCAAATATCTATATTTTGACTGAATGGGAAGCGATATAAGAGATATTTTTGAAGGTCGATGACAACATGAAACTCCAAATCAAATAACAATTGAGGAATATTGCATATCCCAAAACAAATGACATGAAGCCGCTTTCTCAACCGGTCAAGACAAAAGGTGCTCCGAAGAAAATGAAACCTACACTGAATGACAACTCTACTACACGATATCTTTCATATTCCGAGCATGTTGATAAACTCTTTCCTGACTCACCGACTTCTAAATCTCAAAAAAGTGTTGTGAAATGAGTCCACATTAGTAAACCACCTCCGACACCGATTCCACCAAAAATTCCATTCATAGACGAGATGCCTCTTTTTATGCACAAATACATCGATTGTATCATCAATGTTGAAGGGGGAAGCAATTGCGGTTACCGAGCCGTTTCGATTTTTCGTGGTAGAGGAGAGGATATTCATGCACTTGTTCGACATCAACTTATCCAATAGTTGAAGACGCATAGAGAACCGTACATGCGGTTGTATGTAAAGAAAGAAAAAATCGATGTGGCTTATGAGTTTTTTGCTCCTTGCTTGAGTGGTCCGCCACCAGAGTCAAAAGGATGACCTTTCCTAAAATGGGTCATATAATTGCATGCGCATATGATAGGGTGTGCATTGACTTGACACACTATGGATTTTCGAAAACCTTTTTTCCACTACGTACTGCACCACCCCAAACTCCAAATGAATGCATCATGTGTATTGGATGACTTTCTAAATCAAGTCATTTTGTTCAAGTGTACTTTAAACTGGAATGTCCCATATCAACTACATCACTGGAATGAATCACTCATTCAACCATAAATGCCGAGATATGTGTCGCTCCCACCAAATGAGGCTAAGTCAAATGGGGTACAGACGCGGACGGTCAGCGAAAGAGAAATGAATAGAGTCGCCAGCTAGGCATTTTTATCCCGAAGGAAAGGTAATGTTGCATAGACCTGAGAAAAGATATGGATAAGACGGTCGCGAACCAGGGAGACTGAGAAAGGGGGTTGGTTACAACCTGGGAAGGTATTAGCACCCAGATTGTCCGTCGTACTCGACGGGATCCACGCTTAAAAGATTTGTGTTTTAAAGGGGTAGTGTCAGTGCAATTTGTGTATCAAAGCTGGAAAAGAATGCAAGTGTCAGTGTAAGAGAAAAGTGAAGTGTATAAGAGAAGTGTCAGTGTAAGAACAAGAATGGAATGCTCAAGATCATGAGGCTTAAAGAATGATGCTGGGAGGAAGGGGAATACACAGAGACTTTTGTTCGATAACTGTTAAGTTATGCCTACGTATCCTCTCGTGCAATGAGGAAGTCAGAACACCGTAGTTCGACCCAAAGAGACTGAAAGATAAATTGACTTGTGAACTGCTTACTTGTCTATGCTCAAGTGTATGACCTGTCTGGCTCAGGTGCAAACTGTCTTGCATTAGACGGGAGAAGCAAGTTCTCGTTTGTGAGTGAAGATGATGAGAAAAGAATCCCGGAGGAGACGATTATTGTTTGTTTTTGGGTTTTCAATCTTTTATTGCTTTTCTAAAGTTTGTCATAAGAAAATGAGCTTAAGCCTAAGCCAAGGGTTAGTAAACTCATCACATCTTCCCTCTGATTAGGGGTAATGAGAATACCTTAAGCATGAAGTAAGCACCTCACACTTAATTACCATGATGTAGGATTAAAATCATTAACCTACTTGTGATTATTTAGATGTTTTTGGAGTTTTTGTTTAGTGTTAAGTAATGAGTTTAAGCCATAATCAAGGATTTAATGGACTCATTACACCATCCTAATATAAGGATAATGGATGAGAACATTTAAGCTGAGAAAGACTCCTCAACTTAATCCATGATTAGGGATTAACCTCATGACAAAACAAAGCCTTTATTAAATGGATTTTAGTTAGTGATAAGATGAAGAAATGATTTTTATGGTTTGTAAGACAACTTGAGGGGGACTTGTCCATTAACACTAGGGTTAGTCCTTCTTAACCAATTAAGGAAGAATTAGAACCCTAATGCAAGGCCCAAGTTACAAGCTTGATGTCTTAGTGATTATTAAGTGAATTGATTAAAGGGTTTAAACACATTAAGGGTTCAACACTTAGGATTAAAGTTATACACTCCACCCTAATAGAAGGATGCAGGCATAAGCTTAATCACAAAGCCTTAAAACCTTTAAGGTTTAGTCCTTGATTATGAGATGAGAAGAGAAGACTCAATGATGACACAAATGTAAAAGCTAAATGGGGGGGGGACTAATCAAACCCTAATTGTTAACATGCTTGGGTATCCTAGGGTTTGTGAGGCTTAAGAGAGAAAAAATCTTCAAAGAGCCACCAAGGAGGAACAAGATGAAAGGGAAAGAAGCAGAGAAAAGCAAGACAACTTGCTTCACTTAAGAAGACAAGTTGTTTGAAGAAAGAAAGTAAGAGATGAACATGAATGAGCAAGCTCACTCTAATACACAAGATAGAATGCAGCAATGATGCAAGAGAGATGAAAAGAGATTGTGAGAAGTGAAGGCAAATTCACTTCTCAAAACAACTTACCACCTGAAAAGTTAGCAAAAGAAATGAAATGCAATGCAAATGAGATGAAATGTCATGATGCAAACCAAAGTCAGAAGCATAAACATGATGTTAATTATGCTAGGAGATGATGCAAACACATGACAAGAGATGAGAGTGATCAAGCAATCATAAGAATGCAAATGAAGCATGCCTTGAACCATAAGGATTCATGAATGTTTATGAAATGAAATGAACATATAACATGGCAAAGGAATGATTCAATGATCAAACATGATTCTAATATGTCCTAAGATGTATTATGAATCATGTGAATGCACAAAATGTCATGGCAAGTCATTGAATGCAAACAAGTGAGAGATGGATGCAAAGGAAGGTACAAATTAGGGTTTATGATCAACACACAAAGCAAAATTCAAAATCAGAGGCAAATGACATGATAAAAAATTGAAAATGCAATCAAAGATACCCTAAACCTATACAAGTTCACTGCCCAAAGGAGGGGATCTATCTCTTAACCTAGTGAAAGTTATGAATTTCTCAAGATCACTAGGGTTTTGAGGTGCCTTACAAAGAAAAATACCAAACAAATTGAAAATGCAAGATCAAATCAAACCAATTTTATCCTATAAACTACATGCTATGGAGGATGAAATGCAAGAAGAGCCATCATCAAACTCTCAAGGGTTAGGCAGAATGAAATTCTCAAAGTTTGAACCAAAATATTGCCTTAAAATGAAATTAATTCCAATGAAAATGATCAAAAGGCATCAAGAACAAAAAAGAAATTTGGTTTGAGAGTTTGATAATGTTTCTAAATGTTTCTAAATACAATGTGAATTTTTTTGTGATTTTTAAATACCTAAATGCATTTTTAATTAATTAATTTCCATTAACTAATTAAAAATAAACATTTAAATAATTTAAAAATGATTTTTAATGCAAAATATAAAAATAAAAATATTTTTGGGTTCTGAAAATTAATAAAAGATTTGATAAAAATTTTCAGAATTTTTTAATGTATTTTGCTATTTTAAATAATTCATGGAAATTAAATATGAAACAAATGAAATTAAAATGAATTTAATAAGAAAATGAGAAAGTATGCAAATCCAAGGGTTGTGGTTCAAACTGGGACGCGCGGGAATTGACTTAGCGCGCAAATGAACGGCCAGAATTCAAACTTGCCTAATTATGTCATTAGCCCTAATCCTAACCCTAATCACTTTCAGATGACCGGAACAATGTTCCGGTCATCTTCTCCGGCAAGCTCCTCACCCCATCTCCCTCAATACGCATCAAAACCTCACCAAAATATTCAGAATCAATCCTTAAACATCACTGAACCTAAACCCCAACCCATAAATCATTTATTTTCCATGAATCCGAAGAATCAAACCAAAACGCATTTCACGGGCAAAGTTTCAGAACAAGCATACATGGTCATTTCTCACTCATTTTCGAAATAAATCACATCATGATAATCAGTGAAGCATAAGGAAGCATTTAGAAACTAAAAATGGAAGTTCTGGAAAAAAAAGTTCTTGAGCTCACCTGAAATGGAGCTTTCAATCCAGGAGCTCTCTGCCTGCTTCTTTGCTTCAAAATGGCTCCAATGATCCTCTTGATGAAGCTTTGAAGCTTGGTTGGAGTTTAAAGTGGCTGGTTTAAGAGTTTGATGGAGTTCTGTTCAGTGAAGGGTGAGAATCGTGTTTCTGCTTGAGGTGGTTTCAGGGACAAATGAGAGTTGGGAAATGATCAGAGGAACATGTTGAGTGATTCTATGAAGTTTGTTTTGGTGTTTGAAGCTTGTGTGAGGAGATTCGAATGAAAATGCATAAGAGGTGAGTTTTGAGAATGCTGGCTTATGGGAGAGATCAGGATGAGTTGTGCTATGTGTTGAGTCTCATTTTATCCATGTATCACACTGTGATAGGTCTGTGGAGTTGGTGTGGCCTAACTTGATTGGTATGGGCCATTTTGCATAAAGTCAACTTTTTGTGTAAGAGAGGTATGGGTCAATGGCAGGCCAAGGACAAAGGGGTGTCCTGCGCAGCAAGGATTGAGGAGAGCCATGGAATCATTCTTGAAGCCAATTAGCAAGTGGATTAGGGTTTGTGAGAGGTTTTGCAACTTTGTGATCTTTTGGCCCTTTTGTGATTACTTGAAGCATAAGCCATGAAAATGGGAGGTTCTTTTGTGCAATCTTATTTTTAGGCATTGGTTTATGTTTGTGCAAAGGTTAGAAGTCACATTGAAGTCTTATTTTGCATTGGCAAGAGGTTTTGCAACTTTGCCTCTTTGGTACAAAACTTGAAATTATGTGATTTTTGCCAACTTTGACAAGCCATAACTTTTGATCAAAAATGAATTAGAATGAGTTCTTGTACTTTTTGAAAATGGGAGGATCCATTCTACAACTTTCATGACCAAAGTTTTCTTATTTGAGGCATTTTTGAATCAATTTGAGGAGGTTGAAAAACTTTCCCAAAATGGCAAGTTTTCATTACAAGTCATTTTCCCAAAATGGCAACTTTGCAAATGGCTTGAAATTCTTCAATTTTGTGAACTTCTAACACCTTCTATGATCAAATAAAGATCATACATATTCAAAATGATGGAGAACACCCTTTGTTTGGGTCATTGGGGGCCTCAGATGCCCTGATTTTACACTGACTTGCTCAAGAAGTCAACTCTTGATTAGATGCCTTCCCCATGGAATTTCTTCATGAAAATTGATATGTATGATCCTTATAACATATAGAGACCAATAGAAACAAGAATGACCAAAAAAATTGGAGTTATGGCCTCTGAAACCAAAACCCTAATTCTAGGTCATCTATGCAGTTAAACCTGGCTCTGCCTCCATGCCTTTCTCAGTTCTTGTGATTCTTTGACTTCCTTGACTTTGTGAGGATATAATATGATGCTTGGACATACATGGACCCCTTTGAAGTGATTGATGACCTTTGGAGTGGCTCAAATGGCTCAGATCACAAACCCTAGATGCAGATGACTTTGAACCAATGCAGTGAATTAAAAATGTGATATGAGATGCTATGATTGAACTTATGCATATGAAAAGATCACAAGCCATGGTGTGAATGGGTGAGGGCAAATTTGGGGTGTTTACAATGTGGCTGGATCATTTTATGGAAAGGATGCTCAAATTTGAGAGATTGAACAACATTCAAAAGGAAACTAATGCACAAAAGTCCAAGGGGGTGCCACCTATAAATTTAGTCGACAACGAATGTTTTAATGCGGTTTAATTTGTTGTATAGTCGGACAACTAATTATATTTATTTGAAGTGTAATATAATTTTCACTTTTTATTCATATTTGTTGTTTAAGAACCTATAGACACTTTTTCTTGAATAATATGCCTTTTGCCTTCTGTTATGTTAAGAAAATGTAGCATGAAAAGTTCCAGAGATGTATCTCCGGAAGCTACTGAATTATGTTGTTTCAGGGAAAATTTCGGAGATGCATCTCCAGAACAAAAAAAATTGGTGTCGTTCTGTAGATATATCTCCGGAAAGATATTGACAAACAACATGTGGTCCATAATTACCTAGTTCTTCTATAAATGAGAGACTTCATGTGTTATCTTTCACACAAACAAATAAGTCTCAAATGTGTGAAATCAATATCCGTTGGTATGACACAAGTGTCTCCTACTCTGACGGCAAAACACCCGGGCGAACATTCAAACTCACCAATCTCACTCCGCTCGACGATTTCATAGACGAGATCCATTATCTTCTACCTTACAATGACAGAATAAAGGTTGTTAAGCTCGAATATTGTTTGTCTTCTATTGACAACGAAGGAAACGTCGTGTTCAACAAATATTAACTCAAGAATGAAGAGGATGTTAGGGCGATGTGACAAACCTATTTAGGTTTCGAAGAAAAAGTTCTGCTCAAGTTGGAAGCGACGATATGAAGAACGGTCGATGATATCTTGAAGATGTACATGCGTCCATCAGGTTATTGAAACATAGTATTTAATTTTCTGTTGAAATCATCATTGTAATGCCGATTTTATTTTATGAATATCGATTTTATATGCAATCTTCATGTATTCTATCTGTGTTTTTTTCCAGAAATATGCATACGAAAATATTTCGCAGATGTATCTCCGGAATTAATTAAAATTAAGTGAAAAAAGGTGCGTCCGGAGATATATCTCCGGAATCTGGGGATATTTTTGGAAGCGCACAAGTGGCTAAGAGATACAAGGGTGTCATAAGAAATTCTCAATTATAATTTAAAAACTCTACTTTCAAGAGGGAAATCTTAAAAAATGGTCCAAGAGTACTCTAAATTACACCCTAGATTTGCTAAAGCATCTCCACAACGGTTAGCCTGCCGACAACTATTCAATATTCATGTTCATATTCATTAATTTAAGCTAGTTTTAATAAATAAATTTAAGCTAAATTTAATATAAAATAATTTGTTTTAATTATAATTTGGTTTCTTTATTTTTACTTATTTATTTATTTTAATTTTATCTCTATCTTCAAATTTGTTTTATTAATCACTCCATTTCAATGTTTTTTTAGTTGATGTTTCACGATTTTGAAGATCAGAAGAAATTACCGGATCGAATCGCGGATTAGGTCGCTCTCTTTAAAATATCTCGTGACATTGTCCAAAATTATGCAAAGCAGTCGAACTACCACATTGCCTCCAAGATAAAACAACTCAGTTCTATACTCTATGATTACTACTTAAACGGTAGATGATCGTTCTAAGAATATACTATTTGATGATACAAAAATCATTCGAATATTGTAGAAATACCACTTGTAGTATCTGGCATAACAGGTAGTCGTAATAATTTCTCAAACTAAGAGAAATTCCAATAATTCTCCAAAGAGAATTCAATAATGGTCATTTGACCACTCAAAATGATTTCTCAAACAAAGAGAAATTCTAATATTTCTCTAAAGAGAATCAAAAAATTATACTTGATAATTTCTCAACTCAAACGAGGAAAAATTAACATAATTCTCTAAAGAGAATTCAAGAAAGTACTTGAAAAATTAAACGAGTAGAAAGAAAGGGAAGAAGTTGGTGTTTCGATGATTAAAAAAATGCATAGTTATGAGAGTGAGGAAGGAAAAACTCAACAATGTGAATTTTTGGATTGTTTTGGAATGAAACCAGGAATTTCCTTATATAATAAAGTGAGCTAGCTAAGATATCTAAGAAATACGGGACTACAACATTTTTCAACAAACACATGATGTGAGACTTAAGGAACTTTTTTTAAATTCATCCCCTTGTATTAGAATATTGATATAATGTTCCAACAATCCCCCACTTGAATTTAAAAAAGTATTTTAGAAGTAACGTCAAATGTTTCTAAGATTGTGCATAAATAAAGGTGTTCTCGACTGGGCCTCTAAGTCAGTGTCGGGCAGAAGCCCAACTAGTTGGGCAGAGGCCCAAATCGTCGGGCACGACCTTCAACACACTAACACAGACGTGCGGAGACAACATCTCCCCCATGTGCGCCACGTCACCCAACTGTCCTCCATTATCTCCTCAAATATAGGGACAGTTGAACCAAGGGCAAGACCACGTGCTAGGTCTTCCTTGGGCCTCATTGACCCAATCCAAGTAAGGACCTTGGCCCAGCGTTGGGGGCAAACTATAAATACCCTCTTTCACTAGAGGGTCGGGTATTCTGAATCTATCATTCTCTACTACCTTTCTGTATCGTATACTCATTTTAGAATCAGAGTACCTTGCAGGTACACCCCCACCTTCTCTCAAACCGCCGTACGTTTGTTCAACACCTGGAGGGTTCCTTCTGATCATGTAAGATCAGTGGCGCCGTCTGTGGGACACCTAAGTTCTCCCCATCTTCTATAATAGAAGATCAAAACTTCAATTCCTTTCACCCTCCCAGCATGACCAGCGAACACGGCGACAACCATGCCCTCGGCCTCGTCGACTACAACGGGGCAGAAGACGATCAACACGTCATTCATGAATCCAATCCAAGGGACAGAAAACCTTCCACCCCATCGCCTGAGCCCGAGGACAATGGTGTTCCTCAACCCCATCCAGTAGTTGCCTTCCAGCCCATCCCGGTACCATTCGAAGGGGACCCCACCATGATAACCATGGTGAACGCACTCAACCAGACCAACTTCATGCTCTTTCAACAGCATGAGAGGATCATGGCACTGGAGACAGAGCGCCAGACTAATCCTCCTCGACATGGACGCAAATTTCAGCCTGAGAGACGCCCGCCAAAGGTAGCCAAGAAGAGAGGAAGCTCACCTCCTCGTCGTGAACGACGCTCCCCTGAACCGAAGAAAAATAAATCCAGAGGGCATCCCGAGCGATTGAACGACCAGCCAAGGACTTCCCCTCGACGTGCTCAGAGTCCCAGGAACGAGGACTACTCTCCTTTGAGGAGTGATGAAGAGGACCCCCGCTGCCCGCTTTTGCGAGCCATCATGGAAACTCCACTCCCATCAGGCATGGAGAAGCCCCCAAATCTGGCGACCTACGACGGGACAACTGACCCCGACGACCACGTTGATAACATTAATGCTATGCTCGATTACCGCAACGACATCAGCGGAAATGTCAAGTGCAAATTATTCTCGACAACCCTCAGGAAAGGAGGCATGGCATGATATACAAGCATGACCCCTGAATCTATCACATCCTAGAGGAGCATGAGGTCAACGTTCACGAGGCACTTCACAGCCTCCCGACGCCACCCAAAGACTGGAGCATCCCTTGAAGCCATAGTACAAGGGAAAAATGAAATGATGCACTCATACATAGAGCGATTCAACTAAGAAGCTGTCGAGGTGGATACGACCGATTACATGAAGTATCTCCTCGAGAAAGGGCTCCTCTCCGAAAGTGAACTCAGCAGAGTTGTCGGGATCGAGCCACCTCGCTCCCTCGACGAACTCCTGCATAAAGATCAAGCGTATATCAGATACGAGGAGAAGCAAGTCGCCCACAATGTCTGAAGCAACCGCAGTCAAGATTAGACCAAGAGTTCCAAGCACAAAGACTACACCGCCCCTCGCCACAGCGGGGAAAGGCGAAAAGATGACAAACCTTGCAAGGTCTGCGAAGGGAGAGGACCAGCGGGGCGTTTCTCCGAGTATACACTGCTGATTGCTTCCCGTGAGTGCATCTTCACCGAATGCGTCAACTCTGAATTCAAACAGGGCAGGGTGAGGTTCCCCAAACCTACAACACCTAAACCCCACACTGATAAGTCCAAATATTGTTGCTTCCACAGAAGCCACAAGCACGTAACTGAAGATTGTGTCCACTTAAAGGATTATATTGAGATCCTGATCAAAGAGGGCCACCTCAAACAATACACCAAAATAAGTGAGACTCCCCGACACGAAGAACAGTCCACGTAAAGAGATCGTGAAGACTCTTCGGGCGACAACTCCCCCTTTCAAGTAGCCCTTTGCATATCTAGCCCTGAAGATTTCCACCTCCCTGATGTCCACATAGGAGGTCACATTACTGATCACATCCCGTGGGAAGACTTCCCAGTAGCCTTGGTCATCTCTAGAGGCGAGATAAACAACGACAACGTCACCATCTCCGTCAAGCAGAAGTTCGACGAACTCCTACTGACCACTCCTGACCAGCTGGCGACACTGACCAAATCTCGGGGAAAGTCCAATCCTATATCCTTTTTCCTCGAGGAGCTACCAGGCGATTCACCCAACTCTAGTATCCCCTAGTGATAAGGGCGAAGATGACGCGTTTTGATGTTCGACGCATTCTGGTCGAACAAGGCACCTCGGTGGATATCATGTATGCCCATCTGTTCAGAACCCTCAAACTTATCCCCCTATGTTGGATCCGACCTCCAAGGATTCAACGAGCGACCACAAGACCATGGGGATACGTGGATCTACTCGTTCTATTTGGCAAGAATGAGATGACCATAGAGGTTAAAGTCCAGTTCCTGGAGATTGAATGCCCCTCACTGTATAATTGCATCCTTGGGCGACCCACTCTGGCCGAGCTAACAGTTATGCCCTCCACTATCCACTTAAAGATGAAGTACTACAACAAGCGGGGCCGCGTAGTCTTGATTCACGGCGACATCGAAGCTTCCCGGAGATGTTACGATGTTGTGGTCAAATGGCAAACCATAATCAACACATCCAAAGGCAACACGAACCCAAGAACCGAGGAACCTCCACCTTCCCCGCGAGTCAATTCCATCGACCTCGAAAGTCGTCTCAGTGAAGACAACGCTGAAAACCAGGATCCCGTCAATGGGAAGACTCCAACTCATCCAGTATGCCCGATCCCCGAAGGCGAGTTCGAGTTTATCCCTCTAGGCTACAACCCCGACAGAGCTGTGAAGATAGGTGTTGGTCTACCACTGGCGACATAGAAATAGCTCGCAACCTGCATCAAGGATAACTCATAACTGTTCACCTGGAGTGTTGTTAAGATGCCCGGTCTCGACCCCGAGGTTGCTTGCCATCAATTAGATATAGATCCGGCCATTAGGCCCATAATACAACGTGTAGACACCCTAAATTTGCCCTCTGGCTTTTGTGTCTTTGTCAACTTTTCGTTTTGCATTCATACGCATTTTCCTTTAGGTCATATCATTCGCATAAGCTTTTGAGGCATGGGATCATTTTTCATCAGGATTAGGGTTTCACATCCTATTTGCGGATTAACAGGAATTCAAGGTTTTTGGCTATGTAGCCATTAGTGGCATCATGTTCTTTTTGCTCTGTCACCTGATTAGGGTTTATTTCCCTGATCAAGGACTTCACGTCTGAAGATTTTTCACTGGCACATCAGGTGCATCATCAGGACGTTCTCTTCTTCGCGCGCCTATTCTTATTTTCTTATCATCTCAGGAGATTTTCTTCAAATTCAATTTATTCGCTTCGGTGGTCGATTTCTTCAAGATAGTTCAGATGGCGGTTGGTTCAGTTACAAGTTGTTCATTGGTGGTTGTGCTCATGTTGTTTATCGTGTGTGGAAAACAATGCAAGTTGGTATCGAATTAAAGATCAGGAGTTCAAGGTTGTTCGCATATTTAAGGGTTCCATAAATCTTATCCATGACCATAATCCATGTGTTCAAATTCTTATCTCCTAATCCGTTCTTCTAGCCATCTGTTCATTTTCACAAATTCTATCCATTGATATCCATCTTTTAATTTTTCATTACCCACTTTTCATTAGTCATTAATCCATTTGTCCATAAACCATTTGTTTCTCTCTATCCATTTTCAAATTAAGCCCAATTAAATTTTTTTGTCCATCTTAAACCATTATCTACGTCCCATAGAAATTCATTATTTTTCTAACACCTATTCACAATACCCATCTCCAAATTTCACATTTGATCCACTCGTTTTCCATTTTCCATTTTGTAAATATATTTTAACCATTTAACTATTTCAATCCATTTTAATACCATTTCACATTACATCATTTAAATATCATTAAGGCCCTTTTAATTTATTTCCATTAAGCCCATTTACATTTTATAAGATATTACACAAAATAGCAAGATATTTGGTTTTTGGTCATCACTCAAATTCACAAACAACACGTACAATTTTTTTTCACAGCCAATTACCATCTCACACAGTTTGAACATTTTTTTTCTTTCCTCACTACACTCTCACACTGGCCCACCACCCACATGTTTTTTCTTGCCAATTCACACCATTCACACGTATTCTCCACTCACAGCAAAAACATCACACAACAACATTGCAACAAACAATTTCTTCTAATAATAATTTCTCGCAAAAAAATTCGTACAATGATTCCACTGCCACATTTCGTCGTACAACACACACACAGCAATGCATTCCTCATCCTCATTTTCTCTCGCAGCAAACAAAACAAAAACTCACACTCACAAAAAAGCAACAACACAACAACCGCAGCAAGGAGATCCTTACTCCATTTTTCCTTTCTGCAAAAAGAGAACCCTCAACATTATTCTTCAAGAATAAACCTCACTCACAGATCATAATCCGGGAACACACAAAAATACAAACCTCTTTTGTAAAAGCAACCATCGAACATCATCAACCACCACATAAACCCGTCGCTTCCCTGTCATCAGTCTCAGCCCACTCTTCAATCCGCAAACACAAACTACATCACTTTTCTTCACAACAACCCCTTTCCAACATCTACAACAACAACAAGGCAAAAACACAGAATCAGCAAAAACACAGAAATGAAGCAAAGAGAAGAAGAGATCTCGGTTTTTGAAATCAAAAGAAGAAGGTCAATGAGACCATGAGAGATCGGCAGTGTCTCTCCCTTTCCCGTGTGACGAACGGCGGTCGGTGGTGAGAAGAGAAGAAGGGGTGTGTTTGCGTTGCACCTTGATATAAGAAGAGGATGTCGTTGAGAAACAGAGAAGCCGAGATCGGAGACGAACTGCAACAGAGAGATCGCGAGAGGGAGATGCGAGATAAAGAGGAGTAACGCGTGGAGTTTATGGTCCGCAGTGGTGAGATTGTGTTTAGGCCGGTGGGGTTTGGTCGAAGCTGCCATTTTTTGAAGAAGGAAACAGGGTTTGGGTTCACGTTTTGACTGAAGAAGAGGATGGATCAGTGACTTTCTTTTTTTTTTTATTATTTATTTCTTATTTCACAAACTTTTCTATAGTTTTCTTTTATTGATTTTGTTATTTTTTTATTTATTTGACATGTTATATATATATATATATATATATATATATATATATATATATATATATATATATATATATATGCTGAATTGTTAATTTCTTTTGATATTTGTTTTTTTGTTGACATGGGCTAAGCCCGGTAGTTACTTTCTGCTAACACCACCTGCGCTTTTCTTTTCTTCCGTATCTCACCCCTCCTGGATATGGTTATTGTTATGGGCTTGGTAAGCCCATGGTTTGTTACTATCTGCACATCATTCAGCGGACCTCTTCCCCTTTTCTTTCTTGGATTTTTTTATTTTATTTTATTATAATTGTTTTTTTTTATATATATAGTTTTGGTTTATTGTTAAATTTTTCTTAATTAACATTTGGTAAGAGGATTGAGGTTATTAGATTTTAGTCTTAATTTCTGTTAATTTTGATTTAACATAATTTTGGTCATAGTTTTCGTTCAATTTAATTTAACTAAATATGTTTGTATTTAATCTTGGTTCTAGCCCTGGTTGATATTTTGTAGGCTTATGGCTTGATTTCGAGGATGGCAAATTTGACTTGGGGATAGACTTGCGGTTTATTGTTTGATCAGGGAATGTTGACTTCTTAATGTTCGTGTGATTCTTGATGCAATTTGTGACGAATAGTGGACTATTGCTTAATCTTGAAGATTCATCTGAATGAATATTCTGGTTGATTCGATTGTTGATCCGTGAGGTTAAGCATCTGAGGCTTATTGGATTGATTGTGTGAATTTTCTATTCGGTATTTCTTCTAAAGTTTCTCTTGCGCGTATTGAAGAGACAACGGATCTTCTCCGTTAGGTACCACTGAGGACCGATTTTACTTATTGCATGTTGCTGCATCTGGAAGTCCTACTGGTGTAGGCTCTGTTTGTGCATTGTCTGTTTATTTCCATATCGCATTCTCATCTCCTTATCCTTTCTTATTCATCTCTTTTTCCTCATCTTCTCTTATTCTTTCTCGACTTGAGGTGTGCTTAGGCCACAATGGTGTTTCTCCTTTCATCTTCTTCTTTTCTTCTCCTTCATTAGGATAGTGAGCCTCACTAACCTAGGACCGTCCGAACATGTGAATATTAGGATTAGACTTTTCCCGTTAGCTTTTACCTTTATAATCCTTTTGGTTCTTCTTCTCTTCTCGTCTCATAACTCTTAAAAAACATCTTAATAAGTTTGAAGTGATGTCTTGATCCATAGCCTTATTCCATGAGGTATGCTTGTAGTCTTCCCATCTTGGGATAGTACAAGTTTACCTTGTGATGCACAAGTCTGATCAAGGTATCTTCTTCATAAAGAAAAAGCATAAAAAACACTTCTTCATCTGTAAATACCCAAAACACTTAATAATTTAACAAGTTAGTGAGTTTAGGCCTTAATCTTTGGGTTCAAGTTTTGGGGATCTTCTCCTTACTTGAGTGTGCTTGTTCTATTATTCCATCTTGGAATGTAGTGACAAGTGCATATTCCATGGAAAAGAGCTTGAGTTCACTTCCTTGTGACACACTCCTAAAAGCTTCTAAGAAACACAAACAAACAATAAGCGTCTTTCCTTCGGGAATTCTTTTCTCATCTCATTCGCTCCGTACGCGAACTTGCTCCTACTTGTCACTTTGCAAGACGGTTACGCACTCGTCGTCCGAGTCTGCAACACCTGAGCAATGGCATAGGCAGTTCAAGCCTTAATTCACAAGCAATTTCCTTGTTACCCCTAGTTAGGGGAACTACGACGTCTCTGATCCTCATTGTCCTAATGAGGTACGTAGGCAGCGGGGTAGGGCCCGTTCGAGCACAATCTTTATTTTCCCTACATTTTTTCTCTTTGTTTTCTTTCTCAGTTCCTTTTCCAGTTCCAGTTCATTTTCTTTGCAACAACTTTTATTTCTTCACCCTTTGAAACAGATTTCTTTGCAAGCGTGGATCCCGTCGGGTACGACGGACGATCTGGGGTGCTAATACCTTCCCAGGTCGTAACCGACTCCCGAACTCAGTCTCTTTGGTTCACAGGACCCGTGTCCTTCCTTTTCTTTCTTCTAGTTTGTGCAGCATTACCATTCCCTTTCTTCGGGATAAAAATGCCTGGCTGGCGACTCTAATCTTTTTCCGCGCCACTTTCGCGTTTGTACCAGGATGGAAATCCGGGGAGCGACAGCTGGCGACTCTGCTAGGGACAACACAGACCCAGAATCTTGGGTTGCCCTGTGAGTCTCTCCTAGCGCTTGTTTATTTCTGTTTCCTTGGGTGTTTCCTGTTTGCTGTTGTGTGTTGTATTTTACTGTTGTTTATTTACAGTTTATTTACAGCTTTATTTACAGTTTTCAGTATTTATTTTCTGCATCATATTATTACTGGATTGTCTGGACTGGCTTTTCTGTTTGGTGGGATAGGTGTTACTTGTTTCTGAGAGATGAGCTCATTACCACGGCTCGAGAGCACCTTAGGACTTAGAGTGGTTCCACTTTGGCCTCATGAGATCTTGTCATGAGGGTAGTAGTGAGTTCCACGCCCAGATTTGCGATTGTCTTGGAAATGTCTTGATTTGGGGATCTTCCTCTCTCATTTCATAACCTTGACAGTTATGTGCAGCTGGGGACCGATCATTGAGAACCTTGTGGAAACATCCCTCTTTAGTGGTGACAGTGGCAGACCACATTGCGTGGTAAACCCATTCGCACCCGAGGGCCCACTTGGAACTTACATAGGATGACCTTGTTTCCCGGACTCAGCTGAGGCCTCCCTGCATAGTATATAATACCAAACCGATTCCCTGATTTGGTCATGAGCCATTTCTCGGAAATGGTGAAAGTATTATTGCTATTCGGCTTTGAGAGTCCGTGATGTTTGACCCGAAGCCTACCAGTGAGATTTGGAGGGGTTTACAGGTTTGCAGGAACCATTGACCTCAGCATACCCTCATTACCAGTACAGTCTCATGTTCTGATCCAGTCACTATGATCCTGAAGTTCTTGACCTTTGGTTCTCGGCTACTATTTTGGGTTATTATACAGAGATCTTGTGGTTACAGACACTAGATTCTTGGCTCAGTATTCCAGATTCCAGGCGGTTCCCAGCTGTGATCCCATGTCTTTGCATCTTTGCATCATCATATTGCATTTTGCATTTGCATCTGCATTGCATTTTCCTCTTCTAGAGAGCTCACCCTTCCTATTTTGTCCATGACCAGCCAACTGATTTCCCGGTACTCAGTTTGAACAAGTGGTAACAATTAGAAGACGACAGAGTGTTTGAAGCTAGACTGAGCAGTGTCAAGAGGTAAAAAAGGTCAGATTTGAAGCCGTCAGTAGCTATGTCAGAGAACAACCGTCAGAATGTTGAGTTTCCACCTGGTTTCACTTGGATGACCAATCCTTTGTATTGTCTATCTCCTGATGAGGATCTTCCACAAGTGAACAATCTTGCTCAAGCTCAGCCTGCACAGACCCCGATTGTGAATCAGAACGTACCTGAACCATCTGTTGTCCGAGGTGGACCTTCATCTTCTTCTGATACTACGGATTATCAGAGTTTTGCCTTCCCTATGCAAGACTTCCAAGGGGCAATCCCTCTTGTGAAAACCAAGGATCCACAAGCTTTTGATCCTGCTGAAAGGTTTCGTGTGTTGGACGAGCAACTCAAAGCCTTAGTGGATCCTGATACCTTTGGTTTTGATGCTCTAAACATGTGTTTGGTGCCTGGTCTTGTCATTCCTCCAGATTTCAAAACTCCGAAGTTCGGGAAATACACTGGTGTCAGTTGCCCGAAGCGTCATTTGGTGATGTTCTGCAGAAAAATGACTTCTTATGCCCGCAATGATGAGTTGATGATTCACTATTTTCAGGACAGTTTAAGCGGGGCATCCTTAAGTTGGTATATGGATTTGGAAAGCAGTCGTATCCGATCTTGGAATGATTTATCCAGATCTTTCGTAAAGCAATACCAGTACAATGTGGACGTGGCGCCCAGTCGCACACACTTGCAGAGCCTATCTCAGAGGACTGGTGAATCTTTCAGAGAATATGCACAACGATGGAGAGAGTTGGCATCCCAAGTGCAACCACCACTTTCAGACAGAGAATTAGTTGACCTGTTCATGGGCACGTTGCAAGGTCCGTAATTGGAAAGAAGGAGTAGCATTGGGACGTTAAGCTTATCTTATTTGATGATAGTGGGAGTACGCATCGAGAGCCTGCTCAAAAGTGGAAAGATCCAAGACTCTTCGAACATCCCAGCTAGTGAAGATGAGTCTGTTGTTAGCTCCCAAGAGGAAGAATGGTATGACATCAGTGCAGTCACGACAAATATCGAATATTCTAGACCAACATCTTCTCAGAGATCATCTTTTCCTAGGTCTGCTTACTCTTATGGGCATTCGGCAATGCTCAGAGCACCGTATCAAAAGTCCTGGACTCCTCCTCGTCCAAATTTGCAAGCTCATGGTCGAAGACCTCAGAATCAACTTCAGAGCCAGCCTAGGCCTCGCAACAATCTGGAAAGAAGGAATGCTCCTCTTCATCTAGTTCCCATGGTGTACAGTGAACTTTTTCCACATCTAATTCAGAGCTCATTGGTGGTTCCTAAGCCTCTCAAGCCGTTGCCAGAGCCGTACCCTCCAGAGTATAATCCTCATGAGCAGTGTGGGTATCATGGTGGATCAATGGGGCATTCAAATGAAGATTGTAAAGCTTTTCAAGCCAAAGTACAACATTTGATCGACAAGGGGTACATTTCTTTTCCAGAAGGAAACTTGGTTGTGCACGTCAACCTCTCGCATGTTTGAGTTCAAGGACTTCGGAGAAGCGTCTCCTGATTTCAGTGGTCCATACATGGTGTCATCATAATTGGAGATCATTGTATCCTTTTTATCATTTGCATTGTAGTTTCTTTCCTGTTAGCAGCTACTTGTCTTTTAAGCATTGTTATTTTGAATGGTAATGTTAATGTAGTGATCTTACACTTTTTGAATCAATTATGTCGCATTCGCTCATTTTTCTTTACTTGCATTGAAAAAAAAACAAAATTTTTTTGCATCCATATACCTCCCATTTACTTCACTATTGTTTAGCAGGTTTGAGGGAGGATGATGACAACTAAATACCCATAATTGTTGAAGGTATGCTTTCAGGGTAGAACCTGCTGACAATGTACAGGCATTGTTTCAATTCCCAAACACTGGAGATATAAGGGAGATAAACCCTCGTCAACCCCTTTGAGCCTTGAAGTAGGAGTTTCTTTTCTGAACGGAAAAACCCTCACATCCAACTCGGGGCAGGGTAGTCATCAGTTAATTTGACCGAGCGTTCAAAATTCCAAAGGAGTGTGCATCCGAGGATCCATTGCTTTTTATTCATTACACCTTAAGAGGTCAAGGGACGTGAACCACAATGGTTATCCCTCCACAACAAAGGAATGAGGCAGTCACAACCCTTTTAGCAAGACAAATAACCAGTGTCACACGATTTGTTCAACAAAAATAAAAAAAAAGAAGAGAAATAAAGCTCGCTAAGTCGAAGAAAGAAAAAATGAGAACAAACGACTTAGGAAAAAGTTAGGGCATCCCTCTAGACTCCAAAATCGGGAAAAAAATCAGTCCAAGCAAACGTTAGGGAGTAAAAATCGAAAAGAAAAAAACAATCTTCCATAAGAACAAAGTCGTGTGACCAGACACAAAGTCAGAAGGGGTGACTGTTACTCCAAGAAACCTCATTGGTGCGTAAATCGTCAATGTCATTGGTTCCTCAACCATTACAAAACCCTTTCGAAAGACGAGCGCTTGGGCCAAATTAGCTAAATATAGGACTGGAGAACATCAAGGAGAATGGGTGGGCACAAATAAACTTTGAGCCATAAATCTTTCTTTCTAAAACCGTGAACCAGACCACGTTATAACCCTTGAAAGTCCTAATTGAATCAGGTTCAATTCTGAAAGCATACTACGACAAGGTTGTGTAAACTGACTCCTCACGATTTGCTAACTCAGCACTACGTTTGGACTAATCGTCCATTCGTCACACACTGTCACAACATTCAAATAAATAAAATTTCAAAACTTGCATGTGCACTGCATTAGAATTACCATTTTTGAATGAACAGTTTTAATTGCAAGTCAGTTTGTGACACCAGGGAAGTTCCTACAAAGAGCAATCATGAGGGAACTTGATCATTCAACCATGATAGTTAGACTCAAAAGCATCTTGTAGGCCTATGAATCAGGGGCATGTTATCCAGTGGTTTTGTTGACTAAAGATTTTGTTAGGGTAAAGCAGTTCCCAAGCATCAGTTGACTGAGGGACGTCATTCAAGAGCCAGTTGATCAGAACTGAATCTACCAAGCAGGGGCAGGCCACCCTGAATTTCTATTGACCAAGAGTGAATTCTTCCAATGCTCAGTCAGAATGAGTCAAGTCACTTCCACGCTCATGTCGGGGCAGGACACTTCCAAGATCTCACTAAGTGCAACTCTCCTCGAGAGGACATCCAAGTCCGCCATGCCAAGAATTGGATAATCAGTGATAGTTCGTTCAGAGACTCACCCGACTGGGGAAACTTTAGCTACGCAAAGCAAGGTATATTAGTAATCTCCGAGTTCAAGACGAGTATCGGGAAATCGTGTTACCCACCCTCGCCATTGTCACCCTTCTCAACATGGAGCCTTTCCGCATAAGACCTTTCTTCCCGACTCAAGAGATTTTCTTGCCTTTCATAATCATTGCATAAATCATTTGCATATGTTATTCATGTCGCTTTGCTCGAGCATATAGAGCATATGCATCATAATTGCATTGAGCATAACCCCCGCAACATCAATCTCACACCAGAGGGCCCCGTAACCCCAACTTATCAACACTTCAAAGTCCAGTTCTCGTCTGGCAAACCAATTCAAAGTCCAGTTCTCGTCTGGCAAACCAACTTCAAATACCAGTTCTCGTCTGGTAGGTGAATCTTTTAACCAGTTTTGTCTGGTCACCTTTTCATTCAACCTGTTGAACGCCAGTTCTCGTCTGGTAGTCATTCTTTTTCAGAGTCAATTCTCGTTTGACAATGAACCCAAGGAGTCAGTTCTCGTCTGACGACTTATTCTTTGCCCATCAAGTCTCGTATGTTAGTCTACCTTTAATAAACCAGTTCTCGTCTAGTATTCCACCTTCAAAGTCCAATTGCTTGGCAACCAAAACAAAAATATACCAAAAGTATCTATCAACCTGGGCTTGACGCCCAATCATCCTGGTTTCATCACCCGTAGCTTGCATGTCTTCATATCCTTAGCATCATGAGCATACATATATGTCTTGTATCATTTGCATTGCATTTTCATACTGCATGGTTTCCGTTTCTTTGTGTGGGACAAGATCTTTTCAGGACGTAATCTAGGGTAGTTATCTCAAAATCTGATGAATTTCTGCGAGAGTTTGAAGACACTGGGGCATTTCAGGATGCCAAGTCTTCTGTAAAATCCTCTGGAGACGGTCTTTTCATAGACGATGCAATTTGAGGCACGATTTCAAGAGTAATGGATGTTTATGCACTCATGATAATTAGTCTGCAACTGTTGAACTCAGAAGTTTGAAGCATCGAGTTAATTCTCGGAGAATGTCTGGTATTTATTTTACCAGCAGGGCATTGGAAGTTTATTTCTTCCCCGAGCATAAGATTGTCCTTCAACCGACAAGGTTTCCCCGTGAGGAGTTGGTTATTCGCATTCAGTCAAAGTCCAGTTGCCATATCTTCCCAACACAGTTATCGTACTATACTTGGGGCATATTGTGACTTAGTTGATTCTTCAGCAAAGTCTCTCCTCAGCAGAGCATTGTCAAGTCTTTCCTCAGCTAAGCCAGAGGGTTTTTCATTTCCCCAGCTGAGGTAGAGCAGATGGTATCTCCAACAGAACTTCAAGGCTAATTGAATTGTTCTCATCCCCAAGCAGATTTATCTTTCCACAGTGCAGTATTTCCGGCAGGCAGCAGAAGGCATTGATTCCCCACATAGTTAGAATTGCCAGAATTCTATCCCCAGCAAGGGTCACAACCAGAGCTTAGAACCAGCAAATGTTCTCCCCAACCAGAGTGTTGTTGAAGCATCTTTCCCATCCATGTCTGAAGATGATCTTTCCCCACATAGTTCATATTGGATTTTCACTTCCGTTAGTGAAATATTCCCCAGCGAAGTTTCCATTCTGTTGGTCAGTATGATGATATAGTCAGGTATTCATCACCACCATTCAGAGCTAGGTGTCCAGACCTCTCAACTTGTTCTTCCCCTGCAGAGCTGTAACTCTTGTAGCCAATCAGGCATTGGTTTGTTGCTCGTCTGCAATCTCCAGCACTCGTCTGTGCTCCTGCTTTGTTACTGCTCGTCTGCATGTCTCAACACTCGTCTGTGTTGTCACTATGGTATTGCTCGTTTGCTCTCCCCGACAGTGGTATATGATTACCTTGATATTGCTTGCCTGCAATTTCCAGCACTCTTATGCGCTTGATATCTATTTGTGATTGCCCGTCCGCAATTTCCAACACTCGTGTGTGTTTGGTATCCAACATTTGTAGTTGCTCGTCTGCAATTCTCAACACTCGTCTGTGTTATAATCTCTGTTGTTTGCTCGTCTGCAATTTCCAAACACTCGTCTGTGTTTGATATTTGAATTTTGAGGTTGCTCGTCTGCATTCCCCAACACTCGTCTGTGTGTTATATGTTTGAAGCTCGTCTGCTTTGCTTGGATACTCGTCTGTATCATCCCCAGCACTTGTCTATGTTAGCTTATATCTGTCTGTGAGGATTTGCTGTTTGTCCTGGTACTATTATGTATTGCTACTCCCAAATGCTTGTCTGTGTTTGAATGTCTGGTATTCGTCTATACCAGTGGCTGATACTCGTCTGTATCATTGCCTGAAGCGCTCGTCTGTGTTTCTCAGATCATCTTCTGATACTCGTATGTATCATTGACTTGTGGCACTCGTCTGTGTTATCTTGATGATCATCCAATACTCGTCTGTATTAAAGAGGTTTAAAATCCTGACTATGGGAATTTAATGTCAAAATGGTTACCGGTCCTGGCGTAACAGGTAAATCTGAAGGAGGCTCGTCTGTCTCAGGCACCAATTATTATGGTCGCACCTGGCGTCACAGGTTTGCTCGAAGAAGACTCATCTGTCTTATACCATATATCCACAGATAATATATGAAGAAGGTTCATCTACCTTGATTACGCATGTCTATCCCACAGACTTTAAGTGCATCCCGGTCCTGGTGTAACAGTTATATCCGAAGGAGACTCGTCTGTCTCAAGTCATATGTTCTTGCCGTGTTTGAGGACTCGTATGCCCAGCTCCTGGCGTAACAGGATTGTTCGAAGAAGACTCGTCTGTCAAAGAACTCTTATTCCAAATACCAGTTTCAGCTCGGAAGAAGCTCGTTTGCTTTCTCCCCTGCAATCACCAAAGCATCATTTGGTTGGGTTTATTTCCTAGTTCTGCATTCTCCGGCAGAGTGCAAATTTCAGGGTCTTTTTTGGTATTCAATCACTGTTTATCTTGAACGTATGATAGCCCGTGCTACCGCCCTTTTCAGATTAACAGTTGATTGAATAGGGGCAGCTGTAGACACCCTAAATTTGCCCTCTGGCTTTTTTGTCTTTGTCAGCTTTTCATTTTGCATTCATACGCATTTTCCTTTAGGTCATATCATTCGCATAAGCTTCTGAGGCATGGGATCATTTTTCATCAGGATTAGGGTTTCACATCCTATTTGCGGATTAACAGGAATTCAAGGTTTTTGGCTATGTAGCCATTAGTGGCATCATGTTCTTCTTGCTCTGTCACCTGATTAGGGTTTATTTCCCTGATCAAGGACTTCACGTCTGAAGATTTTTCACTGGCACATCAGGTGCATCATCAGGACGTTCTCTTCTTTGCGCGCCTATTCTTATTTTCTTATCATCTCAGGAGATTTTCTTCAAATTCAATTTATTCGCTTCGGTGGTCGATTTCTTCAAGATAGTTCAGATGGCGGTTGGTTCAGTTACAAGTTGTTCATTGGTGGTTGTGCTCATGTTGTTTATCGTGTGTGGAAAACAATGCAAGTTGGTATCGAATTAAAGATCAGGAGTTCAAGGTTGTTCGCATATTGAAGGGTTCCATAAATCTTATGCATGACCATAATCCATGTGTTCAAATTCTTATCTCCTAATCCGTTCTTCTAGCCATCTGTTCATTTTCACAAATTCTATCCATTGATACCCATCTTTTAATTTTTCACTACCCACTTTTCATTAGTCATTAATCCATTTGTCCATAAACCATTTATTTCTCTCTATCCATTTTCAAATTAAGCCTAATTAAATTGTTTTGTCCATCTTAAACCATTATCTATGTCCCATAGAAATTCATTGTTTTTCTAACACCTATTCACAATACCCATCTCCAAATTTCACCTTTGATCCACTCGTTTTCCATTTTCCATTTTGTAAATATATTTTAACCATTTAACTATTTCAATCCATTTTAATACCATTTCACATTGTACATCATCTAAATATCATTAAGGCCCCTTTAATTTATTTCCATTAAGCCCATTTACATTTTATAAGATATTACACAAAATAGCAAGATATTTGGTTTTTGGTCATCACTCAAATTCACAAACAACACATACAATTTTTTTTCACAACCAATTACCATCTCACACAGTTTGAACATTTTTTTTCTTTCCTCATTACACTCTCACACTGGCCCACCACCCACGTGTTTTTTCTTGCCAATTCACACCATTCACACGTATTTTCCACTCACAGCAAAAACATCACACAACAACATTGCAACAAACAATTTCTTCTAATAATAATTTCTCGCAAAAAAATTCGTACAATGATTCCACTGCACATTTCGTCGTACAACACACACACAGCAACGCATTCCTCATCCTCATTTTCTCTCGCAGCAAACAAAATAAAAACTCACACTCACAAAAAAGCAACAACACAACAACCGCAACAAGGAGATCCTTACTCCATTTTTCCTTTCTGCAAAAAGAGAACCCTCAACATTATTCTTCAAGAATAAACCTCACTCACAGATCATAATCCGGGAACACACAAAAATACAAACCTCTTTTGTAAAAGCAACCACCGAACATCATCAACCACCGCATAAACCCGTCGCTTCCCTGTCATCAGTCTCAGCCCACTCTTCAATCCGCAAACACAAACCACATCACTTTTCTTCACAACAACCCTTTTACAACATCTACAACAACAGCAAGGCAAAAACACAGAATCAGCAAAAACACAGAAACAAAGCAAAGAGAAGAAGAGATCTCGGTTTTTGAAATCAAAAGAAGAAGGTCGATGAGACCATGAGAGATCGGCGGTGTCTCTCCCTTTCCCGTGGGACGAACGGCGGTCGGTGGTGAGAAGAGAAGAAGGGGTGTGTTTGCGTTGCACCTTGATATAAGAAGAGGATGTCGTTGAGAAACGGATTTACCTGTTACGCCAGGACCGGTAACTATTTTGACATTAATTCCCACTGTCAGGATATGAAACCTCTTCAATACAGACGAGCATTGGACGATCATCAAGATAAAACAGAAGAGTGCCACAAGTCAATGATACAGACAAGTATCAGACGATGATCTGAGAAACACAGACGAGCACTTCAGGCAGTGATACAGACGAGTATCAGCAACTGGTATAGACGAATACCAGAAATTCAAACACAGACGAGCATTTGAAGTAGCAATATATAAAAGTCAAAGGATAATCAGCAAATCCACACATACAGATATAAACTATCACAGAAGAGTGATGGGATTGATACAGACGAGTATCCAAGCAAAGTAGACGAGCTTCAAATGGGTAAACAACACAGACGAGTGTTAGGGATGATACAGACGAATATCCACAAATATCAGGCATACCAAACACAGACGAGTGCTGGAAAGTTGCAGACGAGCAACAACTGAAAATACATATCAAGGCACAGACAAGTGTAGCAAAGGATCCAATACCAAACACAGACGAGTGTTGGAAATTGCAAACGAACAACAGCAAAGGAGATACCACAACACAAACGAGTGTTGGAACCTGCAGACGAGCAACAACATATGAGATACCACAACACAGACGAGTGTTGGAATTTGCAGACGAGCAACATCAAATATCATATCAGAACACAGACGAGTGTTGACAATTGCAGACGATCAACAACAAAGAGATAACCAAACACAGACGAGTGTTGAACATTACAGACGAGCAACCACAACAGAGTACACACCAAACACAGACGAGTGTTGGAAAACTGCAGACGAGCAATATCAAGGTAATCACAAACCACTGTTGGGGAAAGCAAACGAGAAATACCAAAGGGCCAACACAGACGAGTGTTGAAAGATGCGGACGAGCAGCAATAAAGCATGATATATCACTGCTGGGGAAATATTCTGCTTAAGGGTAACACAGACGAGTGTTGAAAAACGCAGACGAGCGGTGATAAATGCCTGAATGGCCACAAGAGTTACAACTCTGCAGGGGAAACAAGTCAAGAGGTATGGACACCTAACTCTGACTGAGGTGATAAATACCTGCTTGTATCATCAAATTGACCCAAAAGTATGGCAACTTCACTGGGGAATATTTCACTGATGGAGGTGAAGATCAAATATGAACTCTGTGGGGACAGGATCATCTTCAGACTTGGCTGGAAAGATACATCAACAATACTTAATCTGGGGAGAGCATCTGCTGATTCAAAGCTCTGGCCGAGACCCTTGCTGAGGATAGAATTCTGATAATTCCAACTCTGGTGATGTCAGGCTTTCAGATACCTGTTGGGCATACTCCACTGAGGAAGAATGGACTGCTACTTCACTGGGGAAAAAGAAATTACTTGGGCTGCTGTTGCACCCCAAAATTTGCCCTCACAATACAAGACTTTGTGTGCTAAGAAGGTTCACAAGGTTCACAAGACCTTTCATGAGGTTCATGAAGTTTACAAAACACTTTATGAGGTTCACAAGGTTCACAAGATTCACAATACTTACAAGACCTTTCATGAGGTTCATGAAGTCTACAAGATACTTTATGAGGTTCACAAGGTTCACAAGACCTTTCATGAGGTTCACAAGGTTCACAAGACCTCCCATAAGGTTCACAAGGTTCACAAAACATTTTATGATGGTTCACAAGGTTCACAAAGTTCACAAATAGTCAGAAGATTTGACAATTCCCTCAGACAATGCACCTCATAAGCAGTGCATCCAAAACTAGGGTTTTGACTTTAATCAGGCTAAATGGACTTCCAAGACTTCAAGTGAGCTTCATAACATCTTATATGTGTCTAAGAATCCCCATGACAAGTTTCAAGACTTTTCTCAGAGGTTTGCTCATTCAGATGATCAGATAAGTCAAAATCAGTCAAAGCAGTTAAAAAGTCAAACTGAGGTCAACTGTGGTCAAACCAAAGTCAAACTTCATGATTTTTTGCCAACATCAATTATATGAAGTAAAATTCATCATTTGATCAAGGTTTGATCATGATTCATCAAGGAGATTTCAGATCATCAAGAATCAGGAGTTTCTAAATTAGGGTTTCCTCAGTAAAAGTCAACTGAACTTTGACCAGCCATAACTTTCACATGCTTCATCACCAAGTCTCCATCCAAAGCTCATTTTGAAGGAAATTTAATTCTCTACAACTTTTTGTCTCACAAGCCAAGCCCAAAAATGCTTCATTTGGAAGGTATGAGCTAAGACATTATAGGTCCTTTTGAAAGTCAACAAAAAGTCAACAACTTCAAAAGGGCATAACTTGAGAATGGTAAAATATATGGACATGAAACCAGTGGGGTTGGTTAGAGGACTCTTCAAGATTTCCAAAATGTCCAAGAACACCCTCATAGCATTAAAATTGAAGAATGTGTGCCCTTGCAAAGTTGGGAAATTTTTGGTTGGTTTATGAAGAAAATGGAGGTTTAAAACTATTTTTTTCTAAATGGGCTTGCCATATGATGACCCAATCCATACCATGACCTCATGAACGACCCAAGTCTATAAAAATCAGATTTTTTATCATTTTATTTTTATTTATTTTGATTTAATTCATTTAAAATCATTTTAAATTAAAATAAAATATAAAAGTCAAAGATTTAAAAATGATTGAGCTTCTAGAAATTCATAAAGATGATTGGTATCAAAGTGGTAAGAGGATCATGATGATTGGCTTAAAATAGAAGGTGTTCATACAAGAATATTTGAATTTTAAAGCCTTATCTTTTTCAATCTTTTCTAATCAATTTTTTCACACAATCATCAAATTTTTCTGACCTAATTCATCACTCTATAAGTACATGACATAACCCTACTCATTGCCCACGAATTCACAGCCTCCAAAACCAGTTTCAAACTTCACAAAACTCATCAAAAATTCACATTCGGATTTCAAGGTAGAGGGAGTTTCACTGAGTTTTGAGCATTGCAACATGTTCTATGATGTTCATTGAACGTGTTTGGATCATAAACAACATCTGAAACATCCTCATTCATGCAAACCGAATCCATGTTCATGCTCATTTACAATTTTTCGATTTTTAATATTTACTCGTGATTAATCACATTTGACTGTTGATTTGTGTTTGTTATGATACAAGGAACGTTTCTGGATGAATCAATTGGATTTTGGGGACACGAATGAGTATTCACCATTATTAGGGTTTTTCGGCCAAATTAGGATCCAATGATTTAACAAATATAAATGATTTCTAAAGACATCGAATGGTTGCAAATGTTATCAGGAATTCAATGATGTTTTCAATTTTGTGAAATTTTGCTGTTTCGTTGGTGTTTGAGTTTCGTAGGGATTGCTGCAATTTGAAATTCACAGGAAAACTCGTGGGAAAGTTCGTAGCAACATTTGCAGGTCTGGAGGTAGAAGAAGGAGTTTCGCGCGCAGCCTGGAATTCAAAATTGTTTTTATATTATATAGTTTTATTTGTATTTAAATTATTGAATGATGCTGATGGTGTAGTGGTAAGTTTGTGCGCGTGTGAGGGCAACGGCTTGGGTTCGAAACCAGCCTCAATGCATTTTTTTTGTGCAATTTGTTTTGTTTTACAGGATGAGCATAAAACCAAATGAAGGTGGGATGTTATCAGCTAGCAGCGCGCAGCCCAGTGGCTAGGCTCTTGTGTATCCAGGTAAAGGACCTAGGTTCAAATCCCAGGTCCTGTTTTTTTGGTTTTTTGTTTTATTTCTTTTGTTATTTCTTCATTTTATTTTCTAAATTAATTTAAATAATTTCTAAACTATGTATGTAAATCATTTTCTTTTAAAAAAAAAAACTTATATTATTTTCTCAAAACCTAAATTGATATATTTATTTCTTTATATGTTTTTTTATTTATATGTATGTAGTATTTAATAATTAAATTGATATTGTAAATTAAAAAAAACCTAATTTATTTTTAGAAACCCTAAAAACATATTTTTCTCAAACCCTAATTTTCCTTATTCTATTTGCTTAAGGTCATTATTAATATATATTATATTCATAGTTTAGTTAAAAATTCTTAATTTTCATTAATATATAAATTGTTTATAATTTAAATTTTTGTACATCAATATGTTTAAAAATTAAAATGCTTAATTTATTTTTATAATATGTAAATATTTTATAATTGCTTATAATTTAATTGTGCATGTAAATAATTTCTATTATATGTTTAAAATTGCTAATTTAATTATAATTTATTTTCATAATATGTTCATAATTAATTTATTATATAATTTATACATAACTTAAAAATTTTATAATAATTAGCATAATTATTTATATTTTAATATTAAATAATAATTGTTTATAAAATTGAATTTTTTTTGCTTATTTCATTATTATTATTAATTATATTCTTATGATATTTGTTTATTACTAACCCCATTTAATTTAGTATTATTTTTTTATTTTCACTAACCCAATTATAATTATTTATTTATTTTACTTATGCTATTTAAATTGTTTTATTATTATTATTGTAATTGCTCCTTGGTGTAATATTTATTTATAATGTTTATTATTTATATTTTATGCTATGGTTAGTAAATAGGGGGTGTAACATGTATGTTTATTTAAAATTAATTTAGATCACTTAATTTAAAAGATAAATATTTAAAGTTGTACACTCACACACGTAAGTCGATCTTTGATCACCATCTCACTTCCTTAGGGATACCTCTCAATGTTGCCTAATCAAAAAGGTCAAGTAGGGTGTATAAAGCAAAAGTCCCTCAAAATAAAGTCATCTAGTCCCTTAACAAATAAAAGATCAAGTCCCTTTCAAATGTTGCCTTCGTAATGATCTTGTCCCTTTCGAATAAAGATGACAGTCCCTCCAAAATTGCTTAATACACCCCACAGTTGCCTACATAAACAAATGTCCCTTCAATTGTCCCTCACATCCAAGGTAATGACTACCTATTCCTTAATAATAGGGATAGTCTTACCATTTAAAGGATTCAAGAACATAAAAGATTTAAACTTAGGGTAGGTTCCTCATAGTTACTTGCTCACTCTTCAAAACTTTTCAAACACTTCACATTTCAAACAATTTTCAAAACAAAGGTTTTTTACGCATCCGTACATGGATCGTTATCAAACTCTTAAGAAAATTTCTATTCACACACTTCACATTTCAAAAACATTTTAAAGTGAGCTAAGTAACTAAGAGCCCATGGATAACCATGGATGTAAAGGGTGCTAACACCTTCCCTTTACATAACCTACCCCCCAGACCCAAAAATCTTTTAAAAGGTCTTTCCTGTTCTTTTATGCCTTTCCTTTGGATAAAATAAAAGTCGGTGGCGACTCTTGCTATCCGCAACATAACTAAAGTCAGTTCTCCCACCGTGTTACAGAACTGGCGACTCTGCTGGGGATTTAATATTAAAGAGGGGTACCCTTAGGAATTAGATCACTTTAAAATTGTTTGCCATGTTTGCTTTATACTTACTTGTTGGGCTCTTATGTGTGAAAGATCCTAACCCGGATCTAGTGTACCTTAGGTAAATGGCAAGAGACCAAGGAAACTGTACGGCGTATACCGATATGGTTGATCTGGTGGCCATAGTTAGTGTGACTTCTTGGTTGGTGCTTATGTTCCTTAAGTCAAGTTGAGGATAATATGAGGCTGCCATATGTTGTCAATGCACTAACTAACTTTTAGAACCCTAGTTATCCCATCTTGGCCTTTAGAAAGTAGTGAGATAACCGGCTTTGGTGAAGACTGAAGTTGGTTGATACTCGATACTACACTCATTGAGATTCTAAACTTGGAGGGTTTTGGTTGGCAAGTAAGTTGCCTACTGAACAACCACCCTTGTGAAGGATCAATGATATTGAGATCCCTTAGAACATGGTTACTTTGTAGGACAGGATGAACCAACTAAACTTCAGGGGAGGGTACTTACCTTTGAACCTCATGCAAGCCTCTAAACCTAGGGCTATTGTGTGACTTGTGTGTGTGTGCCACATGTTTGTAATTGAGCATAACATCATGACATCATCATGCATCATAAGCATAGCATTTTCCCTAACCATTTCAAGGACCAAGGGATTTATCTTTGTTCTTTGTTGCAGGTCATGGCTTCTGCTCGTAGAAACACTATCAGGATCAACTTTGTGGGCATACCTGCTAGGCTTAAAGAGTTGGTTTCTCAAGTGTCTGATCACTCCCAGTTCATCAAGAGACATGGTCACCTATTGGATCTAGTCACTTCAGGGTTCAATGAAGACATGATGAGTGTTCTGTTTCAGTTCTTTGATCCTAAGCACCATTGCTTCACATTCCCCGACTACCAGCTGGTTCCAACCATGGAAGAGTTCTCTAAACTTCTAGGTATAACTGTTCTTGATCAGAAACCATTCACAGGCTTGGAGAAGGAGCCTAAACCTGAGGTTATTGTTGCAGCTCTACATCTGAAGAAGTCTGATATCGTTCTAGAAACGAGAAGCGGAGTTAAGGGTATTCTTGCCAAGGTGTTGATAGAGAAGGCTCAAGTGTTCTTGAAGGCTATGAGTCATGATGCTTTTGAGGATATCTTAGCCTTGCTGATTTATGGCTTAGTTTTGTTCCCCAATCCAGATCAGTTCATAGATGTTCATGCCATCAACATATTCCTGAGTCATAATCCAGTGCCTACATTGCTTGGAGACATCCTACATTCTCTTCATACTCGTACTACAAGGGCAAGAGGAACTTTGATGTGTTGCATACCTTTGCTATCTAGGTGGTTTATTTCTCACCTTCCTCGCTCAGTAATGAAGAATGAGCAAGGGTTCAGATGGTCCAAAAGGATCATGTCACTCTCGCATTCAGATATCCATTGGTGCTCCAGATCTATGGAGAATGTCACTATCATTGACCGTTGTGGGGAGTTTCCTAATGTGCCACTTCTAGGCATAAGAGGAGGCATCACCTACAACCCCTCTCTAGCTTTACGACAGTTTGGTTACGCTCGGAGTGACGGTCCACATGACATGTTGATTCAGGGCATTGTGTTTGACTACGACAACGATCTTCAAGGTTACCGTCAGAGATTCATAAGAGCATGGGGAAAGGTAAACAAGGTTGACAGCAAGACTCTGGAGCCTAAGTACACTATTCCTATGGAGGCTTATCTCAGATGGGTGCGATCTCGTGCTCAGACTCTCATGATGCCATATCCTGCTATCCTTCCAGTCACCATGGAACCTGTTGTTGAAGGAGATACTGCTTATACCATCCTTCACCCAGACATGCCTACTGACATGGAAGACTTGCAGAGATCTTGGATCCAGTTGAAGGAGTAAAGGGATACTTTCGAGGCTCATTACAAAGCAAGCCAAGAAAGAATCCTGGAACTAACAAAGCAACTTCACGAGGAGCGGAATCTCAACTCATACCTCAACACAAAGAGGAAACGTCCATGGGAGACTTAAAACCCCATCTCTTGTATTTATTGCATTTCATTTTCTGTAAGCCCAAGAGGCAAAACAAGTTTATTACTAATAAAAGTTTACCTTCTTGTTTGTTTAAGCAAATTTAAATCCTGCGGTCCTTGAAAACATAGCATACGCATTAACATTCCATATCACTACATCACAGGTTTATTTGTGCACAGGTTTCTCATCTTCTCGCTGTTTATTTCAGTAATGGCTCTTGAACAGACAGTTAAGGATCTCCAGGAACAAAATGCACAGTTCCAAGAGCTGATCCTGAACTTGTCCAAGGGGCAGGATGAATTGAAGACACTGCTGGCCAAGAAGACTAAGAAGACCAGAAGGTCAGGTGGCCTGATCAACATGGGAAGAAGGTTCAGAGGTCCTGTCAAGACCAAAGAACAGGTTGAAGACTATGAATCTGAAGAATCTGAGAAAGAGGGAGGCAGTCTCCACAACACAATGGGGGATTCTGATTCTGAGGCTAATTACTATCATGATCCTAATGAAGACAAATTCAAGATGTTGGTGGATAGAATGGATGCTATGGAGTTGCAGAAGTCTTCTGGGCTGGATTTTGAAGATTTGAGTCTGATATCTGGGGTAGTTATACCCATTGGTTTCAAGGTTCCTACTTTTGTTGTTTATGATGGGGTCTCTTGTCCCAAGCTGCATCTAAGGTCTTATGTCAGGAGAATCCAACCCCATACTGCTGACAAAAAGTTGTGGATCCATTTCTTCCAAGAGAGCTTATCTGGAGCTCAATTGGAATGGTATTATCAGTTGGAGAGTGTCAACATCCGGGATTGGAATGATCTTGCTGAAGCCTTCTATAAGCAGTATCAATACAATGCTGATTTAGCTCCTACTCGCATGCAGCTGCAAAGCATGTCTATGGGTGCCAAAGAAAGTTTTAAAGAGTATGCTCAGAAGTGGAGGGACTTGGCTGGAAGAGTGCAACCACCTTTGACTGACAGGGAGCTAGTTGATATGTTTATGTGTACGTTGAATGGTCCATTTTACAGTCATCTCATTGGAAGCTCATCATCTGGATTCACTGAGTTAATAATGACAGGAGAGCGTGTAGAGAATGGTATCAGGAGTGGTAAGATTCAAGTGGGTGCTTCTTCATCAGGTGCTGCAAAGAAGCCTCCCAATGGGAAGAAAGAGTCAAATGTTGTTTATGGTCAACCTGGTCGTAATAGAAGGCATCAGTCTGTGAGTGCAGTTCATATTTCAAATCCAACTCCTACAACACCAGAGCAGCCACAGGGCAACCAACAGAGGGCTAGAAGACAGTTCACTAAGATCAATATGTCAATGGCTCAGGCATTGCAACACTTGTTGAAGGCTGAACTTATCACTCTGAAAGAGGCTCCTCAGAATCCCAATGTTACCTCTCCCAGGTACAATCCCAATGCACGATGTGCATATCATTCAAACTGTCAGGGACATGATACTAATAGCTGCTGGGTCTTGAAGAACAAAATTCAAGATATGATTGAGGCTGGAGAAATTGAGTTTGACCCTCCGGGTACTCCAAATGTGATCACTGCTCCCATGCCAAATCATGAGAAGACTGTCAATGCAATTGATGAAGATTTACATATCTATTCAGTTGCGGAGTTGACCACACCATTGTCTGTTATCAAGAAGAAGCTAGTACAAGCTGGGTTCTTTCCAGGTTGTCGTGAAGATTGTTTGTATTGTACCTATAAGCCGGATAGTTGCTGGAGATTGAGAGATGGAATTCAACGTCTCATGGATAAATATACCATAGTGTTTGAGAGGACTTCATCGTCTGTAGAGAGTATGGTGGATCATATTACTAAAGGTAGGAAGACTGAAGAGGTTGACATGGTTCATAAAGTGCCAGTAAGGATCACTTCCAAAGGTCCTGTTAAAATCACTCATAAGGGTCCAATTAAGATTACTGCTGAAGGCCCTGTGAAGATTGTTGCTGAAGCTAGAGTGGCTCCTATGGTCATTACCACTCCGGGTCCTATTCCGTATACGTCTGATAAAGCTGTGCCTTGGCATTATGGGTCTGATGTTTATATCCATGGTGTTAAGCAGGAACCCTTAGTTGATGTGCCTGTTGATGTTGATAATATTGCTGGGTCTAGTAAGATCACACGAAGTGGAAGAGTCTTCTCTCCTCCAGTTACTTCCAAGAATGCAGTTACTCCTGCTGCTACCTCCACCACTGATGCTCGGGGCAAAGGTCCTGTTATTGAGCCTATACCAAATGATGTGCCAGCTGCTGATGACTTCTCTAAGCAGATGGAAGAAGTATTGAAAATCATTCGCAAGAGTGATTATGACATTGTTGATCAATTGGGGCATACTCCCTCCAAGATTTCTATGTTGTCCTTGTTGTTGTGTTCTGAGGCTCATGCCAAAGCTCTGATCAAGTTTCTGAAGACTGCTCATGTACCCAATGCAATTTTTGTGGACCAGTTTGAGAATTGTGTTGCCCACTTGACCTATGATAATGAGTTAGGTTTCTCCGATGCTGATTTGACTCCTGCCAGGAGGGATCATAACAGGGCTCTGCATATCTCAATTGAATGCAGGGGCACTACCCTGTCACATGTATTGATAGACAATGGTTCCTCTCTGAATGTGTTGCCCAAAGAAGTCCTGAATAAGCTAAGTCCTGAAGATGTTGTGCTGAAACCCAGTAATATAGTGGTGAAGGCTTTTGATGGTTCTAGAAGAGTGGTGCATGGAGAAATTGATCTCCCAATCAAAGTTGGGTCTCAGGTTTTTAATGCTACATTTTATGTGATGGATATTCGTCCTTCGTACTCTTGTTTGCTTGGTCGTCCCTGGATCCATGGGGCAGGTGATGTAACCTCTACATTACATCAGAAGCTAAGATATCCGGTGGAAGGAAAAGTTGTTACTGTCTACGGAGAGGAAGAATATTTTGTTAGCCATGTGAACACCTTTAAGTATCTTGAAGTGGAGGGTGAATACGTTGAAACTCCGTGTCAGACATTTGAAGTGGTTCCTTGGGTAGTTAATGATTATGAAGCTCCTCCTGTTGTCAAGAAAGTGCCTGTGGTCACCAGAGTACCTCCAACAATGGCCTCCCTTAAAGATGCTAGAGCTGTGGTGGATGAAGGTGGTTGTACTATTTGGGGTCAACTTCCTGATATCCCATACAAGTCTGACAAGTTTGGTTTGGGTTTCACTGCAGAATCCTAGAAGGCTGTTCGTCGTGCTCGTGCTGTTCGTATCACCAATCAAGGGGTTATGAAAGATCAGATCAATGCTGTGGGTGACTATGATGAAGACTACAACCTGGATGCTTGGATTTTTCCTACTGTGGGTGTTGGACTCAATAATTGGAAAGCTGAAGATGTTATCCCTATCTCCTTTAGTCAGGAGTAAATACTATTACCGTGTTGTTGCTTTTAAGTTTGTAATTTCTTGAACAATTAAAACTTTCAAGCCTTGTGCCTTACCCGGGGCATAATGGTGTGCTTGTTACGGGCTGTCATTTCATTTGCATACTTCATTCAATAAAAATCAGTGGACGTTTCGTTTTTAGTAAATATTGTGTTCCTTGTCTTTCTTTTATTATTTACCTTTATCAGCTATGTGTTCTTACACACACCCACATCACTAAAATGCAGATCCTCATCCACTCTGGATCCTGTTGATAACAGTTCTACTATTGCCAATTATGATTTCGAGAATCCGATCTATCAAACTGAAGACGGAAATGAGGACGATTGTGAAGTACCTGTAGAGCTTGCTAGGTTGTTACAACAAGAAGAGAAAGCCATACAGCCACATGAAGAGCCAGTCGAAGTTGTGAATCTGGGAACTGAAGAAAACAGAAAAGAAGTCAAGATAGGGGCTGATTTAGAGGATAGTGTCAAGAGCAGACTGATTCAAATGTTACGTGACTATGTGGAGATCTTTGCTTGGTCTTATGAAGATATGCCAGGGTTAGATACAGACATTGTGGTTCACCGTTTACCAGTAAAAGAAGATTGTCGTCCAAAGAAGCAGAAGGTTCGTCGCATGCGTCCTGAAATGTCAGAAAAGATCAAAGCAGAGGTAATGAAACAGTTCAATGCAGGGTTCTTAGCTGTGACTTCTTATCCTCAGTGGGTTGCAAATGTGGTGCCGGTACCCAAGAAAGATGGTAAGGTACGTATGTGTGTAGACTACAGAGATTTGAACAAGGCTAGCCCCAAAGATGACATCCCACTTCCTCATATTGATGTTCTGGTAGACAACACTGCTCAGCACAAGGTATTCTCTTTTATGGATGGTTTCTCTGGTTACAATCAAATCAAGATGGCACCTGAAGATATGGAGAAGACAACATTTGTTACACAGTGGGGCACGTTCTGTTATAAGGTGATGCCATTTGGTTTAAAGAATGCAGGTGCAACATATCAGCGTGCTATGGTGGCTTTGTTTCATGATATGATTCATCATGAGATAGAGGTGTATGTGGATGATATGATAGCCAGGTCCCAGAATGAAGAACAACATCTTGATCATCTGCACAAGTTGTTTGAAAGGTTGAAGAAATACAAGTTGAGATTGAACCCAAACAAGTGCACTTTTGGAGTTAGATCTGGTAAGCTCCTGGGTTTCATTGTCAGTGGAAAAGGTATTGAAGTAGATCCTGCAAAAGTGAAAGCTATACGAGAGATGCCAGCTCCCCGTACTGAGAAGGAAGTTAGAGGTTTCTTGGGACGATTGAATTACATTGCAAGATTTATTTCCCAATTAACTGCCATCTGTGAGCCAATCTTCAAGTTGTTGAAGAAAGATCAGGTGATGGAATGGAATGATGAGTGCCAGACTGCATTTGATGAAATCAAGAGATATCTGCTAGAACCTCCAATTTTGATGCCACTAGTTGATGGAAGACCCTTGATTATGTACTTAACAGTGTTAGACAACTCAATGGGGTGTGTATTGGGGCAACATGACGAGTCTGGTCGAAAAGAGCAGGCAATATACTACCTTAGCAAAAAGTTTATCGACTGTGAAACAAGATACTCACTGCTCGAGAAAACTTGCTGCGCTTTGGCATGGGCTGCTCGCCGGCTAAGACAGTATATGTTGACACATACTACTTTATTGATTTCAAAGATGGATCCAATCAAGTACATATTTGAGAAACCTGCTCTCTCCGGAAGAATTGCAAGATGGCAAATGATCTTGACAGAATATGATATACAGTATACTACTTAGAAGGCCATCAAGGGAAGTGTTGTTGCTGATCATTTAGCTCATCAAGTAGTGGATGATTATCAGTCAATGAGTTTTGAGTTCCCTGATGAAGATATTATGATTATTACCAAAGAACCTGGACAATATGACGGACCTGAACAAGGATCCCGATGGACTATGGTTTTTGATGGTGCTTCCAATGCACTTGGTAATGGTGTTGGTGTTGTGATTAGTTCCCCTGAAGGTTGTCATACCCCGATTACTGCCAGACTTTGTTTCTATTGTACCAATAACATGGCTGAGTATGAGGCATGTATCCTGGGTATTAAAGCTGCTATTAATATGAAGATTCAGTTCCTTGATGTGTATGGAGATTCAGCCCTGGTAGTAAGTCAAATTAAAGGAGATTGGGATACCAAGCATGATAACCTCATTCCTTACAGAGAGCATGTGTTGTCTTTGATCCCACATTTTAAAGAGATTACCTTTGGACATATTCCACGAAGAGAGAATCAGTTGGCAGATGCCTTGGCCACCATGGCATCTATGTTTGAGATCAGTTGGGATGATGAAGCTCCCAAGATTACTATTGATAGATTTGAAAAGCCTGCATACTGCAATGAGATAGGCACTGAAGAAGCAGAAGAAAAGCCTTGGTTCTATGAAGTAAAAAAGATATCTTGAAGCTCAGGAATTCCCTGAAGGGGCATCTGTCAAAGATAGGAAGTTTCTGAGAAGGTTTTCTGCTAAGTTCTTTTTGAGTAATGGGATTTTGTACAAGCGCAATCATGATTCAACTATGCTTCGTTGTGTGGATAAGAAAGAAGCAATTGAGATTATGGAAGATATGCATGATGGGATCTTTGGCACTCATTCTAGTGGACATACTATGGCAAAGAAGATATTGAGAGCAGATTACTATTGGTCTACCATGGAAGCTGACTGCTATCAACACTCCAGAACATGTCACAAGTGTCAAATCTATGCTGATAAAGTCCACATACCTCCATCACCATTGAATGTGTTGACTGCTCCTTGGCCTTTTGCCATGTGGGGCATTGATATGATTGGTGAGATCAAGCCTACTGCTTCTAATGGGCATCGTTTCATCCTGGTTGCTATTGATTACTTCACGAAGTGGGTGGAGGCAGCTTCATTTGCATCTGTTACTAAGAATGTGGTGGCTCGATTCATTAAGAATAATCTTATATGTAGGTATGGTATCCCTGAAAGGATTATTACTGACAATGGCTCTAATCTGAACAACACTATGATTACTGATCTCTGCACGCAGTTCAAGATTAAGCATCACAACTCTTCTCCGTATCGTCCAAAGATGAATGGGGCAGTTGAAGCTGCTAATAAGAACATTAAGAAGATTGTACAGAAGATGACTGTTACTTACAAGGATTGGCATGAGATGTTACCATTTGCTCTTCATGGTTATCGTACCACAATACGTACTTCAACAGGGGCAACCCCATTCTCCTTAGTCTATGGTATGGAAGCAGTTCTACCCATTGAAGTTCAGATTCCCTCCTTAAGAATCATGAAGGATGCAAGTTTGGATGAAGATGAGTGGATTCAGACTCGACTTGACCAGATAAATTTGATTGATGAGAAGAGGCTAGCAGCAGTTTGTCATGGCCAGATGTACCAGAAACGAATGATTAAAGCTTTTAACAAGAAGGTTAAGCCAAAGGTATATCAGGCTGGTGATTTGGTAATCAAGCGTATCATATTACCACGGGGTGATCCTAGGGGCAAGTGGACTCCAACATATGAAGGACCATTTGTAGTCAAGACAGTGTTCTCAGGAGGTGCCATGATACTTACTACTATGGATGGTGAAGACTTCCCGCAGCCTGTAAACGCAGACATAGTTAAAAAATACTACGCATGAAAAGAGACCCGCTAGGTTGACAGGCCTAGGCAAAAATAAGGGCATCCCGGCAAACCAAAAGGGTTTGGGCAAAAATTAGGGATATATATATAAAAAAAAGGATGTACACCCGGCAAGTCGAAAACCTGAAAAGGCGGCTTGGGAAAAAATGGTATCCCGGTGGATTGAAAACCTGAAAGGGCAATCCAGGCAAAAGTTAGGGATTAAAGCGTATGACTATGTCTCGTTTGGATCACCCATGAAACTGCAACCAGTTGTACTACTTACTCAAGTTTGAACAGATAAAGCTCAATCCAATCGTTTCCGTCTTAACAGCAGAAGATGAGATACTTGAAGATAATGGCAATAGTAGAATTGAAACTCAATAGGATTATTTCCCACATAGTTGATTCTCCTTGTTTTGTAAAATTTTATGACAAAATCCTCTTACTAGGGTTTATGTCTCCTTGTACAAACTTACCCATGTAAGGGTCACTTTTTGATATAAACAAAATTCCATTTTTGAATCCAGATTTACTTTTACCCTATTTACATAAGCGAAACGTCCATTGGTTGTGTTTGAATGTATGTATGCTTTTGAATATGATTGATGTTTACCAGAAATGCATGTATGCTTAATATGATTGATGTTTACCAGAAATGCATGAAAATGCAGTAATAGTATTTACTAAGGACGAACGAGGGAAGGATTCCAACGAAGCTTCACCAGGTTCACTCTTATAAGACAGTTACAAATCCCCCAGTAGGGCAAATCCATCTTCATAAAGTACTTCAAGTTACATCTCCCCTGGAATTTATATCCATCTCTTTTATCCTCATACGGATATTCGGGAATTTACTTTCCAATAAGAGTACGACGAACGCAGACGGGAGGTTATGTATATCTTGCTATCCCCAGCAGACGGGAGAGTATATATACCCTACTACCGAACGAGGAAGGAAGGTTATCCCCAGCAGACGGGAGGTTATGTGTAATATATTATCAAACAAGACGGGAACGAGTTCCTCATACTCTTCAACAACAAATCGGGATTTATTTTCCCTGGCCAGTAGTTGTTATACGAAGATATCCATACGCTTCAGGCAGCATCATATCATACATACATCATTTACATCATATCACAACATACATATCCATAGATACATAATACATTATTTAAGTGCATCATATCATACATGCATACATAATGCTTAAACTAATATTACCATACAGGATGATACCTTGTTTTCAGGTTAATTCTCCAGCAGATAAATTTCATCAACAAATTGTGACTATTAGGCCGTTGTTCATCTTCCCAAAAGTTATCATTTCCTCAGGACGTCGTTTATCTTCCTGAAAGCTTCTCATACCTCAGGATTGCTTTATCCTCCTGAAAGCATATTATTACCTTGGGCCGTTGTTTATCTTCCCAAAGGTTACATCATTACCTCAGGACTGCTTTATCCTCCTGAAAGCATATCATTCCCTCAGGACTGCTTTATCCTCCCGAAAGCATATTATTACCTTGGGACGTTGTTTATCTTCCCAAAAGGTTACCACTTCCTCAGGACGTTGGTTATCCTCCTGAAAGCTATCACCCCTACCTCAGGATGTTGTTTATTCTCCTGAAAGCATATTATTTCCACAGAACGTTGTTTATCCTTCTGAAAGCATATTATTACCTCAGGACTGCTTTATCCTCCTGAAATCATATCATTCCCTCAGGACTGCTTTATCCTCCTGAAAGCATATTATTACCTCAGGACCGCTTTATCCTCCTGAAAGCATATCATTCCCTCAGGACTGCTTTATCCTCCTGAAAGCATATTATTACCTCGGGACGTTGTTGATCTTCCTGAAAGCTATCATTATACCTTCATATTTTGGACTGCTTTATCCTCCAAGAAATGTATCTGAAGAATTTGAATCCAAGTGGCATCTTCAAGCCCACTCAAGCATATTCAACCAGTCATCAATACTACTCTACGCACCGGTGAGTGCAAATTTTTGGGCTTTTGTGTTCAATCCCCTTCAACCTTCCAGGTCACGACTGGCAAATATACCAATCTAACCCCTCAGGTTTCAGAAAATTGAATAGGGGCAGCTGTTGCACCCCAAAATTTGCCCTCACAATACAAGACTTTGTGTGCTAAGAAGGTTCACAAGGTTCACAAGACCTTTCATGAGGTTCATGAAGTTTACAAAACACTTTATGAGGTTCACAAGGTTCACAAGATTCACAATACTTACAAGACCTTTCATGAGGTTCATGAAGTCTACAAGATACTTTATGAGGTTCACAAGGTTCACAAGACCTTTCATGAGGTTTAAAAGGTTCACAAGACCTTCCATAAGTTTCACAAGGTTCACAAGACATTTTATGATGGTTCACAAGGTTCACAAAGTTCACAAATAGTCAGAAGATTTGACAATTCCCTCAGACAATGCACCTCATAAGCAGTGCATCCAAAACTAGGGTTTTGACTTTAATCAGGCTAAATGGACTTCCAAGACTTCAAGTGAGCTTCATAACATCTTATATGTGTCTAAGAATCCCCATGACAAGTTTCAAGACTTTTCTCAGAGGTTTGCTCAGTCAGATGATCAGATAAGTCAAAATCAGTCAAAGTAGTTAAAAAGTCAAACTGAGGTCAACTGTGGTCAAACCAAAGTCAAACTTCATGATTTTTTGCCAACATCAATTATATGAAGTAAAATTCATCATTTGATCAAGGGTTGATCATGATTCATCAAGGAGATTTCAGATCATCAAGAATCAGGAGTTTCTAAATTAGGGTTTCCTCAGTAAAAGTCAACTGAACTTTGACCAGCCATAACTTTCACATGCTTCATCACCAAGTCTCCATTTAAAGCTCATTTTGAAGGAAATTGAATTCTCTACAACTTTGTGTCTCACAAGCCAAGCCCAAAAATGCTTCATTTGGAAGGTATGAGCTAAGACATTATAGGTCCTTTTGAAAGTCAACAAAAAGTCAACAACTTCAAAAGGGCATAACTTGAGAATGGTAAATGATATGGACATGAAACCAGTGGGGTTGGTTAGAGGACTCTTCAAGCTTTCCAAAATGTCCAATAACACCCTCATAGCATTAAAATTGAAGAATGTGTGCCCTTGCAAAGTTGGGAAATTTTTGGTTGGTTTATGAAGAAAATGGAGGTTTAAAACTAATTTTTTCTAAATGGGCTTGCCATATGATGACCCAATCCATACCATGACCTCATGCACGACCCAAGTCTATAAAAATCAGATTTTTTTATCATTTTATTTTTATTTATTTTGATTTAATTCATTTAAAATCATTTTAAATTAAAATAAAATATAAAAGTCAAAGATTTAAAAATGATTGAGCTTCTAGAAATTCATAAAGATGATTGGTATCAAAGTGGTAAGAGGATCATGATGATTGGCTTAAAATAGAAGGTGTTTATACAAGAATATTTGAATTTTAAAGCCTTATCTTTTTCAATCTTTTCTAATCAATTTTTTCACACAATCATCAAATTTTTCTGACCTAATTCATCACTCTATAAGTACATGACATAACCCTACTCATTGCCCACGAATTCACAGCCTCCAAAACCAGTTTCAAACTTCACAAAACTCATCAAAAATTCACATTCGGATTTCAAGGTAGAGGGAGTTTCACTGAGTTTTGAGCATTGTAACATGTTCTATGATGTTCATTGAACGTGTTTGGATCATAAACAACATCTGAAACATCCTCATTCATGCAAACCGAATCCATGTTCATGCTCATTTACAATTTTTCGATTTTTAATATTTACTCATGATTAATCACATTTGACTGTTGATTTGTGTTTGTTATGATACAAGGAACGTTTCTGGATGAATCAATTGGATTTTGGGGACACGAATGAGTATTCACCATTATTAGGGTTTTTCGGCCAAATTAGGATCCAATGATTTAACAAATATAAATGATTTCTAAAGACATAGAATGGTTGCAAATGTTATCAGGAATTCAATGATGTTTTCAATTTTGTGAAATTTTGCTGTTTCGTTGGTGTTTGAGTTTCGTAGGGATTGCTGCAATTTGAAGTTCGCAGGAAAACTCGTGGGAAAGTTCGTAGCAACATTTGCAGGTCTGGAGGTAGAAGAAGGAGTTTCGCGCGCAGCCTGGAATTCAAAATTGTTTTTATATTATATAGTTTTATTTGTATTTAAATTATTGAATGATGCTGATGGTGTAGTGGTAAGTTTGTGCGCGTGTGAGGGCAACGACTTGGGTTCGAAACCAGCCTCAATGCATTTTTTTTGTGCAATTTGTTTTGTTTTACAGGATGAGCATAAAACCAAATGAAGGTGGGATGTTATCAGCTAGCAGCGCGCAGCCCAGTGGCTAGGCTCTTGTGTATCCAGGTAAAGGACCTGGGTTCAAATCCCAGGTCCTGTTTTTTTGGTTTTTTGTTTTATTTCTTTCGTTATTTCTTCATTTTATTTTCTAAATTAATTTAAATAATTTCTAAACTATGTATGTAAATCATTTTCTTTTAAAAAAAAACTTATATTATTTTCTCAAAACCTAAATTGATATATTTATTTCTTTATATGTTTTTTTATTTATATGTATGTAGTATTTAATAATTAAATTGATATTGTAAATTAAAAAAAAAAACCTAATTTATTTTTAGAAACCCTAAAAACATATTTTTCTCAAACCCTAATTTTCCTTATTCTATTTGCTTAATGTCATTATTAATATATATTATATTCATAGTTTAGTTAAAAATTCTTAATTTTCATTAATGTATAAATTGTTTATAATTTAAATTTTTGTACATCAATATGTTTAAAAATTAAAATGCTTAATTTATTTTTATAATATGTAAATATTTTATAATTGCTTATAATTTAATTGTGCATGTAAATAATTTCTATTATATGTTTAAAATTGCTAATTTAATTATAATTTATTTTCATAATATGTTCATAATTAATTTATTATATAATTTATACATAACTTAAAAATTTTATAATAATTAGCATAATTATTTATATTTTAATATTAAATAATAATTGTTTATAAAATTGAATTTTTTTTGCTTATTTCATTATTATTATTAATTATATTCTTATGATATTTGTTTATTACTAACCCCATTTAATTTAGTATTATTTTTTATTTTCACTAACCCAATTATAATTATTTATTTATTTTACTTATGCTATTTAAATTGTTTTATTATTATTATTGTAATTGCTCCTTGGTGTAATATTTATTTATAATGTTTATTATTTATATTTTATGCTATGGTTAGTAAATAGGGGGTGTAACATGTATGTTTATTTAAAATTAATTTAGATCACTTAATTTAAAAGATAAATATTTAAAGTTGTACACTCACACACGTAAGTCGGTCTTTGATCGCCATCTCACTTCCTTAGGGATACCTCTCAATGTTGCCTAATCAAAAAGGTCAAGTAGGGTGTATAAAGCAAAAGTCCCTCAAAATAAAGTCATCTAGTCCCTTAACAAATAAAAGATCAAGTACCTTTCAAATGTTGCCTTCGTAATGATCTTGTCCCTTTCGAATAAAGATGACAGTCCCTCCAAAATTGCTTAATACACCCCACAGTTGCCTACATAAACAAATGTCCCTTCACTTGTCCCTCACATCCAAGGTAATGACTACCTATTCCTTAATAATAGGGATAGTCTTACCATTTAAAGGATTCAAGAACATAAAAGATTTAAACTTAGGGTAGGTTCCTCATAGTTACTTGCTCACTCTTCAAAAATTTTCAAACACTTCACATTTCAAACAATTTTCAAAACAAAGGTTTTTTACGCATCCGTACATGGATCGTTATCAAACTCTTAAGAAAATTTCTATTCACACACTTCACATTTCAAAAACATTTTAAAGTGAGCTAAGTAACTAAGAGCCCATGGATAACCATGGATGTAAAGGGTGCTAACACCTTCCCTTTACATAACCTACCCCTCGGACCCAAAAATCTTTTAAAAGGTTTTTCCTGTTCTTTTATGCCTTTCCTTTGGATAAAATAAAAGTCGGTGGCGACTCTTGCTATCCGCAACATAACTAAAGTCAGTTCTCCCACCGTGTTACAGCTGCTGCCAAGGCTTAGCTGGAGAAAATCTCTGTTGGAGACGTCAGGCTTTCAGATACCTGTTGGGAAAGAAATCTCTGCTTGGGGAAGACACTCTACTGGGGAAAAGTAAATTGCTCGGGAGAATGTGACGCCATCCTGCAACCCGCAACAACAGAAAACACAAGTGTGCCCCGGGGATTTGCATGGAATGATCTGTCCATCCATCGTCACCCGACACTCAAAGAGGGTTACAGTTTCCCTGCATGTCATTTTCTTTTCAAAATTATCACCATATTTAGATGCAATGCTATTTTTGTTAAAAATTCAGGACATTTTGCAAACAAAAATAAACACACACAGCTTTTTGACTGAATATTCTTTTTATTGAATGACCTCTGAATAGGCAAAGATTTTACATCCGGGAGAAACCACCTGGAAAGAGGTAGCCACCATAGAATTGAGAAAAGAAACTATCCTAATGGCAATGTACACGGCATTCCAAGGAGTTCCATTTCTGCTATGACCAGCATGTCTTCGAGACTCTCCATTCTGCTTTGGCTTTCTGAGAGGATGAGGGGATTGTTTCTTATCCTTCTGATATTGTCGATTTGTACGAAACGATGATGTGGTTCAGATTACTCGGATCACAGTTGTTCGCTTATTCCCTTGATTTGCGTGGATCGCCCTTTCGGGTTTTCAATTCACCGGGATACCCTTTTTTGCCTGAGCTGTCCAATGCAGATTTTCAACTCAGCGGGTGTACATTTTTTTCATTTTTTCCCTAACTTTTTCCCAAGCTTTTTATTTTGTTTTTAGCTCGCCGGGATGCCCTTTTTTTTTGCCTGGACTATAATTCTGTTTTTGTGTCCAGCGGGTCTCTTTATGCGAAGTATTTTTTAACTGCGTCCGAATTAACAGGGGACTGGAAGTCATCTCCATCCATAGTGGTGAGCATCAGTGCTCCTCCTAAGAAGACTTTCTTCACTATGAATGGTCCTTCGTAGTTCGGGGTCCACTTGCCCCTGTGATCTGAACCTGGAGGAACGATCCTCTTCAATACAAGCTCTCCCACTTGATACTCTTGAGTACGTACTCGTTGGTCGAATGCACGCTTCATTCTCCTCTGATAAAGCTGACCATGACAGATAGCCGCTAATCTCTTTTCCTCAATTAGACATAGCTGATTATAACGAGCACGTACCCATTCAGCCTCATCAAGCTTCACATCCATCATCACTCGCAATGAAAGAATCTCTACTTCAACAGGAAGGACTGCTTCCATGCCATACACCAGAGAGAAGGGAGTTTCCCCTGTTGACGTCCTGACTGACGTTCGGTACCCATGCAATGCAAATGGTAACATCTCATGCCAATCTTTGTAGGTGACAACCATTTTATGCACAATCTTCTTGATATTCTTGCTAGCTGCCTCTACCGCACCATTCATCTTTGGTCGATAAGGGGAAGAATTGTGATGCTGAATCTTGAAGTCCCGACACAAGTTTGTCATCATCTTGTTGTTGAGATTAGAATAATAGTCAGTAATGATCCTTTCGGGCACTCCGTATCTGCATATGATATCCCTTTTCAAAAATCTTGCCACCACTTGACGAGTGACGTTGGCATAATATGCTGCTTCTACCCATTTGGTAAAGTAATCAATCGCGACCAAGATGAAGCGATGACCATTTGAAGCAGTTGGCTCTATCTTCCCGATCATGTCAATGCCCCACATAGAAAAGGGCCAAGGAGATGAAATGACATTGAGCGGGCTAGGAGGAACATGCACTTTGTCTGCATATATTTGGCACTTGTGGCACTTACGAGCAAATGAACAACAGTCTGCATCCATTATTATCCAGTAATACCCTGATCTCAGCAGTTTCTTTGCCATGGCATGCCCTCCTGCATGGGTACCGAAAGATCCTTCGTGGACTTCCTGCATCAACAGGCTTGCTTCGTGTCTATCCACGCATCTAAGCAAGACCATGTCGAAGTTTCTCTTGTACAAAACCCCGTATGTGTTCAAGAAGAAGCTAGCAGTAAGTCGCCTCAAGGTCTTATTGTCATTGGAAGATGCCCCAGTTGGGTATTCTTGCTTTTCCAGGAATAACTTGATATCAAAATACCAAGGTTTCTCGTCAGACACGGCGTCTACAGAGAAGGCATGAGCTGGAGCGTCAAGCCTAGATATGTCAATTTTGGGCACATAATTCCAACACAAGACTTTGATTGACGAAGAGAGAGTGGCCAATGCGTCGGCAAACTGATTTTCATTGCGTGGTATGTATTGAAGCTTAACTGTCGTGAAGAACGTCAACAGTTTTCTAGCTTAATCCCGATATGGAATTAGATGCTCTTGATGCGTATACCACTTGCCGGTAACTTGGTTAATGATGAGGGCTGAATCTCCGAATATATCGAGGCTCTTAATCTGAAGATTAATAGCCTCCTCTATTCCCATTATGCATGCCTCGTATTCCGCTTCATTGTTGGTGCAACCAAAAGTAATTCTGGAAACGAAGGGTAAGTGAACACCTTCAGGAGTAATGAGTACGGCACCAACTCCACGACCATTGATATTGACGGCCCCATCAAACATCAACTTCCATTTGGATTCAGGGTCTGGCCCCTCCTTCGGAAGTGGTTCCTCATAATCGTTTGCTTTAAGGTACATGATGTCCTCATATGGGAAATCAAACTTCATTGGCTGATAATCATCCTCAAGAGGTTGTTGTGCAAGGTAATCCGACAATACACTTCCCTTGATGGCCTTCTGAGAAGTATGTTGGATGTCGTATTCAGTTAAAATCATCTGCCACCTAGCAACCCTTCCGGTCAAGGCTGGTTTCTCAAAGATGTACTTGACAGGATCCATTTTGGAAATGAGCAGTGTGGTATGAGTCAACATGTATTGTCTCAGTCGGCGAGCAGCCCATACCAAAGCGCAGCAAGTTTTCTCGAGCAGTGAATATCGGGATTCACAGTCGGTAAACTTTTTGCTAAGGTAATAAATAGCGTACTCTTTTCGACCAGACTCGTCATGTTGGCCTAGAACACACCCCATTGATCCTTCTAGCACGGTCAAGTACATGATTAGAGGTCTTCCTTCCACTGGAGGCATTAGAATTGGAGGCGCCTGCAAATATTCTTTTATTTTTTCGAAAGCTCTTTGGCAGTCATCGTTCCACCTGACCGTTTGCTCTTTTCTTAGCAGTTTGAATATTGGCTCGCACGTGGCCGTCAGATGAGATATGAACCGAGAAATGTAGTTCAACCTCCCTAAAAACCCGCGCACTTCTTTTTCTGTCTTCGGTGCAGGCATGTCTTGAATAGCTTTTACATTAGCAGGATCTACCTCAATTCCTCTCTGACTAACAATGAAACCCAGAAGTTTCCCGGAACGCACTCCGAAAGTGCACTTGTTTGGATTCAACCTCAGCTTGTACTTAATCAGTCTATCAAACAGTTTCTTCAGGTTGACCAGATTCTTTTCTTCGTCTCGGGACTTAGCAATCATATCGTCCACATAAAACTCAATCTCCTTGTGTATCATGTCATGGAACAATGTGACCATCGCCCGTTGATAAGTTGCCCCGGCGTTCTTCAAACCAAAGGGCATGACCTTATAGCAGAATGTACCCCACGGGGTAATGAACGTTGTCTTCTCCATGTCTTCCGACGCCATCTTTATCTGATTATATCCGGAGAAGCCATCCATGAAGGAAAATACCGAGAATTGAGCAGTATTGTCTACCAACACGTCAATGTGTGGCAACGGAAAGTCATCCTTTGGGCTCGCTCTATTCAAATCCCGGTAGTCAACGCACATCCGGACCCTGCCGTCTTTCTTTGGTACAGGTACAATGTTAGCTACCCAAGGTGGGTAACTAGTTACAACAAGGAAACTGACATCCCATTGCTTCTGAACCTCCTCTTTGATCTTTATCGCCATGTCAGGACGGGTTCTTCTCAATTTCTGCTTCATAGGAGGACAATCCTCTCTCAGGGGTAGCTTATGCATAACGATGTCGGTATCAACCCCTGGCATATCTTGATATGACCAAGCAAAGATATCCACATACTCTTTCAGCATTCTGATCAGCTCTTTCTTGACGTCGGCCTGCAGACTGGCCCCAATCTTGATCTCTTTCTTCGCATCTTCACTGCCAATGTTGATGATCTCAATTTCTTCTTGATGAGGCTGAATAACCCGTTCCTCTTGTTTCAACAATCTGACCAATTCTTCAGGGAGGTCACAGTCTTCCTCAACCCCTTCATCAGCTTGGTAGACTGGATTGTCAAAGTCATGCGTAGTCATAGCAGGAACGTTATCAGTGGAATCCGGATGATCAACACTGCACAGATGACGTGCTTATTCAGAATCTGCTTATTTTGAAAAAGAGACGCTAACACAAAGACAAAAAGGAAAAACACATTGCCATTTTTTATATTTTTGTGAAAAAGTTTAACCACAAAGAAAGAGAACACAATTTGTCTAAAAATGTCCTTTTATTTCATAGCAAAATAAGATGCAATACAAAATATGGTGGCCCAATACAATGGATCTGAGCATCTTGGGCAGAATGCTGGATTTGACAATGCAGTATGCTAATAAAAGGAAACAAAATAATTACTCTGAGAGCCAGGTGACTTGAACAATGTCTTCAGCAGACCAATTTGTTAGATCCTCGTCGGGCGCACACGGGAGTATCCAGTTGTCCCAGTCACCGTCATTATCCCCATCTTGGCTTACTGTACAGATCTGGTTGCGGTCGAGCAACCCAGCACTTGTAAACGTGATATCCTTACCACTTGGAATAGATCCACCAGGCTGATACTCTAAGCCAAACTTATCATCCTTCTTTTCTAGCTCCAACAGCTTGCCCCAGCCTTGGGCACTTCCGGACTGAACAACCTTTTTTGCTTCTCTGTAAGAATGGATGGATGTACCCTCTTTTTCACTGCTCTTCTCCACGGGAGTCAGGATGTTGACGTTAACTGCTTCAAAGGCTTGGCATAAAGTCTCATGGATTTCTCCATCCATCTCTACATACTTGAACGTCGACAGGTGGCTTACGAATATGTCCTCCTCTCCACAAACTGTGATGACCTGGCCGTCAACCACATACTTGAGCTTCTGATGCAGGGTTGAAGTAACAGCTCCAGCAGCATGTATCCACGGGCGACCCAACAAACAGCTGTACGCTGGCTGGATATCCATGACGTAGAAAACACTTTTGAAAACTTGAGAGCCTATCTTGACGGGCAACTCAACCTCTCCAAAAAATGATCTTCTCGAACCATCAAAAGCCTTGACAAACAAATCACTTGGTCTCAGGACAATCCCATCAACATTAAGCTTCACACAGAGAGGCCTTATTGAAAGTTCTGCAAATGACCTATGTTCCTCAGGAAATCACTGTCAACCAACTTTAAGACTTGTATAAACTCATTGGGACCCTTGTCATGGCTTGAAATGCTTCAAGGACCTCCACAGATGACCATATGCTTGATGCTAGGATATGAGGGATGTTATGCTTCATCTTTCCATGATATGATGTTGCTTCTACCCATTTGGTAAAGTAATCAATCGCGACCAAGATGAAGCGATGACCATTTGAAGCAGTTGGCTCTATCTTCCCGATCATGTCAATGCCCCACATAGAAAAGGGCCAAGGAGATGACATGACATTGAGCGGGCTAGGAGGAACATGCACTTTGTCTGCATATATTTGGCACTTGTGGCACTTACGAGCAAATGAACAACAGTCTGCATCCATTGTTATCCAGTAATACCCTGATCTCAGCAGTTTCTTTGCCATGGCATGCCCTCCTGCATGGGTACCGAAAGATCCTTCGTGGACTTCCTGCATCAATAGGCTTGCTTCGTGTCTATCCACGCATCTGAGCAAGACCATGTCGAAGTTTCTCTTGTACAAAACCCCGTATGTGTTCAAGAAGAAGCTAGCAGCAAGTCGCCTCAAGGTCTTCTTGTCATTGGAAGATGCCCCAGTTGGGTATTCTTGCTTTTCCAGGAATAACTTGATATCAAAATACCAAGGTTTCTCGTCAGACACGGCGTCTACAGAGAAGGCATGAGCTGGAGCGTCAAGCCTGGATATGTCAATTTTGGGAACATAATTCCAACACAAGACTTTGATTGACGAAGAGAGAGTGGCCAATGCGTCGGCAAACTGATTTTCATCGCGTGGTATGTATTGAAGCTTAACTGTCGTGAAGAACGTCAACAGTTTTCTAGCTTAATCCTGATATGGAATTAGATGCTCTTGATGCGTATACCACTTGCCGGTAACTTGGTTAATGATGAGGGCTGAATCTCCGAATATATCGAGGCTCTTAATCTGAAGATTAATAGCCTCCTCTATTCCCATTATGCATGCCTCGTATTCCGCTTCATTGTTGGTGCAACCAAAAGTAATTCTGGCAGCGAAGGGTAAGTGAACACCTTCAGGAGTAATGAGTACAGCACCAACTCCACGACCATTGATATTGACGGCCCCATCAACCATCAACTTCCATTTGGATTCAGGGTCTGGCCCCTCCTTCGGAAGTGGTTCCTCATTATCGTTTGCTTTAAGGTACATGATGTCCTCATCTGGGAAATCAAACTTCATTGGCTGATAATCATCCTCAAGAGGTTGTTGTGCAAGGTAATCCGAAAATACACTTCCCTCAATGGCCTTCTGAGAAGTATGTTGGATGTCGTATTCAGTTAAAATCATCTGCCACCTAGCAACCCTTCCGGTCAAGGCTGGTTTCTCAAAGATGTACTTGACAGGATCCATTTTGGAAATGAGCAGTGTGGTATGAGTCAACATGTATTGTCTCAGTCGGCGAGCAGCCCATACCAAAGCGCAGCAAGTTTTCTCGAGCAGTGAATATCGGGATTCACAGTCGGTAAACTTTTTGCTAAGGTAATAAATAGCGTACTCTTTTCGACCAGACTCGTCATGTTGGCCTAGAACACACCCCATTGATCCTTCTAGCACGGTCAAGTACATGATTATAGGTCTTCCTTCCACTGGAGGCATTAGAATTGGAGGCTCCTGCAAATATTCTTTTATTTTTTCGAAAGCTCTTTGGCAGTCATCGTTCCACCTGACCGTTTGCTCTTTTCTTAGCAGTTTGAATATTGGCTCGCACGTGGCCGTTAGATGAGATATGAACCGAGAAATGTAGTTCAACCTCCCTAAAAACCCGCGCACTTCTTTTTCTGTCTTCGGTGCAGGCATGTCTTGAATAGCTTTTACTTTAGCAGGATCTACCTCAATTCCTCTTTGACTAACAATGAAACCCAGAAGTTTCCCGGAACGCACTCCGAAAGTGCACTTGTTTGGATTCAACCTCAGCTTGTACTTAATCAGTCTATCAAACAGTTTCTTCAGGTTGACCAGATTCTCTTCTTCGTCTCGGGACTTAGCAATCATATCGTCCACATAAAACTCAATCTCCTTGTGTATCATGTCATGGAACAATGTGACCATTGCCCGTTGATAAGTTGCCCCGGCGTTCTTCAAACCAAAGGGCATGACCTTATAGCAGAATGTACACCACGGGGTAATGAACGTTGTCTTCTCCATGTCTTCCGACGCCATCTTTATCTGATTATATCCGGAGAAGCCATCCATGAAGGAAAATACCGAGAATTTAGCAGTATTGTCTACCAACACGTCAATGTGTGGCAACGGAAAGTCATCCTTTGGGCTCGCTCTATTCAAATCCCGGTAGTCAACGCACATCCGGACCCTGCCGTCTTTCTTTGGTACAGGTACAATGTTAGCTACCCAAGGTGGGTAACTAGTTACAACAAGGAAACCGACATCCCATTGCTTCTGAACCTCCTCTTTGATCTTTATCGCCATGTCAGGACGGGTTCTTCTCAATTTCTGCTTCACAGGAGGACAGTCCTCTCTCAGGGGTAGCTTATGCATAACGATGTCGGTATCAACCCCTGGCATATCTTGATATGACCAAGCAAAGATATCCACATACTCTTTCAGCATACTGATCAGCTCTTTCTTGACGTCGGCCTGCAGACTGGCCCCAATCTTGATCTCTTTCTTCGCATCTTCACTGTCAATGTTGATGATCTCAATTTCTTCTTGATGAGGCTGAATAACCCGTTCCTCTTGTTTCAACAATCTGACCAATTCTTCAGGGAGGTCACAGTCTTCCTCAACCCCTTCATCAGCTTGGTAGACTGGATTTTCAAAGTCATGCGTAGTCATAGCAGGAACGTTATCAGTGGAATCCGGATGATCAACACTGCACAGATGACGTGCTTATTCAGAATCTGCTTATTTTGAAAAAGAGACGCTAACACAAAGACAAAAAGGAAAAACACATTGCCATTTTTTATATTTTTGTGAAAAAGTTTAAAAACAAAGAAAGAGAACACAATTTGTCTAAAAATGTCCTTTTATTTCATAGCAAAATAAGATGCAATACAAAACATGGTGGCCCAATACAATGGATCCGAGCATCTTGGGCAGAATGCTGGATTTGACAATGCAGTATGCTAATAAAAGGAAACAAAATAATTACTCTGAGAGCCAGATGACTTGAACAATGTCTTCAGCAGACCAATTTGTTAGATCCTCGCCGGGCGCACACGGGAGTATCCAGTTGTCCCAGTCACCGTCATTATCCCCATCTTGGCTTACTGTACAGATCTGGTCGCGGTCGAGCAACCCAGCACTTGTAAACGTGATAGCCTTACCACTTGGAATAGATCCACCAGGCTGATACTCTAAGCCAAAATTATCATCCTTCTTTTCTACCTCCAACAGCTTGCCCCAGCCTTGGGCACTTCCGGACTGAACAACCTTTTTTGCTTCTCTGTAAGAATGGATGGATGTACCCTCTTTTTCACTGCTCTTCTCCACGGGAGTCAGGATGTTGACGTTGACTGCTTCAAAGGCTTGGCATAAAGTCTCATGGATTTCTCCATCCATCTCTACATACTTGAACGTCGACAAGTGGCTTACGAATATGTCCTCCTCTCCGCAAACTGTGATGACCTGGCCGTCAACCACATACTTGAGCTTCTGATGCAGGGTTGAAGTAACAGCTCCAGCAGCATGTATCCACGGGCGACCCAACAAACAGCTGTACGCCGGCTGGATATCCATGACGTAGAAAACACTTTTGAAAACTTGAGAGCCTACCTTGACGGGCAACTCAACCTCTCCAAAAAATGATCTTCTCGAACCATCAAAAGCCTTGACAAACAAATCACCTGGTCTCAGGATAATCCCATCAACATTAAGCTTCACACAGAGAGGCCTTATTGAAAGTTCTGCAAATGACCTATGTTCCTCAGGAAATCACTGTCAACCAACTTGAAGACTTGTATAAACTCATTGGGACCCTTGTCATGGCTTGAAATGCTTCAAGGACCTCCACAGATGACCATATGCTTGATGCTAGGATATGAGGGATGTTATGCTTCATCTTTCCATGATATGATGCTGCTTCTACCCATTTGGTAAAGTAATCAATCGTGACCAAGATGAAGTGATGACCATTTGAAGCAGTTGGCTTTATCTTCCCGATCATGTCAATGCCCCACATAGAAAAGGGCCAAGGAGATGACATGACATTGAGCGGTCTAGGAGGAACATGCACTTTCTCTGCATATATTTGGCACTTGTGGCACTTACGAGCAAATGAACAACAGTCTGCATCCATTGTTATCCAGTAATACCCTGATCTCAGCAGTTTCTTTGCCATGGCATGCCCTCCTGCATGGGTACCGAAAGATCCTTCGTGGACTTCCTGCATCAACAGGCTTGCTTCGTGTCTATCCACGCATCTGAGCAAGACCATGTCGAAGTTTCTCTTGTACAAAACCCCGTATGTGTTCAAGAAGAAGCTAGCAGCAAGTCGCCTCAAGGTCTTCTTGTCATTGGAAGATGCCCCATTTGGGTATTCTTGCTTTTCCAGGAATAACTTGATCTCAAAATACCAAGGTTTCTCGTCAGACACGGCGTCTACAGAGAAGGCATGAGCTGGAGCGTCAAGCCTGGATATGTCAATTTTGGGCACATAATTCCAACACAAGACTTTGATTGACGAAGAGAGAGTGGCCAATGCGTCGGCAAACTGATTTTCATCGCGTGGTATGTATTGAAGCTTAACTGTCGTGAAGAACGTCAACAATTTTCTAGCTTAATCCCGATATGTTATTAGATGCTCTTGATGCGTATACCACTTGCCGGTAACTTGGTTAATGATGAGGGCTGAATCTCCGAATATATCGAGGCTCTTAATCTGAAGATTAATAGCCTCCTCTATTCCCATTATGCATGCCTCGTATTCCGCTTCATTGTTGGTGCAACCAAAAGTAATTCTGGCAGCGAAGGGTAAGTGAACACCTTCAGGAGTAATGAGTACGGCACCAACTCCACGACCATTGATATTGACGGCCCCATCAAACATCAACTTCCATTTGGATTCAGGGTCTGGCCCCTCCTTCGGAAGTGGTTCCTCATAATCGTTTGCTTTAAGGTACATGATGTCCTCATCTGGGAAATCAAACTTCATTGGCTGATAATCATCCTCAAGAGGTTGTTGTGCAAGGTAATCCGACAATACACTTCCCTTGATGGCCTTCTGAGAAGTATGTTGGATGTCGTATTCAGTTAAAATCATCTGCCACCTAGCAACCCTTCCGGTCAAGGCTGGTTTCTCAAAGATGTACTTGACAGGATCCATTTTAGAAATGAGCAGTGTGGTATGAGTCAACATGTATTGTCTCAGTCGGCGAGCAGCCCATACCAAAGCGCAGCAAGTTTTCTCGAGCAGTGAATATCGGGATTCACAGTCGGTAAAATTTTTGCTAAGGTAATAAATAGCGTACTCTTTTCGACCAGACTCGTCATGTTGGCCTAGAACACACCCCATTGATCCTTCTAGCACGGTCAAGTACATGATTAGAGGTCTTCCTTCCACTGGAGGCATTAGAATTGGAGGCGCCTGCAAATATTCTTTTATTTTTTCGAAAGCTCTTTGGCCGTCATCGTTCCACCTGACCGTTTGCTCTTTTCTTAGCAGTTTGAATATTGGCTCGCACGTGGCCGTTAGATGAGATATGAACCGAGAAATGTAGTTCAACCTCCCTAAAAACCCGCGCACTTCTTTTTCTGTCTTCGGTGCAGGCATGTCTTGAATAGCTTTTACTTTAGCAGGATCTACCTCAATTCCTCTTTGACTAACAATGAAACCCAGAAGTTTCCCGGAACGCACTCCGAAAGTGCACTTGTTTGGATTCAACCTCAGCTTGTACTTAATCAGTCTATCAAACAGTTTCTTCAGGTTGACCAGATTCTCTTCTTCGTCTCGGGACTTAGCAATCATATCGTCCACATAAAAATCAATCTCCTTGTGTATCATGTCATGGAACAATGTGACCATCGCCCGTTGATAAGTTGCCCCGGCGTTCTTCAAACCAAAGGGCATGACCTTATAGCAGAATGTACCCCACGGGGTAATGAACGTTGTCTTCTCCATGTCTTCCGACGCCGTCTTTATCTGATTATATCCGGAGAAGCCATCCATGAAGGAAAATACCGAGAATTGAGCAGTATTGTCTACCAACACGTCAATGTGTGGCAACGGAAAGTCATCCTTTGGGCTCGCTCTATTCAAATCCCGGTAGTCAACGCACATCCGGACCCTGCCGTCTTTCTTTGGTACAGGTACAATGTTAGCTACCCAAGGTGGGTAACTAGTTACAACAAGGAAACCGACATCCCATTGCTTCTGAACCTCCTCTTTGATCTTTATCGCCATGTCAGGACGGGTTCTTCTCAATTTCTGCTTCATAGGAGGACAGTCCTCTCTCAGGGGTAGCTTATGCATAACGATGTCGGTATCAACCCCTGGCATATCTTGATATGACCAAGCAAAGATATCCACATACTCTTTTAGCATACTGATCAGCTCTTTCTTGACGTCGGCCTGCAGACTGGCCCCAATCTTGATCTCTTTCTTCGCATTTTCACTGCCAATGTTGATGATCTCAATTTCTTCTTGATGAGGCTGAATAACCCGTTCCTCTTGTTTCAACAATCTGACCAATTCTTCAGGGAGGTCACAGTCTTCCTCAACCCCTTCATCAGCTTGGTAGACTGGATTGTCAAAGTCATGCGTAGTCATAGCAGGAACGTTATCAGTGGAATCCGGATGATCAACACTGCACAGATGACGTGCTTATTCAGAATCTGCTTATTTTGAAAAAGAGACGCTAACACAAAGACAAAAAGGAAAAACACATTGCCATTTTTTATATTTTTGTGAAAAAGTTTAAAAACAAAGAAAGAGAACACAATTTGTCTAAAAATGTCCTTTTATTTCATAGCAAAATAAGATGCAATACAAAACATGGTGGCCCAATACAATGGATCCGAGCATCTTGGGCAGAATGCTGGATTTGACAATGCAGTATGCTAATAAAAGGAAACAAAATAATTACTCTGAGAGCCAGGTGACTTGAACAATGTCTTCAGCAGACCAATTTGTTAGATCCTCGTCGGGCGCACACGGGTGTATCCAGTTGTCCCAGTCACCGTCACTATCCCAATCTTGGCTTACTGTACAGATCTGGTTGCGATCGAGCAACCCAGCACTTGTAAACGTGATAGCCTTACCACTTGGAATAGATCCACCAGGCTGATACTCTAAGCCAAACTTATCATCCTTCTTTTCTAGCTCCAACAGCTTGCCCCAACCTTGGGCACTTCCAGACTGAACAACCTCTTTTGCTTCTCTGTAAGAATGGATGTATGTACCCTCTTTTTCACTGCTCTTCTCCACGGGAGTCAGGATGTTGACGTTGACTGCTTCAAAGGCTTGGAATAAAGTCTCATGGATTTCTCCATCCATCTCTACATACTTGAACGTCGACAAGTGGCTTACGAATATGTCCTCCTCTCCACAAACTGTGATGACCTGGCCGTCAACCACATACTTGAGCTTCTGATGCAGGGTTGAAGTAACAGCTCCAGCAGCATGTATCCACGGGCGACCCAACAAACAGCTGTACGTCGGCTGGATATCCATGACGTAGAAAACACTTTTGAAAACTTGAGAGCCTATCTTGACGGGCAACTCAACCTCTCCAAAAACGGATCTTCTCGAACCATCAAAAGCCTTGACAAAAAAATCACTTGGTCTCAGGACAATCCCATCAACATTAAGCTTCATTAGTGCCTTCTTCGGAAGCACATTCAGGGAAGAGCCTGTGTCTACAAGAACATGCGACAACACAGCACCCTTGCACTCCATAGTGATATGTAGTGCTTTGTTGTGGTTTCGACCCTCTGACGTGAGGTCTCTGTCTGTGAAGCCTAGGCCATGGCTAGCATTAACACTTCCTACAACAGCTTCAAGTTGGTTGACAGTGATTTCCTGAGGAACATAGGTCATTTGCAGAACTTTCAATAAGGCCTCTATGTGTGTGGGAGAACACATTAGCAGTGACAAGATGGAAATCTTGGAAGGTGTCTGGTTCAGTTGATCAACCACCTTATAGTCACTCTTTTTTATAATCCGCATGAATTCCTCGACCTCTTTTTCAAATGTACCCTGCCCAACCACAGGAGTATTTGATTTATCATTCACAGCTTGCTTTCCTTTGGCTCTTGACGAAGCTTCAACCTCAGGATCCCCTCTCAGCACAGGGGGAGCGAATAAACGACCACTTCTGGTGAAACCCCCAACTCCTCCAACATTCTCCACAATTGGGTCAGCAGCAACAACCTTGCTCTCAATCTTCTGTCCAGCTACATATACGTCTGAGCCATAATGCCAAGGAATGGCTTTATCGTCTGTGTACGGAACAGGCCCAGGTAAGGTGATAGTCACAGGACTAATCTCAGGAGCATAGATTGTAACAGGCTCTCTTCTGACATGCATGTCAGCTTCATCATAGAAAATAGTAATGGTTGACACATCATCAGCTTCATTATCACCAACTTTACTAAACTTTAAGGATCCATCCTCAATCAAACCCTGCAAACCCTTCTTCAGCTTCTCACATCCATTCTCAGCATTTGAACATTCTTCACAATCAAAACAGCAACCAGGAAACACTTGACCATTCAGCAGTCTCTCTTTCACTACCCTCAAAGGAGTCTTCAATTCTTCAATATTCAGCACAAGACTCAACTTTTCACCACCCTCAACAACATTGATTCTTGCCCCTTCGTGATTCGGAATAGGGTTCGAATTAACATTCGGCGGTGGTGCAAAGTTGATTGCTTTAGAGTCAATAAGATCTTGAACCTTATGATGCAAAGCCCTGCACTTCTCAGTCGAGTGCCCGGGTGCTCCAGAGTGGAAAGCGCATCGTGCATTGACATCATAACCCATTGGAAGCTCTCTATGAGGTGGTGGTGCCAAAGTTCTCAGTTGAATCAGGTTCAAATCCAGCAGTCTTGGAAGCAAAGCAACATACGTCATAGGGATGGCCTCAATCACCCTATTAGCCGGGCAAGTTTGCCTTGGCTGATACGGTCTCTGCTGATAGTTGGTATGGGGTTGTTGTTGTTGCTGATGTTGTTGTTGTGGAGGAGGTTGCATCTGTTGCACTGGAGCTGAAGGAATTGTGACTGCCGCCACATGCTCATACGGTCTTCTATAACCACGGCCCCGACCTCGGCCAAATACAACATTTGTCTCGCCCTCTCTTCTTCTAGGAGGTCCACTGAAAGCTTTCCTCGCACCATTCGAGCTGCTAGCACTAGGATCTTGGATCTTCCCCATCTTCAGCAAGGTCTCAACCCTCTCTCCGGCAATAAAAATGTCATTGAATTTGGTGGCAGAACTAGACGCCAATCTTTCAAGAAACACACCCTGCAGAGTACCCATAAACATGTCAGCCATTTCGTTCTCAAGCAGCGGTGGTTGCACCCTGGCAGCGAGCTGGCGCCACCTCTGAGCATACTCTTTGAAACCTTCCTTAGTCGTCTGAGCCATGTGCTGCAATTGCGTACGATTTGGAGCCATGTCCATATTATATTGATATTGTCTCACAAAGGCCTCTGCTAGGTCTTTCCAACTCTTGATATTGACTCTACTAAGCTTCATGTACCATTCCAGCGAAGTTCCAACCAAGCTGTCTTGAAAATAATACATCCAGAGTTTTTCATCATCCGTATGAGCAGCAATTCTCCCAACGAAAGATTGAAGATGGGTCTTTGGGCATGCAGTGCCATTATACTTCTCAAAGGTTGGAACTTTGAACTTGTATGGGATCCTGACCCCAGGAACCAAGCCCAAATCTGTTATATCAAATCCCAAAGAACTCTGGGACTGAATAACTTTGATTTGCTCAGCCATTTCCTCAAACCTCTTGTTCATCTCAGCTCCTTGACCCTCAGCTTCGTCAAGCAAAGTGAACTGCTCGTCCTGATTATCCATCTGAACATTATTCAACCCATCATTGATTATTGTCACCCCTGGTTGTGTAATAGGGATTTCCACCTGTCGTGCGCCCGCACCATTACGATTATCAGCAGTAGCAGCAGCAGCAGTGTTGTTCCTGGGTTGACTGTTTTCTATCATCTCCCGCAGACGCTCTTGGTTCTAACCCATGCCTGCCATCAATGTCATAAAGTTATCCATTCTCAGTCTCAGATCTGCCAGGTCAGCTTGCATCTGGTCCATGACTCGCTCTCGGTTGATCTTTGTTGGATATCTATGTGCAACTGGTTGTTCCCGAACTTTCCGGGGAGCTATAGTGCCTGAAACACAAAACACGTTAGCAACTGAGACACTACCTGCAAAACAAACAAAAAGGTTATATGCAATGCAATGTAACTGTTCATGTTCCCAAGTTTTAAAGCATTTGGCATGCCCCAGTTCTGGCATCTATTCTCAGACAGTCACTTTGGATATTAACTTTCAAGCTTTCTCTTTGATGAGTGTTCAGACATTAGCAGTATCAGACAAACGAGTCTTGCACATTCAAAATGATAACTTGCACATTAATACTGTATATGAACAAACCACTGCAGGATAAAAGTCAGAATACAACCAGAAATAATCCCCGAAGGATTACAAGCCAGTATATAAATGAAAGACAAAAGAAATAAAAGCAAGACTCCCACAACAAGCCTGTAGGTAGTCTGAAAATAAACTAAGCTAAGGACCCAGGCTCTGCCACCTCTGCTCTGCTTTTCTTGACACCCGCTCTCAGCTTGAGCTCTTCAGTCTCTCTCCTTGCTTCCTCCAGAGCTAACTGACTTTGTGCTAGCTGTTGGGTATTTTCCCTCCGGATGGTGTGGACTTGCTCCACTTCCTCCTTCTTGAAGGCCATCTGAACTTCAAAGAACTCTTCTTTCTCTCTGAATTTCTTCTGCTCTTCCTCTCTTTGGCCTTGCATCCAAACAATGGACTAACGAGCATCCTTGAGGGTCTTTAGAGTCTTCTTGCGTTTAGCTTCTCTTTTGGCTTCCATTAGACCCAACCTGTGGAAATAGGCTTCTCTACCAGCAAAGTCCTTCTCTTTGGCTTCTAGAGATGCTTGGAGCTTCTGCAGCTTGTCTTCAGCTTCATTCTTGGCCCTATTGGCATGGTGGTACAGGCTTACCATCTCAGCATTCTCCACTTTGACCTCATGCAGCTGAGCTTCTAGCTTCTTGTACTCTTCAAGGGAAACAGTACCACTCTGACTTGGAACTTCCCTGGGATAAAGTGGAGCCTCAACTGAGAAAGGCATGAGAATTGCTTCTACATGTCTTTGCAACCATGCAGCATATGGTGGATATGTCTTAGGATCAACTCTGCCGAAGTCTTTCTTACCCTTTCTTATCCTGTGAGCCCAAGCTTGGACTGCTTGTTGAACTAACTCCTTGTTCCCTTCAGCGGGAAAGTACAAAGATTCAGCAAACTCTTCCATCCGAGGAGGATCTTTCAAAGGGTAACCAAAATGCTTTCTGGCTAATGTTGGATAGTAACTGATGACACCTTTCCTTCCCAGCAAAGGTACTCCAGCAAATCTTCCGCAACTGACCAGCAACTCCTTACCTAGCAGATCCCTGTCATATCCCCAGGCAATATCTTCAACAGTCAATCCCATCAGTCTTCTGGACCATCTCCACTCATCCCTCATCTCCTTGAAGGCACCTGACTTAGGCAATTATCTAGCAAACCACTCAGCAAACAAAGGAGCACAGCACACTACTGGACCACCCCTACCCTTCTCATTTCTGTAATGGACACTGTAGTAGAAGTCACCCAAAAGAGTAGGCACTGGATTGCCTTTTGCAAAGATTAAGATCACCTCCAAGCTGACAAACTCTTTCTCTCCAGGGAACAGGCTGGACCCATATACCATCAATGCAAGCAAAACACCAAAGTCATTCCACTTAGCCTCTGTAGCATACCTCTCTGCCTCCGGGATGATCACACTCCAAATAAGTCCTTTGCCTTCACTCTCTTGCAGAGCCTTCCTGACTGTAGCAGCTGGCAACCTACAAACCTTGGCTATGTCTTCATCTTTAAGCACAACTTCAGACCCATAGAATGGAAATGTCTCTCTGACTGGAACATTCAGCATGTTGGAGATCTCTTCCAATGTAGGAGCTAAGATGTAACCTGGAAAAACAAAGCAACGCAGCAGGGGATCATAAAATTGCAACAGGGTATGCAAACTGTCTTTCTGATCTGCAGTGGGCTTGTCCACAAACTTCAGTATCTGGCCATATCTTTTCTTGATATTGCCCAAGACTTGGTCGTTCAATAGACCTGCTAACTTCTGAACACTTCTAACTTCAGGCTGAAGAAAGGTATAGTGAACATTCTTTTTCCTTGGTACTCTTCTAATTTCTGCCATGGAGATAAGATTACCAGAACTGGGAGCAGATTCATAACAATGACCTGAAAAATGGGAAACATAAACAGTTAATGCAAAGAATGATTCAAATGCAATGCAATGCAAGCATATGATCAACTGAGACCATCTGAACTGGACACTGACAAGGCCCCCTCTGAATAACTGGCAAACCAAAAGTCCTCTGAGTCACACTCTTTGATAATCACAACTCACTGAAGAAGATCTCAGGACCACAGTACCAAGAAATCCAGAACCAAGAAAACCAGAAAACCAGAACTCTAGAACCATAGGATCAGAGAACCAAAGATCATAATCATAGGACCACAGATCATAACAAGGACCACTGAATAAATGAGTGTATGTTGAGGCCGTGGGTTCCTGCACACCTGTAAACCCCTCCCAATCTCACTGGTAAAAGGCTCCGGGTCAGACATCACGGACTCTTAAAGCCGAATAGCAATAATACTGTCACCATCTCCGAAAAATGGCTCATGACCAAATCAGGGAATCGGTTTGGCATTATATACTATGCAGGGAGGCCTCAGCTGAGTCCAGGACACAAGGTCATCCTATGTGATCCCCAGGTGGGCCCTCGGATGCGAATGGGTTTGCCACAAAATGTGGGCTGCCACTGTCATCACTAAAGAGGGATGTTTCCACAAGGTTCTCAATGATCGGTCCCCAGCTGCACATAACTGTCAAGGTTATGTAATGAAAGAGGAAGATCCCCAAATCAAGACATTTCCAATACAATCGCAACATGGGTGTGGAACTCACTACTACCTCCATGACAAGATCTCATGAGGCCAAAGTGGAACCACTCTAAGTCCTATGGTGCACTCGAGCCGGGTACTTGGCTCATCTCTCAAGAACAAGTAACACCCATCCCACCAAACAGAAAACCAGTCCAGACAGTCCAGTATATATACATGATGCAGAAAGTAAATACTGAAAATTGTAAATAAAGCTGTAAATAAACAACAATAACATACAACAAGCCACACCAAACAAACATCACCCAATGAAACAGAAACACACAAGCGCTAGGAGAGACTCACAGGGGAACCAGAGATCCTCTGGTGTGCAGTCCCCAGCTGAGTCGCCTGTTGTCGCTCCCCGGATTTCCATCCTGGTACAAACGCGAAAGTGGCGCGGAAAAAGAATAGAGTCTCCAGCCAGGCATTTTTATCCTGAAGAAAGGGAATGGTAATGATGCACAAACCAGAAGAAAGAAGAGGAAGGACACAGGTCCTACGAACCAAAGAGACTGAGTTCGGGAGTCAGTTATGACCTGGGAAGGTATTAGCACCCAGATCGTCCGCCGTACCCGACGGGATCCACGCTTGCAAAAGAAACTGTTTCAAAAGGGTGAGGGTATGAAAGCTGCTGCTAAAGAAAATGAAATGAATTGGAAAAGAAACTGAGAAAGAAAACAAAGAGAAAAAATGTAGGGAAAATAAAAGATTGTGCTCGAACGGGCCCTACCCCGCTGCCTACGTACCTCATCAGGATAATGAGGATCAGAGACGCCGTAGTTCCCCTAACTAAGGGTACCAAGGAAATTTCTTATGAATTAAAGCTTGAACTGCCTATGCCATTGCTCAGGTGTTGCAGACTCGGACGACGAGTGCGTAACCGTCTTGCAAAGTGACAAGTAGGAGCAAGTTCGCGTACAGAGCGAATGAGATGAGAAAAGAATTCCCGAAGGAAAGACGCTTATTGTTTGTTTGTGTTTTTTTAGAAGCTTTTTATGAGTGTGTCACAAGGAAGTGAATTCAAGCTCTCTTCAATGGAATGTGCACTTGTCACTACATTCCAAGATGGAATAATAGAACAAGCACGCTCAAGTAAGGAGAAGATCCCCAAAACTTGAACCCAAAGATTAGGGCCTAAGCTCACTAACTTGTTTACTTATTAAGTGTTTTTGGTTATTTACAGATAAAGAAGTGTTTTTTATGCTTTTCTTTATGAAGAAGATACCTTGATCAGACTTGTGCATCACAAGGTAAACTTGTACTATCCCAAGATGGGAAGACTACAAACACACCTCATGGGATAAGGCTATGGATCAAGACATCACTTCACACTTATTAAGATGTTTTTTAGAGTTATGAGATGAGAAGAGAAGAAGAACCAAAAGGATCATAAAGGAAAAAATTCTAAAGGGGGACTAAAATAATCCTAAGTGTTAACATGCATGGATGTCCTAAGGTTTAGTGAGGTTTCTATCCTAATGAAGAAGGAAAGAAGAAGAGAAGAAGATAGAAGAAGGGATGAGAAAGGCCTAAGCCCAACAACAAAGAGTTAGTGCATATAAACATAAGAGGGGAAGATGAGATTTGGAGATGTGGAACTCAATTCCCACACCTCACACTTACCAAGCCCCTGCAAGGTTAGTAAAGCATATAAGTGAAGCAAGATAAAGCAAATGGCATGCTAACATCAAATAATCAGAAGTGAAATGGTATGAACATATGCACAATGCAAATGCAACTCAAAGAAATGAGAAGAAGAAGTATGCAAGCTAAATATGCAACATGAAACACTTATGAAAACAAATGCACATTTATGGAAGATGCAAAGCAAAATGCATAAGGTATGGACTCAAAGCTCACAACCAGAACCAAAACAAGATGAAGAATGGCTTAAGAAGCCAACAAGATGAAGAGAAGAGAGGTACAAGACCAAATAATACCAAATGGGAGCAAAAGAAACAATAAGATGAAGTGAAAGCACTTAAAGAAACAAATGACTTAAAGAATAAGCAAACACAAAAATTCAGAAGACACAAACCCTATGCTAAGACCAGGAAGGTACCCATACCCCAAAGGAACCCCAAATGAGAAGAAGAAGTGGGCACAAGTGCCCTTCTAGGCTTGTATGAGAGCTAAAGGTTCAAAGGAAGCAAAATGGGACAAGGTTCAAAGTGAAATTCAAAACAAATCAACCAAACATATAAAAATTCCACAAATGAAAACAAATGATCCTCCAACATGTTGTATCAACTAGCCAAAAGGATTTGAAAAGATTCAGAAGCAAACTAGGTTTAATGGAGGCAAGAACACAAGTTAGGGTAGCAAACTTACATCATAAGTCACAAGGACAAGACTCAAGAAATAAGTTTCCAAAATTCCAGAGAAAAATCACATGAAAAGTTCAATGTCTTAAGAAATCAAAGCAAAAAGAATGGGATCAAAACTCAAAATATTGAAGTCTATAGAAATTATACAAGGCAGTATGGTCAAGAAAGGATTCAAAAGAAGCTATGTGAAATGGTGAATTAATTCAGACACGTGGAAAATGAAAAAAAATAAAATAAAAATATGATAAAATAAAAGAGACATCAAATAACATTCATGATTATTTTGGGATTTTTTGGATGACTAGAACTATTTTATAAAAATTGGAATGGAAACTGAATTAAAAAAGAAACAAAAGAAAAAGAAAATAAAATGCATAAGGAAGGAGGTGTGATAAGCAGGGGCTTGTACGTTGAACTGAATTGGGCCAAGGTAGGGTGGGGTGTCAATAGCACGCACTAAGGCCCAGAATGCTGCACTGACCATGGTTCTTTATGTGGAATTTAGGTGAAATTAATTGGAAATAAACTGGAAAAACAAGGAGCGCGTGATGGATCATACGGCTGTGGCTGAAAACCTCATTAATTGAGGTGGCACTTTGGTGTGTCATGAATGGTTGGCGCACGGTAAGTATTGTAGATAGTGTCACACACTGAATTAAAAATGAGAAAAGAAAATAAGCATGAAACGGAGACCAGCTAGGGCTACGTGGCCTCATCTTGAGCGCTGGATGTGAGATCTAAGGGTTATAACTTCATCTTCCTCGCAGCAAACCCTAGCTGAACTTAAAACAAATTATGGTGACCGGAGCTAGGGCTCCGGCACTGGAAACCAAACCAGAACCAAAAATCAACCAATAAATGAAAACAAACTGCCCAGATCAACTAATTAAACATCACTGAATCCAAATCTAACATCAAAAAAAGCTAAAACTCAAAGAACTGGACGGATTGAAGGAAATAAAGTGTCACCATGAAACTTGAAATGCACATAACTTTCACTACAATGCACCAAATTCAAATCTACAAAGTATAGCATGATCAGCACACATCAAAGATTGCAAAACACCATATCAATTTCATTTTTAGAACATGATATTTCAAGCCATACCTGATATGAAGAGCTTGATTCAGTGAGCTAGAAACCCAACCAATGCGTGCAAATCACTCCTCTTACTCCTTAGATGCAAAATAAATGCATCTAAGGTCTTGAAACACACTGGATCTGAAGTTGCAAAGCAAGTTGCCTTGAAATGGTAAGCTGGCCAAACTTGAGGATAAGCTTCAATGAGTGTATGCTTAAGAATCCTAAGATTGCCTAGATCACAGATCCACAATTGGTTTGGAGTTTACTTGCTTGTGTGAAGAGATATGGAGGAAAATGCAAAGTTGCAAGAAAGTTGAGAATGAGAGAACGAGGGAGATCTGAGATTTGCTAAACCCTAATTCTTCTTGTTATGACCTCACAAGGCAATGCTGAAAGTGTGAAAAAGAATGCACGAATGAGTCATGAGTTTTTGAATGATTTTGCATAATTTGCACTTGGTGAGATAAGCATACTATGCTCATGCTCTCTTGGGCCTCTCAGCACATGTGACTTTCATTTCCCCCCCTTGATTCAAACCCAATCACTCCTGGCCCTTAGATTCAAGTATCACACTTGTTTCATGACTTTTGCCAATTTTGCACTTTTGGAGGGATCTTCTCATTTGGCACGAAAATGACTAATTCTTTGGAGAAAAATGGTCCTAATGCAATGAAATTTAAGTTTGAAACAAGATTGGGCCAGTACCAAGTCACAAAATTCAAGTTTGGAGCCTTTTGCACTTGGTGGCAAACTTGAAAAGTGAAATTTGCCCTAAAATGATGACTTTTTCGAAGGAGCTATAGGGAGTTCTAGGAATCCTCTGAAAATGTACTTGTACTTTTTGAAAATGGGAGACCTTACTCTTCAACTTTAATTTTTGACTTTGGTCCATTTGAAGAATTTTTGATCATGTTAAGGCCATTTGAAAATTAGGACAAAAGTTGCCAAATTTGGAAAATTCCTTAAAACCAACTTTGTACCATCTTTGCAAAACCCTTCAAATCTCTATGATTCTTGAACTTTGATCATTCCAAACCTCTTATAACATTGTAAGTACCCCTCTTGGCCAAAAAAATTGGGTTAGACCCCTTGAAATTGCACAGTTGACTTTTTAAGGGCACTGTTGACTTTTTGCTTCATCTGCAAGCAACTGAGGCATTGACTGACTTCCACATGGAATTTTCTCATGAAAATTGACACATATGATCCTATTAACATATAGAAGACTTTGCCCAAAAGAATGGGCAAATTTGTGAGATCTTGGTGCTTGAATCTCAAACCCTAATTTGGGTGCCTTGTATAGGAGCTTTGCCTTGTCCTGAGACTTCTGATGATCATGCAATCTTCTGAGCTTTTGCCAATGGACTTGACCTTGTAAATGGAGTGTAGAATCACCATAAGACTTGTATAAACTCATTGGGACCCTTGTCATGGCTTGAAATGCTTCAAGGACCTCCACAGATGACCATATGCTTGATGCTAGGATATGAGGGATGTTATGCTTCATCTTTCCATGATATGATGCTAAGAAAATGGTATGCTCATGATGAATATGGTATGATATGATGCTCAAAAGAAGAGGGCAAATTTTGGGTGTTACAGCGGCAAACTAGAATGAGGCTTGAAAATTGAGTTCCAGTGGTACCTAACGAAGAAGATTTGTTGCCTCTTCAATACGTGCAAAAGAATTCAAGAATACTCATCAGAAATATCAAACTCGAGGTGTGCATCAAAATTACCAATCAACTAGAACATTCATCAAGATAAGCCATCAAGCCCAAGAAATAGTCCACCACAATGCCATCACCATGCTATATCCGCCATCATCAAAATTAAACAAGAAATCTACAAAATATCAAACAAAAGGCTAAAACCAAGATCAAATAGAAATCCTATTTAATTAAACCAAAGTGATTGAAATTAAAATTGAATCTAAATTGAAATTAATAATCATATCTAATAAATTTAAATCAAAACTCAAATCAAATTCTAAACTAAAACTTCTAACAAATATTAATAAAAAAAACTAATTAACAAAAATTCTAACAAGAAAACGTCACACAATTTTAATAGTGACATAACCTAAAATGATAATAGAAAAAACAAAATGAAACTGGGAGGGTGCAAAATGGATTGAGAGAGTATGAACAACAATGGGACAAAATCTGCAACCAAGCCCATTGGCCTTTGACTCACGTCCAGGAGGTGATGTACTGAAATGGAAGGTAAGAAGAGCAAATCATTGGGCTCTCTCAAGGCCCAACAAAAACAACGACTAGGGTCTCTTTAAAAGAAGAAAAAAAGAGTGAAAAAACATCAACAACAATAAAATAAAATAAAATAAAGAACAAGGGAAAGAAACATAGTGTAATGGTGTTACGACGAAATCAACGAACAAATCCTCTTCTCAAAAACTTCTGCCGTTCATCATCTCCTTCATTCATCAACGGTGCCGCAAATCAATGTTAAATCTCCTTCAATCTCATACGGTTAGCTCTGTCGTGACTTGGTTTTGCTTCGTGTCGCTCCCCGGATTTCCATCCTGGTACAAACGCGAAAGTGGCGCAGAAAAAGAATAGAGTCGCCAGCCAGGCATTTTTATCCCGAAGATAGGGAATGGTAATGTTGCACAAACCAGAAGAAAGAAAGAGGAAGGACACAGGTCCTGCGAACCAAAGAGACTGAGTTCGGGAGTCGGTTACGACCTGGGAAGGTATTAGCACCCAGATCGTCCGCCGTACCCGACGGGATCCACGCTTGCAAAAGAAACTATTTCAAAGGGTGAAGGTATGAAAACTGCAGCAAAAGAAATGAAAATGAAAAGAAACTGGAACTGGAAGAGAACTGAATAAGAAAAGAAAGGAAAAAATGTAGGGAAAATAAAGATTGTGCTCGAACGGGCCCTACCCCGCTGCCTACGTACCTCATCAGGACAATGAGGATCAGAGACGCCGTAGTTCCCCTAACTAGGGGTACTAAAAGGAAATTGCTTGTGAATTAAGGCTTGAACTGCCTATGTCAATGCTCAGGTGTTGCGGGCTCGGACGACGAGTGCGTTACCGTCTTGCAAAATGACAAGTAGGAGCAAGTTCGCGTACGGAGCGAATGAGATGAGAAAAGAATTCCCGAAGGAAAGACGCTTATTGTTTGTTTGTGCTTTTTTAGAAAGCTTTTAGGAGTGTGTCACAAGGAAGTGAACTCAAGCTCTCACCAATGGAATGTGCACTTGTCGCTACATTCCAAGATGGAATAATAGAACAAGCACACTCAAGTAAGGAGAAGATCCCCAAAACTTGAACCCAAAGATTAAGGCTTAGGCTCACTAACTCGTTTACTTATTAGATGTTTTGATTATTTACATGAAGAAGTGTTTTTTATGCTTTTCTTTATGAATAAGATACCTTGATCAGACTTGTGCATCACAAGATAAACATGTACTATCCCAAGATGGGAAGACTACAAGCATACCTCATGGAATAAGGCTATGGATCAATGTATCACTTCACCTTTATTAAAGTATCTTTTAAGAGTTATGAGATGAGAAGAGAAAAAGAACCAAAAGGATCTCAAAGGAAAAATTCTAAAGGGGGACTAAAATAATCCTAAGTATTCACATGCATGGATGTCCTAAGGGTTAGTGAGGTTTTCTAACCTAATGAAGAAGGAAGAAGAAGATAGAAGAGAGGATGAGAAAGGCCTAAGCCCAACAAAAGAGGGTTAGCTCACATAAACAAGAGGAAGAGATGAGAATTAGAGATGTGGAACTCAATTCCCACATCTCACACTTACCCTAGCTCCTGCAAGGTTAGCATACACAAATGAATACAAGCACAAAGTTCACAATCAGAATCAAAATGGCATGAAGAATGGCCTAAGAGGCCAGCAAGGTGAAGAAAGAAGTCACACAATACCAAACAGTGTCACACTAGAAGCAACAGAACCAAACTACAGAATTTAAACACTTAAAGAAACAAACGACTTGAATATAAAGCTAACTCAAAAATTCAGAAGAACCAAGACCTATCCTAAGGTCAGGAAGGCAATCAAACCCTAAAGAAACCTCAAATGAGAAGAAGAAGTTGGCACAAGTGCCCTTCTAAGCCTATAGGAGATCTAATGAATCAAAAGAAGCAAAATGGGACAAGATGAAAACAAAAATTCACAAATAATCAACCAGCTATCTAAAAATTCTACAACTGAAACCAAATGATCTTAAAACACATTATATTAACTTGCCAAAAGGATTTGCAAAAATTCAGAAAGGAACTAGGTCAAATGAATGCACAAACACAAGCTAGGACAGAAAACTTATATCACAAGACACCAGACCAAAACTTAAGAAATAAATTTCTAAAAATCTGAGAAAAATCATATGAAAACTAGAGGATCTTAGGAACACAATGCAAAAAGAATGGGATAAAAACTCCAAATATTGAAGTCTATAGAAAATCTACAAAACAGACTGGTCAAGAAATGGATCAAAAGAAACTATGTACATTATTGATTTAATTCTGGCACGCTAATTAATAAAAATAAAAAAAAATGCGACAAAATTTTAGAGACACAAAGAAACATTCATGATTTATTTGGGAATTTTTAGAGGATTATAACTATTTTATTTGAATTAAAATGAAACTGATTAATAAAAGAAATTAACAAGGAAAGAAAATAAAAACAAAGAAATGAAGGTGGTGCATTTAGAAAGAGAAACAAACAGCTAACAAGGAAATGGGCCCAGGGGAGGGTGCAATTAGCGGATCGTCCAAGGCCCATTCGGAACTCTCAAATCCACTAAATAAATACTCAGCTTATTTTATTCCAAGTACAAAATAAATAAATGATGTGAACAAAATTTATGTATACTTCATGTAAATTGGTCACCAAATTCATTTAACTGAGAGAGGAAATAAAAATAAAGGAAATAATTAAAATAACCATGAACCAACCGCGTGATGCCACGCGGTCATCCCTCCCATGCTCATGCAAGCAACACCATTAACCAGCAGCCATGGAAAACGCAGGAATCCGCAAGCACAGACCAAACTTCAGACCAACACCACACTCTCAAATCTTAACGAAATTAAAAGATGCAAGAACCAAAAACGATCTACACAGTGAGACGAATCTATACATGCCATTAGCTTCCGCAACACAAACACAAACAGAGAGCAACGACTCAAACAAGATCCTGAATCAAGCTTGCACAATCAAGATCTAATGCATCACATAACTTCATAACACCTCAAACATGTAATATCAAGCACTAGCAACTCAAATCAAGCAACAAAACAACAAATCTGAAGCAAAATTAGATTGATCATAAAACCTGACGTGAAGCTTCTTGAGGAATTTGAGAAAACCAGAAGGATGTCTTACTCTCTTGCCTTCCCTTAATCTTCCTTATAGCCAAATAAAGGCTCAAAGCTTGCTAGTGAATGGAGCAAGGATGAAACCGAGAGGTGATAATCTTCACAGATCCAACAAACTTCCACTGCTAAGTTCAGAATATTAAAGATGATGCCGGAAGAATTTGAACACGGAAACGGTGTGATAGAACTCCAAGCACCTATCTGCTCTTTGTGTAAAAACGGATGAAGAACAGAGCCAAAGCTTCTAAAGAAAAAGAGTTTTCGGATGGTTTGTTAGAGTGATGCAAATGCTCTCTCTCTTTCTCCTTTTTCCGTGAATCCTCCTCCTTTTCTTTTAAGAGGGATTGTATGAGAGTTATGAAATGTGTGAGTGCAGGAGAAAAATGGTGAGCGTGAGTGGTACGTGAGTGGTGTGAAGTGTGTGAGTGGTACGTGAGGGACGCGTGAGGTGGTGAGGTGGTGATATGTGTGGAGCGCGTGACGTGAGGGAGAGAAGAATGAGAAAAAGTGGTGAATGAAAAGCAGGAAAAGAAACGTGAGGGAGTGCGTGAGAGAGTGGGCAGAAGGAAAAATGTGAGGGAGATTATGTGAGGGAAAGTGGTGTGAAGAAGTGTGGTGAGCTGGCGAGGTGAGAGTGTGAGGAGAGGCATGCACGTGAGCTGGAGTGGTGAGGGGAAGAAAAGTGAAACGTGAAAATGAGTGGGCAGAAGAGGAGAAAAAGAAGTGTGAGGGAGATCATGCTTTTCTCCTTTTGTGATATAAAAAGAAAATGCGTGTGTTGAGTGTGTATTGGTGGCCAAAATTCCCACTACCACATGGTACCTCCTATGCCACTATTTTTTCTCTAAAAAAATCCACAAAAGTTAAACAAAACAATATGACATATTTACACACTTTTTGGTCACGTGAATTAAGGAAATGGCATCATTAAAATGTATAGAAAAATGAGGGAATAATAATGTGACACAAGAAAATAATATAGACCAATGAAAAATTGACAAGTGTCCCCAAAAACCCTAAAAATGCTCCAAACTTCAAAAAATCGTAACTTGAGTTCTAAAAATGCTGCGAAAGTGTTTTACGACTTTTCGGAAAGGGAAAATCGTGCTCTACAACTTTCGTGTTTACCGGAAAATCATTCGGAGCTTTTTCGCACATGAAATAATAGCCTGAAGTTTAAGTACAAATAATTTCTAAAAATGGAAACATCCAAATTTCCAAATTTAGTAACTTTTTGCATACTCCCGATTTTTGACATTTGAGCTCAACTGAATTATTCCTTGACATAATATAACCTCAAAAAATGATAATCCTGAGTAAAAAACTCTGAAAACTTCATGTTGACTTTTCTGACTGCACATTTGACTTTCTTACTTCACCTTTAAGCAACTGAAACAAGTCTTGACTTCTTCAATGAATTTTTGCCTCAAACATCATACATGAGCCAAGCAGACTAAACGAGCCTTTGCCCATAAGAAATGGTCAAAATTAAGAAGATATGAATATCTGTCCCAAAACCCTAATCAGGATTTCTTCATACAAGAGAAAAGTTGTACTTTGAACTTCTGATGAAATAGCTGACTTCTCTGAGGAATTTTCCCACCAAATTTCAACCTTAGGATCCTCTTGTTATATGAGAGACTTTTGCCCTAGCTTGAATTCCCTGATGATTTTCCAACCTTCTGAGCTTTTGTAACTGAATTTGAACTTGTGAATGCAATGTAGACCCCTCATAGGACTTGAACAAATCCATTGGGACCCTTGTCAATAGCATGTGATGCTTCAAGAACCCCCACAGATGATTATATGCCTAATGCTAGGTCATGAAAATGTTATGCTTCATATTTCCATGGTATGATGCTGGAGAAATGATATGGGTATGATGAATATGATATGATATGATGCTTAAAATGAAGAGGGCAAATTTGGGGTGTTACAGCTGCCCCTATTCAATCAACTGTTAATCTGAAAAGGACGATAGTACGGACTATCGACCATTCAAGGTAAACTGTGATTGAATACCAAGAAGACCTGAAATTTGCACTCTGACGAAGAATGCAACACCGGGAAATAAACTCGACCAAATGATGCCTTGGTGACAGAAGGGAAGATAAAGCAGACGAGCTTCTTCCAAGTTGAACTGATATCTGGAATAAGAACAAGTTGACAGACGAGTCTTCAAACAATCCTGTGACGCCGGGAGCTGGACATACAAGTCCTCACCACACTTCAATTACAATAACTGAGACAGACGAGTCTTCAAACAAACCTGTGACGCCAGGAGCCGGACATACGAGTCCTCAAAACAATGCATATAGCATGAGACAGACGAGTCTTCAAAAAAAATCCTGTGACGCCAGGAGCTGGACAGACGAGTCCTTAACACATGAGACAGACGAGTCTCCCTCGGATTTACCTGTTACGCCAGGACCGGAAATGCATTTAAGTCTGTGGGATAGACATGCAATCAAGGTAGATGAACCTTCTTCATATATTATCCGCGGATATATGGTATAAGACAGACGAGTCTTCCGAGCAAACCTGTTACGCCAAGTGCAGCAACCATAACTGGTGCTTGAGACAGACGAGCCTCCTTCGGATTTACCTGTTACGCCAGGACCGGTAACCATTTCGACATTTAATTCCCACTGTCAGGATTCGAAACTTCTTCAATACAGACGAGTATTGGATGGCCATCAAGATAACACAGACGAGTGCCATAAGTCCATGGTACAGACGAGTATCAGACGATGATCTGAGAAACACAGACGAGTGTCTCAGGCAATGATACAGACGAGTATCAGCCACTGGTATAGACGAATACCAGAAATTCAAACACAGACGAGCATTTGAAGTAGTCACAGAAATATCAGGATAAACAACAAATCTTCACATTTAGATGTCAGCTAGCACAGACGAGTGCTGGGGGTAATACAGACGAGTATCCAAGAAAAGCAAACGAGCTTCAGAACACAAACGACTTCTGGGGAATAAAAGCTGACGAGCTTCAAACAAACACGGACAAGTGCGGGACAGTTGCAGACGAGCAACAAAAGAGAATACATATCAAAGCACAGACGAGTGCAGCGAAGGATCCAATACCAAACACAGACGAGTGTTGGGAGATTGCAGACGAGCAACAACAAATAACATATCAGAACACAGACGAGTGTTGGAAGTTGCAGACGAGCAATAACAGAGGTATCGCAACACAGACGAGTGTTGAGAGTCAACAGCAAAATAATACATCTCAAAGCACAGACGAGTGCTGGAATTTGCAGACGAGCAATCAACCACTGATATAATCAAACATAGACGAGTATTTGGAATTGCGAACGAGCAGAATCAAAGCAATCATAAACCACCACTGGGGAAAGCAAACGAGCGATACCACTGAGCTAACACAGACGAGTGTTGAAAGATGCAGACGAGCAGCCACAAAGCAGTGATATGTTCTTGCTGGGGAAAACTTGCTTAGGGATAACACATACGAGTGTTGAAGATTGCAGACGAGCAACAAACGAATGCTTGATCGGCAACAAGAGATACAACTCGGCAAGGGAAGACAAGTCGAGAGGTCTGGATACCCATTCTGACTGAGGTGATGAATACCTGGCTGTATCATCAAATACCCAAAAGCATGGCAACTTGGCTGAGAAATATTTCACGGACGGAAGTGAAAATCAAATACGAACTCTGTGGGGACCGGATCATCTTCAGACTTGGTTGGGGAGGCTTCTTGGGCAAATACTCTAGCTGGGGAGAGCATCTGATGATTCAAGACTCTGAGGGGACATCAGGCTTTCAAGTACCTGATAGGCAAGGACTCTTGCTGAGGATAGAATGCTGTTAATTCGATCTCTGATGACGTCAGGCTTTCAAGCACCTGCTGGCTATACTCCACTGGGGAAGAATGGGCTGCTACTTCACTGGGGAAGAAGAACCTGCTTGGGCTGCCGCCCAGACTTAGCTGGATAAAATCTCTGTCAGAGATGCCAGGCTTCAGATACCTGTTGGAGAAGAAATCTCTGCTTGGGGAAATACTCTACTGGGGAAGACTACATTGCTTGAGAGAAGGTGACGCCATCCTGCAACCTGCAACAACAGAAAACACACGTGTGTCCCGGGGATTTGCATGGCATGATCTGTTCATCCATTATCACCCGACACTCAAAGAGGATTACAGTTTCCCTGCATGTCAGTTTTCTTTTCAAGATTATCACCATGTTTGGATGCAATGCTATTTTTGCCAAAAATTCGGGACATTTTGCAAACAAAAATAAACACACACAGCTTTTTGACTGAATATTATTTTATTGGATAGCCTCTGAATAGGCAAAGATTTACATCAGGAAGCAACCACCTGGAAAGAGGTAGCCACTATAGAAATTGAGAAAAGAAACTATCCTAACGGCAATGTACACGGCATTCCAAGGAGTTCCATTTCCGCTATGACCTGCATGTCTTCAAGACCTTCCATTCTGTTTTGGCTTTCTGAGAGGACGAGGGAACTGTTTCCTATCCTTCCGACATTGTCAAACTGTCCAAAACGAGGACGCAGTTCAGATAACTCGGATCACAGTTGTTCGCTTATTCCCTTATTTTGCGTGGATCGCCCTCTCGGGTTTTCAATCCACCGGGATACCCCTTTTTGCCTGAGCTGTCCAATGTGGCTTTTCAACTCAGCGGGTGTACATTTCTTATATTTATTTCCCTAATTTTTGCCCGAGCTTTTTATTCTGTTTTTAGCTCGCCGGGATGCCCTTTTCTTGCCTGGACTTACATTCTGTTTTTGTGTCCAGCGGGTCTCTTTATGCGAAGTATTTTTTAACTGCGTCCGAGTTAACAGGGGATGGGAAGTCCTCTCCATCCATAGTGGTGAGCATCAGTGCTCCTCCTGAGAATACTTTCTTCACTATGAATGGTCCTTCGTAGTTTGGGGTCCACTTGCCCCTGTTATCTGAACCTGGAGGAACGATTCTCTTCAATACAAGCTCTCCCACTTGGTACTCTCGAGTACGTACTCCTTGATCGAATGCCCGTTTCATTCTCCTCTGATAAAGCTGACCATGACAGATAGCCGCTAATCTCTTTTCCTCAATTAGACATAGCTGATTGTAACGAGCACGCACCCATTCAGCCTCATCCAACTTGACATCCATCATCACGCGCAATGAAGGAATCTCTACTTCAACAGGCAGGACTGCTTCCATGCCATACACTAGAGAGAAGGGAGTTGCCCCTGTTGACGTCCTGACTGACGTCCGGTACCCATGCAAAGCAAATGGTAACCTCTCATGCCAATCCTTGTAGGTGACAACCATTTTCTGCACAATCTTCTTGATATTCTTGTTAGCTGCCTCTACCGCACCATTCATCTTTGGTCGGTAAGGAGAAGAATTGTGATGCTGTATTTTGAAGTCCCGACATAAGTCTGCCATCATCTTGTTGTTGAGATTAGAACCATTATCAGTAATGATCCTTTCGGGCACTCCATATCTGCATATGATATCTCTCTTCAGAAATCTTGCTACCACTTGACGAGTGACATTAGCATAAGACGCTGCTTCTACCCACTTGGTAAAGTAATCAATCGCGACCAGGATGAAGCGATGCTCGTTCGAAGCAGTTGGCTCAATCTTCCCGATCATGTCAATGCCCCACATAGAGAAAGGCCAAGGAGATGACATGACATTGAGTGGGTTAGGAGGAACATGCACTTTATCTGCATATATTTGGCACTTGTGGCATTTACGAGCGAATGAACAACAGTCTGCATCCATTGTCATCCAGTAATACCCTGATCTCAGTAGTTTCTTTGCCATAGCATGCCCTCCTGCATGGGTACCAAAAGATCCTTCATGGACTTCCTGCATCAACAGGCTTGCTTCGTGTCTATCCACGCATCTGAGCAAGACCATGTCGAAGTTCCTCTTGTACAAAACCCCGTCTGTGTTCAAGAAGAAACTAGCAGCGAGTCGTCTCAAGGTCTTTTTGTCTTTGGAAGATGCCCCTGTTGGGTATTCTTGCTTCTCCAGGAATAATTTGATATCAAAATACCAAGGTTTCTCGTCAGACACGGCGTCTACAGAGAAAGCATAAGCTGGAGAGTCAAGCCTGGAGATGTCAATTCTGGGCACAAAGTTCCAACACATGACTTTAATCGACGAAGAGAGAGTGGCCAAAGCATCGGCAAATTGATTTTCGTCACGTGGTATGTATTTGAGCTCAACTGTCGTGAAGAATGTCAACAGTTTTCTAGCATAATCCCTGTACGGAACTAGATGCTCTTGATGTGTATACCACTTGCCGGTAATTTGGTTAATGACGAGGGCTGAATCTCCGAATATATCGAGGTTCTTAATCCGAAGATCAATTGCCTCCTCTATTCCCATTATACACGCCTCGTATTCCGCTTCATTGTTGGTGCAGCCAAAAGTAATTTTGGCAGCGAAGGGTAAATGGACACCTTCAGGAGTAATAAGTACGGCACCAACTCCACGACCATTGATATTGACAGCCCCATCTGTAACCCGGTGAACTGACTTTAAACAATGTTGCGGATAGCAAGAGTCGCCACCGACTTTTATTTTATCCATAAGGAAAGGTTATAAAAGAACAGGAAAGACCTTAGAGAATATTTTGGGTCCGGGGGGTAGGTTATGAAAAGGGAAGGTGTTAGCACCCTTTTCATCCATGGTTATCCATGGGCTCTTAGGTACTTAAGCTCACTTTTGAATTGTTTTGAAAGTGTAGTGTGTGAATAACAAAAAATTTCAGAATAGTTTAATAATAATCCGTGTATGGATGTGTAAAAAACTTGTTTGAAAATTTGTTTGAAAATTTGTTTAAGTGTGAAAAAGTTTTGAAGTGAGCAAGTATCTAGGAGTGACCTACCCTAATGTTTAAGGTCTTTCTTATTCTTTATTCTTTCCTTTAGTAAGACTATCCCTACTATAATGGAGTAGGTAGTCCTTACTTTGGATGTTAAGGGACATGTGAGGGACAATTTGATTTTTAAGGCAATGGTGGGGTGTAATAAGCAAACTGGAGGGACTATCATCATTTTTCGAAAGGGACTCGATTCGTAAAGGCAACCATAAGGGACTTTGATGATTTTCTATTTGAGGGACTTGCTTTATACACCCCACTTAACCATTATTCGTAGGCAACGAGAGGGATACCCTTAGAAAGTGAGACGGCGATTAAAATCGACTTACGTGTGTGAAGTGTTTAATTTAATCATCTTATATTAAAAATTATCTAAATTTATTTTAACAACATACATGTTTTTTAGACTCCCTAAATTACTAACCACAACAATAATAATTAAATAATTACAATTACATCCAGGAAACAGTTTCAATATAATTATAATAAATAAAATAAATAGCAAAGTATAATAAATAAATAAGCAAATAAAATATTGGGGTTAGTAAATAATGAAAATTAATAATATGAAATTAATAAAGCAAAATAATAAGAATAATTAGAAGAAATAATGTTAGAAACATAAAAAATAACTAATAACATGGTTAGTAATAAAAATTAATTAAAAGTTAATAAAATTCTAATAAACAAAAATTAATAACAATATAATTAATAGTAATAATAAAAACCAAAAATAATAAAAGAAATTACCATGCATAACTAAATAATTTTTTTAATTTATATACTAATTGTTAAATTATTTTTTAAATATATTATAATTACAAAATTTTAACTATTATAAACATATATTTACATTTATATATATATTATAAGAAAAAGATAGGTTTTAAATATCATATTAAAATTTAATTCTATTAGTTATTATATTTACAAATTATTTTTTTAACCATATACAAAAATATAATTATCCTAAATTAAATTATTTCTAAATATTAAAAAGAAAATTAATTTGACTTATAATTACATTTACAAAAAATTATGACTATATTAAGAAAAAAAAACAGAATTAAATTTTATTTAGAAAAATATTTTTAGGATTGGAAAATTAGGGCTTTATATTTTTTTTAGGGTTTATATACATATAAAAATTTATTTATTTTTTTTAATAATCATATAACATTATTTTAATTAATATAAACTAATAAAATTTTTAAATAAAAAACAAGAGCTTTATTTTTTTTTTCTAGAAAATTATTTTAAGATTAACTAGGTTATATAACATATATACATATTTTATAATATAGATTATTTTAAATCAATTGAATTAACTAGAAAACAAAAGAAAATAAAGAAACAATAGAAAAAAGAACCTGATGGGATTTGAACCCAAGCCTTCTTGTTAGCAGGCAGCAACAGTGACCACTGGACCAACCAAACGTAGGTGCTAAAGAAACATCTTCATTTTGTTTTATGCATTGATCACGAAAATTCAGAAAAATAAAAGAACAAAAAGGCCTGGGGTGGTTTCGTACCCAGGACCTTTTGTTTGCAAGACGCACGCGCTACCGCCGGGCTGGGAGAGCCAATTCTGTTAGCTTGTTGGCAACAAGCTATAATATATTAAGTCTTATCTTGTCCTGAAAAAAATAACAAAATAATGGCACAAGGCCAGATTCGAACCCTGTCCCTGTATCCAAACACGCGCATGACCTTCCACCAGGCTACAAGCACACTTGTGATAGTTAAACTCATAATAATTCATAAAATATTTTAAACAAATTTTGAATTTTCAGGGCGCGGGAAGCTTCATCTTCAACCTTGAGACCTTCGAATTTAGCTGCGATTTTACCTATAACATTTCCTGCGAAAAAGAAACCCCAGCAAAACCTGCAAAACTCAACAAGCAACGAAACAGTATGATTTTGCAAAATTGAGACCAGCATCATGATCCAAACATTCACACGATCAACTCTATGTCTTTAAAATCAATTTATATTTACTTAATTGAAAATCCCCAAACTTAGGTCAAAACCCTAAAAATGGCATCTCACGAATTAGGCGTTGGTTCTTGAGTTTTCCTGCCCAGAATCAATCCACACAACACCATGAACATCATTAGACAATCAAAATTTGTTTAAACGCAGTGAATCATAGTAATCGAAAAAGAAAAAATCAAGAACAAGGATGGCTCGGGTTTGACAATATGGGGCATATTGGATGCGTATGATGGATGATTTTGCTTCATGGATGATCAATGAACATGTATATGTTCTCAATTTACCTTCAAAAGTTCTCAAACTCCAAAACCGATTCTTACTTTTTGTTGATTTTTTTGAATGTTGAACTTACCTATGAGATGTTGCCAATTCGTCTCTAAGGCTAGGTTTATGATCAGCATATATAGGTGAGTCAATTAGGTTAAAGGAATTGATTGATTTAGTGAAATTTTGGATCAAAAAATATTGAAAAAGATCAAGTGTTCAAAGTCAAATATTTGGTCATAAGGTCTTGCTATTTTGGGAGGGATCTCATGATTTCCTTCTCTTTTGACTCCAATCACACTTTATGATTTTCTAGATTCAATCACAAAAATATCTTTTCATGTTTAATATTTTTTTTTAAATTTAAAATGATTTAAAATGTAATAAATCATAATAAATTAATAAAATAAAATAAAAAAATATGAAAATATCATGATAATTTCGTGCAAACCATTATGAAGTGGATTGGGTCATAATTTGAGTGGCCCATTTGAAAAGAAATGATTTTGAACCTCCCTTTTCAACATAAACCATCACAAAATTTCTTAACTTTGCAAAGGCACATCTCCCTCACTTTTAAAGGTATGAGGGTGTTCTTGGACTTTTTGGAAAGCTTGAAGAGTCCTCTAAACAACCCCATTGGTTTCAGGTCCATATCATTTACCAATCTCAAGTTATGCCCTTTTGAAGTTGTTGACTTTTTGTTGACTTTTGAAATGACCTATAATGTCTTAGATCATATCTTTCAAATGAAGCATTTTTGGGCTTAACCTTCAACATCAAAGTTGTAGAGAATTCAATTTCCTTCAAAATGAGCTTTGGGTGGAGACTTGGTGATGAAGTATGTGAAAGTTATGCCTGGTCAAAGTTCAGTTGACTTTTACTGAGGAAACCCTAATTTAGAAACTCCTGATTATTGATGATCTGGAATCTCCTTGATGAATCATGATCAACCCTTGATCAAATGATGAATTTTACTTCATATACTTGATGTTGGCAAAAAATCATGAAGTTTGACTTTGGTTTGACCACAGTTGACCTCAGTTTGACTTTTTAACTGCATTGACTGATTTTGACCTATCTGATCATCTGACTGGGCAAACTTTTGAGAAAAGTCTTGAAACTTGACATGGGGGTTCTTACACACATATAAGATGTTATGAAACTCACTTGAGGTATTGGAAGTCCATTTAGCTTGATTAAAGTCAAAACCCTAGTTTTGGATGCACTGCTTAGGAGGTGCATTGTCTGAGGGAATTGTCAACTCCTTTGACCAATTGTGAACTTTGTGAACCTTGTGAATCTTCATAAAGTGTCTTGTGATCCTCATGGGAGGTATTGTGAAGCTTGTGAACCTTGTGAACCTCATGAAGTGGCTTTATAGACCTCATGAACCTCAGGAGAGCTTTATAATCATTATGAGTCTTGTGAACCTTGTGAACCTTCAAGAAGTGACTTGTAGACTTCATGAACCTCATGAAAGGTCTTGTAAGTGTTGAGAAGCTTGTGAACCTTGTGAACCTTCATAAAGTAACTTGTAGACTTTATGAACTTCAAGAAAGGCATTGAAAGCATTATGGAACTTGTGAACCTTGTGAACCTTCATAAAGTAGCTTGTGGACTTTATGAACTTCATGAAAGGTTATGCAAGTGTTGGAGAACTTGTGAACCTTGTGAACCTTCTTAGGACACAAAGTCTTGTATTGTGAGGGCAAATTTTGGGGTGCAACAGCTGCCCCTGTTCAATTTTCTGAAACCTGAGGGGTTAGATTGGTATATTTGCCAGTCGTAACCTGGAAGGTTGAAGGGGATTGAACACAAAAGCCCAAAAATTTGCACTCACCAGTGCATAGAGTGATATTGATGGTTGGTTGAACATGATTGAGTGGGCTTAAAGATGCCACTAGGGGAAAGTTCTTCAGCAGTATAATGAGAACTGTCAGGAGTCTGGAGTAATATTGATGTAGCAGTATGTCTTCATGAGGATAGAGCAATGGATAGCTCTAAAGCAGTCTTGAAGAAGTAATATGCCTTCAGGAGGATAAAGCAATGGATAGCTCTAAAGCAGTCTTGAAGATATGATTTCAGGAGGATAGAGCAATGGATAGCTCTAAAGCAGTCTTGAAATAATAATGTAATTGTCTTCAGGAGGATAGAGCAAGGGATAGCTCTAAAGCAGTCTTGAAGATATGATTTCAGGAGGATAGAGCAATAGATAGCTCTAAAGCAGTCTTGAAGATATGATTTCAGGAGGATAGAGCAATGGATAGCTCTAAAGCAGTCTTGAAATAATAATGTAATTGTCTTCAGGAGGATAGAGCAAGGGATAGCTCTAAAGCAGTCTTGAAGATATGATTTCAGGAGGATAGAGCAATAGATAGCTCTAAAGCAGTCTTGAAATAATAATGTAATTGTCTTCAGGAGGGTAGAGCAATGGATAGCTCTAAAGCAGTCTTGAAGATATGATTTCAAGAGGATAGAGCAATGGATAGCTCTAAAGCAGTCTTGAAATAATAATGTAATTATCTTCAGGAGGATAGAGCAATGGATAGCTCTAAAGCAGTCTTGAAGATATGATTTCAAGAGGATAGAGCAATGGATAGCTCTAAAGCAGTCTTGAAATAATAATGTAATTATCTTCAGGAGGATAGAGCAATGGATAGCTCTAAAGCAGTCTTGAAGTCATGAGAAGTTATCAGGAGGATAAAGTAACCCTGAGGTTACAATAAAGCAGTCCCAAAGAAACTCATCAGGAGGACAAAGTAACACTAAGGTTACAATAAAGCAGTCCTGGAGACCATAATTTTGTTCGTTGGATAATTAACCTGAAACAAGGTAGCATTCTGTATAATAATATTAGTTTATGCTTGATGTATGCATGTATGACATGATGCACTTGGGTAATGTACTATATGTTTATGGATATGTATGTTATGGTATGATGTAAATGATGTATGTATGATATGATACTGCCGGAAACGTCTGGATATCTTCGTATAACAACTGCTGGCCAGGGAAAATAAATCCCGATTCGTTGCTGAAGAATATATAACCCTATGTCTGCTGGGGATAATAAGGTATAGATATAACCTCCTGTTGTTGGGGATGGCAAGGTATATATAACCTCCCGTTGTTGGGGATAGTAAGGTATATATAACCTTCGTCTTCGTTTGATAGTAGGACAAGTATAACATCCCATCTTCGTTCGTCGTACCCTTATTGGAAAGTGATTTCCCGTATATCCGTATGAGGATAAAAGAGATGGATATAAATTCCAGGGGAGTTGAAACTTTATGAAGATGGATTCGTCATACTGAGGGTTTATAACCGTCTTGTAAAGGTGAACCGGCGAAGCTTCGTTGAAATTCTTCCCTCGTTCGCCCTTAGTAAATACTATTACTGCATTTTCATGCATTTCTGGTAAACATTAATCATATTAAAAGCATACATGCATTCAAACACAACCAATGGACGTTTCGCTTATGTAAATAGGGTAAAAGTAAATCTGAATTCAAAAGATGGAATTTATTTATATCAAAAAGTGACCTATACACGGGTAAGTTTGTACAAGGAGACATAAACCCTAGTAAGAGGATTTTGTCATGAAGTTTTACAAAAAGAATCAGCTATGTGGGAAAACAATCCTATTGAGTTTCAATTCTACTATTGCCACTCAAGTATCTCATCTTCTTGCTGTTGAGACGGAAACGATTGGATTGAGCTTTATCTGTTCGAGCTTGAATAAGTAGTACAACTGGTTGCAGTTTCATGAGTGATCCAAACGAGACATAGTCATACGCTTTAATCCCTATCTTTTGCCTGGATTGCCCTTTCAGGTTTTCAATCCACCGGGATACCCTTTTTTGCCCAAGCCGCCTTTTCAGGTTTTCGACTTGCCGGGTGTACATCTTTTTATATATATCCCTAATTTTTGCCCAAACCCTTTTGGTTTGCCGGGATGCCCTTATTTTTGCCTAGGCCAGTCAACCTAGCGGGTCTCTTTTTATGCGTAGTATTTTTTAACTATGTCTGCGTTTACAGGCTGTGGGAAGTCCTCTCCATCCATTGTAGTCAGTATCATGGCACCTCCTGAGAACACTGTCTTGACTACAAATGGACCTTCATATGTTGGAGTCCACTTGCCCCTAGGATCGCCCTGTGGTAATATGATGCGCTTGATTACCAAGTCACCAGCCTGATATACCTTTGGCTTAACTTTCTTGTTAAAAGCTTTAATCATCCGTTTCTGGTACATCTGGCCATGACAAACTGCTGCTAACCTCTTCTCATCAATCAAATTTATCTGGTCCAGTCGAGTCTGAATCCACTCATTTTCATCCAAGCCTGCATCCTTCATAATTCTCAAGGAGGGGATCTGAACTTCAATGGGCAGAACTGCTTCCATACCATAGACTAAGGAGAATGGGGTTGCCCCTGTTGAAGTACGTATTGTAGTACGATAACCATGAAGAGCAAATGGTAACATCTCATGCCAATCCTTGTAAGTAACAGTCATCTTCTGTACAATCTTCTTAATGTTCTTGTTAGCAGCCTCAACTGCCCCATTCATCTTTGGACGATACGGAGAAGAGTTGTGATGCTTAATCTTGAACTGTGTGCAGAGATCAGTAATCATGGTGTTGTTCAGATTAGAGCCATTGTCAGTGATGATCCTTTCGGGGATGCCATACCTACATATGAGATTATTCTTAATGAACCGAGCCACAACATTCTTAGTCACAGATGCAAATGAAGCTGCCTCCACCCACTTCGTGAAGTAATCAATAGCAACCAGGATGAAACGATGCCCATTGGAAGCAGTAGGCTTAATCTCACCAATCATATCAATGCCCCACATGGCAAAGGGCCAAGGAGCCGTCAACACATTCAATGGTGATGGAGGTACATGGACTTTATCAGCATAAATTTGACATTTGTGACAAGTTCTGGAGTGTTGATAGCAATCAGCTTCCATGGTAGACCAATAGTAACCTGCTCTCAATATCTTTTTTGCCATAGTATGACCACTGGAATGAGTGCCAAAGGTCCCATCATGCATCTCTTCCATAATTTCAGTAGCTTCCTTCTTATCCACACAACGAAGCATAGTTGAATCATGATTACGCTTATACAGAATGCCATTACTCAGAAAGAACTTAGCAGAAAACCTTCTCAGGAACTTCCTATCTTTGACAGATGCCCCTTCAGGGAATTCCTGAGCTTCAAGATAGTTTTTCACTTTATAGAACCAAGGTTTCTCCTCTGCACCTTCTGTATCAATCTCATTGCAGTATGCAGGCTTCTCAAATCTATCAATGGTAATCTTAGGAGCTTCATCATCCCAGCTGATCTCAAACATAGATGCCATGGTGGCTAATGCATCTGCCAACTGATTCTCTCTTCGTGGAATATGTCCAAAGGTAATCTCTTTGAAATGTGGGATCAAAGACAACACATGTTCTCTGTAAGGAATGAGATTATCATGCTTGGTATCCCAATCTCCTTTAATCTGACTCACTACCAGGGCTGAATCTCCATACACATCAAGGAACTGAATCTTCATATCAATAGCAGCTTTCATACCCAGGATACATGCCTCATACTCAGCCATGTTATTGGTACAATGGAAACAAAGTCTGGCAGTAATCGGAGTATGACAACCTTCGGGGGAACTAATCACAACACCAACACCATTACCAAGTGCATTAGAGGCACCATCAAAAACCATAGTCCATCGGGATCCTTGTTCAGGTCCGTCATATTGTCCAGGTTCTTTGGTAACAGTCATAATGTCTTCATCAGGAAACTCAAAATTCATTGACTGATAATCATCCACTGCTTGATGAGCCAAATGATCAGCAACAACACTCCCCTTAATGGCCTTCTGAGTAGTATATTGTATATCATATTCTGTTAAGATCATTTGCCATCTTGCAATTCTTCCGGAGAGAGCAGGTTTCTCAAATATGTACTTGATTGGATCCATTTTTGAAATCAACAAGGTAGTATGGGTCAACATATACTGTCTTAGTCGGCGAGCAGCCCATGCCAAAGCGCAGCAAGTTTTCTCGAGCAGTGAGTATCTTGTTTCACAGTCGGTAAACTTTTTGCTAAGGTAGTATATTGCTTGCTCTTTTCGACCAGACTCGTCATGTTGCCCCAATACACACCCCATTGAGTTGTCTAGCACTGTTAAGTACATAATCAAGGGTCTTCCGTCAACTGGTGGCATCAAAATTGGTGGTTCTAGCAAATATCTCTTGATTTCATCAAAGGCAGTTTGGCACTCATCATTCCATTCCATCACCTGATCTTTCTTCAACAACTTGAAGATTGGCTCACAGATGGTAGTTAATTGGGAAATAAATCTTGCAATGTAGTTCAATCGTCCCAAGAAACCTCTAACCTCCTTCTCAGTACGGGGAGTTGGCATCTCTCGTATAGCTTTCACCTTTGTAGGATCCACTTCAATACCTTTTCCACTGACAATGAAGCCCAGGAGCTTTCCAGATCTAACTCCAAAAGTACACTTGTTTGGATTCAACCTCAATTTGTATTTCTTCAACCTCTCAAACAACTTGTGCAGATGATCAAGATGTTGCTCTTCATTCTGAGATCTGGCTATCATATCATCCACATATACCTCTATCTCATGATGAATCATATCATGAAACAAAGCCACCATAGCACGCTGATATGTTGCCCCTGCATTCTTCAAACCAAATGGCATCACTTTGTAGCAGAAGGTGCCCCACTGTGTCACAAATGTTGTCTTCTCCATATCTTCAGGTGCCATCTTGATCTGATTATAACCAGAGAAACCATCCATAAAAGAGAATACCTTATGCTGAGCAGTGTTGTCTACCAGAATATCAATATGAGGAAGTGGAAAGTCATCTTTGGGGCTAGCCTTGTTCAAATCTCTGTAGTCCACACACATACGTACCTTACCATCTTTCTTAGGAACTGGTACCACATTTGCAACCCACTGAGGATAAGAAGTTACTGCCAGGAACCCTGCATTGAACTGTTTCATTACCTCTGCCTTGATCTTTTCTGACATTTCAGGACGCATACGACGAACCTTCTGCTTCTTTGGACGACAATCTTCTTTCACTGGCAAACGGTGAACCACAATGTCTGTATCCAACCCTGGCATATCTTCATAAGACCAAGCAAAGATCTCCACATAGTCACGTAACATCTGAATCAACCTGCTCTTGACACTGTCTTCTAAATCAGCCCCTACCTTGACCTCTTTTCTGTCTTCTTCAGTTCCCAGATTCACAACTTCGACTGGCTCTTCATGTGGCTGTATAGCTTTCTCTTCCTGTTGTAACAACCTAGCAAGCTCTACAGGTATTTCACAATCGTCCTCATTTCCGTCTTCAGTTTGATAGATCGGATTCTCGAAATTGTAATTGGCAATAGTAGAACTGTTATCAACAGGATCCAGAGTGGATGAGGATCTGCATTTAGTGATGTGGGTGTGTGTAAGAACACATAGCTGATAAAGCAAAAATAAAGAAAAGAAAGACAAGGAACACAATATTTACTAAAACGAAACGTCCACTGATTTTATTGAATGAAGTATGCAAATGAAATGACAGCCCGTAACAAGCACCATTGTGCCCCGGGTAAGGCACATGGCTTGAAAGTTTTATTATTCAGAAATTACAAATTTAAAACATAACACAGTAATAGTATTTACTCCTGACTAAAGGAGATAGGGATAACATCTTCAGCTTTCCAATTATTGAGTCCAGCACCCATAGTAGGAAAAATCCATGCATCCAAATTGTAGTCTTCATCTTGATCTCCCACAGCATTAATCACCCCTTGATTGGTGATACGAGCAGCACGAGCACGACGAACAGCCTTCTGGGACTCTGCAGTGAAACCCAAACCAAACTTGTCAGACTTGTATGGAATATCAGGAAGCTGACCCCAAATAGTACAACCACCTTCATCCACCACGGCTCTAGCATCATTGAGGGAGGCCATTGCCATTGTTGGAGATTTTCTGATGACCACAGGAACCTTCTTCACAGCAGGAGGAGTCACACAATCATTACCAATCCAAGGAACCACTTCAAATGACTGACACGGAGTCTCAATGTATTCACCTTCCACTTCCAGATACTTGAAAGTGTTTACATGGCTGACAAAGTATTCTTCCTCTCCAAAGACAGTAACAACCTTTCCATTCACCGGATATCTCAACTTTTGGTGCAATGTAGAGGTCACAGCACCTGCCCCATGGATCCAGGGACGACCAAGCAGACAAGAGTATGAAGGACGAATATCCATCACATAAAATGTAGCAGTAAACATCTGAGAGCCAACCTTGATTGGAAGATCAATTTCCCCATGCACTACTCTTCTAGAACCATCAAAAGCCTTTACCACAATATTACTGGGCTTTAACACAGTATCTTCAGGACTCAGCTTGTTCAGGACTTCCTTAGGCAACACATTCAAAGAGGAACCATTGTCTATCAGCACATGAGACAGGGTAGTGCCCCTGCATTCAATTGAAATATGCAAGGCCCTGTTATGATCCCTCTTGGCAGGGGTCAAGTCAGCATCAGAAAATCCTAACCCATTGTCATAGGTCAAGTGGGCAACACAGTTTTCAAATTGGTCCACAGAGATTGCACTGGGCACATGAGCAGACTTCAGAAACTTGATCAAGGACTTGGCATGAGCTTCAGAACACAGCAACAAGGACAGCATAGAAATCTTTGAGGGAGTATGCCCCAACTGATCCACAATGTCATAATCACTCTTGCGAATGATTTTCAATACTTCTTCCATCTGCTTAGAGAGATCATCAGCAGCTGGCACATCAGTAGATACAGGCTCAATAACAGGACCTTTGCCCCGAGCATCAGTGGTGGTAGTAGCAGCAGGAGTAACTGCATTCTTGGAAGCATCTGGAGGAGAGAAGACTCTTCCACTACGAGTGATCTTGCTAGATCCAGCAATATTATCAATGTCAGCAGGTATATCAGGTAAAGGCTCTTGCTTGACACCATGGATGTAAACATCAGACCCATAGTGCCATGGCACAGCTTTGTCAGATGTATAAGGAATAGGACCAGGAGTGGTAATGATCAGAGGAGCCACCCTGGCTTCAGCAACAACTTTCACAGGACCTTCAGCAGTAATCTTGATTGGGCCCTGACGAGTGATTTTAATGGGTTTCTTTGAAGTAATTCTTACCGGTACTTTGTCAACCATGTCAACCTCTTCAATCTTCTTACCCCGAATCAGATGATCCATCATACTTTCTACAGATGCTGGTCTTTTTTCAAACACTATAGTATACTTATCCATGAGACGCTGAATACCATCTCTTAAAATGAAGCAACTATCTGGCTTATAGGTACAATACAAACAATCTTCACGACAACCTGGAAAGATCCCAGCTTGTACTAACCTCTCTTTGATAATGGACAATGGTGTGTTCAACTCCATAACTGAATAGACATGCAGGTCTTCCTCAATGTCTTCATCAATGGCATTGACAGTCTTCTCGTGATTTGGCAGTGGTGCTGTAATCACATTTGGTGGATCAAATTCAATTTCACCAGCATCAATCATATCTTGAATTTTGTTCTTCAAGACCCAGCAGTTATTAGTATCATGTCCTGGACAGTTTGAATGATATGCACATCGTGCATTGGGATTGTACTTGGGAGAGGTAACATTGGGATTCTGAGGAGCCTCCCTCAAGGTAATAAGTTCAGCCTTCAACAAGTGTTGCAATGCCTGAGCCATTGACATGTTGATCTTCGTGAACTGTCTTCTAGCCCTCTGTTGGTTGCCTTGAGGCTGCTCTGTTGTTGCAGGAGTTGGATTTGAAATATGAACTGCACTAACAGACTGATGCCTTCTGTTACGATCAGGTTGACCATACACAGCATTAGATTCTTTCTTCCCAGTGGGAGGCTTCTTTGCAGCACCTGATGAAGAAGTGCCCACTTGGATTTTACCACTCTTGATACCATTCTCTACTCGCTCTCCTGTCATGATCAACTCAGTGAAGCCAGATGATGAGCTTCCAATGAGATGACTGTAAAACGGACCATTCAGTGTACACATGAACATATCAACCAATTCCCTATCAGTCAAAGGGGGTTGAACTCTTCCAGCTAAATCTCTCCACTTCTGAGCATACTCCTTAAAACTTTCTTTGGCACCCATAGACATGCTTTGAAGCTGCATGCGAGTGGGGGCTAAGTCAGCATTGTATTGGTACTGCTTGTAGAAAGCTTCAGCAAGGTCATTCCAGTCTCTGATGTTGACACTCTCCAACTGATAATACCACTCCAGCTGAGCTCCAGATAAGCTCTCTTGAAAGAAATGGATCCACAACTTCTTATCAGCAGTGTGGGGTTGAATTCTTCTGACATAGGACCTCAGATGCAGCTTGGGACAAGAGACCCCATCATAGACAACAAATGTAGGAACCTTGAAACCCATAGGTATGACCACCCCAGATATCAGACTCAAATCCTCAAAATCCAGCCCAGATGATTTCTGCAACTCCATAGCATCCATCCTATCCACCAGCATCTTGAATTTGTCTTCATTAGACTCATGGTAGTAGTTAGCCTCAGAATCAGAGTCCCCCATTGTGTGATGGAGACTGCCTACCTCTTGCTCAGATTCTTCAGATTCATAGTCTTCAACCTGTTCCTTGGTCTTGACAGGACCTTTGAACCTTCTTCCCATGTTGAGCAACCCAGCAGACCTTCTAGTCTTCTTTGTCTTCTTGGCCAGCAGTGCCTTCAATTCATCCTGCCCCTTGGACAGGTTCAAGATCAGCTCTTGGAACTGTGCATTTTGTGCCTGAAGATCCTTAACTGATTGTTCAAGTGCCATTGCTGAAATAAACAGCGAGAAGATGAGAAACCTGTGCACAATTATAAACCTGTGATGCGATGAAATGATATGGGAATGCATATGCAATGTTTTCAAGGACCGCAGGATTTAAATTTGCTTAAACAAACAAGAAAGTAACTTTTTATTAGTAATAATTTGTTTTGCCTTTTAGGCTTACAAAAAAAAAAAAAAAAAAATGAAAGTGAAATAAGTACAAAAGATGGGGTTTTAAGTCTCCCATGGACGTTTCCTCTTTGTATTGAGGTATGAGTTGAGGTTTCGTTCCTCATGAAGTTGCTTTGTGAGCTCTAGGATTCTTGCTTGGCTTGCTTTGTAATGAGCCTCGAAAGTATCCCTTTGCTCCTTCAGTTGGATCCATGATCTCTGCAAGTCTTCCTTATCAGTAGGCATGTCTGGGTGAAGGATGGTATAAGCTGTGTCTCCTTCAGCAACAGGTCCCATGGTAACTGGTAGGACGGCAGGATATGGCATCATGAGTGTCTGAGCACGAGATCGTACCCATCTGAGATAAGCCTCCATAGGAATAGTGTACTTAGGCTCCAGTGTCTTGCTGTCAATCCTGTTTACCTTTCCCCAAGCTCGTATGAATCTCTGACGGTAACCCTGAAGATCGTTGTCATAATCAAACACAATGCCCTGAATCAACATGTCATGTGGACCATCACTTCGGGCGTAACCAAACTGTCGTAAAGCTAGAGATGGGTTGTAGGTGATGCCTCCTCTTATGCCTAGAAGTGGCACATTAGGAAACTCCCCACAACGGTCAATGATGGTGACATTCTCCATAGATCTGGAGCACCAATGGATGTCTGAGTGAGACAGTGACATGATCCTCTTGGACCATCTGAACCCTTGCTCATTCTTCATTACTGAGCGAGGAAGGTGAGAAATAAACCACCTAGAAAGTAAAGGTATGCAGCACATCAAGGTTCCTCTTGCCCTTGTAGTACGGGTATGAAGAGAATGTAGAATGTCTCCAAGCAATGTAGGCACTGGATTGTGACTCAGGAATATGTTGATGGCATGAACGTCTATGAACTGATCTGGATTGGGGAACAACACTAAGCCATATATCAGCAAGGCTAAGATCTCCTCAAAAGCATCATAGCTCATGGCCTTCAAGAACATTTGAGCCTTATCCATTAGTACCTTGGCAAGAATACCCTTAACTCCACTTCTCGTCTCTAGAACAATGTCAGACTTCTTCAGATGTAGAGCTGCAGCAATAATCTCTGGTTTAAGCTCCTTCTCCAAGCCGGTGAAGGGTCTTTGATCAAGAACAGGTATACCCAGAAGCTTAGAGAACTCTTCCATTGTAGGAACCAGCTGGTAGTCAGGGAATGTGAAGCAATGGTGCTTAGGATCAAAGAACTGGAATAGGACACTCATCATGTCTTCACTGAACCCTGAAGTGACTAGATCCAATAGGTGACCATGTCTCTTGTTGAACCGGGAGTGATCAGACACTTGAGAAACTAACTCTTTAAGCTTGGGAGGTATCCCCACAAAGTTGATCCTGATGGTGTTTCTACGAGCTGAAGCCATGACCTGCAACAAAGAACAAAGATAAATCCCTTGGTCCTTGAAATGGTTAGGGAAAATGATATGCTCATGATGCATGATGATGTCATGATGTTATGCTCAATCACAAACATGTGGCACACACAAACAAGTCACACCATAGCCCTAGGTTTAAAGGCTTGCATGAGGTTTAAGGTAAGTACCCTCCCCTGAAGTTAGATGGTTCATCCTGTCCTACAAAAGTAACCGGGTTCTAAGGGATCTCAATATCATTGATCCTTCACAAGGGTGGTTGATCAGAAGGCAACTTACTTGCCAACCAAAACCCTCCAAGTTTAGAATCTCAATGAGCGTAGTATCGAGTGTCAACCAACTTCAGTCTGCACCAAAGTCGGTTACCTCACTACTTTCTAAAGGCCAAGATGAGTTAACTAAGGTTCTAAAAGTTAGTTAGTGCATTGACAACATATGGCAGCCTCAATATTATCCTCAACTTGACTTAAGGAATATAAGCACCAACCAAGAAGTCGCACTAACTATGGCCACCAGATCAACCGTATCGATATACGTCGTACAGTTTCCTTGGTCTATTGCCATTTACCTAAGGTATACTAGATCCGGGTTAGGACCTTTCACACATAAGAGCACCCCAACAAGTAATATAAAGCAAACAAGGCAAACAATTTAAAGTGATCTAATTCCTAAGGGTACCCCTCTTAAATAGATCCCCAGCAGAGTCGCCAGTTCTGTAACCCGGTGAACTGACTTTAAACAATGTTGCGGATAGCAAGAGTCGCCACCGACTTTTATTTTATCCATAAGGAAAGGTTATAAAAGAACAGGAAAGACCTTAGAGAATATTTTGGGTCCGGGGGGTAGGTTATGAAAAGGGAAGGTGTTAGCACCCTTTTCATCCATGGTTATCCATGGGCTCTTAGGTACTTAAGCTCACTTTTGAATTGTTTTGAAAGTGTAGTGTGTGAATAACAAAAAATTTCAGAATAGTTTAATAATAATCCGTGTATGGATGTGTAAAAAACTTGTTTGAAAATTTGTTTGAAAATTTGTTTAAGTGTGAAAAAGTTTTGAAGTGAGCAAGTATCTAGGAGTGACCTACCCTAATGTTTAAGGTCTTTCTTATTCTTTATTCTTTCCTTTAGTAAGACTATCCCTACTATAATGGAGTAGGTAGTCCTTACTTTGGATGTTAAGGGACATGTGAGGGACAATTTGATTTTTAAGGCAATGGTGGGGTGTAATAAGCAAACTGGAGGGACTATCATCATTTTTCGAAAGGGACTCGATTCGTAAAGGCAACCATAAGGGACTTTGATGATTTTCTATTTGAGGGACTTGCTTTATACACCCCACTTAACCATTATTCGTAGGCAACGAGAGGGATACCCTTAGAAAGTGAGACGGCGATTAAAATCGACTTACGTGTGTGAAGTGTTTAATTTAATCATCTTATATTAAAAATTATCTAAATTTATTTTAACAACATACATGTTTTTTAGACTCCCTAAATTACTAACCACAACAATAATAATTAAATAATTACAATTACATCCAGGAAACAGTTTCAATATAATTATAATAAATAAAATAAATAGCAAAGTATAATAAATAAATAAGCAAATAAAATATTGGGGTTAGTAAATAATGAAAATTAATAATATGAAATTAATAAAGCAAAATAATAAGAATAATTAGAAGAAATAATGTTAGAAACATAAAAAATAACTAATAACATGGTTAGTAATAAAAATTAATTAAAAGTTAATAAAATTCTAATAAACAAAAATTAATAACAATATAATTAATAGTAATAATAAAAACCAAAAATAATAAAAGAAATTACCATGCATAACTAAATAATTTTTTTAATTTATATACTAATTGTTAAATTATTTTTTAAATATATTATAATTACAAAATTTTAACTATTATAAACATATATTTACATTTATATATATATTATAAGAAAAAGATAGGTTTTAAATATCATATTAAAATTTAATTCTATTAGTTATTATATTTACAAATTATTTTTTTAACCATATACAAAAATATAATTATCCTAAATTAAATTATTTCTAAATATTAAAAAGAAAATTAATTTGACTTATAATTACATTTACAAAAAATTATGACTATATTAAGAAAAAAAAACAGAATTAAATTTTATTTAGAAAAATATTTTTAGGATTGGAAAATTAGGGCTTTATATTTTTTTTAGGGTTTATATACATATAAAAATTTATTTATTTTTTTTAATAATCATATAACATTATTTTAATTAATATAAACTAATAAAATTTTTAAATAAAAAACAAGAGCTTTATTTTTTTTTTCTAGAAAATTATTTTAAGATTAACTAGGTTATATAACATATATACATATTTTATAATATAGATTATTTTAAATCAATTGAATTAACTAGAAAACAAAAGAAAATAAAGAAACAATAGAAAAAAGAACCTGATGGGATTTGAACCCAAGCCTTCTTGTTAGCAGGCAGCAACAGTGACCACTGGACCAACCAAACGTAGGTGCTAAAGAAACATCTTCATTTTGTTTTATGCATTGATCACGAAAATTCAGAAAAATAAAAGAACAAAAAGGCCTGGGGTGGTTTCGTACCCAGGACCTTTTGTTTGCAAGACGCACGCGCTACCGCCGGGCTGGGAGAGCCAATTCTGTTAGCTTGTTGGCAACAAGCTATAATATATTAAGTCTTATCTTGTCCTGAAAAAAATAACAAAATAATGGCACAAGGCCAGATTCGAACCCTGTCCCTGTATCCAAACACGCGCATGACCTTCCACCAGGCTACAAGCACACTTGTGATAGTTAAACTCATAATAATTCATAAAATATTTTAAACAAATTTTGAATTTTCAGGGCGCGGGAAGCTTCATCTTCAACCTTGAGACCTTCGAATTTAGCTGCGATTTTACCTATAACATTTCCTGCGAAAAAGAAACCCCAGCAAAACCTGCAAAACTCAACAAGCAACGAAACAGTATGATTTTGCAAAATTGAGACCAGCATCATGATCCAAACATTCACACGATCAACTCTATGTCTTTAAAATCAATTTATATTTACTTAATTGAAAATCCCCAAACTTAGGTCAAAACCCTAAAAATGGCATCTCACGAATTAGGCGTTGGTTCTTGAGTTTTCCTGCCCAGAATCAATCCACACAACACCATGAACATCATTAGACAATCAAAATTTGTTTAAACGCAGTGAATCATAGTAATCGAAAAAGAAAAAATCAAGAACAAGGATGGCTCGGGTTTGACAATATGGGGCATATTGGATGCGTATGATGGATGATTTTGCTTCATGGATGATCAATGAACATGTATATGTTCTCAATTTACCTTCAAAAGTTCTCAAACTCCAAAACCGATTCTTACTTTTTGTTGATTTTTTTGAATGTTGAACTTACCTATGAGATGCTGCCAATTCGTCTCTAAGGCTAGGTTTATGATCAGCATATATAGGTGAGTCAATTAGGTTAAAGGAATTGATTGATTTAGTGAAATTTTGGATCAAAAAATATTGAAAAAGATCAAGTGTTCAAAGTCAAATATTTGGTCATAAGGTCTTGCTATTTTGGGAGGGATCTCATGATTTCCTTCTCTTTTGACTCCAATCACACTTTATGATTTTCTAGATTCAATCACAAAAATATCTTTTCATGTTTAATATTTTTTTTTAAATTTAAAATGATTTAAAATGTAATAAATCATAATAAATTAATAAAATAAAATAAAAAAATATGAAAATATCATGATAATTTCGTGCAAACCATTATGAAGTGGATTGGGTCATAATTTGAGTGGCCCATTTGAAAAGAAATGATTTTGAACCTCCCTTTTCAACATAAACCATCACAAAATTTCTTAACTTTGCAAAGGCACATCTCCCTCACTTTTAAAGGTATGAGGGTGTTCTTGGACTTTTTGGAAAGCTTGAAGAGTCCTCTAAACAACCCCATTGGTTTCAGGTCCATATCATTTACCAATCTCAAGTTATGCCCTTTTGAAGTTGTTGACTTTTTGTTGACTTTTGAAATGACCTATAATGTCTTAGATCATATCTTTCAAATGAAGCATTTTTGGGCTTAACCTTCAACATCAAAGTTGTAGAGAATTCAATTTCCTTCAAAATGAGCTTTGGGTGGAGACTTGGTGATGAAGTATGTGAAAGTTATGCCTGGTCAAAGTTCAGTTGACTTTTACTGAGGAAACCCTAATTTAGAAACTCCTGATTATTGATGATCTGGAATCTCCTTGATGAATCATGATCAACCCTTGATCAAATGATGAATTTTACTTCATATACTTGATGTTGGCAAAAAATCATGAAGTTTGACTTTGGTTTGACCACAGTTGACCTCAGTTTGACTTTTTAACTGCATTGACTGATTTTGACCTATCTGATCATCTGACTGGGCAAACTTTTGAGAAAAGTCTTGAAACTTGACATGGGGGTTCTTACACACATATAAGATGTTATGAAACTCACTTGAGGTATTGGAAGTCCATTTAGCTTGATTAAAGTCAAAACCCTAGTTTTGGATGCACTGCTTAGGAGGTGCATTGTCTGAGGGAATTGTCAACTCCTTTGACCAATTGTGAACTTTGTGAACCTTGTGAATCTTCATAAAGTGTCTTGTGATCCTCATGGGAGGTATTGTGAAGCTTGTGAACCTTGTGAACCTCATGAAGTGGCTTTATAGACCTCATGAACCTCAGGAGAGCTTTATAATCATTATGAGTCTTGTGAACCTTGTGAACCTTCAAGAAGTGACTTGTAGACTTCATGAACCTCATGAAAGGTCTTGTAAGTGTTGAGAAGCTTGTGAACCTTGTGAACCTTCATAAAGTAACTTGTAGACTTTATGAACTTCAAGAAAGGCATTGAAAGCATTATGGAACTTGTGAACCTTGTGAACCTTCATAAAGTAGCTTGTGGACTTTATGAACTTCATGAAAGGTTATGCAAGTGTTGGAGAACTTGTGAACCTTGTGAACCTTCTTAGGACACAAAGTCTTGTATTGTGAGGGCAAATTTTGGGGTGCAACACCATCAAACATCAACTTCCATTTGAATTCAGGATCAGGTCCCTCCTCCGGAAGTGGTTCCTCATAATCGTTTGTTTTAAGGTACATGATGTCTTCATCAGGGAAATCAAATCTCATCGGCTGATAGTCATCCTCGAGAGGTTGCTGAGCAAGGTATTCCGATAACACACTTCCTTTGATGGCCTTCTTAGAAGTGTACTGGATGTCGTATTCAGTTAAAATCATCTGCCACCTAGCAACCCTTCCGGTCAATGCTGGTTTCTCAAAGATGTACTTAACAGGGTCCATCTTGGAAATGAGAAGTGTAGTATGGGTCAACATGTACTGCCTCAGTCGGCGAGCAGCCCATACCAAAGCGCAGCAAGTTTTCTCGAGCAGTGAGTACCGGGATTCACAGTCGGTAAACTTTTTACTAAGGTAATAAATGGCGTACTCTTTTCGACCAGACTCGTCATGTTGGCCGAGCACACACCCCATCGACCCTTCTAGCACGGTCAAGTACATGATTAATGGTCTCCCCTCCACCGGAGGCATCAGAATTGGAGGCTCCTGCAAATATTCCTTTATTTTGTCGAAAGCTCTTTGGCAATCATCATTCCACCTGACCGTCTGCTCCTTTCTTAGCAGTTTGAATATTGGTTCGCACGTGGCAGTTAGATGAGATATGAACCGAGAAATATAGTTCAATCTACCTAAGAACCCGCGCACTTCTTTTTCTGTCTTTGGTGCAGGCATATCTTGAATAGCTTTCACTTTAGCAGGATCTACCTCAATTCCTCTCTGACTTACAATGAAACCCAGCAATTTTCCGGACCGCACTCCGAAAGTGCACTTGTTCGGGTTCAACCTCAGCTTGTACTTGATCAATCTATCAAACAACTTCTTTAGGTTAACCAAATGCTCCTCTTCGTCCTTGGACTTTGCAATCATATCATCCACATAACATTCGATCTCCTTGTGGATCATGTCATGGAACAATGTGACCATCGCCCGCTGATAAGTTGCCCCTGCGTTCTTCAGACCAAAGGGCATGACCTTATAACAGAATGTTCCCCATGGGGTAATGAACGTTGTCTTCTCCATGTCTTCCGGCGCCATTTTTATCTGATTATACCCGGAGAATCCATCCATGAAGGAGAACACTGAGAATTGAGCAGTATTGTCGACCAACACGTCGATGTGTGGCAACGGAAAATCATCCTTTGGGCTTGCTCTGTTCAAATCTCGATAGTCAACGCACATTCGGACCTTGCCGTCCTTCTTAGGTACTGGTACGATATTAGCTACCCAAGGCGGGTAACTAGTTACGGCAAGGAACCCGGCATCCCACTGCTTCTGAACCTCCTCTTTAATCTTCATCGCCATATCCGGGCGAGTTCTTCTCAATTTTTGTTTTACAGGAGGACAGTCTTCTCTCAGGGGTAGCTTATGCATCACGATGTCGGTATCTAACCCTGGCATATCTTGATATGACCAAGCAAAGATATCTACATACTCTCTCAGCATACTGATCAGCTCTTGCTTGACGTCGGCCTGCAGATTGGCCCCTATCTTGATTTCTTTCTTTGCATCTTCACTGCCAATGTTGATGGTCTCAATCTCTTCTTGATGAGGCTGAATAACTCGTTCCTCTTGTTTCAACAATCTGACCAACTCTTCAGGGAGGTCACAGTCTTCCTCAACCCCTTCATCAGCTTGGTAGACTGGATTATCAAAGTCATGCATAGTCATAGCAGGAACGTTATCCGTGGAATCCGGATGATCAACACTGCACAAATGATGTGCTTATTCAGAATCTGCTTATTTTGAAAAGAGACGCTAGCACAAAACAAAAATGAAAATACATTGCCATTTTTATATTTTTTTGTGAAAAAGTTTAAAAACAAAGACAGGGAACACAGTTTGTCTGAAAATGTCCTTTTATTTCATAGCAAAATAACGATGCGATACAAAACATGGTGGCCCGATACAATGGATCCAAGCATCTTGGGCAGAATGCTGGATTTGACAATGCAGTATGCTAATAAAAGGAAACAAAGCAATTACTTTGAGAGCCAGGTGACTTGGACGATGTCTTCAGCAGACCAATTTCCTAGCTCCTCGCCGGGTGCACATGGGCGGATCCAATTGTTGTCCCAGTCTCTGTCACTGTCCCCGTCTTGGCTTGCCGTACAGATTTGATCGCGGTCGAGCAACCCAGCACTTGTGAATGAGATAGCTTTACCACTCTGAGCAGACCCTCCAGGCTGATACCCTAAGCCGAATTTATCATCCTTCTTTTCCATCTCCAACAGCTTGCCCCAGCCTTGGGCATTGCCTGATTGGACGACCTCTTTTGCTTCCTGGTAGGAATGAATCGACGTGCCTTCGTTGTTTTTCTTCACCGGAGTCAAGATATTGACGTCTGCCTCAAAAGCTTGGCACAAAGTCTCGTGGATTTCTCCGTCCATTTCCACATATTTAAACGTCGACAGATGGCTGACGAATATATCTTCCTCCCCACAAACTGTGATGACCTGGCCGTCCACCACATATTTAAGCTTTTGGTGCAGGGTTGAGGTGACGGCTCCAGCTGCATGTATCCACGGTCTGCCCAACAAGCAACTATACGCAGGCTGGATGTCCATGACATAGAAGACACTCTTGAAGACTTGAGAGCCTATCTTGACAGGCAACTCAACCTCTCCGAAAACTGATCTCCTTGAACCATCGAAAGCTTTAACCACCAAATCACTCGGCGTTAGGATTATCCCATCAATGTTAAGCTTCATCAACGCCCTCTTCGGGAGCACATTCAAAGAAGAGCCTGTATCTACAAGGACATGAGACAGCACAGCACCCTTGCATTCCATCGTGATATGCAGTGCTTTATTGTGATTCCTTCCCTCCGAAGTGAGATCTCGGTCAGTGAAGCCTAAGCCATGGCTAGCATTAACACTTCCAACAACAGCTTCGAGTTGATTGACTGTGATCTCTTGAGGAACATAGGCCATTTGAAGTACTTTCAGTAAAGCTTCTCTATGCGCGGGAGAGCACATCAACAGTGACAAGATAGAAATCTTTGAAGGCGTCTGATTCAGTTGATCAACTACTTTGTAATCACTCCTTTTGATGATCTTCATGAACTCCTCTACCTCCTTTTCAAACGTCCCCTGCCCAGCCACAGGAGTAGTTGACTCGTCAATCGCAGTCTGCTTTCCTTTGTCTTTAGACGAAGCTTCGGCCTCAGGATCCTTCTCAGTGCAGGGGGCGCAAACAAACGACCGCTTCGAGTAAATCCCCCAACACCTCCCACATTTTCAATAGTCAAGTCAGCAACAGGTCTACTCTCTATCTTCTGTCCCGCCACATAGACATCGGAACCATAATGCCACGGAATGGCCCTATCATCAGTGTACGGCACTGGCCCAGGTACAGTTATAGTCACAGGACTAATCTGAGGAACGTAAATGGTAATTGGCTCTGGTCTGACGGGCATGTCAGCTTCATCGTAGAAGATAGTAATGGTTGACACATCATCAGCCTCTTCATTACTAACCTTGCTAAATTGCAGAGACCCATCATCAATCAACCCTTGCAAACCCGTCTTCAATTTCTCGCAGCCATTCACAGCACTTATACAGTCCTCGCAATCGAGACAGCAACCAGGAAATACTTGACCTTTCAACAGTCTCTCTTTCACCACCCTCAAAGGTGTTTTGACATCCTCAATACTCAGCACCAAACTCAACTTGTCATCTCCCTCAACAGCATTAACTCTTGCCCCGCCATGATTAGGTATAGGGTTCGAGTTGATATTCGGTGGAGGCGCAAAGTTGATTGCCTTGGAATCTAGAAGATCCTGAACTTTGTGGTGCAGCGCCCTGCACTTCTCAGTTGAGTGCCCGGGTGCTCCTGAATGAAAAGCGCATCGCGCGTTGACATCATAACCAGCTGGAAGCTCTCCAGGAGGTGGTGGTGCCAAAGTCCTCAATTGAATAAGGTTCAAATCTAGTAGTCTCGGCAACAAGGCAGTATATGTCATTGGAATAGCTTCAATCACCCTGTTAGCTGGGCGAGCCTGCCTCGGCTGATAAGGTCTTTGCTGGTAGTTGGTTCTAGGTTGTTGTTGCTGATGTTGCTGTGGTGGAGGTAGTATTTGTTGTACGGGAGCTGCAGGAATGGTAACAGCAGCCATATGCTCATAAGGTCTTCTGTAACCACGACCCTGGCTTCGGCCGAATACAGCATTGGTCTCGCCTTCTCTCCTTCTTGGAGGTCCGCTAAAAGCTTTCCTCGCCCCATTTGAGCTACTAGCACCAGGATCTTGTATCTTCCCCATTTTCAACAGCGTTTCGACCCTTTCTCCCGCAATGACAATATCGTTGAACTTAGTAGCAGAACTTGACGCCAATCTCTCAAGAAATACCCCCTGGAGGGTACCCATAAACATATCGGCCATTTCATTCTCTAACAAGGGGGGTTGCACCCTGGCAGCTAGCTGGCGCCACCTCTGGGCATATTCTTTAAAGCCTTCTTTTGCTGTCTGAGCCATATGTTGCAACTGGGTGCGATTCGGAGCCATGTCCATGTTATATTGGTACTGCCTCACAAAGGCTTCAGCGAGGTCTTTCCAGCTCTTGACATGGACCCTGCTGAGCTTCATGTACCACTCAAGGGAAGCTCCCACCAAGCTGTCCTGAAAGTAATACATCCACAGTTTTTCGTCGTCTGTATGCGCAGCAATTCTCCCAACATATGATTGCAGATGGGTTTTTGGGCAAGCAGTGCCGTTATACTTCTCGAAAGTAGGAACTTTGAACTTATACGGAATCCTGACTCCCGGGACCAAGCCCAAGTCTGTTATATCGAATCCCAAAGAACTCTGGGACTGAATAGCCTTGATTTGCTCGGCCATCTCTTCGAATCTTTTGTTCATTTCTACCCCTTGACCCTCGGCTTCATCAAGTAATGTGAACTGGTCATCCTGGTGGTCCATATGAATGTTATGCACCCCTTCGTTGATTACTGGCACCCCTGGTTGTATAACTGGAGTTCCACCCTGACGTGCGCCCGCACCGGTATGATTATCAGCATTCGCAGCAGCAGCAGCGTTTCTGTTCTGATTCTCAACCATCTCTCGCAGACGCTCTTGATTCTGCCCCATGCCGGCCATTAACGTCATGAAGTTATCCATTCTCTGCCTTAGATCTGCCAAATCTGCCTGCATCTGATCCATAGCTCGCTCTCTGTTAGTCTTGGTTGGGTATCTGTGCACTACTGGTTGTTCTCGGACTTTACGAGGAGCTATAGTGCCTGTAACACAAAACACGTTAGTAATTGATGCAACACCTGCAAAACAGACAAACAGGTTATATGCAATGCAATGTAACTGTTCATGTTCGCAATTTTAAGCATTTGGCCTGCCCCAGTTCTGGCGTCTATCTCAAACAACCATTCGGTGTTTAGCTTTCAAGCTTTCTCTCCAATAAGTGTTCAGACATTAGCAGTATCCAGACAAACGAGTCTTGCACGATAACTTGCACATTAGTACTGAATATGGACAATCCACTATAGGCTAAAAGTCAAAATACATCCAAGAATATTCCCCGAAGGGTTACAAATTGGCGCATAAAGACAAAAGAAATAAAAGCAAGACTCCTACAACAGGCCTGTAGGTAGTCTGAAAAATAAACTAAGCTAAGGACCCCGGCTCTGCCACCTCCGCTCTGCTTTTCTTGACACCTGCTCTCAGCTTGAGCTCTTCGATCTCTTTCCTGGCTTCCTCCATAGCTAATTGACTTTGGGCCAACTGTTGGGTCTTCTCCCTCTGGATGGCGTGGGCTTTCTCCACCTCCTCCTTCTTGAAAGCCATTTGAACTTCAAAGACCTCTTCCTTCTCTTTGAATTTCTTTTGCTCCTCGTCCCTTTGGCCTTTCAGCCAAACAATGGACTGTCGAGCACTCTTGAGAGTCTTTAAAGTTTCCTTGTGCTTAGCTTCTCTTTGAATTTCCATCATACCCAATCTGTGGAAATGGGCTTCTCTTCCAGCAAAATCCTTCTCCTTGTTTTCTAAAGAGGCTTGGAGTTTCTGCAGCTTGTCTTCGACTTCCTTCTTAGCTCTATTGGCCTGGTGGTATAAGCTTACCATCTCAATATTCTCTACTCTGACCTCATGCAGCTGGGCTTCTAGCTTCTTGTACTCCTCCAAGGAAACCGTACTGCTCGGACCTGGTACCTCTCGGGGATAAAGTGGAGCTTCGACTGAAAAAGGCATGAGAACTGACTCGATATGCCTTTTCAGCCATTCAGCATATGGTGGATATGTCTTAGGATCAACTCGGCCGAAGTCTTTCTTCCCTTTTCTTATTCTGTGAGCCCAGGATTGAACTACTTGTTGGACTAGCTCTCTGTTTCCGTCAACAGGAAAATACAAAGATTCAGCAAACATTTCCATCTGAGGAGGATCCTTCAAAGGGTAGCCAAACTGCCTTCTGGCTAATGTCGGGTAGTAACTGATGACACCTTTCCTTCCCAGCAAAGGTACTCCGGCAAACCTTCCGCAACTAACCATCACCTCCTTTCCTAGCAAATCCCTGTCATAACCCCAAGCAATGTCTTCTTCAGTCAGTCCCATTAATCTTCTGGACCATCTCCATTCGTCTCGTATATCTTTGAAGGCACCTGACTTAGGCAACTGTCTAGCGAACCATTCAGCAAACAAAGGAGCACAGCAGACCACTGGACCACCTCTACCTTTCTCGTTTCTGTAATGGACACTAAAATAAAAGTCACCCAATAAAGTAGGCACTGGATTGCCTTTTGCAAAGATTGAGATCACTTCCAAGCTGACAAACTCTTTCTCTCCGGGAAACAAGCTAGACCCATATGCCATCAATGCAAGCAAAGCTCCAAAGTCGTTCCACTTAGTTTCTGTAGCATACTTCTCGGCCTCTGGAATAAGCACACTCCATGGTAAACCTCTGCCTTTACTCTCTTGCAAAGCCTTTCTGACTGAAGCAACTGGCAACCTACAAACCTTGGCTATGTCTTCATCTCTGAACACAACCTCTGACCCGTAGAACGGCAATGTCTCTCTGATCGGAACACTCAGCATGCTGGAGATCTCTTCTAATGTCGGAACTAAGATGTAACCTGGAAGAATAAAACAACGCAACAGGGGATCATAAAATTGAAACAGGGTATGCAAGCTGTCCTTTTGGTCTGTAGTAGGCTTGTCCACAAACTTCAGTATCTGGCCATATCTTTTCTTGAAATTACCCAAGACTTGATCATTCATCAAACCTGCTAACCTCTGAACACTTTTGACTTCCGGCTGAAGAAAGGTATAATGCACATTCTTTTTTCTCGGATCGCTTCTGATTTCTGCCATAGAGATAAGAATACCAGAACTGGGAACAAATGTGATCAATGACCTGAAAAATGGGAAACATAAACAGTTAATGCAAAGAATGATGCAAATGTAATGCAATGCAAGCACATGACCAACTGGGACCATCTGGACTAGAACACTGACAAGGGTCCCTCTGAATAACTGGCAAACCCATCAATTTACTGAGTCACACCCTCTGATAATCACAACTTTCCGATAGAAGATCTCAGAATCACAGTATCAAGAAATCCAGAATTCCAGGACCATAACTTCGGAACCATAGAGCCAATAGAACCACAGATCATAATCACAGGACCAAAGATCATAACTGAACAAATGAGTGTATGTTGAGGTCGTGGGTTCCTGCACACCTGTAAACACCCCCAATCTCGCGGGTAAAAGGCTTCGGGTCAGACATCACGGACTCTCAAAGCCACATAGCAATAATACTGTCACCATCTCCGAGAAATGGCTCATGACCAAATCAGGGAATCGGTTAGGCATTATGTACTATGCAGGGAGGCCTCAGCTGAGTCCGGGAAAAACAAGCATCCCTTATAAGTCCCCAGCTTCAAGCGCTGAAATCGAGAAACAATAGTACATTCAGCCCGTAGGATACAGTACCAATGTCATACGACCAGATGCTTTGACTGAGTTCTTATAAGAGAACCAGGCCATCCTATGCAAGTCCCCAGTGGACCCTCGGGTGCGAATGGGTTTGCCACAAAATGTGGTCTGCCACTGTCACCACTGGAGAGGGTTGTTTCCACAAAGGTTCTCAATGATCGGTCCCCAGCTGCACATAACTGTCAGGGTTATGTAATGAGAGAGGAAGATCCCCAAATCAAGACATTTCCAAGACAATCGCAACCTGGGTGTGAAACTCACTACTACCCCCATGACAAGATCTCATGAGGCCAAAGTGGAACCACTCTAAATCCTATGGTGCACTCGAGCCGGGTACTTGGCTCATATCTCTCAAGAACCAGTAACTCCCATCCCACCAAAGAAAGCCAGTCCAGACAGTCCAATATGATATATATGATGCAGAAAATAAATACTGAAAACTGTAAATAAAGCTGTAAATAAAGCTGTAAATAAACAACAATGACATACAACAAGCCACAGCAAACAAACATCACCCAATGAAACAGCAACACACAAGCGCTAGGAGAGACTCACAGGGGAACCAGAGATTCTGGGTTCGTCCCCAGCAGAGTCGCCAGCTGTCGCTCCCCGGATTTCCATCCTGGTACAAACGCGAAAGTGGCGCAGAAAAAGAATAGAGTCGCCAGCCAGGCATTTTTATCCCGAAGATAGGGAATGGTAATGCTGCACAAACCAGAAGAAAGAAAGAGGAAGGACACAGGTCCTGCGAACCAAAGAGACTGAGTTCGGGAGTCGGTTACGACCTGGGAAGGTATTAGCACCCAGATCGTCCGCCGTACCCGACGGGATCCACGCTTGCAAAAGAAACTATTTCAAAGGGTGAAGGTATGAAAACTGTAGCAAAAGAAATGAAAATGAAAAGAAACTGGAACTGGAAGATAACTGAATAAGAAAAGAAAGGAAAAAATGTAGGGAAAATAAAGATTGTGCTCGAACGGGCCCTACCCCGCTGCCTACGTACCTCATCAGGACAATGAGGATCAGAGACGCCGTAGTTCCCCTAACTAGGGGTACTAAAAGGAAATTGCTTGTGAATTAAGGCTTGAACTGCCTATGTCAATGCTCAGGTGTTGCGGGCTCGGACGACGAGTGCGTTACCGTCTTGCAAAATGACAAGTAGGAGCAAGTTCGCGTACGGAGCGAATGAGATGAGAAAAGAATTCCCGAAGGAAAGACGCTTATTGTTTGTTTGTGCTTTTTTAGAAAGCTTTTAGGAGTGTGTCACAAGGAAGTGAACTCAAGCTCTCACCAATGGAATGTGCACTTGTCGCTACATTCCAAGATGGAATAATAGAACAAGCACACTCAAGTAAGGAGAAGATCCCCAAAACTTGAACCCAAAGATTAGGGCTTAGGCTCACTAACTCGTTTACTTATTAGATGTTTTGATTATTTACATGAAGAAGTGTTTTTTATGCTTTTCTTTATGAATAAGATACCTTGATCAGACTTGTGCATCACAAGATAAACATGTACTATCCCAAGATGGGAAGACTACAAGCATACCTCATGGAATAAGGCTATGGATCAATGTATCACTTCACCTTTATTAAAGTATCTTTTAAGAGTTATGAGATGAGAAGAGAAAAAGAACCAAAAGGATCTCAAAGGAAAAATTCTAAAGGGGGACTAAAATAATCCTAAGTATTCACATGCATGGATGTCCTAAGGGTTAGTGAGGTTTTCTAACCTAATGAAGAAGGAAGAAGAAGATAGAAGAGAGGATGAGAAAGGCCTAAGCCCAACAAAAGAGGGTTAGCTCACATAAACAAGAGGAAGAGATGAGAATTAGAGATGTGGAACTCAATTCCCACATCTCACACTTACCCTAGCTCCTGCAAGGTTAGCATACACAAATGAATACAAGCACAAAGTTCACAATCAGAATCAAAATGGCATGAAGAATGGCCTAAGAGGCCAGCAAGGTGAAGAAAGAAGTCACACAATACCAAACAGTGTCACACTAGAAGCAACAGAACCAAACTACAGAATTTAAACACTTAAAGAAACAAACGACTTGAATATAAAGCTAACTCAAAAATTCAGAAGAACCAAGACCTATCCTAAGGTCAGGAAGGCAATCAAACCCTAAAGAAACCTCAAATGAGAAGAAGAAGTTGGCACAAGTGCCCTTCTAAGCCTATAGGAGATCTAATGAATCAAAAGAAGCAAAATGGGACAAGATGAAAACAAAAATTCACAAATAATCAACCAGCTATCTAAAAATTCTACAACTGAAACCAAATGATCTTAAAACACATTATATTAACTTTCCAAAAGGATTTGCAAAAATTCAGAAAGGAACTAGGTCAAATGAATGCACAAACACAAGCTAGGACAGAAAACTTATATCACAAGACACCAGACCAAAACTTAAGAAATAAATTTCTAAAAATCTGAGAAAAATCATATGAAAACTAGAGGATCTTAGGAACACAATGCAAAAAGAATGGGATCAAAACTCCAAATATTGAAGTCTATAGAAAATCTACAAAACAGACTGGTCAAGAAATGGATCAAAAGAAACTATGTACATTATTGATTTAATTCTGGCACGCTAATTAATAAAAAAAAAAATGCGACAAAATTTTAGAGACACAAAGAAACATTCATGATTTATTTGGGAATTTTTAGAGGATTATAACTATTTTATTTGAATTAAAATGAAACTGATTAATAAAAGAAATTAACAAGGAAAGAAAATAAAAACAAAGAAATGAAGGTGGTGCATTTAGAAAGAGAAACAAACAGCTAACAAGGAAATGGGCCCAGGGGAGGGTGCAATTAGCGGATCGTCCAAGGCCCATTCGGAACTCTCAAATCCACTAAATAAATACTCAGCTTATTTTATTCCAAGTACAAAATAAATAAATGATGTGAACAAAATTTATGTATACTTCATGTCAATTGGTCACCAAATTCATTTAACTGAGAGAGGAAATAAAAATAAAGGAAATAATTAAAATAACCATGAACCAACCGCGCGATGCCACGCGGTCATCCCTCCCATGCTCATGCAAGCAACACCATTAACCAGCAGCCATGGAAAACGCAGGAATCTGCAAGCACAGACCAAACTTCAGACCAACACCACACTCTCAAATCTTAACGAAATTAAAAGATGCAAGAACCAAAAACGATCTACGCAGTGAGACGAATCTATACATGCCATTAGCTTCCGCAACACAAACACAAACAGAGAGCAACGACTCAAACAAGATCCTGAATCAAGCTTGCACAATCAAGATCTAATGCATCACATAACTTCATAACACCTCAAACATGTAATATCAAGCACTAGCAACTCAAATCAAGCAACAAAACAACAAATCTGAAGCAAAATTAGATTGATCATAAAACCTGACGTGAAGCTTCTTGAGGAATTTGAGAAAACCAGAAGGATGTCTTACTCTCTTGCCTTCCCTTAATCTTCCTTATAGCCAAATAAAGGCTCAAAGCTTGCTAGTGAATGGAGCAAGGATGAAACCGAGAGGTGATAATCTTCACAGATCCAACAAACTTCCACTGCTAAGTTCAGAATATTAAAGATGATGCCGGAAGAATTTGAACACGGAAACGGTGTGATAGAACTCCAAGCACCTATCTGCTCTTTGTGTAAAAACGGATGAAGAACAGAGCCAAAGCTTCTAAAGAAAAAGAGTTTTCGGATGGTTTGTTAGAGTGATGCAAATGCTCTCTCTCTTTCTCCTTTTTCCGTGAATCCTCCTCCTTTTCTTTTAAGAGGGATTGTATGAGAGTTATGAAATGTGTGAGTGCAGGAGAAAAATGGTGAGCGTGAGTGGTACGTGAGTGGTGTGAAGTGTGTGAGTGGTACGTGAGGGACGCGTGAGGTGGTGAGGTGGTGATATGTGTGGAGCGCGTGACGTGAGGGAGAGAAGAATGAGAAAAAGTGGTGAATGAAAAGCAGGAAAAGAAACGTGAGGGAGTGCGTGAGAGAGTGGGCAGAAGGAAAAATGTGAGGGAGATTATGTGAGGGAAAGTGGTGTGAAGAAGTGTGGTGAGCTGGCGAGGTGAGAGTGTGAGGAGAGGCATGCACGTGAGCTGGAGTGGTGAGGGGAAGAAAAGTGAAACGTGAAAATGAGTGGGCAGAAGAGGAGAAAAAGAAGTGTGAGGGAGATCATGCTTTTCTCCTTTTGTGATATAAAAAGAAAATGCGTGTGTTGAGTGTGTATTGGTGGCCAAAATTCCCACTACCACATGGTACCTCCTATGCCACTATTTTTTCTCTAAAAAAATCCACAAAAGTTAAACAAAACAATATGACATATTTACACACTTTTTGGTCACGTGAATTAAGGAAATGGCATCATTAAAATGTATAGAAAAATGAGGGAATAATAATGTGACACAAGAAAATAATATAGACCAATGAAAAATTGACAAGTGTCCCCAAAAACCCTAAAAATGCTCCAAACTTCAAAAAATCGTAACTTGAGTTCTAAAAATGCTGCGAAAGTGTTTTATGACTTTTCGGAAAGGGAAAATCGTGCTCTACAACTTTCTTGTTTACCGGAAAATCATTCGGAGCTTTTTCGCACATGAAATAATAGCCTGAAGTTTAAGTACAAATAATTTCTAAAAATGGAAACATCCAAATTTCCAAATTTAGTAACTTTTTGCATACTCCCGATTTTTGACATTTGAGCTCAACTGAATTATTCCTTGACATAATATAACCTCAAAAAATGATAATCCTGACTAAAAAACTCTGAAAACTTCATGTTGACTTTTCTGACTGCACATTTGACTTTCTTACTTCACCTTTAAGCAACTGAAACAAGTCTTGACTTCTTCAATGAATTTTTGCCTCAAACATCATACATGAGCCAAGCAGACTAAACGAGCCTTTGCCCATAAGAAATGGTCAAAATTAAGAAGATATGAATATCTGTCCCAAAACCCTAATCAGGATTTCTTCATACAAGAGAAAAGTTGTACTTTGAACTTCTGATGAAATAGCTGACTTCTCTGAGGAATTTTCCCACCAAATTTCAACCTTAGGATCCTCTTGTTATATGAGAGACTTTTGCCCTAGCTTGAATTCCCTGATGATTTTCCAACCTTCTGAGCTTTTGTAACTGAATTTGAACTTGTGAATGCAATGTAGACCCCTCATAGGACTTGAACAAATCCATTGGGACCCTTGTCAATAGCATGTGATGCTTCAAGAACCCCCACAGATGATCATATGCCTAATGCTAGGTCATGAAAATGTTATGCTTCATATTTCCATGGTATGATGCTGGAGAAATGATATGGGTATGATGAATATGATATGATATGATGCTTAAAATGAAGAGGGCAAATTTGGGGTGTTACACTTCGCTCTCAATCTCGAGTTCTTGCTCTGTTTTGGTACGATCTGCAACCATGGCTCCGCCATCTCCTTCAAATATGCGGTTTTACTCTACTTCTCTTTTTCTATTTCGATGATTTGTTCGTAAAGCCCTCTCGATCTCGCTCTTTCTTGTCTCAACTTCTTCTCATTTTGTTAGCATTCAGGTTGTGATTTATTTGTCTATAATCGCTGCTGGTTTGTGGCGGTGATAATTCCGTTGGAGGATTGTTTTTGGTTGTGTCAGTTCCGAAGGATGTAAGTGGAGCGTGTGATTGATGAGGTGTTTGATTGAGGAGGAACAAAGGTTTATGTTAGCAACAAGAGTACCGTAGGAGATATAGTATTTCACTTTACTCCAATTGAATCCTTGCCTATGTCTTCTTCATTTTCTTCATCTAGTTTAACTGTAGAGTGATGACATTGTTGTTGGCCAATCTAGAACATCAGAACTAAGGTTCAAGGTTGTTTCTTTGATTTGTGCATCAACGCGAATGTTGTTGATTCGCTGTTGACGGTGAGCGTGTTATTTAAAACGTCAAGGTTGAATGGATCCAGGCTGGAATCGTGTACGAAGCACTTTCCTTATAGTATTTCAAGCACTCTCGATTTGTCTTAGAGTTTTGATGCAGGAATACCCAAGATAATTTCAGCCTTTTTGAATTTGCACAAGACAAATGAAAATTCGAATGCAGCGAAGAGCGTTGAAATTGTGTCAATTTTCTGTAATGATTTCTGAATTTATATAGGCCACTTGGTACAGTTTCGTAAGGTAGCGACCCTTCATGAAACATTTTATTTACCATAAGTTGTCATGTTTGGCCAACAACATTCTTCCAAGAGTTGCATGCTTTCATGTTACAACATTTCATGAAGAGTTGCAATTTTCGAATTCAAAATCAAAACAAAATAATTATGTAACGACCAAAATTACTCACTTGTCCACTTATTGTCATTTTTTGAACATCTCAAAAGTAATTAACCTTATTAATTACAACAATCCTCCATTTGTTCTAATAATGACAAGCCCAAATCCAGAAAGAGAGAAAAGAATATTAGTATAGTTAAGTATCTTTCAATTTGAACTAAACCTTAGTAAGGATAACACAAAGTTTAATCGGAATGTTAGGTAGCTATGCTTTGAACCATTATCCCTTGTGATTATACTGGTGTTACCTTACACATATTTTTTATGGTTCTTCGCCTACATATCTCGCCTAGCACTTTTTATGGCCATGTGTTTTTCCTGTTTTCATGAATTTTTCATGAGAGAAACTCCAACTCTCACTTTGAGACGACACCATCTCGAAATTCACATAGGTGAAGTTCATTTTGTATCCATTTCCTTGGAACACATATCCTTGATATGGTAATTCATTAAGAGTTTCAAAAACTCAACCCTCGATATATAATAGTCAACATTATTGCAAATGTTATATAATCATCCAAATCAATGACTTGTTGTTACCCATTGAATCTTAGGTTAAGATTTATTAACTTCAGATTGGGTTGCTATCATTGTTGGAACCCTTATTCAAGAAGTTTCAACCTCATTCCTCTTGATGTACTTTTCACTAAGTCTCTGGCCAGTGGCTTAGTAAATGGATCTGCTAAGTTATAGCTCGTTTGAATATATGTCAGTGAAATGATCTCATCCTTAATTAATTTCTTTACGAGAGAGTGTCTTAGACCTATGTGTATAGACTTTCCATTATGTACTTCACTAAATGCTCTGGCTAGGGTGGCTTGACTATCACAATGTATCAACATTTTTGAAATATTTTCCTTAGCTAATGGTACTTCCAACAGAAGGTCCCTCAACCATTCTGCTTCTTGTCCAACGGAAGCGAGAGCCACAAATTCGGATTCCATGGTTGAGAGGGTAATACATGTTTGCTTCTTACTTTTCCAAGAAATTTACCCTCCAGCTAATGTAAATATCCATCCAGTTATAGATTTGTAATTTCCAACACTCGATATCCAACTTGCATCGGTATATCCTTCTAATATGGTAGGGAACCTACCATAATGAAGGCCAAGATTTTTGGTTTTTAAGAGATAACCGAAAATCCTAGTTATGGCCTTCCAATGTTCATTACTTGGATTGCTAGTAAATCTACTCATTTTACTAACTGCAAATGATATATCAGGTCTAGTGTATTGCATTAAATACATTAGACATTCAATTGCACTTGCATATTCCAATTGGGCCACAGTTCTTCCATTATTCTTTTGAAGTTTCACACTAGGATCAAATGGAATGCTTACTTCCTTGAAGTTTAGATATTCGAACTTATCCAACATTTTTTCAACATAATGCGTTTGATTAAGTTCATAACCCCCACTATTTCTTTTTATTTTGATTCCTAATATGGTGTCAAATGGCCCAAGATCTTTCATCTTGAAAGTGGAAGTTAGAAATTTCTTTGTTTCTAAGATCCCGTTTATTTCATTGCTAATGATTAACATATCATCAACGTATAAGCATAAATATGTTACCATGTTTCCGCGTACCTTTATGTACAAACATTTGTCACAAGAATTTGGAATAAACCCATGTGAAAGTATGACAGAGTCAAACTTCTGATGCCATTGCTTTGGTGCCTGTTTCAGACCGTATAAGGATTTAACAAGTTTGCATACCTTTTGTTCGTTTCCAGGAAGCATGTAGCCTTCCGGTTGTTCCATATAGATTTCTTCATCGAGATCTCCATTTAGGAATGATGTTTTAACATCCATTTGGTGAACAATAAGGTTATTCAAAGAAGCTAATGCAAACAATATTCTAATTGTTGTAGTTCTTGCTACTGGAGCATATGTGTCAAAGTAATCAATACCTTCCTTTTGTCTAAATCGTTTTGCTACTAGTCTAGCCTTATAGGTGTCTAATGTACCATTACTATGATACTTCTTTCTAAACACCCACTTGCATCTGATGGTTCTTGATCCTTTAGGAAGGTCGACAAGTTCCCAAGTGTGATTTGACATAATTGAATCCATTTCATTTTGGATAGCATCCTTCCAAAAGGAAGCATCCTTTGAAGCTACCTCTTATTTATAGGTTTTAGGATCATCCTCTAATTGAAGAATAATAAGAATTTTATGAACATTATTCTTGCAATTTCCTTCAACTAGATAAAAGGAAATAAGTTGAGAATCGATTTCATTAGGTCCTAGAGCCTTAGTTTTTCGTGCTCTTTTGCTTATTCTAGGCTCGGGTTGTGTTTCAACCATCCGTGGAGATTCTTCGTTATGAGATTCTTTATTTGTGGGATTCTCAGGTTCTTTATCCTTTGTGATAAGATTTTCAAATAATTCCACATCTTTGGATTCAACAAGTACATTAGACTCTAGATTTAAAAGTCTATATGCCTTACTATTTGAAGCATATCTTATGAAAGCACACCTGATCCCTCGTGGACCTAGTTTAGATCTTTTGGGGTCCATATTTTTGTAATATGCTACACAACCTCATACTTTGAAATAACCAATATTTGGTGATCTTCCTTTCCATATTTCGTATGGAGAAATTCCTATTGTTTTCAAAGGAATCCTATTCATTATGTGACATGCTGATAACAATGCTTCACCCCACAAATTAAATGGCAATTGAGAATGCATAAGCATAGAATTTATCATTTTCTGATAATTTCTATTTTTTCTTTCGGCCAATCCATTTTGTTGTGGTGTATAAGGCGCTGAACATTCATGTATAATGCCATATTCTTCACAATATGCATTAAATTCAGTAGAAAAGTACTCACCGCCTCTATCGCTTCTAAGTAGTTTTATTCTTTTATTTAATTGATTTTCCACTTCCGCTTTATAGATCTTAAAAGCATTAAATGCATCGTCTTTGTGCTTTAAAAGGTATACATGTGTGAATTTAGAGCAATCATCGATAAATGTTATGAAATAACGATTTCCCCCACGGGTCAGCATGCCGTTAAATTCACATAAGTCTGAATGCACAAGATCAAGCACGTTTGATTTCCTTTCAACACTTTTGAAAGGTTTCTTGATCATTTTAGATTTAACACATATTTCACATTTTTCGAAATCATGAATGTTACATGAGATCATTCCAGATTTAATAAGTCTATTCATAGTACTAATACCAATGTGTACTAATCTAGAATGTCATAATGAAGTAGACTCAATCATATAAGCGGAATTTGGAACTCCATTAATTATATTATCATTTGTACAGAGTTTGATCATTCCTTCTGAGGAATATCCTTTGCCTACAAATATACCATTACGGGTCATTATTAATTTGCCCAATTCATACACATATTTGATTCCCGGTTTTCCCAATAGGTCCCCACTAACTAGGTTCCTATTCATTTATGGGACATGAAGTACATTAACTAGAGTAACCTTCTTTCCAGATGTAAAGTTGAGTTCGATGGATCCTTTTCCTATGACCTTGGATCAGACTTCAATTCTCATCTGAACTTCTTGTCCGTCACTGACTTCAGAGTATGTTTTAAACGCTGCTTTGTCATATTCTACATGCATGATTGCACATGTATCGTACCACCAGCCTTGTACCTTGCCTTTGATTTCCATGATTTCACTTACAGTTGAGATTATGTCTTCATCGATATTAACAACATTTACTTCCTTTTTGTTTTTATTGTTTCTGCAATCTCTAGCATAGTGGCCTGGTTTTCCACATGTATAACATCTGTTGGTTGCAACCTTTGATCCGCCAGATTGTTTGAACCTTTTATGTTCCTTCTTTGGACCGTGATGGGTTTTCATTCCATCATGCTTTCTCTTTCTATTTACTGTAATAACATTGGCTTTAGAAAATCCATCGGACTCAGATTTTTCTCCATCCTTCGTCTCCTCCTCGATTCGAAGGTGTTTCTGAAGTTTCTCCAACGAGAGATCCTCAGAGCTATGCAACAACTTCTTTCTGTATCCTTTCCACGAAGGTGGAAATTTAGCAATAATTGCACCGACTTGAAAAGCTTCAGGAATATCAATCTTTACGGCCTTGATTTTGTTCACAAGAACTTGCAACTCATGTACTTGTGCATGAATAGGCTTAGAATCCAACATTTTAAAATCAAAGTATTTAGATATTAAGAACTTTTTCGTACCTTCTTCTTCACCCTTGAATTTGAATTCCAATGCTTTCCAGATCTCCTTTGCAAATGTAGTATCGGTGTATAAATCATAGAGACGATCAGATAGTGTGTTCAGAATATGTCCACGGCAGAGTAACTCATCTTCTTTTCGTTTCTTGCGTTCCTTCTTGAGTTCATCGGTATCGTCTTCAGTTGGTTCTGGAATTGGCTCCAAGTCAGGATCTAAGACGTATTGAATTTTCAGAGAAGTTAAGAGGAATGTCATCTTGTCTTGCCAGCAGGTGTAGTTTGTTCCATCGAAACGATCTAACTTGACAAGGTCCTGGTTCATCACCTTGATGCTTGAAATTGAAGCGTCGGTGACCATTGATTTGAGATACTATAAGACTATTATTTAAAGCGTCAAGGTTGAATGGATCCAGGCTGGAATCTTGTACGAAGCACTTTCCTTATAGTATTTCAAGCACTCTCGATTTGTCTTAGAGTTTCGATGCAATAATACCCAGGATAATTTCAGCCTTTTCGAATTTGCACAAGACAGATGAAAATTCGAGTGCAACTAAGAGTATTGGAATTGTGTCAATTTTCTGTAATGATTTCTGAATTTATATAAGCCACTTGGTACAGTTTCGTAAGGTAGCGACCCTTCGTGAAACATTTTATTTACCATAAGTTGTCATGTTTGGCCAACAACATTCTTCCAAGAGTTGCATGCTTTCATGTTGCAACATTTCATGAAGAGTTGCAATTTCCGAATTCAAAATCAAAACAAAATAATTATGTAACGACCAAAATTACTCACTTGTCCACTTATTGTCATTTTTTGAACATCTCAAAAGTAATTAACCTTATTAATTACAACAGAGCAAGGTTAGTGTTTGAGATTTATGTTAGTTTTTGCGGTTTTTCGATATGGTATTGAGAAGATTTTTCCTTGGAATTTCTCTCTGCGATGAATTGTGTCCAACCTTTTCTTCCCCTTGTTGTGACCTCCTCTTTTTTTTACAGAAGTAATGTTTTTGTTTTTATGATTTTTTTGTCTCTTATTGCTTATGAGAAGTCGTCGTCTTGTTGATAACAATGTCTAGTGTGGTTGTACCGTCATTTTCACGTCTATTGTTTTTTGGTGCAGGCATTTGGAGGTTTGCTTATGGAGTGGCTTGGAGTGTCGTTGTTGCAGATCTTTTGGTATTTGGCTTTTGGCTCAGTGTTGGTTGTTGATGATTTGTAGCAGTATTGTCGTGCATGTTGTTGTAGGACGTACAATTTATATTGGCAAGCAACAAGTTTTGTTATGGCTGAAGCATGGTTTTCATGGCAGAGAGTTTTGGTGTGGGGTGATAGCTTAGAGCGAGGTTACTTTGTAGCACAGATGAGCAGGATGTTTTTTCATGGATTGTTTGAGGAATATTTGGCGTGAAATTTATTGATCATGGGCTATTGCTCTTTAATTTTTACAATATCATTAAATAAAAAATTAATTAGTAATAAATGTGGATTTTGTGATCATTAATTTATTTTAATTGTGTTAAAAAATACTAATAAAGAGAGGAAGAAAAAAACGTACAATATATTGACTTTCCTTGTTTATTATATATATATATTTTTCCACATCGTCTTTTTAGTTCTAAAATAGTTTTTTTTAAATAGTAATGAAATATACCAAACGATAATTTTTAATAATTTTCAAAAGAATAGGAGTTGTTTTTGTTTTGTTTTTATTAAAAATTATCATTTGGTATATTTCATTACTATTTAAAAAAAAACTCTTATAGAACTAAAAAGACAATGTGGAAAAATATATACATAATAAACAAGGAAAATCAATATACTATACGTTTTTTTCTTCCTCTCTTTATTATTATTTTTTTAACACAATTAAAATAAATTAATGATCACAAAATCCACATTTATTACTAATTAATTTTTTATTTAATGATATTGTAAAAATTATAATTAAAATATATATATATATACATATATATATATATATATATATATATATATATATATATATATATATATATATATATATATATATATACACGAACTGGAAAACCCAAGAGAGCTACATCCGGTTAAGAAAATCTTAAACCGGATAACACAAGCGTGTTACTTCCGGTGAAGAATTTTCGTGAACCGGATAGCTTATCTTGGCTACTTCCGATTTTGAAATTTCTTAACCGGAAAACCTACCCATGGTACTTCCGGTTCGTCTCGTCCAATGTAAAAAAATAATATTTTTTTAATCTAACTTCGCGGTAAAAGTTAACAATAATTAAATAAATATTGAAAGGGCAAAATTGGAATATTTGAAATTATGTAGGGGTAGGGAGACAAGTGTAGGGGTACAAGGTTTAATTTTCGATTATTGAATATTAGTTTTGAAATGGACTTTAGAATATGATGGGCCTTATGGTTGTGAAATGGATTTTATAATTTGAACTCACCAAACTTGAATCATGAATTAGGTTGGACACTTTATCCACAAGAACCCCTTAGACTTGAATAAAACTTGTGATTCTTGATTCTCGATTAAAAGTTGTGACAATTAAAATTTGAATCTCATGTTGATCCAAAAGTCCTAGTAAAAATAAATTCCTATTTCTTGAATTCTCATTTGAAATGACTAAAATATCGAGGAATACAATCCATCATTAAATCAAAACTTGAATCAATCTTTGGACTTTGAATAAATTGGAGCATGAGTTCATTTGAATTTTGTCAATTGAATATTGATAAACCAAAACCTTCATTCTGAACTAAATGACAGTATCACGCCTAAAACGTGAACTTCAACATATTGCACAAATCCTAACTAGAAATGAACTGGACCATAAAACAACTTTGACTTTAATACCGCCTGATGATGGAGCCAACTCTTATTCGACCAAAATTAGGTCAATTCCAATTGAATCTCAACCACACTGCTCGCACACATTTGACCTGATGACTTTGTCTAAAACCTGTTAACCCTTGCAAGTCCTTATCAATTAAGGTTTTCCAACGACTATTAAAGCATCTTAGCAAGGAAATGAGACCCTTAATTCACATTTCACTGCTGATGATGGATCAGATGCACAATTATTATCTTCAGACGTGAAACCCTCGAACATCACTTAATCAAGGAAATAAACCATAATAGAGTGACAGGAACCTAAGAGGATGATGTCATTGATGATTGCATAGCCAAAACCTTGAATTCTTCTTCCACAAATAAGTTGTGAAACATTAATTCCTCAGATGACATTGATCCCATGTCTCAAGAGCTTATGCAAATTAATGAATACAAATCGTTAATAACCTAGTGTAGATGTAGATGAATTCAAAACGAAAAAGTAAGTTAAAGTTAGAAAAATCATAGGGAAAATTTTGGGGTGCTACAGTAAGCAGCAAAGTAAGCGGAGCCTATGAATGGTTTGGGGACATGAAAGTCCTTTGGCCGAGTGATACTGAGAGCGACCAAGAGGTTGGTATCCACGAATGGAGGAGCAACTTCCTCGACCTTGCGAGATTTTTGCACCTCCTGTCGGGGAGTCTCTTTCCCCTTAGTAAACTGCTTCAAGTGACCATCTTTGATGAGTATATCGATGGCATCTTTTAGATGAATGCAATCACCAGTATTGTGCATGTGTGACTTGTGAAATCTGTAATACTTTATCTTATCTGTGTTGGCTTTGGTCGGTAATTGCTTGGGGAACTTGACGCCCGCCTGGCAAAATTTGGAGTTGGAACATTCAGAAAAAATCTTCTCCCCTGATACAGTGAGGATAATGTATTCATGGAACCTCCCTGAGGGGCCTTTGTGATCTTGCAGTTCACGGGAGCGGTCTTCCTTTTTTTTGTCACCTCTCTGATGTGATGTCGAGGAGTCTTCGTTTTTATATGGTTTGGTATCCTCCCGATGCCTGGTGTCGCAAGCAATATTGGCTTCCACTTTCTCCTTGTATTATATATATGTATGGGCTTTGAGGAGAAATACATCAAGCATGGTCGGTATTTTAATGCCAACGACCTTGGGAAAATCACTATGGGGACAAAGTCCACGTTTGAGAAGGTATTTCTTCATGTCGTCGGTGGTTGAGACTTGGATGACTTCTTTATTAAACCTTTCAATGTACGTACGCAAAGATTCATCCTTACCCTGGATTATTACCTCAAGAGAGGCCTCATTTTTGGGATGTCGGTGAGAGGCAGTGAAATGTCGAGAGAATGTCCTCCCAAGTTGTCTCCACGAGTTTATGGAATCATATGGGAGGATTTTGTACCAAGCCATGACTCCCTTTTTTTAGCGTTGTTGGAAAAAGACGAAATTTGATGGCTCCTCGGAAACCTCGATAGTCAAGGAGAGCATCAATGTTCTCTATACGATCGTCCAGATCTGTGTCCCCATCATAGGATCCTAGAGGAGAAGGCTTCTTCAACCCATTCGATAGCTTTGTGGACATGATCTCTTGGGAGAGTGGTCCACGAGGCTCATCTTCGTCGCTGGAGTCGTAGGAGACGGAGCGAGAGCAATTGTTTTTGTGGTGTCCAAGGGATGGTGATCTTGATCGGTTTCTTGCACCCTCGAGGGATGGTCGCGTACCAGTATGCAGTGTCTTCCTTTCCTTCATGGCTTCTGGGGATTTGTGTCGTTGAGGAGATGAACGTACTCGCTTATTGACTGACCCAACTTCTTCTGAGCGTTGGCAATTCTTTCTTCATTCAGGAGAATGACTAAGGTTGGTTTGGTTCATAGTCTCAACCAGCGCATCGATGGTCACATCGGTTCCCTCGGGGATGAGAATAAGAGGAAGTTCAGTAGGAGTGATCTCTGGTTCGACGACTAGTTAAGGCGTCCTTCTTGAAAACGGCTTGGCTCCCCGGGTGGGGGGTTCGCTACATCATTTTCCTGTTGCTTGACAGGGATGTTGGTAACAATTCGGGCATCTACTGAGTCTTCACAGTTAGCCATTGGGAGAGTTTAAATTGTAGTGTTTGTCTTCACGATCCGAGGATGAAAGACGAGGAAACAAGATTCCCACGGTCGGCGCCACTGATCATGTGAGACATGGCATATGTTTTGAATAATGTAAAAAAACATGGTACGATTGAAATGTTGTGGGTAACACGAGAATGTTTTAGGGAACACAAGAAAGAAGGAATGATCTCATGAAGAAAAATCATATTGAAGAAATTTTGAATGCATGTGCTGTCTCAACAGGCTGACTGAACAAGCAGGCTCATTCAGATTTGAGTCGGCTCACTGCTTGCCATGAGCAGGCTCATTCAGATTTGAGTTGGCTCACTGTTTGCCATGAGAAGGCTCAATTGAAGTGATTTTTCCTCCAGATTTCACGGGTCCCAACAGGCTGCCTGAGGCCAAATTTTGGCCGGCTCATTGGGAAGTTTGAGTCGGCTCATCCCTCCATTTGAGTCGGTTCATTGAAGATAATTTTCCCTCTGGTTCTTGAGGGTCTCAACAGGCTGACTGAGCATATTTTGAGCAGGCTCATCCAGTATTTTGAGCAGGCTCATTTGTTGATTTGAGCAGACTCGTTCCTGTAGTTGTCAATTTTTTTAATTAATTCTTGCTTTCTACTTTTCTATTTTTATCTAACCAATATAAATAGATGATTTTATTTCTTTTAAGGAAAAACAAGAAAAGTGAAAGATATACACATTTCTCTCTTCATCTTCTTCCTTCTTGCATCCATCAACAATCACACACAATAATCTTTGTTGATTAAGGTGCTTGCTTCGAAGATAACGTTCAACCGTGAATTAGTGTTTCAGATTGGGTCTAGATAGTGTGGGTTTTTCTTGGAAAAATCTGAAGGGTTTTCTCCTTCAAGATCATAGAAGATTTGGGGGTTTTGCACACAACTATCGTTCGTAGATTCAGCCGAGTGAGGTAGATTGAAGATCAAGTGGATCGTTATTTCATATCACAGTAGATTGAGGATTGTGAAGATCTTTGTGGGTTCACAAGTGTTGAAGAAACTTATCCATGCTCAAAGTTTGGAGGATCGTAAATCCTTACAAGAAGGGAGCAATTAATCAGAGGCTTTCTCGACACACGTGGAGGACTTGATTCTACTTTGAATCAAGGGACAAGAAGAAGATTTGACAACATATTCAACACGGTTTGGTTTGTCGGTTCATCTATTTTTCTTCTTGTAAAACAATTGCAATTTAATAAAATTGCCCAATTCGATTGTGAATTGGGGGCAAAGTACTTCGAACAAGGACGATGAATGAACTACCTAAACAAATTCCCTGCGTTCTTTACTATTCTCGCATTTTACTTTTGCTCGTTTTGATTTTGTGTGTTATAAAATTATGGTGTATCTAAGTAGTGCAATCAAGGTGTTTGACAAATTGTCACACTCAAAAGTGATAACTACATTGTGTAAAATTCTGCACTACTTGATACAACAAAGTTACACTTTGTGTTTTGCACACCAAGTGTTTGTCAAAAAGTCAAAGCACACAAATTAAATTGCTTGTGCTTATTTTCTTACTCTATATCATTGTTAAGAGTAGTTTATCAGTTGTGGCATTTTCAAGTGAACCTTTTGTGAAGTATTAATTCTTCTTGTTATCATTCTATTTCCATTTGGTTAAAGCGTATATCCAATCTTCGGTGACTTCAAATTTAATTAGACGATTTTCTGGGAAACTTCCGCAATACATTTTCAATTAATATTTGATAACAAATTTTTGAAAAAGGGATCTATTCAACCCTCCTTCTAGATCCACGCTATCGTCTAACAAGTGGTATCAAGAGCACCGGTTCATCTAGTGCTTCACATACAACTTATTGGAAAATGGAAAATGATCCAACGAGGGCGTACAATAGAGCTCCGGTTTTTACCGGAGAAAACTATAGTCACTGGAAGGATTGTATGCGCATTCATATCAACTCTGTTGATAGAAAAATTTGGAAAGTTATTCAAGACGGCCCTTTTCAAATAACTATGGCCGATCCAGATAACGTCCAAATTGAAAAATCGGAAGCACAATGGGACGAGAATGATGAAAAGAAATATAGTTGTGATTGGAAAGCTCGAAATATGCTTATAGCTTCTTTGGGAGCGGATGAATATTTTCGAGTTTCTCATCATACTACGGCTAAGGCCATATGGGAAGCATTACAAGTTGCCCATGAGGGAACCGATGATGTAAAACTTGCACGAAATAATACTCTACAACAAGAGTTTGATCGATTTCACATGAGCCAAGGGGAAACCATTGGTGAAATGGGAAAAAGGTTCTCTCACTTGATGAATCGTTTAAACACTATAGGTAAAACTACTCCTAATGATGTAGCTACTAATAAAATCTTAAGATGTCTTACTAGGGAATGGTTGCCAAAAGTTACGAAAATCAAAGAAGCCAATGACGTAAGGACCTTGGATTTGACTACGCTTATTGGAAAGCTACAAGAGCATGAACAAGAGCTCTTAAATTTACAAGAGCATGAAGATAACGAAAAGAAAGAAAAGAACGAGAAGCATAAAAATCATGAGAAGAATAAAAAGTTTATTGCTTTGAAGGCTTCTTCCTCAAAATCTTCCACCAATAAAGATAGTGAGAGTGATTCAAGTGATGAAGACGATGAATCCAATGAGGATATGAGGTTGTTTGTTAGAAGATACAATAGGTATCTTAGAAAGAATGAAATCTCTCATTCGGACAAACGCCTTATTAACTATAGAAGGCAATCTAACCCCTCCAAGCAAAAATCAAACAAAAGTACCAAAGGTAAAGGATCATGTTACAATTGTGGAAAACCGGGGCACTACAAACTGGAATGCCCAATGCTAAAGAAAGACAAAGTCAAAGACAAGTATCAAAGGAAAGGCAACAAAGCAAAAAGGGCATATATCGCATGGGAAAGTGATAGTGAATCCTCTAGTAAAGCAAGCTCAAGTGATGAGGAAGAGAAAGTGAATCTTTGTCTTACGGCACATAAAAAGGGCAAAAAGCAAGTAAGACATGCTAAATATGATAACTTTGAAAATTTGTCTTATTTTGATTTACTTAGTACTTTTAAAGTTCTCCACCAAGAAGCTAAATAAGCTTTTAAGCGTGTAGCATCCAATAAGCGTATTTTCAAATACTTAGAGAAAAAGGTTTATGATAATAAAAATACTTTGGAAGCTCTTAATCGCTCTATGGTGGAATCTATTAAAGAAGACAAACGAGAATGGCATAACTTCCATAGTTGTGAAACTTGTTGCATTTGGCAAAAAGAAGTCAAAACTCTTCAAGCCAAATTAGACAAGATGTCACAACCAAAGATGACATTTGCTATTGATCCCTCAAATTTTAGAGAATCTATGAATAATCCATATCAAAGATATACTTATGTAGTGAGAGATCAAAATAGCAAACATGACTATAAACCAATCTTGTGTTGTCTTTATTGTTGCAAGAGGGGTCACACTATTGCTAAATGTTGATTTAGGAAATTTTTGGTCCCTAAAGGAATCTTTCAATGGTTGCCTAAATGCAACCAAAGTTTCACTCACACACAAGGACCCAATGAGAATTGGGTACCTCTTTCTCTTGTTTAATCATGTAGGTGGAATGTCTTGAGGCTACGGAGAACGATGGTTTCTTGATAGTGGATGCTCAAGACACATGACGGGTGATATCTCCTTATTCTATGACTTTGTGGCTAAGAAGAAAGGTTTTGTTACCTATGGTGATAATAACAAGGGAGATATACTCGACAAAGGTAGTGTAGGTAATCCCTCTTCTACATCTATCTCTAATGTCCTTTTAGTTGAAGGCCTTAAACATAACCTTATTAGCATTAGTCAATATGTGACAAGGGATACAATGTATCTTTTTCAAAAGAAGGTTGCATAATTAAACATGATGATAAGAAGGATGATATGTTTAAGGGATTAAGGGTAAATAACGTATACATTCTTGATTTGAGCATGGTATCCATTAATGATCCTAAGTGTGTAGTCTCTAATAATGATGATTCTTGGCTTTGGCATAGACGCTTAACACACATTAATTTTGACTTGCTTAACAAAATTTTTTCCAAAGATTTGGTAGTTGGTTTGCTTAAAATAAAGTTTACTAATGATCATCCTTGTGATACTTCTCAAATGGGTAAGTAAACAAAGATATCTTTTAAATCCAAAAACATAGTCTCAACAACTAGACCTCTTGAACTTCTACATATGGATCTGTTTGGTCCATCTAGAGTCAAAAGTCTATGAGGAAATTACTATGGTTTTGTTATTGTAGACGACTATTCAAGCTTTTTGTTGGACAATTTTCTTAGCAAGTAAAAGTGACACTTTCTCCGCTTTTGAAACATTTGCCAATATATCTCAAAACCAAACATTGTAACGATTCAAAGTAACCATGGAGGTGGCCGAATGTATCACATCTTCATGTCTTTGGATGTGAATGCTTTGTGTTAAATAATGGAAAAGAAAACCTTGGTAAATTTGATTCAAAGGAGGATGAAGGTATCTTTCTAGGATACTCAAATTCAAGTAAGGCATATAGAGAATACAACAAGAGATTGCTTATTGTTAAATTCGTGCATGTTTCGTTTGATGAATCTTGTTCGAAAGTTGTCGGAAAAGGTAATGTTTTTATTGGTGCAGGTACTTCCTCTGAAGAGATTGTTAAAGATCAGGATGAGTCTCGTGTTGAACCTTTTCCGGATTTTGTTGAGAAGGAGCCGGAGATATGATATAATCTTAAAGATGAATATATCGCATCAATTCAAAATGACTTACCTTTGGAGTGGAAAACTTCTAAAGATCACCTCATCGACAAATTTTCTTGGAGATATCACAAAGGGAGTCACCACTCGATCAAGGATAAGTAATTTCTGTTTTCATTATGTTTTCGTCTCTCAAATTGAGACTAAAAACTCTAAAGATGCTTTACTCGATGAAAATTGCTTTTTAGCTATGCAAGAGGAACTTAATCAGTTTATAAGAAATGAGGTTTGGGACCTTGTTCCACCTCTGTGAGGTCATCGAGTAATTGGCACAAAATGGGTATTTAGGAATAATATGGACGAAAACGGTATTATTACTCGCAACAAGGCCCATCTTGTTTCTCAAAGGTATAACCAATAGGAAGGCATATACTATGGGGAAACTTATGTTCCTGTTGCCCTACTCGAAGCTATACGTCTTCTACTTGCATTTGCTTGTTCACATAATTTCAAATTATATCAAATGGGTGTTAAGAGTGCCTTCCTTAACGGATACATCAATGAAGAATTGTATGTATGTCAACCTCCCAGATTTGAAAATGTTGAAAAACCAAATTTTATATATAAGCTTAAACGTGCTTTGTATGGTCTCAAACAAGCTCCTAGAGCTTGGTATGAGCGCCTAAGTAAATTTTTGATAAATCAAGGTTTTTCAAGAGGAAAAGTTGACACTACACTCTTTATTAAACGAGAAGGAAATCACTCTATATTAGTTCAAGTATATGTAGATGATATTATTTTTGGATCTACTAATATGAGGTTAGTCAAAGAATTTTCAAGTTCCATGCAAGGTGAATTTGAGATGAGTATGATGGGGGAGCTCAACTTCTTCCTTGGACTCCAAATTAGACAGCTTAAAGATGGGACATTCATAGTCAAACAAAGTATTGCAATGAACTACTTAAAAGGTTTGATATAACCAATTCCAAGCCCATTGATACACCAATGCCTAATGTTGTTAGTCTTGATCGTGATGAAAATGGTAAGGATGTGGATATAAAAAGGTATCGAGGTATGATTGGATCTCTTTTTTTATCTTACTGCATCACGTCCAAATATTATGTTTAGTGTGTGTATGTGTGCTAGGTTCCAATCGTGCCCTAAGGAATCACATTTAAAATCAGTTAAACGCATACTTAGGTACCTTTGTGGTACTTCTAAGTTTGGTTTATGGTATCCTAAGGGTAGTGATTGCTCCTTGGTAGGTTTTTCCGATTTCGACTTTGCCGATTGTAAATTGGATAGGAAAAGCACTAGTGGAACTTGCCATTTTTTCAAACTCTCTTGTTAGTTGGCATAGCAAAAAACAAGTTTCAGTTGCTTTGTCAACTGCGAAGGCAGAATATATTGCGGCCGGAAATTGTTGTGCCCAAATTCTATGGCTAAAACAACAATTACTTGACTTCAATATTTCTCTTAAACAAGTTCCAATTTTGTGTGACAACAATAGTGCAATCAATCTTACCAAAAATCTTATTCTTCATTCCCGCACTAAGCATATTGAAATAAGACATCACTTCCTTAGGGATCATGTAGAGAAAGGTGATGTGGTGTTTGAGCATGTTGAAAGTTCGAATCAACTTGCCGACATTTTTACAAAACCACTTTCTATCGATCCTTTCTTTTATATTCATAGGGAAATTGGTGTTCTTGACATCTCGGATAGATCTTGATAATCATTGCATTATCTTATATTATTGTTTGACTCAACTTATCTTGTCACTAACTTCTCTTTTAGTGTAGTGTTATTTTACTTCACTTTCACATATACTCGAGGTAATATCCTTCTAAACTTAGTTTGTCTCTAATCTCTTCGTTGATTTTTGATACTCCTTGTTCATCCATGATATATAATACATATTCATTTGTGTTTGCTTGTGCTTATGTTTTTATTTATCCCTTCCGTTTTTTTATAAGTGTTTGCATGTCATGATGAACATATAAGTGAATTTTGATGTAGTTTCCTTTTAGTTTGTTATGGATATTGGATTCTGCTTTGATTATGTATGCTTTCACGGTTCTATCATTTGATTGTTTCCTTCTTTAGCTTTGTTTATTTGATACTTTTTCACGTCATTCCATATTGTGTGTTTGTGAAGGCGTGCTTTTATTGTAATTGGTATCTCATCTTGAACATAAGCTCATCGTAATATTTGTTTTTGGTTACTTATAGTTCTATTTCTCTTTTTGATGTTGTCAAAGGGGGAGATGGTATTGGAAGCATATAATATATCATGGATCGTATTTGTGGTATACATTCAGGGGGAGCTTTGCAACATATGGTGACTAATTCATCAAGTTTTTGCAATCATCAAAAAGGGGGAGTTTGTGAGACATGGCATATATTTTGAATAATGTCAAAAACTTGGTATGATTGAAATGTTGTGGATAACACAAGAATGTTTTAGGGAACACAAGAAAGAAGGAATGATCTCATGAAGAAAAATCATATTGAAGAAATTTTGAATGCATGTGCTGTCTCAACAGGATGACTGAACGAGCAGGCTCATTCAGATTTGAGTCGTCTCACTACTTGCCATGAGCAGGCTCATTCAGATTTGAGTCGACTCACTGCTTGCCATGAGCAGGCTCAATTGAAGTGATTTTTCCTCCAGATTTCACGAGTCCCAACAGGCTGCCTGAGGCCAAATTTTGGCCGGCTCATTGGGAAGTTTGAGTTGGCTCATCCCTCCATTTGAGTCGGCTCATTGAAGACAATTTTCCCTCTGGTTCTTGTGGGTCTCAACAGGCTGACTGAGCATATTTTGAGCAGGCTCATCCAGTATTTTGAGCAGGCTCATTTGTTGATTTGAGCAGGCTCGTTCCTGTAGCTGTCAATTTCTTTAATTAATTCTTGCTTTCTACTTTTCTATTTTTATCTAACCAATATAAATAGATGATTTTATTTCTTTTGAGGAAAAACTAGAAAAATGAAAGATATATACACTTCTCTCTTCATTTTCTTCCTTCTTGCATCCATTAACAATCACACACAATAATCTTTGTTTATTAAGGTGCTTGCTTCAAAGATAACGTTCAATCGTGAATTAGTATTTCAGATTGGGTCTAGAGAGTGTGGGTTTTTATTGGAAAAATCTGAAGGGTTTTCTCCTCCAAGATCATAGAAGATTTGGGGGTTTTGCACACAACTATCGTTCGTAGATTCAGCCGAGTGAGGTAGATTGAAGATCAAGTGGGTCGTTCTTTCATATCACGGTAGATGGAGGATTGCAAAGATCTTTGTGGGTTCACAAGTTTTGAAGAAACTCAGTCGTGCTCAAAGTTTGGAGGATCGTAAATCCTTGCAAGAAGGGAGCAATTAATCAGAGGCTTTCTCGACACACGTGGAGGACTTGATTCTACTTTGAATCAAAGGGACAAGAAGAATATTTGACAGCATATTCAACACGGTTTGGCTTGTTGGTTCATCTATTTTTCTTCTTGTAAAACAATTGCAATTTAATAAAATTTCCCAATTCGATTGTGAATTGGGGGAAGAGTACTTCGAGCGAGGACGACGAAAGAACTGCCTAAACAAATTCCTTGTGTTCTTTACTATTCTCGCATTTTACTTTTGCTCGTTTTGATTTTGTGTGTTATAAAATTCTGGTGTATCTAAGTAGTGCACTCAAGGTGTTTGACAAATTGTCACACTCAAAAGTGATAACTACATTGTGTAAAATTCTGCACTACTTGATACAACAAAATTACACTTTGTGTTTTGCACACCAAGTGTTTGTCAAAAAGTCAAAGCACACAAAATTAAATTGCTCGTGCTTATTTTTTTACTCTATATCATTGTTAAGAGTAGTTTATCAATTGTGGCATTTTCAAGTGAACCTTTTGTGAAGTATTAATTATTCTTGTCACCATTCTATTTCCATTTGGTTAAAGCGTATATCCGATCTTCGGTGACTTCAAATTTAATTAGACGATTTTCCGGGAAACTTCCGCAATACATTTTCAATTAATATTTGATAACTAATTTTTGAAAAAGTGATCTATTCAACCCTCCTTCTAGATTCGCGCTATCGTCTAACAGATCGTTCCTAGAGATCAGAATCTAAGGTGGGCCACAGACGTTGATGATGATGCTCGGTCATCGATGAGAGAAGGGTGTGTACCTGCAAGATACTCTGATGCCAAAGTAAGACATGCAGAAGAGTGAGCAAGCACGAGTAAAGAGAGTTAAGAGAGTGAATATTAGATACCTGACCCTCTCAAGTGAAATGGTTTATATAGAGCCCCAAACACTTGGCTATTGGTCCCTATTTTGGGTCTGGATCGTGGATTCCCCGAAAATAGGTAACTGCCAGAAACAAGTGTTACTTCAAGCACGCCTGATCGGATGGATGTGCGTCGAGCATAGGGATATCCGAGCAAGGGCCACCTTTGGCTGAATCTGGGCGACTTCTCCGAGTGTTGGGTAGAAGTCTGAAGGAGCAGAGGAATTCGACCACGGGTGGCCGTGGTCGACAAGCTCTCTTCGTATGAGGGGCGTAAAGACAATGAATCCCCTTGACATTGAGCTAATGGGTCGTCCTGGATGCAGAAGTGGATTGAGTCATGTCTAGTCATTGGGTCAATCTAAAACAGGACTCCCACCAGAGAGATAAGTAAAACACAATTATCTTGAGACTTGCTACCTCAACACTGCTCTCGAATCCCCCAAAAATGTTACACAACACATACAACGTAACTCTCCCTAATCAGAAGGAGAAGGGCTAACACCTTTAGTATTCTAACCAATTTTAGTTAAAACAAATATAATACAAGATGCTGAGTCACAAATACATATTAATCCTGACATGTCAGATCAACAAACTTAAGATTTTCAATGCAAAATTAACAAATGATAAGAAATGTAATTGTAACATTTATTACAACTAAACTGAAATACCAATTTTAGTTAAAACAAATATAATGCAAGATGCTGAGTCACAAATACATATTAATCTTGACATGCCAGATTAGGAAACTTAAGATTTTTAATGCAAAACTAGTGGGATACCCGTGTTATCGCACGGGCCCCGTCTGGATTTATATTATAGAATTGTCATTATTATCTATTAAATTATTGTAGAATTATTTAATCCAATAATATTTATAAATTTATAAATATATTTCATAAATTAATTTAATTAAAGCAATTTGATTGGATTTATATTATAGAATAGTCATTATTATCTATCAAATTATTGTAGAATTCTTTAATGCAATAATATTTATAAATTTATAAATATATATCATAAATTAATTTAACTAAAGGACTTTGATTTGATAAGGGAAAATAAAATATCAGTAGCATTCGATATCATACAGTAGTTTGATAACAAAATTCTCTATCATTTAGCTAAAAACATAATATATTTGTGACAATATGCATTATCAATTATTAATATTTAATTTTATAATAATGATAATAAAATATTATTTAAGTTTTGTAATTAGTAAAAAATAAACTCTTTAATTCTAATAATTGAATGAACATAATAATAATATATTTATTTACTATTATTAATGATTAATATTGATAATTGATAATGACTATATATATAATAAAGCATATCAATTTAATATATGTCATTAAAAATGGAAATTGCATGTATTTCATTAGAAAGTGGTGTATTGATCAATTCAAATTGTGTCATGTTTTTTTTATATTAAAACATATATTATTATTATTTTAGTATAAGTACTAATATCTTGAATAAATCAATAATGAAATTGTTTAAAATTTCTAATAAAGTAATATTATATAAAATGGATATATCAGACCCAAATTATAAAATCTGGTGGAAACTGATGGTAAAATATGGACCTTAAGTGATATATCAGGCCCAACAAATTTGATATGAAATTAGGAATCCCAATTGTACAGTTTCTCTTTCTCCGGCATCCTAACATCAAACGCACAAATTTTTCAGCGAAGAAAAGCGAAGAATCAGGCTTGTTCCATTGAAGCAGAAGAATGGCTAACATTGCATCTGAATCAGCTATGAAACGGTATGCATGTTAGGATTTCTTCATATATTTTTTCGATTGATTAGGTTTGTTTAGGTATTTCCTAATTTGTGACATCGTTTGCTAAATCATGTTTAGGTTAAGGTTTTTCATACATCCATCTAATCATTCTATCGGGAATTTTTCATCCTTGTTTATAAGATGTTTTGGATGAAAAAACACATTGAAAATTTTTGACAGATGTTATATTTTTCTGTCTATTGTGCGAAGTATCAAGGAATGATCAAAATGCATGATGAAGAATGGGTTCCGTCTAGATTTTTCATTTAAATTTCGGGTTAGATGAAAAAGTTGATGTTTTGTACAATTTCAATGTTATAGAAATACGATTTTTGTGTTAATACTTTGATGATTGTGCCATTTTTGGATGTTTGGTCTGAGATAGAAATAAGTTGATGTTGATGTTTTGTAGAGATGTCAATGTTCCTGAGAAAGATGTCAATGATAATACAATTAGCATTGAATATAATGGGAAAAAGAGAAAGATGGTCATCGCTGAGGTGGACGTTGGATTCAAGAGGAAAGGGAGGAAATTTGAAAATGGCATTTCTGTTGTGAGGGAGAGGTATTACAGTTATTAATTTCAGATTTTAGAATTGATTTGTTTTTCTTGAAATAGTTTCAACTTACTACTTGATATGATATTATTTCATACATCTTAGTCCTGATGATGATGCAACTGCCAAAGTTTTAGGAAAACGGTTGAAGTACTATATATGGTATAAGATAATCAGTTGCGGGAAAACGGCGAGAAAAAATGTTTTGGTATAAAACTTTCTACGCTTACTGAATTATTTGTTAAATAGACTTTTCAAAAATAATAAGTTCTTTGACTATGATATGAATTCTGTTTGCAGCAAATACCGCAAAAAGTTGTTAAGGAATGTCTGCAGTCGGGTCAAAGTGAAATGGAGTTGATGGATGGGAATGAGAGAGTCATATATCAGTGTGAGATGCATACCTCTCAAAGGAAAAACAACACTGAAATGTTTATCGCACGTGGTTGGATTGAATTTGCCAAAAAGAGAAGACTTCAAAGTGGTGATCAAATTGCCTTCATGATTCGCAATCCTCCGGCTTCAGCGATTTATGTGAAGATCATGAATCGGGGAGAAACCAAAAAGGATGATATTGTAATGGATGTGAAGTAATCAGAGAGAAATATTATCATGGTTGAAATTGTCTTTTTGTAATCCTCACCAATATATTTAGTATTTTGTATTTACATATGAACATTTTTTTGGATCATTAGCTTAGTTTTATATGTAATATATGGAATATGTAGCAGTTTAAGATCTGACTCCAAAACATGGTTTTAATTATTATCATCTTTATGTTTTATGTTGTTAAGGAAAACAACAGTTATTATGTTGAAGCTGATATGACAAATAACTGGGATGAAACTCGCTTATTCGTTTAAGCTGTCCACTCTGTCTCTAAAAAACAATATCTCTTTTATTACCTGTATCGACATCTCCGATGATAAGTGCGGCTACTTCTGAAACAGTTGGATGGTTGTAAATCCTACCGTCTGTTGATCTGTCAGAGATTAACTTCAACTTGAGATTTGTAGAACTGCAACTGTTTAATCTGTCTGCTGCCATCCTGAAAGACTTAGCATGTATGTTGAACTCATCCAACATAAGCTTCAATCCTTTAACAATATCTGGAATAATATTGGGGTTGTTCCTGCAATCATGATTTGTTACAAAAGGTTAACAATTTATAAACCTATTAATACTATATACTGAAGGCATATTTCATAAAATTATGGAAATTTTAAGCATAAAGTAGATTGTATGAAGAGTGCAAACTCACCATATTCCTTCAATTCTATTACAAACCTCATTGTCGGTGTCGAAAATGTATAGTTGGGCAAATTTTGGAGATTCTCCAGGTAAAGGAAGCATGCTACCAATCCTATGACATACTTGTCCATGTATTCTTAAGTTAGGTGGTCCCCTGGAATGTTGAAATCGGTTGTCAACCTTCATACCACATGATGTAAAAGCGGACATCATGTTGTACAATCGACAATATTTTTGATAATTTACGCTTTTGTTATCACTATTATCAAACAATAAGCGCTGAAGTAATAATGGTGGTGTCTTCATCGGTGGCAAGACAACTTTTCCATTTCCACAACATAGTTGGAACTTAGGAGCTACAAAATTATTTCCTTTATATAATTTTTCTTAATACCACATAAGTGTTCCACAATGTGTGCATTCAACCGTAGGATCACCAGTGTCGAAATAAGCTGATAAAAACAAACGGCTAATAAGTCTATAATGTAGTTATTCAATTTGAAAATAGATAAGTAAAAGAAATGTTGGAGGTAAACATACCAATATTGCAAGACTCAAGTGATGAGGTAGAGTTGACAATTCGTTCGTCATCATCGATACTGGTACTGGAATCATAATTTGCATCTACAACGTTAAATTCGCAAGAGCTATCGCTTATAGATTCATCCGTAGAGGCATCATGAACAGAGTTATGCATAGGAATGGTACAACGGCGAACGGAATTGGAAGTAGATGCATCATGTACAGGAGGATTGGGAGTGGCTGAAGTAGCGGGGTAATCATTTTCATTGGAAAACAAATTTAAAAGTTTCACACTCATGGATTGAATAGCACGCACATTCAGCTGTGTCTTTGATTTGTAAGTAGAATTAGATGTATTCCCACGCATGCTCAAGTTTCTCGCATTAGAATGCAAAAAAGTTAATATGGAAGGTGGTGTTTCTAAATGACTAAACAGTGGAATATTGATCTGGAAACAACCTGTAGAATTCTTGTCAATGTTCCTATCAGTAGACAGTGAGAGTCTTCTCTGCATAATTTGTTTCCTCCTTTTCCGTGCGGAAGCTGCAGACAATTTTGCAGAGACAGTTCCAGGAGTCGGCATTGAAATACTGCAGCCTAATTCAATTCCAGAAGAATGTGAAAACATATTTCTTTCATTAAGAACACTCGAGGTTATGTTACACAGTGGAGTTCTATTGATTGGCCTCGACGAAGCATGGTAGTTCTGAGAAGTTTCTACATGGTGGTAGAAGTTAGCTACGTTACACAGTTTTTTTGATCTTCTGTCTTTAAGAATTTGCTTCCTTTTACGTCGTGCCAAAGCATGAATTTCGTACTTGGACTGAGCAGATGGTTCCATTGTCTTTGAGTTCTTTACTGAATGTAGAGAATGATCTCAAATTAACTTGAGAAGAGTACAAATTTACTTCAAAGACAGAAAATATAGATAATTAAATGTGACTCTAATATGAATTTGATAAGTAGTAGGCATTTAAGTTGTAGTAATCTTCTAAAATAATAAGTAATTTTTTTTAATTTTTACGGATGTAGTATGTATAAGACATTATTATTATAAGACATTATTATAAGATTGTCCTTCTTTTTTAATTTTGTTTAATTTTTTTTCCATTGTTATGGTTGGTTGGTACCAATATTACAGAATCAACTGTTGGTGTCCTTATAAAATATAAGACATTATTTATTTATAAACTTATTAAATATAATTAGACTAACAGACCAAGTACCCATCACAAAGAAATTTGTACATTTATACCATTCAAATGCTACGGTTAATGGTAGATTGTGAATGCATTTATACCATTCTCTTTCCAATATAATTCAATTCAATTAAAGTAAAAATGCATGCAATTTTAATTATGATGAGAACCTTGTAAAACGAAACTGTGTTGGAAAACATGAAAGTACTTTGTGTGCTATGGAAGTAACTAAAGAGGCACGCATCACCATAAAATGACACTTGATAAGTCTACACAATAGTTAGACTACCTATAATTGTGTTATCAAATCACTTGGTTATCATCCTATATCCTATACTTATTTTAAATATACAATAAAAGTCTTTAGATCTAATAACTAACAACATTAACATAAAGGAGGATTATAGAGAAAGAACCTTGGAATAGCATAAAAAATGGAACCAGTTGTGCAGAATGTTGATTTGCTGAATGAAGTGAAGGTTGAGCAAGAAGGACAATCTTCACAAGTGTATGGTGGAGAACTTCTTGGGCAAATGAATTGGAATAAGTTGATCAAACGTTCAAAGAGAAATACATCTCAAGTTCTTATAAGTTTCAATTGTATTAATATCAGAGATTTCTAAAGAATATGATTTATTAGTTTAGTAATAATACATATTGTACTTCTATTTTTTACATGAATTTATGAGTTTTTATACATGCAACAATTCCCTCAAGAGGTGATAAAGAAGGCGTTAAGACACGATATAACTACATGCAAGATCGTATATATGGATGCATATGAAGTTTATGATTACGAAGTCAAGAAATCAAATAGGAAATACTTGGAGATGTATGTCACAACCGGTTGGTATGCATATGCGAGGAAAACGAATTTTCAAGTGGGCGATAGGCTTTTTTTAGATACAATTCAGAGGATGAAATCATTTACGTCAACATATTGAGAAATGAAGATAGACAAAATATTGAAAAAAGTGGATTTCAAGTTTAATTGACAATCTGTTAGCTCTTAGTGTTTGGTTCTGTTAGCTTTTAGTGTTTGGTTCTGTTAGCTTTTGCTGTGTTTTGTTAGCTTTTGCTGTGTTTGGTGTTAAGTCTTTTGCTGTGTTTGTTTCTTCTCAATTTGATTTAAAGAGTAAACACTCTGTTAGCTTTTAGTGTTTGGTTCTGGTGTAGTCTTGGCATCAATGTTAGTTTGGTTTGGTGTACAATCCATTGTTATGTCTTGGTCATAAGAAATGTTGATTGCAAAACGTTGTACTGTTGTTAATCTAGCCCTGCTGCATTTATGAAAACTCAGTATAATTAACATTAATTAGAAGCACTTCAAATTCATTTTAATTCATTTTGCCTACATGGTATACATATGAAGCAAAGGAAGCAAAGTGGTACAAATTACAATAAATAATATACTACCATGCACCATAACAGTATCCTTATGGACTCTTCAAATTGTCAACGTATAATGCACCACAACAGACTAATCAAATTCATGAAACATGCACCATAACAATATTGTTATTGATTCTTCAAATAAACATACAATAGTTATGCTTTCATATCTATACAATAGTTATGTCCGATACAGTTAATATGATTATAAAAAATCAACCTCTTACAATTCTAAATATTTACACTTCATTATAAAACAACCACCAAACTTTGTATTCACAATCTTCAGTAAAATTATGTTATATGGTTATATCTCATGTGCCACTGTGATGTGCTGAGACATAACATGTACCAGGCATGAAACCCACTTATAATTAGGAGCGTCAACATCACAGTATAGAAAGTACTCATACCATGAAACATCTTCATATCAAGTTGGGTGATGCAGGCAGAACTTCACTTGTGGTTTTTTGCATAATATATATATATATATATATATATATATATATATATATATATATAATCATCAGTTGTATCACCGGTTTCATAAGAAATAATGTTTGCTACCGACCCTGTTATTGATGCCTGTAGGAGCTAAAAAAGCACAAATAATGTCACAATAATGTACACTGATAACTCATGCCTCATTGTATAAATATACTTAATCCAATCCAATGACTTAAAATCCAGCTTCATACAAACTCAATCCAATCACTTAAAATCCAGCTTCATAAATCATGCCTCATTGTATAAGTATAGTTATAACTCCTTCATAATATATAGTAGGTCAACTATTTCAGAAGGCAATATACAAATATAAAATAACTTGCGGCAACTTATATAAGTATAATTAGGAGAAGGCAATATATATTAGAAATTTTAAGACAACATTAAGAGGCAATCCTTAACACAACACCCCATTATCATCGTAGTGAAGTGTAAATATACTTAATCCAATCCAATGACTTAAAATCCAACTTCATATAAAATCAATCCAATCACTTAAAATCCAGCTTCGTAAATCATGCCTTATTGTATAAGTATAGTTATAACTCCTTCATAATATATAGTAGGTCAACTATTTAAGAAGGCAATATACAGATATAAAATAACTTGCAACAACTTATATAAGTATAATTAGGAGAAGGCAATATATAACAAAACTTTCAAGACAACATTAAGAAGCAATCCTTAACACAACACCCATTATCATCGTAGTGAAAATTAAAAGAGATAATGGTCAAAAAAAGAACAAAACAACAATTCTAATGCCACTGAAATATATTATAATGCCACTGAAATATTACATATAAAGCAATAAACGTTTATCGATCATCTTCCTTTTTTACGGGTTTCATCATCTTTGTAGAGGAAAGTTGAACACTTTCAACATCTTCAGCCGCATCTGGATTTATACGTTTACAGGGGGTCATGACAGAATTTGCAGCGCTTGGGTCGAAATCAGCAGATACAGACATAGGTTCCTAAAAATAATGATTGTGTAATCAATTAAAAACTGAAAGCTTGAATAGACGGTAGATGAGATTTATCTAAATCTTGACTTACCGATAAACTCTTCATATCATCTTGTGAGGAAGACAATGAAATATGATTTATATTTACTTCCTGGAAATACACATTTGAATTTTTACATGTTAAATAAGAATTTAAAGACAAATCAATGCACAAATCAATGTGATGATGAAACATTAGACATATAATTTATTAGTGCATACCTCATGCGACTTGAACGCGTCCTTAACTCTCCTACGTGATTCCTCATCATCCTTAAAGCTAATCACCGAAAGACGATTAAATTTCGGTTGAAAAACATCTCTAATTGCCAACTCTTTTTTTAACATGGCATCAAGATCGCAAGGGAACTCTAAAGGATTGTCTTCACCGGCCTGAATATCAACCAAATTTATAGATACTTCGTAAATACAAATGAAATTTGCAAATTCAGTTAAAAACATAATTGATAAAATGAATACCTCCACCAATTCGTTTTTCATCTGCAGAGCAGATTTTCTAATTAATTTGAAGCAGTCACTATCCCAAAATACAAAACGGGACTTGAATTTACCGTCAACTCCCATAACTTCAAGCTTGTACCTATACATAACTTACATATTAGTTGTTGTCATCATTAAATACAAGAGATATTGAATCTGTGGCCAACCTTTCTACAGGAATCAATACCTTGGCACGGGGTCCGAACTTATGTGATTTGCATATCACTTAAGTTTGCCATCTTTTACGGCAACGCTCTTGGTACATTCGGCACAACCGTCATAATACCATCCGGAATGACCAACTTCAAACTTCTCCAACGTAGCTATGGTGACACATGTTGTTTCCTGTAGAAATAATCGTATAATTTACAAAGGCAGTATCATAAAGATAAAGACCATGTTTTTAGTTTGATGTGAAGACAACAAACCTGTTTAAGCATCGCGATCTCACCCAAATTAAGTACTTCGGCCTTCCATATAAATTTATCAAATTCTGAATATTGAGAGGGTTGTGTTATTTCTACTTGCAAACTTGAAGAAGAAAGTTTTGGCAGCTCTTCTTTTAAGCTGCAACACAAATATTAAAGAAATCAAGAGAGAACAAAAGTTGCAGACATTTTATTAACAAATCAAAAGAATAATCTGACACATTTACAACACTGTACAATACCTATCTTTGAGCTTTTTAATTTCGACATTGCTAATATCATTTACGATAAGCTTTGTGCCACTCCACGCATTGGACACATTCAAAGGAAAACCTCCTTCAACATGAAATTAAATATCATGATAACGTAGAATAAATTAGAGTTGTGAACTCTTCAAGTATAGAAATCTAAGGAAATACCTCAGGCAACCTTTATTCTTGCATTTTGCAAAAGAATGACAATGTTTGCCTCTTCTCCATGGTTCTTGTAGTATTCATAAAATTTCAAAGCAAAATTACCCCAGAGAGTACATTGGATGACAATTTTGCTAATGAACAGGAACATAATCAATCAAGGATTCAGATCAAAAAATCACAACGCACAACAGTAGTCGAAATTATTAGTTTCAACAGATTTGAAAGAAAAAATTAGATTCTGAATTAGTTGGTTGGAAAAAATTGTTTGAGAACTATTCATAACTCATGTCAGTAATCATAAACACAAACTTGCTTTTTTTGTTATCTGAGTTTATCTGGGTCTGTAGAATTTCAGTAACTCCTCCGACTACGTCTTATAAAAGTGTGATTAACAATGTAAGGATACATGCAACGAAGCACAGACAAAATATTAAAAAAACAGGTTTTAATATATATAAGAATCAACATACCAACCGAAACGTTTGCTTGGAATTTTCCATCTGCAATGGTCGACAACCCAAGAATGTTGAAATACTCTATAGGAATCTCTGGGAGTTCCATTTTCTTAACGTATGTTGAACCACAAAATACCAACTTGTATCCATGAGTAGTAGACTTAAATGAGAAATCGTTATTTGAAACTTTAAAGTTCTGCATGATATACGATACTCTTACGACAAGACTGCCAACATACTTCGACACAAGATGGGATGAAACAATTGCTTGAATCATATCAAGCTTTTGATAGAAAACAAATAAAAAATCGTATATTAGTTCAAAAACACATAGTTATAAAATTTATGAAATGTTCACCAGATGGAATGTTATAATTTATGAAATGTTTATGCACATAGTTATAAAATTAAACCATAAATGAAAAACACAGAGAACACAATACCTTTGAATCAACCAATATTAGTTCAAGATGTTCTTTGTTTGAAGAACTTCGAACAATCTACAAATGTCTGCAGCGAACAACAATTTTCAAGAGATCTTTAGAATCATTGATTTCCCTTATGGTCTCAATAGGTCGTGCCATAACTCTCCAAATTCAGAAGCAAGGCAGAATTTGATATGTTAAGGAATATGAAGTTCTTGAACCACATTGAATAAATAAGATAGATAATTTATTGTAGAAAAGAGAATCAAAAGAGGGAATTAGGGTTCCTTGAGATTCCCCATGTGGAGCCTAATAGGGTATAAGTTTTTTGAGCTTCCCAAATAAAAAAAAAGTATTGTGAGAAAAGTGTGTAGGAATCTTTAGCTTCCCAAACAAAATAAGTGGCTGACATTAATATATTTAATTTTTTATGTGAAATTTTTAGAGTAATAACAGAAAATGTGAAAAATTGTGGATTTGCCACATCTGTATTTAATGTGAAAGTGCTATTAATGAATTATTTAATAATAAGTCATTTATACCCTTGAAATTAGGTTATTAATTAAATTTAATTAGGAGAGTTTACTGGTAAAAGGTTAGGTAATGTTTTTTATAATTAGATATTAGATTAACAAATGATAAGAAATTTAATTATAACATTTATTACAACTAAACTGAAATCTGAAATTAAGTTTAGAGATTTGGTGACCAAATAAATAAGCCTATTTATTTCATATGATGTTTACGCGCAAACATAGGAAAGAAAATGGCGGCATATCTGAGAAACAGAAAAATTTCGCACTTGTTCTCTCGAACTCGCTGTCTGAACTCACCGAGTTTCACGCGCCCGAGATGGATTGAAACCGTAGCCTACGAAGAAGCGCGTGCTCATCCGGACAAACCCTACACCTCCACAGCCGTAATCGTCCATGGCTTTTTGGGATCCAGCAGAAACTGGAGATCATTCTCTCGGAATCTCTTGGCCACGCTCTCCAATTCCTCTCCCTCTTCCAGTATTACACTCTCCGAATTCTCTATTTTTTTATGCGAATTCGGAATTGAAATTGTTATGATGTGTTGTTTGTGTGTAGATTGGAGGACGGTGTCGATGGATATGAGGAATCATGGGAAATCAGCGGAGAGGAAGCTGGATCCGCCTCATAATTTGGAGAATGCGGCTAAGGATTTGGCTGATTTGGTAAAGGCTGAAGGTTGGTCTTGGCCTGAGGTTGTTATTGGTCACTCCATGGGTGGAAAAGTGGTTCTACAGTTTGGTCATAGTTGTAGAAGTGGTGAATATGGTGATTCTGCTCAATTGCCTAAACAGGTTTTTCCTCTTCACAATCACATTTTTTGCGTTATTTGTTACTAGTTTGGTCATAGTTGTAGAAGTGGTGAATATGGTGAATAATGACTTAGTTGTCGAATAGCGGCTATAGCATGCCGTAGGATAACAACATAGAGAAATTTGAGCCAATCATTATTATTATGAGATATGCTATTTAGTACACTATTTAGTATAATGTGTTGTCAAATAGTGTCTATTGCGGCGATATAGTACTGTGTGATGTCAAATAGTGTCTATTGCGGCGATTTAGTACTATGTATTGTCAAATAGTATCTATTGTGGCGATTTAGTACTATGTGTTGTCAAATAGTGTCCATTGTGGGGCTGTAGCCTTGTAGTGTTGTAGAATTTGGGTAATGTGATCCGCAATTGACAAACTACTGTGAATATAGAAGTTGGTAGTAGGTACTTCATGATTGTAATGCTTGTAAATATGCATATGTTGTGGTGCATTAAAATATGTAATGTGTTACTGGTTAAAAAGTAAATGTGGTTTGACAGAGAAAAACATCAGCCTTATGAGTTCAGCGATGTGCTAATTGTAGCTTGTAATGAGACTAGTGTTTTTTTGGGCTGAAAGGGGTTACTTATTATCATTAAGAGAATTTAATTCTTCTCCCCACCCTCTCATTAGCTTAGGCCAAATTTATCCAGAGATAAATGTAGTAGTGTAGCTTAACTCTGTAATATCATCCTTTCTTCTTTTATCATCTCTAGTTTTTCTCTCTAAATTCTTGAGTGTGACCCTACTCAAATTGAAACGGGACACTCTTCTAATCAAGTTAGTAAACGTGTAGGAGTGAATTGAGTGATAGGGATAACTCAATGAATTTGTACGTTGACTCGTGGTGTCATCTGAGTCATGTTGCCATTTGGTAATAATAACATCATCATCAGTTATTCTGGAGTGATATGGGAACTTCCAGATAGTTATTCGGCTGTCTGTCATGCCTCTTTAAATCTGCATGTACTTGGCTATATCAGAGTTATACACCCTGGGGAATGGCAGCGCTATTCCAGGAGAGGCCAGAGAGCGGTGCGGAGCGGTGGCCGGCTGCTACGGCATAGCAGAGAGCCGTCTCGATTTGAGATTGCGGACACTTTTTGGGTTAGTGGGTCGTAGGAGCGAAGCGCTTCCCAGTATGGAGCGGGATTCAACCCACTATTTATTTTGAATGTGAAAAACCATATCTGTTAAGGACTTTTTCTGGAATTTCGCCAGTTTGCCCTAACTCAAAAAACAGATGCTTCGTCTTCTCACTTCCTCACGTGTTTCACTTCAGTTCTTTTCGCTTCCACCCCTAACTCAGAATACTCTCTTTCGTCTTCTCACTTGGCCGATTCCTCTCTTCTTAGATTGGTTTTTGAAAGTTCTTCTTCTTACTTCTTTGTTCTTCTTTTCTTCTTCCTCTTTCTTCTCTTTTTTCTTTTCTTCTTCTTACTTTACTCTTCTCACCGTCCTGTGTTTTTTCTCTTCTTTCTTTATTCTTCATGTTGACCTCTCTGTTTTTTTTAAGTAATAATAATTCAATAAGACAATAACTCTATTCCTTTATTTTCTTCTTCTTTTATTTGTAGACAATGACATCATCTTCTTCTATGTTTGTTTGAATTTTACTATAAGATGTGATGTTTTCTATGTTTGTTTGAATTTTAATATAAGATGTGATATTTTGAATTTGGTTAAGACTTGTTGAATTTGATTAAGACTTTTTTACTAAGCTTTGTGTTTTGATGTTTGATTTTATGAATCCTTTATGGGTATTGTGTTATTTGTTTAGTTTTTTCATTAAATTTATGTTTTATAGTTATTATTCGTGTAATTAGTCCAAAAAATAGTCATGTCGCGGTTATCCCGCTATTCCTTTTTTGGGGTCTTCCGCTGCACTCCGCTATTTAGGATGATAATTCTGTGCTATATTAACTTTCTACTAAAAACTTGGAAATCGGGCCACCCACTCCTGCTCCCTTACTAATTGATGTCTTCCTAATAGGCGCAGTTGAGCTGAGACCAAACCCAGAACAGTATGCAACCCATAATCTTCCTGAATAGAAATGAAATCAATTAATTTCTTTTAACAAGCCATACCAGTATATTAATAGGATAAAAAAGCTAAAAATTTGAGCATAAGCAGTGGCCAAGAATAGCCTGTAGCAAAAAAAATGCCAGTACAAGTGAAATACTGCTGAACATCACTACACTACATCATCACCAACCAAAATCTTGTAAAATCCAAACTCCTAAGAGAAATAAACCAAGTATTTGCCGAATAGACGTTCACAGCCAAAGGAGAATGCAATGGATTATGTATCCCAATATATGTGATAGCACCACTAATTGCAAAAGAAACCAGCATCTTGATGAGAAATTTGAGACCGAGCATGCTCACGTCGACAAATGCATATAATAGTTGGGCAGAGGTAAATGCCACGAGCACTCCATGAAGAGGTCGGGCAACCTCCTCGACCTATTACATAGGCGTCTGGGAGACCACGTCCTCCTCTCGCGCGCCACGTCATCCAACCGTTCCCCTTTTGTCTCCTGAAAGATATGGACAGTTAGACCAGGGATAAAGACCACGTGCTAGGTCTTACACGCTCCTACGCGTACCTTAGCAGTTCTTCCTTGGGCCTAGCTAATCCAGCCCAAGAAAGGATCTTGATCCAGCGCTAAGGGCTCTCTATAAATACCCTTTTTCACTAAAGGGTCAGGTATTCTGATTCATTCTCTCTCTACCATTTTCTTGTACCCAATCTCACTTAAGCTTTGAATTGTGTTGCAGGTACACCCCCTTTTCCTCTCCCACCTCACTTTGTTCCTGCTCGACCATTGGAAGGTCTTTCTGATCAGGCAAGATCAGTGGTGCCGTCTGTGGGAATCTAACTATCCCCGTTTTTCACAACAGAAGATCAAAGCTCCAATCCGTCTTCCATCCTTCCAGTATGGCCGGAGAACACGGTGACAACCACGACATCCCCCTCGTCGATTACACGACGGAGGACAACCAAAACTACAACGAAGCTGATCCCAGGGACGGGCAACCTGCCACCCCGTCGCCTGAACCCGAAGATAATTGAATTCCACAACCTCAGTCTCAGATCCAGCCAACTGTCCCCTTTCAGCCTATCCCAGTGCCCGTCGAAGGGGACGTCACCATGATGCTATGGTGAACGCCCTCAATCAGGCCAACCATATGTTCTACCAGCAGCATGAGAGGATCATGGTTCTAGAAACTGACCGGCAGGTAGATCATCCCCGACGGGAATGCGGGGTGCTGCATGAGAGGCAACATCCAGAAGCGACGAAGAAACGGGGGCGTTCTCCTCCTCGGCGGAGCCGACGCTCCCCCGAACCGAAGAACAAATCCAGGATACACCATGAGACCGAACGGTCAAGGCCTTCACCCCGACGCGAGCAAAGTCCTGGAAACGACGCCTATTCCCCGTTGAGAAGTGACGAGGAAGATCCACATTGCCCACTCTCTCGAGCCATTATGGAGGCACCCCTCCCTAAAGCCATTATGGAGGCACCGCATTTGGCTGTATACGACGGGACGACTGACCCTGATTATCACGTCGACAACATCAATGCTATGCTTGACTACCGCAACGACATCACCGAGCATCTTAAATGCAGGCTGTTTTCGACAACTCTTAGGAAATGAGCCATGACCTGGTACAAAAGCCTGACCCCTGAGTTAATCACGTCCTGGAGAGTCATGAAATCCGCATTCACGAGGCACTTCACGGCCTCCCGACGTCATCCCAAGACTGAGGCGACCCTTGAAGCCATCGTGCAGAGGAAAAATAAGACGCTGCGCTCGTACATCGAGCAGTTCAACCAAGAAGCCGTCGAGGTAGATACAACATACTACATGAAGAAATATCTCCTCGATAGGGGGTTCCTTCCTGGAAGTGAACTCAGCAGGGCGGTCGGAATAGAACCTCCCCGCACCCTGGACGAGCTCCTTCACAAAGCCTATGCTTACATCAGATACGAAGAGAAACATGTTGCTCATAATGCTCGAAGCAACCGCAGTACCGATGACACCAGCCACCCGAAATGCGAGGACCCCAATGCTCCCCGCCGCAATGAGGATAAGCGAAAGGAGGAGAGACCCCGCGAAGCCCGTGATGGAAGAGGGCCCGCAAGATGTTTCAACGAATACACGTTGCTGACAGCTCCCCGCGAACGCATCCTATCCGAATGCATCAATTCCGAGTTTAAGCAGGGTAGGGTGAAGTTCCCCAAACCTTCTGCACCCAAGCTCCATACGGACAAGTCCAAATACTGTCGTTTTCATAGAAGACACGGACATGTGACCTTCTGCACCCAAGCCCCATACGGACAAGTCCAAATACTGCCATCTCAAACAGTATGCTAAGAAAAACGATGCTCCTCGACATGAAGAACAAGCAGCAAAGAGAGCTCTCGAGAACACACCACCCGGTGACTCCCCGTACCAGGTGGCCATGTGTGTATCCCGCCCAGAAGACTTCCACCTCTCCGACATATACGGAGGGGAACGATTTGCTGCCCTCAGTCCTTGGGAGAAATTCCCAGCGGCCTTGGTCATATCAGGAGGAGGAGTAAACAACGAGAACGCCGCCATTTCGGTAAAACGCAAATTTGACGAGCTCCTACTGACCACACCGGAGCAGTTGACAACTTTGACAAAATATCGGGGAAAATCCAACCCGATATCTTTCTTCCTCGAGGAGCTGCCGGGAGGATCACCTAACTTGAGCATTCCCTTATTGATAAGGGCCAAAATGACACGTTTTGATATCCGACGCATCCTAGTCGACCAAGACAGTTCAATGGACATCATGTGCGTCCACCTATTCAAAACTCTCAAGCTGGACAAAACCAGCTTATCCCCGTACGTCGGGTCCGACCTTCAAGGATTTAATGGAGCCACTACAAGACCATGGGGATATGTCGAACTCCTCGTCACATTTGGGGAGCAAGAGACAGCTAAGGAGGTCAAAGTCCAATTCCTGGTGATTAAATGCCCCTCCCTATATAACTGCATCCTTGGCCGCCCAATTCTGGCCGAACTGATAGCGGTCCCCTCCACCGTTCATCTGAAAATGAAGTACTACACCAAGCTGGGCTGCGTAGTCACAATCTACGGTGACATCGAGGCCTCTCGGAGATGCTATGATGCTGCGGTCAAAGGACATGCCATAATCAACACCAAGGAATAACAAGAAACCTAGGATCGAAGAGCAACCTCCCCCTAGGGGATCAATGCCATCGACCTCGACAGCCGTATCGGCGAGGACAATACCGAAGTGCAGGACCCCCTCCATGGACAAGTTCCAACTCACCCGTTCTGACCGGTCCCCGATGGAGAGTTCGAGCTTATTCCCCTGGGCGACAACCCCGACAGGACCGTAAAGATAGGCATCATACTACCATCAGAGACAAGGGTGCAACTCGCAATCTGTCTCAAGGAGAACGCAGACCTCTTCGCATTGAATGCCGCCGAGATGCCCTGGCTCGACCATGAGGTCGTCTGCCATCAATTAGCTTTAGATCGGACCATTAAGCCTGTAACACAGCGTAGGCGCAAACAGTCTCCCGAGAAAGCGGAGGCTGCTGAGCGAGCTGTAAAAGATCTCTTAGAGGCAAATTTTATTTCTGAATCCCAGTACACAACCTGGCTCTCTAATGTAGTCCTCGTTAAGAAAAATAATGGAAAATAGCGTATGTGTGTTGACTATACTGATCTCAATAGGGCTTGTCCCAAAGATGTTTTTCCTCTGCCTAACATAGATAAACTAGTCGACAATTCTGCAGGTTTCAAACTCTTGTCTTTTATGGAGGCATATAGTGGCTACAATCAAATCCTTATGTCGGACACAATTAAAAGGCACACGACTTTCATTATCCCGACGGATAATTACTATTACAACGTAATACCCTTCGGACTGAAGGATGCCGATGCCACATACCAACAAATGATGAACAAGGTCTTTCGAGGAGAGATCAGAGACATGCTCGAAGTATACATGGACGACATGATCGTGAAATCGTACACCACGCACAACATCTCCGAAAGGTTTTCGAGCAAGCGAGACAATGCAAAATGAGGTTCAACCCTGAAAAATGCACCTTCGGTGTTCGGGCAGGGAAATTCCTCGGCTTCTATTTAACCGAACACGGGATTGAAGCCAACCCCGACAAATGTCGGGCGTTTTCGGAGTTCCCAACACCAAACTCGAAGAAATCTATCCAATCCCTCAATGACATGCTTGCCTCTTTATCCCGCTTCGTCGCCCAGTCCGCTCAATACGTTCTCCCTTTCTTCAAACTATTACGGAAAAATGCCACCTTCGAGTGGACCCAATAGTGCGAACAGACACTGCTCCACCTAAAGAAGGCACTCTTCGAACCACCGGTCCTATCCCGACCATTAGAGAAAGAGACTCTATATCTATATCTGTCCGTAGCGACGGAGGCCATCGGTGTCGTTCTCATACGAGAAACCATTAACGGGTAAATACCTATCTACTTCACGAGCAAAACCCTCAAAGGCCCCGAGCTTAGGTATCAACAGATCGAGAAAGTTGCCTTAGCCTTAATAAATGCTGCGAGGAGACTGCGGCATTACTTCCTTGCCCATACGATCAAAGTCCGAACAGACCAACCCATCAAATAACTGCTCGGCCGACCAGATATGGCCGACAGAATGCTGAAATGGTCGTTAGAACTGTCGGAGTTCGACATCCAATATGAGAGCAGGAAAGCTTTAAAGGCCCAGGTCCTGGCTGAGTTTGTCGCTGAAATGACGCATAACCTGGCCCCAGCCAGTAGCGCCCACAAATGGACAATCTTTGTGGACGGCGCTTCCAGCTCGACAGGCAGCGGCGCAAATATGATCCTCGAGAACGAAGATGGTATTCTGATCGAGGTATCCCTGACATTGGCCTTCCCGACCTCTAATAACCAGGCCGAATATGAAGCACTCCTCGCGGGTCTGAGATTAGCCGAAGACTTGGGAGCGAAAGAAATGAAAATATCAACCGACTCTAAACTCGTGGCGTCACAGGTGCGAGGAGAATAACAGGCTAAGAATGACAATCTCATTGAATACTTAGCTCTAGTGAAAGATAAACTCGAAAAATTCGACGCGTGAGAAGTCCAACACGTTCCCCGCGAACATAACACGCGAGAAGACGTCCTGTCTAAGTTGGCAAGTACGCGAAAGAAGGGCGGGAAAAAGTCCGTGATTCAGGAAATCCTTCCCCGACCTAGCATCGAGAAGTCACCTCCTCCGTCCGAAATAAACATCATTGGAGACGCTCATTGTTGGATGACGCCCATCCACAACTACCTCACGAGAGATGAGCTCCCTACAGACCCTAAAGAAGCGGCCGCGACCAAAAGAAGGGCGCTCATACGTCCTCCTCGAAGGCAAACTTTACCGGCGTGGCTTCTCCATTCCATTACTCAAATGTGTCGAAGAGGAAAAAGTTCCCGGCATCCTGGGCGAGGACTCAAACGTAGACTGGGCGAGGCGAAAAGAGCTTGGGTCGAGGAGCTACACAGCGTTCTTTGGGCATACCGCACGACCCCGCACTCCATGACCGGGGAGACTCCGTTTAGGCTGACCTACGGGACCGAGGCAGTCATCCCCGTCGAAATTCGAGAACCGACGCGGCGCATAGAAGCACCCCTCGACGAAGAACCGAACGAGAAGTTTCCCTCAAACAGAAAATAGCTTTACGCCACGACGCGAAAGTCATAAAAAGAGAATTCCAAGTGGGTAGCTTGGTACTCAGACGGAACCAAAAAAACCCACGAGAAGGCAAGCTAGCCGCTAACTGGAAAGACCATGGAATGCAGAAAAACTTAAACAGTATTATAGCTAAAAACAGCTTACGAAGGCGTGAGAGGTACGACCACAAACCTTTGTCATTAATCGAAAGGGAAGATAACGCCCACATGAGGCGGGCACAATCCTCCCCGATGGTGGACATCTCGAACGAGCTCCAACATCGCAGTACCATGACGGCAGAGCACCCAACTCACGATGGGAAGGCCCAAGCCCCGGGATCAGGGTATCCAATCGCGACCCTAGTCCTGATTCATGACGGACGTAAAACCCGCCACCTCGTCGGTTCCCTAAACCAACGAGCCTACACAGTCGAGCACAAAAGTTCAAAACAAACATCAGTTCAAACAGTTAAACAAACACCATCAGAAAAACAAACAGAATATTATATTTAACCCGACCAAAACCTGGCCGTTAAAGTACGTTCAAAAGTGGCACACAGGCCGTTACAACAATCAAAACAGGCACGCAAGCCAGAAATTCAAAATAAACTAAGGGTCGCTGCCCAGACATACTCCTCTTCATTGTTGTCGTCGTCCTCCTCCTCCAGCTCTTCTTCAGGGACAAAGGGGCAGACAATCTCCCCATCAGTCACGCTGTAGTTGTGAGCCGTCCCCTCGGTCATGAGCCCCAGATTCACGACCTTGAGCTGGTCGGTAGCATTATCGAACCCCTCTTAGAAGACGACCACAAGATCTTTCTCGAGTTCCCTGATCCGGCGAACCAGGTCACCACGAGCAAGTAGGGCCAACTCCTCCTCAGTCTCATCGTCAAGAGGGCGGACGACCCCTTCCAGAAGCTCGACCCTAGTACGAAGACGTCCATATTCCTCGGCGGTCTTGTTGAGCTCAACCACCTGCTCCTTCAAATCCTTGTTTTCTTCAGTCAGGGTATCCCGCTCCCGCTTGACTTCCTCCAGCTTAGAACTCATCCCTTCTTGGAGCTTGTGCTCCTTCTTGTCGTCGGCCAAATCTTTGGAGAGCTTTTCCCGTTCAGTCCGCATAGTCCGAAGTGCTTCTTCCGCAGCTTCCAACTCAACAGTGTTGTTGGTGGTGTCGGACAGAACCAAAGCCGTCTCCATAATCCGGATGACAACAACAATGTCCCGAGCCAGACCAGCCCGTCTGTCCGCCACCTCCTGATCGAGCAACGCCTTTGCTTCAGTGGCCGACACCACTACAGTGCCTTCAGCGTCGAAGAAATCCCGCTCCAGATGACAAGGAGGCAACTGATAGCTACCCTGGTCGTTGGACGAACTACCGCCCTCTGCATTTGACCGGGCAAGAGAACCATCGGTCTGCTGCCGCTTCGAGCGAGGAGAATTGACGAACTGTGGAGGACTGTCCGAGATTGATATTGGGGAGACCTGCCGGGGGATTGCTTGGGGGGAGTTAGAGGCCAGGCTGGAGGTACTGGATCCATCAACCCCATGCTCCGTCGCCACTTCCGGGACGCGACTTGTAACCTTCTTCTTTTTTGAAACCCTGCCCGGGGTCCCGGCTTGATTGACCAGCTTCAAAACGCGTTCCTTGACTGAGGGCATCTTGCCTGCAAAATAAAAGAGGATCAGCGAAACAGATAGAACAATAGAAGGAACAAAAAGACCAAGAAACATTACCTAGCAACCGAACAACGTCCTCATTCGTGCTACACTCGAGCATGACTTTGGTATTAATTAGCCGAGATTCTAGGATGAGCGACCCATCCTCGCCTAGGTAGGGGTTGCCCAATCTATCTACGCATACAGCCGGAATGAAACTATGGACATAATCCACTAGTTTTTTTATAAGATAACCTATCCTCGGTCCCTAAACTCGCAAGCGTGACTCGGTAATGGCCAGTCGATAGATTAAAATAATCGGGTTGCCATCTGAGTGGGATCCTCAACATCAGTTGTTCCTCGCCATTGGCATCCCGCTTCAAGAAATATAAAGTGTCGAGAGCGTCTTGGGTGATAGGTTTCACCGCGTACCACCTATCCTTGAAGTTGCAGACAAAATCAACATAAGTTTTGAACTACCTTGAAGGCTGCTTGAAGGACACCCAGCTGTGCCGCCCATCTCCACCCGAGCGCTGCAGATGAAAGACGCGGAAAAAGAGGGGTAGCGTGCAGCCGATTTCGAGATACCGCAGACTAACTCGAACGCCCGGATAAATGAGATCGTGTTGGGATGAAGCTGCGAATGCGCCAACCTTAACCATTTGAAGACCCCCATCTGGAAGTCATTAAAAGGGAGTCTCATCCCCGTCTCCCGGAAGGCGAACTCATACATCGCGAAGCGTTTCTCCGTAAAACGCGAGCATATCCTATCTTCCTCTCGGGGAGCGTAACACAACCAGTTGGGAGGATCCTCGGGGCCCAATTCCTCGACTAAAGTAAAAACGGGGACGCTTTCGTCCACGAAGCGCGACTCTGTTTCCAATGGCTCGTCGGCAACCCACGAGAATTCACCTAGCTCAGTCGAGGAAGCGGCCGAGTCCCCTTCCTCGGAATTCCTCTGGTTAGCGGTACCTGAAAAGCAGAAGGAACAAGTGAATTCGACGTCGCATCAAATTCACCCTTCCACCGTAGTTCAAGTGAAAGGGAAAAGGAGGCCGAATGCCCGACCTACTTGTAATTAAAACGCCCCAACTAACGAAGGGACCTGTAAAATCTCTCGCCCGAGCACTGGAGGAACGCCCTAAATTCGCAATGAAATCAAGAAACTCTCGCTCGACATATTCATCAGACGCCCGCAACATTCATCTAATTATGGTGATTTTGTCCGGCTCATTCATAAAAACATGCTAATTATGCCCGACTTATTCAAGTTGCGCTCGAAATATTCATACACAAACCCTAAAAACTTGCCTAAGAAACATAGAATTTGTCAGAAAAAGGGAAAGTTGAGGGTTACCTGACATGATGGTGGCGAGCAGATAGCGGCGGTGAACGGCGGTGAACGGTGGTGATGGCGGTGGTTGCACTGAGAAGGGGGGATACTCACTGGAGGTCCGGTTAATCGTAGGGGCAAAAAAGTGAAATGAAATGGTCCCCCTACTTTATATACAAGAGGAGCGCGTGAGGGAACGCGCCTAGGCAATCATTACCTTAGTCGGCTAGAATTCAAAACGTCGTGGCACGGAAAACGAAGCGGCACGCATTGAATTCCCTAAACACGTCACCTCGAAGAATTCTGAACGACATCGAGCACCCATAAGGATCCCCGACATGTCTAGATGTTATGCACCAAGGAATGATGCTCACGCAATCTCCAACGCGATCTTACGCCCGCCACGGCTCACCGAATATGTTCCTCGAATGACTCCCCAACTCGACAGATCAAATCCTTCTGGACGAGCTATCGATCCCGACTACTTACGTGACACACGATTATCCCCGACATAGCAGTTGTGCCCGACTTTACTCTTCTCAACTCATCGCTCCGTCCCAGAGCCTTGACTTGGGGGGCTCCTGTTATGGACTGGGCCTCCGAGACATAGTTGGGCTCAGTCCCAAATCCCCTTGAGACTGAGCATCCTCTCACGTCGGGCAGATGCATATAATAGTCGGACAGAGGTAAACGCCACGAGCACTCCACGAAGAGGTCGGGCAACCTCCTCGACCTATTACATAGGCGCCTGGGAGACCACGTCTTACCCTCGCGCGCCACATCATCCAACCGTTCCCCTCGTCTCCTGAAAGATAGGGGCAGTTGGACCAGGGATAAAGACCATGTGCTAGGTCTTACACGCTCCTACACGTACCTTGGCAGTTCTTCCTTGGGCCTAGCTAATCTAGCCCAAGAAAGAACCTTGCCCCAGCGCAGAGGGCTCTCTATAAATACCCTTTTTCACTAAAGGGTCAGGTATTCTGATTCATTCTCTCTCTACCATTTTCTTGTACCCAATCTCATTTAAGCTTCGGAGTGTGTTGCAGGTACACCCCCTTTTCCTCTCCCACCTTACTTTGTTCCTGCTCGATCCTTGGAAGACCTTTCTGATCAGGTAAGATCAGAAATTAATTAATTTCTTTTAACAAGCCATACCAGTATATTAATAGGATAAAAAAGCTAAAAATTTGAGCATAAGCAGTGGCCAAAGAATAGCCTAGCCTGTAGCAAAAAAAATGCCAGTACAAGTGAAATACTTCTGAACATCACTACACTACATCATCACCAACAATCTTGTAAAATCCAAACTCCTAAGAGAAATAAACCAAATATTTGCCGAATAGTCGTTCACAGCCAAAAGAGAATGCAATGGATTATGTATCCCAATATATGTGATAGCACCACTAATTGCAAAAGAAACCAGCATCTTGATGAGAAATTTGAGAAGAGTCAATTTCTGATACGTGGCAGCGGCATAGACTCGATTTCTATGACGGAAAAAAACCATCTTGGTACATGACCAGCAACAACCTTATTATGCCGCAGCCTACGGCGTCAAGATGATGTTCTTCCACCAAGTATTGGCACAACAGAAAACAGCCTATTGCAAAAGTTGCCAAGAACATGCAGCAGCCGGTTGCAAACTATAGCAACAAGTTGTCTTTGGATGCAAGCTGTGCAAACAGATTTTGGGTGATGCATATAGTGTTTCTTCATCTATAATCATGTTATTAAAATACATTTGGCTTCTATATACAAAAAAGGTGCAAACTAAAAAAACCAGAATCGGTGCAAAAATACAGCAGCAAGTAACAGTTGCATCCCCAATCTGTTGATTTTTTCTTCAGCGGCAGGATAAATAATCATCAGTAATTCGCAACTGCTGACCTAATAGGAAACTTGACGTGCAGGAGGCCCTGCAACATCATTGAGACAACTCCCAAAAACCAAATAAAAAATAGACCCAAACAGAACTGATACGCCGACCCAGTTGATGACTTGTGGTTCAACAAATATATATAATAGTATCATTAACCTGTAAGAAACATATGATATCCTCCATATGCCTTCCATTTTTTATCCTCTTCTCAGGTTTTCTATGCCATAATATTTTTCTATTTATGCTTATTATTTTATTATAGATTTTAATTTGAGGCATTTTTAGTATAGGACTTATGCCCTTTGTATGTTGCTTATTACAACTATCAAGTGAATTGCCTTTTACCCAAGTGATTATATTTTTCACTTTTATATACTTATATCCGGTTCATTATTTATAAGAATTTTCTCTTTATTCCTGTTGAAGAACAGCTTTGGGTATTGGATTCTGTCCCGGGAGAAGTGTACTCTGAAAACAAAAGCACTGAAGTCCGCGATATTTTGATGACTTTGGAAAGCTTACCATCACAAATACCATCTCGAAAGTGAGACTCTCCCTAAACTATTCTCTTCCATGTTTGTACTAAAGTTGTCCATAGGCCAGTAGTCAATTTGTTGCAAGTCTTGGCGTTATGTGTTGTTTAACTGTACAGTGAAAGTCTACAAATGTTTGCGAGATATTATAATTAAAAAACTGAATGTAAGTAAATAAACTATACAGTGATGGTTCTTTCATCACTTTTGATGTTCAACCAAATGTTTTCAAGTATGTAAACCACTCTATTTTATGAAGCTACCGTGGTTATGGTAACTCCGTGTAAGATAATTGGAATGGTTTGTCTTTCTCATTCATGTAAATAGAATATATTTAAATTACAGAAAACTAATTATGACAAATTATAATAAAATATTCTATTCTATCACTCAGTACATAAGACATGAAAATTTATGGATACAATTATACTTTTCATTCTAGATATCAGTCTTTGTATATCTTTATGAACATCAAACATTTGAATATTATCGAGAGAGGATTATATTACTAGAGAGTTAAAGTAGGGTTTATCAAATTCTACAAATTTTCTTAAAACCTCATGCAATAGAGACTTGCATCGCATTGGTTATTGATCTAGTTATATCGAGAGAAGTAGGACACTGTAAGTTCTTTCTTAATTTTCTTTTGACGAGACAGTGCCCCGATTGTTGTCTAATGTCTAAAACGATTGATGTGTTGAGTTTGTTTAAGTGCAGTCTTTATCCTTTTTACTGTATCCAAATGTAACTGAACACTGCTACAAATTTACAAATTACAATACATGAAGCCTCCTCGATCTAATCCTTTTTTACTTTTTGGCTGAAATGTATTTTGCTCCTCTTTTCAGGTGGCTTGTGAGTCATCTGATGGGTCTTGGTTACTCTAAGACACTTGCAGATTGGATAGGCACCAACCTGAAGAAAGAGGGTGATCACGAGACATGGATATTTGATCTTCAAAATGCTAAGGAGATGTTCGATTCTTACTGGTAAATGAATTGAATCGACTTATTTTGAGAGATAAAAACGAATGTCTAAAGTCCAGGCTAAAAACTTTGTTTATATTTTTGCACCGAAGTAACAATCCCAAGTATTAAAATTCTGTAGGGAAAACACCTATTGGAATCTATTGGAGAACCCTCCAAAAGGCATGGAAATAATAATTGTGCGTGCTGAAAAGAGTGATAGATGGGACCAAAAGGCTATCGAGCGGATCCAAAAACTAGCTAGTCAAGGAGGAACTGATTCTGTTGGAAAGGTTTCCTTCTGTGTTCTTCCAAATGCTGGTCATTGGGTTCATGTTGACAACCCAAAGAGACTTCTTGAGATTGTGGCTTCCAAGATGGCATCCCTTTAGTTCCTGCTTTATTTGAACCATTGGGGTATCCATCGTAGAAAATTCTTGTGTCCAACAGTTGAAATTCATAACAATGAGCAGAAGTGGTTGGTTAGTAATAACTTAAAATTTATAGGCTCATAATTGAAGAAATAAATACCGAGATATATTCATTTATGTGATTTTCACCTCAAGACATATTTTATTATTTTTATACATGTATCGCGTGTTTAGCTGAATTTTCTGTGGCTCTTGTAGTGTTGTTTTCTAAGGAGATTGGTATTTATTACTTTCCCTAAGGAGGAAAGTGAAAACCATAGAGAAAAGTCTTAAAATATGATTCAATTTATTAATAAAAAATCGAAGTATAGCGATATTCTAAGGGCAATGCTAACATATAAAAGAAGTAATATGATTCAATTTATTAATAAAAAAATCGAAGTATAGCGATATTCTAAGGTCAATGCTAACATATAAAAGAAGTCACAAATGTATACGCTGCTAATTTCGATTATTAGAGTTAGGTTACTTGGTGCACATTAATTTTCTCGTTTCCCTCTTGGTTAGAGCTCTGCCCCACGACATGTACTCCTCCACCAAACACAAAAATACAGTTTATAACTAATTTTTATTTGAAAAAAAAAACATAGTAAGTAGGAAAATAATTTTGTAGATACTCAGAAATTGATTCTATTTGAAAAAGAAAATATAATATGGAGGAAATAATTTTATAGATACTCAGAAATTAATTATGCTATTTTAGTTTTTGAGAATATCTTAATGTCGCATGAGTTTTTTTAGGCATTTTCGAAAATACCCTTCAGTTTTCTGAGTTATATAATAGGACGTATATCTTTTTTTCCACTTAGTTTTGATTTGTTATGGAGTTAACTCTTCGGATCTCTGTCGTAGTTATATTTCTGGAACTAATTCAGATATAATTTAAACACAATGGATTTTGCAAACATAAAATGAGTATTACAATGATGATTTTAACAAAAAATTAAATAATACATTTCAATATTTCAATGGACGCTTGCATATCTCCAAGATATCTTCGACCATTTTTCATAGTGCCGCTTCCATCTCGAGCGGAGCTTTCTCTTCAAAACCGAAAAATATTCGCCACATCGCCACAACATTCGTTTGACTCTTGAGATCAAATTTGCTCTTTATTCGTTGTTAATTGAAGGTGAACGGTACTCGAGATTCACAACCCTTCGCTTGTCTCCGTAAGGAAGGAGATAATGAATTTCGTCGGGAATATCTTCGAGGGGGTGATATAGGCAAGTTTTAACGCCCTCCCGGGTGTTTTGTCGTCGGAGTAGGAGACACTTGCGACCATCCAACGGATGTTAATTTCACACATTTGAGATACTTTGAGTTTGAGTGAAGTATAACACAAGAACACCCTAATTTATAAAAGATTTAGTTCAATATGGACTACTCAATTATTATCATTATTATTCCATATATATATAAGACACCATATTATCTGTTTCCAGAGATATATCTCCGGAACTTTCCCTGAACCAGCCAGAAATGTATCTCTGAAACTTTTCCTAGTACACTTTCAAAACAAAACTGATTTGTCCTGTTCAGGAGGAACCTTCCATTGTTGAACAACTTCTACGGTGAAAAAATTGGGGGGGGGAGGGTACCTACAGGGTATTCCGATGCCAAAGTGAGAAAAGGCTTATGGAGTGAGCAAGAACATAAATTAGTAAAGAATAGAATACCTGACCTTCTAGTGAAAGAAGACATTTATAATGTGTCCCCAGCACTTGGCCAAAGTTCTTCTCATGGGCTGGATCAGCTAGCCCCGAGGAAGAACTGTCAGGGTTTGTGTAGGAGAAGATAAGACCTAACACGTGGTCTTGCCCCTGATCCAACTGTTCCGCAAAACTTGGAGGTTATTGCAGGACAGTTGGTGGAATGTGTGAAACACGGGGGTGGCGCTCTCTCTCCATACTCTTATGTATTGGACTTTGGGCATGTGCCTGACGGATTGGGTCGTGCCCGACATGAACTGCATTCGGCCCAGTCCAGAACAAGAGTCCCCCAAGTTATAACTCCGGTGCGGAGTGATGACTTAAGGATAAACATTGTCGGGCAAGTGGTTTGATGATTCTGAGAGTGATTGGTGGATGTCGAGGATGACACTTGCCCGCGGTTACTTGAGGTTGTTTGTGAAATGGCGGCAAACAAGACATCCCTTGAAATTTTAGGCCGTCAGGGAGGATTGTATGCTCGAGGTTAGTCGTGGTCGTATCTTGCCCATGGCGGTTGCGCGAGGTTTTCTTTGCTTTTCCACGATGTCGAGGAGGGGGCGTGCCTGGTGCTATGAAGCGCAAAGTTTTGTGGTTTTTGGAAATCCCAAGGATGACGTGTTTGTCCCTTCATTTCTTGTCATTATGGCATTTAATGTTATAGCCTCTTAGTTTTACGCGTTGTAACACCCCAAATTTGCCCTTTTCTTTCTAGCATCATTATCATATCATAATCATCATAAGCAAGTCATATCCTTATCATTTTTCATAGAAAAATGAAGCATAACACTCACATGTTCTAGCATAAGGCATATGATCAATCATCTAAGAACTCATGATCTTACAAGTCAAAGTCAAGAGCCTGATGACCTGGCAGAAAGCTCACATGGCCTTTTGTACAAGCTCTGTATCATGGTCAAAGCCTTAAAAGGATTGAGAATCAAGATCAGATTGGAATGATTGACGCCTGTGTGTTATCGGAGTTTCCCACCAAAAGGAGGGAAAATTCAAAATTTTCCTGCGTTAACCGGTTAACGTTTTGGTTAACCGGTTAACGCTTTGGTTAACCGGTTAACGGCTGCGAATTTTGAATTCCAGCAGCAGGGTCAGCATGTGTTTGACTCCATTTCTTCATTATTTCTGATTTTATTTCATTTGAATTAATTGGGAATTATGGAGAAGGATCTAGAAAGTTTACCAAGCCTAATTCCAAAGCTAGATCCTAATCACCTTTCTAAGCTAATTCCAAACCACTTTTTTAGACTCCAAACCAAAATTTTGGGCCCCAAACCTAGAGACTATTTATCCCATTTCCCTCCAAACCAAGAAAAAAATCCTCTCATAATTCACACTTCTCATTTTCTGAATTTTCACTACTCTCTCACCATTCTCTCATTTTCTCTCCCAATTTCCAAATCATTCAAAGTTCCTCTTTGAAGATCACAAAATTTTGCGTCAAAGTTTGTTGATCTTGGAACTAGACCTTCATCCATAGCTTCTTTGCATCAATTCTCTGGTTTCACTACTTGGTTCAGATCTGATTTGGTGGTTAGAAGTGCTTTTGGATCCAAGTTCTTGCATCAAGATCCTTTGCTTGCATTTATTTTGCATTGTGTGGAAGATTAGCACCGGATCTTCGAAGTTTTCCACGAGATTCCTCATTTCCAGCTCGAACAACATTTACCAAAGCATATCTCAGCTTTGTAGGTTGGTTAAGTTCAAATCTATCTCTGTTTTAGCTTATTTGCATGCTTGTGCTTAGATCCACCATGTGCTTGTGTATTTGCTTGTCTTGCTTGATTTGCTTGTTTGATCTGTGATCGGATCTATGTGTTAATATCCATGAGCCTAATTGTGTTTGACCAATGTGAATGGATCTTACTATTTCATGCATAATTGATTGATGGACTGTTGGTGGATTATTTGAAATAAGCTGATTTGGACTGATTTTTCTGCAGGTTTTATTGTTGTTCGCACAGTGTTAACCGGTTAACGCTTTGGTTAACAGGTTAACGCGTCTATTTTCAGTGTTATTTGTTGCAGGTTTAAGTTGGTGAACCGATTAACGCTTTGGTTAACCGGTTAACACTGAAGCAGAGTGACATTTTTGGGCTGTTTGGAGTGTGTTTACTTCTCATACTTGCCTTAATCATCATGGATCATTGTATGATCATTTTGTATGCTTGTTTAGGGTGATTTGCTTGCTGGTTGATGTAGGCTTTCATTTTTTCGATGCGTGGAGTCATGTATTTGCAAGGCTTGGCATGCTTGTTGATTTTATTTTCTTGAAATTTGAACATGTTAATTCCATGAATTGTGTTGATGTGTTAGCATTGATTGATGTGCTGAATATGTGCTGGAAATTTTGCTAATATTTGTAGGTGCAATGGTAAGTGAAGTTTGGATGTTTATCCACATTTCAACTCTTCATCTCTTCTTCTTACCTTGCTTTCTATTTTGTGATTGTTGACGTGCCTTATTCCATCATGTGTTTCAACTCTTCATCTTTACCCTTTAGAAACAACTTATCTCCTTTAGAGGAGTAAGTTGTTCTCTAACTTTCTTCCTCCTTTCTTTCCTTATTCTTCATTAGGATAGACTTCAAACCACACTAACCTTAGGACCACCTTTGCATGATAACTTTAGGATTAGTCTTTCCCCATTAGACTTTTACCTTTTGCTCCTTTGGTTCTTTCTCTTCTCATCTCAAAACAAAAACCATAAAAAACACTTAATAAAGAAGTAAGTGGCCTTTTGTGTATAGCCTTATTCCATGGGGCATATGTATTCATTCCATCTTGGAATAGTACACTTGTCTAACATGATGCACAAGTATGATCATGAGGCCATCTTCATCAAGAAAACCATAAAAAAATACTTCTTCATTCTTAATCACTAAAACATCTAATAACTTCAACAAGTTAGTGAGCTTAGGCCCTAGCCCTTGGAAACAAGTCTTGGATAAATTCTCCTTACTCGGTGTGCCTGTTCTATTATTCCATCTTGGAATGTAGTAGCAAGTACACATTCCATGGAAAAGAGTTTGAGTTCACTTCCTTGTGCCACACTCCTAAAAGACTTCTAAAAAACACAAACAAACAATAAACGTCTTTCCTTCGGGACTTCTCTTCTCATCACCTTCACTCTGAACGCGAACTTGCTCCTACTTGTCATTTTGCAAGACGGTAACGCACTCGTCGTTCGAGCCTGCAACACCTGAGCATTGACATAGGCAGTTCAAGCCTTAAGACACAAGCAATTTTTTCCACCCCTAGTTAGGGGAACTACGGCGACTCTGATCCTCATTGTCTAGATGAGGTACGTAGGCAGCGGGGTAGGGCCCGTTCGAGCACACTCTTTTATTTTCCCTACATTTCCCCTTTCTTTTCTTTTCTTATCCAATTTCAGTTTTGCAGCAACTTTCATTCTTACACCCTTTGAAACATGTTCTTTGCAAGCGTGGATCCTGTCGGGTACGACGGACGATCTAGGGTGCTAATACCTTCCCAGGTCGTAACCGACTCCCGAACCCATATTCTTTGTTTCGTAGGACCTATGTCCTTCCTTTTCTTTTCTTCCGGTTTGTGCAGCATTACCATTCCCGTTCCTTCGGGATAAAAATGCCTGGATGGCGACTCTACCTCTTTCCGCGCCATTTTCGCGTTTGTACTAGGATGGAAATCTAGGGAGCGACAGCTGGCGACTCTGCTGGGGATCGAACCCAGAATCTCTAGTTCCCTTGAGAGTCTCTCCTAGCGCTTGCGTGTTTCTGTTTCTTTGCATGTTTGACTGTTTGCTGTTGCGTGTTTATGTTACTGTTGTCTATTTACAATTTTATTTACAACTTTATTTACAGTTTTCAGTATTTATATTCATGCATCATATATTATTACCGGACTGTCTGGCTGTGTTGGTTTTCTTTTGGTGGGTTTGGGGACTGTTACTGTGAGATGAGCTTGTAACCGGGGCTCGAGTGCACCCTAGGACTAAGAGTGGTTCCACTTTGGCTTCATGGCATCTTTCTATGTTGGTATTAGTGAGTTTCACGCCCAGAATTGTGACCGTCTTGGAAATGTATTGATATCAGAATCTTTCTGGATCATTACAGGACCTTGATAGTTATGTGCATCTGGGGACCGATCATTGAGGACCTTTGTGGAAACATCCCTCTCCAGTGGTGACAATGGCATACCACATTTTGTGGCAAACCCATTCGCACCCGAGGGCCCACTGGGAACTCGCATAGGATGGCCTGGTTCTTTTATAGGAACTCAATTAAAAGCATCTGGTCGTATGACGATAGTATTGTATCCTTTGGGATGAATGTACTGTTGTTTCTCGATTTCAGCGCTTGAAGCTGGGAACTTATAAAGGATGCTTGTTTTTCCCGGAATCACGCTGAGACCTCCCTGAGTAGTACATAATGCCAAACCGATTCCCTGATCTGGTCATGAGCCATTTCTCGGAAATGGTGAACGTATTATTGCTATTCGGCTTTGAGAGTCCGTGAGGTTTGACCCGGAGCACACTTGTGAGTTTGGGAGGGGTTTACAGGTTTGTAGGAACCCTTGACCTCATCATACCTCATTACCAGTACAATTCTATGATTTAATATGGCTACATGGATTCTGGAGTTCTTAAGTCAGCTGATATCTGATTTGGGGCTTATTTGAGACTGAATTCTTGTTCATGGGGCTTTATTCAAAGGATTTTGGTTCTTAGTCACTTGGGTCCAGTATTCCGTATCCAGACAGTCCCAGTTGTTGATCATATACCTGCATTACATTTGCATCACATCATACTTGCATTAACTGTTTGTGTTTCCATTTCAGGTTATCATTTATCCATTGTACCCAATTCTGGTATTCATTATCTCTCCAGATGGCAGAAGTCCAAGAGTTACCTAGAAAAAGAAATATGCATTACACTTTCCCACAACCAGAGACTGGGAGTATTCAGAAGCTGATAGATTTGATGACTGATAAGGTTTTAGCAGACTTCAGAAAGAAATTTGGGAAGGTTTTGAATTATGTAAGCAAGCCAACTGCTGACCAGAGGGATAGTCTCCATTCATTACTGCAGTTTTATGATCCTCAATTGCGAGTCTTCGTATTTCCATATTACATCCTGGATCCTACCTTGGAAGAGATTGCTAGCTTCTTGAAGATTCCTATTGGAAAGGGTATTCCTTATTATGCTTCAGGGAGAGCTCCATCGCATGTAGACATTATCCAGTGCTTGCCACCTTAGTGTGCTCAGAGTCAAGATGTGTTTAGAAGCTAGTGAAGGGAAGGGAATTACCTTCGACTTTCTAGTAACATAGGCTTATTTGTTTGCTCTTGGGAACAAGTGGGAGGGATTCAATGCATTACTGGCCTTGATGGTTTATGGGATAAGTTTGTTCCCAGGGGAGAAGGGATTAATTGGTATGGAGGCGATTTCCATTTTTATTCAGAAGAATCCAATACCTACTCTGTTGGGAGATTTCTACTATAATGTTCATTACAGAAACGAGAGAAGAAAGGGATTCGTAAACTGTTATGCACCTTTATTCGCTGATTGGTTTGCTAAATAATTTCCAAAGTCAGGACCGTTCAAAGATTTGAAGCAAGAGTGGAAATGGGCTAGAAGGTGGATAGGCTTGACTTCAGATGATATAGCTTGGGGGAATAACATAGACTTATTGGGAAAAGAGATGATTATCAGTTATGGAGAGTTTCCCAATGTACCTTTGCTTGGTAGGAGAGGGATGATCAATTACAATCCCGTGTTGGTTCGGAAACAATTTGGTTACTATTTGAAAGATCCTCCATCTGCTGAAGAGGTTTTGGAGTCACTGTATGCACCTTTGGAAGGAAATGAGAAGTTAGTCACTCAGGCGTTTCAGGCTTGGGAGGTGAGATTGAGTAAGGGAAAGAAAGAATTTGGAAAGGTAGACCCTATGATATATCCCCCGTTTGCTGCTTGGATACAAGGTAGGGTTGATACTTTCTTCCTCCCATTTTCAGCTGAGGCTCCACTATATCCAAAAGAAACACCTGCTCAAGTCACTATCTCTGTTGAGAGTTACAAGAAGTTGGAGTCATTAATACATGAATTAAGAGTTGAGAATACAGAGATGGCTAGCTTGTATCATCGTGCAGCCCGTTCTAAGGCAGAAGTAGAAGAGAAACTCCAAAAACTACTAGGGGCCCAGGAAGCTAAAGAGAAAGAGTTTGCTGGAAGGGAAGCCTATGTCCAAAGGAGAGGGTTGATGGACTCAAGAAGGGAAGCAGAGCACAAGAAGCTTCAGAAGACCCTTAGGGAGGCTAGACAATCCGTCACTTGGTTGAAGGAGATGAAAGTCAAAGATCAGAAGGAGTTTGAAGAGAAAGAGAAGGCGTACAAGCTATAACTCCAAGAACAGAAGGTTGAATTGGAGAAAATTCATACGATAAGAAGGGAAAAAACTCAACAGTTGGCACAAAGCCAACAAGCTTTGGAAGAGGTACTTAAGGAGAATGCAGAGCTCAAGTTGAGGGTTGGGGTGAAGAAAGCCAGGGCAGAGTTGGGACTTTCAGGAAAGGAGTCAAAGTCTTCTTGTAGTTTAGAATTTTAGGGTTTTTTCTTGCATTTTGGATTACCTACAGACTTGTTGTAGGAATCTCATTTTATTTTTCCTCGCACTTTATTTGTAGGGCTTGTATTCCTTCGGGAAGTTGCTGTTATTCTTGCCTATTTTTATGATCATGTTAGTTTCCCATGGTAATCTTATGAGTATGCTAAAACCTGTTTGTCCAAAACCATAAAAAATTGAATACCTCTCAAGAAAATCTCGTGATAGGAAGTCGATTTCTACAAGAAAAGGCCATATGGAGTACTTTCTGTCAAAAATACCAGAACTGGGGCATATTAATGCCTGAACGTGGAAACATGAATAGTTACATTGCATGCATATAACATGTTTGTTGTTTTGCAGGTAATTCGTCAGTTTTCTAACGTTTATGTCAATTTCAGGCACTATAGCTCCCAAGAAGGTTCAGAGATAGTCAACCGTACACAGATACCCTACAAAGGTGAACAAAGAGAGAAATGGATCAGATGCAAGCAGATATGGATGACTTGAGGACAAGAATGGACAACTTCATGACCCTCATGGCTGGGATGGGTCAAACTCAAGAGCGCTTGCACGAACTGGTAAAGAACAATCAAGCCAGGAACAACGGGACATCAGATGGAGGTAATCGTAATGGGGCTGGCGCCCGTCATGTTGAAATCCCTGTGGTGCAACCAGGGGTCACCATTATCAATGATGGAGTGAATAACATGCAAATTGATGGGCAGGATGAACAATTCACTTTCCTGGATGAGGCGGAAGGCCAGGGAATTGACATGAATAGGAGGTTTGAAGAAATGGCTGAGCAAATTCGCGCCATTCAATCTCAGAGTTCTCTGGGGTTTGACATCACTGATCTGGGCTTAGTGCCAGGGGGGAGAATTCCCTACAAGTTCAAGGTCCCTACTTTTGATAAGTACAACGACACAGCTTGCCCGATAACTCATCTTCAATCTTTTCTGGGAAGAATTATTGCGCATACAGATGATGAAAAGCTGTGGATGTATTATTTCCAGGATAGTCTTGTAGGGGCTTCCTTAGAATGGTACATGAAGCTGAGCAGAGTCAATATTCGAAGCTGGAAGGATTTAGCTAAGGCATTTGTGAAACAGTATCAATATAATTCAGATATGGCTCCAAATCGTACCCAGTTGCAGATAATGACTCAGAATGCTAAAGAAGGGTTCAAAGAGTACGCCCAGAGGTGGTGTCAGCTTGCTGCTCGAGTACAACCTCCCTTGTTAGAGAATGAAAGGGCAGACATGTTTATGGGAACATTACAAGGGGTGTTTATTGAGAGACTGGTGTCTTGTTCAGCAACAAAGTTTAATGACATTGTGATAGCTGGAGAAAGGGTTGAAACTCTGTTGAAAATGGGGAAGATCCAAGACAGTGGTGCGGGTAGCTCAAGCGGTGTTAGAAAAGCTTTCAATGGACCTCCAAGAAGAAGGGAGGGAGAAACTAATGTTGTGTATGGCCGAGGCCGTGGATACAGGGGATCTTACGAGCAGGTGGCAGCTGTCACCATTCCAACAAGTCCCGTTCAACAACCACAACAACAACAACAATAACAACCACAACGCAATAACTATCAACAAATACCCTATCAGCAGAGACAAGCTCGTCCAGCTAATAGGGTGCTTGAGGCCATCCCGATGACATACACATCACTACTCCAGAGATTGTTAGATTTGAATTTGGTTCAGTTGAGGACATTAGCACCACCACCACCTGGAGAGCTTCCAGTGGGGTATGATGCTAATGCAAGATGTGAATTCCATTCAGGAGCTCCCGGGCACTCAACAAAGAAGTGCAGGGCATTACAACATAAGGTCCAAGACTTGATTGACTCGAAAGCAATTAACTTCGCACCGCCTCCAAATGTTACATCAAACCCCATTCCAAATCATGGAGGGGCCAGGATAAATGTTGTTGATAGTGGTGAGAGGTTAAACTTGATTTTGAGCATGGATGAAGTGAAGAGTTCATTGTTAGTGGTGAAGGACAGATTGCTGAAAGGACAGGTTTTTCCAGGTTGTGATTTTGACTGCGAGGGTTGTATGAAGTCAGTTAACGGTTGCGGGGATTTAAAAGCTGAGTTGTAGTGTTTGATTGATGAGGGGTCTCTACAATTTGACAAGGTTGACAACATAGATGATTGTGTGTCTACAGTGACGATTTATTTTGATCCTGCTGAAGCTCCTGCCCAGAGAGAACCAGTGACTATCTATGTTCCAGAGGTGAGTCCAATAACCATTACTATCCCGGGGCCAATTCCCTATGTTGATGACAATGCCATTCTTGGCACTATGGCTCAGACGTGTATGTAGAAGGTCAGAAAGTGGAAAGTAAAGCAATGACAATTGACCCGACTGTTGTGAATGTCGGAGGAGTTGGTGGGTTTACTCGGAGTGGGCGTCTCTTTGCTCCTCAAACTCTTAGAGGTGATCCTGAAGCTGAAGCTGCTGCAAAGGCTAAGGGTAAACAAATAATGAATGAAGAGGTGACAACTCCCGTTGCTAGTCAGGGCACTTTTGAAAAAGAAGTTGAAGAATTCATGAGAATAATTAAGAGAAGTGACTATAAGGTGGTTGAACAGCTGAATCAGACCCCGTCCAAGATATTCATTTTATCGATGTTGATGTGTTCTCAAGCGCATCGGGAGGCTTTGCTGAAAGTTTTACAAATGGCGTACGTACCACAAGCGATAACTGTTAACCAGTTGGAGGCTGTGGTAGCCAGTGTGAACGCCAGCCATGGGTTGAGATTCACAGATAGAGATCTCACTTCTGAGGGACGTAATCACAATAAGGCCTTACACATCACCATGGAATGTAAGGGTGTTTTTATATCACATGTCTTGGTAGATACAAGCTCTTCTCTCAATGTGCTCCCTAAGAAGGACCTCATGAAGCTGAATGTTGATGGCATTGTTTTGCGACCCAGTGATTTGATTGTGAAAGCCTTTGATGGGTCCCGGAGGTCTGTGTTTGGGGAGGTGGAGCTACCGGTAAATATTGGGTCTCAGGTATTCAAGAGCACGTTCTATGTTATGGATATCCAACCTGTTTATAGCTGTTTGCTGGGACGTCCCTGGATTCATGCTACTGGCGCAGTAACATCCACGTTGCATCAAAAGTTAAAGTATATGGTAGACGGCCAGGTTGTTACTGTATGTGGGGAAGAAGATATTTTTCGTAAGCCATCTGTCGACCTTCAAGTATGTGGAAATGGACGGGGAGATCCATGAAACATTTTTCCAGGCTTTCGAGACAGTTAATGTTAGTACTTTGTCTCCGATTGCTGCAGTTCAAAGCCATGAGAAGGAAGGGACTCCTATCTACTCCTACAAGCAAGCTAAGGAAGTAGTCCAATTCGGAAACGCTCAGGGCTGGGGCAAGCTGTTAGAAGTAGAAAAGAAAGATGACAAGTTTGGTCTTGGATATCAACCTGGTGGGTCTAGCTGGTCTCAGGGCAGTAAATCCATAACATTCACAAGTGCTGGAATGCTCGACTACAACAACATTTGTGCGACAGAGGAAGAGGGGGATAATGACTGCGACTTGGATAACTGGATTCACCCATGTGCACCCGGGGAGGAGCTACGAAACTAGTCTGCTGAAGATTTTGTTCAAGTTACTTGGCAGTCAAAGTAATTTTCTTTGTTTCCATTTTTATCATACTGCATGTCAAATCCTGCACTCTGCCAAGGTGCATGGATTCATCTGTAGGGCCACCATGTTTTTAATGCATTTTACTTTTTCCATGAAATAAAGGACATTTTTCAAGCAAATTGTGTTCTCTTTCTTTCGTTTTAAAATTTTCCACAAAAAAATAAATAAAATGGCAATGTTTTCTTTTCAGTGTTTTTGTGTGTTTGCGTCTCTTGAAAAAAGAACAAATTATGAAATAAGCACATCATTTGTGCAATGTTGATCATTCGGATTCTTGTGATAACGTTCATGCTATGACCATGCATGACTTTGACAATCCTATCTACCAAGCTGATGAAGGGGTTGAGGAAGATTGTGAACTCCAAGAAGAATTGGCTAGATTGTTGAAACAAGAGGGAAAGGTCATTCAGCCTCATCAGGAAGAAATAGAGATCATTAACATCAGGTCTAAGGATGTAAAGAAAGAGATAAATATTGGGGCAAGTCTGCAGGCCGAGGTAAAGAAGGAATTGATTGGTATGCTACATGAATATGTGGATATCTTCGCCTGGTCGTATCAAGATATGTCGGGGTTGAATACCGACATTGTTGTACACAAGCTGCCACTAAAGGAAGACTGTCCTCTGGTAAAGCAAAAGCTGAGAAGAACTCGCCCTGACATGGCAATGAAGATCAAGGAGGAAGTTCAAAAGCAGTGGGATGCCGGGTTCCTTGCTGTAGCTAGTTACCCACCTTGGGTAGCTAACATTGTGCCTGTACCAAAGAAAGATGGCAAGGTCCGGATGTGCGTCGATTATCGGGATCTAAACAGAGCAAGTCCAAAGGATGACTTTCCATTACCTCACATTATTGTGTTGGTAGGCAACACCGCTTAGTTCTCAGTATTTTCTTTCATGTATGGCTTCTCCGGGTACAATCAGATTAAGATGGCACCGGAGGACATGGAGAAAACGACGTTCATTACCCCGTGGGGTACATTCTGTTATAAAGTTATGTCCTTTGGGTTGAAGAATGCCGGGGCAACGTATCAACGGGCTATGGTAACTTTGTTCCACGCCATGATACACAAGGAAATTGAGTGCTATGTGGACGATATGATTTCCAAGTCCCGAGACGAAGAAGAACACCTGGTCAATCTCAAAAAGCTGTTTAACAGATTGATAAAGTATAGACTGAGGTTGAATCCAAACAAATGCACTTTCGGAGTGCGTTCCGGTAAATTGCTGGGTTTCATTGTAGCCAAAGGGGAATCGAGATAGATCCTGCAAAGTAAAAGCAATACAAGACATGCCTGCACCAAAAACAGAAAAAGAAGTGCGTGGGTTTTTAGGGAGATTGAACTACATTTCACGGTTTATATCTCATCTAACTTCCACGTGCGAGCCAATCTTCAAATTGTTAAGAAAAGAACAAACGGTCAGGTGGAATGAGGATTGTCAAAGAGCATTTAAAAAGATAAAAGAATATTTGCAGGAGCCTCCAATTCTAATGCCTCCAGTTCTAGGACGACCACTTATCATGTACTTGACTGTGTTAGAAGGATCGATGGGGTGTGTGCTAGGCCAACATGACGAGTCTGGTCGAAAAGAGCATGCTATTTATTACCTTAGCAAAAATTTTACCGACTGTAAATCCCGTTATTCACTGCTCGAGAAAACTTGATGCGCTTTGGCATGGGCTGCTCGCCGACTGAGACAGTACATGTTGACCCACACCACATTGCTAATCTAAAAAATGGACCCCGTCAAGTATATTTTCGAGAAACCAGCATTAACCGGAAGGGTTGCAAGGTGGCAAATGATATTAATAGAGTATGACATACATTATACTTCCCAGAAAGCCATCAAAGGAAGTGTATTGTCAGATTATCTTGCACAACAATCGCTTGAGGATGATTATTGTAATACCTCAAAATTTTCCCTCTCATTTCCTCAACATCTAGCATAGCATTTAGCATATATAAGTGCATGAAATAATAAAAAACACTGCATCATATTCATCATGGCTGAGGCATAGGTATGTGATCAGAGATTGGAGCAACTGAAGGCTATACAAAGGCAATCAAAGGATCGCAAAGCTTCTCAACATCATGCTAAGGGTCCACAACATCCCACAAGTTCTCATTTGAAGCCACAAGTCAGGAAAAGTTTTGGTTTGATCAAAGAAGGCAAGTAGTGCAACCTCTCCTAAGGAAATGACCCAAATTAGGGTTTCATGTGTGAAGGATTTCTTCATGAATTTTTGAGCAAAGGTGGATTCCATTATGTTCTATATGACAACAAGTGTATAGGGTTCAAATTTCATCCACAAATTCATTTTGGAAGGGGTTCAATTGGTCAGATGAATGAAAATCAGGAATTTGGGGAAAAGTCAACCACGTTGAAGAAAAAGTCAACTCCTGACTTTTTGAGATCAAAATCATGAAATTAGGGTTACAAGGATCCTATGTTCCAAATTTGATCAAGAAATGATGGAGGAATCAAGAGAAATCCAGAAAACCAAAACTTACCATTTTTGGAAAATTAGGGTTTCCAAAAATGGCAAGTTTTGGCTATTTTTGCAGCTACTTTGAATGAGGCCTTCTCCCAAAATATAAGGGCTATGAAAATTCTAATTGGAGCCAATTAAAGAGGGCATCTTGAGCTTCAAATCCATATGTGGAACTCTTCCATAGCATAAAAAATGAGAAAGTTATGATCATTCGAAGTTGGTGCAAATCAAGGCAAGCTAGGGCAAAAAGCCAAGGCAGGCCTTGCCTCCTGCGCGCGCCAGGCAAGACATTTCTTCAAGCAGGTGGTGGGTCATAATGCAAGCCATTTTTCTCCATGTTAGAGGCCTCAAATGGATTTTATTTGAACTACAAAGTTGTTCATTGCCATGTTTCCAACAACTTTGATGTTCAAAGATTTTTTATTTGAGCAATGGTTTAAAAGTTATGGAGAGGTGTCGCTCCCCGGATTTCCATCCTGGTACAAACGCAAAAGTGGCGTGGAAAAGGAATAGAGTCGCCAGCCAGGCATTTTTATCCCGAAGAAAGGGAATGGTAATGCTGCACAAACCAGAAGAAAGAAAGAGGAAGGACACAGGTCCTACGAACCAAAGAGACTGAGCTCGGGAGTCGGTTACGACCTGGGAAGGTATTAGCACCCAGATTGTCCGCCGTACCCGACGGGATCCACGCTTGCAAAAGAAAAACTATTTCAAAGGGTGAGGGTATGAAAACTGCAGCAAAGAAATGAAAATGAAAAGAAACTGGAACTGGAAAAGAACTGAAATAAGAAAGAAAAGGAAAAAATGTAGGGAAAATAAAGATTGTGCTCGAACGGGCCCTACCCCGCTGCCTACGTACCTCATTAGGATAATGAGGATCAAAGACGTCGTAGTTCCCCTAACCAGGGGTAACAAAAAGGAAAATTGCTTGTGAATTAAAGCTTGAACTGCCTATGCCATTGCTCAGGTGTTGTAGACTCGGACGACGAGTGCGTAACCGTCTTGCAAAGTGACAAGTAGGAGCAAGTTCGCGTACGGAGCGAATGAGGTGAGAAAAGAATTCCCGAAGGAAAGACGCTTATTGTTTGTTTGTGTTTTTTATGAAGCTTTTATGAGTGAAGGTTTGCATAGGTAAGTGTACCTAAGTCTTACTCAATGGGATATGTACATCTCACATCATCCCGAAATGGAATGCGCAAGAGGCACACCTATCTATGGAGGAAATCCCCAAAGCTAGTCCCACAAGTGAAGGCTTAAGCACACTGGCCTATTACCATTATTAAGTATTTTTGTGGTTTTTTGGTTAAGAAGTGTTTTTTAGCTTTTCTTTGTGAGGTACTCATGCTAAGACCTATCCACCACGAGTGATGACTCACACCTCGCCCCGAAACGGAACGCGTGCAAGCATCTCATAGCAAAGTCTCATGCCACATGAAAGTACTCAACCTTTATTAAGTGAATTAGAATTGAATTTGAAGATGAGAAGAGAAAGCACCAAAAGGATCATAAAGGTAAAAGCTAACGGGAAAAGTCTAATCCTAATATTCACATGCTCGGATGGTCCTAAGTTAGTGAGGCTCACTATCCTAGTGAAGGAGAAGAAAAGAAGAAGATGAAAGGAGAAGCACCATGGTGGCCTAAGTGCACCTCAAGTTAAGAAAGAATAAAAGAAGATGAGGAAGAAGAATTAAGATGAATTAGAAACAAGATAAGGAGAAGAGAATGCGGTATAGAGAAGAAATAAGATAAAGAGATGAGAATGCGATATGGAGAAGAAATAAGATAAAGAGATGAGAATGCGATATGGAGTAATCAAACGATGCACAAACAGAGCCTACACCAGTAGGACTTCCAGATGCAACAACATGCAATAAGTAGAATCGGTCCTCAGTGGTACCTAACGGAGAAGGTCCGTTGCCTCTTCAATAAGCAGGAGAATCTCAGAAATACTTATCAGAAATCCAAAAGAATTCGACAACTAAGTACATGAATCAATCATTAAGTCCAAGCGAATTAGAGTATCAAGCATAATTATCCAAGCCAGAAAACAAAATCAAAACCATGAATCGGTCCGCGCAAAGTCAAGGTCTAAGTGCAATTCGTATCTAGAAGTCTTAATAATCCAAGAATAATTGACTAGGAATCACAACTTGCATCAAAAGTTTCACGAACGATTAAGATCAAGGTCATCGTCAAGCAACATCCTCCGTCATCAAGATCAAGCCAGAGGCCCTGCAAGATATCAAACAAAGCTAGAACCAAGATTAATCACAATCCTATTTAATTAATTCAAAACTAGAAAACAAAATTATATTAAGACGAAAGTAATAAGAATTATAATAGAAAACTTATAAAATTCAAATTCTAATAAAATAATAATAAAAGAAAATTAATAAAACATAAACTAAAACAAATGTTAATAACAAACTAAATACAATTAAAAAGAATTTTAAAAGTAAAAAGAGAAATAACAAGGGAGGGGGTTTGGTCCGCTGGAATGAGAATTGCGTAGAGGAACTTGGTGGGCCTAGCCCACGCTCAATGGCAACATGAAAGGATGTGGTGCAGGCTTTTTCCTGTGAGACCGCAAACCCAATCGAGCTTCATAATTCTAGCCACAAACAACAACAGCAAGACCTACCTTTTTATATAAAATATAAAACAAACAGAATGGAATCCTTCAAAACCAATTCCTGCATCTCGTGAACAAAGCTCCGTCTCATCTTTCAATTTCGAATCGCGGCCACTCTCCTACCTTCAACCGAAATAAACGGCGCCAGAGACCCTACGTCATCGTCCTTTCTATTCCATACGCAGCCGTCAGCTTCATCGGAGCAGAAAAGCAGTGGTGCCGACCATCGTTCTTGTTCTCTCCGCCTTCAAATGCTCAGCGCCGCCTCTCACTCAAACCTCTCCAAAATCCGTCAGCGGCGGTCCTTCCTGGTAGGGCATCGGCGTCGGAAGAAGCTCTCTCTCCGATCGAATAACGCCGCGACTTGAGGAAGAAGAAAAAGAAGGGCTACGCCGGACAAAATCCGACAACGTCTTCGGTATCTCGCCGCGATTTGCCTTGGCCTCCGATTCTGCCTCTTTCTCACTCGAAACCGCAATAAAAACAGATGATGGTGAAGTGAGTTGCGATTCGGTTCGCTTCTTCGAAATCCTCCCGATCTTGATCTCACTCTTCTTCTTTTTTGTTTTATTCTGTGTTGCGGTTGTTGATTTTCAAATCTGTGTTGTTGTGGTCTTGAATGTGGTTGGTGGTTGCTGGGTTTATGAGTTTGGAAGTTGGAATTAACTAAGGTTAATGCTGGAGATGGTGGTTGTTGTGAGATGGAGACGAGGAAATGGTTTGAAGAGGTTTTTGATCTGTGGTTTAGAGAGGTTCAGAAAATGAATGTCGCAGAAACTCTGAGGGAAGGAGGTGCGGTGGCTATGGTTTAGAGTATGCTAGGGGTTGTGTTGAAGGTGAGTTTCAGATGTTACCGTGTTATTGTTGGTGTGAGGAGAGGATAAAGAAAGGAGTTGATGGAGAAGAGTGAGGAGCGGAATGCAGGTTTCTTTTGTGCGTTTTTTCTTTTCTGGAAAGTTATTGTGTGAGCAGGTTGAAGAGTGATGAAAGGCTTGAGATGAGGAAATGGTTTTTGAAATTGCAATTAGTTTAGGTGATGTGAGGAAATTGCTGCTGCTGTTTATGCGTGTGCGTGAATCATTTTGCCGATTGCAGGAAGAGTGTGATGTGCGTGTGTTTTTCGTTGTATGCTGTGAGGAAAAGCGTGTATGGTTTTGGTGTGAGAGGCAACGCGTTGTTGCGTGACTTTTCCGTGAGTGTGCTGTGAATCAAATCATGTTAGCTGGCCATGCATTTTCTTTTGTGTGTGGTAGGGTCAGTATTATGCTGTTGTTATTTCTTGTGTGGGGTCAACATGATTTGGGAGTGGAATGGAATGAACCTCAACTGATTTCCTGTGGTTTTTAATTAAGTCTAAAAGAAACCACATGGCACCTCCTTTGCACAATTGGAATTAAGACTTTAAAGAATGATATAAAAAGATAATGGTTCTAAAAAATGGTTATATGAATAAATTTGGATAATAAATTAATTAATAAAATTAAGAAAAAGGTTTAATGGCTTTTGAAGAAAGAAAATGGCTTGGTTTTAGAGATGAATTAAGGAAAAATAATTAATGAATTAATGAATAAAATTTGTAATTGGGTGAAATTTGGATAAAAGAAAATGGACAAAATATGGAAAATGAATTTGAATGAATAAAGAGTGGATATCGAAATGTGGTTAATAATCGAATAATGGACAGGAAATTGGTCGGGGGATCTAACCAATGGAAAAGAATTGGTTCTAAAACTTTGAATTTGAAATGGTTATAAGAACTTGTAAGAACTCTCAACACACATCTTGAAACTCACCCCATCAACCAAACTCGAACTTCTTCCTGCAATTTCTGATAAAATGAAACTCGCGAACCATTGAAGTAACTCATAACCAAAATAACAACTCTCTGAATTGATCACCCTTCAAACCTTTGAATCCGTATGAAACACTATTTTGGGAAAATAAATCCACAGTTGCACCACTAGTGGACCAATATACCAAAATGAACCTGATTTCTTGAACTAATCCTTACATGAACCACTTTGATAACTTGAAGAACCTTACACAACACCATTTGACTTTAAACGCACATTAGCTGAGAAATAGTCCACTGATGAAGCAGAAATCCATAGTGGCGAGCCAGATGAATCGGTGAATAGTCCTTGCAGACGTGAACCCCTGAAGACCACTAAATAAGGGAAATAAACCCTAATCTAGTGACAGGAGTACCAGAAGATGGTACCATTGATGGTTGCATAACCAAAACCTTGAGTTCGCCTGATAATCCGCAAATAAAGCGTGAGACCCTAACCCTCAGAAAATCTCGATCCCATGTCTTATGAAAATGGTATGCAAAATGCGTATGAATGCAAAACAAAAAGCCAACACAGACTAGAAAAGCCAGAGGGAAAAATTTGGAGTGTCTACAGCTGCCCCTATTCAATCATCAGTTAATCTGAAAAGGACGATAGTACGGGCTATCGACCATTCAAGATAAACTGTGGTTGAATACCAAGAAGACCCGAAATTTGCACTTTGACGAAGAATGCAGCACTGGGAAATAAACCCAACCAGATGATGCACTGGGGATAAGAAGAAGAGAAAAAAGCAGACGAGCTTCTTCCAAGTTGAAACTGATATCTGGAATAAGAACATGCTGACAGACGAGTCTTCAAACCATCCTGTGACGCCAGGAGATGGACATACGAGTCCTCAAATACTGCAAGAACAATAAACTAAGACAGACGAGTCTTCAAACAATCCTGTTATGCCAGGAGCTGGACATACGAGTCCTCAAACACACTGCAAGAACATGAGACAGACGAGTCTCCTTCGGATTTACCTGTTACGCCAGGACCGGTAATGCACTTATGTCTGTGGGATAGACATGCAATCAATGTAGAAGAACCTTCTTCATATATTATCCGTTGATATATGGTATAAGACAAATGAGTCTTCTGAGCAAACCTGTGACGCCAGGTGCAGCAACAATAATTAGTGCCTGAGACAGACGAGCCTCCTTCGGATTTACCTGTTACGCCAGGACCGGTAACCATTTTGACATTAATTCCCACTGTCAGGATTTTAACCTCTTCAATACAAACGAGTATTGGATGATCATCCAGATAACACAGACGAGTGCCATAAGTCAATGATACAGACGAGTATCAGATGATGATCAGAGAAACACAGACGAGCGCTTCAGGCAATGATACATACGAGTATCAACAACTGGTATAGACGAATACCAGAAATTCAAACACAGACGAGCATTTGAAGCAGCAAGAGAAGAATATCAGGATAAACAACAGATCTTCACATACAGATATAAGCATAACACAGACGAGTGCTGGTGATGATACAAACGAGTATCCAAGCAAAGCAGACGAGCTTCAAACATATAAACAACACAGACGAGTGCTGGCAATGATACAGACGAGTATCCACAAATATCAGGCACACCAAACATAGACGAGTGCTGGAAAATTGCAGACGAGCAATAGTTGAAATTACATATCAAGGTACAGACAAGTGCAACAAAGGATCCAATACCAAACACAAACGAGTGTTGGAAATTGCAGACGAGCAATATCAAGGTAATCATAGGCCACTGCTGGGGAGAACTCTGCTTAGGGACAACACAGACGAGCATTGAGAATTGCAGACGAGCAACAAACAAATGCCTGATTGGCCATAAGAGTTACGACTCTGCAGGGGAAGACAAGTCAAGAGGTCTAGATACCCAACTCTGACGGAGATGATGAATATCTGACTGTATCATCAAATTACCCAAAAGTATGGCAACTTTGCTGGGGAATATTTCACTGACGGGAGTGAAGATCAAATATGAACTCTGTGGGGACATGATCATCTTCAGACTTGGCTGGGGAAGATGCTTCAACAATTATGGCTGGGGAGAGCATTTGCTTATTCAAGCTCTGGCTGTGACCCTTGTTGGGGATATAATTCTGCTTCAGGATGAGAACAATTCAATTAGCCTTGAAGTTCTGCTGGGGATATCATCTGCTCTACCTCAGCTGGGGATGTCAACCTTCTGGCATGGTTGAGAAAAAGATTTGGTGCTGCTCTGCTGAGGAAAGGCTTTGCCGGAGAATCAAAATAAGCCAAAATATGCCCCAAGTATAGTACGATGACTGTGTTAGGAAGATATGCCAATGAGAATTGGACTTTGACTAAATGAGAATAAACAACTCCTCATGAGGAAATCTTGTCAGCTGAAAGAAGATCTTATGCTCGGGGAAGAAATAAACTTCCAATGACCTGCTGGTAAAATAAATACCAGACATTCCCTGAGAATTAACACAATGCTTCAGGCTTCTAAGTTCAACATTTGTATACAGGTTATCGAGAGTGAACAAGTATTCCTTTATTCCTAAAATTGTGTCAGACTGCATTGTCCAGAGGATTTTACAGAAGACATGGCGTCCATAATTGCCCCAGTGTCTTCAAACTCTCGTAGAAATTCAACAGACCTTGAGATAACTGCCCCAGATTGCGTCTTGTAATGGCTCTTCCCCACATCAGAGAAACAGAAACCATGCGATATGCAAATGCAATGAAAATGATGCAAGATACAGACGTATGATCATGATGCAAAGGATATGATGTTATAAGTCACGGGAGATGAAACAAGGATGATTAGGCGTAAGGCCAGGGTTAAGAGATATTTTGGTTGCCAAGCAATTGGATTTTGAAGGTGAAATACCAGACGAGAACCGATTTATTGAAGGTAGGCCAACAGACGAGAACTGATGGGCAAAGAATAAGTCGTCAGACGAGAACTGACTCCTTGGGTTCATTGTCAAATTGACTCTGAAACAGAATGACTACCAGACGAGAACTGGTGTTCAACAGGTTGAATGAAAAGGTGACCAGATGAGAACTGGTTAAAAGATTCGCCTACCAGACGAGAACTGGTATTTGAAGTTGGTTTGCCAGACGAGAACTGGACTTTGGGTTTGTCTGCCAGACGAGGACTAGACTTTGAACGGTCAAGAAGTTGGGGTTACGAGGCCCTGAATGAGATCCGATGTTGCGGGGGTTACGACCAATGCAATTATGATGCGTATGCTCTATATGCTCGAGCGATATGAGTAACATATGCAAATGACTTATGCAATGTTCATGAAAAGCTCCCGAGGTGGGAAGAAAGGTCTTAGGTGACAAGGCTTCTGGTTGAGAAGGGTAACAAAGGCGAGGGTGGGTGGCATGATTCCCCGATACTCGTCTTGAACTCTGAGATCACTGATATAACCTGCTATGTGAAGCTAAAATTTGCCCCTGGTTGGGCGAGTCTCTGAACTAACTGTCACTGACTATCCAATTCCTGGAATGGCAAACTTGGATGTTCTCTCAAGGAGAGTTGCACTTGGTGAACTCTGGAAATGTCCTGCCCCGGTATGAGCGTGGAAGTGACTTGACTCATTCTGACTGAGCATTGGAAAAATTCATCCTTGGTCAACAGAAAAACCCGGGTGGCCTCCCACTGCTTGGCAGATTCACTTCTGATCAACAAACTCTTGAATGATGTTCCTTCAATGAACTGATGCTTGGGATCTGCCTTACCCTGACAAATTCCTTGGTTGACAAAGCCACTGGATAACATGCCCCTGATTCATAGGCCTACAAGATGCTCTTGATTCTAGCCATCATTGTTGCATGATCAAGTTCCCTCTGATTGTTCTTTGTAGGAACTTCCCTGGTGACACAGGCTGACTTGCAATTAAAACTGCTCATTTACAAATGGTAATTTTAATGCAGTGCACATGCAAGTTTTGAAAATTTATTTATTTGAATGTTGTGACAGTGTGTGACAAATGGACCGTTAGTCCAAACATAATGCTGAGTTAGCAAACCTTTAGGAGTCAGTTTACGTAACCTTGTCGTAGTATGCTTTCAGAATTGAACCTGATTCAATTAGGACTTTCAAGGGTTATGATGTGGTCTGGTTCACGGTTTTAGAAAGAAAGATTTTTGGCTCAAAGTTTACCTGCCCACCCATTCTCCTTGATGTTCTCCGGTCCTATATTCAGCTAATTTGACCTAAGCGCTCGTCTCTCGCAAGGTTTTGTGATGGTGGAGGAACTAATGACGTTGAAGATTTAAGCAGCAATGAGATTTTTGGAGTAACAGTCACCCCTTTGTCTTTGTGTCTGGTCACATGACTTTGTTCTTATGGAACTTTTTCTTTCTGATATATATATATATATATATATATATTTACTCCTTAATTTTTGCCTAGACTGAATCTTTTTTGAATTTTTTTCGATTTTGAAGTCCAGCGGGATGCCCTAACTTTTGCCTAAGTCATCTGTTTTTCACACATTTTTTTTACTTAGCGGGCTTTATTTCCTTTTTTCTTTTGATTTTTGTTGAACAAATCGTGTGACACTGGCTTGTCATGACTTGCTGAAAGGGTTGTGACTGCCTCATTCCTTTGTTGTTGAGGGATAACCATTGTGGTTCATGTCCCTTGACCTCTTGAGGTGTAATGAATAAAGGTAATGAATCCTCGGACGCACACTCCTTTGGAAATTTGAACGCTCGGTCAAATTAACTGATGGCTACCCTGCCCCGGGTTGAATGTGAGGTTTTTTTTTTCGTTTAGAAAAGAAACTCCTACTTCAAGGCTCAAAGGGGTTGACGAGGGTCTATCTCCCTTATATCTCCTGTGTTTGGGAATTGAAGCAATGCATGTACATCGTCAGCAGGTTCTACTCTGAAAGTATACCTTCAACACTTATGGGTATTCAGTTGTCATCATCCTCCCTCAAACCTGCTAAACAACTGTGAAATAAATGGGAGGTATGTGGATGCAATTTTTTGTTTTTTTTTGTTTTTTCAATGCAAGTAAAGAAAAATGAGCGAATGCGACATAATTGATTCAAAAAGTGCAAGATCATTACATTAACATTACCATTCAAAATAACAATGCTTAAAAGATAAGTAGCTGCTAACAGGAAAGAAACTACAATGCAAATGATAAAAAGGATACAATGATCATCAGCTCTGATGACATCTCTTGCTCGGACCACTGAAAACAGGAGACGCTCCTTCGAAGTCTTTGGACTCAAACAGGCGAGAGGTTGACGTGCACTACCAAGCTTCCTTCTGGAAAGGATATGTAGCCCTTGTCGATCAACTGTTTCACTTTGGCCTGAAAAGCTTTGCAATCTTCAGTTGAATGTCCGATCGATCCACCGTGATACCCACACTGGTCATGAGGATTGTACTCTGGAGGGTACGGCTCTGGCAACGGCTTGAGAGGCTTAGGAACCACCAAAGAGCTCTGAATTAGATGTGGCAAGAGTTCACTGTACGCCATGGGAACTGGATGAAGAGGAGCGTTCCTTCTTTCCAGGTTGTTGCGAGGCCTAGGCTGGCTCTGATGTTGATTCTGAGGTCTTCGACCATGAGCTTGCAGATTTGGACGAGGAGGGGTCCAGAGCTGCTGATACGGTGCTCTGAGCATTGCTGATTGTCCATATGAGTAATCAGACCTAGGAACGGATGATCTCTGAGAATATGTTGGTCCAAAATATTCAATATTGGCCATGACTGCACTGGTGTCATGCCATTCTTCCCCTTGGGAGCTAACAACAGATTTACTTTCACTAGCTGGGATGTTCGAAAATTCTTGGATCTTTCCACTTTTGAGCAGGCTCTCGATGCGTACTCCAACTATCATCAAATCAGAGAAGCTTAACGTCCCAATGCTACTCATTCTTTCTAGGTATGGACCTTGCAACGTACCCACGAACAGGTCAACTAACTCTCTGTCTGAAAGTGGTGGTTGCACTTGGGATGCCAATTCTCTCCACCGCTGTGCATATTCTCTGAAAGATTCACCAGCCCTCTGAGATAGGCTTTGCAGGTGCGTGCGACTGGGCGCCATGTCCACATTGTACTGGTATTGCTTTACGAAAGCTCTGGATAAATCATTCCACGACCGGATACGACTACTTTCCAAATCCATATACCAACTTAAGGATGCCCCACTTAAACTATCCTGAAAACAGTGAATCATCAACTTATCGTTGCGGGCATGAGAAGTCATTTTTCTACAGAACATCACCAAATGACGCTTCGGGCAACTGACACCAGTGTATTTCTCGAACTTCGGAGTCTTGAAATCTGGAGGAATGACAAGACCAGGAACCAGACACAGGTTTAGAGCATCAAAAACAAAGGCATCCAGATCCGCTAAGGCTTTGAGTTGCTCGTCCAACACACGAAACCTTTCAGCAGGATCAATAGCTGGTGGATCCTTGGATTTCACAAGAGGGATTTCCCCTTGGAAGCTCGGTATAGGGAAAGCGAAACTCTGATAATCTGTAGAATCAGAAGAAGATGAAGGTCCACCTCGGACAACAGATGGTTCAGGTACATTCTGATTCACGATCGGGGTCTGTACAGGCTGAGCTTGAGTAAGGTAGTTCACTTGTGGGAGATCCTCATCAGGAGAAAGACCATACAAAGGAATGGTCATCGAAGTGAAACCAGGTGGAAACTCAACATTCTGACGGTTGCTCTCTGACATAGCTACTGACAGCTTCCCGACTGACCTTTTCTTAGTTCTTGACACTGCTAGTCTTGCTTCAAACAACTTTTTTCGTCTTCCAACGGTTAACACTTGTTCAAACTGAGTGCCGGGAAATCAACTGGCTGGTCATGGACAAAAGAGGAAGGATGAGCTCTCTGGAAGAGGATATGCAATGCAGATGCAAATGCAAAATGCAATATGATGATGCTAAAGATGCAAAGACATGGGATCACAGCTGGAAACTGTCTGGAATCTGGAATACTGAGCCAAGAATTGAGTGTCTATAACCACAAGATCTCTGTATAATAACCCAAAATAGTAGCCGAGAACCAAAGGACCAAGAACTTCAGGATCATAATGACCAGATCAAACAAGACTTCACTGGCAATGAGTGTATCTTGAGGTCATGGGTTCCTGCAAACCTGCAAACCCCTCCCAATATCACGGGTGTGCTCCGGGTCAAACATCACGGACTCTCAAAGCCGAATAGCAATAATACTTTCACCATTTCCGAGAAATGGCTCATGACCAAATCAGGGAATCGGTTTGGCATTATATACTACGCAGGGAGGCCTCAGCTGAGTCCGGGAAAAAACAAGCATCCCTTATAAGTCCCCAGCTTCAAGCGCTGCAATCGAGAAACAAATAGTACATTCAGCCTGTAGGATACAGTACTAGTGTCATACGACCAGATGCTTTGACTGAGTTCCTATAAGAGAACCAGGCCATCCTATGCGAGTCCCCAGTGGACCCTCGAGTGCGAATGGGTTTGCCACAAAATGTGGTCTGCCACTGCCACCACTGGAGAGGGTTGTTTCCACAAAGGTTCTCAATGATCGGTCCCCAGATGCACATAACTATCAAGGTCCTATCCCGAAGTGGAGGAAATCCCCACACAAGATATTTCCAAGACGGTCGCAATCTGGGCGTGAAACACATCCCCATTCATCATGTCACATGTGAGTACAATATGTCCACTCTAATCCTAGGGTGCACTCAAGCCAGGTACTTGGCTTATCTCTCAGAAATAGTATCACCCGAGCCCACCAAACAGAAAACCAGTCCAGACAGTCCAGTATGATATACATGATGCGGAAAATAAATACTGAAAACTGTAAATAAAGCTGTAAATAAAGCTGTAAACAACAACAATAAAATACAACAAGCCACAGCAAGCAAACATCACCCAATGAAACAGAAATAAAACAAACACTAGGAGAGACTCATAGGGGAACCAGAGATTCTCTGGTGTGCAGTCCCCAAAAGAGTCGCCAGTTGTTGCTCCCCGGATTTCCATCCTGGTACAAACGCGAAAGTGGCGCGGAAAAGGAATAGAGTCGCCAGCCAGACATTTTTATCCCGAAGAAAGGGAATGGTAATGCTGCACAAACTAGAAGAAAGAAAGAGGAAGGACACAGGTCCTACGAACCAAAGAGACTGAGCTCGGGAGTCGGTTACGACCTGGGAATGTATTAGCACCCAGATCGTCCGCCGTACCCGACGGGATCCACGCTTGCAAAAGAAAAACTACTTCAAAGGGTGAGGGTATGAAAACTGCAGCAAAGAAATGAAAATGAAAAGAAACTGGAACTGGAAAAGAACTAAAATAAGAAAGCAAAGGAAAAAATGTAGGGAAAATAAAGATTGTGCTCGAACGGGCCCTACCCCGCTGCCTACGTACCTCATCAGGATAATGAGGATCAGAGACGCCGTAGTTCCCCTAACTAGGGGTAACAAAAAGGAAAATTGCTTGTGAATTAAAGCTTGAACTGCCTATGCCATTGCTCAGGTGTTGCAGACTTGGACGACGAGTGCGTAACCGTCTTGCAAAGTGACAAGTAGGAGCAAGTTCGCGTACGGAGCGAATGAGGTGAGAAAAGAATTCCCGAAGGAAAGACGCTTATTGTTTGTTTGTGTTTTTTATGAAGCTTTTATGAGTGAAGGTTTGCATAGGTAAGTGTAGCTAAGTTTTACTCAATGGGATATGTACATCTCACATCATCCCGAAATGGAATGCGCAAGAGGCACACCTATCTATAGAGGAAATCCCCAAAGCTAGTCCCACAAGTGAAGACTTAAGCACACTGGCCTATTACCATTATTAAGTATTTTTGTGGTTTTTTGGTTAAAAAGTGTTTTTTAGCTTTTCTTTGTGAGGTACTCATGCTAAGACCTATCCACCACGAGTGATGACTCACACCTCGCCCCGAAACGGAACGCGTGCAAGCATCTCATAGCAAAGTATCATGCCACATGAAAGTACTCAACCTTTATTAAGTGAATTAGAATTGAATTTGAAGATGAGAAGAGAAAGCACCAAAAGGATCATAAAGGTAAAAGCTAACGGGAAAAGTCTAATCCTAATATTCACATGCTCAGATGGTCCTAAGTTAGTGAGGCTCACTATCCTAATGAAGGAGAAGAAAAGAAGAAGATGAAAGGAGAAACACCATGGTGGCCTAAGCGCACCTCAAGTTAAGAAAGAATAAAAGAAGATGAGGAAGAAGAATTAAGATGAATTAGAAATAAGATAAGGAGAAGAGAATGCAGTATGGAGAAGAAATAAGATAAAGAGATGAGAGTGCGATATGGAGAAGAAATAAGATAAAGAGATGAGAATATGATATGGAGTAATCAAACGATGCACAAACAGAGCCTACACCAGTAGGACTTCCAGATGCAACATCATGCAATAAGTAGAATCGGTCCTCAGTGGTACCTAACGGAGAAGGTCCGTTGCCTCTTCAATAAGCAGGAGAATCTCAGAAATACTTATCAGAAATCCAAAAGAATTCGACAGCTAAGTACATGAATCAATCATTAAGTCCAAGCGAATTAGAGTATCAAGCGTAATTATCCAAGCCAGGAAACAAAATCAAAACAATGAATCGGTCCGTGCAGAGTCAAGGTCTAAGTGCAATTCGTATCTAGAAGTCTTAATAATCCAAGAATAATTGACTAGGAATCACAACTTGCATCAAAAGTTTCACGAACGATTAAGATCAAGGTCATCATCAAGCAACATCCTCCGTCATCAAGATCAAGCCAGAGGCCCTGCAAGATATCAAACAAAGCTAGAACCAAGATTAATCACAATCCTATTTAATTAATTCAAAACTAGAAAACAAAATTATATTAAGAATAAAGTAATAAGAATTATAATAGAAAACTTATAAAATTCAAATTCTAATAAAATAATAATAAAAGAAAATTAATAAAACATAAACTAAAACAAATGTTAATAACAAACTAAATACAATTAAAAAGAATTTTAAAAGTAAAAAGAGAAATAACAAGGGAGGGGGTTTGGTCCGCTGGAATGAGAATTGCGTAGAGGAACTTGGTGGGCCTAGCCCACGCTCAATGGCAACATGAAAGGATGTGGTGCAGGCTTTTCCTGTGAGACCGCAAACCCAATCGAGCTTCATAATTCTAGCCACAAACAACAACATCAAGACCTACCTTTTTATATAAAATATAAAACAAAAAGAATGGAATCCTTCAAAACCAATTCCTGCATCTCGTGAACAAAGCTCCGTCTCATCTTTCAATTTCGAATCGCGGCCGCTCTCCTACCTTCAACCGAAATGAACGGCGCCAGAGACCCTACGTCATCGTCCTTTCTATTCCTTACGCCGCCGTCAGCTTCATCGGAGCAGAAAAGCAGTGGTGCCAGCCATCGTTCTTGTTCTCTCCGCCTTCAAATGCTCAGCGCCGCCTCTCACTCAAACCTCTCCGAAATCCGTCAGCGGCGGTCCTTCCTGGTAGGGAATCGGCGTCGGAAGAAGCTCTCTCTCCGATCGGATAACGCCGCGACTTGAGGAAGAAGAAAAAGATGGGCTACGCCAGATAGAATCCGACAACGTCTTCGGTATCTCGCCGCAATTTGCCTTGGCCTCCGATTCTGCCTCTTTCTCACTCGAAACCGCAATAAAAACAGATGATGGTGAAGTGAGTTGCGATTCAGTTTGCTTCTTTGAAATCCTCCCGATCTTGATCTCACTCTTCTTCTTTTCTGTTTTGTTCTGTGTTGCGGTTGTTGATTTTCAAATCTGTGTTGTTGTGGTCTTGAAGGTAGTTGGTGGTTACTGGGTTTATGAGTTTGGAAGTTGGAATTAACGAAGGTTAATGTTGGAGATGGTGGTTGTTGTGAGATGGAGACGAGGAAATGGTTTGAAGAGGTTTTTGATCTGTGGTTTAGAGAGGTTCAGAAAATGAATGTCGCAGAAACTCTGAGGGAAGGAGGTGCGGTGGCTATGGTTTAGAGTATGCTAGGGGTTGTGTTGAAGGTGAGTTTCGGATGTTACCGTGTTATTGTTGGTGTGAGGAGAGGATAAAGAAAGGAGTTGATGGAGAAGAGTGAGGAGCGGAATGCAGGTTTCTTTTGTGCGTGTTTTCTTTTCTGGAAAGTTGTTGTGTGAGCAGGTTGAAGAGTGATGAAAGGCTTGAGATGAGGAAATGGTTTTTGAAATTGCAATTAGTTTAGGTGATGTGAGGAAATTGCTGCTGCTGTTTATGCGTGTGCGTGAATCATTTTGCCGATTGCAGGAAGAGTGTGATGTGCGTGTGTTTTTCGTTGTATGCTGTGAGGAAAAGCGTGTATGGTTTTGGTGTGAGAGGCAACACGTTGTTGCGTGACTTTTTCGTGAGTGTGCTGTGAATCAAATCATGTTAGCTGGCCATGCATTTTCTTTTGTGTGTGGTAGGGTCAGTATTATGCTGTTGTTATTTCTTGTGTGGGGTCAACGTGATTTGGGAGTGGAATGGAATGAACCTCAACTGATTTCCTGTGGTTTTTAATTAAGTCTAAAAGAAACCACATGGCACCTCCTTTGCACAATTGGAATTAAGACTTTAAAGAATGATATAAAAAGATAATGGTTCTAAAAAATGGTTATATGAATAAATTTGGATAATAAATTAATTAATTAAATTAAGAAAAAGGTTTAATGGCTTTTGAAGAAAGAAAATGGTTTGGTTTTAGAGATGTATTAAGGAAAAATAATTAATGAATTAATGAATAAAATTTGTAATTGGGTGAAATTTGGATAAAAGAAAATGGACAAAATATGGAAAATGAATTTGAATGAATAAAGAGTGGATATCGAAATGTGGTTAATAATCGAATAATGGACAGGAAATTGGTCGGGGGATCTAACCAATGGAAAAGAATTGGTTCTAAAACTTTGAATTTGAAATGGTTATAAGAACTTGTAAGAACTCTAAACACACATCTTGAAACTCACCCCATCAACCAAACTCGAACTTCTTCCCGCAATTTCTGATAAAATGAAACTCGCGAACCATTGAAGTAACTCATAACCAAAATAACAACTCTCTGAATTGATCACCCTTCAAACCTTTGAATCTGTCTGAAACACTATTTTGGGAAAATAAATCCACAGTTGCACCACTAATTGACCAATATACCAAAATGAACCTGATTTCTTGAACTAATCCTTACATGAACCACTTTGATAACTTGAAGAACCTTACACAACACCATTTGACTTTAAACGCACATTAGCTGAGAAATAGTCCACTGATGAAGCAGAAATCCATAGTGGCGAGCCAGATGAATCGGTGAATAGTCCTTGCAGACGTGAACCCCTGAAGACCACTAAATAAGGGAAATAAACCCTAATCTAGTGACAGGAGTACCAGAAGATGGTACCATTGATGGTTGCATAACCAAAACCTTGAGTTCGCCTGATAATCCGCAAATAAAGCGTGAGACCCTAACCCTCAGAAAATCTCGATCCCATGTCTTATGAAAATGGTATGCAAAATGCGTATGAATGCAAAACGAAAAGCCAACACAGATTAGAAAAGCCAGAGGGAAAAATTTGGAGTGTCTACAAGAGGCAAAGTGTAGGCCTTCAAACTGCAAAGACACAAGGCATCTTTCCAGGCCAAGGGCAGGCAATGCAAACCATGTTTGCAGCATCATGGCATGAACTTCAATGTTGTTTTTAAGTGGTTTAGAGGTCATGTCTCATCTTGAATTGAACATCAAACATGTTCTATGAAATATTCCCTTCAAATTGAGCACAAGAATCATCCTCATTGGTTGCTTGAATTGGAAGAAATCATCCATGGAAGTTCATCATACCAAACTGTCTTGCTTGCAGCATAAGGCATTACACTATGACATGTTTTAAGATCTATATAGTGGAGTATAGCATTGTATTGCATTCAGAAGAGCTCAAGAGATCATATGGATGCAAGATCATGTTAGTTTCCATGTGCTTCATGCTAATCAAAGTAATGGTGCATATTTAGATATTGCACTCAGCTGCACAGTCTGATCAGTCCAGCTCCATAGCATTGCATCAAACCTCACCATAGCAAGCATGAACATCACTGCATACAATCAAATTCCATCAGCTTCATAACTCATTCCACCAGCTTCATAATTCACTTCAACTCGAGTTCAAATCAACTCCCACTCACCTTAACAAACTCTCTAATCAACTTGACTCAGTTAACTGCACTTCTAACTGTTAACTGAGATGGTTAAGAGTGTGACTCATGCTATATAAGGAATCAACCCCAACTGAACCATGATCATGATCATTTTGCTCTGAAAATTCACCTTGCATCCACAGTTTTCTCTCTGAATTTCCTTCAGCATTTTGCTTCGAGGAAGCTCCATTCTCCATCAATCTTCTTCAATCTTCCTCAATTCATCTTCATCATCATCATTAGCATGACCTCCATGATCAACAAAGCTTGAAGCTCCATTAAATCATCAACTGCATCATTGAGTTCACACTGCAAATTGAATTGAAACTTTCTAATCCTCATCTCTCCAGCTTCAATCCTATTCAGTTCATCATCAGCATTATGTGTAGCTCCATTTTCATGGCTTGATCACCTTCAATCATTAAGGAGTTGGTTCTGCAAAATCTTGAATATCACTGCATTTGTTTCGGTTTCTCAAGAATCATCAAGTGTCAAGTGTTTATTTCACTTCTATTGAATCCAGGCAAGAGCAAGCAATTACTGAAACCTCATCTCTGGCCTTCTATCAACAATTAGAATACACTGCATTTCAGGTAAGCTCTGCAAAATTGTTTGATCGAATTGAATATTTTTAATTGTTTTCATGTCATTTGAAGCTTGATAGAATTAATGGTATCTCTAGCTAGTTGATAGACACCCTAGGTGTGTAGTTTCAGTTTCACAGTTCATTTTGTTTGCCTTCGATTTGGCTATTTTAGGAACCCTAAGTGAATTGTGAGGGTGGATTCATGATCAGTGATGAAAGGCGAATCTTGCCATGGTTTTAGATTTCATTTAGGTGATGATTTGAGAAATCCCTAGCAGAGCTATGACCGGAGAAGACGACCGGAGACTAGCTCCGGACGTCAGAACAGTAGCCCTAATTTAATTCCAGGTTTAAGTCCTAGCCCTTGGATTGCCTTGATCCTACGCTCTAGAAACTGACAGCACATTAATGAACACATGTTATTCACGTGCTTCCAAAGTCAACAAAAAGTCCTCAGATTGTTAATAGCACCCCCTACGTATTTGGATTAGGCCCAATTCAGTTGTTTTCTTCACTCTCTGCACCCCCCAGGCCCAGTGTCCTTTATTTCCTTTCATTTTCTTTTAATTCTTTTTCTCATTTAATTCCATTTTCGTTTCTTATTTTAATAAATAGTAAAAATCTCCAAACAATTCCCAATTAATTCATGGATGTTTCTCACAATTTTTCCTAATTTTCCATAATTTTTGTTTTCATTTTTCTTTAATATTTTAGTCATAATTAATTTCCCCTTTAATTGTTTTCTCATTTTCTCATTTCTGACCAATAAACTTGTACATTTTTGTTTTCCCAAATTATGTGTGATAAATGGCCCATTCTTTTTTCCCTCTTTTAATAACTCACTAAACTTCCCCAAAGCATTTTTCTCTGATTTTTAGGTCATTTTTAGATCATTTTGAACCCTTTCCTTCACATTGATCATATAAACCCTAATGGTGTTCCAATGAGCCTTACACCACTCAAAAATAGGAATATTAATGAGATTTTTTGCACATAATCTACTCTCTAGATTTTGTATTGAGTTGTCAAGTTTCATAATTTTTCAAGTTCATTTGGTATTTTTCTTGAATTGTTTGATGTCTAAACCATGTTTGGTCCTTCATGTTGTACTCCCTCATTCCTTTTGAATAAGGCATTCATGCCATTAGTATAAGGTCTTGATTTTGAGTCTTCTAGGTCATATTATAGGTCCTCTAACATTGAAAGCCATCCTTGGGTCCTCATCTTTTGTTTTAGGCTTACCTTGAACCTTAAGTCACCATTGTCTCCATTTTGACCTAATTCTTCTTCACCTTCCATCTAAACCCCTCAAAACCTATTTTGAGAGGATTCTTGTATGTTTTAACTTCACTTTAACATCCCATTAAGTCTCTGGTCCTTGTATGGGGATTTCAAATCCTTTGTGTGCATATTTGATTTTTACTTTGAAGTTTCTTCCTTTTGAAGATTCATGTGTATACTTTCTTATGTTCATCACTACTTCCCAAGTAGTTTACATCTCTTTCACTTGATCCATTTCCCTCCACTTTTTTTGACCATTTAGGAGACTTAGGTTAGAGGCTATCCCTTGGATTTTCTATTCACCTTAGGGTTTATACCTTTTTAGGTCCTTTAGTTCTTTAAATTTCTTAATGTAGCTTTACCTTAGATCTCATTAGGGTTGAGATTCTTTTTAGGGCATAGTTTGAGGTTGTATACTTTTGTAGCTTTAGAATGATCAAGTTAGGGTTAGCTACTGACTTTTTAGGTATGCCATCTTATAAGTTTCCTTAGGCTTAAGTATTTGTCTTAGGAATTCACTAATCTCTTCATTAGATAGTAAGGATTGTTTGTGAGGATTTATCTTGTAATAATTGTTCCATTTGCTCCATCATAGTAATATTTGTTTTGTAGGAGGGGAAGATGAGATAATCACTTCATTCTTTATCTCTTATGCATTATAATTACCTTGCCTTGGAACTTTGTGTCTTGCTCATAGGTTCCCTCTTTCTCTCTTTAGATTCAACTTAGCTTCCTTAGGAAGTAAGTTGAATTCTAACTTGTTCTTTCTTCTCATTAGTTTAGAATACCTCATTAACCATAGGATCACACTTGTACATGATAAGATGACTTAGGGTTGTGTCTTAGTCCCCCATTAGCTTTGACCTTTCTCATTTGAGTCTTCTCTCCTCATCTTCAAACAAATCCAAAAAGACTTAATAAATGCATGAAAGGATCCCTTGTGTATAGCCTTATTCCATGGGTCACTTGCACTCATTCCATCTTGGAGTGGTGTATGCTTGTCTAGCATGATGTACAAGTCTCATCAAGGGGTTGTTTCACAGAGAAAACATAAAAGATTCTTCTTCACAAAAGCCACAAAGACATGTAATAAAGTTTAACAAGCTAGTGAACTTAGACCCTAATTCATGGAAACAAGTCTTGGATAAATTCTCCTTGCTTGGTGTGCTTGTTCTATTATTCCATCTTGGAATGTAGTGGCAAGTGTCGCTCCCACCAAATGACACCTGGTCAGAAGGGGTACAGACGCGAACGGTCGGCGAAAAGGAGAGAACACACAAGGGTGAACTGAAAAAGAAAAGAGTCGCCAGCTAGGCATTTTTATCCCGAAGGAAAGGTAATGCTGCATAAACCTAAGAAAAGATGGACAAGACGGTTGCGAACCAGAGAAACTGAGAAAGGGGGTTGGTTACAACCTGGGAAGGTATTAGCACCCAGATTGTCCGCCGTACTCAGCAGGATCCACGCTTGAAGGTTTGTGCTTAAAGGGGTAGTGCCAATGCTATTTTGTGTACAAAAGCTGGAAAAGAATGCAAGTGTCAGTGTAAAAGAAGTGTGAAATGAAGTGGAGAAATGTCAGTGTAAGAAAAGAGTGTGAAGCTCAAGACTATGAGGCTTAAAGAATAATGCTGGAAGAGGGGGGGGGTATATAGAGACTTTTGTTCGATAACTGTTAAGTTATGCCTATGTATCCTCTCGTGCAATGAGGAAGTCAGAACACCGTAGTTCGACTCAAAGAGACTTGAAAGATAAATTGACTTGTGAACTGCTTACTTTTCTATGCTCAAGTGTATGACCTGTCTGGCTCAGGTGCAAACTGTCTTGCATTAGACGGAAGAAGCAAGTTCTCGTTTGTGAGTGAATGTGATGAGAAGAGAATCCCGAAGGAGACGATTATTGTTGTTTTTGTGTTTTCAATCTTTTATTGCTTTTTGTGGTTTGTCATAAGAAAAGGAGCTTAAGCCTAAACAAAGGGTTAGTAAACTCATCACATCCTCCCTCTGATTAGGGGTAATGAGAATACTTTAAGTGTGAAATAAGCACCTTACACTTAACCACCATGATATAGGATTAATATCATTAACCTAATTGCCTTTATTTAGATGTTTTTGGTGTTTTGTTTAGTGTTAAGTAATGAGTTTAAGCCATAATCAAGGATTTAATGGACCCATTACACCATCCTAATAGAAGGATAATAGATGAGAACATTTAAGCTGAGGAAGGCTCCTTAACTTAATCCATGATTAGGGATTAACCTCATGACATAACAAAGCCTTTATTAAAGTGGATTTTAGTTAATGGTAAGATTAAGAAGTTTATTTTATGGTTTGCAAGACAACTTTAGGGGGACTTGTCCATTAACATTAGGGTTAGTCCTTCTTAACCAATTAAGGAAGAATTAGAACCCTAATGCAAGGCCCAAGTTACAAGCTTGATGTCTTAGTGATTATTAGGTGAATTGATTAAAGGATTTAAACACATTAAGGGTTTAACACTTAGGATTAAAGTTATACACTCCATCCTAATAGAAGGATGCAGGCATAAGCTTAATCACAAAGCCTTAAAACCTTTAGGGTTTAGTCCTTGATTATGAGGTGAGAAGAGAAGACTCAAAGATGACACAAAGGTAAAACTAATAGGGGACTAACCAAACCCTAATTGTGATCATGCTTGGGTATTCCTAGGGTTTATGAGGCTTGCAAGAAGATCTTCAGAGAAGCCACCAAGGAAGGAGCAGATGAAAGGAAGAGAAGCAAAAAGAAACAAGTCAACTTACTTCACTTAAGAAGATAAGTTGCTTGAAGAAAGAGAGTAAGGAGGGAACATGAATGAGCAAGCTCACTCTAATACAAAAGTAAAATGCAGCAATGATGCATAAGAAAGATGAGAAGAGGTTATGAGAAGTGAAGGCAAATTCACTTCTCAATGACTTACCACCTGAAAAGTTAGCAACAAGAAAAGAAATGGAATAAAAATGAGAAAGATGAAATGACGCAAACTAAAACCAGAAGCATAAACATGATGTTAATGATGCTAAGAGATGATGCAAACACATGTCAAGAGTTGTGGATGATCATACAAGGATGAAGGTGCAAATGAAGCATGTTTTGAACCATGAAAGTTCATGAAAGTTTATGAAATGCAATGGAGGTATAACATGACAAATGAATGATGCAATGATCAAACATGGTTCTAATGTGTCCTAAGATGCCTCATATGTCATGTGGATGCACAAAATCTCATGGCAAGTTCATGTATGCAAGCAAATGAGAGATGAATGCAAATGAAAGCTAAAATTAGGGTTTATGCACAAGACACAAAGCAAAATTCAAAATCAGAAGCAAATGACAAGATAAAAAATTGAAAATGGAATCAAAGGAAACCTAACCTTACATAAGTTCACTTCCCAAAGGAGGGGACCTAACTCTTAACCTAATGGGAGTTGTGATTTTCTCAAGTTAGCTAGGGTTTTAGGATACCTCACAATGAAAAATGCAAAACAAATTGAAAATGAAAGATAAATTCAAACCAATTTTATCCTAGAAACTATATGATATGAGGAATGCAATGCAAAAAGAACCAACATCAAACTCTTCATAGTTAGGCAGAAAGGATTTTTCTAAGTTAGGGCAAAAAATATTGACTTTTAAGAAACCTAATTCCAAAGAAAAATGTCAAAATAGGTCAAGAACCAAAAAGAAATTTGTTTTAAGAGTTTGATAATGTTTCTAAATGTATCAAAATGCAATGTGAATTTTTTTGTGATTTTTAGAAACCTAAATGCTATTTTAATTAATTAATTCTCATTAACTAATTAAAATAAACATTTAAATATTTTTAAAATACGAAAATTATGCAAAAAATAAAATAAAAATTATTTTTTGAAAGAGAAAAATATTTTAAGGTATTTTGCAAAAAATGAGATTTTTTAGAAATGATTTGCTATTTTAAATAAAATGTGTAAGAAAAATGAATTAAAAAGAAAATAAAATTGAATTAAATGGAAAGTAATTAGATCTGATGGCCTAGATTCAAAGTGTGAAGAAATTGGTTGACTGGTGCGTCATCCAAGGGTTGGGATTTGTCCTGACTAAATTAATTTAATTAATCTTAATTAAACTAAATAAATGAGGATTAGGGCTAATCAAAACAATCCTGGCCACTGAAAACGCGCGCGCAAGGTAGATCCTAAGGCTGACATTCAAAGTTGCTTAATTACTGGATTAGGGCTTAACCACTTTCAGGCGACCAGAACAGTATTCCGGTCGTCTTCTCCGACGAGCCCAAACCCTAACTTCTCCCTCAGGCCACCAATCTCCAAATTTCTTGCACAAAAATGATCCTCTAACAATCCTAAACCTAAATCCCCAACCAAAACTCATTTATTTTGCATCATGAACACGAATCGAACAAAAATGTAAAAACGGGCAAAAGTTTCAGAGCTCACATACATGGTGGTTTCTCAACCATTTTCAAAAATAATCATATCCCCATGATCAGGGGAGCATATAGAACCATAAAAGAACTTAAAAGCAAGCATATGGGAAAAAAAGTTCATCATGTTACCTGAGATGGGACCTTCTGATTTTGAGCTTTCTAGGTCCTCCCTTGATGCAAGCCCACTTCTATGAACCTCCTGAAGATGATACGAAGCTTAGAAAACTTTGAGGATGACTTGTTTTGAAGTTCCAGTTCTGGTGTAGCAGATTTTGAGGTTTTTGTATGTGATGTTTTTCGCTGTTTTGAGGGTTGATTCTTGTTCTATGGATGATATGTGACTTGTTGGTGAAGAAAAATTTGAGGTTTGATGGTTGTATCAAGAGTTTCAAAGAGATGAAGAAGAGGGCAGTTTTTGTGTATCCTGGCTTATGGGAGGTTGCAGGCTTGTGTGTGTGTGTGTGTTTCAAGTCCTTGAGGTCCACATATGAGGTTCTGATTGGGCAGAGGGTTGGTAGTGGCACAGTTTGATTGGTATGGGCAAAATGCAATAAAATCATGACTTTGTGTACTTGAGGTATGGCTCGGGTCAGAGGGAGATTAGGGGCATGGCTGGGCTCAGCATGGATCAAGGAAGGCCCTTAGATTGCTTTTGTGCAGCTGTAATGGCTAGGGCAAGTGGTAGCATGGTTCTTGCAACTTTTCCCCCTTTGGAAGTCTTTGTGAATCAAGGCCAAGAAACCTCCAAACTCTTGGGTAAATTGCAGCCAAATGGGCCATGTGAAGTTGTTATGATGTCTTGAACTCACTTAGCAACTAATTCAAGCATTAAAAGTTCCTTTTGCAAAAATTCCAATTTTGAAGATTCATGAGAAAATGCCATATGTAACTTGTAATTCAAGGCATAGAAATGACAAATCCTTTGGGCAATTCTGAATTATGGATCATGAATGATGTTTGTGTGATGGTTATAAGTTTATTTGAGGTCACATTTGGTTTTGGCAAGTGTTTTTGCAAGTTTCCTCTTTGGCACAAAAGTGAAAATTAAGTGATTTTGTCCAACTTTGCAAGGCCATAACTTTTGTTCTATGATGAATTAGATCAAGTTCTTGTACTTTTTGAAAATGGGAGGATCCAATCTACAACTTTCATGACCAAATGTTTTTCATTTGAAGCATTTTTGGATCAAAAAGTGGAGGTTGAAAAACTTTCCCAAAATGGCAAATTTCCATTACAAGTCACTTTCCCAAAATGGCAACTTTGCAAATGGCTTGAAATTCTTCAATTTTGTGAACTTCTAACATCTTCTAAGATCAAATAAAGATCATAGAAATTCAAAATGATGGAGAAGACCTTTTGGTTGGGTGATTGGGGGTCTCAGATGCCCTGATTTTGCACTGACTTGCTCAAGAAGTCATCTTGTGATCAGATGTCTTCCCCATTGAATTTCTTCATGAAAATTGGTATGCATGATCCTTATGACATATAGAGACCAATAGAAACAAGAATGACCAAAAAATTTTTAGTTATGGCCTCTGAAACCAAAACCCTAATTTTAGGTCATCTGTGCAGTTAAGCTTGGCTCTGCTTCCATGCCTTTCTCAGTTCTTGTGATTTTTGACTTTCTGATCTTGGGAGGATATAATATGATGCTTGAACATACATGGACCCTCTTGAGATGATTGAAGACCTTTGGAGTGGCTCAGATGGCTCAGGGATTGCTCAGATCACAAACCCTAGATGCAGATGACTTTGAAACCATGCAGTGAAGCAAAAATGCAATGTGAGATGCTATGATTGAACTTACGCAAATGAAAAGATCACAAGACATGGTGAAATGAGTGAGGGAAAATTTGGGGTGTTTACAGCTGCCCCTATTCAAACATGAGTTAGCTGTGCAGGATGTAAGCAGCGGCTTAACAGGCAAACAAGATAACTTGTGGTTGAATATCAAAGACAGTCCAAAATTTGCACTCACTGAATGAAGAAGAAAATGGATATAGATTGTAAAAGAAAATATAATATGATTATAAAGTGAGGGCGACGGAGGACGACCGTCGAGCAGGGGACGACTGCTGGGGATAAAGCACTGACGGGGACAACCGATATGCTGGGGAAATGGAGGTATCATGATGGGGACGACCATCAAGCAAAGAAATAAGATTCTCTGGGGATTTTAGGTAAAGGCAATGATGGGGACGGCCATCAGGTTGAGGAAATAAATAATGAGGTACGGTCATCAAAGGTGGAGGACGACCACCTAGCAGGGGATGGCTGCTCTGTTGGGGATGAGATGAGGGACGGTCATCTAAGGTGAAGGACGATCACCTGGTAAGGTATGGTTACCGAAGGTATCATGACATAGGACAAATGTCGGATAGAAAAGGTCGACGATGGGGACGGCCATCGGATAAGCATGATGAAGAACGATCATCAAGAGGTGAAGGACGATCACCTAGCAGGGTATGGCTGCTCTCGGGGTTTATCACAACATAGGATGAATGTCAGATAACAAGATCGACGATGGGGCGACCATCGGATAAAAATGATGAAGGACGATCATCAGAAGGGTGAAGGACGATCACCTAGCAGGGGACGACTGCTAAAACATCATGACATAGAACGAATGTCGGATAGAAGAGGGTTCTAATAGTGGAGACTCCGCTGGAGGAATGATGAAGGACGATCACCTGGCAGGGTACGACTGCGAGAAATTTGCTCTTTACTGGCGATTTGCTGAGAACTCCTCTGGGGAATGGTAGACACAGACGAGTGTCTACATGTAAAAAAAAGGTATAAGTGTTTGATGCTGTGTATAGATTAAAGATGCGGACGAGCATCCTTAAGACTTTGATACGGACGAGTATCAGTAGAAACAAACGCTGACGCATGTTCAGAGATGATGATACAAATGAGTATCAACTGGTTAATCAGAGAACACGGACGAGTGTTGAATCTTGGGAAAGATAAGTGGTGTAAACAAGATACAAACGGGTATCTGAAATAAGTAAACATACGAGCATTCAACTTGTTTGGGAGAGCATGACACGGACGGGTGTCGGAAGAAGTGTATTATAAACAAGTATTTGGTGTACAAAGTGTTTAGGCAACTATGCTGGGGAAGGTGACACAGACTGGTGTCAGGGAAGTTTATATATATGTATCTGTCTGTAGAGAACGTTCGGGCGACTTTACTGGGGAATGATGACACGGACGAGTGCAAAAAGGAGCATGTATTTGTATTTGTGAGTGCAAAGAGGATGCTTTGGCTTTCTGCCGGGGAGTTTGGGGTGTATTTGTATATTGTTGACGGAATGTCAGTATTTACAAGTGTTTGTTTCGACACATGGCTTATGATTATGCACTATGTTTGATTTTTTCCGTAATGCTCCGTATTAGACGGAATGCTACGCTCTGGGAAAAATATGATGTGAATGCTATGTCTATGTGTAACACGGTGGGAGAACTGACTTTAAACAATGTTGCGGATAGCAAAAGTCGCCACCGACTTTTATTTTATCCATAAGGAAAGGTTATAAAAGAACAGGAAAGACCTTAGAGAATATTTTGGGTCCGGGGGGTAGGTTATGAAAAGGGAAGGTATTAGCATCCTTTTCATCCATGGTTATCCATGGGCTCTTAGGTACTTAAGCTCACTTTAAATGGTTTTTGAAAGTGTAGTGTGTGAATAGAAAATTTTCAGAATAGTTAATAAATAATCCATGTAAGGATGTGTTAAAAACTTGTTTGAAAATTTGTTTGAAATTTGTTTAAGTGTGAAAAAGTTTTGAAGTGAGCAAGTATCTAGGAGTAACCTACCCTAATGTTTAAGGTCTTTCTTATTCTTTATCCTTTCCTTGGTAAGACTATCCCTACTATTAAGGAGTAGGTAGTCCTTACTTTGGATGTAAAGGGACATGTGAGGGACAATTTGATTTTGAAGGCCATTGTGGGGTGTAATAAGCATAAAGAAGGGACTATCATCATTTATTTCGAAGGGACTCGATCCGTAAAGGCAACCATAAGGGACTTTGATGATTTTCTTTCGAGGGACTTGCTTTATACACCCCACTTAACCATTATTCGTAGGCAACTTGAGGGATAACCTTAGGAAGTGAGACGGCGATTAAAATCGACTTACGTGTGTGACATGTTTAATTTAATTATCTTATATTAAAAAATTATCTAAATTTATTTTTAAATAACAAACATGTTTCGTCACTCCCTAATTACTAACCATAACAATAATAATTAAATAATTACAAATTTACATCCAGGAACAATTACATAATAATTATAAAATAAATGGCAAATAAATAAATATAATAGCAAGATATAAATAATAAATAAATAAATAAATTATAATTAGGGGTTAGTAGCAATAATAATAATAATAAGTTAGAAATGATAAACAAGGTTAAAAAAATAATAAATAATAATATGGTTAGTAAATAAGAATAAACAAAATTAATCAAAATAGTATAATAATAAGAAATTAACAATTTTTAATATAAACAACTAAAAAAACAAATATGAATAAACAATTATTTTAATTTGCAAATTATTAAGTTATATTTTAATTATAAAGCTACTACAAAAATCTAATTATTATAAACACAATTATTTCTAAGCAAAAGTTATAAAAAAATGTTTTATTTAATATATAAAGAGAAAAATAAATTATAAGTGTATTTACAAAAATTTAATTTCTAATAATATGAAATATATTTATATTTTAGATGATAGAAATAATTTATAATTATATTTATATTATTTACATGAATCATACTAAACAAATGTACATTATAATTACATTAGAAAATAAAATTACAAAGAAATAGAATTAGATTTGTATTTTAAAAAATATTTTTAGAGTTTTATAAAATTAGGGTTTTATTTTTTAGGATTTATGAAAATTAGGGTTAACTTATATACAAAAATTTATTTTTTAATAATCATATAAAATTATCTTAATTAATATAAACTATACCAATAAAATTTAAATTAAAAAAAACAAGAGTTTTATATTTTTTCTAGAAAATTATTTTAAGAGTAATTAGACTATATAATATATACATATTATGATATAGAAAATAATAACATTTTGATTATTTAAATTAATTAAATTAAATGGAGAACAAGAAAATAAAAAAAAAGAAAGGAAGAAAAGGAACCTAGTGGGATTTGATCCCAAGACCTCTTATTTGCAGGCAGCAACAAGGACCACTGGGCCAGCCAAACGCAGATGATAAGGAAACAGCTTCATTTTGTTTTGTGCCTTAATCTTGAAAATTCCAGAAAAATCAAAAAAACCAAAAGGCCTGGGATAAGACTTGAACCCAGGACCTTTACATTAGCAAGCGTACGCATCACCACCCGGCTGGAAGAGCCAATCTGTTAACTGAATGAGAATAACACATAATATATTATCTTTACTTAATCCCTGAAAAAAAAAGAAATAACATGATCAAAAGCCAGGGATCGAACCCCTGCCCTTTGGTTTCACACGCCCAGGACCAAGCCAACAACCACTGGGACAACCACACAGTTGTGATAATAAATAATAAACAATCAATAAAATATTATGCGAATAATTTGAATTCCTGAGCGCGCGGGAGATGACCTTCTTCTTCCTTGAGACTTACGGTTTTTCCTGCGAAAATAGTTACAAGTTTTCCTGCGAAAAAGATATTCCCAGCAAAACCTATAAACATCAACAAGCAACCAAACTGTACGATTTTGCAAAATTGAAACCAGCATCATGATCCAAACATTCACACGATCAATTCTATGTCTTTAGAATCAATTTATATTCATTTAATCGAAGTTCCCCAAACCTAGGTCAAAACCCTAAAAATGGCATCTCACGAATTAAGCATTGGTTCTTGAGTTTTCCTGCCCAGAATCAATCCACACAACATCATGAACATCATTAGACAATCAAAATTCATTTAAATGCAGTGAATTATGGTAATCGAAAAAAAAGTTTCAAGCATGAACAATGCTTCGGGTTCATCGTATGTGCATGAATGGGATGCGTTTGAGGGTTGCTTTCGACTCAATGATGACCAAGGAAGATAGCCATGTCCTTATTTTACCTTGTAGAGCCTTGGATAAGAGAATCCGAATTGCACTTTTCTTATGAATTTTTGAATTATGAACTCACCCTTGGCTGCTGCAAATTCGTCCCCTCTTGCTAGGGTTTGTGTTATGTATATATATGTGATTGATTTAGGTCAGAAACATGGATGGGTTATGTGAAAATTTGATCCAAAAAATATTCAAAAAGATCATAGTGTAAAATTCAAATATTTGATCATGAGTGCTTGCTATTTTGGGATAATTCACATGATTTCCTTCTCCTTCTAATTCAATCAATAATTATGAATTTCTAGAAGCAATATCTTCACCCAAAAATAGATTTTCATATTTTATATTTATTTAAAATGATTTTTATGAATTAAATCAATAATAAATAAATAAAAAATAATAAAAATGCTGAATTTTGGTCAATTGGGTCGTGCACAATATTATGAGATGGATTGGGTCATAAATCAGGCAGCCCATTTGGAAAGAAATACTTCTAAGCCTCCATTTTCAACATAAACCATCACAAAATTGCCCAACTTTGCAAGGACACATCTCCCTCAATTTTAAAGGTATGAGGGTGTTCTTGGACTTTTTGGAAAGCTTGAAGAGTCCTATAAACAACCCCATTGGTTTCAGGTCCATATCATTTACCAATCTCAAGTTATGCCCTTTTGAAGTTGTTGACTTTTTGTTGACTTTTGAAATGACCTATAATGTCTTAGCTCATATCTTTCAAATGATGCATTTTTGGGCTTAACCTTCAACATCAAAGTTGTAGGGGATTCAATTTCCTTCAAAATAAGCTTTGGATGGAGACTTGGTGATGAAGTATGTGAAAGTTATGCCTGGTCAAAGTTCAGTTGACTTTTACTGAGGAAACCCTAATTTAGAAACTCCTGATTATTGATGATCTGGAATCTCCTTGATGAATCATGATCAACCCTTGATCAAATGATGAATTTTACTTCATATACTTGATGTTGGCAAAAAATCATGAAGTTTGACTTTGGTTTGACCACAGTTGACCTCAGTTTGACTTTTTAACTACATTGACTGATTTTGACTTATCTGATCATCTGACTGAGCAAACTTTTGAGAAAAGTCTTGAAACTTGACATGGGGGTTCTTACACACATATAAGATGTTATGAAACTCACTTGAGGTATTGGAAGTCCACTTAGCCTGATTAAAGTCAAAACCCTAGTTTAGGATGCACTGCTTAGGAGATGCATTGTCTGAGGGAATTGTCAACTTTTTGACCAATTGTGAACTTTGTGAACCTTGTGAACCTTCATAAAGTGTCTTGTGATACTAATGGGAGGTATTGTGAAGCTTGTTAACCTTGAGAACCTCATGAAGTGTCTTGTAGACTTCCTGAACCTCATGAAAGGTATTGAAATCATTGTGGAACTTGTGAACCTTGTGAACCTTCAAGAAGCAACCTATGGACTTCATGAACCTCATGAAAGGTATTGAAATCATTGTGGAACTTGTGAACCTTGTGAACCTTCAAGAAGCAACCTATGGACTTCATGAACCTCATGAAAGGTCTTTGTAAATGTTGAGAAGCTTGTGAACCTTGTGAACCTTCTTAGAACACAAAGTCTTGTATTGTGAGGGCAAATTTTGGGGTGCAACACTATGCAAAGATACCGATCCGGGATTCGGATCCCGTTGCTGTGAAGATTCCTGGCTGATTTGCTTGAAGTGGATATCCCAACTGGGGATGGGATCATTGGCAGATCTGATATGTATGACTCTGCTTGGGGGAATAAATCACTGATAGACCTATTCTTGGTGATGAGGAGCCCGGCTGGGGTCCGCGGGAGCTTCCGTCACTTTGTTGTGAGAACTTCAGGCATTGCTTTCCTGGAACGAGGCTGGAGTTCTACGGGGAGATGGTTCTCTGCCTGACACTTGGATGGGGAGGAACGATCACTGAAAGATCTTCCTAGAGATTCCTGTGGGGATCCTGCTGAGGACGATGAAATCAGCTGGGGAAATGAGCCCCTTATGATACTGTTTGGAAGACATGTTGAGGAAATAATAATTTGACAGCTTGCTGGGGAAAAGCTCTCATGCCCCATGTCGTACTTTGAATACCCGCAATCCTGTATGACAAAGAAACGTACAAGTATCCCGAGGTATCCCTTACTGGATTCCATCATAAGAGTTTAGACACTCCCGGGAGCAAATATATTTCCTGTAAGCATGTCAGAAAAGGCGCATCGGTATTTATGCAGTCATTATATTAAGGATATCAGACACTTTTGCAAAGGAAAATAGAAGGTACGAGACGAAACGTGACTGAAAATATGATTTTATTAATTTGCGTGCCCTGAATTTGGCCAAATATAGTCAAAGAAACAGATCCCTGAAATGAGGAGATTGTTACAAAATTGAGAAACAAAAAGATGCTGGCAATGTTGATGACGCTTCAGTGCTTCCCTTTTGCTATGACTTGTATGACATTGACGTTCTTCTCATCTTGCTTTTTTGAAGTAAGCTGGTTCTGACTGATGCTTTATACTTTTGAGGTTTGCCGTGTTGTAAGTGATACAGACGAATTCAGGATGCAGTTGTTCGCTTATTCCCTTATTTTGCGTGGATCGCCCTTTTGGGTTTTCAGTCCACCGGGATACCCTTTTTTTGCCTGAGCTGTCCAATGTGGCTTTTCAACTCAGCGGGTGTACATTTTTTATTTATTTTCCCTTATTTTTGCCCGAGTCCTTTATTCTATTTTTGACTCGCCGGGATGCCCTATTTTTGCCTGGACTCACATTCTGTTTTTATGTTCAGCGGGTCATTTTTATGCGAAGTATTTTTTAACTGCATCTGAGTTCACAGGGGACAGGAAGTCTTCACCATCCATAGTAATGAGCATCAGTGCTCCACCAGAGAAAACTTTCTTTACTATGAATGGACCATCATAATTCGACGTCCACTTGCCCCTGTGGTCTGTATGAGGAGGTATGAGTTTTTTCAGCACAAGATCCCCTACTTGGTATTCTCGAAGCCTGACTTTCTGATCAAAGGCTTTCTTCATTCTTTTCTGATACAACTGCCCATGACAAATTGCAGCTAACCTCTTTTCTTCGATCAGACTTAATTGTTCGTATCGGGATCGAACCCATTCTGCTTCGTTCAACTTAACATCCATTAATACTCGTAAAGAGGGTAACTCAACTTCAACAGGTAGTACTGCCTCCATACCATACACAAGCTGATATGGCGTTGCCCTAGTGGACGTTCTGATTGACGTACGGTACCCATGCAAGGCAAATGGTAGCATTTCATGCCAGTCTTTACAGGTGACCACCATCGTCTGCACAATCTTCTTGATATTCTTGTTAGCTGCCTCTACATCGCCATTCATCTTTGGCCTGTAAGGAGAAGAATTGTGGTGTTGGATCTTGAAGTCCCGGCACAGTTCTGCCATCATTTTGTTGTTCAAGTTGGAACCATTATCAGTAATGATTCGTTCGGGAACTCCATACCGACAGATGATATCTCTCTTCAGGAATCTGGCTACCACCTGCCTTGTAACATTTGCATACGAAGCTGCCTCAACCCACTTGGTAAAATAATCAATGGCTACCAGGATGAATCTGTGGCCATTTGAAGCAGTCGGTTCGATCTTGCCAATCATATCAATGCCCCACATGGCAAAGGTGAAGACATTACATTTAAAGGATTCAGAGGCACATGCACTTTATCTGCGTAAATCTAGCATTTATGGCATTTCCTGGCATAAGCACAACAGTCTGCATCCATTGTGATCCAGTAGTAGCCTGATCTTAACAACGTTTTAGCCATAGCATGCCCTCCAGCATGGGTACCAAAAGATCCTTCGTGCACCTCGTGCATCAACAAGTCTGCTTTTGCCCTATCAACACATCTGAGAAGTACCATATCAAAGTTTCTCTTATACAGGGAACCATCAGTGTTCAGGAAGAAACTCCCAGCTAGCCTTCTTAATGTCTTCTTATCATTGGAAGATGCCCCAGGTGGGTATGTTTGATCCTCCAAGAAGTATTTGATGTCATGGAACCAATGCTTATCATCTTTAACAACATCTGCTGAGAATACATATGCTGGTCTGTCAAGTCTGGATACTGATATTCAAGGCACAAAGTTGGCAGCTTGAACTTTGATCATGGATGAAATGGTAGCCAGAGCATTTGCAAACTAATTTTCATCTCGAGGGATATACTCAAGCTTGACTGTTGTGAAGAAAGTCAATAACCTCCTTGTATAATCCCGGTAAGATATCAGATGATCCTGGTGAGTGTACCATTTGTCGTTGGTTTGATTGATTACCAAAGCTGAATCTCCGAACACAGTTAAAGTCTTGATCCTGAGGTCAATGGCTTCCTCAAGACCCATAATGCAAGCTTCGTATTCAGCTTCTTTGTTAGTGCAGTTAAAAGTGAGTTTTGCCGAGAAAGGCATGTGAACTCCCTTAGGTGTAATGAGTACTGCACCAACACCACGACCATTCATATTAATAGCCCCATCAAACATCATAGTCCACTCTTCTTCCGGGTCAGGCCCTTCAGTGTGAATAGGCTCTTCGTGATCTTTTGCTTTTATGAACATGATGTCCTCATCGGGGAAGTCAAATCTCATAGGCTGGTAATCATCAATGGGTTGCTCAGCGAGATAATCAGACAATACACTGCCTTTAATGGCCTTTTGAGATGTGCATTGAATGTCATATTCTGTGAGGATCATTTGCCATCTTGCAACCCGTCCGGTAAGTGTTGGCTTCTCAAAAATGTACTTGACTGGGTCTATCTTTGAGATCAATAAAGTGGTGTGGTTCAACATATACTGCCTTAGTCGGCGAGCAGCCCACGCTAAAGCACATCAAGTTTTCTCGAGCAGTGAATAATGTTGTTCACAGTCGGTAAACTTTTTGCTCAGGTAGTAAATTGCATACTCTTTTCGACCAGACTCGTCATGCTGGCCCAACACACACCCCATTGACTCTTCTAATACTGTCAAGTACATGATTAGAGGTCTTCCTTCAACCGGAGGCATAAGGATCTGAGGCTCTTGTAAGTATTCCTTGATTTTGTCAAAAGCCTTCTGGCAGTCTTCATTCCACCTGACCGTTTGTTCTTTTCTTAACAGCTTGAACAAAGGCTCACAGGTTGCTGTAAGGTGAGATATGAACCGTGAAATGTAGTTCAATCTACCTAGAAACCCCCGAACTTCTTTTTCGGTCTTCGGCACAGGCATTTCTTGAATGGCTTTAACTTTATCAGGGTCAACTTCAATCCCTTTTTCACTCACAATAAATCCTAGCAGCTTACCGGATCGCACCCCGAATGTGCATTTGTTGGGGTTTAACTTCAATTGGTACTTCCTCAGATGCTTGAATAACTTCAACAGATTTACCAGGTGGTCTTCTTCTGTGAGGGACTTGGCAATCATGTCATCCACATAACATTCAATTTCTTTGTGGATCATGTCATGGAATAATGTTACCATAGCCCGTTGATAAGTGGCACCAGCATTCTTCAGTCCGAATGGCATCACCTTATAACAGAATGTGCCCCAGGGTGTGATGAAAGTTGTCTTCTCCATGTCTTCAGGTGACATTTTGATCTGATTGTATCCTGAAAATCCATCCATGAAGGAGAACACCGAAAACTGAGCTGTATTATCTACCAATACATTAATGTGAGGTAGATGGAAGTCATCTTTCGGGCTGGCTCTATTCAGGTCCCGGTAATCCATGAACATTCTCACCTTGCCATCTTTCTTAGGCAATGGTTCATTCACCATTTCAGTCGGTTTATCCGGTTTTTGGTACATGGATGGATTGTCAAGTCTTGGATCGGTAGGTCCGTCAAGTTCCTTGCCACTTCTTAATATCACAACATTGGCCTGACCTTTCGGATTAGGTTGAGGTTGTCCAGGAAATACTCCAGCTGGTGCAGCGGTAGGTGCTTGTTGTTGAGCTACTTGTGAAATCTGAGTTTCAAGCATTTTGTTATGTGTAGCTAATGCATCTACTTTGCTCACTAATTGCTTAATCTGCTCACTAGTGTGTATGTTTTGGTTTAAGAAGTCCTTGTTTGTTTGAGATTTGTTAGCTATGAAGTTCTCCATCATCAACTCAAGGTTCGATTTTCTAGGGACATTAGGAGCAGTCTTTTGATATCCTGGTGGTGTAGCTGGTGCTTGACCTGATGCGTATAAAGCATTGTTGTTCTTATAGGAGAAGTTCGGATGATTCTTCCAACCTGGGTTGTATGTGTTTGAGTACGGGTTTCCCTGAGCATAATTCACTTGATCTGTGGGAATTCCTGTTAATAGTTGACAATCAGGAACATCATGTCCTGGAACTCCACATAACTCACAGTTAGGTGTTACTGCAGCCACAGTGGCTATTGGTGTTATGGCCAAGTTGTCGATCTTTTGGTTTAGTTGGTCAAACTTTGCATTGACTTGGTCCATACTACTCACTTCGTACATACCTCCTTTTGTTGGTTTCTCAGATGCGACTCTCTCGCTTCCCCATTGGTAATGGTTTTGAGCCATACTTTCAATAAGTGAATATGCATCGTTATATTCTTTGTCCATTAGTGCACCGCCCGCGGCAGCGTCAATTGTCATTCTTGTATTGTACAAGAGTCCATTATAGAAGGTATGGATGACCATCCATTCTACTAATCCGTGATGTGGACAAAGTCTCAACATATCCTTATAGCGTTCCCAAGCTTCGAAAAGTGATTCGTTTTCCTTTTGCTTAAATCCGTTGATCTGAGCTCTCAGCATAGCTGTCTTGCTAGGTGGGAAATATCTGGTCAAGAAAACTCTCTTTAGTTCCTCCCATGTAGTTACTGAATTCGAAGGCAGAGATTGAAGCCAGGCTCTCGCCCTGTCTCGAAGTGAAAAAGGAAAAAGACGTAGTCTAATAGCTTCTTGGGTAACTCCATTGGCTTTTACGGTATCTGCGTATTGCACAAATATCGAAAGATGAAGGTTCGGATCCTCGGTAGGATTTCCGGCGAATTGATTTTGTTGCACGACTGATATCAGCGAAGGTTTCAGTTCGAAATCGTTTCGGTTGATAGCCGGTGCGGCAATGCTGGAATGCGGTTCAGCTTGCGAAGGACTAGCGTAATATTTGAGTGGGTGATTCTGTTCTTCAGCCATCTCTGCGTCCTTTGATGTTACGACTGGTTTAGGTGGATCTATTTGAAGATCTGGAATGTTGTAATTTTGTTCGTAATCGAATATCCGTCTTCTTATGTGTAAGAAGCGTTCCGATTCTGGGATTAGAGGTTGCAAGTCTTCGCCTTGAGAGCGAGTACTTGGCATACACTCGGGAATTTAGAAAATAGATAGAAAATAGTTGTTACCTTAGTCTAGACAATGCTACTCTAAAGTGCACTAGTAACTAAATTAAGGTCCCCGGCAACGGCGCCAAAAACATGATGGGCTAAAGACGTACTCTAATATGTGTCTAGCGGTATCTTAACTGCAAGTGCACAGCCTATCGAAGTAATATTTAAGATTATCGATCCACAGGGACTTTATGATTACTTAGTGCTAGAGGATTTACTAGTTTAGCTAAGGTGAATGGTTGTCACGATTTTTGGTTATTTTTAAAGATTAAAGGCGGGAATTAAATTTAAGTTTAATAAAATAATACTAAGACGGTCGGTATGTAATTATGTTAACTTAGGCGGGTCAATCTAACCTAGGCTTATAAGGATGGTTCACTTAATCTATTCTGTAGAGGTTACCAGTTTAAATATCTTTAACTCACACTCTCGTGGTCTTATCTCAGATCTTACCCCTAAAGCCCTATGCCTGCTCTCGCTAGCCCATAAGTGTTTAGAAATAATTTTTGGAAACTTAGTAATTCTAATTCATTTTAAAGCGCTCTCGCTGTGTTTAAATTAAATGCCTAACTTTAGCTATCTGGTTAAAATCTCACACTCTCGTGGTCTTGACCTAACCTATTACACTTTCCTTACTCTCGTAACAAAAAGATTGATTTTATAATAAAAAGTCACAGCCAGAATTTTAAGCTCTTAATTATTTTAAGCCTAGAGTTGATTTTACCGATTTAGTTGATTTTAATTACATACCGCCCTAAGGTGTTTAGCTACTCATGATTGTTGAACCAGACAGAGGCAAAAACAGAGAAATACAAAATAAAATATGCATAACAGAAAAATAAATGCTTAACATTAATATAAATGCAATTTAAATAAAAACCTGAATAACAATTAAAATGTTAGACTCCTTCTTCCACAGTCTGGCAAGCTCGGAGTACGGACCGGAATCGGAAATAAAAATTACTAAAAGAATTTCTGAAGGCTTTGAAAGAAATTAAATTATAACAATTTCCTAATGTTGGAAATTGTTATATGGTTTGGTTGGGATATATAAACTAAAACAAGAACAAATAAATGCTGGAAAGAATAAAATAGGGTGCAAAGGAAAATATGGCAGAGCTTCCGCAAGAAAATTAAAATAAAAACTCTATAAATTGTTCTTTGAAACTAAGCTATTTATAGAATCATAATTGGGCTTGGCAGTTGGAATAATTGCATGGGCTTCGTAAATGCTGAGAAAATCCAGGGAGAAGTTGCATTGCTTGGTCTGCGGGAGAATAAGAACTTTGACTTCACGTAACACACACGTACATGACCAAGTCTCAGCAAGTTACCCTAAATTCCCCTTGTCACGTTCGTGACAAGGGTGTCACGCTCGTCTCCCTTGTCTTACGCGCGTCACGGTTGTGATGGACCGGTGACGACCGTGACTGCTCCTTTTAGCGTGTCACGGTCGTGACTCCTAGGTGACGGTCGTGACTGTTACAAAAAGTGCAGATTATGCAGAATTCCTCTTTTCTTCTTCTTTTCATGGTTGTTTTTGCTCATTTCACTTGTGGCTCATGATTTAGCTCTGTAATTGATATACCTGCAAAATGATAAAGAAAACTCGAGGAATCGGGTGTTAAAACGGCAAATATGCGATAAAACGACATTGAAACATAGCAATATAAACAATACTTTTTCTCGTTATCAAACTTCCCCAAACTTAAACCTTTGCTTGTCCTCAAGCAAATAGTCGGTTGAAAAATGATCGGACAGGTTTTCATCGACACACACACATAACAAACCGTACGAGGAATCGTTTTGTTAGATAAACCGGTACTGGGATAAAACACTAACGATACACTAATGACACAAGCAACAAGCTAAGTCGTCGACTTCCCGTTAAACGGAACATTTGGTAATTGCGTTACGATTCCACCTAGAGTCTTTCGATCTTATTTCGCCCGCTTTCATTCTAGCGCAATCACATTAAGCCCTTTGCCTTAGCACACACGTAGTGGAGTAGCCGGTTAGTGACTTTGATCCTTTATAAGCACGGGGTCTGGTACACGAATGTGGTAACCCTACATACATTATCCGATTTGGAGGTTGTGGGGGATCGAGCCGTAGCACGCCCTACCAAGTTCAGAACCAGGTACCTCTGAACCAACCCGCAATGGACTCCTTTTCATACTTCTCGTTTCTTTTATGCGACCGTGTACTTTGGTGAAATTTCTTTTCATTGGCATCGAGATATGAAGGATCATTATAGATTAGGCATCAAACACTTATATTCATCGGCTCCCCACGTGGTTTGTGTTCAGACGGTGCTGACTGCTAGTATAAACTACTAGGGGTTACTTTTGAACTGAAACTTAAGGTGTAGTCGTAACAATTATCGGAACGGAATGCTTAAGTGGGAAGTCTAAGGTGTCAAGACTGTATCGATCTTGTTGAATCGTTCTCAGCTTCCTAACTATGATTTCGTAGGTAAGTCGGGTAATGCGAAGAATAAATTAAAGATTTTTTTCGGTATGGCTAAATAAACGGGGAGAATTCGAAACTAAAGAAATAGCACAAATATTACTCTGCTTCATTAAAATACGAAAAGGAAATACAACGGAATGGAAAGTGCGGAAAGGGAAAATGCGGAAAAATGAAAGGTACCTCTCCCACACTATATCAGACATTGTCCTCAATGTTGTGATATAATAGCGGGTAAAGTACAATACAAACAACAGAAATGGAAAAACATAAACAAAAACTAAAACTAAGGCTGCTGGTGACCACGGCCGCGGCTTCTAGTGCGGGAACGTCTGGTCGGAGTCGCTTCAGGATCAGAACCGGTGCCGGTGAGAGCAGTGATATCAATACGCAAAGACTCTAGCTCGCTAAAGATATCTCCGAGCTTCTCATCAGTCGTCATCTGGTTAGCGGCAACAGCTGAAAGTAATGCATCATGTTGCTCTTTTTGCCTTCGCTCCAATGCGGCACTCATCTGGTTCTCTGCGGCTCTGCGAGGTGGCTGTCGGGTGGAGGACTCAGGAATGTCCTGTACAGGCTCAGCTGCATCCATGGTGTCTTGTATCTCGTCCACTGGTGGATCGGCCTTCTCATCAATAATGGGGGCGTGTCCGGCAGCATCCGGTAAAGCAAATAGCCAGTTGGCTCGGTTGGACGGATCGATGCGGTCACGACACGACAAGATGATGTGGTGATAAACAGTGCCTTGGATAACAGGGCTGAACCTGCCATCCTCTCTCTGAGCAATCAAGTGGGCGGACCTGCAATAATTCTTCGTTAGGAACTCTGCGGCTCTGCAAGGAAAATTAATAACCAAGTCACCAAGCTCCAGCTGAATGGCGAGGGTGGTGACAATCCCGCCTATGTAGAAGGGGGTTGTGCCTCTTTGCGCTATGGACTGAATATGGGACAACATGAATGGGGAAGCATTGATGCGCTCGTCATTTAAGGCGCAGTGAAAGAACAAGAGCTCCTTGGAGTTAAGCTTGTGATTGCTCTCTCTTGCAAAAATGGTGTTGCAGATGATGCGATGAAAGTATCTGATCGCCGGGTTATGGATATGCGTAGCATTCAGGCTCGGAAAGGCAGTGGCACGGGTGTTGGTGATGTCGTGCCATAAGGTGAAAGCGGTTTCACTGAAGTTGTCCAGCACGCGGAGATGAGCATCATCGCCGTGATCGAAACCTAGCAGCTCGGCGATCCTTGTTTGTGTAACTTCGAACTCCTGGCCGAGCAATCTGAACTTAGCAGCGCCGGTGAGTTGACTTGATGAACCGGGAGGAGTGATATATTGAAATGAGCTCAGAAATTCCAATGTCAGGAGCTCGAATGTAGGCTGGGGTTGACTGCACAAGTGCCACAAACCAACCTTCCGAAGCAGGAGCTTCACACTGTTGAGCATTCCCAACTCCCTCAAATAGTCAGTGTCGACATATCGAGTGGGTTGAACACCACGGTTCTGGAACCTGATGAACTTCTGTCTCTGATTTTCTCCATGTTCACCATCTCTAAACTGAATTTCTTCCATTGCATGCAAGTACGGGAATGGGAGATGAGAGGTTTTTGAGTTTTGTGAGAAAAGTGTAAAATGTGAAGATATTGGTTCTGATTATAGTGCAAGATGTGAATGTGATAGGTTTAGAGTAAATGGAGAGGTTAATGGAGTTTAATTAGGGTAATGGGAGGTTACGGGATTTGGAAGAGATAATGGGGGGTTTCTAAATGTTGTGGAAGTTGAAAAAGAGGAGGTTTCGAAGAAGAACAATTCTGTTTCTCAGAATTCCTATAACAGGGGTCGTCACGGTCGTGATGAGGGAATGACGGTCGTGACGCGCTAATTAGCTTGTCACGGTCGTTAGAGGGTGATGAGGACCGTGAGGGATTAAAACTTAGAATATTTTCTTCTAGAATGCATTATCTCACACGCTCAATACAATTTTTCTTTCTTTTATGATCACTTCTCATTTAATTATAACACAAACAATATATAATATTTTTAGATCAACATAAATTAGTAAATTTCATCACACGAGAAATTATATAAAACATTAATCAATTTAAATATAACAGTAAATGAATTGAAAGCATAGAAATTGATTAAATTGGAAAAATTTGTAAAACTAGAAGTGCTTTGCTTTTGATATAATTGAAGGGAAATTACATTAATAAAAATAAAGTACGAAAATGTTTGCGAAATGTTAAACTAACTAGAAACGAAAACAATAAGTAAAATAAGTTAGATCACTACAGCATTTTCAAAAGTGCTTCTTCAAATCTTCAATTGCAGAGTTCAGGTGGTAGAATTGCTCACATGTTATGTCAGTTAAACCTATAACGTCCAATCGCATGCTTTTAATCTCATCCTTAACAATATTTATATCGGCTTGGTAAACTTCAAGAGTATTCATGATTTTCTTTAAGTTGTCAGCATATTCTACTTGATTCACTTCAGGGGTTTCAATCACTTCATCAGTGTGGTCAATGTCATGGTAACCAGGAGGCATCTCAGGGTCACTTTCTACATTGGTCATTATATCATCCCTTATCTTGTAGGATTGAGGTGTTTCAGGAGTAGATGGATAGTCAGGAGGGGTAAGCTCATAAAGCCAATTATCTTTATTGTGAACACTGACTCTAACATGGTTTGGTAGTGTGAACAGGGTTACTACTTCATTCCTGATTAGGTACTCGAAAGGTGGTTGTCCTAAATTCCTTATGATATGGCGGTTAAAGCAAAAGTTAAGATTCATAGGACGGATGGTACCTAAACGGTTACACCTGTGTAATTGGTATCTAAGTCCTAAGGCATCAGCAATCATGGTGACAAGACCTCCTACTAATATGGGTAGATCAGGTTCTTCTTGGATTCGGGTGAAGGTTTGCATCATGAAAGGCACACCATTGACTGGCTGTCCATTAGTCACACATGACATAATGAATATCTCATCTTTAGATACTCCAGTAAGGTTTTCTTCTTTTCCAAAGAAGGTGTGGGCAATGATCTTATGGAAGTAGCAGATAGCAGGGTTATGTATCTCATCATTGTTCATGTTATTTGGTTCAGGATGGTAATTTCCGGTTAAGGTTCCCCAAAAGAAGTCCAGCTCAATGTCCATCAATTCTACCTGTGGTAGTAAAAGCAAAGGGTCCACTAGGGAATCCTAATAAGTCAGCTAGTTCTCTATGGTTAAAGTCATATTCTATTCCAAATAGGCGGAAACTGATAAATCCTTTCCTGAATCCAAAACCGCGCTCGGGTAAGTAAACTAAGGAGCTTAGGAACTCAAGGGTGAGCTCGCGGTAAGTCACAAACTTTTGTTTAATCAGTGCATTCTCCCATCCAAGTCGGTTAAACAAGTATAGGATGCTATCATGTATACCTAAGGTTTCCATAGTCAGATCATCCGGGTACAGAGTCAAATCCATTGGTCTCTGTGATAACTCTTCAAATTTCATTCTTTGGTTCCTACCTCTAAATTTGGTTTCCATAAGGTTTATCGGTTGGTTAGCCATAGTTAGTGTAAATACGGAGGAAACAAATCAGGGGGAGAAGGAAAGTGGAAAAGACTTTATAAAATCTGTAAAAGTGATTTAAAAATCAAAATAAGGAAAATAAGAAAATAAATGCATAAATAAAAGCAATAATAGTAATAATGAAATAAAACTATAATAAAATGACAAAACAAATAAACGAATAATAAAATGATAAATGACAAAATAATAAAATGATCAAAATGGTTAAATGATTAAATGGGTTGCCTCCCACTAAGCGCTGTTTTTATCGTCAAAAGCCTGACGTAATGCTTAGGTGTAGATTAATCAGGGAAATTAGTGGACAACTCTAAAAGCCTTAGACTATTTGCATAATCTCTATTTTCAACTTTATGGTAATGTTTTAAACGTTGTCCGTTTACTGTGAACGGTTCACTATTCCTACCCTTAATTTCTATTGCTCCGCTCGGGAACACTCTAGTTATTTCAAAGGGTCCTGACCATCTAGATTTTAGTTTTCCAGGAAAGAGCCTAAGTCTTGAATTAAAGAGGAGTACAACGTCTCCCACACTAAATTCTTTCCTAGATAGGCGTTTATCGTGCCATCGCTTAGTTCTTTCTTTATATATCTTAGCATTCTCATAAGCATCTAACCTTAACTCTTCTAATTCGTTAATATCTAGGATTCGCTTTTCTCCTGCAGCATTATAGTTTATATTGAGAGTTTTGATCGCCCAATAAGCTTTGTGTTCTAGTTCTACCGGGAGATGACAAGACTTTCCATATACTAATTTGAAAGGCGTAGTTCCTATGGGTGTCTTGTAAGCTGTCCTATAAGCCCATAAAGCTTCATTAAGTTTAGATGACCAATCTTTCCGAGATATGGCGACAGTCTTTTCTAAGATTTATTTAATTTCTCTGTTTGAGACTTCGACTTGTCCACTTGTTTGTGGGTGATATGGTGTTGCCACACGGTGTCTGACTCCATACTTAGATAGTAATTTGTCAAAGATTTTTGAAATGAAGTGCGAGCCACTGTCACTTATGACGAGTCTAGGCACACCAAATCTGGGAAAGATTATATTTTTGAAAAGCTTTATTACTACTCGTGTGTCATTTGTAGGAGAAGCTATAGCTTCAATCCACTTTGAAACGTAATCGACAGCTACGAGTATGTAATTATTACCGAAAGATGATGGGAATGGTCCCATGAAATCTAATATTCCTTTTTGAGGCATTTCATCTCTTCTTGAAATATTACCGGTGCGTTGACACCGATCGCAATTTATAACAGCGATGTGGACATCTTTCCATAAATTAGGCCAGAATAGGCCGGCTTGTAAGATTTTTGCACAAGTCTTGGAAGTGCTTGCATGTCCACCATAAGGAGATGAATGGCAGTGAGCAATGACATCTTCTATTTCTGCTTCGGGAATACATCGACGAAAGATTTCGTCGGGTCCTCTTTTGAACAATAATGGTTCATCCCAATAGTAATGTTTGAGATTGTGAAAGAATTTCTTTTTCTGCTGATAGGTTAAATCAGGTGGAAGAGCTCCTGCAGCTAGGTAGATGACAATGTCAGCGTACCATGGCAGTCCTACAGTTGTTTGGATTGTTTCCACGGGTTCTGGTTCATCTATGTCTAACTGAACTGGGTCGCTTCCTATTTGTGCTATCAGCTGTTCATACGGAAAATCATCGTTAATCGGCACTTGTTCTGGTTTAATACCTTCTATTCTAGATAAATGGTCCGCTACGACGTTTTCAGTACCTTTCTTATCTTTTATTTCGAGATCAAACTCTTGTAAGAGTAAAATCCATCTCAAGAGTCTTGGTTTAGCATCTTTCTTAGTCAATAGATATCTGATAGCAGCGTGGTCTGTGTAAACGATTATTTTCGCTCCCACTAGGTAAGAACGGAATTTGTCAAGCGCAAAGACAACTGCTAACAATTCTTTTTCAGTAGTGGCGTAGTTCATCTGAGCAGAATCTAAGGTTCTACTGGCATGGTAAATCGCGTGAAGTTTCTTTTCCTTCCTCTGGCCTAGAACTGCGCCTACAGCATAGTGTAACACGGTGGGAGAACTGACTTTAGTTATGTTGCGGATAGCAAGAGTCGCCACCGACTTTTATTTTATCCAAAGGAAAGGCATAAAAGAACAGGAAAGACCTTTTAAAAGATTTTTGGGTCCGGGGGGTAGGTTATGTAAAGGGAAGGTGTTAGCACCCTTTACATCCATGGTTATCCATGGGCTCTTAGTTACTTAGCTCACTTTGAATTGTTTTTGAAAATGTGAAGTGTGTGAATAGAAATTTTCATAAGAGTTTGATAATGATCCATGTACGGATGCGTAAAAAACTTGTGTTTGAAAATTGCTTGAAATTTGTGAAGTGTTTGAAATTGTTTTGAAATAGTGAGCAAGTAACTATGAGGAACCTACCCTAAAGTTTTAAGTCTTCCTGTTCTTGAATCCTTTAAATGGTAAGACTATCCCTATTATTAAGGAATAGGTAGTCATTACCTTGGATGTGAGGGACAAGTGAGGGACATCTGTTTCATGAAGGCAACTGTAAGGTGTATTAAGCATTTTGGAGGGACTGTCATCATTATTCGAAAGGGACAAGATCATTATGAAAGGCAACCATTAAGGGACTTGATCTTTTATTGTTAAGGGACTAGATGACTTTTCTTTTAAGGGACTTTTGCTTTATACACCTCACTTGACCTTGTGATTAGGCAACAATGAGAGGTAACCCTAGAAAGTGAGATGGCGATCAAAGATCGACTTACGTGTGTGAGTGTTCAATTTTAAATATTTATCTTATAATTTAAATGATCTAAATTCAATTTTAAATACAAATAGTTTTCACTCCCTATTTACTAACCATGGCATAAAAATAAAGAATTTAAATATTACAAAATATTACATCCAGGAGCAATTACAATAATAATAATAAAAAGCAACTTAAATAAATAGCAAATTAAGTAAAATAAGCAAGAATAAATAAATAATTATAATAAGGGTTAGTGAAAATAATAATAATAATCACAATTTAAAATAAATAAATGGGGTTAGTAATAAACATGGTTAATAATAATAATAAACAAAAAGATTATAATAAACAAAATTTTAATGGTTAATAAGAAAATATGAACAATTATTATAAAATTTTAAGTTAAGTATAAATTATAAAATTAATTATGAACATAAAAATAAATTATAAAAATTAAATTAGCAATTTTAAATATATAATAGAAATTGTTTACATACAAAATTAGATTATAAATAATTTATAGAATATTTACATATTAAAAAATAAATTAAGAATTTTAATTTTTATGTACAAACAAATTAAATTATAAGCAATTTATATATTTAATAAAAAATTAGACTAATAAAAATATTAAACAAAATAGAAGAAAAAGAAATTAGGGTTTTTTAATTGTTTAGAAAAAAATAAATTAGGGTTTATAATATAATTAGGGTTTTTTAATTGTTTAGAAAAAAATAAATTAGGGTTTATAATATAATTAGGGTTTGGTATTTAATTTACAAAATAAAACAATTTATTTACAAAAATATAATAATTATACATATATACATAAATATGAAAAAAATAAATTATGATATTTTAATAATATGAAGAAAAGTGTTTTAATTGTATTTAGAAAATATAATTTATATTTTATTAATTTAAACAAAACTGAATTAATATAATAAAATAAGTTAAATAAAGAAATAAATTGCAAAAATACCAAAATGCTGAGGGCAGGGTTTGAACCCTGGTCCTTTCACTCTTCAGCTCCATCTCCATCCACTAGGCCAGCTTGCACGCGTGTGAAAGGAAAGGGCATCAAATTGGTTTTGTTTCTTCAGCCTAAAAAATCAGAAAAAATAATGGAAAAAGCCAAAAGGCCTGGGGGATTCGAACCCAGGACCTTCTCAATGTCACACAAACACCTTACCTTCCTGCTGGATGAGCGCATCTGTTGAAGTATTGACCATAATATATAATATATAATACTTAATAATTAAACTGAAAAACAAGCAAAAGTTTGGGGAACCAGGACTCGAACCCAGGTTCACAAGCAACATACACGCACGTCTTACCATCAGGCCAACCACACATTGGTGATACAGAATGGACACAAATACATTATAATATTAAAACAAATTTTAAATTAAAAAAAAACGCGCGCGCTGAGTCTTCTTCTTCCTTGAGATTTCGCAGGTTTTCCTGCGAAATTTCCTGGGAGATTTCCTTCAATTTCTCCTGCGTGCATAAACCTGTGTATTCACAAACACCAAGCAAACAGCAAAATTTCTTTAAATTGATGAGAGTAATGAGTTCCTGAAGGTTCATACAACACCACCACGTTCCTCAAATTTATTTATATGTGACAAATCACAGAACCCTAATTGAGGTTAGTAAACCCTAGTTATGGCCGAATCCATTCTAGGCAGTGAAACTTCAATTAATTGGTCCAGAAAGCATCTCTAGATCATAACTAACACGAATCATACAACAAAATCAGTTAATATTGGTTAGATATATGAAATTGAAAAACACAATATTGAAGAACAAAATTGATTCGGTTAGCATGATATTGCATGGTTTTGATGCAATGGAAGATTAGCAATGATTCAGTGATGTCCAGTGGTCATGGCTGTGTCCTCAAAATACCTTCAAATGCTTTGGAATGTAGAAACCGAATTTGAGTTTGGAGAGGATTTTTTGAGATGCAAACTTACACTTTTTGAGCTGGAAAATCGTGGCTTGCATTAGGTTTGCATTGTATACTTATAGAGTGATCAATTTAGGTCAAAAACTTGGATACTTGTGTAGAAGATTTGATCCAAAAAGATTCACAATGATAAGCCTTTAAAAGTCAAATATTTTTGTATAAACACTTGCTATTTTAAGACAATCATCATAACTTCCATATCAATTTGATCCAAGACATAATTATGATTTTCTAGAAGCTTAATCATATTTAAATCTTTGATTTTTATATTTTATTTTAATTTAAAATGATTTTAAATGAATTAAATCAAAATAAATAAAAATAAAATAATAAAAAATCTGATTTTTGATGACTTGGGGCGTGCATGAAGTTATAGTATGGATTGGGTCATCATTTGGCAAGCCCATTTGGAAGAAATTGGTTTTAGACCTCCATTTTCTTCATAAACCAACCAAAAGTTTCCCAACTTTGCAAAGGCACTCATCCTTCAATTTTAATGCTATGAGGGTGTTCTTGGACATTTTGGAAATATTGAAGAGTCCTCTAACCAACCCCACTGGTTTCATGTCCATATCATTTACCAATCTCAAGTTATGCCCTTTTGAAGCTGTTGACTTTTTGTTGACTTTCAAAAGGACCTATAATGTCTTAGCTCATACCTTCCAAATGAAGCATTTTTGGGCTTGGCTTGTGAGACACAAAGTTGTAGAGAATTCAATTTCCTTCAAAATGAGCTTTGGATGGAGACTTGGTGATGAATCATGTGAAAGTTATTGCTGGTCAAAGTTCAGTTGACTTTTACTAAGGAAACCCTAATTTAGAAACTCCTGATTCTTGATGATCTGAAATCTCCTTGATGAATCATGATCAACCCTTGATCAAATGATGAATTTTACTTCATATACTTGATGTTGGCAAAAAATCATGAAGTTTGACTTTGGTTTAACCATAGTTGACCTCAGTTTGACTTTTTAACTGCTTTGACTGATTTTGACCTATCTGATTATTTGACTGAGCAAACCTTTGAGAAAAGTTCTGAAATTTGTCATGGGGGTTCTTACACACATATAAAATGTTATGAAGCTCACTTGAAGTCTTGGAAGTCCATTTAGCCTGATTAAAGTCAAAACCCTAGTTTTGGATGCACTGCTTAGGAGGTGCATTGTATGAGGGAATTGTCAACTCTTCTGACCAATTGTGAACTTTGTGAACCTTGTGAACCATCATAAAATGTCTTGTGAACCTCATGGGAGGTCTTGTGAACCTTGTGAACCTCATAACATGACTTGTAGACTTCATGAACCTCATGAAAGGTCTTGTAAGCATTGTGAATCTTGTGAACCTTGTGAACCTTCTTAGCACACAAAGTCTTGTATTGTGAGGGCAAATTTTTGGGTGCAACAGCTGCCCCTGTTCAATTTTCTGAAACCTGAGGGGTTAGATTGGTATGTTTGCCAGTCGTGACCTGGAAGGTTGAAGGGGATTAAACACAAAAAGCCCAAAAATTTGCACTCACCAGTGCATAGAGTGATACAGGTGACTAGTTGAATATGATTGAGTGGGCTTAAAGATGCCACTTGGAGAAAAAAGTTCTTCATATACATTTCTTGGAGGATAAAGCAGTCCAAAACACAATGATAACTTTCAGGAGGATAAAGCAGTCCTGATGGATGATATGCTTTCAGGAGGATAAAGCAATCCTGAGGTAATGATGATAGCTTTCAGGAGGATAAAGCAATCCTGATACAGTGATAAGCTTTCAGGAGGATAAAGCAATCCTGAAGAAATAATAGGCTTTCAGGAGGATAAAGCAGTCCTGAGGTAATAATATGATTTCAGGAGGATAAAGCAATCCTGATGTAGTGATATGCTTTCAGGAGGATAAAGCAGTCCTGAGGTAGTGATGATAACTTTCAGGAGGATAAAGCAATCCTGAGGAATGATAACTTTTCAGGAGGATAAAGCAGTCCTGAGGTAATAATATGATTTCAGGAGGATAAAGCAATCCTGAGGAATGATAACTTTTCAGGAGGATAAAGCAGTTCTGATAGTCACAAGTTGTTGATGAAGTTTGTTTGCTGGAGAATTAACCTGAAAACAAGGTAGCATTCTATATGGTAGTATTAGTTTATGCATTATGTATGCATGTATAATATGATGCACCTATGTAATGTGTTATGTATCTATGGATATGTATGTTATGGTATGATGTAAATGATGTATGTATGATATGATACTGCCTGAAGCGTCCGGATATCTTCGTATAACAACTGCTGGCTAGGGAAAATAAATCCCGATTCGTTGTTGAAGAATATGAGGAACTCATTCCCGTCTTGTTTGATAATGTATTATACATAACCTTCCATCTGCTGGGGATAGCAAGGTATATATAACCTCCCGTCGGCTGGGGATAGCAAGGTATATATAACCTCCCGTCTGCTGGGGATAGCAAGGTATATATAACCTCCGTCTTCGTTTGATAGTGGGGTAGATATAACCTCCGTCTTCGTTCGTCGTACTCTTATTGGAAAGTAAATTCCCGAATATCCGTATGAGGATAAAAGAGATGGATATAAATTCCAGGGGAGATGTGACTTTATAAAGATGGATTTGCCCTACTGGGGGACTTGTAACTGTTTTGTAGAGATGCATCGGCGAAGCTTCGTTGAAATCCTTCCCTCGTTCGTCTTTAGTAAATACTATTACTGCATTTTTATGCATTTCTGGTAAACATCAATCATATTAAGCATACATGCATTTCTGGTAAACATCAATCATATTCAAAAGCATACATACATTCAAACACAACCAATGGACGTTTCGCTTATGTAAATAGGGTAAAAGTAAATCTGGATTCAAAAATGGGATTTTATTTATATCAAAAAGTGACCCATACATGGGTAAGTTTGTACAAGGAGACAGAAATCCTAGTAAGAGGAATTTGTCATAAAGTTTTTACAAAGAAAATCAGCTATGTGAAAAATAATCCTATTGAGTTTCAATTCTACTATTGCCATTATCTTCAAGTATCTCATCTTCTGCTGTTGAGACGGAAATGATTGGATTGAGCTTTATCTGTTTGAGCTTGAGTAAGTAGTACAGCTGGTTGCAGTTTCATGGGTGATCTAAACGAGACATAGTCATACGTTTTAATCCCTAACTTTTGCCTGGATTGCCCTTTCAAGTTTTCAATCCACCGGGATACCCTTTTTTGCCCAAGCCTCCTTTTCAGGTTTTCGACTTGCCGGGTGTACATCTTTTTATATATATCCCTAATTTTTGCCCAAACCCTTTTGGTTTGCCGGGATGCCCTTATTTTTGCCTAGGCCTGTCAACCTAGCGGGTCTCTTTTTATGCGTAGTATTTTTTAACTATGTCTGCGTTTACAGGCTGTGGGAAGTCTTCACCATCCATAGTAGTGAGTATCATGGCACCTCCTGAGAACACTGTCTTGACTAAAAATGGTCCTTCATATGTTGGAGTCCACTTGCCCCTAGGATCACCCTGTGGTAATATGATACGCTTGATTACCAAGTCACCAGCCTGATATACCTTTGGCTTAACCTTCTTGTTAAAAGCTTTGATCATTCGTTTCTGGTACATCTGGCCATGACAAACTGCTGCCAACCTCTTCTCATCAATCAAATTTATCTGGTCAAGTCGAGTCTGAATCCACTCATCTTCATCCAAGCCTGCATCCTTCATAATTCTTAAGGAGGGAATCTGAACTTCAATGGGCAGAACTGCTTCCATACCATAGACTAAGGAGAATGGAGTTGCCCCTGTTGAAGTACGTATTGTGGTACGATAACCATGAAGAGCAAATGGTAACATCTCATGCCAATCCTTGTAAGTAACAGTCATCTTCTGTATAATCTTCTTAATGTTCTTATTAGCAGCTTCAACTGCCCCATTCATCTTTGGACGATACGGAGAAGAGTTGTGATGCTTAATCTTGAACTGCGTGCAGAGATCAGTAATCATAGTGTTGTTTAGATTAGAGCCATTGTCAGTAATAATCCTTTCAGGGATGCCATACCTACATATGAGATTATTCTTAATGAATCGAGCCACAACATTCTTGGTAACAGATGCAAATGAAGCTGCCTCTACCCACTTCGTGAAGTAATCAATAGCAACCAGGATGAAACGATGCCCATTAGAAGCAGTAGGCTTGATCTCACCAATCATATCAATGCCCCACATGGCAAAGGGCCAAGGAGCAGTCAACACATTCAATGGTGATGGAGGTACATGAACTTTATCAGCATAAATTTGACACTTGTGACATGTTCTGGAGTGTTGATAACAATCAGTTTCCATGGTAGACCAATAGTAACCTGCTCTCAATATCTTCTTTGCCATAGTATGACCACTAGAATGAGTGCCAAAGATCCCATCATGCATATCTTCCATAATCTCAGTCGCTTCCTTCTTATCCACACAACGGAGCATAGTTGAATCATGATTGCGTTTGTACAAAATCCCATTACTCAAAAAGAACTTAGCAGAGAACCTTCTCAGAAATTTCCTATCTTTGACAGATGCCCCTTCAGGGAACTCCTGAGCTTCAAGATATCTTTTCACTTCATAGAACCAAGGCTTCTCCTCTGCCCCTTCAGTGTCAATCTCATTACAGTATGCAGGCTTTTCAAATCTATCAATAGTAATCTTGGGAGCTTCATCATCCCAACTGATCTCAAACATGGATGCCATGGTGGCCAAGGCATCTGCCAACTGATTCTCTCTTCGTGGAATATGTCCAAAGGTAATCTCTTTGAAATGTGGGATCAAAGACAACACATGCTCTCTATAAGGAATGAGGTTATCATGCTTGGTATCCCAATCTCCTTTAATCTGACTTACTACCAGGGCTGAATCTCCATACACGTCTAGAAACTGAATCTTCATATCGATAGCAGTTTTAATACCCAGGATACATGCCTCATACTCAGCCATGTTATTAGTACAATAGAAGCACAACCTTGCAGTAATCGGGGTATGACAACCTTCGGGGGAACTAATCACAACACCAACACCATTACCAAGTGCATTAGAGGCACCATCAAAAAGCATAGTCCATCGGGATCCTTGTTCAGGTCCGTCATATTGTCCAGGTTCTTTGGTAATAATCATAATGTCTTCATCAGGGAAATCAAAACTCATTGACTGATAATCATCCACTGCTTGATGAGCCAAATGATCAACAACAACACTTCCCTTGATGGCCTTCTGAGTAGTATACTGTATGTCATATTCTGTCAAAATCATTTGCCATCTTGCAATTCTTCCGGAGAGAGCAGGTTTCTCAAATATGTACTTGATTGGATCCATCTTTGAAATCAATAAGGTAGTATGAGTCAACATATACTGTCTTAGTCGGCGAGCAGCCCATGCCAAAGCGCAGCAAGTTTTCTCGAGCAGTGAGTATCTTGTTTCACAGTCGGTAAACTTTTTGCTAAGGTAGTATATTGCCTGCTCTTTTCGACCAGACTCGTCATGTTGCCCTAACACACACCCCATTGAGTTGTCTAACACTGTTAAGTACATAATCAAGGGTCTCCCCTCAACTGGTGGCATTAAAATTGGAGGTTCTAGCAGGTATCTCTTGATTTCATTAAAGGCAGTCTGGCATTCATCATTCCATTCCATCACCTGATCTTTCTTCAACAACTTGAAGATTGGCTCACAGATGGCAGTTAATTGGGAAATAAATCTTGCAATGTAGTTCAATCGTCCCAAGAAACCTCTTACATCCTTCTCAGTACGGGGAGCTGGCATCTCTCGTATAGCTTTCACTTTTGCAGGATCCACTTCAATACCTTTTCCACTGACAATGAAACCCAGGAGTTTTCCAGATCTAACTCCAAAAGTACACTTGTTTGGGTTCAATCTCAACTTGTATTTCTTCAACCTCTCAAACAATTTATGTAAATGATCAAGATGTTGCTCTTCATTCTGGGACCTGGCTATCATATCATCCATATATACCTCTATCTCATGATGAATCATATCATGAAACAAAGCCACCATAGCGCGCTGATATGTTGCCCCTGCATTCTTCAAACCAAATGGCATCACCTTATAGCAAAAGGTCCCCCACTGTGTAACAAATGTTGTCTTCTCCATATCTTCAGGTGCCATCTTGATTTGATTGTAACAAGAGAAACCATCCATGAAAGAGAATACCTTATGCTGAGCAGTGTTGTCTACCAGAACATCAATATGAGGAAGTGGAAAATCATCTTTGGGGCTAGCCTTGTTCAAATCTCTGTAGTCCACACACATACGTACCTTACCATCTTTCTTAGGTACCGGCACCACATTTGCAACCCACTGAGGATAAGAAGTCACTGCTAAGAACCCTGCATTGAATTGTTTCATTACCTCTGCTTTGATCTTCTCTGACATTTCAGGACGCATACGACGAACCTTCTGCTTCTTTAGACGACAATCTTCTTTCACTGGTAAACGGTGAACCACAATGTCTGTATCCAACCCTGGCATATCTTCATAAGACCAAGCAAAGATCTCCACATAGTCATGTAACATTTGAACCAGTCTGCTCTTGACATTATCCTCTAAATTAGCCCCTATCTTGACCTCTTTCCTGTTTTCTTCAGTTCCCAGATTCACAACTTCGACTGGTTCTTCATGTGGCTGTATAGCTTTCTCTTCTTGTTGTAACAACCTAGCAAGCTCTACAGGTACTTCACAATCGTCCTCATTTCCGTCTTCAGTTTGATAGATCGGATTCTCGAAATTATAATTGGCAATAGTAGAACTGTTATCAACAGGATCCAGAGTGGATAAGGATCTGCATTTTAGTGATGTGGGTGTGTGTAAGAACACATAGCTGATAAAGAAAAAATAAAAGAAAAGAAAGACAAGGAACACAATATTTACTAAACGAAACGTCCACTGATTTTATTGAATGAAGTATGCAAATGAAATGACAACCCGTAACAAGCACACCTTCATCTACCACAGCTCTAGCATCGTTGAGGGAGGCCATTGCCATTGTTGGAGTTACTCTGGTGACCACAGGAACTTTCTTGGCAACCGGAGGAGCTACATAATCATTAACAATCCAAGGAACCACTTCAAATGTCTGACACGGAGTTTCAACATATTCACCTTCCATTTCCAGATACTTGAAGGTATTCACATGGCTGACAAAGTATTCTTCTTCTCCATAGACAGTAACAACCTTTCCTTCCACCGGATATCTTAGCTTCTGATGTAATGTAGAGGTTACAGCACCTGCCCCATGGATCCAGGGACGACCAAGCAAACAAGAGTACGAAGGACGAATATCCATCACATAAAATGTAGCACTAAAAACCTGAGACCCAACTTTGATTGGGAGATCAATTTCCCCATGCACTACTCTTATAGAACCATCAAAAGCCTTTACCACTATACTACTGGGCTTCAGCACAGCATCTTCAGGACTCAGCTTATTCAGGACTTCTTTGGGTAATACATTCAGAGAGGAACCATTGTCTATCAATACATGTGACAGGGTAGTGCCCCTGCATTCAATTGAGATATGCAGAGCCCTGTTGTGATCCCTCTTGGCAGGGGTCAAATCAGCATCAGAAAACCCTAACCCATTATCATAAGTCAGGTGGGCAACACAATTCTCAAACTGGTCAACAGAAATGGCATTGGGTACATGAGCAGTCTTCAGAAATTTAATCAAGGCCTTGGCATGAGCCTCAGAACACAACAACAAGGACAACATAGAAATCTTAGAGGGAGTATGCCCCAACTGATCAACAATGTCATAATCACTCTTGCGAATGATTTTCAATACTTCTTCCATTTGCTTAGAGAGATCATCAGCAGCTGGCACATCAGTAGGTATAGGCTCAATAACAGGACCCTTGCCCCGAGCATCAGTGGTGGAAGTAGCAGCAGGAGTAACTGTATTCTTGGAAGTAACTGGAGGAGAGAAGACTCTTCCACTTCGTGTGATCTTACTAGATCCAGCAATATTATCAACATCAACAGGCACATCAGCTAAGGGTTCCTGCTTAACACCATGGATATAAACATCAGACCCATAATGCCAAGGCACAGCTTTATCAGACGTATATGGAATAGGACCAGGAGTAGTAATGACCATAGGAGCTACTCTGGCTTCAGCAACAACCTTCACAGGACCTTCAGCAGTAATCTTGATTGGACCCTGATGGGTGATTTTAATAGGTCTCTTTGAAGTGATCCTTACCGGTACTTTATCAACCATGTCAACCTCTTCAATCTTCCTACCTTGAGTAATATGATCCACCATACTTTCTACAGACGATGGAGTCCTTTCAAACACTATAGTATACTTATCCATGAGACGCTGAATTCCATCACTCAATCTCCAACAACTATCCGGCTTATAGGTACAATACAAACAATCTTCACGACAACCTGGAAAGAACCCAGCTTGCACTAACTTCTTCTTGATAACAGACAATGGTGTGGTCAACTCTGCAACTGAATAGATATGTAGATCTTCATCAATGCCATTGACAGTCTTCTCATGATTTGGCATGGGAGCAGTAATCACATTTGGAGTACCCGGAGGGTCAAACTCAATTTCTCCAGCCTCAATCATATCTTGAATTTTGTTCTTCAAGACCCAACAGTTATTAGTATCATGTCCTTGACAGTTTGAATGATATGCACATCGTGCATTGGGGTTGTACCTGGGTGAGGTAACATTAGGATTCTGAGGAGCCTCTTTCAGAGTAATAAGTTCAGCCTTCAACAAGTGTTGCAATGCCTGAGCCATTGACATGTTGATCTTAGTGAACTGCCTTCTAGCCCTCTGTTGGTTGCCCTGTGGCTGCTCTGGTGTTGTAGGTGTTGGATTTGAAATATGAACTGCACTCACAGACTGATGCCTTCTATTACGATCAGGTTGACCATAAACAGCATTAGATTCTTTCTTCCCAGTGGGAGGCTTCTTTGCAGCACCTGATGAAGCAGTACCCACCTGGATCTTGCTATTCTTTATACCATTCTCTACGCGCTCTCCTGTCATTATCAACTCAGTGAAGCCAGATGATGAGCTTCCAATGAGATGACTGTAAAATGGACCATTCAGCGTACACATGAACATATCAACCAATTCCCTGTCAGTCAGAGGGGGTTGTACTCTTCCAGCTAAATCTCTCCACTTCTGAGCATACTCCTTGAAACTTTCTTTGGCACCCATAGACATGCTTTGCAGCTGCATGCGAGTGGGGGCTAAATCAACATTGTATTGATACTGCTTATAGAAAGCTTCAGCAAGATCATTCCAATCCCTGATGTTGACACTCTCCAACTGATAATACCACTCCAATTGAGCTCCAAATAAGCTCTCTTGGAAGAAATGGATCCACAACTTCTTATCAGCAGTGTGGGGTTGAATTCTTCTAACATAAGACATCAGATGCAGCTTGGGACAAGAGACCCCATCATAAACAACAAAGGTAGGAACCTTGAAACCAATGGGTATGACAACCCTAGATATCAGACTCAAATCTTCAAAATCCAACCCAGAAGATTTCTGCAACTCCATAGCATCCATTCTATCCACCAGCATCTTGAACTTGTCTTCATTAGGCTCATGGTAGTAATTAGCCTCAGAATCAGAGTCCCCCATAGTGTTGTGGAGACTGCCTCCCTCTTTTTCAGACTCTTCAGACTCATAGTCTTCAACTGGTTCTTTGGTCTTAGCAAGACCTCTGAACCTTCTTCCCATGTTGATCAGGCCACCTGACCTTCTAGTCTTCTTAGTCTTCTTGGCCAGCAGTGTCTTCAATTCATCCTGCCCCTTGGTCAGGTTCAGGATCAGCTCTTGGAACTGTGCATTTTGTGTCTGGAGATCCTTAACTGTTTGTTCAAGAGCCATTGCTGAAATAAACAGCGAGAAGATGAGAAACCTGTGCACAATTATAAACCTGTGATGCAATGATATGATGTTTTATTGCGTATGCAATGTTTTCAAGGACCGCAGGATTTAAATTTGCTTAAACCAACAAGAAGGTAAACTTTTATTAGTAATAACTTTGCTTTGCCTCTTGGGCTTACAGAAAATGTAATGCAATAAATACAAGAGATGGGTTTTTAAGTCTCCCATGGAAGTTTCCTCTTTGTGTTGAGGTATGAGTTGAGATTCCGCTCCTCGTGAAGTTGCTTTGTTAGTTCTAGGATTCTTTCTTGGCTTGCTTTGTAATGAGCCTCGAAAGTATCCCTTTGCTCTTTCAACTGGATCCAGGATCTCTGTAAGTCTTCCATGTCAGTAGGCATGTCTGGGTGAAGGATGGTGTAACACGGTGGGAGAACTGACTTTAGTTATGTTGCAGATAGCAAGAGTCGCCACCGACTTTTATTTTATCCAAAGGAAAGGCATAAAAGAACAGGAAAGACCTTTTAAAAGATTTTTGGGTCCGGGGGGTAGGTTATGTAAAGGGAAGGTGTTAGCACCCTTTACATCCATGGTTATCCATGGGCTCTTAGTTACTTAGCTCACTTTGAATTGTTTTTTTGAAAAATGTGAAGTGTGTGAATAGAAATTTTCGTAAGAGTTTGATAATGATCCATGTACGGATGCGTAAAAAACTTGTGTTTGAAAATTGTTTGAAATTGTGAAATGTTTGAAAAGTTTTTGAATAGTGAGCAAGTAACTATGAGGAACCTACCCTAAAGTTTAAGTCTTTCTGTTCTTTATCCTTTAAATGGTAAGACTATCCCTATTATTAAGGAATAGGTAGTCATTACCTTGGATGTATGGGACAAGTAAGGGACATCCGTTTAATGAAGGCAACTGTAGGGTGTATTAAGCATTTTTGAGGGACTGTCATCATTATTCGAAAGGGACAAGATCATTATGAAAGGCAACCATTTAAGGGACTTGATCTTTGATTATGAAGGGACTAGATGACTTTTCTTTTAAGGGACTTTTGCTTTATACACCCTACTTGACCTTTTAATTAGGCAACATTGAGAGGCAACCCTAGAAAGTGAGATGGCGATCAAAGATCGACTTACGTGTGTGAGTGTTCAATTTTAAATATTTATCTTATAATTTAAATGATCTAAATTCAATTTTAAATATACATACATGTTACACTCCCATGATGAGTCACGCCGATCTTCCAAACTCCTTTTGGGGACATGCATTATTAACAGCAGCTTACACACTTAACCGTGTTCCATCCAAAAAGGTTGATAAGACACCATATGAGATATGGAGTGGTAAGAAACCACATATGTCTTACATGAAGATTTGGGGTTGCGAAGTTTACGTCAAACGACAAATTTCAACCAAGCTTGAGCCCAAATCTGACAAATGCTTATTTGTGGGGTATCCTAAAGAAACAAGAGGATATTACTTCTACAATCCTTCTGAGGGCAAAGTGTTTGTCGCTCGAACTGGAGTCTTTCTGGAAAGGGATTTTATTTCCAAAGGAAACAGTGGGAGGAAAATAGAGCTTGAAGAAATTCAAGAATCACAAAACATTGAAACACCTATGGAGGAACTAGAGCAGGAAACACAAGTAGTTGTGGAAGAGCAACCTGCTCAAGTAGAACAAGACCAGCGTAGGTCAAGCAGGACACGTCACCAACCTGAGAGATATGGATATCTCATAAGTGATCAGGGCGATGTATTACTCATGGATCAAGATGAGCCTGTGACCTACAAAGAGGCCATAACTGGTCCTGAGTCTGAGAAGTGGCTAGAAGCCATGAAATCTGAAATGGATTCCATGTACACAAACCAAGTTTGGACCTTGGTAGAACCTCCTATAGGAGTTAACCCTATAGGATGCAAGTGGGTCTTCAAGAAGAAGACTGACATGGATGGTAAGGTACATACCTATAAAGCAAGACTGGTTGCAAAAGGCTATAAAAAAATTCATGGGGTTGACTATGATGAAACCTTTTCACCAGTTGCAATGCTTAAATCTGTTCGGATTTTACTTGCCATCGCTGCATATCATGATTATGAAATATGGCAGATGGATGTCAAAACTGCTTTCCTTAATGGGAATCTTCTTGAGGATGTGTACATGACACAACCTGAAGGATTTGACATACCACAAGATGCCCAAAAGATATGCAAGTTACAGCGATCAATCTATGGATTGAAGCAAGCTTCCAGAAGCTGGAATCTTCGTTTTGATGAAACCGTAAAACAATATGGATTCATCAAAAATGAAGATGAACCTTGTGTCTACAAGAAGGTTAGTGGGAGCATGATCGTGTTTCTGGTATTATATGTAGATGACATATTACTCATTGGAAACGATGTCCCTACCTTGCAACAAGTGAAGACTTGGTTAGGGAATTGTTTTCTTATGAAAGACCTAGGTGAAGCAGCCTATATATTAGGAATTAGGATCTATAGAGATAGATCACAAAAACTGCTTGGCCTAAGTCAGAGTACATACATAGATAAAGTGTTGAGACGCTTTAATATGCATGATTCCAAGAAAGGATTCATACCTATGCAACATGGTCTGTGTTTATCAAAAACACAATCCCCTTCAACTAAGGAAGAAAGGGATCGCATGAATAAGATTCCATATGCATCTGCAATAGGATTTATCATGTATGCCATGTTATGTACTCGACCAGATGTCTCGTATGCATTAAGTGCAACGAGTAGGTACCAATCTGATCCCGGTGATGCTCACTGGGTAGCTGTCAAGAATATCCTTAAGTACTTGAGAAGGACTAAGGATTCATTCTTGATATATGGAGGTCAGGAAGAGCTTGATGTAATTGGTTACACTGATGCTAGCTTCCAGACAGATAAGGATGATTTTAGATCACAATCTGGTTATGTGTTCTGTCTCAATGGTGGCGCTGTGAGCTGGAAAAGTTCAAAGCAGGAAACAGTTGCTGATTCTACAACTGAGGCCGAGTATATTGCTGCCTCAAATGCAGCAAAGGAAGCTGTTTGGATCAAGAAGTTCATTAGTGAACTTGGCATAGTCCCTAGCATTGTGGATCCCATTGGTTTATATTGTGATAACAATGGTGCTATCGCACAAGCTAAGGAGCCTAGATCTCACCAACGATCCAAACACATACTTAGGCGTTATCACCTCATTCGAGAGATAATCGATCGGGGAGATGTGAAGATATGCAGAGTACCTACACTTGACAATATCGCTGACCCATTAACAAAGCCTCTTGCGCAACAGAAGCATGATGGTCATACTAGATCTATGGGTATTAAGGGTATGCCTAATTGGCTCTAGTGCTAGTGGGAGATTGTTGGTGTAAGCCCTAGAGGCCAATACTTTTTGGTACTTGTATCGGATTATTCGTTTAATAATAAAAGGCATTTCTTTATTATGTTTGTCTTTCAGAATAATAAAGTCCCTAGAATAGTTAGTCTGTTTAATGAAATGTTAAGTGTGACTTAATCATGAGATCCCATTAAACATAAAGACATTATTCTTAAAATATCCGTAGTCAAGCTTTATTGCAAAGTGGGATAACATTAAAGCATTGAGACTATTATGAAGATAGACTGATGATCACATCTCATGGATCATGGATAAAGAGTTATCAAGTCTTGACATAGGTATAAATATTAGGAGTAATATTTATACCGGATTGACCCGCTATGAGAATACTACATAGTATGTTATGCAAAGTGTCATAAGTTATTCTCATGGTGATAATGGTGTATTACCACCCTTCGACCTGAAACCACTATGGACCCTAGATGTAGAGTCGGGTGCTTTATTGCTGATCAAACATTATCCGTAACTGGATGATCATAAAGACAGTTGATGGGCACTCCACGAAGCATGCTGAGGGACATGAGTGTCCTAGATGGAATTTGCCAATCCTGCATAACAGGAGAAATGTCTAAGGGCCCAATATTGAACTGGACAAGGATGACACAGTGTATGCCTTGTGTTCAATATAGACATAGGGGCAAAAGGGTAATTGTACAAACATATATTATCACGAAAAAGGTTTTGTCAGATCACATGACATTTTCGTGACTTGGGTAGCAGTGATGTGTTGCTAGATACCGCTCACTGTTTATTATGTTAAATATATAATTTAATATAATTACCAACGTTACGAAATCCTACAGGGTCACACACATAAGGACAGTTTGATGAGAGATAGAGAAATCAAAGGAACACCGTAAGGTACGGTGCACTTAAGTGAAAAATAGAAATTCGGATAATATAATAATAATTATTGTTATTTTATAATGGTTATAAAATAATAATAAAATAAATATATTTATTATAATAATAGTTATTATAATAACATATAATATTATTATGGATCATGTGAATTGGGCTTTTAGCCCGCAGCCCACAAGAGAGTCTATAAAAGGAACCCTTGTGATGAAGCTTTTACTTGATGCAATTTCGTTTTTGATTCTCACTCAAATAATTCCGTTCGTAAGCAGCTAGCACTGTGACCGGAAGCTGTTCGTGTGGACTGAGTAGAGGCGTTGCACTTCATCAACGCTTGTGATCGCTGCATCAAAGATCTGAATCGCCACAAAGAGGTAACGATTCTATCACTGACCATGCTCATTCGTAAGGATCACTAAAGGAAAATTTTTGTTTTCCGCTGCGTTTAGATCACAATTTTCCTTCAGTGGTATCAGAGCCACTTACGAAACCATGGATCTGATAGCTGTTAAATTTCCGTTTTTTTTTTTCTGTATTTGATTCGATTAAAACACAGAACGAATTTAACAATAAACGATTAATTAAATTTGGCATCTGTTGTGTACGATTTGGATGATTGATGTTGATTATGCTTCAGAAACCGACATTAGTATGGTGAAGTTGTGCGATACATTGATCATCCATAGGTTACACAATTAGATCGATCACTTTTATATAAGATATAAGAAATTCTGATGCAAAGATGGTATATGGGATATACTGTTTTGATTTCATCCATTCAATCACATAAGGATTGTAATTCTTTTGAAAGATCATCATTTTCATTCGCTTCGGAATCCGACGTTAGTATGGTGAAGCAATGACATGTTGATCTATCATATTGAGTTATCAATCGAGTTGTGTTTGACGACATGAAATTGTTGCATTAGGATTAATGGCAGTACAAGTGTTGTATTGCCGCAGACTTTTCCGGTTGGGGTTGTAAATGCACAAAAGTTGTGCAGGAAACGACGTGAAATACAATGAAGTTGTATTGCCGCAGACTTTTCCGGTTGGGGTTGACCGGGCAGCGGAACCCCCGGCTAAGTCTGCAAAGTGTGATCAATCAGCCGAAATTTAATTTAGTTTATTTAATTATCGGAATTTTAAACTAATAATAAAAGTGTGTTTATTATTATTTATTTGTGGTGATCAGTTATGGCCTTAGTTTATCCTTTATTATTGTTTTGGGATTTTTAAATACGGCCTGCGAGTCGTGCCTCTCTCTCAATCTCTTTATGTAACTTCTTTTCTCATCTCACTCCCTCGTATGTAAAACGAGTTTTCTTATATGTAATGTAATATTATGTTATGAAGAAAAAGGAAGTATTCAATATTAAAGGAGGATAACCTTGGAGATCATGCTTGGAGAAGCTTAGATCGTTATTAGGTTAGCTTAGGTTCTCTCATTGGCTTGAGAGAACAATTGCGTTAGGGGCCATAATTGTATCTTTTTATATGTATGTTGATGCATGTAATTGTATGTTGATGCATGTGAGAGACGTTTTGCATGTTAAGCCGGTGAGATCAAACTAATAACAAATTCCCTCAAAATTAAATATTAAGTTTATGCTTTCCAATTTTTAGCACTCATCAAGACTAGTATCGAGCATTGTAGGTTTCGCCTACGCGAGGTGCATGTTCTATATTAGTAAGGTGTGATGGGATAATTGTAATATCCAATTGCTAAAACAATGGGTCAAACTTAACTAAACAAATTATAATAAGATTATACATGTTTAGAAGCAAGAATTGGGAATGATTCATGTGATGGATCAGAATAAGGAGTTATTCACCCAATTGAAAATATTCGAGAGTTGTATGAGATACAATTGGAAGGAGTTCCTACCTAAATAACTTAGTTTTGTGTAATCAGCCTAACGCTGACTTAAAACAAAGTGAAACATGGATCTCGACCCACTAGAAAGTCTTCCAACGGGATTTTCCGAATCAAATGATGAGGGTCATTTGTTTTGAATAAAATAGTGGGAGCATATTTGATTAAAGGCCTAATTAAATATGTTGTTTTAATGATACTTATATTTTCATATTTCTCTTGTAGATTACCATGACAACAAACACATCGAACAATATTTTGCGATCCATCCTAGATAAGGAAAAATTGTCTGGGACAAATTTCCTGGATTGGCACCGTAATCTGAGGATTGTCCTCAAGCACGATAAGAAGCTGTATGTCTTGGAGACACCAGTTCCTGAGGAGGAACCTCCTAGTTCTGCACCAAAGGAAGAAAGAGATGCTTATAAGAAGCATTTCGATGCTGCCAATGAAACCGCTTGCCTCATGCTTGCTACCATGAACTCTGAGTTGCAAAAGCAACACGAGAACATGTCTGCGTTCGATATGATCGGACATCTGAAAATGCTTTATCAAGAGCAAGCAAGAAATGAGAGGTTTCAGGTTTCAAAGTCCCTTTTTAACAGCAAGTTAGCTGAGGGAGCCCCTGTAAGTCCCCATGTACTCAAGATGATCGGGTATGTGGAGAACCTTGACAGATTAGGGTTTCCCCTTGGAAAAGAACTTGCGATTGATCTGATCTTGCAATCGTTGCCAGAGAGCTTCAGTCAGTTTGTCCTGAATTTCAATATGAATGACTTGGACAAAAGTCTTCCAGAACTGCTAGGCATGTTGAGAACTGCTGAGCAGAATATGAAGACAAAAGGGAAATCTATTCTGATGGTCAGTAATGGAAAGAAACAGAACAAGAGGCCCATCAAACAGGGTGGTAGAGGGAAAGGCAAGGAAGTTGCCAAACCCAAACCCACTCCTCCTGTTTTGAAGCCTAGTGGAGGAATAGCAAAGGAGGGCACTTGCTTCCATTGCGGTAAGACCGGACATTGGAAGAGAAATTGCCCAAAGTACCTGGAAGATAAGAAAAATGGAGTAGAGACTTCAAATTCAGGTATTTTTGTTATTGAAATTAATTTATCTACTTCTGCATCATGGGTATTAGATACTGGATGCGGTTCTCACATTTGTACTAATGTGCAGGGGCTAAAAAGGAGTAGAGATTTGGCAAAAGGTGAAGTTGACCTACGAGTTGGCAATGGAGCAAAGGTTGCTGCTTTAGCTGTAGGAACTTATGTTTTAAGTTTACCTAGTGGTTTAATAATTCAGTTAGAGAACTGTTATTATGTACCTGCAATTAGCAGGAATATTATTTCCGTTTCTTGTTTGGACAAGTTTGGTTTTTCATTCATAATAAAGAACAATTGTTGCTCCATTTATTTGAATGATATATTCTATGCTACTGCAAAAATGAATAATGGACTATATGTCCTTGATCTTGAAATGCCAATTTATAACATTAATACTAAAAGGTTGAAACCTAATGAGTTGAATCCAACTTACCTTTGGCACTGTCGATTAGGCCACATAAATGAGAAACGCATTTCCAAACTCCATAAAGATGGACTCTTGGACTCTTTTGATTATGAATCATATGAGACATGCAGATCTTGTTTAATTGGAAAGATGACAAAGTCCCCATTCACAGGAAAAGGTGAAAGGGCTAATGATCTTTTGGCACTCATACATACTGATGTATGTGGACCACTGAACATACCAGCCAGAGGAGGTTTTCAGTACTTCATCACTTTCACTGATGACTTCAGTAGATACGGATATGTGTATTTAATGAAACACAAATCTGAGTCCTTTGAAAAGTTCAAGGAATTCAAGAATGAAGTACAAAACCAACTAGGGAAGAATATTAAAGTTCTTCGATCAGATCGAGGCGGTGAATATTTAAGCCTAGAATTTGATGACCATCTAAAAGAGTATGGGATTCTATCCCAACTTACTCCTCCTGGAACACCACAATGGAATGGTGTATCTGAGAGAAGAAATCGAACCTTGTTAGACATGGTCCGATCCATGATGAGTCACGCCGATCTTCCAAACTCCTTTTGGGGACATGCATTATTAACAGCAGCTTACACACTTAACCGTGTTCCATCCAAAAAGGTTGATAAGACACCATATGAGATATGGAGTGGTAAGAAACCATATATGTCTTACATGAAGATTTGGGGTTGCGAAGTTTACGTCAAACGACAAATTTCAACCAAGCTTGAGCCCAAATATGACAAATGCTTATTTGTGGGGTATCCTAAAGAAACAAGAGGATATTACTTCTACAATCCTTCTGAGGGCAAAGTGTTTGTCGCTCGAACTGGAGTCTTTCTGGAAAGGGATTTTATTTCCAAAGGAAACAGTGGGAGGAAAATAGAGCTTGAAGAAATTCAAGAATCACAAAACATTGAAACACCTATGGAGGAACTAGAGCAGGAAACACAAGTAGTTGTGGAAGAGCAACCTGCTCAAGTAGAACAAGACCAGCGTAGGTCAAGCAGGACACGTCACCAACCTGAGAGATATGGATATCTCATAAGTGATCAGGGCGATGTATTACTCATGGATCAAGATGAGCCTGTGACCTACAAAGAGGCCATAACTGGTCCTGAGTCTGAGAAGTGGCTAGAAGCCATGAAATCTGAAATGGATTCCATGTACACAAACCAGGTTTGGACCTTGGTAGAACCTCCTATAGGAGTTAACCCTATAGGATGCAAGTGGGTCTTCAAGAAGAAGACTGACATGGATGGTAAGGTACATACCTATAAAGCAAGACTGGTTGCAAAAGGCTATAAACAAATTCATGGGGTTGACTATGATGAAACCTTTTCACCAGTTGCAATGCTTAAATCTGTTCGGATTTTACTTGCCATCGCTGCATATCATGATTATGAAATATGGCAGATGGATGTCAAAACTGCTTTCCTTAATGGGAATCTTCTTGAGGATGTGTACATGACACAACCTGAAGGATTTGACATACCACAAGATGCCCAAAAGATATGCAAGTTACAGCGATCAATCTATGGATTGAAGCAAGCTTCCAGAAGCTGGAATCTTCGTTTTGATGAAACCGTAAAACAATATGGATTCATCAAGAATGAAGATGAACCTTGTGTCTACAAGAAGGTTAGTGGGAGCATGATCGTGTTTCTGGTATTATATGTAGATGACATATTACTCATTGGAAACGATGTCCCTACCTTGCAACAAGTGAAGACTTGGTTAGGGAATTGTTTTCTTATGAAAGACCTAGGTGAAGCAGCCTATATATTAGGAATTAGGATCTATAGAGATAGATCACAAAAACTGCTTGGCCTAAGTCAGAGTACATACATAGATAAAGTGTTGAGACGCTTTAATATGCATGATTCCAAGAAAGGATTCATACCTATGCAACATGGTCTGTGTTTATCAAAAACACAATCCCCTTCAACTAAGGAAGAAAGGGATCGCATGAATAAGATTCCATATGCATCTGCAATAGGATCTATCATGTATGCCATGTTATGTACTCGACCAGATGTCTCGTATGCATTAAGTGCAACGAGTAGGTACCAATCTGATCCCGGTGATGCTCACTGGGTAGCTGTCAAGAATATCCTTAAGTACTTGAGAAGGACTAAGGATTCATTCTTGATATATGGAGGTCAGGAAGAGCTTGATGTAATTGGTTACACTGATGCTAGCTTCCAGACAGATAAGGATGATTTTAGATCACAATCTGGTTATGTGTTCTGTCTCAATGGTGGCGCTGTGAGCTGGAAAAGTTCAAAGCAGGAAACAGTTGCTGATTCTACAACTGAGGCCGAGTATATTGCTGCCTCAAATGCAGCAAAGGAAGCTGTTTGGATCAAGAAGTTCATTAGTGAACTTGGCATAGTCCCTAGCATTGTGGATCCCATTGGTTTATATTGTGATAACAATGGTGCTATCGCACAAGCTAAGGAGCCTAGATCTCACCAACGATCCAAACACATACTTAGGCGTTATCACCTCATTCGAGAGATAATCGATCGGGGAGATGTGAAGATATGCAGAGTACCTACACTTGACAATATCGCTGACCCATTAACAAAGCCTCTTGCGCAACAGAAGCATGATGGTCATACTAGATCTATGGGTATTAAGGGTATGCCTAATTGGCTCTAGTGCTAGTGGGAGATTGTTGGTGTAAGCCCTAGAGGCCAATACTTTTTGGTACTTGTATCGGATTATTCGTTTAATAATAAAAGGCATTTCTTTATTATGTTTGTCTTTCAGAATAATAAAGTCCCTAGAATAGTTAGTCTGTTTAATGAAATGTTAAGTGTGACTTAATCATGAGATCCCATTAAACATAAAGACATTATTCTTAAAATATCCGTAGTCAAGCTTTATTGCAAAGTGGGATAACATTAAAGCATTGAGACTATTATGAAGATAGACTGATGATCACATCTCATGGATCATGGATAAAGAGTTATCAAGTCTTGACATAGGTATAAATATTAGGAGTAATATTTATACCGGATTGACCCGCTATGAGAATACTACATAGTATGTTATGCAAAGTGTCATAAGTTATTCTCATGGTGATAATGGTGTATTACCACCCTTCGACCTGAAACCACTATGGACCCTAGATGTAGAGTCGGGTGCTTTATTGCTGATCAAACATTATCCGTAACTGGATGATCATAAAGACAGTTGATGGGCACTCCACGAAGCATGCTGAGGGACATGAGTGTCCTAGATGGAATTTGCCAATCCTGCATAACAGGAGAAATGTCTAAGGGCCCAATATTGAACTGGACAAGGATGACACAGTGTATGCCTTGTGTTCAATATAGACATAGGGGCAAAAGGGTAATTGTACAAACATATATTATCACGAAAAAGGTTTTGTCAGATCACATGACATTTTCGTGACTTGGGTAGCAGTGATGTGTTGCTAGATACCGCTCACTGTTTATTATGTTAAATATATAATTTAATATAATTACCAACGTTACGAAATCCTACAGGGTCACACACATAAGGACAGTTTGATGAGAGATAGAGAAATCAAAGGAACACCGTAAGGTACGGTGCACTTAAGTGAAAAATAGAAATTCGGATAATATAATAATAATTATTGTTATTTTATAATGGTTATAAAATAATAATAAAATAAATATATTTATTATAATAATAGTTATTATAATAATATATAATATTATTATGGATCATGTGAATTGGGCTTTTAGCCCGCAGCCCACAAGAGAGTCTATAAAAGGAACCCTTGTGATGAAGCTTTTACTTGATGCAATTTCGTTTTTGATTCTCACTCAAATAATTCCGTTCGTAAGCAGCTAGCACTGTGACCGGAAGCTGTTCGTGTGGACTGAGTAGAGGCGTTGCACTTCATCAACGCTTGTGATCGCTGCATCAAAGATCTGAATCGCCACAAAGAGGTAACGATTCTATCACTGACCATGCTCATTCGTAAGGATCACTAAAGGAAAATTTTTGTTTTCCGCTACGTTTAGATCACAATTTTCCTTCACCCAGGACACCCTGCTTGCCAACACCCAGACCACAAACACACACCACCAGGCCATCATGCGCGCAGGCAGTAAAAAGGAGAGTTGAATTGGTTTTATTCCATATCCTGAAAAATCAAGGAAAATAAAAAGAAAACAAAAGGCCTGGGGGGATCGAACCCAGGACCTTGCAAACAATACACAAACACCTTACCATTCCTGCTGGATGAGCGAGCCTGTCTACAATCTCACTACAACTCATAATATATTAACATTGCTAATTATATGAAAAACAAGAAAAAAAAGATGGTGAAGCCAGGACTCGAACTCCTGACCATAAGCAATATATGCGCACATCATACCACTGGGCCAAGCAACCAACTGTGAAACAAAACCATAACTAATTCATAAAATATTATATACAATATTCAAATTCTGGAAAACGCGCGCAGCTTCTTCTTCTTCTACCTTTTACCTGCGAAATCACCTGCAAAATTTCTTACACAATTTCCTGCGAATTTTCCAAAACATAAACCTACGAAATTTGGAATACCATCAAAACAGTGAAATTTCTCAAAATTAATTGGTGTATAATGATTCCCAGAGGTTACACGATTGTGCTGTGTTCTTAGAATTTATTTATTTTAGGTTTATCATGGAACCCTAAAAGCTTGGCCGAAACCCTATCAATGGTGATTCCTCCATCTTGAACCTAAAATCAAATTAATTTATCCAGAAAGCATCCAAACATCATCATAAACACAAACCAACAGTTAGTTTTCATTAACAATATGTAAATCATTCAAATCGAAAAATTTTAAAACATGAACAAAGTGCATTCGGTTTTCACGATTTAGGGCATGAATGAATGATGTTATGATTCAAAATCAATCACTGAACTTCAAGGAATCAATTGCAACCTTTGGTTTGTCTTGAAAAGGGCTAGAAGTGCCAAACCGAATTGGAGTTTTTGCTTGAATTTTTGAAATGTGAAACTTATTCTTGGAGGCTGGAAAAATTCGTGGCTTGCATTAGGTTTGTGTTAAGTACTTATAGGATGATGTATTAGGTCAGAAAAATTGATCATTTGTGTGGAAGATTTGATCTAAAAAGATTCAAAAAGATGGCCTTTGAAAATCAATTTTTTTTGCATAAACACTTGCTATTTTGGTATGATTCTCATTACTCTTGTATCAATCAAGTCTAAATATAATTTAAGACCTTCTAGAAACCAAATCAAATTTAATTTTCATTATTTTATATTTTATTTGAATTTAAAATGATTTTTTAATATAAAAATCATAATAAATAAAAACAAAATGAATAAAATTATGAATAAATCAATTTAATTTCGTGCAAGATGTTTTGATGTGGATTGGGTCATTATTTGGCAAGCCCATTTGGAAAAAATTGGTTTTAGACCTCCATTTTCTTCATGAACCAACCCAAAATTTCCCAACTTTGCAAGGGCACACATCCTTCAATTTTAATGCTATGAGGGTGTTCTTGGACATTTTGGAAAGCTTGAAGAGTCCTCTAACCAACCCCACTGGTTTCATGTCCATATCATTTACCAATCTCAAGTTATGCCCTTTTGAAGTTGTTGACTTTTTGTTGACTTTCAAAAGGACCTATAATGTCTTAGCTCATACCTTCCAAATGAAGCATTTTTGGGCTTGGCTTGTGAGACACAAAGTTGTAGAGAATTCAATTTCCTTCAAAATGAGCTTTGGATGGAGACTTGGTGATGAAGCATGTGAAAGTTATGGCTGGTCAAAGTTCAGTTGACTTTTACTAAGAAAACCCTAATTTAGAAACTCCTGATTCTTGATGATCTGAAATCTCCTTGATGAATCATGATCAAACCTTGATCAAATGATGAATTTTACCTCATATACTTGATGTTGGCAAAAAATTATGAAGTTTGACTTTGGTTTGACCACAGTTGACCTCAGTTTGACTTTTTAACTGCTTTGACTGATTTTGACTTATCTGATCATTTGACTGAGCAAACTTTTGAGAAAAGTCTTGAAACTTGTCATGGGGATTCTTGAACACATATGGGATGTTAGGAAGCTCACTTGAAGTCTTGGAAGTCCATTTAGCCTGATTAAAGTCAAAACCCTAGTTGTGGATGCACTGCTTAGGAGGTGCATTGTCTGAGGGAATTGTCAACTCTTCTGACCAATTGTGAACTTTGTGAACCTTGTGAACCATCATAAAATGTCTTGTGAACCTCATGGGAGGTATTGTGAACCTTGTGAACCTTGTGAACCTCATAAAGTGACTTGTAGACTTCATGAACCTCATGAAAGGTCTTGTAAGCATTGTGAATCTTGTGAACCTTGTGAACCTCATAAAGTGACTTGTAGACTTCATGAACCTCATGAAAGGTCTTGTAAGCATTGTGAATCTTGTGAACCTTGTGAACCTCATAAAGTGACTTGTAGACTTCATGAACCTCATGAAAGGTCTTGTAAGCATTGTGAATCTTGTGAACCTTGTGAACCTTCTTAGCACACAAAGTCTTGTGTTGTGAGGGCAAATTTTGGGGTGCAACAGCTGCCCCTGTTCAATTTTCTGAAACCTGAGGGGTTAGATTGGTATATTTGCCAGTCGTGACCTGGAAGGTTGAAGGGGATTGAACACAAAAGCCCAAAAATTTGCACTCACCGGTGCGTAGAGTGATACTAATGACTAGTTGTATATGTTTGAGTGGGCTTAAAGATGCCACTTGGAGAAAAGTTCTTCATATACATTTCTTGGAGGATAAAGCATTCCAGAATATGAAGATATAATGATAGCTTTCAAGAGGATAAGGAAATCCTGAGGTAGTGATATGCTTTCAGGAGGATAAAGCAGTCCTGAGGTAATAATATGCTTTCAGGAGGATAAAGCAGTCCTGAGGTAGTGATATGCTTTCAGGAGGATAAAGCAGTCTTGAGGTAGTGATGAGCTATCAGGAGGATGAAGCAGTCCAAAATATAATGATAGCTTTCAGGAGGATAAAGCAGTCCTGAGGGATTGATAATATGCTTTCAGGAGGATAAAGCAGTCCTGAGGTATGAGAAGCTGTCAGGAGGATAAAGCAGTCCTGAGGTAATAATATGCTTTCAGGAGGATGAAGCAATCCTGAGGTAAGAGAAGCTTTCAGGAGGATAAAGCAATCCTGAGGAATAAGAAGCTTTCAGGAGGATAAAGCAGTCCTGAGGAAATGACAACTTTCAGGAGGATAAAGTAGTCCTGATAGATGATAAGTTGTTGATGAAGTATGTCTGTTGGAGAATTAACCTGAAAACAAGGTAGCATTCTATATAGTAGTATTAGTTTATGCATTATGCATGCATGTATAGTATGATGCACTTAAGTAATGTATTATGTATCTATGGATATGTATGTTATGGTATGATGTAAATGATGTATGTATGATATGATACTGCCTGAAGCGTCTGGATATCTTCGTATAACAACTGCTGGCCAGGGAAAATAAATCCCGATTCGTTGTTGAAGAATATGAGGAACTCATTCCCGTCTCGTTTGATAATATATTATACATAACCTTCCGTCTGCTGGGGATAGAAAGATATATATAACCTCCCGTCTACATGGAAATAGTAAGGTATATATAACCTTCCGTCTGCTGGGGATAGCAAGGTATATATAACCTCCCGTCTTCATTCGTCGTACTCTTATTGGAAAGTAAATTCCCGAATATCCGTATGAGGATAAAAGAGATGGATATAAATTCCAGGGGAGATGTGACTATATGAAGATAGATTTGTCCTACTGAGGGTTTTGTAACTGTCTTGTAGAGATGAACCGGTGAAGCTTCGTTAAAATCCTTCCCTCGTTCGTCCTTAGTAAATACTATTACTGCATTTTCATGCATTTCTGGTAAACATCAATCATATTAAAAAGCATACATGCATTTTTGGTAAACATCAATCATATTCAAAAGCATACATACATTCAAACACAACCAATGGACGTTTCGCTTATGTAAATAGGGTAAAAGTAAATCTGGATTCAAAAATGGAATTTTATTTATATCAAAAAGTGACCCATATATGGGTAAGTTTGTACAAGGAGACATAAACCCTAGTAAGAGGATTTTGTCATAAAGTTTTTACAAAACAAGGAGAATCAACTATGTGGGAAATAATCCTATTGAGTTTCAATTCTACTATTGCCATTATCTTCAAGTATCTCATCTTCTGCTGTTGAGACGGAAACGATTGAATTGAGCTTTATCTGTTCGAGCTTGAGTAAGTAGTACAACTGGTTGCAGTTTCATGGGTGATCCAAACGAGACATAGTCATACGCTTTAATCCCTAACTTTTGCCTGGATTGCCCTTTCAGGTTTTCAATCCACCGGGATACCCTTTTTTGCCTAAGCCGCCTTTTCAGGTTTTCGACTTGCCGGGTGTACATCTTTTTATATATATCCCTAATTTTTGCCCAAACCCTTTTGGTTTGCCGGGATGCCCTTATTTTTGCCTAGGTCTGTCAACCTAGCGGGTCTCTTTTCATGCGTAGTATTTTTTAACTATGTCTGCGTTTACAGGCTGCGGGAAGTCTTCACCATCCATAGTAGTAAGTATCATGGCACCTCCTGAGAACTCTGTCTTGACCACAAATGGTCCTTCATATGTGGGAGTCCACTTGCCCCTAGGATCACCCTGTGGTAATATGATACGCTTGATTACCAAGTCACCAGCCTGATATACCTTTGGCTTAACCTTCTTGTTAAAAGCTTTGATCATCCGTTTCTGGTACATCTGGCCATGAAAAACTGCTGCTAACCTCTTCTCATCAATCAAATTTATCTGGTCAAGTCGAGTCTGAATCCACTCATCTTCATCCAAGCCTGCATCCTTCATAATTCTTAAGGAGGGAATCTGAACTTCAATGGGCAGAACTGCTTCCATACCATACACTAAGGAGAATGGGGTTGCCCCTGTTGAAGTGCGTATTGTGGTACGATAACCATGAAGAGCAAATGGTAACATCTCATGCCAATCCTTATAAGTAACAGTCATCTTCTGTACAATCTTCTTAATGTTCTTATTAGCAGCTTCAACTGCCCCATTCATCTTCGGACGATACGGAGAAAAGTTGTGATGCTTAATCTTGAACTGCGTGCAGAGATCAGTAATCATAGTGTTGTTTAGATTAGAGCCATTGTCAGTGATAATCCTTTCGGGGATGCCATACCTACATATGAGATTATTCTTAATGAATCGAGCCACAACATTCTTAGTAACAGATGCAAATGAAGCTGCCTCCACCCACTTCGTGAAGTAATCAATAGCAACCAGGATGAAACGATGTCCATTAGAAGCAGTAGGCTTGATCTCACCAATCATATCAATGCCCCACATGGAAAAAGGCCAAGGAGCAGTCAACACATTCAAAGGTGATGGAGGTACATGTACTTTATCAGCATAAATTTGACACTTGTGACATGTTCTGGAGTGTTGATAGCAATCAGCTTCCATGGTAGACCAATAATAACCTGCTCTCAATATCTTCTTTGCCATAGTATGACCACTAGAATGAGTGCCAAATGTCCCATCATGCATTTCTTCCATAATTTCTGTAGCTTCTTTCTTATCCACACAACGGAGCATAGTTGAATCATGATTGCGCTTGTACAGAATCCCATTACTCAAAAAGAACTTAGCAGAAAACCTTCTCAGAAACTTCCTATCTTTGACAGTTGCCCCTTCAGGGAACTCCTGAGCTTCAAGATATCTTCTTACTTCATAGAACCAAGGCTTCTCCTCAGCCCCTTCAGTGTCAATCTCATTGCAGTATGCAGGCTTTTCAAACCTATCAATAGTAATCTTGAGAGCTTCATCATCCCAGCTGATCTCAAACATGGATGCCATGGTGGCCAAAGCATCTGCCAACTAATTCTCTCTTCGTGGGATATGTCCAAAGGTAATCTCTTTGAACTGTGGGATCAAAGATAATACATGTTCTCTATAAGGAATGAGGTTATCATGCTTGGTATCCCAATCTCCTTTAATCTGACTAACTACCAGGGCTGAATCTCCATACACATCAAGGAACTGAATCTTCATATCAATAGCAGTTTTAATACCCAGGATACATGCCTCATACTCAGCCATGTTATTAGTACAATAGAAAAAAGTATGACAGTAATCGGGGTATGACAACCTTCAGGGGAACTAATCACAACACCAACACCATTACCAAGTGCATTGGAAGCACCATCAAAAACCATAGTCCATCGGGATCCTTGTTCAGGTCCGTCATATTGTCCAGGTTCTTTGGTAATAATCATAATGTCTTCATCCGGAAACTCAAAACTCATTGACTGATAATCATCTACTGCTTGATGAGCCAAATGATCAGCCACAACACTTCCTTTAATGGCCTTCTGAGTAGTATACTGTATATCATATTCTGTCAATATCATTTGCCATCTTGCAATTCTTCCGGAGAGAGCAAGTTTCTCAAATATGTACTTGATTGGATCCATCTTCGAAATCAACAAGGTAGTATGAGTCAACATATACTGTCTTAGTCGGCGAGCAGCCCATGCCAAAGCGCAGCAAGTTTTCTCGAGCAGTGAGTATCTTGTTTCACAGTCGGTAAACTTTTTGCTAAGGTAGTATATTGCCTGCTCTTTTCGACCAGACTCGTCATGTTGCCCCAAGACACACCCCATTGAGTTGTATAACACTGTTAAGTACATAATCAAGGGTCTTCCATCAACTGGTGGCATCAAAATTGGAGGTTCTAGCAGGTATCTCTTGATTTCATCAAAGGCAGTTTGGCATTCATCATTCCATTCCATCACCTGATCTTTCTTCAGCAACTTGAAGATTGGCTCACAGATGGCAGTTAATTGGGAAATAAATCTTGCAATGTAATTCAATCGTCCCAAGAAACCTCTAACCTCCTTCTCAGTACGGGGAGCTGGCATCTCTCGTATAGCTTTCACTTTTGCAGGATCCACTTCAATACCTTTTCCACTGACTATAAAACCCAGGAGCTTACCAGACCTAACTCCAAAAGTACACTTGTTTGGGTTCAATCTCAACTTGTATTTCTTCAACCTCTCAAACAACTTATGCAGATGATCAAGATGTTGTTCTTCATTCTGGGACCTGGCTATCATATCATCCACATATACCTCTATCTCATGATGAATCATATCATGAAACAAAGCCACCATAGCACGCTGATATGTTGCCCCTGCATTCTTCAAACCAAATGGCATCACTTTATAACAAAAAGTGCCCCACTGTGTAACAAATGTTGTCTTTTCCATGTCTTCAGGAGCCATCTTGATTTGATTGTAACCAGAGAAACCATCCATAAAAGAGAATACCTTATGCTGAGCAGTGTTGTCTACCAGAACATCAATATGAGGAAGTGGAAAGTCATATTTGGGGCTAGCCTTGTTCAAATCTCTGTAGTCCACACACATACGTACCTTACCATCTTTCTTAGGTACCGGCACCACATTTGCAACCCACTGAGGATAAGAAGTCACTGCTAAGAACCCTGCATTGAACTGTTTCATTACCTCTGCTTTGATCTTCTCTGACATTTCAGGACGCATACGACGAACCTTCTGTTTCTTTGGACGACAATCTTCTTTCACTGGTAAACGGTGAACCACAATGTCTGTATCCAACCCTGGCATATCTTCATAAGACCAAGCAAAGATCTCCACATAGTCACGTAACATTTGAACCACTCTGCTCTTGACACTATCCTCTAAATCAGCCCCTATCTTAACTTCTTTCCTGTTTTCTTCAGTTCCCAAATTTACAACTTCGACTGGCTCTTCATGTGGCTGTATGGCTTTCTCTTCTTGTTGTAACAACCTAGCAAGCTCTACAGGTACTTCACAATCGTCCTCATTTCCGTCTTCAGTTTGATAGATCGGATTCTCGAAATTTTAATTGGCAATAGTAGAACTGTTATCAACAGGATCCAGAGTGGATGAGGATCTGCATTTTAGTGATGTGGGTGTGTGTAAGAACACATAGCTGATAAAGCAAAAATAAAAGAAAAGAAAGACAGGAACACAATATTTACTAAAACGAAACTTCCACTGATTTTATTGAATGAAGTATGCAAATGAAATGACAGCACGTAACAAGCACACCATTGTGCCCCGGGTAAGGCACAAGGCTTGAGAGTTTTAATTGTTCAAGAAATTACAAACTTAAAAAAGCAACAACACAGTAATAGTATTTACTCCTGACTAAAGGAGATAGGGATAACATCTTCAGCTTTCCAATTATTGAGTCCAGCACCCACAGTAGGAAAGATCCAAGCATCCAGATTGTAGTCTTCATCATAGTCACCCACAACATTGATCTGGTCTTTCATAACCCCTTGATTGGTGATACGAACAACACGAGCACGACGAACAGCCTTTTGGGACTCTGCAGTGAAACCCAAACCAAATTTGTCAGACTTGTAAGGGATATCAGGAAGCTGACCCCAAATAGTACAACCACCTTCATCCACCACAGCTCTAGCATCTTTAAGGGAGGCCATTGCCATTGTTGGAGGTACTCTGGTGACCACAGGAACTTTCTTGGCAACCGGAGGAGCTACATAATCATCAACAATCCAAGGAACCACTTTAAATGTCTGACACGGAGTTTCAATGTATTCACCTTCCATTTCCAGATACTTGAAAGTGTTCACATGGCTGAAAAAATATTCTTCCTCTCCGTAGATAGTAACAACCTTTCCTTCTACCGGATATCTCAGCTTCTTATGTAATGTAGAGGTTACAGCACCTGCCCCATGGATCCAGGGACGACCAAGCAGACAAGAGTACGAAGGACGAATATCCATCACATAAAATGTAGCATTAAAAATCTGAGAACCAACTTTGATGGGCAAATCAATCTCTCCATGCACCACCCTTCTAGAACCATCAAAAGCCTTCACCACTATATTACTGGGTTTCAGCACAGCATCTTCAGGACTCAGATTACTCAGGACTTCCTTGGGCAACACATTCAGAGAGGAACCATTGTCTATCAACACATGTGACAGGGTAGTGCCCCTGCATTCAATTGAGATATGCAGAGCCCTGTTATGATCCCTCTTGGCAGGGGTCAAATCAGCATCAGAAAACCCTAACCCATTATCATAAGTCAGGTGGGCAACACAATTCTCAAACTGGTCAACAGAAATTGCATTGGGTACATGGGCAGTCTTCAGAAACTTGATCAAAGCTTTTGCATGAGCTTCAGAACATAACAACAAGGACATCATAGAAATCTTAGAGGAAGTATGCCCCAACTGATCAACAATGTCATAATCATTCTTGCGAATGATTTTCAATACTTCCTCCATCTGCTTAGAGAGATCATCAGCAGCTGGCACATCAGTAGGTATAGGCTCAATAACAGGACCTTTTCCCCGAGCATCAGTGGTGGAAGTAGCAGCAGGAGTAACTGCATTCTTGGAAGTCACTGGAGGAGAGAAGACTCTTCCACTACGTGTGATCTTACTAGATCCAGCAATATTATCAATATCAACAGGCATATCAGCTAGTGGTTCCTGCTTAACACCATGGATATAAACATCAGATCCATAATGCCAAGGCACAACTTTATCAGACGTATACGGTATAGGACCAGGAGTAGTAATGACCATAGGAGCCACTCTGGCTTCAGCAACAACTTTCACAGGACCTTCAGCAGTAATCCTGATTGGACCCTGATGGGTGATTTTAATAGGTCCCTTTGAAGTGATTCTTACCGGCACTTTGTCAACCATGTCAACCTCTTCAATCTTCCTACCTTTAGTAATATGATCCACCATACTCTCTACAGACGATGGAGTCTTCTCAAAAACTATGGTATACTTATCCATGAGACGCTGAATTCCATCTCTCAATCTCCAGCAACTATCCGGTTTATAGGTACAATACAAACAATCTTCACAACAACCTGGAAAGAGCCCAGCTTGCACTAACTTTTTCTTGATAACAGACAATGGTGTGGTCAACTCTGCAACTGAATAGACATGTAAATCTTCATCAATGGCATTGACAGTCTTCTCGTGATTTGGCATGGGAGCAGTGATCAGATTTGGAGTACCCGGAGGGTCAAACTCAATCTCTCCAGCCTCAATCATATCTTGAATTTTGTTCTTCAAGACCCAGCAGTTATTAGTATCATGTCCCTGACAATTTGAATGATATGCACATCGTGCATTGGGATTGTACCTGGGAGAGGTAACATTAGGATTTTGAGGAGCCTCTTTCAAAGTAATAAGTTCAGCCTTCAACAAGTGTTGCAATGCCTGAGCCATTGACATGTTGATCTTCGTGAACTTCCTTCTAGCCCTCTATTGGTTGCCCTGTGGCTGCTCTGTTGTTGTAGGAGTTGGATTTGAGATGTGAACCACACTCACAGACTGATGCCTTCTATTACGATCAGGTTGACCATAAACAGCATTGGATTCTTTCTTCCCAGTGGGAGGCTTCTTTGCAGCACCTGATGAAGAAGTACCCACCTGGATCTTGCCATTCTTTATACCATTTTCCACTTGTTCTCCTGTCATGATCAACTCAGTGAAGCCAGATGATGAGCTTCCAATGAGATGACTATAAAATGGACCATTCAGCGTACACATGAACATATCAACCAATTCCCTGTCAGTTAAAGGGGGTTGAACTCTTCCAGCTAAGTCTCTCCACTTCTGAGCATACTCCTTGAAACTTTCTTTGACACCCATAGACATGCTTTGCAGCTGCATGCGAGTGGGGGCTAAGTCAGCATTGTATTGATACTGCTTATAGAAAGCCTCAGCAAGATCATTCCAATCCCTGATATTGACACTCTCCAACTGATAATACCACTCCAACTGAGCTCCAGATAAGCTCTCTTGAAAAAAATGGATCCACAATTTCTTATCAGCAGTGTGAGGTTGAATTCTTCTGACATAAGACCTTAGATGCAACTTGGGACAAGAGACTGTTGGTGTAAGCCCTAGAGGCCAATACTTTTTGGTACTTGTATCGGATTATTCGTTTAATAATAAAAGGCATTTCTTTATTATGTTTGTCTTTCAGAATAATAAAGTCCCTAGAATAGTTAGTCTGTTTAATGAAATGTTAAGTGTGACTTAATCATGAGATCCCATTAAACATAAAGACATTATTCTTAAAATATCCGTAGTCAAGCTTTATTGCAAAGTGGGATAACATTAAAGCATTGAGACTATTATGAAGATAGACTGATGATCACATCTCATGGATCATGGATAAAGAGTTATCAAGTCTTGACATAGGTATAAATATTAGGAGTAATATTTATACCGGATTGACCCGCTATGAGAATACTACATAGTATGTTATGCAAAGTGTCATAAGTTATTCTCATGGTGATAATGGTGTATTACCACCCTTCGACCTGAAACCACTATGGACCCTAGATGTAGAGTCGGGTGCTTTATTGCTGATCAAACATTATCCGTAACTGGATGATCATAAAGACAGTTGATGGGCACTCCACGAAGCATGCTGAGGGACATGAGTGTCCTAGATGGAATTTGCCAATCCTGCATAACAGGAGAAATGTCTAAGGGCCCAATATTGAACTGGACAAGGATGACACAGTGTATGCCTTGTGTTCAATATAGACATAGGGGCAAAAGGGTAATTGTACAAACATATATTATCACGAAAAAGGTTTTGTCAGATCACATGACATTTTCGTGACTTGGGTAGCAGTGATGTGTTGCTAGATACCGCTCACTGTTTATTATGTTAAATATATAATTTAATATAATTACCAACGTTACGAAATCCTACAGGGTCACACACATAAGGACAGTTTGATGAGAGATAGAGAAATCAAAGGAACACCGTAAGGTACGGTGCACTTAAGTGAAAAATAGAAATTCGGATAATATAATAATAATTATTGTTATTTTATAATGGTTATAAAATAATAATAAAATAAATATATTTATTATAATAATAGTTATTATAATAATATATAATATTATTATGGATCATGTGAATTGGGCTTTTAGCCCGCAGCCCACAAGAGAGTCTATAAAAGGAACCCTTGTGATGAAGCTTTTACTTGATGCAATTTCGTTTTTGATTCTCACTCAAATAATTCCGTTCGTAAGCAGCTAGCACTGTGACCGGAAGCTGTTCGTGTGGACTGAGTAGAGGCGTTGCACTTCATCAACGCTTGTGATCGCTGCATCAAAGATCTGAATCGCCACAAAGAGGTAACGATTCTATCACTGACCATGCTCATTCGTAAGGATCACTAAAGGAAAATTTTTGTTTTCCGCTGCGTTTAGATCGCTATTTTCCTTCAGTGGTATCAGAGCCACTTACGAAACCATGGATCTGATAGCTGTTAAATTTCTGTTTTTTTTTCTGTATTTGATTCGATTAAAACACAGAACGAATTTAACAATAAACGATTAATTAAATTTGGCATCTGTTGTGTACGATTTGGATGATTGATGTTGATTATGCTTCAGAAACCGACATTAGTATGGTGAAGTTGTGCGATACATTGATCATCCATAGGTTACACAATTAGATCGATCACTTTTATATAAGATATAAGAAATTCTGATGCAAAGATGGTATATGGGATATACTGTTTTGATTTCATCCATTCAATCACATAAGGATTGTAATTCTTTTGAAAGATCATCATTTTCATTCGCTTCGGAATCCGACGTTAGTATGGTGAAGCAATGACATGTTGATCTATCATATTGAGTTATCAATCGAGTTGTGTTTGACGGCATGAAATTGTTGCATTAGGATTAATGGCAGTACAAGTGTTGTATTGCCGCAGACTTTTCCGGTTGGGGTTGTAAATGCACAAAAGTTGTGCAGGAAACGACGTGAAATACAATGAAGTGTTCATAAAAAAATTTCGTCGGGGCGCTGCCCCTAACAACCCCGCAAGGAGGCGCTGCCCCCTTGACCCGGCAGCGGAACCCCCGGCTAAGTCTGCAAAGTGTGATCAATCAGCCGAAATTTAATTTAGTTTATTTAATTATCGGAATTTTAAACTAATAATAAAAGTGTGTTTATTATTATTTATTTGTGGTGATCAGTTATGGCCTTAGTTTATCCTTTATTATTGTTTTGGGATTTTTAAATACGGCCTGCGAGTCGTGCCTCTCTCTCAATCTCTTTATGTAACTTCTTTTCTCATCTCACTCCCTCGTATGTAAAACGAGTATTCTTATATGTAATGTAATATTATGTTATGAAGAAAAAGGAAGTATTCAATATTAAAGGAGGATAACCTTGGAGATCATGCTTGGAGAAGCTTAGATCGTTATTAGGTTAGCTTAGGTTCTCTCATTGGCTTGAGAGAACAATTGCGTTAGGGGCCATAATTGTATTTTTTTATATGTATGTTGATGCATGTAATTGTATGTTGATGCATGTGAGAGACGTTTTGCATGTTAAGCCGGTGAGATCAAACTAATAACAAATTCCCTCAAAATTAAATATTAAGTTTATGCTTTCCAATTTTTAGCACTCATCAAGACTAGTATCGAGCATTGTAGGTTTCGCCTACGCGAGGTGCATGTTCTATATTAGTAAGGTGTGATGGGATAATTGTAATATCCAATTGCTAAAACAATGGGTCAAACTTAACTAAACAAATTATAATAAGATTATACATGTTTAGAAGCAAGAATTGGGAATGATTCATGTGATGGATCAGAATAAGGAGTTATTCACCCAATTGAAAATATTCGAGAGTTGTATGAGATACAATTGGAAGGAGTTCCTACCTAAATAACTTAGTTTTGTGTAATCAGCCTAACGCTGACTTAAAACAAAGTGAAACATGGATCTCGACCCACTAGAAAGTCTTCCAACGGGATTTTCCGAATCAAATGATGAGGGTCATTTGTTTTGAATAAAATAGTGGGAGCATATTTGATTAAAGGCCTAATTAAATATGTTGTTTTAATGATACTTATATTTTCATATTTCTCTTGTAGATTACCATGACAACAAACACATCGAACAATATTTTGCGATCCATCCTAGATAAGGAAAAATTGTCTGGGACAAATTTCCTGGATTGGCACCGTAATCTGAGGATTGTCCTCAAGCACGATAAGAAGCTGTATGTCTTGGAGACACCAGTTCCTGAGGAGGAACCTCCTAGTTCTGCATCAAAGGCAGAAAGAGATGCTTATAAGAAGCATTTTGATGATGCCAATGAAACCGCTTGCCTCATGCTTGCTACCATGAACTCTGAGTTGCAAAAGCAACACGAGAACATGTCTGCGTTCGATATGATCGGACATCTGAAAATGCTTTATCAAGAGCAAGCAAGAAATGAGAGGTTTCAGGTTTCAAAGTCCCTTTTTAACAGCAAGTTAGCTGAGGGAGCCCCTGTAAGTCCCCATGTACTCAAGATGATTGGGTATGTGGAGAACCTTGACAGATTAGGGTTTCCCCTTGGAAAAGAACTTGCGATTGATCTGATCTTGCAATCGTTGCCAGAGAGCTTCAGTCAGTTTGTCCTGAATTTCAATATGAATGACTTGGACAAAAGTCTTCCAGAACTGCTAGGCATGTTGAGAACTGCTGAGCAGAATATGAAGACAAAAGGGAAATCTATTCTGATGGTCAGTAATGGAAAGAAACAGAACAAGAGGCCCATCAAACAGGGTGGTAGAGGGAAAGGCAAGGAAGTTGCCAAACCCAAACCCACTCCTCCTGTTTTGAAGCCTAGTGGAGGAATAGCAAAGGAGGGCACTTGCTTCCATTGCGGTAAGACCGGACATTGGAAGAGAAATTGCCCAAAGTACCTGGAAGATAAGAAAAATGGAGTAGAGACTTCAAATTCAGGTATTTTTGTTATTGAAATTAATTTATCTACTTCTGCATCATGGGTATTAGATACTGGATGCGGTTCTCACATTTGTACTAATGTGCAGGGGCTAAAAAGGAGTAGAGATTTGGCAAAAGGTGAAGTTGACCTACGAGTTGGCAATGGAGCAAAGGTTGCTGCTTTAGCTGTAGGAACTTATGTTTTAACTTTACCTAGTGGTTTAATAATTCAGTTAGAGAACTGTTATTATGTACCTGCAATTAGCAGGAATATTATTTCCGTTTCTTGTTTGGACAAGTTTGGTTTTTCATTCATAATAAAGAACAATTGTTGCTCCATTTATTTGAATGATATATTCTATGCTACTGCAAAAATGAATAATGGACTATATGTCCTTGATCTTGAAATGCCAATTTATAACATTAATACTAAAAGGTTGAAACCTAATGAGTTGAATCCAACTTACCTTTGGCACTGTCGATTAGGCCACATAAATGAGAAACGCATTTCCAAACTCCATAAAGATGGACTCTTGGACTCTTTTGATTATGAATCATATGACACATGCAGATCTTGTTTAATTGGAAAGATGACAAAGTCCCCATTCACAGGAAAAGGTGAAAGGGCTAATGATCTTTTGGCACTCATACATACTGATGTATGTGGACCACTGAACATACCAGCCAGAGGAGGTTTTCAGTACTTCATCACTTTCACTGATGACTTCAGTAGATACGGATATGTGTATTTAATGAAACACAAATCTGAGTCCTTTGAAAAGTTCAAGGAATTCAAGAATGAAGTACAAAACCAACTAGGGAAGAATATTAAAGTTCTTCGATCAGATCGAGGCGGTGAATATTTAAGCCTAGAATTTGATGACCATCTAAAAGAGTATGGGATTCTATCCCAACTTACTCCTCCTGGAACACCACAATGGAATGGTGTATCTGAGAGAAGAAATCGAACCTTGTTAGACATGGTCCGATCCATGATGAGTCACGCCGATCTTCCAAACTCCTTTTGGGGACATGCATTATTAACAGCAGCTTACACACTTAACCGTGTTCCATCCAAAAAGGTTGATAAGACACCATATGAGATATGGAGTGGTAAGAAACCACATATGTCTTACATGAAGATTTGGGGTTGCGAAGTTTACGTCAAACGACAAATTTCAACCAAGCTTGAGCCCAAATCTGACAAATGCTTATTTGTGGGGTATCCTAAAGAAACAAGAGGATATTACTTCTACAATCCTTCTGAGGGCAAAGTGTTTGTCGCTCGAACTGGAGTCTTTCTGGAAAGGGATTTTATTTCCAAAGGAAACAGTGGGAGGAAAATAGAGCTTGAAGAAATTCAAGAATCACAAAACATTGAAACACCTATGGAGGAACTAGAGCAGGAAACACAAGTAGTTGTGGAAGAGCAACCTGCTCAAGTAGAACAAGACCAGCGTAGGTCAAGCAGGACACGTCACCAACCTGAGAGATATGGATATCTCATAAGTGATCAGGGTGATGTATTACTCATGGATCAAGATGAGCCTGTGACCTACAAAGAGGCCATAACTGGTCCTGAGTCTGAGAAGTGGCTAGAAGCCATGAAATCTGAAATGGATTCCATGTACACAAACCAGGTTTGGACCTTGGTAGAACCTCCTATAGGAGTTAACCCTATAGGATGCAAGTGGGTCTTCAAGAAGAAGACTGACATGGATGGTAAGGTACATACCTATAAAGCAAGACTGGTTGCAAAAGGCTATAAACAAATTCATGGGGTTGACTATGATGAAACCTTTTCACCAGTTGCAATGCTTAAATCTGTTCGGATTTTACTTGCCATCGCTGCATATCATGATTATGAAATATGGCAGATGGATGTCAAAACTGCTTTCCTTAATGGGAATCTTCTTGAGGATGTGTACATGACACAACCTGAAGGATTTGACATACCACAAGATGCCCAAAAGATATGCAAGTTACAGCGATCAATCTATGGATTGAAGCAAGCTTCCAGAAGCTGGAATCTTCGTTTTGATGAAACCGTAAAACAATATGGATTCATCAAAAATGAAGATGAACCTTGTGTCTACAAGAAGGTTAGTGGGAGCATGATCGTGTTTCTGGTATTATATGTAGATGACATATTACTCATTGGAAACGATGTCCCTACCTTGCAACAAGTGAAGACTTGGTTAGGGAATTGTTTTTCTATGAAAGACCTAGGTGAAGCAGCCTATATATTAGGAATTAGGATCTATAGAGATAGATCACAAAAACTGCTTGGCCTAAGTCAGAGTACATACATAGATAAAGTGTTGAGACGCTTTAATATGCATGATTCCAAGAAAGGATTCATACCTATGCAACATGGTCTGTGTTTATCAAAAACACAATCCCCTTCAACTAAGGAAGAAAGGGATCGCATGAATAAGATTCCATATGCATCTGCAATAGGATATATCATGTATGCCATGTTATGTACTCGACCAGATGTCTCGTATGCATTAAGTGCAACGAGTAGGTACCAATCTGATCCCGGTGATGCTCACTGGGTAGCTGTCAAGAATATCCTTAAGTACTTGAGAAGGACTAAGGATTCATTCTTGATATATGGAGGTCAAGAAGAGCTTGATGTAATTGGTTACACTGATGCTAGCTTCCAGACAGATAAGGATGATTTTAGATCACAATCTGGTTATGTGTTCTGTCTCAATGGTGGCGCTGTGAGCTGGAAAAGTTCAAAGCAGGAAACAGTTGCTGATTCTACAACTGAGGCCGAGTATATTGCTGCCTCAAATGCAGCAAAGGAAGCTGTTTGGATCAAGAAGTTCATTAGTGAACTTGGCATAGTCCCTAGCATTGTGGATCCCATTGGTTTATATTGTGATAACAATGGTGCTATCGCACAAGCTAAGGAGCCTAGATCTCACCAACGATCCAAACACATACTTAGGCGTTATCACCTCATTCGAGAGATAATCGATCGGGGAGATGTGAAGATATGCAGAGTACCTACACTTGACAATATCGCTGACCCATTAACAAAGCCTCTTGCGCAACAGAAGCATGATGGTCATACTAGATCTATGGGTATTAAGGGTATGCCTAATTGGCTCTAGTGCTAGTGGGAGATTGTTGGTGTAAGCCCTAGAGGCCAATACTTTTTGGTACTTGTATCGGATTATTCGTTTAATAATAAAAGGCATTTCTTTATTATGTTTGTCTTTCAGAATAATAAAGTCCCTAGAATAGTTAGTCTGTTTAATGAAATGTTAAGTGTGACTTAATCATGAGATCCCATTAAACATAAAGACATTATTCTTAAAATATCCGTAGTCAAGCTTTATTGCAAAGTGGGATAACATTAAAGCATTGAGACTATTATGAAGATAGACTGATGATCACATCTCATGGATCATGGATAAAGAGTTATCAAGTCTTGACATAGGTATAAATATTAGGAGTAATATTTATACCGGATTGACCCGCTATGAGAATACTACATAGTATGTTATGCAAAGTGTCATAAGTTATTCTCATGGTGATAATGGTGTATTACCACCCTTCGACCTGAAACCACTATGGACCCTAGATGTAGAGTCGGGTGCTTTATTGCTGATCAAACATTATCCGTAACTGGATGATCATAAAGACAGTTGATGGGCACTCCACGAAGCATGCTGAGGGACATGAGTGTCCTAGATGGAATTTGCCAATCCTGCATAACAGGAGAAATGTCTAAGGGCCCAATATTGAACTGGACAAGGATGACACAGTGTATGCCTTGTGTTCAATATAGACATAGGGGCAAAAGGGTAATTGTACAAACATATATTATCACGAAAAAGGTTTTGTCAGATCACATGACATTTTCGTGACTTGGGTAGCAGTGATGTGTTGCTAGATACCGTTCACTGTTTATTATGTTAAATATATAATTTAATATAATTACCAACGTTACGAAATCCTACAGGGTCACACACATAAGGACAGTTTGATGAGAGATAGAGAAATCAAAGGAACACCGTAAGGTACGGTGCACTTAAGTGAAAAATAGAAATTCGGATAATATAATAATAATTATTGTTATTTTATAATGGTTATAAAATAATAATAAAATAAATATATTTATTATAATAATAGTTATTATAATAATATATAATATTATTATGGATCATGTGAATTGGGCTTTTAGCCCGCAGCCCACAAGAGAGTCTATAAAAGGAACCCTTATGATGAAGCTTTTACTTGATGCAATTTCGTTTTTGATTCTCACTCAAATAATTCCGTTCGTAAGCAGCTAGCACTGTGACCGGAAGCTGTTCGTGTGGACTGAGTAGAGGCGTTGCACTTCATCAACGCTTGTGATCGCTGCATCAAAGATCTGAATCGCCACAAAGAGGTAACGATTCTATCACTGACCATGCTCATTCGTAAGGATCACTAAAGGAAAATTTTTGTTTTCCGCTGCGTTTAGATCGCTATTTTCCTTCAGAGACCCCATCATAAACAACAAAGGTAGGAACTTTGAAACCAATGGGTATGACTACCCCAGATATCAAACTCAAATCCTCAAAATCCAGCCCAGAAGATTTCTGCAACTCCATAGCATCCATTCTATCCACCAGCATCTTGAATTTGTCTTCATTAGGATCATGGTAGTAATTAGCCTCAGAATCAGAGTCCCCCATAGTGTTGTGGAGACTGCCTCCCTCTTTTTCAGATTCTTCAGATTCATAGTCTTCAACCTGTTCTTTGGTCTTGACAGGACCTATGAACCTTCTTCCCATGTTGATCAGGCCACCCGACCTTCTAGTCTTCTTAGTCTTCTTGGCCAGCAGTGTCTTCAATTCATCCTGCCCCTTTGACAAGTTCAGGATCAGCTCTTGGAACTGTGCATTTTGTGCCTGGAGATCCTTAACTGTTTGTTCAAGAGCCATTACTGAAATAAACAGCGAGAAGATGAGAAACCTGTGCACAAATAAACCTGTGATGCAATGATATGATGTATTAATGCGTATGCAATGTTTTCAAGGACCGCAGGATTTAAATTTGCTTAAACAAACAAGAAGGTAAACTTTTATTAGTAATAAATTTGTTTTGCCTCTTGGGCTTACAGGAAATGAAATGCAATAAATACAAGAGATGGGGTTTTAAGTCTCCCATGGACGTTTCCTCTTTGTGTTGAGATATGAGTTGAGGTTCCGTTCCTCGTGAAGTTGCTTTGTTAGTTCCAGGATTCTTTCTTGGCTTGCTTTGTAATGAGCCTCGAAAGTATCCCTTTGCTCCTTCAACCGGATCCAGGATCTCTGTAAGTCTTCCATGTCAGTAGGCATGTCTGGGTGAAGGATGGTATAAGCAGTATCTCCTTCAGCAACAGGTTCCATGGTAACTGGCAGGATAGCAGGATATGGCATCATGAGGGTCTGAGCACGAGATCGCACCCATCTGAGATAAGCCTCCATAGGAATAGTGTACTTAGGCTCCAGTGTCTTGCTGTCAACCCTGTTTACTTTTCCCCAAGCTCGTATGAATCTCTGACGGTAACCTTGGAGATCGTTGTCGTAGTCGAACACAATGCCCTGAATCAACATGTCATGTGGGCCATCACTCCGAGCGTAACCAAACTGTCGTAAATCTAGAGAGGGGTTGTAGGTGATGCCTCCTCTTATGCCTAGAAGTGGCACATTAGGGAACTCCCCACAACGGTCAATGATAGTGACATCCTCCATAGATCTGAAGCACCAATGAATATCTGAATGCGAGAGTGACATGATCCTTTTGGACCACCTGAACCCTTGCTCATTCTTCATTACTGAACGAGGAAGGTGAGAAATAAACCACCTAGATAGCAAAGGTATGCAGCACATCAAAGTTCCTCTTGCCCTTGTAGTACGGGTATGAAGAGAATGTAGGATGTCTCCAAGCAATGTAGGCACTGGATTGTGACTCAGGAATATGTTGATGGCATGAACGTCTATGAACTGATCTGGATTGGGGAACAACACTAAGCCATAAATCAGCAAGGCTAAGATCTCCTCAAAAGCATCATGACTCATAGCCTTCAAGAACACTTGAGCCTTCTCTATCAACACCTTAGCAAGAATACCCTTAACTCCGCTTCTCGTTTCTAGAACAATGTCTGATTTCTTCATATGTAGAGCTGCAGCAATAACTTCAGGTTTAGGCTCTTTTTCCAAGCCTGTGAATGGTTTCTGATCAAGTACAGGTATACCCAGAAGTTTAGAGAACTCTTCCATTGTAGGAACCAGCTGGTAGTCGGGGAATGTGAAGCAATGGTGCTTAGGATCAAAGAACTGAAACAGAACACTCATCATGTCTTCATTGAACCCTGAAGTGACTAGATCCAATAGGTGGCCATGTCTCTTGATGAACTGGGAATGATCAGACCCTTGAGAAACCAACTCTTTAAGCTTAGCAGGTATGCCCACAAAGTTGATCCTGATGGTGTTTCTACGAGCAGAAGCCATGACCTGCAACAAAGAACAAAGATAAATCCTTTGGTCCTTGAAATGGTTAGTGAAAATGCTATGCTTATGATGCATGATGATGTCATGATGTTATGTTCAATCACAAACATGTGGCACACACAAACAAGTCACACAATAGCCCTAGGTTTAAAGGCTTGCATGAGGTTCAAAGGTAAGTACCCTCCCCTGAAGTTAGATGGTTCATCCTGTCCTACAAAAGTAACCATGTTCTAAAGGATCTCAATATCATTGATCCTTCACAAGGGTGGTTGTTCAGTAGGCAACATACTTGCCAACCAAAACCCTCCAAGTTTAAGATCTCAATGAGTGTAGTATCGAGTGTCAACCAACTTCAGTCTGCACCAAAGCCGGTTACCTCACTACTTTCTAAAGGCCAAGATGGGATAACTAGGGTTCTAAAAGTTAGTTAGTGCATTGACAACATATGGCAGCCTCGTATTATCCTCAACTTGACTTAAGGAACATAAGCACCAACCAAGAAGTCACACTAACTATGGCCACCAGATCAACCAGATCGGTATACGCCGTACAGTTTCCTTGGTCTATTGCCATTTACCTAAGGTACACTAGATCCGGGTTAGGATCTTTCACACATAAGAGCCCAACAAGTAAGTATAAAGCAAACAAGGCAAACAATTTTAAAGTGATCTAATTCCTAAGGGTACCCCTCTTTTATTAGTCCCCAACAGAGTCGCCAGTTCTGTAACATGGTGGGAGAACTGACTTTAGTTATGTTGCGGATAGCAAGAGTCGCCACCGACTTTTATTTTATCCAAAGGAAAGGCATAAAAGAACAGGAAAGACCTTTTAAAAGATTTTTGGGTCCGGGGGGTAGGTTATGTAAAGGGAAGGTGTTAGCACCCTTTACATCCATGGTTATCCATGGGCTCTTAGTTACTTAGCTCACTTTGAATTGTTTTTTTGAAAAATGTGAAGTGTGTGAATAGAAATTTTCGTAAGAGTTTGATAATGATCCATGTACGGATGCGTAAAAAACTTGTGTTTGAAAATTGTTTGAAATTGTGAAATGTTTGAAAAGTTTTTGAATAGTGAGCAAGTAACTATGAGGAACCTACCCTAAAGTTTAAGTCTTTCTGTTCTTTATCCTTTAAATGGTAAGACTATCCCTATTATTAAGGAATAGGTAGTCATTACCTTGGATGTATGGGACAAGTAAGGGACATCCGTTTAATGAAGGCAACTGTAGGGTGTATTAAGCATTTTTGAGGGACTGTCATCATTATTCGAAAGGGACAAGATCATTATGAAAGGCAAACATTTAAGGGACTTGATCTTTAATTATGAAGGGACTAGATGACTTTTCTTTTAAGGGACTTTTGCTTTATACACCCTACTTGACCTTTTAATTAGGCAACATTGAGAGGCAACCCTAGAAAGTGAGATGGCGATCAATGATCGACTTACGTGTGTGAGTGTTCAATTTTAAATATTTATCTTATAATTTAAATGATCTAAATTCAATTTTAAATATACATACATGTTACACTCCCTATTTTTACTAACCATAACATAAAAATAAATATTTAAATACTATTACAAAAAATTACATCCAGGAGCAATTACAATAATAATAATAAAGCAATTTAAATATAATAAGCAAAATAATAAATAAGCAAGAATAAATAAATAATTATAATAGGGGTTAGTGAAAATAATAATAATAATCACAACTTAAAAATAAAGGGAGTTAGTAAAAAAAAATATCATAAGAACATAATTAAAAATAATAAGCAAAGAATAATAATTAAAGATTAGATTTCAATATAAACAATTATTTAAAGTTAATAAAAAAATGAACAATTAAGTAATTATTATAAAACTTTGAATTATATACAAATTATAAAAATTAAATTAATTTTAAGCATATTATGAAAATAAAATTATAATTATAAAATTATTTTAACAATTTTAATTATTCCTAAGCATACATTAACAATTATTTAAATGCAAAAATTAAGAATATAAATAATTTAGGTCATATTTACATATTAAAAAAAAATAGGATTAATTATGATTACATTTACAAAGTTTAATAAAATATATACATGATAAAAAAAATGATCATACAATTATATTTATAAATTTAAGGATTATAATAAAATTTTATTTATTAATTAAAATTATAAACAAGAATTAGGGTTTTTTAGAAAATATATTTTTTAGGGTTTGTAGAAATAATTAGGGTTTAAGTTATATACAAAAAATATTAGAGTTTAATAATAACTTATTAACTAAACAAATATATACATATTATAATTTAAGCACATAATAATAAAAAGAGACTAATTTTAGAATTTAGAAAATAATTTTGGAACTTTGAAAATATAAGATATTTATATGATTATTTATAATTATTATTAATATAATTAAACAAAATAAATTAAACAAAATAAATAAAAAAAATTTGGAACTTACCTGGCTGGGAGTTGAACCCAGGACACCCTGCTTGCCAACACCCAGACCACAAACACACACCACCAGGCCATCATGCGCGCAGGCAGTAAAAAGGAGAGTTGAATTGGTTTTATTCCATATCCTGAAAAATCAAGGAAAATAAAAAGAAAACAAAAGGCCTGGGGGGATCGAACCCAGGACCTTGCAAACAATACACAAACACCTTACCATTCCTGCTGGATGAGCGAGCCTGTCTACAATCTCACTACAACTCATAATATATTAACATTGCTAATTATATGAAAAACAAGAAAAAAAGATGGTGAAGCCAGGACTCGAACTCCTGACCATAAGCAATATATGCGCACATCATACCACTGGGCCAAGCAACCAACTGTGAAACAAAACCATAACTAATTCATAAAATATTATATACAATATTCAAATTCTGGAAAACGCGCGCAGCTTCTTCTTCTTCTACCTTTTACCTGCGAAATCACCTGCAAAATTTCTTACACAATTTCCTGCGAATTTTCCAAAACATAAACCTACGAAATTTGGAATACCATCAAAACAGTGAAATTTCTCAAAATTAATTGGTGTATAATGATTCCCAGAGGTTACACGATTGTGCTGTGTTCTTAGAATTTATTTATTTTAGGTTTATCATGGAACCCTAAAAGCTTGGCCGAAACCCTAGCAATGGTGATTCCTCCATCTTGAACCTAAAATCAAATTAATTTATCCAGAAAGCATCCAAACATCATCATAAACACAAACCAACAGTTAGTTTTCATTAACAATATGTAAATCATTCAAATCGAAAAATTTTAAAACATGAACAAAGTGCATTCGGTTTTCACGATTTAGGGCATGAATGAATGATGTTATGATTCAAAATCAATCACTGAACTTCAAGGAATCAATTGCAACCTTTGGTTTGTCTTGAAAAGGGCTAGAAGTGCCAAACCGAATTGGAGTTTTTGCTTGAATTTTTGAAATGTGAAACTTACTCTTGGAGGCTGGAAAAATTCGTGGCTTGCATTAGGTTTGTGTTAAGTACTTATAGGATGATGTATTAGGTCAGAAAAATTGATCATTTGTGTGGAAGATTTGATCTAAAAAGATTCAAAAAGATGGCCTTTGAAAATCAATTTTTTTTGCATAAACACTTGCTATTTTGGTATGATTCTCATTACTCTTGTATCAATCAAGTCTAAATATAATTTAAGACCTTCTAGAAACCAAATCAAATTTAATTTTCATTATTTTATATTTTATTTGAATTTAAAATGATTTTTTAATATAAAAATCATAATAAATAAAAACAAAATGAATAAAATTATGAATAAATCAATTTAATTTCGTGCAAGATGTTTTGATGTGGATTGGGTCATTATTTGGCAAGCCCATTTGGAAAAAATTGGTTTTAGACCTCCATTTTCTTCATGAACCAACCCAAAATTTCCCAACTTTGCAAGGGCACACATCCTTCAATTTTAATGCTATGAGGGTGTTCTTGGACATTTTGGAAATCTTGAAGAGTCCTCTAACCAACCCCACTGGTTTCATGTCCATATAATTTACCAATCTCAAGTTATGCCCTTTTGAAGTTGTTGACTTTTTGTTGACTTTCAAAAGGACCTATAATGTCTTAGCTCATACCTTCCAAATGAAGCATTTTTGGGCTTGGCTTGTGAGACACAAAGTTGTAGAGAATTCAATTTCCTTCAAAATGAGATTTGGATGGAGACTTGGTGATGAAGCATGTGAAAGTTATGGCTGGTCAAAGTTCAGTTGACTTTTACTGAGAAAACCCTAATTTAGAAACTCCTGATTCTTGATGATCTGAAATCTCCTTGATGAATCATGATCAACCCTTGATCAAATGATGAATTTTACCTCATATACTTGATGTTGGCAAAAAATTATGAAGTTTGACCACAGTTGACCTCAGTTTGACTTTTTAACTGCTTTGACTGATTTTGACTTATCTGATCATTTGACTGAGCAAACTTTTGAGAAAAGTCTTGAAACTTGTCATGGGGATTCTTGAACACATATGGGATGTTAGGAAGCTCACTTGAAGTCTTGGAAGTCCATTTAGCCTGATTAAAGTCAAAACCCTAGTTGTGGATGCACTGCTTAGGAGGTGCATTGTCTGAGGGAATTGTCAACTCTTCTGACCAATTGTGAACTTTGTGAACCTTGTGAACCATCATAAAATGTCTTGTGAACCTCATGGGAGGTATTGTGAACCTTGTGAACCTTGTGAACCTCATAAAGTGACTTGTAGACTTCATGAACCTCATGAAAGGTCTTGTAAGCATTGTGAATCTTGTGAACCTTGTGAACCTCATAAAGTGACTTATAGACTTCATGAACCTCATGAAAGGTCTTGTAAGCATTGTGAATCTTGTGAACCTTGTGAACCTCATAAAGTGACTTGTAGACTTCATGAACCTCATGAAAGGTCTTGTAAGCATTGTGAATCTTGTGAACCTTGTGAACCTTCTTAGCACACAAAGTCTTGTGTTGTGAGGGCAAATTTTGGGGTGCAACAGATGGTATAAGCAGTATCTCCTTCAGCAACAGGTTCCATGGTAACTGGCAGGATAGCAGGATATGGCATCATGAGAGTCTGAGCACGAGATCGCACTCATCTGAGATAAGTCTCCATAGGAATAGTGTACTTAGGCTCCAGAGTCTTGCTGTCAACCTTGTTCACTTTCCCCCATGCTCGTATGAACCTCTGACGGTAACCTTGAAGATCGTTGTCGTAGTCAAATACAATGCCCTGAATCAACATGTCATGTGGACCATCACTCCGAGCGTAACCAAACTGTCGTAAAGCTAATGAAGGGTTGTAAGTAATGCCTCCTCTTATGCCTAGAAGTGGCACATTAGGAAACTCCCCACAACGGTCAATGATAGTGACATTCTCCATAGATCTGGAGCACCAATGAATATCTGAATGAGAGAGTGACATGATTCTCTTGGACCATCTGAACCCTTGATCATTCTTCATCACTGAGCGAGGAAGGTGAGAAATAAACCACCTAGAAAGCAAAGGTATGCAGCACATCAAAGTTCCTCTTGCCCTTGTAGTACGGGTGTGAAGAGAATGTAGAATATCTCCAAGCAATGTAGGCACTGGATTGTGACTCAGGAATATATTGATGGCATGAACGTCTATGAACTGATCTGGATTGGGGAACAATACTAAGCCATAAATCAGTAAGGCTAAGATCTCCTCAAAAGCATCATAGCTCATAGCTTTCAAGAACACCTGAGCTTTCTCTATCAACACCTTGGCAAGAATACCCTTAACTCCGCTTCTCGTTTCTAGAACAATGTCAGACTTCTTCAGATGTAGAGCTGCAGCAATAACCTCTGGTTTAAGCTCCTTCTCCAAGCCTGTGAAGGGTCTTTGATCAAGAACATGTATACCCAGGAGTTTAGAGAACTCTTCCATTGTAGGAACCAGCTGATAGTCAGGGAATGTAAAGCAATGGTGTTTAGGATCAAAGAACTGAAACAGGACACCCATCATGTCTTCATTGAACCCTGAAGTGACTAGATCCAGTAGGTGACCATGTCTCTTGATGAACTGGGAATGATCAGACACTTGAGAAACCAACTCTTTAAGCTTAGCAGGTATGCCCACAAAGTTGATCCCGATGGTGTTTCTACGAGCAGTAGCCATGACCTGCAACAAAGAACAAAGATAAATCCCTTGGTCCTTGAAATGGTTAGTGAAAATGCTATGCTTATGATGCATGATGATGTCATGATGTTATGCTCAATCACAAACATGTGGCACACACAAGCAAGTCACACAATAGCCCTAGGTTTAAAGGCTTGCATGAGGTTCAAAGGTAAGTACCCTCCCCTGAAGTTAGATGGTTCATCCTGTCCTACAAAAGTAACCATGTTCTAAAGGATCTCAATATCATTGATCCTTCACAAGGGTGGTTGTTCAGTAGGCAACTTACTTGCCAACCAAAACCCTCCAAGTTTAAGATCTCAATGAGTGTAGTATCGAGTGTCAACCAACTTCAGTCTGCACCAAAGCCGGCTACCTCACTACTTTTCTAAAGGCCAAGATGGGATAACTAGGGTTCTAAAAGTCAGTTAGTGTATTGACAACATATGGCAGCCTCATATTATCCTCAACTTGACTTAAGGAACATAAGCACCAACCAAGAAGTCACACTAACTATGGCCACCAGATCAACCATATCGGTATACGCCGTACAGTTTCCTTGGTCTATTGCCATTTACCTAAGGTACACTAGATCCGGGTTAGGATCTTTCACACATAAGAGCACCCAACAAGTAAGTATAAAGCAAACAAGGCAAACAATTTTAAAGTAATCTAATTCCTAAGGGTACCCCTCTTTAATATTAAATCCCCAGCAGAGTCGCCAGTTCTGTAACACGGTGGGGGAATTGACTTTAGTTATGTTGCGGATAGCAAGAGTCGCCACCGACTTTTATTTTATCCAAAGGAAAGGCATAAAAGAACAGGAAAGACCTTTTAAAAGATTTTTGGGTCCGGGGGGTAGGTTATGTAAAGGTGTCGCTCCCGGGATTTTCATCCTAGTACAAACGCGAAAGTGGCGCGGAAAGGTTAGAGTCGCCAGCCAGACATTTTTATCCCAAAGGAATGGGAAAGGTAATGTTGCACAAACCTGAGGAAGAAGGAAAGGACAAGGCCTTGAGAACCAAAGATCGGGGTTCGGGAGTCGGTTACGAATTGAGAAGGTATTAGCACCCCAATCCGTCCGTCGTACCCGACGGGATCCACGCTTGCTTGTTTTGTTTCAAAGGGTGAGAAGAATAACTGCTGCTGAATAAAACCGCTAATTGGAATGGAAATGAGAAATGAGAAAGGAACTGAAAAAGAGAAGGAGCAAAAGGGGAAATGTAGGGAAAATAAAGAGTGTGCTCGAACGGGCCCTACCCCGCTGCCTACGTACCTCATCGGGATAATGAGGATCAGAGTCGACGTAGTTCGCCTAACCTAGGCGGGAACTATTTGTTTGTGTTTTTTACAGCTGGAACTGCGTATGTCTATGCTCAGGTGTTGCAGGCTCGTCTGGTACGAGTGCGTTAACCGTCTTGCATGCGAGACAAATAGCCGCGAGTTCGCGTTATGAGTGAATGAGATGAGAAGAGAAGTTCCCGCAGGATAGTCGTTTATTGTGTGTTTTTGGCTTTTATGAGAAGTGTTTTTGAATTTGTTTGTGAACTGTCTTGTACTAAGACCTATCCATCGCGGGAAGTATTTACACCTCGCCCCGAAACAGGACGCGTATAAACACTCCGCAACAAAGTCTCGTCTCGTACAAGATTGTTCGATTTTTATTAAGTGTTTTATTGCTTTTCTTTATGAGATGAGAAAGAATGACTCAAGTTGGAAAAGGAAAAATCTAAGGGACTAAGACACAACCCTAATTTTGTTATGTATTTACAAAGTGATCCTAAGGGTTAGTGAGGTTTTCTATTCCTAATGGAAACTTAAAACTATTAGAATTCAACTTACTTCTTAATGAAGTTAAGTTGATTCTAAGAACAAATGGGAATCCTATACAAGTTGTAACAATAAAAATAATCAAAAAAATGAAGTTAAGCATAAGGAACAAAATTCTACAAATTGCCTTAAAAGCATGACCAAAAAAATAGTCTATTTATTTATTCTATATCCTAATGGAAATGAAAATTCACCTAAGTATTAAATCTAAGTCGAACTTAATGTTCATCCTAAAACAAATTAAACTAAACCTAAGTCTAATGTTTAATTCTAGGGTTAAACTTAAACTAAACTATTTTATTATTTTTTATGTATTGAACTATATTTTTTCTAATGGCCTAAACTAATGGGACTTATGTCTAACTAGGCTTAAAAACTAATATTCTAAAAAAAAACTAAAACTCCTAGAAAAATTATAAAAATTAAATTGCATGATCCTAACACTATCTAAAATAATATACTAAGAGGGATTCTAAAAATACTTATTTTTTTTATGCCTAACAATTAATTATTTTCAGCTAGGAATTAACTATTATTTCCTAAGGATTTTATTACCAAAACCTAAGATAAAAATTCCTAAAAAATTCCATAAAAAATATTCTAAGAGCTATTAGGGGTCTTTTAATTATAGAAAAAAGAATGGCTCAAAAAAGTGGTTAGAAGCTATTTAAATAAAATAAACAAAATTCAGCACAATTAATAGAAATTCAATAGAACTAATTAATAGAAAAAATTCATAATTAATTCAAAAAATAAACAAATTTCAGAAAATAAAAATGTCACAAATTTACAAATTCAACTATTAATCTACTTTAATTTTTATAGAATTTTCTCATGCTTTTTATTATTTTTACTAGATTTATTTTGAACCTATATTAACTTTAAAATAAAATTAAAATTATAAGAATAAAATAACAAAAAGGATGAATTTAGAAAATTCTATATCTATTTTCTAATGGGCCCTTTAACAGTGGGAGAGGGCCCAATATGCAAGAAATGAGAAGGGGTATGGACAGCATATCTTTTTAGTTCATTTTCCTAAATGGGCCTGATAAAGGGTGTCAATAGCAAGAACAGAAGGTAAGCCCAAATTCGCAGGAGTAAAAGGGGTGCAGTTAGCATGTTTTCCAATTTGTTTTCTAATATGGGCCCAAGATGGTGGTGAGTATCATTATTATTATTATTTTTTAAATCTTAACTTAAAGAACTAAAGTTTGATTATTTAAACAAAACCTTAAACTAAACCTAAATTAACATTTTCTAAAGATTTTAAATTAAGCTAAAAATTAGATTAATCTATTAACACTTCTAAAGATTTTAAATTAAGAAGAAAAAAAAAAAAACTAATCCTATTATGCTATTTTTTCCAAAATCTTGATTAAACTAAACTTAATATAATATTTCTTAACAATATTAATTAAAAAAAAGAAATAAACTAAAGTTTATCAATTTAATATTCTAATTTTAACTTATCAAAATATTATCCTAAAAACTTAATTTAGAATTAAACTTATGAAAATATTTTTCTAAAAGAAACTTAATTTAAAAAAAAAAAGATTCTAATAATATTGTAATAATGTTTTTTAACAATCTTAATTTAAACTAATGGACTAACTAATCCTATTAATAAATCAATTAAACTAAGTATTTTATCCTAATGAAAATAATCAAATTAACTTATGGTAATTTTTCTTCTAAAACTCTTAATCTAAAAACCATTAAACTAATCTTATGATATTTTCTAAAGATCAAAATTAAACTATGATCTTAATATTTAATTTACAATTCTATAAACTCCTAAATTAAAATTGAACTAAACCTTATTTTAATAATAACAGTTTTTATAAACTCTTAACTTTATGAATTTCTAAATGGTAAATTAGTGAGTAATCAAGTAAATTAACTCATTTTTTTTATCCCTTAATTACTTATCAAAACATAATATAATCTCCTAATTTAATATTAATGGCTTGTTAACGTAATTGCCCCAGCTTGGCTGAATTTTGAAGAGATTGCTCGACATGATTGCCCCGGATTAGTTGGCTCTTACTAGGAATGTTGGGAAAGTCCCTACTCGATGGAGTTTTCTTAAAAAGTGCACCTCAACAGATTGTCTTTCGGAAGTTTCAGACTTCTCAACTTGGCAAGATTAAGCTTCTGGACTGAAGTTTCGTATGTGAATTTTTATGAAGTCCAACAAATGTATGCAAGCAGAAAATGTTTATTCTAAGAATGAAAATTCTAATGCAACACACATATTAATCTTGAAGTTTTACTGAAAAAGATGTCGCAAACCTTGGTGAGCGAATCACTGGTTAAGATACGACATAAAATTTGTTTGAATAATAAAAAGCATGCACATGCAACACCAACAAGGATCTTTCAACACCACTCATAGGAGTCAGGAACGCGGTCTCGTGGTAGTATGATCTCAAAAATAACCCTGTTTCAGTTAGGACTTTTGAGGGTTGTATCGTGGCCCGGTTCACGGTTATAGAAACAAAAGATATAGGCTCGAAATTTATATGTGCCCCCCCATCTTCGTGATGTTCTCCATTCCTATGTTCAGCTAGCTTTTACAAGCGCTCACCTTTCAAAAAGGGTTTTGTGATGGTTGAGGAACCAATTACACTAACGGTTTAAGCACCAATCAAATTATTGTTTAGAGTCAGTCACCCCTATTGTCTTTTGTGTCTGTATCACACGACTTTGTTCCTGCTCAAGGATCTTTCTTGTGTAATCCTTTTCGTCTTTCACTTTTGCATTATTTTGTTTATCCCTAACTTTTGCCTGGACTGAATTCTTGTGAATCTTTGATTGTGAAGTCCAACGGGATGCCCTAATTTTTGCCTAAGTCGCTTGTTTTCAAGTTTCGACTTAGCGGGCTTTCTCATTCATTTTTTTTTCTTTTTTTTTTGAACAAATCGTGTGACACTGTTTGTCTTGAATGCTTTGCGAGGGTCGTGACTGTCTCACTCCTTTGTTGTTGAGGAATAACCATTGTGGTCTCCGGTCTTTGGACCTCTTGATTGGGATAACCATTGTGGTTTCTGGTCATTGGACCTCTTGATTTGGTACAACGAAAGGTAATAGATCCTCAGATGTGCACTCCTTTTTGAAATTTGAACGATCGGTCCAACTAGCTGACACCTACCCTGCCCCTGGGTTAAATGCAAGGGTTTTTTCATGCGAAAATAAACTCCTACTTCAAGGCTCAAATGGGTTGGTGAGGGTCTATCTCCCTTATATCTCCGGTGTTTAGGATTTGAAACAATGCCTGTACATCGTCAACAGGGTCTTTCTCAAAAGCATACAATTAAAGTTTTTGCGTTTTCATTCCGTCATCCTCCCTGATAGAGTTTAAACACAACAGTTGGTATTGCAATGCACATACACAAAATCATGAGTGAATACGAATGGATTACTTCAAGAGAAACATGTGCATTTTATTATGGTTATCATTCAAAAACAAATAAGTTTCATGCATGCATACAAATGTTTAAACAAACAATATAAACTACAAATGAAAATGCAGTAAAGAAGCTGAACATTGCCGTCATTGAGGAGACTTGACTCCGTCTGGACTTATTGCTTCTGAAGATGCCCTTGCAAACTAGGATGCCAATTTGATAAGGAGATTTCAATATGTGGGCAGACTTCCTGGCATGATGACCTTTGAGTCGATCAAAATTTGAACCTTGTGGTTGAACACATCACAGTTGTCAAATGGTATGTCTAAATTCCCCTGAGTGGTACTTGTATCTAGCCTTCACATCGTGGTTGCCATTATTGAGGAGTCCTGACTCCGTCTGGACTTATTTCTCTCGGAGACTTTCAGCAGTCAGTAGTCTGGATGTTTACTCAATCAAATTCGCGACCTTGTTTTTACCTTTGCCCCTGAAAGACTTGCAATCTTCAATTAAAAAGCCAGGTGCCCCAGAATGGTAATCATACTTGGCATTGAAACCCCAAAGGAAGCTTTGTCGGAGATGATCCTGATGTGACTAGCTCAACTAGCCTGAATATGAGCAAATGAGGAAGCTTGTTGCACGTACGTCATCAGAATATGATCAAACTTCTTCTCAAGTTGTTTTGGCCTTTACCCGCATTCTCTGCCCCTAGGATTCTCTTGGGAAGCTCAGGTTGGATGCTGACAAACGACATCTGGGGGGAAGAGGTTGATAAAGTTAATAGATAAGGTTGCTCGGAAAGATCTCATGTGATCTCCTGCCTACGTATCTCCATTGACCAATGGAGAATCAGAGCAGCGTAGTTCCCCTCACTAGGGATGAAAATAGCTTCATTTCCTTGACACTGCATTCAAGATTTCTATAACCGGCTCCTCTGTGTCTTCATCTGGTTGACTTTCTGTTTCAGCAGTTTCTGGTTCTGAAATAAAGCTTATACCTCTGCCCTGAATTGCCCCAGTTGGGTCTTCCTTTCGGTTACCTCCTCCCGGAGTTGCTTCAAATATACACCTTGATGACTATGATTCAAGTTGTCCATTCTGATGAGAAATCAAGTCAGGAAAAGAATTTGTCTCTGAACACCTGTCAAGAATGCAAGGATGTATGCAAATGTCATGTTCAATTATTTCTGAGGAATCTAACTGCTTTGATTCAAGTTTTTGATACAGAAAAATCCAACTGCATGATTCAGATATGTGATCCTCGGAAATAACTGAACATGTGTGCAGAAATGCTATGATGTCATGTATGCAACAGGCATGTGATCAATGATCCGATGTTGGTGTTGAGCAGTGAACCAACTGTCTGTATAGAATCACAATAGCGACACCATCTCTGTATAGAACCCCATAACTGAGAACCCAATAATTGTAGAATTTGATCACATAATTGAACAATCACTGATGGTGTTGAAGTTGAACAACGAGCCAAGTGTCTGTGGAGAGTCATAATAACAGTCACAATGTCAAGGTCGCAATGGTAATCACAGTAACAATTTCTATGAATAGAACTCCCGAATCACAGAATCAGAGAACCATAGAACACTTAACAATACTGACAAAGTGGGTATGTTGAAGTTTAGGGTTCCTGCAAACCTGTAAACCCTTCCCAATCTCACGGGTGTGCTACTCGGGTCAACATCACGGACTCTCAAAGCCGAATAGCAATAATACGTTCACCATTTCCGAGAAATGGCTCATGACCAAATCAGGGAATCGGTTTGGTATTATGTACTACTCAGGGAGGCCTCAGTTGAGTCCGGAAAAACAAGCATCCCTCACAAGTCTCTAGCTTCAAGCACTGAGTCGAGAAACAATAGTACATTCATCCTGAAGGGTACAATACTATCGTCATACGATCAGTTTGCTTTAACTGAATTCCTATGAGAGAACCAGGCCATCCTATGCGAGTTCCCAATGGACCCTCGGATGCGAGTGGGTTTGCCAACAAATGTGGTCTGCCACTGTCATCACTGGAGAGGGGTGTTCCCATTAAGGTCCTCGAAGATCGGTCACCAGATGCACATAACTATCAAGGTCGTACCCTGAAGTGAGGTAATCCCCACACAGAATAGTTCCAAGACGGTCGCAATCTGGGTGTGGAACACATCGCCACCCATCATGGTGAGATACCATGCGAGTACAATGTCTGTCCACGCTAATCCTATGGTGCACTCAAGCCGGGTGTTTGGCTTATCTCACAGTAACTCCCAACCCACAGAAAAAATGAAAACCAGCACAGCCAGACAGTCCAGTATAATATGATGCATGGAAAATAAAATACTGAAAGCAATAAATAAATGCTGTAAAGTAAAGCTGTAAAGTAAAAACTGTAAATAAAAACAGTAAAGCTAAACTAAAGCACACAACAACAAACAGATATACACCCAAAGAAACAAAACCAAACAGGCGCTAGGATTGACTCTACAAGGGAAACCGGAAGAATCAGGTTAATCCCCAGCAGAGTCGCCAGCTGTCGCTCCCGGGATTTTCATCCTAGTACAAACGCGAAAGTGGCGCGGAAAGGTTAGAGTCGCCAACCAGACATTTTTATCCCAAAGGAATGGGAAAGGTAATGTTGCACAAACCTGAGGAAGAAGGAAAGGACAAGGCCTTGCGAACCAAAGATCGGGGTTCGGGAGTCGGTTACGAATTGAGAAGGTATTAGCACCCCAATCCGTCCGTCGTACCCGACGGGATCCACGCTTGCTTGTTTTGTTTCAAAGGGTGAGAAGAATAACTGCTGCTGAATAAAACCGCTAATTGGAATGGAAATGAGAAATGAGAAAGGAACTGAAAAAGAGAAGGAACAAAAGGGGAAATGTAGGGAAAATAAAGAGTGTGCTCGAACGGGCCCTACCCCGCTGCCTACGTACCTCATCGGGATAATGAGGATCAGAGTCGACGTAGTTCGCCTAACCTAGGCGGGAACTATTTGTTTGTGTTTTTTACAGCTGGAACTGCGTATGTCTATGCTCAGGTGTTGCAGGCTCGTCTGGTACGAGTGCGTTAACCGTCTTGCATGCGAGACAAATAGCCGCGAGTTCGCGTTATGAGTGAATGAGATGAGAAGAGAAGTTCCCGCAGGATAGTCGTTTATTGTGTGTTTTTGGCTTTTATGAGAAGTGTTTTTGAATTTGTTTGTGAACTGTCTTGTACTAAGACCTATCCATCGCGGGAAGTATTTACACCTCGCCCCGAAACAGGACGCGTATAAACACTCCGCAACAAAGTCTCGTCTCGTACAAGATTGTTCGATTTTTATTAAGTGTTTTATTGCTTTTCTTTATGAGATGAGAAAGAATGACTCAAGTTGGAAAAGGAAAAATCTAAGGGACTAAGACACAACCCTAATTTTGTTATGTATTTACAAAGTGATCCTAAGGGTTAGTGAGGTTTTCTATTCCTAATGGAAACTTAAAACTATTAGAATTCAACTTACTTCTTAATGAAGTTAAGTTGATTCTAAGAACAAATGGGAATCCTATACAAGTTGTAACAATAAAAATAATCAAAAAAATGAAGTTAAGCATAAGGAACAAAATTCTACAAATTGCCTTAAAAGCATGACCAAAAAAATAGTCTATTTATTTATTCTATATCCTAATGGAAATGAAAATTCACCTAAGTATTAAATCTAAGTCGAACTTAATGTTCATCCTAAAACAAATTAAACTAAACCTAAGTCTAATGTTTAATTCTAGGGTTAAACTTAAACTAAACTATTTTATTATTTTTTATGTATTGAACTATATTTTTTCTAATGGCCTAAACTAATGGGACTTATGTCTAACTAGGCTTAAAAACTAATATTCTAAAAAAAAACTAAAACTCCTAGAAAAATTATAAAAATTAAATTGCATGATCCTAACACTATCTAAAATAATATACTAAGAGGGATTCTAAAAATACTTATTTTTTTTATGCCTAACAATTAATTATTTTCAGCTAGGAATTAACTATTATTTCCTAAGGATTTTATTACCAAAACCTAAGATAAAAATTCCTAAAAAATTCCATAAAAAATATTCTAAGAGCTATTAGGGGTCTTTTAATTATAGAAAAAAGAATGGCTCAAAAAAGTGGTTAGAAGCTATTTAAATAAAATAAACAAAATTCAGCACAATTAATAGAAATTCAATAGAACTAATTAATAGAAAAAATTCATAATTAATTCAAAAAATAAACAAATTTCAGAAAATAAAAATGTCACAAATTTACAAATTCAACTATTAATCTACTTTAATTTTTATAGAATTTTCTCATGCTTTTTATTATTTTTACTAGATTTATTTTGAACCTATATTAACTTTAAAATAAAATTAAAATTATAAGAATAAAATAACAAAAAGGATGAATTTAGAAAATTCTATATCTATTTTCTAATGGGCCCTTTAACAGTGGGAGAGGGCCCAATATGCAAGAAATGAGAAGGGGTATGGACAGCATATCTTTTTAGTTCATTTTCCTAAATGGGCCTGATAAAGGGTGTCAATAGCAAGAACAGAAGGTAAGCCCAAATTCGCAGGAGTAAAAGGGGTGCAGTTAGCATGTTTTCCAATTTGTTTTCTAATATGGGCCCAAGATGGTGGTGAGTATCATTATTATTATTATTTTTTAAATCTTAACTTAAAGAACTAAAGTTTGATTATTTAAACAAAACCTTAAACTAAACCTAAATTAACATTTTCTAAAGATTTTAAATTAAGCTAAAAATTAGATTAATCTATTAACACTTCTAAAGATTTTAAATTAAGAAGAAAAAAAAAATAAACTAATCCTATTATGCTATTTTTTCCAAAATCTTGATTAAACTAAACTTAATATAATATTTCTTAACAATATTAATTAAAAAAAAGAAATAAACTAAAGTTTATCAATTTAATATTCTAATTTTAACTTATCAAAATATTATCCTAAAAACTTAATTTAGAATTAAACTTATGAAAATATTTTTCTAAAAGAAACTTAATTTAAAAAAAAAAAGATTCTAATAATATTGTAATAATGTTTTTTAACAATCTTAATTTAAACTAATGGACTAACTAATCCTATTAATAAATCAATTAAACTAAGTATTTTATCCTAATGAAAATAATCAAATTAACTTATGGTAATTTTTCTTCTAAAACTCTTAATCTAAAAACCATTAAACTAATCTTATGATATTTTCTAAAGATCAAAATTAAACTATGATCTTAATATTTAATTTACAATTCTATAAACTCCTAAATTAAAATTGAACTAAACCTTATTTTAATAATAACAGTTTTTATAAACTCTTAACTTTATGAATTTCTAAATGGTAAATTAGTGAGTAATCAAGTAAATTAACTCATTTTTTTTATCCCTTAATTACTTATCAAAACATAATATAATCTCCTAATTTAATATTAATGGCTTGTTAACATTATAATCACAGAAATATAACACAAGGGTGAATACACACAAAGAAACCCTAATATCCCTTCACATTTTCCTTCCGCCGCCGTAGCCTCTCGGTCTTCTTCGTCTCCTTCCCCACCGTCGCCTTCCTCCATCATCAACTCAAATTCCTCTTCTTCTTAATTCTAACCTAAATACTATGCCCACACCACAGGAAAAATAAGAATCACAGTCATGGATTGAATCCTCCCTTACTCCAAAATCACGAGCTAACAACACTTAAACGGATTCACCCACTCACTTCCTTGAATCAATACCAATCGTGCGCGAATGAGAACCTCAGGAGCAACTTTGGGTCAATTCTAACGCCATAACAATGCTGAGACAAACTCGAGAGTGATGCGGGGAACAGATCGTACCTTGTATTCTCGTCGGCGATGAAAGCGCGAAAACAATGTTCAGTTAGGTACGAACTTTAATCTTTGCTTCTCAATCTTCCCTTGCCTCTTGCCTGCGATTATGAACTTTAGTAGTTTCTGGAATTGTGATATGGATTTTGAACGTTTCACAGGTTCTAACTGAAGAACGCAGCTGTGGTTGAAGACAACGAACAATTGGAAACAGAAATGAAACCGTTGCGTTATTCTGAATTGGCGAAGCTTGACTGAGAAATATTGATGAAGCTGGATGAAAAAATGATGCAGCTGGATGAAGAATCCTATTGATTCATAGCAGTTATCGAGAGATTGTTGAAAATGGTGAAGACTAGGGCCTGCGAAGAACTGGAGGAGGTGGAAGAGTTTAGGAGAGGTGATGAAGAATCATGATTGGAGAATTTGTGAGGTAGGCCAAAGGAGAGGAAAAGAGATTAGATGAGAAGGTTGAAGGAGAAAAAAAGTGGAAGAAGCTGAAGATACACTGGAACTTCTAATTTATAGCAATCATTCTTCTAGATCCTTCTGGAAATTTATGGTGAGTTCTAGAATTTCTGATAAATAACTTGTTATTTTTCTGTTATGGAATTAATTAGGAATTAAAAGTTAGTTATGCTCTGCTGTGATTGAGGTTTTGAAGTTAGTTAGCATACTGTTAGGAAGTTAGAATTTAGTTATTGATTTTCTGTTGAATGTATTCACATGATGCAGGTTACCTCAGCTGAAAAGGCCTAACACGAGTATCTTTCAGCTGCCGAAATTTCCAACACCGTTTTGATCTATCCTCCGCAATGGCTAAATGTGATCTTTATCATGAGAAATTCATGGCTTGCCCACTGATGTACTTTGGTAATGTTGTTCCCAAAGATACGAACGCTGCGGTTGAAACTATCAAAATAAAGAGGACCATTGAGTTTGTTGCTGAACGGCGCTCTACTGGTTTCAAGTGTGGTATTAACTTTTGGTTTGGCGACAACTCTAGGATCACTTCATCTTGACAAGCTTTCCAGAAGCAACGGACTTCGCGAGATGCAGGAGAGTAAGCTTACGGTAAATCAGAGGTAAAATCCGTATATTTCTCTTCAATGCCTTTTGTCATAGCCTTTGAATTAGCACAGTGCTCCATGTATAGCATCCGGTTTTTAATTGTTCCAAATGCTCTCTCTCTAACAATACCAGACTTTCCTAACTTTTCTGCAGTTAACTCCTGGAACCTAGGAACAATTCTTACACCTGTTGCTATGGCAATCAATTCCAACTCAACACCAACAACCCACCTCACAGTTGGCAAGTTTCTGTGCATCAACAAATGATTTGCTCCATCATCAAAATCCCATTGGCAAATAATAAAGGTTGCGCCTACATCCCTGTATTGTTGAATCATGTCATCAAAATATTTCTTCTCTTGACTCCTTAAGGTCTGAAACTTCTCCACTGTGCCAATATCCACCTTATGCTTGGTTTTCTTTTCTTGCGCGAGCTTACGATTGATTGTGACTGTTTCTTGGTTTTGTTGCAATGGTATCTATTTGATAGTTATTATAATGGATAGGTGATTAGAAACAGTTGGAACAAAGTGATTAAATTAATTCTGTCGGCTGGACAATTCTGTTGGAAAATCATATTGAAATTGATATGAAATTTTCTTTCTCTTCTATGACAGTTAGAAGGAGTCTCAAGTTATTGCTATTGGAGCGAATTGAAATAACGGTTGATGAGGAAGAGATTTCGGCCGGCACTGTTCGGCGAAAATTTGTATAAAGGTTACTATCCTGTAACTTTCCTTTTCTTTTTTTCTTTCCTCTTTTTTTTGTTGAACTTTCCTCTGAATTTACTATCACACTCGCAATATCTTTGCGTTATCGTTCATCTTTACAAAATTCTGCTATGAACTGTGTGTTGTTGATGTTATCCTGAACCTATTCCTTGAAATGTTATGCAGGTTGATGTGAATCAATGGAGATGTGATGATAGATCGAAGAGAATTCTTAGATGAAAGTTTTTCTGCCTTTTCCCGTAATGATATTATTGTTGTAACTACCACCGATCTATACTAAAATATTGAATCATTTCCTTTCCTTGTAATGAACTTTGCTGGATTTTGTCTTGTAACACTTTGAAAACATGAGAAAAACTTTGTATAATGAAGCAACAATTCTGTATATAGAACCTTGTGAATTTAATACTGAACTCTTTTGGAAACTTTTGTACAAAATAATCATAACAAAATTCCCACCAGAAAACCTCTAATTGCACCCTTTTGGATGCTGAATCGTACTTGAGGATTGATAATGATAATTAGCATACTTATTTTTTATTCCTTTTTTCCAACAGCATGCTTGTCCTTGTAAATTTGGTAAAACATAGAAACAACAAACCAAAATATCTGAGTGGGCCCTGAATAAAAAATATGGACGTTTAATTTGATGTTTGGCAATGGATTATTGGGCCTGGTGTTTGAAACACAGCTTATGATAACAACTTTAGGGAGTATAGTAATAAAATGTGAAATAATTAGATTGCTTCCAGAGACATGGATTCTAAGACCAGCACAGAGGTAATTGATTTAATAGAATTGGGTAATCAACTTGTACGTGCAACAAAATTAATCCACTTGCATCACCAGAATCATTAATCCATACTTCGAACAACCAACGTAAGTCCCATGTGAATAATGCCTAAGAGTGCCAACAGAAAATTATGACTTTACTTTTGACAATTAGGTCCTCGTGATGCCTTGACGGACAGTAACCTCTACCATGAAATCCTTTGAACAACATTCATACGAAAAATTAAATGAATAACACGTGGTCAGGGAAATAAACCCTGAGTCCACACCACTATCCCTTTTAATCCAACATTTCTGATGGGACCCCCAGATAAGACAAATGCGAGACTTCGATAGATCCTCTGACAAGAATGTGATCAGGAAAGTGTGAATTCAGCCTACACCTTAAACTTGATTGCAATGGCCAAATATGCCACCTAGGAATAGGAAAATCTATATCACCAGGAGACGCTTCGATCATATGCCTTATGAAACAATGAAATGCACCAATATGCTGTTGATGATCTGGTGGGAAATGCTGATGAATGCGAAGTAATGAGCCAATAGAGGGAATAAATATGAGGGCAAATTTTGAGGTATTACAGCTGCCCCTATTCAATCAACTGCAGACCTGAACAGATAATTGCAACAGCTTTTAGACGTTCAAGGTATGGAGTGATTGAATACTCGAATAAAACCTGAAAATTTGCACACTGAGGGCAACAAAAATGCCATCTGCCCATTCATTTATTTATGATTTTTTTGATCTTGACCTCTGAATAGGTAGCGGAACATAAGACCAGGTGAAAATATGCTAGGAAGAACGCCATCCTCGAACGACAACTCACAAGGGATCCTTGAATCCAATTCTAAAACCATCCTGGAATATAAACACGATAGTATATCTGCCACAGGCGATAACCACCAACAACAAAGACTGACCTCGGACAGACTTTGCAAACGAGACAAACTGACCTCGATCAATAAGCTCAAAAAAGTGAACTACTATCCTCAAATAATAGCCACAACAACAAAAACAAGACCAACCGCAGAAGGACTGGAAGAAAAGAAATGTCATCCTCGAATGACAAATCAAAAGATCCTCGGATCTAACACGAAACCATCCTCGAATGGAGACGCGAAGGTATACCAGCCTCGACTGATAACCAAACACAAAGCTGACCTCAGACAGACTTTGCAAAAGAGACAAACTGACCTCGATCAATAAGCTTAAAAAGTGAACTACTATCCTCGAATAATAGCCACACAAACAAGACCAACCGCAGAAGGACTTGAAGAAAAGAATGCCATCCTCGAATGACAATCCAAAAGATCCTCGGATCTAACACGAAACCATCCTCGAATGGAGACGCGAAGGTATACCAGCCTCGACTGATAACCAAACACAAAGAAAATAGGACAAGATGGAACGGGATCATTGTACTTAAATGATAACCCGAAACGTGACCGTTGTACTGAAACGGAGACACGAGGAAATGAGATTGTTGTGCTGAAACAAGACTCAATTGGGGATAACAACAAGACTTGGTAGAAGTAACCACCCTGGGAAACGAAGTTGCATTCCGTGGAGAACATGTCAATCTGATGGGAGATATAACAGGTCTCCTGTAATATACCTCAAAACTGGCCCATGCTGGCATGCATATGTTTGAATTTATGGCGTAAATGCTCCATGATGATGGAAATGCTACGCTTTGGAAGATGCAGACGCAATGATGATTATGCGTATGCAAATGCAAGGAGGCCTCCTGATAAAGAGACTGCAGGTATCCCAGATAACTTGGCTGGGGAGAAACGATGATCAGTGCATTGATCTGGTTCGTCCTGATGAGGAGGAAACAACTCTGCGGGGAAAGCTGTTAACAATTCACTGGCTCTGAATAGCCGCTACTGCCAAAAATAAATTGGACTTTGAGATTGGAGTGCCAAGACCCTGCTGGAGATGGACCTTTTTGAACTCTGGTGGGGAAGTGAGGACTTCCTGGGAACCAAAGGCATAACCCTGCTGAGGAAACACCTTGCTGGGGAGGAAAGAACTCCTTATACTGCTAACAATTGCCCCTGTATTGAGGGGAAGTCTCTGCTTGGGGAGGACACCAACTTTCTGTTGCCTTACTGAGAGATTTCAATTTCCGCCTCTACTGGGGATGATGGAGGATGTCAATGATGAAGCTTCCCGCTGAAAATAAGAGCTCAAGTTGCCACTTGCTGGGGATAAAAGATAAATCCTCTCATGTTGGGAATGAGAGATGTAAGGCGTCTCATGCCGGTGATAATAGACGATGATACCCTCAAGAAGTAACTTTCGCTTTGCCACACAGCTGGAGAAAGGATTGTCTAATGAGACTAGCTAAGACATTTTGATCAATGAAGCTTGCTGATGGAATAACTCTTGAAGTACTATGCTGACAATGGCTTTGCCCCTAGCCCCGGGTTGATAGGTTGTCAACTAATCTTGAGTGAACAATGGTTCTTTACAATCTTCAACTCGCCTTCTATTAGGATCTATCAAAAGATAATGTCTCAAGAGGATTTTACAGAAAACTGGCATACGAGATGCCTCAGTGTCTTCAAACTCTTGGAGAGATTCGTCGGATCTCGAAATAACTGCCCCAGACTGCATGGTTTGTGCAAGAATTTGCCTCGCAAGGAATCATGAAGAACTTCATATCACTGTGAGATAGTGTGTCCTAGTATTTTGAACCTTGGGTAGGTGCTTCTGATTAACCGTCTTCAGGAGAAAGTAACTTCCAGTGCTCTTGGGGTGGCCTGCCCCAGTACAAGTCTTGAAGTGATCACCTCTGAATGACTGCTTTGAAGAAAACACCCAGATCAACCATTCTTCGAGAGATTGGATCTCGAAGTGATTGCCCCAGTTTGGCTGAAATTTGAATAATGCTTCCGCCTGATGGCTCTTTGAGAGATTTGAATCTCGAAGTAATTGCCCCAGCTTGGCTGAATTTTGAAGAGATTGCTCGACATGATTGCCCCGGATTAGTTGGCTCTTACTAGGAATGTTGGGAAAGTCCCTACTCGATGGAGTTTTCTTAAAAAGTGCACCTCAACAGATTGTCTTTCGGAAGTTTCAGACTTCTCAACTTGGCAAGATTAAGCTTCTGGACTGAAGTTTCGTATGTGAATTTTTATGAAGTCCAACAAATGTATGCAAGCAGAAAATGTTTATTCTAAGAATGAAAATTCTAATGCAACACACATATTAATCTTGAAGTTTTACTGAAAAAGATGTCGCAAACCTTGGTGAGCGAATCACTGGTTAAGATACGACATAAAATTTGTTTGAATAATAAAAAGCATGCACATGCAACACCAACAAGGATCTTTCAACACCACTCATAGGAGTCAGGAACGCGGTCTCGTGGTAGTATGATCTCAAAAATAACCCTGTTTCAGTTAGGACTTTTGAGGGTTGTATCGTGGCCCGGTTCACGGTTATAGAAACAAAAGATATAGGCTCGAAATTTATATGTGCCCCCCCATCTTCGTGATGTTCTCCATTCCTATGTTCAGCTAGCTTTTACAAGCGCTCACCTTTCAAAAAGGGTTTTGTGATGGTTGAGGAACCAATTACACTAACGGTTTAAGCACCAATCAAATTATTGTTTAGAGTCAGTCACCCCTATTGTCTTTTGTGTCTGTATCACACGACTTTGTTCCTGCTCAAGGATCTTTCTTGTGTAATCCTTTTCGTCTTTCACTTTTGCATTATTTTGTTTATCCCTAACTTTTGCCTGGACTGAATTCTTGTGAATCTTTGATTGTGAAGTCCAACGGGATGCCCTAATTTTTGCCTAAGTCGCTTGTTTTCAAGTTTCGACTTAGCGGGCTTTCTCATTCATTTTTTTTTCTTTTTTTTTTGAACAAATCGTGTGACACTGTTTGTCTTGAATGCTTTGCGAGGGTCGTGACTGTCTCACTCCTTTGTTGTTGAGGAATAACCATTGTGGTCTCCGGTCTTTGGACCTCTTGATTGGGATAACCATTGTGGTTTCTGGTCATTGGACCTCTTGATTTGGTACAACGAAAGGTAATAGATCCTCAGATGTGCACTCCTTTTTGAAATTTGAACGATCGGTCCAACTAGCTGACACCTACCCTGCCCCTGGGTTAAATGCAAGGGTTTTTTCATGCGAAAATAAACTCCTACTTCAAGGCTCAAATGGGTTGGTGAGGGTCTATCTCCCTTATATCTCCGGTGTTTAGGATTTGAAACAATGCCTGTACATCGTCAACAGGGTCTTTCTCAAAAGCATACAATTAAAGTTTTTGCGTTTTCATTCCGTCATCCTCCCTGATAGAGTTTAAACACAACAGTTGGTATTGCAATGCACATACACAAAATCATGAGTGAATACGAATGGATTACTTCAAGAGAAACATGTGCATTTTATTATGGTTATCATTCAAAAACAAATAAGTTTCATGCATGCATACAAATGTTTAAACAAACAATATAAACTACAAATGAAAATGCAGTAAAGAAGCTGAACATTGCCGTCATTGAGGAGACTTGACTCCGTCTGGACTTATTGCTTCTGAAGATGCCCTTGCAAACTAGGATGCCAATTTGATAAGGAGATTTCAATATGTGGGCAGACTTCCTGGCATGATGACCTTTGAGTCGATCAAAATTTGAACCTTGTGGTTGAACACATCACAGTTGTCAAATGGTATGTCTAAATTCCCCTGAGTGGTACTTGTATCTAGCCTTCACATCGTGGTTGCCATTATTGAGGAGTCCTGACTCCGTCTGGACTTATTTCTCTCGGAGACTTTCAGCAGTCAGTAGTCTGGATGTTTACTCAATCAAATTCGCGACCTTGTTTTTACCTTTGCCCCTGAAAGACTTGCAATCTTCAATTAAAAAGCCAGGTGCCCCAGAATGGTAATCATACTTGGCATTGAAACCCCAAAGGAAGCTTTGTCGGAGATGATCCTGATGTGACTAGCTCAACTAGCCTGAATATGAGCAAATGAGGAAGCTTGTTGCACGTACGTCATCAGAATATGATCAAACTTCTTCTCAAGTTGTTTTGGCCTTTACCCGCATTCTCTGCCCCTAGGATTCTCTTGGGAAGCTCAGGTTGGATGCTGACAAACGACATCTGGGGGGAAGAGGTTGATAAAGTTAATAGATAAGGTTGCTCGGAAAGATCTCATGTGATCTCCTGCCTACGTATCTCCATTGACCAATGGAGAATCAGAGCAGCGTAGTTCCCCTCACTAGGGATGAAAATAGCTTCATTTCCTTGACACTGCATTCAAGATTTCTATAACCGGCTCCTCTGTGTCTTCATCTGGTTGACTTTCTGTTTCAGCAGTTTCTGGTTCTGAAATAAAGCTTATACCTCTGCCCTGAATTGCCCCAGTTGGGTCTTCCTTTCGGTTACCTCCTCCCGGAGTTGCTTCAAATATACACCTTGATGACTATGATTCAAGTTGTCCATTCTGATGAGAAATCAAGTCAGGAAAAGAATTTGTCTCTGAACACCTGTCAAGAATGCAAGGATGTATGCAAATGTCATGTTCAATTATTTCTGAGGAATCTAACTGCTTTGATTCAAGTTTTTGATACAGAAAAATCCAACTGCATGATTCAGATATGTGATCCTCGGAAATAACTGAACATGTGTGCAGAAATGCTATGATGTCATGTATGCAACAGGCATGTGATCAATGATCCGATGTTGGTGTTGAGCAGTGAACCAACTGTCTGTATAGAATCACAATAGCGACACCATCTCTGTATAGAACCCCATAACTGAGAACCCAATAATTGTAGAATTTGATCACATAATTGAACAATCACTGATGGTGTTGAAGTTGAACAACGAGCCAAGTGTCTGTGGAGAGTCATAATAACAGTCACAATGTCAAGGTCGCAATGGTAATCACAGTAACAATTTCTATGAATAGAACTCCCGAATCACAGAATCAGAGAACCATAGAACACTTAACAATACTGACAAAGTGGGTATGTTGAAGTTTAGGGTTCCTGCAAACCTGTAAACCCTTCCCAATCTCACGGGTGTGCTACTCGGGTCAACATCACGGACTCTCAAAGCCGAATAGCAATAATACGTTCACCATTTCCGAGAAATGGCTCATGACCAAATCAGGGAATCGGTTTGGTATTATGTACTACTCAGGGAGGCCTCAGTTGAGTCCGGAAAAACAAGCATCCCTCACAAGTCTCTAGCTTCAAGCACTGAGTCGAGAAACAATAGTACATTCATCCTGAAGGGTACAATACTATCGTCATACGATCAGTTTGCTTTAACTGAATTCCTATGAGAGAACCAGGCCATCCTATGCGAGTTCCCAATGGACCCTCGGATGCGAGTGGGTTTGCCAACAAATGTGGTCTGCCACTGTCATCACTGGAGAGGGGTGTTCCCATTAAGGTCCTCGAAGATCGGTCACCAGATGCACATAACTATCAAGGTCGTACCCTGAAGTGAGGTAATCCCCACACAGAATAGTTCCAAGACGGTCGCAATCTGGGTGTGGAACACATCGCCACCCATCATGGTGAGATACCATGCGAGTACAATGTCTGTCCACGCTAATCCTATGGTGCACTCAAGCCGGGTGTTTGGCTTATCTCACAGTAACTCCCAACCCACAGAAAAAATGAAAACCAGCACAGCCAGACAGTCCAGTATAATATGATGCATGGAAAATAAAATACTGAAAGCAATAAATAAATGCTGTAAAGTAAAGCTGTAAAGTAAAAACTGTAAATAAAAACAGTAAAGCTAAACTAAAGCACACAACAACAAACAGATATACACCCAAAGAAACAAAACCAAACAGGCGCTAGGATTGACTCTACAAGGGAAACCGGAAGAATCAGGTTAATCCCCAGCAGAGTCGCCAGCTGTCGCTCCCGGGATTTTCATCCTAGTACAAACGCGAAAGTGGCGCGGAAAGGTTAGAGTCGCCAACCAGACATTTTTATCCCAAAGGAATGGGAAAGGTAATGTTGCACAAACCTGAGGAAGAAGGAAAGGACAAGGCCTTGCGAACCAAAGATCGGGGTTCGGGAGTCGGTTACGAATTGAGAAGGTATTAGCACCCCAATCCGTCCGTCGTACCCGACGGGATCCACGCTTGCTTGTTTTGTTTCAAAGGGTGAGAAGAATAACTGCTGCTGAATAAAACCGCTAATTGGAATGGAAATGAGAAATGAGAAAGGAACTGAAAAAGAGAAGGAACAAAAGGGGAAATGTAGGGAAAATAAAGAGTGTGCTCGAACGGGCCCTACCCCGCTGCCTACGTACCTCATCGGGATAATGAGGATCAGAGTCGACGTAGTTCGCCTAACCTAGGCGGGAACTATTTGTTTGTGTTTTTTACAGCTGGAACTGCGTATGTCTATGCTCAGGTGTTGCAGGCTCGTCTGGTACGAGTGCGTTAACCGTCTTGCATGCGAGACAAATAGCCGCGAGTTCGCGTTATGAGTGAATGAGATGAGAAGAGAAGTTCCCGCAGGATAGTCGTTTATTGTGTGTTTTTGGCTTTTATGAGAAGTGTTTTTGAATTTGTTTGTGAACTGTCTTGTACTAAGACCTATCCATCGCGGGAAGTATTTACACCTCGCCCCGAAACAGGACGCGTATAAACACTCCGCAACAAAGTCTCGTCTCGTACAAGATTGTTCGATTTTTATTAAGTGTTTTATTGCTTTTCTTTATGAGATGAGAAAGAATGACTCAAGTTGGAAAAGGAAAAATCTAAGGGACTAAGACACAACCCTAATTTTGTTATGTATTTACAAAGTGATCCTAAGGGTTAGTGAGGTTTTCTATTCCTAATGGAAACTTAAAACTATTAGAATTCAACTTACTTCTTAATGAAGTTAAGTTGATTCTAAGAACAAATGGGAATCCTATACAAGTTGTAACAATAAAAATAATCAAAAAAATGAAGTTAAGCATAAGGAACAAAATTCTACAAATTGCCTTAAAAGCATGACCAAAAAAATAGTCTATTTATTTATTCTATATCCTAATGGAAATGAAAATTCACCTAAGTATTAAATCTAAGTCGAACTTAATGTTCATCCTAAAACAAATTAAACTAAACCTAAGTCTAATGTTTAATTCTAGGGTTAAACTTAAACTAAACTATTTTATTATTTTTTATGTATTGAACTATATTTTTTCTAATGGCCTAAACTAATGGGACTTATGTCTAACTAGGCTTAAAAACTAATATTCTAAAAAAAACTAAAACTCCTAGAAAAATTATAAAAATTAAATTGCATGATCCTAACACTATCTAAAATAATATACTAAGAGGGATTCTAAAAATACTTATTTTTTTTATGCCTAACAATTAATTATTTTCAGCTAGGAATTAACTATTATTTCCTAAGGATTTTATTACCAAAACCTAAGATAAAAATTCCTAAAAAATTCCATAAAAAATATTCTAAGAGCTATTAGGGGTCTTTTAATTATAGAAAAAAGAATGGCTCAAAAAAGTGGTTAGAAGCTATTTAAATAAAATAAACAAAATTCAGCACAATTAATAGAAATTCAATAGAACTAATTAATAGAAAAAATTCATAATTAATTCAAAAAATAAACAAATTTCAGAAAATAAAAATGTCACAAATTTACAAATTCAACTATTAATCTACTTTAATTTTTATAGAATTTTCTCATGCTTTTTATTATTTTTACTAGATTTATTTTGAACCTATATTAACTTTAAAATAAAATTAAAATTATAAGAATAAAATAACAAAAAGGATGAATTTAGAAAATTCTATATCTATTTTCTAATGGGCCCTTTAACAGTGGGAGAGGGCCCAATATGCAAGAAATGAGAAGGGGTATGGACAGCATATCTTTTTAGTTCATTTTCCTAAATGGGCCTGATAAAGGGTGTCAATAGCAAGAACAGAAGGTAAGCCCAAATTCGCAGGAGTAAAAGGGGTGCAGTTAGCATGTTTTCCAATTTGTTTTCTAATATGGGCCCAAGATGGTGGTGAGTATCATTATTATTATTATTTTTTAAATCTTAACTTAAAGAACTAAAGTTTGATTATTTAAACAAAACCTTAAACTAAACCTAAATTAACATTTTCTAAAGATTTTAAATTAAGCTAAAAATTAGATTAATCTATTAACACTTCTAAAGATTTTAAATTAAGAAGAAAAAAAAAATAAACTAATCCTATTATGCTATTTTTTCCAAAATCTTGATTAAACTAAACTTAATATAATATTTCTTAACAATATTAATTAAAAAAAAGAAATAAACTAAAGTTTATCAATTTAATATTCTAATTTTAACTTATCAAAATATTATCCTAAAAACTTAATTTAGAATTAAACTTATGAAAATATTTTTCTAAAAGAAACTTAATTTAAAAAAAAAAAGATTCTAATAATATTGTAATAATGTTTTTTAACAATCTTAATTTAAACTAATGGACTAACTAATCCTATTAATAAATCAATTAAACTAAGTATTTTATCCTAATGAAAATAATCAAATTAACTTATGGTAATTTTTCTTCTAAAACTCTTAATCTAAAAACCATTAAACTAATCTTATGATATTTTCTAAAGATCAAAATTAAACTATGATCTTAATATTTAATTTACAATTCTATAAACTCCTAAATTAAAATTGAACTAAACCTTATTTTAATAATAACAGTTTTTATAAACTCTTAACTTTATGAATTTCTAAATGGTAAATTAGTGAGTAATCAAGTAAATTAACTCATTTTTTTTTATCCCTTAATTACTTATCAAAACATAATATAATCTCCTAATTTAATATTAATGGCTTGTTAACATTATAATCACAGAAATATAACACAAGGGTGAATACACACAAAGAAACCCTAATATCCCTTCACATTTTCCTTCCGCCGCCGTAGCCTCTCGGTCTTCTTCGTCTCCTTCCCCACCGTCGCCTTCCTCCATCATCAACTCAAATTCCTCTTCTTCTTAATTCTAACCTAAATACTATGCCCACACCACAGGAAAAATAAGAATCACAGTCATGGATTGAATCCTCCCTTACTCCAAAATCACGAGCTAACAACACTTAAACGGATTCACCCACTCACTTCCTTGAATCAATACCAATCGTGCGCGAATGAGAACCTCAGGAGCAACTTTGGGTCAATTCTAACGCCATAACAATGCTGAGACAAACTCGAGAGTGATGCGGGGAACAGATCGTACCTTGTATTCTCGTCGGCGATGAAAGCGCGAAAACAATGTTCAGTTAGGTACGAACTTTAATCTTTGCTTCTCAATCTTCCCTTGCCTCTTGCCTGCGATTATGAACTTTAGTAGTTTCTGGAATTGTGATATGGATTTTGAACGTTTCACAGGTTCTAACTGAAGAACGCAGCTGTGGTTGAAGACAACGAACAATTGGAAACAGAAATGAAACCGTTGCGTTATTCTGAATTGGCGAAGCTTGACTGAGAAATATTGATGAAGCTGGATGAAAAAATGATGCAGCTGGATGAAGAATCCTATTGATTCATAGCAGTTATCGAGAGATTGTTGAAAATGGTGAAGACTAGGGCCTGCGAAGAACTGGAGGAGGTGGAAGAGTTTAGGAGAGGTGATGAAGAATCATGATTGGAGAATTTGTGAGGTAGGCCAAAGGAGAGGAAAAGAGATTAGATGAGAAGGTTGAAGGAGAAAAAATGTGGAAGAAGCTGAAGATACACTGGAACTTCTAATTTATAGCAATCATTCTTCTAGATCCTTCTGGAAATTTATGGTGAGTTCTAGAATTTCTGATAAATAACTTGTTATTTTTCTGTTATGGAATTAATTAGGAATTAAAAGTTAGTTATGCTCTGCTGTGATTGAGGTTTTGAAGTTAGTTAGCATACTGTTAGGAAGTTAGAATTTAGTTATTGATTTTCTGTTGAATGTATTCACATGATGCAGGTTACCTCAGCTGAAAAGGCCTAACACGAGTATCTTTCAGCTGCCGAAATTTCCAACACCGTTTTGATCTATCCTCCGCAATGGCTAAATGTGATCTTTATCATGAGAAATTCATGGCTTGCCCACTGATGTACTTTGGTAATGTTGTTCCCAAAGATACGAACACTGCGGTTGAAACTATCAAAATAAAGAGGACCATTGAGTTTGTTGCTGAACGGCGCTCTACTGGTTTCAAGTGTGGTATTAACTTTTGGTTTGGCGACAACTCTAGGATCACTTCATCTTGACAAGCTTTCCAGAAGCAACGGACTTCGCGAGATGCAGGAGAGTAAGCTTACGGTAAATCAGAGGTAAAATCCGTATATTTCTCTTCAATGCCTTTTGTCATAGCCTTTGAATTAGCACAGTGCTCCATGTATAGCATCCGGTTTTTAATTGTTCCAAATGCTCTCTCTCTAACAATACCAGACTTTCCTAACTTTTCTGCAGTTAACTCCTGGAACCTAGGAACAATTCTTACACCTGTTGCTATGGCAATCAATTCCAACTCAACACCAACAACCCACCTCACAGTTGGCAAGTTTCTGTGCATCAACAAATGATTTGCTCCATCATCAAAATCCCATTGGCAAATAATAAAGGTTGCGCCTACATCCCTGTATTGTTGAATCATGTCATCAAAATATTTCTTCTCTTGACTCCTTAAGGTCTGAAACTTCTCCACTGTGCCAATATCCACCTTATGCTTGGTTTTCTTTTCTTGCGCGAGCTTACGATTGATTGTGACTGTTTCTTGGTTTTGTTGCAATGGTATCTATTTGATAGTTATTATAATGGATAGGTGATTAGAAACAGTTGGAACAAAGTGATTAAATTAATTCTGTCGGCTGGACAATTCTGTTGGAAAATCATATTGAAATTGATATGAAATTTTCTTTCTCTTCTATGACAGTTAGAAGGAGTCTCAAGTTATTGCTATTGGAGCGAATTGAAATAACGGTTGATGAGGAAGAGATTTCGGCTGGCACTGTTCGGCGAAAATTTGTATAAAGGTTACTATCCTGTAACTTTCCTTTTCTTTTTTTCTTTCCTCTTTTTTTTGTTGAACTTTCCTCTGAATTTACTATCACACTCGCAATATCTTTGCGTTATCGTTCATCTTTACAAAATTCTGCTATGAACTGTGTGTTGTTGATGTTATCCTGAACCTATTCCTTGAAATGTTATGCAGGTTGATGTGAATCAATGGAGATGTGATGATAGATCGAAGAGAATTCTTAGATGAAAGTTTTTCTGCCTTTTCCCGTAATGATATTATTGTTGTAACTACCACCGATCTATACTAAAATATTGAATCATTTCCTTTCCTTGTAATGAACTTTGCTGGATTTTGTCTTGTAACACTTTGAAAACATGAGAAAAACTTTGTATAATGAAGCAACAATTCTGTATATAGAACCTTGTGAATTTAATACTGAACTCTTTTGGAAACTTTTGTACAAAATAATCATAACAAAATTCCCACCAGAAAACCTCTAATTGCACCCTTTTGGATGCTGAATCGTACTTGAGGATTGATAATGATAATTAGCATACTTATTTTTTATTCCTTTTTTCCAACAGCATGCTTGTCCTTGTAAATTTGGTAAAACATAGAAACAACAAACCAAAATATCTGAGTGGGCCCTGAATAAAAAATATGGACGTTTAATTTGATGTTTGGCAATGGATTATTGGGCCTGGTGTTTGAAACACAGCTTATGATAACAACTTTAGGGAGTATAGTAATAAAATGTGAAATAATTAGATTGCTTCCAGAGACATGGATTCTAAGACCAGCACAGAGGTAATTGATTTAATAGAATTGGGTAATCAACTTGTACGTGCAACAAAATTAATCCACTTGCATCACCAGAATCATTAATCCATACTTCGAACAACCAACGTAAGTCCCATGTGAATAATGCCTAAGAGTGCCAACAGAAAATTATGACTTTACTTTTGACAATTAGGTCCTCGTGATGCCTTGACGGACAGTAACCTCTACCATGAAATCCTTTGAACAACATTCATACGAAAAATTAAATGAATAACACGTGGTCAGGGAAATAAACCCTGAGTCCACACCACTATCCCTTTTAATCCAACATTTCTGATGGGACCCCCAGATAAGACAAATGCGAGACTTCGATAGATCCTCTGACAAGAATGTGATCAGGAAAGTGTGAATTCAGCCTACACCTTAAACTTGATTGCAATGGCCAAATATGCCACCTAGGAGTAGGAAAATCTATATCACCAGGAGACGCTTCGATCATATGCCTTATGAAACAATGAAATGCACCAATATGCTGTTGATGATCTGGTGGGAAATGCTGATGAATGCGAAGTAATGAGCCAATAGAGGGAATAAATATGAGGGCAAATTTTGAGGTATTACAAAAGGGAAGGTGTTAGCACCCTTTACATCCATGGTTATCCATGGGCTCTTAGTTACTTAGCTCACTTTGAATTGTTTTTGAAAATGTGAAGTGTGTGAATAGAAATTTTCATAAGAGTTTGATAATGATCCATGTACGGATGCGTAAAAAACTTGTGTTTGAAAATTGCTTGAAATTTGTGAAGTGTTTGAAATTGTTTTGAAATAGTGAGCAAGTAACTATGAGGAACCTACCCTAAAGTTTTAAGTCTTCCTGTTCTTGAATCCTTTAAATGGTAAGACTATCCCTATTATTAAGGAATAGGTAGTCATTACCTTGGATGTGAGGGACAAGTGAGGGACATCTGTTTCATGAAGGCAACTGTAAGGTGTATTAAGCATTTTGGAGGGACTGTCATCATTATTCGAAAGGGACAAGATCATTATGAAAGGCAACCATTAAGGGACTTGATCTTTTATTGTTAAGGGACTAGATGACTTTTCTTTTAAGGGACTTTTGCTTTATACACCTCACTTGACCTTGTGATTAGGCAACAATGAGAGGTAACCCTAGAAAGTGAGATGGCGATCAAAGATCGACTTACGTGTGTGAGTGTTCAATTTTAAATATTTATCTTATAATTTAAATGATCTAAATTCAATTTTAAATACAAATAGTTTTCACTCCCTATTTACTAACCATGGCATAAAAATAAAGAATTTAAATATTACAAAATATTACATCCAGGAGCAATTACAATAATAATAATAAAAAGCAACTTAAATAAATAGCAAATTAAGTAAAATAAGCAAGAATAAATAAATAATTATAATAAGGGTTAGTGAAAATAATAATAATAATCACAATTTTAAAAAAATAAATGGGGTTAGTAATAAACATGGTTAATAATAATAATAAACAAAAAGATTATAATAAACAAAATTTTAATGGTTAATAAGAAAATATGAACAATTATTATAAAATTTTAAGTTAAGTATAAATTATAAAATTAATTATGAACATAAAAATAAATTATAAAAATTAAATTAGCAATTTTAAATATATAATAGAAATTGTTTACATACAAAATTACATTATAAATAATTTATAGAATATTTACATATTAAAAAATAAATTAAGAATTTTAATTTTTATGTACAAACAAATTAAATTATAAGCAATTTATATATTTAATAAAAAATTAGACTAATAAAAATATTAAACAAAATAGAAGAAAAAGAAATTAGGGTTTTTTAATTGTTTAGAAAAAAATAAATTAGGGTTTATAATATAATTAGGGTTTTTTAATTGTTTAGAAAAAAATAAATTAGGGTTTATAATATAATTAGGGTTTGGTATTTAATTTACAAAATAAAACAATTTATTTACAAAAATATAATAATTATACATATATACATAAATATGAAAAAAATAAATTATGATATTTTAATAATATGAAGAAAAGTGTTTTAATTGTATTTAGAAAATATAATTTATATTTTATTAATTTAAACAAAACTGAATTAATATAATAAAATAAGTTAAATAAAGAAATAAATTGCAAAAATACCAAAATGCTGAGGGCAGGGTTTGAACCCTGGTCCTTTCACTCTTCAGCTCCATCTCCATCCACTAGGCCAGCTTGCACGCGTGTGAAAGGAAAGGGCATCAAATTGGTTTTGTTTCTTCAGCCTAAAAAATCAGAAAAAATAATGGAAAAAGCCAAAAGGCCTGGGGGATTCGAACCCAGGACCTTCTCAATGTCACACAAACACCTTACCTTCCTGCTGGATGAGCGCATCTGTTGAAGTATTGACCATAATATATAATATATAATACTTAATAATTAAACTGAAAAACAAGCAAAAGTTTGGGGAACCAAGACTCGAACCCAGGTTCACAAGCAACATACGCGCACGTCTTACCATCAGGCCAACCACACATTGGTGATACAGAATGGACACAAATACATTATAATATTAAAACAAATTTTAAATTCAAAAAAAACGCGCGCGCTGAGTCTTCTTCTTCCTTGAGATTTCGCAGGTTTTCCTGCGAAATTTCCTGGGAGATTTCCTTCAATTTTTCCTGCGTGCATAAACCTGTGTATTCACAAACACCAAGCAAACAACAAAATTTCTTTAAATTGATGAGAGTAATGAGTTCCTGAAGGTTCATACAACACCACCACGTTCCTCAAATTTATTTATATGTGACAAATCACAGAACCCTAATTGAGGTTAGTAAACCCTAGTTATGGCCGAATCCATTCTAGGCAGTGAAACTTCAATTAATTGGTCCAGAAAGCATCTCTAGATCATAACTAACACGAATCATACAACAAAATCAGTTAATATTGGTTAGATATATGAAATCGAAAAACACAATATTGAAGAACAAAATTGATTCGGTTAGCATGATATGGCATGGTTTTGATGCAATGGAAGATTAGCAATGATTCAGTGATGTCCAGTGGTCATGGCTGTGTCCTCAAAATACCTTCAAATTCTTTGGAATGTAGAAACCGAATTTGAGTTTGGAGAGGATTTTTTGAGATGCAAACTTACACTTTTTGAGCTGGAAAATCGTGGCTTGCATTAGGTTTGCATTGTATACTTATAGAGTGATCAATTTAGGTCAAAAACTTGGATACTTGTGTAGAAGATTTGATCCAAAAAGATTCACAATGATAAGCCTTTAAAAGTCAAATATTTTTGTATAAACACTTGCTATTTTAAGACAATCATCATAACTTCCATATCAATTTGATCCAAGACATAATTATGATTTTCTAGAAGCTTAATCATATTTAAATCTTTGATTTTTATATTTTATTTTAATTTAAAATGATTTTAAATGAATTAAATCAAAATAAATAAAAATAAAATAATAAAAAATCTGATTTTTGATGACTTGGGGCGTGCATGAAGTTATAGTATGGATTGGGTCATCATTTGGCAAGCCCATTTGGAAGAAATTGGTTTTAGACCTCCATTTTCTTCATAAACCAACCAAAAGTTTCCCAACTTTGCAAAGACAATCATCCTTCAATTTTAATGCTATGAGGGTGTTCTTGGACATTTTGGAAAGCTTTAAGAGTCCTCTAACCAACCCCACTGGTTTCATGTCCATATCATTTACCAATCTCAAGTTATGCCCTTTTGAAGCTGTTGACTTTTTGTTGACTTTCAAAGGGACCTATAATGTCTTAGCTCATACCTTCCAAATGAAGCATTTTTGGGCTTGGCTTGTGAGACACAAAGTTGTAGAGAATTCAATTTCCTTCAAAATGAGCTTTGGATGGAGACTTGGTGATGAAGCATGTGAAAGTTATGGCTGGTCAAAGTTCAGTTGACTTTTACTGAGGAAACCCTAATTTAGAAACTCCTGATTCTTGATGATCTGAAATCTCCTTGATGAATCATGATCAACCCTTGATCAAATGATGAATTTTACTTCATATACTTGATGTTGGCAAAAAATCATGAAGTTTGACTTTGGTTTAACCACAGTTGACCTCAGTTTGACTTTTTAACTGCTTTGACTGATTTTGACCTATGTGATTATTTGACTGAGCAAACCTTTGAGAAAAGTTCTGAAATTTGTCATGGGGGTTCTTACACACATATAAGATGTTATGAAGCTCACTTGAAGTCTTGGAAGTCCATTTAGCCTGATTAAAGTCAAAACCCTAGTTTTGGATGCACTGCTTAGGAGGTGCATTATATGAGGGAATTGTCAACTCTTCTGACCAATTGTGAACTTTGTGAACCTTGTGAACCATCATAAAATGTCTTGTGAACCTCGTGGGAGGTCTTGTGAACCTTGTGAACCTTGTGAACCTCATAAAATGACTTGTAGACTTCATGAACCTCATGAAAGGTCTTGTAAGCATTGTGAATCTTGTGAACCTTGTGAACCTTCTTAGCACACAAAGTCTTGTATTGTGAGGGCAAATTTTGGGGTGCAACACATAGTCACTCGCATCGCACATGATTTCGAAAGGTAATCTCCAGTCAGGGGGTTGCATGATTGGTGCGGTGATGAGGGCTGTTTTTAGAGTTTCGAATGCTTTAAGACAATCTTCATTAAATATGAACTCAGCGTCTTTCATTAATAAACCGGTAAGAGGTTTAGTGATCTTCGAGAAATCTTTGATGAATCGTCGGTAGAAACCGGCGTGTCCTAAAAAGCTTCGTATTTTTTTCTCGAACGGTTTTAGGGGGTTGAAGATCTTTTATGACTTCTATTTTAGCTTTATCAACTTCAATTCCCTTGTCAGATATAACGTGTCCTAGTACGATTCCTTCTCTGACCATAAAATGACATTTCTCCCAGTTAAGCACGAGGTTTACTTTTACACATCTTTCTAACACCATTTCTAAATTTGATAGACATCCTTCAAAACTTTGCCCGCATACAGAGAAGTTGTCCATGAACACTTCTATGATGTTGTCTATAAAATCTGCGAAGATTGACATCATACATCTTTGAAAGGTTGCAGGAGCGTTGCATAATCCAAAGGGCATTCGTCAATAAGCGAACGTTCCATAAGGGCATGTGAATGTAGTCTTCTCTTGATCATCTGGGTGGATAGGGATTTGGAAAAATCCTGAGTAACCATCAAGATAACAGAAATATGAATGCTTGGCTAATCGTTCTAACATTTGATCTATAAAAGGTAGTGGGAAATGATCTTTTCGAGTGGCTTTGTTTAGTTTACGATAATCGATGCACACTCTATGTCCTGTCACTACTCTTTGTGATATCGATTCGCCTTTAGCGTTTTTCACAATAGTGATACCTCCTTTCTTTGGTACTACATGTACTGGACTAACCCATTTACTATCAGAGATTGGATATATTATTCCAGCATCTAGTAATTTCTTAACTTCTTCCTTTACTACAATGCTAAGGATTGGGTTAATTCTTCTTTGAGATTCTCTGGAGGTTTTGCAATCTTCTTCTAGCAGAATACGATGCATACAGATTGAAGGGCATATTCCTTTGAGATCAGATATGTTATATCCTAATGCAGTTGGATATTTCTTTAAGACATCTAAAAGTTTCTTTGTTTCGATTGTTCCTAAACTGGAATTGATTATAACTGGTCTTGTACATTCAGTGTCCAAGAATTCGTATCTTAGGTTCTTAGGTAAAGTTTTTAACCCTAATGTAGGTTTATTCTTACTTGGCATGGGATCCGGTGTAAGTGCTAAACTTTCGCTTAGACTATCATCCTGATATGGTTCACGCCAATTATCATCTTCGAAAATCGGAGGGATTTGAATTTTCATAATTTCAGAATAGGTAGTTTCTTTCATTTCCATTTCTCTTATACATTCGTCAATTACGTCCAATAGATAACATGTATCCTCTATAGCTGGTGATCGTAAGAATTGTGTTAAAATAAATTCAACTTTCTCTTCACCTACTTCAAAGGTTAGCTTTCCTTTCTTTACGTCTATAATAGCTCCGGCGGTAGCTAAGAATGGTCTTCCTAGTATGATAGGTGTAATGGAGTCTTCAGAGATGTCCATGATTATGAAATCAGTAGGAATATAGAATTGTCCTATACGTACTGGGACGTTTTCTAGAATGCCTACAAGATATTTAACAGAGCGATCGGCTAGTTGAACAGACATTTTAGTTGGTCTTAGGTGTCCCATGTCTAGCCTTTTGCAAATTGTTAAGGGCATAACACTTATACTGGCTCCTAAATCGCATAGAGCTTTGTCAATGACAAATTTTCCTATTACACAGGGTATAGAGAAACTTCCTGGATCTTTTAGCTTAGGAGGCATATTATTCTGAATTATTGCGCTACACTCAGCAGTAAGTGTAACGGTTCCGTTATCCTCTATCTTTTTCTTATTGGATAACATTTCTTTTAAAAACTTAGCATACGAGGGCATTTGAGTGATAGCTTCTGTAAATGGAATAGTAATATTCAACTGTTTCAGAAGTTCAACAAATTTCTTAAACTGGCCCATCGTCTTGGAATTGGTTAATCATTGAGGGTACTGAATTGGTGGTTTATAGGGTGGTGGGGGCACATAAGGCTTTTCTTTCTCCACTGCCTCTTGATTATCATCTTCCTTTTCTTCTGGTTCATTCACCATTTCAGTCGGTTTATCCGGTTTTTGGTACATGGCTGGATTGTCAAGTCTTGGATCGGTAGGTCCGTCAAGTTCCTTGCCACTTCTTAATATCACAGCATTGGCCTGACCTTTCGGATTAGGTTGAGGTTGTCCAGGAAATACTCCAGCTGGTGCAGCGGTAGGTGCTTGTTGTTGAGCTACTTGTGAAATCTGAGTTTCAAGCATTTTGTTATGTGTAGCTAATGCATCTACTTTGCTCACTAATTGCTTAATCTGCTCACTAGTGTGTATGTTTTGGTTTAAGAAGTCCTTGTTTGTTTGAGATTGGTTAGCTATGAAGTTCTCCATCATCAACTCAAGGTTCGATTTTCTAGGGACATTAGGAGCAGTCTTTTGATATCCTGGTGGTGTAGCTGGTGCTTGACCTGGTGCGTATAAAGCATTGTTGTTCTTATAGGAGAAGTTCAGATGATTCTTCCAACCTGGGTTGTATGTGTTTGAGTACGGGTTTCCCTGAGCATAATTCACTTGATCTGTGGGAATTCCTGTTAATAGTTGACAATCAGGAACATCATGTCTTGGAACTCCACATAACTCACAGTTAGGTGTTACTGCAGCCACGGTGGCTGTTGGTGTTATGGCCAAGTTGTCGATCTTTTGGTTTAGTTGGTCAAACTTTGCATTGACTTGGTCCATACTACTCACTTCGTACATACCTCCTTTTGTTGGTTTCTCAGATGCGACTCTCTCGCTTCCCCATTGGTAATGGTTTTGAGCCATACTTTCAATAAGTGCATATGCATCGTTATATTCTTTGTCCATTAGTGCACCGCCCGCGGCAGCGTCAATTGTCATTCTTGTATTGTACAAGAGTCCATTATAGAAGGTATGGATGACCATCCATTCTACTAATCCGTGATGTGGACAAAGTCTCAACATATCCTTATAGCGTTCCCAAGCTTCGAAAAGTGATTCGTTTTCCTTTTGCTTAAATCCGTTGATCTGAGCTCTCAGCATAGCTGTCTTGCTAGGTGGGAAATATCTGGTCAAGAAAACTCTCTTTAGTTCCTCCCACGTAGTTACTGAATTCGAAGGCAGAGATTGAAGCCAGGCTCTCGCTCTGTCTCGAAGTGAAAAAGGAAAAAGACGTAGTCTAATAGCTTCTTGGGTAACTCCATTGGCTTTTACGGTATCTGCGTATTGCACAAATATCGAAAGATGAAGGTTCGGATCCTCGGTAGGATTTCCGGCGAATTGATTTTGTTGCACGGCTGATATCAGCGAAGGTTTCAGTTCGAAATCGTTTCGGTTGATAGCCGGTGCGGCAATGCTGGAATGCGGTCCAGCTTGCGAAGGACTAGCGTAATATTTGAGTGGGTGATTCTGTTCTTCAGCCATCTCTGCGTCCTTTGATGTTACGACTGGTTTAGGTGGATCTATTTGAAGATCTGGAATGTTGTAATTTTGTTCGTAATCGAATATCCGTCTTCTTACGTGTAAGAAGCGTTCCGATTCTGGGATTAGAGGTTGCAAGTCTTCACCTTGAGAGCGAGTACTTGGCATACACTCGGGAATTTAGAAAATAGATAGAAAATAGTTGTTACCTTAGTCTAGACAATGCTACTCTAAAGTGCACTAGTAACTAAATTAAGGTCCCCGGCAACGGCGCCAAAAACTTGATGGGCTAAAGACGTACTCTAATATGTGTCTAGCGGTATCTTAACTGCAAGTGCACAGCCTATCGAAGTAATATTTAAGATTATCGATCCATAGGGACTTTATGATTACTTAGTGCTAGAGGATTTACTAGTTTAGCTAAGGTGAATGGTTGTCACGATTTTTGGTTATTTTTAAAGATTAAAGGCGGGAATTAAATTTAAGTTTAATAAAATAATACTAAGGCGGTCGGTATGTAATTATGTTAACTTAGGCGGGTCAATCTAACCTAGGCTTATAAGGATGGTTCACTTAATCTATTCTGTAAAGGTTACCAGTTTAAATATCTTTAACTCACACTCTCGTGGTCTTATCTCAGATCTTACCCCTAAAGCCATATGCCTGCTCTCGCTAGCCCATAAGTGTTTAGAAATAATTTTTGGAAACTTAGTAATTCTAATTCATTTTAAAGCGCTCTCGCTGTGTTTAAATTAAATGCCTAACTTTAGCTATATGGTTAAAATTTCACACTCTCGTGGTCTTGACCTAACCTATTACACTTTCCTTACTCTCGTAACAAAAAGATTGATTTTATAATAAAAAGTCACAGCCAGAATTTTAAGCTCTTAATTATTTTAAGCCTAGAGTTGATTTTACCGATTTAGTTGATTTTAATTACATACCGCCCTAAGGTGTTTAGCTACTCATGATTGTTGAACCAGACAGAGGCAAAAACAGAGAAATACAAAATAAAATATGCATAACAGAAAAATAAATGCTTAACATTAATATAAATGCAATTTAAATAAAAACCTGAATAACAATTAAAATGTTAGACTCCTTCTTCCACAGTCTGGCAAGCTCGGAGTACGGACCGAAATCGGAAATAAAAATTACTAAAAGAATTTCTGAAGGCTTTGAAAGAAATTAAATTATAACAATTTCCTAATGTTGGAAATTGTTATATGGTTTGGTTGGGATATATAAACTAAAACAAGAACAAATAAATGCTGGAAAGAATAAAATAGGGTGCAAAGGAAAATACGGCAGAGCTTCCGCAAGAAAATTAAAATAAAAACTCTATAAATTGTTCTTTGAAACTAAGCTATTTATAGAATCATAATTGGGCTTGGCAGTTGGAATAATTGCATGGGCTTCGTAAATGCTGAGAAAATCCAGGGAGAAGTTGCATTGCTTGGTCTGCGGGAGAATAGGAACTTTGACTTCACGTAACACACACGTACATGACCAAGTCTCAGCAAGTTACCCTAAATTCCCCTTGTCACGTTCGTGACAAGGGTTTCACGCTCGTCTCCCTTGTCTTACGCGCGTCACGGTCGTGATGGACTGGTGACGACCGTGACTGCTCCTTTTAGCGTGTCACGGTCGTGACTCCTAGGTGACGGTCGTGACTGTTACAAAAAGTGCAGATTATGCAGAATTCCTCTTTTCTTCTTCTTTTCATGGTTGTTTTTGCTCATTTCACTTGTGGCTCATGATTTAGCTCTGTAATTGAAATACCTGCAAAATGACAAAGAAAACTCGAGGAATTGGGTGTTAAAACGGCAAATATGCGATAAAACGGCATTGAAACATAGCAATATAAACGATACTTTTTCTCGTTATCAATGAGGAGTGATAACCTTCTTCTCTTGTCTCAACAACCTGGCTAACTCTTCGGGTAGCTCATAATCTTCTTTGACCCCTTCATCAGCTTGATTGATTGGATTGTCAAAGTCATACGAAGTCATAGCAGTGTTGTTGTCGGTGCAGTCTGGAGGGCACATTCTGCAAGGGTTTAGATTTGTTTATTTTAGTGATCAATTTTATCTTATTTAGAAAAAGTGAAAATGAAGTTATTTATTTTGAAAAACATTGTCATTTTATTTTTGTACAAAAAATGAAAAATGAAAAACAGTGAGCGGAAAAGAAAAGACTTGTTTGCAAAAGATGTCCTGATATTCATTAATTGATCTTTGCACAAAATACAAGATGGCCCGATTACAAAATGAGTCCTGACATCTTGGGCAAGACGCAGGACTTGATGCATGCTTTAAAAGACAGGAAATAATAATTACTCTGCAGGAGTAACTCTTATAATTTCCTGGGAAGACCAGTTTGAGACATGGCTCCCCGGGGTCCTTGGACGTATCCAGCTTTCTAGGTTGCGCTCGTCTTCTGGCTCATCTTCTAAGCTATTCACAGCATCCGGGGTGAGCATCCCCCCGCTAATTAACTTGGGCTCCGTTGCAGCCTCTGATTGATCTTGTCGAGTTGGTTTGTAACCCAACCCGAATCGGTCCTCTTTCTTTTCTACGGGCAGCAGCTTGCCCCAGCCTTGGGCGATACCCTCCTCAACAACCTTCCGGGCTTGCTGATATGATGTGATGGAAGTCCCAAGCACAACAGATGCTTCATTAATATTAAGGGCCTCAAACCCTTGGCTCATGGTTTCATGGATCTCCCCATCCATCTCAATGTATTTGAAAGTAGCCAGCTGGCTAACAAAAATATCCTCCTCCTGTCGCTCCCACTAAATGAAGCCGGGTCAAATAGGGTACAGACGCGAACGGTCGGCGAAAGGGACAATGAGAACACACAGCCGTGAACTCACTGGAGATGAAAAGAGTCGCCAGCTAGGCATTTTTATCCCGGAGGAAAGGCAATGCTGCATAGACCTAGAAAGATATGGACAAGACGGTCGCGAACCAGAGAGACTGAGAAAGGGGGTTGGTTACAACCTGGGAAGGTATTAGCACCCAGATTGTCCGCCGTACTCGACGGGATCCACGCTTAAAAGATTTGTGTTTTAAAGGGGTAGTGTCAGTGCAATTTGTGTACAGAAGAGCTGGAAAAGGATGTACAGGTGTCAGTGTATGAGAAGTGTGAAGTGTATAAATGTACAGTGCCAGTGTAAGAACAAGAATAAGATGCTCAAGATCATGAGGCTTAAAGAATAATGCTGGAAGGAGGGGGAATATACAGAGACTTTTGTTCGATAACTGTTAAGTTATGCCTACGTATCCTCTCGTGCAATGAGGAAGTCAGAACACCGTAGTTCGACCCAAAGAGACTGAAAGATGAATTGACTTGTGAACTGCTTGCTTGTCTATGCTCAAGTGTATGACCTGTCTGGCTCAGGTGCTAACTGTCTTGCATTAGACGGAAGAAGCAAGTTCTCGTTTGTGAGGGAAGATGATGAGAAAAGAATCCCGAAGGGGACGATTATTGTTTGTTTTTTGAGTTTTCAGTATTTTATTGCTTTTTGAAATTTGTCATAAGTTAATGAGCTTGAGCCTAAACCAATGGATTTAGTAAACTCATCACATCTTCCCTCTGATTAGGGGTAATGAGAATACCTTAAGTGTGAAGTCAGATTCTCACACTTAATCACCTTTGGTATAGGATTAAGATTATTAACCTATTTGTGATTAATTAGATGTTTTTGGTGTTTTTGTTTAGTGTTAAGTAATGAGGTTAAGCCATAATCAGGGATTTAACAGACTCATTACACCATCCCAATAGAAGGATAATAGATGAGAATGTTTAAGCTAAGGAAAGCTCCTCAACTTAATCCATGATTAGGGATTAAACTCATGACAAAACAAGCCTTTGATTAAGTGGATTTTATTTAATGGTATGATGATGAAGTGATTTTTATGATTTGTAAGACAACTTGAGGGGGACTTGTCCATTAACACTAGGGTTAGTCCTTCTTAACCAATTAAGGAAGAATTAGAACCCTAATGCAAGGCCCAAGTTACAAGCTTGATGTCTTGGTGATTATTAAGTGAATTGATTAAAGGATTTAAACACATTAAGGGTTTAACACTTAGGATTAAAGTCATACACTCCATCCTAATAGAAGGATGCAGGCATAAGTTTAATCACAAAGCCTTAAAGCCTTTAGGGTTTAGTCCCTGATTATGAGATGAGAAGAGAAGACTCAATGAGACACAAAGGTAGAACTAAGTAGGGGACTAATCAAAACCCTAATTATTGTCATGCTTGGTTGTTCCTAAGGTTTGTGAGGTTTACAAGAAAGATCTTCAGAGAAACCACCAGGAAGCAGATGAAAGAAGCAAAGAGAAGCAAAGTAACTTGCTTCATTTAAGAAGACAAGTCACTTGAAGAAAGAAAGTAAGAAGGATAAGAAAGAGCAAGATCAATCTCAAACACATAACAAAATGCAGCAAGGCACATAAGGGAGATGAAAAGAAAATGTGAGAAGTGAAGGCAAATTCACTTCTCAAAGTTGCTTACCACCTGAAAAGTTAGTTAAAAGAATGCAATGCAATGCAATGCAAGATGAGATGAAATGGCATGATATGAATCAAAACCAGAAGCATACATGAGATGATAATGATGTTATGAGGTGCTACAAACATGAGGCAGCATATGGAAATGATCATACAAGCTCATGAATGCAAATGAAACAAGTTAGGAACCATGGACATACATGGAAGGTTATGAAGTGCACATGGCATACAACATGGCAAATACATGATGCAATGATCAAGCATGCTTCCAGTATGTCTTATGATGTTCAATGAATCAAATGGAAACATGGAATGTCATGGCAAGGCATGCTATGCAAGGAAATGCAAGATGGATGCATATGGAAGCCCAAATTAGGGTTTATGATCAATGCAACAAACAAAAACCAAAACCAGAAGCAAACAACATTATAAAAAATTGAAAATGCCACACAAAGGACCCCTAATCCTATACTAACCCAATGCCCAAAGGAGAGGTTTCAACTCTTAACCAATTTCAAGTTATGGTCTTTACAAGTTTGCTAGGGTTTTAGGGTTTCCAAACAAAAGAAATGTCAAACAAATTGAAAATGAGAGATCAAATCATGGCCATTTAATCTCACAAACTACATGCTAAACACAATGCAATGCAAAAAGAATCAATGTCCAACTCTTCATGGATGGGCAGAAATGATTTTTGGAACTTTGGATCAAAATAATGCACAAAAATGATTTTAATTCAATGAGAAATTCTTAAAATGCATCAAGATCAAAAAATAAATTTGGTTTGAAGGTTGGACAACGTTTCTAAATGTCTTGGAACATTTCATGAATTTTTTGGTGATTTTTAAATACCTAAAAGCATTTTTAACAAATTAATTTTCATTAATCAATTAAAAATAAACTTTTAAATATTTAAAAATACTTTTAAAATGCTAAAAATGAAAATAAAAATATTTTTGTGTTTTAAAAATTAATGAAACTCTTGAGAAAAAGTTTCATAATTTTTAAAACATTTTTGCTATTTTAAATAAATTATGCAAAACAAATGAATTAAATGAAAATAAAAATGAATTTAAACTGAATTAATGAGAAGTCAACAGATCTGATGGCCTGGATTCAAACAAAAACACGCGCGCATTGACCTGGCGCCAAATCCCACGGCCAGTATTCAAACTCAGCTAATCAATGCTTATGCCCTAATCCCACCGTTAATTACTTTCAGATGACCGGAACAGTGTTCCGGTCATCTTCTCCGTTCACCCCAAACCTCAAACTCCTTCAAAACGCATCTAAAACGAAATCTAAAAACACAGAAATGATTCCCACTCACTCACGAATCAAAACCCTAAATCAAAACAAATTTATATTTCATTAATCTCATGAATCGAAACAAAGAAGATTTTAGGGCAAAACTTTCAGAAACAAATTAAACTCTCATCTCTCCACCATTTTCAAAACTAAAGGCATCAGAACAATCAGTGAAGCATATAGAACAACTTAAGAACTTAAAAAACGATTTCTGGAAAAAATGTTCTTGAGCTACCTGAGTTTCGAAGCTTTCACTCCAGCTACTTTCTGACCTCTCCCTTTGATGCAATCCACTTTACTTGGTCCCCTGATGATCCTTGAATGCCTAGGAGGAGTTTATGTTGGATGGTTAAGGAGTTTGAACAGCTTCTGCTCAAGCTCAGTTGAAAATGGTGATGGTGATTCAGGCTGTTTCAGGCCAATGTGAGTGGTTCTTTGTGATCAGGATGATGAGTGGAGAAGGTTTGTGGAGTTTGTTTGGGTGTTTATGGCCTGTGGAGTGAGTTTCGAATGGTTTTGCTTCTGGGAGTGAAAATGGAGGAATGGTGTTCTTGCTTGATTCAGGCCTAAATCTTGTTGGTTTTGGCTCAGTGAAGCAAGGTGAGTTGATCTATGAAAGTGGTTTTTGTGTTTGTGAGTTGTGTAGAGAGATTCGAAGAGAAATGCAAGTTGGAGTGAGTTTGTGTATGTGATGTTCTTGTGTGTTTCAGCCTTGCCCTCTATGTGTTATGGCCAGCATTTGCTTTGCATAAAGAACTCCCATTGGTCAGGTGATGTGACCTGGCCTGCTGTGATTGGGATGTTTACTTTTGCAAAAAGTCCACTTTGTTGTAAGGAGGGTATGGGCTAAGTTCTAGCTTGGTACAAGAGGCATGGGCTGCGCAGCAAGGTGTGTGTGGAGGGCTAGCATGGTTCAATAGCCAATGCAGCAAGTTGGTGAAGTGTGATCATGAGTTTTGCAAGTTGGTTCTTTTTGGTTCACATGAAATTTTCTCATTCCACAAACCATGAAACATGAGAAGCTTTGGTTCAAATCTGATTTTTAGGTCACATAGAATGTTTGTGCATTGGTTTGATATGAACTAGAAGTTACAATTTGCCTTGGTTCAAGATTTTGCAAATTTTCCAATTGGTGCATACCTTGAAAATTAGTGATTTTTGCCAACTTTGTCACACCATAACTTTTGATTCAAAATGAATTAGATCATGTTCTTGTACTTTTTGAAAAGGGAAAAATGTATTCTACAACTTTCATGACCAAAGTTTTTCCATTTGAAGCATTTTTGGATCAAAAAGTAAGGTTTGAAAAGTGACCTAAATTGACAAATTCCTTAAAAGTCAACCATGCCCTAAAAAGTCAACTTTGCAAAAACTTGTAATTCTTGAATTTTGTGAACTTCAACCTTCTTTCATGATCAAATAAAGATCATATACACTCAAAATGATGAAGATCACCCCTTGGTTGGGTCATTGGGGGCCTCAGATGCCCTGATTTTGCACTGACTTGTTCAGAAAGTCAACTCTTGATCAGATGACTTCCCCATGGAATTTCTTCATGAAAATTGACATGCATACTCCCTATACCATATAGAGACCAATGGAAACAAGAATGACCAAAAAAAATTGGAGTTATGGCCTCTGAAACCAAAACCCTAATTTTAGGTCAACTGTGCAGTCAAGCCTGGCTCTGCATCCACACCATTTCCAGTTCTTGTGATTCTTTGGCATTTTTGACTTTGAGAGGATGTAATATGATATAAGAACACACATGGATCCCTTTGAAGTGATTGGTGGCCTTTGGAGTGGCTCAAGAAGCTCTTGGATTGCTCAGATCACAAACCCTAGATGCAGATGACTTTGAAACAATGCAGTGAATGAGATATGAGGTGATATGATTGTGTTTATGCATATGAGATGATCACCAGCCATGGTGTGAATGGGTGAGGGCAAATTTGGGGTGTTTACAGCTGCCCCTATTCAAACATGAGTTAGCTGTGCAGGTTGTAAGCGACGGCTTAACAGGCAAACAAGATAACTTGTGGTTGAATATCAAAGACAGTCCAAAATTTGCACTCACAGAATGAAGAAGAAAAGGGATATAGATTATAAAGGAAAATAAAGTATATTGTAAAGTGTGGGCGACGGAGGACGACCGTCGAGCAGAGGACGACTACTGGGTAAAGAGCAGTGACGGGGACGGCCGACATGCTGAGAAAAGTGTGAAGTAAAGCAATGACGGGGACGGCCGACATGCTGGGGATAAAAGGTAAAGCCAAGACGGGGACGGCCGACTAGCTGGGAAAAATAAGATTATGATGGGGACGGCCATCAAGATAAAGTTGCAAAAATTCTCTGGGGAAAACATGACGGGGACAGCCATCAAGTTTAAAAGCAAGGTAACCAACGATGGGGACGACCATCGGGCTAGAACAGAAAAGGGACCACGACGGGGACGGCCATCGGGTTAAAGAATAAATGAAATAAACAGATGATGAGGTACGGTCATCAAAGGTGAAGGACGATCACCTAGCAGGGGACGGCTGCTCTATTGGGGATAAGATGAGGGACGGTCATCTAAGGTGGAGGACGACCACCAGGCAGGGTACGGCTGCCGAAAGGTATCGCGACATAGGACGAATGCCGGATAAAAGGTCAACGATGGGGACGGCCATCGGATGAGCATGATGGAGGACGACCATCAAGAGGTGGAGGACGACCACCTAGCAGGGGACGGCTGCTCTCAAGGTTTGTCTTGACATAGGACGAATGTCAGATAACCAAAAATCAACAATGGGGACGGCCATTGGATAAAATGATGAAGGACGATCATCAAGGGGGTGGAGGACGACCACCTAGCAGGGGACGACTGCTGAAAATATCAACGATGGGGACGGCCATCGGATGAGCATGATGGAGGACGACCATCAAGAGGTGGAGGACGACCACCTAGCAGGGTACGGCTGCTCTCAGGTTTATCATGACACAGGACGAGTGTCAGATAAAAAGGAAAATGCTTTGTTGGAAATCTACTGGGGAGTAGTAAACACGGACGAGTGTTTACATCCAAGAAACAAGAGGTATAAGTGTTTAGATGTTTGTGTATAGATTAAAGATGCGGACGAGCATCCTTAAGACTGCGATACGGACGAGTATCGGATAGAAACAAATACTGACTCGTGTTCAGAGATGATGATACGGACGAGTATCAACTGGTTAACAAGGAACACGGACGAGTGTTGAATCTGAGAGGATTCTTCCGGGGAAAGATAGACACAGACGAATGTCTATATTCAATAAGACAAAAAGTGTTTGACACAGTGTATGGATTAAAGATGCGGACGAGCATCCTTAAGACTATGATACGGACGAGTATCATGTAGAAACAAACGCTTGACGCATGTTCTGAGATGATGGTACGAACGAGTACCAACGAGTTAACAAAGAACAAGGACTAGTGTTGAATCTGCGGGGATATAAGTGGTATATACAAGATACGGACGAGTATCTGTATAAGAGTGAGTGGTGTATAGATGAGTGTTTAACTGCTGGGGAGAGCGACACGGACGAGTATCAAAAGTGTGATATGAACAAGTATCTGATATACAAAGTGTAGGCGACTGCGCTGGGGATATGACACGGACGGGTGTCAAAGGATTATCATATGTAAGTATATGTGAGTGCAAAGTGGACGTCTTTGGCTTTCTGCTGGGGTTATGACACAGATGGGTGTCAAAAAGTATCTGTAATATGAGTGGTTTTGTTTGCACAGAGTGCTCGGGCGACTTTACTGGGGAAAGATGGCACGGACGGGTGTCAAAATGAGTATATACTGGTGTTGTTGATTGAGAGGCAGCTGCTTTTGCTGGGGATTCTGGTGGGATTTTTTCTGTACGTTGATGAACTGTCATTATTCACAAGTGTTGGTTTAAAACATGGCTTATGATTATGCTATGTGTTGGATTTTTGCCGTAATGCTCCGTGTTAAAACGGAATGCTACGCTTTGTGGGTGAACATGATGCGAATGCTATGATTGTGCAAAGATACCAAACCGGGACTCGGATCCCGCTGCTACGAAGATCTTCGGCCAATCCGCTTGAAGTGGACATCCCAGCTGGGGATGAGATCATTGGTAGATCTGATGATATGATATCTGCTTGGAGGTGTGGGTCATTGATAGACCTGTCCTGACAATGAGGGACCCAGCTGGGGTTTGCAGCAGCTTTCTTCACTCTGTTGTGATTCTTCATGCATTGCTCTTCTGGATAGAGGCTAGAGCTCTGTGGGGAGATGATTCCTTGACTTTTGTACTCGGCTGGGGAGGGAGAGAGATCATTGAGAGACCTCCCTAGGGATTCTGTTGAAGGGGATCCTTGACTCAGCCGGGGATATGGGCGCCTTTTGTGATGCCTGGCAACTCTGATGGGGAGGAGTAATAAGTGGCAAACTCAGCTGAGGGAGTCATGAGAGGCAACTCAGCTGGGGAGAGAGCACTTTGGGTGCTAAAATTGAATGTTGGTTTGCCAGCTTGCTGGGATGAAGCTTACATGCCCCAAGTTGCGTTCTGGATACCTGCAATCCTGAAAAGATAGAGAAACGCACAAGATAATCCCGAGGTATCCCTTACTGGATTCCGTCATAGGAGTTAGGCACTTCTGAGAGTAAGTATATTTCCTGCAAGCATGTTTTTGTTTGAAGATAAACATCTGTATTTTATGCAATCAGTTTCTTTTAGACATCAGACATTTTTGCAAATAAATGAAAATGTACAAGACGAGACATGACTGAAAATCTGATTTATTAATTCATATGCCCTGAATTGGCGAGATACAGTCAAAGAAACAAATCCCCTGGAATGAGGAGATTGTTACAAATTGAGAAACAAAGTGCTGGCAATGTTGATGACGCTTTAAGGAGCTTCCCCTTTACTATGACTCGTATGACTTTTGACGTTCTTCTCATCTGGCTTTCTGAAGAATGTTGATTCTGATTGAAGCTTGATCCTTTTGAAGCTTACCAAGTTGTAGGTGATACAGACGAATTCAGAATGCAGTTGTTCGCTTATTCCCTCATTTTGCATGGATCGCCCTTTCGGGTTTTCAATCCATCGGGATACCCATTTTTGCCTAAGCTGTCCAATGCGGCTTTTCAACTCAGCGGGTGTACATTCTTTTATTTATTTTCCCTTATTTTTGCCCGAGTCTTTATTCTGTTTTTGACTCGCCGGGATGCCCTATTTTTTCCTGGACTTACATTCTGTTTTTATGTCCAGCGGGTCATTTTTATGCGAAGTATTTTTTAACTGCATCTGAATTCACAGGGGACGGGAAGTCTTCACCATCCATGGTGCTGAGCATCAGTGCTCCACCAGAGAAAACTTTCTTTACCACGAACGGCCCTTCATAGTTTGGAGTCCATTTGCCCCTGTGGTCTGTATGAGGAGGGAGGATTCTTTTCAGCACAAGATCTCCCACTTGGTACTCTCGGTGCCTGACTTTCTGATCGAAGGCTCTCTTCATTCTTTTATGATACAGCTGCCCATGACAGATTGCAGCCAATCTTTTCTCTTCGATCAGACTCAGTTGTTCATATCGGGCCCGAACCCATTCTGCTTCATTCAGCTTAACATCCATTAGTATCCGTAGGGAGGGTAATTCAACTTCAACAGGTAGGACTGCTTCCATACCATACACAAGCTGATACGGTGTTGCCCCAGTGGATGTTCTGATTGATGTGCGGTACCCATGTAAGGGAAACGGTAGCATTTCATACCAGTCTTTGTAGGTGACTACCATCTTCTGCACAATCTTCTTGATATTCTTATTAGCTGCCTCAACAGCGCCATTCATCTTTGGCCTGTAAGGAGAAGAATTGTGATGTTGGATTTTGAAGTCCCGGCATAACTCAGCCATCATTTTGTTGTTCAAGTTGGAACCATTATCAGTAATGATTCGCTCGGGAACTCCATACCGACAGATGATGTCTCGCTTCAGGAATCGGGCTACCACTTGCCTTGTAACATTGGCATAGGAAGCTGCTTCGACCCACTTGGTGAAATAATCAATGGCAACCAGGATGAATCGGTGGCCGTTCGAAGCAGTTGGCTCAATCTTGCCGATCATATCAATGCCCCACATGGCAAAGGGCCAGGGTGAAGACATTATGTTCAAAGGATTGGGAGGCACATGCACCTTATCTGCGTAGATCTGGCATTTATGGCATTTCCTGGAATAGGCACAACAGTCTGCATCCATTGTGATCCAGTAATAACCTGATCTTAGCAATTTCTTAGCCATGGCATGCCCTCCTGCATGGGTACCAAAAGATCCTTCGTGCACTTCATGCATCAACAAGTCTGCCTCCGTCTTATCAACACATCTGAGGAGTACCATATCAAAGTTCCTTTTGTATAAAGACCCATCAGTGTTCAGAAAGAAACTACCAGCAAGCCTTCTCAAAGTCTTCTTATCATTGGAAGATGCCCCAGGTGGGTATGTTTGATCCTCCAAGAAGCACTTAATGTCATGGAACCAAGGCTTATCATCTTTAACAACATCTGCTGCGAACACATATGCTGGTCTGTCAAGTCTGGACACTGAAATCTGAGGTACAAAGTTGGCAGCTTGAACTTTGATCATGGATGAAATGGTAGCAAGAGCATCTGCAAACTGATTCTCATCCCGAGGGATATACTCAAGTTTGACTGTTGTAAAGAAAGTCAATAATCTCCTTGTATAATCCCTGTAAGGTATCAGATGATCCTGGTGGGTGTACCATTTGCCATTGGTTTGGTTGATTACCAAAGCTGAATCCCCGAATACGGTCAATGTCTTGATCCTGAGGTCAATGGCTTCCTCAAGACCCATAATGCAAGCTTCGTATTCAGCTTCGTTGTTAGTGCAGTTGAAAGTGAGTTTTGCCGAGAAAGGCATGTGAACTCCCTTAGGTGTAATGAGTACTGCACCAACACCACGACCATTCATGTTAACAGCCCCATCAAACATCATAGTCCATTCTTCTTCCGGGTCAGGCCCTTCAGTGTGAACAGGCTCTTCATGATCTTTTGATTTTACGAACATGATGTCTTCATCGGGGAAGTCAAATCTCATAGGCTGGTAATCATCAATGGGTTGCTCAGCAAGATATTTAGACAATACACTGCCCTTGATGGCTTTCTGAGAAGTGTACTGGATGTCGTACTCTGTAAGGATCATTTGCCATCTTGCAACCCGTCCGGTAAGAGCTGGCTTCTCGAAAATGTACTTGACTGGGTCCATTTTTGATATCAACAAAGTAGTGTGGGTCAACATATACTGTCTCAGTCGGCGAGCAGCCCACGCTAAAGCACAACAAGTTTTCTCGAGCAGTGAATAACGTTGTTCACAGTCGGTAAACTTTTTGCTTAGGTAGTATATTGCATACTCTTTTCGACCAGACTCGTCATGCTGGCCCAACACACACCCCATCGATTCTTCTAATACTGTCAAGTACATTATCAGAGGTCTTCCTTCAACTAGAGGCATAAGGATTGGAGGTTCTTGTAAGTATTCTTTGATCTTGTCAAAAGCCCTTTGGCAGTCTTCGTTCCACCTGACCGTCTGTTCTTTTCTCAGTAGTTTGAACAAGGGTTCACAGGTTGCTGTAAGGTGAGATATGAACCGTGAGATGTAGTTCAATCGACCTAAGAACCCTCGAACTTCTTTCTCTGTTTTTGGTGCAGGCATCTCTTGAATAGCTTTGACTTTATCAGGGTCAACTTCAATCCCTTTCTCGCTTACAATAAATCCCAGCAACTTACCCGATCGCACCCCGAATGTGCATTTATTGGGGTTCAGCTTCAGTTGGTACTTCCTCAGACGCTTGAATAGCTTCAGCAGATTTACCAGGTGCTCTTCTTCAGTGAGGGACTTGGCGATCATGTCATCCACATAACATTATATTTCTTTATGGATCATATCGTGGAATAATGTCACCATAGCCCGTTGATATGTTGCACCAGCATTCTTCAGTCCGAATGGCATCACTTTGTAACAGAACGTGCCCCAGGGTGTGATGAAAGTTGTCTTCTCCATGTCTTCAGGTGACATCTTGATCTGATTATATCCTGAAAATCCGTCCATGAAGGAGAATACCGAGAACTGAGCCGTATTATCGACCAATACATCAATGTGAGGTAATGGGAAGTCATCTTTTGGGCTGGCTCTGTTCAGATCCCGGTAGTCAACACACATCCTTACCTTACCATCTTTCTTAGGCACAGGTACTATATTAGCAACCCACGGCGGATAGCTAGTTACGGCAAGGAACCCGGCGTCCCATTGCTTTTGTACCTCCTCCTTGATTTTCATAGCCATGTCTGGGCGAGTACGGCACAGCTTCTGTTTGACTGGTGGGCACTCTTCTCTCAAAGGCAGCTTGTGCACGACTATATCGGTGTCCAATCCTGGCATATCTTGATACGACCAAGCAAACACATCCACATATTCTTGAAGCAGATCAATCAGTTGTCTCTTCACTGAGTCTTGCAGGCAGGCCCCGATTTTAACCTCTTTCACGTCTTCATCTGTACCAAGATTAATTGTTTCGACCTCCTCCTGATGAGGAGTGATAACCTTTTCCTCCTGCCTTAACAACCTGGCTAGCTCTTCAGGAAGCTCATATTCTTCTTCAACCCCTTCATCAGCTTGATTGATTGGATTGTCAAAGTCATACGAAGTCATAGCCGTGCTGTTGTCGGTGCTGTCTGAAAGGCACACTCTGCAAGGGTTCAGTTTGTTCATTTTAGTGATTTGATTTTAATCTTGTTTTAGAAAAGTGAAATAAAGTTGTCATTTTGAAAACATCGCCATTTATTTTTTGTACAAAAAGAAAAATGGAAAAACAGTGAGCGAAAAAGAAAAAGACTCGTTTGCAAAAAGATGTCTGATATTTCATTGATTAATCTTGTTGCACAAAAAGTACAGATGGCCCGATTACAAAATGAGTCTTGTCATCTTGGGCAAGATGCAAGACTTTGATGCATGCTATAAAAATACAGGAAATAATAATTACTCTGCATGAGTAACTCTTATAATTTCCTGGGAAGACCGGTTTGAGATACTGCTCCCCGGGATCTTTGGACGAATCCAGCTTTCCAGGTTACGTTCTTCTTCCAGCTCGTCTTCCAGACAGTTGACAGCATCAGGGGTGAGCATCCCCCCACTCACAAAGTTGGGCTCCTTTGCAGCCTCTGCTTGATCTTGTTGAGTTGGTTTGTAACCCAACCCAAATCTGTCCTCTTTCTTCTCCACAGATAACAGTTTGCCCCAGCCTTGGGCGTTTCCTCCCTCAACAACCTTCCGGGCTTGTTGGTATGATGATATTGAAGTACCGGGCACAGCAGATGTTTCATTGACATTCAAGGCTTCGAAACCTTGGCTCATTGTTTCATGGATCTCCCCATCCATCTCAATGTATTTATAGGTAGCCAGGTGGCTGACAAAAAGATCCTCCTCTCCGCAGATTGTAACGATTTGACCCTCCCACTCATATTTTAACTTCTGGTGAAGGGTAGAGGTCACGGCGCCAGCGGCTTGAATCCATGGCCTACCCAATAGACAGTTGTAGGCAGGCTGTATATCCATCACGTAGAAGGTCGTTTTGAAGGTCTGCGGGCCAATCGTTATGGGCAATTCAATTTCTCCCAGAACCGATCTCTTAGAACCATCAAAGGCTCTCACCACCAGGTTGCTGGGTCTTAACGCCAATCCATCATATTCTAGCTTCACCAAGGCCTTTTTAGGTAAGACATTGAGGGATGACCCCGTGTCCACCAGCACATGGGAAAGGACTGCACCTTTACATTCCATGGTTATGTGCAAGGCTTTGTTATGGTTGCGGCCTTCCGTAGTCAAATCAGTATTGGTGAACCCTAGTCCGTGACTAGCATTAACATTTCCAACTACAGCTTCTAGCTGATTGACAGTGATCTCTTCAGGCACGTAAGCTGCGTGCAAGACTTTGAGTAGTGCATTCCGATGGGCTTCGGAGCACATAAGCAATGATAGGATTGAGATCTTGGAAGGCGTCTGATGAAGCTGATCCACTATTTTGTAATCACTTTTCTTGATGATTCGCATGAACTCATCAACCTCTTGGTCAAAGGGTGTTTTCAAGGCTTCTTTAACGGTCTGCTCTTCCTGCACCAAGCTTTTTCCTTTTGCTTTAGCAACAGCTTCTGCTTCGGCAGTGGGTCTCTGAATTTGTGGAGCGAAAAGACGTCCGCTTCGAGTGAAGCCTCCGCCTCCTCCCACATTGTCAATTTGTGGTGCAGGGGTTGATGATTCAAAAGTGATTCTTTGTCCTTCGCAGTACAGGTCAGAGCCGTAATGCCACGGGATGGCATTACTGCTTTCATAAGGTACTGGTCCAGGCACCGTGATAGTGATTGGACTGATTGCGGCTGCTGAAGGGATTGTGATAGTTTGCGGATCATAATAAATTGTGACCGGTGCTCTGATGGGAGCAGCACTTTCTGAGTTGTAGACAGAGTTGTTTTCAGGATCATAAAATATTGTGACAGTTGAGACATCCTCATGATTCGTTGCTGGAGTTGTAGGAGACATTGTCGGAAGGATGGATGTTGTTGTTGTAGGAGATTCAAATCGGAGTGGTGCTGAAATTGTAGAAGAAAAATTTGCTGATATCTGGTCAGTTGAGATGACAGATGAAGTACTTGTTGATGAAGCTGAAGAATTGTCGGGAACAATGGTTGTTGCAGTTGTAGGAGGTTCTGGAGTTGTTGCTGATGAGATTGCTGGATTTGTAGGAAATGATGTGGTGATCTGAAGCTGGCCACTCTGAATGAGACCATCTATGCCATTCCTCAGATTATCGCACCCATTTACTGAGATATTGCAGTAGGCACACCCTAATTCACACCCCGGGAACATCTGACATTCGAAGAGCTGAGCCTTAATTTCCACTAACGGTGTCCGGATCTGACCCACACTGGTTATTAAATAAGACGGCTTGTCTTCTTCAATAGCGTTAATTCTGGGACCACCGTGGTTTGGCATTGGGTTCTTATTGACATTGGGTGGTGGTGCGAAATTCAGAGCTTTAGAGTCTACCAGGTCTTGTACCTTCATGTGCAAGGCTCTGCACTTTTCTGTACTGTGGCCAGGTGCATTTGAATGAAAAGCACATCTGGCGTTGGAGTCATAATTCCTGGGTAAACTGTTGGGATCTGGAGGTGCCAATGTCCTTAGCTCAACTAGATTGAGTTTCAGGAGTTGTGGCAGCAATGTAGCATATGGCATAGGGATCGGATCAATCACCCTATTGGCTTGAGATGGCCTCTGCTGAAATGGCCTTTGCTGGTTGTTGTTGTTGGTATTGTTGTAATTTCTCGGAGGATACTGAGCTTGTTGATGGTACTGAGGTTGTTGCTGATAGTTTTGCTGCGGAGGTTGATAAACTGGTTGAGGATGAGCTGGAGCGGGTATGGTGACTGCTGCCACTGACCTGTGAACATATGGAGGTCTGCCCCTGTTGGTGTGGATGGCATTGGTCTCGCCAGTTCTTCTTGGGCCTGCAAAAGGCTTCCTTGCATTGCTGGACGAGCTGGCACCATTGTCAGAAATCTTGCCCATTTTTAACAGGCTTTCAATTCTCTCCCCAGCTATGACAACATCTGCAAAGCTAGTGGAAGAAAAAGCAGCCAGCCTGTCAATGTAGGTTCCCTGAAGGGTGTTCATGAACATATCTGCCATTTCCCTCTCAGACATAGGTGGCTGAACAGCAGTGGCCAGTTGCCTCCATCTCTGGGCATATTCTCGGAAACTTTCCCTTGACGACTGTGACATTCCCATTAGGAGGGTCCTGTTGGGCGCCATGTCTAAGTTATACTGATACTGTCTGATAAAGGCCTCTGCCAGGTCCTTCCAGCATCTAATAGTTGCTCTTGTCAAGTGAGAGTACCATTCTCTCGACGCTCCAGTTAAGCTATCCTCGAAATAGAACATCCAAAGCTTCTCATCCATAGTATAGGCCTTCAACCTCCCCAGAAATGATTGTAAGTGAGTCCGGGGGCATGAAGTCCCGTTGTATTTTTCAAAACAAGGAGGCTTGAACTTATGGGGAATCCTGACCCCGTCTACCAAGCCCATGTCCATGACATCGAAACCCAAAGAATTTTGAGATTCTAAGGACCTCAATTTCTCAGCTATCTCATCCAGCCTTCTATCATAAGCTTCTTCCCCAGCACCCATTACTGTGAATTGATCCTCTTGGGGGTCTTCTTGCAATACCCTGGCTGCAGTGGCGGTCCCTTGAACATTTGCAGGGATGTTGACCTCAGGATGGAGGTGTGGTCCAAAGACTGGGGGATTGACATGAGGTTGTACCCTTTCATTGTTGCTGGTGCCGGCAGTCCCTATATGTGGATCTTCTTGATTTTGCCTTTCCACCATGGCCCTCAATCTTTCCTGGCTCTGAGCCATGTTGTTCATCACTTCCATAAACTGAGTCATCTGCGTTCTCATTTCCAATCTTTCGTTTGCCATTTGATTTCTAACCTCTGCAAGGTCCTGCTGTACCTGATCCATTTGTATGCCCGGAAGATTGTTACGGGTTGGATAACGGTGCGGACGGTTGAGGGGAAATACCCGGCGTCGAGCAATAATTCCTGAACATCACAACAGAGTTAGCAACAATAAAACAAAATCCTACAAAACAAACAAAAGGGTTAGCATGCAATGCAGTATGCTTATTTGTTTTCAAGGTATCCGGCTTAGCATTCAGTTTTGACCCTTCCAGACCCTTGAAGATGCTGCTGATGTTGCTTTTGAAGTGGAACAAACTAACACATATATTACAAAAGACAAATGGTACATAGTTTGTTTTACAAATACAAGCCCTCGGAGGGGCCAAAATACATTACAAGAAAGTAAAAGTACATGGAATAAAAGCAACAACAAACAAATGGTCAAACACCAAGACCAAACTCATCCTCACGAACTTCCTTGAGAAGTGCCTCGGTCACAGGATCAGCTGGACGCTCCGTGAGATTCCTGATGAGGAGATTCCGGGTAGTAACAGCTGCTGTTAGCTTCTTGTGCTGACTTTGGTCCTTTGACCTCTTCACTCCAGCTTTGATCTTCAGCTCTGATATCTCCCTCTGGGCCGCTGCCAGGGCTTCTTGCCGCTCTTTTGCACTAGCTTCCTAGTTGCTCTATCTTGTCTTGGACTCTTTTGTCCTCCAGAGTACGAGCTTCGGTGATCCTGACCCACCTAGCCTGACTCTCCTTCAGATACAAGTCTGTCCTTGCTCTCTGGAACTGGGCTTCCTTGCAAGCATTCTTCAGAATTTGTTCTCCAGCCTTAGACTTTTTGATATAATCCCCAGACTTCTCAATCTTAGCCAGATGCTCCATTCTCAGCTTCTCTAACCTCTCAATCTCTATCCTACCATCACTCCTCTCCCGGAGGGTCTTCTGCAAAGCCTGAGTCAACTTCTCATTCCTCTCCTTCAAGCTCTCAAACTCCTCCAAACTGATAGTGGCAGGGGGTGGTGCTGAAGATGATTTAGGCATATCCTCCATGGTAAAGGGCATTCCAGAGAATTGAGCCCTGGCACGGGACCATTCATAATATTGTGCTGATGCCACATTGCTGCACTTCCCCAAAATGGTTATTCCCTTGGTTTGAACATTATCCCAGGCCCAAGCAGCCTGCCTAACAATAGCCAAATTAGGCTTGTTTTCACAATAAAGGGTCTCAACCAAGTCCTGTGTCTTAGGAGTGTGGACCAGTGCATAGCCCAATTGCCTTTTGAACAACAGAGGATTGTAATTGATACTACCCTTAACTCCTATTAGGGGCACATTGGGAAAATGCCCACAGCTGGTGATGATATCCCTGCCCTTGGTGCTTTGGGTGCACCACCTGATATCAGCTGAAGTTAGTGCAGTGAGTCTCTTAGCCCAGTTTCTCTGCTGATGAGGATTCAAAAATGCATCTGTCCTGGGTAGATGTCTGAGAAGCCAAGTATGGAACAATGGAGCACAACACCTCACTAATCTTCCCCTCTGCTTTTCATTCCTCTGATGCACTGAATAGTAGAGATCTCCCAATAAGGTTGGCACTGGGTTCCTTAGAATGAAAAGATGGATTGCATTCTTGCTAATGAATCGAGGCTCATCTGCAAACAATACAATTCCGTATATGCTCAAGGCCAATAAAGCACAGACAGCTTTCCACTCTCCTAAAGAAGCCTTCAGGGTGGCTTGAGAGATCAAGAAATCCAGATGGAAGCCAGGGATTCCAGCTTTAGTGGTCATATGCTGCTCAATCAGAACAGGTTCCAGATGCAAAGCCTTTGCTACTTCTCCATTACCAGGAAAGACCATCTCAGGGTTGAAAGGGACTCCACCTCTGATAGGTATACCAATTAATGATGAGTATTCTTCCAATAAGGGGCCCAGCTGAAAGTCTTGAAAAGTAAAACACCTCAAAGGGGGATCATAAAACTGAATGCAGGTGTGAATCAGGCTTCTCTGTGAAGGGTCCAGATCCATAACCACATCAAGTATATCTCCATAGTGTTCCCTGAACAATGGTATATGGTCTGGAGTGATCAGGGTTTGAATCCTCCTGATGTCAGCTAACTCTGGCTGGAAGAAGTGGTAGGTGATATTGCTCTTTTTAGGTGCCATGATGTAGAGACTGAGTAGAGACAAGTGCTGATGATGATACTGAAGAATGGGCCACTGATTGGCTGGTGCAGGCGACTGGAATAGATAGTTGAATACTGAAGCAGATGCTGATGAAGATGGGTCAATACTGAAGATGGGGTCAAAACCAAAACCAAAGATGAAAGTGGATACCCTGAAACACAAATAAGCAAATGTTAATATGATGCCATGAGCATGTATGCAAATGATATGCAAGGGTTTGTGACTGAGCTGGATCTGATCAAGAGCTCTGACATAAGTCCAAGTATGTCCAAGAATTCCAGATGGGGGTCTATAAATCCGGTAACCAAGGTGGGGGGCTCAAATAAAGAGCCACATGTCCAGGGTTTAGAATCACAAGAACTGTCCCAACATGGAGTATTCTTAACCAAATCAAAGTAACAGGGTATGTTGAGGCCAAGGGTACCTGCAAACCTGTAAACAGCCCAACCCCCTCACAGGTGATGTTCTAGAACAAGGATCCTCAGACTTGGATCAGTTATGAGAAGTGTAAACACTTCTAACCCGGAGGTACAGTGTTTACAATAACCATAAAAGTTCCTCCTCTAATTCACCTCAGTTTCTGAAGGTCAATACTAAAGGTCATCCAGACTTAGCAGGCTTCCCAGATAGCCCTAGTATTGCAGGAAATCTGCAACACAGAGTTCTCAAGAAGAAACCCATATCTGAACCGTGTTTCATATTCCCGCACCAGACCGAGATGGAATGGGAAAGAATATGATTCACTCTAGCCTAGGTGTCACTCAGGTCCCAGGTATAGGACCTTAACTCTCAATGGAACACCCACCCACCAAAGCAAACAACAGATCCAGCCAGCAGCACAGTATGACAATATGATAATATATGCATAAAGCTATAAAGAAAGCAATAAACAAACTGTACATAAAGCAAAATAAATACAAATACACAAACACAAATAAGCACATAACACCCCAGTAAACACAAATCAAACAAGCGCTAGGAGGAACCCACAAAAAGAACCAGAAGCCCTGGTTGCAGTATAAGGTTCCCCAGCAGAGTCGCCAAGCTGTCGCTCCCACTAAATGAAGCCGGGTCAAATAGGGTACAGACGCGAACGGTCGGCGAAAGGGACAATGAGAACACACAGCCGTGAACTCACTGGAGATGAAAAGAGTCGCCAGCTAGGCATTTTTATCCCGGAGGAAAGGCAATGCTGCATAGACCTAGAAAGATATGGACAAGACGGTCGCGAACCAGAGAGACTGAGAAAGGGGGTTGGTTACAACCTGGGAAGGTATTAGCACCCAGATTGTCCGCCGTACTCGACGGGATCCACGCTTAAAAGATTTGTGTTTTAAAGGGGTAGTGTCAGTGCAATTTGTGTACAGAAGAGCTGGAAAAGGATGTACAGGTGTCAGTGTATGAGAAGTGTGAAGTGTATAAATGTACAGTGCCAGTGTAAGAACAAGAATAAGATGCTCAAGATCATGAGGCTTAAAGAATAATGCTGGAAGGAGGGGGAATATACAGAGACTTTTGTTCGATAACTGTTAAGTTATGCCTACGTATCCTCTCGTGCAATGAGGAAGTCAGAACACCGTAGTTCGACCCAAAGAGACTGAAAGATGAATTGACTTGTGAACTACTTGCTTGTCTATGCTCAAGTGTATGACCTGTCTGGCTCAGGTGCTAACTGTCTTGCATTAGACGGAAGAAGCAAGTTCTCGTTTGTGAGGGAAGATGATGAGAAAAGAATCCCGAAGGGGACGATTATTGTTTGTTTTTTGAGTTTTCAGTCTTTTATTGCTTTTTGAAATTTGTCATAAGTTAATGAGCTTGAGCCTAAACCAATGGATTTAGTAAACTCATCACATCTTCCCTCTGATTAGGGGTAATGAGAATACCTTAAGTGTGAAGTCAGATTCTCACACTTAATCACCTTTGGTATAGGATTAAGATTATTAACCTATTTGTGATTAATTAGATGTTTTTGGTGTTTTTGTTTAGTGTTAAGTAATGAGGTTAAGCCATAATCAGGGATTTAACAGACTCATTACACCATCCTAATAGAAGGATAATAGATGAGAATGTTTAAGCTGAGGAAAGCTCCTCAACTTAATCCATGATTAGGGATTAAACTCATGACAAAACAAGCCTTTGATTAAGTGGATTTTATTTAATGGTATGATGATGAAGTGATTTTTATGATTTGTAAGACAACTTGAGGGGGACTTGTCCATTAACACTAGGGTTAGTCCTTCTTAACCAATTAAGGAAGAATTAGAACCCTAATGCAAGGCCCAAGTTACAAGCTTGATGTCTTGGTGATTATTAAGTGAATTGATTAAAGGATTTAAACACATTAAGGGTTTAACACTTAGGATTAAAGTCATACACTCCATCCTAATAGAAGGATGCAGGCATAAGTTTAATCACAAAGCCTTAAAGCCTTTAGGGTTTAGTCCCTGATTATGAGATGAGAAGAGAAGACTCAATGAGACACAAAGGTAGAACTAAGTAGGGGACTAATCAAAACCCTAATTATTGTCATGCTTGGTTGTTCCTAAGGTTTGTGAGGTTTACAAGAAAGATCTTCAGAGAAACCACCAGGAAGCAGATGAAAGAAGCAAAGAGAAGCAAAGTAACTTGCTTCATTTAAGAAGACAAGTCACTTGAAGAAAGAAAGTAAGAAGGATAAGAAAGAGCAAGCTCAATCTCAAACACATAACAAAATGCAGCAAGGCACATAAGGGAGATGAAAAGAAAATGTGAGAAGTGAAGGCAAATTCACTTCTCAAAGTTGCTTACCACCTGAAAAGTTAGTGAAAAGAATGCAATGCAATGCAAGATGAGATGAAATGGCATGATATGAATCAAAACCAGAAGCATACATGAGATGATAATGATGTTATGAGGTGCTACAAACATGAGGCAGCATATGGAAATGATCATACAAGCTCATGAATGCAAATGAAACAAGTTAGGAACCATGGACATACATGGAAGGTTATGAAGTGCACATGGCATACAACATGGCAAATACATGATGCAATGATCAAGCATGCTTCCAGTATGTCTTATGATGTTCAATGAATCAAATGGAAACATGGAATGTCATGGCAAGGCATGCTATGCAAGGAAATGCAAGATGGATGCATATGGAAGCCCAAATTAGGGTTTATGATCAATGCAACAAACAAAAACCAAAACCAGAAGCAAACAACATTATAAAAAATTTAAAATTCCACACAAAGGACCCCTAATCCTATACTAACCCAATGCCCAAAGGAGAGGTTTCAACTCTTAACCAATTTCAAGTTATGGTCTTTACAAGTTTGCTAGGGTTTTAGGGTTTCCAAACAAAAGAAATGTCAAACAAATTGAAAATGAGAGATCAAATCATGGCCATTTAATCTCACAAACTACATGCTAAACACAATGCAATGCAAAAAGAATCAATGTCCAACTCTTCATGGATGGGCAGAAATGATTTTTGGAACTTTGGATCAAAATAATGCACAAAAATGATTTTAATTCAATGAGAAATTCTTAAAATGCATCAAGATCAAAAAATAAATTTGGTTTGAAGGTTGGACAACGTTTCTAAATGTCTTGGAACATTTCATGAATTTTTTGGTGATTTTTAAATACCTAAAAGCATTTTTAACAAATTAATTTTCATTAATCAATTAAAAATAAACTTTTAAATATTTAAAAATACTTTTAAAATGCTAAAAATGAAAATAAAAATATTTTTGTGTTTTAAAAATTAATGAAACTCTTGAGAAAAAGTTTCATAATTTTTAAAACATTTTTGCTATTTTAAATAAATAATGCAAAACAAATGAATTAAATGAAAATAAAAATGAATTTAAACTGAATTAATGAGAAGTCAACAGATCTGATGGCCTGGATTCAAACAAAAACACGCGCGCATTGACCTGGCGCCAAATCCCACGGCCAGTATTCAAACTCAGCTAATCAATGCTTATGCCCTAATCCCACCGTTAATTACTTTCAGATGACCGGAACAGTGTTCCGGTCATCTTCTCCGTTCACCCCAAACCTCAAACTCCTTCAAAACGCATCTAAAACGAAATCTAAAAACACATAAATGATTCCCACTCACTCACGAATCAAAACCCTAAATCAAAACAAATTTATATTTCATTAATCTCATGAATCGAAACAAAGAAGATTTTAGGGCAAAACTTTCAGAAACAAATTAAACTCTCATCTCTCCACCATTTTCAATACTAAAGGCATCAGAACAATCAGTGAAGCATATAGAACAACTTAAGAACTTAAAAAACGATTTCTGGAAAAAATGTTCTTGAGCTACCTGAGTTTCGAAGCTTTCACTCCAGCTACTTTCTGACCTCTCCCTTTGATGCAATCCACTTTACTTGGTCCCCTGATGATCCTTGAATGCCTAGGAGGAGTTTATGTTGGCTGGTTAAGGAGTTTGAACAGCTTCTGCTCAAGCTCAGTTGAAAATGGTGATGGTGATTCAGGCTGTTTCAGGCCAATGTGAGTGGTTCTTTGTGATCAGGATGATGAGTGGAGAAGGTTTGTGGAGTTTGTTTGGGTGTTTATGGCCTGTGGAGTGAGTTTCGAATGGTTTTGCTTCTGGGAGTGAAAATGGAGGAATGGTGTTCTTGCTTGATTCAGGCCTAAATCTTGTTGGTTTTGGCTCAGTGAAGCAAGGTGAGTTGATCTATGAAAGTGGTTTTTGTGTTTGTGAGTTGTGTAGAGAGATTCGAAGAGAAATGCAAGTTGGAGTGAGTTTGTGTATGTGATGTTCTTGTGTGTTTCAGCCTTGCCCTCTATGTGTTATGGCCAGCATTTGCTTTGCATAAAGAACTCCCATTGGTCAGGTGATGTGACCTGGCCTGCTGTGATTGGGATGTTTACTTTTGCAAAAAGTCCACTTTGTTGTAAGGAGGGTATGGGCTAAGTTCTAGCTTGGTACAAGAGGCATGGGCTGCGCAGCAAGGTGTGTGTGGAGGGCTAGCATGGTTCAATAGCCAATGCAGCAAGTTGGTGAAGTGTGATCATGAGTTTTGCAAGTTGGTTCTTTTTGGTTCACATGAAATTTTCTCATTCCACAAACCATGAAACATGAGAAGCTTTGGTTCAAATCTGATTTTTAGGTCACATAGAATGTTTGTGCATTGGTTTGATATGAACTAGAAGTTACAATTTGCCTTGGTTCAAGATTTTGCAAATTTTCCAATTGGTGCATACCTTGAAAATTAGTGATTTTTGCCAACTTTGTCACACCATAACTTTTGATTCAAAATGAATTAGATCATGTTCTTGTACTTTTTGAAAAGGGAAAAATGTATTCTACAACTTTCATGACCAAAGTTTTTCCATTTGAAGCATTTTTGGATCAAAAAGTAAGGTTTGAAAAGTGACCTAAATTGACAAATTCCTTAAAAGTCAACCATGCCCTAAAAAGTCAACTTTGCAAAAACTTGTAATTCTTGAATTTTGTGAACTTCAACCTTCTTTCATGATCAAATAAAGATCATATACACTCAAAATGATGAAGATCACCCCTTGGTTGGGTCATTGGGGGCCTCAGATGCCCTGATTTTGCACTGACTTGTTCAGAAAGTCAACTCTTGATCAGATGACTTCCCCATGGAATTTCTTCATGAAAATTGACATGCATACTCCCTATACCATATAGAGACCAATGGAAACAAGAATGACCAAAAAAAATTGGAGTTATGGCCTCTGAAACCAAAACCCTAATTTTAGGTCAACTGTGCAGTCAAGCCTGGCTCTGCATCCACACCATTTCCAGTTCTTGTGATTCTTTGGCATTTTTGACTTTGAGAGGATGTAATATGATATAAGAACACACATGGATCCCTTTGAAGTGATTGGTGGCCTTTGGAGTGGCTCAAGAAGCTCTTGGATTGCTCAGATCACAAACCCTAGATGCAGATGACTTTGAAACAATGCAGTGAATGAGATATGAGGTGATATGATTGTGTTTATGCATATGAGATGATCACCAGCCATGGTGTGAATGGGTGAGGGAAAATTTGGGGTGTTTACACCTCCCTACAAATAGTAATGACTTGGCCTTCCCACTCGAATTTTAACTTCTGGTGAAGGGTTGATGTTACGGATCCAGCGGCATGTATCCATGGTCTACCCAATAGACAGCTGTAGGCAGGCTGTATATCTATCACAAAGAAGGTCGTTTTGAAAACCTGTGGGCCAATCATTATTGGTAATTCTACCTCTCCCAGAACTGATCTTTTAGAACCGTCAAAGGCTCTCACTACCAAGTTACTTGGGCGTAGTGCCAACCCATCATACTCCAGCTTCACAAGGGCTTTCTTGGGCAGTGTAACACGGTGGGAGAACTGACTTTAAGTAATGTTGCGGATAGCAAGAGTCGCCACCGACTTTTATTTTATCCATAAGGAAAGGTTATAAAAGAACAGGAAAGACCTTAGAGATATTTTTGGGTCCGGGGGGTAAGTTATGTAAAGGGAAGGTGTTAGCACCCTTTACATCCATGGTTATCCATGGGCTCTTAGTTACTTAGCTCACTTTAAATTGTTTTTTTGAAAGTGTAGTGTGTGAATAGAAAAATTTTCAGAATAGTTGATAATAATCCATGTACGGATGTGTAAAAACTTGTTTGAAAATTTGTTTGAAATTGTGGAAAGTTTGAAAATTGAAGTGAGCAAGCAACTAAGAGGTACCTACCCTAAGATTATAAGTCTTTCTTGTTCTTTATCTTTTCCTTGGTAAGACTATCCCTACTATTAAGGAGTAGGTAGTCATTACCTTAGATGTTAAGGGACATGTGAGGGACATTCTGTTTTGTGAAGGCAACTGTGGGGTGTATTAAGCATATATAAGGGACTATCATCATTTTTCGAAGGGACTCGATTCGTATAGGCAACCATGAGGGACTTGATGATTTTTCGTTTGAAGGGACTTGCTTTATACACCCCACTTGACCATTATTCGTAGGCAACTTGAGGGATAACCTTAGAAATGTGAGACGGCGATTAAAATCGACTTACGTGTGTGAGTGTTTAATTTAATTATCTTATATTAACATGATCTAAATTAATTTTAAGAACATACATGTTTTTACACTCCCTAATTACTAACCATAATAATAATTAAATAACTAAACAATTTACATCCAGGAAACAATTACAAAATTATAATAATAAACAAAATAGCAAAAATAAATAAAATATAAATAAATAAGCAATAAATAATAATAAAGAAAAATAGGGGTTAGTGATAAATAGTAATATTAAATAAGCAAAAAAAGTTAGTAATATAAAATAAAAGAGGTTAGTGAATAATGAAATAAAATAAAACAAAATAAATAATATGGTTAGTAGTAATAATAATAAAAATTAATCAAAATATAATAATAATATATCAACAATTTTTATATAAACAATTATTTAGAGAGAAATATGAATAAACAATTATTTTAATTTTACAAGTTATTAAGTTATTTTTAAATATATTATAACTACAAAATTTAATTATTATAAACATATATTAACCATATATACATATTATAAGAAGGAAATAGGTTTTAACTATCATATTTTAATCATGCTTATAAAATTTAACTCTATTATTATATTTGCAAATTACTTTAAACCATATACAAAAATATAATTATTATAAATTAAATTGTTTCTAAACATTAAAAGAAAAATAATTTGAATTATAAATATATTTACAAAATTTATAAGAATTAGAATGTTAGAAAATAAGATTATTAAAAAAAAAATAGAATTAGGTTTTAAAATATAAATTAGGGTTTGTTAGAAAAATATTTTTTAGGGTTTTGATTAACAATTTATTTAATTAAATAAGGCATATATACAATATACAATTTAATAATATTAACAAATTAGTGTTTTTTAAGAAAAGAAAATAAAAGTAAGCTTAACCTAATATCAATATATTATTTTGACAATTTTTTAGATTCTTGAATTTAAAATAACATTTTAATCAAAACAATAATAAGAAAAAAAAGAGAAGAAAATAGAAAAAGGAACCTGCTGGGATTTGATCCCAAGACCTCACACTTGCAAGCAGCAACAACAACCACCAGGCCAGTCAAACACAGGTGCTAGAGAATGAGCTTCACTTGATTTTGTGCCTTGCCTCAAAAACCCAGGAAAATAAAGAAATAAAAAGGCCTGGGGTTGGATTCGTACCCAGGACCTTATGAATGCAAGCATGCGCGCGCTACCGCCTGGCTGGGAGAGCCCATCTGGCTATTGAATGGCAAGAATACATAATATATTATGTTGGCTTTTATCCTGAAAAATTAACAAAAACAAATGCACCAGCCCAGTATCGAACCAAGGTTCTTACAACATACGCAGGCAGAGCTTACCACCAGGACACACGCGCGTGTGTGATAACAAAACAACAAAACAACATAAAATAAATTATCATTATTTGAATTTATGGGTGCGCGGCAAACTTCATCTTCAACCTCCTGAGCTGCGAATTTTCTTACGAAAATTCTTGCAAAGTTTCCTGCGAAAAACCATTCCCAGCAAAACCTACGAATATCAACAAGCAACAAAACTGTACAATTTTACAAAATTAAAACCAGAATCATGATCCAAACATTCACATGATTAGTTCTATGTTTTTAGAATTGATTTATGTGTCTTAAATCCAAAATCCCTAAACCTAGGTCAAAACCCTAACTATGGCATCTTGTGAATTAGCCACGGTTTCTTTGGTTTTCCTGTCCAGAAACAAGCTACACAACATCATAAACAACATTAGTTAATCAAAATCCATTCAAATGCAGTGAATCATTGGAATCGAAAAAATATTTTCAAGCATGAACAATGCTTCGGGTTCATCATTAGAGCATAGTTTGAATGCTTATGGATGGTGATTCATGATCTATGATGTCTAAGGAAGCCAACCATGTTCTTATTTTACCTTGTAGTGTCCTGAATTTGAAAACCCGAATGTCACTTTTGGAGGAATTTTTTGAATGATAAACTTACACTTTGGCTGCTGGATTTCGTCAGCTAGGGTTATGCTTATGATCCATACTTATAGGTGAATCATTCTAGGTTAAAAAATTGATGGATCATGTGGAAGAATTGATTTGAAAAGATTGAAAAAGATGGTGCTTTGAATTTCAAATATTGGCTTATGAAGACTTGCTATCTTTGGAGATTTTTCATAATTTTTGTATCAATCACACTTAAATATGATTTAAGAGTTTCTAGAAATAAAATTAAAATTTATTTTCATGATTTTATATTTTATTTGAATTTAAAATGACTTTTTAATATAAAAATCATAATAAATAAAAATAAAATAAATAAAATTATGAATAAATAAAATTAATTTCGTGCAAACTATTATGAAATGGATTGGGTCACAATTTGGGCAGCCCATTTGGAAAGAATTACTTTTAAGCCTCCATTTTCAACATAAACCATCACAAAATTTCCCAACTTTTCAAAGGCACATCTCCCTCAATTTTAAAGGTATGAGGGTGTTCTTGGACTTTTTGGAAAGCTTGAAGAGTCCTCTAAACAACCCCATTGGTTTCAGGTCCATATCATTTACCAATCTCAAGTTATGCCCTTTTGAAGTTGTTGACTTTTTGTTGACTTTTGAAATGACCTATAATGTCTTAGATCATATCTTTCAAATGAAGCATTTTTGGGCTTAACCTTCAACATCAAAGTTGTAGAGGATTCAATTTCCTTCAAAATGAGATTTGGATGGAGACTTGGTGATGAAGTATGTGAAAGTTATGATTGGTCAAAGTTCAGTTGACTTTTACTGAGGAAACCCTAATTTAGAAACTCCTGATTATTGATGATCTGGAATCTCCTTGATGAATCATGATAAACCCTTGATCAAATGATGAATTTTACTTCATATACTTGATGTTGGCAAAAAATCATGAAGTTTGACTTTGGTTTGACCACAGTTGACCTCAGTTTGACTTTTTAACTGCATTGACTGATTTTGACTTATCTGATCATCTGACTGAGCAAACCTTTGGGAAAAGTCTTGAAACTTGTCATGGGGGTTCTTAAACACATATAAGATGTTATGAAGCTTACTTGACATCTTGGAAGTCTATTTAGCCTGATTAAAGTCAAAACCCTAGTTTTGGATGCATTGCTTAGGAGGTGCATTGTCTGAGGGAATTGTCAACTTCTTTGACCAATTGTGAACTTTGTGAACTTTGGGAATCTTCATAAAATGTCTTGTGATACTCATGGGAGGTGTTGTGAAGCTTGTGAACCTTGTTAACCTCATGAAGTGGCTTTGTAGACCTCATAAACCTCAGGAAAGCTTTGTAATCATTGTGAATCTTGTGAACCTTGTGAACCTTCAAGAAGTAACTTGTAGATTTCATGAACCTCATGAAAGGTCTTATAAATGTTGGAGAACTTGTGAACCTTATGAACCTTCAAGAAATAATTTGTAGACTTCTTGAACCTCATGAAAGGCCTTGTAAATGTTGAGAAACTTGTGAACCTTGTGAACCTTCTTAGAACACCAAGTCTTGTATTGTGAGGGCAAATTTTGGGGTGCAACAGCTGCCCCTGTTCAATTTTCTGAAACCTGAGGGGTTAGATTGGTATATTTGCCAGTCGTGACCTGGAAGGTTGAAGGGGATTGAACACAAAAGCCCAAAAATTTGCACTCACCAGTGCATAGAGTGATATTGATGGTTGGTTGAATATGATTGAGTGGGCTTAAAGATGCCACTAGGGGAAAGTTCTTCAGATGTATTTCTTGGAAGATAAAGCAGTCCAAAATATGGAGGTATAATGAAAGCTTCCAGGAGTCTGGAGCAGTCCTGAGGTATTGATGATATGCTTTCAGGAGACTGGAGTAATCCTAATGTAACAGCATGTCTTCAGGAGGATAGAGCAATCAATAATGATAACCCTAAAGTAGTCTTGAAGTAATAATAGGATTTCAGGAGGATAAAGCAATGATAACTCTAAAGCAGTCTTGAGGTAATGATTTCAGGAGGATAGAGCAATCATTAGCTCTAAAGCAGTCTTGAAATAGTAATGTGATATGTCTTCAGGAGGATAGAGCAATCAATAATGATAACTCTAAAGCAGTCTTGAAGTAATGATTTCAGGAGGATAGAGCAATCAATAGCTCTAAAGCAGTCTTGAAATAAATAAGATGATTTCAGGAGGATAGAGCAATTAGTAGCTCTAAAGCAGTCTTGAAATAATAAGATGATTTCAGGAGGATAGAGCAATCAGTAGCTCTAAAGCAGTCTTGAAGTCATGAGAAGTTATCAGGAGGATAAAGTAACCCTGAGGTGACAATAAAGCAGTCCCAAAATGATAAGAAGCTCATCAGGAGGATAAAATAACCCTGAGGTTATGATAAAGCAGTCCCGGAGATCATAAGTTTGTTTGTTGGATAATTAACCTGAAAATAAGGTAGCATTTGTATAATAACATTAGTTTATGCTTTATGTTTGCATGTATGATATGATGCACTTAGGTAATGTACTATATGTCTATGGATATATATGTTGTGGTATGATGTAAATGATGTATGTATGATATGATACTGCCGGAAGCGTCTGGATATCTTTGTATAACAGCTGCTGGCCAGGGAAAATAAATCCCGATTTGTTGTTGAAGAATATATAACCCTCTGTCTGCTGGGGATAGTAAGGTATAAATATAACCTCCCGTTGTTGGGGATGGTAAGGTATATATATAACCTCCCGTTGTTGGGGATGGTAAGGTATATATAACCTTCGTCTTCGTTTGATAGTAGAACAAGTATAACATCCCGTCTTCGTTCGTCGTACCCTTATTGGAAAGTGATTTCCCGTATATCCGTATGAGGATAAAAGAGATGGATATAAATTCCAGGGGATATGAGACTTTATGAAGATGGACTTGTCCTACTGAGGGTTTGTAACTGTCTTGTAAAGGTGAACCGGCGAAGCTTCATTGAAATTCTTCCCTCGTTCGTCCTTAGTAAATACTATTACTGCATTTTCATGCATTTCTGGTAAACATCAATCATATTAAAAAGCATACATGCCTTTTTGGTAAACATTAATCATATTCAAAAGCATACATACATTCAAACACAACCAATGGACGTTTCGCTTATGTAAATAAGGTAAAAGTAAATCTGGATTCAAAAGATGGAATTTATTTATATCAAAAAGTGACCCATACACGGGTAAGTTTGTACAAGGAGACATAAACCCTAGTAAGAGGATCTTGCCATAAAGTTTTTACAAAATAGGGAAAATCAGCTATGTGGGAAACAATCCTATTGAGTTTCAATTCTACTATTGCCCTTCAAGTATCTCATCTTCTTGCTGTTGAGACGGAAATGATTGGATTGAGCTCTATCTGTTCGAACTTGAGTAAGTAGTACAACTGGTTGCAGTTTCATGAGTGATCCAAACGAGACATAGTCATACGCTTTAATCCCTAACTTTTGCCTGGATTGCCCTTTCAGGTTTTCAATCCACCGGGATACCCTTTTTTGCCCAAGCCGCCTTTTCAGGTTTTCGACTTGCCGGGTGTACATCTTTTTTTTTTTATATATATCCCTAATTTCTGCCCAAACCCTTTTGGTTTGCCGGGATGCCCTTATTTTTGCCTAGGCCTGTCAACCTAGCGGGTCTCTTTTTTATGCGTAGTATTTTTTAACTATGTCTGCGTTTACAGGCTGTGGGAAGTCTTCACCATCCATTGTAGTCAATATCATGGCACCTCCTGAGAACACTGTCTTGACTACAAATGGTCCTTCATATGTTGGAGTCCACTTGCCCCTAGGATCACCCTGTGGTAATATGATACGCTTGATTACCAAGTCACCAGCCTGATATACCTTTGGCTTAACCTTCTTGTTAAAAGCTTTGATCATCCTTTTCTGGTACATCTGGCCATGACAAACTGCTGCTAACCTCTTCTCATCAATCAAATTTATCTGGTCCAGTCGAGTCTGAATCCACTCATCTTCATCCAAGCCTGCATCCTTCATAATTCTCAAGGAGGGAATCTGAACTTCAATGGGCAGAACTGCTTCCATACCATAAACTAAGGAGAATGGGGTTGCCCCTGTTGAAGTACGTATTGTAGTACGATAACCATGAAGAGCAAATGGTAACATCTCATGCCAATCCTTGTAAGTGACAGTCATCTTCTGTACTATTTTCTTAATGTTCTTATTAGCAGCTTCAACTGCTCCATTCATCTTTGGACGATACGGAGAAGAGTTATGATGCTTAATCTTGAACTGCGTGCAGAGATCAGTAATCATGGTGTTGTTCAGATTAGAGCCATTGTCAGTGATGATCCTTTCGGGGATGCCATACCTACATATGAGATTATTCTTAATGAACCGAGCCACAACATTCTTGGTAACAGATGCAAACGAAGCTGCCTCCACCCACTTCGTGAAGTAATCAATAGCAACCAGGATGAAACGATGCCCATTAGAAGCAGTAGGCTTGATCTCACCAATCATATCAATGCCCCACATGGCAAAGGGCCAAGGAGCAGTCAACACATTCAATGGTGATGGAGGTACATGAACTTTATCAGCATAGATTTGACATTTGTGACAAGTTCTGGAGTGTTGATAGCAATCAGCTTCCATGGTAGACCAATAGTAACCTGCTCTCAATATCTTCTTTGTCATAGTGTGACCACTAGAATGAGTGCCAAAGATCCCATCATGCATATCTTCCATAATCTCAGTTGCTTCCTTCTTATCCACACAACGAAGCATAGTTGAATCATGATTACGCTTGTACAGAATCTCATTACTCAAAAAGAACTTAGCAGCAAACCTCCTCAGGAACTTCCTATCTTTGACAGATGCCCCTTCAGGGAACTCCTGAGCTTCAAGATATCTTTTCACTTCATAGAACCAAGGCTTCTCCTCTGCCCCTTCAGTGTCAATCTCATTGCAGTATGCAGGCTTTTCAAACCTGTCAATAGTAATTTTGGGAGCTTCGTCATCCCAGCTGATCTCAAACATGGATGCCATGGTGGCTAATGCATCTGCCAACTGATTCTCTCTTCGTGGAATATGCTCAAAGGTAATCTCTTTGAAATGTGGGATTAAAGTCAACACATGCTCTCTGTAAGGAATGAGGTTGTCATGCTTGGTATCCCAATCTCCTTTAATCTGACTTACTACCAGTGCTGAATCTCCATACACATCAAGGAACTGAATCTTCATATCAATAGCAGCTTTAATACCCAGGATACATGCCTCATACTCAGCCATGTTATTGGTACAATGGAAACAAAGTCTGGCAGTAATCGGGGTATGACAACCTTCAGGGGAACTAATCACAACACCAACACCATTACCAAGTGCATTGGAGGCACCATCAAAAACCATAGTCCATCGGGATCCTTGTTCAGGTCCGTCATATTGTCCAGGTTCTTTGGTAATAATCATAATATCTTCATCAGGGAACTCAAAATTCATTGACTGGTAATCATCCACTGCTTGATGAGCCAAATGATCAGCAACAACACTTCCCTTGATGGCCTTCTGAGTAGTATACTGTATGTCATATTCCGTCAAGATCATTTGCCATCTTGCAATTCTTCCGGAGAGAGCAGGTTTCTCAAATATGTACTTGATTGGATCCATCTTTGAAATCAACAAGGTAGTATGGGTCAACATATACTGTCTTAGTCGGCGAGCAGCCCATGCCAAAGCGCAGCAAGTTTTCTCGAGCAGTGAGTATCTTGTTTCACAGTCGGTAAACTTTTTGCTAAGGTAGTATATTGCCTGCTCTTTTCGACCAGACTCGTCATGTTGCCCCAACACACACCCTATTGAGTTGTCTAACACTGTTAAGTACATAATCAAGGGTCTTCCATCAACTGGTGGCATCAAAATTGGTGGTTCCAGCAGATATCTCTTGATTTCATCAAAGGCGGTCTGGCACTCATCATTCCATTCCATCACCTGATCTTTCTTCAACAACTTGAAGATTGGCTCACAGATGGTAGTTAATTGGGAAATAAATCTTGCAATGTAGTTCAATCGTCCCAAGAAACCTCTAATCTCCTTCTCAGTACGGGGAGCTGGCATCTCTCGTATAGCTTTCACTTTTGCAGGATCCACTTCAATACCTTTTCCACTGACAATGAAACCCAGGAGTTTTCCAGATCTAACTCCAAAAGTACACTTGTTTGGATTCAATCTCAACTTGTATTTCTTCAACCTCTCAAACAACTTGTGCAAATGATCAAGATGTTGCTCTTCATTCTGAGACCTGGCTATCATATCATCTACATATACCTCTATCTCATGATGAATCATATCATGAAACAAAGCCACCATAGCACGCTGATATGTTGCCCCTGCATTCTTCAAACCAAATGGCATTACCTTATAGCAAAAGGTGCCCCACTGTGTCACAAATGTTGTCTTCTCCATGTCCTCAGGTGCCATCTTGATTTGATTGTAACCAGAGAAACCATCCATAAAAGAGAATACCTTATGCTGAGCAGTGTTGTCTACCAAAATATCAATATGAGGGAGTGGAAAGTCATCTTTGGGGCTAGCTTTGTTCAAATCTCTGTAGTCTACACACATACGTACCTTACCATCTTTCTTAGGAACTGGTACCACATTTGCAACCCACTGAGGATAAGAAGTCACTGCTAAGAACCCTGCATTGAATTGTTTCACTACCTCTGCCTTGATCTTTTCTGACAGTTCAGGACGCATACGACGAACTTTCTGCTTCTTTGGACGACAATCTTCTTTCACTGGCAAACGGTGAACCACAATGTCTGTATCCAATCCTGGCATATCTTCATAAGACCAAGCAAAGATCTCTACATAGTCACGTAACATCTGAATCAACCTGCTCTTGACACTGTCCTCTAAATCAGCCCCTATCTTGACCTCTTTTCTGTTTTCTTCAGTTCCCAGATTCACAACTTCGAATGGCTCTTCATGTGGCTGTATAGCTTTCTCTTCTTGTTGTAACAACCTAGCAAGCTCTACAGGTATTTCACAATCGTCCTCATTTCCGTCTTCAGTTTGATAGATCGGATTCTCGAAATTATAATTGGCAATAGTAGAACTGTTATCAACAGGATCCAGAGTGGATGAGGATCTGCATTTTAGTGATGTGGGTGTGTGTAAGAACACATAGCTGATAAAAACAAAAATAAAAGAAAAGAAAGACAAGGAACACAATATTTACGAAAACGAAACGTCCACTGATTTTATTGAATGCAATATGCAAATGAAATGACAACCCGTAACAAGCACACCATTGTGCCCCGGGTAAGGCACATGGCTTGAAAGTTTTATTGTTCAGAAATTACAAATTTAAAAACATAACATAGTAATAGTATTTACTCCTGACTAAAGGAGATAGGGATAACATCTTCAGCTTTCCAATTATTGAGTCCAGCACCCACAGTAGGAAAAATCCATGCATCCAAGTCGTAGTCTTCATCATAGTCTCCCACAGCATTGATAACCCCTTGATTAGTGACACGAGCAGCACGAGCACGACGAACAACCTTCTGGGACTCTGCAGTGAAACCCAAACCAAACTTGTCAGACTTGTATGGAATATCAGGAAGCTGACCCCAAATAGTACAACCACCTTCATCCACCACAGCTCTAGCATCATTGAGGGAGGCCATTGCCATTGTTGGAGGTTTTCTGGTGACAACAGGACCTTTCTTCACAGCAGGAGGAGCTACACAATCATTAACAACCCAGGGAACCACTTCAAATGACTGACACGGAGTCTCAATGTATTCACCTTCTACTTCCAGATACTTGAAAGTGTTTACATGGCTGACAAAGTATTCTTCTTCTCCATAGACAGTAACAACTTTCCCATTCACCGGATATCTCAATTTTTGGTGCAATGTAGAGGTCACAGCACCTGCCCCATGGATCCAAGGACGACCAAGCAGACAAGAGTATGAAGGACGAATATCCATCACATAAAATGTAGCAGTAAACACCTGGGAACCAACTTGGATTGGAAGATCAATTTCCCCATGCACTACTCTTCTAGAACCATCAAAAGCCTTTACCACAATATTACTGGGCTTCAGCACAGCATCTTCAGAACTCAACTTGTTCAGGACTTCTTTAGGCAACACATTCAGAGAGGAACCATTGTCTATCAGCACATGAGACAGGGTAGTGCCCCTGCATTCAATTGAAATATGCAAGGCCCTGTTATGATCCCTTTTGGCAGGGGTCAAGTCAGCATCAGAAAATCCTAACCCATTGTCAGAGGTCAGGTGGGCAACACAGTTTTCAAATTGGTCCACAGAAATTGCACTGGGTACATGAGCCATCTTTAGAAACTTGATCAATGACTTGGCATGAGCCTCATAACATAATAACAGGGAGAGCATAGAAATCTTTGAGGGAGTATGCCCCAACTGATCAATAACATCATAATCACTCTTGCGAATGATTTTCAATACTTCTTCCATCTGCTTAGAGAGGTCATCAGCAACTGGAACATCAGTAGATACAGGCTCAATAACAGGACCTTTGCCCCGAGCATCAATGGTGGAAGTAGCAGCAGGAGTAACTGCACTCTTAAAAGCAACTGGAGGAGAGAAGACTCTTCCACTACGAGTGATCTTGCTAGATCCAGCAATATTATCAATGTCAACGGGCACATCAGGTAAAGGCTCTTGCTTAACACCATGGATGTAAACATCGGACCCATAGTGCCAAGGCACAGCTTTGTCAGACGTATATGGGATAGGACCAGGAGTAGTAATGACCATAGGAGCTACTCTGGCTTCAGCCACAACTTTCACAGGACCTTCAGCAGTAATCTTGATTGGTCCCTGATGAGTGATTTTAATGGGACCCTTTGAAGTGATTCTCACCGGTACTTTGTCAACCATATCAACCTCTTCAATCTTCTTACCCCGAGTCAGATGATCCACCATACTTTCTACAGATGCTGGTCTTCTTTCAAACACTATAGTATACTTATCCATGAGACGTTGAATGCCATCTCTCAAAATGAAGCAACTATCCGGCTTATAGGTACAATACAGACAATCTTCACGACAACCTGGAAAGATCCCAGCTTGTACTAACCTCTTTTTGATAACAGACAGTGGTGTACTCAACTCCATTACTGAATAAACATGCAAGTCTTCATCAATGGCATTGACAGTCTTCTCGTGATTTGGCATTGGAGCTGTAATCACATTTGGAGTACCTGGTGGACCAAACTCAATTTCTCCAGCATCAATCATATCTTGAATTTTGTTCTTCAAGACCCAGCAGTTATTAGTATCATGTCCTGGACAGTTTGAATGATATGCACATCGTGCATTGGGATTGTACTTGGGAGAGGTAACATTGGGATTCTGAGGAGCCTCCCTTAGGGTAATAAGTTCAGCCTTCAACAAGTGTTGCAATGCCTGAGCCATTGACATGTTGATCTTCGTGAACTGTCTTCTAGCCCTCTGTTGGTTGCCCTGAGGCTGCTCTGTTGTCGCAGGAGTTGGATTTGAAATATGAACTGCACTAACAGACTGATGCCTTCTGTTACGATCAGGTTGACCATAAACAGCATTGGATTCCTTCTTCCCAGTGGGAGGCTTCTTTGCAGCACCTGATGAAGAAGTGCCCACTTGGATCTTACCACTCTTGATACCATTCTCTACCCGCTCTCCTGTCATAATCAACTCAGTGAAGCCAGATGATGAGCTTCCAATGAGATGACTGTAAAACGGACCATTCAGCGTACACATGAACATATCAACCAATTCCCTGTCAGTCAAAGGGGGTTGAACTCTTCCAGCTAAATCTCTCCATTTCTGAGCATACTCCTTAAAACTTTCTTTGGCACCCATAGACATACTCTGAAGCTGCATGCGAGTGGGGGCTAAGTCAGCATTGTATTGATACTGCTTGTAGAAAGCTTCAGCAAGATCATTCCAGTCTTTGATGTTGACACTCTCCAACTGATAATACCACTCCAGCTGAGCTCCAGATAAACTCTCTTGAAAGAAATGGATCCACAACTTCTTATCAGCAGTGTGAGGTTGAATTCTTCTGACATAAGACCTCAGATGCAGCTTGGGACAAGAGACCCCATCATAAACAACAAATGTAGGAACCTTGAAACCCACAGGTATGACCACCCCAGATATCAGACTTAAATCCTCAAAATCCAGCCCAGATGATTTCTGCAACTCCATAGCATCCATCCTATCTACCAGCATCTTGAATTTGTCTTCATTAGGCTCATGGTAGTAATTAGCCTCAGAATCAGAGTCCCCCATAGTGTTGTGGAGACTGCCTCTCTCTTTCTCAGATTCCTCAGATTCATAGTCTTCAACCTCTTCCTTGGTCTTGACAGGACCTTTGAACCTTCTTCCCATGTTGAGCAACCCAGCAGACCTTCTAGTCTTCTTAGTCTTCTTGGCCAGCAGTGCCTTCAAATCATCTTGCCCCTTGGACAGGTTCAAGATCAGCTCTTGGAACTGTGCATTCTGTGCCTGAAGATCCTTAACTGATTGTTCAAGAGCCATTGCTGAAATAAACAGCGAGAAGATGAGAAACCTGTGCACAATATAAACCTGTGATGCAATGAAATGATATGGGAATGCATATGCAATGTTTTCAAGGACCGCAGGATTTAAATTTGCTTAGACAAACACGAAAGTAAACTTTTATTAGTAATAACTTTGTTTTGCCTTTTAGGCTTACAAAAATGAAAGTGAAATAAATACAAAAGATGGGGTTTTAAGTCTCCCATGGACGTTTCCTCTTTGTGTTGAGGTATGAGTTGAGGTTTCGTTCCTCGTGAAGTTGCTTTGTTAGCTCTAGGATCCTTGCTTGGCTTGCTTTGTAATGAGCCTCGAAAGTATCCCTTTGCTCCTTCAGTTGAATCCATGATCTCTGCAAGTCTTCCATATCAGTAGGCATGTCTGGGTGAAGGATGGTATAAGCTGTGTCTCCTTCAGCAACAGGTTCCATGGTAACTGGTAGGATGGCAGGATATGGCATCATGAGTGTCTGAGCACGAGATCGTACCCATCTGAGATAAGCCTCCATAGGAATAGTGTATTTAGGCTCCAGTGTCTTGCTGTCAATCATGTTTACCTTTCCCCAAGCTCGTATGAATCTCTGACGGTAACCTTGAAGATCGTTGTCGTAATCAAACACAATGCCCTGAATCAACATGTCATGTGGACCATCACTTCGGGCGTAACCAAACTGTCGTAAAGCTAGAGAGGGGTTGTAGGTGATGCCTCCTCTTATGCCTAGAAGTGGCACATTAGGAAACTCCCCACAATGGTCAATGATGGTGACATTCTCCATAGATCTGGAGCACCAATGGATATCTGAGTGAGAAAGTGACATGATCCTCTTGGACCATCTGAACCCTTGCTCATTCTTCATTACTGAGCGAGGAAGGTGAGAAATAAACCACCTAGAAAGTAAAGGTATGCAGCACATCAAAGTTCCTCTTGCCCTTGTAGTACGGGTATGAAGAGAATGTAGGATATCTCCAAGCAATGTAGGCACTGGATTGTGACTCAGGAAAATGTTGATGGCATGAACATCTATGAACTGATCTGGATTGGAGAACAATACTAAGCCATATATCAGTAAGGCTAAGACCTCCTCAAAAGCATCATAGCTCATGGCCTTCAAGAACATTTGAGCTTTATCCATTAATACTTTGGCAAGAATACCCTTGACTCCACTTCTCGTTTCTAGAACAATGTCAGACTTCTTCAGATGTAGAGCTGCAGCAATAACTTCTGGTTTAAGCTCCTTCTCCAAGCCTGTGAAAGGTCTTTGATCAAGAACAGGGATGCCCAGAAGTTTAGAGAACTCCTCCATGGTTGGAACCAGCTGGTAGTCAGGGAATGTAAAGCAATGGTGCATAGGGTCAAAGAACTGAAACAGCACACTCATCATGTCTTCATTGAACCCTGAAGTGACTAGATCCAATAGGTGACCATGTCTCTTGTTGAACCTGGAATGATCAGACATTTGAGAAACCAACTCTTTAAGCTTGGGAGGTATCCCCACAAAGTTGATCCGGATAGTGTTTCTACGAGCTGAAGCCATGACCTGCAACAAAGAACAAAGATAAATCCCTTGGTCCTTGAAATGGTTAGTGAAAATGCTATGCTTATGATGCATGATGATGTCATGATGTTATGTTCAATCACAAACATGTGGCACACACAAACAAGTCACACCATAGCCCTAGGTTTAAAGGCTTGCATGAGGTTTAAGGTAAGTACCCTCCCCTGAAGTTAGTTGGTTCATCCTGTCCTACAAAAGTAACCGGGTTCTAAGGGATCTCAATATCATTGATCCTTCACAAGGGTGGTTGATCAGAAGGCAACTTACTTGCCAACCAAAACCCTCCAAGTTTAAGATCTCAATGAGCGTAGTATCGAGTGTCAACCAACTTCAGTCTGCACCAAAGCCGGTTACCTCACTACTTTCTAAAGGCCAAGGTGAGTTAACTAGGGTTCTAAAAGTTAGTTAGTGCATTGACAACATATGGCAGTCTCATATTATCCTCAACTTGACTTAAGGAACATAAGCACCAACCAAGAAGTCGCACTAACTATGGCCACCAGATCAACCGTATCGATATACGTCGTACAGTTTCCTTGGTCTATTGCCATTTACCTAAGGTACACTAGGTCCGGGTTAGGACCTTTCACACATAAGAGCACCCCAACAATAATAATAAAGCAAACAAGGCAAACAATTTAAAGTGATCTTAATTCCTAAGGGTACCCCTCTTAGATTTAGATCCCCAGCAGAGTCGCCAGTTCTGTAACACGGTGGGAGAACTGACTTTAAGTAATGTTGCGGATAGCAAGAGTCGCCACCGACTTTTATTTTATCCATAAGGAAAGGTTATAAAAGAACAGGAAAGACCTTAGAGATATTTTTGGGTCCGGGGGGTAAGTTATGTAAAGGGAAGGTGTTAGCACCCTTTACATCCATGGTTATCCATGGGCTCTTAGTTACTTAGCTCACTTTAAATTGTTTTTTTGAAAGTGTAGTGTGTGAATAGAAAATTTTTCAGAATAGTTGATAATAATCCATGTACGGATGTGTAAAAACTTGTTTGAAAATTTGTTTGAAATTGTGGAAAGTTTGAAAATTGAAGTGAGCAAGCAACTAAGAGGTACCTACCCTAAGATTATAAGTCTTTCTTGTTCTTTATCTTTTCCTTGGTAAGACTATCCCTACTATTAAGGAGTAGGTAGTCATTACCTTAGATGTTAAGGGACATGTGAGGGACATTCTGTTTTGTGAAGGCAACTGTGGGGTGTATTAAGCATATATAAGGGACTATCATCATTTTTCGAAGGGACTCGATTCGTATAGGCAACCATGAGGGACTTGATGATTTTTCGTTTGAAGGGACTTGCTTTATACACCCCACTTGACCATTATTCGTAGGCAACTTGAGGGATAACCTTAGAAATGTGAGACGGCGATTAAAATCGACTTACGTGTGTGAGTGTTTAATTTAATTATCTTATATTAACATGATCTAAATTAATTTTAAGAACATACATGTTTTTACACTCCCTAATTACTAACCATAATAATAATTAAATAACTAAACAATTTACATCCAGGAAACAATTACAAAATTATAATAATAAACAAAATAGCAAAAATAAATAAAATATAAATAAATAAGCAATAAATAATAATAAAGAAAAATAGGGGTTAGTGATAAATAGTAATATTAAATAAGCAAAAAAAGTTAGTAATATAAAATAAAAGAGGTTAGTGAATAATGAAATAAAATAAAACAAAATAAATAATATGGTTAGTAGTAATAATAATAAAAATTAATCAAAATATAATAATAATATATCAACAATTTTTATATAAACAATTATTTAGAGAGAAATATGAATAAACAATTATTTTAATTTTACAAGTTATTAAGTTATTTTTAAATATATTATAACTACAAAATTTAATTATTATAAACATATATTAACCATATATACATATTATAAGAAGGAAATAGGTTTTAACTATCATATTTTAATCATGCTTATAAAATTTAACTCTATTATTATATTTGCAAATTACTTTAAACCATATACAAAAATATAATTATTATAAATTAAATTGTTTCTAAACATTAAAAGAAAAATAATTTGAATTATAAATATATTTACAAAATTTATAAGAATTAGAATGTTAGAAAATAAGATTATTAAAAAAAAAATAGAATTAGGTTTTAAAATATAAATTAGGGTTTGTTAGAAAAATATTTTTTAGGGTTTTGATTAACAATTTATTTAATTAAATAAGGCATATATACAATATACAATTTAATAATATTAACAAATTAGTGTTTTTTAAGAAAAGAAAATAAAAGTAAGCTTAACCTAATATCAATATATTATTTTGACAATTTTTTAGATTCTTGAATTTAAAATAACATTTTAATCAAAACAATAATAAGAAAAAAAAGAGAAGAAAATAGAAAAAGGAACCTGCTGGGATTTGATCCCAAGACCTCACACTTGCAAGCAGCAACAACAACCACCAGGCCAGTCAAACACAGGTGCTAGAGAATGAGCTTCACTTGATTTTGTGCCTTGCCTCAAAAACCCAGGAAAATAAAGAAATAAAAAGGCCTGGGGTTGGATTCGTACCCAGGACCTTATGAATGCAAGCATGCGCGCGCTACCGCCTGGCTGGGAGAGCCCATCTGGCTATTGAATGGCAAGAATACATAATATATTATGTTGGCTTTTATCCTGAAAAATTAACAAAAACAAATGCACCAGCCCAATATCGAACCAAGGTTCTTACAACATACGCAGGCAGAGCTTACCACCAGGACACACGCGCGTGTGTGATAACAAAACAACAAAACAACATAAAATAAATTATCATTATTTGAATTTATGGGTGCGCGGCAAACTTCATCTTCAACCTCCTGAGCTGCGAATTTTCTTACGAAAATTCTTGCAAAGTTTCCTGCGAAAAACCATTCCCAGCAAAACCTACGAATATCAACAAGCAACAAAACTGTACAATTTTACAAAATTAAAACCAGAATCATGATCCAAACATTCACATGATTAGTTCTATGTTTTTAGAATTGATTTATGTGTCTTAAATCCAAAATCCCTAAACCTAGGTCAAAACCCTAACTATGGCATCTTGTGAATTAGCCACGGTTTCTTTGGTTTTCCTGTCCAGAAACAAGCTACACAACATCATAAACAACATTAGTTAATCAAAATCCATTCAAATGCAGTGAATCATTGGAATCGAAAAAATATTTTCAAGCATGAACAATGCTTCGGGTTCATCATTAGAGCATAGTTTGAATGCTTATGGATGGTGATTCATGATCTATGATGTCTAAGGAAGCCAACCATGTTCTTATTTTACCTTGTAGTGTCCTGAATTTGAAAACCCGAATGTCACTTTTGGAGGAATTTTTTGAATGATAAACTTACACTTTGGCTGCTGGATTTCGTCAGCTAGGGTTATGCTTATGATCCATACTTATAGGTGAATCATTCTAGGTTAAAAAATTGATGGATCATGTGGAAGAATTGATTTGAAAAGATTGAAAAAGATGGTGCTTTGAATTTCAAATATTGGCTTATGAAGACTTGCTATCTTTGGAGATTTTTCATAATTTTTGTATCAATCACACTTAAATATGATTTAAGAGTTTCTAGAAATAAAATTAAAATTTATTTTCATGATTTTATATTTTATTTGAATTTAAAATGACTTTTTAATATAAAAATCATAATAAATAAAAATAAAATAAATAAAATTATGAATAAATTAAATTAATTTCGTGCAAACTATTATGAAATGGATTGGGTCACAATTTGGGCAGCCCATTTGGAAAGAATTACTTTTAAGCCTCCATTTTCAACATAAACCATCACAAAATTTCCCAACTTTGCAAAGGCACATCTCCCTCAATTTTAAAGGTATAAGGGTGTTCTTGGACTTTTTGGAAAGCTTGAAGAGTCCTCTAAACAACCCCATTGGTTTCAGGTCCATATCATTTACCAATCTCAAGTTATGCCCTTTTGAAGTTGTTGACTTTTTGTTGACTTTTGAAATGACCTATAATGTCTTAGATCATATCTTTCAAATGAAGCATTTTTGGGCTTAACCTTCAACATCAAAGTTGTAGAGGATTAAAGTTCCTTCAAAATGAGCTTTGGATGGAGACTTGGTGATGAAGTATGTGAAAGTTATGATTGGTCAAAGTTCAGTTGACTTTTACTAAGGAAACCCTAATTTAGAAACTCCTGATTATTGATGATCTGGAATCTCCTTGATGAATCATGATCAACCCTTGATCAAATGATGAATTTTACTTCATATACTTGATGTTGGCAAAAAATCATGAAGTTTGACTTTGGTTTGACCACAGTTGACCTCAGTTTGACTTTTTAACTGCATTGACTGATTTTGACTTATCTGATCATCTGACTGAGCAAACCTTTGGGAAAAGTCTTGAAACTTGTCATGGGGGTTCTTACACACATATAAGATGTTATGAAGCTTACTTGAAATCTTGGAAGTCTATTTAGCCTGATTAAAGTCAAAACCCTAGTTTTGGATGCATTGCTTAGGAGGTGCATTGTCTGAGGGAATTGTCAACTTCTTTGACCAATTGTGAACTTTGTGAACTTTGGGAATCTTCATAAAATGTCTTGTGATACTCATGGGAGGTGTTGTGAATCTTGTGAACCTTGTGAACCTCATGAAGTGGCTTTGTAGACCTCATAAACCTCAGGAAAGCTTTGTAATCATTGTGAATCTTGTGAACCTTGTGAACCTTCAAGAAGTAACTTGTAGATTTCATGAACCTCATGAAAGGTCTTATAAATGTTGGAGAACTTGTGAACCTTATGAACCTTCAAGAAATAATTTGTAGACTTCTTGAACCTCATGAAAGGCCTTGTAAATGTTGAGAAACTTGTGAACCTTGTGAACCTTCTTAGAACACCAAGTCTTGTATTGTGAGGGAAAATTTTGGGGTGCAACAGGCAGGACATTGAGGGATGATCCTGTGTCCACCAGTACGTGAGAAAGAACTGCACCCTTACACTCCAAGGTAATATGCAAAGCCTTGTTGTGATTGCGACCTTCCGTTGTCAGATCAGTGTTGGTAAATCCTAGTCCATGACTAGCGTTAACATTTCCAACCACGGCCTCTAACTGATTGACGGTAATCTCCTCCGGCACATAAGCTGCGTGCAGGACTTTCAATAGTGCGTTCCGATGAGCCTCGGAGCACATTAGCAACGATAGTATGAAGATTTTGGAAGGTGTTTGGTGAAGCTGGTCTACCACCTTGTAATCACTTTTCTTTATGATTCTCATGAATTCATCAACATCTTGATCAAAAGGAGTCTTTGAAGCTTCTTTAGCGACTTGTTCTTCTTGCACCACGCTCTTCCCTTTTGCCTTAGCAGCAGCTTCTGCCTCAGCAACGGGTCTTGGGATTTGTGAGGCAAAGAGACGTCCGCTTCTAGTGAAGCCTCCTCCTCCCCCCACATTGTCTATCTGAGGTGAAGAAGTTGATGATTCCAAAGTGATTTTCTGCCCTTCGCAGTATAGATCTGAGCCATAATGCCAAGGGATGGCATTATTGCTTTCGTAAGGAACTGGCCCCGGCACTGTGATAGTGACTGGACTGATAGCAGCTGCAGAAGGGACCACAATGGTGTGTGGATCATAGTATATGTTAACTGGTGCTCTGACATGAGTAACATTTTGTTGTGAATTGTTGGTAGGAACATTTGCGGGATCGTAGTATATTGTAACCGTTGAGACATTTTCATCAATTGCTGCTGATGTTGTAGAAGGTACTGTTGACTGAATGGGTGTTGAAGTTGTAGCAGGAATGGTGACTGAACTTGTATCCATTGAAATGATCGATTGAGCAGTTGTTGGAGTTGTAGTAGAATCCGTTGGAACAATGGTTGCTGACGCTGTAGGAGTATCTGTGATTGTTGGTGAAGGGATTGTTGGGGTTGTAGGTGATGTTGTCATAATTTGAAGGATACCATCCTTAATAAGACCATCTATGCCGTTTCTCAGCCTTCCACACCCATTGACTGCAATATTGCAATACCCACAGCCGAGCTCACACCCGGGGAACACTTGGCGTTCTAAAAGCTGAGCTTTGATTTCAACCAAAGGTGTTCGAATCTGTGCAACACTGGTGATTAAGGTGGATAGTCTGCCTTCCTCAATAGCATTGATCCTAGGCCCGTTGTGACTAGGCATTGGATTCCTTGTGACATTCGGAGGAGGTGCAAAGTTGAGAGCTTTTGAGTCCACCAGGTCTTGGACTTTCATCTGTAAGGCCCTGCATTTTTCAGTATTATGCCCCAGTGCGTTTGAGTGGAATGCACACCTGGCATTGGCATCATAGTTCTTTGGCAAATTAAGAGGATCTGGAGGTGCCAATGTCCTTAACTCAACTAGGTTGAGCTTCAGGAGTTGTGGCAAGAGTGCGGCATACGACATCAGGATTGGGTCAATTACCCTGTTTTCTTGTGATGGCCTTTGTTGGAAAGGACGCTGTTGTTGGTTGTTATTACTATTATTGTAGGTTCTCTGTTGCGGATACTGAACTTGTTGTTGATACTGTGGTTGTTGTTGTTGTTGATACTGAACTTGTTACTGAGGCCTGCCCCTGCTTGTATGAATGGAATTTGTTTCACCAGCCCTTCGGGGTCCTACAAAAGGCTTTCTGGGATTGCTGGACGAACTTGCACCACTGTCGGAGATTTTACCCATCTTCAGTAGACTCTCAATCCTTTCACCAGCTATGACTACATCAGCAAAAGTGGTAGAGGAGAAGGCAGCCAATCTATCAATATAGGTCCCCTGCAAAGTATTCATGAACATGTCAGCCATTTCCCTCTCTGACATGGGTGGTTGGACAGCAGCAGCAAGCTGTCTCCACCTTTGGGCGTATTCCCTGAAGCTCTCCCTAGAAGACTGAGACATTCCCATTAGGAGGGTTCTATTGGGAGCCATGTCCAGGTTGTATTGATATAGACGGATGAAAGTGTAAACACCCCAAATTTGCCCTCACCCATTCACACCATGGCTTGTGGTCTTTTCATATGCATAAGCTCAATCATAGCATCTCATATTGCATATTTGATTCACTGCACTGGTTCTAGTCATCTGCATCTAGGGTTTGTGATCTGAGCCATCTAGGAGCTTCTTGAGCCACTCCAAAGATCATCAATCACTTCAATGGGGTCCATGAAGGTTCAAGCATCATATTATATCCTCTCAAAGTCAAGAATGTCAAAAAATCACAAGAACTGAGATTGGCATGGAAGTAGAGCTAGGTTTGAATGCACAGATGACCTAGAATTAGGGTTTTGGTTTCAAAGGCCATAACTCCAAATTTTTTGGTCATTCTTGTTTCTATTGGTCTCTATATGGTATAGGGATCATGCATATCAATTTTCATGAAGAAATTCAATGGGGAAGTCATCTGATCAAGAGTTGACTTTTTGAGCAAGTCAGTGCAAAATCAGGGCATCTGAGTCCCCCAATGACCCAACCAAAGGGTGTTCTTCATCATTTTGATGGTGTATGATCTTTATTTGATCATATAAGATGTTGGAAGTTCACAAATTTGAAGGATTTCAAGCCATTTGCAAAGTTGACTTTTTGGGAAAATGACTTGTAATGGAAAATTGCTATTTTGGGAAACTTTTTCAACCCTTGCTTTTTAATTCAAAAATGCTTCAAATGAGAAAACTTTGGTCATGAAAGTTGTAGAATGGATCATTCCCTTTTCAAAAAGTACAAGAACTTGTTCTAATTCATTTTGGATCAAAAGTTATGGCCTTGCAAAGTTGGACAAAATCATTGAAATTTCAATTTTGCACAAAATGGAAAACTTGCAATTTCTCATGGCAAGCCTTTATGTGACTTCAATATGACCTCTAATCATCATACCAATGCAATGCATGACCTAAAATCAGAATTGGCCCAAGGGATTTCTCATTTATTTGCCTTGATCTTCACATAACCATAAGCCATTCTTCATGAAAGTACAAAGAGGGATTTTTTGCAAAATCATTCTCAAAGGGATTGGTTGACCTCTAGCTGGTTTCAAAGCATTGCCATGACTTCATGAGGCATCACACACCAAAATTCAGCAAGGTTTTCTCACATGTACATAACCAAAAGTCATGAAATGTAACAAGTGGGCAAGTTGCAAAAACTCTCTCAACTCATGATCCAAATGCAGCAGCCTCTCATGAACCATCCAAGGGTCATCCTTGACTCAAGCTGAGGCAGGACAAGCCTCTAGACTGCCTCTGCCACAGCCCATGCTGCAAGTACACAAAACTTGACTTTTGGGCCAATCATCCCATACCAATCCCACAGTGCACACCTGCCCTCCAGATTTGTTGGGATAGTTTATGGATCACCTAAGGATCATAAAACATAACATACATAAGCCTGGAACACACACATTGCAGCACACTCCAAAAACTGTCAAAACTTTCCTCTCTTCGAATCTCCTTCCACAGCCATCAAACATTCATTTTCTCTTCACCAATGAATCACACATCTTCCATGGAACCAAAATCCACCATTGAAACAGCTTGAAACCCCATGTATCTCAACTGTGAAACCTGCTACACCAGAACTCATCTTCACAAATCAGCCATCAACAAAAGTTTTGAAGCATTCCATTGAGCTCAGAAGGTTCAGGAGAGGCAGTTTTCATAAGAGAAAGGCCAGGAAAGCTCATCTTCACAGTTCTTCTTCTCAGGTAGCTTCAAACCTCAAACTTTTCAGAGCTTGTATTTTTTGTTACAAAATGAAAGTATATGTCATGCTGATCATGCTGGTATCTTTAGAATCAAAAATGGTGAAGAAATGAGCATTTGGTTGCTCTCTGAAATTTCACCCGTGAAATTTGTTTGCTTCGATTCCCTCTGTTCTTGGGTTATAAATGTCGTTTGAGGGGTGATTTGAATGGGGTTTGGGTAGAGGATCATTTCCCTGCGTTCAATTTGATGAATGGTGGCCTGTAGCATGATTTAGGGTTTTTGACCCGCTGGAGAAGACGACCGGAACCACTGTTTCGACCGCCTGAGGTTAGTTTGCCCTAATTAGGGTTAGCTGAGTAATTAGTGTGTTTTTGAATCTGGACCCTAGGATTAAGTTTCCCGCGTGTGGACCAATGGCTTAGATCATCTCATTAATTCATAATTTCCATTTAACTTAATTAATTAAGTTTAATTAGTTAATTAGCCTGATTTGAATATAGTCCCTTGGATTTGGCGCGTGGTCAACAGGCCTTTCCCCAGTTTCAATCTGATCCGTCCATTGCACATACTTCTCATTTAACTAATTTTATTTCACATTTTTCTCATTTAATTTGTACATTTAATTAAAAATAGCAAAAAAGGTCTAAAAATTCTGAAATTTTTTATCCAAGCTTTTAATTAATTTTCAGAACACAAAAATATTTTTATTTTTATTTTTTGCATTAAAAATTATTTTTAAATCATTTAAAAGTTTATTTTTAATTAATTAATGAAAATTAATTAATTAAAAATACTTTTAGGTATTTAAAAATCACAAAAAAATTCATATAGCATTTAGAAACATTTAGAGACATTGTCCAACTCTCAAACCAAATTTCTTTTTTGTTCTTGATGCCTTTTGGTTATTTTCCTTGGAATTAAATTCATTTTGAGGTAATATTTTGGTTCAAACTTTGAAAATTCATTTCTGTCTAACCTTTGAGAGTTGGACAATGATTCTTTTTGCATTGCATCTTGCATAACATGTAGTTTATAGGATTAAATTGGCATGAATTGATCTTGCATTTTCAATTTGTTTTGCATTTTTCTTGACAAGGTACCTTAAAACCCTAACAATCTTAGGAAATTCATAACTCTCACTAGGTTAAGAGTTGGGTCCCCTCCTTTGGGCAGTGAGTTTGTATAGGTTTAGGGTTCCTTTGATTGCATTTTCAAATTTTTATCATGATGTTTGCTTCTGGTTTTGGTTTTTGCTTTGTGTGTTGATCATAAACCCTAATTCATGCCTTCCTTTGCATCCATTTCTCATTTGCTTGCATACCATGACTTGCCATGACATTTGCATTTCATAACTTTTCATGAACATTCATGGTTCAAAGCATGCTTCTCTTGCATCCATATGTTTGTATGATCATTCTCATGCCTTGCCTCATGTTTGCATCATCTCTTAGCATCATTAACATCATACTCATGCTTCTGGTTTTGGTTTGCATCATCACATTTCATCTCATTTTGCATTGCATTCCATTTCTTTTACTAACTTTTTAGGTGGTAAGTTATTTTGAGAAGTGAATTTGCCTTCACTTCTCACTTTCTCTTTTCATCTCTTTCATATTCCATTTGCTGCATTTTGTATGTATATTGGATTGAGCTTGCTCATTCTTGTTCATCTCACCTTCTTTCTTCAAGCAACTTGTCTTCTTAAGTGAAGCAAGTTGTTTTGCTTCTCTTTGCTCCTTTCATCTGCTTCTCTCCTTGGTGGTTCTTTGACGATTTTTCTTGTAAACCTCACAAACCCTAGGAATGACCAAGCATGATAACAATTAGGGTTTGATTAGTCCCGCCACTTAGCTTTTACCTTTGTGTTTCTTTGAGTCTTCTCTTCTCATCTCATAATCAGGGACTAAACCCTAAAGGCTTTAAGGCTTTGTGATTAAGCTTATGCCTGCATCCTTCTATTAGGATGGAGTGCATAACTTTAATCCTAAGTGTTAAACCCTTAATGTGTTTAAATCCTTTAATCAATTCACTTAATAATCATCAAGACATCAAGCTTGTAACTTGGGCCTTGCATTAGGGTTCTAATTCTTCCTTAATTGGTCAAGAAGGACTAACCCTAGTACTAATGGACAAGTCCCCCTCAAGTTGTCTTACAAACCATAAAACTCACTTCTTCATCTTATCATTAACTAAAATCCATTTAATAAAGGCCTTGTTTTGTCATGAGTTTAATCCCTAATCATGGATTAATTTGAGGAGCTTTCCTCAGCTTAAACATTCTCATCTATTATCCTTCTATTAGGATGGTGTAATGAGTCTGTTTAATCCCTGATTATGGCTTAATCTCATTACTTAACACTAAATAAAAACATCTAACTAATCACAAGTAGGTTAATGATCTTAATCCTACATCATGGTGATTAAGTGTGAGATACTGACTTCACACTTAAGGTATTCTCATTACCCCTAATCAGAGGGAGGATGTGATGAGTTTACTAACCCATTGGTTTAGGCTTAAGCTCATTAACTTATGACAAACTTCAAAAAGCAATAAAAGACTGAAAATACAAAAAACAAACAATAATCGTCTCCTCCGGGATTCTTTTCTCATCTCATTCACTCACAAACGAGAACTCGCTTCTTCCGTCTAATGCAAGACAGTTTGCACCTGAGCCAGACAGGTCATACACTTGAGCATATGCAAGTAAGCAGTTCACAAGTCAATTTTTCCTTTCAGTCTCTTTGGGTCGAACTACGGTGTTCTGACTTCCTCATTGCACAAGAGGATACGTAGGCATAACTTAACAGTTATCTGGGAAGCCTGCTAAGTCTGGATGACCTTTATTGTTGACCTTCATAAATTGAGGTGAATTAGAGGAGGATTCTTTATGGTTATTGTAAACACTGTACCTCCGGGTTAGAAGTGCTTACACTTCTCATAACTGATCCAAGTCTGAGGATCCTTGTTTTAGAACATCACCTGTGAGGGGGTTGGGCTGTTTGCAGGTTTGCAGGTACCCTTCGCCACAACATACCATGTTACTTTGTTTTGATTAAGAGTACTCCATTTTGGGACAGTTCTTGTGATTTAACCCTGGACATGTGACTCTTTATTTGAGTCCCCCACCTTGGTTACTGGACTTTTGAACCTCCATCTGGACTTCTTAGACATACATGGAATTATATCAAGGCAGTAATCAGATCCGGCTTGATCACAAACCCTTGCATATCATTTGCATACATCATCATTGCATCATTTAACATTTGTTTATTCATTTTTCAGGGTATCCATCACATTTGGCTTGGTTTTGACCCCTTCATCTGCATAGACCCCTGCTCATCAGTTATCTGCTTCAGCTGTCTTCATCAGTTGCCTGCTTCAGCTACCTCCATCCTCATCACCATCCTATCAGTGGTTCATCTCCAGTATCAGTCATCATCATCAGCATCTGTTTTCAGCTCTTCATCAGCAGTCATGGCACCCAAGAAGAGCAACATCTCATACCATTTCTTTGAGTCTGTGCTGGCTGGCATCAGGCAGGTCCAGGCACTTATTACTCCAGACCATATCCCATTATTCAGAGAACATTATGGAGGCATCCTAGATATGGTTATGGACTTGGACCCTTCTCAAAGGAGTTTGATTCACACTTGCCTACAGTCCTATGACCCTCCTTTGAGATGCTTCACTTTCCAGAACTTTCAGCTAGGACCTTTGCTGGAGGATTTCTCATCTTTGATTGGAGTACCTGTCAGGGGGGGTATCCCCTTGAACCCTGAAATGACTTCTCCCAGCAATGAAGAAGTGGAAAAGGCACTGCACCTGGAGCCTATTTTGATTGAGCAGAACATGACAACAAAGGCTAGCATCCCTGGTCTACACTTAGACTTTCTTACTTCTCAGGCCATCCTGAAGGCCTCCCTGGGAGAATGGAGGGCAGTTTGTGCATTGTTAGCTCTCAGCATATATGGGGTTATACTTTTTGCAGATGAGCCCAAGTTTATCAGCAAGAATGCCATTCATCTTTTCCTTCTGAGGAACCCAGTGCCCACATTGCTGGGAGACTTCTATTATTCTATTCACCAAAGGAATGAGAAGCAAAGAGGAAGGTTGGTAAGATGTTGTGCTCCCCTGTTCCATACCTGGCTGCTCAAACACTTACCCAAGACTGATGTTTTCCTGAATCCTCACCAACAGAAGAATTGGGCTAAGAGACTTATTGCTTTGACTTCAGATGACATCAGGTGGTGTACCCAGAGCACCAAAGGAAGGGACATAATTACTAGCTGTGGGCAGTTCCCCAATGTACCTCTAGTAGGAGTGAAGGGTTGCATCAACTACAATCCTTTGCTGTTCAAGAGACAGTTAGGCTATGCTTTGGTTCACCCTCCTAGAGCACAAGACTTAGCTGAAACCCTGTATTGTGAGATAAAACCTAATCTAGCTGTTGTCAGACAAGCACCCTGGGCTTGGGACAACATCCAGACCAAAGGGATGGCCATCCTTGGGAGATGCAATAATGTGGCTTCAGCTCAGTATTATGAATGGTCTCATGCTAGGGCTCAAATTTCTGGGATGCCTTTCACTATTGAGGATGCACCAGGACCATCCACAGTACCACCTCCAGCAACTGTCAGCCTGGAAGAATTTGAGAAACTGAAGGAGAGGAATGAGAATCTGTCTCAAGCTCTGAAGAAGACCCTCTGGGAGAGGAGTGATGGTCGTCTAGACATTGAGAGGTTGGAAAAGCTAAAGGTGTAGCATCTAGCCAAGATTGAGAAAGCAGAGGACTACATCAAGAAATCAAGAGCTGGAGAGCAAATTTTGAAGAATGCCTGTAAAGAGGCCCAGTTTCAGAAGGCTAGGACTGATCTCTATCTGAAAGAAAGTCAAGCTAGGTGGGTCAGGATCACTGAAGCTCGCACTCAAGAGGATAAGAGAACTCAGGCCAGGATTGAGCAGTTGGAGGCCATTGAGAAGAAACAACAGGAGGCTTTGCTGGCAGCCCAGAAGGAAATCTCAGAATTGAAGCTTAGGGCTGGTGTGAAGAGGTCAAAGGACCAAGACAGGCACAAGAAGCTAACCACTGCTATTTCCACCAGGAACCTTCTTATCAGAAACATTACAGAGCATCCGGCTGGTCCTATAACTGAAGCACTTCTGAAGGAGGTCAAGGAGGATGAGTTTGGATTAGGTGTTTGATCACTTTGCTTGTTGCTATTTCCATTTGATGTACTTTTCTTTTATGTTGTATTTTGACCCTTCAGGGGCATATGTTGTAAAAACAAACCATGTATTATGCACCATTTGTAATGTATTTGTCAGTTTGTTTCATTAAGTCTCTCTCTCTCTCAAGCAACATCAAAGCATCTTCCTCAGGGTCTGGAAAGGTCAAAACCAAGTACCAAGCCGGATACCTTGGAAAATAAATAAGCATACTGCATTGCATGCTAACCTTTGTTTTGTTTTGTAGGTTTTGTATTGTTTGTTACTAACTCTGTTGTGATTCAGGAATTATTGCTCGTCGTCGGGTGTTCCCTCTCAACCGTCCGCACAGATATCCTACTCGCAACAACCTTCCTGGTATCCAGATGGATCAAGTACAGCAAGAGCTGACAGAGGTCAGGACCCAGATGGTTAATGAAAGGCTGGAGATGAGAAACCAAATGACCCAGTTCATGGAAGTAATGAATGGCTTGGCTCAAAGTCAAGAAAGGTTGAGGGCATTGGTAGAAAGACAGACCCCAGAAGAACCTCCTATGGGAACTGGAGGAACAAGTAACAATGAGAGGGGTCAGCCTCATGTTAATCCACCAGTATACGGGCCTCATCTACATCCGGAAGTCAACATCCCGAGTAATGTGCAAGGAAATACAACTGGAGGAAGAGTCTTACAAGAAGACCCCCAAGAGGAGCAATTTACTGTGATGGGAGCTGGGGATGAAGTTTATGATAGGAGGCTCGATGAAATTGCCGAGAAGTTGATATCTCTGGAGTCTCAAAATTCCCTGGGCTTTGATGTCATGGATATGGGGTTAGTGGACGGGGTAAGAATTCCCCACAAGTTTAAACCCCCGTGCTTCGAGATGTACAATGGAACTTCCTGTCCACGAACTCACTTGCAGTCTTTTCTGGGGAGACTTAAGGCATACACCATGGATGAAAAACTGTGGATGTTTTACTTTGAAGACAGTTTGACCGGGGCTTCCAGGGAGTGGTACTCTCACTTGACCAGAGCCACTATCAGATGCTGGAAGGACTTAGCTGAAGCCTTCATCAGACAGTACCAATACAATCTGGACATGGCTCCTAACAGGACCCTTTTGATGGGAATGTCTCAATCCTCCAGAGAAAGCTTCAGGGAATATGCCCAGAGGTGGAGACAGCTTGCTGCTGCTGTCCAGCCACCCATGTCGGAAAGAGAAATGGCCGACATGTTTATGAACACTCTGCAAGGAACATATATTGATAGGCTAGCTGCCTTTTCTTCCACCAGCTTCGCTGACGTAGTTATAGCTGGAGAAAGAATTGAGAGCCTTCTGAAGATGGGCAAAATTACTGATAATGGTGCAAGTTCTTCCAGTAACTCCAGGAAGCCTTTTGTGGGACCTAGAAGAACCGGTGAGACTAATGTTATTCATGCCAACAGGGGCAGACCTCAGTATGTTCATAGGTCAGTGGCAGCTGTCACTATTCCAGCTCCGATTCCTCAACGACCAGCATATCAACCACAACAACAACCACACTATCAACAACAAGTTCAGTATCCGCCACAGAGAAACTACAGCAACAACAACAACAACAATCAACAGCAAAAACCCTTTCAACAAAGACCATCACAGGCAAATAGGATGATTGACCCAATCCCTATGCCTTATGCCGCTTTATTGCCACAACTCCTGAAGCTCAACCTAGTTGAGTTAAGGACATTGGCACCACTAGATCCTTCCAATCTGCCAAGAAACTACGATGTCAACGCCAGATGTGCTTTCCATTCCAATGCACCTGGCCACAACACGGAGAAATGCAGGGCTTTACAAATGAAAGTACAAGATCTGGTAGATTCTAAAGCCCTCAACTTTGCACCCCCGCCAAATGTCAACAAGAATCCCATGCCCAATCATGGAGGACCAAGAATTAATGCCATTGAGGAAGATAAGCCATCTTTCTTAATCACCAGTGTTGGGCAGATTCGGACACCTCTGGTAGAAATTAAAGCTCAGCTCCTAGAATGCCAGATGTTCCCCGGGTGTGAGCTCGGTTGTGGGTACTGCAACATTTCGGTCAACGGGTGTGATAACTTAAGAAGCGGCATAGATGGTCTTATCAAAAGTGGTATCCTTCAGATCACAACATCGGTTCCTACAAATCCGGCAATCCCTTTGACAACAATTCCTGACTCTTCTACAACTGCAACAACAATCATTCCGAACAATTCATCAATATCATCGACAATGGCTTCATCCATCACTTCAACAAATCAGATTTCAACAACTATTTCTTCTACAACATCATCATCCATTTATTCAACAGAATCTTCTACAACGCCAACAGATATCTCAGCAGTCACCATTTACTATGATCCATCATATGTTCCTCCAAATAACAACTTTCAACAACAAACAGTGGCACCTCCTGCCAGGTCACTGGTCACCATCTACTACGATCCGCACACCATTTCAGTACCCTCCTCTGCAGCAGTCAGTCCAGTTACCATCACGGTGCCTGGACCCGTTCCATATGAAAGCAGTGATGCCATACCTTGGCATTATGGCTCTGACCTCTACTGCAACGGGGAGAAAATCACTTTGGATTCTTCAACCTCTTCTCCACAGATTGATAATGTTGGGGGAGGCGGAGGCTTTACCCGAAGCGGACGCCTTTTTGCCTCACAATTGCAAAGACCTAATGCCGAAGCAGAAGCTGCTGCCAAAGCAAAAGGAAAGAGTGTGGTATTCGAAGAGCCGGCTGTCAAAGAAACTCAGAAGACGTCTTTTGAGCAAGATGTAGACGTGTTTATGAGAATCATAAAAAGAAGTGATTACAAGGTGGTGGATTAGCTTCACCAAACTCCCTCAAAGATCTCCATTTTATCCCTGTTAATGTGTTCTGAAGCTCACAGGAATGCATTATTGAAAGTCTTGCACGCAACTTACGTGCCAGAGGAGATTACCGTTAATCAGCTAGAAACTGTGGTAGCAAATGTCAACACCAGTCATGGACTGGGTTTTACCAATGCTGACTTAACAACTGAGGGACGTAACCACAACAAGGCTTTACACATCACTCTAGAGTGCAAGGGTGCTGTTTTATCTCATGTACTGGTGGACACTGGGTCGTCGCTCAATGTTCTACCAAAGAAAGCCTTAGTGAAGCTAGAGTATGATGGCTTGGCACTGCGTCCAAGTAATCTGGTGGTAAGAGCATTTGATGGCTCTAAAAGATCAGTTCTAGGAGAGATTGATCTGCCTGTGATGATTGGCCCGCAAACTTTTAAAATTACCTTCTATGTGATGGACATTCAGCCGGCCTACAGCTGTTTGTTGGGTAGACCTTGGATCCATGCCGCTGGCGCTGTTACGTCTACCCTTCACCAGAAGCTGAAATTCGAGTGGGAAGGCCAGATCATCACCATCTGTGGTGAAGAAGATATCTTTGTTAGCCATCTGGCTACGTATAAGTATATTGAGATGGATGGAGAAATCCATGAAACTATGAGCCAGAGGTTTGAGGCCCTGAACATAAATGAAGCATCTACTGTACTGGGAACCTCCATGACATCTTATCAGCAAGCCAGGAAGGTTGTTGAAGAGGGTACTGCCCAAGGCTGGGGCAAATTGCTGCCCGTGGAGAAGAAGGAGGACAAATTTGGGTTGGGTTACAAACCAACTCAACAAGATCAATCAGAGGCCGCCAAGAAGCCCAATTTTGTCAGCGGGGGAATGCTCACCCCGGATGCAGTGAACAACTTGGAAGATGAGTCGGAAGATGAACGCAACCTGGAGAGCTGGATACGTCCAAGGATCCCGGGGAGCCGTATCTCAAACTGGTCTTCCCAGGAAATTATAAGGGTTACTCCTGCAGAGTAATTATTATTTCATGTATATTTTAAAGCATGCATCAAGTCTTGCATCTTGCCCAAGATGTCAAGACTCATTTTGTAATCGGGCCATCTTGTAATTTTGTGCAAACAGATCAATCAATGAATATCGGACATCTTTTGCAAATGAGTCTTTTTCTTTTCCGCTCACTGTTTTTTCATTTTTTCTTTTTGTACAAAAATAAAATGGCAATGTTTTCAAAATGATAACTTTATTTCACTTTTTCTAAACAAAGATTAAAATCGATCACTAAAATGAACAATCTAAACCCTTGCAGAGAGTGCCTTTCAGACTGCACCGACAACAACACAGCTATGACTTCGTATGACTTTGACAATCCAATCAATCAAGATGATGAAGGGGTTGAAGAAGATTATGAGCTTCCTGAAGAGCTAGCCAGGTTGTTAAGGAAAGAGGAGAAGGTTATCACTCCTCATCAGGAAGAGGTCGAAACGGTTAATCTTGGTACGGAAGAAGAAGTGAAGGAGGTTAAGATCGGAGCCTGCTTACAAGACTCAGTGAAGGAACAACTGATTGACACGCTTCGTGAATATGTGGATGTCTTTTCTTGGTCTTATCAGGATATGCCAGGGTTGGACACCGATATTGTTATGCACAAGCTGCCTTTGAAAGAGGACTGCCCGCCAGTAAAACAGAAAATGCGCCGTACTCGCCCAGATATGGCAATGAAGATTAAAGAAGAGGTACAAAAGCAGTGGGACGCCGGGTTCCTTGCTGTAACTAGTTATCCGCCGTGGGTCGCTAATATTGTACCGGTGCCTAAGAAAGACGGCAAGGTGAGGATGTGTGTGGACTACCGGGATCTGAACAGAGCCAGCCCGAAAGATGACTTCCCATTACCTCACATTGATGTATTGGTTGATAATACGGCTCAGTTCTCGGTGTTCTCCTTCATGGACGGATTTTCAGGATACAATCAGATCAAGATGTCACCTGAAGACATGGAGAAGACAACTTTCATCACACCCTGGGGCACGTTCTGTTACAAGGTGATGCCATTCGGACTGAAGAATGCTGGTGCAACTTATCAACGGGCTATGGTAACATTATTCCATGACAGGATCCATAAAGAAATTGAATGTTATGTGGATGACATGATTGCCAAGTCCCTCACAGAAGAAGACCACCTGGTGAATCTGTTGAAGTTATTCAAGCGTCTGAGGAAGTACCAACTGAAGCTGAACCCCAACAAATGCACATTCGGGGTGCGATCTGGTAAGTTGCTGGGATTTATTGTGAGTGAGAAAGGGATTGAGGTTGACCCTGATAAAGTCAAAGCCATTCAAGAAATGCCTGCACCAAAGACTGAGAAAGAAGTTCGGGGGTTCTTAGGTAGATTGAACTACATTTCACGGTTCATATCTCACCTTACAACAACCTGTGAACCTCTGTTCAAGCTGTTAAGAAAAGAACAAACGGTCAGGTGGAACGAAGACTGCCAGAGGGCTTTTGACAAAATCAAGGAATACTTACAAGAGCCTCCAATCCTTATGCCTCCAGTTGAAGGAAGACCTCTGATAATGTACTTGACAGTATTAGAAGAGTCAATGGGGTGTGTGCTGGGCCAACATGACAAGTCTGGTCAAAAAGAGTATGCAATTTACTACCTAAGCAAAAAGTTTACCGACTGTGAACAGCGTTATTCACTGCTCGAGAAAACTTGTTGTGCTTTAGCGTGGGCTGCTCGCCGACTAAGGCAGTATATGTTGACCCACACTACCTTGTTGATTTCAAAGATGGACCCAGTTAAGTACGTTTTCGAGAAGCCAGCACTTACCGGACAGGTTGCAAGATGGCAAATGATTCTCACAGAGTATGACATTCAGTACACATCTCAAAAAGCCATCAAGGGCAGTGTACTGTCTGATTATCTTGCTGAGCAACCTATTGATGATTACCAGCCTATGAGATTTGACTTCCCTGATGAAGACATCATGTTCATAAAAGCAAAAGATCATGAAGAGCCTGTTCACACTGAAGGGCCTGACCCAGAAGAAGAATGGACTATGATGTTTGATGGGGCTGTTAATATGAATGGTCGTGGTGTTGGTGTAGTACTCATTACACCTAAGGGAGTTCACATGCCTTTCTCGGCAAAGCTCACCTTTAACTGCACTAACAACGAAGCTGAATATGAAGCTTGTATTATGGGTCTTGAGGAAGCCATTGACCTCAGGATCAAGACTTTGACTCTATTCGGAGATTCAACTCTAGTAATCAATCAAACCAACGGCAAATGGTACACTCACCAGGATCATCTGATACCTTATAGGGATTATACAAGGAGGTTATTGACTTTCTTCACAATAGTCAAGCTTGAGTATATCCCTCGAGATGAGAATCAGTTTGCAGATGCTCTTGCTACCATTTCATCCATGATCAAAGTTCAAGCTGCCAACTTTGTACCTCGGATCTCGGTATCCAGACTTGACAGACCAGCATATGTATTTGCAGCAGATGTTGTCAAAGATGATAAGCCTTGGTTCCATGATATCAAATGCTTCTTGGAGGATCAAACATACCCACCTGGGGCATCTTCCAATGATAAGAAGACATTAAGAAGGCTAGCTGGTAGTTTCTTCCTGAATACTGATGGTTCCCTGTACAAGAGAAACTTTGATATGGTACTCCTCAGATGCGTTGATAGAACAGAAGCAGACTTGTTGATGCACGAGGTGCACGAAGGATCCTTTGGTACCCATGCTGGAAGGCATGCAATGGCTAAAAAGTTGCTAAGATCAGGTTATTACTGGATCACAATGGATGCCGACTGTTGTGCCTACGCCAGAAAATGCCATAAATGCCAGATCTACGCGGATAAGGTGCATGTGCCTCCGAATCCTCTGAATGTGATGTCTTCACCCTGGCCCTTCGCCATGTGGGGCATTGATATGATTGGCAAGATTGAACCGACTGCTTCAAACGGCCACAGATTCATCCTGGTTGCTATTGACTATTTTACCAAGTGGGTTGAAGCAGCTTCTTATGCAAATGTTACAAGGCAGGTGGTAGCCCAATTTCTGAAGAGAGACATCATCTGTCGGTATGGAGTGCCCGAGCGAATCATTACTGACAATGGTTCTAACTTAAACAACAAAATGATGGCAGAGCTGTGCCGGGACTTCAAGATCCAACATCACAATTCTTCTCCTTACAGGCCAAAGATGAACGGCGCTGTTGAGGCAGCTAACAAGAATATCAAGAAGATTGTGCAAAAGATGGTGGTTACCTACAAAGACTGGCATGAAATGCTACCATTTGCCTTGCATGGGTACCGTACGTCAATCAGAACATCCACTGGGGCAACACCATATCAGCTTGTTTACGGTATGGAGGCAGTCCTACCTGTTGAAGTTGAATTACCCTCCTTGCGGGTATTAATGGATGTTAAATTGAATGAAGCAGAATGGGTCCGGTCCCGATACGAACAACTGAGTCTGATTGAAGAGAAGAGATTAGCTGCAATCTGTCATGGGCAGTTATATCAGAAAAGAATGAAGAAAGCCTTCGATCAGAAAGTCAGGCTCCGAGAGTACCAAGTAGGAGATCTTGTGCTGAAAAGACTCCTCCCTCCTCATACAGACCACAGGGGCAAGTGGACTCCGAACTATGAAGGACCATTCGTAGTAAAGAAAGTTTTCTCCGGTGGAGCACTCATGCTCAGTACTATGGATGGTGAAGACTTCCCGTCCCCTGTGAATTCAGATGCAGTTAAAAAATACTTCGCATAAAAATGACCCGCTGGACATAAAAACAGAATGTAAGTCCAGGCAAAAATAGGGCATCCCGGCGAGTCAAAAACAGAATAAAAGACTCGGGCAAAAATAAGGGAAAATAAACAAAAAATGTACACCCGCTGAGTTGAAAAGCCACATCGGACAACTCAGGCAAAAATGGGTATCCCGATGGATTGAAAACCCGAAAGGGCGATCCATGCAAAATAAGGGAATAAGCGAACAACTGCATTCTGAATTCATCTGTATCACTTACAACTTGGTAAGCTTCAAGCGTCGATCAGAATCAGCCTTCTTGAGAAAGCAAGATAAGAAGAATGTAAAATGTCATACGAGTCATAGTAAAGGGAGCTCTTTGAAGCGTCCTCAACATTGCCAAGACCTTTTATTTCTCAATTTGTAACAATCTCCTCATTTTAGGGGATCTGTTTCTCTGATTGTATCTTGCCAATTCAGGGCACATAAATTAATAAAATTAGATTTTTCAGTCATGTTTCGTCCCGTACATTTTTTTATTTGCAAGAATGCCCGATGTCTTTAAGATACTGATTGCATAAATACAGATGTTTTTTATTCTAAAAAACGTGCTTGCAGGAAATATACTTATTCCCGGGAGTGTCTAAACTCCTATGATGGAACCCGGTAAGGGATACCTCGGGATTACTTGTGCGCTTGTCTATCTTTTCAGGATTGCAGGCATTCAAAGCACGGCATGGGGCATGAAAACTTCATCCCAGCAGGCTGGCAAATCATTATCTACTCAGTCTATCTCCCAATTAGCACCGGAGATGGTTTTCCCCCACCTGAGTTGTCAAGTATCATCCTCAGCAGGACCCCTACATAAATCTCCAGGAAGACCTTCTCATGGTCTTTCTTCTTCCCCAGCCGAGTTGCCATTTACTATTCCTCCACAGCCGAGTACAAAAAAACAGGGAACCATCTCCCCACAGAGCTTCAGCCTCCCTCCAGAAGAGCAATGCCTGAAGATCTCACAACAGAGTGAAGATAGCTTCTACAAACCCCAGCTGGGTCCCTCATTACCAGGATAGGTCTATCAGTGACCTATTTCCCCAAGCAGATACATCTTATCAGATCTACCAATGATCTCACTCCCAGCTGGGAGGTCCACTTCAAGCAGATCAACCAGAGATCTCCACAACAGAGGGATCCGAATCCCGGATCGGTATCTTTGCATAATCATAGCATTCACATCATATTCTCCCCCACAAAGCGTAGCATTCCGTCTAATATGGAGCATTACGACAAAAATCAAACATATCGCATAATCATAAGCCGTGTTCTGAATCAGACACTTGTGAGTATTGACAATCCATCAACAATATACGGAGAAACTCTCCAAATTCCCCGGCAGAAAGCCAAAGCATTGGCCCTACACTCATAAATGCAAATGCACACTCCTTTCGGCACCCGTCCGTGTCCCGATCCCCAGTAAAGTCGCCCGAGCTCTCTTTACAAACAAACACTTATATATATTACAGATACTTTTTAACACCCGTCCGTGTCATATTCCCAGTAGAAAGCCAAAGCGTCCTCTTTGCACTCACAAATACATATACACACAATTCCTTGACACCCGTCCGTGTCACCTCCCCAGCATAGTCACCCAAACACTTGGTAAACCATACACTTGTTTATATTACACTTTCCTCTTTTGACACTCGTCCGTGCCACTCTCCCCAGCAAATTAAACACTTATCTGTACACCACTCATACTTATTACTCCTGTTTCACTTATATAGATACTCGTCCGTATATTGTATACACCATTCATACCTCTGCAGATTCGACACTCGTCCGTGTTCTTTGTTAACCCGTTGGTACTCGTCCGTATCATCATCTTAGAACATGCGTCAAGCGTTTGTTTCTACCTGATACTCGTCCGTATCACAGTCTTAAGGATGCTCGTCCACATCTTTAATCCATACACGTGTCAAACACTCATGTCTTCTTGAATTTAGACACTCGTCTGTGTCTACTATTCCCCAGAAGAGTCCCCTCAGAAGCAACACTCGTCCGTGTTCTTTGTTAACCAGTCGATACTCGTCCGTATCATCATCTCTGAACATGCGTCAGCGTTTGTTTCTACTGATACTCGTCCGTATCACGGTCCTAGGGATGCTCACCCACATTTTTAATCTATACACAACGTCAAAACACTTATACCTTTCATTTCTTGGATGTAAACACTCGTCCGTGTTTACTATTCCCCAACTAGGTCCCCAACAAACTTGTTAAACTATTTCTTTTCTATCTGACATTCGTCCTATGTCATGATACTTTTCGGCAGCCGTACCCTGCCAGGTGATCGTCCTTCACCTTTGGATGACCATCCCTCATCCTTTCCCCAGCGGAGTCTCTATTTATTAGAACCCCTTTTCTATCCGACATTCGTCCTATGTCGTGATATTTTTAGCAGCCGTCCCCTGCTAGGTGATCGTCCTTCACCTCCTGATGATCGTCCTTCATCATTTTATCCGATGGCCGTCCCCATCGTTGATCTTGTTATCTGACGTTCGTCCTATGTCATGATAAACCCTGAGAGCAGCCGTACCCTGCTAGGTGATCGTCCTTCACCTCTTGATGATCGTCCTTCATCATGCTTATCCGATGGCCGTCCCCATCGTTGACCTTTTTTATCCGACATTCGTCCTATGTCGTGATACTTTTTGGCAACCGTACCCTGCCAGGTGATCGTCCTTCACCTTAGATGACCGTCCCTCATCTTATCCCCAACAGAGCAGCCGTCCCCTGCTAGGTGATCGTCCTTCACCTTTGATGACCGTACCTCATCATTTATTACCCATAATCCCCAGATAATCTTACTTGATGGCCGTCCCCATCATAATCTCTTATATCCCCAGCTTGTCGGCCGTCCCCGTCATTGCTTTGTTTCCCGCATCTTTCCCTAGCTTGTCGGTCGTCCCCGTCATTGCTTCATTCCCAGCAGTCGTCCTCTGCTCGACGGTCGTCCTCCGTCGCCCGCACTTTATAATATAATTTATTTTCCTTTTACAATCTATATCCCTTTTCTTCTTCATTCTGTGAGTGCAAATTTTGGACTGTCTTTGGTATTCAACCACAAGTTATCTTGTTTGCCTGTTAAGCCGTCGCTTACATCCTGCACAGCTAACTCATGTTTGAATAGGGGCAGCTATAAACACCCCAAATTTGCCCTCACCCATTCACACCATGGCTTGTGGTCTTTTCATATGCATAAGCTTAATCATAGCATCTCATATTGCATATTTGATTCACTGCACTGGTTCTAGTCATCTGCATCTAGGGTTTGTGATCTGAGCCATCCAAGAGCTTCTTGAGCCACTCTAAAGATCATAAATCACTTCAATGGGGTCCATGAAGGTTCAAGCATCATATTATATCCTCTCAAAGTCAATAAAGTCAAAAAATCACAAGAACTGAGATTGGCATGGAAGCAGAGCCAGGTTTGACTGCACAGATGACCTAGAATTAGGGTTTTGGTTTCAAAGGCCATAACTCCAAATTTTTTGGTCATTATTGTTTCTATTGGTCTCTATATGGTATAGGGATCATGCATATAAATTTTCATGAAGAAATTCAATGGGGAAGTCATCTGATCAAGAGTTGACTTTTTGAGCAAGTCAGTGCAAAATCAGGGCATCTGAGTCCCCCAATGACCCAACCAAAGGGTGTTCTTCATCATTTTGATGGTGTATGATCTTTATTTGATCATAGAAGATGTTGGAAGTTCACAAATTTGAAGGATTTCAAGCCATTTGCAAAGTTGACTTTTTGGGAAAATGACTTGTAATGGAAAATTGCTATTTTGGGAAACTTTTTCAACCCTTGCTTTTTGATTCAAAAATGCTTCAAATGAGAAAAATTTGGTCATGAAAGTTGTAGAATGGATCATTCCCTTTTCAAAAAGTAAAAGAACTTGTTCTAATTCATTTTGGATCAAAAGTTATGGCCTTGCAAAGTTGGACAAAATCATTGAAATTTCACTTTTGCACAAAATGGAAAACTTGCAATTTCTCATGGCAAGCCTTTATGTGACTTCAATATGACCTCTAATCATCATACCAATGCAATGCATGACCTAAAATCAGAATTGGCCCAAGGGATTTCTCATTTATTTGCCTTGATCTTCACATAACCATAAGCCATTCTTCATGAAAGTACAAAGAGGGAGTTTTTGCAAAATCATTCTCAAAGGGATTGGTTGACCTCTAGCTGGTTTCAAAGCATTGCCATGACTTCATGAGGCATCACACACCAAAATTCAGCAAGGTTTTCTCACATGTACATAACCAAAAGTCATGAAATGTAATAAGTGGGCAAGTTGCAAAAACTCTCTCAACTCATGATCCAAATGCAGCAGCCTCTCATGAACCATCCAAGGGTCATCCTTGACTCAAGCTGAGGCAGGACAAGCCTCTAGACTGCCTCTGCCACAGCCTATGCTGCAAGTACACAAAACTTGACTTTTGGGCCAATCATCCCATACCAATCCCACAGTGCACACATGCCCTCCAGATTTGTTGGGATAGTTTATGGATCACCTAAGGATCATAAAACATAACATACATAAGCCTGGAACACACACATTGCAGCACACTCCAAAAACTGTCAAAACTTTCCTCTCTTCGAATCTCCTTCCACAGCCATCAAACATTCATTTTCTCTTCACCAATGAATCACACATCTTCCATGGAACCAAAATCCACCATTGAAACAGCTTGAAACCCCATGTATCTCAACTGTGAAACCTGCTACACCAGAACTCATCTTCACAAATCAGCCATCAACAAAAGTTTTGAAGCATTCCATTGAGCTCAGAAGGTTCAGGAGAGGCAGTTTGCATAAGAGAAAGGCCAGGAAAGCTCATCTTCACAGTTCTTCTTCTCAGGTAGCTTCAAACCTCAAACTTTTCAGAGCTTGTATTTTTTGTTACAAAATGAAAGTATATGTCATGCTGATCATGCTGGTATCTTTAGAATCAAAAATGGTGAAGAAATGAGCATTTGGTTGCTCTCTGAAATTTCACCCGTGAAATTTGTTTGCTTCGATTCCCTCTGTTCTTGGGTTATAAATGTTGTTTGAGGGGTGATTTGAATGGGGTTTGGGTAGAGGATCATTTCCTTGCGTTCAATTTGATGAATGGTGGCCTGTAGCATGATTTAGGGTTTTTGACCCGCCGGAGAAGACGACCGGAACCACTGTTTCGGCCGCCTGAGGTTAGTTTGCCCTAATTAGGGTTAGCTGAGTAATTAGTGTGTTTTTGAATCTGGACCCTAGGATTAAGTTTCCCGCGTGTGGACCAATGGCTTAGATCATCTCATTAATTCATAATTTCCATTTAACTTAATTAATTAGGTTTAATTAGTTAATTAGCCTGATTTGAATATAGTCCCTTGGATTTGGCGCGTGGTCAACAGGCCTTTCCCCAGTTTCAATCTGATCCGTCCATTGCACATACTTCTCATTTAATTAATTTTATTTCACATTTTTCTCATTTAATTTGTACATTTAATTAAAAATAGCAAAAAAGGTCTAAAAATTCTGAAATTTTTTATCCAAGCTTTAATTAATTTTCAGAACACAAAAATATTTTTATTTTTATTTTTTGCATTAAAAATTATTTTTAAATCATTTAAAAGTTTATTTTTAATTAATTAATGAAAATTAATCAATTAAAAATACTTTTAGGTATTTAAAAATCACAAAAAAATTCATATAGCATTTAGAAACATTTAGAGACATTGTCCAACTCTCAAACCAAATTTCTTTTTTGTTCTTGATGCCTTTTGGTTATTTTCCTTGGAATTAAATTCATTTTGAGGTAATATTTTGGTTCAAACTTTGAAAATTCATTTCTGTCTAACCTTTGAGAGTTGGACAATGATTCTTTTTGCATTGCATCTTGCATAACATGTAATTTATAGGATTAAATTGGCATGAATTGATCTTGCATTTTCAATTTGTTTTGCATTTTTCTTGACAAGGTACCTTAAAACCCTAGCAATCTTAGGAAATTCATAACTCTCACTAGGTTAAGAGTTGGGTCCCCTCCTTTGGGCAGTGAGTTTGTATAGGTTTAGGGTTCCTTTGATTGCATTTTCAAATTTTTATCATGATGTTTGCTTCTGGTTTTGGTTTTTGCTTTGTGTGTTGATCATAAACCCTAATTCATGCCTTCCTTTGCATCCATTTCTCATTTGCTTGCATACCATGACTTGCCATGACATTTGCATTTCATAACTTTTCATGAACATTCATGGTTCAAAGCATGCTTCTCTTGCATCCATATGTTTGTATGATCATTCTCATGCCTTGCCTCATGTTTGCATCATCTCTTAGCATCATTAACATCATACTCATGCTTCTGGTTTTGGTTTGCATCATCACATTTCATCTCATTTTGCATTGCATTCCATTTCTTTTACTAACTTTTCAGGTGGTAAGTTATTTTGAGAAGTGAATTTGCCTTCACTTCTCACTTTCTCTTTTCATCTCTTTCATATTCCATTTGCTGCATTTTGTATGTATATTGGATTAAGCTTGCTCATTCTTGTTCATCTCACCTTCTTTCTTCAATAAACTTGTCTTCTTAAGTGAAGCAAGTTGTTTTGCTTCTCTTTGCTCCTTTCATCTGCTTCTCTCCTTGGTGGTTCTTTGAAGATTTCTCTTGTAAACCTCACAAACCCTAGGAATGACCAAGCATGATAACAATTAGGGTTTGATTAGTCCCCCCACTTAGCTTTTACCTTTGTGTCTCTTTGAGTCTTCTCTTCTCATCTCATAATCAGGGACTAAACCCTAAAGGCTTTAAGGCTTTGTGATTAAGCTTATGCCTGCATCCTTCTATTAGGATGGAGTGCATAACTTTAATCCTAAGTGTTAAACCCTTAATGTGTTTAAATCCTTTAATCAATTCACTTAATAATCATCAAGACATCAAGCTTGTAACTTTGGCCTTGCATTAGGGTTCTAATTCTTCCTTAATTGGTCAAGAAGGACTAACCCTAGTACTAATGGACAAGTCCCCCTCAAGTTGTCTTACAAACCATAAAACTCACTTCTTCATCTTATCATTAACTAAAATCCATTTAATAAAGGCCTTGTTTTGTCATGAGTTTAATCCCTAATCATGGATTAAGTTGAGGAGCTTTCCTCAGCTTAAACATTCTCATCTATTATCCTTCTATTAGGATGGTGTAATGAGTCTGTTTAATCCCTGATTATGGCTTAATCTCATTACTTAACACTAAACAAAAACAACAAAAACATCTAACTAATCACAAGTAGGTTAATGATCTTAATCCTACATCATGGTGATTAAGTGTGAGATACTGACTTCACACTTAAGGTATTCTCATTACCCCTAATCAGAGGGAGGATGTGATGAGTTTACTAACCCATTGGTTTAGGCTTAAGCTCATTAACTTATGACAAACTTCAAAAAGCAATAAAAGACTGAAAATACAAAAAACAAACAATAATCGTCTCCTCCGGGATTCTTTTCTCATCTCATTCACTCACAAACGAGAACTCGCTTCTTCCGTCTAATGTAAGACAGTTTGCACCTGAGCCAGACAGGTCATACACTTGAGCATAGGCAAGTAAGCAGTTCACAAGTCAATTTTTCCTTTCAGTCTCTTTGGGTCGAACTATGGTGTTCTGACTTCCTCATTGCACGAGAGGATACGTAGGCATAACTTAACAGTTATCGAACAAAAGTCTCTGTATATTCCCCCTCTTTTCCAGCCTTATTCTTTAAGCCTCATAGTCTTGAGCATCTCATTTATGTTCTTACACTGACACTTCATTTATACACTTCACTTTTTTCTTTTACACTGACACTTGCATTCTTTCCAGCTTTGATACACAAATTGCACTGACACTACCCCTTTAAAACACAAATCTTTTAAGCGTGGATCCCGTCGAGTACGGCGGACAATCTGGGTGCTAATACCTTCCCAGGTTGTAACCAACCCCCTTTCTCAGTCTCTCTGGTTCGCAACCGTCTTATCCATATCTTTCTAGGTCTATGCAGCATTACCTTTCCTCCGGGATAAAAATGCCTAGCTGGCGACTCTTTTCATTTCCCTTGAGTTCACTCCTGTGTGTTCTCATTCCCTTTTCGCCGACCGTTCGCGTCTGTACCCCTTCTGACCCCGGTTGTCATTTGGTGGGAGCGACAGAAAGCCTCAGCCAAATCCTTCCAGCATCTTATGGTGGCTCTAGACAAGTGTGAATACCACTCTCTTGAAGCCCCAGTCAGACTGTCTTCAAAGTAAAACATCCACAGCTTTTCATCCAGAGTATAAGCTTTAAGTCTTCCCAGGAAAGATTGCAAGTGAGTTCGTGGGCAGGAAGTACTATTGTACTTCTCAAAACATGGGGGTTTGAATTTGTGGGGAATTCTCACCCCATCCACCAATCCCATATCCATCACATCGAAACCCAAAGAATTATGTGACTCCAAAGATCTTAATTTCTCAGCAATTTCGTCCAATCTCCGCTCATATACTTCATCTCCAGCCCCCATAACAGTAAACTGTTCTTCTTGGGGATCCTCCTGCAAGATTCTTCCCCCAGCAGTGTTACCTGGCACATTTCTCGGGATGTTAACTTCTGGATCCAGATGAGGCCCAAATACTGGTGGGTCAATACGAGGCTGGCCCCGTTCATTGTTACTAGTTCCTCCTGTTCCAAGATGAGACTCTTCAGGAGTTTGTCTTTCCACCAGCTCTCTTAACCTTTCTTGACTCTGGGCTAAGCCAGTCATCACAGCCATGAATTGAGACATCTGATTTCTCATCTCTACTCTCTTGTTAGCCATCTGATATCTGACCTCAGTCAGGTCCTGCTGTACTTGTTTCATTTGAATACCGGGAAGGTTGTTACGAGTCGGGTACCGGTGCGCGCGGTTGACAGGGAACACTCGGCGACGAGCAATGTTTCCTGAAGTCACAACAAAGTTAGAAGCAATAATAATAACAAAACCTACAAAACAGAACAAAGGTCAGTATGCAATGCAGTATGCTTATTTGTTTTCCAAGGTATCCGGTTTGGTTCTTGGTTTTGACCTTTCCAGACCTCGAGGAAGATGCTTGATTTTGTTGAGAGCAAACCCAAATGAGAACAAACTAAAATATATTACAAATGGTGTACAATACATAGTTTGTTTTACAATACATGCCCAAGGAGGGTAAAAATACAATAAAAGGAAAAGTACATCAAACGGAAACAACAACAAACAAAGAATCAGACATCCAGTCCAAACTCATCCTCTTTGACCTCGTTCAGAAGTGCCTCAGTCACTGGACCAGCTGGGTGCTCTGTAATGGTCCTAATGAGGAGATTCCTGGTAGCAATGGCAGTGGTCAGCCTCTTATGCCTGTCCTGGTCCTTTGATATCTTCAATCCTGCTCTGAGCTTCAACTCTGAAATCTCCTTCTGGGCTGCCAACAAAGCTTCCTGCTGCTTCTTCTCATTGGCCTCTAACTGTTCAATCTTGGCTTGAGTCTTCTAGTCTTCTTGTGTACGGGCCTCAGTGATTCTGACCCACCTAGCCTGACTCTCTTGCAGATAGAGCTCAGTCCTAGCCTTCTGAATCTTGGCTTCTTTACAGGCATTCTTCAATATTTGTTCCCCAGCCCTTGCTTTCCTTATGTAGTCCTCTGTCTTCTCAATTTTGGCAAGATGCTCTACCCTAAGCTTCTCCAACCTTTCAATGTCCAGACGACCATCACTCCTTTCCCAAAGAGTCTTCTTCAAAGCTTGAGATAGGTTCTCATTTCTTTCCTTCAGCTTCTCAAATTCTTCTAGGCTGACAATTGCTGCAGGTTGTGTTGTAGATGGTCCAGGTATGTCCTCCAAGGTGAAAGGCATTCCAGTAACCTGAGCTCTAGTATGGGACCAGTCATAGTATTTAGCTGAAGCAACATTATTATACCTTCCAAGAATAGCCATCCCTTTTGTCTGGATGTTATCCCAAGCCCAGGATGCTTGCCTGACAATAGCCGAATTAGGCTTCACTTCACAAAACAGGGTCTCAGCTAAATCTTGTCCTCTGGGAGGGTGAACCAAAGCATAACCCAATTGTCTCTTAAACAACAAAGGATTGTAGTTGATGCAACCCTTTACTCCTATCAGAGGCACATTTGGGTATTGTCCACAACTGGTGATAATGTCCTTGCCTTTGGTGCTCTAGGTGCACCACCTAATATCATCTGAAGTCAAAGCAATGAGCCTCTTGGCCCAATTCTTCTGTTGGTGAGGATTCAGGAAGGCATCTGACTTAGGCAGGTGCCTGAGCAGCCAGGAGTGAAACAAAGGAGCACAACATCTCACTAACTTCCCCCTTTGCTTCTCATTCCTCTGATGAATGGAGTAATAGAAGTCCCCTAGCAATGTGGGCACTGGGTTCTTCAGAAGAAACAAATGGATGGCATTCTTGCTGACAAATTTGGGCTCATCTGCAAACAGTATAGCCCCATATATGCTGAGGGCTAACAGTGCACAGACTACCCTCCACTCTCCCAATGAAGCCTTCAGGATGGCCTGAGAAATCAAGAAGTCCAAATGCAAACCAGGGATCCCAACTTTTGTGGTCATACCTTTCTCAATCAAGGCAGGCTCCAGGTACAGTGCCTTTGCTATCTCTTCATTTTTGGGAAAAGTCATTTCTGGGTTGAAAGGGATTCCACCTCTGATAGGTACTCCAATCAATGAAGAAAACTCTTCCAGCAGAGGCCCTAGCTGGAAGTCTGGAAAGGTGAAGCATCTCAAAGGAGGGTCATAAAACTGCAAGCAGGTGTGGATCATGCTCCTCTGAGAAGGGTCAAGGTCCATAACCATATCCAGGATACCTCCATAGTGTTCTCTAAACAATGGGATGTGGTCAGGTGTGATAAGTGACTGGACCTGCCTGATACCAGTCAACACAGGTTCAAAGAAATGGTAGGATATGTTGCTCTTCCTGGGAGTAGTCATGAATGTTGCTGAAGAAACTGGAGATAGGTACTGATGAAGATCACAGACTGGTACTGGAAATGAGCCACCGACAGGCTGATGCTGGTGATGATGAAGATAGTTGAAGTAGATAACTGATGAAGCAAAGGTCTATGTAGAAGAAGGGGTCAAAACTAAACCAGATATGATGTGGATACCCTGAAAAACAAATAAACAAATGTTAAATGATGCAATGATGATATATGCAAATGATATGCAAGGGTTTGTGATTAAGCTGGATCTGATTATGTGTCTTGATATAAGGCCCATGTATGTTCAACAAAAAGGTCCAGATGGAGGTTAAGAAATCCAGTAACCAAGGTGGGGGACTCAAATAAAGAGTCACATGTCCAGGGTTAATCACAAGAACTGTCCAAAGTGAGGTATTCTTAAGCAAAACAGTAACGGGATATGATGTGGCCAAGGGTACCTGCAAACCTGTAAACAGCCCAACCCCCTCACAGGTAATGTTCTAAAACAAGGATCTTCAGACTTGGATCAGTTATGAGAAGTGTAAACACTTCTAACCCGGAGGTACAGTGTCTACAATAACCCTAAAAGATCCTCCTCTAATTCACCTCAGTTTCTGAAGGTCATAATAAAGGTCATCCAGACTTAGTAGGCTTCCCAGATAGCCCTAGCACTACAGGAAATCTGTAGCACAGAGTTCTCAAGAAGAAACCCACATTTGAACCGTGTTTCATATTCCCGCACCAGACCGAAATGGAATGGGAAAGAACATGAACCACTCTAGCCTAGGTGTCACTCAGGTCCCAGGTATAGGACCATAAACTCTCAATGGAACCCCACCCACCAAAACAAAAGCCAGATCCAGCAATGATAAAGACAGTATGAAATATGAAAAACTGTAAAGGAAAGCAATAAATAAAGTTGTACATAAAGCGATAAATAAAGCAAATAAATAAACACAATTAGCACATAACACCCCAATAAACACGAATCAAACAAGCGCTAGGAGGAACCCACAAAAGGAACCAGAAGCCCTGGTTACAATAAGGGTCCCCAGCAGAGTCGCCAAGCTGTCGCTCCCACCAAATAACACCTGGTCAGAAGGGGTACAGACGCGATTGGTCGGTGAAAAGGAGAGAACACACAAGGGTGAACTGAAAAAGAAAAGGGTCGCCAGCTAGGCATTTTTATCCCGAAGGAAAGGTAATGCTGCATAAACCTAAGACAAGATGGACAAGACGGTTGCGAACCAGAGAAACTGAGAAAGGGGGTTGGTTACAACCTGGGAAGGTATTAGCACCCAGATTGTCCTCCGTACTCGGCGGGATCCACGCTTGAAGGTTTGTGCTTAAAGGGGTAGTGCCAGTGCTATTTTGTGTACAAAAGCTGGAAAATAATGCAAGTGTCAGTGTAAAAGAAGTGTGAAATGAAGTGGAGAAATGTCAGTGTAAGAAAAGAGTGTGAAGCTCAAGACTATGAGGCTTAAAGAATAATGTTGGAGGAGGGGGGTATACAGAGACTTTTGTTCGATAACTGTTAAGTTATGCCTACGTATCCTCTCGTGCAATGAGGAAGTCAGAACACCATAGTTCGACTCAAAGAGACTTGAAAGATAAATTGACTTGTGAACTACTTACTTTTCTATGCTCAAGTGTATGACCTGTCTGGCTCAGGTGCAAACTGTCTTGCATTAGACGGAAGAAGCAAGTTCTCGTTTGTGAGTGAATGTGATGAGAAGAGAATCCCGAAGGAGACGATTATTGTTGTTTTTGTGTTTTAAATCTTTTATTGCTTTTTGTGGTTTGTCATAAGAAAAGGAGCTTAAGCCTAAACCAAGGGTTAGTAAACTCATCACATCCTCCCTCTGATTAGGGGTAATGAGAATACTTTAAGTGTGAAATAAGCACCTCACACTTAACCACCATGATATAGGATTAAGATCATTAACCTACTTGCCTTTATTTAGATGTTTTTGGTGTTTTGTTTAGTGTTAAGTAATGAGTTTAAGCCATAATCAAGGATTTAATAGACCCATTACATCATCCTAATAGAAGGATAATAGATGAGAACATTTAAGCTGAGGAAGGCTCCTTAACTTAATCTATGATTAGGGATTAACCTCATGACATAACAAAGCCTTTATTAAAGTGGATTTTAGTTAATGGTAAGATTAAGAAGTTTATTTTATGGTTTGCAAGACAACTTGAGGGGGACTTGTCCATTAACATTAGGGTTAGTCCTTCTTAACCAATTAAGGAAGAATTAGAACCCTAATGTAAGGCCCAAGTTACAAGCTTGATGTCTTAGTGATTATTAGGTGAATTGATTAAAGGATTTAAACACATTAAGGGTTTAACACTTAGGATTAAATTTATACACTCCATCCTAATAGAAGGATGCAGGCATAAGCTTAATCACAAAGCCTTAAAACCTTTAGGGTTTAGTCCTTGATTATGAGGTGAGAAGAGAAGACTCAAAGATGACACAAAGGTAAAACTAATAGGGGACTAACCAAACCCTGATTGTGATCATGCTTGGGTATTCCTAGGGTTTATGAGGCTTGCAAGAAGATCTTCAGAGAAGCCACCAAGGAAGGAGCAGATGAAAGGAAGAGAAGCAAAAAGAAACAAGTCAACTTACTTCACTTAAGAAGATAAGTTGCTTGAAGAAAGAGAGTGAGGAGGGAACATGAATGAGCAAGCTCACTCTAATACAAAAGTAAAATGCAGCAATGATGCATAAGAAAGATGAGAAGAGGTTATGAGAAGTGAAGGCAAATTCACTTCTCAATGACTTACCACCTGAAAAGTTAGCAACAAGAAAAGAAATAGAATAAAAATGAGAAAGATGCAATGATGCAAACTAAAACCAGAAGCATAAACATGATGTTAATGATGCTAAGAGATGATGCAAACACATGTCAAGAGTTGTGGATGATCATACAAGGATGAAGGTGCAAATGAAGCATGTTTTGAACCATGAAAGTTCATGAAAGTTTATGAAATGCAATGGAGGTATAACATGACAAATGAATGATGCAATGATCAAACATGGTTCTAATGTGTCCTAAGATGCCTCATATGTCATGTGGATGCACAAAATCTCATGGCAAGTTCATGTATGCAAGCAAATGAGAGATGAATGCAAATGAAAGCTAAAATCAGGGTTTATGCACAAGACACAAAGCAAAATTCAAAATCAGAAGCAAATGACAAGATAAAAAATTGAAAATGGAATCAAAGGAAACCTAACCCTACATAAGTTCACTGCCCAAATGAGGGGACCTAACTCTTAACCTAATGGGAGTTGTGATTTTCTCAAGTAAGCTAGGGTTTTAGGATACCTCACAATGAAAAATGCAAAACAAATTGAAAATGAAAGATAAATTCAAACCAATTTTATCCTAGAAACTACATGATATGAGGAATGCAATGCAAAAAGAACCAACATCAAACTCTTCATAGTTAGGCAGAAAGGATTTTTCTAAGTTAGGGAAAAAAATATTGACTTTTAAGAAACCTAATTCCAAAGAAAAATGTCAAAATAGGTCAAGAACCAAAAAGAAATTTGTTTTAAGCGTTTGATAATGTTTCTAAATGTATCAAAATGCAATGTGAATTTTTTTTGTGATTTTTAGAAACCTAAATGTTATTTTAATTAATTAATTCTCATTAACTAATTAAAATAAACATTTAAATATTTTTAAAATACGAAAATTATGCAAAAAATAAAATAAAAATTATTTTCAGAAAGAGAAAAATATTTTAAGGTATGATGCAAAAAATGAGATTTTTTAGAAATGATTTGCTATTTTAAATAAAATGTGCAAGAAAAATGAATTAAAAAGAAAATAAAATTGAATTAAATGGAAAGTAATTAGATCTGATGGCCTAGATTCAAAGTGGGAAGAAATTGGTTGACTGGCGCGTCATCCAAGGGTTGGGATTTGTCCTGACTAAATTAATTTAATTAATCTTAATTAAACTAAATAAATGAGGATTAGGGCTAATCAAAACAATCCTGATAACTGAAAAACGCGCGCGTAAGGCAGATCCTAAGGCTGACATTCAAAGTTGCTTAATTACAGGATTAGGGCTTAACCACTTTCAGGCGACCGGAACAGTGTTCCGGTCGTCTTCTCCGACGAGCCCAAACCCTAACATCTCCCTCAGGCCACCAATCTCCAAATTTCTTGCACAAAAATGATCCTCTAACAATCCTAAACCTAAATCCCCAACCAAAACTCATTTATTTTGCATCATGAACACGAATCGAACAAAAATGTAAAAACGGGCAAAAGTTTCAGAGCTCACATACATGGTGGTTTCTCAACCATTTTCAAAAATAATCATATCCCCATGATCAGGGGAGCATATAGAACCATAAAAGAACTTAAAAGCAAGCTTCTGGGAAAAAAAGTTCATCATGTTACCTGAGATGGGACCTTCTGATTCTGAGATTTCTCGGTGCTCCCTTGATGCAAGCCCACTTCTATGAACCTCCTGAAGATGATACGAAGCTTAGAAAACTTTGAGGATGACTGGTTTTGAAGTTCCAGTTCTGGTGTAGAAGATTTTGAGGTTTTTGTATGTGATGTTTTTGGCTGTTTTGAGGGTTGATTCTTGTTCTATGGATGATATGTGACTTGTTGGTGAAGAAAAAATTGAGGTTTGATGGTTGTATCAAGAGTTTCGAAGAGATGAAGAAGAGGGCAGTTTTTGTGTATCCTGGCTTATGGGAGGTTGCAGGCTTGTGTGTGTGTGTGTTTCAAGTCCTTGAGGTCCACATATGAGGTTCTGATTGGGCAGAGGGTTGGTAGTGGCACAGTTTGATTGGTATGGGCAAAATGCAAGAAAGTCATGACTTTGTGTACTTGAGGTATGGCTCGGGTCAGAGGGAGATTAGGGGCATGGCTGGGCTCAACATGGATCAAGGAAGGCCCTTAGATTGCTTTTGTGCAGCTGTAATGGCTAGGGCAAGTGGTAGCATGGTTCTTGCAACTTTTCCCCCTTTGGAAGTCTTTGTGAATCAAGGCCAAGAAACCTCCAAACTCTTGGGCAAATTGCAGCCAAATGGGCCATGTGAAGTTGTTATGATGTCTTGAACTCACTTAGCAACTAATTCAAGCATTAAACTAGATGCAGATGACTTAGAATCAAGGTAGTGAAGCAAAAATGTATTATGAGATGATATGATTGAATCTATGCATATGAAAAGAATCACAAGCCATGGTGAAATGAGTGAGGGAAAATTTGGGGTGTTTACAGCTGCCCCTATTCAAACATGAGTTAACTGTGCAGGATGTAAGCGACGGCTTAACAGACAAACAAGATAACTTGTGGTTGAATACAAAAGACAGTCCAGAATTTGCACTCACTGGGGAGAAGAAGAAAAGGGATATAAGTTGTAAGAGGACGTAAAGTATGATTATAAAGTGCGGGCGGCGGAGGACGACCTTCGGGCAGGGAACGATTGATGGGGATGAAGCAATGACGGGGACGACCGACATGCTGGGGAAATGAAGAGATTATGATGGGGACGACCATCAAGCAAAGTAATAAGACTCTCTGGGGATTTAAAGGTGAAGGCAATGATGGAGATGACCATCAAGTTCAAAGCATAAATGAAAAAAATGATGAGGTACAGTCATCAAAGGTGAAGGACGATCACCTGGCAAGGTACGGTTGCCGAAAGTATCACGACATAGGACAAATGTCGGATAGAAAAGGTCGACGATGGGGACAGCCACCGGATAAGCATGATGAAGGAAAATCATCAAGAGGTGAAGTACGATCACCTAGCAGGGCTCGGCTGCTTTCGGAGTTTATCATGACATAGGACGAATGTCAGATAACAAGATCAACGATGGGGACGGCCATCTGATAAAACGATGAAGGACGATCATCAAGAGGTGAAGGACGATCACCTAGCAGGGTACGACTGCTAAAAACATCACGACATAGGACGAATGTCGGATAGGAAAGGGTTCCAACAATGGAGACTTCGTTGGGGAAATGATGAGGGACGGTCATCAAACGGTGAAGGACGATCACCTGGCAAGGTACGGTTGCCGAAAATATCTCGGTATAGGGCGAATGTCAGATAGAAAAGAAATTTTCTTTTTACTGGTGTTTTGATGGGAACTCTCTTGGGGAGTGGTAGACATAGACGAGTGTCTAAGGAGTGTATACTGATATATCTGTTTGTAGATAAAGTTCGGACGACTTTACTGGGGAATGGTGACACGGACGAGTGCCAACAGAGCATATATCCGCATTTGAGAGCGCAAAAGGGACGCCTTGGCTTTCTGCTGGGGGAATTTGAGAGGTACTTGCGTATCACTGATGTTGGAATGTTGGTATACACAGGTACCTATTCAAAGCATGGCTTATGATTATGCAATATGTTTGATTTTTTGCCGTAATGCTCCGTATTTAGACGGAATGCTACGCTCTGAGGGGAAATATGATGCAAATGCTATGATTATGCAAAAGATACCGATCCGGGATTCGGATCCTGTTGCGTGAAGATCTCTGATTGATCTGCTTGAAGAGAAAGTCCCAGTTGGGCATAAGATCGTTTGGTAAATCTGATATATATGACTCTACTTGGGAAAACAAATCACTGATAGACCTATCTTGGTAATGGGGAGCCCAACTGGGGTCCGTGGAAGCTTTCGTCACTTTGTTGTGAGTTCTTCAGACATTGCTCTTCTGGATAGAGGTTGAGACTCTGCGGGGAGATGATTCCCTGTCTAACACTTGGCTGGGGAGGAATGATCACTGAACGATCTTCCTGGTGATTTCTGTAAAGGATCCTGCTGAGGATGATTGAAGCCTGGCAACTCAGTTAGGGAGAAGGCATCCCTGGTGCTATTTGGGAGATGTGCTGAGCAAATAGTGATTTGGCAGCTTGTTGGGGAGAAGCTTTTATGCCCCCTGTTGTGCTTTGACTGCCTGCAATCCTGTATGACAAAGAAACATACAAGTATCCCGAGGTATCCCTTACTGGATTCCATCATAGGAGTTTAGACACTCACAGGAGCAAATATATTTCCTGTAAGCATAGAATTTAGAAAAAGACGCATCTGTATTTATGCAATCAAAGGACATCGAACATTTTTGCAAATTAAAATGAAATGTACGAGACGAAATATGACTGAAAATCTGATTTTATTAATTTGTGTGCCCTGAATTGGCAAGATACAGTCAAAGAGACAGATCCCCTGAAATGAGGAGATTGTTATAAATTGAGAAGAAATAAAGGTACTGGCAATGTTGATGACGCTTCAGTGTGCTTCCTTTTGCTATGACTCGTATGACATTGACGTTCTTCTCATCCTGCTTTTGAAGAAGGTTGGTTCTAACCGATGCTTGAACCTTTCAAAGCTTGCCATGTCGTAAGTGATATAGACGAATTCAGAATGCGGTTGTTCGCTTATTCCCTTATTTTGCGTGGATCGCCCTTTCGGGTTTTCAATCCACCGGGATACCCATTTTTGTCTGAGCTGTCCAATGCGGCTTTTCAACTCAGCGGGTGTACATTTTTTTGATTATTTTCCCTTATTTTTGCCCGAGTCTTTTTATTCTGTTTTTGACTCGCCGGGATGCCCTATTTTTGCCTGAACATACATTCTGTTTTTATGTCCAGCGGGTCATTTTATGCGAAGTATTTTTTAACTACATCTGAATTCACAGGGGACAGGAAGTCTTCACCATCCATGGTAGTGAGCATCAGTGCTCCACCGGAGAAAACTTTCTTTACTATGAACGAACCATCGTAATTTGGAGTCCACTTGCCCCTGTGGTCTGTATGAGGAGGGAGGAGTCTTTTCAGCACAAGATCCCCTACTTAGTATTCCCGAAGCCTGACTTTCTGATCAAAGGCTTTCTTCATTCTTTTCTGATATAACATCCCATGACAGATTGCAGCCAATCTCTTTTCTTCAATCAGATTTAGTTGATCGTATCGGGATCAGATCCATTCTGCTTCATTCAGCTTAACATCCATTAGTACCCGCAAGGAGGGTAATTCAACTTCGACAGGTAGGACTGCCTCCATACCATAAACAAGCTGATACGGTGTTGCCCCAGTGGATGTTCTGATTGAGGTACAGTACCCATGCAAGGAAAATGGTAGCATTTCATGCCAGTCTTTGTAAGTGACCACCATCTTCTGCACAATCTTCTTGATGTTCTTGTTAGCTGCCTCAACAGCACCATTCATCTTCGGCCTGTAAGGAAAAGAGTTGTGATGTTGGATCTTGAAGTCCCGACATAGTTCTGCCATCATTTTATTGTTTAAGTTGGAACCATTATCAGTAATGATTCGCTCGGGCACTCCATACCGACAGATGATGTCTCTCTTCAGGAATCGGGCTACCACTTGCCTGGTGACATTTGCATAAGAAGCTGCTTCGACCCACTTGGTAAAATAGTCAATGGCTACCAGGATGAATTTGTGGCCATTTGAAGCGGTCGGTTCAATCTTGCCAATCATATCAATGCCCCACATGGCAAAGGGTCAGGGTGAAAACATCACATTCAAAGGATTGGGAGGCACATGTACTTTATCCATATAAAGCTGGCATTTCCTGGCATAAGCACAACAGTCTGCATCTATTGTGATCCAGTAATAACCTGATCTTAGCAACTTTTTAGCCATAGCATGCCCTCCAACATGGGTACCAAAGGATCCTTCGTGCATCAACAAGTCTGCTTCTGCCCTATCAACACATCTGAGGAGTACCATATCAAAGTTTCTCTTATACAAGGAACCATCAGTATTCAAGAAGAAACTACCAGCTAGCATTCTTAATGTCTTCTTGTCATTGGAAGATGCCACAGGTGGGTATGTTTGATCCTCCAAGAAGCATTTGATGTCATGAAACCAAGGCTTATCATCTTTAGCAAGGTCTACTGAGAATACGTATGCTGGTCTGTCGAGTCTGGATACCGAAATCCGAGGCACAAAGTTGGCAGCTTGAACTTTGATCATGGATGAAATGGTAGCCAGAGCATCTGCAAACTAATTTTCATCTCGAGGGATATACTCAAGCTTGAATGTAGTGAAGAAAGTAAGTAACCTCCTTGTATAGTCCCGGTAAGGTATCAGATGCTCCTGGTGAGTGTACCATTTGCCGTTGGTTTGATTAATTACCAGAGCTGAATCTCCGAACACAGTCAAAGTTTTGATCCTGAGGTCAATGGCTTCCTCAAGACCCATAATACAAGCTTCGTATTCAGCTTCGTTGTTAGTGCAGTTAAAGGTGAGCTTTGCCGAGAAAGGCATGTGAACTCCCTTAGGTGTAATGAGTACTGCACCAACACCACGACCATTCATATTAACAGCCCCATCAAACATCATAGTCCATTCTTCTTCTGGGTCAGTCCATTCAGTGTGAATAGGATCTTCATGATCTTTTGCTTTTATGAACATGATGTCTTCATCAGGGAAGTCAAATCTTATAGGCTGGTAATCATCAATGGGTTGCTCAGCAAGATAGTCAGACAATACACTGCCTTTGATGGCTTTCTGGGAGGTGTACTGAATGTCATATTCTATGAGGATCATTTGCCATCTTGCAACCCGTCCGGTAAGTTTTGGCTTCTCAAAAATGTACTTAACTGAGTCCATCTTGGAGATCAATAAAGTGGTGTGGGTCAACATATATTGCCTTAGTCGGTGAGCAGCCCACGCTAAAGCACAACAAGTTTTCTCGAGCAGTGAATAACGTTGTTCACAGTCGGTAAACTTTTTTCTTAGGTAGTATATTGCATACTCTTTTCGACTAGACTCGTCATGCTGGCACAACATACACCCCATTGATCTTTCTAATACTGTCAAGTACATGATTAGAGGTCTTCCTTCTATTGGAGGCATAAGGATTGAAGGCTCTTGTAAGTATTCCTTGATTTTGTCAAAAGCCCTTTGGCAATCTTCATTCCACCTGACCGTTTGTTCTTTTCTTAACAATTTGAATAAGGGTTCACAGGTTGCAGTAAGGTGAGATATGAACCTCGAAATGTAGTTCAATCTACCTAAGAACCCCCAAACTTCTTTTTCAGTCTTCGGTGCAGGCATTTCTTGAATGACTTTGACTTTATCAGGGTCAACTTCAATCCCTTTCTCACTTACAATAAATCCCAGCAGCTTACCGGATCGCACCCCGAATGTGCATTTGTTGGGGTTTAACTTCAGTTGGTACTTCCTCAGACGCTTGAATAGCTTCAACAGATTCACCAGGTGGTCTTCTTCTGTAAGGGACTTGGAAATCATGTCATCCACATAACATTCAATTTCCTTGTGGATCATGTCATGGAATAATGTTACCATAGCCCGTTGATAAGTGGCACCAGCATTCTTCAGTCTGAATGGCATCACCTTATAACAGAATGTGCCCCAAGGTGTGATGAAAGTTGTCTTCTCCATGTGTTCAGGTGACATCTTGATCTGATTATATCCTGAAAATCCATCCATGAAGGAGAACACCGAGAACTGAGCCGTATTATCAACCAATACATCAATGTGAGGTAATGAGAAGTCATCTTTTGGGCTGGCTCTGTTCAGATCCCGATAATCCACACACATCCTCACCTTGCCATCCTTCTTAGGCACGGGTACAATGTTAGCGACCCACGGCGGGTAACTAGTTACAGCAAGGAAACCGGCGTCCCACTGTTTTTGTACCTCTTCTTTTATCTTCATTGCCATATTTGGGCGAGTACGACGCAACTTCTGTTTTACTGGCGGACAGTCTTCTTTCAGAGGCAGCTTGTGCATAACAATATCAGTGTCCAACCCTGGCATATTCTGATAAGACCAAGCGAAAACATCCACATACTCCCGAAGCATGGCAATCAGTTGTTCTTTCACTGAATCTTGCAGGCAGGCCCCGATTTTAACTTCTTTCAAGTCTTCTTTCGTACCAAGATTAACCGTTTCAACCTCCTCCTGATGAGGAGTGATAACCTTCTCCTCTTGTCTCAACAACCTGGCCAGCTCTTCAGGTAGCTCATAATCTTCTTCAACCCCTTCATCAGCTTGATTAATCGAATTGTCAAAGTCATACGAAGTCATAGCAGTGTTGTTGTCGGTGCAGTATGGTGGGCACTCTCTGCAAGGGTTTAGATTTGTTTATTTTAGTGATCAAATTTTATCTTGCTTAGGAAAAGTGAAAAATGAAGTTATTTATTTTGAAAAACATTGCCATTTTATTTTTATACAAAAAATAAAAAATGAAAAACAGTGAGCGAAAAAGAAAAGACTCATTTGCAAAAGATATCCTGATATTCATTAATTGATCTTTGCACAAAATACAAGATGGCCCGATTACAAAATGAGTCCTGACATCTTGGGCAAGATGCAGGACTTGATGCATGCTTTAAAAACAGGAAATAATAATTACTCTGCGGGAGTAACTCTTATAATTTCCTGGGAAGACCAGTTTGAGACATGGCTCCCCGGGATCCTTGGACGTATCCAGCTTTCCAGGTTGCGCTCGTCTTCCGACTCATCTTCCAAACTATTCACAGCATCTGAGATGAGCATTCCCCGCTGACAAACTTGGGCTCCTTTGTAGCCTCTGATTGATCTTGTCGAGTAGGTTTGTAACCCAACCCGAATCGGTCTTCTTTCTTCTCCACGGGAAGCAGCTTGCCCCAGCCTTGGGCGGTACCTTCCTCAACAACCTTTCGGGCTTGTTGATATGAGGTGATGGAGGTGCCAGACACGGCAGATGTTTCATTAATATTAAGGGCCTCAAACCCTTGGCTCATGGTTTCATGGATCTCTCCATCCATTTCAATGTACTTGAAAGTAGCCAGCTGGCTAACGAAGATATCCTCCTCCCCACAAATGGTAATGACTTGGCCCTCCCACTCGAATTTTAACTTCTGGTGAAGGGTTGACGTCACGGCACCAGCGGCGTGTATCCATGGTCTACCCAATAAACAGCTGTAGGCAGGCTGTATATCCATCACAGAGAAGGTCGTTTTGAAAACCTGTGGGCCAATCATTATTGGTAACTCTATCTCTCCCAGAACTGATCTTTTAGAACCGTCAGAGGCTCTCACTACCAAGTTGCTTGGGCGTAATGCCAATTCATCATGCTCCAGCTTCACAAGGGCTTTCTTGGGTAGGACATTGAGGGATGACCCTGTGTCCACCAGTACGTGAGAAAGAACTGCACCCTTACACTCCAAGGTAATGTGCAAAGCCTTGTTGTGATTGCGACCTTCCGTTGTCAAATCAGTGTTGGTAAATCCTAGTCCATTACTAGCGTTGACATTTCCAACCACAGCCTCTAACTGATTGACGGTAATCTCCTCCGGCACATAAGTTGCGTGTAGGACCTTCAATAGTGCGTTCCGATGAGCCTCGGAGCACATTAGCAACGATAGTATGGAGATTTTGGAAGGCGTTTGGTGAAGCTGGTCCACCACCTTGTAATCACTTTTCTTTATGATTCTCATGAATTCATCAACCTCTTGATCAAAAGGAGTCTTCAAAACTTCTTTAGAAACTTGTTCTTCTAGCACCATGCTCTTCCCTTTTGCTTTAGCAGCAGCTTCTACTTCAACAACGGGTCTTGGAATTTGAGAGGCAAAGAGACGTCCGCTTCTAGTGAAGCCTCCGCCTCCCCCCACATTGTCTATCTGAGGTGAAGAAGTTGATGATTCTAAAGTGATTTTCTGCCCCTCGCAGTATAGATCTGAGCCATAATGCCAAGGGATGGCATTATTGCTTTCGTAAGGAACTGGACCAGGCACTGTGATAGTGACTGGACTGATAGTAGCTGCAGAAGGGACCACAATGGTGTGTGGATCATAGTATATGGTAACTGGTGCTCTGACAGGAGTAACATTTTGTTGTGAGTTGTTAGTAGGAACATTTGCGGGATCGTAGTATATTGTAACCGTTGAGACACTTTCATCAATTGATGCTGGTGTTGTAGAAGGTACTGTTGACTGAATGGGTGTTGAAGTTGTAGCAGGACTGGTGACTGAACTTGTATCCATTGAAATGATTGATTGAGCAGTTGTTGGAGTTGTAGTAGAATCCGTTGGGACAATGGTTGCTAACGTTGTAGGAGTATCTGTGATTGTTGATGAAGGAACTGTTGGAGTTATAGTTGCTGTTGTCGTAATCTGAAGGATACCATCCTTAATAAGACCATCTATACCGTTTCTCAGCCTTTCACACCCATTAACTGCAATATTGCAATACCCACAGCCGAGCTCACACCCGGGGAACACTTGGCATTCTAAAAGCTGAGCTTTGATTTCAACCAAAGGTGTTCAAATTTGTGCAACACTGGTGATTAAGGTGGATGGTTTGCCTTCCTCAATAGCATTAATCCTAGGCCCGTTGTGACTAGGCATTGGATTCCTGGTGAAATTCGGAGGAGGTGAAAAGTTGAGAGCTTTTGAGTCCACCAGGTCTTGGACTTTCATTTGCAAGGCCCTGCATTTTTCAGTGTTATGCCCCGGTGCGTTTGAGTGGAATGCACACCTGGCATTTGCATCATAATTCTTTGGCATATTGGTGGGATCCGGAGGTGCCAATGTCCTTAACTCAACTAGGTTGAGCTTCAGGAGTTGTGGCAAGAGTGCAGCATACGGCATTGGGATTGGGTCAATTACCCTGTTTGCCTGTGATGGCCTTTGCTGGAAAGGACGTTGTTGTTGGTTGTTGTTGTTGTTGTACGACCTTTGTTGCGGATAATGAACTTGTTGTTGATACTGTGGTTGTTGTTGTTGAGGAATCGGAGCTGGGATGGTAATTGTTGCTACTGACCGGTGCACATACTGAGGCCTGCCCCTGCTTGCATGAATGGAATTTGTCTCACCGGCTCTTCTGGGTCCCACAAAAGGCTTTCTGGGATTGCTGGATGAACTTGCACCACTGTAAGAAATTTTGCCCATCTTCAAGAGGCTTTCAATCCTCTCACCAGCTATGACCACATAAGCAAAACTGGTAGAGGAGAAGGCAGCCAATCTATCAATATAGGTCCCTTGCAACGTATTCATGAACATGTCAGCCATTTCCCTCTCTGACATGGGTGGACAGCAGCAAGCTGTCTCCACCTTTGGGCATATTCTCTAAAGCTCTCTCTAGAAGATTGTGACATTCCCATCAGAAGGGTCCTGTTGGGAGCCATGTCCAGGTTGTATTGATATTGACGGATGAAAGCCTCAGCCAAATCCTTCCAGCATCTTATGGTGGCTCTGGACAAGTGTGAATACCACTCTCTTGAAGCCCCAGTCAGACTGTCTTCAAAGTAGAACATCCACAGCTTTTCATCCATAGTATAAGCTTTAAGTATTCCCAGGAAAGACTGTAGATGAGTGCGAGGACAGGAGGTACCATTGTATTTTTCAAAGCATGGGGGTTTGAATTTGTGGGGAATTCTCACCCCATCCACTAGCCCCATGTCCATCACATCGGAGCCCAAAGAATTCTGTGACTCCAAAGATCTTAATTTGTCAGCAATTCCGTCCAATCTCCTGTCATATACTTCATCCCCAGCCCCCATAACAGTAAATTGTTCTTCTTGGGGATCCTCTTGCAAGATTCTCCCCCCAGCAGTATTACCTGGCACATTTCTCGGGATGTTAACTTCCGGATCCAGATGAGGTCCAAATACTGGTGGGTCAATACGAGGCTGGCCCCGTTCATTGTTACTAGTTCCTCCCGTTCCAAGATGAGGCTCCTCAGGAGTTTGTCTTTCCACCAGCTCTCTTAACCTTTCCTGACTCTGGGCTAAGCCAGTCATCACAGCCATGAATTGAGACATCTGATTTCTCATCTCTACTCTCTCATTAGCTATCTGATTTCTGACCTCAGTCAGATCCTACTATACTTGTTCCATTTGAATACCGGGAAGGTTGTTACGAGTCGGGTACCTGTGCGCACGGTTGACAGGGAACACTCGGCGACGAGCAATGTTTCCTGAAGTCACAACAAAGTTAGAAACAAAGATAATAACAAAACCTACAAAATAAAAACAAAGTTAGTATGCAATGCAGTATGCTTATTTGTTTTCCAAGGTATCCGGTTTGGTTCTTGGTTTTGACCTTTCCAAACCTCGAGGAAGATGCTTGATGTTGTTGAGAGAAAACCCAAATGGAATCAAACTAAAATATATTACAAATGGTGAACAATACATATTCTGTTTTACAACACATGCCCATGGAGGGTCAAAATACAATAAAAGGAAAAGTACATCAAATGGAAACAACAACAAACAAAGGAATCAGACATCCAGCCCAAATTCATCTTCTCTGACCTCCTTCAGGAGTGCCTCAGTCACCGGACCAGCTGGATGCTCTATAATGGTCCTAATGAGGAGGTTCCTGGTAGCAATGGCAGTGGTCATCTTCTTATGTCTGTCTTGATCCTTTGACCTCTTCAATCCTGCTCTGAGCTTCAACTCTGAAATCTCCTTCTGGGCTGCCAACAAAGCTTCCTGCTGCTTCTTCTCATTGGCCTCTAACTGTTCAATCTTGGCTTGAGTTTTCTGGTCTTCTTGTGTACGGGCTTCAGTGATCCTGACCCACCTAGCCTAACTCTCTTGCAGATAGAGATCAGTCCTAGCCTTCTGAATCTTGGCTTCTTTACAGGCATTCTTCAATATTTGTTCCCCAGCTCTTGCTTTCCTGATGTATTCCTCTGTCTTCTCAATTTTGGCAAGATGCTCCAGGTATGTCTTCCAAGGTGAAAGGCATTCCGGTGATCTGGGCTCTAGTACGGGACCAGTCATAGTACTGAGCTGAAGTAACATTATTACACCTTCCAAGGATAGCTACCCCCTTTGTCTGGATGTTGTCCCAAGCCCAGGATGCTTGTCTGGCAGCAACTGAATTAGGTTTCACTTCACAATACAAGGTCTCAACTAAATCTTGTCCTCTGGGAGGGTGAACCAAAGCATAGCCCAGTTGTCTCTTAAACAACAAAGGATTGTAGTTGATGCAACCCTTCACTCCTATCAGAGGCACATTTGGGTATTGTCCACAACTGGTGATAATGTCCTTGCCTTTGGTGCTCTGGGTGCACCATCTAATATCATCTGAAGTCAAGGCAATGAGCCTTTTAGCCCAATTCTTCTGTTGGTGGGGATTCAGGAAGGCATCTGACTTAGGCAGGTGTCTGAGCAGCCAGGTGTAAAACAAAGGAGCACAACATCTTACCAACTTCCCCCTTTGTTTCTCATTCCTCTGATGAATGGAGTAATAAAAATCTCCTAGCAATATGGGTACTGGGTTCCTCAGAAGAAACAAATGGATGGCACTCTTGCTGACAAATTTGGGCTCATCTGCAAACAATATAGCCCCATATATGCTGAGGGCTAACAGTGCACAGACTGCCCTCCATTCTCCCAATGAGGCCTTCAGGATGGCCTGAGAAGTCAAGTAGTCCAAGTGCAAACCAGGGATCCCAGCTTTTGTTGTCATACTTTGCTCAATCAAGGCAGGCTCCAGGTACAGTGCCTTTGCTACCTCTTCATTTCTGGGAGCTGGTATCTCTGGGTTGAAAGGAATTCCACCTCTGATAGGTACTCCAATCAATAAAGAAAACTCTTCCAGTAGAGGCCCTAGCTGGAAGTCTAGAAAGGTGAAGCATCTCAAAGGAGGGTCATAGAACTGCAAGCATGTGTGGATCATGCTCCTCTGAGAAGGGTCAAGGTCCATAACCATATCCAGGATACCTCCATAATACTCTCTAAACAAAGGGGTATAATCCGGTATGATGAGTGACTGGACCTGCCTGATACTAGTCAACACAGGCTCAAAGAAATGGTAGGATATGTTGCTTTTCCTGGGAGTAGTCATGAGTGCTGCTGAAAAAACTGAAAGTAAGTGTTGATGAAGATCATAGACTGATGCTGGAAAAGAGCCACTGACAGGCTGGTGCTGGTGATGATTAAGATAGATGAAGCAGAGGTCTATGCAGAAGAAGGGGTCAAAACAAAACCAGATATGATATGGATACCCTGAAAAGAAAATAAACAAATGTTAAATGATGCAATGATGATATATGCAAAGGATATGCAAGGGTTTGTGATCAAGCTGGATCTGATTATCTGTCTTGATATAGGCCCATGTATGTTCAAAAGTCCAGATGAAGGGTTAGAAATCCACTAACCAGGGTGGGGGACTCAAATAAAGAGTCACATGTCCGGGGTTAATCACAAGAACTGTCCAAAATGAGGCACTCTTAAACAATACATAACTGGGTATGATGTGGCTAAGGGTTCCTGCAAACCTGTAAACAGCCCAACCCCCTCACAGGTAGTGTTCTAAAACAAGGATCCTTAGACTTAGATCAGTTATGAGAAGTGTAAACACTTCTAACCCGGAGGTACAATGTTTACAATAACCATAAAAGATCCTCCTCTAATTCACCTCAGTTTCTGAAGGTCATAATAAAAGTCATCCAGACTTAGCAGGCTTCCCAGATAGCCCTAGCACTATAGGAAATCTGTAGCACAGAGTTCTCAAGAAGAAACCCACATCTGAACCGTGTTTCATATTCCCGCACCAGACCGAAATGGAATGGGAAAGAACATGAACCACTCTAGCCTAGGTGTCACTCAGGTCCCTGGTATAGGACCTTAAACTCTCAATGGATCCCCACCCACCAAAACAGAAAACCAGATCCAGCAGATGACAGTATGACAGTATGATGTATAAAACTGTAAAGAAAGCAATAAATAACTGTACATATAGCAGTAAATAAAGCAAAAACAAATAAGCACACAATAGCACAAAACACCCCAGTAAACACAAATCAAACAAGCGCTAGGAGGAACCCACTAAAAGAACCAGAAGCCCTGGTTGCAATATAAGGGTCCCCAGCAGAGTCGCCAAGCTGTCGCTCCCACCAAATGACACCTGGTCAAGAGGGGTACAGACGCGAACGGTCGAAGAAAGAGAAAGAATGAAAAGAGTCGCCAGCTAGGCATTTTTATCCCGAAGGAAAGGTAATGCTGCATAAACCTAAGAAAAGATGGATAAGACGGTTGCGAACCAGAGAAACTGGGAAAGGGGGTTGGTTACAACCTGGGAAGGTATTAGCACCCAGATTGTCCGTTGTACTCGACGGGATCCACGCTTGAAAGATTTGTGTTAAAAGGGGTAGTGTCAGTGCTATTTTGTGTGCAAAAGCTGGAAAAGAATGCAAGTGTCAGTGTAAATAAAGAATGAAGCTCAAGACTATGAGACTTAAAGAATGATACTGGAAGAGGGGGGAATATACAAAGACTTTTGTTGGATAACTGTTAAGTTATGCCTACGTATCCTCTCGTGCAATGAGGAAGTCAGAACACCGTAGTTCGACTCAAAGAGACTGAAAGATGAATTGACTTGTGAACTGCTTACTTGCCTATGCTCAAGTGTATGACCTGTCTGACTCAGGTTCAAACTGTCTTGCATTAGACGGAAGAAGCGAGTTCTCGTTTATGAGTGAAGATTATGAGAAAAGAATCCCGGAGGAGACGATTATTGTTTGTTTTTGTGTTTTCAGGCTTTTATTGCTTTTTGAAGTTTGTCATAAGAAAATGAGCTTAAGCCTAAACCAAGGGTTAATAGACTCATCACATCCTCCCTCTGATTAGGGGTAATGAGAATACCTTAAGTATGAAGTAAACACCTCACACTTAATCACCATGGTATAGGATTAAGATCATTAACCTACTTGCATTTATTTAGATGTTTTTGGTGTTTTTGTTTAGTGTTAAGTAATGAGTTTAAGCCATAATCAAGGATTTAATGGACTCATTACACCATCCTAATAGATGGATAATAGATGAGAACATTTAAGCTGAGGAAGGCTCCTCAACTTAATCCCTGATTAGGGATTAACCTCATGACAAAACAAGGCTTTTATTAAAGTGGATTTTAGTTAATGATATGGTTAAGAAGTGAATTTTATGGTTTGTAAGACAACTTGAGGGGGACTTGTCCATTAACACTAGGGTTAGTCCTTCTTAACCAATTAAGGAAGAATTAGAACCCTAATGCAAGGCCCAAGTTACAAGCTTGATGTCTTAGTGATTATTAAGTGGATTGATTAAAGGATTTAAACACATTAAGGGTTTAACACTTAGGATTAAAGTTATACACTCCATCCTAATAGAAGGATGCAGACATAAACTTAATCACAAAGCCTTAAAACCTTGAAGGTTTAGTCCTTGATTATGAGATGAGAAGAAAAGACACAAAGATGACACAAAGGTAAAACTAAAGGGGGGCTAATCAAGCCCTAATTATGCTCATGCTTGGTTGTTCCTAGGGTTAATGAGGCTTGCAAAAGATCCTCAAGAAGAGCCACCAAGGAAGAAGCAGATGAAAGGAGGAGAAGCAGAAGAAACAAGTCAACTTGCTTCACTTAAGAAGACAAGTTGCTTGAAGAAAGAAAGAGGGGATGGAGCATGAATGAGCAATCTCACTCTAATACAAAAGTAAAATTCAGCAATGATGCATAAGAGAGATGAGAAGAGGTTATGAGAAGTGAAGGCAAATTCACTTCTCAATGACTTACCACCTGAAAAGTTAGCAACAAGGAATGAAATGGAATGAAAATGAGATGAATTGCAAAGATGAAAACCAAAGTCAGAAGCATTAACATGATGTCAATGATGCTAAGAGGTAATGCAAACACATGTCAAGAGTTATGGATGATCATACAAGGATGAGGATGCAAATGAAGCATGTTTTGAACCATGAAAGTTCATGAATGCATATGACATGAAATGAAAGCAAAACAAGGAAAATGGATGATGCAATGTTCAAACATGATTCTAATATGTCCTAAGATGTCTTATAAGTCATGTGAATGCATAAAATGTCATGACAAGTGTAACACCCCAAAATTTGCCCTCTAAATTATTACTATCAAATTGGCCTATGCTTCGCATTCATCTGCAATTCTCACTAGGTCATAACTTTGCATTCATCATTTGCGTGAAGCCTTTGAGGCATAGGATCAAGCATTCTCATGTGACTTGAATTTCCTATCCAGAGGTTTCACTATTCTTCTCATATTGGTACCCTGGGTGGTATTAGTAATTCAAGAATCAAGATTCATTTGTCGGCTTTCAGATCTACTATGACATCATAGGGCGTAATAATTGGTTATTGTTTCAAGAATTGGGTTCACAATAAAGGCGGAAAGCTCATAATCATGGTTTATTTGAAGGAGCATCAAATGTCACCATCATTCATCGTTCAAGGGTTATCATAAGCCCATTTGAATATTCATTTCAAGTCCAAGTCTTTACCATGGTCTATACTCATTTTCAAATTCGATTTCATTACCATTTAACCACTTTCCCACACGCATTTTTGGCCCATGCCCAATAGCCAATTCATGTCCAATTAAAAAAATATAATACATAAATAAAAGTTTGGTCCCAATATCTTTCTTGTTTTATGTCAATATCTACTTCCTGATTCGATTTAATTCACTATTGCTATATCTTGTGTTACTAACCAAATTTATTCGATTTCCTAATATCCTTTTCTATTTTTATTTTCATTCCTCTCTAAACACCCTCTATTTTCTTCTCAACATTTAACCTATTTTATGTTCTTTTATATCTGCGGGATAAATCCATTCTATTCCATAACACAAAAAAAAAGGGAAACTAATGTCCTTGTTGATCCTTTTTTAGGCCCATGCTTCTAATCAAAGTCTTAACTAAGATTTACTTCAAATCAACCCATCTTACTTGCCGTATTCTCAAGTTATTTCTATTGATTTGTTTTTCAAATCAAAGTTTGTAATAATGAAAACAATTCAAATAAAGAAAATGAGAAAGAGCATGGATGAAACTGGGCATGCATCAACATGATTGGGACAAGAAGCAGCAAACGGCTATGACCCTTTTATGAATAAAAAAAGAGATTGTGATGGGCAAGTGAGATTGGAGTAGAAATTATTGGAGTAGTAGCGTTTGTCTTATTATTTACACAAATGTATGTATAATGGAAGTTGTTGTTAAGTCTCATCAAAAGAAAATGTTTCAATGGATTACAAATAGAAACTATCATAATGGATTTCTTCAAGAATTGGTTAAACAAAAATGGCAGAGATGGAAAATAAGTGGGGAGGTTGAAGAATTCCGATCCGTTTCGTCAATAATCAGACTCCATAGCTCCAGCTTTCAATCGACATCATCATCACTTATCATATGGCTCCAATCTGGATCGGTCCTGCGATTAATGTTAAAATGACAATGATTAGTATTTCATAATAGCAAAACATGTCGGCAGGCTTCGAAAAAATAATCCAGCCATCAACAGGAAAGAAAAGGGAGATTTCACACTAAAAAGTCAGAAATAAAAGCATTGAGTCGTTACTAAAAGCTGAGAAAGAGAAAGCCAGCTACAAAAATTCAGTTGTAGGTTTACGGTTACGAAAAATCTTCAGGCATCCTCTTCACAGACTCACCAAGTTCAAGGAAAATATCCTGAAGCTATGTTTTTCATCTTTTCAATATTTTGGCTTCAAACACAAAATAGTATAACAAAAATGGTCATAAAAAGAAAAGGGATAAAAATCGAAACTTTTTGGAACCGAGAAACAGTTACAAATTCTAACTAAATTCAGTTATCAAATAACTAACCTATAACTGAAATCTAACAAACAGAAATCCCAATCAATGATAACTGAATTCATCCAGAGGATTCCAGAAAAGAGACTCACCATTCATCATCTATAAAAGGAGATTCATCAGTTTGCATCAGGACTTTTTCTTCTCAATTCTTCTACCCCCAATTCATCCTTCGTCTCCAATCTCTGAATCCTCTCTCCATCAATCATGCTTCAGCCTCACTTTGCTTCATTCTTCTTTCTTCTTTCCTTTTCTTTCGCTCTCTCTCGATCTCATTCAGACAGCATAACCATTGGTTCTTCTTCCATCTCCTTGTAGAGCATCAAATCTGCAAATTTGAGAAGGATGATTCACAATGGGTTTGTGTGATTCACTGCATACATGAAAATCACGCAACAAGATCAACAAACCGAAGAGCAACCAAAGCTTCAGTTTTCCCTCAATCCAATCACCTTCATTACCTTCAACTCATCGACACTAAACCTGCAAGATCAAGAATGTTTTCTGTATTACCAGACCTTCAACAATACGCACACGGAAAAAATTCAACAAGCAAGTGCAATAAGAAGAAGGACGACATCATTCAATAATATGTGCAGAAGGTGAATTGAATAGGAAGACGCATAAGAGGATCGAACGTACCTGAGAGTTTTCGATCTTTCGGTTTCGACACCGCAACGAGAGCTACATCTCCCTCGGTATCATCTTCAAATAATTCGACAAAAGAAACTCTCCTCCAGAACTCTCTTCAGACGTCATTCTTTATCACTTTCAAAGGGTTTCGTCTCCGCAATTTCGATCATCATCACGGCCTTGCCCGACTTCATCAAATATCTTCTCGTCGTCATTGTATCTCATCTTACCTTCATCACCACCTTCAAAAGCATAGCGCAAATAAATGCAACGATCACCTGCAAACATCACAAGAATACAGTGGGGATAAGCAAACAAATCGCGAGAAAGTCTGAATCGCACGAGAAAAGGAGCAATAAACGTGTGTACGTAGCTTAAATCGCCCTCCACCGCTTCAATTAAAGGTACGTGTTGATCATTTTTCGAGTCCATTCTTCATTTTGCCTCGGGTCATGTTGGATTAGGGATTTAGGGAAAATTAGTTGGAATCGCTTGAGATTTTGGATAAGAGAGAGACAGATTCAAAAAACGGCGAGTGAGTTGAAGGAGGGTTAGTGTTTAGGTTTGTGAGAGAGGATGACTAATCACAGAGGGAGCTTTTCCGGCAGCGGCTAGGGTTGGCGGAAGAGGAAAATGTGATGGTGTGCGGCGGGAAGAGAGAGATGTGGGCGGCGGTGGCGATGAGAAGAAGAGAGGAAGAAGATGACGGGAAAGGCACTGCGGCAGGGAGAGAGATGAGGATCCTAGGGTTTCCTTATTTGTGTTTCAGTTTATAGGATTTTTGTGGTTATTTCTTTTTTAATCATGTTTAAGAATCATTAATATTAGTAAATTATAATTAATTGAGTTTTATAAAAATTAAAAATCATAATTAGTAGTGAATGCATAGGACAAACAAGAGTCTTGAAAACTTGTGAAAACTGTTTGAATCCACCGCCTGCATTGGATAAGTGTTGGTTTTGGGCCCAATCCGGCGGTGACACGTGTCACCGTCCGGTTGGACCGCCTGGTGGTGATTTCCCCCCTTCTCTCATTGCGAAATAGGGCTCAGGTTATTATTGGCACCCCCATTTGGGCCCAGTGCTTGCATTATAACTGAGAAACATTTCTATTGTCACCCCCCTCCAATTTCTCTTTTCTTTTAAATTCTATTTTTTATATAGTTTCCGAATTAATTCAAAATAAATAATAAAATGAATAATAAAAATCTCCAAAAATTATATTAGATTTTTAATACATTTTAGAAACATTCCCAATTTTCACTTTCTGAATTTAATCATTTTTTAATTTAATTTCGAATTTTTATTTTAATTAATTCATATTAAATTCCTTCATGGACACATAAAATTGTACAATTTATTTAGGCCACTTCCCATAATATTTTTGACCCATTCTTTTTGCTATGGTTAAAAGACAAGTTAAAGTATCTATAACATTTTTTGGTGAATTTTTAGGACAATTTTTTTATTGTTTTGGTAGTATAATTTGTGTAATTTTGTGATTAAACTTTAGTTAGGTTTAGGTGATCATTTGCCTTAGTTAAAATAAGAATTCTTTAGAGATTTTCTTTGCACAATAATATAATCAGGTTGAAGACCTTAGAAATTTAATTTCATATTTTTTTCATGACTCTTAATATTTTTGTCATTTTTATTCATTCCTTCACATGATGCATGTACATAATCCATATCATTTACTAACTATTTGCTTTTTCTTTGTGCAAGGTGTTTTGCAAGGTTTGGCTTATGGACTTGGATATTTTATGCTTAATTGTGTTTTATACTTTGTGTATTTTGTGATTGTAATAGCTTAGAATTTGTATGCTTTTTATAATTTCCTTAATTAGGATTAGAAAAGATAAAAAAACAAATCGTTAGAAAACCAAATTTTCAAAAAAAAACAAATAAAGTATTCGATCCAACGTCGAGTATATTTTCAAATAAATAAAGTTCATATTATTTTAGGGTTCCTCGATTACCTCCGGTCCATTCCATTCAACCAAAATCAAACCTTGCATGTTTCATACCATAAGTCGTGTGTCATAGCACCACGCAACCGACCTACACACCCCATTGTTCCATCCCGTTTACATTTTATACGTTTTTACCTACCATGATTTAGGAGGACCCTATTGCCCATTATTAACTTCTTTTACTTGCATGTTTAGTCTTATATTTCTTATATCTCTTAGGTAGATTTAATTGCAAACCTCACTAACCTTAGGTTATCCATGAATTCAAACTAACTTAGGGTAAGTCTAGTTTCCCTTAGAATGTTTACCTTTTATAACTTGAGTCTCTTCTCATCTCAAAATAAAAATAAAAACAATTAACAAAGGAAAGGTGTACAATGCGTCACGAGCCTTAAGCTACATGGGAAATGATTAGTGGAGGTCTCCTTCACTCTTCTAGGATGCTTTACAAACGTTCCATTGGGGGCGATCTTGGAAAGTATTCGCTCCTGTGTCATAGTCTTTAGTGTTGTACATTCAATAAACACAAATTCAAAACATTTCTTCTAAAAAACAACAAACCAAGAAGTCACGTCTTCTTTCTCATCTCATACTCTTTGCGGACGAACATGACTTGTCTCGACAGTTCAAACAGCGACACGGTAAACACCCTCGAGTCAGAGCCGGTAACACCTGAGCTAGAGCTATGGCAACGTCGTCCTAAAAACCACAAACGAGTGTAAGCCTTAGTTAGACGAACTACGGCGTCTCTGATCCTCATTCATCCCGATGAGGTACGTAGGCAGTGGGGTAGGGCCCATTCGAGCACAATCTTTCTTTTTTCCCTACATTTTCCCATTTTATTTCCTTTTTTCAAATCCATTTCTTTTCTCAATTCCATTTCATTCCAGATAGCTATTCTTCCAGTTAAACAGCATATTATTTCTCACCCTTTGAAAATAGACTTTTAAGCGTGGATCCCGTCGGGTACGGCGGACGGATTGGGGTGCTAATACCTTCTCAATTCGTAACCGACTCCCGTATCCAGATCTTTGGTTCGCAAGGCCTCGACCTTTTCCTTCTTCCTTAGGTTTGTGCAACATTACCTTTCCCATTCATTCGGGATAAAAATGTCTGGCTGGCGACTCTACCTTTCCGCGCCACTTTCGCGTTTGTACTAGGATGAAAATCCCGGGAGCGACAGCTGGCGACTCTGCTGGGGACTTTAGAAATTCTAATCTCCCCTTTGAGAGTCAATCCTAGCGCTTGTCTGTTTCTGTTTTCTTTGGGTGTTTATTTGTTAGTTGTTATGCTTTAGTTTAGCTTTACTGTTTTGTTTACAGTTTATCGCTTTCCTTTACAGCTTTATTTACAGCTTTCTGCACTTTACTTTACTGTCGCATATACTGGCATATACTGTACTGGCTGTTCTGGTTTTCCTTGGCGGGATGGGATTATTGTGAGATAAGCCAAATACCCGGCTTGAGTATACACATAGGATGTAGAGTGGGCAGTCGTGTGGCTTGCGTGGTCTTGAGCACGTGTAGTTTTCACGAGTCCCACACCCAGATCAGGCTCTCTTGGGATATGTTCTATACTGCCTAGGCAGACCATAGAATGTTCCCACCTGAGCTGCTAACACTGGGAACCGATCTTCGAGGACCTTAGTGGAAACAACCCTCTCCAGTGGTGACAGTGGCAGACCACATTTCGTGGCAAACCCATTCGCACCCGAGGGCCCACTAGGAAATCGCATAGGATGACCTTGTTCTCTCATAGGAACCTGGTTAAAGCAACTGGTCGTATGAAGGTAGTATTGTACCCTTCGGGATGAATGTACTATTGTTTCTCGACTTCAGTGCTTGAAACCGGGAACTTATGAGGGATGCTTGTTTTTCCGGAATTCAACTGAGGCCTCCCTGAGTAGTACATAATGCCAAACCGATTCCCTGATTTGGTCATGAGCCATTTCTCGGAAATGGTGAACGTATTATTGCTATTCGGCTTTGAGAGTCTGTGATGTTGACCCGTAGTAGCAATACCCGTGAGATTGGGAGGGATTTACAGGTTTGCAGGAAAACTAAACCTTCAACCTACCTTGTTCTTGATACTTGGGTTTTTCTTCTACTTATGATCTGGTGTTCTTGATAGTCGGTATTCAAGCAAAATCAGAGGACAGTACAATAGTGCCCAGTATATGCAGCAGTGATCGCATACCATTGCATTACATCACATCATCCGCATACTTGCATTCCTAACGCATGTTTATTCATTTACAGGGCTGCATATTACATCCTTGATTCCGGTTGTGGGTATTGATCTATGATCATGGAACCCGAGAAGAAGACCAAGTGTATTATCTCCTACAAGGTTTATCAGCCTGTTGTGAAAGAAATTCTCAAAGTGAAGGCCTTAGCTCCTCCAGAAGTTCTGAATGTCTTCAAGCAGGATTACGGGTGGATTTTGTATTTCATAGAGCCCATCAGTGACTATGCTTTCAGAGGGATGCACACCTTGCTACAGTTTTATGATCCACAGCTCAGATGTTTCGTACTTTCTGATTTCGCGTTGGCACCTACATTAGAGGAGTATTCGAGCATCCTGAGAGTTTCCGTGAAGGACTGTGCACCATTCTTTGGGACCAAGATTGATCCTGACCTCAAAGATGTAGCAACTGCTCTTTATTTGAGCAAGTCATTATTGGAAGACCGGATTGATAGCAAAGGAGGTTTCCGAGGATATCATTTGAGTTTCTTGTTAGGTGAGGCTACCAAAGCAGCTGAGGCAAAAAGTTGGAGTACCTTCAATGCGATCTTAGCCTTGTGTATCTATGGAATCACTTTGTTCCCGAACATGCCGAACTTTGTGGATGTTGATGCTATTCGCATTTTCATAGCAAAGAATCATATTCCTACTCTCCTAGGTGATCTCTACCACTCGGTGCATTATAAGAATGAGAAGCGAAGGGGTGGAATGTTGAATTGTTGCGCGACTGTATTCTACAAGTGGTTCACACGCTTTCTTCCACAATCAGGAGCTTTTGAGAAGACGAAGAACACTCTTGAATGGTCAGAACGATTGATGGGTTTGCAAGCAAAGGACATAGTCTGGGTTAATCAGGGCTTGCGGTGCATTGACATTCTTCATAGTTGCGGAGGATTCCCTAATGTTCCATTGATCGGGAGGAAAGGGGGAATTAATTATAACCCTTCTCTCACGGTTAGACAGTTTGGGTATGCTTTAAAGGAACCACCAGCTGCTGTGGACATCACAGAGTCCTTGTACTTCCAATCAACAGATGGATTCGAGATTGCTCAGAAAGCTTCTAATGCTTGGCATAGTCGGAAGACAAGAGGGAAGAAGACTTTGGGTGTAGGGAATTGTCGAGTGTATCCACCGTTTGCAGAATGGTTAAGAAAGCGGGTTGAAGTGTTACTGTTACCATTTGGGCCGGCGCCTCTTCTATATCCCACGGTCATTGAACAACCTACCACAGTTAGTATCGAAGAGTTCAACAAGATGAAGACGGAAAGAGATGGTTTGTTAAGGGAGAATGCACAGTTGGGTCAGGAACTTGCTAAAGCTAATCACGCTAGACTTGAGATTGAGTGGAAAGCTCAAGAAGATGCTGAGAGGCATGCTATTGAAAGGAAACAGGGTGAAATTGAGTTGGCTCGGTATGAGAGGTTCGAGTTTGCTACCAGAAGTTCTTCCAAAGAACACATTGACACTAGAAGACAACTGGATCAGAAGACCTTGATGATTGAGAACATGAAAAAGAGACATGCTGCTTACAGGATCAAAAGAGAGGAACAAGACAAGGTTCAAGCTGAAGAGATCGCGAGTAAGCTAAAGGAGAAAGACGAAGAGATGGCCGATAAGCTGAGAGGAAAAGATGAAGAACTTACTAAAGCCCGAGAAGAAGCTGCCTACTACAAGCGGATGATGATTTGCTATCAGAAGAAGCTGAAGAGGCTTGAAGACAACCAGGTGCAGACAAAGGAGTTGGTAGAAGTTCCAGAAGCAGGACCGATCATTGACCCAGGTCTAGATGGAGGATTGCATTGACAAAGACATCTTTCTGTTTGTTTGTTTGTTGTAGGATTACCATCAGGACTGTTGATGGAATCTTTTTATCATTGTACTTCTGTTTGAATCCATACTTTTGGTGTTTTGACTATTTCAACAAAGTTCTTATCATAAAAAGGTCTCTTTACTGTCATTATGTGCGCTCTCGCTTTATGATCACCGACACATCTGACACATTTGCAAAAAACACGTCGGCCATCGTATCCTTGGAATTGTTTGGCACGCCCGTTACACACACGCACCTTATATTATCAACACCGTTTGTTATTTACAGCAAAAAGAGCTTCTGTCTTCACCAAACTCGCAAAACTGGAATCAGGGGATGGGATGCCCTAAAAAATGAATCAACATGCCATAGCATTCATTCCCCGCATATCATATTCTTGTATTTTTTGCAGGTTACCCAGGGTTTCTAACTTATTTGATTGCAGGCAATATAGCTGGTCAACGCGTTCACCGATATCCGACTAAAAGAAACCGAGTAAGGATGGCTGATCGAATGCAGACTGATCTCAATGAGCTCCGACAGAGGATGGATCAGTTCATGGAAATGATGACTGGCATGGCCCAGAACCAGGAGCGTCTCCGGTTGATGGTTGAGCAGCCTCATGGGAATGTTAATACGGGAACACCGGCTGAGAATGTGGATTCTAACGCTGCCCGTAACGGAGAGGCTCATCCAAATAGGACCACAACACGTAATGCAGGTTTAGAAGACAATCAAGAAGACCAGTTCACTCTACTGGATGCTGATATGGGTAACATGAATGAGATCAACAATCGCAGGTACGAAGAGCTATCAGAGAAGATCAAGGCCATGGAATGTCAGAATTCCTTGGGTATCGATGTAACCAGTCTCGGGTTAGTACCAGGAGTCAGAATCCCTCCAAAGTTCAAGGCACCATCATTTGACAAGTACAACGGCAGCACGTGTCCTAGGACTCACATTCATGCGTACTTCGGGAAAATCTCGGCACATACTGATGACGAGAAACTTTGGATGCATTTCTTCCAAGACAGTTTATCTGGAGCTTCGTTGAGCTGGTACATGAAGCTGAGTCGGGTCTCTATTCGCAGTTGGAAAGATCTAGCTGAGGCATTCCTCAAGCAGTATCAATACAATATTGATATGGCTCCGAATCGTACCCAGTTGCAGAACTTGTCTCAAGGACCTAAAGAGAGTTTTAAGCAGTACGCCCAGAGGTGGCGTGAGCTGGCCGCACAGGTTCAACCTCCATTGCTGGATCGGGAAATGGCCGACATGTTTATGGGCACCTTGCAAGGTGTTTACTTGGATCGTCTGGCCGCCTGCCCGTCCATTGGTTTTTCCGATATCGTCATTGCTGGAGAAAGGATAGAGAATTTTCTGAAAATGGGAAAGATCCAGGATGCAAGCAGTGCTAGTTCTTCCGGTGTGAGAAAACCTTTTGGCAACGGCCAAAGAAGAAGAGAAGGCGAGACGAATGCTGTGTATAGGGGCCGAGACATAAGTTATTCTCAAGGTTACTACCAAACGGCTGCAGTGACTATTACTCCACAGGTTCAACAACAACAACCACAGTTTCAACAACAACGACCACAGGTTCAACAACAACAACCACAGTTTCAACAACAACGACCACAGGGTCAGCAACAACAGGTACAGAGATCTTTTCAAGAAAGAACAAGAGCGAGAAACCGCAGACTCGATCCCGTCCCATGCCCGTATGCTGTATTGCTCCCAGAGCTGCTAAAGTTGAACCTGGTCGAGCTTCGTACCATGAGACCTCCCGCTCCTGACAATCTACCTCCGAATTTTGATGCTAACGCCAGGTGCGAATTCCATTCAGGGGCCCAGGGGCACAGTATTGAGAAATGTTGGGCCTTTCAGAACAAGGTACAGGACCTAGTTGACTCCAAGGCGATCAATTTCGCTCCTCTCCCAAATGTACTTCATAATCCGATGCCTAGTCATAATGGAACCGGTGTCGCGGTCGTTCTACCAGATGGTTCACGTTAAGCTGAAGTCTTCGAGCTGATCACCCAGGACGCCGGGGTATTCATGAAGCAAATAAAGCCAGCAGTATTCAAATACTCTCAGTGATGGCATTTATGTGTTTGCCTTTCTTCATTGTTCGTTTTTCATCCCTATTGAGGGGAACTACGTCGCTCTGATTCTTCATTGGTCATCAGTCAATGGAGATACGTAGGCAGAAGATCGTCAGGTCTTTCCGAGCAAACTTATGGGGCAACTTTACTCCCCAGCTTCACTCTTTCCTTCAGATGTCTCGCGTCAGAGTCAGAATAGCTAGAAGAGGAAGCATTACTGCCATGGTTGGGCATGCAACTGCAAATTGAAGATTACAAGTCTGTGAAAAAAGCTATTGATCATTGAAAGTATCCAAGACTGACAGGTCCAGACGGAGCCAAGCCTCCTCAACTACGGCAATATTCAGTTTCTTTACTGCATTTCCATTTGTAGTTTCTTTTATATGCTAAACATTTGTCTACATGTATGAAAGTTGTTTGCTTTTGAATGTTAGCAATAATAAAACTCACATGTTTTTCTTGAAGTAAATCCATTTGCATTCCCTTATAATTTTTCATGTGTACATTGTGATACCAATTGTCGTGCTTGAATTCTATGAAGGAGAATGACGAAACAATAACGCAAAGTCTCTAATTGTGTGCTCTCAAGTAAGACCTTGTTAACGATGTACAGGCATTGTTTCAAATCCTAAACACTGGAGATATAAGGAAGATAAACCCTTGCTAACCCCTTTGAGCCTTGTAGTAGGAGTTTATTTTCAAATAAAAAACCTCACATATAACCCAGGGGCAGGGTAGACGTCAGCTAGTCAGACCAAGCGTTCAGACTTTCATAAAGGAGTGTATTTGAAGATCCGTTGCATCCTACTATGCTAATCAAGAGGTCCAAAGACCCGAAACCACAACGGTTATCCAAGTCAAAAGGTCCAAAGATTGACAACCACAATGGTTATCCTTCGTCGACCACAAAATGAGGCAGTCACAACCCTCATGAAGCAATCAAGACAAATAATGTCACCGACTTGTTCAAAATGCAAAAAGAAAAAGAAAAGAAAAGGCCTGCTAAGTCGAAACTTGAAAACAAGCGACTTATGCAAAAGTTAGGGCATCCCGCTGGATTTCACAATCAAAGATTCACAAGAATCAGTCCAGGCAAAAGTTAGGGATAAGCAAAATAACGCAAAAAGCGAAAGACAGAAAGGATTACATAATAAAGATCCTCAAATAAGAACAAAGTCGTGCGACACGAACATGAAGGATAGAGGAGTGACTGACTCTCGACAATAACCTGATTGGTGTTTGAACTAACAACAGCAATGGTTCCTCAATCAACACGAAACTCTTAGGAAAGATGAATGTTTGTGAAAACTAGCTGAATGTAGGAATGGAGAACATCACGAAGAGCGGGTGGGCACAAATAAATTTCGAGCCTATATCCTTTGTTTCTATAACCGTGAACCAGGCCACGATACAACCCTTAAAAGTCCTAACTGAAACAGGGTTAATTTGAGTGCATACTACCATGAGACCGCATTCCTGACTCCTATGAGTTGTGCTAAAAGACACTTATTGGTATTGCATGTACATACTTTCATTCAAATAAAGGTCGTATCTTAACCAGTGATTCGCTCACGAAGGTTAACGATCCATTTTCAAAACTTCAAGATTAACATGTTTGTTGAATTAGGATTTTCATTCTAAGAATAAACATTTTCTCACTTGCATACATTTGTTGAGCATCATAATTGGTTCACATGTGGAAATTCAATCCAGAAGCTCAAGCTTGCCAGGTTGAGAAGTCTAAAACTTCTGAAAGACTGTCACGTCGAGGTGCACTTTTCCGAATAAAGCTTCATAGAGCAGAGACTTTCCCAATTAGTCATGGTAAGAGCCAGCCAATCCGGGGCAGTCACGTCGAGCAATCTCTTCAAAATTAGAGTACTGAGCCAATCCGGGGCAGTTACGTGGAGCAATCTTTTCAAACTTCAGTCAAACTGGGGCAATCACCTCGAGATTCAAATCTCTCCAAGAGCGAAGATTAGTCAGTCAGGTGTAAAGCTATTCGAATACTCGTACTGGGGCAGGCCACCCCAGTAAGTACGAGAGTTCATCCTTTCTCAAAGACAGACGATCGAAAGCATTTACCCGGAGTTTAGAAAACCGTGGTCACTTGTCAAGTCAACTATCTCATTCAGCACTTCTGACAGATACAAACTCATCCGCATTGGCAATGGTTACCTCCCCAGCAAGGTTATTACATTGATTCATGCAGTCGTTACAATACCTGAGAGTTTAAAGATGCCAAGTCTTTTGTAAAATCCTCTTGAGGTAAAATCCATACGGAAGCAGCTGATCCCCAGCCCGGGACAATTTGAAATCTTTCCTCCTCAGCAGGACGTGTCTCGGTGTTGTCGTCTCCAACAGGCAAATGGAAGTTGTTCTCACTGAAGTCAGCACTTTTTCTTTTAGTTGGTTTCCTTGATCTTGATTCCTCATCAGATCCAAGGCAATTCTTATTCCCCTAGAAGATTTCAAATAAATCGTTCTCCTCCCCAGCAGGTCCATAAGAGTGGATATTCCTCAATAATCAAGGTATCCTCGGGCACGACCCTCAAATCTAAAAGTCCAATTTATTTTTGGCAAAGGTGATGATTCGGACAGATGAATTATTCACGCTCCTCTCTGACAGAGAGATGTTATCCCCACAGGGCTTCTTGATATCGAATTCGCAATCATTGTGTTTCCCCACAGAGTTAGCAGGGACTTATTACTTCCGTGTCAGGAATTTCTTTTACATTCACACCAGTTCATTAACAATACTCAAGACATAATATCCCCAGTGTCATGGGGCAACATGCCGTGCAAATTCAGCATATGGAAAGTCCAGCCGCAGACTGGCCAAAGTCCATCTTCGGGTGGCAGATTTCAAAGTCCAGCCGCAGACTGGCCAAAGTCCATCTTCGGGTGGCAGATTTCAAAGTCCAGCCGCAGACTGGCCAAAGTCCATCTTCGGGTGGCAGATTTCAAAGTCCAGCCGCAGACTGGCCAAAGTCCATCTTCGGGTGGCAGATTTCAAAGTCCAGCCGCAGACTGGCCAAAGTCCATCTTCGGGTGGCAGATTTCAAAGTCCAGCCGCAGACTGGCCAAAGTCCATCTTCGGGTGGCAGATTTCAAAGTCCAGCCGCAGACTGGCCAAAGTCCATCTTCGGGTGGCAGATTTCAAAAGTCCAGCCGCAGACTGGCCAAAGTCCATCTTCGGGTGGCAGATTCCAAAGTCCACCCGCAGTGTGGCAAATCTCTAAAGTCCCCCGTAGTGGGCAAAAGTCCCCCGTAGTGGGCAAAAGTCTCCCGTAGTGAGCAAAAGTCTCCCGTAGTGAGCAAAAGTCTCCCGTAGTGAGCACAAGTCCACCCGCAGTGTGGCAAATCTCTAAAGTCTCCCGTAGTGAGCAAAAGTCTCCCGTAGTGAGCACAAGTCCACCCGCAGTGTGGCAAATCTCTAAAGTCCCCCGTAGTGAGCAAAAGTCTCCCGTAGTGAGCAAAAGTCCAGCCGCAGACTGGCCAAAGTCCATCTTCGGGTGGCAAGTTCCAAAAGTCCACCCGCAGTGTGGCAACTCTTTAAAGTCCACCCGCAGTGTGGCAAAGTATTTCTAAGTCCAACCGTAGATTGGCGAAAGTCCATCCACAGGGTGGCATCATACCACAAGTCCACCCACAGCGTGGCAATTTCCAAAGTCCACCCGCAGTGTGGCAATGTATTTTGAAGTCCAACCGCAGATTGGCGAAAGTCCATCCTCAGGGTGGCATCATATTACAAGTCCACCCGCAGTGTGGCAGGCCAGTAGTCTTCTGGTATCATTCAAAGGGCATCCCCCGCTTATTTTTCTTCACATCATAATTATATCCAAGCAGAGATCGTTCGGTCGAGTTTATTTCCCTGTTCTTCTGCCGCAGAGTGCAAATTTTCGGGTTGTTTCTGGTATTCAATCCCTGCATACTTCAAACGTCTGAAAGCAACTGCTATCATCCATTCAAGTCTACAGTGATTGAATAGGGGCAGCTGTAACACCCCAAAATTTGCCCTCTAAATTATTACTATCAAATTGGCCTATGCTTCGCATTCATCTGCAATTCTCACTAGGTCATAACTTTGCATTCATCATTTGCGTGAAGCCTTTGAGGCATAGGATCAAGCATTCTCATGTGACTTGAATTTCCTATCCAGAGGTTTCACTATTCTTCTCATATTGGTACCCTGGGTGGTATTAGTAATTCAAGAATCAAGATTCATTTGTCGGCTTTCAGATCTACTATGACATCATAGGGCGTAATAATTGGTTATTGTTTCAAGAATTGGGTTCACAATAAAGGCGGAAAGCTCATAATCATGGTTTATTTGAAGGAGCATCAAATGTCACCGTCATTCATCGTTCAAGGGTTATCATAAGCCCATTTGAATATTCATTTCAAGTCCAAGTCTTTACCATGGTCTATACTCATTTTCAAATTCGATTTCATTACCATTTAACCACTTTCCCACACGCATTTTTGGCCCATGCCCAATAGCCAATTCATGTCCAATTAAAAAAATATAATACATAAATAAAAGTTTGGTCCCAATATCTTTCTTGTTTTATGTCAATATCTACTTCCTGATTCGATTTAATTCACTATTGCTATATCTTGTGTTACTAACCAAATTTATTCGATTTCCTAATATCCTTTTCTATTTTTATTTTCATTCCTCTCTAAACACCCGCTATTTTCTTCTCAACATTTAACCTATTTTATGTTCTTTTATATCTGCGGGATAAATCCATTCTATTCCATAACGCAAAAAAAAAGGGAAACTAATGTCCTTGTTGATCCTTTTTTAGGCCCATGCTTCTAATCAAAGTCTTAACTAAGATTTACTTCAAATCAACCCATCTTACTTGCCGTATTCTCAAGTTATTTCTATTGATTTGTTTTTCAAATCAAAGTTTGTAATAATGAAAACAATTCAAATAAAGAAAATGAGAAAGAGCATGGATGAAACTGGGCATGCATCAACATGATTGGGACAAGAAGCAGCAAACGGCTATGACCCTTTTATGAATAAAAAAAGAGATTGTGATGGGCAAGTGAGATTGGAGTAGAAATTATTGGAGTAGTAGCGTTTGTCTTATTATTTACACAAATGTATGTATAATGGAAGCTGTTGTTAAGTCTCATCAAAAGAAAATGTTTCAATGGATTACAAATAGAAACTATCATAATGGATTTCTTCAAGAATTGGTTAAACAAAAATGGCAGAGATGGAAAATAAGTGGGGAGGTTGAAGAATTCCGATCCGTTTCGTCAATAATCAGACTCCATAGCTCCAGCTTTCAATCGACATCATCATCACTTATCATATGGCTCCAATCTGGATCGGTCCTGCGATTAATGTTAAAATGACAATGATTAGTTTTTCATAATAGCAAAACATGTCGGCAGGCTTCGAAAAAATAATCCAGCCATCAACAGGAAAGAAAAGGGAGATTTCACACTAAAAAGTCAGAAATAAAAGCATTGAGTCGTTACTAAAAGCTGAGAAAGAGAAAGCCAGCTACAAAAATTCAGTTGTAGGTTTACGGTTACGAAAAATCTTCAGGCATCCTCTTCACAGACTCACCAAGTTCAAGGAAAATATCCTGAAGCTATGTTTTTCATCTTTTCAATATTTTGGCTTCAAACACAAAATAGTATAACAAAAATGGTCATAAAAAGAAAAGGGATAAAAATCGAAACTTTTTGGAACCGAGAAACAGTTACAAATTCTAACTAAATTTAGTTATCAAATAACTAACCTATAACTGAAATCTAACAAACAGAAATCCCAATCAATGATAACTGAATTCATCCAGAGGATTCCAGAAAAGAGACTCACCATTCATCATCTATAAAAGGAGATTCATCAGTTTGCATCAGGACTTTTTCTTCTCAATTCTTCTACCCCCAATTCATCCTTCGTCTCCAATCTCTGAATCCTCTCTCCATCAATCATGCTTCAGCCTCACTTTGCTTCATTCTTCTTTCTTCTTTCCTTTTCTTTCGCTCTCTCTCGATCTCATTCAGACAGCATAACCATTGGTTCTTCTTCCATCTCCTTGTAGAGCATCAAATCTGCAAATTTGAGAAGGATGATTCACAATGGGTTTGTGTGATTCACTGCATACATGAAAATCACGCAACAAGATCAACAAACCGAAGAGCAACCAAAGCTTCAGTTTTCCCTCAATCCAATCACCTTCATTACCTTCAACTCATCGACACTAAACCTGCAAGATCAAGAATGTTTTCTGTATTACCAGACCTTCAACAATACGCACACGGAAAAAATTCAACAAGCAAGTGCAATAAGAAGAAGGACGACATCATTCAATAATATGTGCAGAAGGTGAATTGAATAGGAAGACGCATAAGAGGATCGAACGTACCTGAGAGTTTTCGATCTTTCGGTTTCGACACCGCAACGAGAGCTACATCTCCCTCGGTATCATCTTCAAATAATTCGACAAAAGAAACTCTCCTCCAGAACTCTCTTCAGACGTCATTCTTTATCACTTTCAAAAGGTTTCGTCTCCGCAATTTCGATCATCATCACGGCCTTGCCCGACTTCATCAAATATCTTCTCGTCGTCATTGTATCTCATCTTACCTTCATCACCACCTTCAAAAGCATAGCGCAAATAAATGCAACGATCACCTGCAAACATCACAAGAATACAGTGGGGATAAGCAAACAAATCGCGAGAAAGTCTGAATCGCACGAGAAAAGTGTCGCTCCCGAGGATTTCCATCCTGGTACAAACGCGAAAGTGGCGCGGAAGAAGAATAGAGTCGCCAGCCAGGCATTTTTATCCCGAAGAGAGGGAATGGTAATGCTGCACAAACCAGAAGAAAGAAAGAGGAAGGACACAGGTCCTGCGAACCAAAGAGACTGGGTTCGGGAGTCGGTTACGACCTGGGAAGGTATTAGCACCCAGATCGTCCGCCGTACCCGACGGGATCCACGCTTGCAAAGAATACTGTTTCAAAGGGTGAGGGTATGAAAAAAATGCAGCAAAGAAATGAATATGGAAAGAAACTGGAACTGGAAAAGAAATGAATAAGAAAGCAAAAGGAAAAATGTAGGGAAAATAAAGATTGTGCTCGAACGGGCCCTACCCCGCTGCCTACGTACCTCATCGGGATAATGAGGATCAGAGACGCCGTAGTTCCCCTAACTAGGGGTACTAAAAGGAAATTGCTTGTGAATTAAGGCTTGAACTGCCTATGCCATTGCTCAGGTGTTGCAGACTCGGACGACGAGTGCGTAACCGTCTTGCAAAATGACAAGTAGGAGCAAGTTCGCGTACGGAGTGAAGGAGATGAGAAAAGAATTCCCGAAGGAAAGACGTTTAATGTTTGTTTTGTGTTTTTTAGAAGCTTTTATGAGTGTGTCACAAGGAAGTGAACTCAAACTCTCGCCAATGGAATGTGCACTTGTCGCTACATTCCAAGATGGAATAATAGAGCAAGCACACTCAAGTAAGGAGAAGATCCCCAAAACTTGAACCCAAAGATTAGGGCTTAGGCTCACTAATTTGCTTAATTATTAAGTGTTTTTTTGGTTATTTACATGAAGAAGTGTTTTTTATGCTTTTCTTTATGAAGAAGATACCTTGATCAGACTTGTGCATCACAAGGTAAACATGTATTATCCCAAGATGGGAAGACTACAAGCATACCTCATGGAATAAGGCTATGGATCAATGCATCACTTCACATTTATTAAAGTGTTTTCTTTTTAAGAGTTATGAGATGAGAAGAGAAGAAGAACCAAAAGATCTCAAAGGTAAAAATTCTAAAGGGGGACTAAAATAATCCTAAGTATTCACATGCATGGAAGTCCTAAGAGTTAGTGAGGTTTCTACCCTAATGAAGAAGGAAGAAGAAGATAGAAGAAGGGATGAGAAAGGCCTAAGCCCAACAACAAAGGGTTAGTAACATAAACATAAGAGGAGGATGAGAATTGGAGATGTGGAACTCAATTCCCACATCTCTCACTTACCATAGCCCCTGCAATGTTAGCAAAAATCCAGCAAATTGACCAACACAATCATGGAATTAGCCGTGCTCAAAGGCTCTTGTGAACAAGAATCAAACATCATGCCAAACATTACAAGTACACGACTTACGCGTCGAAAACATGAAAGCATACGTCAACCAGCAAGCAAATCACCCTAAAATCTCATGTTTAATGATCATGCAATGATTCATAGCAATTAGAACAAGCAAAGGGATCAAACAAACTCAAAACAGCCCTGAAAAACCATTCTGCATCAGTGTTAACCGGTTAACCATATGCGTTAACCGGTTAACCAGTCAAAACCTGCACAAAACACGCAGAAAAACAGGGCGTTAACCGGTTAACCATATACGTTAACCGGTTAACACTGTAAAAACAGCAGCAAATTCCTGCAGAAAACAGCAGCTCAAAACAGCTTATTCAAATAAGCTGCACCAGACCAGCACTCAATTACACATGGAAAAATAGATCAATGCACATCAATCCATAACATTATGCTCATGAACACTAACAATCGGATCCGGATACCAATCAAACGATCAAATCATGCAACACAATCAATTACACAAACACATGGTGGATCTAAAGCACAAGCAATGCAAATAAGCTAAAAACAGAGTTGGATCTGAAATTAAACCAACCTACAAAGCGGAGGTATGCTTTGGTAATTGTTGATTATGCTGAAAATGATAGATCTCGCGCAAAACTTTGAAGATCCGATGCTAAGCTCCACACTCCATGCAAAATAAATGCAAGATCAAGCTCTTGATGCAGAATTTTGGATCCAAAAGCACTTCTAGATCTCGAACCAGATCTGAATCTTCAATAAAACCAACAAAAAGGTGCAATGAAGCTATGGATGGAGGTCTAGTTCCAAGATCTACACACCTCAATGCAAGGTTGTGTGATCTTCAAAGAGGAACTTTGAGTAATTTGGAAAATTGGGAGAGAAAAGTGAGAGAATTGTGAGTGAGAGCAATGAAAATTCAGAAATGAGAGTGAAAAAAATGAGAGAGATCCTTTGGTTTGGAGGGAAATGGAATATATATGGTTTAGGGTTGGGGCCCAAAATCTTGGTTTGGGATCCAAAAAAATATGGCTTGGTAATGTGATTTGGATCTAGGGTTGGCAAGAGGTTTGGGTACATGCTCTAGATCCTTCTTAAATTCAAATGAAATTCAAGTGAATAAAATCAGAAAATTGGAAAATGGAGCCAAAACCACATGCTGAAATTTGCTGCTGGAAATTCAAATTTCGCAGCTGTTAACCGGTTAACCATATGCGTTAACCGGTTAACGCATGCAAAATTTGAATTTCCCCCCTTTTGGTGGGAAACTTCAAAAATGATGCCGGCGCCCGCCGTTTCAAGCTGATTTTGATCCTTTCATTCTTTTTAAGCTTTGAACATGGTACAGAGCTTGTGCAGAGTGATCCTGTGAAATTTTTGCCAGGTCTTGATTTTTATTTGCAGTGCTTCAAATCTTCCAGATGGTTGGTCATATGCCCTATGCTGGAACATGTGAGTGTTATGCCTCATTTTTCTATGCAAGATGCTAGATATATGATATGTTATGATGACTATGACGCGATATGATGCTAAAAAAAGAAGAGGGCAAATTTGGGGTGTTACAGCTGCCCCTATTCAATCATCAGTTAATCTGAAAAGGACGATAGTACGGACTATCGGACATTCGAGATAAACTGTGATTGAATACCAAGAAGACCAGAAATTTGCACTCTGACGAAGAATGCAACACCGGGAAATAAACCCGACCAGATGACGCTCTGGGAACTGCAGGGGAGAAAGAAGCGAACGAGCTTCCTCCCAGCTAAGGTTGATAGCTGAAATAAAGACATGTTGACAGACGAGTCTTCAAACAATCCTGTGGCGCCAGGAGCTGGACATACGAGTCCTCAAAACACTGCAATACGACAATCTGAGACAGACGAGTCTTTGAATGACCTGTGACGCCAGGAGCTGGACATACGAGTCCTCGAAACACTGCAATACGACAATCTGAGACAGACGAGTCTTTGAATGACCTGTGACGCCAGGTGCAGAGAGCGGACGAGCCCTCAAGGATCTTCAAAATATCCTGAGATAGACGAATCTCCTTCACTAATCCTTACGCAGATAAGTGGAATAAGACTGACGAGTCTTCTTCGGATAACCCTTACGCAGGCTCCGGGAATGCATATAAGTCTGTGGGATAGACATGCAATCAAGGTAGACGAACCTTCTTCATATATTATCCGCGGATATATGGCATAAGACAGACGAGTCTTCTGAGCAAACCTGTTACGCCAGGTGCGGCAACCATAATTGGTGCTTGAGACAGACGAGCCTCCCTCGGATTTACCTGTTACGCCAGGACCGGTAACCATTTCGACATTTAATTCCCACTGTCAGGATTCGAAACCTCTTCAATACAGACGAGTATTGGACGATCATCAGGATAACACAGACGAGTGCCATAAGTCAATGATACAGACGAGTATCAGACGATGATCTGAGAAACACAGACGAGTGCCTCAAGCAATGATACAGACGAGTATCATCAACTGGTATAGACGAATACCAGAGATTCAAACACAGACGAGCGTTTGAAGTAGTCACAGAGATATCAGGGTAAACAGCAAATCTTCACATTCAGGTGCAAGCTAGCACAGACGAGTGCTGAGGATGATACAGACGAGTATCCAGGCAAAGCAGACGAGCTTCAGAACACAAACGACTTCTGGGGGATAAAAGCAGACGAGCTTCAAACAAACACGGACGAGTGCTGGACAGTTGCAGACGAGCAACAACAGAGAATACATATCAAGGCACAGACGAGTGCAGCGAAGGATCCAATACCAAACACAGACGAGTGCTGGGAGACTGCAGACGAGCAACAGCATATCATCTCATAACACAGACGAGTGTTGAGGAATTGCGGACGAGCAACTATCATAACCAAACACAGACGAGTGCTGGAAATTGCAGGCAAGCAGAATCAAAGTAATCATAAACCACCATTGGGGAAAGCAAACGAGCGATACCACTGAGCTAACACAGACGAGTGTTGAAAGATGCAGACGAGCAGCCATACAGCAGTGATATGTCCTTGCTAGGGAATCTTGCTTAGGGATAACACCTACGAGTGTTGAAGATTGCAGACGAGCAACAAACGAATGCCTGATCGGCAACAAGAGATACAACTCTGCAAGGGAAGACAAGTCAAGAGGTCTGGATACTCAACTCTGACTGAGGTGATGCATACCTGGCTGTGTCATCAAATACCTAAAAGCACGACAACTTTGCTGGGAAATATTTCACGGACAGAGATGAAAATCCAATATTAACTCTGTGGGGAATATCATCTAGTGACCTCTTGCACTTTCTGGACTAGTTGACTGCTTGAAGATCATCCTAAGAGGATTTTACAGAAGACCTGACATCCAAAATGTCCAAGTCTCCAAACTCTTTAGAGATTCGTCGAATCTTGACATAACTGCCCCAAACTGTATAGATTATGGAGGAATTTGTCTCGCAAGGATTCCTGAAAAACCTCGTGCCACTGCGAAATATTGTGCCCTGTAAGCACAAAGATATGCACACCTTCCCCGGGCATAAATGAATCGGGTGGTTGAATTAGGATGATATGATTTTTTTGAATTTTCCTTTATGACAGACTCACTGGGTATCAACTCAAGGGTTGAAGATGTGAAGACTATGATATCGACTCAAGGGTCGTAAAAAACGGAAATATCGACTCAAGGGTCGAGGAGAACACAACAACATCAACTCGAGGGTTGAGGGGTAAGGCGACAACATCATCGACTCGAGGGTCGAGGATAACAAAGCAACATCAACTCGAGGGTTGAGGATATCAAAGCAACAATATCAGCTCAAGGGTCGAGGATAACAAAGCAACATCAACTCGAGGGTTGAGGATATCAAAGCAACAATATCAGCTCAAGGGTCGAGGATAACAAAGCAACATCAACTCGAGGGTTGAGGAAATAAAAGCGATGATATCGACTCGAGGGTCCAGAGTGAAAATTTTCCATACTCAACTGAAGTGAGAGGCTGAATGCATATAGATGCCAACTAGTCATAGTTGAAAAGATGCCAACAAAGATTGGACTTTAACCATGCTGTGATGATCAGATGAAGAAACCATAATGACTGAGGAGAAATTCTCTGATCAGGGAAACACGCTCCCCACGCCCTACTAGAATCAATCATCAGACATTCATTCTGGGAACGGTCTTGCGTACCGTAATATTGTCTCAAGAGGATTTTACAGAAAACATAGCATCTGAAATGCTTCAGTGTTTCCAAACTCTTGAATATCCCGAAGTAACCACTTCAAACTATATGGTTCATGAAAGAGTTTGCCCCAAGATCTGGCATCATCATGAGGTGTTCTGCCCCAGTATTATGAACCTTGGGTAGGTGCATCTGATCGACTGTCTTCTAGAGAGAGTAACTTCTAGTTCTTCTAGGGTGACCTGCCCCAGTACGAGTGTTGCTTTGGAAATAAACACCCAGACTATCTGCTTATTGAGAGATTTAAATCTCGAAGTGATTGCCCCAGTTTGGCTGAATCTGAAGAGATTAATCGACGTTATTGCCCCAGATTGGCTACCTTTAACCCAACTGGTTGGAAAAGGTCCTATTCAACGAAGTTTCTTGGAAAAATGCCCCTTGACATGAATGTCCTTCAGAAGTTTCCATCTGCTCCACTTGGCAAGATTAAGCTTCTATACTGAGGTTCCATATGTGAACTTCTTTGATGCCAAACAAATGTATACAAGCAGAAAATGTCTTATTCTGAGAATGAAATTTCTAATGCAACACATGTTAATCTTGAAGCTTTTATTGACAAAATGTCGTTTGTGAACGAATCACGGGTTAAGATAGTACAGTATTATTTTATGAAATAAACATGCACATGCAATACCAACGAGGGTCTTTTAGCACAACTCGTAGGAGTCAGGAACGCTATCGCATGGTGACACGCTCTCGAATTAACCCTGCTTCAATTAGGACTTTTAAGGGTTATATCGTGGCCTGGTTCACGGTTATAGAAACAAAGGATATAGGCTCAAAATTTATATATGCCCACCCATCTTCGTGATGTCCTTCCATTCCTATGTTCAACTAGTTTTCGCAAACGCTCACCTTTCCTAAGGGTTTCGTATTGGTTGAGGAACCATTACTCTAACAGTTTAAGCACCATTGAGGTTGTTGTTGGGATAACAGTCACCCTTATTGTCTTTTGTGTCCGTATCACACGATTGGTTTTTGATTAAGGATCTTTCTTGTGTAATCCTTTTCGTCTTCCTTTTTCCATTCTTTTTCTTATCCCTAACTTTTGCCTGGACTGATTCTTGTGAATCTTTTGCAATTGGAGTCCAGCGGGATGCCCTAATTTTTGCCTAAGTCGTTTGTTTTCAAGTTTCGACTTAGCGGGCTATTTATTTCTTTTTTTTCTTTATTTTCGTCCGAACAAATCGTGCGACACTGTTTGTCTTGACTGTTTTGTAAGGGTTGTGACTGTCTCACTCCTCAGTTGATGGAGAATAACCATGGTGGTTTTCGGTCTTTGGACCTCTTGATTTGGTACAATGAAATGTTAGGGATCCTCAGATAAACTCCTTTATGGAAACATGAACGCCTGGTCCAACTAGCTGACACCTACCCTGCCCCGGGTTAAATGTGAGGGTTTTTTTTTTTTTTTTTGCAAAAAGAAACTCCTACTTCAAGGCTCAAAGGGGTTAATGAAGGTTTATCTCCCTTATATCTCCGGTGTTTGGGAATTTGAAACAATGCCTGTACATCGTCAACAAGGTCTTATTCAAGAGCACACAAATGGAGATTTTTGCGTTTTCATTTCGTCATCCTCCGTCACAGAGTTTAAGAACAACAGTTGGTATTGCAATGCACATTCACAAAAATGAAAACACGAATTAATTACTTCAAGAAAAACATGTGCATTTCATTAATTAACATTCCAAAAAAAAGCAAACAAGTTTCATGCAAGCATACAAATATTCAAACAAACATATAAAAGCGACACATGAAAATGCAGTAAAGAAGCTGAGCAATGCCAATGTTGAGGAGACTTGACTCCGTCTGGACCTGTTGATCTTGAATACCTTCTATAGTCAGCATCTTTTCCTGATGGGATATGCAGTCTTCAATCAAATGACCACATGTCAGCACCATACTTCATTCTCAATTATTCTGACCTGAAGCTTCCGACGTTCAAACATTGACACAAGACGTCTGAAGAGAAGAGTGACACTGAGATGAAATTGCCACATAAGTTGACACCTAAGGTTGCTCGGAAAGACCTGACGATCTTCTGCCTACGTATCTCCATTGACCAAAGGCCAATGGAGAATCAGAGCGACGTAGTTCCCCTCAATAGGGATCAAAGTGAGGTACGTAGCCGCTCTTCAGAATCAAACTGAGAATCACCTTCATATACATCTTCAATAAATTCCTCCATAACATGAGCTGACGAACCCACATGACCAAACGGAGACTCGTTAACTTGAATGCCTTGAGGCGTCACTGAAATCAACCCAGAATCAATCAAATCTTGAACCTTATCCCTGAGAGGCTTGCACTCTTCAGCTGAATGTCCTGGTGCGTCACCATGGAATCCACATTGAACATTGGGATCAAAACTTGGTGGATATGGAAAAGGCACTGGACCCGGTTTCTTCGGCAATATCAATCCACTGTCGATCAGGCATGGAAGTATCTGACTGTATGGTACTGGCAATGGATCAAAATACCTCTTGGATCTCTTAGTGTAGTAACGACGCCTTTGCGGAGTATGCTTCTGTTGGCATGGTATTTGTTGGTACTGAGGAGGTTCGCTGTTAACTGAAATCTGACATACGGATTCAGAAGGTTGCTGACTCTGAGCAGCTGAAATGCATGGGTAATGCGGATAAGTCAATGGAGTTTGAGGGTCTTCCCAGATTGCATCAATCACATCCTTATCTTGGGAACTACCAAAAGATTCATTCTCTTCAGCTGAGCTATCTGACATGCCTTGGATCTTTCCCATCTTGATAAAATTCTCAATGCGTTCTCCAACTATTACCAAGTCCGAGAAACTCGAAGTTCCACTGCCACTCAACCTCTCCAAATACGGCCCCTGTAAGATCTCTATGAAAAGATCAACCAATTCTCTGTCTGATAGCGGGGGTTGTACCCGAGCAGCTACTTCTCTCCACCTCTGGGCATACTCTCTGAAAGGTTCACCATCTCTTTGGGATAACACTTGCAAATCCATGCGGCTAAGAGCCCTGTCAAGATTGTAGTCGTACTGCTTCACAAATGCATTGGCTAGGTCTGACCATGACTGGATACAACTGCTTTCTAACTGCATATACCAATTCGACGATGCCTCACTCAGACTGTATTGGAAACAATGAATCATCAATTTGTCATTATGCTCATGTGAGGCCATCCTTCTGCAAAATCTTACCAAATGCTGCCTTGGACAACTATCCCCTTTGTACTTTTCAAACTTCGGTACTTTGAACTTTGGAGGTATTACCAGGCCATGCACCAGACACATGCTTGCAGCACTTAAATCAATGACATTACGACTTTGAAGGGCTTTGATCTCTTCCTCCAACACACGGAATCTTTCCTCCCTTTCCACAACTCGTGGATCTTGGATTCTCACTACAGGGATTGCCTCTTGAGGATCTGGCATAGTGAAAGCAAAACTGTGATAATCTGCAGCATCAACAGAAGAAGAATGTCCACTTCGGGCGACCTGACGCTCTTGAACATCTGGATTCCCAACAGGGGTCTGTACAGGCTGAGCTTGAGTGGAATTACGGTCATCCTGCCTTGCCAAAGTCATCATAGCCTCCAAAAGTTGGTCCCACTGATCTCTTGTCAACCCAACACTGGCAGACTGGCTTTTCTCTCTAGGGTCCATGATCTTCTCAAAAGTTGCTTCAAGTCTGATACGAGAACTGGAGTCTTAACTGTAGATGGTGAACAAAGAACGGATGAGCCCTGCTTGCTGAACAGAAATGCAATGCAAATGATATGAGATGCCATGTTCAGTTACTTCCAAAGAATCTATCTGCTTGGATCCACATTATGATACAAAAATCCAACAATAATAATCCAGGTATGGGATTCTCAGAAATAACTGAACATGTATGCTAAAATGCCATGATGGTATGTATGCAGCTGGCAAGTGATCAAGAACTGGTGTCTGTCTGGATACGGAACACTGAGCTGAGAATCCAGCAACTGATGATATATGCCCTCTGAATAATAACCATCTGATAAGAACTCAAAACCAAGGATTCAGAACTCCAAGATCATAATAACCGGACCAAAACATAAGATCACTCTGATGATGAAGGGTATGTTGAGGTCAAGGGTTCCTGCAAACCTGTAAACCCCTCCCAATCTCACGGGTAAGCTCCGGGTCAAACATCACGGACTCTCAAAGCCGAATAGCAATAATACTTTCACCATTTCCGAGAAATGGCTCATGACCAAATCAGGGAATCGGTTTGGCATTATATACTACGCAGGGAGGCCTCAGCTGAGTCCAGGACACAAGGTCATCCTATGCGATCCCCAGGTGGGCCCTCGGATGCGAATGGGTTTGCCACAAAATGTGGGCTGCCATTGTCATCGCTAAAGAGGGATGTTTCCACAAGGTTCTCAATGATCGGTCCCCAGCTGCACATAACTGTCAGGGTTATGTAATGAGAGAGGAAGATCCCCAAATCAAGACATTTCCAAGACAATCGCAACCTGGGTGTGGAACTCACTAATACCCCCATGACAAGATCTCATGAGGCCAAAGTGGAACCACTCTAAGTCCTATGGTGCACTCGAGCCGGGTACTTGGCTCATATCTCTCAAGAACCAGTAACTCCCATCCCACCAAAGGAAACCAGTCCAGACAGTCCAGTATGATATATGATGCGGAAAATAAATACTGAAAACTGTAGATAAAGCTGTAAATAAAGCTGTAAATAAACAACAATACAGTACAACAAGCCACATCAAACAAACATCACCCAATGAAACAGCAACACACAAGCGCTAGGAGAGACTCACAGGGGAACCAGAGATCATCTAGTATTTTTCTCCCCAGCAGAGTCGCCAAGCTGTCGCTCCCGAGGATTTCCATCCTGGTACAAACGCGAAAGTGGCGCGGAAGAAGAATAGAGTCGCCAGCCAGGCATTTTTATCCCGAAGAGAGGGAATGGTAATGCTGCACAAACCAGAAGAAAGAAAGAGGAAGGACACAGGTCCTGCGAACCAAAGAGACTGGGTTCGGGAGTCGGTTACGACCTGGGAAGGTATTAGCACCCAGATCGTCCGCCGTACCCGACGGGATCCACGCTTGCAAAGAATACTGTTTCAAAGGGTGAGGGTATGAAAAAAATGCAGCAAAGAAATGAATATGGAAAGAAACTGGAACTGGAAAAGAAATGAATAAGAAAGCAAAAGGAAAAATGTAGGGAAAATAAAGATTGTGCTCGAACGGGCCCTACCCCGCTGCCTACGTACCTCATCGGGATAATGAGGATCAGAGACGCCGTAGTTCCCCTAACTAGGGGTACTAAAAGGAAATTGCTTGTGAATTAAGGCTTGAACTGCCTATGCCATTGCTCAGGTGTTGCAGACTCGGACGACGAGTGCGTAACCGTCTTGCAAAATGACAAGTAGGAGCAAGTTCGCGTACGGAGTGAAGGAGATGAGAAAAGAATTCCCGAAGGAAAGACGTTTAATGTTTGTTTTGTGTTTTTTAGAAGCTTTTATGAGTGTGTCACAAGGAAGTGAACTCAAACTCTCGCCAATGGAATGTGCACTTGTCGCTACATTCCAAGATGGAATAATAGAGCAAGCACACTCAAGTAAGGAGAAGATCCCCAAAACTTGAACCCAAAGATTAGGGCTTAGGCTCACTAATTTGCTTAATTATTAAGTGTTTTTTTGGTTATTTACATGAAGAAGTGTTTTTTATGCTTTTCTTTATGAAGAAGATACCTTGATCAGACTTGTGCATCACAAGGTAAACATGTATTATCCCAAGATGGGAAGACTACAAGCATACCTCATGGAATAAGGCTATGGATCAATGCATCACTTCACATTTATTAAAGTGTTTTCTTTTTAAGAGTTATGAGATGAGAAGAGAAGAAGAACCAAAAGATCTCAAAGGTAAAAATTCTAAAGGGGGACTAAAATAATCCTAAGTATTCACATGCATGGAAGTCCTAAGAGTTAGTGAGGTTTCTACCCTAATGAAGAAGGAAGAAGAAGATAGAAGAAGGGATGAGAAAGGCCTAAGCCCAACAACAAAGGGTTAGTAACATAAACATAAGAGGAGGATGAGAATTGGAGATGTGGAACTCAATTCCCACATCTCTCACTTACCATAGCCCCTGCAATGTTAGCAAAAATCCAGCAAATTGACCAACACAATCATGGAATTAGCCGTGCTCAAAGGCTCTTGTGAACAAGAATCAAACATCATGCCAAACATTACAAGTACACGACTTACGCGTCGAAAACATGAAAGCATACGTCAACCAGCAAGCAAATCACCCTAAAATCTCATGTTTAATGATCATGCAATGATTCATAGCAATTAGAACAAGCAAAGGGATCAAACAAACTCAAAACAGCCCTGAAAAACCATTCTGCATCAGTGTTAACCGGTTAACCATATGCGTTAACCGGTTAACCAGTCAAAACCTGCACAAAACACGCAGAAAAACAGGGCGTTAACCGGTTAACCATATACGTTAACCGGTTAACACTGTAAAAACAGCAGCAAATTCCTGCAGAAAACAGCAGCTCAAAACAGCTTATTCAAATAAGCTGCACCAGACCAGCACTCAATTACACATGGAAAAATAGATCAATGCACATCAATCCATAACATTATGCTCATGAACACTAACAATCGGATCCGGATACCAATCAAACGATCAAATCATGCAACACAATCAATTACACAAACACATGGTGGATCTAAAGCACAAGCAATGCAAATAAGCTAAAAACAGAGTTGGATCTGAAATTAAACCAACCTACAAAGCGGAGGTATGCTTTGGTAATTGTTGATTATGCTGAAAATGATAGATCTCGCGCAAAACTTTGAAGATCCGATGCTAAGCTCCACACTCCATGCAAAATAAATGCAAGATCAAGCTCTTGATGCAGAATTTTGGATCCAAAAGCACTTCTAGATCTCGAACCAGATCTGAATCTTCAATAAAACCAACAAAAAGGTGCAATGAAGCTATGGATGGAGGTCTAGTTCCAAGATCTACACACCTCAATGCAAGGTTGTGTGATCTTCAAAGAGGAACTTTGAGTAATTTGGAAAATTGGGAGAGAAAAGTGAGAGAATTGTGAGTGAGAGCAATGAAAATTCAGAAATGAGAGTGAAAAAAATGAGAGAGATCCTTTGGTTTGGAGGGAAATGGAATATATATGGTTTAGGGTTGGGGCCCAAAATCTTGGTTTGGGATCCAAAAAAATATGGCTTGGTAATGTGATTTGGATCTAGGGTTGGCAAGAGGTTTGGGTACATGCTCTAGATCCTTCTTAAATTCAAATGAAATTCAAGTGAATAAAATCAGAAAATTGGAAAATGGAGCCAAAACCACATGCTGAAATTTGCTGCTGGAAATTCAAATTTCGCAGCTGTTAACCGGTTAACCATATGCGTTAACCGGTTAACGCATGCAAAATTTGAATTTCCCCCCTTTTGGTGGGAAACTTCAAAAATGATGCCGGCGCCCGCCGTTTCAAGCTGATTTTGATCCTTTCATTCTTTTTAAGCTTTGAACATGGTACAGAGCTTGTGCAGAGTGATCCTGTGAAATTTTTGCCAGGTCTTGATTTTTATTTGCAGTGCTTCAAATCTTCCAGATGGTTGGTCATATGCCCTATGCTGGAACATGTGAGTGTTATGCCTCATTTTTCTATGCAAGATGCTAGATATATGATATGTTATGATGACTATGACGCGATATGATGCTAAAAAAAGAAGAGGGCAAATTTGGGGTGTTACAAAAAGGAGCAATAAACGTGAGTACGTAGCTTAAATCGCCCTCCACCGCTTCAATTAAAGGTACGTGTTGATCATTTTTCGAGTCCATTCTTCATTTTGCCTCGGGTCATGTTGGATTAGGGATTTAGGGAAAATTAGTTGGAATCGCTTGAGATTTTGGATAAGAGAGAGACAGATTCAAAAAACGGCGAGTGAGTTGAAGGAGGGTTAGTGTTTAGGTTTGTGAGAGAGGATGACTAATCACAGAGGGAGCTTTTCCGGCAGCGGCTAGGGTTGGCGGAAGAGGAAAATGTGATGGTGTGCGGCGGGAAGAGAGAGATGTGGGCGGCGGTGGCGATGAGAAGAAGAGAGGAAGAAGATGACGGGAAAGGCACTGCGGCAGGGAGAGAGATGAGGATCCTAGGGTTTCCTTATTTGTGTTTCAGTTTATAGGATTTTTGTGGTTATTTCTTTTTTAATCATGTTTAAGAATCATTAATATTAGTAAATTATAATTAATTGAGTTTTATAAAAATTAAAAATCATAATTAGTAGTGAATGCATAGGACAAACAAGAGTCTTGAAAACTTGTGAAAACTGTTTGAATCCACCGCCTGCATTGGATAAGTGTTGGTTTTGGGCCCAATCCGGCGGTGACACGTGTCACCGTCCGGTTGGACCGCCTGGTGGTGATTTCCCCCCTTCTCTCATTGCGAAATAGGGCTCAGGTTATTATTGGCACCCCCATTTGGGCCCAGTGCTTGCATTATAACTGAGAAACATTTCTATTGTCACCCCCCTCCAATTTCTCTTTTCTTTTAAATTCTATTTTTTATATAGTTTCCGAATTAATTCAAAATAAATAATAAAATGAATAATAAAAATCTCCAAAAATTATATTAGATTTTTAATACATTTTAGAAACATTCCCAATTTTCACTTTCTGAATTTAATCATTTTTTAATTTAATTTCGAATTTTTATTTTAATTAATTCATATTAAATTCCTTCATGGACACATAAAATTGTACAATTTATTTAGGCCACTTCCCATAATATTTTTGACCCATTCTTTTTGCTATGGTTAAAAGACAAGTTAAAGTATCTATAACATTTTTTGGTGAATTTTTAGGACAATTTTTTTATTGTTTTGGTAGTATAATTTGTGTAATTTTGTGATTAAACTTTAGTTAGGTTTAGGTGATCATTTGCCTTAGTTAAAATAAGAATTCTTTAGAGATTTTCTTTGCACAATAATATAATCAGGTTGAAGACCTTAGAAATTTAATTTCATATTTTTTTCATGACTCTTAATATTTTTGTCATTTTTATTCATTCCTTCACATGATGCATGTACATAATCCATATCATTTACTAACTATTTGCTTTTTCTTTGTGCAAGGTGTTTTGCAAGGTTTGGCTTATGGACTTGGATATTTTATGCTTAATTGTGTTTTATACTTTGTCTATTTTGTGATTGTAATAGCTTAGAATTTGTATGCTTTTTATAATTTCCTTAATTAGGATTAGAAAAGATAAAAAAACAAATCGTTAGAAAACCAAATTTTCAAAAAAAAACAAATAAAGTATTCGATCCAACGTCGAGTATATTTTCAAATAAATAAAGTTCATATTATTTTAGGGTTCCTCGATTACCTTCGGTCCATTCCATTCAACCAAAATCAAACCTTGCATGTTTCATACCATAAGTCGTGTGTCATAGCACCACGCAACCGACCTACACACCCCATTGTTCCATCCCGTTTACATTTTATACGTTTTTACCTACCATGATTTAGGAGGACCCTATTGCTCATTATTAACTTCTTTTACTTGCATGTTTAGTCTTATATTTCTTATATCTCTTAGGTAGATTTAATTGCAAACCTCACTAACCTTAGGTTATCCATGAATTCAAACTAACTTAGGGTAAGTCTAGTTTCCCTTAGAATGTTTACGTTTTATAACTTGAGTCTCTTCTCATCTCAAAATAAAAATAAAAACAATTAACAAAGGAAAGGTGTACAATGCGTCACGAGCCTTAAGCTACATGGGAAATGATTAGTGGAGGTCTCCTTCACTCTTCTAGGATGCTTTACAAACGTTCCATTGGGGGCGATCTTGGAAAGTATTCGCTCCTGTGTCATAGTCTTTAGTGTTGTACATTCAATAAACACAAATTCAAAACATTTCTTCTAAAAAACAACAAACCAAGAAGTCACGTCTTCTTTCTCATCTCATACTCTTTGCGGACGAACATGACTTGTCTCGACAGTTCAAACAGCGACACGGTAAACACCCTCGAGTCAGAGCCGGTAACACCTGAGCTAGAGTTATGGCAACGTCGTCCTAAAAACCACAAACGAGTGTAAGCCTTAGTTAGACGAACTACGGCGTCTCTGATCCTCATTCATCCCGATGAGGTACGTAGGCAGTGGGGTAGGGCCCATTCGAGCACAATCTTTCTTTTTTCCCTACATTTTCCCATTTTATTTCCTTTTTTCAAATCCATTTCTTTTCTCAATTCCATTTCATTCCAGATAGCTATTCTTCCAGTTAAACAGCATATTATTTCTCACCCTTTGAAAATAGACTTTTAAGCGTGGATCCCGTCGGGTACGGCGGACGGATTGGGGTGCTAATACCTTCTCAATTCGTAACCGACTCCCGTATCCAGATCTTTGGTTCGCAAGGCCTCGACCTTTTCCTTCTTCCTTAGGTTTGTGCAACATTACCTTTCCCATTCATTCGGGATAAAAATGTCTGGCTGGCGACTCTACCTTTCCGCGCCACTTTCGCGTTTGTACTAGGATGAAAATCCCGGGAGCGACAACAAGTTCATGTATGCAAGCATATGGAAGATGGATGCAAATGAAGGCAAAAATTAGGGTTTATACATAACATGCTATACAAAATTCAAAACCAGAAACAAATGACATGATAAAAATTGAAATTGGGAGCAAAGTAACCCTAACCCTATACAAGTTCACTGTCCAAAGGGGGAGGCCTAACTCTTAACCTAATGGAAGCTATGATTTTCTCAAGTTAGCTTGGGTTTTAAGGCACTTCAAAAGGGAAAATGCACAACAAATTGAAAATGAGAGATAAATTCAAACCAATTTTATCCTAGAAACTACATGATATGAGGAATGCAATGCAAAAAGAATCATCATCAAACTCCTCATGGTTAGGCAGAAGGAATTTTTCTAAGTTAGGGCAAAAATATTGACTTTTAAGAACTCTAATTCCAAAGAAAAATGTCAAAATAGGTCAAGAACCAAAAAGAAATTTGTTTGAAGAGTTTGATAATGTTTCTAAATGTATCAAAATGCAATGTGATTTTTTTGGTGATTTTTAGAAACTTAAATGCTATTTTATTAATTAATTCTCATTAACTAATTAAAATAAATATTTAAATATTTTTAAAATACGAAAAATTATGCAAAAAATAAAATAAAAATTATTTTTAGAATGAGAAAAACATTTTAAGCCATGGTGCAAAAAATAATTTTTTTTAGAAATGTCTTACTATTTTAAATAAAATGTGCAAGAAAAATGAATTAAAATGAAAATAAAATGAATTAAAAGGGAAGTCAACTGATCCAGTGGCCCAGATTCAAATAGAAAGGGAGGCAATTGACCAGCGCGCGCAAATGGACGGCCCAAATTCAAACTTCACTAATTATGTCATTAACCCTAATCTGAAACCTAATTACATTCAGGTGACCGACACAATGTTCCGGTCATCTTCTCCGGCTAGCTCCTCACTCAATCTCCCTCAATACGCAACCCCAAGACCCCTAAAGCTCCAGAAATGATCCTCTCCTCAACCCCAGCAAGAATCAAACATCAAAACTCATTTATTCAACATCAAAATCATGAATCGAAGCAAAACGGAAAACATGGCAGAAATTTCAGAAGCTCATGAAATGCTTATTTCTCAACTATTCTTAAAAGTAAAGACATCATGGTGATCAGTGAAACATGTAGAATCATTCTATGACATAAAAAGAGGTTTCTGGAAAAAATGTTCTTGAGATACCTGAGCTTGAGCTACTTCAGTTTGCAACTTTCTAGGCAGTTCTTTGCTTCAAATCACCCCCAATGGTCCTCCTGAAGTGTTTGTGATGCTTGGTTGGAGTTCATATGGCCCCAAAATGAAAATGGCAGAAACTCAGTTCATGAAGTGTGGAAATCATGTTTTTGATTCTGGGCTTTTTAGGGCAAAATGAAGGGTGGGAAATGATCAGTGATGTTTGTGGAGTTGAATGGTGGAAAAAGTTTGAAGGTTTGATGGTTGAGTTAAGAGACTCGAAGGCTTTTGCAAATTTGGGGATTTTTGAGTGTGCTGAGTATTCTCAAGTGTTGTCTGCAATGTTATGTGCTTTTGCTTGGTTTTGATCCACATAATGAAGTGTGATAGGTCAGAGAGTGGGTGCTGGCCTATGTTGATTGGTATGGGCAAGTTGCCAAAATGTCAAAAGTTGGTGTACTTGAGGTATGGGCTCATGGCCGGCTGGTTTAGGGGCATGGCTCAAATCATCCAGCTTCAAGGAGGTCCATGGAAAATGATTTAGTTAGCTGGCTCAAGTGGATGAGGAGATTTGGATCATTTTGCAATTTTATACAACTTTGGCCCCTTTTGAATTTCTTGAAGTTTAAGGCATGGAACTTGAGAAATCTTTGGGCCATTATGAATTTTAAGTCATGTATGATGCTTGTGTAATGTTTAGACATCAATTAGAAGTCACAAATTGCCTTGGTACAAGATTTTGCAAGTTTCCCTCTTTGGCACATAAGTGAATTTTTGTGATTTTTCTCAATTTTGCAAGACCATAACTTGAGTTCTATGATGAATTAGATCAAGTTCTTGTACTTTTTGAAAATGGGAGGATCCAATCTACAACTTTCATGACCAAGAATTTTTCATTTGAAGCATTTTTGAATCAAAAAGAGGAGGTTGAAAAACTTTCCCAAAATGGCAAGTTTTCATTACAAGTCACTTTCCCAAAATGGCAACTTTGCAAATGGCTTGAAATTCTTCAATTTTGTGGACTTCTAACATCTTCTAAGATCAAATAAAGATCATACACATCCAAAATGATGAATAAGACCCTTTGGTTGGATGATTGGGGGCCTCAGATGCCCTGATTTTACACTGACTTGTTCAGGAAGTCATCTATTGATCAGATGCCTTCCCCATTGAATTTCTTCATGAAAATTGGTAAGTATGATCCTTATAACATATAGATACCAATAGAAACAAGAATGACCAAAAAATTTGGAGTTGTGGCCTCTGAAACCAAAACCCTAATTTTAGGTCATCTGTGCAGTTAAGCTTGGCTCTGCTTCCATGCCTTTCCCAGTTCTTGTGATTCTTTGACTTCCTTGATCTTGGGAGGATGTAATATGGTGCTTGAACATACATGGACCCTCTTTAGATGATTGGAGACCCTTGGAGTGGCTCAGATGACCCTTGGCTTGCTCAGATCACAAACCCTAGATGCAGATGACTTTGAACCAATGTAGTGAAGCAACAATGCAGTATGAGATAATATGATTGAACTTATGCAAAGATAAAAGATCACAAGCTATGGTGTGAACTTAGTGAGGGAAAATTTGGGGTGTTTACAATATCTTGAATAAGCCCAAGGTCATTCTTAAAGGTTCAGAAGAGAGAAATTTCATCAGAAGTTCAAAAATGCATTTTTTTTCCTATATAAGGGAAATCCTGATTAGGGTTTTGGACCAGACCCTCTTAGCTTTGACCAATTCTTGTGGTCAAAGGCTCTTATAGGATCTGCATGGCTTATGTATGAAATTTGAGGTAAAGATTCACTGAAGAAGTCAAGAATTTGTCCGGTTACTTGAAGATGAAGCAAGAAAGTCAATTTTGCAGTCAAAAAGTCAACATGAGGATTTTAGGGTTTTTAATCAGGATCATCAATTTTGGGAGGTCATATCATGTCAAAGAGTAGGTTAGTCGAGCTTAAATGTCAAAAATCGGGAATATGCGAAAAGTTGCTAAATTTGGAAATTTAGGAGTTTTTCATTTTTGGAAATATTTTGTCCCTAAAACTTCGAGCTATTATTTCATGTGCAGAAAAGCTCCGAATGATTTTCCAGTGAACACGAAAGTTGTAGATCACGATTTTCCCTTTCCGAAAAGTCCAAGAATACCTTCATAGCTTTTTTAGAACTCAAGATATGAATTTTTGAAGTTTGATGCATTTTTAAGGTTTTAGATGCATTAATGTCATGATCTTATTGGTCCATTTTATTTTGATATTCTTTGTGTCACATTTTTCCATGTCATAAATATTTTAATGGTACTTTGGCTCACTTCACGTGGCCAAGTTTTTTTTTGCTCAAGCATTATATTTTGTTCATTGCATTTTGTTTGGCATAAAAATGGTATGAAAATAGTACAAAAGTTGGCACATGGGTACAACCAGTCACATGCAACCACACGCCAGCTCACTTTCCTTTCACACCACAAGGTTATGCCTTTGCTAATACTCCCTTCATGTATTTGCTTCTAAGAAAGAGAGTGAAATGTCGCGTGGTCACTCACACATGCACTCCATATCCATAGTCAATCACCACCTTTGATTACTTTGACTTTCTCATCAAAATCGCACCATCAAATAACACATTTCCAGAACATGCAAGACTATCATACTACACTACACCATCACATATAGGATTGAATTGGAAATTTGAAAAGAAAAGCTGAAGCATCTACGCACACACTCCCTGCATTTTCGGTAATAACAAAATTTGGTGCAAACACCTTCAAAGAGGACTCACACCCTTAGTACATAAGCTAAGCTTGTTTCACATTTTCAAAGAAAAAAGAAGAAAAGAATATCACGCTCTTTCGATGGAAAATTGCTCTCATAGCTGCACCTTCACAACAAAACTCAAATCTGTGTTCTTCACTTGAACGCATTCTCTAACCATCCCCTGAATCATCTTCAACGTCCTTCTCTTTGCATCATAATCATCTGCATCGCTCGGAGCCGGGCGGAAATGTTTGTGTGCACATGTGAAGATTCACAAATCACCTTCGATTTCTTCATTCTTATCGCTTATCATCAAACCTGAGGCCTTTATTTGGCACAAAGTGGCTCCAGGAAGCTCTCAGCACCTCCGGATTTCCTTCAGATCTCTAACGGAAACTACATCCAGGTTTAAACATCACACCTTTTTGCCTCAGTTTTGTTCTGTTGCTGTTTGTTTTGATTTGAGTTTGTTTTATTTGAAGCATATGAAGTGTATAGAAGCTATCTGATGCTTTAAATTTTGGTTTTCTATTTTGATGGCCATACTTTAAATCCCTGAATCTTGGTGTGTGTTAGTTGGTTGTGAGAACTAGGGATGTGGTTGTTTTCCTCTTGTTTAGTAGATGATTTTTTCTTTTTACTTTTTTTGATTTTGTTGAGATTTGGCAAAGTTATGTTGATTCGAGTTGGTGTTGATGATGCTGAAAAATCGTGTTCTTGCTGTTCTGTTTTTCTTCTGTTTTCAAATTTTCCATGTGCATGAGGTATGAGACGATTAGGTGGCGTGTTATGAGTGGCTGGTGTGCGTTTTTGTCTTGTAGTGATTTAAAAAAGGTGGACCGATTGATACCCGGGTTACATGCATTTTGTTATTTGTTTTTTTATTTATTTTATGAATAATATAAAAGTTGATTTAAGTTGATCATGGATTCAAGGAGTTCCGCATGGGCCTAACGTTTTATTTTCGCACCGCCTCTCTCATCGGCCCAACCATTTTGAATTGGTTTCCTCTACTGACGACACCCCTTGGCCTATTTCTTTTAGCTTTATTTTATTTTTATTTTTCAGTTTGATCTCCAATTGTTAAAAATAGCAACATGTTTCATAAAATTCTGAAATAATTCATGGGTATCAATTTTAACTTCCTTTAATTTTGTACATTTTTTATTTTTCATTTATTTTTTATTTTCCACGTAGAAACTAACTTTCACTTTTATTATTTGTTTTTAATTCATTTTAAATACATGCTGACTTGTGAATTTCATAGCTTGATCATCATTGGGAATTTTGAGCTGATTCTTTTTGCATTGGATTCATATTGAGGTGTAGTTTATTGGTGATTTTTCTTCCGATTTTTAGAAGCTTGCTTGATTATTTTTGGTCTTTTACTTGTGTGTGAAGTCTCATAACCCTAATCCATGCTTAGGCATCCCTTTAACCCACTTTGCTTCTGATTTGGATCCTATCCTTTTGACATGTTAATATTAGATGATTGAAGATCCTTTATGCCAATTTGTGGAATTTTTGGATGGACTCTTGATTTAATATGAATTTTACTGTTTGCTTCTCTATTTTTGCATCCTTTTTGGTCATATCCTTAGTCTTTAGGCTAGGAGGGCACTTGTGCCAACTCCCTTAGGTTGTTTAGAGCTCTTTTAGGATGAGGATATCTCCTTGGTCTTTGATTGATGTTTGTACTTTGAGAAATTTTGAAGTTGCTTGCCTTTGAAGTTTATTCACTTACGAACATGTTCACTTTACTTCTTATGCTCATGTGTCCCTCATATTGATAATGATCAAGCTTGTATGCTTCTTTTCTTGATCTCTTGTGTTGCTTAGGCACATTCTTGACATGTTAGGGTTCTGGTCTTGAAGTGTGTGCATTGGTATCTCATTTGGTCTTACTTGTTTTTGTCTTGCTACTTGCTTATGCTTTTAACCATTTCAGGGGCTTTGGTAAGTAAGAGGTGTGGATGAGATTCCCACATCTCCAACTCTTTCCTCTTCTTCTTCCATTATGTTTTCTCATTTGTGTGTGATGTACCTAGGCCTTCTTTCTTCTTTCTTTCTTCTTTCTTCTTTCCTTATCTCTTTCTTCATTTGGATAGATTTCAGACCTCACTAACCTTAGGAATCCCATGCATGATAACATTAGGATTTGTTAGCTCCCATTATATTTTACCTTTAAGATCTTTGGTTCTCTTCTCTTCTCATCTCAAAACAAAAACCCTAAAAAACACCTTAATAAGGATTGAAGTGGTCTCATGTGCAATAGCCTTATTCCATGGAGCACTTGTAGTCTTCCCATCTTGGGATAGTACAAGCTTGTCTATCATGATGCATAAGTCTGATCACGAGACCATCTTCATCAAGAAAATCATAAAACACACTTATTCATTTTATTACAAAAACACTTAATAAATTCAACGAGTTAGTGATCCTAGGCTCTAATATCTGGAACAAAGTTTTGGGGATCTTCTCCTTACTTGAGTGTGCTTGTTCTATTATTCCATCTTGGAATGTAGTAGCAAGTACACATTCCATGGAAAAGAGCTTGAGTTCACTTTCTTGTGCCACACTCATAGAAAACTCATAAAAAACACTGGACAAACAATAATTGTCTCTCCTTCGGGACTTCTCTTCTCATCACCTTCACTCTTTATGTAAGAACTTGCTCCTTCTTGTCACTTTGCAAGACGGTTACGCACTCGTCGTCCAAGCCTACAACACCTGAGCATTGACATAGGCAGTTCAAGCCTTAAGACACAAGAAATCTTTTCCACCCCTAGTTAGGGGAACTACGGCATCTCTGATCCTCATTTCCCAGATGAGGTACGTAGGCAGCGGGGTAGGGCCCGTTCGAGCACACTCTTTTATTTTCCCTACATTTTCCCCTTTATTTTCTTTTCTTATCCAGTTTCAGTTTTAGTTTTGCAGCAGCTTTCATTCTTACACCCTTTGAAACATTTTCTTTGCAAGCGTGGATCCCGTCGGGTACGACAGACGATCTGGGCTGCTAATACCTTCATAGGTCGTAACCGACTCCCGAAATCAGTCTCTTTGGTTCGCAGGACCCGCGTCCTTCCTTTTCTTTTCCTCTAGTTTGTGCAGCATTACCAATCCCGTTCCTTCGGGATAAAAATGCCTGGCTAGCGACTCTACCTCTTTCCAAGCCACTTTCGCGTTTGTACCAGGATGGAAATCCAGGGAGCGACACCCATCCCCACAGAAAGCCAAAGCATATCCTTTGCATTCTCGAAACAGGTGCCTGTTTATATATAGTATATTTGACACTCATCCGTGTCATACATTCCCCAGCAAGTCGAATACTCGTCCGTATCTTGCTCATACTTCACCAACAAACCAATACTCACTCATACTTACACAGAAGTCTTTGATACTCGTCCATATCTTGTTTATATCACTCCTCAACAGATTCAACACTCGTCCATGTTCCTTGTTAACCAGTTGATACTCGTCCGTATCATCATCTCTGAACATTCGTCAGCTTTTGTTTCTACTGATACTCGTCCGTATCATGGTCCTGAGGATACTCGTCCGCATCTTTAATCTACACACAGCGTCAAACACTTATATCTTTTATTCTTAAGCGTGAACACTCGTCCGTGTTTACCATTCCCCATTAAGTCACCAACAAAACAACTTCCTCTTATCCGACATTCATCCTATGTCGTGATATTTTCGGCAGCCGTACCCTGCTGGGTGATCGTCCTTCACCTTTGGATGACCGTCCCTCATCCCCTTCCCCAGCGGAGTCCCCATTAGTGGAACCCTTTTCTATCCGACATTCGTCTTTCTTCGTGATAAAGAGCAACCGTCCCCTGCTAGGTGACCGTCCTTCACCTTTTGATGACCGTCCCTCATCATTTCATCTGATGGTCGTCCCCATCGTTGATCTTGTTATCCGACATTCGTCCTATGTCGTGATAAACCCCGAGAGCAGTCGTACCCTGCTAGGTCCTTCACATCTTTGATGATCGTCCTTCATCATGTTTATCCAATGGTCGTCCCCATCGTCGAACTTTTCTATCCGACATTCGTCCTATGTCGTGATAAAGAGCTGCCGTCCCCTGCTAGGTGATCGTCCTTCACCTTTGATGATCGTCCCTCATCATTATTTCATTTACTATTTTAACCGATGGTCGTACCCATCGTTGTTTACTTTACTTTCAGAAGCCCGGTGGTCGTCCCCATCATTGCTTTTCTCTTTACTTTAATCCCCAAAGAATCTTATTTCTTTACCTGATGGTCGTCCCCGTCATGGTCTCTTTATTTCCCCAGCTTGTCGGTCGTCCCCGTCATTGCTTTACTTACTACTTTATCCCCAACAGTCGTCCTCTGCTCGATGGTCTTCCTCCTTCGTTTTCGTTTGATAATCATACTATACTACCTTCTGCAATTTATATCCCTTTTCTTCTTCTATCCAGCGAGTGCAAATTTCGGACTGTCTTTGGTATTCAACCACAAGTTATCTTGTTTGTCTGTTAAGCCAGGCGCTTACATCCTGCACAACTAACTCATGCTTGAATAGGGGCAGCTGTAAACACCCTAAATTTTCCCTCACTCATATCACACTATGGCTTGTGATCTTTCATGTTTACATTAACATAAGCATTACACCTCACTTAACATATTTGCTTCACTGCATAAGTTTAAGTTCATCTGCATCTAGGGTTTGTGATTTGAGAAATCCAAGAATCCATATGAGCCATCCCAAAGGCCTCAAAGCTTTCCAATAGGGCCCATGTGTGTTCTATCATCATATTATACTCCTCAAAGTTCATGAAAGTCAAGGGATCACAAGAACTGGCAAAGGCATGGAAGCAGAGCTAGGGTTTTCACTGCACAGATGACCAAAATTAGGGTTTTGGTTTCAGAGGCCTTAACTCCAAATTTTTGGGCCATTCTTGTTTCTAATGTTCTTAATATGTCATAAAGATCATGTGTACCAAGTTTTATGAAGAAACTCATTGTGGAAGTCATCTGTTTACTGGGTAACTTCCTGAGCAAGTTAAGTCAAAATCAGGGCATCTGAGGCCCCCAACAATGGAACCAAAGGGGTATTTTCATCAAATTGAAGTTATATGATATTTATTTGATCTTATAAGTGGTTGTAAGTTCACAATATTGAATAATTTTGAGCCAATTGCAAACTTGCCATTTTTGGAAATGACTTGAAATGCAAACTTTCCATTTTGGGAAAGTTTTTCAACCTCCTCTTTCATGACCAAAAATGCTTCAAATGAAAAATGCTTGGTCATGAAAGTTGTAGACTGGGTCTTTCCCTTTTCAAAAAGTATAAGAACATGTATTGATTCATCATAGAACTCAAGATATGGCCTTTCAAAGTTGGCAAAAATCCTATAATTTCAAGTTTCATGTCAAAGAGGGATTTTGCATTTTGGCATGTTCAAGCATTCTAATGACTTCTAATGTACACAAAAACTTCACAATATGTCAAATGAACTTCAAACAATCAGAATTGTGCATTGAACCTAGGGTTTCCATGACTTTATCTTCAAGAAATCTCAAGAGGGCCAAAACTCCCCAAAATTCCTTGGATCCTTCCATCCACTTGTGCCAACTACATAATCTTGATTCTATGGCTCTCCATGAATCTTGCTGAGGCCAGACACCCCCAAAAAGCTAGACTATCCATGGCCCATACCTCAAGTACACCTAAATTAACTTTTTTTGCAAAAACACACCATACCAATCAGCCTGTGCCACAACAACTTTCTGATCAATCCCATTGGCTTAAACAAATATCATGGATCACATTTCATAACAGACAATAGCCTGAAAGCTCTCACAACTCAGAATTCACAAAATCCATCAAAACCTTCCTCTCTTCGAATCTCAAAAACCAACCACTAAAACTCCAAACTTCCTTCACCAATCAACTCAAAAACACCTCAGGATCATTTCCCACCCATCACCATAGCCTAAAACACCTTCAAGAAAAAATAAGATTTATGCATACTCAGAACTAAACCTTCAAAACCAAGCCACACAAGCTCCATTCAAGCACTTCAGAAGCATCAGGGTGATCATTGGGGTGGATTTGCACCAAAGAAAGGGTCAGGAAGCTCAAGAACACAGTTTCAATTCAGGTAGCTATGATGAACTTTTTTTCTAGAATTTCTTTTTTAAGTTTCTAAATGATTCCTCATGCTTCAATGATCACCCTGATGTGTTTAAAATTGAAAATGGTTGAGAAATAAGCATTTCATGATGTTCTGAAATTTTTCCCGTGAAATGATTTTTGCTTCGATTCATCATGTATGCATGAAATAAATTGTTTTTGATGCTTGATTCTTGCTTGTTGATGTTTAATGATAATTTCTAGAGACTTTGGTGTGTTTTCATGGCCTGGGGAGGGATTTAGGGTAGGAGAGCTGCCAGAGAAGATGACCGGAGGTCTTCTTCGGCCACCTGAAAGTCATTAGGGCTAAACCCTAATTAATTTCCAAGTTTGAATGTGGGCCTTTAGATTTTAGGGTTAGCGCATGTTTGGAGGGTCCAGATCATTTCATTAAACCCTAATCTTTTAATTAAATTAATTAATTAGGATTAATTAAATAAAAACCCAGTTTGAATGTCAGCCATAGGATTGCGCGCGCAGTCAATGCTTTTTCCCCCAGTTTGAATCCTGGCCATCAGATCTTCATACTTTTCATTTAAATTCATTTTAATTCATTTTCTTTTTATTTCTTTTGTTCTTTTTATTTAAAATATAAAAAAGCATCCAAAAAATATTTTCTTTTGCATTCTGACTTTAAAATATTTTTCTTCATCCAAAAATAATTTTTATTTTATTTTTTGCATTAAAAAAGTATTTTTAAAATATTTAAATGTTATTTTTAATTAATTAAAGTATTTTAATTAATTAAAAACACATTTAGGTTTCTAAAACTCACCAAAAAATTCATGAATCATCCCAATGCATTTAGAAACATTTTCAAACTCTTCACACAAATTTCTTTTTAGGTTTGATCATAGTTTGCCATTTTTCTTTGATTTAAGGGTCATAAAATCATATTTTTAAACCCTAACTTTGAAAAATCATTTATGCCTAACAAAGAAGAGTTTGAAGTTGATTCCTTTTTCATTGTGTTACATATTGCATGTAGTTTATAGGTCTTTTTCCTCATAAATTTATCTTGCATTTTCAATTTGATTTGCATTTTTCCCTTTGAACCACCCAAAAATCCTAGAAAACTTAGGAAAATCATAACTTTTGATAGGTTAGGCTTCTGACCTTCTCCTTTGGGGTGTGACCTAATATGGTGTTAGGGTTTGTTTGAGCTTGTTTGCAAATTTTATCATGTCATTTGCTTCTGTTTTATCCATTTGCATCTCATATGTCCATATAACCCTAATTTCTCATGTTCATTTGCATTCACCTTGCATATGCATCATTACATGAACTTGCCATGACATTTCATGCATTCATATGTTACCTTAGACATATTAGGACATGTTAGAACCTTGCTTGATCATTTCTTAATTCATTTTCCATGATTAGCATTCATTTCATTTCATAAACTTTCATGTGTTTTCAAACTTCAAAGCATGCCTCCTTTGCATCTCATATTTATATGATCTCACATATGCATTTTGTATGCCTTTGCATCATCTTACATGACATTTACATTGCATAAACACTTCTAACTTTGATCATTGCATCTCATTTCACTTCATTTCTTTATGCTTTATACCTTATGCATCCATGCTAACTTTTCAGGTTTGGTAAGTCATTTTGGGAGGTGAATTTTCCTTCACCTCTCACTTCTTCTTATCTCTTTCATTTGCATTATAACTTGTCTTTGGAGTGAACTTTATTCACCTATGTTGCATCTCAATTTATTTCTCTAAGTTACTTATCTTCTTCAGTGAAGTAAGTAACTTATTCTTTTACTTCATCCTCCTTTCATCTGCTTTCTTCCATTGGTGGCTTCCTTGAAGATCTTTCTTAAGCCTCATAAACCATAGGATATCCAAGCATGATAATAATTAGGGTTGTGATTAGTCCCCCTTATCCTTTTACCCTTTAGTCTCCTTGAGTCTCCCTTCTCATCTCAATAATCAGAGACTAAACTCTTAAAGTTTTAGGACTTTGGAATTAGGGTTATGCATGCATCCTTCTCTTAGGATGGAGTGTATAACTTTAATCCTAAGTGTTAAACCTTTAATTTGTTTAAACCTCTTAATCAAAACACATTAATAATCACTAAGACTTTATCTTATAACTTGGGCCTTACATTAGGGTTCTAATTCTTCCTTATGGTTAAGAAGGACTAACCCTAGTGTTTAATGGACAAGTCCCCCTCAAGTTGTCTTACAAACCATAAAATTCACTTCTTAATCTCATCATTTAATTAAAATCCATTTAATAAGGGCTTGTTATATAATGAATTTAATCCCTAACCATGGATTAAGTTGAGGTATCATCATCAGCTTAAGTGTTCTCATCTATTATCCTTCTATTAGGATGGTGTAATGAGCTCATTAATCTGTGATTAGAGATTAAAATCATTACTTAACACTAAACAAAAACCCAAAAACATCTTAATAATCACAAGTAGGTTAATGATCTTAATCCTACATCATCATGGTAATTAAGTTGAGGTGCTTATCTCATACTTAAGTAGGCTCATTATCCCTAATCAGGGAGGATATAATGAGTTTGCAAGCCTTTAATTCAGGATTAAGCTCATTAACTTATGCAAAAACACCAAAAACAATAACAAAACTGAAAACACAAAAACAAACAATAATCGTCTCCTTCGGGATTCTCTTCTCATCACAATCATTCACAAACGAGAACTTGCTTCTTCCGTCTAATGCAAGACAGTTAGCACTCGAGCTAGACGAGTCATACACTTGAGCATAGGCAAGCAAGCAGTTCACAGTCAATTTATTTTTAGTCTCTTTGAGTCGAACTACGGTGTTTTGACTTCCTCATTGCACGAGAGGATACGTAGACATAACTTAACAGTTATCGAACAAAAGTTTCTGTGTCTTCCCCTTCTTTCAGCATTCTCTTTTAAGCCTCAATTCCTGAGCAATTCACACCTTTTGCACTGACACTTGTACACTTCTTTTCTTAGCTTTTGGCACACAGATAGCACATACACTACCCCTTTAAACACAATCTTTTAAGCATGGATCCTGTCGAGTACGACGGTCAATCTAGGTGTTAATACCTTCCCAGGTTGTAACCAACCCCCTTTCTCAGTTTCTCTGGTTCGCAACCGTCTTATCCATCTTTTTCCAGGTTTATGCAGCATTACCTTTCCTTCGGGATAAAAAAGCCTAGTTGTCGACTCTATTCACTTCACCTTCATTTTCTCTTTTTGCCGACCGTTCGCGTCTGCACCGGGATGCAAATCTTTGGGAGCGACAACTTAGCGACTCTGCTGGGGAATGTATCTTGCAACCAGGGTTTCTGGTTCTTTTTGTGGGTTTCTCCTGGCGCTTGTTTGATTTGTGTTAATGGGGGTGTTATGCGCTACTTGTGCTTGTTGTTTATGGCTTTATTTATTGCTTTCTGTACAACTTTATTTATTGCTTTCATTTACTGTTTATATGCATTTCATACTGTTATCATCATATCATGTGTGCTGGATCTCTTGTCTGTTTTGGTGGGAGGGATTATTGAGTGAGTAAGGTTCCATACCGGGAGCCTGAGTGACACATAGGATATTGTGGCTTCATATTCTTTCCCATTCCATTTCGGTCTGGTGCGGGAATATGAAACACGGTTCAGACATGGGTTTCTTCTTGAGAACTCTGTGCTATGGATTTCCTGTAGTACTAGGGCTATCTAGGAAGCCTGCTAAGTCTGGATGACCTTTTTATGACCTTCAGCATCTAGGGTGAATTAGAGGAGGAACCTTTATGATTATTGTAAACACTGTACCTCCAGGTTAGAAGTGTTTACACTTCTCATAACTGATCCAAGTCTGAGGATCCTTGTTCTAGAACAATACATGTGAGGGGGTTGGGATGTTTACAGGTTTACAGGAACCCTTGGCCTCATCATACCTTGTCACTAGTTTTGTAAGGTTGCATCATTTTGGACTGTTCTTGTGAAACCCTGGACTTGTGACTCTTTATTTGAGTCCCCCATCTGGTTACTGGTTTCCTAAGCCTTCACTCGGACTTATGAACACACATGGACCCTATCAAGGCAAATAACAGATCCAGCACTTGATCACAAACCCTTTGCATATCATTCTGCATACATCATTTTGCATCATTTAACATTTGTCTATTTGTTTTACAGGGTATCCACATCTTATCTTTGGTTTGGTTTTGACCTGTTATACTGCTCAGTTTCCGTCAGCTATTTGCATCAGATACCTTCACCAACTATCTTCACCAGAGATTCTTTTCAGCTCTCTTCACCAGTTGTCCTCATCAGAGAATCTTCTTCAGCATCTTCTTCAGTTGCCTTTATCAGTAGTTATCCTCAATCTTCTTCATCAGCATCCATTGTTAGCATGGACCCCTCCAGGAAGAGCAACATCACCTATCATTTCTTTGAGCCCACTTTGACAGGCATCAGGCAGATGTAGGCACTCATCACTCCTGATCATGTCCCTTTATTCAGGGAACATTATGGTGGCATTATGGACATGATCATGGACTTGGATGTCTCCCAGAGGAGTATGATCCACACATGTCTTCAGTTCTATGACCCTCCTCTCAAATGTTTCACTTTCCCAGATTTTCAGTTGGGACCATTGATGGAAGATTTCTCCATGTTGTTAGGTGTCCCCATCAGGAGAGGGATTCCTTTCAACCCTGAGATGACTGCTCCCAAGAATGAAGATATGGCTAAGGCTTTGCACTTGGAGTCCTCCCTCATTGACCAGAGCATGACCACTAAGGCTGGAATCCCAGGCCTTCATTTGGACTTCTTGGTTACTGTAAACACCCCAAATTTGCCCTCACTAATTTCACACCATGGCTTGTGATCTCTCATTTTCATAAGCATAAGCATACCACTTCACATTGCATTTTTGTGTAATCTGCATAGTTTAAGTTCATCTACATCTAGGGTTTGTGATCTGAGCAATCCAAGTTCCATCTGAGCCATTCCAAAGGTTTCAAAGTGTTCCAAGAGGGTCCATGTGTGTTCAATCATCATATTATGTCCCTCAAAGTTCATGGAAGTCAAGAAATCACAAGAACTGTCAAGGCATGGAAGCAGAGCTAGGGTTTTCACTACACAGATGACCAAAATTAGGGTTTTGATTTCAGAGGCCTTAACTCCAAATTTTTGGGCCATTATTGTTTCTAATGTTCTTAATATGTCATAAGGATCATGTGTACCAAGTTTGATGAAGAAATTCATTGTGGAAGTCATTTGTTCACTAGGTAGCTTCTTGAGCAAGTTAAGTCAAAATCAGGGCATCTGAGGCCCCTAACAATGGAACCAAAGGGTTATTTTCATCAAATTGAAGTTCTATGATCTTTATTTGATCTTAGAAGAGGTTGGAAGTTCACAAGATTGAAGAATTTTGAGCCATTTGCAAAGTTTCCAAAAATGGAAATGACTTGTAATGGAAACTTTCCATTTTGGGAAAGTTTTTCAACCTCCTCTTTCTCAACCAAAATGCTTCAAATGAAAAATTATTGGTCATGAAAGTTGTAGATTAGGTCTTTCCCTTTTCAAAAAGTACAAGAACATGTCTTGATTCATTATAGAACTCAAGTTATGATCCTTCAAAGTTGGCAAAAATCCTATAATTTTCAAGAATGCACCAAAGAGGGATTTTGCAAATTGGCTTGCCAAGGACTCTAATGACTTAAAATGTGTACAAACACTTCATAACATGATAAAACAACATCAAAGAATCAAAATTGGCCCAAGAATTGGATCATTTCATGCCTTGAATCACAAGAAACACCAAAGAGGGAAAAGTTGCAAAACACATAGAAACCCTAGTTGCAAGTGTTCCAGCTCATCAATTTCAATCCTATGGCCTTCTTTGATCCATGCTGAGGCCAGACACCCCAAAAACTCAGGCCTGCACCATGCACATACCTCAAGTACACATTCTTGACTTTCTTGCAAATCACCCCATACCAATCACACTATGCCACAACAACTCCTCTGACCAATCACACTTGCTTACACTAACCTTATGGATCACAAAGAACATAACACACAAGCCTGAAACTCTCCATAGCTCAGATTACACAAAATCCCCTCAAAACTTCATCTATTCGAATCTCTCAACTCAGCCAACAAAAATCCAAAATTCTTTCACCAATCATCTCCACATAACCCCAGGATCATTTCCCACCCCTCACATTGGCCTGAAACACTCTTAAACAAAAACACGATTTTGACATGCTCTGAACTGAAACCTTCAAAACAGCTAACATAAACTTGTTTCAAGCTTGCCAGAAGCATCAAGGGGTTCGTTGGAGTGGAAAAGCACCAAGGAGGTAGCCAGAAAGCTCCAGATAGCAAAGTTTCAACTCAGGTAACCTCAAGAACATTTTTCCAGAAATGCATTTTTAAGTTCTTAGATGAATCTTCATGATGTGCTGATGATCCTAATGTGTTTAGTTTTGAAAATGATTGAGTATTAAGCATGTATGAGTTATCTAAAACTTTTTGACCTAAAATTGATTTGCTTCGATTCAGCCTAAATACGTGAAATAAATGTGTTTTGGTTGATGATTCTTGTTGTATGATGTTTGGGGTTTGATTCTAGGCAGAGAGATTGAGTTTTAGAGACCTAGGGAGAGAGTTGAGGTTTTGGTTCGTCGGAGAAGATGATCGGAACCACTGTTCCGGTCATCTGAATGTTGTTTGCCCTAATTTGTGTAATTAGCTAACTTTGAATTTTAACCCTTAGATTTGAGTTCCCGCGCGCGTTGCAATGGCCAAGATCTTGTCATTAGCCCTAATTTATGTTTAATTAAGTTAATCAAAAATTAATTAGCCCAGGTGAGATCCTGACCATCCATTCACGCGCGTTTTGAAACTTTAAATGTGAACCTTAGATTCTGCATACTCCCAGTCAACGGGCCTTGTGATCTCAGCCCTTCATCCCATTGACTTCACATCCTAGCCATCCATTATGCATACTTTTCATTTTTATTTTATTCTCTTTGTATTTTATTTCTTATATTTATTAAAAATAGCAAAAATGATTTAAAAATTCTGGAAATTTTTGTCAAGACTTTTATTAATTTTCAGAAACCAAAAATATTTTTATTTTTAATTTTTGCATTAAAAACATATTTTTAAATCATTTAAATGTTTTATTTAATTAATTAATTGATTTTAAATAATTAAAAATACATTTAAGTATTTAAAAATCACCAAAAAAATCAGAGAGCATCCTTAGACATTTAGAAACATTTACAAACTCACCTTACAAATTTATTTTTGGTTTTGATCATACTTTGAGATTTTTCAATGAATTAGGGTTCTTAAAAAGTTCATTTTTCTAACCCTAGCTTCAAAAATTCATAACCCAAGAACCAAGTTGAGTTTCTGAATGGTTCTTTTTGCATTGTTCTATGCATGTCTTCTAGCATCTAAAAACATTTTTGTTTCATTTTATCTTGCATTTTGAATTTGTTTGGCATTTTACATTGAAGATCACCCAAAAACCCTAGCAAACTTAGAAAATACATAACTTCTTCTAGGTTTAGTTTCTAACCTCCCCCTTTGGATGGTAACCTAGTATAGGATTAGGGTTCCTTTGAGTGCATTTTAAATTTTTTATCTTGTGCATTGCTTCTGTTTTGGTCATGTGCATCTCATACATTCATAAAACCCTAATTTTACATGTTCATTTTCATTCATCTTGCATATGCATCCATACATGAACTTGCCATGACATTTCATGCATTCATATGTCATATTAGACATCTTAGGACATGTTAGAATCATGCTTGATCATTTCTTCATTCATTTTCCATGATTTGCATTCATTTCATTTCATTAACTTTCAAAACTTCAAAGCATTCTTACATGACATCTCATCTTTGTATGATCATTCATATGTACTTTGTATGCCTTTGCATCATCTGATATGACATAAATATTGCATAATAAACTTCTGACTTTGGTCATTTCATCCCATCTCATCTCATTTCATTTCATTTCTTTATGCCTTGAACTTTATGCATTCATGCTAACATTTTCAGGTGGTAAGTTACTTTGAGAAGTGGATTTGCCTTCACTTATCATTTCTCTTCATCTTCTTTTTTCATATGCATCTTGCGGGTTTTGAAGTGAACCTGTTCACTTGTGTTCATCTCTCACTTTCTTTCTTTAAGTTACTTATCTTCTTCAGTGAAGTAAGTAACTTATTGCTGATGCTTCTTCCTCCTTTCATCTGCTTCTTCCTTGGTGGCTTCCTTGAAGATCTTTCTCAAGCCTTACAAACCATAGGAACATCCAAGCATGATAATAATTAGGGTTGTGATTAGTCCCCTAGATTTTTTACCTTTGAGTCTCCTTGAGTCTCTCCTCTCATCTTCATAATCAGAGACTAAACTCTTAAATTTTTAGGACTTTGGAATTAGGGTTATGCCTGCATCCTTCTCTTAGGATGGAGTGTATAACTTTAATCCTAAGTATTAAACCTTTAATTTGTTTAAACCTCTTAATTAAATCGTCTTAATAATCACTAATACTTCATCTTGTAACTTGGGCCTTACATTAGGGTTCTAATTCTTCCTTTATGGTTAATAAGGACTAACCATAGTGTTTAATGGACAAGTCCTCCTCAAGTTGTCTTACAAACCATAACACTCATTTCTTAATCTCATGCCTTAATTAAAATCCACTTAATAAAGGTTTTGTTATATAATGAATTTAATCTCTAACCATGGATTAAGTTGAGGTATCTTCCTCAGCTTAAGTGTTCTCGTCTATTATCCTTCTATTAGGATGGTGTATTGAGTTCACTAATATGTGATTAGAGATTAAACTCATTACTTAACAAAAACCCCAAAAACATCTAAATAATCACAAGTAGGTTAATGATCTTAATCCTACATCATTAGGGTAATTAAGATGAGATGCTTATCTCATACTTAAGTAGGCTCATTATCCCTAATCAGGGAGGATATAATGAGTTTACAAGCCCTTGATTTAGGCTTAAGCTCATTAACTTATACGAAACTCCAAAAACAATAACAAAACTGAAAAACACCAAAAATAAACAATAATCATCTCCTTCGGGATTCTTTTCTCACCACACTCATTCACAAACGAGAACTTCCTTCTTCCGTCTAATGCAATATAGTTAGCACTCGAGTCAGACGAGTCATACACTTGAGCATAGGCAAGCAAGCAGTTCACAATCAATTTATCTTTCAGTCTCTTTGAGTCGAACTACGGTGTTTTGACTTCCTCATTGCACGAGAGGATACGTAGGCATAACTTAACAGTTATCGAACAAAAGTCTCTGTGTCTTCCCCCTCTTTCAGCATTCTCTTTTAAGCCTCAGTTCCTGAGCATTCACTTTTTACACCGACACTTGTACATTCCCTTTCCAGCTTTTTCACACAGATAACACAAACACTACCCCTTTAAACACAATATTTTAAGCATGGATCCCGTCGAGTACGACGGACAATCTGGGTGCTAATACCTTCCCAGGTTGTAACCAACTCCCTTTCTCAGTTTCTCTGGTTCGCAACCGTCTTATCCATATCTTTCTAGGTTTATGCAGCATTACCTTTCCTTCGGGATAAAAATGCCTAGTTGGCGACTCTATTCACTTCACCTTCATTTCTCTCTTCGCCGACCGTTCGCGTTTGTACCCTATCTGACCCGGTGTCTCTTCAGGGGAGCGACAACTTGGCGACTCTGTTGGGGAATCCTTATCTTGTAACCAGGGCTTCTGGTTCTTTTTTGTGGGTTCCTCCTAGCGCTTGTTTGATTTGTGTTTACGGGGGTGTTATGTGCTACTTGTGCTTATTTATTTATGGCTTTCTGTACAACTTTATTTATTGCTTTCATTTACAGTTTTATGCATTTCATACTGTCATTATCATTTGTGTTGGATCTGGTGTTTCCTTGGTGGGAGGGATTGTTGAGTGATTAAGGTTCCATACCGGAAGCATGAGTGACACATAGGATATAGTGTCTTCATATTCTTTCCCATTCCATTTCGGTCTGGTGCGGGAATATGAAACACGGTTCAGACATGGGTTTCTTCTTGAGAACTCTATGCTACGGATTTCCTGTAGTGCTAGAGCTATCTGGGAAGCCTACTAAGTCTGGATGACCTTTTATGACCTTCAGCATCTGAGGTGAATTAGAGGAGGATCTTTTATGGTTATTGTAAACATTGTACCTCCGGGTTAGAAGTGTTTACACTTCTCATAACTGATCCAAGTCTGAGGATCCTTGTTCTAGAACAATACATGTGAGAGGGTTGGGATGTTTACAGGTTTGCAGGAACCCTTGGCCTCATCATACCATTGTTACTTGAGTTGTTAAGGTTGTATTATTTTGGACAGTTCTTGTGAAACCCTGGACTTGTGACTCTTTATTTGAGTCCCCCACCTGGTTACTGGTTTTCTAAGCCTCCCTCCGGACTTATGAACACACATGGACCCTATCAAGACAGATACAGATCCATCACTTGATCACAAACCCTTTGCATATCATTCTGCATACATCATTTTGCATCATTTAACATTTGCCTATTTGTTTTACACGGTATCCACCTTCTTATCTTTGGTTTGGTTTTGACCTATTCTGCTGCTCAGATTCCTCCAGTTATCTCCATCAGAGATTCTTCTCCAGCACCTTCATCAGTTTGTCTTCATCAGAGACCCTTCTTCAGCATCTTCTCTAGTTATCTTCATCAGTTTTCAGCAGTTACCTTCATCAGGGCTTCTCCTCAGTATTCTTCACCAGCATCCATTGTCATCATGGACACTTCCAGAAAGAGCAACATCACATACCACTTCTTTGAACCCACCCTGACAGGCCTCAGATAGATCCAGTCTCTCATCACTCCTGATCATGTCCCTTTATTCAGGGAGTATTATGGAGGCATATTGGACATGAGCATGGACCTGAATGCATCCTAGAGGAGCATGATCCACACTTGCTTGCAGTTTTATGATCCGCCTCTCAGATGTTTTACATTCCCTGATTTTCAGTTGGGGCCTTTGCTAGAAGAATTTTCCATGTTATTAGGTGTCCCCATCAGGAGAGGGATTCCCTTCAACCCTGAGATGGTTGCGCCCAAGAATGAAGAGATATCTAAGGCTTTTCACATGGAGCCCACCCTCATTGACCAGAGCATGACCACCAAGGATGGGATTCCAGGCCTTCACTTAGACTTCTTGATCTCTCAGGCCACCCTGCATGCTGTAGCAGGGAAGTGGGATACTGTTTGTGCACTTCTAGCCCTCAGCATATATGGAGTTATCTTGTTTGCATATGAGCCAAAGTTTGTAAGCAAGAGTGTTATTCACCTGTTCTTGTTGAGGAATCCAGTCCCCACCCTGCTTGGAGACTTCTACTACTCAGTGCACCAAAGGAATGAGAAGCAAAGAGGAAGATTGGTCAGATGTTGTGCTCCCCTCTTCTACTGTTGGTTGTTAAGGCACTTGCCAAAGTCAGACACTTTCTTGAACCCTCATCAGCCAAGGAACTGGGCCAAGAGATTGATTGCCCTTACATCAGAAGACATCAGATGGTGCACTCAGAGCACCAAGGGCAAAGACATCATTACTAGCTGTGGGCAATATCACAATGTACCCTTGATTGGAGTAAAAGGTTGCATCAACTACAACCCTTTGCTTTTCAAGAGACAATTAGGGTATGTTTTGGTTCATCCCCCAAGAGGGCAAGATTTGACAAAAACCCTCTATTGTGACATCCAGCATAACTCTGCTATTGTCAGACAGGCAGCCTGGGCATGGGACAACATTCAGACTAAGGGGACAACTATCCTGGGCAAGTGCAACTATATAGCTTCAGCTTAGTATCTTGATTGGTCTCGTGTCAGGGGACAAATCACCCGGATGCCATTCACTTTAGAGGATACACCTGGACCATCAGCAGTGCAGCCTGCAGCCACTGTCAGTTTAGAGGAGTTTGAGAAGTTGAAGGAAAGGAATACTCAGCTCTCTGAAGCCTTGAAGAAGACCCTCTGGGAGAGGAATGACAGCTGTCTAGATAATTAAAGGTTAGAGAAGCTCCGGATTGAGCACTTGACCAAGATTGAGAAGACAGATGACTACATCAGAAAGGCTAGAGCCGGGGAGCTAGTACTGAAGAATGCTTGCAAGGAAGCTAAGACTCAGAAGGCCAGGGCTGAGCATTACTTAGAGTAGAGCCAGGCTAGGTGGATCAGGATCACTGAGGCTCATGCACAAGAAGATCATAGAACTCAAGCTATGATAGAGCAGTTGGAGGCTAGTGAGAAGAAGAATCAGGCAGATTTGTTGGCAACACAGAAGGAGATCTCTGAGTTGAAACTCCGGGCGGGGTTGAAGAGGTCAAAGGATCAGGATAAACATAAGAAGTTGACCAGTGCCATTGCCACCAGGAACCTCCTCATCAGGACCATCACAGAGCACCCTGTTGGCCCAGTGACTGAGGCTCTCCTTAAAGAAGTCAGAGAGGATGATTATGGATTGGATGTTTGACTCTTTTGTTTGTACTTCATTTTGATTGTATTTTTGTTGTTGTTGTATTTTGACCCACCATGGGGACTTTGTTGTAATCAAACTATGTATCTTCACTTTTTGTAATATATGGTTTGTATTTTTCCATGGGTTTAATCTCTCTTCAACATCATCACTCCCCGAGGTCTGGAAGGGTCAAAACCAAAGAACCAAACCGGATACCCTTGGAAGACAAATAGGCATCCTGCATTGCATACTAACATCATTTCTTTGTTTTGTAGGTTTTTTTTGTTTTTGTGGTTTCTCACTTTGTTGTGGTCTCAGGAAACATTGCTCGCAGAAGAGTGTTCCCTGTCGATAGAGTGCACCGGTATCCGACAAGAAACAACCTTCCGGGATTACAAATGGATCAGGTTCAACAAGACTTGACTGAAGTGAGGGCCCAGATGGCCAATGAGAGGACAAAGATGAGGGCCCAAATGAATCAATTTATGACAGTGATGACTGGTTTGGCTCAGAGCCAGGAGAGACTAAGGGAGTTGGTTGAGCGACAAACTCCTGAGGAACACCATCCAGGTACAGGGGGTACCAGTAACAACGATCACGTGCAGCCTCGCACTGATCCACCAGAGTTTGGACCTCACCTGAACCCAGACATTAATGCTATAAGAAACACCCAAGGTAACACTAGAGGAAGGGCATTGCAGGAAGACCCTCAGGAAGAACAGTTAACTGTGGTTGGGGCTGGAGACGAAGTTTACGATCGTCGGTTGGATGAAATTGCAAAGAAACTAAGGTCTCTTGAATCCCAAAATTCTCTGGGGTTTGATGTCATGGACATGGGATTGGTGGAAGGGGTTAGAATTCCTCACAAGTTCAAACCCCCTTGTTTTGAAAGATACGATGGAACATCCTGCCCACGTACCCATCTTCAGTCTTTCCTAGGGAGATTAAAAGCCTACACCATGGATGAGAAACTGTGGATGTTTTACTTCGAGGATAACTTGATAGGGGCATCCCGGGAATGGTACTCCCATTTGACCAGAGCCACAGTGAAAATTGGAAAGACTTGGCTGAAGCTTTCATCCGACAATATCAGTATAATCTGGACATGGCTCCGAACAGGACACTTCTTATGGGAATGTCACAGTCTTACCGTGAAAGCTTTAGAGAGTATGCCCAAAGGTGGAGGCAAATGGCTGCTATCATTCAACCCCCGATCTCAGAAAGGGAGATGGCAGACATGTTCATGAATACTCTCCAGGGTACCTATATTGACAGATTGGCTGCATTTGCTTCCACCAGCTTTGCAGAAGTGGTGATAGCTGGGGAAAGAATTGAGAGCTTACTAAAGATGGGAAATATTTCCGACAACGGTACCAGTTCAATCAATGCAAGGAAGCCATTTGCTGGGCCCCGTAGATCTGGTGAAACAAATTATGTACATGTGGGAAGGGGAAGACCCCACTATCTGCCCAGATCAGTTGCTGCCGTCACTATTCCTACTCCACCTCCTCAGTATACTCAACAACCACAACACTTTCCTCAACAACCACAACACTTTCCCATTTGTTTTGTTGAGTCTTTAATTTATTTAAGTGAGAATTGATTTGTTTGTAGAATTAACATGATTATGTGCTATGTTAATGTGATAAAATGTGAATATGTGTTGTCTTGGTGTGTTGGTGCGATTTTACCGTTTCGAGAGTTTCCGGGTAAAATTGATTAAGAGGGTATTTTAGACCTTTACTTTTAGTAATAAGTTAGAATTGTTTAAATTGGTATTTTGAGAGAAAATAATATTTTGGTTGGAAAAGAGATAAAATGAGTTAAGTGTAGAAAATAGAATTAGTTAGTAGTAGAAATAGAAATAGAATTGAGGGAGAGTTATAATAGAAAGTTGGTAAGAGAGAAAGAGAAAAGAAAGAAAAGAAGAGAAAGAAAGAGGAGCGAAGAGAAAGAGAAGGAAAAGAGGAAAAGAGAGAATTTCTTCAAGATTGGTCCGCGGAGAAGAATCGAACGGGTAAGGGTGATAAACTTTGTTATTCTAAGATTGTATATGATTGTGTATGCTTGGGTTTTTGGTTTGAGTTAATTTTGGAGAGTTTTAAAGAGATAAAAATGTTAGGGTTTTGGTAGAAATTGTTAGAAATGGTGGATTAATCGGTTAGATGTTGTTATAATCGAAGCAAAAGGTTAGAAATGTGTGCTAGATCATGTTTGGATAGCTTGGGATGAGTTTGTGGGGTTTTGGAGTGGATTGTTGCGTAGCTGAGTTGCTGCAGAATTCGCAGTGCTCGCTCAGCTAGAGTTCCAGCACATTGCTCGCTCAGCGAGCGATTCTCGCTCAGCTAGACCTGGAATTTTGTTTTATTCATAACTTTTGATTCGAGTATCCGTTTTAAGTGTTCCACATATCGATTCGAAGCTAAAAACATGTAGAATCTAGTGATGCTAAAATATGTAATTTTTAGCCGACTTTTTTCCGAATTTTCTGATAAAACGTAAATGAGTTAATTAAGGAAATCTGGGTTTGTTATAATGTTGTGGCCATTGGGCAAGTGATTACTATGCTTAAATTGTATGCATATGTATGTTAATGGTATGTGTTGAGTGCATAATTATGTTGTGAATAATGTATGCATTTTCAAGGATGTTTTGTGTCATTTTGCATGTAAGCATCATGTCTGCATTCTTGTGGGCTCCTTGTGAATCCGTTGTAGCGTCGTGTGCTCATGTGGAGTGTGAGCGATGACTACAACACGATCGTGTGCCCATGTGGGGTGTGAGCGATCGGATTGTGTTCCCGTGTGGGGTGTGAGCAATCCATAAACATCGTTTTCCCGTGTGGGGTGTGAGCGATGTGTGATTAAGTTCACATTGATCGTGTGCCCATGTGGGGTGTGAGCGATCGGATTGTGTGCCCGTGTGGGGTGTGAGCAATCCTAAAACATTGTGTGCCCATGTGGGGTGTGAGCAATGGGGGACATAGTATGCCCGACGGGGAGTTACTTTTGGTAACGAGCGATGATTCTATTTGGTTCCTGGGTGAACTTGCTGAATGTTGAGTCGGTACCGCATTGCATCTGCATAGAGTCGTATGTCGGTCTCTATGAGTTGCATTTTATACATTGTATGTATATGCTGAAATAAACATGATTGTGCATATGTTTATTTGGAATGTTGTGAAATGATTGGTATGTGTGAAGGACATACTTGCGGATATATATATGCATGTTTGATATGTGTATATGTATGTGATTTATACATTGAATGTATATGTGTGATTTAAACATAGCTTGTCGTATGTTTATGCGGAATGAATGTAAATGAAGAATAGAAATAAATAATATAAGATTTATGTGTATTGGTAATTTGTGAATGATTGTACATGTTGATTGGTAAATGAAGATACATTGCGGTGTATGTGTGTTATGTTAACATGATTGATATATGATTTGTGTTATGTGAATGAAATGGTGATAAGTATGCGTATAAGTATGCTTTATGTTGTGTATGAATGATATGTTGTGGTGAGAATATGTTGATGTATATGTTATATGTTGAGATATATGATTATATGCAATGTTATTATGATAATGTTTCTCACCCTTCTGTTGTTTTCTGATGCTCTACGAGGCATTGCAGATTAGGTGTGCCTGAGTCGTTTTTGTGAAGCTTGTCTTCATATCTTTTGGTCGGTCGGCTCTGATATGTAGCACCGGGTAGTTAGGTGGCCTTGTGCCTTTTTGGGTATACATTTGTATATGTATTCGTGGTGGACATGTTTTGTATAACATGATATATTTGTACGCTTCTAACTTGTAAATATATTTTGATAAATATATAAGTTGAAGTTGTTGATGATTTAAGTTTTCCACTGTGCAATTTATAATTGAGATATGGGTGTAAGGATTGAAATTCCTTTGTGGATAGCTACCCCATTGTTGCATATCTGTTTGAGCAGGTGTTGCATGTTTTAATTTCACGTAATGTGGCATGCTGCTTTTTATGCTTGATTTAAATTATACTCTGACGAAATTTTATCTATGCCTAAATAATTTAATGTATTATTTGGGGGTATAGAAAGGGGGTGTTACACTCCAGGGTACCTATATTGATAGATTGGCTGCATTTTCTTCCACCAGCTTTGCAGACGTGGTGATAGCTGGGGAGAGAATTGAGAGCTTACTAAAGATGGGAAAGATTTTCGACAACGGTGCCAGTTCAAGAAATGCAAGGAAGCCATTTGCTGGGCCCCGTAGATCTGGTGAAACAAATTTTGTACATGTGGGAAGGGGAAGACCCCAATATCTGCCCAGATCAGTTGCTGCCGTCACTATTCCTACTCCACCTCCTCAGTATACTCAACAACCACAACACTTTCCTCAACAACCACAGTTTCCTCAATAGAGATCCTACAACAACAATAACAACAATCAACAACAACGCCCTTTTCAACAGCAACCATCTCATATCAACAGGGTGATTGACCCTATTCCAATGCCATATGCCACATTGCTGCCACAACTCCTAAAGCTCAATCTTGTTGAGTTGAGGACATTGGCTCCACCGGATCCTCAGAACCTTCCAAGAAACTACGATGTCAACGCTAGGTGTGCTTTTCATTCTAATGCACCTGGTCATTCCACATAAAAATGCAGGGCTCTCCATATGAAGGTCCAGGATCTAGTAGATTCAAAGGCCCTGAACTTTGCACCACCTCCCAATGTCATGAAAAATCCCATGCCAAGCCACAGTGGGCCAAGAATTAATGTTATAGAGGAAGGCTAACCCTTGAGTTTAATAGAAGATATTGCAAGTATTCAGACAACTCTGGTAGAGGCTAAAGCTCAGCTTTTGAAATGCCAAGTGTTTCCAGGTTGTGAGGCCTGTTGTGAATCTTGCAAGCTTTCCAGAAATGGGTGTGTGAGCTTGAGGAATGGCATCGATGACTTGATTAAAGAAGGCATTCTGGAAATAACCACAACAGCTTCTACAACACTAGCAACTCCTTTGTCAACAACAAATGATTCTCCTACAACTGCAACAACAATTGTTCCTACTGATTCATCTACAACTTCAGCAACCATTTCTTCCTTCACTTCAACAAACAACAGTTCCATTTCATCTTCTTCTACAACTTCAGCAACCACTAGCAACGACGTCTCCACAGTTTCTATCTATTATGACCCTACAACGGTCCCGAACTCCAGCAACTTTCAACAACAATCTCAGCTACAGTTTCAGCAACAATCAAGCTTCAATTCATCACCACCAACATCCACCAGAAGTCCTGTCACCATTTTCTATGATCCACAGACGATAACAGTTCCAACCTCTGCTGCAGCTAGCCCAGTCACCATCATGGTTCCGGGGCCGATTCCATATGATAAAGACAATGTTGTACCATGGCATTATGGTGTTGACCTTTACCGCAACGGAGAAAAAGTCCTTCTTGATTCTTCAGTTCCTACTCCCCAAGTGGATAATCTCGGGGGAGGCGGAGGCTTCACCCGAAGCGGATGCCTCTTCGCGTCACAAGCTCCAAGAACTAATACTGAGGCAGAGGCTGCTGCCAAAGCCAATGGTAAAAGTGTGATACCTGAAGAATCTGCACCAAAAAAGACTCATAAATCATCCTTTGATCAAGACGTAGATGAATTTATGAGAATAATCAAAAGAAGCAACTAAAAAGTTGTGGATCAGCTCCTCCAGACTCCTTCTAAGATCTCCATCTTATCCTTGTTGTTGTGTTCTGAAGCTCATCGGGATGCACCACTTAAAGTCTTGCACGCTGCCTACGTGTCGGAGGAGATCACAGTGAATCAGCTTGAGACAGTAGTGTCAAATGTCAATACTAGCCATGGGCTAGGCTTCACCAATGTTGATTTAACAATAGAAGGATGTCACCACAACAAAGCTTTGCACATAACCCTGGAGTGCAAGGGGGCTGTACTCTCTCATGTTCTTGTAGACATTGGGTCCTCACTCAATGTCTTACCAAAGAAAGCTCTTGTCAAGCTTGAATATGATGGAATAGCTCTCCAACTAAGCAATCTGGTGGTCAGGGCTTTTGATGGCTCCAAGAGGTTTGTCCTTGGAGAGGTGGAGCTGCCTGTGATAATCTGTCCGCAGGTCTTTCAGACTACTTTCTACAATTGTTTGTTGGGTCGACCATGGATTCAGGCCGCTGGCGCTGTTACGTCGACCCTTCACCAGAAATTGAAATATGAGTGGGAAGGACAAATTATCACCATCTGTGGTGAAGAAGACATCTTTGTTAGCCATCTGGCTACATACAAATACATTGAGATGGATGGTGAAATCCATGAAACTATGAGCCAAGGGTTCGAGGCCCTGAATGTCAATGAGGCGACGACTGAAGTGTTTGCTACATCCCAGGAAGACAGGATGGGTACTTCAATTGTCTCCTATCAGCAAGCCCGAAAGGTTGTTGAAGATGGTAGTGCCCAAGGCTGGGGCAAGCTGCTGCCGGTGGAAAAGAAGGAGGACAAATTTGGTTTGGGTTACAAACCATTCCAACAAGATCAATTAGAGGCTGCTAAGGAGCCCAAGTTCATCAGTGGAGGGATGCTCACCCCAGATGCTGTTAACAACCTGGAAGACGAGGCGGAAAGCGACCTCAACCTGGAGAGTTGGATACGTCCAAGGATCCCGGGGCACCAAGTCCTTAATTGGTCTTCCCAGGAAATTATAAGGGTTACTCCTGGAGAGTAATTATTATTTCCTGCTTTTTTTAGCATGCATCAAATCCTGCATCTTGCCCAAGGTGTCAGGACTCATTTTGTAATAGGGCCATATTTGTAATTTTGTGCAAATGGAATATCAATGAATATCAGACATCTTTTGCAAACAATTCTCTATTTTGCTCATTGTCTTTTCATTTTTCACTTTTGTACAAAACAATAAAATGGAAATGTTTTCAAAATAATAACTTCATTTTACACTTTTTCTAAACAAGATTAAAATTGTTCACTAAAACGAACAAATCTCAACCCTTGCACAGATAATCCTCCAGATTGCACCGACAACAGCACCGCTATGACCTTGTATGACTTCGACAATCCAATTAATCAAGCCAATGAAGGGGTTGAAGAAGACTATGAGTTACCTGAAGGTTTAGCCAGGTTGTTGAGGCAAGAAGAGAAAGAGATCACTCCTCATTAGGAGGAGGTTGAGACAGTTAATCTTGGTACCGAAGAGGATTTGAAAGAAGTGAAAATTGGGGCCGGTCTGCAAGCTTCAGTAAAAGAACAGCTCATTGACATGCTTCGAGAATATGTCGACGTCTTTGCTTGGTCCTATCAGGACATGCCAGGTCTAGATACGGATATTGTGATGCACAAGCTGCCATTAAAAGAAGATTGCCCTCCAGTGAAGCAGAAGCTACGCCGTACTCGTCCGGATATGGCCATGAAGATTAAGGAAGAGGTACAAAAACAGTGGGACGCTGGTTTCCTTGCTGTAACCAGTTACCCGCCATGGGTTCCTAATATTGTACCAGTGCCTAAGAAGGATGGCAAAGTACGAATGTGTGTGGATTACCGGGATCTGAACAGAGCTAGCCCGAAAGATGATTTCCCATTAGCTCACATTGATGTATTGGTCGACAACACAGCTCAATTCTCGGTATTTTCTTTCATGGATGGTTTTTCTAGATATAATCAGATCAGAATGTCACCTGAGGACATGGAGAAAACAACCTTCATCACACCATGGGGCACATTTTGTTACAAGGTAATGCCTTTTGGACTGAAGAATGCCGGTGAGACTTATCAACGGGCTATGGTAACATTATTCCATGACATGATCCACAAAGAAATTGAATGCTACGTGGATGACATGATTGCCAAGTCCCTCACTGAAGAAGATCATCTGGTAAATCTACTGAAGTTGTTCAAGCGTCTGATAAAGTATCAGCTGAAGTTAAACCCCAACAAATTCACATTCGGGGTACATTCTGGTAAGTTGCTGGGATTTATCGTAAGTGAAAAGGGAATTGAAGTTGATCCTGACAAAGTCAAGGCCATTCAGGAGATGCCTGCACCTAGGACTGAAAAAGAAGTTCGGGGGTTCTTAGGTAGATTGAACTACATATCAAGGAACAAACGGTCAGGTGGAACGAAGATTGTCAGAAGGCTTTTGACAAAATCAAGAGATACCTACAAGAACCTCAAATTCTTATGCCTCCAGTTGAATGAAGACCTCTAATAATGTACTTGACAGTATTAGAAGGATCAATGGGGTGTGTGTTGGGCCAGTATGACGAGTCTGGTCGAAAAGAGTATGCAATATACTACCTAAGCAAAAAGTTTACCGACTGTAAGCAACGTTATTCACTGTTCGAGAAAACTTGTTGTGCTTTAGCGTGGGCTGCTCGCCGACTAAGACAGTATATGTTAACTCACACTACTTTGTTGATCTCAAAGATGGACCCCGTCAAATACATATTTGAGAAGCCAACACTTATCGGAAGGATTTCAAGATGGAAAATGATTCTGACAGAGTATGACATTCAGTACACATCTCAAAATGCCATCAAAGGCAGTGTACTGTCTGACTATCTAGCTGAGCAACCCATTGATGATTACCAGCCAATGAGATTTGACTTCCCTGATGAGGACATCATGTTCTTAAAAGCAAAAGATCATGAAGAGCTTGTTCACACTGAAGGGTCTGACCCAGAAGAAGAGTGGACTATGATGTTTGATGGGGCTGTCAATATGAATGGACGTGGAGTTGGTGAAGTGCTCATTACACCTAAAGGAGTTCATATGCCTTTCTCGGAAAAACTCACCTTTTCCTGCACTAACAACGAAGCAGAATATGAAGCATGTATCATGGGTCTCGAGGAAGCCATTGACCTCAGGATCAAAACATTAACTGTATTCGGGGATTCAGCTTTTGTAATCAATCAAACCAACGACAAATGGTATACTCACCAAGAGCATCTGATTCCATACCGTGACTATACGAGGAGATTATTGACTTTCTTCACAACAGTCAAACTTGAGTACATCCCTCGAGACGAAAATTAGTTCGCAGATGCTTTGGATACCATTTCCTCTATGATCTAGGTTCAAACTGCCAATTATGTGCCTCGGATTTCGGTATCCAGACTAGACCGACCAGCATACGTATTCTCTGTGGACATTGCTAAAGACGACAAGCCTTGGTTCCATGACATCAAAAGCTTCTTAGAGGATCAAACATACCAACCTGGGGCATCATCCAATGATAAGAAGACATTAAGAAGGTTGTCCGGTAGTTTCTTCCTTAATGCTGATGGTTCATTATACAAGCGAAACTTTGACATGGTTCTGCTCAGACGTGTTGATAAGAAAGAGGCAGACTTGCTGATGCACGAGGTGCACAAAGGATCTTTCGGTACCCATGCTAGAGGACATGCAATGGCTAAGAAATTGTTAAAATTAGGTTACTACTGGATCATAATGGATGCAGACTGTTGTGCCTATGCCAAGAAGTGTCATAAATGCCAGATTTATGCAGACAAAGTACATGTGCCTCCAAATCCTTTGAACTTGATGTCTTCACCTTGGCCCTTTGCCATGTGGGGCATTGACATGATTGGAAAGATTGAACCAACTACTTCAAATGGCCACAGATTCATCCTGGTAGCCATTGATTACATCACTAAATGGGTTGAAGCAGCTTCGTATGCAAACATCACCAGGCAAGTGGTAGCCAGATTTCTAAAAAGAGACATCATCTGTCGATATGGAGTTCCCGAGCGAATCATTACTGCCAATGGTTCCAATTTGAACAACAAAATGATGGCAGAACTGTGCCGGGACTTCAAAATCCAACATCACAACTCTTCTCCTTACAGACCAAAGATGAATGGAGCTGTTGAGGCAGCTAACAAAAACATCAAAAAGGTTGTGCAAAAGATGGTGGTTACCTACAAAGACTGGCATGAAATGCTACCATTTGCCTTGCATGGGTACCGGACCTCAATCAGAACCTCTACTGGGGAAACACCTTATCAGCTGGTATATGGTATGGAAGTTGTCCTACCTATTGAAGTTGAATTACCCTCCTTACGGGTACTGATGGATGTAAAGCTGAGTGAAGCAGAATGGGTCCGATCTCGGTACAATCAACTGAATCTGATCGAAGAAAAGAGATTAGTTGCAATCTGTCATGGGCAGTTATATCAGAAAAGGATGAAGAAAGCCTTCGATCAGAAAGTTAGGCTTCAGGAATACCGAGTAGGAGATCTTGTGCTGAAAAGACTCCTTCCTCCTCATACAGACCACAGGGGCAAGTGGACTCCAAACTACGATGTTACATTCATAGTAAAGAAGGTTTTCTCTGGTGGAGCATTGATGCTCACTACTATGGATGGTGAAGATTTCTTATCCCCTGTGAATTCAGATGGAGTTAAAAAATACTTCGCATAAAATGACCCGCTGGACATAAAAAAAGAATGTAAGTCCAGGCAAAAAATAGGGCATCCCGGCGAGTCAAAAAACAGAATAAAAGACTCGAGCAAAAATAATGGAAAATTGAAAAAATGTACACCTGCTGAGTTGAAAAGCCGCATTGGATAGCTCAGGCAAAAATGGGTATCCCGGTGGATTGAAAACCCGAAAGGGCGATCCATGAAAAATTAGGGAATAAGCGAACAACTGCACTCTGAATTTGTCTGTATCACTCACAACACGACAAGCTTCGAAAGGATAAAGCATCAGTCAAAATCAACTTTCTTTAGAAAGCAAGATGAGAAGAACGTCAAGGTCATACAGGTCATAGCAAAGGAAGCTCACCGGAGCATCGTCAACGTTGCCAACACTTTTATTTTTTCAATTTATAGCAATCTCCTCATTCCAGGGGATTTGTTTCTTTGACTGTATCTGCCAATTCAGGGCACCCAGATTAATAAAATAAGAGTTTTCAGTCACATCTCGTTTTGTACATTTTTGTTCGTTTGCAAAATGTCCAGTATTCATAATATAGTATCTGCATAAAAAAATGAGCCATCTTTAATAAATGCTTGCGGGAAATATATTTACTTTTAAGAATATCTAATTCCTATGACGGAATCCGGTAAGGGATACCTCGGGATACTTGTGCATTTCTCTTGTCTTAATAGATTGCAGGTATTCAGTACGCAGCATGGGGCATGCCAAGCACACTTCCCCAGCATACCTCCTCCCCAAGAAGTATCTGGAATGCTTTCCCCCAGCGGAGTTGTCAAAGCCTCCTCATCCCTATCACAGGTCTACTCAACAGGAGCATCCCCGGCCATTCTCCCCACAGAGTCTCCACCTCCTCCCCAGAAGAGCAATGCCTAAAACTCTTACACAACAAAGTGACGAAAGTTTCCTTCTCCCCAGCTGAGTTCTCCTTACGGGATAGATCTATCAATGATCTATTTTCCCAAGCAGAGTTATATTTCCTGACAGATCTACCAATGATCTCTTCCCCAGCTGGGACATCCCTCCAAGCAGATCATCCAGAGATCTTTTTTTCCTTCAGCAGGATCCGAGTCCCGAATCAGTTTATCTTTTGCATAATCATAGCATTAGCATCATATTCACCAAATAAAGCGTAGCATTTTGTTTAATACGGAGCATTACGGCAAAAATCAAATATTTGCATGATCACAAGCCAGGTTCGAGCCAGTCACCTGCAATTACTATCAGTATTTCATCAGCAATATATATAAAAACTCACACCCCCTGCAAATAAACACCAAAGCGTCCCCTTTGCATTCTCCAACACAAATTCCTGTTCATATATATATACCCTTTTCGACACTCGTCCGTGTCATATTATTCCCCGCAGATTTAAGCCAAAGCGTCCCCTTTGCACTCTCAAATACATATATCTACACACACTCTTTTTGACACTCGTTCGTTCCATATTCCCCAACATGGTTGCCAAAACACTTGTTGCAAACAAAGTACTTATTTATAACACACTCTTTTTGGCACCCGTCTGTGTCATCTTATCCCCACAGGTCGCCGAAATACCTTTTGCACTCTCGCATACAAATATTTGTTCATAACTTATACATATTTGACACTCGTCTGTGTCATACATTCCCCAGCAAGTTGAGCACTCGTCTGTGTCTTGCTCATACTTCGATCAACAAAAAAATCCTCACTCATACCTATGCAGAGGTTTTTGATACTCGTCTGTATCTTGTATATATATCACTCCCCAACAGATCCAACACTCGTCCGTGTTCTTTATTAACCAGTTGGTACTCGTGCGTATCATCATCTTTGAATACGCGTCAGTGTTTGTTTCTACCGGTACTCGTCCGTATCATGGTCTTAAGGATGCTCGTCCGCATCTTTAATCTATACACAGCGTCAAACAATTATACCTTTTATTCTTTAGCGTAAGCACTCGTCCGTGTTTTCCATTTCTCAGTAAGTCACCGACAAAGCAACTTTCTTCTATCCGACATTTGTCCTATGTCGTGATACTTTCGGCAGCCGTCCCCTGCCAGGTGATCGTCCTTCACCTTTAGATGACCGTCCCTCATCCTTTCCCCAGCGGAATCTCCATTATTGGAACACTTTTCTATCCGGCACTCGTCCTATGTCGTGATAAAGAGCAACCGTCCCCTTCTAGGTGATCGTCCTTCACCTTTTGATGACCGTCCCTCATCATCTCATCCGATGGCCGTCCCCATCGTTGATCTTGTAATCCGACATTCGTCCTATGTCGTGATAAACCCCGAGAGCAGCCGTACCCTGCTAGGTGATCGTCCTTCACCTCTTGATGATCGTCCATCATCATGCTTATCCGATGGCCGTCCCCATCGTCGACCTTTTCTATCTGACATTCGTCCTATGTCGTGATAAAGAACAGTCGTCCCCTGCTAGGTGATCGTCCTTGACCTTTGATGACCGTCCCTCATCATTATTTCATTTATTCTTTGAACCGATGGCCGTCCCCATCGTTGTTACTTTACTTTTCAAAGCTTGATGGTCGTCCCCATCATGATCTCTTTATTTACCCATCTTGTCGGCCGTCCCCTTCATTGCTTTACTTACCGCTTTATCCCCAGCAGTCGTCCGCTGCTCGATGGTCGTCCTCCATCGTCCGCATTTGATAATCATGCTATACTACCTTTTAAAATTTATATCCCTTTTCTTCTTCAATTCAGCGAGTGCAAATTTTGGACTGTCTTTGGTATTCAACCACAAGTTATCTTGTTTGTCTGTTAAGCCATGCGCTTACACCCTGAACAGCTAACTCATGCTTGAATAGGGGCAGCTGTAAACACCCTAAATTTTCCCTCACTAATTTCACACCATGGCTTGTGATCTCTCATTTGCATAAGCATAAGCATACCACTTCACATTGCATTTTTGTGTCATCTGCATAGTTTAAGTTCATCTGCATCTAGGGTTTGTGATCTGAGCAATCCAAGTTCCATCTGAGCCATCCCAAAGGTTTCAAAGTGTTCCAAGAGGGTCCATGTGTGTTCGATCATCATATTATGTCCCTCAAAGTTCATGGAAGTCAAGAAATCACAAGAACTGGCAAGGCATGGAAGCAGAGCTAGGGTTTTCAGTGCACAGATGACCAAAATTAGGGTTTTGGTTTCAGAGGCCTTAACTCCAAAGTTTTGGTCCATTCTTGTTTCTAATGTTCTTAATATGTCATAAGGATCATGTGTACCAAGTTTGATGAATAAATTCATTATGGAAGTCATTTGTTCACTGGGTAGCTTCTTGAGCAAGTTAAGTCAAAATCAGGGCATTTGAGGCCCCCAACAATGGAACCAAAGGGTTATTTTCATCAAATTGAAGTTCTATGATCTTTATTTGATCTTAGAAGAGGTTGGAAGTTCACAATATTGAAGAATTTTGAGCCATTTGCAAAGTTGCCAAAAATGGAAATGACTTGTAATGGAAACTTTCCATTTTGGGAAAGTTTTTCAACCTCCACTTTCTCAACCAAAAATGCTTCAAATGAAAAATTATTGGTCATGAAAGTTGTAGATTAGGTCTTTCCCTTTTCAAAAAGTACAAGAACGTGTCTTGATTCATTATAGAACTCAAGTTATGATCCTTCAAAGTTGGCAAAAATCCTATAATTTTCAAGAATGCACCAAAGAGGGATTTTGCAAATTGGCTTGCCAAGGCCTCTAATGACTTCAAATGTGTGCAAACACTTCATAATATGATCAAACAACATCAAAGCATCAAAATTGGCCCAAAATTGGATCATTTCATGCCTTGAATCACAAGAAACACCAAAGAGGGAAAATTTGCAAAACGCATAGAAACCCTAGCTGCAAGTGTTCCAGCTCATCAATTTCAATCCTATGGCCTTCCTTGATCCATGCTGAGGTTAGACACCCCAAAAACTAAGGCATGCACCATGCTCATACCTCAAGTACACATTCTTGACTTTTTTGCAAATCACCCCATACCAATCACACTATGTCACACCAACTCCTTTGACCAATCACACTTGCTTACACTAACCTTATGGATCACAAAGAACATAACACACAAGGCTGAAACTCTCCATAGCTCAGATTACACAAAATCCCCTCAAAACTTCATCTCTTTGAATCTCTCAACTCAGCCAACAAAAATCCAAAAATCTTTCACCAATCATCTCCACATAACCCCAGGATCATTTCCCACCTCTCACATTGGCCTGAAACACTCTCAAACAAAAACACGATTTTGACATGCTCTGAACTGAAACCTTCAAAACAGCCAACATAAACTTGTTCCAAGCTTGCCAGAAGCATCAAGGGGTTCATTGGAGTGGAAAAGCACCAAGGAGGTGGCCAGAAAGCTCCAGATAGCAAAGTTTCAACTCAGGTAACCTCAAGAACATTTTTTCCAGAAATGCATTTTTAAGTTCTTAGATGAATCTTCATGATGTGCTGATGATCTTAATGTGTTTAGTTTTTGAAAATGATTGAGTATTAAGCATGTATGAGTTCTCTGAAACTTTTTGACCTAAAATTGATTTGCTTCGATTCAGCCTAAATACGTGAAATAAATGTGTTTTGGTTGATGATTCTTGTTGTATGATGTTTGGGGTATGATTCTGGACAGAGAGATTGAGTTTTAGAGACATGGGGAGAGATTTGAGGTTTTGGTTCGTCGGAGAAGATGACCGGAACCACTGTTCCGGTTATCTGAATGTTGTTTGCCCTAATCTGTGTAATTAACTAACTTTGAATTTTGACCCTTAGATTTGAGTTCCTGCATGCGTTTCAATGGCCCAGATCCTATCATTAGCCCTAATTTTGTTTAATTAAGTTAATCAAAAATTAATTAGCCCATGTGAGATCCTGACCATCCATTCACGCGCGTTTTGAAACTTTAAATGTGAACCTTAGATTTTGCATACTCCCAGTCAAGGCGCCTTGTTATCTCAGCCCTTCATCCCATTGACTTCACATCCTAGCCATCCATTCTGCATACTTTTAATTTTTATTTTATTTTCTTTGTATTTTATTTCTTATATTTATTAAAAATAGCAAAAATGATTTAAAAATTCTGGAAATTTTTGTCAAGACTTTTATTAATTTTCAGAAACCAAAAATATTTTAATTTTTAATTTTTGCATTAAAAACATATTTTTAAATCATATAAATGTTTTATTTAATTAATTAATTCATTGATTTTAATTAATTAAAAATACATTTAAGTATTTAAAAATCACCAAAAAAATCAGAGAGCATCCTTAGACATTTACAAACTAACCTTAAAATTTTCTTTTTGGTTTTGATCATACTTTGAGATTTTTCAATGAATTAGGGTTCTTAAAAAGTTCATTTTTCTAACCCTAGCTTCAAAAATTCATAACCCTAGAACCAAGTTGAGTTTGTGAATGGTTCTTTTTGCATTGTTCTATGCATGTCTTCTAGCATCTAAAAACATTTTTGTTTCATTTTTATCTTGAATTTTCAATTTGTTTGGCATTTTACATTGAAGATCACCCAAAAACCCTAGCAAACTTAGAAAATCCATAACTTCTTCTAGGTTTAGTTTCTGACCTCCCCCTTTGGATGGTAACCTAGTATAGGTTTAGGGTTCCTTTGAGTGCATTTTCAATTTTTTATCTTGTGCATTGCTTCTGTTTTGGTCATGTGCATCTCATACATTCATAAAACCCTAATTTTACATGTTCATTTGCATTCATCTTGCATATGTATCCATACATGAACTTGCCATGACATTTCATGCATTCATATGTCATCTTAGACATCTTAGGACATGTTAGAGTCATGCTTGATCATTTCTTCATTCATTTGCCATGATTTGCATTCATTTTATTTCATTAACTTTCATGAACTTTCAAAACTTCAAAGCATGCTTACATGACATCTCATCTTTGTATGATCATTCATATGCACTTTGTATGCTTTTGCATCATCTCACATGACATAAACATTGCATAAACACTTCTGACTTTGGTCATTTCATCCCATCTCATCTCATTTCATTTCATTTCTTTATGCCTTGAACTTTATGCATTCATGCTAACATTTTCAGGTGGTAAGTTACTTTGAGAAGTGGATTTGCCTTCACTTCTCATTTCTCTTCCTATTCTTTTTTCATATGCATCTTGCTGGTTTTGAAGTGAACCTGTTCACTTGTGTTCATCTCTCACTTTATTTCTTTAAGTTACTTATCTTCTTCAGTGAAGTAAGTAACTTATTCCTACTGCTTCTTCCTCCTTTCATCTGCTTCTTCCTTGGTGGCTTCCTTGAAGATCTTTCTCAAGCCTTATAAACCATAGGAACATCCAAGCATGATAATAATTAGGGTTGTGATTAGTCCCCCCTAGCCTTTTTTACCTTTGAGTCTCCTTGAGTCTCTCCTCTCATATTCATAATCAGAGACTAAACTCTTAAAGTTTTAGGACTTTTGAATTAGGGTTATGCTTGCATCCTTCTCTTAGGATGGAGTGTATAACTTTAATCCGAAGTGTTAAACCTTTAATTTGTTTAAACCTCTTAAACAAATCATCTTAATAATCCCTAAGACTTCATCTTGTAACTTGGGCATTACATTAGGGTTCTAATTCTTCCTTTATGGTTAAGAAGGACTAACCCTAGTGTTTAATGGACAAGTCCTCCTCAAGTTATCTTACAAACCATAACACTCATTTCTTAATCTCATCCCTTAATTAAAATCCACTTAATAAAGGTTTTGTTATATAATGAATTTAATCTCTAACCATGGATTAAGTTGAGGTATCTTCATCAGCTTAAGTGTTCTCATCTATTATCCTTCTATTAGGATGGTGTAATGAGTTCACTAATCTGTGATTAGAGATTAAACTCAGTACTTAACACTAAACAAAAACCCCAAAAAAATCTAAATAATCACAAGTAGGTTAAAGATCTTAATCCTACATCATCATGGTAATTAAGTTGAGATGCTTATCTCATACTTAAGTAGGCTCATTATCCATAATCAGGGAGGATATAATGATTTTACAAGCCCTTGATTTAGGCTTAAGCTCATTAACTTATAAAAAACACCAAAAACAATAACAAAATTAAAAACATAAAAAACAAACAATAATCGTCTCCTTCGGGATTCTTTTCTCATCACACTCATTCACAAACGAGAACTTGCTTCTTTCGTATAATGCAAGACAGTTAGCACTCGAGCCAAACGAGTCATACACTTGAGCATAGGCAAGCAAGCAGTTCACAATCAATTTATCTTTCAGTCTCTTTGAGTCGAACTACGGTGTTCTGACTTCCTCATTGCACGAGAGGATACGTAGGCATAACTTAACAGTTATCGAACAAAAGTCTCTGTGTCTTCCCCCTCTTTCAGCATTCTCTTTTAAGCCTCAGTTCCTGAGCATTCACTTTTTGCACTGACACTTGTACATTCCCTTTCCAGCTTTTGCACACAGATAGCACATACACTACCCCTTTAAACACAATCTTTTAAGCGTGGATCCCGTCGAGTACGACGGACAATCTGGGTGCTAATACCTTCCCAGGTTGTAACCAACCCCCTTTCTCAGTTTCTCTGGTTCGCAACCGTCTTATCCATATCTTTCTACGTTTATGCAGCATTACCTTTCCTTCGGGATAAAAATGCCTAGCTGGCGACTCTATTCACTTCACCTTCATTTCTCTCTTCAACGACCATTCGCGTCTGTACCCTATCTGACCAGGTGTATTTTCGGGGGAGCGACAGTTACTCAGGCCACCATTCATGCTGCAGCAGGGAAATGGGACATTGTTTGTGAACTTTTGGCCCTCAGCATATATGGAGTCATCATGTTTGCAGACGAGCCTAAGTTTGTAAGAAAGAGTGCTATTCACCTCTTCCTATTGAGGAATCCAGTCCCTACCTTGCTTGGAGACTTTTACTACTCAGTGCATCAAAGGAATGAGAAGCAGAGGGGAAGATTAGTCAGATGTTGTGAACCTCTCTTCTACTGTTGGTTATTGAGGAACTTGCCGAAGTCGGACACTTTCTTGAATCCTCATCAGCCAAGGAAATGGGCTAAGAGAATGATTTCCCTTACATCAGAAGACATCAGATGGTGCACTCAGAGTACCAAGGGCAAAGATATCATCACCAGTTGTGGGCAGTATCCCAATGTACCCTTGATTGGAGTAAAGGGTTGCATCAACTACAATCCTTTGCTTTTCAAAAGGAAATTAGGGTATGCCTTAGTACATCCCCCAAGAGAGCAAGACTTGTAAGAAACTCTTTACTGTGACATTCAGCACAACCTTGCCATTGCCAGACAAGCTGCCTGGGCTTGGGACAATATTCAGACTAAGGGGACATTTATTCTTGGCAAGTGAAACAACATAGCTTCAGCTCAGTATCTTGATTGGTCTCGTACCAGGGGACAGATCACCCGCATGGCATTCACCTTAGAGGATGTTCCTGGACCATCAGCAGTGGAGCCTGCAGCTACTGTAAGCTTAGAGGAGTTTGAGAAATTGAAGGAAAGGAATACTCAGCTCTCTGAAGCTTTGAAGAAGACCCTCTGGGAGAGGAATGATAGTCGTCTGGATAATGAAAGGTTAGAGAAGCTCCGGATTGAGCACTTGACCGAGATTGAGAAGACAGATGATTACATCAGAATGGCTAGAGCAGGGGAGTTAGTATTGAAGAATGCTTGCAAGGAAGCCAAGACTCAGAAGGCCAGAGCTGAGCATTACTTAGAGGAGAGTCAGGCTAGATGGATCAGGATCACTGAGGCACGTTCACAGGAGGATCAGAGAACCCAGGCTAGGATAGAGCAGCTGGAGGCTAATGAGAAGAAGAGTCAAGAGGCTTTGTTAGCTGCACAGAAGGAGATCTCTGAGTTGAAGCTCCGGACGGGGTTGAAGAGATCAAAGGACCAGGATAAGCATAAGAAGTTGACCAGTGCCATTGCCACCAGGAACCTTCTTATCAGGACCATCACAGAGCACCCAGTTGGCCCAGTGACTGAGGCTCTCCTGAAAGAAGTCAAAGAGGATTATTATGGACTGGATGTTTGATTTCTTTATACTTGTACTTCCTTTTGTTTGTACTTTTGATTTTGTTGTTGTATTTTGACCCACCATGGGAACTTTATTATAATCAAACTATGTATCTTTACATTTTGTAATATATGGTTTGTATTATTTGATGGGCTTTATCTCTCTTCAACATCAACATTCCTCGAGGTCTGGAAGGTCAAAACCAAAGAACCAAATCGGATACCCTTGGAATACAAATAGGCATCTTGCGTTGCATACTAACCTCTTTTCTTTGTTTTGTAGGTTTTGGTTTTTTTGTTGTTGTTTCTTACTTTGTTGTGGTTTCAGGAAACATTGTGTCATACCCCAAATTTGTCCTACCCTTTTAGTTTTTTATTCTATTTGCTTTATGCTTACTAACTACTATTCAAAATCCCAAAGAAATGTGTTTGTTGTTTCATGTGTTTTAATGGTTGATTAGGTTCAGTAGGTTGTGTGAGATGGTAACCAGGGTTTAGACAAGACTACGTAGCCTGGTGTTTGTAAAGTGATAAGTAAGAATCTAGTGAGTTTGACTTAGTTAGGGTTAAACAAGGTGGTTTTTCCATTTGTCAAGTTGTCAAGTCACACCAAATCAAGTACTTCATGATTGATGATTATCAGAATCCAATAAAGTGTTTGGGCAATGTGATGAGATCCATATCTTAGTTGGTGGTTCTTTGATTTCTGTGAATATTCAGGTTTTGGTTCATCATATAGGTTCAGGATAGATTCTGCTGGTTGATGGCATTTTTTTAAAGAATTTGATTCAAGGCCATAATGCACTCAATACTCAAGATGAGTTTATGATTAACCTCATTTCATTATGAATTAGTTTAAGAGTGATTTATGGTACATCATTCAAAACATGATAATTTGGTTGCAATAAACGTTCAAGCCTTATGTTAGATCATTCTAAGATTATTTTGTCCTAATCATATTGGATTAATTGGTTTCTAGTTTGTTTTCAAGAAATGGGGTTTACGTTTAAAGTGGCATGAATTGGAGCTGAACCAATGTGTTGTTTAACGTTTCCCAAGGTGCTTCAAGTTTACCTTCAAGAACATTGTTATAAATTAATCAAGATGATCTTAAGTTACAATTTATTAAGAGGTTATTTCAAGTAGAAGATAAATGCCATATTTCATTAAGTTTGGGCTTAAGGTTGTTTATGCCACAGTTTATCACTTGCAAGGGATATGTTTTAAAAGCATTTTACATTATATCCAAGAATGAATTATAGTGCTAGAAATCTAAAGCAAAGTGTCAACCCAAAGGATGATCACTATTGTGAATACAGAAGTTACAAAAGACCTAGTCATGGACAAATATGAATTTTACTTATGTCAAGGTTTGGAATGAGTTATTGATAAAACCCAAATAGGTACAATTGAAGACAAATAGTCCTAATGCCACAAGTTGTCCTTCGTACAAATTTTCACTTTTGAACTTTATCAAGCTGCTTCATGATTTCACCCTTTCCTTTGGCTTCATCAATCCAAGTTTCATCAAGGTCTCTTCATCAGTCCAATATCTCTTCATTTCCTCTTAACTACACAAAAAAAAAACAGAACTTCAGCATAAAAGGATTGTGACATTCAAAGTAAAAAAGCAATTTACACAACAATACAGGTGAATAACAGCAAGAATCATAACTTTCACGACAAGAAGATTACAAGTAAAGAATGTCAGTTACAGAGCCAAATTCTAATTGTCAAAATCTGCAACAAGGAAAGATGGATTATGCTACAACCTGATCCAATGCCAAGCTCCATGATTCATTACTTCATCTTTGTATCTTCGTGATAATCTTCACATGGAAACCCTTACAAGAGCCACCAAACCTTCATGCCAGCTTTTGTGCCATCCTAAAAACAATTTCATTTGACCATCATCAAATTTCCTCATCAAATCCAAGGTTCCAAGAATGACGTGCCAAGAACTGCCTGTTATGCCTGACCTGTTTCCAAGCTGCATCTTCCTCAAATCTTGTGCCAACTATGTTCTAAACAAAATCCCATGATACTATCAATGGCCTACATGTCAGAAATCAATGCAGAATGAAAGATTTCAAGAGAAACTTACAAGCTGATGCACTAGTAATCCATAACATCAAACAATCAAAAAGAAAAGTTGGGATAGGATAGAGTTCATACCATAAACAATGACAATGAAGGAGGGATACAAAATTTCAACCAGGTCATTAATTACTACTGCAGCAGTTCTATTCCCTTGTTAAATTATGCACCCCATATCAAGCCTGCACCTGTAGCCGAAAAGGAATCCGTAAGTTACACAGCAGCAATAAGAAAGAACAAAAAACAAGAACAAGAGAAACATTCAAGGCTTTACCAACTCTCAGTCAATACGGGTTCTACTACATTAGTATCCCTCATGACAGAAGAAGAGGTATACCTTGTAGACACTCATTCTGCATACACTATAAAGGCTTTTATCATTGATATCATGCCATCACTATTATCTACATAATCCTTATACCAATGGCACAAATTGGTAATCATTAAGAAAACAATATTCATAAGAGCATACTCACAAACAAGTTCACGAGTTTAGAGTGTTTTTACACCAGAGTTTACAGTGACCAAAGAACAAGCAATTTAAAATTCTTACCGGTCCCATGCCCAATATCAATGCCAAGCTATTTCAAAGCTCTTCATAAAGTTCAAATAGCCCTTCAAACCATAATTAAAGTGTGTACATACAAATACTCAAACCTACAAGACATCGACGTAAAACATCTGAGATTCACAAAGAAAGAGAGGAAACAACACAAGTTAGCAATGCTATGGAAATCAGGCCTGAAATAAGACAATTGCATCTACAACATACACCAACGAGTCCGAGTTCTTCTTGATCATCCTCAGTTTGATAACTTCCATGTAGTATGTTAAAAAACTGCTACAACCTGAAAACACCGGTTCACCACCAGCTAGTCAATGCTTAGTTCATTCAGTCAACCAAAGAAGAATGTCGCAAACAGAAAAAAGAAAATGCAAGAGTCATGAATAGCAGCAATAGGACATGTTCGTACCTAAACAACTTTGCACCAAACAAAAGCTAGACCTCTCTTATCACTCCATGACTTCACCATCAAGTTGTCGTGATTCTTCTTCAGCTAGTAAAACTTCCTCGTGTCATCCAAAACAAGAAAGTGAGTGAATTACAAGACCATACAATAAGCTTGCTTGCATTTGACTTCATCCGTTAATGCTCCACCACTGTTATCACCGTGAACTCACTCTTGAAGACAGAATGAATGTGAAGATATGGGTGGACCTGCACATCAAGCATGAACAAAACATCATTCAAAAGTCCAAAGAATGACAATATCATAGTGCACAATTAAAATAAGTTCAAGAACTTAATTTGTGTCACAAGGCTACTTCATTAACAAAACCAAGGAATGAGATTGTTCTTCCTTCAAAGCCCAAATCACGAATAATGGAATTTCAAGCCAAGGTCAAGTCATCAATCATCAGCCTTGTACCCTGCAATCATGAGAGAATAACATCCATGGATAAGAAATTCGTCAACAGAAGATGTGAAATTTGTGTGGCTGTAACACGGTGGGAGAACTGACTTTAGTTAAATGTTGCGGATAGAAAGAGTCGCCACCGACTTTTATTTTATCCAAAGGAAAGGCATAAAAGAACAGGAAAGACCTTTTAAAAGATTTTTGGGTCCGGGGGGTAGGTTATGTAAAGGGAAGGTGTTAGCACCCTTTACATCCATGGTTATCCATGGGCTCTTAGTTACTTAGCTCACTTTAAAATGTTTTTGAAATGTGAAGTGTGTGAATAAAAATTTTCTTAAGAGTTTCATAAAGATCCATGTACGGATGCGTAAAAAAAACTTTGTTTTGAAAATTGTTTAAAATGTGTGAAGTGTTTGAAATGTTTTGAAGAGTGAGCAAGTATCTAAGAGGAACCTACCTTAAGCTTAAGTCTTTTCTGTTCTTGAATCCTTTAAATGGTAAGACTATCCCTATTATTAAGGAATAGGTAGTCATTACCTTGGATGTGAGGGATAAGTAAAGGGACATCTGTTCATGTAGGCAACTGTGGGGTGTATTAAGCAATTTTAAAGGGACTGTCATCTCTATTCGAAAGGGACAAGATCATTACGAAGGCAACATTCGAAAAGGGACTTGATCTTTTATGGCTAAGGGACTAGATGACTTTATTTGGATGGACTTTTTGCTTTATACACCCTACTTGACCTTTTGATTAGGCAACAATAAGAGGTAACCCTAGAAAGTGAGATGGCGATCCAAGATCGACTTACGTGTGTGAGTGTACAATTTAATATTTATCTTTTAATTTTAAATGACCTAAATTAATTTTAAACAAACATACATGTTACACTCCCTATTTTTACTAACCATGGCATAAAATGAATAATTTAAACATTATAAAAATGTTACATCCGGGAGCAATTACATAATAATAATAAAAGCAATTTAAATAAATAAGCAAGATAAATAAATAAGCAAAATAAATAAACAAAATAAATAAGTAAGCAAAATAAATAAGTAAATAAGTAATTATAATAGGGTTAGTAGAAATAATAATAATAACAATTTAAAAATAAATGGGGTTAGTAATAAACATGATTAATAATAATAATAAAAAATATTATAATAAAAATTTTAAAGGTTAATAAGAGAATATGAACAATTATAATTAATTATTATAAAATTTGAAGTTATATGTAAATTATAAAAATTAAATCAATTATGAACATATTATGAGAAATAAATTATAATTATTAAATTAGCAATTTTTAGAAATTATTTACATGCATAATTAATTATAAACAATTAGTGAATATTTTCATAAAAAAAAAATTGAGCATTTTAATTTCTACACATATTTATGTACAAAATTTTAAATTATAAACAATTTATGTATTAGATTAAATATAAATAATAATATTAAACAAAATAGAAGAAAAAGAAATTAGGGTTTTAGAAATTATTATGATTAATTAGGGTTTGAAGAAAAATATATTTTTAGGGTTTATAAAAATAAATTAAGTTTTATATATAAAAATGTTAAATATTAATCTAATTATCATAATATATACATATTTTTAATTTTAAATATATAATAATAAAAACTAGGTTTAGAATTAAAAACAAATTACAAAATATTTACATATTATTTTTTTCTAGAATTATTTAAACATACACTAAACATGATTATATTTAATTAATATTAATATAATTAACAAAACAAATTAAATAAAACAAAAAAAAAATTGGAATTTACCTGGCTGGGATTTGAACCCAGCACATCTTGCTTGCCAACACCCAGGCCAACAACACATACCACCAAGCCAACACGTGCGCAGGTGAAGAAAAGGTGCATCAAATTGGTTTTATTCCTTAAGCCTGAAAATCAGAAAAAAAGAAAGAAAAGCAAAAGGCCTGGGGGGATCGAACCCAGGACCTTGCAAGCAATCACACAAACACATTACCATTCCAGCTGGGAGAGCGCACCTGTACATAACTTCACCATAGTTCATAATATATTATAACGTCTAATTATCTGGAAAAAACAACAAAAATGTGGTGAAGCCAGGATTCGAACTCCTGCCCATAAGCAACACACGCGCATAGCATACCACTGGGACAAGCACAAGCTTGTGAAATAAACACAGAAACAATTCATAATATTTTAAAACAACATTTTGAATTTGAATTTTACGCGCAGCTGGTCATCTTCTTCATATTACCTGCGAATTTTGATACAATTTCTCCTGCGAATTTTCCTGGGTGTTCATAAACCAGAAACCCTAGGTTTTTGGATTATCACGCAAACAACAAAATCAATACAAATTGATAGTCCAGATCAAACATACAGAGTTTATACATCATAATCATGTTTTTAAAAGTCATTTATCTCCACTAAATCATGAATTCCCAATTTGAGAACTCAAACCCTAACAATGGTGTCTTTCGGTTTAGGGCATATTTCTTCAATGTTTTTGTCCAGAATCCATCTAAGCATCATGATAAACAAGATTAAACACACAAAAACGATTTACAATGGTTAAATAAATGAAATCGAAAAATCAAAACAAGAGCAAGAAGATGCATTCGGGATATGCTATATGAGGGGTTTTGGATGCAAATAGGTATTGGTTTTGACTCAATGATGTCCAAGGATCATTGTTATGTCCTCAAATTACCTTCTAATGCCTTGTATGTGAAAATCCGAATTTGAGTTTGGAGAGGTTTTTTGAAATTGTGAAACTTACACTTTTTGAGCTGCAAATTCGTCGCTTTGTGTTAGGGTTCAATCATGTACTTATAGAGCAATGCATTAGGTCAGAAAAGTTTGATACTTGTGTGATAAATTTGATCTAAAAAGATTCAAAAAGATAAGCCTTAAAAATCAAATATTTTTGCATAAACACTTGCTATTTTAGGCCAATCATCATGATCTTCTTACCACTTTAATTCCAATCATATTTATGAATTTCTAGAAGCTTGATCTTTTTTAAATCTTAGACTTTTATATTTTATTTTAATTTAAAATGATTTTTAATGAATTAAATCAAAATAAATAAAAATAAAATGATAAAAAATCTGATTTTTGTTGACTTGGGTCGTGCATGAAGTCATAGTATGGATTGGGTCATCATATAGCAAGCCCATTTAGAAGAAATTGGTTTTAGACCTCCATTTTCTTCATAAATCAACCAAAAATTTTCCAACTTTGCAAGGGCACATATCCTTCAATTTTAATGCTATGAGGGTGTTCTTGAACATTTTGAAAAGCTTGAAGAGTCCTCTAACCAACCCCACTGGTTTCATGTCCATATCATTTACCATTCTCAAGTTATGCCCTTTTGAAGTTGTTGACTTTTTGTTGACTTTTAAAAGGATCTATAATGTCTTAGCTCATACCTTCCAAATGAAGCATTTTTGGGCTTGGCTTGTGAGACACAAAGTTGTAGAGAATTCAATTTCCTTCAAAATGAGCTTTGTATGGAGACTTGGTGATTAAGCATGTGAAATTTATGGCTGGTCAAAGTTCAGTTGACTTTTACTAAGGAAACCCTAATTTAGAAACTCCTGATTCTTGATGATCTGAAATCTCCTTGATGAATCATGATCAACCCTTGATCAAATGATGAATTTTACTTCATATACTTGATGTTGGCAAAAAATCATGAAGTTTGACTTTGGTTTGACCACAGTTGACCTCAGTTTGACTTTTTAACTGCTTTGACTGATTTTGACTTATCTGATCATCTGACTGAGCAAACTTTTGAGAAAAGTCTTGAAACTTGTCATGGGGGTTCTTGCACCCATATAAGATGTTATGAAGCTCACTTGAAGTCTTGGAAGTTCATTTAGCCTGATTAAAGTCAACCCTAGTTTTGGATGCACTGCTTAGGAGGTGCATTGTCTGAGGGAATTGTCAACTCTTCTGACCAATTGTGAACTTTGTGAACCTTGTGAACCATCATAAAATGTCTTGTGAACCTCATGGGAGGTATTGTGAATCTTGTGAACCTTGTGAACCTCATAAATTATCTTGTAGACTTCATGAACCTCATGAAAGGTCTTGTAAGTATTGTGAACCTTGTGAACCTCATAAAGTATCTTGTAGACTTCATGAACCTCATGAAAGGTCTTGTAAGTATTGTGAACCTTGTGAACCTTCTTAGCACACAAAGTCTTGTATTGTGAGGGCAAATTTTGGGGTGCAACAGCTGCCCCTGTTCAATTTTCTGAAACCTGAGGGGTTAGACTGGTATATGTGCCAGTCGTGACCTGGAAGGTTGAAGGGGATTGAACATAAAAGCCCAAAAATTTGCACTCACCGGTGCATAGAGTGATACTGGTGACTAGTTGAATATGCTTGAGTGGGCTTAAAGATGCCACTTGGAGAAAAGTTCTTCAAATACATTTCTTGGAGGATAAAGCAGTCCAAAATATAAAGATATAATGATAGCTTTCAGGAGGATAAAGCAATCCTGAGGTAGTGATATGCTTTCAGGAGGATAAAGCAATCCTGAGGTAGTGATATGCTTTCAGGAGTATAAAGCAGTCCTGAGGTAATAATATGCTTTCAGGAGGATAAAGCAGTCCTGAGGGATAAATAATATGCTTTCAGAAAGATGAACAACGTTCTGAAGTATGAATATGCTTTCAGGAGGATAAAGCAGTCCTGAGGTAGGGGTGATAGCTTTCAGGAAGATAAACAACATCCCAAGGAGATAATATGCTTTTAGGAGGATAACAACGTCCCGAGGAGATAATATGCTTTCAGGAGGATAACAACGTTCTGAGGTATAAGAAGCTTTCAGGAGGATAAAGCAGTCCTGAGGGAGTAAGCTTTCAGGAGGATAAAGCAGTCCTGAGGTGATGATATGCTTTCAGGAGGATAAAGCAGTCCTGAGGTAATAATAACTTTTGGGAAGATAAACAACGGCCCAATAGTCACAATTTGTTGATGAAATTTGTCTGTTGGAGAATTAACCTGAAAACAAGGTAGCATCCTGTATGATAATATTAGTTTATGCATTATGTATGCATGTATAATATGATGCACTTAAGTAATGTATTATGTATCTATGAATATGTATGTTATGGTATGATGTAAATGATGTATGTATGTTATGATGCTGCTTGAAGCGTCTGGATATCTTTGTATAATAACTGTTGGCCAGGGAAAATAAATCCCAATTCGTTATTGAAGAATATGAGGAATTCGTTCCCGTCTTGTTTGATTATACATAACCTCCCGTATGCTGGGGATAGCAAGGTATACATAACCTTCCGTCTGCTGGGGATAGCAAGGTATATATAACCTCCCGTCTGCTGGGGATATTAAGGTATACATAACCCTCGTCTTCGTTTGATAGTAGGGTATACATAACCTCCCGTCTTCGTTCGTCGTACTCTTATTGGAAAGTAAATTCCCGAATATCCGTATGAGGATAAAAGAGATGGATATAAATTCCAGGGGAGATGTGACTTGAAGTACTTTATGAAGATGGATTTGCCCTACTGAGGGATTTGTAACTGTCTTGTAAAGGTGAACCTGGTGAAGCTTCGTTAGAATCCTTCCCTCGTTCATCCTTAGTAAATACTATTACTGCATTTTCATGCATTTCTGGTAAACATCAATCATATTCAAAAGCATAATACATTCAAACACAACCAATGGACGTTTCGCTTATGTAAATAGGGTAAAAGTAAATCTGGATTCAAAAATGGAATTTTATTTATATCAAAGAGTGACCCATACATGGGTAAGTTTGTACAAGGAGACATAAACCCTAGTAAGAGGATTTTGTCATAAAGTTTTTACAAAACAAGGAGAATCAACTATGTGGGAAATAATCCTATTGAGTTTCAATTCTACTATTGCCATTATCTTCAAGTATCTCATCTTCTGCTGTTGAGACGAAAACGATTGAATTGAGCTTTATCTGTTCGAGCTTGAGTAAGTAGTACAACTGGTTGCAGTTTCATGGGTGATCCAAATGAGACATAGTCATACGCTTTAATCCCTAACTTTTGCCTGGATTGCCCTTTCAGGTTTTCAATCCACCGGGATACCCTTTTTTGCCCAAGCCGCCTTTTCAGGTTTTCGACTTGCCGGGTGTACATCTTTTTATATATATCCCTAATTTTTGCCCAAACCCTTTTGGTTTGCCGGGATGCCCTTATTTTTGCCTAGGCCTGTCAACCTAGCGGGTCTCTTTTCATGCGTAGTATTTTTTAACTATGTATGCGTTTACAGGTTGCGGGAAGTCTTCACCATCCATAGTAGTAAGTATCATGGCACCTCCTGAGAATACTGTCTTGACTACAAATGGTCCTTCATATGTAGGAGTCCACTTGCCCCTAGGATCACCCTGTGGTAATATGATACGCTTGATTACCAAGTCACCAGCCTGATATACCTTTGGCTTAACCTTCTTGTTAAAAGCTTTGATCATCCATTTCTGGTACATCTGGCCATGACAAACTGCTGCTAGCCTCTTCTCATCAATCAAATTTATCTGGTCAAGTCGAGTCTGAATCCACTCATCTTCATCCAAGCCCGCATCCTTCATAATCCTTAAGGAGGGAATCTGAACTTCAATGGGCAGAACTGCTTCCATACCATAGACTAAGGAGAATGGGGTTGCCCCTGTTGAAGTACGTATTGTAGTACGATAACCATGAAGAGAAAATGGTAACATCTCATGCCAATCCTTATAAGTAACAGTCATCTTTTGTACAATCTTCTTAATGTTCTTATTAGCAGCTTCAACTGCCCCATTCATCTTTGGACGATACGGAGAGGAGTTGTGATGCTTAATCTTGAACTGCGTGCAGAGATCAGTAATCATAGTGTTGTTCAGATTAGAGCCATTGTCAGTAATAATCCTTTCAGGGATGCCATACCTACATATGAGATTATTCTTAATGAATCGAGCCACAACATTCTTGGTAACAGATGCAAATCAAGCTGCCTCTACCCACTTCGTGAAGTAATCAATAGCAACCAGGATGAAACGATGCCCATTAGAAGCAATAGGTTTGATCTCACCAATCATATCAATGCCCCACATGGCAAAAGGCTAAGGAGCAGTCAACACATTCAATGGTGATGGAGGTACATGTACTTTGTCAGCATAAATTTGACACTTGTGACATGTTCTGGAGTGTTGATAGCAATCAGCTTCCATGGTAGACCAATAGTAACCTGCCCTCAATATCTTCTTTGCCATAGTATGACCACTAGAATGAGTGCCAAAGATCCCATCATGCATATCTTCCATAATCTCTGTTGCTTCCTTCTTATCCACACAACGAAGCAAAGTTGAATCATGATTGCGCTTGTACAAAATCCCATTACTCAAAAAGAACTTAGCAGAAAACCTCCTCAGAAACTTCCTATCTTTGACAGATGCCCCTTCAGGGAATTCCTGAGCTTCAAGATATCTTTTTACTTCATAGAACCAAGGCTTCTCCTCTGCCCCTTCAGTGTCAATCTCATTGCAGTATGCAGGCTTTCCAAATCTATCAATAGTAATCTTGGGAGCTTCATCATCCCAGCTGATCTCAAACATGGATGCCATGGTAGCTAATGCATCTGCCAACTGATTCTCTCTTCGTGGAATATGTCCAAAGGTAATCTCATTGAAATGTGGGATCAAAGACAACACATGCTCTTTGTAAGGAATGAGATTATCATGCTTGGTATCCCAATCTCCTTTAATCTGACTTACTACCAGGGCTGAATCTCCATACACATCAAGGAACTGAATCTTCATATCAATAGCAGCTTTAATACCCAGGATACATGCCTCATACTCAGCCATGTTATTGGTACAATAGAAACAAAGTCTGGCAGTAATCGGGGTATGACAACCTTCAGGGGAACTAATCACACACCAACACCATTACCAAGTGCATTAGAGGCACCATCAAAAACCATAGTCCATTGGGATCCTTGTTCAGGTCCGTCATATTGTCCAGGTTCTTTGGTAATAATCATAATGTCTTCATCAGGAAACTCAAAACTCATTGACTGATAATCATCCACTGCTTGATGAGCCAAATGATCATCCACAACACTTCCTTTAATGGCCTTCTGAGTAGTATACTGTATGTCATATTCTGTCAAGATCATTTGCCATCTTGCAATTCTTCCGGAGAGAGCAGGTTTCTCGAATATGTACTTGATTGGATCCATCTTTGAAATCAATAAGGTAGTATGAGTCAACATATATTGTCTTAGTCGGCGAGCAGCCCATTCCAAAGCGCAGCAAGTTTTCTCGGGCAGTGAGTATCTTGTTTCACAGTCGGTAAAATTTTTGCTAAGGTAGTATATTGCCTGCTCTTTTCGACCAGACTCGTCATGTTGCCCCAACACACACCCCATTGAGTTGTCTAATACTGTTAAGTACATAATCAAGGGTCTTTCATCAACTGGTGGCATCAAAATTAGAGGTTATAGCAGGTATCTCTTGATTTCATCAAAGGCAGTCTGGCACTCATCATTCCATTCCATCACCTGATCTTTCTTCAACAACTTGAAGATTGGCTCACAGATGGCAGTTAATTGGGAAATAAATCTTGCAATGTAGTTCAATCGTCCCAAGAAACCTCTAACCTCCTTCTCAGTACGGGGAGCTGGCATCTCTCGTATAGCTTTCACTTTTGCAGGATCTACTTCAATACCTTTTCCACTGACAATGAAACCCAGGAGTTTACCAGACCTAACTCCAAAAGTACACTTGTTTGGGTTCAATCTCAACTTGTATTTCTTCAACCTCTCAAACAATTTATGCAAGTGATCAAGATGTTGTTCTTCATTCTGAGACCTGACTATCATATCATCCACATATACCTCTATGTCATGATGAATCATATCATGAAACAAAGCCACCATAGCACGCTGATATGTTGCCCCTGCATTCTTCAAACCAAATGGCATCACCTTATAACAAAAAGTGCCCCACTGTGTAACAAAGGTTGTCTTCTCCATATCTTCAGGTGCCATCTTGATCTGATTGTAACCAGAGAAACCATCCATAAAAGAGAATATCTTATGCTGAGCAGTGTTATCTACCAGAACATCAATATGAGGAAGTGGAAAGTCATCTTTGGGGCTGGCCTTGTTCAAATCTCTGTAGTCTACACACATACGTACCTTACCATCTTTCTTAGGAACTGGTACCACATTTGCAACCCACTGAGGATAAGAAGTCACAGCTAAGAACCCTGCATTGAACTGTTTCATCACTTCTGCTTTGATCTTCTCTGACATTTCAGGATGCATACGACGAACCTTCTGCTTCTTTGGACGACAATCTTCTTTCACTGGTAAACGGTGAACCACAATGTCTGTATCCAACCCTGGTGTTGCACCCCAAAATTTGCCCTCACAATACAAGACTTTGTGTGCTAAGAAGGTTCACAAGGTTCACAAGGTTCACAAGATTCACAACATTTACAAGACCTTTCATGAGGTTCATGGAGTCTACAAGTCACTTTATGAGGTTCACAAGGTTCACAAGATTCACAATGCTTACAAGACCTTTCATGAGGTTCATGAAGTTTACAATCCACTTTATGAGGTTCACAAGGTTCACAAGGTTCACAAAGTTCACAATTGGTCAGAAGAGTTGACAATTCCCTCAGATAATGCACCTCCTAAGCAGTGCATCCAAAACTAGGGTTTTGACTTTAATCAGGCTAAATGGACTTCTAAGACTTCAAGTGAGATTCATAACATATTATATGTGTGTAAGAACCCCCATGACAAGTTTCAAGACTTTTCTCAAAAGTTTGCTCAGTCAGATGATCAGATAAGTCAAAATCAGTCAAAGTAGTTAAGAAGTCAAACTGAGGTCAACTGTGGTCAAACCAAAGTCAAACTTCATGATTTTTTGCCAACATCAAGTATATGAAGTAAAATTCATCATTTTATCAAGGGTTGATCATGATTCATCAAAGAGATTTCAGATCATCAAGAATCAGGAGTTTCTAAATTAGGGTTTCCTTAGTAAAAGTCAACTGAACTTTGACCAGCCATAACTTTCACATGCTTCATCACCAAGTCTCCATCCAAAGCTCATTTTGAAGGAAATTGAATTCTCTACAACTTTGTGTCTCACAAGCCAAGCCCAAAAATGCTTCATTTGGAAGGTATGAGCTAAGACATTATAGGTCCTTTTGAAAGTCAACAAAAAGTCAACAACTTCAAAAGGGCATAACTTGAGATTGGTAAATGATATGGACATGAAACCAGTGGGGTTGGTTAGAGGACTCTTCAAGCTTTCCAAAATGTCCAAGAACACCCTCATGGCATTAAAATTGAAGGATGTGTGCCCTTGCAAAGTTGGGAAATTTTTGGTTGGTTTATGAAGAAAATGGAGGTCTAAAAATCAATTTTTTCTAAATGGGCTTGCCATATGATGACCCAATCCACACTATGACTTCATGCACGACCCAAGTCATCAAAAATCATATTTTTTATTATTTTATTTTTATTTATTTTGATTTAATTCATTTAAAATCATTTTAAATTAAAATAAAATATAAAAATCAAAGATTAAAAAATGATTGAGCTTCTAGAAAATCATAAATATGTCTTGGATCAAATTGATATGGGAGTTATGGTGATTGTCTTAAAATAGCAAGTGTTTATACAAAAATATTTGACTTTTAAAGGCTTATCATTTTGAATCTTTTTAGATAAAATCTTCCACACAATGACCTAATTTTTTAACCTAAATTCATCACTCTATAAGTATAGAAGAGAACCCTAACACAAGCCACGATTTTCCAGCTCAAAAAGAGTAAGTTTGCATCTCACAAAAACCTCTCCAAACTCAAATTCGGTTTCAACCTTCCAAAGCATTTGAAGGTATTTTGAGGACACAGCCATGACCATTGGACATCACTGAATCATTACCAATCATTATTTGCATCAAAAGCCTCATGAATTGCATAAACCGAACCAAACTTTGTTCTTGAATGTGAATTTTTCGATTCCATATATTTACTTGATTTAAATGAAATTTAATGATTGTTTGATGTTTGTGATGATGATAGGAATGTTTCTGGACAATCACCTTGAAGCTTGGTACCCTCAATCGTATTTCACCATTGTTAGGGTTTGAATGGCCGAATTAGGGTTTTACGATTTAGGCAATATAAATAAATTCTAACAACGTGGATTGATTGTGTGAACCATAAGGAACTCATTGGTGTAAACAATTTGATGTAATTGTACTGTTTGTTTGGTGTTTGAATTTCGCAGGACATGAACATGGAAGAACCTGCATGAAATTTCGCAGGAAAAGTTGCATGAATTTTCGCAGGTATCATGAAGAAGATGAAGCTGGTCTGCGCGCGAACTTCATATTTAAAAATTGAATATAATTTTTATTTGTTTTGTTCTGATATTATTTCACAAAGGCTGGTTAGCTCAGTTGGTTGCGTAGGCGCGCGTGTTGCTGAAGGGTCAGGGGTTCGATTCTTGAACCAGACCACCTTTTTATTGTTTTTCATGTAATGAGCTGTTTTAATATATTATGAATTGTGGTGATTATATGGATAGATGCGCTCACCTAGCTGGGATGGTAATGTGGTTGTGTGATACTATGAAGGTCCTGGGTTCGAATCCCCCATGCCTTTTGTTTTCTTTCTATTTTCTTTGATTTTTCAGGATATGGAATAAAACCAATTCAAACCCCCTTTGTATTGCCTGCGCGCATGATGGCCTGGTGGTGTGTGTTGCTGGTCTGGGTATTGGCAAGCAGGGTGTCCTGGGTTCAATTCCCAGCCAGGTAAGTTCCAATTTTTTTTTATTTTGTTTAACTTGTTTTATTAATTATATTAATGTTAAATAACCTATAAATAAATTATATTTTCTAAATACCATTAAAACACTTTTCTTCATATTCTTAAAATATCATAATTTATTTTTTTAATTATTTATATTTATTTCATATTTATGTATATATGTATAATTATCATATTTTTGTAAATAAATTGTTTTATTTTGTAAATTAAATACAAAACCCTAATTATATTATAAATCCTAATTTATTTTTTCTAAACAATTAAAAAAGACCTAATTTCTTTTTCTTCTATTTTTTGTTTAATATTATTATTAATCTAATTTTTATTAAATACCTTAATTGTTTATAATTTAGAATTTTGTACATAAATATGTTTAAAAATTAAAATTCTTAATTTATTTTGTATAATAGGTAAATATGATATAAATTGTTTATTTTTTGCATAATTTTTATAGTTAAAAGTTGCTAATTTAATTTTATAATTATAATATGTTCATAATTAATATAATTTTATAATATGCATATACTTTAAAATTCTATAATAATTATTTATATTTTCTTATTAACATTTAAAAATTTTGTTTATTATAATATTTTTGTTTATTTTTATTATTATTATTATTATTATATGATTATTACTAACCCCATTTATTTTTTTTAATTGTTATTTATTATTTCTACTAACCTAATTATAATTGCTTATTTATTTTGCTTATTGCTTATTTATTTATTTTGCTATTATTTTAAATTGTTTTTATTATTATTTTTGTAACTGTTCCTTGATGTAATATTTTTAAAATGTTTAAATTATTTTTATGTCATGGTTAGTAAAAATAGGGAGTGTAACATGTATGTATATTTAAAATTGAATTTAGATCACTTAATTCAAAAGATAATTATTAAATTGAACACTCGCATACGTAAGTCGATCTTTGATCGCCATCTCACTTTCTAGGGTTACCTCTCATTGTTGCGTAATCACAAGGTCAAGTAGGGTGTATAAAGCAAAAGTCCCTCAAAAATAAAGTCATCTAGTCCCTTCACAATAAAAGATCAAGTTCCTTAAACGGTTGCCTTCGTAATGATCTTGTCCCTTTCGAATAATGATGACAGTCCCTCTAAAAATGCTTAATACACCCCACAGTTGCCTATATTAACAGATGACCCTCACTTGTCCCTTACATCCAAGGTAATGACTACCTATTCCTTAATAATAGGGATAGTCTTACCATTTAAAGGATTCTAGAACAGAAAGACCTAAACTTTAGGGTAGGTTTCTCACAGTTACTTGCTCACTATTCAAAAACTTTTCAAACACTTCACAATTTCGAACAATTTTCAAACACAAGTTTTTTACGCATCCGTACATGGATCATTATCAAACTCTTATGAAAATTTCTATTCACACACTTCATATTTTCAAAAACATTTTAAAGTGAGCTAAGTAACTAAGAGCCCATGGATAACCATGGATGTAAAGGGTGCTAACACCTTCCCTTTACATAACCTACCCCCCGGACCCAAAAATCTTTTAAAAGGTCTTTCCTGTTCTTTTATGCCTTTCCTTTGGATAAAATAAAAGTCGGTGGCGACTCTTGCTATCCGCAACATAACTAAAAGTCAGTTCTCCCACCGTGTTACAGAATTGGCGACTCTGCTGGGGACTTAATAAAAGAGGGGTACCCTTAGGAATTAGATCACTTTAAAATTGTTTGCCTTGTTTGCTTTATATTACTTGTTGGGCTTTATGTGTGAAAGATCCTAACCCGGATCTAGTGTACCTTAGGTAAATGGCAATATACCAAGGAAACTGTACGGCGTATACCGATATGGTTGATCTGGTGGCCATAGTTAGTGTGACTTCTTGGTTGGTGCTTATGTTCCTTAAGTCAAGTTGAGGATAATATGAGGCTGCCATACGTTGTCAATGCACTAACTAACTTTTAGAACCCTAGTCATCCCATCTTGGCCTTTAGAAAAGTAGTGAGATAATCGGCTTTGGTGAAGACTGAAGTTGGTTGATACTCGATACTACGCTCATTGAGATCTTAAACTTGGAGGGTTTTGGTTGGCAAGTAAGTTACCTACTGAACAACCACCCTTGTGAAGGATCAATGATTTTGAGATCCCTTAGAACCTGGTTACTTTATAGGACAGGATGAACCAACTAAATTTCAGGGGAGGGTACTTACCTTTGAACCTCATGCAAGCCTTTAAACCTAAGGCTATGGTGTGACTTGTTTGTGTGTGCCACATGTTTGTGTTTGAGCATAACATCATCATGCATCATAAGCATAGCATTTTCACTAACCATTTCAAGGACCAAGGGATTTATCTTTGTTCTTTTTTGAAGGTCATGGCTTCTGCTCGTAGAAACACCATCAGGATCATCTTTGTGGGCATACCTCCTAAGCTTAAAGAGTTGGTTTCTCAGGTGTCTGATCATTCCCAGTTCATCAAGAGACATGGTTACCTATTGGATCTAGTCACCCCAGGGTTCAATGAAGACATGATGAGTGTTCTGTTTCAGTTCTTTGATCCTAAACATCACTGCTTCACATTCCCCGACTACCAGCTGGTTCCAACCATGGAGGAGTTCTCTAAACTTCTGAGCATACCTGTTCTTGATCAGAAACCATTCACAGGCTTGGAGAAGGAGCCTAAACCTGAGGTTATTGCTGCAGCTCTACATCTGAAGAAGTCTGACATTGTTCTAGAAACGAGAAGTGGAGTTAAGGGTATTCTTGCTAAGGTATTAATGGATAAGGCTCAAGTGTTCTTGAAGGCTATAAGCTATGATGCTTTTGAGGAGATCTTAGCCTTGCTGATATATGGCTTAGTATTGTTCCCAAATCCTGATCAGTTCATAGACGTGCATGCCATCAACATATTCCTGAGTCACAATCCAGTGCCTACATTGCTTGGAGACATACTACATTCTCTTCATACTCGTACTACAAGGGCAAGAGGAACTTTGATGTGCTGCATACCTTTGCTCTCTAGGTGGTTTATTTCTCACCTTCCTCGCTCAGTAATGAAGAATGAGCAAGGGTTCAGGTGGTCCAAAAGGATCATGTCACTCTCGCATTCAGATATTCATTGGTGCTCCAGATCTATGGAGAATGTCACTATCATTGACCGTTGTGGGGAGTTTCCTAATGTTCCACTTCTAGGCATAAGAGGAGGCATCACCTACAACCCATCCCTAGCTTTACGACAGTTTGGTTACGCTCAGAGTGATGGTACACATGACATGTTGATTCAGGGCATTGTGTTTGATTACGACAATGATCTTCAAGGTTACCGTCAGAGATTCATGCGAGCATGGGGAAAAGTGAACAAAGTTGACAGCAAGACTCTGGAGCCTAAGTACGTTATTCCTATGGAGGCTTATCTCAGATGGGTGCGATCTCGTGCTCAGACTCTCATGATGCCATATCCTGCTATCCTGCCAGTTACCATGGAACCTGTTGCTGAAGGAGACACTGCTTATACCATCCTTCACCCAGACATGCCTACTGACATGGAGGACTTACAGAGATCCTGGATCCAGTTGAAGGAGCAAAGGGATACTTTTGAGGCTCATTACAAAGCAAGCCAAGAAATAATCCTGGAACTAACAAAGCAACTTCATGAGGAGCGGAATCTCAACTCATACCTCAACACAAAGAGGAAACGTCCATGGGAGACTTAAAACCCCATCTCTTGTATTTATTGCATTTCATTCTCTTGTAAGCCCAAGAGGCAAAACAAATTTATTACTAATAAAAGTTTACCTTCTTGTTTGTTTAAGCAAATTTAAATCCTGCGGTCCTTGAAAACATTGCATGTACATTCACATATCATATCATTGCATCACAGGTTTATAATTGTACACAGGTTTCTCATCTTCTCGCTGTTTATTTCAGCAATGGCTCTTGAACAAACAGTTAAGGATCTCCAGGCACAAAATGCACAGTTCCAAGAGTTGATCCTGAACTTGTCCAAAGGGAGGAATGAATTGAAGACACTGCTGGCCAAGAAGACTAAGAAGACTAAGAAGACTAGAAGATCAGGTGGCCTGATCAACATGGGAAGAAGGTTCAAAGGTCTTGCCAAGACCAAAGAACCAGTTGAAGACTATGAATCTGAAGAGTCTGAATAGGAGGGAGGCAGTCTCCACAACACCATGGGGGACTCTGATTCTGAGGCTAATTACTACCATGAGCCTAATGAAGACAAGTTCAAGATGCTGGTGGATAGAATGGATGATATGGAGTTGCAGAAGTCATCTGGGCTGGATTTTGAAGATTTGAGTCTGATATCTGGGGTAGTCATACCCATTGGTTTCAAGGTTCCTACCTTTGTTGTTTATGATGGGGTCTCTTGTCCCAAGCTGTATCTGAGGTCTTATGTCAGAAGAATCCAACCTCACACTGCTGATAAGAAGTTGTGGATCCATTTTTTCCAAGAGAGCTTATCTGGAGCTCAATTGGAGTGGTATTATCAATTGGAGAGTGTCAACATCAGGGATTGGAATGATCTTGCTGAAGCTTTCTATAAGCAGTATCAATACAATGCTGATTTAGCCCCCACTCGCATGCAGTTGCAAAGCATGTTTATGGGTGCCAAAGAAAGTTTTAAGGAGTATGCTCAGAAATGGAGAGACTTAGCTGGAAGAGTACAACCCCCTCTGACTGACAGGGAATTGGTTGATATGTTTATGTGTACGCTGAATGGTCCTTTTTACAGTCATCTCATTGGAAGCTCATCATCTGGCTTCACTGAGTTGATAATGACAGGAGAGCGAGTGGAAAATGGTATAAAGAATGGCAAGATCCAGGTGGGTACTTCTTCATCAGGTGCTGCAAAGAAGCCTCCCACTGGGAAGAAAGAATCCAATGCTGTTTATGGTCAACCTGATCGTAATAGAAGGCATCAGTCTGTGAGTGCAGTTCATATTTCAAATCCAACTCCTGAAACAACAGAGCAGCCACAGGGCAACCAACAGAGGGCTAGAAGGCAGTTCACTAAGATCAACATGTCAATGGCTCAGGCATTGCAACACTGTTGAAGGCTGGACTTATTACTCTGAAAGAGGCTCCTCAGAATCCTAATGTTACCTCTCCCAGGTACAACCCCAATGCACGATGTGCATATCATTCAAACTGTCAGGGACATGATACTAATAACTGCTGGGTCTTGAAGAACAAAATTCAAGATATGATTGAGGCTGGAGAGATTGAGTTTGACCATCCGGGTACTCCGAATGTGATTACTGCTCCCATGCCAAATCATGAGAAGACTGTCAATGCCATTGATGAAGATTTACATGTCTATTCAGTTGCGGAGTTGACAACACCATTGTCTGTTATCAAGAAAAAGTTAGTACAAGCTGGGCTCTTTCCAGGTTGTCGTTAAGACTGTTTGTATTGTACCTATAAGCCGGATAGTTGCTGGAGATTGAGAGATGGAATTCAACGTCTCATGGATAAGTATATCATAGTTTTTGAGAGGACTCCATCGTCTGTAGAGAGTATGGTGGATCATATTACTCAAGGTAGGAAGATTGAAGAGGTTGATATGGTTGATAGAGTGCCAGTAAGGATCACTTCCAAAGGTCCTGTTAAAATCACTCACAAGGGTCCAATTAAGATTACTGCTGAAGGCCCTGTGAAGATTGTTGTTGAAGCTAGAGTGGCTCCTCTGGTCATTACCACTCCTGGTCCTATTCCATATACGTCTGATAAAGTTGTGCCTTGGCATTATAGGTCTGATGTTTATATCCATGGTGTTAAGCAGGAACCACTAGCTGATATGTCTGTTGATGTTGACAATATTGCTGGGTCTAGTAAGATCACACGAAGCGGAAGAGTGTTCTCTCCTCTAGTCACCTCCAAGAATGCAGTCACTCCTGCTGCTACCTCCACCACTGATGCTCGGGGCAAAGGTCCTGTTATTGAGCCTATACCTACTGATGTGCCAGCTGCTGATGATCTCTCTAAGCAGATGGAAGAAGTATTGAAAATCATTCGCAAGAGTGATTATGACATTGTTGATCAGTTGGGGCACACTCCCTCCAAAATTTCCATGCTGTCTTTGTTGTTATGTTCTGAGGCTCATTCCAAAGCTTTGATCAAGTTTCTGAAGACTGCTCATGTACCCAATGCAATTTCTGTTGACCAGTTTGAAAATTGTGTTGCCCACCTGACTTATGATAATGGGTTAGGGTTTTCTGATGCTGATTTGACCCCTGCCAAGAGGGATCATAACAGGGCTCTGCATATCTCAATTGAATGCAGGGGCACTACCCTGTCACATGTATTGATAGACAATGGTTCCTCTCTGAATGTGTTGCCCAAAGAAGTCCTGAACAAGTTGAGTCCTGAAGATGCTGTGCTGAAGCCCAGTAATATAGTGGTGAAGGCTTTTGATGGTTCTAGAAGAGTGGTGCATGGAGAAATTGATCTCCCAATCAAAGTTGGTTCTCAGATTTTTAATTCTATATTCTATGTGATGGATATGCGTCCTTCATACTTTTGTCTGCTTGGTCGTCCCTGGATCCATGGGGCAGGTGCTGTAACTTCTACATTACATCAGAAGCTAAGATATCCGGTGGAAGGAAAAGTTGTTACTGTCTATGGAGAGGAAGAATATTTTGTCAGCCATGTGAACACCTTCAAGTATCTGGAAATGGAAGGTGAATATGTTGAAACTCTGTGTCAGACATTTGAAGTGGTTCCTTGGATTGTTAATGATTATGTAGCTCCTCCGGTTGCCAAGAAAGTTCCTGTGGTCACCAGAGTACCTCCAACAATGGCAATGGCCTCCCTTAAAGATGCTAGAGTTGTGGTGGATGAAGGTGGTTGTACTATTTGGGGTCAGCTTCCTAATATCCCATACAAGTCTGACAAGTTTGGTTTGGGTTTCACTGTAGAGTCCCAGAAGGCTGTTCGTCGTGCTCGTGCTGTTCGTATCACCAATCAAGGGGTTATGAAAGATCAGATCAATGTTGTGGGTGACTATGATGAAGACTACAACTTGGATGCTTGGATTTTTCCTACTGTGGGTGCTGGACTCAATAATTGGAAAGCTGAAGATGTTATCCCTATCTCCTTTAGTCAGGAGTAAATACTATTACTGTGTTGTTGCTTTTTAAAGTTTGTAATTTCTTGGACAATTGAACTCTCAAGCCTTGTGCCTTACTCGGGGCACAATGGTGTGCTTTTTACGGGCTGTCATTTCATTTGCATACTTCATTCAATAAAATCAGTGGACGTTTCGTTTTCGTAAATATTGTGTTCCTTGTCTTTCTTTTCTTTTATTTTTGTTTTATCAGCTATGTGTTCTTACACACACCCACATCACTAAAATGCAGATCCTCATCCACTCTAGATCCTGTTGATAACAGTTCTACTATTGCCAATTATAATTTCGAGAATCCGATCTATCAAACTGAAGACGGAAATGAGGACGATTGTGAAGTACCTGTAGAGCTTGCTAGGTTGTTACAACAAGAAGAGAAAGCTATACGGCCACATAAAGAGCCAGTCGAAGTTGTGAATCTGGGAACTGAAGAAAACAGGAAAGAAGTCAAGATAGGGGCTGATTTAGAGGATAGTGTCAAGAGCAGACTGATTCAGATGTTACGTAACTATGTAGAGATCTTTGCTTGGTCTTATGAAGATATGTCAGGGTTGGATACAAACATTGTGGTTCACCGTTTACCAGTAAAAGAAGATTGTCGTCCAAAGAAGCAGAAAATTTATCGTATGCGTCCTGAAATGTCAGAGAAGATCAAGGCAGAGGTAATGAAACAGTTCAATGCAGGGTTCTTAGCTGTGACTTCTTATCCTCAATGGGTTGCAAATGTGGTGCCGGTACCTAAGAAAGATGGTAAGGTACGTATGTGTGTAGACTACAGAGATTTGAACAAGGCCAGCCCTAAAGATGACTTTCCACTTCCTCATATTGATGTTCTGGTAGACAACACTGCTCAGCATAAGGTATTCTCTTTTATGGATGGTTTCTCTGGTTACAATCAAATCAAGATGGCTCCTGAAGACATGGAGAAGACAATATTTGTTACACAGTGGGGCACTTTTTGTTATAAGGTGATGCCATTTGGTTTGAAGAATGCAGGGGCAACATATCAGCGTGCTATGGTGGCTTTGTTTCATGATATGATTCATCATGAGATAGAGGTATATGTGGATGATATGATAGCCAGGTCCCAGAATGAAGAACAACATCTTGATCAACTGCATAAGTTGTTTGAGAGGTTGAAGAAATACAAGTTGAGACTAAACCCAAACAAGTGTACTTTTGGAGTTAGGTCTGGAAAACTCCTGGGTTTCATAGTCAGTGGAAAAGGTATTGAAGTGGATCCTGCAAAAGTGAAAGCTATACGAGAGATGCCAGCTCCCCGTACTGAAAAGGAGGTTAGAGGTTTCTTGGGACAATTGAATTACATTGCAAGATTTGTTTCCCAGTTAACTGCCATCTGTGAGCCAATCTTCAAGTTGTTGAAGAAAGATCAGGTGATGGAATGGAATGATGAGTGCCAGACTGCCTTTGATGAAATCAAGAGATATCTGCTGGAACCTCCAATTTTGATGCCACCAGTTGATGGAAGACCCTTGATTATGTACTTAACAGTGTTAGACAACTCAATGGGGTGTGTGTTGGGGCAACATGACGAGTCTGGTCGAAAAGAGCAGGCAATATACTACCTTAGCAAAAAGTTTACCGACTGTGAAACAAGATACTCACTGCTCGAGAAAACTTGCTGCACTTTGGCATGGGCTACTCGCCGACTAAGACAGTATATGTTGACCCATACTACCTTGTTGATTTCAAAGATGGATCCAATCAAGTACATATTTGAGAAACCTGCTCTCTCCGGAAGAATTGCAAGATGGCAAATGATTTTGACAGAATATGACATTCAGTATACTACTCAGAAGGCCATCAAAGGAAGTGTTGTTGCTAATCATTTGGCTCACCAAGCAGTGAATGATTACCAGTCAATGAGTTCTGAGTTCCCTGATGAAGACATTATGATTATTACCAAAGAACCTGGACAATATGACGGACCTGAACAAGGATCCCGATGGACTATGGTTTTTGATGGTGCCTCTAATGCACTTGGTAATGGTGTTGGTGTTGTGATTAGTTCCCCTGAAGGTTGTCATACCCCGATTACCGCCAGACTTTGTTTCTGTTGTACCAATAACATGGCTGTGTATGAGGCATGTATCCTGGGTATTAAAGCTGCCATTGATATGAAGATTCAGTTCCTTGACGTATATGGAGATTCAGCCCTGGTAGTAAGTCAGATTAATGGAGAATGGGATACTAAGCATGATAATCTCATTCCTTACCGAGAGTATGTGTTGTCTTTGATCCCGCATTTTAAAGAGATTACCTTTGGACATATTCCACGGAGGGAAAATCAGTTGGCAGATGCATTAGCCACCATGGCATCTATGTTTGAGATCAGTTGGGATGATGAAGCTCCCAAGATTACTATTGATAGATTTGAAAAACCTGCATACTGCAATGAGATAGACACAGAAGGGGCAGAGGAGAAGCCTTGGTTCTATGAAGTAAAAAGATATCTTGAAGCTCAGGAGTTCCCTGAAGGGGCATCTGTCAAAGATAGGAAGTTCCTGAGAAGTTTTTCTGCTAAGTTCTTTTTGAGTAATGGGATTTTGTACAAGCGCAATCATGATTCAATTATGCTTCGTTGTGTGGATAAGAAGGAAGCAATTGAGATTATGGAAGATATGCATGATGGGATCTTTGGCACTCATTCTAGTGGTCATACTATGGCAAAAAAGATATTGAGAGCAGGTTACTATTGGTCTACCATGGAAGCTGATTGTTATCAACACTCCAGAACATGTCACAAGTGTCAAATTTATGCTGATAAAGTACATATACCTCCATCACCATTGAATGTGTTGACTGCTCCTTGGCCTTTTGCCATGTGGGGCATTGATATGATTGGTGAAATTAAGCCTACTGCTTCTAATGGGCATCGTTTCATCCTGGTTGCTATTGATTATTTCACTAAGTGGGTGGAGGCAGCTTCATTTGCATCTGTTACTAAGAATGTTGTGGCTCGATTCATTAAGAATAATCTCATATGTAGGTATGGCATCCCTGAAAGGATTATTACTGACAATTGCTCTAATCTGAACAACACTATGATTACTGATCTCTGCACGCAGTTCAAGATTAAGCATCACAACTCTTCTCCGTATCTTCCAAAGATGAATGGGGCAGTGGAAGCTGCTAATAAGAACATTAAGAAGATTGTACAGAAGATGACTGTTACTTACAAGGATTGGCATGAGATGTTACCATTTGCTCTTCATGGTTATCGTACCACATTACGTACTTCAACAGGGGCAACCCCGTTCTCCTTAGTCTATGGTATGGAAGCAGTTCTGCCCATTGAAGTTCAGATTCCCTCCTTAAGAATTATGAAGGATGCAGACTTGGATGAAGATGAGTGGATTCAGACTCGACTTGACCAGATAAATTTGATTAATGAGAAGAGGTTAGCAGCAGTTTGTCATGGCCAGATGTACCAGAAACGAATGATCAAAGCTTTTAACAAGAAGGTTAAGCCAAAGGTATATCAGGCTGGTGACTTGGTAATCAAGCGTATCATATTACCACAGGGTGATCCCAGAGGCAAGTGGACTCCTACATATGAAGGACCATTTGTAGTCAAGACAGTGTTCTCAGGAGGTGCCATGATACTTACTACTATGGATGGTGAAGACTTCCCACAGGCTGTAAACGCAGACATAGTTAAAAAATACTACGCATGAAAAGAGACCCGCTAGGTTAACAGGCCTAGGCAAAAATAAGGGCATCCCGGCAAACCAAAAGGGTTTGGGCAAAAATTAGGGATATATATAAAAAGATGTACACCCGGCAAGTCGAAAACCTGAAAAGGCGGCTTGGGCAAAAAAGGGTATCCCGGTGGATTGAAAACCTGAAAGGGCAATCCAGGCAAAAGTTAGGGATTAAAGCGTATGACTATGTCTCGTTTGGATCACCCATGAAACTGCAACCAGTTGTGCTACTTACTCAAGCTCGAACAGATAAAGCTCAATCCAATCGTTTTCGTCTCAACAGCAGAAGATGAGATACTTGAAGATAAGGGCAATAGTAGAATTGAAATTCAATAGGATTATTTCCCACATAGCTGATTTTCCTTGTTTTGTAAAAAACTTTATGACAAAATCCTCTTGCTAGGGTTTATGTCTCCTTTGTACAAACTTACCCATATATGGGTCACTTTTTGATATGAATGAAATTCCATCTTTGAATCCAGATTTACTTTTACCCTATTTACATAAGCGAAACGTCCATTGGTTGTGTTTGAATGTATTGTGCTTTTGAATATGATTGATGTTTACCAGAAATGCATATATGCTTAATATGATTGATGTTTACCAGAAATGCATGAAAATGCAGTAATAGTATTTACTAAGGACGAACGAGGGAAGGATTTCAACAAAGCTTTGCCAGTTCATCTCTAACAAAACAGCTACAAACCCTCAGTAGGGCAAATCCATCTTCATAAAGTCACATCTCCCCTGGAATTTATATCCATCTCTTTTATCCTCATACGGATATTCGGGAATTTACTTTCCAATAAGGGTACGACGAACGAAGACGGGATGTTATATCTATCCTACTATCAAACGAAGACGGAAGGTTATGTATACCCTACTATCCCTAGCAGACGGGAGGTTATATATACCTTGCTATCCCTAGCATACGGGAGGTTATATATACCTTACTATCCCCAGCAGACGGGAGGTTATGTATACCTTATTATCAAACAAGACGGGAACGAGTTCCTCATATTCTTCAACAACGAATCGGGATTTATTTTCCCTGGTCAGCAGTTGTTATACGAAGATATCCAGACGCTTCCGGCAGTATCATATCATACATACATCATTTACATCATACCATAACATACATATCCATGGATGCATAATACATTACTTAGGTGCATCATACTATACATGCATACATAATGCATAAACTAATGCTACCATATAGAATGCTACCTTGTTTTCAGGTTAATTCTCCAACCGACAGACTTCATCAACAACTTATGACTATCAGGGCTGCTTTATCCTCCTGAAAGTTATCATTTCCTCGGGACTGCTTTATCCTCCTGAAAGCTTCTTATACCTCAAAACGTTGTTCATCTTTCTGAAAGCATATCATCACTACCTCAGGATTGCTTTATCCTCCTGAAATCATATTATTACCTCAGGACTGCTTCATCCTCCTGATAGCTATCATCATTACCCCAGGATTGCTTCATCCTCCTGAAAGCATATTATTACCTCAGGATTGCTTTATCCTCCTGAAATCATATTATTACCTCAGGATTGCTTCATCCTCCTGAAAGCTTATCATCCCTCAGGATTGCTCTATCCTCTTGAAAGCATATTATTACTTCAGGATTGCTTCATCCTTCTGAAAGCATATCATCACTACCTCAGGATTGCTTTATCCTCCTGAAATCATATTATTACCTCAGGACTGCTTCATCCTCCTGATAGCTATCATCATTACCCCAGGATTGCTTCATCCTCCTGAAAGCATATTATTACCTCAGGTTTTCTTTATCCTCCTGAAATCATATTATTACCTCAGGATTGCTTCATCCTCCTGAAAGCTTATCATCCCTCGGGATTTCTCTATCCTCTTGAAAGCATATTATTACTTCAGGATTGCTTCATCCTTCTGAAAGCATATCATCTACATCAGGACTGCTTTATCCTCCTGAAAGCTATCATCATTACATCAGGACTGCTTTATCCTCCTGAAAACATATTATTACCTCAGGACTGCTTTATCCTCCTGAAAGCTATCATTATACCTTCATAGTCAGGACTGCTTTATCCTCCTGAAAGCATATCACTACCTCAGGACTGCTTTATCCTCCTGAAAGCATATCACTACCTCAGGATTGCTTTATCCTCCTGAAAGCTATCATTATATCTTCATATTTTGGACTGCTTTATCCTCCAAGAAATGTATTTGAAGAACTTTTCTCCAAGTGGCATCTTTAAGCCCACTCAAGCATATACAACCAAACATCAGTATCACTTTACGCACCGGTGAGTGCAAATTTTTGGGTTTTTGTGTTCAATCCCCTTCAACCTTCCAAGTTACGACTAGCACATATACCAATCTAACCCCTCAGGTTTCATAAAATTGAATAGGGGCAGCTGTTGAACCCCAAAATTTGCCCTCACAATACAAGACTTTGTGTGCTAAGAAGGTTCACAAGGTTCACAAGATTCACAACATTTACAAGACCTTTCATGAGGTTCATGGAGTCTACAAGTCACTTTATGAGGTTCACAAGGTTCACAAGATTCACAATGCTTACAAGACCTTTCATGAGGTTCATGAAGTTTACAAGCCACTTTATGAGGTTCACAAGGTTCACAAAGTTCACAATTGTCAGAAGAGTTGACAATTCCCTCAGATAATGCACCTCCTAAGCAGTGCATCCAAAACTAGGGTTTTGACTTTAATCAGGCTAAATGGACTTCTAAGACTTCAAGTGAGCTTAATAACATCTTATATGTGTGTAAGAACCCCCATGACAAGTTTCAAGACTTTTCTCAAAAGTTTGCTCAGTCAGATGATCAGATAAGTCAAAATCAGTCAAAGCAGTTAAGAAGTCAAACTGAGGTCAACTGTGGTCAAACCAAAGTCAAACTTCATGATTTTTTGCCAACATCAAGTATATGAAGTAAAATTCATCATTTTATCAAGGGTTGATCATGATTCATCAAAGAGATTTCAGATCATCAAGAATCAGGAGTTTCTAAATTAGGGTTTCCTTAGTAAAAGTCAACTGAACTTTGACCAGCCATAACTTTCACATGCTTCATTACCAAGTCTCCATCCAAAGCTCATTTTGAAGGAAATTGAATTCTCTACAACTTTGTGTCTCACAAGCCAAGCCCAAAAATGCTTCATTTGGAAGGTATGAGCTAAGACATTATAGGTCCTTTTGAAAGTCAACAAAAAGTCAACAACTTCAAAAGGGCATAACTTGAGATTGGTAAATGATATGGACATGAAACCAGTGGGGTTGGTTAGAGGACTCTTCAAGCTTTACAAAATGTCCAATAACACCCTCATAGCATTAAATTGAAGGATGTGTGCCCTTGCAAAGTTGGGAAATTTTTGGTTGGTTTATGAAGAAAATGGAGGTCTAAAAATAATTTCTTCCAAATGGGCTTGCCATATGATGACCCAATCCACACTATGACTTCATGCACGACCCAAGTCATCAAAAATCATATTTTTTATTATTTTATTTTTATTTATTTTGATTTAATTCATTTAAAATCATTTTAAATTAAAATAAAATATAAAAATCAAAGATTAAAAAATGATTGAGCTTCTAGAAAATCATAAATATGTCTTGGATCAAATTGATATGGGAGTTATGGTGATTGTCTTAAAATAGCAAGTGTTTATACAAAAATATTTGACTTTTAAAGGCTTATCATTTTGAATCTTTTTAGATAAAATCTTCCACACAATGACCTAATTTTTTAACCTAAATTCATCACTCTATAAGTATAGAAGAGAACCCTAACACAAGCCACGATTTTCCAGCTCAAAAAGTGTAAGTTTGCATCTCACAAAAACCTCTCCAAACTCAAATTCGGTTTCAACCTTCCAAAGCATTTGAAGGTATTTTGAGGACACAGCCATGACCATTGGACATCACTGAATCATTACCAATCATTATTTGCATCAAAAGCCTCATGAATTGCATAAACCGAACCAAACTTTGTTCTTGAATGTGAATTTTTCGATTCCATATATTTACTTGATTTAAATGAAATTTAATGATTGTTTGATGTTTGTGATGATGATAGGAATGTTTCTGGACAATCACCTTGAAGCTTGGTACCCTCAATCGTATTTCACCATTGTTAGGGTTTGAATGGCCGAATTAGGGTTTTACGATTTAGGCAATATAAATAAATTCTAACAACGTGGATTGATTGTGTGAACCATAAGGAACTCATTGGTGTAAACAATTTGATGTAATTGTACTGTTTGTTTGGTGTTTGAATTTCGCAGGACATGAACATGGAAGAACCTGCATGAAATTTCGCAGGAAAAGTTGCATGAATTTTCGCAGGTATCATGAAGAAGATGAAGTTGGTCTGCGCGCGAACTTCATATTTAAAAATTGAATATAATTTTTATTTGTTTTGTTCTGATATTATTTCACAAAGGCTGGTTAGCTCAGTTGGTTGCGTAGGCGCGCGTGTTGCTGAAGGGTCAGGGGTTCGATTCTTGAACCAGACCACCTTTTTATTGTTTTTCATGTAATAAGCTGTTTTAATATATTATGAATTGTGGTGATTATATGGATAGATGCGCTCACCTAGCTGGGATGGTAATGTGGTTGTGTGATACTATGAAGGTCCTGGGTTCGAATCCCCCATGCCTTTTGTTTTCTTTCTATTTTCTTTGATTTTTCAGGATATGGAATAAAACCAATTCAAACCCCCTTTGTATTGCCTGCGCGCATGATGGCCTGGTGGTGTGTGTTGCTGGTCTGGGTATTGGCAAGCAGGGTGTCCTGGGTTCAATTCCCAGCCAGGTAAGTTCCAATTTTTTTTTATTTTGTTTAACTTGTTTTATTAATTATATTAATGTTAAATAACCTATAAATAAATTATATTTTCTAAATACCATTAAAACACTTTTCTTCATATTCTTAAAATATCATAATTTATTTTTTTAATTATTTATATTTATTTCATATTTATGTATATATGTATAATTATCATATTTTTGTAAATAAATTGTTTTATTTTGTAAATTAAATACAAAACCCTAATTATATTATAAATCCTAATTTATTTTTTCTAAACAATTAAAAAAGACCTAATTTCTTTTTCTTCTATTTTTTGTTTAATATTATTATTAATCTAATTTTTATTAAATACCTTAATTGTTTATAATTTAGAATTTTGTACATAAATATGTTTAAAAATTAAAATTCTTAATTTATTTTGTATAATAGGTAAATATGATATAAATTGTTTATTTTTTGCATAATTTTTATAGTTAAAAGTTGCTAATTTAATTTTATAATTATAATATGTTCATAATTAATATAATTTTATAATATGCATATACTTTAAAATTCTATAATAATTATTTATATTTTCTTATTAACATTTAAAAATTTTGTTTATTATAATATTTTTGTTTATTTTTATTATTATTATTATTATATGATTATTACTAACCCCATTTATTTTTTTTAATTGTTATTTATTATTTCTACTAACCTAATTATAATTGCTTATTTATTTTGCTTATTGCTTATTTATTTATTTTGCTATTATTTTAAATTGTTTTTATTATTATTTTTGTAACTGTTCCTTGATGTAATATTTTTAAAATGTTTAAATTATTTTTATGTCATGGTTAGTAAAAATAGGGAGTGTAACATGTATGTATATTTAAAATTGAATTTAGATCACTTAATTCAAAAGATAATTATTAAATTGAACACTCGCATACGTAAGTCGATCTTTGATCGCCATCTCACTTTCTAGGGTTACCTCTCATTGTTGCGTAATCACAAGGTCAAGTAGGGTGTATAAAGCAAAAGTCCCTCAAAAATAAAGTCATCTAGTCCCTTCACAATAAAAGATCAAGTTCCTTAAACGGTTGCCTTCGTAATGATCTTGTCCCTTTCGAATAATGATGACAGTCCCTCTAAAAATGCTTAATACACCCCACAGTTGCCTATATTAACAGATGACCCTCACTTGTCCCTTACATCTAAGGTAATGACTACCTATTCCTTAATAATAGGGATAGTCTTACCATTTAAAGGATTCTAGAACAGAAAGACCTAAACTTTAGGGTAGGTTTCTCACAGTTACTTGCTCACTATTCAAAAACTTTTCAAACACTTCACAATTTCGAACAATTTTCAAACACAAGTTTTTTACGCATCCGTACATGGATCATTATCAAACTCTTATGAAAATTTCTATTCACACACTTCATATTTTCAAAAACATTTTAAAGTGAGCTAAGTAACTAAGAGCCCATGGATAACCATGGATGTAAAGGGTGCTAACACCTTCCCTTTACATAACCTACCCCCCGGACCCAAAAATCTTTTAAAAGGTCTTTCCTGTTCTTTTATGCCTTTCCTTTGGATAAAATAAAAGTCGGTGGCGACTCTTGCTATCCGCAACATAACTAAAAGTCAGTTCTCCCACCGTGTTACACCTGGCATATCTTCATAAGACCAAGCAAAGATCTCCACATAGTCACGTAACATCTGAATCAATCTGCTCTTGACACTATCCTCTAATTCAGCTCCTATCTTGACTTCTTTCCTGTTTTCTTCAGTTCCCAAATTCACAACTTCGACTGGCTTTTCATGTGGTTGTATAGCTTTCTCTTCTTGTTGTAACAACCTAGCAAGCTCTACAGGTACTTCACAATCGTCCTCATTTTCGTCTTCAGTTTGATAGATCGGATTCTCGAAATTATAATTGGCAATAGTAGAACTGTTATCAACAGGATCCAGAGTGGATGAGGATTCCTGACTAAAGGAGATAGGAATAACATCTTCAGCTTTCCAGTTATTGAGTCCAGCACCCACAGTAGGAAAAATCCAAGCATCCAAGTTGTAGTCTTCATCATAGTCTCCCACAGCATTGATCTGATCTTTCATAACCCCTTGATTGGTGATACGAACAGCACGAGCACAACGAACAGCCTTTTGGGACTCTGCAGTGAAACCCAAACCAAATTTGTCAGACTTGTATGGGATATCAGGAAGCTGACCCCAAATAGTACAACCACCTTCATCCACCACAGCTCTAGCATCTTTAAGGGAGGCCATTGTTGGAGGGACTCTGGTGACCACAGGCACTTTCTTGACAACAGGAGGAGCTACATAATCATTAACAATCCAAGGGACCACTTCAAATGTCTGACACGGAGTTTCAACGTATTCACCTTCCACTTCCAGATACTTGAAGGTGTTCACATGGCTAACAAAATACTCTTCCTCTCCATAGACAGTAACAACCTTTCCTTCTACCGGATATCTCAGCTTCTGATGTAATGTAGAGGTTACAGCACCTGCCCCATGGATCCAGGGACGACCAAGCAGACAAGAGTACGAAGGACGAATATCCATCACATAAAATGTAGTATTAAAAATCTGAGAACCAACTTTGATTGGGAGATCAATTTCTCCATGCACCACTCTTCTAGAACCATCAAAAGCCTTCACCACTATATTACTGGGCTTCAGCACATAATCTTCAGGACTCAGCTTATTCAGGACTTCTTTGGGCAACACATTCAGAGAGGAACCATTGTCTATCAATACATGTGACAGGGTAGTGCCCCTGCATTCAATTGAGATATGCAGAGCCCTGTTGTGATCCCTCTTGGCAGGGGTTAAATCAGCATCAGAAAACCCTAACCCATTATCATAGGTCAGGTGGGCAACACAATTCTCAAACTGGTCAACAGAAATTGCATTGGGTACATGAGCAGTCGTCAGAAACTTGATCAAAGCTTTGGCGTGAGCCTCAGAACATAACAACAAAGACAGCATAGAAATCTTGGAGGGAGTATGCCACAACTGATCAACAATGTCATAATCACTCTTGCGAATGATTTTCAATACTTCTTCCATCTGCTTAGAGAGATCATCAGCAGCTGGCACATCAGTAGGTATAGGCTCAATAACAGGACCTTTGCCCCGAGCATCAGTGGTGGAGGTAGCAGCAGGAGTGACTGCATTCTTGGAGGTGACTGGATGAGAGAACACTCTTCCGCTTCGTGTGATATTACTAGACCCAGCAATATTGTCAACATCAACAGGCATATCAGCTAGTGGTTCCTGCTTAACACCATGGATATAAACATCAGACCCATAATGCCAAGGCACAGCTTTATCAGACGTATACGGAATAGGACCAGGAGTGGTAATGACCAGAGGAGCCACTCTAGCTTCAGCAACTATTTTCACAGGGCCTTCAGCAGTAATCTTAATTGGACCCTTATGAGTGATTTTAACAGGTCCCTTGGAAGTGATCCTTACTGGCGCTCTATCAACCATATCAACCTCTTCAATCTTCCTACCTTTAGTAATATGATCCACCATACTCTCTACAGACGATGGAGTCCTCTCAAAAACTATGGTATACTTATCCATGAGACGCTGAATTCCATCTCTCAACCTCCAGCAACTATCCGGCTTATAGGTACAATACAAACAATCTTCACGACAACCTGGAAAGAGCCCAGCTTGTACTAACTTTTTCTTGATAACAGACAATGGTGTGGTCAACTCTGCAACTGAATAGACATGTAAATCTTCATCAATGGCATTGACAGTCTTCTCGTGATTTGGCATGGGAACAGTAATCACATTTGGAGTACCCGGAGGGTCAAACTCAATCTCTCCAGCCTCAATCATATCTTGAATTTTGTTCTTCAAGACCCAGCAACTATTAGTATCATGTCCCTGACAGTTTGAATGATATGCACATCGTGCATTGGGGTTGTACCTGGGTGAGGTAACATTGGGATTCTGAGGAGCCTCTTTCAGAGTAGTAAGTTCAGCCTTCAACAAGTGTTGCAATGCCTGAGCCATTGACATGTTGATCTTAGTGAACTGCCTTCTAGTCCTCTGTCGGTTGCCCTGTGGCTGCTCTGTTGTTGCAGGAGTTGGATTTGAAATATGAATTGCACTCACAGATTGATGCCTTCTATTACGATCAAGTTGACCATAAACAGCATTTGACTCTTTCTTCCCAGTGGGAGGCTTCTTTGCAGCACCTGATGAAGAAGTACCCACCTGGATCTTACCACTCTTTATACCATTTTCCACTCGCTCTCCTGTCATTATCAACTCAGTGAAGCCAGATGATGAGCTTCCAATGAGATGACTGTAAAACGGACCATTCAGCGTACACATGAACATATCAACCAATTCCCTGTCAGTTAAAGGGGGTTGTACTCTTCCAGCTAAATCTCTCCACTTCTGAGCATACTCCTTGAAACTTTCTTTGGCACCCATAGACATGCTTTGTAGCTGCATGCGAGTAGGGGCTAAATCAGCATTGTATTGATACTGCTTGTAGAAAGCTTCAGCAAGATCATTCCAATCCCTGATGTTGACACTCTCCAACTGATAATACCACTCCAGTTGAGCTCCAGCTAAGCTCTCTTGGAAGAAATGGATCCACAACTTTTTATCAGCAGTATGAGGTTGGATTCTTCTGACATAAGACCTCAGATGCAGCTTGGGACAAGAGACCCCATCATAAACCACAAAGGTAGGAACCTTGAAACCAATGGGTATGACTACCCCAGATATCAGACTCAAATCTTCAAAATCTAGCCCAGAAGACTTCTACAACTCCATAGCATCCATTATATCCACCAGCATCTTGAACTTGTCTTCATTAGGCTCATGGTAGTAATTAGCCTCAGAATCAGAGTCCCCCATAGTGTTGTGGAGACTGTCTCCCTCTTTTTCAGACTCTTCAGATTCATAGTCTTCAACCTGTTCTTTGGTCTTGACAGGACCTCTTAACCTTCTTCCCATGTTGATCAGGCCACCTGACCTTCTAGTCTTCTTTGTCTTCTTGGCCAGCAGTGTCTTCAATTCATCCCGCCCCTTGGACAGGTTCAGGATCAGCTCTTGGAACTGTGCATTTTGTGCCTGGAGATCCTTAACTGTTTGTTCAAGAGCCATTACTGAAATAAACAGCGAGAAGATGAGAAACCTGTGCACAAATAAACCTGTGATGCAATGATATGATGTTTTAATGCGTATGCAATGTTTTCAAGGACCGCAGGATTTAAATTTGCTTAAACAAATAAGAAGGTAAACTTTTATTAGTAATAAATTTGTTTTGCCTCTTGGGCTTACAAAAATGAAGTGCAATAAATACAAGAGATGGGGTTTTAAGTCTCCCATGGACGTTTCCTCTTTGTGTTGAGGTATGAGTTGAGATTCCGCTCCTTGTGAAGTTGCTTTGTTAGTTCCAGGATTCTTTCTTGGCTTGCTTTGTAATGAGCCTCGAAAGTATCCCTTTTCTCCTTCAACTGGATCCAAGATCTCTGCAAGTCTTCCATGTCAGTAGGCATGTCTGGGTGAAGGATGGTATAAGCAGTATCTCCTTCAGCAACAGGTTCCATGGTAACTGGCAGGATAGCAGGATATGGCATCATGAGAGTCTGAGCACGAGATCGCACCCATCTGAGATAAGCCTCCATAGGAATAGTGTACTTAGGCTCTAGAGTCTTGCTGTCAACCCTGTTTACTTTTTCCCATGCTCGTATGAATCTCTGACGATAACCTTGAAGATCGTTGTCGTAATCAAACACAATGCCCTGAATCAACATGTCATGTGGACCATCACTCCGAGCGTAACCAAACTGTCGTAAAGCTAGAGAGGGGTTGTAGGTAATGCCTCCTCTTATGCCTAGAAGTGGCACATTAGGGAACTCCCCACAACGGTCAATGATAGTGACATTCTCCATAGACCTGGAGCACCAATGAATATCCGAATGCGAGAGTGACATAATCCTCTTGGACCATCTGAACCCTTGCTCGTTCTTCATTACTGAGCGAGGAAGGTGAGAAATAAACCACCTAGATAGCAAAGGTATGCAACACATCAAAGTTCCTCTTGCCCTTGTAGTACGGGTGTGAAGAGAATGCAGGATATCCCCAAGCAATGTAGGCACTGGATTGTGACTCAGGAATATATTGATGGCATGAACATCTATGAACTGATCTGGATTGGGGAACAACACTAAGCCATAAATCAGCAAGGCTAAGATCTCCTCAAAAGCATCATAGCTCATAGCCTTCAAGAACACTTGAGCCTTCTCTATCAACACCTTGGCAAGAATACCCTTAACTCCGCTTCTCGTTTCTAGAACAATGTCAGACTTCTTCAGATGTAGAGCTACAGCAATAACCTCAGGTTTAGGCTCCTTCTCCAAGCCTGTGAATGGTTTCTGATCAAAAACAGGTATACCCAGAAGTTTAGAGAACTCTTCCATTGTGGGAACCAGCTGGTAGTCGGGGAATGTGAAGCAATGATGTTTAGGATCAAAGAACTGAAGTAGAACACTCATCATGTCTTCATTGAACCCTGAAGTGACTAGATCCAATAGGTGACCATGTCTCTTGATGAACTGGGAGTGATCAGACACTTGAGAAACCAACTCTTTAAGCCTAACAGGTATGCCTACAAAGTTGATCCTGATAGTGTTTCTACGAGCAGAAGCCATGACCTGCAACAAAGAACAAAGATAAATCCTTTGGTCCTTGAAATGGTTAGTGAAAATGCTATGCTTATGATGCATGATGATGCTATGATGTAATGCTCAATCACAAACATGTGGCACACACAAACAAGTCACACAATAGCCCTAGGTTTGAAGGCTTGCATAAGGTTCAAAGGTAAGTACCCTCCCCTGAAGTTAGTTGGTTCATCCTGTCCTACAAAGTAACCAGGTTCTAAGGGATCTCAATATCATTGATCCTTCACAAGGTTGGTTGTTCAGTAGGAAACTTACTTGCCAACCAAAACCCTCCAAGTTTAGAATCTCAATGAGCGTAGTATCGAGTATCAACCAACTTCAGTCTGCACCAAAGCCGGTTATCTCACTACTTTCTAAAGGCCAAGATGGGATGACTAGGGTTCTAAAAGTTAGTTAGTGCATTGACAACATATGGCAGCCTCATATTATCCTCAACTTGACTTAAGGAACATAAGCACCAACCAAGAAGTCACACTAACTATGGCCACCAGATCAACCATATCGGTATACGCCGTACAGTTTCCTTGGTCTATTGCCATTTACCTAAGGTACACTAGATCCGGGTTAGGATCTTTCACACATAAGAGCACCCAACAAGTAAAGTATAAAGCAAACAAGGCAAACAATTTAAAGTGATCTAATTCCTAAGGGTACCCCTCTTTAATATTAAATCCCCAGCAGAGTCGCCAGTTCTGTAACACGGTGGGAGAACTGACTTTAGTTAAATGTTGCGGATAGCAAGAGTCGCCACCGACTTTTATTTTATCCAAAGGAAAGGCATAAAAGAACAGGAAAGACCTTTTAAAAGATTTTTGGGTCCGGGGGGTAGGTTATGTAAAGGGAAGGTGTTAGCACCCTTTACATCCATGGTTATCCATGGGCTCTTAGTTACTTAGCTCACTTTAAAATGTTTTTGAAATGTGAAGTGTGTGAATAAAAATTTTCTTAAGAGTTTCATAATGATCCATGTACGGATGCGTAAAAAAAACTTTGTTTTGAAAATTGTTTAAAATGTGTGAAGTGTTTGAAATGTTTTGAAGAGTGAGCAAGTATCTAAGAGGAACCTACCCTAAGCTTAAGTCTTTTCTGTTCTTGAATCCTTTAAATGGTAAGACTATCCCTATTATTAAGGAATAGGTAGTCATTACCTTGGATGTGAGGGATAAGTAAAGGGACATCCGTTCATGTAGGCAACTGTGGGGTGTATTAAGCAATTTTAAAGGGACTGTCATCTCTATTCGAAAGGGACAAGATCATTACGAAGGCAACATTCGAAAAGGGACTTGATCTTTTATTGCTAAGGGACTAGATGACTTTATTTGGAGGGACTTTTTGCTTTATACACCCTACTTGACCTTTTGATTAGGCAACAATAAGAGGTAACCCTAGAAAGTGAGATGGCGATCCAAGATCGACTTACGTGTGTGAGTGTACAATTTAATATTTATCTTTTAATTTTAAATGACCTAAATTAATTTTAAACAAACATACATGTTACACTCCCTATTTTTACTAACCATGGCATAAAATGAATAATTTAAACATTATAAAAATGTTACATCCGGGAGCAATTACATAATGATAATAAAAGCAATTTAAATAAATAAGCAAGATAAATAAATAAGCAAAATAAATAAACAAAATAAATAAGTAAGCAAAATAAATAAGTAAATAAGTAATTATAATAGGGTTAGTAGAAATAATAATAATAACAATTTAAAAATAAATGGGGTTAGTAATAAACATGATTAATAATAATAATAAAAAATATTATAATAAAAATTTTAAAGGTTAATAAGAGAATATGAACAATTATAATTAATTATTATAAAATTTGAAGTTATATGTAAATTATAAAAATTAAATCAATTATGAACATATTATGAGAAATAAATTATAATTATTAAATTAGCAATTTTTAGAAATTATTTACATGCATAATTAATTATAAACAATTAGTGAATATTTTCATAAAAAAAAATTGAGCATTTTAATTTCTACACATATTTATGTACAAAATTTTAAATTATAAACAATTTATGTATTAGATTAAATATAAATAATAATATTAAACAAAAATAGAAGAAAAAGAAATTAGGGTTTTAGAAATTATTATGATTAATTAGGGTTTGAAGAAAAATATATTTTTATTGTTTATAAAAATAAATTAAGTTTTATATACAAAAATGTTAAATATTAATCTAATTATCATAATATATACATATTTTTAATTTTAAATATATAATAATAAAAACTAGGTTTAGAATTAAAAATAAATTACAAAATATTTACATATTATTTTTTTCTAGAATTATTTAAACATACACTAAACATGATTATATTTAATTAATATTAATATAATTAACAAAACAAATTAAATAAAACAAAAAAAATTAGAACTTACCTGGCTGGGATTTGAACCCAGCACATCTTGCTTGCCAACACCCAGGCCAACAACACATACCACCAGGCCAACGCGCGCGCAGGTGAAGAAAAGGTGCATCAAATTGGTTTTATTCCTTAAGCCTGGAAATCAGAAAAAAAGAAAGAAAAGCAAAAGGCCTGGGGGATCGAACCCAGGACCTTGCAAGCAATCACACAAACACATTACCATTCCAGCTGGGAGAGCGCACCTGTACATAACTTCACCATAGTTCATAATATATTATAACGTCTAATTATCTGGAAAAAACAACAAAAATGTGGTGAAGCCAGGATTCGAACTCCTGCCCATAAGCAACACACGCGCATAGCATACCACTGGGACAAGCACAAGCTTGTGAAATAAACACAGAAACAATTCATAATATTTTAAAACAACATTTTGAATTTGAATTTCGCGCGCAGCTGGTCATCTTCTTCATATTACCTGCGAATTTTGATACAATTTCTCCTGCGAATTTTCCTGGGTGTTCATAAACCAGAAACCCTAGGTTTTTGGATTATCACGTAAACAACAAAATCAATACAAATTGATAGTCCAGATCAAACATACAGAGTTTATACATCATAATCATGTTTTTAAAAGTCATTTATCTCCACTAAATCATGAATTCCCAATTTGAGAACTCAAACCCTAACAATGGTGTCTTTCGGTTTAGGGCATATTTCTTCAATGTTTTTGTCCAGAATCCATCTAAGCATCATGATAAACAAGATTAAACACACAAAAACGATTTACAATGGTTAAATAAATGAAATCGAAAAATCAAAACAAGAGCAAGAAGATGCATTCGGGATATGCTATATGAGGGGTTTTGGATGCAAATAGGTATTGGTTTTGACTCAATGATGTCCAAGGATCATTGTTATGTCCTCAAATTACCTTCTAATGCCTTGTATGTGAAAATCCGAATTTGAGTTTGGAGAGGTTTTTTGAAATTGTGAAACTTACACTTTTTGAGCTGCAAATTCGTCGCTTTGTGTTAGGGTTCAATCATGTACTTATAGAGCAATGCATTAGGTCAGAAAAGTTTGATACTTGTGTGATAAATTTGATCTAAAAAGATTCAAAAAGATAAGCCTTAAAAATCAAATATTTTTGCATAAACACTTTCTATTTTAGGCCAATCATCATGATCTTCTTACCACTTTAATTCCAATCATATTTATGAATTTCTAGAAGCTTGATCTTTTTTAAATCTTAGACTTTTATATTTTATTTTAATTTAAAATGATTTTTAATGAATTAAATCAAAATAAATAAAAATAAAATGATAAAAAATCTGATTTTTGTTGACTTGGGTCGTGCATGAAGTCATAGTATGGATTGGGTCATCATATAGCAAGCCCATTTAGAAGAAATTGGTTTTAGACCTCCATTTTCTTCATAAATCAACCAAAAATTTTCCAACATTGCAAGGGCACATATCCTTCAATTTTAATGATATGAGGGTGTTCTTGGACATTTTGAAAATCTTGAAGAGTCCTCTAACCAACCCCACTGGTTTCATGTCCATATCATTTACCATTCTCAAGTTATGCCCTTTTGAAGTTGTTGACTTTTTGTTGACTTTTAAAAGGATCTATAATGTCTTAGCTCATACCTTCCAAATGAAGCATTTTTGGGCTTGGCTTGTGAGACACAAAGTTGTAGAGAATTCAATTTCCTTCAAAATGAGCTTTGGATGGAGACTTGGTGATTAAGCATGTGAAAGTTATGGCTGGTCAAAGTTCAGTTGACTTTTACTGAGGAAACCCTAATTTAGAAACTCCTGATTCTTGATGATCTGAAATCTCCTTGATGAATCATGATCAACCCTTGATCAAATGATGAATTTTACTTCATATACTTTATGTTGGCAAAAAATCATGAAGTTTGACTTTGGTTTGACCACAGTTGACCTCAGTTTGACTTTTTAACTGCTTTGACTGATTTTGACTTATCTGATCATCTGACTGAGCAAACTTTTGAGAAAAGTCTTGAAACTTGTCATGGGGGTTATTGCACCCATATAAGATGTTATGAAGCTCACTTGAAGTCTTGGAAGTTCATTTAGCCTGATTAAAGTCAAAACCCTAGTTTTGGATGCACTGCTTAGGAGGTGCATTGTCTGAGGGAATTGTCAACTTTTCTGACCAATTGTGAACTTTGTGAACCTTGTGAACCATCATAAAATGTCTTGTGAACCTCATGGGAGGTCTTGTGAATCTTGTGAACCTTGTGAACCTCATAAAGTATCTTGTAGACTTCATGAACCTCATGAAAGGTCTTGTAAGTATTGTGAACCTTGTGAACCTTGTGAACCTCATAAAGTATCTTGTAGACTTCATGAACCTCATGAAAGGTCTTGTAAGTATTGTGAACCTTGTGAACCTTCTTAGCACACAAAGTCTTGTATTGTGAGGGAAAATTTTGGGGTGCAACAGTGGCAAAACAAAGATGAAGAATGCAAGCCATGTTTATTTTGAGTCAAAAATGAAGACAGTAAAAATAGAGTTACAGGGTAGTGAAAATATGAGTTTACGGTAGTAAAATCTCACGATTTTTACAAGACTCGGTTTCACAACAAACAAAATATTCAGCCATCACTATCTCATGGTCCCCACCAAATCTCACAAAATAATTCTCTCCAACGGATTTGATTCCCACTCACGCGAAATCTAGGAATTCCTCAAATTCTCAGGTGTGATTTGCAACGAATTTCTCACAAATTACAGCTCACTCACGTGTTTAAGATTTACCCAAACCCCTCTATAAATAGACATCCAATCATTTGCAAAAATACACAGAAAAATACACAAAAAATACTCACTGAAACTCTGCTAAGATTCATACCCAATAACCCTAATTCCTCTAGAGCTCGAAAATCACAAAAAAACTCCTTAGAATCTTACACTGAGATTCTAAGGTAGTTGAGCTAAACCTCACCGATTCATTCAAACATCACGAAGAAACAACGGACGCAAATAAAGAAGGAGTAGGAGAGGAGCAAATCGGAAATACAAGTAAGATTGTAGAGAACGTTGCAAAACTCACCACGTGAAGTCCCATTGAAGAATCTTCGAGAGGTAATACTCGGAACTCTGAAACCTGATTTTTCCACCATGGCCATGTTTAATCTGAACTCGGTTGAAATGATTTTCGATTCACGTTGCTATAGGGTTTGTTTCTTTTCCTTCGATTGTTGTTTGGTTTGTTGTATACCATGCGGTTTCCAATTTGAAGTTTATGTTGATGCTAGGGTTTTGATTTGAGGGTGATTTTTTTTCAAAATTGGGAATAGGTATTCTGAACATAGGAAGGTTTCTTGCGTTCTTTTTGTTTTTTTTCCTTTTCTCCCATTCAACTGGTTGTTTGTATTGTTTTATTCGTTACCGATATATCCCACTGCCCAATGTATCACACTGCCCCTATATTGCACTGCACCATGTTTTTTTATTATTATTTGTTTACCATTGAGCCTTGTGTCAATAAAAGATGGAATATCTTTGCTAGTAGACCAATGATGCTGACGGCTAGGTCATGTTTCTGGAATTCAAAATTATCCTTTATTGACCCGGTTCATTTGGTTTAGGTTAAACTAGGTGGGCCTGCGCCCCACCTCTTGGTTCAGAGGCCCAATGTTATTTCTTTTGTGTTTTAATAGAAACTTCATGTGTTGTCTTATAAAAATAATGCTAAAAAAATATATTAATAAATCTTGATTATCTTGGCTATTGATAAGTTGATATAAGCTAATTTAGGTAATTAATTAACTATAATTATTTGTTAAAATTAATTAACGAATTAATCTATTTTGTATCTAATTATATTCTTATACTCGTGCTTAGTCGTGTGACGATAGTATATGACTTATATGGACTTGTATGTTATTCTCACTTTATGACTATGGATTGTCAAAATAAAAATTGAATGCGATCGCACTAAGATAATTGTTTTCAGAAGAAAAAGCGAAATCTTTGGTCCAACGCCATGTAAATTTATATACTTACACATACACACCCGTAAGTCTATCATTATTCGATCGCCATTTGCACAATTCTCGCTTTCCTAAACTTTTTTTTAAAATTTTAAAATTAAATCAAGATAACGCATCTATTTCCATATCAAGTTCTAAACCCTAAAACCATAAAAACAAACACAATTTTATCAAAGAATTTCTAAATCAAATATCGAAAGAATGGAATTCTGGAGTCTAGCATTCCTCGAATTCTTGAATGGACTCTCATGAGGCTCGCTCCACGGGACGCAGTTCATTCGATCTTTCGCGATTAAAACACCTAAATCCACATATAAAATAACGAAAGAACTGAATTCTGGAGTCCAGCATTCCTCGAATTCTTGAATGGACTCTCCTGAGGCTCGCCCCACGGGACGTGGTTCATTCACCCTTTCGTTCCTAAAACATTAATTAAATCAAACATATTTTCTCCAGGCGAACATTATTTAAATCCTTTATATCTCGCAAACAAGCTAGCGCTTCCGCCTCCTATCGCGAGCAGACAAGCCAACGCTTAGCAGTTAGAATGCGATCTAAATGATCATTTATTAAAACATACAAACCAAACTTAACACCACGAACTACGAGGCTCTGACTTTCCCATTGCACAAGGGAATACGTAGGCACACGGATCTAAATCCTTGCCGAGCACCCTAAGGCCAAAACCACCATTCTCCATCTCGTTTACCATTAAGAAGACATTAATATAAGTTAGAATTCGATCGCAGATTAGACTAAGAGGTTCCCGTTGAGTACAACAGACATAAGAGGTGTTAATACCTTCCTCTTGCGTAACCGACTCCCGAACCTAGACTTTGGTTTCGACGACCAAGTTCCCTCCTTTATAGGTTTTATCTATATTTCCCTTTTCCTTTATTAGGAATAGATTAAAATTAGGTGGCGACTTTGTTTGTCTGTTTTTTTTCTGCGTCTTTCGCGAGGATCATATTTTTCGAGGTACGACAGATGGCGACTCTGCTGGGGATAGCCTTGTGCATAAGAGAGTCGAGCCTAACTTGGTTATTCTTGCGCTTGTTTGCTAAATTATTCTACTTGTCTTCTTTATCTATTATTATTTATGCTTATTTATCGCTTTCTTCTTTATCATAATGCTCATTATTATATTTGCTTATTGGATCCTAGGTTGACATCACAAGTAAAGTTTTTTGACCGAACTTTGGAAAAAGAAGAGAGAACACCTAAGTTAGATTTGGTAGTCATTAGTGTTAGTCTCCAAGGACTCGCTCCTTGCAAGCCTAACACGAAAGCTCCTCCAGAGAGTAGACCTATTCATAGATCTCATCACAACGCAGCTAGCCTGTTACATGACTTGATTCATGAAAGGGATGTGACTCTGGGACCCACTTTTAGAACCAGTTTCAATGTTGGTAGTTATGTAGTGTTAGTCTCCGAAGGCTCGCCCCTTCGTACGCCTAACACGAGAACTCCACTTGAGGTAGACCTTATCATTATTATCGTCATAATATAGCTAGCCTGTGGCAGGATGATAATGCGATTAGCGTCTGTGACCTTGAGTACCTTGATGTTGTTACCATAGAAACTACCCTGTGAGCGGGATTGTGGGTAAAGAATCTAGAACTAAATTATTGCGACCTACATTTTAAGAGGATTTGGGAGTTACTTGTGTTTTCCTGGATCCAATTGCTATGCATTCATAATCATTTGCATAAAAGCATCATGACTTACGAATAAATTTATTTTCAGGGAATTATTTATCAGCAGTTTGTTTTGCATTCAAAGTAACAATGAATTCAGAGAAAAGAAAACCACTGCAACTGAAGACCTTTGTACCAAATACCACTGTTGTTAGAGCATGTCTAGAAGGTATGCCTACTACTTACAAAGGAATAATGAGTGTGAGATTCGGCCGAATTCTTGACCTCCTTGTTGTTAGGGTACAAATGCCAGCTATCACTGCCTTGGCATAATTCTATGATCCACAGATGCGAAGCTTCTTATTTCAATATTTTCAGTTGACTCCTACTTTGGAAGAGTTCGAAGGGTTCATGGGTCTCACTGCAAAGGGTAGGGCACCCTATACTATGATTGGTAGATGGCCTAAGGTGGAGGAATTAGCTGAGGCACTTGAGATTGATGTGCCAACAGCGAAGAACAATTGGAAGGAAAAGAAGGGGTTGCTTTGTTTTTGAAGGCTTTATTTGGAGAAAGAAGCTACGAAATTGTTTGAGGGTAAACGCTGGGATGCTTTGGTGAATGTGCTAGCTCTTCTCATATATGGGTTAGTACTTTTTCCAACTTTTGATGACTTCATTGATGCAACTGCTGTCAGCGTGTTTTGGGCTGTCTGGAAGGAAGGTCAGAGTCTCATTGTTCCACTCTTGGCTGATGTTTTTATAATCTTCATCTCCGTCACGAAAAGAAAGGTACCTTCTTGACATTTTGCTTCCCTTTACTTTACAAGTGGCTTACATCACACATATTCAAGCGCAATTCACTTGTGTCGGATATGACGGATAAAGAATGGGCTCAGAAATTGGTGTCTCTTACTGATAGAAACATCACTTGGTATCCTAATAAGTTGAATGCTGAAGAGATAATCATGGATTGTGGGAGTTTTTGTAATGTGCCATTGATGGGGACCAAAGGTTGTATTAACTATAATCATGTTTTAGTTATACGATAATTTGAGTACCCTATATTGGGAAAGCCAAATGACAAAGACTTAGAAGAGATGATACTGCATGACATGGGAACCAGGGACCCATCTCTACTCCATAAGATTGTTAAGTCTTGGGAAAAGATCCATACCAAGGGTACTGAGCTAAGAAAGAGGGATGGTGTGACCAGAATGCCATATCGGGAGTGGGTCATAGAAAGAGTTAAAGTTATCAAACTCCCTTTCTCCTTGGAGGCTCCTTCTAGGCCTCCTACTCCTGAGCAGGTACCTGTGTCATATGAAGAAGTTGATGAACTTAGGGCAAAGATAGCAAGCCTTGGGAAAGAGAATGAGGAACTTACTTCACAGCTGCAACAGGTGACATATGAGAAGAATGACTTGAAATTTGATCTTACTCGCACGACTGCTCAACTTGAAGATGTTCAAGGAAGGGCTAATGATGAACAACAAAAGAAGTTTAATGTCAAAGGTTGTTTAGATCAGACTTGTTATCAAGTGAGCCACCTAAAGAAGGATTTGAACAAAGCTTACAAGCGAAGTGCAGATAATGAAGAATGGTTCTTCCGCGCTAACCAAGAGGTAAAAAGGGTAAAAGATGAGCTTGGGGAAGAGATCAAAAGACTCACTGAATCCCTCAACCAGGAAGTGGCAAGTTCCAGACGGGAATATGATCTTAAAGTTCAAGCAATGAATGTCTCTAAGCTTTCAGTGAAGGATTGGAATTTGAAATGCCAAGAAACTGACAACGCCAGAAAAAGCGCTCAACACTGGAAGGACCAATATGAAAGTCTTCTCAAAGACCGCAAGATCTGGGAAGCCGCAAGGAAAAAGGTGAAAGATTGTTTTGACGGGTATAAGCGTGCTGTGAATGTTCGAACTGAAGAGAGGGATATGTACCATGGTAAGCTTAATAGACTTATTGAATGGTGAAACCAACAAGCTAAGGATTTACCCTTCAGGATCTCAATGGCGATGGAAGAATTCGAAGACAACGACAGTCACTCCCCAGCTGTGGGGTACTTTCTTGAGATGTGTCAGGCCATGTTGAAGGCATTCAAGGAGAAAGTGAAAGAATGTGAAACACGGAAGCCGGCAGTTTAATTGTTGTATCTGTTTTTCTTTTTTTTACATTTTGAAAAGAACTTGGTGTAATGGTTGTATTTCGGTACCTTATTGAATTAAATGAATGAGACCTTGAGTTTTCTTTTATTTTGTCTTCATAATATTTTGAATGCTATACTCGAAAAATAAATCATTTTATGCTTGTGAATATTCCCCTGAAAATAAAAGCCATAAAGCATATCATCCTCGCATTTTCATGCATCCCATTTGCATAAAAGCACAAACTCATACACTTTACCTTCCCTCCACAGAAAAGCTGACTTTCCGGATTTTTCGACGGAGGTACGAGACTAGAAAGATTTACAAAATGACTTTGGAGCAAATCCAAGAGGAGTAGAACACAATAAGGTCAGATATTGATTCACTCAAAGGAAAGCTGGACCAAATCCTCGAGGTCATCACTATGGCCAAGAGAGAAGAAGAAGCTGAGAAACTCGCCAGACAAGCCGGCACTTCGGGGACTGCCAAAGAGAACTTCAATATTACTGGGGAAAATCCACCCAACTTACCATCTTTAGCTGCTCACCATGGGTCATTTAAGGACATGGATGAGCAGTCTGATTTCTTTTATACGGACCCACCGGTTCACCGTACTGAAGCTCTTCTCGAACCAGTAGCAGAGAGGTTGCGCTCAATGGAGGAAAAGCTTAAGGCAATGGATATTAAGACCATTCCGGGTCTAGATGCTGAGGAGATGTGTCTTGTGCCAGGATTAGTAATCCCGCATAAGTTCAAGGCTCTGGACTTTCCAAAAGAAGAGGGAAGGAGAAGCCAATGCTATTATGAGAGGAAGAGCCAGCTTGCCGTATAACATGTCTTATAGGCATGTGGCTAATGTTGCACCAGCTCCATATTAACCACAGGCTCAACAACACCAACAATATCAGCAGGCTCCTGCACAACAGCCCAATCAGCAATACAGACGAAATGGTCCAGCGCAGAGGCAGCTTAGACCAAGAAGGCACATTGATCCGGTCCACATGCCTTACAGAGATATCTTTAATCAGCTGAACCAACGCGGACAACTGACTTTGAGGGATTTAAGACCAGCCACCTTCCCTTATCCTCCAAATTACGATGCTAATGCCACCTGTGAGTTCCACAAAGGTGCGCCTGGACACACTATAGACAAATGTTATGCATTTCAAAATCACGTGCAGGATTTGGTGGAGTCAAAGGATCTAACTTTTACTCCAAGAGGCCCAAATGTCAAAACCAACCCCATGCCACCTCATGGAGGAGCGGTTGTTAATGCTGTGGAAGAAGAAGACGAGTGTGAGGCAATCCTAAAGGCAGAAGACGTTCAACTCCAATGGCTAAGATTGGGGAACAATTGGAGAAATCAGGTTTGATGTTGGTGAAAGATGAAGGTGTTGGTCATTCCGAGGAAGATATCAGGGAGTGTCTGCAAGGACTCCTCAATCAAGGTTTAATACAGATCGAAAGACGAGGAAAGAAGAAAAGAATGGTGGCTGCAACCGAGGTGTATTATGATGCGCCTCAGACTTCAAACAATGTTACTCCTATAATTATGGAATATTCGGTTCCCTACACTGGGGAGAATAACCAAGCTGTACCTTGGAGTTATGAACCGGTGAGCGCTAGACAAGGACAGAGGAGGCAGCCCATCAATATTGAATTTCCCTTTGTAACATCCATTGCTGGACCAAGTGGGATGACTCATAGTGGACGAGTGTTTTCACCAAGACCAGTAGAGCCGTCATCCAATCAAAAAACAAAAGATAATTGCTACACCGGTTGTCACTCCTGTTCCTCAAGGGTCATCAATAGATTCGTCATCGCCAAAAGCTGCATTCACTCAGAAGGAGGAAGAAGAGTTCTTAAGGATTATCAAGAAAAGCGACTACAAGGTAGTCGATCAGCTGAATCAGACTCCCGCTAAAATATCTATGCTAGCTTTATTACTCAGTTCTGAAGCACATAAATCATCTTTGCTGAAAGTGCTAAGTGCGGCCCACATTACCAAAGACATTACAGTAGCCCAATTCGATGACGTCATAGCCAGTGTTACCATTGGTAACTTCCTTGGCTTTAATGATGAAGAGCTCACTGTTGATAAGAAAAACCATAATAAGGCCTTGCACATCTCCATAAGATGTGAAGGTACGTTGCTGTCGAGGGTATTGGTGGATACTGGTTCCTCCTTAAATGTGATGCCAAAGACGACGTTGGAAAGAATGCTTGTGCAAGGAGTGATGATGAAGCCGAATGCATTGATAGTAAAAGCCTTCGATGGTTCCAGGCGTGCGGTTATAGGAGAGGTGGATCTCCCGATCAAGATAGGACCTGCATTTTTCACCATTACTTTGTAAGATATAAGAGTGCGCCTAAGAGGGGGGGGTGAATTAGGTAGTCGACAATTCTTTGATCGTGTTTCCGGTTGTTGATTATTTTTCGTTAAGTGCTGAAAAATAAAGTGCTGAAAGTAAAATGAACACCGGAAATTTATAGTGGTTCCCTTCACACTTCGAAGGTACTCCACTCCTCTTTCGACTCGAAAGAGATTTCACTATAGTTAGAATTATTGTACAGCTTATGCTTACTATCTACACTATAGGTAATCAAGTGAATGAAGAACAATCCTCTTCAAACACACACTTGTTTCCGACAAACTTGGACAACAAGGTAAAACAGAAAGTAATTCTTGATAATGAGATTTTGTCTTGAAAGAATGTTGATATCAATCTTGATAATTGATCTTCCTCTTCAAATGAAACAATTCTCAACAATGTATACAAGTGTTCAATGAATGATATGAAACTTACAATAATTTTCAATGAAAATTAAGTGCAGAAAGTTTCACTTAAAAATGGTATGAAAACACTTGAAAATATTGAAAGAATAAAATGTTTATAAAAATGAATTGTTAATGAAGAAGGTGTGTGTTTATTTAAAAAATGCAGAATTTATAGTGTGTAAAACACCCTTTCAAAAGAGTATTGTATCATGAAAAGATGCCATGATCCAATGAAAGATTATCATGAAAAGTGCTGATGAAAAAATAAAGTATTTTTCAAAATTCTACAGTAGGAATCGGTTCCCACATGGGACAACCCGGTTCCTGCTGAACGTTATAAAAAAATTTGAATTTTTAACAAAGGGGAACCGGTTCCCAGAGGGGGACAACCCGGTTCCTAGTCTTAAAAACAGAATCACGTTCTTTTCAGGAAAGTGGAACCCGGTTCCCACATGGGGAGGAACCGGTTCCTGCAGCCAAAAACAGAATTTCAAGTTTAAACACACAATGATATTTTTATGCTTTTTATGAGAAAATCTTGAACACTTATATGCATGATTAAGGAATTGAAACATATACCTTGAGAATTATTTCAGTCCATAAGATCTTCAATAATTCTTCAATATTCAACACTTTTTGCACATCCTTTTTGATAGATGGATCATCATGTTGTCTTCATCAAAATCATTTGTTTGAGAAGCTTGCTATTACATTCTCCCCCTTTTTGATGATGACAACCAAAACTTGGAATGTTGTTTTTGCAAGACTCCCCCTATGTTGATGACTCCCCCTAAGTCCATAAGTTGCTTGAATTATTGGAGTGAGTTTATTTGACAAGTATTAAAGGCCTGCAAAACAAATGGAGCAAAACAACATACACCAAATCTTCTCCCCCTTTGTTATTATCAAAAAGGATGGGGAAAAGATGAAATAAAGAAATTCATAGCATATCGTTAAAGCGAACAAGTTTTAAACTTAAAACATGAAATTCCACTTAGTTGAAAACATTAAAATAGGACATAAGCCTAAACATCACAAACATAGAAAACTGAACAAGAAACTAAACGAAACTAGAACATATAATTAACCTAAACATTTTCATTCAAACAATTAACTAAATAAATAAAGCATATTGAAATAAATAAATAAATTTTTAGAGAGGTGTACCTTGATTCAAGATAAAAAACAAATTAATTAAACATCACCTTCATCTAAAATTCCAAGCTCTCTTCGAATTTTGTAGAAAGGTTCTTTTGCAAGAGGCTTGGTGAAGATATCCGCAAGTTGGTTATGAGTATCCACAAAAGTTACTTCGACATCTCCTTTAAGTACATGATCCCGGAGAAAGTGATGACGAATGTCAATATGTTTGGTTCGAGAATGCATGACGGGATTCTTCGTGATGTTGATTGCACTTGTGTTATCGCACCGGAGAGGAATGCAACCAAGATCAATTCCGTAGTCACTTAGTTGTTGCTTTATCCAAAGATTTTGTGCACAACAACTTCCTGCCGCTATGTACTCTGCTTCGGCTGTACTAAGAGCAACGCACGCTTGTTTTTTGCAAGACCACGAAACTAGAGCATTTCCGAGGATGTGACATGTTCCACTTGTGCTTTTTCTATCAGTTTTACATCCTGCATAATCTGCGTCAGAATAACCAATTAAAGTGCAGCTACTACCTTTAGGATACCATAGACCAACATTTGTCGTTCCCTTGAGATACTTCATGATTCGTTTGACCGCCGTGAAATGTGACTCCTTAGGGTTTGCTTGAAAGCGAGCACACAAACAAACACTGAACATAATGTCAGGACGGCTTGCCGTCAAATATAATAATGAACCAATCATACCTCGATATTTTGTGATATCAACCGATGTTCCCATTTCATCTTGATCAACGTAGGTACCGGAGCCCATTGGTGTAGACATTGCTTTACAACTATCCATATCAAATCTTTTCAAGAGTTCCTTGCAATATTTGGATTGATTTATGAAGATTCCGTCCTTTTGTTGCTTGATTTGAAGTCCAAGAAAGTAATTCATCTTTCCCATCATCGACATTTCAAATTCGCCTTGCATCATTGAAGCAAACTCTTCACATAGTTGATTGTTGGTTGAGCCAAAGATAATATCGTCCACGTACACTTGAACAAGTAAGGTATCATTCTTTGTTCGTTTAATAAACAAAGTCCTATCTACCTTGCCTTTTTCAAAACCTTTTTCGCATAGAAAATTACTTAGACGATCGTACCATGCCCTTGGTGCTTGTTTTAGACCATAGAGTGCTTTCTTCAACTTGTATACATGTGAAGGGTGCTTGAAGTCTTCAAAACCCGGAGGTTGTTTGACGTAGACTTCTTCGTTGATATATCCATTAAGGAAGGCGCTTTTAACGTCCATTTGAAAAAGCTGAAAATTCATTGAACAAGCGTAAGCAAGCAATAAGCGTATAGCCTCTAACCTTGCAACCGGAGCGAAGGTTTCTTCAAAATCAATGCCTTCTTCTTGATTGTAGCCTTGTGCCACCAATCTTGCTTTGTTGCGAACTATGATTCCATTTTCATCAAGTTTGTTCTTGAACACCCATCTTGTACCAATGATGTGCTTGTTACTTGGTCTTGGAACAAGTTCCCAAACTTGATTTCTTTCAAATTGATTCAATTCTTCTTGCATCGCAAGTATCCATTGGTCGTCATTCAAGGCTTCATTGATTTTAGAAGGTTCAATTTGTGAAACAAATGCCATGTTCAAGCAAGCATCTTTGAGATTCAATCTTGTTGCTACACCTTGACTTATGTCTCCGATAACTTTGTCAATAGGATGATCTCTATGTGTTCTCCATTCTTTGGGAAGATCATTGTTGATTGACTCTTGTTGAGTTGATTCATCATGATGTTCTTCTTGTTTTTCTTCTAGATTTCCAATGAGGTCTTTAGAAGCATCTTCTTTAGGAACTTCTACAATTTCATCATCATCATCACACAAAACAATATCCTCTTTCGAGGGGTTAGATTCATCAAATTTAACATGCATAGATTCTTCTATAGTTAGAGTTCTTTTATTGTAAATTCTAAAAGCTTTACTAGAGAGAGAGTAGCCGAGAAAAATACCTTCATCGGATTTTTCGTCAAACTTACCAATGTTGTCTTTGTCGTTGTTGAGAACAAAGCACTTACACCCGAATATGTGAAAGAAAGAGATATTTGGTTTTCTCCCTTTGAAGAGTTCATAAGGGGTTTTCTTGAGAATAGGCCGAATATTAACACGGTTACTTACAAAACATGCCGTGCTCACCGCATCCGCCCAAAAATACTTAGGAAGATTTGAATCACTTAGCATTGTCCTTGCAAGTTCTATCAAAGACCTATTCTTCCTTTCTACGACACCATTTTGTTGTGGAGTTCTTGGTGCGGAGAAGTTGTGTGAGATTCCATGTTCTTCACAAAAATCTTCGAAAGAAGCATTTTGGAATTCTCCACCATGGTCGCTTCGAATGGAGATAATTGTAAGAGACTTCTCATTTTGAATTTGCTTGGCATACTTCTTGAATGCTTTGAAAGCATCACTTTTCTGCACTAAAAACAATGTCCAAGTATATCTAGAGAAATCATCAACGATAACTAATGCATAAACATTACCTCCGAAGCTTTTTGTTCTCGATGGACCAAAAAGATCCATGTGCAACAATTGTAGTGGTCTTGAAGTAGACACCACATTCTTGGAAATGAAAGTTGATTTAGTTTGCTTTCCTTTTTGGCAAGCACCACACAACCTATCTTTGATGAATTTGATCTTTGGCAATCCAATGACTAAGTCATGCTTGATCAATTTATTCAAATGCTCCATATGAATATGAGCAAATCTCTTATGCCATAACCATGATTCATTGTTGTTTGCCAAGAGACACCTAACATTCAAAGACAAGTTATCTAAAGAAATTTGAAAAATATTATTAACCCTTTTACCTTTAAGCATAACCTCATGAGTAACCTCATTTTCAATCAAGCATTCATCTTTAGTGAAGTTGACTTTGAAACCTCGGTCACACAATTGGCTAATGCTAAGGAGACTATGCTTTAGACCTTCCACATATAGGACATCTTCTATAGTTGTTGAAGGCGGTGAACCAATGATGCCTATGCCAAGGATTCTTCCTTTATTGTTGTCACCATAAGTAACATATCCTTTGGCCTTAAGCGTTAGATGTGAAAATTTGCTTAGGTCACCCGTCATATGCCTCGAACACCCACTATCAAGATACCATTGACTTGAGGAGGTCTTCAAGCATACCTACAAAACAAATTAAGTTTTGTTAGGTACCCAAACAGCTTTGGGTCCTTCATAGTTAGCACCTTTCTTGATCCACACATAATGCCCACTTGGAACACTAAAATTTCTTACATAGCAAGCATTAGGTGTATGGCCAATAATACCACAATAATAACAAGTAGGTTCAAAATTGCTTCTATATCTAGGAGGATAAGATTTCTTCTTAGAAAAGGATTTATTCTTATTATTTCTTTTCTTTCTAGCATATTGATGAACTACTTTATGCTTGTCACTTTCTTTCATAGGATTTTGTTCTTTAGCTTTCACAAAGATGGTCTTGTTTGAAGTTGGTTTTGAGAATTTTGAGTAACCAAGACCACTTTTATCATTTGAATATCTTTGATTGCTAAGAACATTTTCCAATCCAATTTGTCCTTTTTCATATCTCTCTAGAACTCTTTTTAATTGGACTATTTGAAAAGAGAGTGACTCACATTTAGTGCATACAAAATTCTGTTTTTGTTCACTAATCAATTTTTCTTTTTCAAGCTTAAAACCATTTTCTATTTTCTCAATATTTTCTTCTAATGTTGAGATTTGTTTCTTTTGAGATGAAATGGTTTTGTACAGAATTTTGCACTCACTTAAAAGTTCATCAATTGCTCCTTGAGTGTCATTATCAAAAATTGAAAAGTTATTACTACTAACCTCATCGTCTTCATTGTCGGAATGATGTGATGCCATCAATGCTAGATTTGCGCTTTGATCACTATCGGAGTCCGATGAAGAACTTATTTCGTTGTCATCCCAAGCAATGTAGGCTTTCTTTTTGAAATCCTTCTTTCCTTTGTTGTCATGGTTCTTTGCGAGTTTAGAACATTCCGGTCTAATGTGGCCTTTCTTTCCACATTCATAGCATGTAATATCTTCGTTAGATGTTGATGTTTCCTTTTCTTTGTTCTTTGAGAACTTCTTTCTTCTTGTGTAACTAGAGTTTCCATTGTTATTTTTTGCACCAAAAAATTTTCCTAGTCTTTTTACAAGAAGCATAAAATTTTCGTCATCTTCCGGATTGTCTTCTTTCTTTGCAACTTTGGAATCAACTTTTAAAGCAATGCTCTTGGATTTCTTTTCTTGGTTCTCATGTTTCTCCAATAGTCCAAGTTCCGTCTCATATTCTTGAAGCTTTCCGAATAAAGTAGCGGATGTCATTGTTGCTAAGCTTTTCTTTTCGGAGATCGCCGTCACTTTGGGTTGCCATTCTCTTGTTAAAGACCTAAGCACTTTAAGATTAAGTTCATCATTTGATAGTGTCTTACCAAGTGCTTTCAAGTGATTTGTCAAATGCACGAATCTTTTCTGCAAGTCGAGGATTGATTCTCCCGGTTGCATTCGGAATAATTCGTACTCTTGACTTAGCGTATTCAACCTAGATCTTTTTACTTCAGCCGTTCCTTCGTGAGTTTCTACAAGAGTGTCCCATATTTCTTTTGCCGTTGTACATGTTGAGACGCGGAAGAATTCATCCATTCCAAGTGCACTTTGTAAGATGTTGATAGCCTTTTTGTCATAAAGAACTTTTTTCTTATCATCATCATCCCATGACACTTGTGGCTTAGATGAACTAGCACCATTGACAACTGTTATAGGAATGAAAGGACCATTTAGAACAGCCTCCCATATATCACTTCCTTGTGCTTCTAAGTGTGCCTTCATACGGAGTTTCCAAAAGTCGAAATATTGACCGGAAAATAATGGAGGCTTGTTGCTACTACCACCATCTTTGAAAACACGATCATTGTTTGCGGAAGCCATCTGAATCTATAGGAACAAGTTACCTAGAACTTGCTCTGATGCCAACTGTAAGATATAAGAGTGCGCCTAAGAGGGGGGGGGTGAATTAGGTAGTCGACAATTCTTTGATCGTGTTTCCGGTTGTTGATTATTTTTCGTTAAGTGCTGAAAAATAAAGTGCTGAAAGTAAAATGAACACCGGAAATTTATAGTGGTTCCCTTCACACTTCGAAGGTACTCCACTCCTCTTTCGACTCGAAAGAGATTTCACTATAGTTAGAATTATTGTACAGCTTATGCTTACTATCTACACTATAGGTAATCAAGTGAATGAAGAACAATCCTCTTCAAACACACACTTGTTTCCGACAAACTTGGACAACAAGGTAAAACAGAAAGTAATTCTTGATAATGAGATTTTGTCTTGAAAGAATGTTGATATCAATCTTGATAATTGATCTTCCTCTTCAAATGAAACAATTCTCAACAATGTATACAAGTGTTCAATGAATGATATGAAACTTACAATAATTTTCAATGAAAATTAAGTGCAGAAAGTTTCACTTAAAAATGGTATGAAAACACTTGAAAATATTGAAAGAATAAAATGTTTATAAAAATGAATTGTTAATGAAGAAGGTGTGTGTTTATTTAAAAAATGCAGAATTTATAGTGTGTAAAACACCCTTTCAAAAGAGTATTGTATCATGAAAAGATGCCATGATCCAATGAAAGATTATCATGAAAAGTGCTGATGAAAAAATAGTATTTTTCAAAATTCTACAGTAGGAATCGGTTCCCACATGGGACAACCCGGTTCCTGCTGAACGTTATAAAAAAATTTGAATTTTTAACAAAGGGGAACCGGTTCCCAGAGGGGGACAACCCGGTTCCTAGTCTTAAAAACAGAATCACGTTCTTTTCAGGAAAGTGGAACCCGGTTCCCACATGGGGAGGAACCGGTTCCTGCAGCCAAAAACAGAATTTCAAGTTTAAACACACAATGATATTTTTATGCTTTTTATGAGAAAATCTTGAACACTTATATGCATGATTAAGGAATTGAAACATATACCTTGAGAATTATTTCAGTCCATAAGATCTTCAATAATTCTTCAATATTCAACACTTTTTGCACATCCTTTTTGATAGATGGATCATCATGTTGTCTTCATCAAAATCATTTGTTTGAGAAGCTTGCTATTACATACTTTCCAAGTAATGGATATTCATCCTGGGTATAGATGTCTCTTGGGAAGACCATGGATTCATAACACAGGGGCCGTTACGTCTACTCTCCATCAGAAACTAAAGTTCCCTATGCAGACCCGAATAGTGGTGATTGGAAGCGAAGAAGATATACTGGTGAGTCATTTGACCGCATTCCGGTATATTGATGTTGAAGGCGAAACCGTTGAGACACCGTTTTAATCTTTTGAAATAGTGAGTATGCTGGCAGTACAACGAGAGTCTGAACGCCAACAGCCATTGATGTCAATGGCATCCCTAAAGGAAGCTTTGGCTGTCTTGGAAACTGGAAACACACAGGGCTGGGGCAAAATTGTCGAGGTGCCAGATAAAAGAGACATGTATGGCATTGGCTATCAGCCATCTTCCGGCGCAACAATGGTCTCTGCATATGAAGAGCATGGTCAGTTTCCTCGGGTGAGTGATACGTTTACAAGTGCCGGATACATCTTTGAAGATCACGCTGCAATGATCTCGGACGAAGACTATCATGAAGTGACTTGTAATTGGATTCGTCAAGCCAATCCAGGAGAGGAATTAGAGAATTGGAGGACTGTCGAGATTCCTCAGTTTATTTACCCTAAAGAGTAATTATGCTTCTTTTTCAAAACCATATGCTCTGCCCAAGGCATATTGGAATGTTGTCGGGCCACCATTGTTTTAAAACTTTGATTATCAATATAATAGATCGATAATTTGCATTCAATATTTGTTCTCTTTCTTTCGTTTTTTTCTTTTAAAATGGCAATATTTTAATGCAAACACTTTCTAAATGCATAAATCATAAACATGTAGAGACACCACCGAGATCCTTGATGACGATACCGCTATGGTCCTATATGACTTTGATTGTCTGATCAACCAAGCGGAGGAAGAAGGTGAGGAAGATTGTGAACTCCCTGAAGAGCTAGCCCGACTACTCAAACAGGAAGAGAAGGTCATCCAGCCGCATCAAGAAGACATTGAGGTTATCAACCTGGGATCTGAGGAGGATAAACGAGAAGTGAAGATAGGCGCCTCTCTGCAAGCTGAAGTGAAGGCAAAATTGATAGAGCTCCTTCATGAGTATGCCGACGTGTTCGCATGGTCAATTCATTTAAGGTACTTTGCGTTAGTGATATATTTTCATGCTTGAATCCACCAAGATGAGTGATTGAACTTAAGGATGGAAGAATACCATAAGTGTGGCTCAATTTGGTATTCACCTTTAGTTTTATGCGGTATCGCGTCCGGATAACGATTACATATCATTTATCTCGCATGCATTAGCACTAACATTATGCACCTTAATTGGTGGTGGCCGGCCTCATTTGTAGGGTAATTACTTCGTAAATTACTCGGTGATTGCTTAACATAGAGCTAAATGTGTCCCGACTTCGAAATAAAAATCTAATTGGGTACTTGCACTTTCGTGGACCAAATCTCTTGTTGATCGCGTAATCTCAAAGTGGTTAATCATATTGCATTAAGAATCAAGACTTATGAATGTTTGATGCGTAGGTGCTTTGGGTTTCCCAATCTCCTTTCAAATTTCATTGAATTCGGTTCGGTTTGCCTTAATTAATCGCTATAGTGTAAGATGCTAAGCGGATCCGGTTGCCTTTGATTTTGGTTACCCTTCCTTTTTGGTTGTGGTTGATTAAGTTCACCATGCCATTATTATGTGAATATTATTATACTTTTATTATTGTTAATATTTAGATTCTTGCACTTTAATTTCTTTTGTTACTAGCATTTAATTTTTTGCACTTTTATTTTCTTTATTCTATTTTGCTTTATTCATCCATATCATGTTTATTATTTGTTCTTATTATTTTGATGTTGATTTTTCTTTTGTCCATTTGGACACAAAAACATTAATAAAGGATTGAACTTCTAAAAAACTTGTGACTTTAATTTGAGGACTATTGGTTACTATCCTTGGCATTGGAATGGAGATTTTGGGCTTAGATTTTAGGATCCCTCTCCCTTGCTTTGATCTTCATGGAGTTGGAATTAGCCTTTATTTGGCCATTTGCTAGCTTATAAGGATAGAACTCTTATGCTCATAATTTGGAATGTCATTAAGTTTGGTTAGATCTTTCTTCCTTTATCCTTAATTTCTTTTTTAGGATAGTCCCTTCATCTCCACCCATTCTTTAATTTTCAAAACCTTCTCCCTTTTTCAAAAGATTCCTTCTTTTTAAATCATCACCTCTTTAATAAACAAAAACCTTGACTTTTGTCAAGTGGCTTTTACTCTTTTTCTTTTCTTTTAAAATCAATGAATCTAATCATATTGACCTTAAATTAAAAAAAAAATCAAAAGAATCAAACTCATTCAAGTTGTTTTGTGCCTTTGTGCACTTTTGTTTATTTTCTTTTTAAAAAATTATCGATTACGAGTCATTATTCTTTAGTCGGGTACAAGTCTCTCAATCTACATGGTTGTAGTTTGATGTAATTGAGTCTCTTTTCATTTGTGGGGGTTTAGTGGCATACTCGTTGATTTTATCCGAGTTGGCACCCTCCCCATAATGATGTATGAGTTCATGCTTTCATTCTCATGGTAGATTTGTTTGGCTATCCACTTGAAGATGACAAATTCTCTTCACTTAATAAAATGAATCATAACCCACCCTTTTCACTATTTGTACCATGAACTACGGGGTTTTGATCTCGCATTGCACTTTGTGGGTACGTAGGCATGAGGTGGTAAACCTCTCCAAACACAAAAAATATTAAAAAAAAATTCTTTTCTCATCCCTCCACTCACATTTTATAAACCATTTACAAACAAAAAACAATAAATTTTTCAAAGGGATCCCGTGGAGTACCACGAACATTTTGGATGCGTAAAATCTTCTCATTGTTTAACATATCCCCTTACCTGTTTCTCTGTGTTCGCTGTGATTTCTGACGAACAACCTCTGGTTAACCAATTTCTTAGAAAACTGGGTTACTTGCAGGACCAACCAAACAAGTCCTAGGACACATGTGCAATTGGTTGTCGAATTACTCTTAGTGTTAATGATTTGTGGTTTGTTTTGTTAATGATGTAAAAGTGTTTGAATGTTTTGAATGCTAAAGCGAAATAAAGTGAAGGTTTGAACAAAAGTAAGAAAATGGCGAAAAGATGTAAACTTTGCAGGAAAGTAAATAAACTGAAAGTAAAATAACTTAATGAAACAAAACTAATAACTTAAATAAATTGAAATAAAATGGTGTTCAACACATACATTGTTCCAAATATCAGACTCATTTCTCTCACACTGGGTACTTAGAGTATTTACAGGATTTTTGTATAAATTTTCACACACGCATTCTAAAAACAAACTATCCTATTTATATACAAACAAAATAATTTCCTAAAACGGGAAAATTCTAACTAAATGACAATTGTCAGCTTGCATGCAATTTTCTTTTCTGAAACTTCCACGTGTCCAACTGCCAAAGGTTGCAACTTTTGAATTTGAATTCTTCCCTTTGGTGACGAAGCGTTGCATCTCTTTGTTTGTCGAAATGTCGAAGAATAAGAAACTCTTCAAACCTTACCAACCAAAACTTCTGTCAAACACCTCTCTTTTGTCGAAGTGTCGAAAAATACACTTATCTTGTCAAATGCCCAACTATAAACAGGTCTTCAAACTTTTCTTGCCAGACACTATTTGTACTCCTGTCGAAATATTTGAGTATCTAACCTTGTCAACATCTTCTGAATATCTTCACTTCTTCTTTCTCTTATCTGTTGATTATCCTCTTAGCAAAAGAAATAACTTCATGTCTCAAATTCAAAGTGTCGAAATTATGAGCTTACAAATTGCCCCCCAGCAAAGATGTTTTCGACTAACTCTGGAGAAATATCCTTTGCTGTCGAAATGACTTCTGACACCATGTCAGTCTCATTAATTATAAAGTGATTTTGTTGAGTCCCAAGAAAACACTATGATTTCAACTTTATGAAAAAACGTCTCATCTAGCCCACGTTTATACACAACCTTCCATAACCATATATTCTAGCTAATCATGGGCTCCCTACCAACCGTCACCTTTAATCATCACCGTTGATCAAGACGCACGTCTCCCATGACCAAATTGAAAAGTCTCTTTTTTCCTTTTTCATTTATTTTTTCATATTTTGTCACCTTCTATAAATACCATCTCCCAAAAACCTTTCATCCTTTTTACACTCTCAGACTCCTTCTTCTCTATCAAAGGAAAACCTCCATTTAAACCCATTTAAACTTTCTGTTACTCCAGCTCTAATCTTTCATAACAATGGCGCCCCCAAAGAATGTTGCTGACCATAGTGCTAAGAAAGCAAAGAAGACTACTGATCTCCCTCCTGCTCACACACTGTCTGGACCAACGCAAGTGAATCAACAACAGTACATCCCAGAACCTCCAAATGAGAGGGAGAAAGCTAGCATCTACAGATCTCAGGCACTGATCCCTATTTTAATCTCTGGGGTTCACCATGCAATGTTAGGTCCAATCTCTGATCCCAATGCTGACCCAAACCGTTTAAAGGATTTTTATCCCTCCTATTCTGCCTCTAAGCCAATAGGTGCTAGTAAGAACCCTCAAACTGTCGAAACATCCTCTAAGAAACCTGAGATCCCATTAGCTTCGACAGACTTGGATTTGTCGTATTTGAATCAAACTAGAATCTTTAGGAGCCCTCCTTTAACAAAAGATCCTTCAGATTACCTAACCTGGCTTAATAGAGTCGAAAAAACTAAGGGAAAATTCTGGAAGAAAACAGGTATTTATGACCTGATTCAATTGTCGAAAGAAGGCCCCCGTTATTGCCAGAATATGCTGTTGGCTTCCCTATACTTTTGGGATAGCACTTACAACAACTTCCACCTCCCTTGTGGGATGGTTACCCCAACTCTCTTCGACATAGCAGCCATCACTGGCCTTAGTCCTATAGGTGAAATCTTCAATCCTGAACACCTAAACAAAGACCCTATAGGATTCGACACCAAACATGCTGGCTATTCCTTATTTATTGCTCATCATCAAGGCAAAGATACTGAAGAGGTTTCCGACAGAGAACACGTAGCCTTCCTCACTTTGTGGTTAGCAAAGTTTGTTTTCTGCATCAGATCCCTCCAAGTGGCCAGAAGCTACATTACCATGGCCAATCAACTTCATGCTGGAGTTGCATTTTGTCTAAGTGAATTGCTTCTGGAAAATATTTATGAATCTCTGAGTGAGAGCGTAAGCAACCTGAAAACCATCAAGGAAAAAGGAACCATCAGCCTAACAGGCCCCTTCTGGCTTTTACAAATGTGGCTAAATGCCACCTTCGAAGCTTGCATCCCCATTAAGAGACCAGTTGACAAAGAGGAAGTTAAAGACAGGCGTGTCGAATGGCCTAGGCTAGTTCAACTAACACCCACTGACGAAGGAATAGGCCTTCGACAAGCCTTCACTAGCTATGTGATGATGTTCGCCAAACGTTACAAGTTTACTCCATCCATGGCACCCTTCGCCAACAGGACTGTGGGTCCTAAATGGTTCACTAGGCAGCTCCCAGTAGAAAACCAAAAGGAAGAGGATTCCTACATATCCATCTGGGAATCCTTCCTCATACCAAGACACCTTTTTTCCCACCACAGCCTCAATAACACCAAAGTTTCCCTTATTGTCTATCAACCTAACCTGGTGGCCAGACAATTTGGGTTAACCCAGACGAAAACAAAACCCATCTACCTCAAGAAAGGCTCCATTTTGTTCTACAACTCATTCCATAACTTTGAAAAAAGTCTAGAACTGTATACCAAATATTTCGACGCTTCTTTGGAGGTCTACCCTACTATATTTCGACCAACCTTCTTGTGCACTGAGGACTTCGACGTCTGGTGGAAGGAGTATTACCTTAACAAATTCTTTGATGTAACAACTTTCAACACACTCCTGACAAATGCCTTTGCTTTTGTGTAGGATAAAAAGAAGAAAGGTACGGATAAACATATCAAAGAAATTAAAAAATTTCAAAAATATTTTGAAACTATTTACAGGCCAAATGATCTTCGTCGAACCATAAGCGAGGCAGCAGTGACTTTAAAACAAAAATTTTCAGAAAAGTTGGATAAGTTGGGGGTGCCTTCATATATTCCACCACATGCACGCTACAACTTTGCTTACACCTCATTTCCCCCAAAGTTTCCCTCACTCCCTTCTGCAGAATTTGGTGTGGCCTTGGGCCCTCCATTCCCAGATTGGTTTGTGTGTGGATCTCACTTAAAGCTGCTTCGCGAGTCTAGCAAAAAACTTGTTGAACGTGTGGTTCCGACGAAGTATTATTTGGGCAACTTCCCTGGGCACCTTCATGTTGGAATAGAACACGTTAGTGTGGAAGAACCTATTCTTGAAGGTGTCGAAGAAATTAAATCCCTCTTCTTATTTTCTAACTCTTTATATGTTTTATATCCATGTTCATTCATTTCCTTTCTTTTCAGCTGTTAGAATAACTAACAAGAAAACTCCTGGTGAAGGGACCTCTTCCAAACAGGTCGAAAAATCACCCACAGCTGCTAAAAAGATTTCGACAAATAAAGACATCTCACTTTTTCCTTTTGTATAAATTTCAATATTCTCAATACTGAACACATTTCCTTTTTTGCATACCTCAGGTAACTCGCACACCAGCCACCAAAAGAAAACAAGAAGAAAAAGAGGTGAGTGTCGAAGAATCTGAAGATGAATCTCCTGAGCCTCAACCTCTCAAAAGGAACAAAGGTATGAGAATAAAGACAGTGGCATCCCATAGATCCCTTGTCAATAGAAGAACTCCTCCCACCAGTCCAATCACTAAAGTCCCTTCAAGAAGTGAGAAAGGTGGGGATTCAGGCACTCATACTGAGATTCCTCAGGTATTATTATTTTCGACTGACAATATTCGTAGTTTTAACTACATTGTTTTTTCTTTTAACTTCCCTTTCGTGTTGACTTCAGGTTAACCTTGATGTCGAAGAAACCTCCAAGGTCCAAGAAGAGCTTATCCCTTCTGATTCTGAGAAGACTTTAGCTGAACGACTTCTGGAAGAAACTGCTCCAGATGCTGGTGTTTATGGCCCTCAGACCTTCAGTGACTTCGACATCAGTGATCCAGAATCCTCCGACAACAATTCCCCTCTTCGTCCAGAATTTACTGTGGAAGAAAAAACTGCTCAAGATCAAGATGCACAACTTCAAGGCCAATTGATACAACAGAGCCTGATAAGGAAGCTGTCGAAGAAGAAACAGATATGTCGAAGCATCCCGACACAAACTTGAACCCTGGAGGAAGTGCCCAAGTTGTTCCTACTCCAGCAGAAACTCCAACAGAAACTCCTCTAAATACGGGTTCGACAAGCTTATCCCATGAAGAAATTGAAAGCCTGAAAGTAAGAAAACCTCTGGAATATCTGAAATCCTTACTCAGTTCCAGGTACAACTTTCAGGACTCTTCCCACAGCAGCTCAACAACTTCAGGGGCTACCTCTAAAATTCAACCAATTAGTGTTATCATGGATGAGATTAAGGCAAAGATCCTTGGGGTGGACTTATTTGGAACTCTGGCCGAAAACCCCTCTGCACAATATGACCTGAAGAAACTTCTAAAGCAAGCCAATCTCCTGGAGGCTTCGACTGAGGAGAGTCGTCTGGTGATGGACCTGATGTTTATGATTGATTCAGTGAGTGCTGACTTGGTTCGCCAAAAAGAATTTTCTCAGAGCATCACAGCTAAATCTGAAAAACAAGTCTCAGAATGGAATGTTGTAGCCTCTTCGACTGATAGAATCTCAGAGCTAAACAGAATTTCTGAAGATTACTCCAAATCTGTTGCTGAGTGCGAAAGTAACATCCAGGCTTATCAAGCTCAGATTGTCGAACTTCAGAAGAAGATCCTCCAAGAGAAGGAACGTCAATCTAGCCTCCAACAGCCCAACCAAGAAGAAATTGACAGAGAGCTTTAGAGAGGGCTTCAACATGCAGAAACAGCCCAACAACTCCACAGAGAAATTGACGAACTGACTGTTAGTAAAAGCCTCTGTGAACGTCGAATTCAACTTCAACAGAAGAAATTTGACGAACTCAAAGCAACTTTTCTCCAACAGTAGTTTGTAATAGAAATAGGGGATTTTTTTTATTTTTTTTTTAAGAATTTTCGTATGTAATGTTACTTAACGCCATCTGTTTGGCGAAGACAAGCTTTTTGCAATTTTATTCCATTTCTATCTTTATTTCTTGCAATGTTGGCTTATATTTCTTCAAATATTTGCCATTTATTTTCAGCACTCTTTTGTCTTTTTCCATTTCTTCGACTTCAAATGCGCCATTTGAAAAAACTCTTAAAATTTGGAAAGGTCCTTCCCATTTAAGAGACCATTTTCCCATCAATCTTTCTTTTCCATGGGCAAAATTACTTTCCAAACCAAATCACCAACTAAAAAGGCTTTAAATTTTACTTTCTTATTGTAAAACTTTTCGACTCTTTCTTTTTGCCTTTTTATCAACTCTAAAGCACGTAACCTCTCCTCATCTAAATCAACCAACTCATCCATCATCATACTCCAATAAATCTCAGATGGAATTTCATGATGCCTTTGAATTCGTATTGATTGTAAATAGATTTCGACTGGTAATACTGCCTCATGCCCATAAGTTAACTTAAATGGGGTAGAATTAGTTGCCTCTTTAGGAGACGTTCGACAAGCCCAAAGGATTTGATCCAGAGTCTTGTGCCAATTCCTAGGTTTTTTACCGACATGCTTTTTTATCAGATTTATCACAACTTTGATGGCTGCTTCGACCTGTCCATTTGCTTGAGCATAATAAGGTGTCGAAGTTAGTAACTTAAAACCTGTCTCTTTTGCAAATGCTTGCATGTTTCTTCCAGTAAACACAGATCCTTGATCAGTGGTTATAGTTTCTGGTATTCCAAACCTATAAATTATGTGCTTCTGGATGAATTCTATAACTGCTTTCTGATCTACATTCGTCAGGGGTATGGCTTCAATCCACTTAGTGAAATAGTCCACTCCAACCAAAATGTATTTTTGCCCCTTTGAAGAAGCTGGTCGAATTTCCCCAACCAAATCTAAAGCCCAACCTCTGAATGGCCAAGGCTTTATAATAGAGTGTAACTCATTTGCAGGCACATGAGGTACGCCTGCATGAATTTGGCATTCTTGACATCCCTTTGCAAATTCGACACAATCCTTTAACATTATTGGCCAATACATCCCTTGTCGAAATAGTAACCATTTCATCTTGTGTCCTGCCTGGTGTGCACCATATGCACCACTGTGCACGTTTGACAAGGCTATATAAGCTTCAGTCTCACCTAAGAATTTTAGTAAGACTCCTTCTGTAATCTTTTTAAATAGCTCATTTCCAAAGAGTACATAGCTTAAAGCTCTATACTTTATCTTTCTTTCGACTGTCTGGTTTGGATTTTGTAAATAATCCTTAATAGGTTTTCTCCAGTCTCCTACCTCTGGATCATCTACATTAAAAATCTCAAAATTTTCTTCGTCACCATAACCCAGTTTTATGGTTTCCAAATCTGATGGGGACAATCTAGTGGATAATACTTTTCCTCTTACTTCGACAGCTTTCTCCAGATTTTCTTTCGACACTTTATAACCTGATGCCAGTTGAGCCAAGTCATTTGCTTCCTGATTTTCTAATCTAGGAATGTGTTTGAAGGCTGCACTGTTGAATTTCTTGAGGAGTCTATTGGCTATTACAAAGTACATGATCAAATTTTCTTTGACACATTTGTATTCTTTTGTCAATTGTTTTATTACCAACTCAGAGTCACCCATTATTTCGACCTCTGTTGCCCCCAATTCCAACAATATTTCAAGTCCAGCAATCAAAGCTTCATATTTTGCTTCATTATTTGAACAACAACCTTCTATTTTGTACTTGAACTTTGTTGGAATTTTATTGGGAGAAATGATCAATACCCCAACACCTGTTCCATTCTTATGACTGGAACCGTCGAAATATAATCTCCAAGGTTCTCTTTCGACGTATTTTATTTCATTTTCAATTATGGAATGGTCAGCTATAAAGTCAACAACCACTTGTCCTTTGACAGCTTTTAAAGGCATATATTTTAAAGAATACTCAGTTAAGGCCAAAGCCCATTTTCCAATTCGACTATGTAGAATAGATTTAGACAACATGTATTTTATCACGTCGAAATGAGAAGATATATATACATCAATGGGTTTTATATAATGCTTTAGCTTTGTACAAGAGAAATATACACATAAACATAGTTTCTCTATTATACTATATCTAGTTTCAACATCATTTAAGACTCTGCTGAGGTAATAGATGGCCCTTTCGACACCATGTTCATCTTCCTGACAAAGCATGCTTCCCAATGTTCTGTCAGATGCTGAGATGTAAAGCCTCATACTTCTTTTTCGACAAAGAGACATTAAAATTGGAGGACTGGCCAGATACTCTTTGATTTTGTTGAAAGCATCTTGTTGTTCTTGCCCCCAAGTGAAGCCTTCCTTCTTTAGTCGAAGTAGAGGCGAGAAAGCCTGTGTTTTTCCACTAAGGTTGGAGATGAATCTTCTAAGAAAGTTAATTTTCCCTAGCAGAGACTGCAATTCCTTCTTTGTCGATGGCGCTTTCGCTTCCATTATGGCTTTGGCTTTGTTCTCATTAATTTCAATCCCTTTTTTGTGGACCACAAAACCTAAGAAATCACCCGCCTGCACACCAAAAGCACATTTAAGGGGATTCATTTTTAAACCAAACTTCCTCATCCTTTCAAAGGACTATCGAAGATGGTCAATATGGTTTGAACCTGAGACAGATTTAATCACAATATCATCTATATAAATTTGCATAAATGTTTCAATGAAATCATGAAAAATAGAATTCATTGCCCTTTGGTAGGTAGCTCCATCATTTTTTAAACCAAAAGGCATGACTACCCACTCATATGTTCCTATTGCCCCTGGACAACGAAAGGTTGTCTTTGGAACGTCTTCTTCAGCAATGAAAATCTGGTTATAGCCAGAATATCCATCAAGCATACTCAAATACTCATGGCCTGCTGCAGAATCTATAAGCATTTCTGCTACTGGCATAGGATATTCATCCTTAGGGGTAGCTGAGTTTAAATCTCTAAAATCAATGCACACCCTAAGTTTGCCATTTTTCTTAATCACAGGAACAATATTAGCAATCCATTCGACATACCTTGTTGTACGGATGAACTTGCATTTTAGAAGTCTTTCAACTTCCTCTTTAATTTTCGACAGGATTTCAGGTGCGAAGCGTCTGGGAGTTTGCTTTATTGGCTTTTTCCCCTCCAATATTGGCAACTTCAATTCGACAAAGTTCCTGTCTAAACTAGGCATTTCGTCATAATCCCATGCGAAGCAGTCTTTAAACTCATTCAGCAATTGGATTATTTCGACTCTGAACTGAGGATCCATCTTGGCACTGATGTAAGTTGGCCTTTTCTCTGCCCCCAGTCCTAGATTGATTTCTTCTAAAGGGTCCTGTGCCACCATTTTCATATTGGTTGGGGCTGGATCCTTTTCAAACCCCAAGGGTTCGTCATCATAAATGGCGTCAAGCCTTTGATTCTGCCATTCGCCATTAGAGTTTTCTTCAATACTTTGATTTGCACATTGTTCCTCAATATTTTCTTGAGGATGTGGTTTTTCGACATCTTGTGTGTTGGCTTTAATAGCCATATTTCTTACTTCGGCCTCAAGGGCCGCTTTGAGTTGTTTTTCGGCTACATAAGCCGTAATCCTTTCTATTGTTGATGCTTCAGTCATTTTCACTGAATTCACTTCCCCACCCAGTTGGATTGACATGGGCAGTCCCCCAAGTGTAATTTGTCTCCTCAATTATTTCTTTGTCCCACTGGAAACCATGCGTAGGGTGGAGGTACATGGAACAGTATGCGTTGTCGGAGGCTGTTAGGTCGAAACCAGCAGGATTGCAAGGTGCTATGTGGGCCAAGTTCTTGTCGAAGTTACGACTAGTGACATTGTTCACGTCATCCATGAAGTAACTTTGGTTTGCCTCTATGTTTTCGACAATCCCATCTGGTCTCCAAATTGTTATCCTCTGATGCATGGATGATGGTACAGCCCCAATTCCATGGATCCATTCTCTTCCTAGCAACAAATTGTAATTTGCTTTTGATGCTATCACCACAAACATTGTAGGCCTGGTAATGGTTCCTATAGTTAGGTTCAATTGTATCACCCCCAATGTTGTTCCTACCTTACCTTCATAGTTGGACAACACCATGTTGTGAGGTTTGGTGTCTGAGTCATCTTTTCCAATCCTCCTTATCATATAATGAGGGATTAGATTCACAGCTGCTCCTCCATTTATCAGGATTTTGTTGACACCCACATTTTCTACTTTCCCTTTTATGAACAAAGGCTTTAAATGGGCCTTCATTGCATCATCTGGATTTTCGAAGAACGCATTTTGCTCTTCGACACAGCCATTGTTCATCACATAGTAACATACAGGCTTGAGCCCTATGCTGTCATCTGCCATATCATCCTCTTTGTCCTCCACTTCCATTATCCTGTCGTAATCTCTAGGCAACACCGAAACTACATTGCATGTTACGTCGAAGGACGCATCAGATTCTGAGCTGAAGTCATCAGTAACTTCTTCGTCTTCTGGCACTTTGCTGTTTGTTTTCTGCATCTCTGTTGCATCACTAGATTTAATTTTCTGAGGGGGTTCTTCTTTCGCCAGAGATTTTCCTTTACTTATTGTCTGCACACATTTGCTTGACTCAGCTTTACTCTCTCCAATCCTTTTTTGTTCTACAGTTTCTTTTTCAACTCTCTTCTGCCTTTGAAACCTCCTCCATTGGGACCTGGACATAGGGTTCTTCCCCTTGTAGTTTTCAGAGACGTACTTTGGCTTTGCTTTTTCTACCTCTTTTTTCACTTCTATTGAGGCACCCCTATTCACTTCAAAACTTTTCCACCTCTTCTGACCTTGGTCATCCCTTATAGGCTGGACCAACTTGTCATCATTTGGTTTGTTGGATGGTTTATAGGTGTTGTAACGCCTTTCTCCCATTTCTTGGTTATGATGCTCCCTTCTTCTTGGGTCAAACCTTTCATTTTTGACTGGTGGGACTGCTCCCCAGTTCCTCTTCTTTTTGGTCTTCTCTACTGCTTCCAAGTCGTTAGCTGCTTTCCTGTCGAACACGGCGCTGCACCTTGGACAGAGCATAACTTCTGCATTCTTCCTCTGGCACCTCTGGATGAATTCGACAAGACTTTCATTCTCTTCTGGATAAACCAGCTTCTGATGCTTCTCTTGATGCTTCTCTTGATGGTTCTTTTTGTTGGTGTTTGGTCGTATTTTCTGAGTGACTTCTACCATATGAATCCCTGCATTCTGCTCACTTGTGATCTTTAGTTTGTTCATTTTTTCGACTAGCATCATTTCCTCAGGGATATTCTCTTTTAACTAATTTATACTGCCTTTTGGGTGTAAGCCTTTATGGATGTACTTGCAACATTGTGCAACTGGCTTTTCTTTTGGGTCTTCCATTGTTCTGCGCAAAATCCCATGAGGGGGGTGCTGCACAACACCTTCAGCAGAACCTTCTTTAGTCTTGGTGGTGCTTCTGTTTATTGGTTCGACAATGTGGACATTGTCAGCAGTCTCTGTTTCCTTGATCTTGTCATGACTAAGGCCTTCAGTGGCCTCTTTTTGGGTAATGAGGGCTTTGTTGTCCTCCTCCTCATTATTATTTCTAAAAAAATCCCCCATCTTGTGGGTTTGATTTCACTGATGTCAATTTTGGAGCTTGGTGGTGCAGAATACTTCACCATGAAGTCAAACTTTCCACTGGGTTCTCCTAGAGTGTCCCAGACCACTCCATGCTCAGCATCTCTGTCATAATTCTTCTTGTCGAAACTTCTACCAACCTTGACTGTGTTCCCTTCGTCGAAACCTTCAGTAGTTTCAATGGCGTTCTCTCTGTCGAAGCCTTCAGTAGCTTTGACTTCTGCTTCTTCAGCCTGGTCAGTAAGGTCATCAGTCCCCTCCACCATGTTTACATGGGTGTCGAAGCCCTCAGCAGCCTCTATCATGGCGAAGTTGGTGTCGAAGCCCTCAGTAGCTTCTACCATTTCAAAACTTTCCTCAGACATGACTTCCATTTCGACCACATTCACCATTTCTGGTTCAGCATAGTTGGCCTCCACAACCTGCATGGGATTTGAGTCAATCCTCATCTGTTGCTTAGCTTTGTCTCCAAATTCCACCCTTCTATTCTGGATTGCATTCTGGACAAGATCCCTGAAAAGGTAACATTGAGAAGTTTTATGACCCAAAAAATTATGGTATTTGCAAAAACCTCTCTTTTTCTGCTGGTCTACAGGAGGCTCCTTAGTGCCTGCTGGTTTTATCAATTGACCATCTTTAACTAGTAAATCGAAAATTTCATCACATTTGGTGATGTCGAATGTGTAGGTTCTTTTAGGAAACATGTCATTCTTTTCCATTTCGACTTGATTTTTTCCATTCGACGGAGCTAAAACTTTACAGGAATATGGAGGGCCTTGTTTTAGTTCTGCCAGATCAATTTCTTGCTGGTCGAAAATGACTGGTTCGTTTTCGTCATAATCTTCTTCCTGAACTATTCCTACATAGGCCACTCTTTCCTTCTTGTTTTTATTTGATCTAAATTTCTCATTTTTTTGCCTTTCTATTTGCCTTACTCTATCTGCTAGTTGTGCCATGTCTCTCAAGTACTGGGTATCTAATTTTTTCCTTATGGAATAATCCAGACCCCCTGCAGCCATTTCGACTAATTCTTGTTCCGACACTTGTGTAAAACATCTAGCCTTTAACAATCTAAACCTATTCAAATAATCATCTATAGGTTCAGAGAATTTTCTTTTGACACTTGCTAACTCTTTCAAACTTATCTTAGTTTGCCCCATGTAGAATTGTTCGTGGAACAATCTTTCTAATTGGGTCCATGTAAATATTGAAGTTGCAGGCAGAGAAGTAAACCAAGTGAAAGCATTTTTTGTCAAAGAACTTGGAAAATATTTCATCCTCAGGTTCTCATTATTAGCAATCTCTCCTGCCTCTATCAAATAACGCGCTATGTGTTCTATGGTGGATTCACTAGTATCCCCTGAGAATTTGGTGAATTTGGGGACTTTCCACCTTGGTGGTAACTCTTGTTGCAAAACATATTCAGACAAAGGGGAAGTATAACTAGGCCTTTGTAATCCTACGTTTACTCCATTTTGCGCCATTATTCTCTCAACCATGGTTGCAATGTTATTTTCGACAGGCAGATTGTTGCAACGCATCCTCTGCTGTAATATTTCATCAGCATTTTGGTCTCTTTGGACTATTATTCTCCTAGGTTCATGTCGAATGGGGTCTTCTACATGAGGTTGTTTGACTACTACTTCTTGGCCCCTAGGATTTTCTTGAGGATTTCCCAATGGTCTTTGGTTTATAGTAAGTTCCTCTTCGACAGGCCTATTGGCAGGATTTTGATTCATTAGAATCCTTTGTTGTGCTTGAGGGACTCCAAAAAAATTAGCAATGCGTACCATTTGCTCTACCAATATCTGGTTTGTTTGGGTAGTATTTTGTATTAAGGGATTAAATACTTCCCCCATTTGTTGTGTCAACGTCTGCACCATATCATGGTTACTTTCATCCATCTGTTGACGAATTACTTGCGCAGAATGGTTCGTCATAGTTGGCATTTGGAATCCTGGTGGAATCTGATTCAATCTACTCCCATTTCCACCATATCCTGATCCTTGCAATGGTGAAGACATTTGAACCATAGCATCAGAAAATAATGGTGATGAATTATGTAAGTTTGCCATCATTGAAGTTGGCATTCCATATGGTTGTTCTCTCCCAGACATGGGCATGGAATAGTTAATAAACGGCCTAAAGGTGTTTCCTCTAGGAGGAGGGGTTCCCATGGGCATTGAGTGTCCCATGGTGGAAGAACTAGGCGCATTTTGGGATTCTGAACCTGCTGGTATTGAATCCCCTGATGGAGGCCTAATATGTTCTAAAACAGGGCCAGAGACTGCTACTCCTTCTGACGAAGGGATAGGATTGGAAACTGGAATGGTTTCGTTAGGATTGTTTGAAGTATTTGGCAAGTTAGCCATCTTTCTTCCTCTTGTTCTTTTTGGTCTTTCTACGTCGGTTACGGCTAGTTTACCGCTTCTAAGAATCATACAACGCAGTAAGGAACTTTTTTGACTAAGAGGATTCTCTATTAATTCTTATTGTTTGCACTAGTCCCACTGGGCGTGCCAATTTGTTCGCTGTGATTTCTGACAAACAACCTCTGGTTAACCAATTTCTTAGAAAACTGGGTTACTTGCAGGACCAACCAAACAAGTCCTAGGACACATGTGCAATTGGTTGTCGAATTACTCTTAGTGTTAATGATTTGTGGTTTGTTTTGTTAATGATGTAAAAGTGTTTGAATGTTTTGAATGCTAAAGCGAAATAAAGTGAAGGTTTGAACAAAGGTAAGAAAATGGCGAAAAGATGTAAACTTTGCAGGAAAGTAAATAAACTGAAAGTAAAATAACTTAATGAAACAAAACTAATAACTTAAATAAATTGAAAGAAAATGGTGTTCAACACATACATTGTTCCAAATATCAGACTCATTTCTCTCACACTGGGTACTTAGAGTATTTACAGGATTTTTGTATAAGTTTTCACACACGCATTCTAAAAACAAACTATCCTATTTATATACAAACAAAATAACTGCCTAGAACGGGAAAATTCTAACTAAATGACAATTGTCAGCTTGCATGCAATTTTCTTTTCTGAAACTTCCACGTATCCAACTGCCAAAGGTTGCAACTTTTGAATTTGAATTCTTCCCTTTGGTGACGAAGCGTTGCATCTCTTTGTTTGTCGAAATGTCGAAGAAGAAGAAACTCTTCAAACCTTACCAACCAATGCTTCTGTCAAACACCTCTCTTTTGTCGAAGTGTCGAAAAATACACTTATCTTGTCAAATGCCCAACTATAAACAGGTCTCCAAACTTTGCTTGCCAGACACTATTTGTACTCCTGTCGAAATATTTGAGTATCTAACCTTGTCAACATCTTCTGAATGAATATCTTCACTTCTTCTTTCTCTTATCTGTTGATTATCCTCTTAGCAAAAGAAATAACTTCATGTCTCAAATTCAAAGTATCGAAATTATGAGCTTACACTCTGTTGTGTTTCATTAGCTTTTTGCTTTTAGATTCATTAGGATTTGTTCGCTCTTTTTCCTTTTCCTTTTGGAATAAAATAAAAGCGCGGTGGCGACTTTGTTTACTTTGAGTTAAGTTAATCAATAGCCCACACTCATGTTTTTTACCGCTACAGTTACAGCGTAAGAATTCTTTATTAGTACTCATTATTTTCTTCTTTACTTCATACAAATGCTAGTTAAAAAATTAAAAGATTATTACACTATGAACTTTATTAAAGTTACATTTTTTTTAATTAATTAATTTTTCTCTTTTTAATTATTGAGTAGAAATCATTTATTACTACTCATTATTTTCTTCTTTACTTCATGCAAATGCAAGTTACAAAATTAAAAGATTACTAGACTTTTAACTTCATTAACGTTGCATAATAAATATGTTATTTAACATTTAATAAATATATATTCATAAATAATAATAAATTTCTTTTAAACCTAACTCCCAAATGATATATAAATTTTTCCTTAATTTTTTATAAATTTATATCAAAATTTATATATTTGTGATAAATTTATATGATTGATATTATTGACCGTTTTTAAAAGGAAGGGAATTATGAAAATTAGGAGTAAGAATATATTACAGTATAAAAAAATAACATTAATATTAATTATAATTTACGTTATTGATAAAATAAACTTAAATAGACTTTAGTTAAAGGGTGAAATAATTTAAAATTAATGTTATTAAAAATGAGAGAATATATAGAGTTAAACTAAAATTAAAGGAAGATTGAATTAATCAAAGTTTATATTGGTTAAAAAATATTTAAAAAATTATTCGTAAGTCATTTAAGTTTTCAATCTATTTTTCTTATTATATAAGTTTAGAAGTTTGTATTTATATTTTAATATTATATATTTTGTACTTTTTTATCTTAACAATATATTGATTTGTATAATTTTTGTTATTATTGTATGGATATTTCAATAATTTATATTTATTTTACCTTAATATTTATATAACTATTTAAATTAGAGTAATAATTATTAAAATAATTTCTTTTTAAACTTTATGATAATTTGGATTCAATTAATTTTATTATCTATTTCTTAAAAATAAATTTGTGTCATTCCTATAAATAATACTAAATTTATTTTTGATGACGAAATTATAACTTTATCATGTTTAACTTTTAAATAGATTGAAATTCATCAATTTTTACTTAACAAATAAATTTTGCACTAAATTGTTGTTATATCTTATTAGTGAAAAAAAGTAATAATTATTTTGTTGAGTAATCTAAAATTCATAAAATGATATCATCTATCTTTCTTCAAATTAATGATATGATAAAATAAATATAAATTTATATAACAATTCAAAATAAGAATATATTTTTAATGAATTATTTATTATTGGTTAGGGTGAAAATAAAATTTATGTCAAATAAAATTTAATATTATATTAATAAAATGACACTATAATTTAATAAAATTGTAAGTTTAAAATATATCAATTAAATATTTTGTATAAATATAATGTCTAAAAAAGCGTATTACTTTATAAAAAAAAGTATTAAAAAAAAGGTCAAAGATTGATGTGATGGAAATAAAATCTTCTAAAAAACAATAGAAAATAATAATTTATAAAAATATAACTAAATTAGATTATTGATTAAAAGTTTGCATAATACAATGAATGAGTGAATGATTATAGTTAAAGAGTGAAAGTTAAAGAATATAAAAAAAAATTGTAGTTCAAAAGGTTGTTGTGGTGAAAAAAACATATTTAAAAAAATAATATGAAAATAACTGTTGATAAAAAATATAAATAAAATAATTTATTAATTAAAATTTAGCATTAATATAATAAGTAAATGAATCTCACATATAAAATAAAGGTCTAAATTTTACGATTTCTTACAAATAAAAGTCTAGATAATTTGTCTATGTAAGTAGATATAATATAAATATGTGTAAATTAATCTCACATATTATTGACTTAAAAGTAATTTTGTTTTCTAATTTATTGTCTTTCACATTAAAAAATTGATAGTATAATTACAAATATAATCTAAATGACCTTTAAAATTATTTTATATGCAAATAAAAAATTAAATATCAACTATTATAAAAAAATGAAGTTTTATTTCTAATATAAAATTAACAGTTGATAAAAAAATATAACTAAACTATTTTATTAATTAAAATTTAGCATTAATATAATAAGTAAATGAATCTCACATATAAAATAAATATCTAAATTTTATGATTTCTTACGATTAAAGGTCTAGATAATTTGTCTATGTAAGTAGATATGATATGAATATATGCAATTAAATCTCACATAGTATTGACTAAAAAGTTATATTTTTTTAATTTATTGTCTTTTCACATTAAAAAATTAATAGTATAATTGCAAATTAAAAAATGAATAGTATAATTGCAAACATAATCTAAATAGCCGATTAAATAATTTTATATGGAAATAAATACTTAAATATCAATTATTATTATAAAATATAGTTTTATTTCTAATATATTCGTGTATAGAAAACAAAAACTAAAAAGTATTATTTTTCTTACTTAGTGTATAGGCTATGTGCACTTTTTACTTTATTTTAACTTAGAAAATACTTTAGCATGAGTTGAACCCATCAAATACGTCGACTTTAGTGCACGGTAATTTTTGCTGATAGTCAAACTAGCAGTTGAATATGAACAGTCGGTGGAGAAAATAACCTGGTCCCTTTTTCCCTTTGAGTTCCTTATAATCCAATCAAGCTCTTGGCGCCATCCTCCCCACACAATGCATGACCTGAAGCCAAATGAGGACTTTTTTTGCCAAATACTCTTTGTTGTGGCGCATTCAAATAGAAGATGTTGTTGAGTTTCATCCTCATCGCAGAAGTAACATTTCGGTGTGGCAACGATCCACAAACCTATGCAATCTAGCTCCAGTAGATAGTCTTTCATTAGAAACCAACCAAAGATTCATTTTTGTCCGCGGACACGCTCCATTAAAATTTGATCGAGATAAAAATAAAATGTTTAAAATTGTTGGCATGTGTGTATTTTTTTATAAGCAAAATAAATGAATTAAAATTGAGCACAAGAGAAACACCCGGAACACTTGGATGAAATTCACATAGCAGAAATTTATAGGAAACAAGAAGATGAATCGACATTCCAATCCTTCCAAGACAAATCAACTATGCTCTTAACTTTGGCTAAAAATCAATCCATGGTTAGAACATTAGGTTTTTTTTTCTTTTTATTTTCAAAAATAGATTTTATAAAATTGTATTTCAAAATATTACAAGTTTTTCTATATTCATTTTTTCTAAATTAAAAGACTAATTTTGACATCCTATAACATAAATATACATTATTAAAGATAAAAAAAATAGTCGAAATCGCAATTTTTTCAAAAAGTTGTTTCTCAAAAATGATTTTTATGAAAATCTATTTGAAATAGCTTCAAAATTAAGTAATTTTTTGAAATTTTGATATCCAACTATTTTTTTTAATAAAATGATGAAATATTTAAAATAAAATTTTAAGAATAACTATTCAAACCAAAATTTCATTTGAAGCTTTTATGAAAAGTTTCTTTGTAATTTTTTTTACACAAAATTATGTTATACTATAAAAATCATTTTTAAAAAAGGCAAAACAAATGGGCTCATAATCTCCCAAACCAAATCTAACCCTCCTAAATCACCATCATTAAACAGAACATGGTTCCTAGAAATCCAAAACACCCAACAAACTACAATAACTGAAATTCTGTGATCAGGTATGAGATGTCCTAAGAGATGTCCCAACACTTGACAGATTTAACCAAAACTTAAATAGCAAGAAAAGTAAACAACACAGAAGTTTGTTAACCCAGTTCAGTGTATAACCACACTTACATCTGGAGGCTACCAAGCCAGGAGGAAATCCACTATAAGTAATATTAATTCTAGACTTAAACCACCCTGTTTAATCTATCACTTAATAACTACCCAATGCAATTTCTACCTAAGTCACAACTTAGATAAGAGTACCCTACTCACTCCCCCTCAATCACACAGTGATCAAGTTTACAAGTTTAATAACATTGAAGACATTCTTCAAACAAAACAGCTTGATCTTACTTCACAGTTTCAATCAAGTCACAAATGCACTTATGCTTAAAAGCTCATAAAGTGGTACAATAAAAACAACCTGCTATTAAAACACTAGACACCCTATTTGGTCTTCTGAAATTCGTACTCAATTCTATGAGTTTCTGTTGCTTAAATAGGTATCTGTAATTTGGGCTTTCTGTAGGATGATCCAGCCCTAATGCGCATGCAGCTTCCACCTTGAATTTAGGGTTTGTTACCTCCTAGATTCTAGGTGATTTAGGTCTTCTGTTTTAATCTGAATCTTCAATATAAAACTCCCTACAGATGCGCCTTGTTCTGTTTTTATCCATCATTAATTAATTCCAGATAACTCTCCTTAAATATCTCTGATTAGTTAGTCAATAATTAATTCTGGTAGCAGGTTTGAGATGTCTCAACATCTGTTGGGACATCCTGAAAAACTGAACTTAAGTCATTTACACAATGTCCCAACATCTGGTAAGACATCCTGAAATAAGTTCATATACTCTGTTTGATAATGTCCCAACATTTGATAGGACATTCTGAACTGAATTCAATAATTCTTGTTGGTCAAAAATTCTGCCAATTCAAGACATCTACAATAACAAAAACTGATTGTTCTTTCATTTGAAGTTAATCCGCCTGCAAAATTCCAGCTGATGGTCTTCCACCAAATCTCTATTTTGAGAAGCCTCAACGACCAACCAAACACTAACGTGACTCCACACCTTAATGGCCATCAGACACTTTAAGGTAGATTAACGTTCTCACGTAAAATACCTCTATGAGTTAATTTTAGCCTAGTCGGTAAACCATTTAAAATAAGTCTCCACCCAAAAATATGAATTTTTCTAGGAACTTTAGAATTCACTAATAACTTTAACCCATTTATAGTTTGTACATCAACATAATTTTCTACGATGGCGAGGCGAAGGAATTCAGGTGAACGTAACTGTTGCGAACAAAAAAGCCATGAGCATCACTCCACCATACGGACTTATCGTGAATCATTGTGATAGGGGCCTGCTAACACAAAACTTGAAAAAACTCAAACAATTGGTTCTCTCCCTCCTCGTTTAGAATATCCCTTGTACTAGTTAGAGGCCAAACACATAGATTATCCTTCCATTCTCCCATTTCCACGATACTTCCATTAGGAAGAGAAGACACTACAAAGAGATGAGGAAATGATAAGCTCAACAACTTTGAACTTATCCAACATTGTTTCCAAAAAGCTATATTTGTGACATTACCCAATTTACCATAGATAAACAAATTAAACCAGATAACATTTTCAGTTAAGGATATCCCTAGCTTCTTCAAATCTCTCCACCACAAGGATTCTTTACGATAATTTAAAATTCATGTACCTGTAAGCAAACAGCTGAAACCAAATATTATCGTCTTCCGTCAATATCCGCCAAAGCCAAATAGACAACATAGTTGTATTAAATCTCAAACAATGTTTCACTCAAAAAAACTCCCAAAGATTTTGGCTTGCAAACCTTATCTGTAAGCAAATAGCTGAAACAAAATATTATCGTCTTCCATCGATATTCGCCAAAGCCAAATAGACAATATAGTTGTATTAATTCTCAAACAATGTTTCACTCAAAGAACTCTCAACAATTTGGCTTGCAAACCTTATCCCAAGCCACATAACTAATTGTCCTTTTTGATTCGTTACCTCCCCAAAGAAGATACACAAAATTGAAATGATTTCCTAATAAACCTTCTTTGGCACTTTGAAAAATGATAGGAAGTAAATGGGAATATTAGCTGAGACCGCATTATGCAAAGTCACTCTTCCTCCTAAAGACAAATGTCTATCATGCCAGAAGGAGAAACTTTTTCTCAGCTTTGAAAAAGTGGGATTCCTAGTTGCACAACTTCTATGATTTGCACTTACGGGAATACCTAAAAACACAAACGAAATAGAGCCAACTTTGCACCCCAAAAAATCTGTAGCATCGTCTTCCATCAATATCCGCCAAATCCAAATAAACAACATAGTTGTATTAAATCTCAAACAATATTTCACTCAAAGAACTCCCAACTATTTTGGCTTGCAAACCTTATCCCAAGCCACAAAACTAATTGTCCTTTTTGATTTGTTACCTTACCAAAGGAAATACACTGAATTGAAATGATTTCCTGATAAACCTTCTTCGACACTTTGAAAAATGACAGGAAGTAAATGGGAATATTAGCTAAGACAACATTATGCAAAGTCTCTCTTCCTCCTAAATACAAATGTCTACCATGCCAGGAGGACAAACTTCTTCTCAGCTCTGAAAAATGGGATTCCAAGTTGCACACTTTCTATGATATGCACCTACGGGAATACCTAAAAACACAAACGGAATAGAGCCAACCTTGCACCCCAAAAAATCCGCACCATCGTCTTCTGCCAATATCCTCCAAAGACAAATAGACAACATAATTGTATTAAATCTCAAACAATGTTTCACTCAAAGACAAACTCTCAAAGATTTTGGCTTGCAAACCTTATTCCAAGCCACACAACTAATTGTCCTTTTTGATTTGTTACCTCCCCAAAGGAAATATACTAAATTGAAATAATTTCCTAATAAACCTTCTCCGGCACTTTGAAAAATGATATGAAATAAATGAGAATATTATCTAAGACCGTATTATGCCAAGTCTATAATACCCATTTACAAAAGACATACATAAAGCATATTCTTCATATATAATATTATTGATTTGGTACTGAAATACAAATAAGTTCTTAGCAACACATTGCATAAATATAGCCACTACAACATAAGGTACTAAACAAGGCTATAAAATAGTACAAGATGTTCAACTACAAAAAGATCTAAGAACTGGATCCGAAGATCTCAAAAATCCACAGCGGAAGACTAAGCCATCAACTAGTAAGGATAATCAAGTCGCCTTATGCTTACCCTTAGCGGAACCTGAAGTACCTGAAATAACAACATCAACATGGGGTGAGATAAAACATCTCAGTGGATTCCCTATCTTAGAGTTCTCTCGGCTCTAAGGGTCAAGCATAACAATTCTACGAGTACAAAGGTTCCCCTCAAAATAATCAAGTCGAGATGGAACAACCCAACAATACATCGCTCAAGACTTCTCGTGGGACTCAGTGGAACAACCACCTCAAGTATGAACCACTAGACTTCTCATGGGACTCAATGGAATACCCATCTCAAGCTAACTCTCGCTTCCCGTGAGACTTAATGTAATACCCACCTCAAGCTAACTCTCACTTCCCGTTGGATTCAATGTAATACCCACCTCAAGCTAACTCTCGCTTTCCGTGTGACTCGATGTAATACCCACCTCAAGCTAACTCTCGCTTCCCGTGGGACTCGATGTAATACTCACCTCAAGCTAACTCTCGCTTCCCGTGGGACTCAATGTAATTCCCACCTCAAGCTAACTCTCGCTTTCTGTGGGACTCAATGTAATACCCACCTCAAGCCAACAGAGGGAAACACAATCAAGCGTGATCCTCAATTCTTATTAGTCTACGAACTCCTAGGTGGCTCACAAGTCTCACCATTCCTTATCTTTAACTCACAATTCCATAATTACGTTTCGTTACCTTTTAATCGAATAGTCGGGTAAAAGTCTGGTGGAACCAACATTTCTCGATCTCAAAATATAGATTTCATCATTATCTTAGAAACGATATGTGGAACGCTAAAAACGGATACCCGGATCATAAGTTACGAATTAAAAACCAAGGTTGGAACCTACAGGTCTCGCTGAGCGAAAATCGCCCTGGAACTTTCATTGAGCGAGCTACGCCAGTTCAGGAAGTTCCAGCCTTACGGGAAAACACTCTTTCCACACCCAAACACTCCCAAACTTCAACCAATGCAACAAGACATAATCAAACATGTTCATTATCATCATATGAGTATTTTAGGTAGGCTTTAATCGAGTTTTAACCGTTAAACTTCCTATTTTTCTTAGATTTTCCAATTAAGCCCTAACCACAAACATCTCTAAAACTCAACCAAAATCAAAGATAAAAGTTTCTAACTAAGAACCCGCCTCGAGAGATGAAGATTGGCGGAAAGATTGTGTTGATTCAACGGACGGATGATCGGGAATGAGGAATTGGAGCTTTAAGGCTTTTCTCTCTTCTTCTTCTCTTCTCCTTACAAACTTTTTCTTTCTATCATATTCTTTCTATATATATAAAAATATAAACTTATATTTTTACCAATGGTAAAAAATTAGAGAGTATCCAAAAATGTCTCTTAATCCGATATTATATAAAACCTCTGAGTCAGCTAATATCAATTAATAAAATAATATCTCATTGATTACTCTATTAGGATTCCATTAAAATTTCTTAGAGTATTCCGGAATAATATTACCACCAATTAATATGGTTCAGAGTTTTAAATAAAATACGGGGTATTACAAAGTCACTCTTCCTCCTAAAGACAAATGTCTACCATGTCAGAAGGACAAACTTCTTCTCAGCTTTGAAAAAATGGGATTCAAAGTTGCACACTATAACACCCCAAATTTTCCCTCTTCTATTTTATCATCATGATCACATAATAATCATCATAAGCATATCATATCATTGGCATCTAGCATAGAAAAATGAAGCATAACATTCTCATGATCTAGCATACTGTCGTACCTCGAAAAATACGATCCTCGCGAATGCGGTCGCGGCTGGGCTAACTTGAGAGTCGCCACCTAATTTTGATTTATTCCCAAAGAGGGAAAGGGAAAATATAGATAAAATCCGAGAATAAAGGATAAAGACAAGGTCATCGGAACCATTGCCTGGGTTCGTAAGTCAGTTATGCAGGGGGGAGGTATTAGAACCCCCTACATCCATCGTACTCGATGGGAACCTTCTAAGTTGTCACGCGCGAAAGGATGTATATGCCTAATGAATTACTTTCTAAAAGGGGAAAAGGATTTAATTTTATTATCTTTCTTTAACGAAAGGATTTAGGAGTCGAATTGCACTAAAGACTATGGGTAGTTTATTCCGAACCAACAAGTCAAGCATCTTGCGACGGAATAATCTGAGCGAATAACGAGAGCTCGTAATCCTCCTTTCTACCACTTAAGGCTCGTGGCGTACAATTTTTCTCATATTATTAAAGTATTTTATTACCTAAGACCACTTGACTTTGGATCAAGGGTTTGGATTTAAAAGAACCATCTTGGTAGGTCGATTGCGAGACATAAAGCGATCGTGAAGGATGAGTGCAAAATGGAGGTTAAGGGTTAATTAGTTACGCGGGATCTAGTCTTAGTCCTAAGCTAACGCGGAGCCGTTGGAGCTCGAATTAAACCGAAAGCGTCAAAATGTAGCTCTTTAACTATCTTAGAATCGATTCAATGTTAGAATCATTCTATGAGAAGTCGAGCGTCACTTTATAATCAAACAATTATTTAAATAAAAGAAATGCGATAAAAAATACAATTGGTCTCATATTGATTTAAATAACGTTGATTTATTGAAATCGAATATTTAAATCGTTTGTTATCTCATCGACCATAAAAATGAAATAAAGTATAAAAATAATAGTGAATAAAAGAATTGGCCTCATATTTAATTTAAATAACGTCGATTTACTCGAAATCGAATATTTAAATATTTATTCATCGGCCAAAATAAAATAAATTGAGATAATGGGAAATAATAAGGAAAATAAACATGTGGCCTCAAATTAGGGGATAACGTCGATTTATTAGAAATCGACTATCACCATTTATCATTGGCCGATTAAATAATAAAGTCGATAAATAATGGATCTATATTAATTAGAAACCATAAGAAATAATAGAAAATGGTCTCATATCGATTCGGACAACGTCGATAAATTGAATGTCACAAATCGGATAATAATTTCATAGACCGTAAAATAGGCGAATAATTCGATAAATCGATGAATAATGGGGAAATATAAAAGATGGCCTCATAACAACTTTGATAACATCGATTTAAAATCGAATATCGAAAAGTTGCAATTGTATCATTGGCCCATAATAAATAAATCAATAAGAATAAATCTAAAAATTAATTAGAAATTGTTAAAAATAAAAGAAATAAGATATGGTCTCATAACAATTCTGATAACGTCGGTTCGATACCGAATATCAAGAAATCACATTTATATCATAGACCGAATAATAAATATAAATAAACTAATAAATCGATAATATAATAAATGAATAAAAAGTCGGTCTCAAATTGGTTTAGACAACGTCGCTAAATGGAATGTCAATAAACCATATTTTTATCATAGGCCCAAAAATGGGAATCTAATGCCCAAATCCATAATATTCTAATTAATTATAAGAAAAAATGTAACTAAAAGTAAAATAAATAAATGAATACAAAAAAAATAATTAAACATGCAGATATATTGTCTGAGTTTATGGAATACTTTCTATTTTATTTTTTCAAAATCCACCAATTAAACATAGAGGAAAATAAGTGTTAAATGAGAATTAAAAATGTAATATGATGCATAATAAAACTTCTTTCTCAGTATGTCAAAAATGTGATACTTAGAGACACTCACCTTTATCTCAAAGTCTAAAATCTCTATTATTAATATGAACATAAAAACATTATCCACATTGACATTGGTACTCCATATTATTAATGATAAAACAATCAATTTTGACAATATAACCATAATTAATAAGACTGATAACAATCAAATGACCACTACTCATACCAAAGCAATTAATGAGTAAATATAAAAAGGATAAGGATTAACAACAAAATCAGTGCAATGGACAACGTGTGGTTCATATTTTGAGGAACCAAATTAATAAAAGAAAGTTTTCTAAACGCATTAAATATAAAACAAAATCAGATTCTCTTTCTCTCAATTGAAACTTTTCTTTCTTTCTTTTTTTAAATCATTTTCAAACCACAGTTTATAAAAAAAGGTGAGAGAAAACAACCTTGCTGCTTAACTATTTCGCACGATCCATCTTGGTCTCCCTCTCACACTTCCGATCTCGTCTGGATCTGTGAATCACCGTCTGAGTCTTGGTTCTCGGCTTGCGATGCTCTCCCTTTGCGTTTCAACTTTTGCCAGCGGTCTCAATCGGTTTATGAATCTCGCGATTTTCTCAGATTCCGCGGAGATTACGACTCATTTTCGGTTTGTGTTTGATTTATTTCATGAAATCTATCTTCATCTCGCGCTTGTCTTCTGTTATATTACTCTGTTTTTAGATTTGTGGGATTTGGGTGATGGTGAAGTTTATTCTGAGATTGTGAAGGTTTATTTGAAGGATGTAGGTGGATTGCGATTTGAAGAAAAGTAAAGGGATGATTTATGGTTTGTTTGTTTTGTTTTTGAAGAGATTATGAAAAACGGTGGTGAATGGTATGCGAGCTTTTGCAGAAAGTTGAGAGGTTCTTTGATTGAATTTATTTAATTTAGAATTTTCTATGAAGCTTGAAATTTGGAGGAAAAAAATTATGCAGACTCTGAGACTTTTCAAGCTTCCATTTATGAAGGGACTGAGATGTATTTATAGGATGAATTATGGAGAAGAAATTAGAATGGATAAGGATGAATTTGATGAGCTGTGAAATGGAATTTGTGAAATCCTTTGTTGCGCTTTGTGAGTGTATGTGAATTTGTTGATTTGTGAACGTTTGTGCATTGCGGTGAGTGAGTGGAGGTTGAAATTGTTTGGTGTGAAGGAAATGTGGGTCAGGTTTGCTTGGATGTGTGTTGCAGATTGTTTCTGGACCTGTGCTGGTATAAGGTGGGACCAAATTTGTTTTAATTATGATGCTGATGAGAAATGTTATGACAGACTGGAAGAATCTGTTCACGTTGTGGGCCTGTGAGAATTGGTGGACCTGATACATAATACAAGTAATAATAATGCAAGTAATAATAAGAAAAGAAAAAGAAGATTTTTTTTTTTAAATAACCTAGTTTTATAAAAATATTTCCAAAATAACATATATTTCAAAAAAAATACCAAAATGACATAGTTTCTACACATGGTCGCCACACTGATTGGCGAACATGTAGAAATCTTGAGGCAATTCGCCACTTGGTTTGGCGAACATGTACAAATTTGGAACCAATTCGCCAATCGGTTTGGCGAACATGTAGAAATTTTGAACCAATTCGCCAATCGGTTTGGCGAATTCATTTGCATGCAACACGCGTTCGCCATTTCATTTGGCGAATTGCTTTTTACTTTATGCATGTTCGCCCATTGGTTTGGCGAATATGTTATCAAACTATGTCATTTTGGTATTTCTTTTGAAACATATGTCATTTTGGAAATATTTTTATAAAATTATGTTATTTTAAAAAAAAATTCGAAAAAGAATGATAATAATCCAATTAATAATAATACAAGTAATAATAATGATAAGAAAAGAATAATAATAACACAATTAATAATTATGATATAAGTAATAATAATAATAATAATAATAAAGAAAATAAAATAAATATCACAATGTAATAATAAGAAATATAATAATAATAGTAAGAATTATAATAAAAGTAATAATAATGATAAAATGATGATAAATAATAGAAAAATGGTAGAAAAATGAAAAATAATTATAAAGAAAAAATTGATTTAAAAATGATTTTTTGAATTAGAATTGGAGGAAAAAAATGGACAATGATCACGAATCAGGCCTCCACTGACTTTACCACCTGATAAGCATATAAGACTCGACTGAATAAATTAAAACAAAAATATATTTTTTGAAATTTCTAAATAAATAAAGTAAATATGCGGGTAGGACAAATTTGGGGTATGACACATAGGGCATATGATCAATCAATTGGGGATTTTAAGATCTACAAGTCTAAACAAGAGGTCAGGTGATATTGCAAGAGCTCCACAAGGTGTCCTCATGTCATACAAGGGGCCCAAGATCATTTACAAAAGTCAAGAAGGTGTGAAGATCATCAGAGGATCAAAGAGGCCACAATCTCCTACACAAGTGAATCATGAATTAGGGTTTTGCTTTTGAGCGAGGATTCTTGCACCTTTGACCAATTATTGTGGTCAAAGTTATTTATATGGTATTTGAAGCCTATGGATGAGATTTGGAGAGAAAATACATTGAGGAAGGCAGTCTATTCATCAATTACTTGCAAAGGAAAAAACTGGTCAAACTGAGCATCTAAAAAGTCAATTGAGGCCATTCAAAGGTTCCAATCCTATTTTTCAAGTCAAGGGATGTGTTTAAGGTCATAAAAGAGGTTTGGCAAGTTCAAAAATCAATAATCAAGGGTTTTGCAAAGGTTTCTATTTTTGGCATGTGGCATGTAATGAAACTTTCCAAATTTAGCAAGTTTTGCCCTAAATTTCAAGGCATTCTTTCATGACCAAGATGACTCCAAATGAATTTTCCTTGAACATGAAATTTGTTGAGTATAATCTCCCATTTTCTAAAAGTACAAGAACATGTCCATAGCATTTAGGGTTGAGAAGTTATGACCATTTAAATTTTGGCACATTTTAGGGTTTTACATGAAATGTCATTTGCTACCAAAGTGCAAAAACTCATGTAACTCATTTCCAAGCCAATCAATGAGAAAAATAAAGTCATATTATCACAAGTCATGGCCCAAAGATCATTTGGCTCAAGAAAGAATTCAAAATTCGTGCATGAGGAAGGGTGGAAAACATGAAAGGAAAAAATGCAAGATCACTCAAAAGGCATGATACAAAGCAATCCAAGGGCTAAGATTGATTCAATTAGAATTAGTAAGTGGAATTGAAGTTGAGCATGTGCATGAGGGAGAGAGAGAGCACGCACAAATCATTCACTCACACAAGTTTTGCCAATTTGCAAATTCCCTCCTCTCACTCATTCCTCACGTGCATTCCCTCTCATTCTTGCATCAGTGATCATTGGCATCATATATAAGCAGCTAGGGTTTCCATTTGCTCAAATTCATCACCATTCTATCATTTTAAATTTTTTGCACTACTTTCATTTCTCATCGAATCTCTCTCTACACTCACTCATTGCCAAAAACATTTGCATATTCTTCATCCTTGAGAGCTCAGGATCACAAATCCACACCTCATTCAAGCTGATTCTCAAAATTTCACCAAGTGCAAGAAGTGTGCAGTTGAAGTGGAAAAGCTAGATCCAGGCCAAATTCATCACTCTCTTGCATTTATTTTGCAAGAGGAAGCTTAAAGAGGAAGATCTGCATCTCCTGGAGGTTTCTTTCAAGTTAACTAGAGCATTACAAGTTTCAGGTAGGTGCTCAAATCTTAGATCTGGATCTTGATTTTGTTGTTTGATAAATGATCTACTTGATTTCCTGAGTTCAATGATGTGTTTGCTTTGGAAAATGAGTGAGAAATGAGGTTGTACGATTGATTTGCAGTTTGATCCATAAGCATGTTTTTGTTCGATTTGCTTTATTGAGTAACCTAATGGAAAAACTAAGGTCATTTTTGGAATCAGCATACTTAAATTAGTTAATCTAGAGATTGTTTTGTATTTCTGTGAAGTTTTGTTCATATGGATGAGTTTTTCGACGTCGGAGCTAGGGCTCCGGTCGCCGGTTTCTGGAAATTTAATTTGAATTTGAATTGAGGAAGACGAAGCCACAACCACACGATTGCTTGATCTGGACGGATATGGTGCTGACAACACATTAAAAAGGGAGTGTCCCTGGCACGTGCTCTCATTTTTTGTTTTATTTCTGAATAATGCGTTTTGTGTGCCAACCAACCCTAACTATCATGCATGCACGTATCTGATGACTGGTTTGATTGACTTTGCTAGCTTGGTTGACTGAATCTCATGCGTTGGATTGATCTAGTGGTTATTGTATTTCCCTGATTTAATTGAATATCCATGGTAATGTTGTGAACCTGCACAGATCCACTGGGCTTTGTACGCTATTTTCACCCCCTTGCTTTGTGAGCCCATTAGTTTTAACTGAGATCCTTACTATTTGCACCTCCTGGCCTTGTGTTTATTTTTTATTTTCTTTTCATTTATTTGTTTGCTTTCTAATTTTAAAAAATACCTAGAAGCTCTTAAAAATTCACCAAAAATTCATGGAAGTCAATTTTAATTTTCTTTAATTTTGTATGTTTTTATTTTCCATTTATTTTTATTTCGCATTGGATTTAATTGTTTGGTTTATTTTCTTTTTTTTATTTCTTTTAATTCACATGCTGCCTTGTTCATTTTCTTTCTTGATCTTGGATTGGAGTTTTGACATGATTCTTTTTGAATTTGTTTATCAATATAATGTAGTTTGCTATGGATGTTTCCCTTGATTTTTAAAAATTTGTATGAATACTTTTGATAAGTTGCTTTGTGTATAAGTTTCAAAACCCTAGTTCATGTTTAAGCAATTCTTTGACCTACCTTGCTTCTGATTTTGAGCCTGCCATTTTGGTATGATGTTTGTATATGTGTAAGGATCACTTGTGTTTAATTTCATATTTTTTTTAATGTGATTTCCATTTGTTATGACTTTTCCTTGCTTGCTTGACTTATTTTGAGCTCTTTAAGTCATATGGTTACCTTTTAGGGTCATGTGAGCACTTGTGCCAACTTTAATGAAGTGTTTGAGGTCCTTTTAACATGTATATATGCCTCTGGTCTTGATGTGTGAATCACCATTTCATTTTCTTTGATTTACTTGTGCTTTAAGATCTCACAAATGTATTTATGTTCACATCACCTTCTATGTCCATTTGCTTCTCATGGTTGATAATGCTTGAACTTGTATGCTTCTTCTTGGGATCTTTTGTGTGGTTTATGCACATTATTAACATGATAGGTTTCTAGTCTTAAGTTGTTGGATGTTTTCCTAACTTGTATAACTTCTTTGTACCTCAATTGTGCTTTGTTTCTTTGTGAGAACTTGTAGTGCTTTATATTGACTTGCTTGCTTTAACTTTTGTTTGATTTTGTTAGTGTGCCTTAGCATGATAAGTGGAATGCCTTGTTTCTGGTTGTAATGCTTTGAATTGATCTTTTTCTTTGCTTGCATCTTATTTGGTTTAAGTTTGTTCATTTTGTCATGTGAATGTGTTCTAACCATTTCAGGGGTTCATGGTAAGTGAAGTGTGGATGATGTCCACATTTTAATTCTTCATCTCTTCTTTTATTATGTTGTTTCCTTTGTGATTTTGATGAGCCTTATGACATCATGTATTCTAACTCTTTTTCTCCCCTTTAGAAACAACTTATCTCCTTTAGAGGAGTAAGTTGTATTCTAATTCCTTCTTCTTTTCTTCTCCTTTCTTCTCTTCTTTTCTTCTTCTTCTTAGGATAAGTTTCAAGCCACACTAACCTTAGGTCCATTTTTGCATGATAACTTTAGGATTAGACTTTCCCTTTAGTTTTTACCTTTGAGATCCTTTTGGTGCTCTCTCTTTCTCATCTTCACACAAAAACATAAAAAACATTTAATAATAATTGAGGTGACCTTCCCTTTTGTCATACTCTCAAAGAAAAGCATAAAAAACATTTCTTCATTTTAATTCATAAAAACACTTAATAATACAAACAAGTTAGTGAATTTAAATCCTAATATTAGGAAACAAGTTTGAGGATCTTCTTCATTCTTGATGGACTTGTTACTCATTCTATTTTGGGATGTGGTAATGAGGACATGTTCCTTAGAAAAGGATTTACTTTCACTTCCTTGTACCACACTCATAAAAAAGCTCATAAAAAACACTGGACAAACAATAAGCGTCTCTCCTTCGGGACTTCTTTTCTCATCACCTTCACTCTCATCGTAAGAACTTGCTTCGACTTGTCATTTTGCAAGACGGTAACGCACTCGTCATTCGAGCTTGCAACACCTGAGCATTGACATAAGCAGTCCAAGCTTTAAAACACAAGCAATCTTTCCACCCCTAGTTAGGGGAACTACGGCGACTCTGATCTTCATGTCCAGATAAGGTACGTAGGCAGCGGGGTAGGTCCCGTTCGAGCACACTCTTTTATTTTCCCTACATTTTCCACCTTTCTTTTATTTTCTTATCCAGTTTCAGTCTCTCTTTTTGCAGCAGCTTTCATTCTTACACCCTTTGAATCAATTTCTTTGCAAGCGTGGATCTCGTCGGGTACGGCGGACGATCTGGGGTGCTAATACCTTCCCAAGTCATAACGGACTTCCGAACCTAGTCTCTTTGGTTCACAGGACTTGTGTCCTTTCTTTTCTTTTCTCTGGTTTGTGCAGCATTACCATTCCCATTCCTTCGGGATAAAAATGCATGGCTGGTGACTCTAACCTTTTCCGCGCCACTTTCGCGTTTGTACCAGGATGGAAATCCATGGAGCGACACACACCTCTATGATTTGCACCTATGGGAATACCTAAAAATACAAACGGAATAGAGACAGCCTTGCACCCTAAAAAATTCGCAGTTGCTTAGAGAAAATCTGGTTTCAAATTAATCCCAAAAATTTTGCTTTTATTGAGATTTTGTTCTCCCTAAATTTCGATGCTAGCAATTAATGAGGTCATTTGGCTTAATAAAGAGTTTTCTTGCAAAAGCTAAAAGTGATGTTTTCGGCCTTACTCATTAAAAGGATGAGAGTCGGAGGAACCCACTTACAGATTTTGTACTTAGAGAAATTCTGAGTTAAAATATTTTCTAAGTGATGGGATGATTCGACCATGCAGCAATTCGATGAAAATGGCAATTACATGAGTTTGACACGTTCAAGTTTGGAGGGAAGTTATGTAATTTTCAATTCAAATACATAGACAAGTGGCGCAAGATCAAGCTTCTTCAGCACGTTAGTGGGACAAGTGTCATCATCTTAGAATAGTCTTAGGAAGAAACCGTCGAAAACGTTTACTTTGTAATGTATATAAATAGCTTAGTCTATTGTATCTTATCTTTCTAAAATAATACATATAATAAGGATTCAAAAATATTAATCAAATTATAAAACTACTATAATTTTCTAATTTTAATTTTTTTAGAGAAGGGGCCATTAATTCTTATATATATATATATATATATATATATATATATATATATATATATATATATATATATATATATATATGTATGTATGTATGTGTGTGTGTGTGTGTATATATATATATATATATATATATATATATATATATATATATATATATATATATATATATATATATATATATATATATATATATATATATATATATATATATATTTGTGGATATGGGAATTTCGTGTTGATTGGGTCAGCCCTGCTAATAGATGTACAAACAGATCCACTGCATATGGCCCCACATTTTGAGTTTTTATCCTGGCATCCCTTCTATAATCTGACATCCCCAGATCATATGCATTTACCAATTTAACCCTATAAAATTTTAAAACTCATATCGTAAAAGCATTGGACCATTTTAAATATTCTCAAAATATATGATAATTATCATATTTTTCAAACAGACTACGACACATTTCATATTTAAGAGTAGTAAGTATTTGTTTTTACCACTTTTTTTATCAGGTTTTACATGCATTTTTAATGATTTTTGAAAATATCTGAAAAAAATACATATTTTATGCATTTCTCCCTGATTTTTTTTAAAAAAATTGTAAAACTACATACGTTCTTCCTAGTTTTATTTTTTAAAAAAAAACAGTAATAATTCATACATTATATCGAATTTTTCAAAATATCTGATTAAAAGGCATGTATTTAAATCGATTTTATTTTTTAAATTTCAGAAAAATGTATGGTTTCTACTAGATTTATAAAAAATCTTTAAAAAAATGTATGCATTTTTACCAATTTATTTGAAAAATAGGCATAATGTTACCAGATTTTTTCAAATTTTCGATAAGTTAAAATTATTATTTTTAGTGAAGACTAGAGAATATGGCATGATTGCTTCTCCGCAACGTGATAAAGTTGAGGCGGGTGCATCGAGAGCTTGTACGATGGGAGATGACGTAGAGGCTTTACATATCTGTGCGGGGAGAGTAGCCCTTACCAGTTATCATAGGAGGCGGTTGGCAGTCGACCAGTTTTGTGCACCATGTAGTACCTGGCATTAGGGGTGGCAAAACGGGCCGCCCGCCCCGCCCCACACCGTCCCGCCTAAAGCCCGTCAAAAAATGAGCGAGGCGGGCATGCCCGCCAAGTTGAAATGGGCATAAAAGTTTAGCCCGCCCCACCAAAGTGGCGGGTTGGCGGGCAGCGGGCTTGCCCGCCTTCATTATTTATTTATTTTTTTCTATTTTTTAAAATAAATTAAATGGTTTTTTTTAATTTCAATAAAAAAACATCATACCAACATTTTGAAAGCATAAATGGCAAAAGACTAAGTCCATCAAGTATTAATCTTCAATAAAAAATAGAACTTTCAACAAGCTTTCACCTAAATTATAAGCAAAATATAAGGAAAAATGTTTATTTCATAGGTGTGGCGGGCTTTGGCGGGTGGCGGGTTTTGGTGGGGCGGGTGGCGGTCTTTAGCGGGGCGGGCTCTGGTGGGCGGCGGGCTCGAAATCCCAACCCAACCCGCCATTTTTAGGCGGGTATGCGGGCCGGGCCGGCGGGCCACGACCCGTTTTGCCACCCCTACCTGGCATAGAGGATTTACACCTGCTTTTGGCTAGACCTGAGATTTTATTGATGAGCCTATTGTTGATGTTACTCCTTCCTTCACAAGATCCCAAAGATCTTAATAACATAAAACAACCTTTATCTGCTTGCACCAATTCTTATAATTATTTCTCTTAAGAATCAGAAGACTCGCCGGAAAATTCATGTTTGGATGATTCATTGCCATAGTTATTTTCTTCCCATAAATCGCTCAGCCAATAGTTATTTTCTTTGAGAATTTCGAGTTAATCTTAAATAAGATTATTATCGATACACAGTAACAATGAAAAGAAAGAAAATTTGTAGAAGAAAGAAAATTAGGGTTTGACAAAATATAGAAGAAGATGGTGATTTTTGCATAGTAACTATTTGCCCACAAACTGTGAAACACTTACACACTTTGCAGCTACAAAATTCTGTGAATTCAAGTGGTTACAAGAATAGGGGTTATTCCCTCTATTTACAATTTTAGGTTAACTTGCTACCTAAGCCAAAGTCCAAAACACAAAAGTCCAAAATATCCAATTTAGCTAACACCACTAAAATAAACCCAAGTCAAAATCTTGTCGAGCAACCTAGTTTAACATTTTGACACACACTAGACTAATTTCGACACATCCATGTTTCTGTCGAATAATACTACCTACTTTGAAACAAAGAATTACATTCTCAATATTTTTAGTGTTTTAAATACCATTAAATAATTGGTTCGTTTACCCTATCTTATCTCTCCAAAAACATTTTTTTATATTGGAGCAGAAAAGTATTTTTTTTTATAAAATAATAATTAGAATAAAAACAATAAAAGAGGTAACATGTGTTCAAAATATATTAGATATATTATTAGTGTACTGTTATTTTTTTATTTTGATATTATTTTAGGAAAAAGATATATATATATATATATATATATATATATATATATATATATATATAAAAGGGGCATATCTAGTGAGAATGACATTTTTATGTGAGAAAATGAGAATGAATCTGAACCATTAGATTTTAAAATAAATGGTTGAGATTATTTGTCATTTATTATAATATTTTAATTTAATTCATTTATTTTAATAATGATGGAGAGATAAAATAAATGAAACATAATCTCAACTATTTATTTTAAAATCTAATGGTTGAGATTCATTCTCATGTTCTCACATAAAAATGTCATTCTCACTGAATATGTCTTTATATATATATATATATATATATATATATATATATATATATATATATATATATATATATATATATATATATATATATATATATATATATATATATATATATTCTAGTACAAGTTTTTTGAAATATATATTCATACCACATACATTAATCAAATTCAATTAGACCATATATTGTTTAGAATATATAATTCAATTTAATTATTAACTAGATTGTCACCCATGTGATGCGTGGTTGTGTGCAGTTCGAAGTTATGCATCAATTGATATAAGTAATAGTATATATTATTGGCATACATGTTTTTCTTCTATAAATTATAAAATTGGAAATATTTTAATAAATACATGTATATCATGAATTGATTTTTTTATAAAAGTAATAATTATTAATAAATAAATTTATAACATATTTATTTTGTAACATGCATGTAGTTCATAGTCTTATAATTCTTTTACTATGCTGATTTGTATAAAGTAAAGATAATATAAAAAATTAAAATCAAAGTAAACTAAAAATATAATGAGATGTAATAAAGAATGACTATTAAATAATTAAAAATAGAAAACATAGTTAATTAAAAAATAAAATATATTTTAGAGTTCGATTGTCTCTTGAAAGTCATCATATCATCATATAGGTATATTCTTTTGCATGTATATGTAAATGTAAATTTTTATTTTTATTTGATTTTACTATTAAAGCGATTAATTACACCTCAAGATATTTGACATGGATATAAAACCATGTCTAGATTTCAATTTTGATTTGTAATACATTTTAATAACAAAAGAATATTGTGATAATCGTAAATAAAATAATTAAAAACTCAATCCCCTTTTATGTGATAGTGTGTAATATTGAATACAATACATATCAAAATGAAATAATAATAATAATTATACATACAAATAAAAATTATATTGATACTCAAACAAATTATTATAAAAGAGTATGTCTATAATATTCAGTAAATCAATATAATATAGTAATATGAGTTTTTAACTTAATACATAAATCAGAGAAAATTTAATTTGTGAGAAATAAAAAAAAAACTAAACTATATTACAAAATTAAAAAATTAAAAAATATTTCAAAGTTATATTATTATTAGCTATTAAATCGAGAATCAAAGACTTCTTATATAAAAATGTTAAAATTAGAGTAAATAAAATAAAAGAGATATTGTCAAAAAAGATAAAAGTGACATTTACTTGATTTTTGTATAAATAATTATTCAATTTTTCATTTGAATATAAAATTAAATAATAAATTTACATAAAAATAAATAAACATGAAGAACACAACTAGGAGAATTTCTTATTTGACATCCTAAGAATACATCTCATTTTTAAGTTTTGTATTAATTTATTTTCCCTTATCTTAATATTATTTCTAAATAATTATATTATATAAAAAAATAAACTTGAAGAGCATAACAGAGAGAATTCCTTATTTGACATCCTAACAATGCGTCTCATTTTTTAATTTTTGTATTAATTTATTTTTCCCCTTATCTTAATATTATTTCTTTCATTTTTCCCTTTTTTATATAAATTATTATTATTAGCTATTAATTTGAGAGTTAAAGATTTTTTCATTGAAAAAATATAAGAATTAGAGTTTATTAACTATTATATAAATTATTTTTTAATTTATACAAAAATAAGTAATTTATATATTCAATCTAAAAAAATAAGTAATTTAAATTACTTATATATTAAAACCGTTTTAATTTAAAATAAGTAATTTAAAATAATTTGTTATAATAGTTGATATTTAAGTATTTATTTTCATATAAAATTAATTAATAACCTATTTAGATTATATTTGCAATTATACTATTCATTTTATAATAATGTTTGCAATTATACTATTAATTTTTTAATGTGAAAAGACAATAAATTAAAAAAATATAATTTTTTAGTCCATACTATGTGAGATTAAATTATAAATATTTATATCATATCTACTTAGATAGACAAATTATCTAAACTTTTATTTATAAGAAATCATAAAATTTAAACATTTATTTTATTTGTGAGATTCATTTACTTATTATATTAATGCTAAATTTTAATTAATAAAATAGTTTAGTTATATATTCTTTATCAACTGTTAATTTCATATTAGAAGTAAAACTTAATTTTTTAATAATAGTTGATATTTAATTTTTTATTTGCATATAAAATTATTTTGTAGGTTATTTAGATTGTATTAGCAATTATACCATCAATTTTTTAATGTGAAAGACAATAAATTAAAAAAAAATACTTTTTAATCAATAATATGTGAGGTTAATGTACACATATTTATATTATATCTAAGGAAAAATAATAATAATTTTACTATATAATAATAATAATATTTTAAAAATTTAAATTTAAATTTTATCAACATTTTTGTTTTTATTTGTATGATTATATAGTAATATATAATAATATAGTAATAATAATAATTTTATTTATTGAAACAAAGATGACAATAATAATAATAATAATAATAATAATAATAATAATAATAATAATAATAATAATAATAATAATAATAATATTTATAACTTATTTGAAATTTATTTTATATATTCATAGTATTTATAACTTATTTGTAACTTATAATAATAGTATTTATAATAATAATATTTGTAACTTATAATAATAGTATTTATAATAATAATAGTACTTATAAAAATAATATTTTTAATTTATTTGTAACTTATTTTACATGTATATTATTATTATTATTATTATTATAAATATTGAATATTCTAAGAAAATGCCACATAGACATTTAGAGTTAGAAAAGTTGCCACTTAAACAATTAGGGTTAGAGTTGTCATCAAAGTTTTCATCATGACAACCTTAAATTTAGATTAAGTAGATAGATAGATGGTTCTTGTAATAAAAAAAAAATTAATATATTTGTTATTCTTACACAGAATGGTATTAACCACAAAGGCTCTCACAGACCATTGTGATCAAAAGAGATTTCCTACTTTAGTAATTGACATCAAATTTACAAATAAGCATTTATAAATTAAGTTAGAATTTGAAGAACCTTGGTTTTCTTTATTTAAGATTACCATAAGTAAAATCTATTCATTTTATTCCTTGTAATATTAAAATTTTATTATTTAAATTCATTAAATAATTAATGTATTTAGTCTATATATGGACTATATACATCAATTATTTAAAAAATAAAAAGATAAAATAACTTTATGATAAGAAAAGAGAAAGTATTATATAAATTAAATTAATTATTTCTATTTATTTTATTATAAAATAGAGAATAAAAAAATAAAAATTAAAAAAGATATTTAAGAGTGGTTGAAATGTCACGTAAGCATATAATTTTATAATAAGATTTGAAATCGAAAGAAAATAGTATTGTTGTCACATAAGTGAAAGCTAAAATATATGAGAATTATTAATTTTATTAATCAATTAGATTTACCTTTTAATTTTCTTCACTTCCATATTAATCATCTAATATAAAGTATAAGGATAATACAAAGGAAACCGATAAAAGTAGCAAATTATATTTTAATTTAAAATAATATATATGCATTAAATAAGTAATTACTAATTTCTTATAAAAAGAAGAAAAAAAACACATTAATCTTGCAATGGTGACATGTGATTTTTGTAGAAACGTTGAATTGATATTAAAATGTATATTTTTCTGAGTTAGAGAAATTGTCATATTATTTTATTATTAATTACTAAAAAAAGAATGTAGTAATACAAGAAATATCAATACATTCTATAACTTCGTGTAATCAATATTAGTTTTAAATATATTTTCATTTGTCATGTCAAAAAAGAGACCGTTTTTAAATATATAAAAACACTTCAATAAGTAAAATCAATAAATAACCAAATCATTTTTTTGTAATATTGCATGGATATAAAAAACAATTTTTCTAACAAGATAAAAATAAAAGTATATTTAACTAAGCACTAATTGAATGATCATTGATTTTTACAAAATTATAAATTTTCTCATATCAATTAAATTGCACTAAACAAAGATTAAAGAATATAGTAATCCTAAATAAAATTTCAATTAAATAACTACTTAAGAATCTTATAGTTTATACTCCTTCAATTCTTTTTTATAAGAAAAATTTGAACTTTTAAATTCATTGAATAAATAATGTATTTTGACTAAATATAGACTTAAATACATCAAATATTCAATAAATTTAAAAAGTTAGGACTTGCTTATAAAAGAGAATGGGGGCACTATTTTTTAATATCTATGATACCATTTTCTCCAATTAAAACTAAAACAAATATCATTAATTAATATCTTTAAATATCTAATTTTATTTTGTATGTCTTTTGAATTATTTCCATTCTAGTTAAAATATTAAATAATATTAAATATTAAATATTTTTATATACATAATGTTTGATTTTTTTATTCTTTCCTTAAAAAACTCCTATAAATATTTGTGTCACATGACAAAAGATATTCACTTTTAAACAGAAAGATTAGTTAAAAGGGTAATGTCTCCATTAAGCAAAAAAAAATTGTTGTCATGTGTGTTGTTGGTTCTATTCATGAACAATGTTCTAGGTAAACTGCATATCAGTATTTCAAACAATTTAGGAGACAATTTAGATTTAAGAGTTCATTGTAAATCTAAAGATGATAATCTGGGTGAACATCTTCTTCATCCTAATGAAACCTATAGTTTTCAGTTCGGTGGAAATTTTTTTGGAGGAACATTTTTCTATTGTTCATTTCAATGGAATAATGTGTTGCATGATTGGTTTTATGTATACGATGAAAAAAGAGATAGTCTAGCACCTGATCATGTTTACTGGTTTATAAAAAAATCCGGACCATGTAATCGATGGAATAATGAGTTGCATCCGTATTATATATGCGAGAAAGAAAGAGATAGTCTAGCACCTTCCAGACAATGTTATCATGAATGTTTTCCTTGGGATAAAAAATTATTATTGTAAAACATTTTATATCATAATAAATAATAAATGGTGTACTCTGAGGATTTGAGAACTCAATCTTATATACAACAATATTTATATATTCCGTATACTCAAAGTATCCGCATGTAGAGAAAAAAAGTGCAGTGAGAATGTACGTGATTGAAACACCACAATTTATCTTCAAATGTCAATTTATCTTCAAGTTATTTATCTTTGAAGTCATTTAAACTGTAAGTTTTTTATGTTAAAGCATTTATCTTTCAAAGTCATTTACTTTTCAAGCAATTTACTACATTTCCTTTACAATTCCTGCCTTTTACTTTTCCAGCACTTTAACATTCTGCCTTACACTTATCTTTCCTTTACATTTTCAGTCATTTAAGTTTCCTTGCCTTGTCTTTAACTCTCATTTACCTTCAAGTCATGTCTTTACTTTTTCTTTAAAGCTTCAAGTCTTGCCCTTTTCTTTTGTTAACTTTGAAAGTCTTTACTTTTATTTAATTTCTTTTATTTCAAACACCTTCTGAATCCTGTTGAAGGATTCAAGACTCTTTTTCCCAAAAACATTATAAACCACCAACCTTTTAGCACATGTCCTAGGATCAATATGGTCGATAATGTGAGTAACTGATGATATTTTGGTATCTTCAGAGGATCAGCGGTTGTTTACCAATTTTAGGGGTAAACAGATTCACACAAAGCCTTGATGACATTTCAAAGCCCCTCAAAATTGGCTTTAACGTAAGTCAATGTTTGCTTCTAAATAAGTTCCATATCGAATTTCGAAGAATATGATTAATGTTTATATATTCCTTTCATGCATAAGTTGTTCCCATTTAAATTTTTAGGTAAAGTTGATGGACCAAAAAACTGATTTTTAAATGGAAGACTAGAAGTTTAAAACCATCAAATTAGAATGACCAAAAATGCATTTAAGCCAAAATAAAATATTGTGATATATTTGAAATTTTGAACAATTTCTTTGATATATTCTCTTTGTTGACAATTAAATTGATATGAAAACTCATAGATATCCTCTCGGTTATCTTTTGACCAAAACAAAAACTTTTTAGAATTACACTCCTTCCAAATTATCCCCAAAACTTTTATTTATTTATTTGAAAACTTCAACTTTATTTTTTTTTTTTGGAAAAGCAATTGGATTAAAGATTAATAGAAGAATGCAAGGGGTATTCAACCCTTACAAAAACCAACCAAAGAAATTCCCAACCAACTCATCCTAAGTTATCACCCCAAATGGGTTCATACAAAAAGCTAAGAAATTTGAGTTGGAATAAGGAATTTCTCCTACACCAGCCCATTTTCAAACAAAAAACTCTACACTCCAAACTATATCATTAAAACAACAATTAATATTCCTAAAAATGAAGTCATTTTTAACCATCCAAAGGCTCCAAATTGTAGCCATTCATATAGCCCCACGTCTCCTGTTACGGCTAGAATCAAATCCACACAAATCCAAGAAGAATCTCCAAAAACAGCTAGCAAAAAGAGCTCCGTTGTCGCACCAATTGGCAGCCTCATTCCATACTTCCCGAGCAAACAAACACTCAAAGAAGGAGTGCAACAAAGATTCCAACGGAGCAAAACAAAAGCAACATTCAGAATTATCAAAGTGAATACCTCTATGAATTAATAGGTCCTTCGTGGCTAATCTCGCCAAAACAGCTTCCACCCGAACATCTTTATTATGCCCGACACGTTGAGCTTCCAAGGTTTATCGAAAGCCAACAACTGATCCCCATGAATGGTCAAACTATCTCTACAATTCTGCAATCCTTAGTAAACAACTCTGACAGAAAAATCTTCTCCCTCATCGGATCTCCTCGTTAATGTATTTATTCCCTCGATTAGACACAAAACCAATTAAAAAACCCCTTAACTAAAATCTTTTTATATTTATCTAAGAAATTTATCTTTATCTATTCCCTCGTTTGGATACAAAATCAATAGAAAAACCCTTTGGCAAAACTCTTTTTATCTTTATAACCCATCCCTTAAGGTAAAGTTGAGGTCTTTCATTTATTTATTTTAAACTTGAGTTCTAATTCAGTTTTTATTGAGTTTATTGTTCATTTCACTATTGTATAATGATTGATGAATTGTGTTACTTTAAAGTTAGTAAAATATCAAATGAGAAAATCAAATGGTTTAAATTTAAAACGTGTGATTTGTTATGACATATAAAGTGAGTTAACAAGTATGAAGCTATTTAAGTAAATGATGAATTACTCAGTCGGAAAAATATTTGACTGGTTTGAAAAAATTATTTTAAATTAACAATTGTTAATAATGCATCTAGATGCAATTTCACGTAGCAATTAAGTTTCTCTTTATATATTTCATGATAACAATTTTTTCCTTTGGAATATTGTTTCAATGTTATGCAGTAAGATGTAAATGCATACTAACTAGTTCTTGTTAGTTTTGTCAAGTTTATGTCTATGCATTTTACGTACATTGGCAGACTTATAATTCATATTTCTCAATTTCCACGAGTATGCATAAGACTTGTACCTCATTTTTTCCTTCAAAATGTCATATCCTGTATTGGTAATCGTACTAGGTATCGGAACCGTACCTATGCATCATAAATTTATGCCAGTGTGTATTGCTATTTTTTATGGTTGTATTACATGTACTTATGAATCGTTATGGTTGATCACAAGTCAACATATATCACTTTTATTTAATGGATTTTTTGTGTTTATTTTCATAAAGTAATTTTGGATTGTAGTTGGACAAAAATTTATAGATTAATTGCAGACTATATAATTCATTGTAGTTGAGCCTCCATAACTACCTCTTCCCAGGGAGAGAAGAGAGAGATCTTGAGCTAGAATGATCATAACTCACATACGTTTATACCTAAGCATATCACTCCATACAAAATCCTTCACCTCACATGAGCAAGACCTCTAAACCACCATCAAATCCCACCATGCAAATCTTCTCGCTAACGCATGCAAACTCTAACCATCATACAACGTAATATGCATATTAAGCATTCTAAGTGTTCATGCCCTTTGCATGGGCAACACACACCCATGTACTTTTATACCAATACAGTGGTGCCCACTGTGGGGACCCGGTAAAACTAATCTAGACCACACTTTCTTCATAGCCATCACTATACTCACTATTACCCTTCACTCTTACAACTAGTTGTAGCTCGATTTTCGTGGTCTTTAATCACTATCACATTTTTGCTACTTTCTGATTTCTTATTTTTTCCTGGTGAAATTGGTTATGGAAGGGAAAAGATATATTAAACTCATCCCGCTTTGCATACTGTTATTTAACAGATGCCCACGTGATTTTGGGTTCTTCTTTAGCTTATTCCACCTTTGCTTTAATGCAAAATTTGTTCTTTTTGATATTGATGGGGTTTCTATGATATGGGTCTAGGTATGATATGAGTGTTGATTGATAGGGTGATGTGGATGTTTTTGTGTTTCTGTATTGTCATAATTTTATGATGTTTTTCTTAGGTTTAGAAACCTAATTGTTGTTTTTGTTTGGTGTGCTCACAAAGATCTTACGGCATTTTGCCTACGTATCCCCAAAAAGAGAATTGAGGGATCAGAGCATTGTAGTTCCTCCTAAAGGCTAGAGCTATGAGGAAAGGGGTTTGATTTGTATCCTGGTTAAAGCATAGGATGTTGATGCTCAAAAGTTTGTATTTTGTGTCTTGATTAAAGCCTAAGATTGAAGTTAAAAAGTCTGTTTGTTTCCTGATCAAAGCCCAGGATTGAAGTTGAACAACAGTTGTTTGTAACTGGTTGGTTGATTGGTTGCTTGAATTGCATAGCTCAAGGAATAAGATGAATGGTATCTTGATTTGCATAGCTCAAGAAAGGCTGAATGGATACCCTAAATTGCATAGCTCAAGGAGGAATGAATGGTTTGACCTGAATTGTATAGCTCTAGACAAATGAATGGGTTATCTTGATTTGCATAGCTCAAGAAAGGCTGAATATTTAGCTTAGTTAGAGTCCAAGACTATGACTATATTGTTGGGATTTTAGCTTAGTTAAAGCCTAAGACTATGACTGTTAGGAATTAATTAGCTTAGTTAAAGTCCAAGACTATGACTGGTGTTAGCTTAGTTAAAGTCCAAGGCTAAGACTGTAATGAAAGAATTAGCTTAGTTAAAGTCCAAGGCTATGACTGGTGCTAGCTTAGTTAAAGTCCAAGACCATGACTATAATGAAAGAATTAGCTTAGTTAAAGTTCAAGGCTATGACTGTATTGATGTTGTTTAGCTTAGTTAAAGTCCATGGCTATGACTAATTTTGAGTGACAGTATAGTGTTTGGTTGTATGTGCCTTGATTGAAGCCCAAGGTTGAAGTTAAAAGGTGCTCAGTAGAGAGAATTTGTCATCTCTAAAGGGGGAAGATTTGTTTTATATATGCGCCTTGATTGAAGCCTAAGGTTGAAGCTAAAGGATGAAAACTGACTCTGAGGGAAAGTTTTATCCGTGTCCTGATTTGGAAGCCCAGGTATGAAGCTTAATTGTGAGAGACTGACTCTTGATTATCTGTATCTTATATGAAGCCTAAGATGGGAGGCTGAAAAGTTGTTGGTAGACTAACTCTGTATGAAGAGTGTTTGGTTTATTGGTTTGATAAATATTTTGAAGGTCATCAAACATTCCTTTGTCTGGGGAGGATTCAATTGTACAAAGCCCAAGAGGAGGCTATCTTGTTCATCCATCGAGGAGAGGGAGACTACTGTATTTTTTTTATTCTACGCCCATACCATCGTGGAGGATTTAGCTCCGGGGGCACCCCAAAATTGGGAATGCTATGCTCTCATCCCCGAGCAGAGGATTTGCTCGGTCTTCAGGGGAATGCGCTTCCTTATGTATAAATTTGTATTTAGAGAGGCGGGGTTCCGTCTCCCTTTTTCCAGCTTCCAGGAGGGTGTCTTCATATGGCTCGACTTGCCCGCCTCTTAACTACATCCAAATGCTATTGCGTTTGTTCAGGCGTTCGAACTAGTATACCAGTATCTCGAAATCGGTTGCACGCTACCCCTCTTTTTTTGGGTCTTTCATCTGCAACGGTCGAGCGCGTATGAGAGACACAATTGGGTTTTGTTTAAGCAGTCAAGGAGGTTGTTTAAGACTTACGTTAATTTAGTCCGGAATTTTAAGGACATGTGGTACACGGTGAAACCTCTCACCCCGCAGGATTTGTATAATATCTACAATAAACAACGGGACGCCCAAGGCGTGGAGCGTCTTGTTTAGACCATCCCGCTCGAGTGGCAGCGGGCTCATTACAACCGCTCCACTGATCAATTCCTTGTGAAGCTCGAGAATTTGGGGCTCGAGGACACTGATGCCCACCAGAAGTTGGTGGCCTTCGTTGAGAGTTTTACCCCGTCTCTCCGTGTGGACTAGAAGGACAATCCTGTCTTGATCGAAGCCGGGGAGCCCATCTTTGATGTTCGACTGATTAATACCAAGGCGGTGATGTGTAAAATAGACGAGGAATCCATCCATCTCTTAGGTAGTCTGTGTTCGCCTTCCTTTTGTATTAACTATTTTTTATCCAATGACTAACTTGTGCTTTTTTTCTTTGAAGTCGCCATGCCTAAACTCAAGGAATGTGTCTTGAAGCTGTCGAAGAAGGACACAAGCAAAGCTTCCAAGAAGCCTGCCAAGGGTCGCGTCCGCCAAGTGGTTGCCGATGATGTGACCGGTTGTTCGACGACTCCTACTTCTCCTCCTCGTTCTCCTCCTACTGCATGGATGTCTGTCAGCCCGCCCTCTGAACATATTAACGTCTCCCTCAATATTAACGATACGATTAATATATTTGTGCATAAAATCTGACATCTCGTCGATAAATGGATTCTTCGGTGGAAGCGGCGTCGGAGGTGGTTTACTAATGTGGGCTCCTTTAACAATATTTTTTTGAGATTTAGGAGTAGGTGAGTCGGGAAAAGTTTTTGTCAACGTGTTCAAAATATGAAGAAAATAGTGTAGTCGAGTTGTCATTTGGTGTAGGCTTTATTTTCTTCGGAGCACCATTTGTTTTTACCGGTTGAGAAGGTGGTTTCATGTCGGTTGTTTCGGGATAGGAAATCTTCCTCAATTGTTCTTTAATGTTGAGTTTAATGTTGTCATCGGCTTTCGAAAATCTTTCTTGCGTCACTTCCCATTCGGTCAAAATAGAGATATTCAATTTACCTTCATCCATGCATCCATCATCATCAAACCTAAGTCTTTTCTAATGATAGTAAACCCCGTTCATTCTTATTAGATCACCTAATTTCACTTTTTTTTAGCAAAAACACAAGCACATGGGAGACCCCATGTTTTCACAATAGTGCAACCATATTTTGCACTATCGGAGCCTACATTATCAGCTCGTTTGACCTCGTGAAAAATATAGTTTAACCTCGCCTGAGAAATATTGTTGACCAAATGAGAATAAAAATCTTTGTCTTTAAATCGATGTTCCAAAACCGTTATGCTCCAACCAAATGTTGTTTGTATCTTATTATGTTGGTTTTGAATCATGAGGTTTACTGAGTCTCAGGCTCAACGAAAATACTTTTTGCTATTTCTAACCAATTTTTCAAAGTAGCATGAGCTAATTCAACTCTGTTGGTTGTTGTATTTCCTAGGTGTCAGACATTATCAGTCCATGTACAAACTATCTTTTCCTTCACTTGATAAAAAATGGTGCTTTCAACGTATTTCAATAAAGCAAGATACTTTTCACACACTTTCCGAAAATGAATTATGAAATAGGTATATAATTATTTTGTGGAGGAATTTTCTATATTATTCCATGCATCCATTATTTTTTCAACAATCACACCCGACTTCACCAATTTTCCACCTTCAGACTCAACTTGTTTCGTCCTTACTGCAGGTTTAACCCGACTTCTCACATTCTTTATTATGTGATGCTTACAAAGTAATGCATAAGAAGATCCTTCAAAAGTGACGAACATACCTTTGATACCCAAGTAAAGTTCTCCTTTTTTTCACACTGTAAAAATGCAAAACCAAGAGAATATGTCTTTTCAATTGAGGTAACACCAACCATCTCATATAATGGAAGTCTATACTTGTTAGTCTTGTAGGTAGAATCAAGAATGTGAACTGTTTGAAACATGTTGGACAACTTTATCGAATTCGGATGAGTCCATAAAATATCTCTAACCGTAACTCCATTGTCGCAAGTTCGATACCGGGACACGTAACTATTATCATCCAACAATTTCAACAGTTTTTGCATCTGAGTTCTATAAACTCTAATGGCCTTCTTAGTGAGGTACCAAATATTATACACTTGCCTAATATTTGATAGATTGTCGGTTTCCTTTTGTTTCAATGTTGCAAGTATATTTTTCGGTTGGACAAGATTCAAGGTCATGTCACTAATACATGTCTTCTCTTTCGGCTTGAGCCGACATACATTAGGAATAAAATACATGTATCAGTGACATGACTTTGAATTTTGTCTAACAGAAAAATATACTTGCAACATAATCGATAAAGTTATTCAACACGTTTTCAACAGTGCTCATTCTTGATTCTATCTACAAGACCAACAAATATAAACTTCCATTATAAACTCTAATGGCCTTGTTAGTGAGGTACCAAATATTATACACTTGCATGATATTTGATAGATTGTAGGGTTCCTTCCGTTTCAACGTTGCAAGTATATTTTTCGGTTGGACAAGATTCATGGTCATGTCACTAATACATGTCTTCTCTTTCGGCTTGAGCCGACATACATTAGGAATAAAATACATGTATCAGTGACATGACTTTGAATCTTGTACAACATAAAAATATACTTGAAACGACATCAATAAAGTTACTCAACACGTTTTCAACAGTGCTCATTCTTGATTCTACCTACAAGACCAACAAATATAAACTTCCATTATTTGAGATGGTTGGTGTTACCTCAACCGAGAAGACATATTCTGTTGGTTTTTCTTTTTTAGAGTGCGGAAAAGGACAATTTTACTTGGACGTTAGAGGTGTGTCTGTAACACGGTGGGAGAACTGACTTTTAGTAATGTTGCGGATAGCAAGAGTCGCCACCGACTTTTATTTTATCCATAAGGAAAGGTTATAAAAGAACAGGAAAGACCTTAGAGATATTTTTGGGTCCGGGGGGTAGGTTATGAAAAGGGAAGGTATTAGCACCCTTTTCATCCATGGTTATCCATGGGCTCTTAAGTACTTAAGCTCACTTTAAATTGTTTTTGAAAGTGTAGTGTGTGCATAGAAAATTTTCAGAATAGTTAATAAATAATCCATGTACGGATGTGTAAAAACTTGTTTGAAAATTTGTTTGAAAATGTTAAGTGTTTGAAAAAATTTTGAAGTGAGCAAGTACATAAGAGGAACCTACCCTAGAATTTAAAGTCTTTCTTGTTCTTTTTTTTCTTTCCTTGGTAGGACTATCCCTACTATTAAGGAGTAGGTAGTCATTACCTTGGATGTTAAGGGACATGTGAGGGACATTCTGATTTTGAAGGCCATTGTGGGGTGTATTAAGCATAAGAGGAGGGACTATCATCATTTTTCGAAGGGACTCGATTCATAAAGGCAACCATGAGGGACTTGATGATTTTTCTTTTAAGGGACTTGCTTTATACACCCCACTTTACCATTATTCGTAGGCAACTCGAGGGATAACCTTAGAAAGTGAGACGACGATTAAAATCGACTTACGTGTGTGTGAGTGTTAATTTAATTATCTTTGATTAAAAGTGATCTAGAATTAATTTTAAGAACATACATGTTTTTGCACTCCCTAATTACTAACCATAGCAAAAATAATTAAATAATTACAATATTTACAAAATTACATCCGGGAAGCAGTTACATAATTATAATAATAAACAAAATAAATAATAAGCAAATAATAATAATTTAACAATAAATAAATAATGGGTTAGTGATAAGTAATAATATTTAAATAATAAGCAAAAAGTTAGTAATAATAAAATAAAAGAGGTTAGTGAATAATAATAATTAGTGAAATAATAATAATATAAAATTAATAAAGCAAAATAAATAATATGGTTAGTAATAATAATAATAAACAAAATTAATTAAGATATTATAAGAATAAGAAATTAACAATTTTTAATATGAACAATTATATTTAGAAACAAATATGAGCAAACAATTATTTTAATTTTCAAATTATTAAGTTATTTTTTAAATATATTATGACTATAAAACTTAATTATTATAAACATATATTAACATTTATTTATTAAACCATATTTATACATTATATAAAGAGAGAAATAAATTATAAGTATATTTACAAAATTTAAATTTTTAATTAATTCAATTACTGTTTTTTAAAAGACAATGATTTAAATTATAAACATAATATAAAATATATTTACATATCATATGAAGAAAAGAGTTTAATTATATTTAAAAATTATATACATGATAATTATGATAAGAATTAGAAAATAAAAATCATTTTTGAAAAAATAGAATTAAGTTTTATTTAGAAAAATATTTTTAGGGTTTTTAAAAAAAATTAGGGTTTAGTTATATACCAAATTAACTAATACATATACATATTATATAAAATAATAAGATAAATTTTTGAAAAAAAAGAAAGTTTAGAAATTTTTAGAGAATATGAGATTATTTTGAATTTGGAATATATATATGATTTAAATTTTATTACTAATATAAAACAAATAAAATAAGTAATTAAGAAAAATAGAAGAAAAAATGACAAAAAAAAAATTGAGAACATACCTTGGCTGGGTTTGAACCCAGGTTATCAAGCTTGCCAATACCAAAACACACCATCAGACCAACCAGGCGTTGGTGATAACAAAATGCATCCTATTGGTTTTGTTCCTTATTTGCAAAATATCCTGGAAAAATAAAACGCAAAAAGGCCTGGGGTGGGATTTGATCCCAGGACCTTATGAATGCAAGCATACGCGCGCTACCGCCTGGCTGGGAGAGCCCATCTGGCTATTGAATAGCAAGAATATATAATATATTCAATCTTCTTTTATCCTGAAAAATTAACAAAAAAACATGCACCAGCCAAGTATCGAACCAGGGACCTCACAACAGACGCATATCAAACTTACCACCAGGGCACACATGTGCGTGTGATAAACAAACCAATAACAATTCATAAAATATTTCAATAATATTTGAATTTTCTGACGCGCGGGAATGACCTTCTTCTTCCTCCAGCCCTACAAAATTACCTGCGAATTTTGTTGGGGATCTTGCTGCGTTTTTGCTTTCCTGGGAAAACCTGTATTTTTTGAACATCACACCACAAGTATAATCAAACCAAATTAACAACACCAAACAATTTCCCATGATTTACACAACCGAACCATGTCATTAGAATTCGTTTAGATTGCTTAAATCGTAAAACCCCAAAATTGAAGCTTAAACCCTAGCTATGGCCAAACGCGATTCCTGCATGAAAACTCAAAACCAAACAACCAGAATCATTCTATGACACATTATGAGCAATATTGGATCATTAAAAACAGTTTATATCACGTGTAGCCATGAATTCGAAAAAAACTTGAAACACACATAAAGCTTGATTCGGTTTAGTGTATATATGCTGTTTTTGATGCATATGATTATTGGGATATGATCACTGATGTTCAAGGATGAAAATGCTGTCCTTAATTCACCTGAAAAGTTACCAAATGTTAGAATCCGAATTTGAAAAATTTGATGATTTTTGAGAGTTTGAGAGTGAGGTTGAGGGCTGCCAAATTCGTCCTGTGTGTTGCTTCATGTTATGTACTTATAGTAGGCTCAATTAGGTCAAGAAATTTTGGATTTGTGGGCTTCTTTGGATGCCTTGAGTGTGAAGGAACTCCATTGCCATAAATGTCACAAAAATCAAATATTTTCTTGTTGGTTTGGTCTTGCACGAATTTGTAAAGTATCAATCATCTTTAAAGGTCAAATATTTGATCCCAAAGCAAAGATTGGATTCAAATATTTAATTTTTATATTTTATTTTAATTTAAATGACATTTTAATGAATAAAACTCAAATAAATATAAAATAAAAAATAAAAATTCAGAAAACAAGTGGGTTGGGTCGTGCTTGGTGTTTTCATAAAGATGGGATGGCAATTTGGTGGGCTCATTTAGCAAAAATTTGATTTTAGGCCTTATTTGCTTCATAAACTTCCCTAAAATTTCCCAACTTTGCAAGGGCACATCTCCCTCAATTTTAAAGGTATGAGGGTGTTCTTGGACTTTTTGAAAATCTTGAAGAGTCCTCTAAACAACCCCATTGGTTTCAGGTCCATATCATTTACCAATCTCAAGTTATGCCCTTTTGAAGTTGTTGACTTTTTGTTGACTTTTGAAATGACCTATAATGTCTTAGATCATATCTTTCAAATGAAGCATTTTTGGGCTTAACCTTCAACATCAAAGTTGTAGAGAATTCAATTTCCTTCAAAATGAGCTTTGGATGGAGACTTGGTGATGAAGTATGTGAAAGTTATGGCTGGTCAAAGTTCAGTTGACTTTTACTAAGGAAACCCTAATTTAGAAACTCCTGATTGTTGATGATCTGGAATCTCCTTGATGAATCATGATCAACCCTTGATAAAATGATGAATTTTACTTCATATACTTGATGTTGGCAAAAAATCATGAAGTTTGACTTTGGTTTGACCACAGTTGACCCCAGTTTGACTTTTTAACTGCACTGACTGATTTTGACTTATCTGATCATCTGACTGAGCAAACTTTTGAGAAAAGTCTTGAAACTTGTCATGGGGGTTCTTATACACATATAAGATGTTATGAATCTCACTTGAGGTATTAGAAGTCCATTTAGCCTGATTAAAGTCAAAACCCTAGTTTTGGATGCACTGCTTAGGAGGTGCATTGTCTGAGGGAATTGTCAACTTCTTTGACCAATTGTGAATTTTGTGAACCTTGTGAATCTTCATAAGATGTCTTGTGATACTCATGGGAGGTATTGTGAAGCTTGTGAACCTTGTGAACCTCATGAAGTGACTTTGTAGACCTCATTAACCTCAGGAGAGCTTTGTAATCATTGTGAAACTTGTGAACCTTGTGAACCTTCAAGAAGTAACTTGTAGACTTCATGAACCTCATGAATGGTATTTGAAAGTATTGGGAAACTTGTGAACCTTGTGAATCTTCAAGAAGTGACTTGTGGACTTCATGAACCTCATGAAAGGTTAGGGAAATGTTGAGAAGCTTGTGAACCTTGTGAACCTTCATAAAGTAACTTGCAGACTTCATGAACCTCATGAAAGGTTACATAAGCATTGAGAACTTGTGAACCTTGTGAACCTTCTTAGCACACAAAGTCTTGTATTGTGAGGGCAAATTTTAGGGTGCAACAGCTGCCCCTGTTCAATTTTCTGAAACCTGAGAGGTTAGATTGGTATATTTGCCAGTCGTGACCTGGAAGGTTGAAGGGGATTGAACACAAAAGCCCAAAAATTTGCACTCACCAGTGCATAGAGTGATACAGATGACTAGTTGAATATGATTGAGTGGGCTTAAAGATGCCACTAGGGGAAAGTTCTTCAGATGGAGGTATAATGAAAGCTGTCAGGAATCTGGAGTAGTCCTGAGGTATTGATGATATGTTTTCAGAATACTGGAGTAATCCTGATGTAACAGCATGTCTTCATGAGGATAGAGCAATCAATAATGATAACCCTAAAGCAGTCTTGAAGTAATAATAGGATTTCAGGAGGATAGAGTAATGATAACTCTAAAGCAGTCTTGAAGTAATGATTTCAGGAGGATAGAGCCATCAATAATGATAACTCTAAAGCAGTCTTGAAGTGGTAATATGACCTCAGGAGGATAGAGCAATCAATAGCTCTAAAGCAGTCTTGAAGTAACAATATGGTTTCAGGAGGATAGAGCAATCAATAATGATAACTCTAAAGCAGTCTTGAAATAGTAATATGACCTCAGGAGGATAGAGCAATCAATAGCTCTAAAGCAGTCTTGAAGTGGTAATATGACCTCAGGAGGATAGAGCAATCAATAGCTCTAAAGCAGTCTTGAAGTAACAATATGGTTTCAGGAGGATAGAGCAATCAATAATGATAACTCTAAAGCAGTCTTGAAATACTAATATGACCTCAGGAGGATAGAGCAATCAATAGCTCTAAAGCAGTCTTGAAGTGGTAATATGACCTCAGGAGGATAGAGCAATCAATAGCTCTAAAGCAGTCTTGAAGTAGTAATATTGCTTCAGGAGGATAGAGCAATCAATAGCTCTAAAGCAGTCTTGAAATAGTAATGTGATATGTCTTCAGGAGGATAGAGCAATCAATAATGATAACTCTAAAGCAGTCTTGAAGTAATGATTTCAGGAGGATAGAGCAACCAATGGCTCTAAAGCAGTCTTGAAATAATAAGATGGCTTCAGGAGGATAGAGCAATCAGTAGCTCTAAAGCAGTCTTGAAATAGTAATGTGATATGTCTTCAGGAGGATAGAGCAATCAATAATGATAACTCTAAAGCAGTCTTGAAGTAATGATTTCAGGAGGATAGAGCCATCAACAATGATAACTCTAAAGCAGTCTTGAAGTGGTAATATGACCTCAGGAGGATAGAGCAATCAATAGCTCTAAAGCAGTCTTGAAGTAACAATATGGTTTCAGGAGGATAGAGCAATCAATAATGATAACTCTAAAGCAGTCTTGAAATAGTAATATGACCTCAGGAGGATAGAGCAATCAATAGCTCTAAAGCAGTCTTGAAATAAATAAGATGATTTCAGGAGGATAGAGCAATTAGTAGCTCTAAAGCAGTCTTGAAGTCATGAGAAGTTATCAGGAGGATAAAGTAACCCTGAGGTGACAATAAAGCAGTCCCAAAATGATAAGAAGCTCATCAGGAGGATAAAATAACCCTGAGGTTATGATAAAGCAGTCCCGAAGATCATAAGTTTGTTTGTTGGATAATTAACCTGAAACAAGGCAGCTTTTGTATAATAACATTAGTTTATGCCTTATGCATGTATGTATGATATGATGCACTTAGGTAATGTATTATGTGTCTATGGATATATATGTTATGGTATGATGTAAATGATGTATGTATGATATGATACTGCCGGGAGCGTCTGGATATCTTCATATAACAACTGCTGGCCAGAGAAAATAAATCCCGATTCGTTGTTGAAGAATATATAATCCTCCGTCTGCTGGGGATAACAGGGTATAGATAACTTCCCGTATGCTGGGGATAGTAAGGTATATATAACCTCCCGTTGTTGGGGGATGGTAAGGTATATATAACCTCCCGTTGTTGGGGGATGGTGTAAACACCCCAAATTTGCCCTCACCCATTCACACATGGCTTGTGATCATCTCATATGCATATACACCATCATATCATCTCATAGTACATTTTTGATTCACTGGATAGTTTCTAAGGCATCTGCACCTAGGGTTTGTGATCTGAGCAACCTCAAGGCATCTTGAGCCATTCCAAAGGCCACCATTCAATTAAAAGGGATCCATGTGTGCCCAATCATCATAATACATCTCCTCAAAGTCAAAAATGCAGAGGAATCACAAGAATTAGGGTTTGAGTGGATGCAGAGCCAGGATGAACTGCACAGTTGACTGAAAATTAGGGTTTTGGTTTCAGAGGCCATAACTCCAAATTTTTTGGTCATTCTTGTTTCCATTGGTCTCTATATGGTATAGGGAGTATGCATATCAATTTTCATGAAGAAATTCCATGGGGAAGTCATCTGATCAAGAGTTGACTTTTCAGACAAGTCAGTGCAAAATCAGGGCATCTGAGGCCCCCAATGACCCAACCAATGGGTGATCTTCATCATTTTGAGTGTATATGATCTTTATTTGATCATGGAAGAAGTTTGAAGTTCATGGAAATCAAGAATTTAGGGTTTTTGCAAAAGTTGACTTTTTGGGTTTTGTTGACTTTTCAAGAATGCACCATTTTAGGTCAATTTTCAAGCCTTGATTCATGATCCAAAAAGGCTTCAAATGGAAAAACTTTGGTCATGAAAGTTGTAGATCTTATCTTTCCCTTTTCAAAAAGTACAAGAACATGATCTAACTCTTCATGGATCAAAAGTTATGGCCATGCAAAATTGCCAAAAATCATTGTTTTTCAAGTTATGCACCAAGTGGAAATTTTGCTAAGTCTTGAATCAATGCATGATTGCTGCCTCAAATTCATGTCAAACCAGCATGTGAATGTTCTCTAAGTCACAAAAATCAGAAATGGACCAAGTTTGCTCATGGTTTGGTTCATGTAACAAAGCATTTCCATGGAAAACCATAAAGCTAGCCAACTTGCATTTTCACTCATGACTACTTCACCAACTTATGACATTGGCTGCTGACTTTGGGCTAGCCTCTCCCTCACCTTTTGCTGCACCAGCACCCAACTTGTACTTGCCTAGTATCATGCCATGCCCTATCTTACACAAAAGTGGATTTTTAGCAAAAGTAGCCTCACCTATCCCTGCAGGCCAGGTCACATCTCACAGCCACTTGCATTAGTTTATTCATTCATTTTGCTGGCCATATCACTAAGCAACCAAGGCTGAAGCATTGACATTCACAACTTACACAAAAACCTTCCAACTTGCAACTTCATTCGAATTTCATTACACAGCCTGCAAACACCCAAACCTTTGCCTCCATTCATCTCACCTTGATCTATAGAACACAAAGCATCAAGAAACAAAGCCAAAAACACCCTGAATCCCCATCTGCCATAGCTCACCTTCATGCTGCAGATTCTATCGAATCTCTCTCTACAAGCCACAAACACATCAACCAACATCACAAGCCTTCTCAACACACCTCATAGGTCATAAACAACCCTTCTTCACAGCCTGAAAGTGCCAGGAACTCATCTGCCATTGTTGACTGAACAGAAGCAGTTCTCTTCGAAACTCATCATCCAACAAATATAAATTCCATTTGAGCATTCAAGCAACTTTGGGGGACCAAGAGGAGCAGATTGAGCAAGGAGAAGAGGCCTGAAAGTTCCAAAATCAAAGGTTACAAATCTCAGGTAGCTCCAAATAATTTTTTCCAGAAATCTCTTTTTTAGTTACAAACTTGTTCCTTATACTCTCCTGATCATGCTGGTGCTTTTAGTTTTTGAAATGGATGTGTTTTGAGGATTTAATTGCTGTTTGAAGCTCACGAACCCTAGAACTTAGTTTCTTCGATTCAGCTTGTTTAGGTTAGATAAATTTGTTTTGAGAGAGGGGTTTAGTTCGTGAGGTGTTGGGGATCCTTTCCCATGTTTTAGTTTTCATTTATATTGCGTTTTGAGAGGATTGGAGCTTTTTCAGGTGACCTTCTGGCCGGAGAAGACGACCGGAGGTCTTCTCCGGCCACCTGAGATTAATTATGCCCTAATTGTGTAATTAAGCCAGGTTTGAATTGTGAGCGTACGATCCCTTTGACCGGTTGACTTCCCTCCCTTTCCAATGGCCCAGATCAATGCAGTTAGCCCTAATCCACGTGTTAGGTTTTAATTAATCATAATTAATTTATTTAATCTGAAGCAATCTTGGCCCCTCATTCTGGCGCGCAGTCAACGCCTTTGAATCCAGAGCACATCCTGGCCTTTCATTTGTCTTACTTCTATTTTATTCAATTTTTAATTCATTTTTATTTCATTTAATTTGTATCAATTATTTAAAATAGCAAAAAAATCATAAAAATTATGAAACTTTTTCTTTAAGGTTTTATTAATTTTTATGACTCAAAAACATTTTTATTTTATTTTTTATCATTAAAAAAGTATTTTTAAATATTTAAAAGATTATTTTTAATTGATTAATGAGAATTAATTAATTAAAAATACTTTTAGGTATTTAAAAATTACAAAAAAATTCATGAAATGTTCTAAGACATTTAGAAACATTGTCCAACCTTCAAACCAAATTTCTTTTTTGATCTTGATGCATTTTAAGAATTTTTCATTGAATTAAATCACATTTTATGCATTATTTTGATCACAAGTTTGAAAATCCATTTCTGTCTTTTGGTAAAGGTTGAGACATTGATTCTTTTTGCATTGTTTTCCATTTGACATGTACTTTCAAAGATAAAAAGGCCAAGATTTGATCTTACATTTTCTAATTGATTGGCATTTGTTTTGTTACAAACCCTAAAAAACCCTAATAACTTGCAAAATTCATAACTTGAGTTTGGTTGAGAGTTGAGAGCTCCCCTTTGGGCAGTGGTTCATTATAGGTCTAGGGTTTCCTTGGGTACCATTTTCCATTTTTTATGTTAAGGTTTGCTTCTGTTTTTGGTTTATGTTTGATGTATTGTCCATAAACCCTAATTTGGGCCTTCTCTTGCATCCCTCTTGCATTTCCTTGCATAACATGACTTGTCATTGCATTTTGTGCATTCTTATGTTTCATTTGACATCTTAAGATATGTATGAAGCATCATTGATCATTACATTACACATTTGCCATGCCATTTGTCTTGTATGATTCATAACATTCCATGCTTATTCATGCTTCTAAACTTGCATCATCTGCATCCATGACTTTGTATGAGCATCTCCATGTCTTGCCTCATGTTTGCAGCACTTCATAACATCATAATCATCATGTGTATGCTCCTGGTTTGGCTTAGCATCATGTCATTTCATCTCATTTAGCATTGTATTGCATTTGTTTCTAACATTTCAGGTGGTAAGTAACTTGAGAAGTGAATTTGCCTTCACTTCTCATAACTTTTCTTTTCATCTCTCTTGCATACCATGCTGCATTTGTACTTGTGTTTGAGATTGAGTTTGTTCTTTCTTCCTCCTCCCACTTTCTTTCTTCAAGTGACTTGACTTCTTGAATGAAGCAAGTCACTTTGCTTCTCTTGATCTTGTTCATCTGCTTCCTGGTGGTTCATCTGAAGATTGTTCTTGAAAACCTCACAAACATTAGGACCAACCAAGCATGATAATGAATTAGGGTTTTGATTAGTTCCACCATAGTTTTACCTTTGTGTCTCTTTTGAGTCTTCTCTTCTCACCTCATAATCAGGGACTAAGCCCTAGAGGCTTTAAGACTTTGTGATTAAGATCATGCCTGCATCCTTCTTTTAGGATGGAGTGTATAACTTTAATCCTAAGTCTTGGACCCTTAAGGTGTTGAACTCTCTTAATCAATTCATCTAATAATCATCAAGACATTACACTTGTAACTTGGGCCTTGCATTAGGGTTCTAATTCTTCCTTAATTGGTTAAGAAAGACTAACCCTAAAGTTAATGGACAAGTCCCCCTCAAGTTGTCTTACAAATCATAAAAAAAAAACACTTCATCATCATATCATTAATAAAATCCACTTAATCAAAGGTTTGTTCTGTCATGGGTTTAATCCCTAATCATGGATTAAGCTGAGGATCCTTCCTCAGCTTAAACACCCTCATCTATTGTCCTTCTTTTAGGATAGTGTAATGAGCCTGTTAAATCCCTGATTATGGCTTAACCTCATTACTTAACACTAAACAAAAATCACAAAAACATCTAATTAATCACAAGTAGGTTAATGATCTTAACCCTACATCAAAGGTGATTAAGTGTGAGAATCTGACTTCACACTTAAGGTAATTCTCATTACCCCTAATCAGAGGGATGATGTGATGAGTTTACCAAATCCATGGACTTAGGTTTAAGCTCATTATCTTATGACAAACTCCAAAAAGAAATAAAAGACTGAAAACACAAGAACAAACAATAATCGTCTCCTTCGGGATTCTTTTCTCATCATCTTCACTCACAACCGAGAACTTGCTTCTTCCGTCTAATGCAAGACAGTTTGCATCTGTGCCAGACAGATCATACACTTGAGCATAGACTGCAAGCAGTTCACCAGTCAATTCATCTTTCAGTCTCTTTGGGTCGAACTACGGTGTTCTGACTTCCTCATTGCACGAGAGGATACGTAGGCATAACTTAACGGTTATCGAACAAAAGTCTCTGTATATTCCCCCTCTTTCAGCTTTATTCTCTCAGCCTCATGATCATGAGCATACTCTTTCCTCACACTGACACTGTACATTTATACACATCACATTTCTTTACACTGACACTTGTACATCTTTTCCAGCTCTTTATGCACAAATAGCACTGACACTACCCCTTTAAAACACAAATCTTTTAAGCGTGGATCCCGTCGAGTACGGCGGACAATCTGGGTGCTAATACCTTCCCAGGTTGTAACCAACCCCCTTTCTCAGTCTCTCTGGTTCGCAACCGTCTTATCCATCTCTTTCTAGGCCTATGCAGCATTGCCTTTCCTCTGGGATAAAAATGCCTAGCTGGCGACTCTATTCATCTCCAGTGAGTTCACGGCTGTGTGTTCTCACTGTTCCCTTCGCCGACCGTTCGCGTCTGTACCTTCATTTGATCCATTGTCATTTGTCGGGAGCGACAGCTTGGCGACTCTGCTGGGGATACCTTATACTGCAACCAGGGCTTCTGGTTCCTTTTGTGGGTTCCTCCTAGCGCTTGATTGATTTGTGTTTACTGGGGTGTTATGTGCTTGTTTGTGCTTGTATTTATTTTTGTTTATTGCTTTATGTACAGTTACTTTACTGCTTTCTTTACTGCTTTTATATATCATACTGTCATACTGGCTGGCTGGATCTGGTTTTTTTTCTTTGGTGGGTGGGTATTTCATTGAGAGTTAAGGTCCTATACCTGGGACCTGAGTGACACCTAGGCTAGAGTGAATCATATTCTTTCCCATTCCATTTCGGTCTGGTGCGGGAATATGAAACACGGTTCAGATATGGGTTTCTTCTTGAGAACTCTGTGCTACAGATTTCCTGTAGTGCTAGGGGGATCTGGGAAGCCTGCTAAGTCTGGATGACCTTTTAGTATTGACCTTCAGAAATTGAGGTGAATTAGAGGAGGAATTGTTATGGTTATTGTAAACACTGTACCTCCGGGTTAGAAGTGTTTACACTTCTCATAACTGATCCGAGTCTGAGGATCCTTGTTCTAGATCACTACCTGTGAGGGGGTTGGGCTGTTTACAGGTTTGCAGGTACCTTGACCTCAGAATACCCTGTTACTTTGACTTTGTTAAGAATGCTCCATGTTGGATAGTTCTTGTGATTCTAAAACCCTGGACATGTGGCTCTTTATTTGAGTCCCCCACCTTGGTTACTGGATTTATAGACCTCCATCCGGAATTCTTGAACACACATGGATCTATACCAAGGCAGTTTACCAGATCCAGCTCAGTCACAAACCCTTTGCATATCATTTGCATACATCCTCATTGCATCATATTAACATGTGCTTATTTGTTTTTCAGGGTATCCATTTTCATCAGGTTTTGGTTTTGACCCCATCTGCAGCTTTGACCCATCTTCCCCAGCATCTGCTTCAGTTTAGCTGTCTGCTTCAGCACCAGCCAGTCAGTGGTTTTCCCTACTTCAGCATTGTCATCAGCAGTTATTCTACTCAGTCCTCAGCACTCATGGCTCCAAAGAAAAGCAACATCACTTACCATTTCTTCCAACCAGACTTATCAGACATCAGGAGGATCCAAACCCTGATCACTCCAGAGCACATACCTCTGTTCAGAGAGCATTATGGGGATATACTTGACTTGGTCATGGATATGGACCCATCTCAGAGAAGCCTAATCCATACCTGCATCCAGTTCTATGACCCCCCATTGAGGTGTTTCACCTTTAAAGACTTTCAGTTGGGACCTCTCTTAGAAGAATATGCATCTTTGGTTGGTTTGCCTATCAAGAGAGAAATTCCTTTTAACCCTGAAATGGTCTTTCCCAGCAATGGAGAGATAGCAAGAGCTTTGCACCTGGAACCTGCTTTGATTGAGCAGCATATGACCTCTAAAGCTGGGATCCCTGGTTTTCATCTGGACTTCCTGGTTTCTCAAGCTAGTTTGAAGGCCTCCCTGGGGGATTGGAAAGCTGTTTGTGCATTGTTGGCCTTGAGTGTATATGGAATTGTGTTGTTTGCAGATGAGCCCAGATTCATCAGCAAGAATGCCATCCACCTGTTCATCCTGAAGAACCCAGTGCCAACCTTGTTGGGTGACCTCTATTACTCAGTACATCAGAGGAATGAGAAACAGAGGGGTAAGCTAGTGAGGTGTTGTGCTCCACTATTCCATGCTTGGCTTCTCAAGCATCTGCCCAGGACAGATGCATTCCTGAACCCTCATCAGCAAAGCAACTGGGCTAAGAGGCTCACCACTCTCACTTCAGCAGATATCAGATGGTGCACTCAGAGCACCAAGGGCAGAAATATGATCACAAGCTGTGGGCACTTTCCCAATGTACCTTTGGTAGGAGTTAAGGGAAGTATCAACTACAACCCCCTGCTGTTCAAGAGGCAATTAGGCTATGCACTGGTTCATGTTCCTAGGGAACAAGACCTGGTTGAGACCCTCTACTGTGAGAACAAGATCAGTTTGACTGTTGTTAGGCAGGCTGCCTGGGCCTGGGATCACGTTCAGACTAAGGGAATCACCATTCTGGGGAAGTGCAATAATGTGGCATCCGCCCAATATCATGAGTGGTCCTATGCTAGGGCCCAAATCTCAGGATTGCCCTTCACCATCAAAGACATGCCTGAGTCATCATCAGCACCACCCCCTGCTACTGTCAGTTTGGAAGAGTTTGAAGGCTTAAAAGAAAGAAATGAAAAGCTATCCCAAGCCCTGCAGAAGACCCTCAGGGAGAGGAGTGAAGGTATGAGGGAGATTGAAAGATTGGAGAAGCTGAGAGTGGAACACTTGACTAAGATTGAGAAGTCTGGAGACTATATCAACAAGTCTAAAGCTGGTGAGCAGATTCTGAAAAATGCTTGTAAAGAAGCCCAGTTCCAAAGAGCAAGGACAGACTTGTACTTGAAAGAGAGTCAGGCCAGGTGGGTCCGGATCACTGAAGCCCGTACTCTAGAAGACAAGAGAGTTCAAGATAAGATGGAGCAGATGGAAAAAGCCCTGGCAGCAGCCCAGGAGGAAATTTCAGAGTTAAAAATCAAAGCTGGAATGAAGAAATCCAAAGACCAAAGCCAGAACAAGAAGTTGACTACAGCTGTTGCAACAAGAAACCTTCTCATCAGGAATCTTACGGAGCATCCGGCTGATCCTGTGACCGAAGCACTTCTTAAGGAAGTTCGCGAGGATGAGTTTGGCCTTGGAGTTTGATCATTTGCTTGTTGTTATTCCTTTTCCATGTACTTTTGCTTTTGTGATGTATTTTTGACCCCTTAGAGGGCTAGTGTTGTAAAAAATGAACAATTTGTATTATTTTACCTTTGTAATATATTTGTGTTTGTTTCCATCTGGGTTCACTTCAAAAGCAACTTCAACAGCATCATCTTCAAGGGTCTGGACGGGTCAAAACTGAAGACCAAGCCAGGATACCTTGATAGCAAATAAGCATACTGCATTGCATACTAACCCTTTTGTTTGTTTTGTAGGTTTTGTTTTATTGTTTCTAACCTCTGTTGTGACATTCAGGAATTATTGCTCGCCGTAGGCTATTCCCTCTCAACAGGCCACACAGGTACCCTACAAGAAACAACCTTCCGGGCATCCAGATGGACCAGTTACAGCAAGACCTCAATGAGGCCAGAACCCAGATGGCTAATGAAAGGGTAGAGATGAGAACCCAAATAACTCAGTTCATGGAAGTAATGAATAATTTAGCTCAAAGCCAGGAGAGGCTTAGAGTTCTGGTAGAGGGGAGAACTCAAGAGGAGCCCCATGTGGGAACTGCTGGCACAAGTAACAACGAGAGGGTCCAACCTCATGTCAATCCCCCAGTTTTTGGACCCCATCTCCATCCAGAGGCCAACATCCCTGTCAATATACAAGGGACAGCCACAGCAGCCAGAGTACTTCAAGAAGATCCTCAGGAGGACCAGTATACAGTAATGGGTGCTGGAGAGGAAACCTATGATAGGAGATTGGATGAGTTGGCTGAGAAGTTGAGGTCTTTGGAATCCCAAAATTCTTTGGGGTTCGATGTCATGGACATGGGTTTAGTAGAGGGGGTCAGGATCCCTCACAAGTTCAAGCCTCCATGTTTTGAAAAGTATAATGGGACTGCTTGTCCTCGAACCCATCTGCAATCTTTTCTCGGAAGATTAAAAGCTTACACCATGGACGAGAAATTGTGGATGTTCTACTTCGAAGATAGCTTGACTGGAGCATCAAGGGAATGGTATTCCCATCTGACAAGAGCAACTGTAAGATGCTGGAAGGACCTGGCAGAGGCCTTCATCAGACAGTATCAGTATAATCTGGATATGGCACCCAATAGGACCCTCCTAATGGGGATGTCACAATCATCAAGGGAGAGCTTCAGAGAATATGCTCAAAGATGGAGACAGCTTGCTGCTGCTGTCCAGCCACCTATGTCTGAAAGAGAGATGGCTGATATGTTCATGAATACCCTTCAGGGAACCTATATTGATAGGCTAGCTGCTTTCTCTTCCACCAGCTTCGCAGATGTTGTTATAGCCGGGGAGAGAATTGAAAGCCTATTAAAGATGGGTAAGATATCTGATAATGGTGCTAGTTCGTCCAGTGGTACAAGAAAGCCCTTTGCAGGCCCTAGAAGAGCTGGCGAGACCAATGCCATTCATACCAACAGGGGTAGGCCCCAACACGTTCAAAGGTCAATAGCAGCAGTCACTATCCCTGCTCCAGCACATCCTCTGCCAGTCTATCAACCTCCTCAACAAAACTTCCAACAACAACCCCAGTATCAGCAGAATCAGTATCCTCCAAGGAACTTCAACAACAACAACTCCAACAACAACAATCAACAGAGGCCATTCCAACAGAGGCCCTCTCAAGCTAATCGAGTGATTGACCCGATTCCAATGCCGTATGCTGCTCTGTTGCCACAGCTTCTGAAACTCAACCTGGTTGAGCTAAGAACGTTGGCACCTCCGGATCCAAACAGTCTACCAAGAAACTATGACTCTAATGCTAGGTGTGCTTTTCACTCAAACGCGCCTGGTCACAGTACAGAAAAATGCAGGGCACTGCATATGAAGGTACAAGACTTAGTAGACTCCAAGGCTTTGAACTTCGCACCTCCGCCCAACGTCAACAAAAACCCAATGCCAAACCATGGTGGTCCCCGAATTAATGCTATCGAAGAAGACCAACCGTCTTATTTGATAACCAGTGTGGATCAGATCAGGACACCATTGGTGGAAATCAAGGCTCAACTCCGTGAAAGCAATATATTTCCGGGGTGTGAACTAGGGTGTCCCTACTGCAATATTTCTTGGAATGGGTGTGAAGACTTGAGGAATGGCATTGACAGCCTTATTCAGAGCGGCTTACTGCATATCACTACATCATTCCCGGCAAACCCGACGACTTCATCAGCAATGGTTTCAGATCCTCCTACAAATACAGCAACAATTGTTCCCAACAATTCATCAGCAACATCAGCAAGTACTTCATCTGTTCTACCAAATGATCAGCTTACAACAGTTACTCCTGCTACAACTTCAGCTTCATTCCATTTCGACTCTCCACCAACAACAACAACAGTCCTTCCAACGGTACCTCCTACAACTCCAGCAAACAATCATGAAAACGTCTCCACAGTTACCATATTCTACGATCCAGAAAATAACTCCGCCTATCATTCAGAAGGTGCTGCTCCCACTAGAGCACCAGTTACAATCTTTTATGATCCACAGACAATAACAGTCCCCTCAGCAGCAGCAATCAGTCCAGTCACCGTCACGGTACCTGGACCTGTACCATATGAAAGCGATAGGGCCGTCCCTTGGCACTATGGCTCTGACGTGTACTGCGAAGGAAAAAGAATCACTCTTGAAACATCAGCACCTGCACCACAAATTGATAATGTGGGCGGAGGCGGAGGCTTCACCCGAAGCGGACGTCTCTTTGCTTCACAAGTTCAAAGACCTACTGCCGAAGCAGAAGCTGCTGCCAAAGCAAAAGGAAAGAGCCCGGTGCAGGAAGATCCAGCTGCCAAAGAAGCCCTGAAGACTCCATTCGATCAGGAAGTTGATGAGTTTATGAGAATCATCAAAAAGAGTGACTACAAAATTGTGGATCAACTTCACCAGACGCCATCCAAAATCTCTATCCTCTCACTGCTTATGTGCTCCGAAGCCCATCGGAATGCACTACTGAAAGTACTGCACGCAGCTTACGTGCCCGAGGAGATTACTGTCAACCAATTGGAAACCGTCGTTGGAAATGTTACTGCTAGCAATGGGCTAGGGTTTACCAATTCTGACCTGACAGTGGATGGCCGCAATCACAACAAAGCCTTGCACATAACCATGGAATGCAAAGAAGCTGTCCTTTCACATGTGCTGGTGGACACAGGATCATCCCTGAATGTCTTACCAAAGAAGGCTCTGGTGAAGCTTGAATATGATGGTTTGGCGTTGAGACCCAGCAACCTGGTGGTTAGAGCTTTTGATGGCTCAAAGAGATCGGTTCTGGGAGAGATTGAGCTGCCCGTGACAATTGGCCCGCAGACCTTTAAAACTATCTTTTATGTGATGGACATTCAGCCCGCCTACAGCTGTTTGTTGGGTAGACCCTGGATCCACGCCGCTGGCGCTATAACGTCTACCCTTCACCAAAAGTTAAAATTTGAGTGGGAAGGTCAAGTTGTCACAATCTGTGGAGAGGAGGACATTTTTGTTAGCCATCTGGCTACTTACAAGTACATTGAAATGGATGGAGAGATCCATGAAACCATGAGCCAAGGTTTTGAAGCCTTGAATGTGAATGAAGCATCTGCTGTTTCGGGGATCTCCATGTCATCATACCAACAAGCCCGGAAGGTTGTTGAGGAAGGAACTGCCCTAGGCTGGGGCAAGGTCTTAGCTGTGGAGGAAAAGAAGGACAAGTTTGGGTTGGGTTACAAACCAACTCAACATCAAGCAAAGGCTGCTGGAGAGCCAGGATTTGTCAGTGGGGGAATGCTAACCCCCGATGCTATCAACTGTCTGGAAGACGAGCTGGAAGAGGAGCGCAACCTGGAGAATTGGATTCGTCCAAAGGTCCCGGGGAGCAGTGTCTCGAACTGGTCTTCCCAGGGAATTATAAGTGTTACTCGAGCAGAGTAATTATTATTTCCTGTATTTTATAGCATGCATCCAAGTCTTGCATCTTGCCCAAGATGACAAGACTCATTTTGTAATCAGGGCCATCTGTACTTTTGTGCAAACAAGATTAAATTAATGAAATATCAGACAATCTTTTTGCAAACGAGTCTTTTTTCTTTTATGCTCACTGTTTTTCCATTTTTCTTTTTGTACAAAAATAAATGGCGGTGTTTTCAAAATGATAACTTCATTTCACTTTTTTTTCTAAAGCAAGATTAAAATCAATCACTAAAATGAACCGACTTAACCCCTTGCAGAGAGTGCCTTCCTGACAGCACCAACAACAGCACAGCTATGACATCGTATGACTTTGACAATCCGATCAATCAAGCTGATGAAGGGGTTGATGAAGAATATGAGCTTCCTGAAGAGCTAGCCAGGTTGCTGAGACAGGAGGAAAAAGTTATTACTCCTCATCAGGAGGAGATTGAAGTGATTAATCTTGGTACGGAGGAAGACGTGAAAGAAGTCAAAATCGGGGCCTGCCTGCAAGACTCAGTGAAGAGACAGCTGATAGATCTGCTTCAAGAGTATGTTGATGTGTTTGCATGGTCCTACCAAGATATGCCAGGGTTGGATACCGATATTGTTGTGCATAAGCTGTCTTTGAGGGAAGAATGCCCACCAGTCAAACAGAAGTTGCGCCGAACTCGCCCAGACATGGCTATGAAAATCAAGGAAGAGGTACAAAAGCAATGGGACGCCGGGTTCCTTGCTGTGACTAGCTATCCTCCGTGGGTTGCTAACATAGTACCTGTGCCTAAGAAGGACGGAAAAGTAAGAATGTGTGTTGATTACCGGGATCTGAACAGAGCCAGCCCGAAAGATGACTTCCCATTACCTCACATTGATGTATTGGTGGATAACACGGCTCAGTTCTCGGTATTTTCCTTCATGGATGGATTTTCGGGATACAATCAGATCAAGATGTCACCTGAAGACATGGAGAAAACAACATTCATCACACCTTGGGGCACGTTCTGCTATAAAGTGATGCCATTCGGACTGAAGAATGCTGGTGCAACGTATCAACGGGCTATGGTAACATTGTTTCATGACATGATCCATAAGGAAATCGAATGTTATGTGGATGATATGATCGCCAAGTCCCTTACAGAGGAAGACCATCTGGTGAATCTGCTCAAATTATTCAAGCGTCTGAGGAAATACCAATTGAAGCTGAATCCCAACAAATGCACATTCGGGGTGCGATCCGGTAAGCTGCTGGGCTTTATTGTAAGTGAGAAAGGGATTGAGGTTGACCCAGATAAAGTCAAAGCTATTCAAGAAATGCCTGCACCGAAAACTGAGAAAGAAGTTCGAGGGTTCTTAGGTTGATTGAACTACATTTCGCGGTTCATATCTCACCTTACAGCAACTTGTGAACCCTTATTCAAGCTGTTAAGAAAGGAGCAAACGGTCAGGTGGAACGAAGACTGCCAGAAAGCTTTTGACAAGATCAAGGAATATCTGCAAGAACCTCCAATCCTCATGCCGCCAGTTGAAGGAAGACCTCTGATAATGTATTTGACAGTATTAGAAGAGTCAATGGGGTGTGTGCTGGGCCAGCATGACGAGTCTGGTCGAAAAGAGTATGCAATATACTACCTAAGCAAAAAGTTTACCGACTGTGAACAGCGTTATTCACTGCTCGAGAAAACTTGCTGTGCTTTAGCGTGGGCTGCTCGCCGACTGAGGCAGTATATGTTGACCCACACTACCTTGCTAATCTCAAAGATGGACCCAGTCAAGTACATATTCGAGAAGCCAGCTCTTACCGGACGGGTTGCAAGATGGCAAATGATTCTCACAGAATACGACATACAGTACACATCTCAGAAAGCCATCAAGGGCAGTGTACTATCTGAATATCTTGCTGAGCAACCCATTGATGACTACCAGCCTATGAGGTTTGACTTCCCTGATGAAGACATCATGTTCATTAAAGCAAAAGATCATGAAGAGCCTATTCACACTGAAGGGCCTGACCCAGAAGAAGAATGGACTATGATGTTTGATGGGGCTGTTAACATGAATGGTCGTGGTGTTGGTGCAGTACTTATCACACCTAAAGGAGTTCACCTGCCTTTCTCGGCAAAACTCACTTTCAGCTGCACTAACAACGAAGCTGAATACGAAGCTTGCATTATGGGTCTTGAGGAAGCTATTGACCTCAGGATCAAAACATTGACCGTATTCGGAGATTCAGCTTTGGTAATCAATCAGACCAACGGAAAATGGTACACGCACCAAGATCATCTGATACCTTATAGGGATTATACAAGAAGGTTACTGACTTTCTTCACAACAGTCAAGCTTGAGTATATCCCTCGGGACGAGAATCAGTTTGCAGATGCCTTGGCTACCATTTCATCCATGATCAAAGTTCAAGCAGCTAACTCTGTACCTCAGATTTCAGTATCGAGACTTGATAGACCAGCATATGTATTTGCAGCAGATGTTGTCAAAGATGATAAGCCTTGGTTCCACGACATCAAGTGCTTCTTGGAGGATCAAACATACCCATCTGGGGCATCTTCCAATGATAAGAAGACTTTGAGAAGGCTTGCTGGAAGTTTCTTCCTGAATACTGATGGATCTTTATACAAGAGGAACTTTGACATGGTACTCCTCAGATGTGTTGACAAAACGGAAGCAGATCTACTGATGCATGAAGTGCATGAAGGCTCCTTTGGTACCCATGCAGGAGGGCATGCCATGGCTAAAAAGTTGTTAAGATCAGGCTATTACTGGATCACAATGGATGCAGACTGTTGTGCTTACGCCAGAAAATGCCATAAATGCCAGATTTATGCAGACAAGGTGCATGTGCCTCCCAATCCCCTGAACATAATGTCTTCACCATGGCCCTTTGCTATGTGGGGCATTGACATGATTGGCAAAATTGAGCCAACTGCTTCGAACGGCCACAGATTCATCCTGGTCGCCATCGATTATTTTACAAAGTGGGTTGAAGCAGCCTCGTATGCAAATGTCACAAGGCAAGTGGTAGCCAGATTTCTGAAAAGAGATATCATCTGTCGGTATGGAGTGCCCAAGCGAATCATTACTGATAATGGTTCCAACTTGAACAACAAAATGATGGCAGAGCTGTGCCGGGACTTCAAGATCCAACATCACAATTCTTCTCCTTACAGGCCAAAGATGAACGGCGCTGTTGAGGCAGCAAATAAGAATATTAAGAAGATTGTGCAAAAGATGGTAGTCACCTACAAAGACTGGCATGAGATGCTACCGTTCGCCTTGCATGGGTATCGCACATCAATCAGGACATCCACTGGGGCAACACCGTATCAGCTTGTGTATGGTATGGAAGCAGTCCTACCGGTTGAAGTTGAACTACCCTCCTTACGGGTATTAATGGATGTTAAACTGAGTGAAGCAGAATGGGTTCGGGCCCGATACGAACAACTAAGTCTGATCGAAGAGAAAAGATTGGCTGCAATCTGCCACGGGCAGCTATATCAGAAAAGAATGAAGAGAGCCTTCGATCAGAAAGTCAGGCACCGAGAGTACCAAGTAGGGGATCTTGTGCTGAAAAGAATCCTCCCTCCTCATACAGACCACAGGGGCAAATGGACTCCAAATTATGAAGGACCATTCGTCGTAAAGAAAGTTTTCTCTGGTGGAGCACTGATGCTCAGCACCATGGATGGTGAAGATTTCCCGTCCCCTGTGAATTCAGATGCAGTTAAAAAATACTTCGCATAAAATGACCCGCTGGACATAAAAACAGAATGTAAGTCCAGGCAAAAATAGGGCATCCCGGCGAGTCAAAAACAGAATAAAAGACTCGGGCAAAAATAAGGGAAAGTAAATAAAAAAAATTGTACACCCGCTGAGTTGAAAAGCCGCATTGGACAGCTCAGGCAAAAATGGATATCCCGATGGATTGAAAACCCGAAAGGGCGATCCATGCAAAATAAGGGAATAAGCGAACAACTGCATTCTGAATTCGTCTGTATCGCCTACAACCTGGTAAGCTCCAAAGGATCAAGCTGCAATCAGAATCAACTCTCTCCAGAAAGCAAGACGAGAAGAACGTCATTGTCATACGAGTCATAGCAGAAGAGGAAGCTCCTTGAAGGCATCGCCAGCACCGCCAGCACTTTATTTCCCAATTTGTAACAATCTCCTCATTTCAGGAGATATGTTTCTCTGACTGTATCTTGCCAATTCAGGGCACACGAATTAATATAATCAGATTTTCAGTCATGTCTCGTTTTTTTTACATTTATGTTTTGCAAAGAGTTGTCTGATGTCTCTAAAAACACAATTGCATAAGTACAGATGCCTCTCTCTAAAAATAAAGACACATGCTTGCAGGGAATATACTTACTCTCGAAAGTACTTATCTCCTATGACGGAATCCAGTAAGGGATACCTCGGGACCTTTTGTACGTTTCCTTACCTTTGCAGGATTGCAGGTATCCAGAACACAACTTGGGGCATACAAGTTACGTCTCAGCAACTGGCAAATCATTATCAACTCACCTGGCACTGGGAGGTGCCCACTTCCCCAGCAAAGTTGCCAAATCAACATACAGCATCTGAAATGTTCTATCCCCAGCTGAGTTGCTCTCCCCAGCTGAGTTGCCTCTCACAACTCCCCAGCCGAGTAGCCATTATTCCTCAACAGAATACAGAAATCAGGGAATCATCTCCCCACAGAGCTTCAGGCCTCTATTCAGAAGAGCAGCGCACGAAGAAGTCACAACAGAGAGAGAGAAAGCTTCTACAAACCCCCAGCTGGGTCCCGTATTATAAGAATATGTCAATCGATGACATATATCCCCAAGCAGATACAACTACAGATCTATCAATGATCTCATCCCCAGCTGGGATGTTCACCTCAGCAGATCGACCAGAGATCTTTGCAGCAACGGGACCCGAATCCCGGATCGGTGCCTCTTTGCATAATCATAGCATTCGCATCATATTCACCCCCAGAGCGTAGCATTCCGTCTAATACGGAGCATTACGGCAAAAAAATCAAATGCATAGCATAATCATAAGTCATGTTGTTTGAACACTTGTAAATATTGACAATCTGTCGGCATACAGAATACATCCCCACCAGAGTCCCAGCAAAAGCAGTTGCCCCATATCACAAACACCAGTGCATATCTCCTTTTTTTGATACCCGTCCGTATCATCATTTCCCAGCAGGTTGCCTGAATACGATTTACAAACCAAGATCACCAGTATCGCAGATACATCCTGACACTCGTCCGTGTCGTGTCACCAGCAGAAAGCCAAAAGACACCCTCTTTGCACTTACATATACCTATACACTTTCTTGACGCCCATCCGTGTCATATCCCCAGCGTGGTCGCCTATACTTGTATATACACTTTCCTGACACCCAGCAGATAAACACTCACCTATACATTATATACTCACTGCTCATTGGTACACCTACTCAGACACTCGTCCGTATCTTATATACACCATGTATATCCCCGCAGATTCGACAGTAGTCCTTGTTCTTTGTTAACCAGTTGGTACTCGTCCGTACCATCATCTCAGAACATTGCGTCTAATGTTTGTTTCTACATGATACTCGTCCGTATCATAGTCTTAAGGATGCTCGTCCGCATCTTTAATCCATATACCGTGTCAAACACTTATGTCTTCGTGAATATAGATGCTCGTCTGTGTCTACTATTCCCCAGAAGGATACTTTCAGATACAACACTCGTCCGTGTTCCTTGTTAACCAGTTGATACTCGTCCGTATCGTCAGCTCTGAGCACGTGTCAGTTTGTTTCTACATGATACTCGTCCGTATCATAGTCTTAAGGATGCTCGTCCGCATCTTTAATCTATACACAATACCAAACACTTATACCTTTTGTTTCTTGGATGTAAACGTTCGTCCGTGTTTACTCTCCCCAGTAGATTGCCAACAAATTTTCTTTTTATCTAACACTCGTCCTGTGTTATGATACCTTTGAGAGCAGCCGTACCCTGCTGAGTGGTCGTCCTCCACTTCTTGATGGTCGTCCTCCATCATGCTCATCCGATGGCCGTCCCCATCGTTGATTCTAGCAGCCGTCCCCTGCTAGGTGGTCGTCCTCCACCTTTTGATGATCGTCCTTCATCACTTTATCCAATGGCCGTCCCCATTGTTGATTTTAGTTGTCTAACACTCGTCCTGTGTTATGATAAACTTTGAGAGCAGCCGTCCCCTGCTGAGTGGTCGTCCTCCACTTCTTGATGGTCGTCCTCCATCATGCTCGTCCGATGGCCGTCCCCATCGTTGACCTTTTCTATCCGATGGCCGTCCCCATCGTTGATTTTTTTTTTTTTTTTTTTTTTCGGCAGCCGTACCCTGCCAGGTGGTCGTCCTCCACCTTTGATGGTCGTCCCCATCATATCTCTTTTATGCCCAACAGAGCAGCCGTCCCCTGCTAGGTGATCGTCCTTCACCTTTGATGGCCGTACCCCATCATCTGTTTATTTCATTCATTCTTTAACCCGATGGCCGTCCCCGTCGTGGTCCCTTTTCTTTTTTAGCCCGATGGCCGTCCCCATCGTTGGTTACTTTACCGTTATGAACTTGATGGCCGTCCCCGTCATGTTTCATTAATCCTCAGAATGTTACTACTTTATCTTGATGGCCGTCCCCATCATAATATTCTATTTTCCCCAGCTAGTCGGCCGTCCCCGTCTTAGCTTTATCTTTTATCCCCAGCATGTCGGTCGTCCCCGTCATCGCTTTATTTTACACACTTTCCCCAGCATGTCGGCCGTCCCCGTCATTGTTTTTTACCCAGCAGTCGTCCTCTGCTCGACGGTCGTCCTCCGTCGCCCACACTTTACAATATACTTTATTTGCTTTTACAATCTATATCCCTTTTCTTCTTCATTCTGTGAGTGCAAATTTTGGACTGTCTTTGGTATTCAACCACAAGTTATCTTGTTTGCCTGTTAAGCCGCTGCTTACATCCTGCACAGCTAACTCATGTTTGAATAGGGGCAGCTGTAAACACCCCAAATTTGCCCTCACCCATTCACACATGGCTTGTGATCATCTCATATGCATATACACCATCATATCATCTCATAGTACATTTTTGATTCACTGGATAGTTTCTAAGGCATCTGCACCTAGGGTTTGTGATCTGAGCAACCTCAAGGCATCTTGAGCCATTCCAAAGGCCACCATTCAATTCAAAGGGATCCATGTGTGCCCAATCATCATAATACATCTCCTCAAAGTCAAAAATGCAGAGGAATCACAAGAATTAGGGTTTGAGTGGATGCAGAGCCAGGATGAACTGCACAGTTGACTGAAAATTAGGGTTTTGGTTTCAGAGGCCATAACTCCAAATTTTTTGGTCATTCTTGTTTCCATTGGTCTCTATATGGTATAGGGAGTATGCATATCAATTTTCATGAAGAAATTCCATGGGGAAGTCATCTGATCAAGAGTTGACTTTTCAGACAAGTCAGTGCAAAATCAGGGCATCTGAGGCCCCCAATGACCCAACCAATGGGTGATCTTCATCATTTTGAGTGTATATGATCTTTATTTGATCATGGAAGAAGTTTTAAGTTCATGGAAATCAAGAATTTAGGGTTTTTGCAAAAGTTGACTTTTTGGGTTTTGTTGACTTTTCAAGAATGCACCATTTTAGGTCAATTTTCAAGCCTTGATTCATGATCCAAAAAGGCTTCAAATGGAAAAACTTTGGTCATGAAAGTTGTAGATCTTATCTTTCCCTTTTCAAAAAGTACAAGAACATGATCTAACTCTTCATGGATCAAAAGTTATGGCCATGCAAAATTGCCAAAAATCATTGTTTTTCAAGTTATGCACCAAGTGGAAATTTTGCTAAGTCTTGAATCAATGCATGATTGCTGCCTCAAATTCATGTCAAACCAGCATGTGAATGTTCTCTAAGTCACAAAAATCAGAAATGGACCAAGTTTGCTCATGGTTTGGTTCATGTAACAAAGCATTTCCATGGAAAACCATAAAGCTAGCCAACTTGCATTTTCACTCATGACTACTTCACCAACTTATGACATTGGCTGCTGACTTTGGGCTAGCCTCTCCCTCACCTTTTGCTGCACCAGCACCCAACTTGTACTTGCCTAGTATCATGCCATGCCCTATCTTACACAAAAGTGGATTTTTAGCAAAAGTAGCCTCACCTATCCCTGCAGGCCAGGTCACATCTCACAGCCACTTGCATTAGTTTATTCATTCATTTTGCTGGCCATATCACTAAGCAACCAAGGCTGAAGCATTGACATTCACAACTTACACAAAAACCTTCCAACTTGCAACTTCATTCGAATTTCATTACATAGCCTGCAAACACCCAAACCTTTGCCTCCATTCATCTCACCTTGATCTATAGAACACAAAGCATCAAGAAACAAAGCCAAAAACACCCTGAATCCCCATCTGCCATAGCTCACCTTCATGCTGCAGATTCTATCGAATCTCTCTCTACAAGCCACAAACACATCAACCAACATCACAAGCCTTCTCAACACACCTCATAGGTCATAAACAACCCTTCTTCACAGCCTGAAAGTGCCAGGAACTCATCTGCCATTGTTGACTGAACAGAAGCAGTTCTCTTCGAAACTCATCATCCAACAAATATAAATTCCATTTGAGCATTCAAGCAACTTTGGGGGACCAAGAGGAGCAGATTGAGCAAGGAGAAGAGGCCTGAAAGTTCCAAAATCAAAGGTTACAAATCTCAGGTAGCTCCAAATAATTTTTTCCAGAAATCTCTTTTTTAGTTACAAACTTGTTCCTTATACTCTCCTGATCATGCTGGTGCTTTTAGTTTTTGAAATGGATGTGTTTTGAGGATTTAATTGCTGTTTGAAGCTCACGAACCCTAGAACTTAGTTTCTTCGATTCAGCTTGTTTAGGTTAGATAAATTTGTTTTGAGAGAGGGGTTTAGTTCGTGAGGTGTTGGGGATCCTTTCCCATGTTTTAGTTTTCATTTATATTGCGTTTTGAGAGGATTGGAGCTTTTTCAGGTGACCTTCTGGCCGGAGAAGACGACCGGAGGTCTTCTCCGGCCACCTGAGATTAATTATGCCCTAATTGTGTAATTAAGCCAGGTTTGAATTGTGAGCGTACGATCCCTTTGACCGGTTGACTTCCCTCCCTTTCCAATGGCCCAGATCAATGCAGTTAGCCCTAATCCACGTGTTAGGTTTTAATTAATCATAATTAATTTATTTAATCTGAAGCAATCTTGGCCCCTCATTCTGGCGCGCAGTCAACGCCTTTGAATCCAGAGCACATCCTGGCCTTTCATTTGTCTTACTTCTATTTTATTCAATTTTTAATTCATTTTTATTTCATTTAATTTGTATCAATTATTTAAAATAGCAAAAAAATCATAAAAATTATGAAACTTTTTCTTTAAGGTTTTATTAATTTTTATGACTCAAAAACATTTTTATTTTATTTTTTATCATTAAAAAAGTATTTTTAAATATTTAAAAGATTATTTTTAATTGATTAATGAGAATTAATTAATTAAAAATACTTTTAGGTATTTAAAAATTACAAAAAAATTCATGAAATGTTCTAAGACATTTAGAAACATTGTCCAACCTTCAAACCAAATTTCTTTTTTGATCTTGATGCATTTTAAGAATTTTTCATTGAATTAAATCACATTTTATGCATTATTTTGATCACAAGTTTGAAAATCCATTTCTGTCTTTTGGTAAAGGTTGAGACATTGATTCTTTTTGCATTGTTTTCCATTTGACATGTACTTTCAAAGATAAAAAGGCCAAGATTTGATCTTACATTTTCTAATTGATTGGCATTTGTTTTGTTACAAACCCTAAAAAACCCTAATAACTTGCAAAATTCATAACTTGAGTTTGGTTGAGAGTTGAGAGCTCCCCTTTGGGCAGTGGTTCATTATAGGTCTAGGGTTTCCTTGGGTACCATTTTCCATTTTTTATGTTAAGGTTTGCTTCTGTTTTTGGTTTATGTTTGATGTATTGTCCATAAACCCTAATTTGGGCCTTCTCTTGCATCCCTCTTGCATTTCCTTGCATAACATGACTTGTCATTGCATTTTGTGCATTCTTATGTTTCATTTGACATCTTAAGATATGTATGAAGCATCATTGATCATTACATTACACATTTGCCATGCCATTTGTCTTGTATGATTCATAACATTCCATGCTTATTCATGCTTCTAAACTTGCATCATCTGCATCCATGACTTTGTATGAGCATCTCCATGTCTTGCCTCATGTTTGCAGCACTTCATAACATCATAATCATCATGTGTATGCTCCTGGTTTGGCTTAGCATCATGTCATTTCATCTCATTTAGCATTGTATTGCATTTGTTTCTAACATTTCAGGTGGTAAGTAACTTGAGAAGTGAATTTGCCTTCACTTCTCATAACTTTTCTTTTCATCTCTCTTGCATACCATGCTGCATTTGTACTTGTGTTTGAGATTGAGTTTGTTCTTTCTTCCTCCTCCCACTTTCTTTCTTCAAGTGACTTGACTTCTTGAATGAAGCAAGTCACTTTGCTTCTCTTGATCTTGTTCATCTGCTTCCTGGTGGTTCATCTGAAGATTGTTCTTGAAAACCTCACAAACATTAGGACCAACCAAGCATGATAATGAATTAGGGTTTTGATTAGTTCCACCATAGTTTTACCTTTGTGTCTCTTTTGAGTCTTCTCTTCTCACCTCATAATCAGGGACTAAGCCCTAGAGGCTTTAAGACTTTGTGATTAAGATCATGCCTGCATCCTTCTTTTAGGATGGAGTGTATAACTTTAATCCTAAGTCTTGGACCCTTAAGGTGTTGAACTCTCTTAATCAATTCATCTAATAATCATCAAGACATTACACTTGTAACTTGGGCCTTGCATTAGGGTTCTAATTCTTCCTTAATTGGTTAAGAAAGACTAACCCTAAAGTTAATGGACAAGTCCCCCTCAAGTTGTCTTACAAATCATAAAAAAAAAACACTTCATCATCATATCATTAATAAAATCCACTTAATCAAAGGTTTGTTCTGTCATGGGTTTAATCCCTAATCATGGATTAAGCTGAGGATCCTTCCTCAGCTTAAACACCCTCATCTATTGTCCTTCTTTTAGGATAGTGTAATGAGCCTGTTAAATCCCTGATTATGGCTTAACCTCATTACTTAACACTAAACAAAAATCACAAAAACATCTAATTAATCACAAGTAGGTTAATGATCTTAACCCTACATCAAAGGTGATTAAGTGTGAGAATCTGACTTCACACTTAAGGTAATTCTCATTACCCCTAATCAGAGGGATGATGTGATGAGTTTACCAAATCCATGGACTTAGGTTTAAGCTCATTATCTTATGACAAACTCCAAAAAGAAATAAAAGACTGAAAACACAAGAACAAACAATAATCGTCTCCTTCGGGATTCTTTTCTCATCATCTTCACTCACAACCGAGAACTTGCTTCTTCCGTCTAATGCAAGACAGTTTGCATCTGTGCCAGACAGATCATACACTTGAGCATAGACTGCAAGCAGTTCACCAGTCAATTCATCTTTCAGTCTCTTTGGGTCGAACTACGGTGTTCTGACTTCCTCATTGCACGAGAGGATACGTAGGCATAACTTAACGGTTATCGAACAAAAGTCTCTGTATATTCCCCCTCTTTCAGCTTTATTCTCTCAGCCTCATGATCATGAGCATACTCTTTCCTCACACTGACACTGTACATTTATACACATCACATTTCTTTACACTGACACTTGTACATCTTTTCCAGCTCTTTATGCACAAATAGCACTGACACTACCCCTTTAAAACACAAATCTTTTAAGCGTGGATCCCGTCGAGTACGGCGGACAATCTGGGTGCTAATACCTTCCCAGGTTGTAACCAACCCCCTTTCTCAGTCTCTCTGGTTCGCAACCGTCTTATCCATCTCTTTCTAGGCCTATGCAGCATTGCCTTTCCTCTGGGATAAAAATGCCTAGCTGGCGACTCTATTCATCTCCAGTGAGTTCACGGCTGTGTGTTCTCACTGTTCCCTTCGCCGACCGTTCGCGTCTGTACCTTCATTTGATCCATTGTCATTTGTCGGGAGCGACAGATGGTAAGGTATATATAACCTCCCGTCTGCGTTTGATAGTAGGATAAGTATAGCATCCCGTCTTCGTTCGTCGTGCCCTTATTGGAAAGTAATTTCCCGTACATCCGTATGAGGATAAAAGAGATGGATATAAATTCCAGGGGAGATGAGACTTTATGAAGATGGATTTGTCCTACTGAGGGATTTGTAACCGTCTTATAAAGGTGAACCGGCGAAGCTTCGTTGAAATCCTCCCCTTGTTCGTCCTTAGTAAATACTATTACTGCATTTTCATGCATTTCTGGTAAACATCAATCATATTAAAAGCATACATGCATTTCTGGTAAACATCAATCATATTCAAAAGCATGATACATTCAAACATAACCAATGGACGTTTCGCTTAGGGTAAAAGTAAATCTGGATTCAGAGGGAAAAGTAAAGCTGAACTTGAAAACAGAATCGTTTCAACTTCGAGAGTGTATAACCAATTGGATTTAGAGCTCATGAAATTTTTAACTTTCCTGAATACCTTCCCAGAAATCCTCATAGTTGGATCTGAAGACATGATACTGACACCATCTGATACTACTGGCATAGACAATTAATTCCCACAATGACTTTTGCTGAGAATTCCAAATCAAGGTAGAGGAATGTGTCTTCAAGTTGTAATGGACCATGTACCCTTCGGATACTAGATTTGAAAAGAAAGCATTGCCCCTTGGTTGGGGATGAATTGTCCCATAATGGAAGTATCTGTAATGAGCTATCTCAAGAGAAACAAGCAGAATGCCCCATAAGCATATGCCCCTGGCATTGTGAACTCTGTAATGTCACCTTTGGTAATTCAACTGTATGAGGAAAAATGCCCCTGGCTATTAAGCCCAGCTGAGTTGAACAGTAACTTAGTATGCCTCTTGATTGGTGTCGCTCCCGACAAATGAAACTGGGTCAGATGAAGGTACAGACGCGAATGGTCGGCGAAGGGAACAGTGAGAACACGCAGCCGTGAACTCACTGGAGATGAATAGAGTCGCCAGCTAGGCATTTTTATCCCGGAGGAAAGGCAATGCTGCATAGGCCTAGAAAGAGATGGATAAGACGGTTGCGAACCAGAGAGACTGAGAAAGGGGGTTGGTTACAACCTGGGAAGGTATTAGCACCCAGATTGTCCGCCGTACTCGACGGGATCCACGCTTAAAAGATTTGTGTTTTAAAGGGGTAGGGTCAGTGCAATCTGTGTATAAAATAGCTGGAAGAGATGTACAAGTGTCAGTGTAAAAGAGAGTGAAGTGTATAAATGAAGTGTCAGTGTAAGAATGAGAATGAATTGCTCAAGATTATGAGGCTTAAAGAAATGAGCTGGAAAGAGGGGGAATGTACAGAGACTTTTGTTCGATAACTGTTAAGTTATGCCTACGTATCCTCTCGTGCAATGAGGAAGTCAGAACGCCGTAGTTCGACCCAAAGAGACTGAAAGATGAATTGACTGATGAACTGCTTGCTTGTCAATGCTCAAGTGTATGACCTGTCTGGCTCAGGTGCAAACTGTCTTGCATTAGACGGAAGAAGCAAGTTCCCGGTTGTGAGTGAATGAGGTGAGAAAAGAATCCCGGAGGAGACGATTATTGTTTGTTTTTGTATTTTCAGTCTTTTATTTCTTTTTAGAGTTTGTCATAAGTTAATGAGCTTAAGTCTAAACCAAAGGATTTAGTAAACTCATCACATCTTCCCTCTGATTAGGGGTAATGAGAATACCTTAAGTGTGAAGTCAGATTCTCACACTTAATCACCTTTGATGTAGGATTAAGATCATTAACCCACTTGTGATTATTTAGATGTTTTTGTGATTTTGTTTAGTGTTAAGTAATGAGGTTAAGCCACAATCAAGGATTAAACAGACCCATTACACCATCCTAAAAGAAGGATAATAGATGAGAATGTTTAAGCTGAGGAAGACTCCTCAACTTAATCCATGATTAGGGATTAAACCCATGACAAAACAAGCCTTTATTAAGTGGATTTTAGTTAATGGTATGATGATGAAGTGTTTTTTATGACATGCAAGACAACTTGAGGGGGACTTGTCCATTAACACTAGGGTTAGTCCTTCTTAACCACTTAAGGAAGAATTAGAACCCTAATGCAAGGCCCAAGTTACAAGTGATGTCTTGATGATTATTAAGTGAATTGATTAAGAGATTTAAACATCTTAAGGGTTCAAGACTTAGGATTAAAGTTATACACTCCATCCTAAGAGAAGGATGCAGGCATAACCCTAATCACAAAGTCTTAAAGCCTTTAGGGTTTAGTCCCTGATTATGAGGTGAGAAGAGAAGACTCAAAGAGAGACACAAAGGTAAAACTATGAGGGGGACTAATCAAAACCCTAATCATTGTCATGCTTGGATGGTCCTAAGGTTTGTGAGGTTTGCAAGAACAATCTTCAATGGAACCACCAGGAAGCAGATGAATAAGATCAAGAGAAGCAAAGTGGCTTGCTTCATTCAAGAAGTCAAGTCACTTGAAGAAAGAAAGTGGGAGGAAGAAGAATGAGCAAGCTCAATCTCAAACACAAATAGAAATGCAGCAATGGATGCAAGAGAGATGAAAAGAAAAGGTATGAGAAGTGAAGGCAAATCCACTTCTCAAGTTTACTTACCACCTGCAATGTTAGAAAGAAAATGCAATGCAATGCAAGATGAGATGAAATGATATGATGCTAAGCAAAACCAGAAGCATGTTGATGATGATTATGATGCTGCAAACATGAGACAAGGCATGGAGATGTTCATACAAGATTATGAATGCAAATGATGCAAGTTAAGGAGCATGAACAAGCATGAAAAGTTATGAACCATACAAGACAAATGACATGGCAAATATGAGATGCAATGATCAATGATGCTTTCTACATGTCTTAAGATGTCAAATGAATCATAAGCATGCACAAAATGCAAAGACAAGTCATGTTATACAAGGAAATGCAAGAAGGATGCAAGAGAAGGCCCAAATTAGGGTTCATGGATCAAACATCAAACAAAAACCCAAAAACAGAAGCAAACCCTAAGACAAAAAATGGAAAATGGCACCCAAAGAAACCCTAGACCTATGATAAACCACTGCCCAAAGGGGAGCTCTCAACTCTCAACCAAACTCAAGATATGAATTTTCTAAGTTATTAGGGTTTTTTAGGGTTCTTAACAAAACAAATGCCAAACAATTTGAAAATGCAAGAACAATTCATGGCCTTTTTACCCTAGAAACTACATGCCAAACACAAGACAAAGCAAAAAGAATCAATGTCTCAACCTTCACCAATAGGCAGAAATGAATTTTTGAATCCATGATCAAAATAATGCATAAAAAATGATTTAATTCAATGAAAAATTCTTAAAATGCATCAAGATCAAAAAAGAAATTTGGTTTGAAGGTTGGACAATGTTTCTAAATGTCTTAGAACATTTCATGAATTTTTTTGTAATTTTTAAATACCTAAAAGTATTTTTAATTAATTAATTCTCATTAACCAATTAAAAATAATCTTTTAAATATTTAAAAATACTTTTTTAATGATAAAAAATAAAATAAAAATATTTTTGTGTCATAAAAATTAATAAAACCTTAAGGAAAAAGTTTCATAATTTTTAAGATTTTTTTGCTATTTTTAAATTAAACATGCAAAACAAATGAAAAAGAAATGAATTAAATTAAATAAAATAAAAGTAAACAGGATGGATGGACGAGATTGGCTCTGAGTTTGAATTCATTGACTGCGCGCGTGATCTTGTGGCCAGGATTGACTCTGATTAAATTATTTAATTATGGATTAATTAAGTTAACACGTGGATTAGGGCATAAGTAAGCTGATCTGGGCCATCCAAAAGAGAGGGAAGTCAACTGGTCAATGGCTATCTACGACTCACATTCAAACTGAAGTTAATTACACAATTAGGGCACAAATTACTTTCAGGTGGCCGGAGAAGACTTCCGGTCGTCTTCTCCGGCCAGCTCTCACCTGAGAAACTCACCAACTCCTCAAAACGTACCAAAAATGAAAACCAAGAACATGGAAATGATCCTCTCCCTCTCACGAACCAAACCCCTCTCTCAAAACAAATTTATATTTCCTAAATCAACTGAATCGAAGAGAAAAAGTTCTAGGTCACGCAAGCTTCAGAAACAAATTAAATGCTCAAATCACAACCATTTTCAAAACCAATGGTACCAGAATGATCAGTGAAACAAATAGAACAAGTTTGTAACAATAAAAATGATTTCTGGAAAAATAAATTTCAGGCTACCTGAGATTTGAAGCTTTCCACTTGAGGACTTTCTGGCCTTCTCTTTATGTGCAAACTACTCCTTAGGACCCCTTGATGATGTTTGAATGCCTTAGAACAATTTATGTAGGCTGGTTGATGAGTTTCGAAAGCTCCTGCTTCAAGCTCAGTCAACAATGGCTATGGTGATTCTGGCTGATTCAGGCCATTGTGAATGATGGTTTGTGGTCTAGATGATGTATGGAGAAGCTTTGCAAGGTTTGTTTGGCTGTTTGTGAGCTAGGATGGAAGATTCGAATGGAACCGCAAACTGAAGTGAGAAATGGCAGTGGGATCTCTTGGTTGTTTCAGGCTTGTGCTTTGGGTGGTTTGAGGTCTATGGAGCAAGGTGAGATGATTGGTGAAGTTGGCTTGAATGTTTAGTGGCTGTGGAGAGGAATTCGAAGCAAGTTGCAAGATGGTGAGTTTTTGTGTATGTGGTGAATGTATGTCTTTCAGCCTTGCTTCCCCTTATGTTTTGCTTGCAAATTGTCCACATAACTCTCTCTCATTGGTCAGTTGATTTGACATGTGCTTTATGGATAGGTGAGGCAACTTTTGCAATTTGTCAACTCTTGTGTAAGAGAAAGTATGGTGAGGTGCTAGCTTGGTACAAGGCATGGGCTATGCGCAGCAAGATGAGGGGGAAATGTCAGCTTGGTCCAGCATCCAAGGCTGCAAGTGGTAGGGAGTGAAATGAGTGTTTTGCAACTTGTGACATTTTGGTTCACATGTGAAAAAAACCTTGTTACACAAACCAAACCATAGGCAAACTTGATCCAATTCTGATTTTCAGCACTTAGAGAATGTTTATGTGTTGGTTTGAAATGAATTAGAGGTCACATGATGCATTGGTTCAAGGTTTTTGCAAAATTTCCATTTGAAGCATGCCTTAGAAATTAATGATTTTTGCCAACTTTGCATTGCTATAACTTTTGATCCAAGAAGAGTTTGATCATGTTCTTGTACTTTTTGAAAAGGGAAAGATGAGATCTACAACTTTCATGACCAAAGTTTTTTCATTTGAAGCCTTTTTGGACCAAGAATCAAAGCTTGAAAATTGACCTAAAATGATGCATTCTTGAAAAGTCAACTATGCCCAAAAAGTCAACATTTGCAAAAACCCTAAATTCTTGATTTCTATGAACTTCAACCTTCTTCCATGATCAAATAAAGATCATATACATTCAAAATGATGAAGATCACCCATTGGTTGGGTCATTGGGGGCCTCAGATGCCCTGATTTTGCACTGACTTGTCTGAAAAGTCAACTCTTGATCAGATGACTTCCCCATGGAATTTCTTCATGAAAATTGATATGCATACTCCCTATACCATATAGAGATCAATGAAAACAAGAATGACCAAAATTTTGGAGTTATGGCCTCTGAAACCAAAACCCTAATTTTCAGTCAACTGTGCAGTTCAACCTGGCTCTGCATCCACTCAAACCCTAGCTCTTATGATTCCTCTGCATTTTTGACTTTGAGGAGATGAAATATGATATAAGAACACACATGGACCCCTTTGAGTTGATTGGTGGCCTTTGGAATGCCTCAAGAAGCTTTGAGGTTGCTCAGATCACAAACCCTAGGTGCAGATGCCCTAGACACAATGCAGTGAATCAAAAATGAGATGTGAGATGATATGTTTGTGTTTATGCATATGAGATGATCACAAGCCATGGTGTGAATGGGTGAGGGCAAATTTGGGGTGTTTACAGCTGCCCCTATTCAAACATGAGTTAGCTGTGCAGGATGTAAGCGACGGCTTAACAGGCCAAACAAGATAACTTGTGGTTGAATACCAAAGACAGTCCAAAATTTGCACTCACAGAATGAAGACGAAAAGGGATATAGATTGTAAAGGAAAAATAAAGTATATTGTAAAGTGTGGGCGACGGAGGACGACCGTCGAGCAGAGGACGACTGCTGGGTAAGGAGCAATGACGGGGACGGCCGACATGCTGGGGAGAGTGTATGAAGATAAAGCAATGACGGGGACGGCCGACATGCTGGAAAAGTGCAGGAAAATAAAGCAATGACGGGGACGGCCGACATGCTGGGGATAAAAGGTAAATCCAAGACGGGGACGACCGACTAGCTGGGGAAAATAAAATCATGATGGGGACGGCCATCAAGATAAAGCTGTAAAATTTTCTGGGGATTAGTGAAACATGACGGGGACGGCCATCAAGTTCATAAAGGTCAAGTAACCAACGATGGGGACGGCCATCGGGCTAAAAAGGAAAAGGGACCACGACGGGGACGGCCATCGGGTTAAAGAATAAATGAAATAAACAGATGATGGGGTACGGCCATCAAAGGTGAAGGACGATCACCTAGCAGGGGACGGCTGCTCTGTTGGGGATAAAAGAAATATGATGGGGACGGCCATCAAAGGTGGAGGACGACCACCTGGCAGGGTACGGCTGCCGAAAATATCAACGATGGGGACGGCCATCGGATAGCAAAGGTCAACGATGGGGACGGCCATCGGACGAGCATGATGGAGGACGACCATCAAGAAGTGGAGGACGACCACTCAGCAGGGGACGGCTGCTCTCGGGGTTTATCATAACACAGGACGAGTGTTAGATAATCAAAATCAACAATGGGGACGGCCATCGGATAAAGTGATGAAGGACGATCATCAGAGGGTGGAGGACGACCACCTAGCAGGGGACGGCTGCTAAAAATCAACGATGGGGACGGCCATCGGATGAGCATGATGGAGGACGACCATCAAGAAGTGGAGGACGACCACTTAGCAGGGTACGGCTGCTCTCAGAGTTATCATAACACAGGACGAGTGTTAGATAAAGGAAAATTTGTTGGCGATCTACTGGGGATATAGTAAACACGGACGAGCGCTTACATCCAAGAAACAAAAGGTATAAGTGTTTGGTATTGTGTATAGATTAAAGATGCGGACGAGCATCCTTAAGACTATGATACGGACGAGTATCATGTAGAAACAAACTGACACATGCTCAGAGATGATGATACGGACGAGTATCAACTGGTTAACAAGGAACACGGACGAGTGTTGCATCTGAAAGAATTCTTCTGGGGGATAATAGACACGGACGAGTATCTATATTCAAGAAGACATAGGTGTTTGACACGGTGTATGGATTAAAGACGCGGACGAGCATCCTTAAGACTTATGATACGGACGAGTATCATGTAGAAACAAACACTAGACGCAATGTTCTGAGATGATAGTACGGACGAGTACCAACTGGTTAACAAAGAACAAGGACTACTGTCGAACCTGTGGGGATATGAGTGATGATGCACACAAGATACGGACGAGTATCTGTATAAGCGTACCATGAGTAGCGAGTATTGTATTGTATTGATGAGTGTTTTAACTGCTGGGGAGAGTGACACGGACGAGTGTCAAGAGAGAAAAGTATAATATTAACAAGTGTGTGGGTTGATGAAAGTGTACGCGACTGCGCTGGGGATATGACACGGACGGGTGTCAGGAAAAGTGTATATAAGCATATGTGAGTGCAAAGAGGATGTCTTTGGCTTTCTGCTGGTGATTTGACACGGACGGGTGTCAGAATGTATCTGTAGTACGGGTGATTTGTTTGTAAAGAGTGTTCAGGCGACTTTACTGGGGAAAGATGACACGGACGGGTGCCAAAAGGTGTATATACCGGCGTTTGTGATTTGTGAGGCAACTGCTTTTGCTGGGACTCTGGTGGGGATTTTTCCGTATAATGATGATGAATGGTTATTATTCACAAGTGCTAATTCATAACATGGCTTATGATTATGCTATGCGTTTGATTTTTGCCGTAATGCTCCGTATTAGACGGAATGCTACGCTCTGAGGGTGAATACGATGCGAATGCTATGATTATGCAAAGGAGCAAAGATCCAGGATTCGGATCCCATCACTGCGAAGATCTCTGGTCGATCTGTTGGAAATGGACCTCCCAGCTGGGGATGAGATCACTGGTAGATCTAATGATGCATCTGCTTGGGGATATATGTCACTGATTGACATATCCTTATAATATGGGACCCAGCTGGGGTTTGTAGAAGCTTTCTTCACTCTGTTGTGATCTCTTCGTGCGTTGCTCTTCTGAATAGAGACTGGGGATTCTGTGGGGAGATGATTCCCTTGACTTCTGTATTCTGTTGAGGAAGAATGGCAACTCGGCTGGGGAATTGTGAGAGGCAACTCAGCTGGGGATATAGCATTTCCGATGCTGAGATTGAGTGCATGTCGATTTGGCAACTTTGCTGGGGAATTGCAATGGGGAGCTACTCTGCTGGGGATAGAGCACCTCGGATGCTGATATCTTTTGTTGATTTGCCAGCTTGCTGGGATGTACCTTACATGCCCCAAGTTGCGTTCTGGATACCTGCAATCCTGCAAAGATAAGGAAACGTACAAAAGGTCCCGAGGTATCCCTTACTGGATTCCGTCATAGGAGTTAAGTACTTTCGAGGATAATCACATTCCCTGTAAGCATGTGTTTTTTTTTTGTTTTTTTTTTATTTTCAGAGAAAGGCATCTGTACTTATGCAATTATATTTTTAGAGACATCAGACAATTCTTTTGCAAATAAAAAATGTACAAAACGAAACATGACCGAAAAAATCTGATTTTATTAATTCGTGTGCCCTGAATTGGCAAGATACAGTCAAGGAAACATATCTCCTGAAAGGAGGAGGCTGTTACAAATTGAGAAACAAAATGCTGGCGATGTTGACGACGCTTTCAAAGAGCTTCCTCTTCTGCTAATGACTCGTATGACAATGACGTTCTTCTCGTCTTGCTTTCTGAAGGAGGCTGATTCTGATCGAAGCTTGATCCTTTTGGAGCTTTCCAAGTTGTAGGTGATACAGACGAATTCAGAATGCAGTTGTTCGCTTATTCCCTTATTTTGCACGGATCGCCCTTTCGGGTTTTCAATCCATCGGGATACCCATTTTTGCCTGAGTTGTCCAATGCGGCTTTTCAACTCAGCGGGTGTACATTTTTTATTTATTTCCCTTATTTTTGCTCGAGTCTTTTATTCTGTTTTTTGACTCGCCGGGATGCCCTATTTTTGCCTGGACTTACATTCTGTTTTTATGTCCAGCGAGTCATTTTTATGCGAAGTATTTTTTAACTGCATCTGAATTCACAGGGGACGGGAAGTCTTCACCATCCATGGTGCTGAGCATCAGTGCTCCACCAGAGAAAACTTTCTTTACCACGAATGGCCCTTCATAATTTGGAGTCCATTTGCCCCTGTGGTCTGTATGAGGAGGGAGGATTCTTTTCAGCACAAGATCTCCCACTTGGTACTCTCGGTGCCTGACTTTCTGATCGAAGGCTTTCTTCATTCTCTTCTGATATAACTGCCCATGACAGATTGCAGCCAATCTTTTCTCTTCGATCAGACTCAGTTGCTCGAATCGGGACCGAACCCATTCTGCTTCACTCAATTTAACATCCATTAATACCCGTAGGGAGGGTAATTCAACTTCAACAGGTAGGACTGCTTCCATACCATATACAAGTTGATACGGTGTTGCCCCAGTGGATGTTCTGATTGATGTGCGGTACCCATGCAAGGCAAATGGTAGCATTTCATGCCAGTCTTTGTAAGTGACTACCATCTTCTGTACAATCTTCTTAATATTCTTATTAGCTGCCTCAACAGCGCCGTTCATCTTTGGCCTGTAAGGAGAAGAATTGTGATGTTGGATCTTGAAGTCCCGGCACAGTTCTGCCATCATTTTGTTGTTCAAGTTGGAACCATTATCGGTAATGATCCGCTCGGGAACTCCATATCGACAGATGATATCCCTCTTCAGAAATCTGGCTACCACTTGCCTTGTAACATTAGCATATGAGGCTGCTTCAACCCACTTGGTAAAATAGTCAATGGCGACCAGGATGAATCTGTGGCCGTTTGAAGCAGTTGGCTCAATCTTGCCAATCATATCAATACCCCACATGGCAAAGGGCCATGGTGAAGACATGATGTTCAAAGGATTGGGAGGCACATGCACCTTATCTGCATAGATCTGGCATTTATGGCATTTTCTGGCGTAAGCACAACAGTCGGCATCCATTGTGATCCAGTAATAGCCTGACCTTAACAACTTCTTAGCCATGGCATGTCCTCCTACATGGGTACCAAAAGATCCTTCGTGCACTTCATGCATCAACAAATCTGCTTCCGTCTTGTCAACACATCTGAGGAGTACCATGTCAAAGTTCCTCTTATATAAAGATCCATCAGCGTTCAGAAAGAAACTTCCAGCAAGCCTTCTCAAAGTCTTCTTATTATTGGAAGATGCCCCAGGTGGGTATGTTTGATCCTCCAAGAAGCACTTAATGTCATAGAACCAAGGCTTATCGTCTTTTACAACATCTGCTGCAAATACATATGCTGGTCTATCAAGTCTGGATACTGGAATCTGGGGTACAAAGTTAGCAGCTTGAACTTTGATCATGGATGAAATGGTAGCAAGAGCATCCGCAAGCTGATTCTCGTCCCGAGGGATATACTCAAGCTTGACTGTTGTGAAGAAAGTCAATAATTTTCTTGTATAATCCCTGTAAGGTATCAGATGATCTTGGTGGGTGTACCATTTTCCGTTGGTCTGATTGACTACCAAAGCTGAATCTCCGAATACGGTCAATGTCTTGATCCTGAGGTCAATGGCTTCCTCAAGACCCATAATGCAAGCTTCGTATTCAGCTTCGTTGTTAGTGCAGTTGAAAGTGAGTTTTGCCGAGAAAGGCATGTGAACTCCTTTTGGTGTAATGAGTACTGCACCAACACCACGGCCATTCATGTTAACAGCCCCATCAAACATCATAGTCCATTCTTCCTCCGGGTCAGGCCCTTCAGTGTGAATAGGCTCTTCGTGATCTTTTGCTTTAATGAATATGATGTCTTCATCAGGGAAGTCAAACCTCATAGGCTGGTAGTCCTCAATAGGTTGCTCAGCCAGATATTCAGATAGTACACTGCCCTTGATGGCTTTCTGAGATGTGTACTGTATGTCGTATTCTGTGAGAATCATCTGCCATCTTGCAACCCGTCCGGTAAGAGCTGGCTTCTCGAAAATGTACTTAACTGGATCCATTTTTGAGATTAATAAGGTAGTGTGGGTCAGCATATACTGTCTCAGTCGGCGAGCAGCCCACGCTAAAGCACAGCAAGTTTTCTCGAGCAGTGAATAACGCTGTTCACAGTCGGTAAACTTTTTGCTTAGGTAGTATATTGCATACTCTTTTCGACCAGACTCGTCATGCTGGCCCAGTACACACCCCATTGACTCTTCTAATACTGTCAAGTACATAATCAGAGGTCTTCCTTCTACTGGAGGCATGAGGATTGGAGGTTCTTGCAGATATTCCTTGATCTTGTCAAAAGCCTTCTGGCAATCTTCGTTCCACCTGACCGTTTGTTCTTTTCTTAACAGCTTGAACAAGGGTTCACAGGTTGCTGTGAGGTGAGATATGAACCTTGAAATGTAGTTCAATCGACCTAAGAACCCTCGAACTTCTTTCTCAGTTTTCGGTGCAGGCATCTCTTGAATAGCCTTGACCTTATCAGGGTCAACCTCAATCCCTTTCTCGCTTACAATAAAGCCCAGTAGCTTACCGGATCGTACCCCAAATGTGCATTTGTTGGGGTTCAACTTTAGTTGGTATTTCCTCAGACGCTTAAATAACTTGAGCAGATTTACCAGGTGATCTTCCTCTGTAAGGGACTTGGCGATCATATCATCCACGTAAAATTCTATTTCTTTGTGGATCATATCGTGGAATAATGTCACCATAGCCCGTTGATATGTGGCACCAGCATTCTTCAGTCCGAATGGCATCACTTTGTAACAGAACGTGCCCCAAGGTGTGATGAATGTTGTCTTCTCCATGTCTTCAGGTGACATCTTGATCTGATTATATCCTGAAAATCCATCCATGAAGGAGAATACCGAGAACTGAGCCGTGTTATCCACCAATACATCAATGTGAGGTAATGGGAAGTCATCTTTCGGGCTGGCTCTGTTCAGATCCCGGTAGTCAACACACATTCTTACTTTGCCATCTTTCTTAGGCACAGGTACTATGTTAGCAACCCATGGCGGATAGCTAGTCACAGCAAGGAACCCGGCGTCCCATTGCTTTTGTACCTCTTCTTTGATTTTCATAGCCATGTCTGGGCGAGTTCGGCGCAACTTCTGTTTGACTGGTGGGCATTCTTCTCTTAGAGGTAGCTTGTGCACAACTATATCGGTATCCAACCCTGGCATATCTTGATACGACCAAGCAAACACATCAACATACTCTTGAAGCAGATCTATCAGTTGCCTCTTCACTGAGTCTTGCAGGCAGGCCCCGATTTTAACTTCTTTCACGTCTTCGTCAGTACCAAGATTAATCACTTCAATCTCCTCCTGGTGAGGAGTAATGACCTTTTCCTCTTGTCTCAACAACCTGGCTAGCTCTTCAGGAAGCTCATATTCTTCATCAACCCCTTCATCAGCTTGATTGATCGGATTGTCAAAGTCATACGATGTCATAGCCGTGCTGTTGTCGGTGCTGTCAGGAAGGCACTCTCTGCAAGGGTTAAGTTGGTTCATTTTAGTGATTGATTTTAATCTTGCTTTAGAAAAAGTGAAATGAAGTTATCATTTTGAAAACACCGCCATTTATTTTTTGTACAAAAAGAAAAATGGAAAAACAGTGAGCATAAAAGAAAAAGACTCGTTTGCAAAAAGAGGTCTGATATTTCATTAATTTAATCTTGTTTGCACAAAAGTATAGATGGCCCTGGTTACAAAATGAGTCTTGTCATCTTGGGCAAGATGCAAGACTTGGATGCATGCTATAAAAATGCAGGAAATAATAATTACTCTGCATGAGTAACTCTTATAATTTCCTGGGAAGACCAGTTCGAGACACTGCTCCCCGGGATCTTCGGACGAATCCAATTCTCCAGATTGCGCTCCTCTTCCAGCTCGTCTTCCAGACAGTTGATAGCATCGGGGGTAAGCATCCCCCCACTGACAAAACCTGGCTCTGCAGCAGCCTTTGCTTGATGTTGAGTTGGTTTGTAACCCAACCCAAATTTGTCCTTCTTCTCCTCCACAGCTAAGACCTTGCCCCAGCCTAGGGCAGTTCCTTCTTCAACAACCTTCCGGGCCTGTTGGTATGATGACATGGAGATCCCTGACACAGCAGATGCTTCATTGACGTTCAAGGCTTCAAAACCTTGGCTCATTGTTTCATGGATTTACCCATCCATCTCAATGTATTTATACGTAGCCAGATGGCTAACGAAAATATCCTCTTCTCCACAGATTGTGACAACTTGGCCTTCCCACTCAAATTTTAACTTTTGGTGAAGGGTAGACGTTATTGCGCCGGCGGCGTGAATCCAGGGTCTACCCAACAAACAGCTGTAGGCGGGCTGAATGTCCATCACATAAAAGATAGTTTTAAAAGTCTGTGGGCCAATTGTCACGGGCAGCTCAATCTCTCCCAGAACCGATCTCTTAGAACTATCAAAGGCTCTTACTACCAGGTTGCTGGGTCTCAATGCCAATCCATCATATTCAAGCTTCACCAGAGCCTTCTTTGGTAAGACATTCAGGGAAGAACCTGTGTCCACCAGCACATGAGAAAGGACAGCTCCTTTGCATTCCAGGGTTATGTGCAAGGCTTTGTTGTGGTTGCGGCCATCCGCTGTCAGGTCAGAATTGGTAAACCCTAGCCCATTGCTAGCAGTAACATTTCCAGCCACGGTTTCCAATTGGTTGACAGTTATCTCCTCAGGCACGTAAGCTGCGTGCAGGACTTTAAGTAGTGCATTCCGATGGGCTTCGGAGCACATAAGCAGTGAGAGGATGGAGATTTTGGATGGCGTCTGGTGAAGCTGATCCACAATTTTATAATCACTCTTTTTGATGATTCGCATAAACTCATCAACTTCCTGATCAAATGGAGTTTTCAGGGCTTCTTTGGCAGCTGGATCTTCCTGCACCGGGCCTTTACCCTTTGCCTTGGCAGCAGCTTCTGCTTCGGCAGTAGGTCTTTGAACTTGTGAAGCAAAGAGACGTCTGCTTCGAGTGAAGCCTCCGCCTCCCCCCACATTATCTACTTGTGGTGCAGGTGCTATTGTTTCAAGAGTGATTCTTTTCCCTTCACAGTACACGTCAGAGCCATAGTGCCAAGGGATGGCCCTATTGCTTTCATATGGTACTGGTCCAGGCACCGTGACAGTGACTGGACTGATTGCTGCTGCTGCAGGGACTGCAATTGTGTGTGGATCATAAAAGATTGTAACTGGTGCTCTGGTGGGAGCAGCACCTTCTGAATGGTAGGCGGAATTATTTTCAGGATCGTAGAATATGGTAACAGTAGAGACATCTTCATGATTGATTGCTGGTGTTGTAGGAGGTACTGTCGGAAGGACTGTTGTTGTTGCTGACGGAGATTCGAAATGGAATGAAGCTGAAGTTGTAGCAGGAGAAACTGTTGAAAACTGATCATTTGGGAGGACAGATGAAGTACTGGTTGATGTTGCTGGTGAGTTGTCGGGAACAATAGTTGCTGCATTTGTAGGAGGGTCTGAAACCGTTGTTGATGAAGTTGCTGGATTTGTCGGAAATGATGTAGTGATCTGTAGCAAACCACTCTGAATAAGGCTGTTAATGCCATTCCTCGGGTCTTCACACCCATTCCATGAAATATTGCAATAGGGACACCCTAGTTCACACCCCGGAAATATTTGGTTTTCACGGAGTTGAGCTTTGATTTCCACCAATGGTGTCCTGATCTGATCCACACTGGTTATTAAATAAGACGGTTGGTCTTCTTCAATAGCATTAATTCGGGGACCACCATGGTTTGGCATAGGGTTTTTATTGACATTGGGCGGAGGTGCAAAATTCAGAGCCTTGGAGTCTACCAAGTCTTGTACCTTCATATGCAGAGCCCTGCATTTTTCTGTACTGTGACCAGGTGCGTTCGAGTGAAAAGCACACCTAGCATTGGAGTCATAGTTTCTTGGTAGACTGTTGGGATCCGGAGGTGCCAACGTTCTTAGCTCAACCAGATTGAGTTTCAGAAGTTGTGGCAACAAGGCAGCATACGGCATTGGGATCGGGTCGATCACTCGGTTAGCTTGAGATGGCCTTTGTTGGAATGGCCTCTGTTGATTGTTGTTGTTGGAGTTGTTGTTGAAGTTCCTTGGAGGATACTGATTCTGCTGATACTGAGGTTGTTGTTGGAAGTTTTGTTGAGGAAGTTGATAGACTGACTGTGGATGAGCTGGAGCAGGGATAGTGACTGCTGCTATTGACCTCTGAGCATATTGGGGCCTACCCCTGTTGGTGTGAATGGCATTGGTCTCGCCAGTTCTTCTCGGGCCTGCAAAAGGCTTTCTTGTACTACTGGACGAGCTTGCACCATTATCGGAGATTTTACCCATTTTTAACAGGCTTTCAATTCTCTCCCCAGCTATAACAACATCTGCGAAGCTAGTGGAAGAGAAAGCAGCTAACCTGTCAATATACGTTCCCTGGAGAGTGTTCATAAACATGTCTGCCATTTCCCTTTCAGACATAGGGGGTTGAACGGCAGCAGCCAGTTGCCTCCACCTTTGGGCATACTCTCGGAAACTCTCCCTCGAAGACTGTGACATTCCCATTAGGAGGGTCCTGTTGGGTGCCATATCTAGATTATACTGATACTGTCTGATGAAGGCCTCTGCCAGGTCCTTCCAGCATCTAATTGTTGCTCTTGTCAAATGGGAATACCATTCCCTAGAAGCTCCAGTCAAGCTATCTTCGAAGTAGAACATCCACAATTTCTCATCCATTGTATAGGCCTTCAGCCTTCCCAGAAATGATTGCAAATGCGTCCGGGGGCATGAAGTCCCATTATACTTTTCGAAACAAGGAGGCTTGAACTTATGGGGAATCCTGACCCCTTCTACCAATCCCATGTCCATGACGTCGAAACCCAAAGAATTTTGAGACTCCAGTGATCTCAATTTCTCAGCTATTTCTTCCAACCGTCTATCATAAGTTTCCTCTCCAGCACCCATCACTGTATACTGGTCCTCCTGAGGATCTTCTTGAAGTACTCTGGCTGCAGTGGCTGTCCCTTGAATGTTGACTGGGATGTTGGCCTCTGGATGGAGATGGGGTCCAAAAACTGGGGGATTGACATGAGGTTGGACCCTCTCGTTGTTACTTGTGCCAGCAGTTCCCACATGGGGCTCCTCTTGATTCCTTCCTTCTACCAAAACTCTGAGCCTCTCCTGGCTTTGAGCTAAATTGTTCATCACTTCCATGAATTGTGTTATCTGAGTTCTCATCTCCAGCCTTTCGTTGGCCATCTGGTTTCTGACCTCCGTAAGGTCCTGCTGCATCTGATCCATCTAAATTCCCGGAAGGTTGTTTCTGGTTGGGTACCTGTGTGGCCTGTTGAGAGGAAATACCCGGCGGCGAGCAATAATTCCTGAATATCACAACAGAGGTTAGCAACAATAAAACAAAACCTACAAAACAAACAGAAGGGTTAGTATGCAATGCAGTTATGCTTATTTGCTCTCAAGGTATCCGGTTTGGCTTTCAGTTTTGACCCTTCCAGACCCTTGAAGATGCTGCTGTTGAAGTTGCTTTTGATGTGAACCCAGATAGAAACCAACACAAATATATTACAAAGGTGAAATAATACAATTTGTTCATTTTACAACACAAACCCTCAAAGGGGTCAAAATACATCACAAAAAACAAAAGTACATGGAAAAGGAACAACAACAAGCAAATGATCAAACTCCAAGGCCAAACTCATCCTCACGAACTTCCTCGAGAAGTGCTTCGGTCACAGGATCAGCCGGACGCTCCGTGAGACCTCTGATGAGAAGGTTTCTTGCTGCAACAGCTGCAGTCAACTTCCTGTTCTGACTTTGGTCCTTAGACCTCTTCACTCCAGCTTTGATTTTCAGCTCTGATATTTCCTCCTGGGCTGCTGCCAGGGCTTTTTCCATCTGCTCCATCTTGTCCTGAACTCTCTTGTCTTCTAGAGTACGGGCCTCAGTGATCCGGACCCACCTGGCCTGACTCTCTTTCAAATACAAGTCCGTCCTTGCTCTCTGAAACTGGGCTTCTTTACAAGCATTCTTCAGAATCTGTTCACCAGCTTTAGACTTGTTGATATACTCCCCAGACTTCTCAATTTTAGTCAAGTGTTCCACCCTCAATTTCTCCAATCTCTCAATCTCCCTCACACCTTCACTCCTTTCCCTGAGGGTCTTCTGCAAGGCTTGGGTTAACTTCTCATTCCTTTCCTTCAAGCTCTCAAACTCCTCCAGACTGATAGTGGCAGGGGGTGGTGCTGAAGATGACTCAGGCATGTCTTCTATGGTAAAGGGCATTCCAGAGAATTGGGCCCTGGCATGGGACCACTCATAATATTGGACTGATGCCACATTATTGCACTTCCCCAGAATGGTGATTCCCTTGGTTTGAACATGATCCCAGGCCCAGGCAGCCTGCCTAACAGCAACCAAACTAATCTTGTTCTCATAGTAGAGGGTCTCAACCAAGTCTTGTTCCCTAGGAGTATGAACCAGTGCATAGCCTAATTGCCTTCTGAACAGCAGAGGGTTGTAATTGATACTTCCCTTAACTCCTATTAAGGGCACATTGGGAAAGTGCCCACAGCTGGTGATTATATCTCTGCCCTTGGTGCTCTGAGTACACCATCTGATATCTGCTGAAGTTAGGACAGTGAGTCTTTTAGCCCAGTTGCTTTGCTGATGAGGATTTAGAAATGCATCTGTCCTGGGCAGATGCCTGAGAAGCCAAGCATGGAATAATGGAGCACAAATCCTCACTAATCTTCCCCTCTGCTTCTCATTTCTCTGATGTACTGAGTAATAGAGATCACCCAGTAAAGTTGGCACTGGGTTCTTCAGGATGAACAAATGGATTGCATTCTTGCTGATGAATCGAGGCTCATCTGCAAACAACACAATTCCATACACACTTAAGGCCAACAGAGCACAAACAGCTTTCCACTCCCCCAGGGAGGCTTTCAAACTAGCTTGAGAAATCAGGAAGTCCAGATGAAATCCAGGGATCCCAGCTTTAGAGGTCATATGCTGTTCAATCAAAACAGGCTCCAGGTGCAAAGCTTTTGCTATCTCTCCATTGCTTGGGAAACTCATCTCAGGATTGAAAGGGATTTCTCTCCTGATAGGCAAACCAATCAAAGATGAGTATTCTTCTAAAAGAGGCCCCAACTGAAAGTCTTGAAAGGTGAAACATCTCAATGGAGGATCATAAAACTGAATGCAGGTGTGGATGAGGCTCCTCTGTGAAGGGTCCAGATCCATAACCATGTCCAGTATATCTCCATAACTCTCCCTGAACAAGGGTATGTGATCTGGAGTGATCAGGGTTTGGATCCTCCTGATGTCTGACAAGTCTGGTTGGAAGAAATGATAGGTGATGTTGCTTTTCTTTGGAGCCATGATGCTGAAGACTGAGTAGGATAAGTGCTGATGAAGATGCTGAGGAGTGGGCCACTGGCTGGCTAGTGCAAGTAGCTGAAGTACATGGCTGACAAACTGATGCAAGTGCTGGTGGAGATAGGTCAGAACTGCAGATGGGGTCAAAACCAAAACCAGAGATGAGAGTGGATACCCTGAAACACAAATAAGCACATGTTAATATGATGCAATGAGTATGTATGCAAATGAAATGCAAGGGTTTGTGACTGAGCTGGATCTGATTAACTGCCTTGATATAGATCCATGTGTGTCCAAGAATTCCAGATGGAGGTCTATAAATCCGGTAACCAAGGTGGGGGGACTCAAATAAAGAGCCACATGTCCAGGGTTTAGAATCACAAGAACTATCCAACATGGAGCATTCTTAACAAAGTCAAAGTAACAGGGTATTCTGAGGTCAAGGTACCTGCAAACCTGTAAACAGCCCAACCCCCTCACAGGTGATGATCTAGAACAAGGATCCTCAGACTCGGATCAGTTATGAGAAGTGTAAACACTTCTAACCCGGGGGTACAATGTTTACAATAACCATAACAATTCCTCCTCTAATTCACCTCAGTTTCTGAAGGTCAATACTAAAAGGTCATCCAGACTTAGCAGGCTTCCCAGATAGCCCTAGCATTGCAGGAAATCTGCAACACAGAGTTCTCAAGAAGAAACCCATATCTGAACCGTGTTTCATATTCCCGCACCAGACCGAAATGGAATGGGAAAGAATATGATTCACTCTAGCCTAGGTGTCACTCAGGTCCCAGGTATAGGACCTTAACTCTCAATGAATCACCCACCCACCAAAGCAAACATATCCAGCCAGCAACAATGACAGTATGATATATATACAAATGCAATAAAGAAAGCAGTAAATAATGCTGTACATAAAGCAATAAACAAAAAATAAATACACGCACAAACAAGCACATAACACCCCAGTAAACACAAACCAATCAAGCGCTAGGAGGAACCCACAAAAAGAACCAGAAGCCCTGGTTGCAATATAAGGGTCCCCAGCAGAGTCGCCAAGCTGTCGCTCCCAACAAATGAAACTGGGTCAGATGAAGGTACAGACGCGAACGGTCGGCGAAGGGAACAGTGAGAACACGCAGCCGTGAACTCACTGGAGATGAATAGAGTCGCCAGCTAGGCATTTTTATCCCGGAGGAAAGGCAATGCTGCATAGGCCTAGAAAGAGATGGATAAGACGGTTGCGAACTAGAGAGACTGAGAAAGGGGGTTGGTTACAACCTGGGAAGGTATTAGCACCCAGATTGTCCGCCGTACTCGACGGGATCCACGCTTAAAAGATTTGTGTTTTAAAGGGGTAGGGTCAGTGCAATCTGTGTATAAAATAGCTGGAAGAGATGTACAAGTGTCAGTGTAAAAGAGAGTGAAGTGTATAAATGAAGTGTCAGTGTAAGAATGAGAATGAATTGCTCAAGATTATGAGGCTTAAAGAAATGAGCTGGAAAGAGGGGGAATGTATAGAGACTTTTGTTCGATAACTGTTAAGTTATGCCTACGTATCCTCTCGTGCAATGAGGAAGTCAGAACGCCGTAGTTCGACCCAAAGAGACTGAAAGATGAATTGACTGATGAACTGCTTGCTTGTCAATGCTCAAGTGTATGACCTGTCTGGCTCAGGTGCAAACTGTCTTGCATTAGACGGAAGAAGCAAGTTCCCGGTTGTGAGTGAATGAGGTGAGAAAAGAATCCCGGAGGAGACGATTATTGTTTGTTTTTGTATTTTCAGTCTTTTATTTCTTTTTAGAGTTTGTCATAAGTTAATGAGCTTAAGTCTAAACCAAAGGATTTAGTAAACTCATCACATCTTCCCTCTGATTAGGGGTAATGAGAATACCTTAAGTGTGAAGTCAGATTCTCACACTTAATCACCTTTGATGTAGGATTAAGATCATTAACCCACTTGTGATTATTTAGATGTTTTTGTGATTTTGTTTAGTGTTAAGTAATGAGGTTAAGCCACAATCAAGGATTAAACAGACCCATTACACCATCCTAAAAGAAGGATAATAGATGAGAATGTTTAAGCTGAGGAAGACTCCTCAACTTAATCCATGATTAGGGATTAAACCCATGACAAAACAAGCCTTTATTAAGTGGATTTTAGTTAATGGTATGATGATGAAGTGTTTTTTATGACATGCAAGACAACTTGAGGGGGACTTGTCCATTAACACTAGGGTTAGTCCTTCTTAACCACTTAAGGAAGAATTAGAACCCTAATGCAAGGCCCAAGTTACAAGTGATGTCTTGATGATTATTAAGTGAATTGATTAAGAGATTTAAACATCTTAAGGGTTCAAGACTTAGGATTAAAGTTATACACTCCATCCTAAGAGAAGGATGCAGGCATAACCCTAATCACAAAGTCTTAAAGCCTTTAGGGTTTAGTCCCTGATTATGAGGTGAGAAGAGAAGACTCAAAGAGAGACACAAAGGTAAAACTATGAGGGGGACTAATCAAAACCCTAATCATTGTCATGCTTGGATGGTCCTAAGGTTTGTGAGGTTTGCAAGAACAATCTTCAATGGAACCACCAGGAAGCAGATGAATAAGATCAAGAGAAGCAAAGTGGCTTGCTTCATTCAAGAAGTCAAGTCACTTGAAGAAAGAAAGTGGGAGGAAGAAGAATGAGCAAGCTCAATCTCAAACACAAATAGAAATGCAGCAATGGATGCAAGAGAGATGAAAAGAAAAGGTATGAGAAGTGAAGGCAAATCCACTTCTCAAGTTTACTTACCACCTGCAATGTTAGAAAGAAAATGCAATGCAATGCAAGATGAGATGAAATGATATGATGCTAAGCAAAACCAGAAGCATGTTGATGATGATTATGATGCTGCAAACATGAGACAAGGCATGGAGATGTTCATACAAGATTATGAATGCAAATGATGCAAGTTAAGGAGCATGAACAAGCATGAAAAGTTATGAACCATACAAGACAAATGACATGGCAAATATGAGATGCAATGATCAATGATGCTTTCTACATGTCTTAAGATGTCAAATGAATCATAATCATGCACAAAATGCAAAGACAAGTCATGTTATACAAGGAAATGCAAGAAGGATGCAAGAGAAGGCCCAAATTAGGGTTCATGGATCAAACATCAAACAAAAACCCAAAAACAGAAGCAAACCCTAAGACAAAAAATGGAAAATGGCACCCAAAGAAACCCTAGACCTATGATAAACCACTGCCCAAAGGGGAGCTCTCAACTCTCAACCAAACTCAAGATATGAATTTTCTAAGTTATTCGGGTTTTTTAGGGTTCTTAACAAAACAAATGCCAAACAATTTGAAAATGCAAGAACAATTCATGGCCTTTTTACCCTAGAAACTACATGCCAAACACAAGACAAAGCAAAAAGAATCAATGTCTCAACCTTCACCAATAGGCAGAAATGAATTTTTGAATCCATGATCAAAATAATGCATAAAAAATGATTTAATTCAATGAAAAATTCTTAAAATGCATCAAGATCAAAAAAGAAATTTGGTTTGAAGGTTGGACAATGTTTCTAAATGTCTTAGAACATTTCATGAATTTTTTTGTAATTTTTAAATACCTAAAAGTATTTTTAATTAATTAATTCTCATTAACCAATTAAAAATAATCTTTTAAATATTTAAAAATACTTTTTTAATGATAAAAAATAAAATAAAAATATTTTTGTGTCATAAAAATTAATAAAACCTTAAGGAAAAAGTTTCATAATTTTTAAGATTTTTTTGCTATTTTTAAATTAAACATGCAAAACAAATGAAAAAGAAATGAATTAAATTAAATAAAATAAAAGTAAACAGGATGGATGGACGAGATTGGCTCTGAGTTTGAATTCATTGACTGCGCGCGTGATCTTGTGGCCAGGATTGACTCTGATTAAATTATTTAATTATGGATTAATTAAGTTAACACGTGGATTAGGGCATAAGTAAGCTGATCTGGGCCATCCAAAAGAGAGGGAAGTCAACTGGTCAATGGCTATCTACGGCTCACATTCAAACTGAAGTTAATTACACAATTAGGGCACAAATTACTTTCAGGTGGCCGGAGAAGACTTCCGGTCGTCTTCTCCGGCCAGCTCTCACCTGAGAAACTCACCAACTCCTCAAAACGTACCAAAAATGAAAACCAAGAACATGGAAATGATCCTCTCCCTCTCACGAACCAAACCCCTCTCTCAAAACAAATTTATATTTCCTAAATCAACTGAATCGAAGAGAAAAAGTTCTAGGTCACGCAAGCTTCAGAAACAAATTAAATGCTCAAATCACAACCATTTTCAAAACCAATGGTACCAGAATGATCAGTGAAACAAATAGAACAAGTTTGTAACAATAAAAATGATTTCTGGAAAAATAAATTTCAGGCTACCTGAGATTTGAAGCTTTCCACTTGAGGACTTTCTGGCCTTCTCTTTATGTGCAAACTACTCCTTAGGACCCCTTGATGATGTTTGAATGCCTTAGAACAATTTATGTAGGCTGGTTGATGAGTTTCGAAAGCTCCTGCTTCAAGCTCAGTCAACAATGGCTATGGTGATTCTGGCTGATTCAGGCCATTGTGAATGATGGTTTGTGGTCTAGATGATGTATGGAGAAGCTTTGCAAGGTTTGTTTGGCTGTTTGTGAGCTAGGATGGAAGATTCGAATGGAACCGCAAACTGAAGTGAGAAATGGCAGTGGGATCTCTTGGCTGTTTCAGGCTTGTGCTTTGGGTGGTTTGAGGTCTATGGAGCAAGGTGAGATGATTGGTGAAGTTGGCTTGAATGTTTAGTGGCTGTGGAGAGGAATTCGAAGCAAGTTGCAAGATGGTGAGTTTTTGTGTATGTGGTGAATGTATGTCTTTCAGCCTTGCTTCCCCTTATGTTTTGCTTGCAAATTGTCCACATAACTCTCTCTCATTGGTCAGTTGATTTGACATGTGCTTTATGGATAGGTGAGGCAACTTTTGCAATTTGTCAACTCTTGTGTAAGAGAAAGTATGGTGAGGTGCTAGCTTGGTACAAGGCATGGGCTATGCGCAGCAAGATGAGGGGGAAATGTCAGCTTGGTCCAGCATCCAAGGCTGCAAGTGGTAGGGAGTGAAATGAGTGTTTTGCAACTTGTGACATTTTGGTTCACATGTGAAAAAAACCTTGTTACACAAACCAAACCATAGGCAAACTTGATCCAATTCTGATTTTCAGCACTTAGAGAATGTTTATGTGTTGGTTTGAAATGAATTAGAGGTCACATGATGCATTGGTTCAAGGTTTTTGCAAAATTTCCATTTGAAGCATGCCTTAGAAATTAATGATTTTTGCCAACTTTGCATTGCTATAACTTTTGATCCAAGAAGAGTTTGATCATGTTCTTGTACTTTTTGAAAAGGGAAAGATGAGATCTACAACTTTCATGACCAAAGTTTTTTCATTTGAAGCCTTTTTGGACCAAGAATCAAAGCTTGAAAATTGACCTAAAATGATGCATTCTTGAAAAGTCAACTATGCCCAAAAAGTCAACATTTGCAAAAACCCTAAATTCTTGATTTCTATGAACTTCAACCTTCTTCCATGATCAAATAAAGATCATATACATTCAAAATGATGAAGATCACCCATTGGTTGGGTCATTGGGGGCCTCAGATGCCCTGATTTTGCACTGACTTGTCTGAAAAGTCAACTCTTGATCAGATGACTTCCCCATGGAATTTCTTCATGAAAATTGATATGCATACTCCCTATACCATATAGAGATCAATGAAAACAAGAATGACCAAAATTTTGGAGTTATGGCCTCTGAAACCAAAACCCTAATTTTCAGTCAACTGTGCAGTTCAACCTGGCTCTGCATCCACTCAAACCCTAGCTCTTATGATTCCTCTGCATTTTTGACTTTGAGGAGATGAAATATGATATAAGAACACACATGGACCCCTTTGAGTTGATTGGTGGCCTTTGGAATGCCTCAAGAAGCTTTGAGGTTGCTCAGATCACAAACCCTAGGTGCAGATGCCCTAGACACAATGCAGTGAATCAAAAATGAGATGTGAGATGATATGTTTGTGTTTATGCATATGAGATGATCACAAGCCATGGTGTGAATGGGTGAGGGCAAATTTGGGGTGTTTACAATTGGGAAACAGTGACTATGCCCTTGGCATTTCAGATAGATGAGGAGATTTGCCTCTGGCTGCTTAAACATAGTTGAATCTTGGTCCTGATTGCCCCAAATGGGTTAGGAAGTATCATGGTCTGCCCCCTTGATTGGGAGGTCATGACTATGCCCTTTTGTATACATGGACTTTGATCCAGGAAGCAACTTTGTTTATCGGAAGGACTTTGGTTCATTGAACATTCATCCTGTAAGCTTCTCTATTTGTCAAACACTTAGGTATATGTAAACAAATATATTCAAAAAAATGCAATGCTTATGTCTGTCTTGAAATTTTGAAACAAGTTATTTTAGAAAAACTTTTTTTTTTTTTTTTTTGTGAAAACTGTGATATTAACTCGAGTTTTATAACAAGCCCTAAAGGAGTCAGGATACCTTTTTGTAGCATTACGCTTTCGAATTAACCATGCTTCAGTTAGGACTTTTAGAGGGTTATAACGTGGCCTGGTTCATGGTTTAAGAAACAAAGGATATAGGCTCAAATTTTATTTGTACCCAACCCAATCTCCATGATGTTCTTCAGTCCTATGCTCAGTTAACTCATGCATTGAAGTTCCATAGCAGTTTGGAGTTGTAACACCGACATTTGTGATGGTTCAGGAATCAAATATTTATTTGAATATTCAGTCATCTTCCTTTGTTGAGGATTCATAGTGACCTCTTTTTTTTCTTTTGACCTTATTATCCCTTCTTTTTGCCTGAACTGCTTATTTCAAGATTACAGTCAGTGGGATGTCTTAATGTTTTACTAAGTCTCCTTCATAGGTTTTGACTTAGTGAATTGTTCTTTTGCTGGATATTGACTGTCAGGTTTCATGATTACAGAGAACCATCATTAGTTGTGTACAACACAGATAATTGGTATCTTTGAGTTAACTGAGTAACTACCCTGCCCCAGGTTATGAATAAGGGTTTTAATTTGTACGAGAATAAAAACTCCTACTTCATAGGCTCAAAAGGGTTGACTAGGGGTTAACTTCCTTATATCTCCACTGTTTAGGAATTGAAACAATGCCTGTACATCGTCAGCATAGTCTGTTTAAAAGCATACTGCATAATATTATGGTATTGTTTTCGTCATCCTCCCTCTACAGGCTTATAGCTTTATCAGGAGTTAAATATCACAAGATTCAAGATATAGTGGAACGAAAGGATTAATTCAAGACAAACATATGCAGTGCATTAATGAAAACAAAAGTTTAACATAATAGTAAGTGTTCAAACAAATAAAGAAATTACAAATGAAAATTCAAATGTTGTCCCATCCAGTTGGTTGAATGTCTTCAATTGCAATCTGTGAACTTTGAGGAGCGGTATACTTCACCATGAAATCAAATTTACCACTTGGGTGTCCCAAGGTGCCCCATATCTCAATAGGAATAGGTAGGCTTCTTTTCTTGCTACCCTGGGCAACTTGTCTTGCAGCTTCGGTGTTTGATGGACGATAGTAGAACTCAACTTGACCTTCTGGAGTAACCTCTAGGATTCCTTCATCAATCAGGTCTTGAATCTTTTTCTTCAATGCCCAACAATTATTTGTATCATGTCCAGGACTGTTGGAGTGGTACTCACACCTTGTCCTGGGATTATAGCGAGGAGAGGAAGTTTTAGGATTTTTAGGAGACTTTTCCAAGGAAACCAGCTTCATCTCCAACAGGCATTGCAAAACTTGTGACATTGGAGTGTTGAACTTGATAAACTGCCTTCTACCTTTCTGGTGTTGAGGTGGATTGATCTTATCAGGTCTTTCTTCTTCAATTGAAGAATAGTCAATGGCAACCTGTCTTTTACCCTCTTTTATCCTCATCCTCCTTTCAACCAAATCAATTTGTTTTAACGGAGGTTGACTGACAGCTATATCCCTGGCTCTATCACTTTGAAGTTTGTGGACAAAGGTTCTCAGTTCTTCTTGCCCCTGAGCTAAACTTTGAATAAGATCCCCCTGGCCATTCATCTGGATCCTCATTCCTGTCATCTCAGCTTGTAGTTGTTTCAGCTGATCATCCTTGTTGTCCTCAGGATTCTTCTTCTTAGCCAGCAGTGTCTTCAATTCATCCTGCCCCTTGGTCAGGTTCAGGATCAACTCTTGGAACTGTGCATTTTGTGCCTGGAGATCCTTAACTGATTGTTCGAGAGCCATTGCTGAAATAAACAGCGAGGAGATGAGAAACCTGTGCACAATTATAAACCTGTGATGCAATGAAATGATATGGGAATGCATATGCAATGTTTTCAAGGACCGCAGGATTTAAATTTGCTTAAACAAACAAGAAAGTAACTTTTTATTAGTAATAACTTGTTTTGCCTTTTAGGCTTACAAAAATGAAAATGAAATAAGTACAAAAGACGGGGTTTTAAGTCTCCCATGGACGTTTCCTCTTTGTGTTGAGGTATGAGTTGAGGTTTCGTTCCTCGTGAAGTAGCTTTGTTAGTTCCAGAATCTTTTCTTGGCTTGCTTTGTAATGAGCCTCGAAAGTATCCCTTTGCTCCTTCAGTTGGATCCATGATCTCTGCAAGTCTTCCATATCAGTAGGCATGTCTGGGTGAAGGATGGTATAAGCTGTGTCTCCTTCAGCAACAGGTTCCATGGTAACTGGTAGGACGGCAGGATATGGCATCATGAGTGTCTGAGCGCGAGATCGTACCCATCTAAGATAAGCCTCCATAGGAATAGTGTACTTAGACTCCAGTGTCTTGCTGTCAACCCTGTTTACCTTTCCCCAAGCTCGTATGAATCTCTGACGGTAACCCTGAAGATCGTTGTCGTAATCAAACACAATGCCCTGAATCAACATGTCATGTGGGCTATCGCTCCGGGCGTAACCAAACTGTCGTAAAGCTAGAGATGGGTTGTAGGTGATGCCTCCTCTTATGCCTAGAAGTGGCACATTAGGAAACTCCCCACAACGGTCAATGATGGTGACATTCTCCATAGATCTGGAGCACCAATGGATGTCTGAGTGAGAAAGTGACATGATTCTCTTAGACCATCTGAACCCTTGCTCATTCTTCATTACTGAGCGAGGAAGGTGAGAAATAAACCACCTGGAAAGTAAAGGTATGCAGCACATCAAAGTTCCTCTTGCCCTTGTAGTACGGGTGTGAAGAGAATGCAGGATGTCTCCAAGCAATGTAGGCACTGGATTGTGACTCAGGAAAATGTTGATGGCATGAACATCTATGAACTGATCTGGATTGGGGAATAATACTAAGCCATATATCAGCAAGGCTAAGATCTCCTCAAAAGCATCATAGCTCATGGCCTTCAAGAACATTTGAGCTTTATCCATTAATACCTTGGCAAGAATACCCTTGACTCCACTTCTCGTCTCTAGAACAATATCAGACTTTTTCAGACGTAGAGCTGCAGCAATAACCTCTGGTTTAAGCTCCTTCTCCATACCTGTGAAGGGTCTTTGATCAAGAACAGGTATGCCCAGAAGTTTAGAGAACTCCTCCATGGTAGGAACCAGCTGATAATCAGGAAATGTAAAACAATGGTGCTTAGGGTCAAAGAACTGGAACAGGACACTCATCATGTCTTCATTGAATCCTGAAGTGACTAGATCCAATAGGTGACCATGTCTCTTGATGAACCGGGAGTGATCAGACACTTGAGAAACCAACTCTTTAAGCTTGGGAGGTATTCCCACAAAGTTGATCCTGATGGTGTTTCTACGAGCAGAAGCCATGACCTGAAACAAAGAACAAAGATAAATCCCTTGGTCCTTGAAATGGTTAGGGAAAATGATATGCTCATGATGCATGATGATGTCATGATGTTATGCTCAATCAAAGACATGTGGCACACACAAACAAATCACACCATAGCCCTAGGTTTAAAGGCTTGCATGAGGTTTAAGGTAAGTATCCTCCCCTGAAGTTAGATGGTTCATCCTGTCCTACAAAAGTAACCAGGTTCTAAGGGATCTCAATATCATTGATCCTTCACAAGGGTGGTTGTTCAGTAGGCAACTTACTTGCCAACCAAAACCCTCCAAGTTTAAGATCTCAATGAGCGTAGCATCGAGTGTCAACCAACTTCAGTCTGCACCAAAGCCGGTTACCTCACTACTTTCTAAAGGCCAAGATGAGTTAACTAGGGTTCTAGAAGTTAGTTAGTGCATTGACAACATATGGCAGCCTCAATATTATCCTCAACTTGACTTAAGGAATATAAGCACCAACCAAGAAGTCGCACTAACTATGGCCACCAGATCAACCGTATCGATATACGTCGTACAGTTTCCTTGGTCTATTGCCATTTACCTAAGGTACACTAGATCCGGGTTAGGACCTTTCACACATAAGAGCACCCCAACAAGTAATATAAAACAAACAAGGCAAACAATTTAAAGTGATCTTAATTTCTAAGGGTACCCCTCTTAAAATAGATCCCCAGCAGAGTCGCCAGTTCTGTAACACGGTGGGAGAACTGACTTTTAGTAATGTTGCGGATAGCAAGAGTCGCCACCGACTTTTATTTTATCCATAAGGAAAGGTTATAAAAGAACAGGAAAGACCTTAGAGATATTTTTGGGTCCGGGGGGTAGGTTATGAAAAGGGAAGGTATTAGCACCCTTTTCATCCATGGTTATCCATGGGCTCTTAAGTACTTAAGCTCACTTTAAATTGTTTTTGAAAGTGTAGTGTGTGCATAGAAAATTTTCAGAATAGTTAATAAATAATCCATGTACGGATGTGTAAAAACTTGTTTGAAAATTTGTTTGAAAATGTTAAGTGTTTGAAAAATTTTTGAAGTGAGCAAGTACATAAGAGGAACCTACCCTAGAATTTAAAGTCTTTCTTGTTCTTTTTTTTCTTTCCTTGGTAGGACTATCCCTACTATTAAGGAGTAGGTAGTCATTACCTTGGATGTTAAGGGACATGTGAGGGACATTCTGATTTTGAAGGCCATTGTGGGGTGTATTAAGCATAAGAGGAGGGACTATCATCATTTTTCGAAGGGACTCGATTCATAAAGGCAACCATGAGGGACTTGATGATTTTTCTTTTAAGGGACTTGCTTTATACACCCCACTTTACCATTATTCGTAGGCAACTCGAGGGATAACCTTAGAAAGTGAGACGGCGATTAAAATCGACTTACGTGTGTGTGAGTGTTAATTTAATTATCTTTGATTAAAAGTGATCTAGAATTAATTTTAAGAACATACATGTTTTTGCACTCCCTAATTACTAACCATAGCAAAAATAATTAAATAATTACAATATTTACAAAATTACATCCGGGAAGCAGTTACATAATTATAATAATAAACAAAATAAATAATAAGCAAATAATAATAATTTAACAATAAATAAATAATGGGTTAGTGATAAGTAATAATATTTAAATAATAAGCAAAAAGTTAGTAATAATAAAATAAAAGAGGTTAGTGAATAATAATAATTAGTGAAATAATAATAATATAAAATTAATAAAGCAAAATAAATAATATGGTTAGTAATAATAATAATAAACAAAATTAATTAAGATATTATAAGAATAAGAAATTAACAATTTTTAATATGAACAATTATATTTAGAAACAAATATGAGCAAACAATTATTTTAATTTTCAAATTATTAAGTTATTTTTTAAATATATTATGACTATAAAACTTAATTATTATAAACATATATTAACATTTATTTATTAAACCATATTTATACATTATATAAAGAGAGAAATAAATTATAAGTATATTTACAAAATTTAAATTTTTAATTAATTCAATTACTGTTTTTTAAAAGACAATGATTTAAATTATAAACATAATATAAAATATATTTACATATCATATGAAGAAAAGAGTTTAATTATATTTAAAAATTATATACATGATAATTATGATAAGAATTAGAAAATAAAAATCATTTTTGAAAAAATAGAATTAAGTTTTATTTAGAAAAATATTTTTAGGGTTTTTAAAAAAAATTAGGGTTTAGTTATATACCAAATTAACTAATACATATACATATTATATAAAATAATAAGATAAATTTTTGAAAAAAAAGAAAGTTTAGAAATTTTTAGAGAATATGAGATTATTTTGAATTTGGAATATATATATGATTTAAATTTTATTACTAATATAAAACAAATAAAATAAGTAATTAAGAAAAATAGAAGAAAAAATGACAAAAAAAAAATTGAGAACATACCTTGGCTGGGTTTGAACCCAGGTTATCAAGCTTGCCAATACCAAAACACACCATCAGACCAACCAGGCGTTGGTGATAACAAAATGCATCCTATTGGTTTTGTTCCTTATTTGCAAAATATCCTGGAAAAATAAAACGCAAAAAGGCCTGGGGTGGGATTTGATCCCAGGACCTTATGAATGCAAGCATACGCGCGCTACCGCCTGGCTGGGAGAGCCCATCTGGCTATTGAATAGCAAGAATATATAATATATTCAATCTTCTTTTATCCTGAAAAATTAACAAAAAAACATGCACCAGCCAAGTATCGAACCAGGGACCTCACAACAGACGCATATCAAACTTACCACCAGGGCACACATGTGCGTGTGATAAACAAACCAATAACAATTCATAAAATATTTCAATAATATTTGAATTTTCTGACGCGCGGGAATGACCTTCTTCTTCCTCCAGCCCTACAAAATTACCTGCGAATTTTGTTGGGGATCTTGCTGCGTTTTTGCTTTCCTGGGAAAACCTGTATTTTTTGAACATCACACCACAAGTATAATCAAACCAAATTAACAACACCAAACAATTTCCCATGATTTACACAACCGAACCATGTCATTAGAATTCGTTTAGATTGCTTAAATCGTAAAACCCCAAAATTGAAGCTTAAACCCTAGCTATGGCCAAACGCGATTCCTGCATGAAAACTCAAAACCAAACAACCAGAATCATTCTATGACACATTATGAGCAATATTGGATCATTAAAAACAGTTTATATCACGTGTAGCCATGAATTCGAAAAAAACTTGAAACACACATAAAGCTTGATTCGGTTTAGTGTATATATGCTGTTTTTGATGCATATGATTATTGGGATATGATCACTAATGTTCAAGGATGAAAATGTTGTCCTTAATTCACCTGAAAAGTTACCAAATGTTAGAATCCGAATTTGAAAAATTTGATGATTTTTGAGAGTTTGAGAGTGAGGTTGAGGGCTGCCAAATTCGTCCTGTGTGTTGCTTCATGTTATGTACTTATAGTAGGCTCAATTAGGTCAAGAAATTTTGGATTTGTGGGCTTCTTTGGATGCCTTGAGTGTGAAGGAACTCCATTGCCATAAATGTCACAAAAATCAAATATTTTCTTGTTGGTTTGGTCTTGCACGAATTTGTAAAGTATCAATCATCTTTAAAGGTCAAATATTTGATCCCAAAGCAAAGATTGGATTCAAATATTTAATTTTTATATTTTATTTTAATTTAAATGACATTTTAATGAATAAAACTCAAATAAATATAAAATAAAAAATAAAAATTCAGAAAACAAGTGGGTTGGGTCGTGCTTGGTGTTTTCATAAAGATGGGATGGCAATTTGGTGGGCTCATTTAGCAAAAATTTGATTTTAGGCCTTATTTGCTTCATAAACTTCCCTAAAATTTCCCAACTTTGCAAGGGCACATCTCCCTCAATTTTAAAGGTATGAGGGTGTTCTTGGACTTTTTGAAAAGCTTGAAGAGTCCTCTAAACAACCCCATTGGTTTCAGGTCCATATCATTTACCAATCTCAAGTTATGCCCTTTTGAAGTTGTTGACTTTTTGTTGACTTTTGAAATGACCTATAATGTCTTAGATCATATCTTTCAAATGAAGCATTTTTGGGCTTAACCTTCAACATCAAAGTTGTATAGAATTCAATTTCCTTCAAAATGAGCTTTGGATGGAGACTTGGTGATGAAGTATGTGAAAGTTATGGCTGGTCAAAGTTCAGTTGACTTTTACTGAGGAAACCCTAATTTAGAAACTCCTGATTGTTGATGATCTGGAATCTCCTTGATGAATCATGATCAACCCTTGATCAAATGATGAATTTTACTTCATATACTTGATGTTGGCAAAAAATCATGAAGTTTGACTTTCGTTTGACCACAGTTAACCCCAGTTTGACTTTTTAACTGCACTGACTGATTTTGACTTATCTGATCATCTGACTGAGCAAACTTTTGAGAAAAGTCTTGAAACTTGTCATGGGGGTTATTATACACATATAAGATGTTATGAAGCTCACTTGAGGTATTAGAAGTCCATTTAGCCTGATTAAAGTCAAAACCCTAGTTTTGGATGCACTGCTTAGGAGGTGCATTGTCTGAGGGAATTGTCAACTTCTTTGACCAATTGTGAATTTTGTGAACCTTGTGAATCTTCATAAGATGTCTTGTGATACTCATGGGAGGTATTGTGAAGCTTGTGAACCTTGTGAACCTCATGAAGTGACTTTGTAGACCTCATTAACCTCAGGAGAGCTTTGTAATCATTGTGAAACTTGTGAACCTTGTGAACCTTCAAGAAGTAACTTGTAGACTTCATGAACCTCATGAATGGTATTTGAAAGTATTGGGAAACTTGTGAACCTTGTGAATCTTCAAGAAGTGACTTGTGGACTTCATGAACCTCATGAAAGGTTAGGGAAATGTTGAGAAGCTTGTGAACCTTGTGAACCTTCATAAAGTAACTTGCAGACTTCATGAACCTCATGAAAGGTTACATAAGCATTGAGAACTTGTGAACCTTCTTAGCACACAAAGTCTTGTATTGTGAGGGCAAATTTTGGGGTGCAACAGTGTCTGTCACATTTGAAGGATCAAGATGAGATGCCTAAAGTTATTGTTACGGACCGTAATACTACATTGATGAACGCGATTTCAAAGGTATTCCCTTTTTATTATGCATTACTTTATAGGTATCACATAACAAAGAATGTGACAAGTCAGGTTAAACCCTCGGTAGGTACGAAACAGGTGGAGATCGAAGATGGAAAATTGGTGAAGTCGGGTGTGATTGTTGAAACAATTATGGATGCATAGAATCATATAATAAATTCTTCCATAAAAGAATTATATGTTGATTATGTCATTCATTTCCATAAAGTGTGTGAAAAGTATCATGCTTTGTTGAAATACACTGAAAACACCATTCTTGATCAGGTTAAGGAGAAAATAGTTTGTGTGTGGACTGATAATATCTGAAACCTTGGAAACAAAATTACCAACAGAGTTGAGTCGACACATGCTACTTTGAAAAATTGTTTGGGAAATAGCAAAGGGTATTTGTGAAATTCTGGAAACAAACCAACAATGTCGAACACGATGTCACGACGCTAATAACAACAAAACTGTAAAAGACAAAGACAGAAAGTAAATAACACAGAAAGTTGTTAACCCAGTTTGGTGCAATCACACCTACTCTGGGGGCTACCAAGCCAGGAAGGAACTTCACTATCAGTAGTATCAATTCAAAGATCCACAAAAAAACGCCTAAAATTTGCAATCTTTTCAATTAATCCCTACCCAATGACAATTCTACCTAGGAACTCCTAGATATGAGACCCCTTTCACTCCCTCCACAGTCACAGTTAGTGATCTCAAACAACAACACAAAGAAATCAAAGACACTCTTCAAAACAATCTTTGACCTTGCTTAAAAGCTTCAGTCAAATACAAACGCTTTTGCTTAAAAGCTTCGAGTGGATAAAATACAAATGAACACCTAGTCCAAAACAATCATCAAAAGACAATTGCTTGGCTCACAAGGAACTAACACACACACATGAAAAACTCTGAATACACAATCCTTATTTTCCACACGTTCACATTAGGGTTGAGCAGCCTTAAGTAGAAACTCCAATGGACATTGGGCCTGCTGAACTTGTACAAATTAGAATAAATAACTCCTTAAAACAAGGAACAAAAATAGCAAGAACAAATGTTCTGCTAAAATAACTCCAAGCTGAATCCTTCTTTTCCTTTTGATAATATTGCACTAAAACCTCAATAAAATCACAACATTAAAGACAGCAGGATGCGCGTACAAAATAGGATTCACTTAGGTCTTCAGGCCCAGTCAGAGATGTCATCACATCGGTCTTGACATCCTGAAACCAAACAACAGCACACAAAAACTTCACACCTACATAATGCTTAAATCACATGTCATAGCATAGCTTATGACATCCTGAGACACACAAGAGTTTTACCATAAAATATAGTCAATGAAAACATCTACAAACTCCCCCTTTAGAAGATTTTTGGCTAAAACAATTTAAGCATTATCAGCTATAAAATAAATCAGAAAAACACAACAGTAGTAGAAGCACACAAAAGGGAGGATTCTCCCTCAACATCAGATGTATGAGCACAACACACAAAATAAACACCAACAGTAGCAGCAGTAGCAGAAGACAAAAGGCAAAGGTTGTGCACACACCAGAAAACCAACAATCGTACCAGCAAATACATCACCATAACTGCAACATAGAAAACCAGTGAGATATTTCATCTCCCCCTCAACTTGTAAGTACCAGCCCTGCAGCACACAACAACTGACTATAGGAACCATAAACATACAACCACGCAAGTTATCTAATTACTCCCCCTTTTTAGCCAGAAATTTGGCCAAACAAGATCACAATCATATAGCAAAAGAAACAGATAGAACCACATGCTCATAAAGAGCAAAAATGCTAGGTAAATAAGAACCCCAACAAACATAAACAACAACGTGTTCTTCACTCTCTTGATCACCATCCAAGTCATCTACAGCTTATTCTTCAGTCTACATCCTCTGGCTGGACATCTAGGCATATTTAATTTCTACAAACCCTCATATAGACAGATTCCCGATTTGCCTCTTAGATTTTCAAACTGATTAGCATCTAAGGCCTTTGTGAATATGTCAGCTAGTTGTAGTTCAGTAGCAACATGCTCTAACTTAATCACTTTATCTTCCACAAGGTCTCTAATAAAATGGTGCATGATATCAATATGATTTGTCCTACTATGTTGAATAGGATTTTTGGAAATATTGATAGCACTGAGATTATCACAATATAATATCATGACATCCTGAGTGACATTATATTCAGATAACATTTGTTTCATCCAAACCAACTGAGAATAACTACTACCAGCTACTATATACTCAGCCTCAGCAGTAGATAAGGAGACACAATTTTGCTTTTTACTAAACCAAGAGATAAGATGGTTACCTACAAAGAAACATCCACCAGAAGTACTTTTTCTGTCATCTTCACTTCCAGCTCAATCAACATCACAATATCCAGATAAAACATGATCACTCCCATGAGAGTACAACATTCCATAGTCACAAGTTCCATTCACATATTTCAGAATCCTTTTAACTTGTGGGAGACCTTAGGTTCTGATTGATATCTGGCACAAACTCCAACAATAAAGGTAATATCAGGTCTACTAGATGTCAGATACAGTAGACTGCCTATCATACTTCTATACAAGCTTTGATCAACACTTAAACCTTTTTCATCTTTAGTCATCTAAAGATGGGTAGGAGCAGGTGTTCTTCTCTTCATTTCGAACTTCTTAACAATGTTTCTGGCATATTTGCTTTGAGAGAGAGAAATGGAATCTTCCATTTGTTTAACTTGTAAGCCAAGAAAAATGTTAATTCCCCAACAAGGCTCATTTCAAATTCAGACTACATATGTCTGACAAAGTGTTGAACCATCTCTTCTGACATTCCACCAAACATTATGTCATCCATATTGATCTCGGAAATCATGATTTTCCCTCCTTCATCTTTGACAAATAGAGTTTTGTCAATGCCACCTTTTCTGTAGCCATTCTTGAGAAGAACTTTGTTTATCTTTCATACCAAGCTCTAGGGGCTTGTTTTAAACCATACAAGGCATTTTTCAACATGTAGACATAATCTGAGAGGTTTGGGTCAACAAAACCCTTAGGTTGTTCCACATAGACTTCTTCATTCAAATACCCATTCAAGAATGCACTCTTTACATCCATTTGATATAGTTTAAACTTTAGAATGCATGCAACTCCCAGAAGTAATCGTACAGATTCAAGTCTTGCCACGGGAGAAAATGTTTCATCAAAGTCAATACCCTTAATTTGAGTATATCCTTGATCCACAAGTCTAGCTTTATTTCTAATCATAACTCCTTGTTCATCAGACTTGTTCTTGTACACCCATTTAGTACCAATGACGTTGGTTCCTCAAGTCTTGGTACAAGCTCCCACACTTCATTTCTTTTGAATTGTTGTAGCTCATCTTGCATAACAATAATCCAAAATTCATCAGTTAGAGCTTCTTTAACATTTTAGGCTCAATTTTGGATACAAAGCAGGAGTTAGAGATAACTTCCCTTGATCTGGTTACAACTCCACTATTAGGATCACCTATAATAAGGTCTTTAGGATGATCCTTCTGAATCCTGATAGAGGGTGCCTTATATGCTGGTTCTGGCTAAGCAACAAGAGTAGCTGGATTTGTATCATCTTCTTGGTCAGTGGTTTCAACTAGAGTATCATAGAATGTTCTGATATCATATATGACATCAGGTTCTTTGAACAGATTATCAATAACCACATTTATGGATTCCATCATGACTCTGGTTCTAGATTTGAAAACTCCATAGGCTCTATTATTAGTAGAGTAACTTTAAAATAAGCCTTCATCACTTTTAGGATCCATTTTTCTTCTTTGTTCTCTATCTGCCATAATGTAGCCTTTACTTCCAAAAACATGAAAGTATTGGACATTAGGCTTCCTTCCCTTCCAGAGCTCGTAGAGAGTGGTAGGATTTCCCTTTCTTAGAGTGACCCTATTATGAACATAACATGCAGTGTTCATAGCTTCAGCCCAAAAGCACAGAGGAAGTTTCTTGGCTTGAATCATGACTCTGGTTGATTCTTGAATGGTTTTGTTCTTTCTTTCCACAACCCCATTTTGCTGAGGAGTAATGGGGGAAGAGAATTTGTGGCTAGTTCCTTCAGATGAACAGAATTCAAAGAATTTCTGATTCTCAAATTCTTTACCATGATCATGTTAATCCTGATGACACAAATTTCCTTTTCCCTTTGTATTCTTTGACAGAGATTATTGAACACTTCAAATACATCAGATTTTTCTCTGACAAAGTTTATCCATGTAAATCTTGAGTAGTCATCCACCACAACATAGGCATATCTTTTTCCTCCCAGACTTTCAACCTGCATAGGACCCATCAAGTCCATGTGAAGTAACTCCAACACCTTGGATGTTGTGAGATGTCGAACCTTCGGATGTGACATCTTGGTTTGCTTGCCTACTTGACATTCACCATACACCTTACCTTCCTCAATCCGAAGCTTAGGAATTCCTCTTATTGCTTCCAAAGTTATGCCTCGTTTCATTCCTCTTAGGTGAAGATGACCAATCTTTTGATGCCATAACTTTACTTCATCTTCTTTAGATAGAGAGCAAACAAAAGTATAACTGATGTCTTGATTCACCCAAAGATAATAATTATCTCTAGATCTGACTCCCATCATGATCACTTCATTCTCTTCATTTGTGACAATGCATTCTGCCTTTTTGAAGTTGACCTTGAAACCTTGATCACACACTTGACTGATGCTGATTAGATTAGCAGTCAAGCCTTTCACTAGTAGAACTCCATCAAGGTTTGGAACACTTGAACAAACTAGTTTTCCTACCCCTTTGATTTCGCCTTTAGCTCCATCACCAAAGGTGACATAACTGGTGGAATGTGGTTTGATGTCAACCACTAAATTTTTTCGACCAGTTATATGTTTAAAGCATCCACTATCAAAGTACCAATCCTCTTTAGCAGAGACTTTAAGAGATGTATGGGCTATCAATGCCACATTATTGGGAGTCCGTTGTTGTTTCTTGATGACAGTGTTTTGCTTAGTTTTGGGTTGTGGGTTCTGAGCAGGATATCCATGAAGTCTGAAACAGAAGGCCTATATATGACCAAACCTACCACAATAGTGACATATCCATCTTTGATACTTTCTCCTTCGTTGAGTAGGTCTTCTTGGTTCATGATGTTGAGGCACTGATTTTGACATTTGGTTGGAAGCATTATTCTTAGGCTCAGGTTTGTTGCTTCTAAAAAACTCATTCTTGGAGCCATTAAATCCTATCCCAGATAGGTTTTTAGCACTTCTTCTCATCTGAAGCATTTCGTCAAGTTTATCATATCCATTGTTCAACATTCTGATGTACTTGGTCATTTGATCAAGCTAAAAATTCAGTATAGAGACTTCAACATTCAGAAGGGATATTGTTGATAGATTTTCTATCCTTTCAGCCTCCAGAGTTGTTATGATGTCATGTTGTTTCTCTCATTCCCACAACATTTGTTCACATCTCATGCACAACTTGTTATAAATATCAACAAGTTCTTCAAATGTCAGGTCATCTTCCTTAGAGTCTTCATCAGGCATACAAGTCCCTGTCAAAACAGTGATATGTTTAGCTTATTCTTCTTCAAAATCACTCTCAGAATCTCCATCAGACCATGTAACAAATAAGCCTTTCTTTTTCCCCTTCAGATAGGTAGGACATTTAGCTCTAATATGGAAAAAAACCATCACACCCATGGCATTGAACTCTTCTGTTTTGACTTGACTTCTCTTTAGCCTTGGTATTTGACTCAGTTGATCTGCTGATGTCAGATGCACAGCTCTTGACATTTGATCTTGAGCCAAAATTAATCCTCTTCATGACCCTGTTGAACTGTCTTCCCATCATGGCAACAACTTCTTTCAGACTTTCCTCATTTTCCACCTCGCTTCTTTCTGTTACCTTCTCAGTATTAAACACAAGAGCTATGCTTTTGTTCTTCTTTTCAGGCACATCATTGAGTCCCATTTCAAAAGTTTGAAGGGTTCCTATAAGATCTTCTACCTTCATGTTGCAAATGTCCCGAGATTCTTCTATAGCAGTCACCTTTATAGTGAATCTCTTAGGAAGAGATCTGAGAATTTTCCTCACAAGCTTTTCATCTGACATCTTTTCTCCTAAGGCTCCTGAGGCATTAGCAATATCAAGAATGTTCATGTGAAAGTCATGAACAGTCTCATCTTCTTTCATTCTCAGATTTTCAAATTTTGTGGTAAGCATTTGAAGTCTTGACATCTTGACTTTAGACATGCCTTTGTGAGTGGTTCTGATAATATCCCAAACTTCTTTGGCATTTTGGCAATGATGCATAAGTTTGAATATGTTTTTATCAATGCCATTGAATAAGGCATTCAGGGCTTTAGAGTTCCATAGTGCTAGCTCATCCTCTTCTTTGCTCCAATAATCCTCAGGCTTCAAAGTTATATTACCATCTTTATCAATGATGGTAGGATGTTCCCATCCTCTATCTGCAACTTTCCAAGCCTTCTTGTTCGGAGACTTTAAAAAGGCAATCATGCGAGGTTTCCAATAGTCATAGTTAGAACCATCTAGAATGGGTGGTCTGTGTCCAAATCCTTCTTCTTGTCCATGGTACCAGAATAGTGTCCCTAGATCTCACCCATAAAAACAGGCAGGGTGTCTGCTCTGATGCCAATTGAAATTCTAGCAACAAACCAACAATGTCGAACACGATGTCACGACATTAATAACAACAAAATTGTAAAAGACAAAGACAGAAAGTAAATAACACAGAAAGTTGTTAACCCAGTTTGGTGCAATTACACCTACTCTGGGGACTACCAAGCCAGGAAGGAACTTCACTATCAGTAGTATCAATTCAAAGATCTACAACAAATGCCTACAATTTGCAATCTTTTCACTTAATCCTTGCCCAGTGACAGTTCTACCTAGGAACTCTTAGATATGAGACCCCTCTCACTCCCTCCACAATCACAGTCAGTGATCTCAAACAACAATGCAAAGAAATCAAAGACACTCTTCAAAACAATCTTTGACCTTGCTTAAAAGCTTTAGTCAAATAAAAACACTCTTGCTTAAAATCTTTGAGTGGACAAAATACAAATGCACACCTAGTCCAAAACAATCATCAAAAGACAATTACTTGGCTCACAAGGAAATAACACACACATGTGAAAAACTCTGAATACACAATCCTTATTTTCCACACGTTCACACTAGGGTTAAGCAGCCTTAAGTCGAAACTCCAATGGGCATTGGGCCTTCTAAACTTGTACAAATCAAAATAAATAATTCCTTAAAACAAGGAACAAAAATAGCAAGAACAAATGTTATGCTAAAATAACTCCAAGATGAATCCTTCTTTTCCTTCTGATAATATTGCGCTAAGACCTCAATAAAATCACAACATTAAAGACAAATGTAACACGGTGGGAGAACTGAATTTGTCGTTTTTGTTTTCACAAAAACTATGTTACGGATAGCAAGAGTCGCCACTGACTTTTCTTTTATCCAAGTAGGAAAGGTGGAAAAGAGTAGGAAAGACCTTGATTTAGATTTTGAGTTCAAGGGGTAGGTTATACAAAGGGAATGTGTTAGAATCCTTTGTATCCATAGTTATCTATGGGCTCTTAACTGCTTAGCTCACTTTACTTTTGTTTGAAAAATAGCGGTGGTGTATTTAGAAAAAAGTCCACCTTTGTAATGATTCTCGTATGAATGTATACAAAGGGGTTTTCTTGAAATATTTTGAAAATGTGAGATGTAAAGAGTATTTTTTGCTTTTGAAATGGTGAGCAAGCAGTTAAGGGCTTCCTACCTACTCAAGGTCGTTCATGTTATTTTTCTTTCCTTAGGGATAGAACTATCCTTACTATTAGTTAGTAATTAGTCTTATCCTTGGATGTGAAGGGACAAGCGTAGGATCATCATATGGTCATAGAAGGTAACATGTAAGGGTATCTTAGCAATTTGAAGGGACTATCATCATTTTTCCATAAGGTCATCGAGGGACAAGATCATTTATTTGTAGGCAACTCGAAGGGACAACGAGGGACTGTGATCTTTATATTGAAGGGACTTGATGATTTTTATTCATATGCAACCTTGCTAAGATACCCCTATATTCGAGGGACTTGACCATTTTCGTAAGGCAACAAGAGAAGAAACCCTAGAGGTGAGTGTGTGATAAATGTGTTAATTATAATTATTTTAGTCTTAGAAATTAGGGTTATCTAAGTCCGTTTATTTTTATTCACATGCATTTGTTAGACACAAGATTTGATTATACTTCTCTTTTATAGTTTTGATGATAACAATATTTATAGAACAAAATATAGCGCTTAAAAATTTATCTTCTATGTCCAGGAAAGAAGTTCTCATACTGAAGTTCTAATGTTAAGGCAAAAGCTAAAGTGACTCATATCTTCTACAGTCAGACAAGTGAAACGCGTTTTAAAAGAAGATCTGATACAATCACATAAGAAGTTCTCATTAAGTAGAGAATCAAGCTGCAAATTTCAAATAAACTCTGATGTGAATTCAATATCTTCTAATTCTCCAGATCACACACATTTATGAGAGAATTAAGAATTAACGGTTGGGAACAAGATATCCTATTTTTGGAAAGGTACTTTATGACATTCATCATGCATCCAAAAATGTTTCCAACGGGTCTCTTCTCCAACGATCTATATAAAGGGATCTCTTGAAGAAATTGTAGTGGCTTCCTTGCACGCATATTCAACAATCAATTTCTTTTTCTACTCTTAACTTTGTAAAAACTATCACTGCGTGATAACTGCTTTTTGAAGCATTTGTGTTACAACTATTGTAAAGAAAATTTGATTTTTCTTGAGTGACTAGTGTAGTCAGTAGACTCAAGAAGACTTTGACTATAGGTCTTAGTGTTTGTATTCAAACATTTGAATAGTGGATTAAGACCTTATTGAGAGAGGCGAAATCACCTTGGCGGGTGGACTGGATGTAGTTTGAGTTCAAACGAACCAGGATAAATCAAAAAGTTTTTTTTCTTTCATTGTTTTAAAAAAAAACAATTCCAACCCCCTCTTCCTTGTGTTTTTAGTTCCTTCAATTGGCATCAGAGCTCTAGGTTATGAGAAATACACTTAACCGTGTCAGTAAAAGATCCAGAAGATAAACACAATGGCAGATTCAGTCAACAACAACAATGATTACCAAAATGACAAGATCAATGGAAAACCTCCTGTGTTCAAAGGTGACAACTTTGATTACTAGAAGGATGTCCTGAAGAGTTTCTTTATGGCTTTGGATGGAGACCTTTAGGATATGGTGACGGATGGATACATTCATCCTGTTGGAGCAGATGGCCAGAAGATTGAAAGAAAGAATATGTCAGCTCAACAGAAGAAGGAATTCAGAAACCATCACATGGCCAGAACCATACTTCTGAGTGTTATTTCATATACATAATATGAAAAGATTACAAACAGAGAATCAGCCAAACACATGTTCGACTCTCTAAGGATGACACATGAAGGCAACACTCAAGTCAATGAGACAAAAGCTCTGGCGCTCATCCAGAAGTATGAGGCATTCAAGACGGAAGAAGACGAAACGATTGAGAAAATGTTCTCAAGGTTTCAAATTCTAGTTGTTGGACTGAAAGTTATGGATAAAGGTTACTCAATAGCAGATCATGTGAAGAAGATAATCAGAAGCTTGCCAAAGGCTTGGAGATCCATGGTTACTGCCCTTAAGCTGTCAAAGAATCTGAATGAAATATCTCTTGAAGAACTGATCAGCTCACTGAGGAGTCATGAGATAGAACTAGAAGAAGATGAACCCCAAAAGAAAGGTAAGTTTGTTGCTCTTAAATCTAACAAATCTGAATCTAAAGCTTTGTAGGCAGAAGAAGAAAGTTCTAGAGCATCATCAGAAGAAGACGAACTATCACTCCTTTTAAGAAGAGTTCAACAACTCTGGAAGCATCGTCGGAAAAGTTCAGGAATCCCAGAAGATCAAGCAATCCCTCTGAGTCATCCTCTGGATACAAGAAGTCCAGAAGCAAAGAAGTAGTTTACTACGAATGCAAGGAACCTGGACACTAAGAGTGATTGTCCCAAACATCAGAAAGAGAACCCCAAAAAGAAGTTCAGCATAGAGAAAAAGAAAAGTCTTATGGCCACATGGGACGACTCATAATCTTCTGAAGCTGAGTCAGAGTCAGAATATGAACATGCTAACATTGCATTAATGGCAAAGATACCAAAAGATGTCAACTCAATAGAATCAGAAACAAACTCTGATACAGAAGAGGTATTCTTTAAACTTCTAGATCTCAATTAGAAGATAACCTCTCATAAATTCTTGAAAAATATCAGAAACTTCAATTCAAATACAAAGACATAAAACAAAGTCTAGTATATGAATCAGAGGAAGTTAGAAAACTGGAGTAAAAAACCTCTGAGCTAAAAGAAAATATTTTAGAATGCAAAATTTCCTTTGAAAATTTTAAAGCTCAGAAGGAATATGAATCAGGAGTTCTACCTAGTTCTGATAGTATCATAAAGCAATATGATTACAGTTTTAAAAAATTTCTAGCTAAAAACATAAATAGAAGCAAAATTGCCTCAATGATCTATAGAGTTAGCAGAAACGGTAGATGAGGTATAGGTTATGTGAAAACTAAAGGAGAAGAACCACTGAAGTTTAAATAAGTTGATGACATGATCATAAAAGTTAATACTCGTTTAAATTCTCACTTTACCTATGGTCATAATCATGATCTGAAATATACTAGTGAGTCATCCTTTTCTACAAGTTCTGATGAGAAACTCAAACTCAATCAGAAGTTTGTAAAGTCTAACAAACAAGGACCCGAAAAGATATGGGTACCCAAAGATAAAATTGTGTATGTTGCAGATGTCTTTAACAGCAAGGTTGAAACACCAATCTTGGTACCTGGACTCTGGATGTTCGCGACACATGACGGGAAGAAAGCACATGTTCCAAAGTCTTGAGCTAAAAGCTGGAGGCTACGTTGGTTTCGAATGCAATCAAAAAGGAAAAATAATTGGCTCTGGAACTATTGGTAACGGTACACTTCCCTCTATCTCTAATGTTATGCTAGTAGAAGGATTAATGCATAACATGTTATCCATAAGTCAATTAAGTGATAACGGCTATGACATAATATTCAATCAAAAGTTCTGTAAAGTTGTAAGTCAGAAAGATGGAACAATCCTGTTTAGTGGAAAGAGAAAGAACAACATCTACAAAATAAAACTTTCTGAACTAAAAAGTCAGATTGTAAAATGCCTGATGTCTGTGGATAACGAGCAATTGGTTTGGCACAGAAGATTGAAACATGATAATATGAGAAGATTGTCTCAAATTAACAAACTCAATCTGGTCAGAGGACTTCCAAACCTGAAGTTCAACTCAGAAGCTCTGTGTGAAGCATGTCAGAAAGGAAAATTCTCTAAACTTGCTTTTAAATACAAAAATGTTGTTTCTTCCTCTAAACCATTAGAACTTCTGCACATTGATCTATTTGGACTAGTGAAAATTGCCTCAATCAGTGGTAAGAAGTATGGATTAGTGATCGTAGATGACTATAGAAGATGGACATGGGTAAAGTTTCTTACACAAGGATGAGTCAATCACTGTATTTTCTAACTTCTGTAAGCAAGTCCAAAACGAAAAAGAGTTTAGAATTGTCAAAGTCAGAAGTGATCATGATGGAGAGTCTGAAAACAAAAAATTAGAATTATTTTTTTAATGAAAATGGCATCTCTCACAATTTCTCTTGCCCTAGAACTCCACAACAAAATGGAGTTGTAGAACGTAAGAACAGAACATTGCAAGAGATGGCAAAAACCATGATCAATGAGACTAACATGGCTAAACACTTTTGGGCAGAAGCAGTAAATATAGTTTGCTATATTCAGAATAGAATCTTTATAAGACTTATTTTGGAGAAGACTCCTTATGAATTATTGAAGAACAAAAAGCCCAACATTTCTTATTTTCATCCTTTTGGATGTACTTGCTTTATTCTAAACACTAACGATCCTCTGAACAAGTTTTATTCTAAGGCACAAAAATGTTATATGCTAGGATACTCTGAACGTTCGAAAGGATACAGAGTATACAATATAGAAACACAAATTGTTATAGAATCCATCTGTGTCAGATTTGATGATAAGCTTGGTCCTGAAAAACCAAAGCAGAATGAATCCCTTGCAAATATAGAAGTTCAAATCTCTAAAGACAGAACATCTGAAGAACAACCATCCACTGAACAAGACACAACAACTACAACAACAACCTCTGAAGAACCCAGTCAGAAGAGACAATCCAGAAGTATGTTCAATCACCCAGAAGATAAAATCTTGGGAAAGAAAGATGATCCAATCAGAACAAGATCCTCCTTCAGAAACTCTGAAGAATCACTAATGGGGCTTATTTCACTGATTGAACCAACTTCTGTAGACGAAGCTCTTTCAGAAAGTGATTGGATACTTGCTATGCAAGAAGAACTAAATCAATTCACCAGAAATGACGTATGGGATCTAGTTCCTAGACCTAAAGGATTCAACATCATTGGAAAAAAATGGGTATTCATAAACAAGCTCAATGAACAAGGTGAAGTTGTTAGAAACAAAGCACGAATAGTTGCACAAGGTTATAGTCAACAAGAAGGAATAGACTATATAGAAACCTTTGCACCAGTCGCAAGGTTATAATCTATCAGACTTTTAATTTCTTTTGATGTAAATCATGACATCACTCTTTATCAGATGGATGTCAAGAGTGTTTTTTTTAAATGGCTATATTGATGAAGAAGTTTATGTGCACCAACCTCCTGGTTTTGAAAATTCTAAAATTCCAGAACATGTTTAAAAATTGAAAAAATCTTTATATGGTTTGAAACAAGCTCCCAGAGCTTGGTATGAAAGACTAAGCAATTTTCTTCTGAAAAATAACTTTACCAGAGGGAAAGTGGACACAACTTTATTCTGTAAAACATTTAAAAAGGACATTCTGATCTGTCAAATTTATGTAGATGATATTATTTTTGGTTCTACTAAAAGTGCTTTGGGAAAGGAATTTTCTAAGTCTATGCAGGCAAAATTTGAGATGAGTCTGATGGGAGAATTGAAGTTCTTTCTGGGAATTCAAATTAACCAAACCTCAGAAGGAACATATATTCATCAAAGCAAATATTTCAAAGAACTTCTGAAGAAATTTGACATGTCAAAAAGTAAGATTTCCAAAACTCCAATGCATCCCACGTGTATTCTGGAGAAGGAAAAGGTAAGTAAGAAAGTTGATCAGAAGATTTACAGAGGTATGTTTGGCTCTCTTTTTTACTTAAGTGCCTCAGGACCAGATATTATGTACATTGTTTGTTTATGTGTTAGATTCCAATCAGATCCTAGAGAGACTCACTTAACAGATGTTAAGAGAATCTTTAGGTATCTAAAAGGTACTACTAATATTGGTTTATGCTACAGAAAGTCCAAAGAATATAATTTTGTAGGGTACTGTGATGCTAATTTTGCTAGAGATAGAACATAAAGAAAGAGTACTTCTGGAAGCTTTCAATTTCTAGGAGACAACCTCATATCTTGGTCCAGCAAAAGACAACCAACTATTTCACTCTCAACTGCTGAAGATGAATACATAGAAGCAGCTAGTTGCAGCACTCAGATGCTCTAGATGAAAAATCAACTTGAGGATTTTAAGATCTACGAGAGTAACATTCATATCCTCTATGATAATAATTATGTTATCTGTCTTTCTAAAAATCCCATTTTACATTCTAGAGCTAAACATATAGAAGTTAAACCCCACTTCATTAGGGACTATATTCAGAAGGGGATATTATTTTTAAAATTTATATATACAGACCATCAATGGGCTGACATCTTTATAAAACCCCTTGCTGAAGATAGATTTAATTTCATTCTGACTAATCTCAATATGAAGTTATGTCCAGAATGACAATGTTTAACTCTACATATTTAACTCTCAGAATTTCAGTCTTATATTATCTTCTGATAAACATTACTTCTTTTATTAGAAGGAAAATTGGTTCAGAAGTTCCTTTTTTTCCGATATGACTGTCTACTTCTTAGACTTTTGTGTCAAGAAAATAACATGCAGATCATTATGTCAACATTTGTCAATGAAGCTCTGAGGTGTCATCAGAATTAGAATACATGTTCAAACTCTGAGGAAGGACAGAACATGCATTCCAACTCTTGGACAACTATCCTCTGAAGAAGAATACGTGCTCAACTTCTGAGAAACTGAAACGGCTAAAAAGACAACATTGAGGCAAGAGCCACGTTGGTAACTGTTTCAAAATCTTTACGCTACTCCTCTTGTCAGAATCCATTTAATGTTGATAATCATGATGTTTTTGCATTAATTGTTTTCCACTAATTGCGTTTTTTTTTTCGTTTCAAAAATCTCTATTTATATGATTATTTTTTACCTCACTCACACTTTTCACACTTTCACTTTCACCTTCACTCTCTGGTTTCTATTTTCACTGCATTCTTGCTCCAAACCCTAATCTTGGTAATCAATGGCTTCCTCCTCTCAAAATGTTCAACAAGCTTCTTCTTAACAAGCTTCAGCTACTCAAACCACAGAAGAACACCACACCTCACCAGTCATAACTCTTCTCACTTCTGTAGAGAAACTTGAAGTTCTTTGTGAGTTATTCGTTGATTTTGAAAGTATAAAGGATAATGGGTTTGATCTTATGCCAGAAGTCACAGCTCAAGGTTAGGAAAATATTTTGACCGTCTAATGGGTCCAGTCTTTCCTAAGTTGGTAAAGGAATTTTGGATTTTTGCTACTGCTACCCCCACTCAAGTAACTTCTTACGTTTTGGGTAAGAAGATTGTTATAACAGAAGACCACATTTCCAGGTTGATACAATTAGATGGAACTGGAATTAAGTGTAGTGAAATGGATAAGCATTTTGATACCTTCATCATCTCTCAAGAAATCTTTACTACTGAACAACCTTCTAACAAAATCAAAGATCTGAAAGGTCGTCTAAGAATTTGGGCAAAGATCATTATGGGGTGCATAAGCCACAGAAAAGCTACAAATTCCCCATATTATATTAATGTGGATCAACAATTTCTGCTCTACTTCATCTCCACCCAGAAGAAGGTGAATCTTGCATACTCACTGCTCAATCATCTGACGAACAGTGTGAAGGAAACTAGAGAAGGAGAGAAGACTAAGAGAGATTGGATTCCACTGGGCAGGCTTATTTCAGACATTCTGACTGAAAATAAGCTTGTAGATCATCTGGATGAAGCTCAGCAGATTGATATTCTGGAAACAGATGCTGGAAAGCCACTGAATGCTAAAAATCTGAAGAAGATGAAGTTCATAGAGACCATAAAAAAGAACCTAGTTCTTCATTCTAGAGAAGTCATCACCACCAGGAAAATTCCTCTGAAGGAAATCCATATGTTCTCTGCTGACACTCCACCAGAAGTTGTAGTCAGATACATGGAATTTTGCAAGATAGATGGTGTTGATCCTCTGTTCAAACATGAAGAACATAGAAGACCTACTCCATAAGTTGCTACAAAGAAGAACAATAAAAGGAAAGTTTCTGAAGGAACCTCTCAGAAGACACCAAAGATAGCAAGAAAGAAAGGTACTTCTTCTTCCTCATCTGGTTTTATTTTTGTTGTAGAAACTGTAATGATAACAACATCTGAAAACCCTTCTGACATCATTCCTTCTATCACTCCCATAACCTATGAATCACCAAAAAAATGTCGTTCCAGACATTAACCAATCCTCTGAAATTCCACAACCCTCTGAGACCACCCCTCAACCATAAACTACCATTCAACAAAACATCATTCCAATTCAAACTTCTCAACCTGAAAACCCCCCACTTTCATCTACACACTCTGAACACCATTCACCACAAACTCTTGATGACTTTGATATGCCTATTGATCCAACACCTCCCTTTGACCTAAACTCTTCAACCTTTGTTAAAACCCACTCAGAACTTCAACAAGTTATGTTTGACATCGCTGTTTTTCCCTCTTTTGTTGATGCCTCTCAAACTCAAACCTCTAATCCACCTCCACCACCTTCTACTGAACAAATTCCTGGAATCAACTACCCCCTAAACTCTGAATATACTAGGCTTGTTTTTTACCTATCCCCCATTCGTGAAGAATCCTTATCTTCTTATGCATCAACCCCTCCCAAAACTCCCACTTACATTAACATTCCAGATAGTCCCTCCCCAACCAATGAACCTGAAGACCCTCTTAGAACCTTTATTAATGTAGAAGCCTTACAAAAACTCTCATCTGTTTCAAACAAAACTTCTATACCCAAACCAAAACCAAAACCAACCAATTCAGGTGTTGGTACATTGTTGCTAGCTTTTGAAGCAGAAATGAAATGTAGGCTGGAAGATCTGAAGACTGCTTGTGCAGAAAATCCTGATCCTGTTGCTTCTGACTTTCTCTGGACAACATTCAGAAAATGGTTTAACTCTGAAACTAAAACGTTGAAAGATATCTGGTACGATATTGCTCAGCAGAACTTTTGTGGCAGCCTAAAAGAAATTGTCACAAACTTGGAGAAGAAGAAAACTCATCTTCTGGATGATAAACCTTGGAAAGAACCAGAACAAAAGGAATCATCTTCTGTACTTCAGCTTGTTATTGTTCCCTCTGCTGAAGATAAAGGTAAAGAAGTTGCTGAAGAACCTTCTGGCAAAGAACCTTCTGAGAACATTTCTACTCAAGTTGCTGCAACTGTCGAAGAACTTCCTCCAACATCTTTGTTTTTGAAGACTCTGGATGAACTGAAGAAAGAGAATGAGTCTGTCAAGCAGAGGTTGGATAAGCAAGATGAGACAAATGTTGAACTCAAGACAATGATTGTGCAACAATTTGAATCAACTTCTCAAATTAAGTCTCTTCTGGAAGCATTGGTCACCAAGATTAACCCCCATTCTTGATCATCTTAATTGTTGTTTATATTATTCATCCTTCTAGTTGTTTTGTATGCATCATGTTCCCAATGTTTTTTTAATGAAAATCTTTTGTTTTGAATGTGTTTACTTCTGTTTCTTCTGATTATTTGCTTTTTGGATTATGACAAAAAGGGGGGAGAACGTAAACTATTTTGTTTCATAATAGTCTACCAAGGCTAAACCTCAAACGTTCTAATACTCTGACAAAATTGTCTAAATTTCTTAAGAGCAGGATAAGTAATCAACTCAGGGGGAGCGTAAGCTACAAGAACTTCTCATAAGAAATTTCTGAAGAAACATCTCATCATAATTAAGGGAGTTTCTCTAACTTCTGTTTCTTTTTGTTCTTAATCAAAATAATATTTTGTCATCATCAAAAAGGGGGAGATTGTTAGAACAAGATTTAATTCTACTTCTCTCTTATAGTTTTGATGATAAAGATATTTATAAAACAAAATATAGTGCTTAAAAATTTATCTTTACAAAATATAGTGCTTAAAAATTTATCTTCTATGTGCAGGACAAAAATTCTCATACTGAAGTTCTCATGTTAAGACAAAAGCTAAAGTGACTCATATCTTCTATATTCAGACAAGTGAAGCGTGTCTTACAAGAAGATCTGATACAATCACATAAGAAGTTCTCATTAAGTAGAGAATCAAGCTGAAAATTTCAAATAAACTCTGATGTGAATTCAATATCTTTTGATTCTCCAAATCACGCTCATTTATGAGAGAATCAAGAATTAATGGCTGGGAATAAGATCTCCTATTTTCTGAAAGGTACTTTATAACATTCTGTCGCTCCCGGGATTTTCATCCTAGTACAAACGTGAAAGTAGCGTGGAAAAGGTAGAGTCGCCAGCTAGGAATTTTTATCCCGAATGAATAGGAAATGTAATGCTGCACAAACCTAAGGAAAAAGGAAAGGAAAAGATCCTGGGAACCAAAGATCTGGGTTTGGGAGTCGGTTATGACCTAGGAAGGTATTAGCACCCCAGATCGTCCGCCGTACCCGACGGGATCCACGCTTGTTTGTTTTGTTTCAAAGGGTGAGGAATAAGATGCTGCTGAACAAAAGAACTGCTAAGTGGAATGGAAGTGAAAAAGAGATCTGGAAAAGAAAATGGAAAGAAAGATGGAAATGTAGGGAAAATAAAGAATGTGCTCGCACGGGCCCTACCCCACTGCCTACATACCTCATCGGGAAAATGAGGATCAGAGTCGACGTAGTTCGCCTAACCAGACGGGAACTTTGTTTGTGTTTTTTATCGCTAGAATTGCTTATGTCTATGCTCAGGTGTTGCAGGCTCGTCTGGTATGAGTGCGTTTACCGTCTTGCATGCGAGACAAGTCGTCGCAAGTTGATGATGTCAGTGAATGAGATGAGAAGAGAAGTTCCCGCAGGAAAGCCGCTTATTATTTGTTTGTTTTTGTCTTTTATGAGAAGTGTTATGAGAAGGACTTCCTAGAGTTAAGACCTAGATCTAAAGAATCCTAAATGATAAAAGGACTTCTAAAGTCAGTAGCTAAACCCTATTAAAGTATTCTAATGTTATGAAATCAAACAACTACAATCTATGTCCTAACGAGGTATTAAACCCTAATGGAAATCAAGGTGAAGTTAGATGGAGAAAGTTGAATGAAAGTGAAAGAGAAACATAATTTGAAAGCATAAGGATGATAAAGGAAGAAGTTATATGTGGCTTACCTTGCCCCCTACAAAACAAAGGTTAGTGCCAAAATAATTTGCATATTGGAAACAAAACAAAAGCATAAAGGAAATTAAACCTTACACACATCCTATAATGGAACTATGGTTCAAAACAAGACCTAAGTCTAGAGGTAAAGGTACCTAAAGGTTATATGACTTCTAAATTCAGTAGCTACATGCTATAGGTCCCTGATTATGCTAGGATACCTCACAAGTTCAAACTATGTCAAACTATGTACAAAGAGTTCACATAAGTTCACCTAAATGCAAGTTAGGGTTCAAGGATGAAGTATGAGTGCATATGGCATACAAGCATGGATTAATGCATGAAATAAGTATAAAAGTCAGTAGTGAATGCTTATTAATATGGATTAATTAACATACCATCATGGATACAATGGTGTAAGCATATGGAGCAAGGAGAAGAAGGTGTGAGAACAAATGAACAAACATCTCATACGATCACAAAGAATGCAAGTTAAGAATGAATGATATGTAAATGTGCATGAGATGACTATGACTCAGTAGCATAAAAGTTATGAGATGCAATTAGAATGTATGACTTGGCATTTATGATTAATACATAAGTCATGTTAACGATTAGAGGAGAAGAGAAACAAGTTTAAGTTAAAATATGTTCAAATAAGCATGCACTTTGAAACAACAAAACAAACCAAATGTATATGGTTCAAGAAGTGACTTATAACTGGAATTTAGGACCTAAAGGTGACCTATAATTAACTCCTAAAAGTTACCAAAAAGTATCTCAAGCAAATGGCATGAATGCCTTTCTAATATTTATGGTATGGAACCAAATATGCACATAATCGGACCTATGGTCTAGGTGACATGAAAAATAGCAAAAAGGCTTGAAAAATTATGAAATTAAATCCCTGGAATGATAAAGTCAGTAGATTGTATTGGCTAAAAGAATTTCACAAAATTATGCACCAAAGTGCCAAAACAATTCCCTTAATAAGTGAGATAACAAGGTCTGATCGCCGAAAAATGTAAACACCCCAAATTTTCCCTCACTAATATTCACACCATGGCTTGTGATCTTTCATGTTTTCATTAGCATAAGCATACCATCTCATAATGCATTTTTGTTTCACTGCATAGTTCAAGTTCATCTGCATCTAGGGTTTGTGATCTGAGCAATCCAAGATTCCATTTGAGCCACTCCAAAGGTCTTAAAGCATTCCAAGAGGGTCCATGTGTGTTCAATCATCATATTATATCCCTCAAAGTTCATGGAAGTCAAGAAATAACAAGAACTGGCAAGGCATGGAAGCAGAGCTAGGGTTTTCACTACATAGATGACCAAAATTAGGGTTTTTGGTTTCAGAGGCCTCAACACCAAATTTTTGGGCCATTCTTGTTTCTAATGTTCTTAATATGTTATAAGGATCATGTGTACCAAGTTTGATGAAGAAATTCATTGAGGAAGTCATTTGTTCACTGGGTAACTTCCTGGGCAAGTTAAGTCAAAATCAGGGCATCTGAGGCCTCAACAATGGAACCAAAGGGGTATTTTCATCAAATTGAAGTTCTATGATCTTTATTTGATCATTGGAGTGCTTAGAAGTTCACAAAATTGAAGAAATTTGAGCCATTTGAAAAGTTGCCAAAAATGGAAATGACTTGTAATGGAAACTTTCCATTTTGGGAAAGTTTTTCAACCTCCTCTTTCTTGATCAAAAATGCTTCAAATGAAAAATTATTGGTCATGAAAGTTGTAGATTATGTCTTTCCCTTTTCAAAAAGTACAAGAACATGTCTTGATTCATCCTAGAACTCAAGATATGGCCTTTCAAAGTTGGAAAAAATCACATAATTTCAAGTTTCATGCCAAAGAGGGATTTTGCAAAATGACATGTTCAAGCATTCTAATGACTTCTAATGTGCACAAACACTTCACAATATGCCTATGTGACCTCTAAAGATCAGAATTGGCCCAATAATTATGCATTTCCATGGCTTGAACTTCAAGAAATTTCAAAGGGGCCAAGACTTCCCAAAACTGCAAAATGGTATAGATCTTTCCATCCACTTGTGCCAGCATGCCAAAACCAATTCCATGGCTCTCCTTGAAACTTGCTGAGAACAGACACCCCTTGAAACCAGACCTGCCATGACCCATACCTCCAAGGACACAAATCTTGACTTTTTGCATTTCACACCATACCAATCAAACTGAGCCACAACAACTCTTCTGACCGATCACAGCTTCACATACATGCCCTAAGGATCACATTTCATAACCTCTTGAAGCTTGAATCAACACACACACTCAGATTCACAAAATCCTCAAGAAACTTTCCCTCTTCGAATTTCAGAAACCAGCTATCAAAACTTCAAACTTTTTTCACCATTCAACTCAACATCACTCATTGAACAAATCCCAACCATTAAAATGGCCTGAAACCTCCCAAACCAAAAACACGATTTCTCACCTCTCAAAACTGAACTTCAGAAAGAGGCCAAATAAACTCATTCCAAGCATCAAAGCATCCTCAGGAGGTCCATTGGAGTTAATTGGCACCAAGGAGAGGTCCAGACAGCTCAGATTGAGAAAGCTTCATCTCAGGTATCATCAAGAACAAATTTTCAAGAAATCTCTTTTTAGGTTATAGAAATATTCTTCATGCTTCACTGATCACACTGCACCTTTTATTTTTAAAAATGGTTGAGTATTAAGCATGTATCGTGCTTCTGAAACTTTTGCAGTTTTTATGTTTTGATTCGAATCTAGTGTTTGATGCATAATAAATGTTGTTTGATGATTGAATATTATTTAGAATGATTAGGAGAGTGGATCTGGAGATTTAGAGCTTCTAATTTGGCCTAGGGAAGAAGTTAGGGGTTTTGGTTGGCCGGAGAAGATGACCGGAGGTCTTCTCCGGCCACCTGAAAGTCATTAGGGTTTGTTTAGGGTTTAATCTTGCCAGTTTAAATGTGGGCCGTAGGATGTGGATTAGCGCGTAAACGAGTGGCTAGGATCATTTCACTTAGGGTTAATTCAATTTAATTAATTTTAAAACATAATTAAGGCCAGTTTGAATGTGGACCCTTGGATCTGGCGCGCAGTCAATTTCCACCACTTTTGTTTAAATCCCAACCATTGGATGCGCTGACTTCCTCATTTTATTCATTTTATTTTATTTTCTTTGTATTTCTTTTGCATAATTATTTAAAAATAGCAAAAATGATTTAAAAAATCTCAAAATTTTTATCATGACTTTTATTAATTTTTCAGAAACCAAAAATATTTTTGTTTTTATTTTTTGCATTAAAAATATATTTGTAAATCATTTAAATGTTTTATTTAATTAGTTAATTGATTTTAATTAATTAAAAATACATTTAAGTATTTAAAAATCACAAAACAATTCAGAGAGCATTCTTAGACATTTAGAAGCATTTACAAACTCACCATACAAATTTCTTTTTGGTTTTGATAACACTTTGAGATTTTTCAATGAATTAGGGTTCTTAAAAATGTTCATTTTCTAACCCTAACTTCAAACATTCATAACTTTTAAACCAAGTTGAGTTTGTGGATGGTTATTTTTGCATTGTTCTATGCATGGCTTCTAGCATCCAAAAACATTTTTGTTTCATTTTTATCTTACATTTTCAAATTGTTTGGCATTTTACATTGAGGATCACCCAAAAAACCCTAGAAACTTAGGAAATTCATAACTTCTTCTAGGTGTAGTTTCTGACCTCCCCTTTTGGATGGTAACCTAGTGTAGGTTTAAGGTTCCTTTGAGTGTATTTTCAATTTTTTATCATGTCATTTGCTTCTATCTTTTCCATTTGCATCTCATCCTTCCATGTAACCCTAATTTTGCATCTTTACTTATATCTTACATTGCATTGCATGAACATATGAACTTGCCATGCCATTCTAAGCATTTGTATGTCATCTTAGACATCTTAAGACATTGCTTGAACATTGTTTGATCATTCATCCATACATTTTCTATGCTTTGCATCCATTTCATTTCATAAACATCCATGTGTTTACATGCTTCCTACATGATTCATTTGCATTCATTCTCTTGTATGATCACACATATGCATCTTGTATGTCTTTGCATCATATCATAGCACCATTTACATCATGTGTATGCTTCTGGTCTTGGTCTTTGCCCTTGCATATGCATTGTTTAATTTCATTTCTTTCCTTATGCATCTTGTGCTAACTTTTCAGGTTAATGGTAAGTTGTTTGGGAGGTGGATTTGCCTTCACCTCCCACCTCTTCCCATCTCTTCATATTGCATTCTTGCTGCATTTTTACTTGTCCTTGAGTGGGCTTGCCTCACTTGTGCTTCTCTCCCTTTCTTTCTCTTCTCATATCTTTCTTTTCATCTTGCTTCTCCTTGGTGGCTTCCTTGAAGACTTCTCCTTTTAATCCTCACAAAACCATAGGATGCCTGATCGGAAAATAGCAAGTGTACTATTTTTACCGATGTAGTAATAGAAGGGATTAACCCCAAATATCGATCTCAAGGACTGCGTATTAAAATAAGTTCTTAGTGATTAATTTCAATTGGACAAAATTCATGGTTTAAAGGTTTGAGATTAACTTATATAACTAACGAGATTAAAACGTATATTTAAAGAAAATAATTTCACTAATATGAAAGTAATGCCAGGTATGGTGTATGATTCGCAATGCAATGACTCATAAGTTCCTTAATTTTAGAGATATGCTTTAGAACGTGTCTTTCCTAAGTTTATAATGTTTTTCCAAAATTCCTTTAAAGAAAAACCTTTGGTATTCTTCATTGACCGTGATTCCTCAATGGTCAAAGAAGAATATCAAGCAATAATTCTGACATAAAAAAGGTTCTCATAAAAATATCCCAATTCCTCAGTAATATTTTTTACGATAAAATTATGCAACAAGGTTAGGATGGTTGGTCAGACCAAATCCTAACCACGATCAATTATGTCATTTTCCAATAACGATAAAGCATTAAGGACGTTGCGATAAAATAAAGAAACGAAACTAAAAACATAATCCCAAATTGAAGAATTCAAAAAGTCATTACAAAAAGCAAATCAGGGACACCCCCCTGGCATTGGGGGGTTTAGCCACTCATGTTCAAACTGGAAATAAAAACAGAGCAAGAAAATTGAGACATTACAATTAACGTTGGATTTGTCGGATCGTCAATTGCTTCCGCTCTTGATCAATCCTTCTTCTCCAGTGTTCGTTCTATCCCAAAAATCCCCCAAATCAAAATTTTTTTTTCTCACAGTCATAATGGGCAAATATAAATCAGTCTTCCAAAAAGCACCGCGAAATGTCCGGAATACTCTTGAAGCAGCAAAACATAAAATTCCCTCTGGTCTTCACAACACGGGCCGTGTTGTGCAACACGGGCACCCGTGTTGTGCCTCTGGATCACCATAACACAATTTTTCCACCAGCTGCCATGACACGGGCCGTGTTGTACAACACGGGCGCCCGTGTCACAACTCTGACTTCTTCTTTTCTGAGCAGAATCTTTGTCTCTTCTGGTATTTACAACACGGGTCGTGTTGTGCAACACTGGCACCCGTGTTGTGTCTCTGAACTCCCATTTTCTGTTGTTTTTTAAACGCTTGGACCATCTTTCGGATGCCTCGAACAACCGATTACATCTTTACCTGAAACACCACAAAGAAAACAACCACATAACCCATTCCACTGATAAACACAAAGTAAAACGATAAACACTAACTTGCACGCAATAATGAGAAAACTAAGACAAAACATGAACGAGACACTACAAACAAATCAAATTAGACTCAAAAGACACTGAAAACCGGCTTGAATATTACCACTAAATATCACTGATCAATGCCCAAGCATGACAACTCCTAGGATTGATAGTTTCTCTTAGAATTTTTCCTTTGAGTCTTCTTTGTGTCTCTTTTCTCATCTCATCATTAAAGACTAAACCTTTAAGGTTTTAGGACTTTGGAATTAGGGTATGCATGCATCCTTATCTTAGGATGGAGTGTATAACTTTAATCCTAAGTGTTAAACCCTTAATCTGTTTAAACCTCTTAATTAATCCATCTAATAATCACTAAGACATTAACTTGTAACTTGGGCCTTACATTAGGGTTCTAATTCTTCCTTTATGGTTAAGAAGGACTAACCCTAGTGTTTAATGGACAAGTCCTCCTCAAGTTGTCTTATAAACCATAAAACACACTTCTTAATTTTACCACCTTTAATTAAAATCTACTTAATAAAGGCTTGTTTTGTCATGAATTTAATCCCTAACCATGGATTAAGTTGAGGTATCTTCCTCAGCTTAAGTGTTCTCATCTATTATCCTTCTATTAGGATGGTGTAATGAGTTCACTAATATGTGATTAGAGATTAAACTCATTAATTAACACTAAACAAAAAACAAAAAACATCTAAATAATCATAAGTAGGTTAATGATCTTAATCCTACATCATCATGGCAATTAAGTTGAGATGCTTATCTCATACTTAAGTATTCTCATTATCCCTAATCAGGGAAGATATAATGAGTTTACAAGCCTTTGATTTAGGCTTAAGCTCATTAATTTATGCAAACACCAAAAACAATAACAAAACAGAAAACACAAAAACAAACAATAATCGTCTCCTTCGGGATTCTTTTCTCATCACACTCATTCACAAACGAGAACTTGCTTCTCTCGTCTAATGCAAGACAGTTAGCACTCGAGCCAGACGAGTCATACACTTGAGCATAGGCAAGCAAGCAGTTCATCAGTCAATTTATCTTTCAGTCTCTTTGAGTCGAACTACGGTGTTCTGACTTCCTCATTGCATAAGACGATATGTAGGCATAACTTAACTGTTATCGAACAAAAGTCTCTATGTCTCCCCCCTCTTTCAGCATTCTTTTTTAAGCCTCATTTCCTGAGCATTCACCCTTTTGCACTGACAGTTGTATATTCTTTTCCAACTTTTGCACACAGATAGCACATACACTACCCCTTTAAACACAATCTTTTAAGCGTGGATCCTGTCGAGTACGATGGACAATCTGGGTGCTAATACCTTCCCAGGTTGTAACCAATCCCCTTTCTTAGTTTCTCTGGTTCGCAACCGTCTTATCCATTCTTTTCTAGGTTTATGCAGCATTACCTTTCCTTCGGGATAAAAATGCATAGGTGGCGACTCTATTCAGTTCATTTCATTTTCTCCTTTCGCCGATCGTTCGCGTCTGTACCCTATCTGACCCAGGTGTCTTTTCGGGGGAGCGACAACTTGGCGACTCTGCTGGGGACCCTTATATTGTAACCAGGGCTTCTGGTTCTTTTTATGGGTTCCTCCTAGCGCTTGTTTGATTTGTGTTTATGGGGTATTATGTGCTACTTGTGCTTTTTGTTTATTGCTTTATTTATTGCTTTCTGTACAGCTTTATTTATTGCTTTTTATTTTACAGTTTTGTGCATTTCATACTATTATCATCATCATTTGTGTTGGATCTGTATTTACCTTGGTGGGAGGGATTTTTGAGCGATTAAGGTTCCATACCGGGGACCTGAGTGACACATAGGCTAGAGTGGCTTCATATTATTTCCCATTCCATTTCGGTCTGGTGCGGGAATATGAAACACGGTTCAGACATGGGTTTCTTCTTGAGAACTCTGTGCTACGGATTTCCTGTAGTACTAGGGCTATTTGGGAAGACTGCTAAGTCTGGATAACCTTTTATGACCTTCAGCATCTGAGGTGAATTAGAGGAGGATCTTTTATGGTTATTGTAAACACTGTACCTCCGGATTATAAGTGTTTACACTTCTCATAACTGATCTAAGTCTGAGGATCCTTGTTCTAGAACAATACATGTGAGGGGGTTGGGATGTTTACAGGTTTGCAGGAACCCTTGGCCTCATCATACCTTGTTACTAAAGTTGTTAAGGTTGTATTATTTTGGACAGTTCTTGTGAAAACCCTGGACTTGTGGCTCTTTATTTGAGTCCCCCACCTGGTTACTGGTTTTCTAAGCCTCCATCCGGACTTATGAACACACATGGACCCTATCAAGGCAGATAACAGATCCAGCACTTGATCACAAACCCTTTGCATATCATTCTGCATACATCATTTTGCATCATTTAACATTTGCCTATTTGTTTTGCAGGGTATCCACCTTCTTATCTTTGGTTTGGTTTTGACCTATTCTGCTGCTCAGACTTCCTCAGTTATCTTCAGCACCTTCATCATCTTGCCTTCATCAGAGACTCTTCTCTAGTTGTCTTCATCAGAGTTTCTTCTTCAGCATCTTCTTTAGTGACCTTCATCAGCAGTTACCCTCAGTTTTCTTCACCAGCATCCATTGTCAGCATGGACACTCCCAGGAAGAGCAACATCACATACCACTTCTTTAAGCCTGCCCTGACAGGCATTAGACAGATCCAGTCTCTCATCACTCCTGATCATGTCCCTTTATTCAGAGAGCATTATGGAGGCATATTGGACATGATCATGGACCTAGATGCATCCCATAGGAGCATGATTCACACTTGCTTGCAGTTTTATGACCATCCTCTCAGGTGTTTTACATTCCCTGATTTTCAGTTGGGACCTTTGCTAGAAGAATTTTCCATGTAGTTAGGTGTCCCCATCAGGAGAGGGATTCCTTTCAACCCTGAGATGGTTGCTCCCAAGAATGAAGATATAGCTAAGGCATTGAACTTGGATCCTACCCTCATTGATCATATCATGACCACCAAGGCTGGGGTTCCAGGCCTTCACTTAGATTTCTTGATCTCCCAGGCCACCCTGCATGTTGCAGCAGGGAAGTGGGATGTTGTTTGTGTACTTCTAGCCCTCAGCATATATGGAGTTATCTTGTTTGCAGATGGGCCAAAGTTTATAAGCAAGAATGCTATTCACCTGTTCTTATTGAGGAACCCAGTTCCTACCTTGCTTAGAGACTTTTACTACTCAGTGCACCAGAGGAATGAGAAGCAAAGAGGAAGATTGGTCAGATGTTGTGCACCCCTCTATTACTGTTGGTTGTTAAGACACTTTCCAAAATCAGACACTTTCCTGAACCTTCATCAGCCAAGGAACTGGGCTAAGAGATTGATTGCACTTACATCAGAAGACATCAGATGGTGCATTCAGAGCACCAAGGGTAAAGACATCATTACTAGTTGTGGGCAATATCCTAATGTGCCTTTGATTGGAGTAAGAGGTTGCATCAACTACAACCCTTTGCTTTTTAAGAGACAATTAGGATATGCTTTGGTTCATCCCCCAAGAGGGCAAGACTTGACAGAGACCCTCTATTGTGTCATCCAGCACAACTCTGCTATTGTCAGACAGGCATCCTGGGCCTGGGACAACATTCAGACTAAGGGGACATCCATCCTGGGCAAGTGTAACAATCTAGCCTCGGCACAGTATCTTGATTGGTCTCGTACCAGGGCACAGATCACCCGGATGCCATTCACCTTAGAGGATGTACCTGGACCTTCAACAGTGGAGCCTGCAGCTATTGTCAGTTTAGAGGAGTTTGAGAAACTGAAGGAAAGGAATACTCAGCTTTCTGAAGCCTTGAAGAAGACCCTCTGGGAGAGGAATGACAGCCGTCTAGATAATGAGAGGTTAGAGAAGCTCTGAATTAAGCACTTAACCAAGATTGAGAAGACAGACGACTACATCAGAAAGGCTAGGGCAGGGGAGTTAGTATTGAAGAATGCTTGTAAGGAAGCAAAGACTCAGAAGGCCAGAGCTGAGAATTACTTAGAGGAGAGTCAGGCTAGGTGGATCAGGATCACTAAGGCTCGTGCACAGAAAGATCAAAGAACCCAAGCTAGAATAGAGCAGCTGGAGGCTAGTGAAAAGAAGAATCAGGCAGCTTTGTTAGCAGCACAGAAGGAGATCTCTGAGTTAAGGCTCCGAGCGGGGTTGAAGAGGTCAAAGGATCAGGATAAGCATAATAAGTTGACCAGTGTCATTGCCACCAGGAACCTCCTCATCAGGACTATCACAGAACACCCAGTAGGTCCAGTGACTGAGGCCCTCCTGAAGGAAGTCAGAGAGGATGATTATGGACTGGATGTTTGATTTCTTTGTATTTGTACTTCCTTTTGTTTGTACTTTTTGATTTTGTTGATGTATTTTGACCCACCATAGGGACTTTATTGTAATCAAACTATGTATTTTCACAATTTCTGTAATATATGGTTTATATTATTTTGTGGGCATTATCTCTCTTCAACATCAGCATTTCCTCGAGGTCTGGAAAGGTCAAAACCAAAGAACCAAACCGGATACCCTTGGAAGACAAATAGGCATCCTACATTGCATACTAACACCATTTCTTTGTTTTGTAGGTTTTTGTTTTTGTTGTTTCTCATTTTGTTGTGATTTCAGGAAACATTGCTCGTAGAAGAGTGTTCCCTGTCAATAGAGTGCACCGGTACCCGACAAGAAACAACCTTCCGGGATTACAAATGGATCAGGTTCAACAAGACTTGACTGAAGTGAGGGCCCAGATGGCCAATGAAAGGACAGAGATGAGGGCCCAAATGAATCAATTTATGACAGTGATGACTGGTTTAGCTCAAAGCCAGGAAAGACTGAGGGAGTTGGTTGAGCGACAAACTTCTGAGGAACACCATCCAGGTACAGGGGGTACCAGTAACAACGATCACATACAGCCTCGCACTGACCCACCAGAGTTTGGACCTCATCTGAACCCATACATCAATGCCATAAGAAATACCCAAGGTAACATTACTGGAGGAAGGGCCTTGCAGGAGGACCCTCAATAAGAACAGTTTACTGTGGTTGGGGTTGGAGACGAAGTTTACGATCGTCGGTTGGATGAAATTGCAGAGAAGTTGAGGTCTCTTGAATCCTAAAACTCTCTAGATTTTGATGTCATGGACATGGGATTGGTGGAAGGGGTGAGAATTCCTCACAAGTTCAAACCCCCTTGTTTTGAAAGATATAATGGCATATCCTGCCCACGCACCCACCTTCAGTCTTTCCTGGGGAGATTGAAAGCCTACACCATGGATGAGAAACTGTGGATGTTTTACTTCGAGGATAGCTTGATAGGGGCATCCCGAGTTTGGTACTCCCACTTAACAAGAGCCACAGTGAGGAATTGGAAAGACTTGGTTGAAGCTTTCATCCGTCAATATCAGTATAATCTTGACATGGCTCCAAACAGAACCCTCCTGATGGGAATGTCACAGTCTTCCCGTGAAAGCTTTACAGAGTATGCCCAAAGGTGGAGGCAACTAGCTGCTTCCGTTCAACCCCCGATGTCAGAAAGGGAGATGGCAGACATGTTCATGAATACTCTCCAGGGTACCTATATTGACAGATTGGCTGCATTTTCTTCCACCAGCTTTGCAGACGTGGTGATAGTTGGGGAAAGAATTGAGAGCTTGCTGAAGATGGGAAAGATCTCCGACAACGGTTCCAGTTCAAGGAGTGCAAGGAAGCCATTCGCTGGGCCCCGTAGATCTGGTGAAACAAATTATGTACACATGGGAAGAGGGAGACCCCAATATCTGCCCAGATCAATTGTTGTCGTCACTATTCCTACTCCACCTCCTCAGTATACTCAACAACCACGGCACTTTCCTCAACAGCCACAGTTTCCTCAACAGAGATCCTACAATAATAATAACAACAATCAACAACAACGCCCTTTTCAACAGCGGCCATCTCAGATCAACAGGGTGATTGACCCTATTCCAATGCCATATGCCACATTGCTGCCACAACTCCTAAAGCTCAATCTGGTTGAGTTGAGGACATTGGCTCCACCTGATCCTCAGAACCTTCCAAGAAACTATGATGTTGACGCTAGGTGTGCTTTTCATTCTAACGCACCTGGTCACTCCATGGAAAAATGCAGGGCTTTGCATATGAAGGTCCGGGATCTGGTAGATTCAAAGGCCCTGAACTTTGCACCACCTCCCAATGTCATGAAAAATCCTATGCCAAGCCACAGTGGGCCAAGGATTAATGCTATAGAGGAAGGCTCACCCATGAGTTTGATTGAAGATATTGCAAGTATTCAGACACCTCTGGCAGAGGTTAAAGCCCAGCTTTTGAAATGCCAAGTGTTTCCAGGTTGTGAGGCATGTTGTGAATCATGCAAACTATCCAAGAATAGGTGTGCAAACTTGAAGATTGGAATTAATGGCTTGATCCAAGAAGGCATTCTGCAAATAACCACAACACCTTCTACAACACCAGCAACTCCTTTTACAACAACAAGTGATTCTTCTACAACTGCAACAACAATTGTTCCGACCGATTCATCTACAACTTCAGCAATAATTTCTTCCTTCACTTCAACAAACAGCAGTTCCATGTCATCTCATTCTACAACTTCAGCAACCACCAACAACGACGTCTCCATAATTACCATTTATTATGACCCGACAATGGTCCCAGACTCCAGCAACTTTCAACAAGAATCTCAGCAACAGTTTCAATCAAGCTTCAATTCATCACCACCAACATCCACAAGAAGTACTGTCACTATCTTCTATGATCCACAAACGATAACGGTTCCAACCTCTGCTGCAGTGAGCCCAGTCACCATCACGGTGCTAGGGCCTATTCCATATGATAAAGACAGTGTTGTACCATGGCATTATGGTGCTGACCTTTACTGCAACGGAGAAAAAGTCCTTCTTGATTCTTCAATTCCTACTCCCCAAGTGGATAATGTCGGGGGAGGCGGAGGCTTCACCCGAAGCGGACGCCTCTTCGCGTCACAAGCTACAAGAACTAATACTGAGGCAGAGGCTACTGCCAAAGCCAAAGGGAAAAGTGTGATACCTGAAGAACATGCACCAAAAGAGACTCATAAATCATCCTTTGATCAGGATGTGGATGAATTTATGAGGATAATTAAAATAAATGACTACAAAGTTGTGGATTAGCTCCACCAGACTCCTTTTAAGATCTCTATATTATCCCTGCTGTTGTGTTTCGAAGCTCATCAGGATGCACTACTCAATGTTTTGCACGCTACCTACGTGCCAGAAGAGATCACAGTGAATCAGCTTGAGACAGTGGTGTCTAATGTCAATACTAGCCATAGGCTAGGTTTCACCAATGCTGATTTGACAACAGAAGGACGTCACCACAACAAGGCTTTGCACATCACCCTAGAGTGCAAAGGAGCTGTATTATCCCATGTTCTTATGGACATCGGGTCTTCACTTAATGTCTTGCCGAAGAAAGCTCTTGTCAAGCTCGAATATGATGGTATAGCTCTCCGACCAAGCAACCTTGTGGTCAGAGCTTTTGATGGCTCCAAGAGATCTGTTCTTGGAGAGGTGGAGCTGCCTGTGATAATCGGTCCATAGGTCTTTCAAACTACTTTCTATGTGATGGACATACAGCCGGCCTACATCTGTTTGTTGTGTCGACCATGGATTCACGCTGTTGGCGCAGTTACGTCGACCCTTCACCAGAAATTGAAATATGAATGGGAAGGATAGATTATCACCATCTGTGGTTAGGAGAACATATTTGTTAGCCATCTGGCTACATACAAATACATTGAGATGGATGGAGAAATCCATGAAACTATGAGCCAAGGGTCTGAGGCCTTGAACATCAATGAGGCGATGACTGAAGTATTTACTGCATCCCAGGAGGATAGGATGGGTACTTCAATTATCTCCTATCAGCAAGCTCGGAAGGTTGTTGAAGATGGTAATGCCCAAGGCTGGGGCAAGTTGCTGCCAGTGGAGAAGAAGGAGGACATATTCGGTTTGGGTTACAAACCATTCCGACAAGATAAATCAAAGGCTGCAAAAGAGCCCAAGTTCATCAGTGGGGGGATGCTCACCCCAGATGTTGTTAACAACCTGGAAGACGAGGCGGAAAGCGACCTCAACCTGGAGAGCTGGATACGTCCAAGGATCCCAGGGCACCAAGTCCTTAACTGGTCTTCCCAGGAAATTATAAGGGTTACTCCTGCAGAGTAATTATTATTTCCTGCCTTTTTTTTAGCATGCATCAAGTCCTGCATCTTGCCCAAGGTGTCAGGACTCATTTTGTAATAGGGCCATATTGTAATTTTGTGCAAATGAATTATCAATGAATATCGGACATCTTTTGCAAACAAGTCTCTTTTTCGCTCACTGTCTTTTCATTTTTTACTTTTGTACAAAACAATAAAATAGCAATGTTTTCAAAATAAATATCTTCATTTTCACTTTTTTCTAAACAAGATTAAAATTGATCACTAAAAACGAACAAATCTCAACCCTTGTAGAGATTATCCTCCAGATTGCACCGACAACAACATTGTTATGACCTTGTATGACTTCGACAATCCAATTAATCAAGCTGATGAAGGGGTTGAAGAAGACTATGAGTTACCTGAAGAGTTAGCTAGGTTGTTGAGGCAAGAAGAGAAAGTGATTACTCCTCATCAGGAGGAGGTTGAAACAGTTAATCTTGATACCGAAGAGGACTTGAAAGAAGTGAAGATTGGGGCCAGTCTGCAGGCTTCAGTAAAAGAACAGCTTATTGACATGCTTCGAGAATACATTGACGTCTTCTCTTGGTCCTATCAAGACATGCCAGGTCTAGATACGAATATTGTTATGCACAAGTTGCCCTTGAAAGAAGATTGTCCTCCAGTAAAGCAAAAGCTACGCCGTACTCGCCCAGATATGGCCATGAAGATTAAAGAAGAAGTAAAAAAAAAGTGGGACGTCGGTTTCCTTGCTGTAACTAGTTACCCGTCGTGGGTGGCTAACATTGTACCAGTGCCTAAGAAGGATGGCAAAGTACAGATGTGTGTGGATTACAGGGATCTGAACAGAGCTAGCCCAAAGGATGATTTCTCATTACCTCACATTGATGTATTGGTCGACAATACAACTCAGTTCTCAGTATTTTCCTTCATGGATGGTTTTTTTGGGTACAATCAGATCAGAATGTCACCCGAAGACATGGAGAAGACTACCTTCATCACACCTTGGGGCACATTTTGTTACAAGGTAATGCCTTTTGGATTGAAGAATGCTTGTTCCACTTATCAACGGGCTATAGTAATGTTATTCCATGACATGATCCACAAAGAAATTGAATGCTACGTGGATGACATGATTGCCAAGTCCCTCACTGAAGAAGATCATCTGGTAAATCTGTTGAAGTTGTTCAAGCGTCTGAGAAAGTATCAGCTGAAGTTAAACCCCAACAAATGCACATTCGGGGTCCGTTCCGGTAAGCTGCTGGGATTTATCGTAAGTGAAAAGAGAATTGAAGTTGATCCTGACAAAGTCAAAGCCATTCAAGAGATGCCCTCACCTAGGACTGAAAAGGAAGTTCGGGGGTTCTTAGGTAGATTGAACTAAATATCAAGGTTCATATCTCATCTCACTGTAACCTGTGAGCCCTATTCAAATTGCTAAGAAAAGAACAGACGGTCAGGTGGAACAAAGATTGTCATAAGGCTTTTGACAAAATCAAGGAGTACCTGCAAGAACCTCCAATTCTTATGCCTCCAGTTGAAGGAAGACCTCTAATAATGTACCTGACAGTATAAAGGATCAATGGGGTGTGTGTTGGGCCAGCATGACGAGTCTGGTCGAAAAGAGTATGCAATATACTACCTAAGCAAAAAGTTTACCGACTGTGAACAACGTTATTCATTGCTCGAGAAAATTTGTTGTGCTTTAGCGTGGGCTGCTCGCCGACTAAGACAGTATATGCTGACTCACACTACTTTATTGATCTCAAAAATGGACCCCGTCAAGTACATATTTGAGAAGCCAACACTTACCGGAAGGGTTGCAAGATGGCAAATGATTCTGACAGAGTATGACATTCAGTATACATCTAAAAAAGCCATCAAAGGCAGTGTACTGTCTGACTATCTAGCTGAGCAACCCATTGATGATTACCAGCCCATGAGATTTGACTTCCCTGATGAAGACATCATGTACTTAAAAGCAAAAGATCATGAAGAGCCTGTTCACACTGAAGGGCCTGACCCAGAAGAAGAGTGGACAATGATGTTTGATGGGGCTGTCAATATGAATGGACGTGGAGTTGGTGCAGTGCTCATTACACCTAAGGGAGTTCATATGCCTTTCTTGGCAAAACTCACCTTTGCCTGCACTAACAACGAAGCTGAATACGAAGCATGTATCATGGGTCTTGAAGAAGCCATTGACCTCAGGATCAAGACATTAACTGTATTTGGAGATTCAGCTATGGTAATCAATCAGACTAACGGAAAATGGTACACTCACCAAGAGCATTTGATTCCATACTGTGACTACACGAGGAGATTATTGACTTTCTTCACAACAGTCAAACTTGAGTACATCCCTCGAGACGAAAATCAGTTCGCAGATGCTTTAGCTACCATTTCCTCCATGATCAAGATTCAAACTGCAAATTTTGTGCCTCGGATTTCAGTATCCAGACTGGACCGACCTGCATATGTATTCTCCGTGAACATTGCTAAAGATGACAAGCCTTGGTTCCATGACATCAAAAGCTTCTTAGAGGATCAAACATATCCACCTGGGGCATCATCCAATTATAAGAAGACATTAAGAAGGTTGGCTGGTAGTTTCTTCCTTAATGCTGATGGTTCATTATACAAGCGAAACTTTGACATGGTATTACTCAGATGTGTTGATAAGAAAGAAGCAGACTTGCTGATGCACGAGGTGCATGAAGGATCTTTCGGTACCCATGCTGGAGGACATGCAATGGCTAGGAAATTATTAAGGTCAGGTTACTACTGGATCACAATGGATGCAGACTGTTGTGCCTATGCCAGGAAGTGTCATAAATGCCAGATTTACGCAGATAAGGTGCATGTGCCTCTGAATCCATTGAACGTAATGTCTTCACCTTGGCCCTTTGCCATGTGGGGTATTGACATGATTGGAAAGATTGAACCGACTGCTTCAAATGGCCACAGATTCATCCTGGTAGCCATTGATTACTTCACTAAATGGGTCGAAGCAGCTTCGTATGCAAACGTCACCAGACAAGTGGTAGCCAGATTTTTGAAAAGAGACATCATCTGTCGATATGGAGTACCCGAGCGAATCATTACTGATAATGGTTCCAATTTGAACAACAAAATGATGACAGAACTGTGTTGGGACTTCAAAATCCAACATCACAACTCTTCTCCTTACAGGCCAAAGATGAATGGCGATGTTGAGGCAGCTAATAAAAACATCAAGAAGATTGTGCAGAAGATGGTGGTTACTTACAAAGACTGGCATGAAATGCTACCATTCGCCTTACATGGGTACCGAACCTCAATCAGAACGTCTACTAGGGCAACACCTTATCAACTTGTATATGGAATGAAGGCAGTCTTACCTGTTGAAGTTGAGCTACCCTCCTTATGGGTACTGATGGATGTGAAGCTGAATGAAGCAGAATGGGTCTGATCTCGGTACAATCAACTGAATTTGATCAAAGAAAAGAGATTAGCTGCTATCTGTCATGGGCAGTTATATCAGAAAAGGATGAAGAAAGCCTTTGATCAGAAAGTCAGGCTTCGGGAATACCAAGTGGGAGATCTTGTGCTGAAAAGGCTTTTTCCTCCTCATACAGACCACATGGGCAAGTGGACTCCAAACTACGATGGTCCATTCATAGTAAAGAAGGTTTTATCTGGTGGAGCACTGATGCTCACTACTATGGATGGTGAAGATTTCTTATCCCCTGTGAATTCGGATGCAGTTAAAAAATACTTCGCATAAAAAGACCCGCTGGACATAAAAACAGAATGTAAGTCCAGGAAAAAGTAGGGCATCCTGGCGAGTCAAAAATAGAATAAAAGACTCGGGCAAAAATAAGGGAAAATTAAAAAAAATGTGTACACCCGCTGAGTTGAAAAGCCGCATTAGACAGCTCAGGCAAAAATGGGTATCCCGGTGGATCGAAAACCCGAAAGGGCGATCCACGCAAAATCAGGGAATGAGCGAACAACTGCATTCTGAATTCATCTGTATCATTCATAACACAACAAACTTCGAAAGGATAAAGCATCAGTCAGAATCAAACTTCTTCAGAAAGCAAGATGAGAAGAACGTCAATGTCATACAGGTCATAGCAAAGGAAGCTCACCGGAGCGTCGTCAACATTGCCAACACTTTTGCCTTTTTCAATTTGTAACAATCTTCTCATTCCAGGGGATCTGTTTCTTTGACTGTATTTGCAAATTCAGGGCACCCAAATTAATAAAATCAAAATTCTCAGTCACATCTCTTTTTGTACATTTTTGTTTCGTTTGCAAAATGTCCAATATTCATGATATAATGCTTGCATAAAACAAATGAGCCATTTTTCCTTAATAAATGCTTGCGGGAAATATATTTACTTTCAGGAATATCTAACTCCTATGACGGAATCCGGTAAGGGATACCTCGGGATACTTGTGTGTTTCTTTGTTTTAACAAGTTGCAGGTATTCAATACGCAACATGGGGGATGCCAAGCACACTTCCCCAGCATACCTCCTCCCCAAGCAGTGTCTGAAATGCTTTTCCCCAGCAAAGTTGTCAAAGCCTCCTCATCCCCAGCACAGGTCCATTCAACAGGAGCATCCCCAGCCAAATTCCCCATAGAGTTTCTATCCACTCCCCAGAAGAGCAATGTCTGAAACTCTTACACAACAAAGTGAAGAAAGTTTCCTTCTCCCCAGCTGAGTTCTCCTTACAGGGTAGATCAACCCTTGATTTATTTCCCCAAGCAGAGCTATATCTCCAGATCTCTTCCCCAGCTGGGATATTCTCCCAAGCAGATCATCCAAATATCTTTTCTTCAACGGGATCCGAATCCTGGATCGTTTTTTCTTTTGCATAATCATAGCATTCGCATCATAAATCACCAAATAAGCGTAGCATTCCGTCTAATACGGAGCATTATGGCAAAAATCAAACATTTGCATGATCACAAGCCAGGTTCGAGCCAGTCACCTACAAATACCAGCAGTATGTCATCAGCAACATATATAAGAGCTCACATCCCCTGCAAATAAAAGCCAAAGTGTCCACTTTGCACACTCCGACACAAATGCCTATTCATATATACTTCTTTTCGACACTCGTCCATGTCATATTATTCCCCACAAATATAAACCAAAACATCCCCTTTACATCCTCAAATACAGATACCTATATACTCTTTTGACACTCGTCCGTGTCACCTTTCCCTAGCATGGTTGCCAAATCGCTCGGTGCAAACAAAACATTTGTTTATAACACACTCCTTTCGACACCCGTCCGTGTCATCCTATCCCCACAGGTCACCAGAACACCTTTTACACTCTCACATACGAATGTTTGTTCATAACTTATACATATTTGACACCCGTCCGTGTCATACATTTCCCAGCAAGTTGAACACCCGTTCGTGTCTTGCTCATACTTCATCAACAAACCAATACTTATACAGAAGTCTTTGATACTCATCCGTATCTTGTTTATATATCACTCCCCACAAATTCGACACTCGTCCGTGTTCTTTGTTAACCAGTTGGTACTCGTCTATATCATCATCTCTGAACACGTGTCAGCGTTTGTTTCTACCGATACTTGTCTGTATCATGGTCCTAATAATGCTCGTCCGCATCTTTAATCTAAACACAACTTCAAACACTTATACCTTTTATTCTCAGGCGTAAGCACTCATCCGTGTTTACCATTCCCCAATAAGTCATCAACAGAACAACTTTTCTTCTATCCGACATCCGTCCTGTGTCGTGATACTTTCGGTAGCCGTACCCTGCCAGGTGATTGTCCTTCACCTTTGGATGACTGTCCCTCATCCTTTCCCCAGCGGAATCTCCATTATTGGAACCCTTTTCTATCTGGCATTCGTCCTATGCCGTGATAAAGAGCAGTCGTCCCCTGCTAGGTGATCGTCCTTCACCTTTTGATGATCGTCCCTCATCAATTTATCCGATGGTCGTCCCCATCGTTGATTTTGTTATCCGACATTCGTCCTAGGTTGTGATAAACCCCGAGAGCAGTCGTACCCTACTAGGTGATCGTCCTTCACCTCTTGATGATCGTCCTTCGTCATGCTTATCCGATGGCCGTCCCCATCGTCGACCTTTTCTATCCGACATTCGTCCTATGTCATGATAAAGAGCAGCCGTCCCCTGCTAGGTGATCGTCCTTCACCTTTTGATGACCGTCCCTCATCATTTTATCTGATGGTCGTCCCCATCGTTGATTTTGTTATCCGACATTCGTCCTATGTCGTGATAAACCCCCGAGAGCAGCCATACCCTGCTAGGTGATCGTCCTTCACCTCTTGATGATCGTCCTTCATCATGCTTATCCGATGTCCGTCTCCATCGTCGACCTTTTCTATCCGACATTCGTCCTATGTCTTGATAAAGAGTAGTTGTCCCCTGCTAGGTGATCGTCCTTCACCTTTTGATGACCGTCCCTCATCATTATTCTTTAAACTGATGGTCGTCCTCATCGTTGTTTACTTTACTTTGTAAACCTGATGGTCGTCCCCATCATTGCCTTTACTTTAATCCCCCAGAGAACCTTGTTACTTTACTTGATGGTCGTCCCCATCATGATCTCTTTATTTCCCCAGCTTGTCGGTCGTCCCCGTCATTGCTTTATTCCCAGCAGTCGTCCTCTTCTCGATGGTCGTCCTCCATCGCCTTCATTTGATAATCATGCTATACCATTTCCTACAATTTATATCCCTTTTCTTCTTCTCCCCAGCGAGTGCAAATTTCGGATTGTCTTTGGTATTCAACCACAAGTTATCTTGTTTGTCTGTTAAGCCAGGCGCTTACATCCTGCACAACTAACTCATGTTTGAATAGGGACAGCTGTAAACACCCAAAATTTGCCTTCACTAATATTAACAACATGGCTTGTGATCTTTCAAATTTGCATTAGCATAAGCATACCATCTCATAATGCATTTTTGTTTCACTGCATAGTTCAAGTTCATCTGCATCTAGGGTTTGTGATCTGAGCAATCTAAGATTCCATTTGAGCCACTCCAAAGGTCTTAAAACATTCCAAGAGGGTCCATGTGTGTTCAATCATCATATTATATCCCTCAAAGTTCATGGAAGTCAAGAAATCACAAGAACTGGCAAGGCATGGAAGCAGAGCTAGGGTTTTCACTGCACAGATGACCAAAATTAGGGTTTTTGGTTTCAGAGGCCTCAACACCAAATTTTTGGGTCATTCTTGTTTCTAATGTTATTAAGATGTTATAAGGATCATGTGTACCAAGTTTGATGAAGAAATTCATTGAGGAAGTCATTTGTTCACTAGGTAACTTCCTGGGCAAGTTAAGTCAAAATCAGGGCATCTGAGGCCCCAACAATGGAACCAAAGGGGTATTTTCATCAAATTGAAGTTCTATGATCTTTATTTGATCATTGGAGTGCTTAAAAGTTCACAAAATTGAAGAAATTTGAGCCATTTGAAAAGTTGCCAAAATTGGAAATGACTTGTAATGAAAACTTTCCATTTTGGGAAAGTTTTTCAACCTCCTCTTTCTTGATCAAAAATGCTTCAAATGAAAAGTTCTTGGTCATGAAAGTTGTAGATTAGGTATTTCCCTTTTCAAAAAGTACAAGAACATGTCTTGATTCATCCTAGAACTCAAGATATGGCCTTTCAAAGTTGGCAAAAATCATATAATTTCAAGTTTCATGCCAAAAAGGGATTTTGCAAAATAACATGTTCAAGCATTCTAAGGACTTATAATGTGCACAAACACTTCACAATATGCCTATGTGACCTCTAAAGATCAGAATTGACCCAAGAATTATGCATTTCCATGGCTTGAACTTCAAGAAATTTCAAAGGGGCCAAGACTTCCCAAAATTGTAAAATGGTATAGATCTTTCCATCCACTTGTGCCAGCATGCCAAAACCAATTCCATGGCTCTCCTTGAAACTCGCTGAGACCAGACACCCCTTGAAACCAGACCTGCCATGACCCATACCTCCAAGGACACAAATCCTGACTTTTTGCATTTCACACCATACCAATCAAACTGACAACAACTCTTCTGACCTATCACAGCTTCACATACATGCCCTAAGGATCACATTTCATAACCTCTTGAAGCTTGAATCAACACACACACTCAGATTCACAAAATCCTCAAGAAACTTTCCCTCTTCGAATTTCAGAAACCAGCTATCAAAACTTCAAACTTTTTTCACCATTCAACTCAGCATCACTCATAGAACAAATCCCAACCATTAAAATGGCCTGAAAGCTCCCAAACCAAAAACACGATTTCTCACCTCTCAAAACTGAACTTCAAAAAGAGGGCAAATAAACTCATTCCAAGCATCAAAGCATCCTCAGGAGGTCCATTGGAGTTGATTGGCATCAAGGAGAGGTCCAGACAGCTCAGATTGAGAAAGCTTCATCTCAGGTATCATCAAGAACAAATTTTCCAAAAATCTCTTTTTAGGTTATAGAAATGTTCTTCATGCTTCACTGATCACACTGCACCTTTTATTTTTAAAAATGGTTGAGTATTAAGCCTGTATCGTGCATTTGAAACTTTTGCAGTTTTTATGTTTTGATTTGAATCTAGTGTTTGATGCATGCTAAATGTTGTTTGATGATTGAATCTTGTTTAGAATGATTAAGAGAGTCGATCTGGAGATTTAGAGCTTCTAATTTGGCCTAGGGAAGAAGTTAGGGGTTTTGGTTGGCCGGAGAAGATGACCGGAGGTCTTCTCCGGCCACCTGAAAGTCATTAGGGTTTGTTTAGGGTTTAATCTTGCCAGTTTAAATGTGGGCCATAGGATGTGGATTAGCACGTAAACGAGTGGCTAGGATCATTTCACTTAAGGTTAATTCAGTTTAATTAATTTTAAAACATAATTAAGGCCAGTTTGAATGTGGACCATTGGATCTGGCGCGCAGTCAATTCCCACCACTTTTGTTTAAATCTCAGCCATTGGATGCGCTGACTTCCTCATTTTATTCATTTTATTAATTTTATTTTATTTTCTTTCTATTTCTTTTGCATAATTATTTAAAAATAGCAAAAATGGTTTAAAAAATCTGAAATTTTTTATCATGACTTTTATTAATTTTCAGAAACCAATTTTTTTTTTCATTAAAAATATATTTTTAAATCATTTAAATGTTTTATTTAATTAGTTAATTGATTTTAATTAATTAAAAATACATTTAAGTATTTAAAAATCACAAAAAAATTCAGAGAGCATTCTTAGACATTTAGAAGCATTTACAAACTCACCATACAAATTTATTTTTGGTTTTGATCACACTTTGAGTTTTTTCAATGAATTAGGGTTCTTAAAAATGTTCATTTTCTAACCCTAACTTCAAAAATTCATAACTTTTAAACCAAGTTGAGTTTGTGGATGGTTATTTTTGCATTGTTCTATGTATGGCTTCTAGCATCCAAAAACATTTTTGTTTCATTTTTATCTTGCATTTTCAAATTGTTTGGCATTTTACATTGAGGATCACCCAAAAAACCCTAGAAACTTAGGAAATTCATAACTTCTTCTAGGTGTAGTTTCTGACCTCCCCCTTTGGATGGTAACCTAGTGTAGGTTTAGGGTTCCTTTGAGTGCATTTTCAATTTTTTATCATGTCATTTGCTTCTGTCTTTGCCATTTGCATTACATCCTTCCATGTAACCCTAATTTTGCATCTTTACTTACATCTTACATTGCATTGCATGAACATATGAACTTGCCATGCCATTCTAAGCATTTTATGCCATCTTATACATCTTAAGACATTGCTTGAACATTGCTTGATCATTCATCCATACATTTTCTATGCTTTGCATCCATTTCATTTCATAAACATCCATGTGTTTACATGCTTCCTACATGCTTCATTTGCATTCATTCTCTTGTATGATCACACATATGCATCTTGTATGTCTTTGCATCATATCATAGCATCATTTACATCATGTGTATGCTTCTGGTCTTGGTCTTTTCCCTTGCATATGCATTGTTTCATTTCATTTCTTTCCTTATGCATCTTGTGCTAACTTTTCAGGTTAATGGTAAGTTGTTTGGGAGGTGGATTTGCCTTCACCTCACACTTCTTCTCATATCTTCATATTGCATTCTTGCTACATTTTTACTTGTACTTGAGTGGGCTTGCCTCACTTGTGTTTCTCTCCCTTTCTTTCTCTTCTCATATCTTTCTTTTCATCTTGTTTCTCCTTGGTGGCTTCCTTGAAGACTTCTCCTTTTAAGCCTCACAAAACCATAGGATGCCCAAGCATGACAACTCCTAGGATTGATAGTTTCCCTTAGACTTTTTCCTTTAAGTCTTCTTTGTGTCTCTGTTCTCATCTCATCATTAGAGACTAAACCTTTAAGGTTGTAGGACTTTGGAATTAGGGTTATGGCTGCATCCTTATCTTAGGATGGAGTGTATAACTTTAATCCTAAGTGTTAAACCCTTAATCTGTTTAAACCTTTTAATCAATCCATCTAATAATCACTAAGACATTAACTTGTAACTTGGGCCTTACATTAGGGTTCTAATTCTTCCTTTATGGTTAAGAAGGACTAACCCTAGTGTTTAATGGACAAGTCTTCCTCAAGTTGTCTTATAAACCATAAAACACACTTCTTAATTTTACCACCTTTAATTAAAATCCATTTAATAAAGGCTTGTTTTGTCATGAATTTAATCCCTAACCATGGATTAAGTTGAGGTATCTTCCTCAGCTTAAGTGTTCTCATATATTATCCTTCTATTAGGATGGTGTAATGAGTTCACTAATCTGTGATTAGAGATTAAACTCATTACTTAACACTAAACAAAAAAACCAAAAACATCTAAATAATCACAAGTAGGTTAATGATCTTAATCCTACATCATCATGGCAATTAAGTTGAGATGCTTATCTCATACTTAAGTATTCTCATTATCCCTAATTAGGGAAGATATAATGAGTTTACAAGCCTTTGATTTAGGCTCAAGCTCATTAATTTATGCAAACACCAAAAATAACAACAAAACTGAAAACACAAAAACAAACAATAATCATCTCCTTCGGGATTCTTTTCTCATCACACTCATTCACAAACGAGAACTTGCTTCTCCCGTCTAATGCAAGACAGTTAGCACTCGAGCCAGACGAGTCATACACTTGAGCATAGGCAAGCAAGCAGTTCTTCAGTCAATTTATCTTTCAGTCTCTTTGAGTCGAACTACGGTGTTCTGACTTCCTCATTGCACGAGAGGATACGTAGGCATAACTTAACTGTTATCGAACAAAAGTCTCTATGTCTTCCCCCTCTTTCAGCATTCTTTTTTAAGCCTCAGTTCCTGAGCATTCACCCTTTTGTACTGACACTTGTATATTCTTTTCCAGCTTTTGCACACAGATAGCACATACACTACCCCTTTAAACACAATCTTTTAAGCGTGGATCCCGTCGAGTACGACAGACAATCTGGGTGCTAATACCTTCCCAGGTTGTAACCAATACCCTTTCTAAGTTTCTCTGGTTCGCAACCGTCTTATCCATTCTTTTCTAGGTTTATGCAACATTACCTTTCCTTCGGGATAAAAATGCCTAGCTGACGACTCTATTCAGTTCATTTCCTTTTCTCCTTTTGCTGACCGTTTGCGTCTGTACCCTATCTAACCCAGGTGTCTTTTCGGGGGAGCGACAAAAAACAATTCCACAAAGTGGATCAAAAAGGACACTAAAAATTATGAAAAAAATATGCCTAAGTAGCATCAAAATGTCACAAATTCCAGTGGTTAATCACACACCAAAAATAGGTCTCACACCTATTGGAAAAAATGGTTTTTAGTCCCTTATGTCAAAACACTTCCTTTTGGGACAGGTTGGAATGAAAAATCCAATATAATTACTAAAACCATTCAAATATAGAAACAAAAATGATACAAAATTAATTAAGAGGATAAGGATCACTCATGAATTATTCCAGAATTTTATCACACCCAAAATTATACAACATTAAAAATAGTTTTGGGTGTGATAAAATTCTGGAATAATTCATGAGTGATCTTTATCCTCTTAATTAATTTTGTATAGTTTTTGTTTCCATATTTGAATGGTTTTAGTAATTAATTTGAATTTTTCACTCCAAGCTGTCCCAAAAGGAAGTGTTTTGATATAAGGGACCAAAAACCATTTTTTCCAATAGGTGTGAGACCTATTTTTTGTGTGTGATTAACCACTGGAATTTGTGAAATTTTGATTCTACTTAGGCATTTTTTTTCATAATTTTTAGGGCCCTTTTTTATCCACTTTGTGGAATTGTTTTTCGGTGATCATGCCTTGTTATCTCACTTATTAAGGGAATTGTTTTGGCACTTTGGTGCATAATTTTGTGAAATACTTTTAGCCAATACAATCTACTGACTTTATCATTCTAGGGATTTAATTTCATAATTTTTCAAGCCTTTTTGCTATTTTTCATGTCACCTAGACCATAGGTCCGATTATGTGCCTATTTGGTTCCATACCATAGATATTAGAAAGGAATTCATGCCATTTTCTTGAGATACTTTTTGGTAACTTTTAGGAGTTAATTATAGGTCACCTTTAGGTCCTTAATTCTAGTTATAGGTCACTTCTTGAACCATATACATTTGGTTTGTTTTGGTGTTTCAAAGTGCATACTTATTTGAACATAGTTTAACTTAAACTTGTTTCTCTTCTCCTCTAATCGTTAACATTACTTATGTAGTAATCATAAATGCCAAGCCATACATTCTAATTGCATCTCATAAATTTTATGCTACTGACCCATAGTCATCTCATGCACATTTACATGTCATTCATTCTTAACTTACATTCTTTGTGATTGTATGCGATGTTTGTTCATTTGTTCTTGCATCTTCTTCTCATTGCTCCATATGCTTACACCATTGCATCCATGATGGTATGTTCATTAATACACATTCATAAGCATTCACTACTGACTTTTATACATATTTCATGCATTAATCCATGCTTGTATGCCATATGCACTCATACTTCATCCTTGAACCCTAACTTGCATTTAGGTGAACTTATGTGAACTCTTTGTACATAGTTTGACATAGTTTGAACTTGTGAGGTATCCTAGCATAATCAGGGACCTATAACATGTAGCTACAGACTTTAGAAGTCATATAACCTTTAGGTACCTTTACCTCTAGACTTAGGTCTTGTTTTGAACCATAGTTCCATTATAGGATGTGTGTAAGGTTTAATTGCCTTTATGCTTTGGTTTTGTTTCCAATATGCAAATTATTTTGGAACTAACCTTTGTTTTGTAGGGGGCAAGGTAAGCCATATATAACTTCTTCCTTTATCATCCTTATGCTTTCAAATTATGTTTGTCTTTCACTTTCATTCAACTTTCTTCATCTAACTTCACCTTGATTTCCATTAGGGTTTAATACCTCATTAAGACATAGATTGTAATTGTTTGATTTCATAACATTAGAATACTTTAATAGAGTTTAGCTACTGACTTTAGAAGTCCTTTTATCATTTAGGATCCTTTATATCTAGGTTTTAACTCAAGGAAGTCCTTAGTGCTTTTCCTTAGCTAATTTGAGTTAGTTTGAGCTTTTGCCATGCTTTATGTTTTCGATATGCTTTGTAAAGCTAACCATTGTTTTGTAGGGGGAATATTGAGGTGAGAATTACTTCTCTCATCTCTTTATGCATTCTAATTGTGTTCGCCTTAGCACTTGGTGCTTTACTTGTATAGGCTTCCCCTTTCTTAGAAACAACTTAACTTCCTTAGGAAGTAAGTTGAGTTCTATTTCTCGTTTCTTCTTTTCCTTTTCTCATTAGGATCAGAAAAACTCACAAACCATTAGGATCTCCCTTTTGTATATAATAAATAACTTAGGGTTGTGTCTTAGTCCCCTTATTTTTTTTCCCTTTTTTCAACTTGAGTCTTTCTTTCTCACCTCATGAAGAAAATAATAAAATACTTAATAAAGGTTGAATGTTCTTATACACCATGAGACTTTGTTGTGGAGTACTTATACACATCATGTTTCGGGGCGAGGTGTAAGTATTTACCACGATAGATAGGTCTTAGTATGAGAATGTTCACAAACAAATTCAAAACACTTATCATAAAAGACAAAAACAAACAAATAATAAGCGGCTTTCCTGTGGGAACTTCTCTTCTCATCTCATTCACTCACAGCATGAACTTGCGACGACTTGTCTCACATGCAAGACGGTAAACGCACCCATACCAGACAAGCCTGCAACACCTGAGCATAGATATAAGCAGTTCCAGCGGATGATCTGGGATGCTAATACCTTCCTAGGTTGTAACCGACTCCCGAACCCAGATCTTTGGTTCGCAGGAACTTGTCCTTTCCTTTTTCCTTAGGTTTGTGCAGCATTACCTTTCCCATTCATTCGGGAAAAAAATGCCTAGTTGGCGACTCTACCTTTTTCGCGCCACTTTCGCATTTGTACTAGGATGAAAATCCTGGGAGCGACACATTCATCATGCATCCAAAAATGTTTCCAACGAATCTCTTCTCCAACGATCTATATAAAGGGATCACTTGAAGAAATTATGGTGGCTTCCTTGCGCGCATATTCAACAATCAAATATCTTTTTCTACTCTTAACTTTGTAAAAACTATCACTGTGTGATAACTGCTTTTTGAAGCATTTGTGTTACAACTATTGTAAAGAAAATTTGATTTTCCTTGAGTGACTAGTATAGTCAGTAGACTCAAGAAGACTTTGACTATAGGTCTTAGTGTTTGTATTCAAAGTTTTGAATAGTGGATTAAGACCTCATTGAGAGAGGCGAAATTACCTTGGCGGGTGGACTGAATGTAGTTTGAGTTCAAACGAACCAGGATAAATCAAAGAGTTTTTTTTCTTTCATTGTTTTAAAAAATCCCAATTCCAACCCCCCTTTCCTTGTGTTTTTCGCCCCTTCAGCATTCTTTTCCACACCCTACATTTAATAACCACGTATTTAATATTTCACGGAATTAAAAAACGGAAAGTAAAACCCTAGATTATTACATCATGGGAAAGGGGATACAAGTTTGAAATTAGGGGAGTGCGAAAAGTAAAACCCTAATTACGCTATTACAAACTAGGAGCACTTACATAATTAAAAAATGCGAGAAAATAAAGCTACGCTATTACATTAATCGTATATCCTATACAATTCTCGAATAAGATTAAATAACACAATAAAATAAAGAAAAATATGAAAATGTTTCTTTAAAATCTAAAAATCTAAAATAACAATTTTTATGATGATTAATTTAATAAGAAAGGAAATTAAAATAATTAAGAGATATTAATTGACATTTTATTATTAAAAATAATTTTGTGTTGAAAAATATTAATTATTTAGGATTATGTCAAAATATTAGATAAATTAGGGTTAGAAAACAAAAATTAAAATTAAAATTGGTTAAACCATATTTAATAAGTTGATAACAAATTAATTATAAAATCAATTAATGAGATAACCTAAAAAACTAATTTTTGTATAAAAAATAAATTTATTAGTCAAAAGAAATAAACAGGTTAATTTAGAAAATAATTATGAATTTTTTATATATTAAAAAAGTGGTTAATTAATTGGTTAATTAAAATTAGAAAAAAAAACAATAAAACAAATAATAAAACAAAATAACTTTAAGAAAAAGAAAGAAAAGGGGTAAAAATATAAGGGTAAAGGCCTGGATCGAACCTAGGACCTCGCCCTTTCCATACGCGTGCGTTTCCACTGGGTCAGTTGTGCCTGCAATGTTATCAAATGGAAAATAAAAAATATATTATAAAACAAAAATTCAAAAACCAGACGCGCGTCAAACTCCTTCTTCTTCCTTTGTCCGTCCATTAAACCTTTACCTACGGTTTTTCCGTAGCTACAACCTATAGTGACGGTTTTGTCCATCACTATAGCACCTGCGTTTTTTTAAATCATTACATACACAATATGAATTAGTTTTAAAGGTGTAAATCGATTAAATGTTGTCCTATGAGTTCAATGATCCTGTAGCGGTAAAATCATGAGTGTAAGCTATTGATTAACTTTACTCAAATATACACAGAGTCGCCACCGCACTTTTATTTATTTCCACAAGGAAAAAGGAAAATGAACGAACAAAACCTTAATGAATCTCAAAAGCTAAAAAGCTCAAAGAATCAAACAGAGAATGGGTACGGGGATTGGTTACAAATCGGGAAGGTTTTAAGCACCTGACTTGTCTGTGGTACTCCACGGGAACCCTTTGAAATGTTTACTGCATTTTTAGTCTGAAATTGGTTTGCTTGAAAAAAGATTGAAGAGATGAGAAGAAGAATGTTTTTTAAGATTTTGGTGTTTGAAGAGACGAACGTCTCATGCCTACGTACCCACAAAGTGCAATGCGAGATCAAAACCCCGTAGTTCGTGGTACAAATTGTGAAAAGGCAAAGTGAGTTGAATTGATTTTAAAATGTAAAGATAAGTCGTCATCCTTTAGCGAATAATTCCGCTAGAAAGGATGAATCATATCTAAACATAAAAAAAAAGTTAAGAGAAACGTGCACGAGGGTACAAAAAATAAGTGAATGAGTTATGAAAGTTTTAAAGTTTTTTCTTTGAGAAATAAGTTCCGATATGCTTATGTGGTTTAGCAGTTATTAAAGAAATGAAATGAAACGGTAAAAGCACATGACCGAAGTCAAGGTTTGATTGAGAAAAATGTTTGAAGTTAGAAAACAAAGAAAGTTTTGAAAAGGGGAAGGAGATTTGAAAATTGAAGAAGATGGGAAGAGATGAAGGGACTATCCTAAAACTTGAAAATAAAAGCTAAGGGAAGAAATAATCAAACCAAATGGCAAGCACTTCTTTGAACAATTGGATTTCCATCTTCATAAACAAGTAGACTCAACCGGAACCAAAGTCTTCAATCCATAACAAATGAGCAAAGGGATGATCCTAGAATCTAAGTCCGAAACTCCAAGTCTCAAGCTAGGGATAGTAACCATAGTCCGAAATTAAAAGTCACCCATTTTTTAGATGTTTAATCTTTTATTAATATTTTTGTGTCCAAATGGACAAATGAAAAATAACAAGCAACAATAATATATACAATAAGCAATATGATGAATGAATATAGAAGCATAATAAGAGAGGTAGAGAACGAGAGATTTAAAGTAAAAGGATAAGGTGCGAGAGATTAAATTTAAATGTTAGTATATTCACATTATAATATTTACAATATAAGGTGGTATGATGAACTTAATCAAGCACAACCACGAAAAGAAAAAATAAAGTCGAGGCAACCGGATCCAAGTGGATCGCATTCCGAATCGGGACAACTGTAGGTCTATGTTAAGCAATCGCCGAGTAATTTACGGAGTAATTACCCTACAAATGAGGCTGGCCACCACTAATTAAAGTGGAAAATATTCGTGTTAATACATGTTAGAGAAACGATATTACGGATCGTTCTCCGAAAACATGCCACACTAAAAGAAAGAGAACGGTCTAATCTTAATCGAGATTATCGTTGAATTTCTCGAAAAGCAACCTATCACGATCTCAAAGTATGGAGAATGATCCAAATGATCATTCATCCATAGATTTGAAATAATGAAGGTTAAACGAATTCGGAAATCAACAATCCCGAATCGGAAGATTGTCATCGACCAAAAATAAAAAAAGATGAAGAAAAATGGATCTAATAATAGAATCCATAAAAAAAAGAAATAGAAATATTTAAAAAAATTCTTTTCCAAAATTCTTTCTAAAACAACTTTTAAAATATTTTTCTAATTCTCTTCTAAAATAGCATTTCAAAAATTCTTTTTCTAAAACATATTCTAAAATATTCTTTTATAAAATTTTCAAATCAAAAATGAACTATACAATATAAGAAATTAAAAATAAAAGAATCTAAAGAAATAAAGGAAACAAAAAATGGAAAGGGAGAGGGAGGTAAGACACGCATGGTTCTGGTGAATGATAGCAACAGATCAAGATACCTAATGGCACTAGGCCCAAACTATTTTATTCAAAGCAAACAAAAATAAGAATAGTTTATTAAAACAAAATCAAACAAAAAAGAATGAAGCCTTTCTTCTTCTTCGTACAACAAAGAGAAACAGGGGACAAGCCCCAATCGCGGCGGAAACGGTGAATTCGCGGCTCACCTTCTTCGATCAAACAAAATCTCTCAAATCTCTTTCCAAGTTTCATTCCTTCTTCTTCTCTGTGTTCAATTTTTCTTCGGATTCAATCTAGGTCACATCATTGTTGTTATTGATTTATAGGTTGAAAGATTGAAGAGGAATGATTCGGATTGAAATGGAATGAAGATTGAAGAAGAGTAACAATGGAGGATTCGAAGAAATTTCGATTTAGGCTTTCTTATTTTTCGGAATTTTTGTGGTTTTTGAAATAATGAAATTGAAGCTTTCTTCTTTTGATTTGTGCAGGGTAATGGTGTGCTTTCAAAGCTTGATCGTTGGAGAAGAGGAGTTCTTAATTTATAGAAGGATGATATCAAATTGGGGCTGCCGTTTTGCTATTTTGTTTTGCGTTTTGGAAGAGGTATGGAACGCGTGTTCATGCTACTGATGCTGCTGCGTTTTATTCCTTGGCTTGCTGGCGTTTTGATTTTTATTTCTTCAGGTGATTTACTCGTGAAGCATCGAGAACACGTGCGGCTTGATTGTGAGATGGCTGGTGTTACTTTGTTGTGCAGGCATATTGGTTGCTTACGGCTTGTGGCTGAGATTGTATTTGTTTTGCAGCGCGTGAGATTGTGAACGGCTGCGGCATGAAGTGTGTTTGGCAAAGCTGAGGTTTGCAAGTTGGGCCTATGGTGTTGAAATGTAAGCTGGCTGGTTTTGTGTTAGCTTCAGCTGAAGAATTTGGCGTGAGAAGCTTAGCAAGTGTGAAGTGTTATGGGCCTGCGGTGGATTCTTGTTCGGCTGCGGAAGTATGCGGCTTGTATTGTTTTGTTTTGCAGCGCGTGTGGCTGCGAAAATTTGGCATGACAAGCTGGGTGTTGGAGTGTGGGCCAAGAGCTATGAGGTAAAGCTGCAAGCTATGCGTACGAATTAGGCTGCTTGAAATGATGTTGGCAAAAGGTTGTTTTGGACAGCTTGTTCACGTAAGAATGAAGTGGGCTAGAAGGAACTTCTTTTTTTTTTGACTTGTTGCAAGTTGGCTTGAGGTGGGCCTGATTTTGGGCAAGTGATGTGGGGAAAAAAATGGCTTTCTTTTGGATTTTGCTATTTATTTATTTTTACCTTAACAAATGTAATGGGATTTATGGAATTTTATAAAAAATGTATATTGATTAGAAAAATATTTGGAATGGATAAAAACAATAAAAGATGGGAATGAATATAAAATAGGAAATTGGAAATTGGTAAAACAAAAAAATGAGATAATGAATATTTTTGTGAAATGAATAGAAATCGAAAAGAATAGGAATTTTTGAAAAGATGAATTCAATATGGAAATGGAGAGTGAATAATCGGTAAGAATTAGGAAATGAATGGAAATGGATAAAAAAATAAAATAACATAACTGGTTTATGGATCGGATAAATGGATGTGAAGTGATGATTTTCAAGCCCAGCAACCGACTCCTGATTTCTTTCCTCACAAGCTACTGATAAAACACAACCCATTCTGAACCACTATACCACTTGCCAACTCAACCACAATCGTCTGAATATTTCCCTGATAATCCGAATCCATACTGACGAAAACAAATCTTTGGATGAACCACTGATAACCTGATGAACAAACCGAACTTCCCACAGAACACTGCCTGATAAACCGATGATCTCGCACATAACGCCGTCCTGAACTTTGAATACGCACTGTCTGAGAAACAGATCACTGGCACACACAACTTGCAGTCGAAACAATCTTTTAATAGTTTGACCAAGATTAGGTCAAACGTCCATCTGAATCGAACCATGACTGAACAAACGCACCTGAATTGAGAATCACAGCCCCGTCCTTTAAATCCTGCAACACAGAAGAAGAAGAAGCTACTGCAACATTTTTTTTTTGATATTTTGGTTAGAAGTTAGTAAATATAAACAAATAACAGAAATTAAACAAGGTGACCCTCTGCAAGGCATAGACTTGCACCTGAAAAAGGATAAACGAACAATGCGTGATCTTGTTTGTATGCGAATGCATATGAGATGTGAAAAATCTTAGGGTCAAAAATTAGGGTCTGACAGATGCCCCTATTTAAGTTTCTTTAATCCAGAGATAACGAAGATCGAGATCTTCGTTTCGACAAGATGGAAGATACTTAAATATCAAAAAACCCAATTTTTGATCCTAAGATGCCAAAAACTGGAATGACATGCAATGAACGATGTGAAATGAACAATATGGAATGATATGAAGATGATATAGAAATGATATGAAGCATATGAAACTGTTTATGAAAGCATATGAAAATATATGAAAGCACATGAAATGTGATGAGAAAAATATGAAATGCAGAGAAAATATATGACAACATATGAAATAATATGAGAAAAATTATGGGATGATATGAAATGTATTTGGAACTAAATGAAATGCAGAGACGTCCGTGAAGGACAAGACGACACATGAAATAAAATAAACGCTGGGAATAAGGAACATAAGACTCTGACGGGAAAAACAACATGCTAGAGATCAAAACATGGCTCAGCCGAGGTGAAAATGTCCAAGAATGGCAATTGGACAGAAAACATCACAACATCCAGGAATGACACTGAATGAAGTGAGAAAAGTCCCGAAAAAGTTCATCAGAAGCATCCATAGATGACATTACTGACTTTACTAGGAATATCCGAGAATGGCAATCGGAAAAGGGTAATCACAACATCTGAGAATAGCAATCAGACAGAAAGTGAATTACAACATTCAGGAACAGCACTGAATGAAATGGAAAAATTCGGGAAAGTACATCAACTCAATGATGATTCCAACATGAAAATCCGAGAATGGCAATCGGAAGTGAAGTGATCACAACATCTGAGAATGGCAATCAGATAAAAATATGAATCACAACATTCAGGAACAGCACTGAATGACATGGGAAAAAGTTCGGGCAAGAAAATCAACTCAATAATGATTCCAACATGAAAATCCGAGAATGGCAATCGAAAGTGAAGTGATCACAACATCTGAGAATGACAATCAAATGAAAATGAATCACAACATTCAGGAACAGAACTGAATGAAATGGAAAAAGGTCCGGGACAGTACATCACATCAATGATGACTTCACTATGGACATCCGAGAATGGCAATCGGATAAAAGGGTGTAATATTTGAGAAGATATAACAAGTAAAGAAATTCTGAAGAGACAGACAAATGCCAAGTAAGTTGGACTTTGATCAGAAAAGTAAGAAGTTGAAAACAACAAGACTTTGAGAAATGCATATGAGGCCTAAAACACTCAGTATGCAGACATTTACGAAAATGGGGACTAAACCAACCAAGAATACGCATAATGAGGACTAAAACACCAAATATGCAAAGGTAACAAAACTGGGGAATAACACACTCGAGAAAATGCATAATGAGGCATAACTCACTCAAATATGCAAACTTTTCAAAAATGGGGAATAACACACCCTAAGGATACGCATAATGAGGACTAAAACACTCAAATATGCAAACTTTTCAAACATGGGGAATAACACACCCAAGGACATAATATGAGAAAAATGATGACAACCAGTTTAGACTCTTAGAGGAGTGAAAATGCTGACAACCAGTTTATACTCTTAGAGGAGTGAAAAGATGAAAACCAGTTTATACTCTTAGAGGAGTGAAAAGATGAAAGACTGATTCCTCATCACAGAAGTCATTGCCATTCTGCTCGAATATTAGAAATGCTACTGCTGCACGAATCTCTGTCACACCAGTAAACTGTTCCAAGTTGCAAATCTTTTGAGAGAAGTCATGCAAGGCTACTTGGGGATTCTTGAAGAAAAATTGCCCCAAGTTCAATGACTGATGAAGGTAAACTGATAATTGATTCAGTTCCTGATTACTGCTGGAGAAAATAATCAAATCTTTGAAATAACTGCTGAGAAGATAAACTGTTCATGGCTCCAGTTCTTGAAATGACTGCTAAGAAAATAATCACATCTTTGAGATAATTGTTGAGAAGAAATAAACTGATCATGGATTCAGTTCCTGAAATGAATGATGAGAGAATAAACTGATCATGGCCTCAGCCCTTGACAAAAATAACCCAACATGTAACTTGCAGAGAATCTTCTGACCAACCAAATCTGAGAACAACTTGCACTAAGCAACAACTCTTGAACCATAGGAAATGAGAAAAACTTTCCCCTGATAGGATCACCGACCAAGTTTCTCAACTGTTTGAAAATTCCTTGATGAGGAAAGTTTATTTGCAAATAAAAATGTTTGTACAAACTTGGTAATTTTAATGCAAAGTTCAATGCAAAGTTTGAAATCAAGAATCATTTTTGGAATGAAACTTATTGATGTAAAGTAAATGAAAATATTGCCAAAACACGGCGGTTGAGACAACATTAAAGCTAAAGCAAAGGTAAGAAAACAAATGATTGGTAAAGAACTTGGGGAGTCAGTTTACGCAACCTTGTTGTAGTATGCTTTTCAAAAGAAACCTGGATTCAATTAGGACTTTTGAAGGTTGTAACGTGGCCTGGTTCACGGTTTATGAAACAAAGGATATAGGCTCAAAGTTTATTTGTACCCAACCCAACTTCGTGATGAACTCCAGTCCTATATTCAATTAATTCAGCCTATGCATTCAAATTCCAAGAAATTTAGGATTGCACAGATGAAGATGGTTCGTAAGCCAAGAAATTTTTGAGATAGCAGTCACATCTTCCTTTTGTTATTTCCAGTGAGGACTTTGGTCCACTCAACTTGCTTTTGCTGAGGATTTTGATGACCTCTTGATAAGTATTTCTTTTTATTATCCCTAATTTTTGCCTGAACTGTGTTATTTGAACTTACAGCCAGCGGGATGCCCCTAGTTTTTGCCTAAGTCTCCTTCATAGGTTTTGACTTAGCGGGCTTTGATTTTTTTCAATAATTTTTTCAATATCATTTATTTTTGAAAAGATAATGACTGCATGGCTTAATGATTACAATGAACCATCATTGGCTTTTGAATTGAGAAACATCTTCAACACTTCTTTGATGTGTGTGAAGGAAAACTTGAAATTGCAACCTTTATTTGAAAGGTGTCTTGAATGATTCTCTTGTACTTGAATGCACATTTGAATTAATTGAGAACTACCCATCCCCGGGTTAAAATTGAGGTTTTTTTTTCCGAATAGAAAGAAACTCCTACTTCAAGGCTCAAAAGGGTTGACAAAGGATTAACTTCCTTATTTCTCCAGTGTTTAGGATTTGAAACAATGCCTGTATATCATCAACCAAGTCTCAATTGAAAGCATACTATCAACAGATATTGGGTATCTTGTTTTCATCATCCTCCCCCAATCATTGTAAAAATTTGAGAAAAGATAAATGAACTTGAAATGTAAAACATAAAGATGCAAATAGCAAATGAAATTGAATCAAAACAAAGCAATGCTCATTTCATTAAAACCAACATGAAAGTACAAACAAGCTTAAAAGCAAACAACTTAATCATGATTGAAGAAAATTGCAAACATAAAGAAACAATGGCCTAGTGATCAATCAACAGTAAGGATGAGTTGTCCTGTCTGATATTCTGGCCTTAAAGAAAATTTGACAATTGAAGTCTTCTAGAAGATTCACTTATCATGATTCGGAAAAGGATTATTGACAACATTAGGATTAGTGTCCTCAAAAGTGATCATCCCATTTCTGACAAGCTCTTTTACTTTAGCCTTCAATGCAAAACAGTGTTCTAAGTCATGACCAGTTCCACCTTGATGAAACTCACAGCGAAGATCTGCTATAAAACCAACCGGAAGAGGATTTCGAACAGGAGGCGCAGGCCTAGTAGTAATCCAACCATTCTGGACCAAGTAAGGATACAACTCAGCATAAGTCATCGGAATAGGATCAAAGTTTGGCCTGCTCCTGGCATTACGATTCTGGTTCTGGCCAACATTCCTTTGAATAGATGGACCATTGATCATCGGAGCAACTGCAATAGGGTATAATTGTTCATGGTGTTGTTGTCTGCGACGAGTTATTCCAACAACACTTGCTTCACCAGCAAAAACATTGACTTGAGGCATGACAATCCTCTGAGGTTGAGTTTCCCTAATGATCAAAGCCTGTAGCATCTCCATGATCTGACTCACATCGCTTTTCAACTCATCAAGGTCTTCCCTAACTTTCTTGTTGTGTTGGGCTTGACTTTCCATTCTCAATCTGATAGCTCTCAATCTGTTAGCAGCTCTAGTACCGTATCTGTGGTGAGGAGTCAGCTTGACGGATCAACAGACAACTGAGGAAAGAAACAACCGAGATGAGTTCCCACACAACTCGGATGAATGCAAGAATATGCAAGGATGCAATGATATGCAATGTTCACTTCCATTTTCAGAAAAACAACTCGATTATTGCAAACATGGTCAACATCGAGAATACTAGTCATGAAAAATCTTGACAAAAAGGAATATTTATTCTTTCCTATATTTGCAATAATCGGAATTGTCTTCCTTGAAAAATGGTTGTGATGATGATCATGATGAACATGTAGATTCAACAAACACAAACAAGATCACGCAAAGCACACAGGTTCAAAGGTTCGAATCACGAGCATGGAGTCATGGTAACAGAACACCAACCCAAACAGGCATGTACTAAGGTTTGTCTTCATTGTACCTGCAAAAAACCAGAAGGGTGCTAACAGAGGTTCCCGGAGTTAACAGCCATATTTAGAATATCATCGGTACGTTGGATTACTCCCCAACCGATAACATTCTTAAAATAGACCTCGTCCGAGTGTAGCATCGCGTGACAACCACCTTAAGTTTACACTCAGATAGTTTCCGCACTACGTTCCTAAATTGGCTTAGATTGGTTAAGGGTTCTACGGTCCTCAGTATGATCAGCTCAAGGTCGGAAAATAATGCCACGTACGATTACTCGTCATGACATTGATAGTCCAAGAGAGCCTAACCGAGTGGAGATTATCAAATTGATATTGCTTTGGACTACTCCATCGCATATCGCTTCGAATATCGTCGTCCTATCATAAGTGTCACTCAGATCCGGGTTAGAATCTATCTCACAGAGGATCACCAAAAACCGAAACAGAACAAAAAAAGTAACAAGCAAATCAAACTAAAACAGTAAACAAATCAAAGTAGGCCGAATCCACTTAGAGATTGACTCCCCAGCAGAGTCGCCACTTTTCTGTAGCGGTAAAATCATGAGTGTAAGCTATTGATTAACTTTACTCAAATATACACAGAGTCGCCACCACACTTTTATTTATTTCCACAAGGAAAAAGGAAAATGAACGAACAAAACCTTAATGAATCTCAAAAGCTAAAAAGCTCAAAGAATCAAACAGAGAATGGGTACGGGGATTGGTTACAAATCGGGAAGGTTTTAAGCACCCGACTTGTCCGTGGTACTCCACGGGAACCCTTTGAAATGTTCACTGCATTTTTAGTCTGAAATTGGTTTGCTTGAAAAAAGATTGAAGAGATGAGAAGAAGAATGTTTTTTTAAGATTTTGGTGTTTGAAGAGACGAACGTCTCATGCCTACGTACCCACAAAGTGCAATGCGAGATCAAAACCCCGTAGTTCGTGGTACAAATTGTGAAAAGGCAAAGTGAGTTGAATTGATTTTAAAATGTAAAGATAAGTCGTCATCCTTTAGCGAATAATTCCGCTAGAAAGGATGAATCATATCTAAACATAAAAAAAAAGTTAAGAGAAACGTGCACGAGGGCACAAAAAATAAGTGAATGAGTTATGAAAGTTTTAAAGTTTTTTCTTTGAGAAATAAGTTCCGATATGCTTATGTGGTTTAGCATTTATTAAAGAAATGAAATGAAACGGTAAAAGCACATGACCGAAGTCAAGGTTTGATTGAGAAAAATGTTTGAAGTTAGAAAACAAAGAAAGTTTTGAAAAGGGGAAGGAGATTTGAAAATTGAAGAAGATGGGAAGAGATGAAGGGACTATCCTAAAACTTGAAAATAAAAGCTAAGGGAAGAAATAATCAAACCAAATGGCAAGCACTTCTTTGAACAATTGGATTTCCATCTTCATAAACAAGTAGACTCAACCGGAACCAAAGTCTTCAATCCATAACAAATGAGCAAAGGGATGATCCTAGAATCTAAGTCCGAAACTCCAAGTCTCAAGCTAGGGATAGTAACCATAGTCCGAAATTAAAAGTCACCCATTTTTTAGATGTTTAATCTTTTATTAATATTTTTGTGTCCAAATGGACAAATGAAAAATAACAAGCAACAATAATATATACAATAAGCAATATGATGAATGAATATAGAAGCATAATAAGAGAGGTAGAGAACGAGAGATTTAAAGTAAAAGGATAAGGTGCGAGAGATTAAATTTAAATGTTAGTATATTCACATTATAATATTTACAATATAAGGTGGTATGATGAACTTAATCAAGCACAACCACGAAAAGAAAAAATAAAGTCGAGGCAACCGGATCCAAGTGGATCGCATTCCGAATCGGGACAACTGTAGGTCTATGTTAAGCAATCGCCGAGTAATTTACGGAGTAATTACCCTACAAATGAGGCTGGCCACCACTAATTAAAGTGGAAAATATTCGTGTTAATACATGTTAGAGAAACGATATTACGGATCGTTCTCCGAAAACATGCCACACTAAAAGAAAGAGAACGGTCTAATCTTAATCGAGATTATCGTTGAATTTCTCGAAAAGCAACCTATCACGATCTCAAAGTATGGAGAATGATCCAAATGATCATTCATCCATAGATTTGAAATAATGAAGGTTAAACTAATTCGGAAATCAACAATCCCGAATCGGAAGATTGTCATCGACCAAAAATAAAAAAAAAGATGAAGAAAAATGGATCTAATAATAGAATCCATAAAAAAAAGAAATAGAAATATTTAAAAAAATTCTTTTCCAAAATTCTTTCTAAAACAACTTTTAAAATATTTTTCTAATTCTCTTCTAAAATAGCATTTCAAAAATTCTTTTTCTAAAACATATTCTAAAATTTTCTTTTATAAAATTTTCAAATAAAAAATGAACTATACAATATAAGAAATTAAAAATAAAAGAATCTAAAGAAATAAAGGAAACAGAAAATGGAAAGGGAGAGGGAGGTAAGACACGCATGGTTCTGGTGAATGATAGCAACAGATCAAGATACCTAATGGCACTAGGCCCAAACTATTTTATTCAAAGCAAACAAAAATAAGAATAGTTTATTAAAACAAAATCAAACAAAAAAGAATGAAGCCTTTCTTCTTCTTCGTACAGCAAAGAGAAACAGGGGACAAGCCCCAATCGCGGCGGAAACGGTGAATTCGCGGCTCACCTTCTTCGATCAAACAAAATCTCTCAAATCTCTTTCCAAGTTTCATTCCTTCTTCTTCTCTGTGTTCAATTTTTCTTCGGATTCAATCTAGGTCACATCATTGTTGTTATTGATTTATAGGTTGAAAGATTGAAGAGGAATGATTCGGATTGAAATGGAATGAAGATTGAAGAAGAGTAACAATGGAGGATTCGAAGAAATTTCGATTTAGGCTTTCTTATTTTTCAGAATTTTTGTGGTTTTTGAAATAATGAAATTGAAGCTTTCTTCTTTTGATTTGTGCAGGGTAATGGTGTGCTTTCAAAGCTTGATCGTTGGAGAAGAGGAGTTCTTAATTTATAGAAGGATGATATCAAATTGGGGCTGCCGTTTTGCTATTTTGTTTTGCGTTTTGGAAGAGGTACGGAACGCGTGTTCATGCTACTGATGCTGCTGCGTTTTATTCCTTGGCTTGCTGGCGTTTTGATTTTTATTTCTTCAGGTGATTTACTCGTGAAGCATCGAGAACACGTGCGGCTTGATTGTGAGATGGATGGTGTTACTTTGTTGTGCAGGCATATTGGTTGCTTACGGCTTGTGGATGAGATTGTATTTGTTTTGCAGCGCGTGAGATTGTGAACGGCTGCGGCATGAAGTGTGTTTGGCAAAGCTGAGGTTTGCAAGTTGGGCCTGTGGTGTTGAAGTGTAAGCTGTCTGGTTTTGTGTTAGCTTCAGCTGAAGAATTTGGCGTGAGAAGCTTAGCAAGTGTGAAGTGTTATGGGCCTGCGGTGGATTCTTGTTCGGCTGCGGAAGTATGCGGCTTGTATTGTTTTGTTTTGCAGCGCGTGTGGCTGCGAAAAATTGGCATGACAAGCTGGGTGTTGGAGTGTGGGCCAAGAGCTATGAGGTAAAGCTGCAAGCTATGCGTACGAATTAGGCTGCTTGAAATGATGTTGGCAAAATGCTGTTTTGGACAGCTTGTTCACGTAAGAATGAAGTGGGCTAGAAGGAACTTCTTTTTTTTTTTTTGACTTGTTGCAAGTTGGCTTGAGGTGGGCCTGATTTTGGGCAAGTGATGTGGGGAAAAAAAATGGCTTTCTTTTGGATTTTGCTATTTATTTATTTTTACCTTAACAAATGTAATGGGCTTTATGGAATTTTATAAAAAATGTATATTGATTAGAAAAATATTTGGAATGGATAAAAACAATAAAAGATGGGAATGAATATAAAATAGGAAATTGGAAATTGGTAAAACAAAAAAATGAGATAATGAATATTTTTGTGAAATGAATAGAAATCGAAAAGAATAGGAATTTTTGAAAAGATGAATTCAATATGGAAATGGAGAGTGAATAATCGGTAAGAATTAGGAAATGAATGGAAATGGATAAAAAAATAAAATAACATAACTGGTTTATGGATCGGATAAATGGATGTGAAGTGATGATTTTCAAGCCCAACAACCGACTCCTGATTTCTTTCCTCACAAGCTACTGATAAAACACAACCCATTCTGAACCACTATACCACTTGCCAACTCAACCACAATCGTCTGAATATTTCCCTGATAATCTGAATCCATACTGACGAAAACAAATCTTCGGATGAACCACTGATAACCTGATGAACAAACCGAACTTCCCACAGAACACTGCCTGATAAACCGATGATCTCGCACATAACACCGTCCTGAACTTTGAATACGCACTGTCTGAGAAACAGATCACTGGCACACACAACTTGCAGTCGAAACAATCTTTTAATAGTTTGACCAAGATTAGGTCAAACGTCCATCTGAATCGAACCATGACTGAACAAACGCACCTGAATTGAGAATCACAGCCCCGTCCTTTAAATCCTGCAACACAGAAGAAGAAGAAGCTACTGCAACATATTTTTTTTTGATATTTTGGTTAGAAGTTAGTAAATATAAACAAATAACAGAAATTAAACAAGGTGACCCTCTGCAAGGCATAGACTTGCACCTGAAAAAGGATAAACGAACAATGCGTGATCTTGTTTGTATGCGAATGCATATGAGATGTGAAAAATCTTAGGGTCAAAAATTAGGGTCTAACAGATGCCCCTATTTAAGTTTCTTTAATCCAGAGATAATGAAGATCGAGATCTTCGTTTCGACAAGATGGAAGATACTTAAATATCAAAAAACCCAATTTTTGATCCTAAGATGCCAAAAACTGGAATGACATGCAATGAACGATGTGAAATGAACAATATGGAATGATATGAAGATGATATAGAAATGATATGAAGCATATGAAACTGTTTATGAAAGCATATGAAAATATATGAAAGCACATGAAATGTGATGAGAAAAATATGAAATGCAGAGAAAATATATGACAGCATATGAAATAATATGAGAAAAATTATGGGATGATATGAAATGTATTTGGAACTAAATGAAATGCAGAGACGTCCGTGAAGGACAAGACGACACATGAAATAAAATAAACGCTGGGAATAAGGAACATAAGACTCCGACGGGAAAAACAACATGCTAGAGATCAAAACATGGCTCAGCCGAGGTGAAAATGTCCAAGAATGGCAATTGGACAGAAAACATCACAACATCCAAGAATGACACTGAATGAAGTGAGAAAAGTCCCGAAAAAGTTCATCAGAAGCATCCATAGATGACATTACTGACTTTACTAGGAATATCCGAGAATGGCAATCGGAAAAGGGTAATCACAACATCTGAGAATAGCAATCAGACAGAAAGTGAATTACAACATTCAGGAACAGCACTGAATGAAATGGAAAAATTCGGGAAAGTACATCAACTCAATGATGATTCCAACATAAAAATCCGAGAATGGCAATCGGAAGTGAAGTGATCACAACATCTGAGAATGGCAATCAGATAAAAATATGAATCACAACATTCAGGAACAACACTGAATGACATGGGAAAAAGTTCGGGCAAGAAAATCAACTCAATAATGATTCCAACATGAAAATCCGAGAATGGCAATCGGAAGTGAAGTGATCACAACATCTGAGAATGGCAATCAAATGAAAATGAATCACAACATTCAGGAACAGAACTGAATGAAATGGAAAAAGGTCCGGGACAGTACATCACATCAATGATGACTTCACTATGGACATCCGAGAATGGCAATCAGATAAAAGGGTGTAATATTTGAGAAGATATAACAAGTAAAGAAATTCTGAAGAGACAGACAAATGCCAAGTAAGTTGGACTTTGATCAGAAAAGTAAGAAGTTGAAAACAACAAGACTTTGAGAAATGCATATGAGGCCTAAAACACTCAGTATGCAGACATTTACGAAAATGGGGACTAAACCAACCAAGAATACGCATAATGAGGACTAAAACACTCAAATATGCAAAGGTAACAAAACTGGGGAATAACACACCCGAGAAAACGCATAATGAGGCATAACACACTCAAATATGCAAACTTTTCAAAAATGGGGAATAACACACCCTAAGGATACGCATAATGAGGACTAAAACACTCAAATATGCAAACTTTTCAAACATGGGGAATAACACACCCAAGGACATAATATGAGAAAAATGATGACAACCAGTTTAGACTCTTAGAGGAGTGAAAATGCTGACAACCAGTTTATACTCTTAGAGGAGTGAAAAGATGAAAACCAGTTTATACTCTTAGAGGAGTGAAAAGATGAAATATTGATTCCTCATCACAGAAGTCATTGCCATTCTGCTCGAATATTAGAAATGCTACTGCTGCACGAATCTCTGTCACACCAGTAAACTGTTCCAAGTTGCAAATCTTTTGAGAGAAGTCATGCAAGGCTACTTGGGGATTCTTGAAGAAAAATTGCCCTAAGTTCAATGACTGATGAAGGTAAACTGATAATTGATTCAGTTCCTGATTACTGCTGGAGAAAATAATCAAATCTTTGAAATAACTGCTGAGAAGATAAACTGTTCATGGCTCCAGTTCTTGAAATGACTGCTGAGAAAATAATCACATCTTTGAATAGAAATTGAAAATAATAGGAATTTTTGAAATGATGAATTCAATATGGAAATGGAGAGTGAATAATCGGTAAGAATTAGGAAATGAATGGAAATGGATAAAAAAAATAAAATAACATAACTGGTTTATGGATCGGATAAATGGATGTGAAGTGATGATTTTCAAGCCCAGCAATCGACTCCTGATTTCTTTCCTCACAAGCTACTGATAAAACACGACCCATTCTGAACCACTATACCACTTGCCAACTCAACCACAATCGTCTGAATATTTCCCTGATAATCCGAATCCATACTGACGAAAACAAATCTTCGGATGAACCACTGATAACCTGATGAACAAACCGAACTTCCCACAGAACACTGCCTAATAAACCGATGATCTCGCACATAACACCGTCCTGAACTTTGAATACGCACTGTATGAGAAACAGATCACTGGCACACACAAGTTGCAGTCGAAACAATCTTTTAATAGTTTGACCAAGATTAGGTCAAACGTCCATCTGAATCGAACCATGACTGAACAAACGCACCTGAATTGAGAATCACAGCCCCGTCCTTTAAATCCTGCAACACAGAAGAAGAAGAAGCTACTGCAACATATTTTTTTTTGATATTTTGGTTAGAAGTTAGTAAATATAAACAAATAACAGAAATTAAACAAGGTGACCCTCTGCAAGGCATAAACTTGCACCTGAAAAAGGATAAACGAACAATGCGTGATCTTGTTTGTATGCGAATGCATATGAGATGTGAAAAATCTTAGGTTCTGACAGATCCCATTAATTTGGCTTGAAGTCGTCTCTAGCCATGGTTCCCAAATTCGAACCCGAAAACCCTAGCCATGGCATATCCTTATTCCTGCACGCAAGCTTCAATCAAATGGTCCAGAAACATTCTAAACATCCATACAAACAATAATATACGATCAATTCATGTTTATCATGCATAAATAATGGAAATCGAAAATAAAAAAAGAACAAGAAAAACGAATTCGGTTTGATCGAATTATGATGTTTTTGATGACGATGATAATGATGGATACATGTTCTAAAGATCCCCAGGAATGTGATGAGACCTTCAAAACCTCTTGGAAGTGGTTGTAAGGGGAAAACCGAATTTTGACTTTTCTCTTGAATTTTTGAAATTTGATAAGGGTTCTCTTGCTCAAAATTTTGTCCCCTGTGCCTCTGGATTTGTTGTATGTTTATAGGATAGTGAATTAGGTTAAGAAAATCGGGCTTTTGTGATGGATTTGGGATTACTTGGAAGTGAAGAAAGAAGATTTCTATTTTGGTCAAAATTTGATTTTAAGACATTCTCTTTTGGTTTGCACGAAATTTGGATCCAAATTATGATCATAAACATCCAAATCTCATCCCAAAATAGTTCAAAAATCAAATATTTGATTTTCTAATATTTATTCTAATTAAAATTAATTTTAAATAAATTAAATACAATACAATATAAAATAAATATAAAAAATCAGATATTATGACTTATGGTCGTGAATTATCTTATGATCAAGTTTGGGTTAGAAAAATATGGGCCCATTTGGAAGAAAATCGAGTTTTGGTCATTACTTGCTTCGTATACCTCCTTAAAATTGCCCAACTTCAACAATGCATAACTTTCTCAATTTTTATCTCATGAATGTGTTCTTGGACTTTTTAGAAATCTTAGAGTATCCTCTAACCACTCCTTTTGGTCCCATGTCCATTTCATCTTCCATTTTCATGTTATGAGCTTTTGAAAAAGTTGACTTTTTGTTAACTTTTAAAAGGACCTGTAATGTCTTGGCTCATATCTCTCAAATGAAGCATTTTTGGCTTTGACTTGTGAGAAACAAAGTTGTAGGGAATTGAATTTCCTTCAAACTGATCTTTAGATGGGAAATTTTTGATTAAGCGTGTGAAAGTTATGACTGGTCAAAGTACAATTGACTTTTTGACCAAGTTAACTGAGTTTTGAGTATCTGAGCATCTGATTGACCAAACTTGTAGGGCAAGCCTTGAAACTTGAAATGAGGATCCTTTGAAGTATATGGGATACCATGAAGTCCACTTGAGGCTTTGGAAGTCCAATTTGCCTTGAGAAACTCAAAACCCTAATTTAAGATCTATTGCTTAGGAGGAGGCTTTGTCTGATGAAACCTTGAATCCCTTTGAGCAATTGAGAATCCTGTGACCATTAGGAGACATATTGAGACATATTGTCTTGAATATGTGAGAGAAAATTTTGGGCTACAACAACAGCAGGATGCACACACAAAATAGGATTCACTTAGGTATTCAGGCCCAGTCAGAGATGTCATGACCTCGGTCTTGACATCCTGAAACCAAACAGTTGCACACAAAAACGCCATACCTGCATAATGCTTAAATCACATGTCATAACATAACTTATGACATCCTGAGATACATAAGAGTTTTACCATAAAATATAGCCAACCAAAACATCTATAATTTGTGTCGAGATTAAGACTCCGTGAACCCCATGATTAAAAACCAACATAGTGAGATATAAACAACATTTGGTCGGAGCATAACAGTATTGAAACATCGATTTAAAGACAACATTCTTTATTTTCAGTTGATTTGAACCATTTCTCGGGCGAGGTTGAACTACATTTTTCATGAGGTCAAACGAGCCGAAAATGTAGGCTCCGATAGTGTAAAGTGTGGTTGCACTATTGTGAAAACATAGGGTCTCCCGTGTGCTTGTATCGTCAATGTATCGTCAATTTTTATGCACAAATACATCAATTGTATCGTCAATGTTGAAGGGGATGGAAATTGCGGTTACCGAGACATTTTAGCTTTGCTTGGTAGAGGAGAGCATAGTCATGCACTTGTTTGACATCAACTTATCCATGAGTTTAATATGCATAGAGAATCGTACACGCGATTGTACATAAAGAAAGAAAATTTCGATGCGAATTTTGAGTCTCTTGTTACTTGCATGAGCGGTCCGACACCGCAGTCAAAATGGATGACTTTCCCTGAAATGGGTCATCTAATGGCATGCACATATGATTGGGTGTCCATTAACTTGACACATTACACATTTTGGGAAACCTTTTTCCACTATGCACCGCACCACCCCAAAATCCAAATGAATACATCATGTGTATTGGATGACTTTCCAAATCAAGTCATTTTATTCAAGTAGACTTTAAACTGGGATGCCCCATACCAGTTACATCACCAGAATGGATGACTCATTCAACCGCACATGTTGAGACTTGGCTGAATTATTTTATTTAATGGATGCTTGAATTTGAGAGATTGAACAACATTCAAAAGGAAACAAATGCACAAAATTCCAAGGGGGTGCCACCTATAGATTTAGTCGGCGACGAATGCTTTGATACATTTTAATTTTTTGTATAATCAGACAAGTAGTTGTATTTTTTTGAAGTGCAATATAATAGTCACATTTTATTCATATCTGGTGTTTAAGAACCTATAAATTATTTTTCTTTTATAATCTGCCTTTTGTTCTGTTAAGAAAATGTAACAGGAAAAGTTCAAGAGAAGTATCTCCGGAAGCTTCTAAATTACGCTGTTTCGGGGGAAATTCCAGAGATATATCTCATAAACAAAATAAAATAGTGTCATTCTGTAGATATATCTCCGAAAGGATACTGACAGATAATATGTGGTCCATAATCAGCTAGGTCTTCTTTAAATGAGAGACTTCATGTGTTATCTTTCACACAAACTAAAAATGTCTCAAATGTGTGAAATCGAGATCCGTTGGTATGTGGCAAGTGTCTCATACTCCAATGGCAAAACACTCAGTCAGACGTTCAAACTCACTGATCTCAACCCGCTCGACGATATCATAGACAATATCAATTATCTCCTGCCTTATATTGACAGAAAAAAGGTTGTTAAACTCGAACACTGTTTGCTTTCGGGTGACAATGAAGGGAACATTGTGTTCAGAAAATTCCAGCTCTAGAATGAAGAGGATGTTAGGGCGATGTAACAAACATATTTCAGCTTCAAAGAGAAAGTTTCGTTTGAGTTGAAAGCGACTGTACGAAGAACAATCGATAATATCTCGGAGATGTGCAAACGTCCACCGAGATATTGAAATGTGATATTTAATTTTCTTTTGAAATCATCAATATAATGCTGATTTTATTTTATGTATATCAATTTTATAGTTTTCAATCTTGATGCTTACAGTCTCTAGTTTTTCTGGAAATATACATACAAACAAATTCCTAAGATACATCTATGAAATTAATTAAAATCAAGCAAAAAAAGATGTGTCCGTAGATATATCCCCAAAACTTGAGGAGTATTTTCTAAAGCGCACAAATGTTAAGAAGTCCAAAGAGTGTCATAATATGATAAGAAATTCTCTTAATTATTTAGATAAAAAAATAAAAAATTGAAAAATTTACCCCGTATCCCTTCAATTATACCATCACTCATACACAAAAATATTTTGGACAAAAATGCCCTCGTATAAATAGTAAAAATTGAGAAATTTCACATTCTATTTTCATTGCGTTCCTTAAGTGTTCCGGAAGTGAATTTGCTCTCAGTGATTAGGAAGACTTCAAGTAAGTATTCCGGTAAAATATTTCCAAACCGGAACTTTGCATAATAAGTCTTCTGGTTCTTGTATTGTTGGTTGTGTAGTACCAAAAGTGTTATGATAAGTCATTAGGTTATGTGAACTTTATTGGAAGTCTTTGATTAACTCTTTTGGTAGTTTAAATTCGCGAATGTCTATACCGGAAGTGTTACCAAATGTGTTCCGGTTTGTGTTTCAAATTTGCTTACCATAATTCTTTGTGGAAGTGTTTTGGTTCACATTTATTTATTTTTATTTATTTATTTTATTTTAATAATATTATTTCGGCAGTGGTACGCATACGAGGCAGAGACAATAAGATACTTGTTCGCGTTGTGGGACGGGCGAAACTTCGAGAATGGCGCAAGAAGATCATGTTGGTACATCTACATTAGCAGCACAACCCGTTGGATATCCAGGAGGACCGTACGATACCATTCTTTTGGTTAAGTATGGATATCATGTCGCTAGACGTATATGGTTCGGTGAGGTAAGTAAACGATAATTATTTAGTATTGAATAAAAACTGAAATTTCAATGTTGTATTTTATAATTTGCTTAATTTTAATTGTTTTCAGGAGAGAGGTTCGAAGAAAGAGTTGAAGGTCGCAAGGTATGGATTGAAGCTGAGTCATATGGTTCCACATCAGGTTCACCCAGAGATGGAGGCTTGAATATCTAGGTCTGGTTTATCTTCTCTACAGAGAACTAGTTTGTCGAAGATAGATACAAACCTGATTTCCGCATTTGTTGAGAGATTGCATCTAGAGACTTATTCATTTCAAATGCCATTTGGTGAGATGACCATTACTCTGGATGACGTCACTTATCTGCTTCACCTGCTCATCAGGGGAATATTCTAGAGCCCTCAACATATCAGTGAAGAACTTGTTATTGAGTGGGTTGTTGACTACCTAAGAGTGTCACAGATAGTGGCACAAAAACACGTCAGTGATTGCAGGGGTTCATACTATAAGTTGGAGTGGCTATACGATCGATTCGTAGAGCATAAAGTTGTTTCATTGTGGGCATATGCGACTAGATGTTATTTGATGATGATAGTGGGTTGTACGAATTTTGCGGACAAGATATTTACACTTGTTGAGGCACGATACCTGACACTATTTATGGACTTGAATGGCTTATCGAACTATAGTTGGGGAGCAGCTGTGTTGGTTACCTTGTATAAGTATCTCAAAGATGTGTCCATATTCAGTAGTAAGTAGCTCAGTGGTTACCCGACTCTCTTATAGGTATTTATCTAAATTTAGTTTATTTTTGTTCTTGTTTTTATTTACAATGTTAATTTTATTTTTATAGTTCATTATGTTATATTTAATTATTATGTTATAATTTTTTTTGTAACAGTGTTGGATTCATGAATATTTTTCAACACTTGAAAAAAAAGGAGGAATTGGATACCATATAATAATTGTGGTCTCCCGCGAGCGATGAGATGGACCTACAGACAAGGTGTGTTAAAGGTGGATGACTTGCGACCTATTCTGGATGAGCTGACGCCTACCGATATCATATGGCGGCCATTTGAGGATCATAAAGTTCACCGCCAGTTTGATGAGATTTCTCCGTACAGGGGTTGTCTGAGGTGGGGTGACACTATTGTTCCATATATGCCTGACAGGTGTATTCGAAAGTTTGGATACGGTCAATATATTCCACATTCACCTCTTGATTATACGATAGCTGGTGATATCAATGTTGAGTGGATTAGTTACATTCAGAGTGTTGGGCAGATCATTCGTCCGACAACACCGACCACTATCCCATTTGAGACAGATGACAAATATCTCCAGTGGTATTATCGTGTCTCGGATCCTCGTCTGATTCCGCCTAAACCTGATGAGCCGAGAGTTGTGTCGGTTCCCGAGTACAATGTAGGACCATCTGATCCTACCTGGGCTCGTGTGTCTAGATCGATTCATCGTTACCTTCAACAGACTTAGGCTGAAGATGATGACCCACAATTTGCTGATTTGTTCGAAGCTTTACGTATTGCTCGTTCACAGTGACTTATATTTATGTTTATCTTTATGTGTTGATTTTTAGACTTATATTATATGTTTATGTTAATATATTAACTTTTGGACTTATATTATAATGTATTAACTTTTGGACTTATATGTTTATGTTTATCTTTATGTGTTAATTTTTAGACTTATATAATAATGTTTTATTGAAATTAAAAATGAATAACATAGTTTATAATTCATAATGTGTTGCAAACATATAATATAATTCATGAATAAAAATGAATAATATAATTTATAATTCATAATGTGTTGGTAATATAAGCGTAAGTTGTTGCCAATGTTGTAGAGTCCTGCAAATCCTAGCATCCACGATGTTACTGCTGGATAACGTAAGTTCTTCCAATCTGTTATCACTGGTGGCAATGGAAATCCTCCTTTCATGTTAACCTGAATAAAAAAATAATTAAAAAAGAATTTAACAATAATCAAAACATTTACTAAAAATAACCAAATATAACTATGTTTACCTAAACCCAATGATTTAAGTTTACAAATCCAATGCAATAAAAGGAGATATTCGGTGAAAATGAAGTTGTCATAGGGAAGAAATTCAAGCATTCGAATCCTAAACAAACAAGTACCACATTATACCAATTCGCAGTCAAGTAACCTTTGTCTGGTAGACTCAACCATTTATTTGGTGGTTGAGGACAGATTCCCTATATCATCAAACAATCTCTCACTTCTGCTAACCGATCAGCAACTAAATTGGCATACAAAGTTGATATTTCATTATGTATAATTTCCAACTCAAAGTCTCACCAAACCATTGGCCAACCATCTTCACCATAACCATGCAATAAAGCAATGACTCTAAATCCACAATTACCAACTGATAAAACATTGACTATATCATCAATAAATGACCTAATGTGATTAGGAAATTAAAGGATGAACCACTTAGATGATTGTGAAGCTTGTGATAATTTCAACTTCTTCTTCAAAGGTTGTGATGGTTGAGATTTCTTCTTTGAATTTTGTGATGGTTGAGATAGTCGTTGTGAAGATTGAGATGCTTGATTAACATACTCATGATATGAAGGGTCCCTATAAACATCATACACTACAAGCTTTTTGCCTTTCTTCTTGACTCCACCTCTGGTTTTTATTTTTTCAGGTGGTGGACACAAAGAAGTCGTTGTGGGGAATGCAAGTTCAAAAACCCTAATTTTTAATACCATTCTTCCAACAACATCTAGTGACCTAAACCTTTTCCATAACTCATCTATTTCACAACTTATACCCACCTCTGATCCATCATCTAAGTCTTCCTCCAACTTAATTTCCATACTTAGTTTCCTCCAATGAATATGCACATCGTCAATTGGTATCGGAATACCACTAATTTTATATCCTGTCAACTCACACGCGCATGGTAATCCATATGTTGTTCTAAGAGTACAACGACATATGTTCTTGTTCGTTCCAACATAATCAATTCTTGTTAACTATTTAGTAATGCGTCTCAATGCAGCTCGAGACACTGGACCACATATATTTTTGTAAAATGGATTAAATAGGTATGCACAACTTCATAAAAACACTTTTGAAAAGAAGCTCTAATGTTTCCAAGTTGTAACTTTATGTTGTCATTCATAGGCTCCCAACATTTGACCATGTCACCAATAGTGTTACCCAACATCTACTTTAACTTCCAATGAGCATACTCAACCCTAAAATAATACATATTTAAAATACTTAAAAAAAATACAAAAGGTGCAAAAAATAAAATTTTATATATAAACAAAACATACTGATTATTCCTCATGTTACCTAGATGTAGGACTCGATTAATCCATACTCCAACAAATCTTTGTCTATGTGGTGTCAACCACATGTCATTCACATACTAAATAAATCTAGGACAATCAACACATGCCTGCTCAAGTTCTTTCAACTGTTGGGCATACTCAACCTCATCACTAGCTCATACAACATCCGTCCATAATTTGTCAATTGACTCTTGCATATCACGAGCCACATATTGTTTCCGTTTTGCACCAACATTTTTGTTAATGTAAAATTGACATAGCAAATTATTCGACCTTGGAAACGCAGTCTTAACGACTTTCATTAAAGCAAGATCTTTATCTGTCATAATCACTTGTGGACACAAATCTTTCTTCACAAACAATTGTTTAAGCTTATCTAACACCCAACAAAAAGTCTCAGTCTGCTCAGACTCAATATACGCAAATGCGACAACAAAAGTCAACTCGGTTGATGTCATGCCAACAATTTCAAACAAAGGTTACTTATATCTGTTTGTCTTGTAAGTGCCATCCATAACTAACACAATAGGAGAAATATTCAACAACTTAATTGAATCTGAATGAGCCTAAAATATATCTTTAATAACTTCAGAGTCGTCTCTTTTTCTACTCCAATAAACATAACTTACAGCCTCAATAAGCTTAAACAAATGTTATATCTCACTTCTAAGACCTCTTATCTATTTTTCTATCATACTCTTATGCTTGTACATTTGCGTGATCCGAGTGACGCAATCTTGATCTTGCTCGTGCAAGGAAAGTAATATATTTCTAGGTGGAATCTTGCTCTTTGTCAAATTAACAACACGTTGCTTCTGATTCGTTGTCAACCTACAAACAAATGAGTGACCTTAAAATCTATCAGGTAAATCATGGTTATGAACCCCACATTTTGCATCAATCTTCCATCTAGATCCATCTATCGGCAGAGTTGACCTGATCTTAAATGGACATCCATATTTTTTCGTCGTGCTATGGGTTCTACTGTGAATATCCTTGTGTTTCCCACCTTTATCACAACCAAATATTAATTTGTCACTTCTTCCTCTTTTTCATGTTTCAATATTTGAACGAGTGATGATAACCGTCACTTTATTTCATATTTCGATGTCTTTAATCCATCTTATCACCTCTTCTCGTGTACCAAATCTTTGTATCGTTGTAAAAACATTTGACGTATTCACATATATTTGATCTTTATCGTATATAGGAATTTTCGCACATGCATAGTAAAAAATATTTTAATATAAAATTATATTTATGGTTCATGTAAAATAAAATTAAAAAAAGTGAATTTTTTTTTTACAGAACCGGAAGACTTCATTAACGTGTTCCAGTACACTATTTTTACATACCGAAACTCTTAATGAAAGTGTTCCGGTACAGACAATAACACACACTGGAAGACTTAGTTTGAATGTTCCGAACCGGAAGACATTCAGTAAGTCTTCCGGTCAAAGAAACCTAACAAAGCGGAAGTGTCTTTGAAAGTCTTCCGGAGTGAAAATAAACCTACCAGATGTCATTTTTCAAGTGTTCCGATACGTTACTATTGGGGTTAATTTTTCGAAAGTCTAACGGTCTAACAGAAATGGTAAGAAATTAAAATAATAAAATAATAACAAAGATAAAATTGATATTTAGAAAAAAACGTAGGGATATGGATATAACTGAGGGGGTATGGGGTAAAATATTCTAACACGGACAAACAAATTTTGAAGCCCAACCCACAAAGTTTGAAGCCCAATAGCAGTATAATAATAACAGCTACAGGAACCCAATTCTGTTAGATACTAAACCCTAAAAAAATGAGAGTATATAAACGTCACCACCATAGCAGTTGTAAATTGCAAGAGAACTGAAGAAGCCGCAAAAATGCAGATCTTCGTGAAAACCCTAACCGGGAAAACCATCACCCTCGAGGTTGAGAGCAGTGACACCATCGACAATGTCAAGGCAAAGATTCAAGACAAGGAAGGTAAGATAACGAAATCCCTATCATCTATTTAATCGCTTTTCATAATCTAATTTTTAGTTAATCAAACGCGCTTTTGATTTTAATTTAAAATAATCAGGTATTCCTCCGGATCAGCAGCGTTTGATTTTCGCCGGTAAGCAGCTTGAAGATGGACGCACCTTAGCCGATTACAATATCCAGAAGGAATCAACTCTTCATCTTGTTCTCAGGCTTCGTGGTGGAATCATCGAACCTTCTTTGATGGCTTTGGCTAGGAAATACAACCAAGACAAAACCATTTGCCGCAAGTATGATTCATCATTTCTTATCTGAATTTGTTGAATTTATTATTAATTTTGTTAATTTTATTGTTTGAATTTGTTAATTTTATTTATTGATCTTATTAGGGTTATGATTTTGGGAATATAACTTAGCCTCTTTTTGTTTTGAAAGTACAATTGGGGTTATAATTGTTCCCTATAGTGATTTCCATTTCTTACTTTATCAGCTGGATTTATTTTTTTCAGTTGATTTTCTCGATTTGGTACATTTTACATTGTTTAGTTTAATTAATGGTTAATTACTTAGGGTTTATCATATAGTTCAATTGTTAAATTCTTTTCATTGAATTAGTTTTGATTTTGTTATACAGATGCTATGCTCGTTTACATCCTAGGGCTGTTAACTGCCGCAAGAAGAAGTGTGGACACAGCAATCAAGTAAGTATTACTGAAAATATCAGCTTATAGTTTTTTGTTCTATAATTTTGTTATAAGAAATTATTCATTTTGCTGAATTATGTTTTGTTTTTGCTGTATTGTTGTTGCAGTTGAGGCCAAAGAAGAAGATCAAGTAGATTTTGGGTGATATTGTTTCTGTTTTGCTGTTTGTTGAGATACATTTTGTTGTTTTTGTTGGTTATTAATTCCCTATATGACTCAAGATTTTGTACTACTTATTGTTGATTGTAGTTGGATTTTATTTTGGTATAATCATTTTCTCTTTGCTTTTTACCTATGTCTATATAATTTCATATAACCTTAAAAGATTTTTGTTTATCTGAATGGAATTTAGTTCTCTTTGTTGTTGCATTACACATGTTTTTGATTTCTACATGACTTCTGCAGGTTAGCATACATTAATCGACTAAACACCTCTTTAGCATTCTTGTCATAATTTACTTTTTATTGATGTTTTAATTAATTTTTTTACTAAATTATAAAAATTGTATTAAGTCATTTGTATTTTATTCAATAATTTTTACATACACTTAATTCTAGAGGTTTTCACAAAAGTACTGCCTTTGACGTCGACACTGTTTTCAGTACATGTGAAGATTCAATTTTTAGATGTTTCAAAAGATTGAAACTTGGCTCTAGCTATTTGATGTCTTATAATTCGTTGAGTTCCTTGTACTGTCTTCACACAAAGACAAGGATGGAGTTTTTCCTATCCCATGAATGTCATATGGCCCATACAAATTCTGTTCTATAAATTCAATTTATTCGAGGCCATTCTTAAATGGTAAGGGATTCAAGAGGGCAAAGCTAGGATGGGAATAAAGCTTAAAGTGGTAGTAGTGTTGATGCTTGTTTGGGACGCCATTCTTGACAGTTGGTTTGTTCAGAAAAATTAAGAAAAATACTCATTATCAAGATACATTAAAAATCACTTATTTTTTAGTATTTAGATTTGAGTTTCACACAATTGGTGAACTCAATTCTTCATTGGTTTGTTAAAAAAATGGATTTATGGGCTACTCATGATCAAGAAACATTATAAATCACTTTTTTTTAGCTCTAGATTTGAGTTTCACACAATTGGTGAACTCAAGCCTTAATTGTCTAAATTTATGTGCCTTGAGTGAGGACGTACATGTATGATGTGCCTCCCACTTTCCTTTGCGATGCTTGCCATTGGGTATTGGTGCCTGTGCCTCATGGGCAACTTAGAACATTTGCTCGAATGCCTTTTTATTTATTTATTGTGTTGAACGGATTGCCTGAATAATATAAAAAGGTTTGCTGTAGTAGTGTGTTGAACGATTGCTTGAATAATATATAAAGGTATCTTGGGCAACTATTTCTCCTTTTCCCATCTGTGATACTTCAATGATTATTCATCTGTTTTTTTTGTTTTTTGTTTTTTTTCCGCAGTTGTCCATTTTTTCGTCATCAGTTTCCATAGATTATCATTATGATGAATCTTGCCCCATTGGAATCTCCAAACTCATTTATATCAAAGTAACGTCCTAAAGTACCTTTTTATTTTTATTTTTTGTTGCTTATTTTTCCTTTATTTGGTTTCTTGAGAAGGCAGGGATGAAACATTTGAATGAAGCAACCACAGCCAATGGTGGATTGGTAGCCTCGTTTCTAGGGAAGTTGTTGGAGGTTTTTCCCTTGATATTTCCACCAATGTAGATTCTTTCAAGCAGGGCACAAGGCTCAAAATTATATTGGAGGACATCATTGTGCTTTTGGTTGTGAGCCCCATATGAAGTAAGGTGGTGGTTGGAATCTCAATCTCGTGGGTATACTCATGGTCATTTTTTTAGTATATTGCCAATAACTAATATGGACAACTCCTACTTAGAAACCCAGAATGTAACATAAGATAATTAAGGTGTGTGGGTGGACCAATAAACCTTGGATGTCGTATTCGCCTCTGTTGGTAAGGGCAATATGGATCATGGTTTCATTGAGGTGGACTCCCTATTCGAATTGGAGAGTGCTTTCTCCCAAAGGAAAAAATAGTGAGTACCAAGTATGATTGGTATGTCACCCCTTTCCACTATTGTTTGTTTTCACTGATAGGTTTTTGTCTTTCAATTCAGCAACTTTGTGATGGACATTCTGAATCATCTAGTGATTGCCCCCTTATAATTTCATATGATGAACTGAGTTTACATCAAAGTTTTCCAATATTGGTATAAGTACAAGAAAAGTGTGCATACACTTAACACTCTTTCCCACCTCTATAATAAACAAAGTCATTTGGATGACTAAACATGGGGTTAAAGCTTGCCCCCTTAGGCGAGGCTAAAAGATGTTTGCGATTTACTCCGAATGTGTGAAAAATTTCAAATATTCGATACTAACTGGTTACTCCTCTTATTGAGGTAACCCATGCGAGTATGTTCCAGATTCAACTTCAAGTGCCTTCTAAATATACAAATAATTTTCCAAAATTCTAGCGTTAGAGCCACTTCTTGACTGAGGTTGGGTCTTACCTCTACCTTCATGATGAATAATCTCACGAGGAGACCTACTTGAAGAGGAAATTGGTATTCTTATGGGAAGGTTTGAGCTTCGTTGACGACACCACACTTTCTGGTATGGGGTCAAAGAAACAAAATAAGCGGTACATGTTGGTGGAAGCCACCACTAGAGAGGAGAAACGTGCAATCTTCAATGAGTGGTGTATGACTTTTCTAAATTTTCCTTAATAATCCCCTTGTGATGTTTTCCATGTCTCCCTTGAGTTTTTGGCTTAGATAAGATGAAATGCCATAATGCAATTCTTAAACTAAAGAGGATGCATAAGGCCCCCCTTTCGCTTGTAGATGTCATCCATGTGTCGATTACAAGAAGAATTCCAACTACAAACTTGCTTATGATCCAACTTCTTTTAATCTTCCTATTTCGACTAGGAAGGGGGCATATGCTTCTCCTAGTTGACCCGCGCTGGGAGGTATTTCACAATTGCCATGATGCGTGACTGACATAAATCCGTATAAGGAGTATTCCCCTAAGATGTTTTTTTTTGGGAAGGGTATAACAGTAAAAGACACTGAACAACCATATAAGTTTGAGGAAATATAGTCTTGGCGCATGCTTAACCTCGACCTTAGGTGCATTAATTCTATTGTGGAGAGCGTTAATTCTCTTACTATCGACTAAAACATTTTGGGGGATAATATGTGTGAGAAAGTTCTAGAAGGGGGTTGCATAAACTTTACCCTTTGTAAAATATTCAGTTTTAATAGTCTTTCTCAAAACCAGAGCTTTCACAAAATTGAGCAGCAATAATTGAATGGTGTATGCTTATGATCAATATCACGAGTTACATAATGTTTAGGCGATATAATGAAATATGAACGATGAAAATCTTATCTAATGAATGACTTAATCAATACAAATTCAATACGAACAAGGCGTTTAAATTGGTTTTTGTGATCAATGAATCAATATAATAGTACATGTTACAAACATCTTTAATTGCAAGAAAGAGGAACCTGATGACTTAATCTATTACATATCAAAGCTTATACAACAAATCTCTATAAACAAATTAAAGCCTAATAATATGCAATTCTACACAAGTGATAAATAACCTAAACATGCAACCTATATAAAAAATTAAAAGGAGATAAGGAAAAAGAATAATGCACCATGGTTTATATTAGTTCAACATGTTCATCCCCGCTTTGCACCTAATTTAGTCTCCAATGGAAATCCATTGAAGACTCACATTCTTCTACATATGAAATCCCCAAGATATTCACTCAGTCTTCAATGTCCTCTTATTCAGACCCAAGATCAATTATAAGCATATGTTTTAAAGTGAGCAGGTCTCCAAGACTGCCTCAAAACACCAATGTATAGAGGGCTTCTCGCCGTAGTGGGAAACCCCTAACCATCCATAATTGTTATAAACCAAATAAGGCCTCTGAGTCTCTTTGCCCTTATATGGGGAACATGCACACCTGTACTTTTTGACCTGTATAATGTCGCCCACCGTGGGACTCCGATAAAACTAATATTGGCCTCACCTCCTTTATCACTATCACCTTCCCACTGGTACCATTTACTCATATACTTAGAAACCATCAACTATGGTTAATAGGAGAGATCCATCCTTTATGCCAGAGGGAATCAATGGTAGTAGTGATGCGTGCCGCCATCAAAGATAACACAAACATAACCAGACGTTGGAAGACAATGTCCACAACATCATACAACGCCAATAGGAATCCAACCCTCTAGATGAGATGGAATTGTTGGATTCCCAACCACTCGCCGATAAGATATGGAGGTAACATGTCATAAAGGGTTTAAACCTCCCTCATAGGTCATGTTTGATGGGCACGACGATCCCTACAAGCACATTGCCTTCATAAATACATAAATGGCCATCATAGGAGCGTCCGATTCCCTGAAATGAAAGCTGCTATCTAGCACTTTCAGGGATGCCAATATCAGATGGCACATGGGTTTACCCCCTGCTTCCATTAACAACTACTAGGAACTGGTAAAACAACTAGTGTATCAATTCTCCACCAGCCGTCATAGGAAGATGTCCACTACCAACATGTTTAATATATGCCAAGGTCATTCGGAGTTACTGAGGGTCAATCTCGCCCATTTCAATGAGTTTTAGTTCATTTAATGGAATTAAAATCGAAAAAAAGCTTAGGATAATTTGTGCAAAATAATATAACAAAAAAATGTTTGTACTTGGAACTTTGATGTTTTAAAATCAACAATTTGAACATAAACTCTAATTGGAATGATACATAATCACTCTGAAAACAAGGAATAAACAAAGAACATAATAAAAATCATTTAAGTAAAAGCTTCAAATTTAAAGGATTAAAAGAAAGGATGCAGATTCACACATCTTCTCACAAACTCTTTTCTCTCTGTGACTTGGATACTTACGTTCTATAAAGAATACTTAATGAATTTTATGACCTTTTCTTACACGACTTATATCATCTTATATACTATTACAATTTTAACTGTCAATAACAATTATCTTTGCCAAAATCGACACATACTCCCTTATGTGGACTTCAACCTTCTAATATGCTTTCACGTGCCTTTGACATTTGAACTATTTTGAACTGCTCTTTCTATTTCAAACCGTATTTTAAATATGCTAATTGCTTTTGTCTAAAGTTTCCTCTGTCGAATCTTTGGAGCACAATGTCAAAATAATTAAGCTACTTGTACTTAGCCTGTAATACCTAATCATCGCAAACCTTTTCAAGACTATAAACATGTTTTGAAAAGAGAGTGATCCTATACTTGTGGTTCAATCAGTAGTAGTAGTAGCATTTGCTTATGTAATCCTGATTGAACCTTTTCTATATATAAAGTTAAGAAAATGATGTTGAATATATGATTGAACCTTCTGTCATCCTGCAGGTTCAATGTGATTGAGGCAAATAAACAAGACCATGATCAAGTCTTTATAAAGGATTTTGTGAACAAGAATTGATGGTTTATGGGAGAAGGCAGATGTGTGAATTAGGGGTTGATTTTGATCAATTAGTTGACCAGAGTCAATTTTAGATCACAATTTGTAATTTGAAATTTGGATGTTGGATATTGCGTTGAATGATTTATTGACTTGTAATATGAAATGATCCTCTTTTTGAATGAATATGATTTGTGCCATGAGAAGGTTCTTTATACCAAATCTTCAACTGTCTAGATCACTTGAACTTGAGTAAAAAACAATTAAGAATATTTAAGAAAAAATTGTGAAATTTAATTTTTTTAATGAAATTTAAAAAATAATTCAGAATATAATATATTTTTTGTGAAATTTAATTTTTTTTGTGAAATTTAATTTTTTTAATGAAATTTAAAAAATAATTAAGAGTATTAATTTTTTTTGTGAAACTTAGTTTTTTTTATTATGAAATTTAAATTATCTCTCTTTTTTTATTTGTGAAATTTATATTTTTTGTAAGAAATTTTAAAAATGATTCAGAATATGATTTTTTGTTGTGAAATTCAAAAAATTTTATGAAATTAAAAAATAATAATTTAGAATTTTTAAATTTTTTTTTTGGATGGATAAATATCATCCATTAGAAATATGTTCATAATTTGCTTATTGAGTAATTGCATGTTATCATTTCAATTAGATATGCTTTTGTTCATAATTGAGTAATCGGTTATTTTACTATAAATTAGATGATTATCAATCTGTAATCAACTCAAAAGAATAGTCAACTCAAAAGAAGTGCTTCTTTGATATAGTCTGAATGTTAACTCTTGGATGATTTTGTTGGATGATTTTTAATTCTCTTATTACCTACTATCATTTCAAGTGTTTACATTCTTCATTTCAATGATATACTCCTTATTGAATACATTTGCTTCTGTAATCCTAATTGAACCTTCTCTATATATAGAGTTAAGAAAATGATGTTGAATATATGATTGAACCTTCTATCATCTTGCAGGTTCAATGTGATTGAGGCAAATAAACAAGACCATGATCAAGTCTTAATGAAGAATTTTGTGAACAATGGATAATTTATGAGAGAAGGCAAATGTGTGAATTAAGGGTTGATTTTGGTCAATTAATTGACCAGAGTCAACTTTGGATCACAATTTGTAATTTGAAATTTGGATGTTGGATATTGCGTTGAATGATTTATTGACTTGTAATATGAAATGATCATCTTTTTGAATGAATATGATTTGTGCCATGAAAAGGTGTTTTATACCAAATCTTCAACTTGTCTGCATCACTTGAACTTGAGAAAAAAAACAATTAAGAATATTTAAGAGAAAATTGTGAATTTTTTTTTTTTATGAAATTTAAAAAATAATTCAGAATATAATTTTTTTTTTTTTGTGAAATTTAAGTTTTTTTAAAGAAATTTAAAAAATAATTAAGAGTATTAACTTTTTTGTGAAACTTAGTTTTTTTTATGAAATTTAAATTTTTTAATGAATTTTTTATTTATGAAATTTAAATTATCTTTCCTTTTTTATTTGTGAAATTTATATTTTTTTAAAGAATTTTTAAAAATAATTCATAATATGATTTTTTTTGTCAAATTTAAATTTTTATGAAATTAAAAATATTAAAAATATGTTTTTAAGAAATTAAAAAATAATAATTAAGAATTTTTAAATTAATTTTTTGGATGGATGGATATCCATCTATTAGAAATATGTTAATGGATGAATTGAATGAACTTTATCTTCTAATAGATGAATTTGATTAAATTTTTATCACGAGAATTTAGTGGATTGTTAATGAATTAATTAATTATTTTGATTCATCCATTAATAATCCAATTCATATCTATCAAATTGATCTGTTTTCCTATTCCTAAGTATGGCCAACTCACAAGCACTGGTGTGCACTTGACCCCCGAATATTTAAAACCTTACACTTATAATTCCATTTATTTTCATTTTGCACCTCCTCACTTTTTAACTATGCACCTCATTATTTCTCTGCGCTAAGCTCTCGACAAAACCTGCATAAGCATAGTTGACTCTTTTCTTACAGCTATAATGGTATTCATTTTTTTAAAATTAAATAATACTATTCATTTAATATTTTATTTTAATTCATCAATGATATGACAATTACATAGAGAGAATTATATTGTCATGCCTATTTCCATATGCACTTTTTACTTTATTAAATTTAGGTATTAAAATTATTTCTTAATTAATGGCATACTACTAATATTTTTTATAAATAAAATACAGAATGTAAAACAATTTTTAGTATCACAATTAATATCTCACTTATTTCAAAGCTCATATATATATATATATATATATATATATATATATATATATATATATATATATATATATATATATATATATATATATATATATATATATATATATATATATATATATATATATATATATATAAAAGGATCAATTGACACCCAGTGTTAAAATATTAATTTTGACATCAAATCTAACCCCTTTATTCTTGTCAATTTAATGGCTAAGATAAATTCACTTAAAATTAACACATGAGTTTTTTAAGGTAATTTATCTTAGCCATTGAATTGATAAGAATAAAGGGGTAGGATTTGGTTTCAAAGTTAATATTTTGACATCGGTGTCAAATGATGTCTTCCATATATATATATATATATATATATATATATATATATATATATATATATATATATATATATATATATATATATATATATATATATATATATATATATATATATAATCTTTCCTGGAGATCAGAATCCGAGGAAGACCACGAACGTTGGTAATGATGTTCGGTTGTCAAGGAGAGAATGAGGTATACCTGCAAGACACTCCGATGCCAAAGTAAGACAAGGCAGAAGAATCATCAAGTACGAGAAAGTGAGTTATGAGAGTGAATATTGGATACCTGACCCTCTCAAGTGACAGAGTTTATATACAGCCCCTAACGCTTGGCTATTGGTCCATATATTGGGTTTGGATCGTGGATCCCCCGAATATAGGTAACAACCAGAATCTAGCCGTTAGGACGAGTAGCCTGCTCGGGTGTGATGCCCGACGGGCAGGAGGTGAACTGAGCAGGAACCATCTGTGGCTGAATCTGGGTGACTTTCCCTAGATGTCGAGCAAAAGTCTAAAAGGAGCAGAGGCGTCCGACCATGAGTAACCTTGGTCGACAAGGCCTCATCGGCGGAGGGGCATAAAACCTGTGGGTCCCTTTGGCATTGGATAATTGGGTCGTCCTGAATGTAAGCGTGGATTTGGCCAATGCCTAGTCATTGGGCCAGTCCGTAACAGGAGCCCTAAGTCGTTGCTTCTGGTTGCAGAAGTGATGACTTAAGGGTGTCTCGTTACATACGAGATGGAACCTGAGACTTGTAAGAATTCTTTGTCAGCCTGACTAGGGGTGTCTTCGATTAAGCATATGCATTGCGATGTGGTCGACGGACAAGGAGCTCAATAACTGAATGCATGCAGAAAAGTCACCTCACGCATGCGCCTTGGGAAGCATGCACATTTAATGCTTAATGATGGCTAGGCTATGCCTATCCCTGGGTCATGAATGCTTCGTTCATAGATCCTAGGATGCACGTGCTCGCACACGTGCTGGAGGAGTCTATAAATAGGACGACGTAAGCCATTCTCATACATTTTCGCCTACTGTCTTTCTGCTCGACAATGACTGTGCCCCTCAGCTTATAATCCTCCGTCGTGAACCGCCGTCTGCTGTCGTAGCTATCGAGGATACTCAATCGACCACCCCAAAGCTTCCATAAATGCGTGAGTTTTTGCAACTTTCTTGCTTTAGGGTAACTTTCCGTCTTTTTCCAGTAGAAATGCATGCAGTTAGGGCCGATTCTAGGGTGTATAGGACCTCTGTAGTTGATTGTAAGTGTTCTCCGACAAGATTATAGGTTTTAGTTTCGGCGTCGCCGCTTTCGTTGGCCGGACGATGGATTTCGCCCGTCGTTGATACGACGAGTAAAGCCCATAAGGGCGTTTCCTTTGATTTTCTGTGGTGGCTCCGGTTAAAGTTCAATCAGAGTTATGGGTTTCATTTTCTAAGGAAACTATGCTCCCCGTGAGTTGAGAGTTTTTCGTTTGCAAATTTCTCCCTGCACAAGTTTTCAGGCATACTTTCGAGACACAAACATGAGTCACTTTGAATAAGGGCTTAGGTCGAGGACATCGTCACCGCTTCTCTGCACACCCTTTCACTTGATTAATAGTGGAATGGTAGATTTGATTTAAAACATCGAATTCACGTATTCTTTTGCTGCTTTTCAGGTGCATAGATGTCTGCTGAAGACCCTGACTACATATCTGTGGAGGAAATTTCCGATGACACGACCTCGACTTCTAGTAGTTGTCATAACCTAATTTCCCCCCCTAATACTTTCCATTTTTTTCATTTTCATCATTGCATACAAACAAGATCACACACTGGTTTGTCTATCCTTTTTATCGCAGGTTTATACCTCACAGGGGATCATCATTGATTTTGTTTTCCTTTTATTTGTTTATCTTTACTAACCTTTAATTAAAATTCAAAAATATTTTGTTCTTTTTATTAACAGTTTCAGGGGAAGAACAAGTCAAAAATACCAAAAATAGCAGTTCCTTAGCTCGAACGAATTTCATCTAAACCAAGTCGAAGTTGATTTGCAATCATTCAAATTTATATGGTCAAGGATTTCCTAAGTTTTAATTGATTTATTCAAGGAATTCCAAGGTTCATGTGTTTATTTCCATGCCTTTTTCGACGCACAAAAGAATCGAGCCGAAACAATAACCATGCAATTAAAAGAACAAAAATTCAAATTTTTGACTTGGTTAATCGATTAACCAATGTGTTAACCGATTAACCCGAGAAAAATTTGAATAAATTGTTCAAATTCAACATCATCCTAGCCCTTGATCTCACTTGGAATATTCTAGATCTACACCATTTTGATCATTTCCCACCATATACCTTCATTAATCGCCACTCTTTCATGAATTTCCCTCCAAATTTGATTTCCAAGCCTAACTTTGATTTTCCAAAGCAAAATCCATCTACCAAATTTCCATACCTAAGGTATTTAAATAGCACCCTTATTTCATCCATTTCTTAAGCTTTAGAGAGCTAAAAAACCCCTTACAAAATATCTCCTCAAACCACAAAATTCACCAAAGCTCATTTTCTTCTTTTGAAAGTTATCAAGATCTGCATTGAATTCTTGATTAAATTTGAGCTAAACCTTCATCCTTTTTATTTTTCTTCATCAATTTCAGTAGATCAAGCTTGCATGTAGAATAATTTTAAGTTTGCTCTTGGTAATTCATCTTCCTCCATTGTTACACCTTCATCACCATCATTCAAGATGTAGATCTTTGGTGCTCTTTGTTGTTGATCCTTTGTATCATAAATTATTGTTTGATTGCAGGGATTCCACTGTATTTTTCACTTTAAAATTCGTTCCTATTCAGTTTATGATCATAAGGTGTTTGAAAATTATTTTAAAAAAGGATCATGCTGAAATTTGACCAATTTTCTGCCTCTGGTTCAGTGTTAACCGATTAACCAGATGCAGTACAAACTGGTTAATCGGTTAACCAGTGTAAAAATGGCGCAAATTTGAAAATTTTAACGTGTTAACCGATTAACCAAATTGTTAACCAATTAACACTGATCCAGTGACAATTTTTGGCTTGTTATTGGGACTATTTTGCCTTTTCCCCCTCTCTTCTTCTTCTTATTATTTTTTACCTTGGGAGACATTTTTGAGATTGATTTCTCTTAAATTTCAATGGACTTTGGGTGTAGTTTAGAGGAGATAATGTTCATTAGTTCAAATCGATCTAGAAGTGAATTATTTAATTCACTTTAGGTGCTTTGAATTAGTGATATATTTTCATACATTGAATCCACCAAAATGAGTGATTGAACTTAAAGATGAAAAAATACCATAAGTGTAACTTAATTTGGTATTCATCTTAATTTTTGTGCGGCATTGCGTTTGGATTTCGATTTACATATCGTTTATCTCGCATGTATTAGCACTAACATCATTAACCTTAATTGGTTTTAGCCGACCTCATTTGTAGGGTAATTACTCCACAAATTACTCAGAGATTGTCTAACATAGACCTAAATGTGTCCCTACTTCAGAATAAAAATCCAATTGGATACTTGCACTTTCGTGGACCAAACCACGTGTTGGTCGCGTCACCCCAATTTTAGTTAATCATTTGCATTAGATCCACGACTTTTGAAGCTTGATACGTAGTTGCTTTGGGTATCCCAATCTTCTTTCAAGTCTTCATCGAATTTGGGTCTAATCGCATCGGTTAATCACTATAGTGTGAGATACTAAGTGAAACGGTTGCCTTTTCGGTTTTTGACATTAAATGTCTTGTTACTCTTTTGGTTGTGGATGATTAAGTTCACCATACCACTATTATGTATATATTATTATCATTACTACTATATTACTATTTTAATTTCCTTCTTGCACCTTATTCTCTTTAGTTTCCTTCTCGCTCCCTTATCTTCTTTATTTTTTATTATGCTTTATCATTCATTATCATGTTTATGTTTATGTTTATATATATCTTTGTGCTTTTTCTTTTGTCCATTTGGACACAAAAATATTAATAAAGGATTAAACCTCTAAAAAACTTGTGATCTTGATCTTGGACTATGGTTACTATTCTTTGCATTGAAATTGGAGTTTTGGACTTAGATTCTAGGATACTTTCCCTTTGCTATGATCATCATGAAGTTTGTACTTTAGCCTTTATTTGGCCATTTGTTAGCTTATACTTATAAGGACGGAACTCTTGTGCTTATGCTTGAAAATATCATCAAGTTTGGTTATATCTTTCCTCCTTTATCTCTTTTTTTTAGGATAGCCTCTTCATCTCCTCCCCTTCTTCAATTTTCAAAACCTCCTCTCTTTTTCAAAGGATCCTTGTTTTCAAACCTTCACCATTTTAATAAACCAAACCTTGACTTTGTCAAGTGGCTTTTACTTCTTCTTTTCTTTTAATAAATGTAAATGAACTTAATCATTTTGACTTCAATTCAAAAATAAAAAGAACCAAACTCACTCAAGTTGTTTTGTGCCTTTGTGCATTTCTTTTGTCTTCATTTTTTAAAATCAATAAAAACCAACCAATTTTCACTATTTGTACCATGAACTACGGGGTTTTAATCTTACATTGCACATTATGGGTACGTAGGCATGAGATGAAAGTCTCGTCAAACACAAAAACATTAAAAATTATTATTTTTTCTCATCCCCTCACTCTCATTTAACAAACCATTTTCAAACCAAAAGCAATAAATTATTCAAAGGGCTCCCGTGGAGTACCACAAATATTTTGGGTGCTAATACCTTCCCATTTTGTAACCAACCCCCTTACCCTTTCTCTGCCTGTTTCTTTAGCTTTTTGCTTTAGATTCATTTTAGGATTTATTCGCTCTTTTTTCCTTTTCCTTTTGGAATACAATAAAAGCGCGGTGTCGACTCTGTTTACATTGAGTTAAGTTAATCAATAACTTACACTCATGATTTTACCACTACAGTAGTTTCAAAGGAACTGCTTCCGAATAGACTACTTCCGAGGAAACTGCCTCTGCTTAGGCTAAAGATAACCCTCATAGGAGAATTATGTCGAGTAGGAGGTTACTGTCGAAGACTGGGATGCCGAGGGGCCTCTGCATATTCAATCTGTTTACTCCGTGTCCCAGGAGGGTCCTGGCCTAGTAATCGCGGATCCTGCAGACTGGTATGTTCGGTATCCTGATGGAGGAGATCGAATTTGCTCGCCGTACAGGACCAACAGGTTCGCTATGTACGACTATATTTTCAAGGAGCTCAAATTCAGGCTCCCGTTCTCGAACTTTCAAACGTCTATCTTCGTCCACTTGGAGCTGGCTCCCTCGTAACTCTACCCAAACTCTTTTGAGTTTTTGAAAGCTTTGAGCTGACCTGTGGGTACTTACAGATTGGGGAAACTCTTCCTCTGTTTTTCCATGTCTTCCACCTTCAAAGGAAATTCGTCTAGGGACGATACAACTGGGTTTCCCTTAAGCATAAGAGGAATATTTTTAAAGTATTAAGAGTCGATCAGGGATTTTAAAGATAGATACTACCTGGTAGAGCCGGTATCAGTTCCATGTATGATGTTGAAGTTCCAGTTCTCATGGTTGCGTGACCACTTATTGCATGACACAAATGAGTATCTGATCGTTGCTTATGAAATGAGCGCCGAGGACATGGCTAACTACGATGTCCTGATGAAGTTCGTTTTGGGCTTCTTATTGATAAAATACATAGATGAGCAAGGCATTCCACTTCTTGATAAGGATGGTGTAACAAAGGTGGGATCTCGATTTATAGATGCGGCGAAGCTTCTCGCCTGCGAGACGGACGAGGAATTTTCAGCTTACCTTGGTAGTTTTTAGAATCAAATATGTGTGTCCACTTTGCGTATTTTGCTCGCATATGTTTATGTTCAAACTTCTTTCTTTTTCCTTTTTCAGATTCCATGTCGGACGTACAAGACAAAGTTATGGCGAATGTCGCCAGGAGGAAAGGAAAGAAGTTGACCCAGACTAGGTTGGGTGATCATTTGGTAACGACGGGAGCATGTTCGGGAAATTCTTCCACCACTCCCCAGGGATCTCCGATCACAAGATCTAAACTTGGAAAAAGGAAGAGGACTGACGATGTCGTAAATCTGATAGGGACTCCCTAGAAACCCAAGTTCGAGCTTCCAACCTGCTTCCTTCGACCGAAGTTCTTTGAGGAGAATTCCCTCCAGGTCCATCGGTCTGAAACATTGTGTTTAAATGAAATGGACAGACCAGAAAGGAGGTTGTCCCGAGCTCAGGATTCCAGTTCGGTTATGAGGGTCTTGGCCATGACGTCGATGTTTGTCGAGGGGACTGTTACTTAGGAGTAGAAGATTCAGAAGCTGAAAACCTCGCTGTCAGCTGCTGAGGACAAAGCTCATAAAGATTCTGAGGTGGCAAAGGACGCGCTCAAGAAAACAAAGAGATGAAGGAGTCCCTGGCCACTGCTGAGCAGGAGAAAAGCACATCAGATGAGGAAAATTCCCTAATGAAGATGGCCATGGCTCCCTCGGAGGATGAGACTGATGACGAAAATCTGGTGCTAACCCGGGCTGATCTGATCGCTAGGATCGACCAGGGGGATGAGGACCTCGAGCGGATGGAAGCGGTGGCCTTTGCAAATGTTGTGGCTCAGCTGAGGGTCGTTAACCCCGATGTCAAGGTTATTGAGGAAGGGACGGATTTCCTGTACAAGATAGTGGATGGGAATCTCTACGTGCCCGATTTCCTTGGTGAGGGGGACCAGAGACACGTGGCGATCGAAGAAGATCATCACGCCCAAGGGACCCCTACCGAGGATCAGCCTATTGTCGTACCCCAAAAAATAAAACCTCGCGACGAAAGGCAGCGAGAAAAATAAAACAACAACAGAATCACCATCGAACTTATTTTATTCTAAAAGTTTAGGAAAAGGAAAATATCGAGAAACCTTTTTGAAAACGGATAAAGCTTGGTCTTTGAAACCAGATTTTGAGTTTGTGAGTCGATTCCGTAAGGGGAAGGTATTAGCACCCCTTACGTCCGTTGTACCCAATGGGAACCTCTTAGTTTGATTTTGCGATTGAATGTCTATGAATGTCATTTATCTTCTTCGAATAAATAGCGGAAAGTAAAGGCATACAATTCTAAACTAGGGTTGGTATTAAAGGGGGAAAAAGGTGGTTATGTTCCTAGGGTGCTCGGAAAGGAGTAAGATCCGTGTGCCTACGTATTCCCTCATGAAATAGGAAAGTCAGAGTCTCGTAGTTTGTGGTTCTATGGTTGGTTAGTTTGTTGTTTTTATTAGGTGTCAATTGCCCACACCGAAGCAGATGCCACGCACCCAAGCAATTGAGAAAAAAAGCGTCGGAGATCCAACACTTGTCTTCTTAACCTTGTTTCGATATTTGTTAGGTGTTTTATTACCTAAGATCACTTCACGTTGGATCAAGGGTTTGGATCAAAGTGACATTTTGGTTTTTTGAGGTTTGATGGCGATACGCGAGGCACTCGACTTACGGGTGAATGCAAATGGAGGTTTATTGTTGAGTTGGTTAGATGGATCTGATTCCTAGTCCCTAGGGTTGCTCCTAGTAATACAAAACCATAACCGAATGAAATGTGCGAGTGTGCGAATGAAACCGCTTGGTGTTGGACCAAGGGTTCGCGAATGAATTAAAAGTGATAAATGCGGAAAAATAAATGCATACAAGGTAATCGAGAGATGGGTACATGTAAGTTACATGAGATTGCACGAAATAAAAGGGTTCATTGTATTTTGCCCAAGAGGAAACGTGTGTGCAATGTCCTAAACTATTCGGAGGCGTTGGACCTTAAATTTAATCGGATGCGTCGAAATGTAGCTCTTTAACTACCTTAGAGCCGATTCAATGTTACGAACCGTTCTATGAGGAGTCGAGCATTGATATGGTAATGCAAAAATAAAGTAAACTGTATTAAATAAAATAAAATGGTCTCATCATTTAATCGAGATTTCTAGTTGGCTTGCGACGAATCTCAAGATATTTGAATGTTCATCGACCATAAAAATAAAATAAACTATAATATAAAAATAAACTAAATTAATTTGACAAAATAGAAAATAAATGATAAATAAAAATAAATCTAACTACTTTGACCTCATATTGATCAATTCTTGCCGATTTAATGAAATCGAACCAAAATCAATCGTTTGTTATATCATCGGTCCGAAAATAAAATGAAAATGAAAATCAAATGATCCACTAAAAAATTTCAAGACTTTTTTCTAAATTATTAAACAAAACAAAATAATAATAAATAAAAAATCCAAAAAATAAAAAGGAAATTAAAAGAAGCAGGGGGTGCATCATGATATGTTGTGTGGTGTGAAAAGATAGCATCACTGGCTCCTAGTCCATATCACCATCAAAACAACCGGTAGAAATAATAATAAAAAGTAAAATAAAGGGGGTTGTGCTGCTGGAAAAAATGGGTGTAGGAAGTGGAAACAAATGGTCTGAGCCCGTTTCATACTAGGTCAAAATATAAAAGCAATTTAAACAAAACAAATAAAACACTGAAGGAATCATATATTATCTTAAAAATAAAACAAACATAAAAAGTTTTCTCTTCTTCTAAAACACGGTAGAACTATTCATACGAAAAAAAAACGTGACCATCAATTCTCACCTTCTCCGCCTCAAATCGATCGAGATTTCTCTCTCTCACTCGTGATGACACGATTATACTCACGGTCTCAGTCTCTCTGCGTTTCAGGCTCGGAGGATTTCATGGCGTGGGTTTTGGTGGTTCACGATTGTTTGTGGCGGCGGTGGACGATTTAGTTTGAAGGTTGGTTTTATGGTGGTTTTGATTCGACGGATTTATGGTTTATGCTTTTTGGATGTGAGTGGTGGCAAGTTTAAGCGTTTTTGAGTGAAAGGGGATGACGCAAAGCTTTGTATTCGTAGTGGTTTAACGAGTCGTTTATGGTTTGTGAGTGTCTCGGTTTTACGGTGGTGAATGATTCTCGTTTCTCTTCATCTTTTTCTTATTTTTTTTGTCTGGTTTTGTTGTTTATGTGGGTTGAGATTTGGTGGAAGTGAAGAAAATGGGGGATTAAGGTTGAAAGAGTTCGGTTTGTGATTGTTGAAGGGAGATGAGTGGCTGTTTGTGAGGTTGGTTTATTTATTGCAGGTTTGTGAAGGTGTTTATTCTGTGAGAAAAAATTGTTGAAGCTTGGTTATTTGAAATATTTTTAGCAGAGGTTTTTTAAGATCTTTCCAAGCTTCTTGAATGAAGGAGAAGGCTTGTGTATTTATAGGAGAAGAGAAACTTGGAGAAGAGGATAAAAATTGCAGGAATATGCTGTGTAACGGTTTGTGTGAGAGGATTTTGTGTGTGGAACAGTAATTCATTACAGAGAGATAGTGGAGGACGTGTTTGTGTGGAAAGCGTGACAGGCTGTGTTCATGTGATGAAGGCTGCTAGTAGGAATTTTGTGGAAAATAATATGTGGGGTCATGGTTGTAAAGTTGCAATATGTGGATGAAATGTGGGAAAAGAAATGAAATTGAAATGAAATTATTATAAAAGAAGAAATGGTGAGTCTCTGCAATGTGTTTACGAAAGCTGGGGTGAGGAGTGTATTGTTTTTGCTGCAGGAAAAATGCGTGTCGGTTGTGGTACTATGGGTGTTGGCTATGTGAGTTGGTAATGGATTTGTAGAAATTGAAAATATAATAATAATAATAATGGGAAATAATATAATAATAATAATAATAATTAAAATAATAAAATGGTAAATAAGAATAAAAAATGGATAATGGGTATTTAATTTATGGATGAAAAATAATAGATAAAATAAAAAGGGATTAAAAAGAAATTGTAAATGAAATTTTTTGTAGAATTTTTTTGTGATAAAAAAATAGTTTATGATAAATGAAGGTGATAATCGGATAAATGGTCTCCACACAACCCCCTGATTTTTGGACAACACCACAAACATACACACTCTGAACCGACAAACTCAGACGACATTGATTTCTTGCGCGAATCTGAACTTGGGAAAGATATGACATATTTTTTTTTTTTGGATAATGGTTAATAAACAGAAAATAAAATGACACAAGTAGGACAAATTTGGGGTATGACACCTACCGTCGAGGCTACTGCGCAGGAGAATGCTTGATCTTTTTTTGTTGAACAGTTTTTAATTTTGATGGTCGACCTGCGTGCTTGTACCTTTTGTTTGCTTGGGGAGAATGTTCCCCCTTTTATGAAACACCAGAAGAAGTCGACCCTTGTGGTCAAATTTTGTAATATGTTTCCGACCTTGGTGGTCGCCTTTATTTCATTTTGCCTTGCTTTTATTTTGTAGGCCTGCGTGTGTGTGTCCGTCGGAGGGCACACTTATTTTGTTTATTTTTACCAAGTGTTTATGTGGTGCTCTACCGTTTAGATTTTCACTTAAGTATTTATGTGATGTTCTTTACGTGTGCCTGCTGAGGGCCTTGAGGTATGTGATTATTTGGGGAAATTGTGCTCGGTATATTATGCGTTTGACGGTTTGGGGAACCGGTTAAAATTCCAGAGTAGCTATGGTCAGGGAACGATGCTCGAGTCATGTTTATGGCTCGCGCTCCGCGGCGTGAACGTCCCATCGTGAGCTGGGTGTTCTGTCTGTTCGTGGTTCTAAGACGATGACAGACTCATTTGAGGATCCTGTCGTGTGACGGTGGTCTTCCTCATTCATTAGGGGGACCCCGTTGGCTAGAAATATTGGTATGCAATGCTTGTACCTAGGCATGCATGTTAGGTCGGTGCTTATGCTCCATCGTTGGTATTCGAGAAAGCTGAAAGACTCATTAACTGTAATATTGTTTTAGTTTTTCGGCATTCTAAGGACGAGCAAGTTCTTTCCCATTCAAGTTTTCTAAGTAATAAGCTCCATTTTCCGTTTTTGCTCGGACATGGTAATGGCCTTCCCAATTTGTTTCCAATTTGCCTTTTCTGGAGTCTTTGTGGTTTCTCTTTAGGACGAGACTGCCGACTTCAAATGCTTGCTTTATGACCTTAGGACGAGACTGCTGACTTCAATATGCGGCCAATTTGCCTTCTCCGGAGTCCTTGTGTAGAGTTGCCTCTGAACGAACTTCTTCGACCAGGTTGAAGTCCTCTCAGAATGCTTCAAAATTGGTATCCTCATCCATAGGAACTTATGTCCGTCTGGATGGTATGTGCATTTCAATGGGGATGACAACCTCCATTCCGTATGCTAGTCGGAAAGGGGTTTCCCCGATCGTGGAATGAGGCATTGTCCGGTATGCCCACAAGACATTGTGTAGCTCTTTGACCTAGTGTTTCTTTATTTCGTCCAGTCTTCGCTTGAGTCCTCGTAGGATTACTCTGTTTGCTGCTTCTACTTTCCCGTTAGTTTATGGATGTTTGACTGAAGCGAAGTGTTTCTTATTTCCTACATTGGCAACAAATTCCTGGAAATTTATGTCCGTGAATTGTGCCCCGTTATCAGTGACTATAGCTTAGGGCACTCCAAACCGAGAAAGGATGTTTCGTTTGAAGAAACGCAATATGTTGAGTGCTGTAATTTTGGCTAAGGTTTCAACCTCTATCCATTTTGTGAAACAATCTACATCGACAATCAAGTACTTGTTTTGGTTTGACTGAGGATATCCAGGCCCTACCATGCGAATGACAACGGGGAAGACATTGTCTTAAGCTCGTTTGGGGGTGCTAGGTGCATATCCTCATGCCTTTAGAATTTGTCGTATTTTTTCACGTATTCTTTGGCATCGCTTTGCATAATCGAGTAGTAGTATCCTGCTCGTAAGTCCTTCCTTTCTAGCGATCTCCCACCCAGGTGTTGGGCGTTGATACCCTCGTGGATCTCTCGCAGGATGTGTGAGACCAATTCTTCCTCGACGCACTTGAGGAGGGGGATGGAGAATCCTCTTCAGTAGAGTTTACCTTCGACCAGAACATGCGAGCAAGCTCTTCTTCGGACCATATTGGCTTCCTTGGAATCGAGAGGCAATTCGTCTTTTGTCAAGTAGTTCTAGACTGGGGTCATCCAACAATTGGCGTTGCCGATGATATTTACGTCTATCGCCGAGGATGCTTTTTCGATGCTTGGTCGGGGAAGTACCTCTTGTATGACAAATTTGTTTCCATCTTTTCTCGTTGTGCTTGCGAGGTTTGATAGTATGTCTACTCGGACGTTGTGTTCGCGGGGAACGTGATTTACTTCTACGGTTGAGAATTTTGTCATTTTTTCTTTGACCAAGCCCAAGTATTCAGACAGATTATCATTTTTGACCTGATATTCTCCCTTGACTTGGAGGGCTACGAGCTAAGAATCTGTGTAAATGATGATTTCCTCGGCTCCTAGGTCGTTGGCTAGCCTTAAACCGATGAGGAAGGCTTCGTACGCCGCCTGGTTGTTGGACGTTGGAAATGAGAGGGAAAGTGATACCTCTATCAGGATGCCTTCTCATTTTCTAAAATTATCCCTGCTCCACTTCCGGTTGAGCTTGACGTTCCGTCCACAAAAATGGTCCATTTCCTAGACGCGCAAGATACGATTTCTTGGGTAGTCATTTTGGCCACAAAATTGATCAGGGTGTAACACCCCAAATTTGCCCTCTTCGTTTTAAGCATCATATCATATCATATTCATCATGAACATATCATACTCTTAGCATCCTAGCATGGAATGATGAGGCATAACATTTCTCATGACCTAGCATTAGGCATATGATCATCTGTGGAGGTTCTTGAAGCATCACAAGCCATGACAAGGGGCCCAATGGTTTTGTACAAGTCCTATGAAGGGTCTACATTGCATTTACAAGTTCAAGTTCATTTACAAAAGCTCAGAAGGTTGGAAGATCATCAGGGAATCCAGGCTAAGGCAAAGCTCCTACACAATGGTCCTTAACTAAGGTATGAGATTCAAGCAAGAAAACCTCAAAACTTTGGCCATTTCATTTGGGAAAATTCTTTTACATGTTAATAGGATCCTAGGTACCAAATTTGGTGAGAAAATTCCTTGTGGAAGTAAAGCATTTCTTTTCAGTTGCTTGCAGATGAAGAAACTGGTCAACTGTGCCTTAAAAAAGTCAACTGTGAGATTTCAAGGGGTCTAATCCATTTTTCTAGCCAAGGGATGTTCATATAATGTTAAGATATGTTTGGCAAGTTCAAAGATCAAAAATCATGAGGTTTTGAGGTGTTTTTCAAAATTGGTGCAAAGTTGGTTTTGAGAAAATGTCATTTTTGGCAAGTTTTGCCCTAAAATTCAAGTGAGCATAACATAATGAAAAATTCTTCAAATGGACCAAAGTCAAACATGAAAGTTGGAGATTAAGGCCTCCCATTTTCAAAAAGTACAAGTACTTTTTCATAGCCTTCATGGTTGAAGATATATGGCCCTCGAAAATTTCATCCAAATTAGGGCAAAAGTTGAATTTTCATGCATGCACCAAAGCCAAATGTCATGAAACTTGATTTTAAGTGTTGGTATGGATCAAATAAGTTCACAATGTTAAAATGAAATGCATTTGGAATACTTTTCTCAAAGGATTACACAAAATTCGTGCCAAGTGAGAATGTTATTCCATAAATGCAATTTGTGCATGAACATGAAAAAAGTGTGACTCTCTAATCTAATGGCCAGGATTCTTTTGGTTTGAAATCAAGGGCTGGATGGTGAGTGCACATGGGCAGAAGGCAAAGGAATGCATGAGGTTTACATGCTCTCATCACAAAATTGCAAAATTTGCAAAATCACTCAAACTTTTCACTCCCACGTGCAAACTTCCTCATCTCTTCAGCATTTCCTCATGACATGATATAAAACCAAATTAGGGTTTTAGAGGAGCCAGTTCCCTCTCATTTCCCAGCTTCCAACTTCTTGCACAATTTGCATTTTCTCTCAAATCTCTTCACACACTTGCTCTCTCCAAAAACAAATCACATATCCTTCATCCTTGAAAGCTTAGGATCACAAATCTCACCCTTGTGCAAGTTGATTCTCAAGTTTCATCACCTTGCCATTTCAGGGCAGTTGGTTGAAAATCCTCAGATCCAGCAAGATTCAAGGCTCTAGTTACATTTATTTTGCAACTAGAGTGCATTTGGAGTGGTTTGGCTTCATTATCTTGGCTTCTAACAAGCTTTCTCAAGATCTGCAAGTTCAGGTAAACCTCCAAATCTTCAGATCTGAAAATGAAATTGGTGGTGTGCATTGTAATCGTTCATGTTCACTGATCATTCTGCTTGTTTTGGTTTTGAATTTGGTGCATTGTTGAGCTTATAATTTGAATTTGAACTTTCATGGTCAAAACTGTTTTCATTCGATCCAGAGATTTCTTTGATCTTTTGAACTTTTCATCATCATTTTTGGAATCAGCGTAGTCCAATTACTTGATCTGGAGCTTGTTGTGTGTTTTCCGGTGTCGGAGCCCTAGCTCCGGTCACCGGAATCTAGGAAATATGAAACTAGGGTTTCTAAGGTTGATGATGACTTATCCACCCTTGGATCTACCATCTGGACGTGCAGAATCCTTCCACCTCATTAAGTAAACCACCCTCCTGATCACGTGCCCTCTGTTTCTATTTTAATTCCTCATACTTCTCACCTCACCATAACTCATGTGCACCTCAACTCTAATCCTATCATTATGACATGTCATTTAATAAGACACCTTACAGGATGCGTTGGTTTGCCTTAAGGCCAATTATTTTTCCATCTTTTTCCTCTGAATTTCCACCTTATTTTCATATACTTGCGCAGACCAATGGGCCTTGCCTGATATTCGCACCCCCTGCTTTCTGGGCCCAAGTTATTTGAATTGTATTTCCTTCTATTCTCACCCCCAGCTTTGTTCTTCATTTTTATTTCTTTTTCTTTATTTCATTTTCATACCATTTTGATTTTCAATTATTAAAAATACTTCCAAGTCTTAGAAAATTCTATATTAATTCATGGATGATCAATTGAGTTTTCTCTAATTTTCTATATTTTTCTTTTCCATTTATTTTCAATATCCACGTGTCATTTAATTGTTCATCTTAATTAATTCTTTTAAATTCCTTTTGGTGCATGTTGTCTTGTTCATTTTCCCTAGTGTTCATCATTTTGAGTTTCTTGTTGATTCTTTTTGCTCTGAATTCATAAGAGGATGTAGTTCATGTGTGAATTTTGTCCTGATTTTTAGAAATTTTTTCATTTGGTTTTGGTCATTGACTTGTGAAGGAAGTTTCTTAACCCTAGTTCATGTTTAAGCCTTCTTTTGACTTACATAGCCTCTGAATTTCTTCCAATCCTTTTGGCATCTTGTTATATTATGTTTGAAGATCATTTGTCCTAATGTTGTGGAATTTTTGGGTTCATATTTGATTTGATTTGAATTTTGTTTCTTAGCTTGTCCCATTTGGCTTCTTTTTGATCATAAGGTCTCTTATTAGCTTAGAAGGGCACTTGTGACAACTTCTTCTTCTCATTTGGGGTCTCTTTGGGGTATGGGTACCATTCTGATCTTGGTTTAAGGTTTGTGTCTTTGAATTTTGTGATTTGCTTACCTTTTAAGTTCTTCCATTTCTTATGTGCATTCACCTCACTTCTTTGCTCCTTTCCATCTCATAATGTGATTGTTTGATCTTGGGCTTCTTTTCTCTTCATCTTTCTTGCTTCTTAAGCACTTCTTTGAATTGATTTGGTTCTGGTCTTGGGCTTTGAGTTCTTGTTTTGTGCATTGTTACTTTGCATCTTCTTAAGTTCATTTTGTTTTGCCATGTGTTTCATGTTGCTTCATAATTGACTTGTTTGCTTCTTTACCCATTCTTGTGACTTGCATTTGCATTGAGCATTTGTATGTATGACTTCACTTCTGTTTGTATGATGTTGACATGTCATTTTGTTCATTTAGTTTCACTTGTATGCTTATGTCACTAACCTTTTCAGGGGCTTTGGTAAGTGAGAGGTGTGGATGTGATTCCCACATCTCCAAATCTCATCTCCTCTCTTCTTATTCTTACTTGTGCTAACCCTTTCCTTGTTGGGATTAGGCCTTACTCATCTCTTTTTCTTTCTTCTTCTTCTCTTCTTCTTTCCTTCTTCTTTAGGATAGAAAACCACACTAACCTTAGGATCTCCATGCATGACAACACTTAGGATTCTTTAGTCCCCCTTTAGACTTTTGCCTTTGTGATCCTTTCTGTTGCTTTCTCTTCTCATCTTCAAACTTAATTTTAATTCACTTTAATAAATGTTGAGTACTTTCATGTGACATGAGACTTTGCTATGAGATACTTGCACGCGTTCCGTTTCGGGGCGAGGTGTAAGTTATCCCTCGTGGTGGATAGGTCTTAGCATGAGATTACTTCACAAAGAAAAGCTAAAAAACACTTCTTCATCATAAAATCACAAAACACTTAATAAATGTTAATAGGTCAGCGTGTCTGAGCCTTCCCTTGTGGGACTAGCTTTGGGGATTTCCTCCATAGATAGGTGTGCCTCTTGCGCATTCCATTTCGGGATGATGTGAGACGCACACATCCCAGTGAGTAAGACTTAGGTACACTTACCTATGCAAATTTCACTCATAAAAAGCTTCCAAAAAACAAACAAACAATAAGCTTCTTTCCTTCGGGAATTCTTTTCTCATCTCCTTCGCTCCGTACGCGAACTTGCTCCTACTTGTCACTTTGCAAGACGGTTACGCACTCGTCGTCCGAGTCTGCAACACCTGAGCAATGGCATAAGCAGTTCAAGCTTTAATTCACAAGCAATTTCTTTTCTACCCCTAGTTAGGGGAACTACGGCGTCTCTGATCCTCATTTTCCCGATGAGGTACGTAGGCAGCGGGGTAGGGCCCGTTCGAGCACAATCTTTATTTTCCCTACATTGTTTCCTTTTCATTTCCTTTTCAGTTCCCTTTTCTTTTCTTTTCCAGTTCCAGTTCATTTTCTTTCGCAACAGCTTTCATCCCCTCACCCTTTGAAACAGTTTCTTTGCAAGCGTGGATCCCGTCTGGTACGACGGACGATCTGGGGTGCTAATACCTTCCTAGGTCGTAACTGACTCCCGAACTCAGTCTTTTTGGTTCGCAGGACCCGTGTCCTTCCTCTTCTTTCTTCTGGTTTGTGCAGCATTACCATTCCCGTTCTTTCGGGATAAAAATGCCTGGCTGGCGACTCTATTTCTTTTCCGCGCCACTTTCGCGTTTGTACCAGGATGGAAATCCGGGGAGCGACACAGGGCTTGTACTTTAAGGGCTTGCTTGCTTTCGTACCTAATGTTGAATTCAGATAGTTCTAAGGACCATTTAAGCATTATTTCGACCATATCTGATCGACCAAGAAGCTGTTAAATGGACTAATCGATTCGAACGAAGATCGTGTGTGCCAAGAAATAGTGCATGAGTCTCCTTGTTGCGTTGAGAAGAGTCAACACAACCTTTTTGATCAGCTGGTACCTGAGATCGGGTCCCTGAAGGACCTTGCTCGTGAAGTAGATCAGTTTTTTCCCCTTAGATGTCTCTCGGATGAGGGCAACGCTCACAACCTCGTTAGCAACATCCAGGTATAGAAACAAGGTTTCACCGGACTCTGGTCGGGAAAGGACCGGAGGTTCAGAGAGAGCTTCCTTGAGATGGGTCAAGGCTTGCTCACATTCTTCCATCCACTCAAAAGTGGCATCTTTGTGGAGGAGCTTGAAGAGGGGGAGAGCATGTTGAGCAGATTTTTCCACAAAGCGGGATAGCGAAGTAAGGACTCCGTTTAGCGATTGAATGAATTTCTTAGAATTTGGCGTGGGTGTTTCAGCAAATGCTTGACATTTGTCAGGGTTGGCTTCGATTCCTCTTTCGGTTAGATAGAAGTCGAGGAATTTTCCCGCGTGAACCCCGAACGTGCATTTTTCTGGATTAAATAAGATTTTACATTTCCGCGCTTGGTCGAAAACTTTATTTAAATGGAGAGCATGATCGGTTTCCTCTTGGGATTTAACGATCATATCGTCCATTTAGACCTCGAGCATGTACCCGATTTCAGCTCAAAAGACCTTGTTCATCATGGGTTGGTAGGTTGCGCATGCATTTTTCAATCCGAAGGGCATTACATTGTAGTAATAGTTGCCTAATTCGGTCATGAAGGCAATATATTTCTTGTCGGTCACGACCATGGGTATTTGAATATACCCGGAATAGGCGTCAAGGAATGACATTAATTTAAAACCTGAAGAATTATCTACCAATCTATCTATGTTAGGTAAAGGATAAGCATATTTCGGGCAAGCCCGGTTGAGATCGGTGTAGTCCACACACATACAACACTTTCCATTATTTTTATTCACTAATACAATGTTTGAGAGACAGGTAGTGTACCTGACCTCAATTACAAAATTAGCCTCTAGGAGGTCTCTGACTACCTACTCGACAACCTCTATTTTCTCTAGAGACTACTTCCTCCTGCGTTGTGCCATAACTCGGACATCAGGTCAATTGTTAGATGATGACAAGCAGTTTCTGGATCCAAACCGGGAATTTCAGTTGCGCTTCAAGTAAATAGATCCTCGTTCTCCCTGAGGTATGCCTTCAACTATTTCCTCGCTAGACCGGGAATGTCTGCTCCAATTTTACCCCTTTACTAGGGTCTTCACTAAGCACAATCAACTCGAAGTCACCATCGGGCACTAGGAGTGTTGATGAGGAACTGCTGGCGTCCAACTACACTTATTTTCCCTCCTCGGTGAATCTGCTGTCAAGGTTGATTGAATCGACTCGAGGGAGTAGTTTTGGATCTTCAGAGCTGCTTGGTATATCGGGTTTGGCCGTTGTCTTTGGTTTAGTGACGATGGCATTAAATCCTTTGGACGCAACTTTAAAGCACCGACAAGCAGCCTCAAAGTCCCCATGTAGAGTATCCACCTACCCTGATAAAGTGTAATACTTCCTCTTTAAGTGTACCGTGGATGGTACAACGATGAGCTTGGCCAATGTCGGGCATCCTAAGATGCACTGGTACAAGGATAGGTAATCAATGACGAGGAACTAGACTTTTATTGCCCTCACCGTGTCTCCTACTCCGAAAGTCACGATCAGGTCTACGTATCCCCAGGGTCTGGACACGAATTCGTTTAACCTTTGTAGGTCAGATCCTATGTAAGGTGTCAGGTGTATCTTGTTAAGCTGTAGGGTGGCGAAGAGCTGAGAATACATGATATCCACTGAGCTTCCTTAGTCGACGAGGATTCGTCAGACATCAAAGTTATCCATTTGTGCCCTGATGAGCAGGGGAATACTGGCATTGGACGCGCCACCGAGGAGCTCTTCCTTGTAAAAGGAGATGGGAGTAGACCCTTCATGAGGAGCATCAAGTATGGAGTTCTGGTTAGAACCTGTACTGATCAGCTGGTCAAACATGCGCTTCACCGAGCCAACAATGACTTTGTTGTAGCCCCTCATGAGATCGTCGTTGTCGACGGAAAGAACTCCCAGAGACTGTAACCATTGAAGTAAGTCGGGCCGGTGAACAGTTCAGGGACATAAAAGTCCATCGGTCTGGTGATACTAAGAGCGACCGAGAGTCTAGCCTCTGCGGTCGGGGGAGATATTTCTTCGACCTTCCGAGACTCCTGTACCTCCTGTCGGGGAGCCTCCTTCCCCTTTGTAAACTTCTTCATGTGACCATCTCTGATGAGTATCTCGAATCTTTTAGGTGAATACAGTCATTAGTATTATGCCCGTGCGATTTGTGGAAACAAAAATACTTTGTTTTGTCAGTATTGGCTTTGGTCGGTAAATACTTAGGGAACCGGATGCCATCCTGGAGGAATTATGAGTTGGCACACTCAAAGAGGATCTTTTCCCTCGACACGGTCAGGGGAGTGTACTCATGGAAGCACCCTGAAGGTCCTTTGTGCTCCCATGGTTCGCGGGAGCATTCATCCTTTATTTTGTCACCTCCTCCACATGATGTTAAAAAGTCTTCATTTTTTTATGGTTTGACATCCTCCCGATGCCTGGTGTCACGGGAAATATTGTTTACCTCTTTATCCTTGTATTGTATATTTTCTTAGGCTTTGAGGAAAAAAGCGTCAAGTGTGGCCGGTGTTTCAATGCCAATGACCTTGGAAAAATTACTACGGGGACGAAACCCGCATTCGAGAAGGTACTTCTTCATGTCGTCGGTGGTCGGGACTTGAACGACCTCCTAGTTGAACCTTTCGATATACGTCCGTAAGGATTCATCCTTTTCATGGATTATCTCCTTAAGAGAGGCTTCAGTTTTGGGATGTCGACGAGAGCGGTGAAATGTCGGGAGAATATCCTCCCGAGTTGTCTCCACGAGGTGATGGAATCATATGGGAGGCTCTTGTACCAAACCATTGCTCCTTTTTTTAGCGTTGTTGGAAACATTCGACATTTGATGGCTCCTTGGACACCTCGATAGTCGAGGAGGGCACCAATGTTCTCTATATGCTTGTCCGAATCTGTAGTTCCTACATAAGACCCCAAAGGAGGAGGCTTCTCTAATCCCTTCGGTAGCCTCGTGGACATAATCCCCTAGGAGAGGGGTACACGTGGTTCATCTTCGTCGTTGGAGTAGTAAGAGACAGAGCATGAGCGGTTGTCCTTATATCGCGTTGGGGATGACGATCTTGATCGATTTCTTGCGCCCTCAAGGGATGGTCAGGTCCCAGTCTGAAGTGTTCGCCTCGACTTCCTGGGTTCTGGGGACTTGTGTCGTCAAGGAGACAAACGAACCCGTTTCTTGATTGACCCCGATTCCTATGGGCGTTGACGTTTCTTTTGCCTTATCACAAGATCCTAAGGTTGGTTTGATTCATAGTCTCGACCAGTGGAGCAAGAGTCATATTGATTCCCTCGAGGATGGGAATGAGAGAAAGATCAACATGAATAAACTTTAGCTCGATGATTGGTTCAGGTGTCGGGGAGGCGGTGAGTCTATCTTGATGGAAACGGTTAGGCTCCCCGAGCGGGGGATCGGTTCCATCGCTTTCCCGTTTTTTGACGGGGATGCTGGCAATAATCCGAGCATCAACTGAGTCGTCACGGTTAGCCATAGAGAGAGTTTGAATTGAAGTGTTTTAGTCTTCACGATCAGAGGATGAAAGACGAGGAAACAAGATTCCCACGGACGACGCCACTGATCGTTCCTGGAGATCAGAATCTGAGACGGGCCACAGACATTGGTGATTATGCTCGGTTGTCAAGGAGAGACAGGGAATGTACCTGCAAGACACTCTGATGTCAAAGTAAGACAAGGCAGAAGAATCAACAAGTACAAGAAAGTAAGTTATGAGAGTGAATATTGGATACCTGGCCCTCTCAAGTGAGAGGGTTTATATAGAGCCCCCAACGCTTGGCTATTGGTCACTATTTTGGGCATGGATCGTGGATCCCCAAAAAATAGGTAACTTCCAAAAACTAGTCGTTGGGACGAGCAGGCTGCTCGGATGTGATGTCCGTCGGACAGGAGGTGAACTGAGTAGGAATCATCAGTGGCTAAATCTTGGTGATTTCCCCTAGATGTCGGGTAGAAGTCTGAAAGGAGAAGAGGCGTTCGACCATGGGTAACCTTGGTTGACAAGGCCTCATTGGCTGAGGGGCATAAAACCAGTGAGTACCTTTGGCATTGGGTAATTGGGTCGTCCTGAATACAGGAGTGGATTGGGCCAATACCTAGTCAATCGGCCAATCCAAGACTATATATATATATATATATATATATATATATATATATATATATATATATATATATATATATATATATATATATATATAATAAAAATAAAATATTTTTAAATTTTAAATAATTGTGACTCAAAGACAATGTAAAAACTCTATACATAAATATAAATAAATTAAATTGTAATAGAATTAGAGAAAAATGATGTGCAAATTTTTATATTTATAATAAAATAAATTTTTATAATTTTTTTTGCACCCTCTGACTCAAAGTATTGGCTCCACCACTACATGCATGCAATAACGTATCTAATACAGAGAGGGAGGGTGCTGCTGCACCCCCTCAACAAATTAAAAAGATTTTTTTTAATATAAGAGAAACGTATAATAGAATAGTGGTGATATCTAACATTTGTTATATATGTTGTCACAGGAAAAGTTACCTATATCTAACATGCATCTTATATTCACTTTAATTCAATTTTACAGAATGTGAACCAAAAAGTGAATAGTGACCAATATACAATTATTATTTATATTGGAATTAGTTAAAGTTTATATTGATCTTAAAGGGTAATGTTAAATAAATTGATATTGTATAATGTTGAAAATTGCATAGTTTTATGAATAAAATATTATTTAAAATAATTAGAATTAACAAACTAAAAAACTGATGTTCGAAAAAATAATTAATTTAAGCATGGTGAGTGATTGGATAAGAAAATCGATTGAAATATTTGTTGAGTATATAAACAACAGTGTATACTACTTTAGCCTAGAATGTGTTAGGAAGTTCCTTCTCCTTGAGCATTGATCTAGTCATTTCCATGACTGTGGGATTTCTTCTCGCTGACACACCATTTTGTTGAGGAGAATATGCGACTGTAATTGTCTCACAATGCCTTTATCCTCAAAAAATCAGTCAAACTCGCGGGAGGTGTACTCTTTGCCGCAATCACTTATCTATACTTTTATTCGTTTTTCACTTTGATTTTCAACAAGGGCCTTGAACTTTTTGGATACTCCAAAAACTTATGATTTTTCTTTTAGGAAATAGACCCATGTCATTCTAGATAAGTCGTCAATGAAGTGTATGAAGTACCTATTGTTCTCGTGTGATGGTGTCCTCATTGGTTCATAGACGTCAATATGTATCAGCTCCAACAGATATTTCGCTCTCTATGATCCTCTTGTTGAAAACGAAAAGTCGATGTTACTTTCCAAGAAGACATCTTTCACACACTTCATGATTCTCCTTTATGCTTGGAAGATCTATCATCATGTTCTTCTCATGTAACAACTTCAAGGCATGTGTGTTGAAGTGGCCAAATCTTCAATGCCAAAGCCAAAAATCATCAACTTGTACCTTTATGACAATGTTAGTTGCATATTTTAAATTTAATGGGAAACTTCTATTGCTCTTATTCATCTTCACTTGGACTATGTCAGACCTTTTATTTTTGTTGTCTAAGATTTTGCATACACCTCCTTCAAAGTGAAGTGTGTAGCCTTTCTCCATCATTTGGCAAATGCTCAAAAGATTTTCTTTTAAGCCAGGAACTAGTAAGATATTATGGATGAGTCGTGTACCTTTATTTGTCTCCACCATGACAATGCCTTTGCCTTTTGATTCAACCACACTTCCATTTCCCAATCAAACTTAGGCTTTGACAGACTCGTCAATGCTTTTGAAAATAGTCTCATCATTGGCCATGTTATTGCTACATCCACTATCCAAGTATCAACTTCCTCCTTTTTCTTTGATTGAGTCTTGTTGGCATAGAACATACATTGTTCTTGATCATGCTCCTCTACGATATTAGCTTGATGCCTACTTTTGTTGCGATAATTTTTCTCTAGGTGTCCAAACTTCTTGCAATGGTTGCATTGTGGCATGTTACGGTACCGACAATTTTTCTCTGTGTGGCCTAGTCTTTTACATATATTGCATGGAGTATTTTTATCTAGCTCGTTCTTAAGGAAATTTCTAGAAACTTCTATTCTTCTGAAAGTTTCTCCATAACTTTTTTCTTTCCTCCATTTTCTTTATTTTGGGGCTGAAATTTTAGCTTTGACTGGAAGACATTTTCAAGTGTATCTTCTTTATGACTATACAATCTTTGGTCATATGCTTCAAGAGAGCCCACAAGTTATGTCACTGATAAAGTGGACCTATCTTTGGTTTCTTCAATTGTTATCACGATTGGGTCAAACTTTGGGGGCATAATAAATAAACAAATTTCAACAATTTTTTTGTCAAGAATATCCTCCCTAAAGGCTCTCATTTGATTAACTATTTCTTTAACTTTAGAATATTAATCTTTAACTGACTCAGACTCCTTCACCTCCAATAGTTCAAAATCTCTTCTTAGAGATTGAAGTTTAACGACATGTACCTTATCGCTTCCTAGAAACACCTCCTGCAACGTGTTCCATGCTTCTTTGGCACTCTTAACTCCCATAATTTAAAAAATTGCATCAGTCACTGGTTGTTGCAAGGTGAACAATGCCTTTGAATTTTTCTGTTTATTTTTCTTCAACTCTTTTTCTTGAATTGCATTAAGAGTTGAAGTATCCGCAGGAACAGTGAAGCCTTTTTCTACTATGTCCCATAAATCTTGAGATGAAAAAAATGTTTCCATTTTAACACGCCAGAAATCATAATTTCCACTATTGAAAGCATGGACAAAAATAGATGATGATTGAGTAGTGTTATCCATAACTTAGAAATATTTATTTTAGAGTGTGTTAGTAGTACAAAGGAAATTTTTGTAGTAGATTGGATGATTTTAGAATGTTAGGTAAGTAATGTAACTACGCCCAATATATGACTGAACGTAGCTTTGATGCCACTATTGGTAGTTGATTAGTTGATAGTTTTAGAGAATTTTTTAGAAAGAAGGCTATATCATTGATTTCTTGGATAATCAATTAAAAGATACAAATTTCCAATTTATAGGATCAAGTCACCAATGATGGTGAATGTTTCTACATTACACTAGTTCTTTCTAGAGTTTTCATGATAGACGAGTATCATGATAGTTATAGGTTCTTCTATCATTTTCATATACTTATAGTTCTAGATTGTTCTGCCATATTCATAAACATTATAATCCTAGGATCTTCTACCATTTTCATACATATTATACTTAAGAATATTCTATAAATTTATAGCAATTTCAACAAAAAATATGATTGATAATGTATGCAAATGAAATTAATTTTCAGATTTTTAGGATGTACTTGAAATCGTGAATGATGGTTTCTTGGCATTAGAGACAAATGCTACTGTGGCGCAAATAGTTCCTCATTTTTTTAGAGAGACGACTATTATATACTGAAGCGGAAGACAATTTTGTTTATATATAAATATGTAAAACCTTTCACCGCGATTGATATTAAGAATCGTGATGAAATGATAACACCTTACACAATGTAAAAGCCATTTCACAATGGTTATGTTCAACCTTCCTTGTACTGTTGGTAGTTGATAAAAGATAGTTTTAGAGAATTGTTTAGAAAGAAGGATATATCATTGATTTCTTGGATAATCAGTTACAAGATACCAATTGCCTATTTATAGGACCAAGTCACCAATGATGGTGAAGTTTCTAAATTTCACTAGTTCTTTCTAGAGTTTTCATGATATATGAGTATCATGATAGTTCTAGGTTCTTCTATCATTTTCATATACTTATAGTTCTAGATTGTTCTACCATATTCATAAACATTATTGTTCCAGGTTCTTCTACCATTTTTATACATATTATACTTAAGAATATTCTAGAAATTTATAGCAATTTCAAATAAAACTATGATAGATAGTGTATGCAAATGAAATTAATTTTCAGATTTTTAGGATGTACTTGAAATCGTGAATGATGGTTTCTTGGCATTAGAGACAAATTCTATTATGGCGCAAAGAGTTTCTCATTATTTTTAGAGAGACGACTGTTAAATACTAAAGCGAGAGACAATCTTGTTTATATATAAATAAGTAAAACCTTTCACCATGATTGATAATAAGAATCACGATGAAATGATAACACCTTACACCATGTAAAAGCCATTTCACAATGATTTTGTTCAACCTTCCTTATACTGTCAGTGGTTAGGTGATGCATTTGTCAAGGATGTTGGAGGAAAGGACCCCAACTCTTAAATCTTTTCAAAGAGAGTTATAACTCTTACATGGAAAAAAATACTTCCCTAACTCAATAGTTGAAAGATTCTTTCTCTGTGAATCTTGGACCAGTTGTGGAGTTTTATGAAAATGCGTTGCAGTAAGTGGCACATTTTCATTGTCCCCTGTTCATTTCAAGAGAGCAAATTTGCTCGAATCAAATTGTTAAAGATTGTCAGATTGTCTCTATCCTTGAATAAGGCTCTTGTAGCCGTCTCATCTTAGTATTCGGTTAGAGGGGGCACCCCTAATTAATTTTTTTTCTACCATTTATTTTAATAATGTTTAAATTAAATTAGGGTTAATATTAAAGTTGGGCTTTGGGGCCCTTTCATCTTAGTTTTAGACATCCCATATGAATCTTGCACTCCTCTCATGTTTTTTTTTATTCGTTAAATAATTAAATTGTCCATTTTATTAATCGATTATTTGCGCTTTATTTTTACAAATTGATTAATTAATTGATTTATCCCATGAATTGATTAATTATTTGATTTTTTATCCAAGATGATTAATCGATTAATTAAATGTAAAATTTGGTGAGATGATTTAGGGATTATTTTTTTAATTGATGAATTTTGAACATTTAACTAAGTAATTGTTTTTTTTTAATTGTTAAGTAGATTATTTAAATTATCCGTTTTCATTGTGTTTAGTGTTTTAATTGGATAATCTCTATCCATGTTCATATTACGCATGTAAATAATCATTTCCTCTTTGTTTTTTTTAAACTTTGATTAGGGGTTGTATAGTTGGTATGAATTGTTATTTATTTGTTTTATATTTATTTATATTATTCCCAAAAAATATAGACAAATTTACCCTTATTCCTTTGATTATAATTTGTATTTATTTGTTTTTATTTTCTTGCCATTAGTTAAATAAATTAAATAATTAAATAATTCATTAAAAATAAAATTAATCTTTTCAAAACAATAAAAAGCACTTGGTCAAGACCAAACTTCATTTTCGAAAACACTTGGTCAACATCAAACTTCATTTTGTAAAACACTTAGTTAACACCAAGCTTCCACTATTCCAACCTATCAAACCTCTTCACAATTGATAATCAAATAATCCAATATCAAGTCATTTTTTTGAATTAAAATAAAAAACACTTAATTGTTACTAAACATTTTTTCACAAATAAAGATGAAAAGAAATGTGGTGGATACCACGAGCTCCAGATGCTAGGATACGAGATGGATATCTCGTCCATCCGAGTTCTCATCATCCCTTAAAAGCTTTTAACGTGAATTTCACAAACCTTTTCTCAACCAAAAACCTCAAAACATCTAAAAATATCAAATATTTTGCAAATAAGACAGAAAAGGAACGTGGTGGACACCACGAGCTCCAGAGACTAAGATACGAGATGGATATCTCTCCCATCCAAGCTCTCGCCATCATTCAAAATATATCCAACACATCAAACTTTTTTCTTGCTGCCGCGCGATCTTTCAAACTCTTTTCAAACGAAGGGTATTTTTTCTCGAGACGTGCAAGACATTTTTTCGTCCAGTCATATGTGCAAGTAACCTAGCGACGTTTTCCCGTGAATGATGATATGTCTATCCATTCGGTCGGATACAAATGTTCCATTCTCCACTTGATTGTAGCCATCAATGTTTTTCCATCGATTGTGACATTGTAGCTTTCGTTAAAATCGACCAACATACAAACATTTTCTACCTAGAACTACATAGCCTTGAGTTCTCTATCACACTCAGAGATACGTATGAGCGAGATTCAAAGTCTCGTCAAGAACCCTAATAAAAATTCACCTTTTTTGTCTATTTCTTCACCTTTTAATAGGATACCCCTTTGTATCCTTTTATTAATATAATTTTGCTTATTAAAATAAAAACACTAATGCGCACAACTAACCAAACATTTTCCTTTGAGTTCAACAGACGTGAGGGGTGTTAATACCTTTCCATTGCGTAATCGACTTCCAAACCCTGATTTGGTTGCGACGACCATAATCATTGTCATTTTTAGGGGTTTTATCGATATTTTCCCTTTCCATTTCTTGAGAATAAATAAAATCTGATTGAGACTCTGTTAAGTCCATCCCACGAGTGTGCGATTTTTCTTCGCGAACATCATGTTCTCCTTTTCTGAGGTGTGACACCTATTAGTAAAAAGTTAAAAAATCAAACTTGATATGAATTGCGGGTCGCGGATTTCTGTGTACTGCAACGAATAATTTTCTTTTCTCATTAGAATGTGTGAGCGAGTTGGATTCTCACTTTTCATGACAATGAAAAATAATCTATTATAACTACTCACCTTATTATTATTTTACCTCATGTCTTTTTTATTATGTAAATTATTAATAAAATAAAATTTAAAAATATACCTAAAAATCTTAATAACTTGTCAAAAATAAATTAATGAAAATAAAATTCCAATAAGCAACCTTCGTAAAAATGATATTAATTCCTAAGATTGTAATTTTCTTCCATAAAAAAACTCACCCATGTATATTCAATTATAACCGATGATTTTGTAATATGAAAAATCAAATCATCTTATAAATATTTTATGTATTTTTTTATTAAAGAGTATTATTAGAAAAAAAAACAGGAACTAAACTCTCGAAATTAAAGTTGGATTCATGTAGAGTCGGATAAGTATTAGTACCATTATTAAGCAAAATAGAGCGAACAAACTATAGGCTTTCAACTTAGCAATAGCATAATTGAGAAACGGTTACACGAGTTTGTTATTCTGTTTCACTTTGTTGCTAACTGTCAATCTACAGCCATTGATAACAATTCTGATCCGATGGTGAAAATAGAAGTCACGCGGATTGAAAAAAAACGGTTATTTTCCGTTATAATTTTCCCGCCATTTCATTTAGATCAGTTATGATCATTATATTTTAATTGCTTCACCATCAACTATAATTCATTTTACATCTTTCATTTTTATCTTTCTTTTACTCAACACAAATCACTCTCCTGCGATGGCTAACTTTATTCCTAGTGGCGGCGGCGGCGGCAGCCGGAGAAAATCATTTGTTGAACGGCAAGAAGAGATCAATGCTAAATGTTCTTCATTCATCCAAATCGGTTTCCGTCCGGAGCTGTTTACCATCAAGAATTTCGCTAACTACGGCTATACCGAAAGTAAATTCCTAGAGCTTATCTCACCAATTTCTTTCATCACAGATCTGGGGGCTTTAAGATATCTTTTCAATTCAGCTCGTGAATGGTTGTATCATGATCCATCCATCACACCTCCGGATGAATTCTGCGATTTCGTCAACTGTATCAACTGGATGAAAATTGAGTTACCAGCAGCAATGAAGAAGAAGGAAATGTCAAAAGATGATGTTGCCTTAGCAAGAATGCTTGTTGATTCTGCTGATCCTCTTATGCAAGAACGCAAACGCATTCAGAGTGAGTTCAATGAATTAAAGAAGCGTCAAATGGTGCTGGAGAAGAAATATGCGAACATCAGTGCTGAATTGAAGTTAAAGTTAGGTCCTATTTATGGATACCAAGAGCCATCCATATCTGAATTGAGAATTGGGTGTTATCTGCTTTATTTAAAGGATTGTAGATCTAGGGGGATAACTGCCATCCCTAAACTTGATACGATGACATGCGCGAATTTGGTGGATATGTTTGGTGGCATTGTGAAGGAGCGTCACTTGACTAAGTTCTTGAATGATCCTGGTAGGAAAGAGCTTATTGAAACTTACTTGAAGGGTTTTGCTGCTATGGGTGGTGATGGTTTTCAGAATTCTGTGGTTGCTGACTCTGAAGGATCTTTGAATAGTACTCTGAATAATGATCATGTGCTTTGAAATATAGTAGTTTTTATTATATAGTTTTAGGTTAGAATAAGTGATTACTTTTCTTTTGGTATGCATACCATTTAATTGATAATTGAACTTTGATAATTGATAATTGAACTTAGAATAAGGAATCTGATTGTTCCATCATGCCATATTTTTTGTTTCACGTGAACAGAATAAAATAAAGGCAAAAAGCTTGAATAACAAATTGATTTGCAAACAGAAGTATCTGCATTTATCAGTAACTTAATATCATTTGGGACTACTATACAGCACTCTAATATGGCAGCTCATTAGTGAAAAGCTTCTCAGTAGATTCTGAAATAAATTGAACATATTAAATGCATGCATTCAATATGTTACTGGATTTCATTCTCATAATATCTTTTGTTACAGAAATATTTCGCCCAAATAATCATACACTTTTTTGACTTGTGTTTTTAAAGGAAGAGTCGCTATCCTTCAACTTAAAGTGACGTCTTCCCATTATATATATATTTTTTGGGTGAATTTCTATTCTCATCTTTTTTATTGAAGTCAAAATAACAAAGTTAATGAAAGGTTGGGTTGTGTTTAAGTTTAAAATAAGAACTAATCAAACACAAATATTAAGTTTTTGTTTTGGAGATTGAAGGAAAGGGAAATTAAGAGATTTACGGGTGAGGGTTTAAAAAAAATAAATGGTTGTGCTGGTAAAATATTCAATAACATGAGGTCCACTTATCTAATCTGTTCCATTGAATCTAAGGTATAAATATCCTTACAACTGATTTTCAGGTATACATAATCTCTAATTTCTATTATCACTATAATTATCTTGGATTTTAAATTGACTTGGATGTTGGAGTGTTAATCATGCAAGTACCCCCTTTGATTTGTGGTACTAGAGATTAGCAACACCAATTCAAGATCAACTTTTTCGATTCAAGAAGCATTGCGATCGTAACCTTCGATTCAAGTTGTCGCCTCACTGATCACTTAGGAAGCTTCACTCCACCATAGTTTTCACAATCTCCTCCATTTTTGGTTCTGTAATAGAACAATGGCGTCATTTGTGTAAATCAACTTTCGAATCATGTGATCTGAAATTAACCAACCTACAAAGCTGAGATTTACTTTGGTGGATGTTGATCAAGCTGCAATTGATGAATCAAGAGGAGAATTTTAAGGATCCAATGCTCTTCTTCAAGCAAATGCAAAATAAATGCAAGTTGAAGAACTTGATGCAAAAAGCTTAATCCAAAAGCACTTCCACAGAAAATTCAGATCCAAACCAGTAGCAAAAATCAGAAATAGATGTGTAGAAAACCAATGGATGAAGGTTTAGTTTCAAGATCCACAAACTTCAATATGAAATTTGATGATCTTTGAAGGAAATGGAACTTTGAGTATGTGAGGGTTTGAAGAGAATTGAGAGAAAAATGTGTGAGAAATCATAAAATTCAGAGGAAAAATGAGAATTATGAGAGTGTGTGTTGAGGTTTGGAGATGAATGACATAAATACCACTTAGGTTTGGGGCCCAAAATGTGGTTTGGAGTTTGCTTAGAAGGTGATTAGGGACTAACTTTGGAATTAGACTTGGTAATCATTCTAGATTCTTCTCTATAATTCTATTTTTTAATTGAAATGAAATAAATCAAATCAAATAAAAATGGAAAACATGAGCCAATACCACATGCTGAAAATCCGTAGAATTTTCAAAATTCGCAAGCGTTAACCGGTTAACTGATGTGTTAACCGGTTAACACAAGCCATTTTTGAATTTTTCTCACCTTTTGGTGGGAAACCTCAAGAATGCATCAATGTCGTTCGTTCTGAGCTTATTTTGCCCCTAGAACCTGATGATTGATAATGCTACCTTGAACACACTTGATCACACGCCTTATGCTTAATGATAAATACACTTTTTTTATTTATTATTTTTTCCTAGATGCAATGCAAATGTATGCTAAATGCCATGAAAATGAGAGGGCTAATTTTGTGGTGTTACAACGGGGAGAACTTTTAAGTTCCCATAGACGGCACCACTGATCTGACCTGATCAGGAGAAACCTTCTAGTCATGAGCAACTTCTACGGTGGAGAAAATGGGGGGATACTTAAAAGGTACCCCGGTGCCAAAGTGAGAGAGAGCTATGGAGTGAACAAGTACAAAAAAGTAGTATAAAATGGAATACCTAACCCTCTAGTGAAAGAGAGTTTTTATAGTGTGCTCCCAGCGCTGGATCAAGGTTATTCTCATGGACTGGATCAAGGTTATTCTCATGGACTGGATCAACTAGGTCCTAAGAAGAACTTCCAGGGTTTGCGTAGGAGCAGATAAGACATAGCATGTGGTCTTGCCCATGGTCCAACTGCTCCGCAAGACTAGGAGATTATTGTGAGGGCAGTTGATGGAAGGTGTGGAACACGTGGGGGAAGCGCTCTCCCCATGTCATTATCTATTGGACCTTGGATCTATACCCGACGGATTGGGTCGTACCCAACATACCTGATGTCAGACCCAATAGTATCTTTAACCATTCATTTTAAATTTTGTTTACAATAAAAAAATATCTTATTTTTTATGTGCTTCACTTTTTTTTTTGTAATACTACTTTTATTTTTATTTTATATTTATTTTAATATTTTTTTAATCAAATGCACATACAAAATCAATATCCAGACATATCTACGAGTATCTTAAAATTTATTATACCCATGTGTGTTTATTTTTTTAATTTTAAATAAAATACAATTTACAAATATTTATAAAAATCTTAATAACTTGTCAAAAATAAATTGATAGAAATAAATTCTTATAAATAAGCTTCGTAAAAATGATATTTATTTCAAGGAATGTAGTTTTATTCTATCAAAGCAACACTACGTATAGAACTTTTATTAAATGTGCTTTTGTAACTGCTAGATTTATTATTACTATTTTATTTTATTGTTTCAGTTTTTAGTCAATTAGTGGTTGCTATACTTTAGGAGCAAGCTAGTAGTAGTTGCTATACTTTAGGAGCAAATTAGTTTAATTATTCAATTCCCTAAAATCCTGGTTACGTGGGATACTTTTCAGTTTTCCTTTCTATTATTTATTGCAACGCTTCTATTGATCAAATATTCGTATCTTTTGAGCAACAATTTTCTCTGCCTCTCTATTTGTTATTTTCTGCCATTAAACTAACAAATTGATATCTAGAGCCTTCTTCTTAGAGGGACCTGTGAGTGAACCCATTAAAAAAACCCACCATAATAAACCTTCCTTCAATTCATCAAATAGATGGATTTTGAAACTCCTTACACAAAACTAGCACCGCCTGTGTTTGACGGTGATAATTATCACATCTGGGCAGCGAGAATGGAGGCTTACCTAGAAGCAAATGACCTTTGGGAAGCCGTTGAGGAAGACTATGAAGTTCTTCCTTTACCGAACAATCCAACTATGGCTCAGATAAAAAATCACAAGGAGAAGAAAGGAAGAAAATCTAAGGCAAGAGTTACTTTGTTTGCTGCTGTCTCACAAGACATTTTCACCAGAATCATGACGATTAATTCGGCATTTGAGATCTGGAATTTTCTCAAGGAAGAATATGAAGGAGATGAAAGAATCAAGATAATGCAAGCAATGAATCTGGTTAGAGAATTTGAAATGCAGAAGATGAAGGAGTCTGAAACAATTAAGGAGTATGCAAACAGACTTCTTAACATTGCTAACAAGGTGAGGTTGTTAGGTTCTGATTTTTCTAATTCAAGAATAGTTCATAAAATACTAGTAACTGCTCCTGAAAAATTTGAAGCTTCTATTACTTCATTAGAAAACACTAAGGATCTTTCAAAGATCACATTGGCAGAACTTGTAAGTGCTATGCAGTCCCAAGAGCAGCAAAGGTTGATGAGACAAGATGGTGCAATCGAAGGTGCTTTACGAGCCAAACACCATTATGGGGAAACCAGTAGAAAGAAGCATGTCAAGAAGGACCAGCCATCAAGCAGCGGTAATAGTGCAAACAACCAAAACAATGGTAGGGTTAAAAAGAAAAACTACCCACCTTGTCAGCACTGCGGGAAATTGGGTCACCCACCATACAAATGTTGGAAACGACCAGACGCGAAGTGTAGTAAATGCAATCAGCTTGGACATGAAGCTGTAATTTGTAGGAGCAAATATCAGCAGCAACATGAAGCCAATGCCCAAGTTGTTGAGCAAGATGCAGAAGACTATATTTTTGCTGCAACATGCTATTCGACAAGGAGTAACTCTGAGTGCTGGTTAATTGATAGTGGTTGTACGAACCACATGACATATGACAAGACTCTATTCAAGGATTTGAAGCCCACAAATGTATCAAAGGTCAGAATAAGGAATGGTGGCTATATTACTGCAAAAGGAAAAGGAACCATTGCAATTTCAACGTGTTCAGGTACCAAAATTATATCTGATGTTCTCTACGTACCTGACATTGACCAAAACTTACTAAGTGTAGGTCAGTTGATTAAAAAGAGATTTAAAGTATCCTTTGAAAATCAACAATGTCTCATCTACGACATTGCTGGCTGGGAAGTTTTACGGGTTTAAATGAGAGGTAAAAGCTTCTCGTTTGATCCAACAGAGGAGGAGCAGGCAGTCTATTTTACTCAAGTCAGTCCCACAGAACTCTGGAACAAGAGACTCGGCCATTGTCATCTTGAAAGAATGTTGAACATGCAAAGAAAAGGCATGTCAAGAGGTCTGCCAATACTTTTTGATAATTTACCAAATTGTAATGCTTGTCAATTTGGTAAACAAATAAGAAAATCATTCCCCAAATCAGCTTGGAGAGCTTCTCAAAAATTGTAGCTTGTTCACACTGATGTGGCGGGACCCCAAAGAACACCATCACTACAAGGTAGTCTATACTTCATTCTTTTCATAGATGACTTCATAAGAATGTGTTGGATATTTTTTTTGAAATTTAAGCATGAAGTGGCTGGAGTATTTATGAAGTTCAAGAAAATGGTGGAAACTCAAAGTGGCTGCAAGATTCAATGTATAAGATCTGACAATGGGACAGAGTATACATTAACAAAATTTAATCAATTTTGTGAAGAAGCTGGTATTGAACATCAACTCACAACCCCCTACACTCCACAGCAAAATGGGGTTAGTGAAAGGAGAAATAGATCGGTGATGGAGATGGCTAGATGCATGTTACATGAGAAGGAGTTGCCTAAAACATTTTGGGCAGAGGCGGCTAACACAACGGTTTTTCTTCAAAATCGGCTTCCAACCAAAGCCTTGAAGGATAAAACTCCCTTTGAGGCTTGGTATGGGTATAAGCCATCACTAACGTTTCTTAAAGTGTTTGGTTGTGTTTGTTTTGCACATGTTCCACAGGCTAAACGTGACAAACTTGACAAAAAGGCAACTTCGGGCATCTTTATGGGTTACAGTTCAGTTTCAAAGGCCTACAAAGTGTATCATCCTCAAACCGGAAAGATGATTGTTACCAGAGATGTGCACTTTAATGAAGAACATCAATGGAATTAGGAGAACTCACAAAGAACAACTAAACTATTTGGAAACATTGATGATAAGCATTCGGGACAGCAAACAACAGAGCTGTTACATGATGAATTAGAAGACGACCCTCCAGTCAGAGGCAAAAGGCTGTTATCTGACATCTATCAAAGATGTAATGTAGCAGTTTGTGAACCTGCTAGCTGCGAGGAAGCGCAAAAGGACCAGAAATGGAAAACTGCAATGGAGGAGGAGATGTCCATGATACAAAAAAAAACAACATGGGAGCTGGTTGACAGGCCTGAAAATAGAAAAGTCATTGGAGTTAAATGGGTTTTCAGAACAAAGCTTAATGCAGATTGCTCAATCAACAAGCACAAGGCCAGACTTGTAGTTAAAGGGTATGCGCAAATTTTTGGTGTTGATTATTCTGACACTTTTGCACCTGTGTCCAGATTAGATACTATTAGATTGGTGTTAGCAGATGCTGCGCAAAAGGGCTGGAAAATATTTCAGTTAGATGTTAAATCAGATTTTTTAAATGGAGAGCTACATGAAGAAATATATGTAGACCAGCCAGAAGGATTCGTGAAGCAAGGTGAAGAAGATAAAGTCTATCTTCTAAAAAAGGCTCTCTATGGCCTCAAGCAAGCGTTAAGGGCTTGGTACAGCAAGATTAATGATCACTTATTGAGCATAGGCTTTGTAAAAAGCTTATCCGAGTCCACTCTTTATGTGAAACATAAAGGGAAAATTTTTCTCATAGTTTCCCTTTATGTGGATGATCTTTTAGTAACAGGAGATGACGCAAGGCTAGTTGACGAGTTCAAGCAAGAAATGATGAAAGCTTTTGAAATGACAGATCTTGGTCTCATGACCTATTTTCTTGGAATTGAGATCAAACAAAGTGAGAATGAAGTGTTAATTTGTCAAAGAAAATATGCAAAGGAAATTTTGAAAAAATTTAAAATGGAGGAATGTAAATCTGTTAGCACACCAATGAATCAAAAGGAGAAGTTAAGCAAGGATGATGGTGCTGAAAAAATTGATGAAGGATATTATAGAGGCTTGATTGGATGTTTGATGTATCTCACTGCATAATAGAGATAATCTAGAAGTTAGTTAGTAATCAAGTTAGTTAGAGTAACTAACCTATCTAACTAATTCTAGAAGTTAGTTACATGTATCCTATATATATACTCATTGTGTAATAACCAAAGGGTAATGAAATGAAGTGAGAAATACAAGAAAACAAAAGAGTATTTCATTTTCTAATATGGTATCAATAAGGTTCTGATCAGAACCACGTTCTTTCCGCCCCTCTCTTCTTCTTCTTCACCCATCATCTTCTTCCACCACTGAACCAGAAGAAAGCTAACACTTCAATGGATGACTTCGAAACCCAGTCACTGCGCTCAAACAACTCCAGCTTCTTCACCTCAAATTCGTCAAATTCGTATGGGCCAAAGCTGTCAATTCAGCTCAAAGATAACAACTATCTTCTGTGGAATCAACAGGTAGAGGGTGTAATCCTCACACAAAAGATGCATCGGTTCGTTATCAATCCCAAGATCCCTGCAAAATTCGCAACTGAACAAGACAGGTTGCTCAACAATTTCTCTGATGAATATGAAGCTTGTGTTGTTCAAGATCAAGCTGTCTTCATATGGCTGCTTTCTACCATCTCCGAATCGGTTCTACCGAGAGTGTTATCGTGCAAGCATTCTTATGAAGTCTGGGACAAGATTCACAAGTTCTACAACGCGCAGATGCGAGCTAGGGTTCGTCAGCTCAGAGTGGAATTGAAATCCACCAAGAAAGGTAACCAATCAATCACTGAATTTGTGCTTAAGATCAAAGCCATTGCCAGCTCTCTTCTTGCAGTTGGTGATGCTATAACTGAGCAAGATCAAATTGATTCAATCCTCAACGGTTTATCAGAAGAGTATAATCCGTTCGTAATGCAAATGTATGGACAATCTGATCCATTATCCCTATGTGATGTTGAAGCTCTACTGTATGTTCAAGAAGCTCAATTAGATAAGTTCAGGCAAGAGCTCATGGTTTCTCAAGTCACTGCTAACATGGCACACAAAGGTCGTGGTAGCTCAATCTCACAAGAGTACACTGGCTATCACAGAGGCAGAGGTCGTGCATACAGAGGCAGAACTCGTGGAAGAGGGTATCTTCCTCAAGGAAGACCAATTTGTCAACTTTGTGGTAAACCTGGTCATGTAGTTATGGATTGTTGGCATAGGTATGATGAATCCTTTACCCCTCAAATCAAGCAGAATGAAGAAACCAGTGGCAAAGTGAACAAGCAAGTAGAAGAAAACTCAGAAACTCAGGCTATGGGAATGACAACCACAATGTCTCAACCTGTTGCATTCACTCAAGATTACTCACTACCCAAAGATCTTGAGTCTCAATCTTGGTTTGCAGATTCAGGTGTTTCACATCATCTTACTCCATATGCAAATTGTTTACAAATTAGCAAACCATTTAGAGGTGATAGCCAAGTATATGTAGGTAATGGTCAGAGTTTGCATATCCAAAACATAGGGTCATCTTGCATTTCTAATAGACTAATTCTTGGTGACATTCTTCATGTTCCTGCTATTACCAAGAATCTACTGTCAGTTTCAAAATTCTCTAGTGACAATCAAGTAATGTTTGAATTTCAATCTAATAAGTGCTATGTCAAATGTCAGGTTTCTAAGGAAGTTCTCCTTGAAGGGTTCCTTGAGTCAAATGGCTTGTATTGCTTTCCTAGCCTACTGCATAATTCTGCCAGGCATATGCATACAGGTGGTAGTCACAAAGTTGTTTCATTTGTTTCAAATTCTAGCATTGTAGAGAATACTGATGTACTGTGGCATAGTCGTCTTGGACATGCTCATTTTAATTCTGTCAAAAGCATACTTACATTGTGTAAAATACCAATAATGAATAAAGCATATTCTGAATTTTGTAAATCCTGTTGTCTAGGCAAAGCACATAGAATACATGTTCCTCTGTCAAATACTACTTATCATCATATGTTTGATTTAGTGTTTACTGATTTGTGGGGTCCCTCCCCTGATTTGTCAAGTTCTGGTTATCTGTATTATGTTGCATTTGTTGATGCCAAAACTAGATATACTTGGCTATACCTGCTTAAACAAAAGTCTGAAGCTTTAGAAGCATTCAAGCTATTCTTTGCTTTTGTTCAAACTCAATTCAACATCGGCATCAAGGTAGTACAGTCAGACTATGGGGGAGAGTACAGACCCTTTACAAAGTATCTGCTTGGCCTTGGTATCCAACACAGGTTGACTTGCCCTCACACTTCACATCAGAATGGATCAGTAGAGAGAAAGCATAGGTCAATAGTGGAAACAGGCATCACACTTCTTACACATGCCAACCTTCCCATGACTTACTGGGATCACAGTTTTGTCACAGCTAACTATATTCTCAACAGGCTACCAACTTCTGCCTTACCTGCTTCAAATTCACCATATCATGCTTTGTATCACAAAGATCCTGATTACAAATCCTTGAAAGTATTTGGCTGTTCTTGCTTTCCACTATTGAGACCTTACAATAAACACAAGCTAGAACCTAGAAGCACTGAGTGTATCTATCTAGGCCGTTCCCCTCAACATAAAGGCTACAAATGCCTCAGTCCTACTGGAAGGATATACATCTCCAATGATGTAATATTCAATGAAAAGCACTTTCCATATGTAAGTCTGTTCTCTGCTAGCCCTAGCACCAACACAGAAGTACCTTTTAGTCCTTTACCCTGTCCAGCCATAAACAACAATAACTCCTCAGGTACACTAGTGGGGCCAACTACAGCTGAGTCACATCAGAATCAATTTTCCCCTCTACCTGCCTCTCACAGCTATCATCCAGACCTATCTACATCATCTCAACCTTTCATGACACCACATCAAAGTCCCTTGCCTTTATCAGATCAGCTCATAGCTGCATCAAATACAACAAACTCACCTCCATCAAATATCAGGAGCTATGCACCAGAATCACCACAGGAGTTCTCAAATTTTCAAGAGGTAGTAACTGAGTCCTCTCCCTCTTCTCATCCATCACCACAAGTTGGTCCTCCATCTCTCAGACAGTTGAGGAATGAAGGTTCTAACAACTCTCTCTCACCAATTATTCAAAGTACCAGAACTGTACCACCTCCCCCACAAAACAATCATCCCATGCTCACAAGAGCCAAAACTGGACATTCCAAGCCTAAAGCTTATCTTGCAAACTTAGAGCCTCTAAATGTCAAACAAGCACTGCTGCAACCAGAATGGACTCAAGCAATGCAAGTAGAGTATGATGCTCTGATGGCAAATGACACTTGGACACTAACAACTTTACCCTCTGACAGGCAAGCAGTAGGGTGTAAATGGGTTTTTAGGGTTAAAGAAAATCCAGATGGGACCATCAACAAATTCAAAGCAAGGTTGGTTGCCAAAGGCTTTCATCAACAACAAGGCTTTGATTTCAATGAGACATTCTCTCCAGTTGTGAAGCCAACAACCATCAGAGTCATTCTCAGTCTTGTTATCACCTACAAATGGGACCTGCAGCAAGTTGACATTAACAATGCCTTTCTAAATGGAACCTTACAAGAGGAGGTTTACATGGTTCAACCACCAGGCTTTGTTCAGTCTAACAAACAGTTAGTATGCAAACTCAACAAAGCTTTGTATGGCCTAAAACAGGCACCCAGGGCCTGGTATGAAAAGCTCAATCAAGCACTTCTCAAATTTGGATTCAGTCATTCAAAATGTGATCACTCACTCTTCATCTACTCCAAGAAAGGTACAACTCTCTATGCTCTTGTCTATGTTGATGACATCCTAGTCACAGGCTCCTCCTCCACTCTCATCCTTGACCTAATCAACAAACTAGATGCTGAATTTGCTCTAAAGAAACTTGGCAAACCTGAATATTTTCTGGGATTGGAATTCAAGTTTCAGACAAATGGAAGTTTGGTGCTAACTCAAGCCAAATACATCAGGGATCTACTGGAAAGAGCCAACATGAGTGGTGCCAAGGGTGTGCCAACACCTATGCTAAGTACCAGCAGACTCAGCAAAACAGGCTCTCCATTGCTGACATATCCTCACTTGTACAGGTCCATAGTAGGAGCTCTTCAATATGTCACACTAACAAGACCAGACATTGCATACAGTGTCAACAAGGCCTGCTAGTTCATGTCCTCACCAGCAGAAGCACATTGGGCAGCTGTTAGACGAATACTAAAATACATCAGTGGAACAATGTTTCTAGGCCTAGTATTTTCTGTAGCAAGTCCAACAGATAAATTCTCCTTGCGAGCCTATAGTGACTCAGACTGGGCTACGGATCCAGATGATCGTCGTTCTACATCTGGTTCTTGCATCTTCTTCGGTCCCAATATTGTTGCTTGGAGCTCAAAGAAACAATCTCTCGTAGCAAGATCAAGTACAGAAGCCGAATATAGAGCACTTGCTCATACTACCTCCGAGCTTCTTTGGCTTGAATCACTCCTCACTGAACTATCCATTAGTTTTCACCCTCCCACTTTGCTATGCGACAACCTCAGTGCAGTACACATGTCTCATAATCCAATTCTCCATGCTCGTACAAAACATATTGAATTGGATATTCATTTTGTTCGTGAAAGGGTTGCAGCACAACGGTTAGTCATCCAACATGTTCCTGGGTTTGCTCAACTAGCTGACACCTTAACAAAACCGTTAGGAACGGTAGCCTTTCATGATCTACGGAGCAAGCTCAAAGTGGTCTCTCTTAAACCACCATGAACTTGAGGGGGTGTAATAGAGATAATCTAGAAGTTAGTTAGTAATCAAGTTAGTTAGAGTAACTAACCTATCTAACTAATTCTAGAAGTTAGTTACATGTATCCTATATATATACTCATTGTGTAATAACCAAAGGGTAATGAAATGAAGTGAGAAATACAAGAAAACAAAAGAGTATTTCATTTTCTAATACTGCAACAAGGTCGGACATTCTATTTGCGGTAAGTCTCTTGTCTCGTTTTATGCACTGTCCAAGTGAAATTCATTTGCAAGCAGCAAAAAGAATATTGAGATATATCAAAGGCACTATTGATTATGGAGTCAAGTTCGATACGTGTAAACAATTCGAGTTGTATGGATTCTCTGATAGTGATTGGGCTGGATCCATTGACGATATGAAGAGCACTTCAGGATACTGTTTCAGCCTAGGCTCGGGAGTATTCTCATGGTGCACAAAGAAGCAAGAGACTGTAGCACAATCCACCGTTGAGGCTGAATTTATAGCAGCAACAGCTGCTGTAAATCAAGCTTTATGGTTGAAGAAGATTTTATGTGATTTATCTTTGCAGCAGAAGAACAAAACAGAAATTTTTGTTGACAACCAGGCTGCAATTGCTATTGCAAACAATCCAGTATGTCACGGAAAGACTAAACATTTCAATATCAAGCTCTATTTTTTGAGAGAGATGCAACAAAGTGGAGAAGTAAACTTAATTTACTGCAAGTCTGAAGATCAATTGGCTGACATGTTTACAAAGCCATTATCTATCAGCAAATTTGAATATCTAAGGCAACTGATTGGAGTTTGCAGTTCCTAAAGCAAGGAGGAGTATTAAATGTGCTTTTGTAACTGCTAGATTTATTATTACTATTTTATTTTATTGTTTCAGTTTTTAGTCAATTAGTGGTTGCTATACTTTAGGAGCAAGCTAGTAGTAGTTGCTATACTTTAGGAGCAAATTAGTTTAATTATTCAATTCCCTAAAATCCTGGTTACGTGGGATACTTTTCAGTTTTCCTTTCTATTATTTATTGCAACGCTTCTATTGATAAAATATTTCTATCTTTTAAGCAACGGTTTTCTCTGCCTCTCTATTTGTTATTTTTTGCCATTAAACTAACAACTTTTTATACATTCATTCATTTATAACCGATTATTTTGTAATAGGAAAATGAGATCAGTTGAATATTTAGTATATTTTATTCATTAAAGAGTATTAGAAAGAAAAAAAAAGGATTTTTAGGCTTGGAGTTGTTCGGTGTGGTTTTGTACTCACTGCTATTGTAACTCTTTTAGCCCATCTTGTGCCTTTCTAATATAATTATTATTTGGCTTTTCAAAAAAATAATAGGGTTTCAACATAGCAATAGCATACTTTGGTGTGAAGATGCCACGTGGCACCAAATAGAGAAACGGTTTCGAGAGTTTGTTATTCTGTTTCAATTCTACATACATTGATACCTATTCTGATCCAACGGTGAAAAATAGAAGTCACACGGATTGGAAAAGAAACGGTTATTTTCTGTTATTATTTTCCCGCCATTTCATGTAGTTCAGTTATGATCATTATATTTAATTGCTTTGTCACCAATTCAACTGTAATCAACAAGAATTTATCTTACATCTTTCATTTTTATCTTTCTTCTAGTCATCACAGATCACTCTCCTGTCATGGCTAACTTCATTCCCGGTGGCAGCAGCAACGGCGGATCGAGTGAATCAGTTGTTGAGCGGCAAGCAAAGATCAATGATGCATGTTCTTCATTCATCCAACTAGGTTTCCGTTTGGAGCTGTTTACCATCAACAATCTCCATAACTATGGCTACACCGAAGACGAATTCCTAGAGCTTATCGAACCAATTTCTTCTTCCAACGCAGATTTGGACTCTTTAAGACATTGTTTCAATAGTTCTCGTCAATTGTTGTATAATGGTCCTTCTGTCACACCTCCGAATAAATTCAGCGATTTCATCGAGTTTATGAAGTGGATGAAAAGTGTATTATCAGCAGGAATAAAGAAGGAGGAAATGTCAAAAGCCGATGTTGCCTTAGCAAAAACGCTTGTTGATTCTGCTGCTCCTCTTATGCAAGAACAGAAACGAATTGAGGACAAGATCGATGAATTAAAGAATGATCTAACGGTGCGGGTGATAGAATCTGTGAGCATCAGTGCTGAATTGAAGTTAAAGTTAGGTCCTATTTATGGATACAAAGAGCCATCCATATCTGAATTGAGAAGGGATTCGTATCTGCTTTATGAAGAGGATTGTAGAACCAAGGGGATAACTCCCATGCCTGAATTTGATGAATTGGGACTTGTGTTGGTGGTGGATACGTTTGGTGGGATTGCGAAGGAGCGTCATTTGATTAAGTTCTTGAATGATCCTGTTAGGAAAGAGCTCATTGAAACTTACTTGAAGGGTTTTGCTCCTATGGGTGGTGATGGGTTTTAGAACTTGAAGTATTTTTGTGAATATGTTATACTCATGTAGAATTCAAAGTGAATATGATACTATTTGTTTACTGGGTCTGAATTTTGACATCGGTACTGAATAAAATGATCAAGAAATATTATAGTTTTATGGTATTATCATATAGTTTAGAATAAGTGATTACATTTTTTTTTGCTATACATACCATTTTACTGTCAATTTCTTCGTTCACTGGTATTGCAAGGAACCTGATTGTGAAATCTTGATTGTTCCATCATACCATATTTTTTGTTTCATGTGAACAGAAAAGAACAAAGACAATAAGCTTGAGTAACAAATTGATTTGCGAACATGAGGTTAGTTCACAAGGAAACAAAGGAATTAAGCATCTGTATTCTTCAGCAACTTAATTTCATTTGGGAACTCTAATATGCCAGTTCATGAGTGAAAAGTTTCTCACTATATTCTGAAATAAATTGCACACATTAAATTAAATGTATGCATTCAATATGGTACTGAATTTCATTCTCATAATGTTAACGTGTAATACCCTGAGTTTAAGTAGAAAATTAATCAAATACAAACTAATTAAAATATGAATTTAATAGAAAAAACATCTAATCTTTTTTCTTCTCAGAGAATTTGGTTTGAGGGAATACAATCAAATCAAATAAAAGATAGTGTTTGTGTTTACAATTTTCACTCTAACAATGGATGAAAATGTTTAGCACAAATATAAATATTTTATTAGAATATAATTAAACTTTTAGTAGCAGTTTTGAAAGTGTTGCAACTGTGAACACAAGCAAACTGTCACAATTTGACCCTTAGGTGGTTTAGTTTATTATTATGCTTTCTATCATTTTAATTTCAGTAATTATTTTAGTAATATCTCTCTTCCTCAATTGCTCTTTTTTCTCTTTTATTTTCCTTGAATTATAAGTTATCAAATAAATTGGTATTTAGAGATTGGTTCAATCTTAAATATCAAATCATGAAAAATGGAATACAACCTTCAATTAATTCCCTACTAATCTATTAGTTTTCAAGTGGGAAAACTATGATAGATAGTGTATGCAAATGAAATTAATTTGTAGTTTTTTAGGATCTGCTTGAAATCGTGAATGATGGTTTTTTAGTATTAGAGACAAATATTATTGTGGTGAGAGACGATTCTAATATACTGAAGCGATATATATATATATATATATATATATATATATATATATATATATATATATATATATATATATATGTGTGTGTGTGTGTGTGTGTGTGTGTGTGTGTGTGTGTGTGTGTGTGTAAAAAAATTCATCACGATTGATAGTAAAAATCGTGATGAAATGATAACACCTTACACCATGTAAAAGTCATTTCACAATGGTTCTGTTCAACCTTACTGCCAGAGGTTAGGTGATGCATCAGTCAAGGATGTTAGAGGAAAGGACCCCAGCTCTTAAATCTGTTCAGAGAGAGTTAGAGCTCTTACGTGGAAAAAAATACTTCTCTAACTCAATAGTTGAAAGATTGTTTCTCTGTGAACCTTGGACCGGTTGTTGAGTCTTTTGAAAATGCGCTGCGATAAATTGAATATTTTCATTATCCATTATTCATTTCAAGAGAGCGAATTTGTTTGAATCGGATTGTTCAAGTTGGTCGGATTATCTCTATCCTTGAATAGGGACTCTTGTAGCCGTCTCATCTTAATATTTGGTCAGAGGGCGCCCCCAATTAAGTTTTTTTTTCTATCATTCATTTTAATAATATTAAAAATCAATTAGGGTTAATGTTGAAGTTGGACTTTGGAGCCCTTTCATCTTAGTTTTAGATACCCTTATATAAATCTTGCACTCTTCTCATGTTTTTATTTTTTTTATTTTTATTTTTTTATTTATTAAATAATTAAAGTGTCTATTTGATTAATCGATTATTTGCGATTTTTATAAATTGATTTATCCCATGAAATGATTAATTATTTGTATTTTTACCCAAGACAATTAATCGATTAATTAAATGTAAAATCTGGTGAGATGATTTATGGATTATTTCTTTCTATCCATGTTCATATTACGCATGTAAATATTTATTTCCTTTTTTTTTACTTTGATTAAGGTTTGTATAATTGTTATGATTTGTTATTTATTTGCTTTATATTTATTTACATATTTCAAAAAAAAAAAGAAAAGATAAATCTACCCTCATCCCTTTGATTGTAATTTATTTTTATTTACTTGTCATTAGTTAGATAAATTAACTAATTAAATAATTCATCAAAAATAAAATTAATCTTTTCAAAACAATAAAAAATCACTTGGTTAAGACCAAGCTTCATTTTCAAAAACACTTGTTCAACACCAAACTTCATTTTCTAAAATATTTGGTCAACACCAAGCTTCCACTATTCCAATCTGTCAAACCTTTTTGCAAATGATAATCAAATACTTGATTTAATGTCAAGTCATTTTTTTCAATAAAATAAAAAACACTTAATCATTACTAGAAACATTTCACAAATAATGATGATAAAGGAACGTGGTGGATACTAATAGTTCCATAGGCTAGGATACAAGATAGATATCTCGTCCATCTATGTTCTTTTCATCCCTTAAAAACATTCAACATGACTTTCGCAAACCTTTTCTCCGTAAAAAATCTAAGAATATCAAAATTTTTTTTGCAAATTGTTAGGTTGTTTGCATTGTGATTGGTAATATTTTGTTAAAACATGTGAAATAGCAAGATGTCTTGACAAGTTTGTACAACATCGTAGCGTGTTGTGGTTTTACATTCTTGGAAGATTTGTTTTTTAGCGTGAGATTCTAAAGTTTCGCTGAAGATTTGATTCATGGATTCAGAGGTCCTAAGGAGTGTTTGTTTTCGAAGCGCAATGGGTGGTTCCATATTTCTCGCGTTTCCTAAGAATGGATGTCAAAACATTTAAGGAAAAATTTGATTATATTCCAAAAATTATGCAGAACTTTGTTCAGCAGTCTGTTTTGAATATGTTGTGTGTTTGTTTATCCTGAAGCTCATGTTATTCGGAGGCTATTTAAAAGATATTCGGAGGCTATTTAAAAGAAGACTCTAAACCTTAAAAGATGGCAGACGTATTGTGTGATATAGTTTTTTAGGGTTTAGTCTTTTTTATGTTCCAAGTACTTTTACCCCTTGGGATGTATTTATCATTAAGTACTCCAATCACTCTAATAGTGTACATTCTTCATTGAACTCAATACCCAATGTTAATCAAGTGTGAGTTGAATTTTCACTATCGATGATTAATTAGATATGAGCTTGTTCAACATCTCTAATAATGTCTTCATTGTATTCAATTATATCCAAAAACGTCATATCTTTGTCAATCCTTTCGTTTAAGAATTGCAAGATTTTTTCAAATTTTAATAAATTTCGAATATTCAGTTTTCCAACTAATCATGCATATGATTACTTTATGTACTCTTGATAGTATTTACCATCTATCATCAAATAATGACACTTTTGTCATATTAGTATAATTATTATATACATCATATATTATCTATTCTTGATAGTTTCGATAAATCATCATCATGACACTTTTGTCATTCATTTTGTCATATACACTTATTTTATGTCATTATTATTTTGCTAACCTTTTTAATTTGAAGTTTTACTTCCACTTAAACATATCCAAAATATATTAATGCATTTTGATTTTATAGCAATCGGCAATCATGGTCATACAAACTTGTCATGACTAACTTTTATTTCATGAAGTGGATTCAAACATGTAATTCATAAACTCCATATAAATACAACATCATAGAACAATTAATTCACTTCATTAATATTTTCTATAATCTTTCTCCATAAATATTTGTCAACTTACGATCATCTAAAATAACCAAAATTAATTTTAATATCAAGATGAACAAGAAGTAATATTTTCATATTATGATACACATATAATATGAGATAAATCATTTTAAATATAACAAATTCTAGCAAAAATAAAATTATACAATTTAACCATGGTCATGATATTTTCAAAATTTTATTTACATCATTTTATGTTACCAATACATGCATCATACATTCAAATTCATGATTTTTTTTCTCACCAAATCATTTTAGCCAAAATTAATGCATTATTAATTAAAACAAATTACTTGCACTAAAAAAAAACTTAACATACATATTTTACATTCAAGTTTATACCAAAAACTAAACATACTCATCATTTTTTTTTCATTTCACATATTTGAATAGTTTATCAATCATGCATGTATAAATTTAATATCACATGTTAAACTTAACATTAATACACATTATTTTCATCATATAATATTATACATGTATTTAAAACATTATACGAATATGTATTAATTTAATAGAATTATTGTGTACCTTTCACCATGGTTATGAATAAGAAAGCATGAATTCATTTCTCCATCAAAGATACAACCATAAATTAATCACAAAAAATCATAAATCAAACCTAAAGATTGTTAGATCTTGTGTTGGGGTCTGTTGCAAAATATGAACCAGAAGAAAATGATGAAGACCATACGATGAAAGTTGCACAGAATAAATTTCAAAGCGTGTGTTTACACTAAGCTTTAGGTTTGATTCGCCTCCACCAATTTAGATAAATTGGATGCAAATGGGTTAACCGGCGAATCTTCTTCATGATACTTTGAAACCTTAACATGAATCGCATATTAACATTAAGCATATCGATCAATGAAATTTTACAAAATAAAATTCTCTCATTTATTCTCGTGCACTAGAAAAATAAAATAACGACTTAGATATAAATTTTGGCACTTGAAACAAGTGATTTTTTGTGTGTGTTTTATTCCTAACAAGTATTTATATTTATAGAAAAAACTTGTATCAATTGGTGAGGAGAAAACTTTTTCATGAAAAATTATGTTAGTGTAATGGTGGTATCTTTTGACCACACACAATTACTATAAAATGATAATTTAATAAATAATTCATCAAATTAATTAAATCATTTAATATTTTGAAAATTTATCCGACAGCATTAACACTTGAATATAAACTTAAAATGCAATATTTCTCAATAATGCTTTAATCAATAAAATTATTGCAACATGCAAAATGACATTATTACAACAATGATGCTTTAATCAATAATGTTGACTTTGACATTTATCATTTTATATCAGCATTCTTCATACTCCAAGCATTCAGCGTCTCAACATGAATCGGTTCAGTACCGTTGTTAAAAACAAACAGATGAGCTTGACTGGTCACTGCTAGCACTGGATAAACCCTAGACAAAATGTTTGTTTTCCCTCCTTCTCCAAAACTTTCTACTACTGAATGATCAATCTATGAGAGTTAAAAAATCAACAAACAAACATTAATCAATTGATATGACTATTATAATAAGTGTTGGTAAATATTAACCCAAAAATAAATAAAGATTTTGAATATAAAATATTCTCACATACCAAACTCCTAAGAGAAAGTTTCTTAGTGGCTAAATCCACATCTACAAATCCAGCAAATGATGGTTTGTAAGTGTCACTCTTCAAAGAAGAACTGTTCAAAAATTAAAAAATTAAATAAAATATTTGATAAGAAAATTAAAAAAAATTATAATTATAATTTAAATTACGCATACCTGGATGCATCAGAGCACAGAAGAACTACATGTTTTTTCTTAGCTTTGAAGACTCTAAAAAACACAGGAGTAAACTCTTCTAGATTTTGTGAAGCCAAAGTCAAAAGACCAAAAGGCCCAACTCCACCTTCAACTTTTGAACCTTTTTTAGAACAAAGATCTTGTGCATTTTCCCAACTTGGATCATAAGCCTCAGCTTTATCCAAATTTGAAAATGAGAAAGTAACTTCTACATCTGCCTGAAAAATATATACATTAGATTGTGACTGATCTCAAATATGCTTACCACTATATTATTTGTTAAGCTTGATTCACCTGGGCGGCAGTTATTCCGGTTACTTCAACGCGATCACCCTTTACAAGTGTTTTTTTGTTTAGAGTAACTTTTTGATCTCTAAGTGTATCCAATTCTTTAACAGGCCATGTTAATAATTGCTTTTCACTAGAATCAAGCCACACAGTTCTTGGTATTGCCTGAATTCCAGCCCATCCTTTTTTAACATCATCTTCTTTGGTATCAGACTCATTAGCCCAACCCCAAAGGACCCTTCGATTCTTACTTGGATCAAAGAATGACTTTGAAGCATAGAAATTTCCATAATCATATCTAAGTCCAGCCCAACTATCCTTGGAATTTTTACTTGGAACATACTTCTCTTTTTTAGGATCATATGTGCCTAATGTATAGTACTCAAATCTAGTCATATCAAGACTATTTTTTAAGACATGTGTTACATGATTACCTTCAACTGATGTATCCAACCCGTTTTTACCTTTCAATAAAACTGGAAAAAAATCTGGACATTCCCACATTCCCGTATTAGCCGAATGGATCGGTTTTTTGACCCGAGTCCATTTCATAAAATCCTTACTCTTATACAAATAAGCCATTCCTTTATCTTTATTTCTAGTACCAACCAATAGTCTCCAATCTCCATCTTTACCCTTCCATGCAGTTGTTGGATCACGAAATGCGCTACCGTTCACGTCTAAATCAGCGATCACAAACGGGTTGTTTTCATCGGGTTTAATCCATTTTGTGAGAAATGGATCCTTTATATCTTCGGGTACAGCGTAACATTGGACTTGGGTGTTTTGTTCATCGATGATTCCGGTGTATTGGATCACCGGTCCTTTACCCGGAATTATAGTAGCTGATCCAGACCAACATCCATATTTATCAAAAGGTTTGGATGGATAAATAGCATGTTCAAGTGCTTTCCAGTTTATAAGATCCTTTGATACTGAATGTGCCCATACAATGTTCCCCCACACAGATCCATTAGGATTGTATTGGTAGAACAAGTGATAGTATCCATTGTAGTACATAGGTCCTACATTTTACATAATTCATTAATTAGTATATGAAGAATTATTGACAATTGAAGTTTAAAAAAAATGTTGAAATGAATGTTTTAGTCACCATTTGGATCTGCATGGGAGAGATGTGTCCATTACACCAATTATAGACACCATGAAAAAATAAGAAGAAAAAAATTAGTATCATTAAGGATAAATAATTAAATGGAAAAAATTTTAATTATATTTTTTTGAAGCATGTATGTAAAAATGTCTTTTGTTTAGCCAAAATGTGATCTATGTTTTTTTATTGGGAAATGTTAACGAGTATTCCGCGTACACTGGTTAAAAGATTAAAAAGATAAATTGAATTTTTTTTCCACCAGTAGTTAGAAAGTGATGCATACCAAAACATAATTAAGAATCAGACACAAAAATGAAATGGAAATGCTACGAACCGTTGATCCAGTTTCTAGGAGGTTGAAAATGGTAACCAGTTCTATGTGTTTCACTCACAGAAAGAGCTGAAACAGATTGAAGATGAGGATGTATTTCATGAAATGCTTCAACACCATTGTTTACTAGCAGCAAACAAATAACTGCTATAAATATGGTGATAACCTTTGAGAGAACCATTAGGAAAATCAAAACAACAATAACCAAATATGAAATCAAACGTGGAAACTATAAGTTAATATATATGTAGAGAAAGAGATGTGAAAATATTGGAAGGGAGGAAGCTACGGTTATGATGGATAAAAAATAGGATCTAAACATGAAACTATAAAAAAGCTATTCCAATAAAATCAATCTCACATTGGACCATTTTTTTTTCAAATGAGCAGAGAAAAATATATCCTCAAATCATGCAAGTTGTTCAATCTCAACAAGAGGTGTGATTTTTCTATCTGGGTATGGTGGAACATGAAAAAAGTTCATATGGAACTACAAGGTGGTGTCTATGTTGCACTTTGTTCCAAAAGAGAAATAGTTTTAAATGTTGCATTGCATCCGGCGGAATCGAAAGTTTATTGTTATCAGAATGAAGAGCAACTCAGTTTAAATTCAAGATTCATGTCCCAACAATTGAAACTTCCATTTGCAATATAGACAAGAAATTTGAATTTGTCAAACTGTTGAATTTAACAAATTTAATCATCTGGGATGAAGCTCCTATGACACATAAGTTTTTATTTGAAGCACTTGACACAAGTTTGAAAGATAGAATGAGTGAAACCAAACATGCTTCAAAGAAGATATTTAGAGGAAATGTAGTTGTGTTTGGTGGGTATTTTAGACAGATTCTCCCTATAATACTAATAGTGAAACCAAACATGCTTCGAAGAAGCATTGATTTCATTCAACAGTCAATGCTTCGTATATTTTGGATCATTGAAAAGTTCTAAGGCTTACAAAGAGTATGCGGCTACAAACTTATACAACTTCATCATCAATCGAGGAAATACATAAGTTTTCATAATGGATAATAAATGATATGATAGGTGGAATATTAGGAGTAAAAATTAGGGTATGACACTACCTTAATAGTCTTGCAAGTTTTTTTGTTTGTGTTCTGATTAGGGTTACTTTTGATTCTGTCTCTACTTTTATTGTCTCTCTTTATTTTGCCGGTCTTGTTCGAGGTCGTGTTAGCTTTTATTCTCTTTTTCCTTAAGGAGTTTCTCATCGTTGTTCATACTTCCTATGATGTCATGGTGAGTTGACCTTTCAGACGTACTTTTGTATTTGTGTTTTACTCCTTCCCTATCCTTTTGACTTATATGTTGTGTTTGATCCCCATTGCTTTTGTAGGTTTGATGATTGTTGTTGCAATCACTCTGGTGCTCACTTCTTTTTGCATCCTGATAATGTTATCCTGGTGAGTGTTATTCCCATTAATATTGTTGTTCCTGTTTGTATTTGTCGTTAAACTTTGTTGTTTCTCCTTGTTTTTTCCTTGACAGTGTGTTTGCTTCCCATTAGGACTCTATTTATGGCCATTGCAGATGCTAGCATTAAATTCAGAATGGCTTCTTTGGGCTCTCATCATGGCATCAACCACGGATATGTCCATCTGATTATGATATGCTTTATTTCAAGCGGACCATATGTTGTCAATAATGTGAATGAAAATCTTTGTTTGATCTTTTGTCATGTTCATCGTATTGTGTTTGCTCCAATTAACAAATCTGTTATGGGCTTGGTTATTGAAGTTGATATTTAGGGGAGAGCTAAACCAAACATACTTCACTCACCAACACTCCAAGAAATAGTGATCCATTGTTTCAAGTGTTTCCTTACATATAGGACATAAGAAGTCTGGGTATGTTTTTGCTGATGAGGATGCTTTTAACAGAGAGGAACTTGTCTAATTTCGCTTTAAGAATATCCTGGTTAGGAAAATATTTAGCTTTTAAGACTTTTCCCACCAGAGAATGAGGCTCTATGTAGAGCCTCCAAATCTGCTTGTGGCCTCATTGATGACAACCCTTAATATTGACTGTGGCTCATTACAGCTAAGTTATAACTAATAGTGGCATGTTACAGTACTTTTAGATAGATGTTTAGATTGTAAAACTTAAGCATAGTCAAAATCCTACGCACCAAGATGAAAAAATAAACATCTTTTGCCAAAAATAAGTATTATTTGAGCTATATTTATCCCAAGATGGGATTTACAGACAACAACTCTCTGCCTTAGATATCACATTACATCCTATATAACCAGATTTGCATTCTTCAAAAATATTTAAAATGATAACAACACAATGTCAAGTTACAAATAAAGATACAAATTTGATTCCACAACAAACAACCGAGCAAGTTGATTCCACTGCTATTAATTCAATTGGGTGAGAGGAGAACGTGGAATAAGTGACGGTTTCAACTCCTTTACATCAGAAGAAGATTCATATGAATTATTTTCCCGGAATTCATCCAAAAGAGTTTCGATTGGCAAGGTTCGAAGAGAGTCAATTGTACCCTTACTCGGAACCTCTGGCTCACATCTTATAGGTGTTGTACCACTAGGCTCATAGTCCTGCACAAAACAAATTTCATGTAAACAATGTTAACAGTTCGGTTTAATAATATTGATCATTTTAACATCAGACTATAAAATAACCTACCCTATACTCCTGCTGGAAAGTTTCACATGCTTTGTGTTCTATGGAAGCTGCTTGCCCAGCATGATTCTCTCTGAACATCTCAAGTGTATTTGCATGGCTTTTCACCACATTTACCACATTACATACTGACTCACGCTCTTCTGCAGACGTGGCTGGAAAATATACCCCAAGAAAACGGATTACATGGATGCAAAATACATATAGTAACACAAATAAAAAAGGGAGGAATGGTAGTGACATGCACTTCATAAATGTTATTTATACAGTATAATGTTATATATTTGACATTTGCATGCTTTAGGCAATCACAGATATTTGGATGTAATCACGATAACATAACTTCAGCTGCAATTTCAAAATTTTGCTGCAGCATTGTGAAATCAAAAGACGAAAATCCAGAATGCAAAACTAACCGTCAAACTGCTCGAGAAGATCGTCAGTGTTCTTTGCCACATCTTCCTCAGCTGCTGCTCGTGCAGAATTGACCTCGGTAACATGTTGCTCACTGCTATCACAAGCATTCCTGCACCAAAGTAATTGATATAACAATACAGTACAATTAATTATAACAATATAGTACAATTAGTTATAACAATCATATTGCACACCTGATAAGTGACGCTGTCGCATGAATATGTTTGGTCCCTAAATCATTTACACTCTCATGTGTCCTCTTAACTTGTTCCAAAGCTGAATGAGCAGTGTTAACACTACAGGGATTAAAAAGGATTATTAGAATGTGAACAAGATGATGAAGACCAAGAAAACTACAAGACATAACACATACCTTTGCTGCAGGAGTACTTCCATGCGACAATGCTTAGCCGCAGAATAATCAGCAGTATCTTTTGCTTCTTTTTCTGCTTGTACACAAAAGGACTGCCATTTCCTTTTTGCATTAGTCGCAATATCACCCACAGATGACACATGTCCATCAAGGAATGACTTGTTCTTAACACCATTTTCTCTAAAATCAACAAGCTTTGAATCTACCTGTGAGACCAACCATTAGATGACAATCATTAAACCGATATATTTAAAATAAAATAAAAAACAGATTTCAACCAACTCACAAGCATTTACCCATTCAGACCCATAAAAACTAATAAACAAGGAAAGAATGCCAAAAACTGACAAGATCAATTTGACGCCAAATGTGATAAAATGAAATAAACAAGAAAAGATTGTCAAAAACTGACAAGATTGATTTGACGCCGAATGTGATCAGAAACCAAACTAGTCATATCAGCGATGAGTTTCTCCGACTCAAATTTTGATTGTTCCTGAACAGAATAGAATGTCCATATTAGATGATAGCAACCATAATCATCTTCCAAACCACAATTGTTAATGTAACACTAATACCTCGTAAACTTTCTTAAACTCATCAATACTTTCAGTTTGCATTTTGTCAGTCTGTGCTACAAAACTTTCAAGCTTTTTTGATTCTTCGAAAAGCTTTTCCAATAATTCTTCAGATCGCTCAGATATCTCCTTTATCTGTTCCACACTGAGGTTGAATCTCTTTCATTCACAATAGACACAACAAAAACAAGAAAAGTAGATAAAGAGTGTCAGTCAAAACAAAGAAGAATGAATTAAAGGGAATTATACAAAACAGGGAAACGATTAACCCAGGAAAACTTCAAGCACATACATTGCGTACTTCCCTAGCAAAAAGTGTCAATTCACCCTGTTGCGTTGAAAGACAGCTCTGAAGCTCATCAAATATTGAGCCAGCTTCCGTGACCGCAGTTGTAAGGAACTGATTCATCAGAAATAAACAACTTTCTCTTAGTATTGAAAAGAATGAAACTGAACAAAATAAATAGTAGTAAAAAAAATTTAGAGCCGTTGTAGCATACTTCTTCAATTGAATGACCATGGGAAGATATGGCAGATGACAACTCCTCCAAGGATGCATCCGAGCCTGACTTATGCAATCGCACAACATTTTGCACTGCCTCAATATGAGACACATACACTGCCCTCAAGTCTTTCACTTTCTCTTTCAGATCAATAACCGCCTACAGGCAACAAAAGGGGGGCTGAGAATTCAAAGTTTAAGATAAAGACAAATGTTAAACCATGAGCTGGGATACCAAACAAAAAGCTTAAGTGAATCAAACAAGCACAAAAAAAGCATGAAAGAGTGTCAACAACAAGAACAACTGCTTTGGATATGTGATGTGTGCACCTTATCATGAATGCCCAAAAAGGAATAACAGAGCTTCTCCACGCCTTGTAGATGTCCATTTTGTTCAGACAACGATGTTGCAACAGTGTTGCAAAGAGAACCAACGTGCTGGGCAAGTTCCGCTTGGAAATTGTTTACAACAGTTCTATTGTCTGTGTTCAGCTTATCTTCTCTACCTATACAATTACCCGAGACATATAAGAATAAATTATAAAATAATGAATACACTCTAGGTTCTTAATCATTAAGACAGAGAAAAGACACCACCTACCAATTTTCAGAAATAGTGAAGCGTTATCCTGAAGAGCTTTCTCTAAATCTGCTCGTAATACACAAGCCTGATGCGCTAGAGCATTTTCTGTAATGAATAGTTAGCATTAACTTAGAGGAATATTACAGATTTAACACTACCCCTCACACAAAGGAACATTACAGTAGAAACAGTAAAAGAAACACAATCAATCCTTCATACCTGCTTTTCTATGTTTAGATATGATGAATTCGTTCTCATTCAGTGTTTGATGACACTTTTTTAATTCGTCCTCTCTATTGGCAAGCAACTTGCTGGTCTTGTTCAAGTTTTTCTGTATGGTTGAGAATATTTCCCCTATAAGCAATTATGTAGAACTTAACTTAATGACAGTCAAGAAGGACAAAAAACAATGATATCTGACCTCAGTGGTATCAAGCTTGTTGCTTAAATCAGAGCAGTGACGAACTTGGCCATCATACTTGTTTCTCATATCCTCAAGTTGCTGGTTGAAACAAAATAGAGTCAAGTATAAAAGAGACAACAGACAGGTAGGTACTTGTCATCTAATATAAGACTATAATAATAGACTACAGATTTTTTTTTAGAAAGACAAACCTTCTGATATGATTCTATTGTGATGCCCAACTGCTCAATCTGATCTCCCATAGCCTTAACAGAAGGAAAAAAATGCATCAACATAAGGGACTTAGAGTAGTGGTTTAATGACCAGATCTTGCAAATTAAACATAAACTAAATTTTATCTACCCATGAACCGTAAAGTTAAAAAAAAAAAAAAAAAAAAGGAAGGTAGAAACAAAAAATGTTTCACAAATAAAAAACGTCAATGATTTCAGCAGGTAATAATTACATGAAACAAAAGTGTTGGTCTTGATGAATTTGTTGAAATAATCATATCTCAAAAACTGGAAAAATTTCAAACAAACCAAGTAATAAGACTACCTTCTTTTCAATCTCTTCTTGATAGTATCTATCCTTCGGAATATAGACTCCATTTTTCTCGCGGGTAGCATAAACCTCTGATCAAAGTCGCAAATGTAATCATCAATACGGTATTCTGGCAAGAAATCTAAGGATTCACAGTAATTCTAACTTTATCAACAAAGCAATTAACCTGACTTAAGGCGTTCAATTTCACCATAAAGATCCTTGATAAGTGTCGATTTCATCATTTTTTGGTTGATCTAAAACAAAAAGAATATAAAAGCAGGTGAAAAACAATGACATGGCCATGACAATGAACCATATCACAGCAATACTTAAAACATCTGCACATCTTATTCTAAAATAAAATGTTAAATTAGAGCTAGCTTGTTGATAACCAGTCTATTGTAAACATAATGGCCCTTGAAGCACTCAGCATGTCCCGGCACAATTGAGTGTAATTCTTAAAACATCTGCACATCTTATTCTAAAATAAAATGTTAAATTGGAGCTAGCTTGTTGATAACCGGTCTATTGTAAACATAATGGCCCTTGAAGCACTCAGCATGTCCCGGCACAATTGAGTGTAATTCATTAGAAGAACTAATTAGAATTCATCCCAATAATGAACCAATTAGAAAAATCAACTCAGTTCATCTGGTTTCTCATTTTAATTTTTGACAGTTATTCTGTCAAACATTCATTAATGTATTGTATGTAAAAGCTATCAATAAAATATATTACTGAAAGAATATTTTCATTTCAACAAAAAAATATCGGGAGACTTTAGTACTAAAGTAACTCAATCAGCAACAAACCTCTGGCTTATTTTTAATATTCTTTGCCCTGTGTGCATAATCCAATGTGCTCAAAGTTTCTTCTAAGCAATGAACAGCAGGGGATACTGTAGCTATAATGCACGTTTTGGTTCTACCTCCAAGTGAATCACGAAGTAAGCGAGTCAACTTACTATCCCTAAATATCAACATATATCCATGTAAGCATACAATGAAAAGGATAATGTCAAAGAACCATTGAATGAAGCATTATCAGGAGTCCAGAATTAAAAACCTGTAAGGAATATGACCAAGGTGCTCCACAAGTGCATTGATCACTCTCCCTAATGTGAGCAAACTTTTATTAATTTCTCCAGCTTCTCTTGCACGGCCCTAATAAATATTACAAAGCTCAAATTATCAAGTGAAAAAAATTATTTAGAAACCCCCATGATGTATAGTTTAAATGACTAAACAACTAGTATATGCTACAAATGAATTACCTCCCTTGCACCAGAACGGGATATATTTTCAGAGCCAGCAAGATCTACCAAATTCAGTTTACCACACTTAATTAGCTCTTCGCCTTCAGGGGTTGCTTCTTTGATGTGGATTGTAATTGAAAACAATGAATGCGAACGACTGAGTAGCAAAATGATGTGTTAATAACAGAAGTTTGAATATATGCTTTTGCAATCTGACACAATTAAAGAAACAGTCACCTAGATTGCTTGTTTAACAAAGTTTCTGCAGTGCGCCTTTTGGAAGACCCTCTCTCGAGAAGAGTATAAATCTCACTCGCACAGGTCACTATTTCTTCCTCCAACCCTCTAACAAGAACCCCACCTTTGCCATCCTCCATCAGAGGAAGCTGCTTCTTTTGCTTCTCCTCTAAACTAACCTTTGAAAGCTCCTCCGGGGCAAGCAAATCAGTAATCTCCTCATTATACAATTCCAAAAAGGTTACTTTAACGCTATACTCAGCATTCTGGCCCTCAAGTGTGTCAAAAATCTGCTTCACAGCCCTAGGAATTACTCCTGCTTCTGGAGGCAACTCTCCATTGGGCCCACTCTGTATCAAAAATGTTCAAATGAAGTCATTAACATGACTTAATGATGTCGTTAATAATTAATTAATTAACAACACTTCAAGATTGTTTACACCATAGAGCAAAATCATACCTTAGATCTTTTGCATTCCCCTTCCATGGTAAATGTTTTTCCAGTACCAGTTTGCCCATAAGCAAATATAGTACAATTAAAACCCTCTAAAACTTCATGCACTATAGGAGTAACAGCTTGTTCATAAAGTTCCCTTTGTTGCGCAGAAGGTCCAAAAACCTAAACAAAAACGCAACAAATTAATCTTAAGTCTTAACAACACTAATTCATCATTTTAAGATCAATAACTTAAACTAATTTCTCAAAAAAAAAAAAAAACTAATTCATTTATGTTACTTCAAGCTTATCAAATACAACCTAATGAACCTAAAAAATATCGATACTCAAAAAAACGAAAAAATAAAACAATAAGCTACTTTTAACACAGATAAAAGGGTTTAGGGATTAGAAATGGAGAACCTTATCGAAGGTAAAAACCCTATCGATGTGTTTTCCGGCGATATTCTGCGACACCGCAACTTCTCTACTGTAATCATTGCAAGTAACTACTTGCGGTGCATTGGTGCGTAACTCTTCATCACTAAACGGCCTATAAAGTACCGAAGAAGCTATAGTTAGAATTTGAAATTCGGAAGGAAAAAATTCGAAAAATTAAGAGAAAAAAATTGAAATGGAAATACCTGCATCTGAGAAGAACTTGAACATTTACGCCTTTCTCTTTGCCGGACATTTTTGGTGATTTTCGGTGTACGGTGGTAGTGGTGGTGATAGATCTGAATTTTCGAATTTGCGGTGTTTTTTTTTGTTTTTGGTTCTGTGTGAAAGGGTGTGGAAATGAGAGCGGGGTAGGGGTGGTAGCGTTTGAGATTTGAATTTTGAAAGACGCTCTTATTTTTTTGCCCTTTCTTAGATTGAGAGATCTACGATACGACACTGCGTTTTGGGTTTTATAATCTAACGGTACTCTAAGTATTTTATTTGTCTTGACGATTTTGCCATTGTCGTTTTGGGTTTGTAGTGGGTCTTTTGAAGTGTGAATTGTAACTTATTGGGGTGGGAATAGATGGAGTCCACTCCAGTCAGACTTTACTTTAGGCTTAGTTAAATTAAAAATAATTAATAGATCAATAAATAATCATACTTATGTGTTTAAAAAATTATTATTTTATACAAATAAGTTTAATAAACTTTTTAATGAGCATAAATGAAAAAGAATATGCACTAAAAATTAATGGGATAAAATATTTTTATTCTGTCAATCGATGTCATGTACTATGTCAAATCATATTTTTATTTTTAAAATTCTTATATAACATGGTAAATTTAAGAAATTTAATTGGTTATAATTATATGTGCAATATTGTTTTACAGTGTCTATATACTATCTTTAAACTTTAAATATAGTATGTTTAAATAAATAATTTTATCATCGAGTCTAAACCTAACTTTTTATAAATAAGTTAGTCAATTGAATTGTGTTTTAGTAAGGCATATCATAGTCTCCTCTTGCACTATTTAAAATTATGATTGTTTTCAAACTCGCTAGCACGTAACCTTTTTGAGACATTGGATAAGTTAAAAATAGGGCATAAATGTGTCTGGTTATGGAGGATATAGTTATAGCCAAAATGGGAGATTGTAAAGTAACTCTTTAAAATGATTGAATTTGAGCGGGGTGACGAAATGGTAATGGAAAAGACAATACAATGGAATAATTTGCAAAATTCAATCCATTAACAAAGAGACCTGGAAAGGCCTTCCAATGTGTATATGACTTCAATATTTTCAAGTTGTCTTGCCGAAGAGAGTCAAAGTTTGACGTATACAAAAAGATGTATTGTGACTACCATGTGATATGCGATCATTGGCCACTTTAGGGATGATTGCCAAGGATTAAAAATTTAATTTGGATAGTTGATATGAGAAGGTAATTTACCAAAGTACGTGAAAAAGGTTAACCTAGAGATGTAGACAAGTCTCTACCCCTAAGAAAGGGCTTCAAACTGCTTGAACCTCTAAAGAAGCCAATGAATAAAAAAAACATGACGAAGATGATATGAGATGTAGAAGTTTAACACCACAACTTAGAGAGTTAAGCATTATATTAAGATGATTTGCAGAAGGAAGACCTTTCTCGTGCTAGAAAAATCACATTTAAGATGCATAATCAACATATGCCTTAACACAATTTATGAATGTCCTTCTACTAATCATACTTTCGAAAAAGGAATACAAAGGAATAGAAAAGGTTAAAAAAACAATATAAGGGTTGTCTCGATGGGAATAGTGATTTGTAATGTGAAGAGAAGTCTAACTAATCAAGGCAGTTCATGTAATATCATACTCAGTGAACTTTATAATAAGTTATGACTACTTGATGTAATTCTAAGCTTTACAGTGGTATGTTCATATGATTCTCATGAGATAGCCCATGTAAGTTATGGGTTTATATAAGTATGTATTACTTTCACAATAGATGTTGAGTACAAGTCATTCTAAACAGGGTTCTTAGTGGTCGAAGGCACATCAACATACAACCTCGTCATTAGGAGACTACTACGTAACACACTTGAGTTCATTATGACAACATTTCACTTTGGAATGAAGTTCCTTATAGAGAAAGGTAAAATTGACATGGTGCATTCAAATCATCATGTGGCTAGACAGTGTGACGTCAATAATTCGAAGAAGAATAAAGAAATTTGGATCAATATGGCCTAAAGTGCAAAGTAACAAAGTGGCTTTTTCTACATGGGGAAGTGGCTTGCGCCACTTTTCAAGACCCATATCCCCCACACAAAAGTGGCACCCACCACTTATGAAAGTGGCTCCCGCCACTTGGCCTTTTGGCCACCCCACACTACCGATTTGTTCTTCGTCCCCAATTCGCAAATTTTTCCAGAAACGTTTCAACGTAATTTTTTCCAATAATAAACCAACATAATCAACAAAATTCAGTAATCGGACAGTCGATTTCACATCTACATTCATAACAACAACCATATGCAGATTATTCATAATAATATAAATTCAACAAAATACATACCAACCTAACTATCCAAATCAAACTCAATCATAGTATTGAATTTTATATCCGATTATAAGAATCGAACTCACCCTTACCTTAGGTTTTGAATCGAAGGTAGCCCTAGAATCGGATTTCAACTGTCGTTCCTCTTTCTCTCACGATCATGCAACAAGTTTTCAGTTTTCCTCTTCTACTGATAAACTTCATGGTTCTGCTAAATTTTATTTTCTTTTTATTAAATTAACTAAATATTATAATTATTAACGTGTCTAACCATAGCACCCCCTATTTACTAATTCATACATGATTTTAAGCCCACCAACCCAACTATCACAACAATTATATTATTAACTCTAATAATATTTCTACGGCTTCCGACTTATTTTTCTGACTTATCGACTTAATCAACCACAACATAAAATATACCGACTAAACACAAATAATTAATTAAATATTTAAGAAAACAATTAATTAAATATTTGGGCGTTACACCTGACAACCAAGGATCCAGATGGTGGGCTTTCCTCATCTTGCCGAAGACGTTGTTCATTTGCGACCTCATTTGTGATATTTGTGTTAGCATTTTCATTTGTTGAACTCATTTTTACGAAGAATGTATAATTAAGAAATGTAAAACCGTTTATTTATAGATGAGGTTGAAAATGAAAAGTTTGATATTTAGGTGCTTGCAATGATGATAAATTGTAATGGTTGATCTTCTCGAATGATATTTTTTTAAAAACGGAGAAAATCATAAATCATTATTATACCTGGGATGAGTGTTTCTCTCTTCTGGTAATAGCAAAGGTTATAATATTACAACGGTTTGTTATTATAAACGTTGTGATATATTATGTAAAATTGATTAAAAAAATTGTAACCAAGAATCGAACCTTGTACCATATAAAAAGGGTATCGCTACGGTTCTTATATTTAACCGTTGTGATATATTTATAATAAAAATATATGTATCATTACGGTTGTTTGCGTTAACCGTTGTGATATATTTACCTATATAAGGGAATTAACTTTCCCTTATTGACAATAGCACCGTTTCCTTCACAGCGAAACCCTAACACCCATTTTCCTCTACATTTTTTGCAACAAGGCTTCATCTTTTTTTAGAATCTGCAAAAAGGAATACAAGAAGTATGAAGCTTTTTATTCAGGCTTCTTCATCCTGTATACATTCTTGTAGAGTCTAAAATTAAATGAACATGGTGATGATGCTGGTGGTAGCAAGCGTAATGTACATATTGTTTATGGAAATTAAGGTATTCTTCAAGGGTTTTGTTTAAACTTTTGCTTGTTTTGTTTTGTTTTGTTTTGAATACTAACTAATTTTCTTCATTGCTTCCCATTTCTTAGGGTTTTATTTCACATGGTGGATGATGATAGTGGTTACAAGCTTATAGTATGAGTTGTTGAGTTACATATATATGAAAATAATGTATTCTTCTACTTCAATATTTTTGTTAGATAGTTCCCATTTTCTCGTTTGGTACATGTTGTTTTTGTTGATTGTTCTCATTTTTTTGGATTTGTCTTCTCGTTTGTGCAACTATGTGTAGTAAACAAGGAAACAACTGTGGTAGCAAATCTTACCTAGTTTTAGAAACAATAAAAATAAGTATAATAAGTATGAAGTCATTATGGTTAAAAGGTATGTTCTCTTGTAACATTTTAATATAGTCTGTGATAAATTATAGTATATGGTTATGGTGTATGATAAATAATTGTATATGGTTCTGGTGTATGATGTTGTTTGAGTTTATTATATTCTACATAGATTGTTTGTTTCACTAATATGCCTCACTGAAAATGCATTCATTTAAATTGAGGTAGATACTTATAATTTGTAAATTAAATTATATTTAAAAACTAAGTTAAACAAACTATTGTTGTTTTTAGATTGGCATGCTTCTCATCTTTCATATCACGTTGTTTACATTTATTATGGTATAATGATCAGGCACCTCTGATGCATCCCTGAATTCGTTTATAGTTAAATTTCCATAAGAAAATTTGATCGGATAGTCTTCTTCCTCATCCTCATTGATAATCGTAAAAAATTTGAGTATAAAAATTATGATAATAAGTGATAACGAGAAGATAGACTATCCAACCAAATTTTCTTATGAAAATTTAACTATATTCGAATTCAGCAATCATTTAAGGAGCCAGATCATTATACCACAATTTATGTAAACAACATGAGATGAATGATGAGACACATGCAATTCAAAAACAACAATGGTTTGATTAAATTGGTTTTCAAGAATAGATTAATTTTTCAGATTATGTACTTCTTTGTCAATTTGAATCCCTGTATATCTTTAGTGAGGGGGTATAGAAAACAAACAATTTATATAAAATATAATAAACCATGGGCCTTTCACAACAATTATCTATTCTAACCGAGACTAAAAGTAATTTTTATTTTTGTCTAAATTTGCTACTTATGGGTTTCGAACCCAGTATCTAAGAGCATATATCACAACGGTTCATAAGCATAACCGTTGAGATATGTGGCGCGCGTCATGGACTACAACAACGATTTCCATACCGTCATTGTAAGTACAATATATACAACAACATTCTACATAACAACGCATGCACAAACGTCATTATATATTTTCCTAACCGTTGTTAATGGGTTTTATGTTAATGTGCAATCTTGATCAGTCTGAAGGATTGTGCAATGGTACACGGCTCACTGTAACCAGACTTGTCAATCATGTCATTGAAGCTAAGATCATTTCTGGTAAAAATATATTATTTATATTCCTATAATGTCTTTGTCCCCCTCATAATTACCATGGCCTTTTAAATTAGCGAGACACCAATTTCTAATCATTGTTTCCTTTGCAATGACAATTAACAAGTCTCAATGACAATCTCTATACAATGTTGGTTTGTACTTGCCAAAAGAAGTTTTTAGTCATGGCCAATTATATGTGGTTATCTCTAGAGTTAAATCCAAAAAGGGTCTCAAGATTCTTATTCATGACAAAGATAAAGAAGCATTGACTACTACCACAAATGTTGTCTTCAAAGAAGTGTTCCAAAACATTTGAATGACATGTTTTTAAAACATGTTCTTATCATTCTATGCAAAAAAATTATAACATTTATTTACTTTACATCCAAACTTAGTCTACCTTTTTTTTTCCTTTTCCAGGTTCAAGCATTATTGACTTCATTTTACAAATATATGTTACAATCAAATTACATCATCCTTTGTAACACATCTTGAAATTTTATTCTCATTTTCAAGATACAAGTTTTTATATATTTAGTCAACATCTTAAATAAATTACCGGTGCGGGAGCACAAATTTCTTACTAATACTAACATAAAAACTATCATAACTTGATTAAATTTTATAAATGATTAATTATAGGTTTTTTTTCTTAGGATTAATTTGAACTATTTAATTTTTTTAAAGAATTAAAATAGGCTTTCACTCATTGTTTAAAATAAGGCTTAATATCCTTTTTGGTCCTCTAACTATATACCCGGGTCCAATTTGATCATTTTTTTAAGTTCCAAGTTGATCACTTATGTTATTAAATAGGTACACGTTTGTCCTTGCCGTTAGAAAAGTTAAAATTTCACTAAAAAAGTTGATGATGTGGTATTATCGAGCTTATGTGGCACGGTGAGTAGGCTTCAATATTGAGTTGTATTAACTTAAAGGATGACGTGTGACAGTATTAGTTTTAATTAATTTTTTTGAAAAATCTATTTAAATTAATTTTTATAAACCTTAATAATTAAATAATTGGGCCTAAGACCCATGTTTTTAATAGTTGCAGCCCAATAGTCATGTTTTATTTCTTATTTTGTGAACAAACTATATAAACACTTTGATTTGTTATAGATATTTCAATTTGGGACTTCACAAACCCATGAATATAAAATTCACCTGGTTTTTCATACACCATTACTTTGTATGAATCCTCAAATTTGTCCCAACCATTGTGAAAAGAAAATCCATCTGCCTCTAATCCTTTACTTATTTTTTTCCCAACTACTACAATGGTATCATATTAGTGTGTTTATTTTAATAAAACTTTTACAAATTTCATTTGATAATTGATACCAATTACCCCAAGGATTCAGGGAAAATAATGTTATCTAGGCAAACTGGTTTATCAAGGAATCATGTACACTTATAATTAATCAAGTTTTTATTTTCTGAATTGAACAAAATTATTTTTATTAAACTTGTCGTTAATCTTTATCGAAAAAATCAAAATTTCATATCATATGTTATATCAGGTAGTGAATTGGTTCATTAACGCGTGTGTCTGTCTTTGGAAACCAATGGTTGAGGAAATATAAAAGAAGAATTTGGTGATTATGAGATAAACTATTACTATTGATAGTGTACAAGCCTTTTCCACTAAAGAACATGTAATGGATTATGAAAGTAGAAAATTGCATGGTGGTAACGAAAGGTTCAACGTGAAAAATGGCTTTTATATAGAATTTGCTTGTGATGAAACTAGGGTTGTTCAAAAAAACCATGAACTGTACTGAACCGTTAAACTGAACCGAACTAAAGTTAAAATAACCGAACCATTATGTTTGGTTAATGAACCGAACCATTTATTTATTAACGGTTCTAGAACCGAACCAAACTAAAATAAACCCAATATAACCAATAGTGAACTGTGAACCATTAACTTAAACTCAAAAATGAAAATCAATTGAAAATTTGAAACTCTATAAATATGAACCCTAACCTAAATTCCCAAATTTTCTGATTCTGGATTTTGGTGTTCTTTGTTAAATTCGTTGCGATCAATGTTGCTTCCTCTGCAACAACATGCCTGTGAGAGTAGTATTGGAGAACAATCCCACCCCTTCTCACGTTTCTGCTATATACACATTCTGCGTTTCACTGTTTTCTTCTTCTTTTTCTTCTTCTTCGAATTATCATTATTGTTAACCCTTAATCTTGTTTAATTCTTCATCTTTAGCTGTAACTCCAAGGCGTCGTTCATTCTAATCGTGTACGCTTTTATGTGCTGGACGGGTACTTAATTAATTTCTGTGTTTTTGTTTCAATCTTGGAGATAATTGGCAAAGGACCCTTTGATTTATAGTTGGATAAATTTTTGCAAAAGTTAATTGTAAGAGTTTAATCTCAAAAGCTATAATTATTAGCTTCAAGTAGAATTGATTCTGGAAAGGATAATCAATTCTACATGTACATAATCAATTATGAGTGTTCGAAATCGAAATGTGAAACCAAACACACATTTAATGAATTTGAATTCAAGGGTCTTATCTCTTTAATCTCTTTAATTAGTTTGAATTCAAGGGTCTTATCTCTTTAATGACTCTGAACTAGTATCTTCATCTTTAGCTGTTTGAATTCAGTTCAAGGTTTCCTATTGATGTTGTTGGTTCAATATGTTTGCAGTGATACAAGAATTAAAAGGAACACTCACATGTTGTTTCACCCTCAAATTAAGAGGAACACTTCCCTCTTGTAGAAAATGTTGCTGCAAAGAATCTTCAGTCAAAGGTATGCTAAGAACAGTAACATTTTTGTGAACTTGGATATAGTAACATATTTTACCTGCTTCTGGAAATTTATTTGTTCATTGTACTATTAAATTTGAACTATTATGGCTTTTGATCAGTTGGAATAAGTACTTTTAGTTAGTACGCTTATAGCAAATGAATTAAATGGTTGAAGTTAAGTTGTTATGTTATGTTAGTGAGATGTCGGTAGCTTGATTACCAATTTTCATTAGATGATGATGCTAGCTATTGGCATATGCATCTGAGTTCAAAAACGGTCAGTATGTTAACCTTGTCATGATGAACCTAAAGTAGGAGCTTGATAGGAAACGTTAGTGTGATTGCTGCTGCTTTGACACTTTGAATTGTTGTATGATTGCTTATCAAACTCCTTGTCAAATACTGATTATGTTAAGTCTGCAAAATATGCTATTATCCATTATTAACTTAGTGTCAAACAAAAGTTTCATACATAGTACCTTAAATTAGATTGAGTAGTTCCAATCACCAATTTTCTAATATTTAGATTCTTAACAAGCTCTAAAATGTAAGATGTTTTGGTTTTTAGATTTGTTTCGCTGAGAAGTTACTCTTTTATTTTTAAATACCAATGTAATGCACACACTTGGGTGTTATATGAAGCGTTCATTTTTTTTCTTTACTCTTCCTTAAAATATACTACATGAATTAAATTTGTGTCATACCTATTACCGCCTTTATCGGCAGCTTGGGTGAATATCGGGGTCATTGGTTTTAATTGGAAAGATAACAGTTTAACTTAGCAGTCAACTTAATTTGTATTTTTCTTTGGTTTGATGTTGATATTATTCTAGAAATTGAAGTCTTAATGATCGCAATTGGTTTTTGGATCTAATTTGTTAAGGTTTATATGTTAATATGAATGTTTTCGTAAATAGTGAAAGTCTCTGTTTTATCACATACATGACACATGCTATAGTGAAAACAAAATGATACTGGAATTAAGATATGACAATAGCTTAGAGAAAATTAATAGTATTTCTTCTAATGATCCATTTTTTCCAATGCATGTTTAATTGTTTGGCAACTGTATTTTGTTAAGTTAGTTAGTTGAATTCAATAGATTCATGTTAGCTACAGTTTTAGTTAGTTATATGTGATAGAACTGTTAAACTTTTCTGTTAATTTATGTTAGTGTATGTGATTATACTAGAAACTTATGTAGAATATGAAGTAGTTATGAAATGGTTATGTTATTGTTTGGACTATTTTGAAACCACTTTGGATTTATGGAACTGAGTTGGCTTATAGGTTAAATTGCCTTACATTATTGATTGAAACTTGATCGTGAAAAGTTAACTTGTTTGGCTTGATATGTGAATTTGAATGTATGTTAGATGAATTGTATGTTAATATTGAATGAAAACTATGCCTTAGGTTGATTTGAATATCTTGGTGTTATGCTTGTGGAATGATAGTTAGTATGTTGATTATGGTGTTTGTTTGGTGCAAATTTGTATGGGATTTGATTGGAATTCTTTTGTGTGAAATAATGGTCTATGCTATTTTCAGAAACTGCTGGATATTATTATCATTTCTCCTGACAAAGCGCATGAACAATATTTGGTAATTTTAAAATTCTTAGGTTGTTGTAAACTCTTGTTTTTTTCATCTTGCAAACAGCTTCCGCAACAACAGTAGCAGTCCATCTTTCTAGATAGCTATAACAACTTTTTTTCATCTCAATGTCTTGTGTTTGTTTATGTATATTGTATAGTGTTCTATCCCAATTCCCAAGCAAGCACACTTTATATACTTTTACTGCTTTTGATTTAATTACTTGTTAAGTTAGACTCAACGACTTTATTTTGTTAAGTTACATATCACGGTGTTCAATTAGAGTTTTAGTTAACAAAAGATCATAAATGTTACTTCTTTTCTACACTTTGTAATTGCTACATGATCTGATATTTGTTACATCTCTTAATTTTTATTAAATAGATGACAGGGGAGGTAAAGTATACAAGTCTTACAACTCCAGCTAGCCCTCGTGATGAAGTTATATTGCCACCACATCCCAATGAAAAAAAAGCGCCAATTACAGTCTGATATGTGGAACCACTTCACTATGATGGAAGGTGATGAGAAAAAGGCTAAATGTCAATATTGTGGAGTCTTAATTAAGTATAGTAATGGAACAAGTGGTATGCGGACTCATCTCGGTAGATGCACTGCTTATGATCATGATAAAACCCAAGCAACCCAACCAAATAAAAGGAGAAAAACCACTACAGAAGGACAAGTAGGTTTTTCTCAAATCTATTTTAAGTTTGATCAAGATGCATGCCGAGCGCAACTTGTGAAAACATTTGTGTGTGTTGAGATTCCATTTAGTTTTGTGGAGAATGAGGAATTTAGAAAACTACTAATCACCTTGCAACCTCGGTTTTATATCCATCACGGTCTACAATAAGGCGTGATATTTGGGCGCTCTACCTTGAAGAAAAGGAGAAATTGAAAAAAATATTGCCAAATTATGGAAGAGTTTCTTTGACCACTGACACTTGGACTTCAACTCAAAACTTAAGTTACATGAGTTTGACCATGCATTTTGTGGATAGTGAGTGGAAGATGCATAAGAAAATCATCAACTTTTGTCAAATCACAGGGCACTCGGGACACGTGATTGGGAAATATGTTGACGATTACTTAAGAAGTTGGGGGTTGAGTCAGGTCATGACCATAACGGTTGACAATGCTTCGGCAAACACCATTATGATTAAGTATTTCAACATAAGGATGAGGTCTTGGAGTAATCTTGTTTTGAATGGGGATTTTGTCCACATGTGTTGTTGTGCTCATATCTTGAATTTAATTGTCAAATCGAGATTAAAAGAGGATACAAGTTGCATAACAAATATTCGTCACGCGGTTAAATATGTCAAGTCTTCTCCAAGTAGACTAGTCACATTTATGAAATGTGCAGTGCAAGAAAAAGTTACATACAAAGGTGCTGTTATCCTTGATGTTGAAACCAGGTGGAATTCAACTTATTCAATGTTGAAGGTTGCCTTACAGTATCAAAAGGCTTTTGACTTGCTCTATGCACGGGATAAGACATTTCGCGAAGAAATGGACAAAACAAACCAGGTAGTTAAGAAAGAGGATTGGACATATGTTGCATCAGTACTTCCCTTGCTTGAGATGTTTTATAAATATACAAATCGTTTGTCTGGATCATTATATGTCACTAGTGCTTCATATATGGCAGAGGTATTCACCATTGGAAAAGGGATCAATAAGCATTTAAAGAGTAATAATGAGCACATAAAAAATACGGCGAGTAAGATGAAAGGTAAATTCAACAAATATTGGGGAGATCCTGACACACTAAACATCTTATTATTGATTGCTTTTGTTCTTGATCCAAGAGTGAAAATGTCTATTGCAGAGTTTTATATTGATCTTTTATATGCTAACACCGGAAAAGTCGATGATTTAAAGAAAAAAGTGAAGTCTTCTCTTTCAAAACTTTATGTTCAATATCGAGGTTTTGACGACTCTCAATCTAGCCAACTAGACACACCACCGAATGAGGATGATGATGATGATATTTTATGTCACTATAGTCAAGAAACTGGGCATAAGTCTGATCCTATGACTAAAATTGAATCATATCTACAAGAAGCACGGGTGCCACACCTTAAAGTGGTTGAGTTTGACATCTTAGGTTGGTGGAAAGCCAACTTAACTAGATATCCTATTTTGGCAAGCATAACTCGGGAAGTGTTGGCTATTCCCGCCTCTACCGTAGCTTCAGAATCTGCTTTCAGCACCGGCGGAAGGGTTGTTAGTGATTATCGCACTTGTCTAACTCCTAAAATGGTGGAAGCTCTTGTTTGCACACAAGACTGGTTGAAAGGAAAATCACTCTCCTTATTTTCTGAGGAAGACCTTGATGAGATCCATGAATTAGAGCAAGGTAATTTCTATAAATTGTCTCTTAACTGAAAACTTGCCAATGCTTTTGAGCAAAGTGTGGCAACATTATTTTCAACCCTTGATTTCATTTGTTCTATAATGTAGTTCATTTATATATGAATATAGTATCTAATTATTTTAGCTCTTTCATGTGATATTGGTTTGCTGTTTGGAGATGGTATGTTTGTTGACACTTGTCTGTTAATGATTCTCTTTATGACTTTTATTTACATTCTTTGAACTAATATTGAAAGTAATTTTTTATTCTTTTTTATAGAGATAACATCTTCGACATCGACTAATTTTGATGATGGTGATGATGATGAAGACCTTGCAAGTTAAACTAAGTTTAGTTTAGAATTGATGTAATTTGTTTCTCAATAATTCTTTCATATAAAACATTTAAAGTGTAATGGTTTTAAAAAAAAACAGAGTTTATCATTTTATCTTTGAATTTGATTGTTTGAATCATGTTATGTTAATTTGAATCACGAGTTCAAATTAATTTGGTGATTTGTTTAGCATAGTATGTTAGTTAAAAATCACCCTAAAATTTCAGTTTTCTTGTATTGCATGATTTCAATCGTATTTAAAATTATTTTATTGTTGATTTGAATCATGTTATAAAAATTAAAATTTTAATGTATTTGGTCATTTATTCTCTTGCGTATATAAATCATATTGTGGTGAAATTCAGTTTTAGAAATTAAGAGTTAGTTATAAGGTGCTTTTAAAATAATTGCTTTCAAAATAAGTTTAAAATAAGTACTTTTAAAATAAGTGCTTTTAAAATAATTGCTTTCAAAATAAGTTTAAAATAAGTGCTTTTAAAATAAGTTTAAAATAAGTGATTTCAAAATAAGTTTAAAATAAGTGCTTTTAAAATAAGTTTAAAATAAGTGCTTTTAAAATCATGTTAGTTGTGTTTGAAATGATTTTTTTAAAAATAAGTGCTTTTAAAATAAGTTTAAAATGTTTTTTATTAAATAATATAAAAAAGTAAAGTATAATGGTTCGGTTCTTTAACAAATGGTTCGGTTCGGAAAATTTTGTCTTCTAATGGTTTGGTACAGTTCGGAGTTTTGAACCGTTATAAAAAATCAAAAAATTTGGTTCAGTTCAGTTCTTAAAAAATGGAAACGGTTCAGTTCAGTTTGGATGACCTTATATAATGGTTCGGTTCGGTTTGATTCAGTTTTCTCACAAAACCATACCATGAACAACCCTAGATGAAACTGCCTCATATGATTTAGCATAATTGGGAGATGGCCTATTTAATGCAGTTTTAACAATGCAATTTTAACAAATCTTAGAGTCTGTTTGGTAAGATCCAAAAAAGAGCTTTTAGCTTATAGCTAATAGCTTTTCAGCTCATATTAATGGAAAAACTCTGTTTGGTAACTGCCTTTTAGTTTTTAGCTTATAGTTTTTTTACTAGCTTTTAGCTTTTTTTTTCAAAAGCTATTTGAAGTAGCTTTTGAGCTTCTAGCTTTTAGATTATGATTTTTTTTTGCCATTTGTACCCTCATTATTTTATTGAAAATCCATTTTTACCCTTTATATTCTATTATGATTTTAATTAAAATAATTGTAATTTAATTAAGGGAGTAAGAAAGGTTAACCATTATTTCTATAAAACAAATACACGGTGCATTTCATCTTCCATTTTATTTTATGTAATGTTCACTCAATCTTCATCCATTCTTATTCTCTAAAGAATCCACATTTGCTCTGAATTGAAGTTCACTCTTATTTCATCATTCGTAGTCTACAGTCAAATCATATATCTTTATCTCTCATTTTCATTTTTACACAGGTATCTTCATTTCTCCTCAACTTATTATTTTTCTATTATACTTCAATATATTTTTGTTTGTAATATTGTTACTGTATGATTTGTTTTCATCTGTTTTTGTAAAGTTGTTTGATTCTCGACTTATAAAAAAACCCTAAATCCAAATTTTATATTTTCATTAATAATGATGAATAGATGAAATTATATGACTTGCAACATTTTGATTTATTAATTTTGCTGACTTGATGAGAGTGATATGTTTTAGATGTATTGAGATTTTGTTGTTACTTATCTCTGTGACTTGCTTGTACACTAAATATTTTTTTAAATCGTAAAAGTCAAAAATACTAATCTTCGTTATTGTATGTTGTCAAATTTATAAGATGGCTTCAAGTAAAGATCAAATGGAAGGAACCAAATTTAAATGGACAAATGAGAATGAAAAGATATTTTGTGACGTTTGTATCAAGTTTATTAGAAAGAACGGGCGTGGATCATTTAAATGGAAGGAGATTAGCAAAGAGTTTGAAGTTTCCACCAACATAAGATGTTTGGAAAAATCTTTAAAGAATAAATTTGATTCTATGAAAAATGATTGGCGCCTTTGGAAATTTCTCAAGTTTGGTGAAACTGGCATAGGATGGGATCCTGTCACAGGAAAACTTAGTTGTTCAAATGAGTGGTGGGATAGAAAAATTAAGGTTAGTTTTTAATAAATATTTTTAGTTAATGTAAAATTAAAATAATTTAATATAAGATCTTAAGGTTATTAGTTAACTTTTATTTGTCTGTAGGAGAAACCTGAGGCTAAAAAATTTCGTAATAAATCAATAGATCCTTCAATTGAGGAATACTGGAATCAATTATTTGATGATAGTTATGCAAGTGGGGAAGAAGTTATTGCACCCTCTGTGAATTCTGATTTTGTGGAACATTTTAATGGCGAGGAAGAGGATAAAGAAATTGATGAAGAAGACAATCGTCATTATGAAAGTGATGGAGAACAAATTTATGCAGAATACAGACGACATGCTTCTCAATTGAAAGACTTGTTTCGAGAAGAAAATTCTTTTTGGCCTGATTATATGAATGAGGTAGGTGGCACTCAAGTACCTAGACAAGGTGTTAGAGGCACCCAAGTATCAAGCCAAGGTATTTGAGGTAAACAAGTACCAAATCAAGTTGAAGGTACCAATAGAGTTGAACAAACACAAAACATGACTAACAAGCCTGTTAAGGTAACTCGTAAAAGAAAACAAACAGGAGGATGATGAGTCTAGAAAATTTTGACTAACATATATGCATTCCAAAGAGAAATAAACTTGTAACCTAATTTTTAAATAGTTTATGGAGATTGTGACTCTAATTTTGCAAGACATATTAATGTTCTTATTATTTTAATATTTTGAATTTCTATCTTAAAATATTATATTGATTTTATTTTATTATATTGAATTGGTTTTTCTCGCTAATTATTAATAATTTATAAATATGGTAATCATTCCTTAAAGCTCATGATTAATCTTAATAATGTAATAATTTTTTTTTACTATGTTAATTATTAATTCATTACTATATTTATGAAAATAATATAATTCTCTTTTAATATGTTAATTCTTCAACGATTCTTTTATTTGGATTTATTACTTAAGATTTGTATCTATTTGAATGTTTTTATGTTAATTCTCTTTTAATATGCTAATTTTTATTTAATATTATTTAATATTTGTGTTTATATTTGGATTCATTAGTGATTGTTTTTATCACTTTTAATTATTATTTTGATTATTTATTACTTGAATTTTTATTGTTAATATATTATTAATTATTTTTTTGATTATTTATTATTTGAATTTTTATTATTAATATATTATTTTTATAAGTATAGTAATGAATGATTTAATATATTTTATTATTATTAGGCATATCATGGATTTTGAGAAAGAGAAAAAGAGAAGAAAATATGCACTTTATTAGAATATAAGATCAAATACAATAAGTGCAATCGCTACATATTACTATAAATATATTTTTAAGGAACCTTGTATGACTTTCATTCAAAGCGGACAATATTGGACGAATGAGATATTGAATGAACATCTTGTTCGATGTATGAATGCCTTTAGAATAAACTCAAACTTATTTATACAATTGTGTGAAGATTTGCAAACAAAATATGAATTAAAACCAAGTAAGAGAATGACAGTCGTAGAGAAGGTGGACATATTTGTATATACACTTGCTATGGGCGCTTCAAATAGAGATGTTATGGAGCGATTTCAACATTCTGGAGAGACTATTAGTAGAGCATTTCATGAAGTTTTGGAAGCAATTAGTGGTAGAAGTAAGGGTTTCAAAGGTCTGGTGCGTGATATTATAAGACCAAAAGATCCAACTTTTCAATGTGTACCACCTTATATTGCTAATGATGAGCGCTACATGCCTTATTTTAAGGTAAATAAAAATGTGTGAGTGTGTGTGTGTGTGTATATATATATATATATATATATATATATATATATATATATATATATATATATATATATATATATATATATATATATATATATATATATATCATGATGGATGCATACTTATCTAATTTTTTAATAGGATTGTATCAGATGTATTGATGGTACTCATATAGCTGCATGTATTCCTGAGGCTGATCAAATGTGTTATAGGGGTAGAAAAGGAATCTCCACCTTCAATGTCATGGCTAGTTGTGATTTTGATATGTGTTTCACATTTGTATCAGTTGGATGGGAGGGATCAGCACATGACACATGTGTTTTTCTTCATGCAATCAACACACCTGCGCTAAATTTTCCAAATCCTTCTGAAGGTATTATTATACACATGTGTTTCTATTAGAATTTTATTATTATTATTATTTCGTTAAAGAAGTTTATTTTATTTATTAATTTTTTTTTTCATTTTTTACAGGTAGATATTATTTAGTTGATAAGGGATATCCAAATATAGAGGGATATTTAGTGCCTTATCTAAAGATAAGGTATCATCAATCTCAATTTGAACATGAACCCCCAACTAATGCTCAAGAAGTCTTCAATCGCACACATTCATCTCTTAGAAGTTGTATAGAAAGATCATTTGGAGTGTTGAAGAAAAGATGAAAAATACTTAATAAAATGCCACAATTTAGTGTTAAGACCCAAATTGATGTTATAATAGCTGCTTTTGCATTGCATAATTATATCATGGCAAACTCACAAGATGATGCAATGTTTAATGTTCTTGAGCAACATCCAAATTACATACCTCATGATGAATTTCGAGATAATGTTGATAATTTTCAAGCTAGAGAAAGATCAAAGGGGGGATCAAGGAGATCAATCAAGATGAAGGAAATTTGTAATAACATTGCATCTTTATTGTGGAATGTTAGACAATAAACTTATTTTTATAATTATTTTAGATTAATATAGTTGAATTCAAAATTACAATATTATTATTTTAGATATCTTACTAAATTTACAATATGTTTAATTTATTATTTAATATTTATTTTAGATTAATATAATTGAATTCAAAATTACAATATATTTAATTTAATATTTATATTTAAAATGTTTTACATTTAATTGTTAATAAATTTATATTTATTGAATAAAAAATAATTTAATAATAGGACCACTATTTTCTTAATTAATAATGTTCTTTTATATCATTTTGCATTTATCAGCTAGTTTAATCGCTAATTTATCAAACATTCAAATTAACTTATCAGCTATAAGTCATAAGCTATCAGCTATAACTCATCAGCTATAAACTAACAACTATAAATCATCAGCTACCAACTAACAACTAACTTATCAACTATCAGCTAATTTTACCAAACAGAGCCTTAATAATATACTCAATTATTTAAAGCTAAGCAAGAAATAATAGCACTCAATGAAAAACATACAACGGAATGGTATCATAAAAAAAAAGACAATCAATTTCATTAATACATAAAAAAATCATTAATTTCCTTTGTTTCTATTAAACAAACTTAAGCAACACTTAAAAAATAATTTTAGTAGATTTTCTAAATAATAAAAAATCATTATGCCACGTCATATCTCGCTCAGATTACACATCACCGCCATTAAGCCTTACAATTTCGTTAGAAACACTACTAGTGCATCCGCCAGTGGTCACACATGGTAGCTGATATACACATTTACTGAGAAATGACAGTGATCAGCTTTTAGCTCATCCCACAGTAGACTGAAAGTTACTTCTATTAAAGTCCCTCCAACTATATCCCACTTTCCAAATAACTACTCATTCTGCATTTGTTCCATTTTCAAGAGTGTAACTAACTAGCCATGTCGTCGACGGTTGAAGCAAAAGGTCGAACAGTTGGTGGCACAGAATATAGCTGGTGCAAAGCTATTCGCGGCGGCACCGGCATTGCAGTTCTATCACTCCTCCTCACAAAACCCATCAACATTTCCCGTTTCCAAACATCCCTCCACAAGCTTCAAAATTCCCATCCTATCCTCCGATCAAAGCTCCACCATTCGAACACAACAGACACATCATTCTCCTTCCTCACCTCTCCCACTCCCTTCATCAAAATTGAATCCCACAGCCTCAACGCCACCTCCGAGATTCTCAATAACAACAAAAACGATACTGCTTCCGTTTCTCCGTTACAAAAAATCCTCGAACACGAACTCAACCGTAACACGTGGCAAGAGCAAGACCGTAGCAGTAGCACCACCGGCTCTGACATGATGTTTGCGACGGTTTACGCTATGCCTGATGCGAAAACATGGGTGGTGGTTATGAGGCTTCATGTTGCAGCGTGTGACAGAACTACGGCAGTGTCGATTTTAAGAGAGTTGCTTGTGTTGATGAAGGAAGATGAAAAAGACATGAATGGTGTTGAGATTGAGAATGTTGTTCCTTTGTCGATTGAGGATCTTGTTCCTGGTCGGAAAGCGAAGAAGAATATTTGGGCGCGTGGATTAGACGTGCTTAGTTACTCTCTTAATTCATTTAGGTTTACTAATTTGAAATTTAATGATACAAAAAGCTCTAGGTTTTCACAGGTGGTTAGAATGGAACTGAATCAAAATGATACAAAGAGGGTTTTAAATGTAAGCATGCACTAAATATTTGGTTAATTATTTTGTTTATTATTTGATGATTGATGAAAGATTAATTGATTATTTCAGGGTTGTAAGCAGAGTAATATTAAAGTGTGTGGAGCAATATCCGCAGCAGGATTAATGGCAGCACATAGTAACAAGAATAGTTGTAAGAAGTACGGGATTATTACCCTTACCGACTGTCGGTCAACACTTGACCCGCCTCTCTCAATTCATCATTTTGGTACGTTTCTCAGTTTTATCGTGATTTTATTTTATCTTATTCGAGTGATTAGTCTTTACAGTTATGTGAATTATAGCCGATTTTTATATAAAAATATAATAGAGTGATTGAGAGTACAAAGTTGATAAAACCATGAATGCAACATGGATATGGAAGTACTATACAACTGAGTGTTCAACGTTAATTCCTCCTTTTTGAAAGGAAAGTAAGAGGAAAAAGTGATATTGTAGGTTGTATCATGCCATTTATAGTAAGCTGAACATTAATATAGCCCAGAAGGTTTTCAATAAATTTGAATTTTTAATTGATCGTACAACAATAAATGTTACTTTAAAAGCAACAAAAAATAATTTTATGATAATTAAAAAATTGATTTAATTATACTTGAATGTATGTGTAGGGTTTTATCATGCTGCCATCCTGAACAACCATATGATGAAAGGTGGTGAAAGTCTTTGGGAGCTAGCCAAGAGGACTTATGGAGCATTTTCCAGCTCTAAGAACAATGACAAGCATTATTCAGACATGGCTGACATGAACTTTCTCATGTGCAAGGCTATAGAGAATCCTGGTTTGACATCATCGTCAAGAACATCGATAATGTCGGTGTTTGAGGACACGGTGGTTGATGACGGTGGCGAAATGCAACGAGAGGATGGGGTTGATGACTACATGTGTTGTGCTTCGGTTCATGGTTTGGGACCGTCTATGGCTATTTTTGATACCATAAGAGATGGAAAGCTGGATTGTGTGTGCGTGTATCCAGCGCCGTTGCACTCTAGGGAACAAATGCAAGAGCTTGTTAACAAGATGAAGGCTATTCTCGTTGAAGGTGGAAAAACATATGAGGAATATTGAGGATGCATGTGTGTGGGGCTTTCACATGAATTAATTATGACTTTTGTTATGTAGTTATTATAACCATGCTTGGTCAATTTCTATTTCACTTTCATTATCCTTACTATCTAGTATAATTTACGGAACTTACTATTACATTTGAGCTTTGAAAATGTTATGTCTATGATGATGAGAAAGCGCCGATATTGTTTATGTGATGGTTTCTTTAAGTATATAATAATAATAATAATCATTTTTCTTCCTTTTTAAATATAAGATCTTTTTTATAAAAAATATCAATTTATAAAAGTTTTTTTTTTATCAATGGTATTAATGTGGACTTGACATGTTTTAAAAAAAGTAATTAAAAATATGATAGGATAAATTTGAACCGTCCGATCGAAATCGATCGATCCGTTGTGTTTTTGTGCAAACGAATCGGGTCGGTTGGGTGTCAGGTTAATTCGATTTCGCTTAATTTGAATAGTAGTTACTTTCTTCGGTCAGATTCGAATAATTATTTTGGATCCGATGAAAACCAATCGAAAAAAATTAATATATATTTTATTTATTTTTATTACAATATAACCGACTCATTATAAAAATGAGATTCATAATATTGTCAGGATATTATCATTTTTATAATTTAATGGTAACATTGTGTACTCCAAAAAATACAAATTATGCAATATAAAATTTTGAATGTTATTTAACATAGGGTTAATTAAATATGTATTTAGTCCTACAAATATCCCAACTTTCAATGTATGGTCCCTCAAAAATTTTCCTTCAAACTTTGGTCCCTTTACAGTTTTCTGTCCCTAAATTTGGTCCCCGGTTAGTTTCCACTAACAGAGGATGATGTGGCACGTCAAGTGTAATTCTGCGTTTGGTGACATGTTACGTTATTGCCACGGTGGTAATTGACTGATAAAGTAAAGTTAAAGCAAAACTCAGTCTTAATCCAGACTCCTTCAAAGTTCTTCCGTTGGTGCCTTAGCAGAAGACTTGCGTTGAATCGTTTTCAAGTTGGTGTGGTCAAGGAACATTGCATATTGCATTCGCTGTATTCAAGGAAGAAAGCTAACGATTTTTAGTGGTCCTAAGGAGAAATTCTACAAATCCTAGTTGTGGTCCCAAGTATGTTTCGTTGTCGCAACCTTTTTTGTATTGTTTATTATGCCTATTTCCTTCCTTTTTCTGTAGTAGTGGTCCCAAAATGTATTAAATTCGTTGTTTGGTTGTTGGATTGGTATAAATTTCTTGACCTAATTTTTGTCTTACCCAAAGTAAAAATTAGAGTTACTTAGTTTTGATTGTGAAATAGTAAAAATTAAAGTTAGGTTATTATGGATAAGTTCAAAGTTGTCTTTTACACTAAGGGTTATTTCTTAAAAGACACAAATCTAAGATATAAGGGGGATGTGTATGCTTTTAGTGGGCAAGATCTTGATTATTGGTCATTCTTTGAGGCATGTGATTTAGTTAAGGTAATTGAGCTTGAGTTCGATAATAAGTGTGTTAAGATGTGGTGGAAGCATGGAGAAGGGAGTTTTGAAGAAGACTTGAAACCCTTAGGGATGATGGTTATGCTTCTGAATTAGCTATGTATGCAGTAGGAAATAAGTGTGAGTTGGAGATTTTTTGTGAGCATATGGTTGAAGGAGAGGATACATTTATGGACAAGTTTAGAATGAAAGGAAATGGTATAAAAATTGATGAAAATGCTGACATATTGAGTGAGTCAAGTGATGAATCTAGTGATGATTCAGTGGTAGGTGTGCATTTTGAAGATAATAGGGAGGAGAGAATTGCAGGTTTTGATGAAGGCCTATATGATGTTTTTATTAATGGTGTTGTACCCCAAAATTTTCTCTCACATCTTCAAGACAATATACCTCAAGAGGACTCCTAATAGTCACAAGATTCTCAATTACTCAAAGGGATTCAAGGTTTCATCAGACAAAGCTTCATCCTAAGCAATGGATCTTAAATTAGGGTTTTGAGTTTCCCAAGGTAAATTGGACTTCTAAAGCCTCAAGTGGACTTTATGGTGTCTCATATACTTCAAAGGAACCTCATGTCAAGTTTCAAGGCTTACCCTACAAGCTTGGTCAGTCAGATGCTCAGATGATCAAAAATTAGTTAATTTGGTCAAAAAGTCAACTGTGGTCAACATACAGTCAAAATTCAAGATTTTTGGTCAACATCAAGATTATGAAGTAATATTCATCATTTGATAAAGGGTTTATCATGATTCATCAAGGAAACCTCAAAATCATCAAGAACCAGTAGTTACTAAATTAGGGTTTTTGTAGGAAAAGTCAAATGTACTTTGACCAACCATAACTTTCACATGCTTCATAAATAATTTCCCATCCAAATCTAATTTTGAAGGAAATTCAATTCCCTACAACTTTGTGTCTCACAAGCCAAGGCCAGAAATGCTTCATTTGAGATATGAGCCAAGACATTACAGGTCCTCTAAAAAGTCAACAAAAAGTCAACTTTTTCAAAAGCTCATACCTTGAAAATGGAAGATCAAATGGACATGGGACCAAAAGGAGTAGTTAGAGGACACTCTAAGATTTCTAAAAAGTACAAGAACACATACATGAGATAAAAATTGAGAAAGTTATGCATTGTTGAAGTTGAGTAAATTTAAGGAGGTGTATAAAGCAAGTAATGACCAAAACTCAAGTTTTTTTCCAAATGGGCCCATATTTTTCTAGCCCAAATTGATTATAAGATAATTCATGACTCATAAGTCATAATATCTGATTTTTTATATTTATTTTATATTATATTGGATTTAATTTATTTAAAATCAATTTTAATTAAAATAAATATTGAAAAATCAAATATTTGATCTTAGGATTATTTTGGGATAAGATTTTGATGTTTATGATCATAATTTGGATCTCAAATTCGTGCAAACCAAAAGAGAAGGTCATAATACCAAATTTTGACTAAAATAGTAACCTCATTTCTTCATTCCAAAGCAACCTCAAATCTAACACCCAAACCCAAACTTTTTAACCTAATTCACTCTTCTATAAACATACAACAAAGCCAGATGCACAAGAGACTAAACTTTGAGCCAAATAACCCTTATCAAACTTCAAAAAATCCAAAGAAAAGTCACATTCAGTTTTATACTCACAACCACTTTCAAGAAGTTTTGAAGGTCTCAATTCATTCCTGAGGATCTTTAGAACATGTATCCATCATCATCATCATCATCATCAAAAATATCATAATCCGCCCTAACTGAATTCGTTTTCAACTCACTTTTTTATTTATTTTCGATTTCAATTATATATGCATTATAACTCGAATTTGATCATGTATTATTGTTTGTGTTGATGTTTAGAATGTTTCTGGATCATTTGATTGAAGTTTAATTGCAGGAATAAGGATATGCCATTGTTAGGGTTTACAACTTCGAATTTGGGGGTCTTGGTTAGAGACGATATCAAGTGAAATTAATGGTTCCATTGGACTCATGGGATGATTTATAGTTGATTTATGGCTTTAAACCGAATTAATCGTGCTTGTTTGACATTTTTGAAAAACGCATGTGCTATAGTGACGAACAAAGCCGTCACTATAGGTTTTTGCTATGAACGAAAAACCGTAGGTATAAGCTATGGACGGATGAGGAAGAAGAAGGTTGTTGGCGCGTTCTGATTTTTTAAATTTTTATTTTATTATATATTTTTTATTTTCCATTTGTTTACCACGCAAGCACAATGGCCCAATGGTTGAAGCGCGCATGTGGAAGCCTGAAGACCTGGGTTCGATCCCAGGATTTCACCCTTATTTTTTTTGCCATTTTTCTATTTCTTTCTTTTTATTGGTTTTGTTTTTATTTTATTTATTTTCTTTTTAATTAACTAACCAATTAAACACTTCTTATTCTTTTAATATATAAAAAATTCATAAAAAATTTCTAATTAACTTAATTATCTTTTTCTTAATTAATAAATATATCTTTTTTTACAAAAAAAATAGTTTTAGATTATTTTGTTAATTGATTTCATAATTAATTTTTTTTAACCTAGTAATTAGAGTTTAACCAATCTTAATTTTTTATCTAACCCTAATTTATATAATATTTTGACATAATCCTAATAATTAACATTTTTGACTTAAAATCATTTTCTTAATAAAATTTTAATTAATTAGTTAATTTCTTTCTTATTAAATTTAATCACCATAAAAAGTTTATTAATTTAGATTTTAGGACTTAAAAGAAACATTTTCCTAATTTTCTCTTTATCTTGATGTTTAATTTTATTAGAAAAAATTGTATAGGATGTGTGACTTATGTAATAGCGTAGATTTATTTTCTCGCTTTTTATTTTAATTATGTATATGCTCCTGGTTTGTAATAGCTTAATTAGAGGTAAAGTTATTGTGTTTGGCGGTGACTTCAGACAAACTCTCCCCGTTATACCAGGAGGTACTAGATCTGACATCATTCATTCATCCATCAATGCTTCTTATATTTGCCATGAGTGTATAGTCTTGAAGCTTACAAAGAACATGTGTTTGCAAACTGGTGCAAATACTTCAACAAATGAAGAGATAAGGATTTTTTCTGAGTGGATTTTAAAATTGGAGATGGGACCATGTGTGAGCCAAATGAAGGTTATGCTGATATTCCTATTCCAGAGGAGTTTTTGATATCTAATTTTTCTGATCCAATTAAAGCTATTGTTGAGGATACATACCCTGAACTCATTCATAACTATCTTAATGCCGACTTTCTTCAAAGTCGTGCAATTTTAGCTTTAACAATAGAGGTAGTTGATGATATCAACCAATATATCACAAACCTTCTTCCAAGTATCTATCTCCCATTTTTTAGACATTACATTTTTTTTACATTATCTACTATGTTGTTAATAGTTGTTTTTTACACATTGTCTTATCAGAAATTTTTTAACCCCCTTTATGTAGTTATTAATTATGATTTGCAACTGTTGTAGGAGATGACAAAGAATACTTCAGTAGTGATTCTATTGATAAATCTAATGCTACTAAATTTGATACATATGAGCATGTCACAGTTGAGTTTCTTAATGCTCTTAAAACATCTGGATTACCTAATCATTCAATCAGGTTGAAAGTCGGGGCAACTATAATGCTAATGCGCAATTTAGATCAGTCTGAAGGATTGTGCAATGGTACACGCCTCACTGTAACCAAGCTTTCCAATCATGTCATTGAAGCTAAAATCATTTATGGTAAAAATGTTGGCAACATCATTTATATTCCAAGAATGTCTCTTTCCCCCTCACAGTCACCATGGCCTTTTAAGTTGGTGAGACGTCAGTTTCCAATAATGGTCTCCTTTGCAATGACTATTAACAAATCTCAAGGTCAGAGTCTTGACAATGTAGGTTTGTACTTTCCAACAGAAGTTTTTAGTCATGGCCAATTATATGTCGCAATATCTAGAGTTAAATCCAAAAAGGGTCACAAAATTCTTATTCATGACAAAGATAAAGATGCATTGAAAAATACCACCAATGTTGTTTTCAAAGAAGTGTTTCAAAACTTATAAGAGGTATGCTTTAATGTCATTAGTATTTCCATCCCATCCAAACATAATAATATATTTGTTTGTATCACTTCAAACACTTTACTAACAAATGTTTATCCATTTACAGGTGAGAGCATTGACCACATTTTGTAGAACTATGTTACAGTCTATGGACATTTATTTTTGGAGCACATTTTGAAAACACTTATAAGTTGTTTTACAATGTATGGTTGTTATGACATTTCACTACTGAATTTGATTATTTTTTTATCATATGATTATACATTGAATATTATCAATTTGTATTTCTACATAATTGGGGAAATATTATCATCACAATTAGTAAATATTAGGAATTCATAATGAAGTATTACAACCAACACTCTAATACAAAAAACAGTAATATACTACGAGAAGTACGAAACCAATACACACATTAATACAAAAACAAAATTTCATCCATGATAATATTCCTCTCCGAGATCTTCACATCCATTACAACAACATCCTTCTTCATGACTCCCCGGTTCAAGATCTTCAAATAAATCGCCAAAGCCGGAGGATTGCGAATCATGAAGGCAATTTGATCACCACTTTGAAGTCTTATATTTTTGGCAAATTCAAACCAACCGCGTATGAGAAAGATTTCTGTGATGTGCTTCCTTTCAGAGGTATGCATCTCACACTGATATATGACTTTCTCATTCCCATCCGTCAACTCCATTTTACTTTGACCCGGCTGCAAACATTCCTTAATAATTCTCTGCGGTATTTGCTGCAAACAGAATTCATTTCATAGTCAAAGAACTTTTTATTTTTGAAAATTCTATTTAACAAATAATTCAATAAACGTAAAAATTATTATACCAAAACATTTTTTCTCGCCGTTTCCCCGCAACTGATCGTCCTATACCATATATAGTACTTCAACCATTTTCCTAACACTTTGGCAGATGCATCTTCATCATAACTAAGATTTATGAAATAATTTCATGTCAATTAGTAAGTTGAAACTGTTCCAAGAAAAACAAATCAATTCTAAAATCTGAAAATAATAACTTTAATACCTCTCCCTTTCAACAAAATTGCCATTTTAAGTTTTCGTCTCTTTCCTCTTGAATCCCAACGTCCACCTCAACGACAACCATCTTTCTCTTTTTCCCATTATATTCAATGCTAATTGTATTATCATGAAGATATTTCTCAAGAACATTGACCGCAGTACAAAACTCCATAGGTTTCTTAACAACACCATTTTGCTCTTCTTCAGTAAATGGAACGTCCAGGCCAAGTTCCCTGCATACATTGTTCAAAATATGAAGCATCGTTGTATATATCACTGTAACGGTGGAAGTACATAATCAAGAAATGACATACATTTTTGTTTTGTTTTTGTATTATGTGTTTCTAACTTTTGTGTTAAGCATTAATTGTGTATTACTATAACATCTAAATTAAACCAAACATCAAAGTATTTACATAAAAACTGTATTTCTATAACATTGAAATTGTATAAAACATCAATTTTTTCATCTAACCCTAAATTTAAATGAAAAATCTAGACATCACCCATTCATCATCATGCATATTGTACATTCCTTTATACTTCCCACAATAGATAGAAATTACAAAACAAATACATTCAAGTACATGAAATTTTTGCATTGTGTTTTTTCATCCAAAAGATCTTATAAACAAGGATGAAAAATTCCTGATAGAATTCCTAAAGGGATACATAAAAAACCTAAACCTTAACCTATGAAATCAATCCAGAGGATCTCGCGAATATCGAAAGGGATGTATCAAAAACCTAAACCTAAACATGATTACGAAATCGCAAACATGCAAAATAATAACAAACGATCTTGCAATTATAAAATACCTAAACATACCAAATCAATCGAGATGAATTATCACGAAATCGTAACATGCTTACCGTTTCCTAGATGATGAAGCTTTAATGTTAGCCATTATGCTGCTTCAATGGAGAAACCCTGCTTCTTTGCTTCAAAAATCGTGCGAAATATGTAACTTCTACTAAAACGCTATAATGTTATAAAACTTTTTAATTACCTGTACGTTAACATTCCTAATTTGATAGAAATTTATTTGCGCCTGATATATCAATTAAGGCCCATTAATAAAAGAATTGAGCTTTTTTGTTAAGCACAAATTTTAATTTCTCAACAACTTTTTGTTTTTACCAATTTTTATAATGTTTTAGTTGTTACCAATTTTATTGTTACCCATTTTAATGCAAGAAAATATTAAACCTATTTCAATACAACACAAACCAATTTTCATTATGTTTGCGTTATTAAAATTATTTCTATAAAATAAAGACCTATTTTTAATAATGAAAATTCCATTTTATTTAATTATAATATTATTCAACATCTTTATATGATTATTAAAAATATTATAAAGCACTTTATAACCGTTACATTATTAGAATACATTAATATAATTATTTTTCTTTCCTTATTAGATTAAAATATATTTCATTTATAATACATTATTTTCATCGAGTTACATAAAAAAATTTAATAATTGATATTTTTCATAGTTTCTAATAGGTATACATTTTATTTCCTTTAGTTTCTTTAAATAACACAACTACATGTTATTATTATACCTACTACAACATTATTCTCATGTCTATAAAAAAAAGACACTCGTGTGAAAGCACGGGTTTCTTACTGGTTATTTTACTAAAAAAAGGCTTACATTAAATTTCCATTCGCACGGGTTTCTTACTGGTTATTTTACTAAAAAGAGGCTTACATTAAATTTCCATTCGCACGGGTTTCTTACTGGTTATTTTACTAAAAAGAGGCTTACATTAAATTTCCAAAGGTACTAATCATGGACTAATCTTGCTTAGATGAGTTGTTTTGTACTTTGAATTTCTTGGTTCTTTACATGAACAACTCTTCTTCTGTAATTTCATGATGGAAATTAGATCATTGACTATGTAGTTGAACAAAATTTGAAATTTGTATCATAATAAGTTGAAAAATGTTTATGGTGTTTGATTGTGCTTTTGTGTATATGGATATGAGACTTATTAGGAAAATTCAGTTGCTTTGCTGAAACTTTCTTCAAGATAATTTTATGCATGTTTACCGTGAATGGAGTTGCGTGTTATTTAGGTTGTTTGTGAACATGTACCAATTTCCATTTGATTTCTTCCTTGCCATTTCCATTTGCTTTCTTCCTTGCAATTTTCATTTACTTTTACTCTGTCATACATTTTCGCAATTTCCATTTACTTTTGCTTTGTCATCGTGTTACTTAAATCAACTCTAGCTATTAGCAAAGTATCTTTGTAATATTACATAGTTGCCATGAACAGATGGCCAATATGCATTATGATATACAACAAAATCAAGATAGATTGAAACACTCTATCTCATATTTAATATGTGATCTTATGCTATCTTAATATTTTTTTACTCCTGAATCCTATTGGATGCTTATAGAATATATAGTTTTCAATTTAATAAATATTGCTCGATATTTGATAACAGGTAGTATGAAGTCCTCCGTTTGTAATCCCAAATTGTTTAGTTTCAACTGTTTATTCTTTTGTTTTTATGTGTAATGCTAGATCGAGTGTTTGATGCAAATTGGAATTTGAGAAAAACTGCTAGATTCAAATCTGCTAGGAATAAACCTTCAAAAGTCTCCAAACTCAAGCACAACAACCACATGGACCATTCACAGAATGTTGATACAAAATACATTTCAAATTTCCCTTTTTCATTGGAGAAAATTTATATTTCCAATATTGTTTCTTTTAAATGCGAAAATTTTGTTCAGACTCGGCAGCCACCGGGAAAACAGTATGATACTATTCTTTGGTAAGTTGCAACTCCTTTTTCTGCTTCACTAAATAAAACCTTTTCCTTTAGGAAATAAACTTTTGATGGAAGGAACACATAATTGACATTCCTTATGCCTTTTGAGAGTATATAATACTGATGGCTTTATTTGTTTCCTGAAGATTCCAGCTTAACGTGGACCATCTGGTAAAACAACCGTGACACCGGCTCCTCACCCAAATGTACTCCAGAATCCAATGCCTAATCACAACGGAGCCGGTGTCATGGTTGTTTTACCAGATGGTCCACGTTAAGCTGGAATCTTTAGGAAGCAAATAAAGCCATCAGTATTCAGATACTCTCAGCAATGGCAACTGTTTGTTCGTCTTTCTCTAATGCATTGTCTTCCCTATTAAGGGGAACTACGTCGCTCTGATTCTTCATTGGTCACCTGTCAATCGAGATACGTAGGCAGAAGATCTCCAAATCTTTCCGAGCAACCTTATAAGACAACTTTACTCTCCAGTTTCACTCTTTCCTTCAGAAGTCTCGTGTCAGAGTCAGAATAACTAGAAGAAGAGGTATGATTGCCATGGTTGGGTATACGACTGCAAATTAAAGATTACAAGTCTGTGAAAGAGCTATTGATTATTGAAAGTATCCAAGACTGACAGGTCCAGACGGAGTCAAGCCTCCTCAACTGCGACAATACTCAGTTTCTTTACTGCATTTCCATTTGTAGTTTCTTTTATATGCTAAACATTTGTATACATGTATGAAATTTGTTTGCCTTTGAATGTTATCAATAATAAAACTCACATGTTTTTCTTGAAGTAATTCATTCGCATTTACATATAATTCTGTATATGTACATCGCAATACCAATGGTCATGCTTAAACTCTATGAGGGAGAATGACGAAGAAATAACGCAAGAATCTCTAATTGTGTGCTCTCGAATAAGACCTCGTTGACGATGTACAGGCTTTGTTTCGAATCCTTAAACACTGGAGATATAAGGGAGATAGACCCCTTCTAACCCCTTTGAGCCTTGAAGTAGGAGTTTCTTTTCGCATGAAAAAATCCTCACATGTAACCCAGGGGCAGGGTAGATGTCAGCTAGTCGGACCAAGCGTTCAGGCTTTCATAAAGGAGTGTATTTGAGGATCCATTACATTCTACTATGCTAATCAAAAGGTCCAGAGACCCGAAAACACAATGGTTATCCAAATCAAGAGGTCCAAAGATTAAAGACCACAATGGTTATCCTTCATCGACCAAAGAATGAGGCAGTCGCAACCCTCGCAAATCAATCAAGACAAACAGTGTCACACGACTTGTTCAAAATGCAAAAAGAAAAAAGAAATGAAAAGCCCGCTAAGTCGAGACTTGAAAACAAGCGACTTAGGCAAAAATTAGGGCATCCCACTGGACTTCACAATCAAAGATTCACAAGAATTAGTTCAGGCAAAGGTTAGGGATAAGCAAAATAACGCAAAAGCGAAAGACGAAAAGGATGACGCAAGAAAGGTCCTTAAGCAAGAACAAAGTCGCGTGGCACAGACACGAAAGACCAAGGGGTGACTGACTCCAAATAACAACTTTATTGGTGCTTAAACTGTTAGCAGCAATGGTTCCTCGACCGATACGAAACCCTTGTGAAAGGTGAATGCTTGTGAAGATTAGCTGAACATAGGAATGGAGAACATCATGAAGAGTGGGTGGGCACAAATCAACTTCGAGCCTGTCGTACCTCGAAAAATACGATCCCTCGCGAACGCGGTCGCGGCTGGGCTGACTTGGGAGTCGCCACCTAATTTTATTTATTCCCGAAGAGGGAAATGGAAAATATAGATAAAACCACCAAGAAGGGATAAAACAAGGTCATCGCTAACCATTGTCGGGGTTCGGAAGTCGGTTATGTAGGAGGAAGGTATTAGCACCTCCTACATCCATCGTACTCGATGGGAACCATCTAAGTTGTCACGCGCGAGGGGATGTCTATACTTATGATTACTTGTTGAACTAAAGGGGTTTATTGATCCTAGGGGCTCGGCAAGGATTGAGATCCTCGTGCCTACGTATTCCCTTGTGCAATGGGAAAGTCAGAGCTTCGTAGTTCGGCCTACTAAGGGTAATGGTTATTGATTTTATTACCTTTCTTCGATGAAAGGATTTAAGAGTCCATTTGCACTAAAGACTATGGATAGTTTATCTCGCCCAACAAGACGAGTGTCCTGCGTCGAAATAATCGGAGCGAGTAACGAAAGCTCGTTATCCCCCTTTCTATCGCTTAAGGCTCGTGGCGTGCAATTTTCCTCGTATTTATTGAAGTGTTTTGTTTCCTAAGACCGCTTGATGTTGGATCAAGGGTTTGGATCTAAGAAAGTAACATTTTGGTTTTTTGAAGTTTAAGGTGAATGCAAGTGGAAGTTTTATTTGTTGGTCTTGTTAGCGAGGCACAAAGTGCTCGACTCGCAAAGTTGAGGAAATAAGCTAAATACTAGCTATGGAAAACAAGCGCAATGCGTTGATTCATTAAGTTAGAAAATGTTGCTAAAAGTGTAAGGTGCAAAGTTCGTGCAGATGGCGACCGAGGAACGATCGACTTACGTGTGTGTATGAAGTGAAGTACATATGGATGTTTATTTGGCGTTGGACCAAAGATTTCGTTTATCTTTGAAATGATTAATCTTAATGTGCGTTCGTTTTTTACTTAACAATTTATCGTCAAAAATGCAAAAGTAATCACACGAGTAAGCATTGTATCATGTCACAAGCAAATAGAAATCGAGCATACGCAAAACTCATATCACACACATAATCGAGCAAATGGAGAAAAAGTTAATTAATTAAATAGAAATATTTAATTAGATTAACTATCAAGTTAATTAATCTAATTGAACAAGAACTATTTAATTAATCTATGAGAATATTTTTTAGTTTTTTCCTTTTATAGATTTTTGTATACAAATAAACAAAACAAAATAATAAAAAAAAAAGTTAAATGGGCTGAGTTATGGAAAAATAAAAGGTGTAGTTAGAAAAAAAAATGTAAGGCCCAAGGTATTTGAATTCGGGTCATGAAGGACCCGGTTATACATCCTGTCCTCATCAGTCATGTGCAAAGAAAAAGGAAACGAAAAGTCCCAGCCATTACTATTGACCCGCGGTCCAAATAATGCATGCGTATGGAAAAATCGCTACATTTATTATACCACATGCAGTGGTCTTGGGCAGTGGGACATTTGCTTCGGGAGAAGCCAAATTGAAAAGAAAAGAAAAAAACACATAATAAAAGACTACAAACACGGATAGGAATTCAACAACAGTCTCTCTCATCCTCACCAAACAAACCTCTCCTCTTCTACTTACTCCTTATCCCTCTCAAAACCAGGAAAAACTCAATTAGAATTTGATAAGCATGGATTCAACGAGTTGGGATTTCTTCTCAGAAAAAACAACAACCTCGTATTATCATCATCACATAACCGTAAAGCATATCACAAAGAAAACATCACCGCTTCAAATAAACCTCTCAAAACCCTAATTTCATTTCATCAATCGAACACCCACTGATAAGAGGACGACGAACATACATCCGACCATGGGTCTCGTACTCGGCTCTCCTTCTTCTTCAAGAGAAAAGGATGATGAGATTTCATTGCACATCATGGACCAATTGAGACAACAATCATCAAATCAATACTTCCACTTCTTATTTCATCACACATTCAACAACGGAAACACAACAATAACACAACAACTACAAAAGATTAGAGGCGAGAGTAACTACCGACAGATGACGAGCTTTTGTGTGTTCACTTTGATGGTATGTGCTTCCTCCTTCTTGATATCACCTCTTTTCCTCTTTTTATGATTTCCGCGTCTTCTTCTTCTCTGAGTTTAGTTACGTTGTGGTAATCGTCGTTGTTATGGAATGTTGTGAACGGTTTAGCTCTGACCAATATAGAGCTTCGATTTAAAGCCCTAAATGGTCTAAGAATGAGAGCTTTGAGTATTGGTTTTCTGAGAAATTTCTCTTGCAGAGTAACAAATGGAGATTTGCTTCGTATGCTAGGGTTTTTTTCGGTGTCCAATGATTGCCAAACGCTCGGCTTTTATAGTAGAATGTTTGGGACTGATACGTGTGAGGGAGGATGAGAATCGTGTGAGCAACGTGAGCTGGATTTTCAATCCGTTAGAAGGATCTTTCGAGTGTGAGTTTGTTTGAAGAATCCGTGAGAGGTGAGCCTCTGAGCTGGATTTTTGAATCCGTTAAGATACGCTTTTCTCTGAGTGAGATAGTGTGGGGCCAGATTTGATGACTCATAAGACTGCTTTGTCTGTAGTGAAGTTTTGGAAAGCTTGTGGCCCTGCTGATTTCACTTGATAACTTACAGTTTATTTGGTTTTTCTACTGCTGTGAATTTGGTGTTTTACTGCTAATTTCATCTTTCACTGCTTATTCGTTCAATTTAGACTAAATCGGATACCATTTCTTTGACTTGTCCTGTTTTGTTTCACTAACTGCAATAGGACATATCTCACCAGTCTGCTAATATATCTGATGCAGAAATCGACGTACGGCTGCCTGTAGACCTGAATTTCACAGCATGAAGTTCAATACGTTGCTTTGGCAGGTTATTCTCACAATATTTATGTATCTTAGTCAAAACATCCTTTGTGATGAAAAATGAAAGACAGTGTGGTAGATGACTTAGGCCTGATCAATTTTGAAATAAGGTTTGATCCTGATCTTTGATGCCAGTTCTGTCATTTCAATCCTCTTTGCTAATTTTATGGTCTGCTTTATTACAATCTTCCTTGTTTCACATCTCTAAAAGCCTACAATGATTGTGTCAAACAGGTCCCCTGATGCATCTCGAGTTATTACCTTGGCAAACGGAAACAAACATGGACTAATGGCTCATTGTTCAATGGTAACCATAAAAACCTCATTGATTGTGGCTTAAGGACTTTGCTACCATCACCTTGATATGTGACTTGAAGTTATCACAGGTAATCTTTTGTGATCTTTGGTTGAACTTATTTCATGATCGCATTTTCTGGTGAATTGATGTTGCTTTCATTGATGTTTTACCCTGTTTTTTCTCGCAGCAATTTGTAAAGGTTCGGGCCGTAAAGAGTGGCATAACTCAGTATGATGGCTTGCATTGTCATTGGAAGCATTGAAAGGCTTAGTGAAGACTCGATACGAAGTGGTGAGCATTGCTCTTATTGGTATTTCTCTTTTCTACAATAACATTGCATTGGTTTTGTTCTGTGATATTCATCCTGCGAATATTGTTGTGACGTTTATCTCCACTCATCGCAGGCGTACTTATTCTTAAAGGAGGCTTGAAGTCTTTGGAAAAAGTTCACAAAACGAAAAAGATGGAGTATGACAATCTGATCCTACTTCGAGGTTCTGCGACTAATTGGTGTGGATGAAACCTCCTGAAGACGAAACAATGCTAAGCACGGAAATCTGGACAATGATGGAGCTGAATTTTCTTGCTGGTTTATCTGGAACTCTTCTGATACGGATATCACCTGTAGTTTCGCAGTTTATGAGTTTGCTTCATTTGTTCTTTATCTTATGAATTTCTTCTGGATTTCTCTATTCCATTTTGATTTCTGGTAGGTCTTTACTTGCCGCAGGTGTACATTAAGATGGCTTTACCGAAAAACTTGGCTGCCGCATTGAGATAAAAGTTGCTGCACCATGTGTGCAAAAGGACAGCTCGTTTGATCTGAGCAATGATTTAGCTTGGAGTTGAAACTTGATCCATAGGGTGTGAACCATGGAAGTGGGATGTTCAGTTGTGTAAGGATGACAAGAACTCGCGTGCGGAATTCCTTTTTGTCCCTAGCTATTTCTTTGTTTTTTTCCTTTGTTACAGGTTCCTTTGGCGCTCATGGATAAGAAACAATTAAACCTTGCTGCTGGGTATTTGACATTCAGGTTGATGCATATAGCTCTCCTTTTGCTAATGTCCACTTCATTTTCCTTGTAGGTTATCGACGATACCTCACAAGAGCGTATGCAAAGGGTGAAAGCCGGTTGTTATTAATGGACCTCTCTCTAGTTGAGAGTTTAAAATGCTAGCCATGATTCTTTCTAAAGGCTATGACTGTCTTGAGAGTGAAGCATTCTCACATCCTTTTCAACTTATGTTACGAACTCTGTCCTGCTGCATCATATTTCATCATCTCTTGCTTATGTACGTTTGGCTTCACGTAAGTATTGGTGATTCATTTTTTTGTCATTACAACCTTGCTTTATCTTGTGTCTAACTTTGGACTTTCACCTTAATTTTCTATGGATTCAAACCTTGTCCTTTCATTACATCATCTCAAATTCTTTTTACATGAATGAACACTGTGTAAATGACTTGCTGTGAAGAGTTTCTGTTCTAAATACTCCTCCTGTGACCTTACTAGCTTCGCTGACGTCACCCTTGATTCTTCATGATTTTGCAGATATTTTCACAGATGGGAGGTAATGATTCAATGTGTAACTTTAAAAGAAATCGTAAGAACTTCGGTGAACAAACTTGTTTGGGCCTGGATGAGTTCGATAGAAGCAGATTACAGTTAAAACAAGAATTTTAGGGAAGCATAAGGATGAGTTCATGTTTCTTTAATCTTCTTAGGCTAGATCTCAGTGTAGAGCTAGGAATTGGTATTTTTATAACGAAGCCTACAAGTTTTGACATTGGCTCGGAGCTTTACTAATGTAATGGTTGTTTATTAGAATTTAAACTCAATGAGCTTGAAAACTCAGAACTTCTTATTTAATCCCTTTATTTGAAAATCTCTTGAGTTGTAGAAACTTCTCTTGTAAATTAATTCACATTCTTAGTTTCAACATAACACTTGAGATATACCAATTGGCATGATCCTCGGGTTCTTTGTATTGTAACTTCATGACTTGCTTTGTAATCTTGGCCTTTTGTAACATTTGATACAAGTTGAAATCCCATTGTGACATGAACTTATCACAGATATACAAACACGGTTTGCAGCAACTTACTCCCAGTTTGTAATGAATTTAGGAATCATCTAATCAAAGCTTGGCACAAATTCAAATTATATCTTGGTAACAAAATTTGGCTTGCTCATCCACATGGCCTAAAACCACTTGCAACAAATCCAACATGGCTTGGCTCAATGCAGCTTAGCTCAAAAATAAACTTGGACACAACTTAAATCATGGCTTGAAAACAAACTTGCAATTACAATTCAACAAATTTTTGTCTTGTAAATCATGGCTTGCCAACCAAAACTAGAGAAATATTGAAACATGACCCAACATGACTTGGATTGTGTATGCACTCTTGAATGAAAGAACTTCCATCAAATTCATAAAAAATGACATCAATCTTGATAACTGCTGGCCAACTTTCATAACTGGAGAGACTATTCAGCAAGACAAGTGAAACAACAAACGCACACAATTTCTTTTGAGTTTTGAATAATGGTTAATAACATAATAATGAAAATGAAATTATATGGGTAGGACAAATTTGGGGTATGACAGATGCCCCTATCTAATTGTCTTGAGCCCGAAGGATTGAACTGCTGCATGGAGTTCAATCTTTTTTAGGGTAGAAGTCAATTAGATATAGACAGACTCCGAAATTTGTCCGGCAAGAGAGAAAATGCGACACAACTGAAAGGGATATGAGGATGAAATTGACAAATTGTGCAAAATATCTGAGGTTCTTTGAATTAACGAAGCAATATCTCAATAAATTTCTCCAGGTCGTATGAAGCAGCCTTTTATGGATTAGGGTTTCTTCGGTGACAAGATCTTAACAAAACGTGTGATTCCTTGGGTCATACGAAGCAGTACCTTAACAATAAAGGCTCTTCGGGGAATGCCCAAATTGATATCTTAAACAATGATGTTCTCTGGTCCAACAAAGCAGTTCCTCATACTCAAGGCTCTCCGTTGATACTTAGAGCGACATCTCAAATAATGACACAATATTTTCTAGATCATGCGAAGCAGTTCCTTTCGGTCAAGGCTCTTCGGTGATACTAAACAATGTCTTAACAAACATGAGATTCTTCAGATCTTGCGAAGCAGTACCTTCTGATTGAGGTTCTTCGGAGAATTCTAAAGCAGTATTTTGATCCAACGAGATTCTCTAATCCTGGCAAAGCAGTACCTTAACAATAAAGGCTCTTTGGGGATATTTAGAGAAACGTCTTAAACAATGGCATGATATTTTCTAAGTCATGCGAAGTAATTTCCTTTGGCTAGGGCTCTTCAATGACTCTAGAACAAATATCTTAACAAGTATGAGATTCTTTTAGTCCATCAAAGCAGTACCTTACCAATGGAGGCTCTTTGTGGACGTTAGAACAACGTCTCGAATAAATGGGGTAAGATTTTCATATCATGCGAAGCAGTTCCTTAAACATAGGATCTTCAGTGATACTAAAACAGTGTCTTTACCGAACATGAGATTCTTCGGGTCTCGCGAAGCGATACCTTGTTGATTAAGGTTCTTCGTAGAATACCAAAGCAGTATCTCAAACAAATGAGATTTTCTAGCTCACCAAAGCAGTACCTTACTAATGAAGGCTCTTTAGGGATACTTGGGGCAGTATCTCGAATAAAATGATATACGATTTCTTTTCAGACTATGCGAAGCAGTTCCTTATATTCAAGGATCTTCAGTGATACTAGAACAGTATCTCCGTCACAACACGAGCTTTTCCGAGTCTTGCGAAGCAGTACCTTTTCGATTAAGGTTCTTCGGAGTATTCCAAAACAATATTTCGAATAAAATGGTATAAGATTTTTTAGATCATGCGAAGCAGTTCCTTATATTCAAGGATCTTCAGTGATACTAGAACAGTATCTCCGTCACAACACGAGCTTTTCCGAGTCTTGCGAAGCAGTACCTTTTCGATTAAGGTTCTTCGGAGAACTCCAAAACAGTATCTCGAATAAAATGGTATAAGATTTTCCAGATCGTGCGAAGCAGTTCCTTATATTCAAGGATCTTCAGTGATACTAGAACAGTATCTCCATCACAATATGAGATTCTCTAATCCAGGCAAAGCAGTACCTTACTAATGAAGGCTCTTTTGTGGATGCTAGAACAATATCTCGAATAAATAGTGTAAGACTTTCCAGATGTGAAGCAGTTCCCTATATTTAAGGATCTTCAGTGATACTAGAACAGTATCTTAAACACAACACGAGATTCTTCGGATCTTGCGAAGCAGTACCTTTTCGATTAAGGTTCTTCAGAGAAAACCAAAGCAGTATCTCGAACAATGAGATTCCCTAGCTCATCAAAGCAGTATCCTACCATAAAGGCTCTTCGGAAATATTTAGGGCAGTATCTCTCTCTCATGGCATAAGACTTTCTAGGTCATGTGAAGCAGTTCCCTATATTCAAGGATCTTCAGTGATACTTAGAACAGTATCTTAACCATAACATGAGATTCTTCAGATCTTGCGAAACAGTACCTTTTCGATTAAGGTTCTTCGAAGGGCTCTAAAGCAGTATCTCAATCAAATCTTCCAGGATGCTCTCTGCTTGGAGAGCAACGAAGATGGTGGACAAAATCATCATCAACTATAAAGCTTGAAGAATGATTTGCTGGGGAATAAAAATCCGTAAGCGTATGCGGGATATCCGCTCCTTTCAGAGGAATACCATCAACTTTGAGAAGAAAATCCAGGATGCATGTCCTGGATCCTGTTATGCTATCCTGATATGACCTCGTACATTGCATGATGCACGATGATTCTTATGAAAATGAAACTACAAATGATTCTAATGCAAATGCTTTGTTATATGCTAATGATTAATATGATTGTGTTTGATGACATTCTTGTTTTTGGACAAAAATGCTATGCATGCCATGCTTGTGACAATGCAAATGGTTGCGTATGCTGGAGATAAAATTTGATAATTGCCAAGGATATTGGGCTTTGGGAGGTGTGTGCCAAACATGGTTGGACTTTGGGAAAGGTGTGCCAAACAAGGTTGGGCTTTTAGCTTTCTGGTAGTTGCCACATTAGTGGGCTTTGGGAATTATGAGGGTGCCAATAAGATTGGGCTTTTAGGTTAGTAGTTGCCAAGGAAATTGGACTTTTAGGTTTTATGAAGGATGCCAACATGGTGGACTTTAAGATTTTTGGTGGTTGCCGATGAAAATTGGACTTTCAAAGGTTTTGGAGGATTTCAGATTTTCCAACATCTGGTACATGAGACCTTGATAAAGTTGTGAGCAACAAGGAGAGAGACATGAGTGCCCCTGGTAAAGTTTCAACTTTAGTTTAACATTCGTCAATGGGATATATTGTCTGCGCGGAAACAATCACCATGACAGGCAATGATATTAGTTAACGGGAAAACTGTCACGTTCCTTCTATCATCCAAAAAGATAATCGTACTACTTTTCAAATATTTGTTTATTATTTTTATCAAAATCTCAAAACAGAGTTTATCATTAATAAAACATTTTGCAAACAAACAGGTAAAGTAAAAACGATTGAGCACAATTTTGATGAGAAATTTCTCTTTTTATTGCCAAAACCCGCAAAAGGGTATAAACGTACATACAGATGCAATTCCTTAATGAGGTAATTGCTGTGCAAGAAAAGTACAATGACAATGACAATAAATGAAGTTCCATTGAATCTCGACATCGCTATGGTCCCTATATCTCTGAAAATCTCATCAGTTAAACTTTGTAGGAAGACGATTGGATGGATCCTTTTCTTTCGTAGTTCCCCATAATCACATGAATGTGCAGATCATAATATTTGCCTTGGAATTAGTCCCTAACTTTTGCCTGGATCGCCCTTTCGGGTTTTCAATCCACCGGGACGCCCTTTTTTGCCTGAGCCGCCCTTTCGGGTTTTCAACTCAGCGGGCTAATTTTTATTTGTATCCCTAATTTTTGCCTGGACCGCCCTTTCGGGTTTTCAGTCCACCGGGATAGCCTGTTTTTGCCTAAGTCGCCTTTTCAGGTTTTCGACTTAGCGGCTTTTATTCCAATCTTTTAGGCATAATATCTTTTAACGGCATCTGCATTCACAGGGGTAGGAAGTTCTTCACCGTCCATTCTTGCAAGAATCAAGGCACCTCCGGAGAAAGCTCTCACCACCACAAACGGTCCTTCGTAATTAGGCGTCCACTTGCCCCTAGGCTCTCTGTGCATGGTAGTGATTCGTTTGAGCACCAAATCACCTTCCTGGTAAGTCTGAGGACGTACTTTCTTGTCAAAAGCTTTCTTCATACGTCTCTGGTAAAGTTGCCCATGACATAGCGCCGTCATACGCTTTTCTTCAATAAGATTAAGCTCATCAAACCTCGTTCGGACCCATTCAGCTTCATCTAATTTGGCTTCCATCAGAACTCTCATCGAAGGAATTTCAACTTCTATCGGGAGGACAACTTCCATGCCATATACCAAAGAAAAAGGGGTTGCCCCTGTCGAAGTACGTACTGAAGTACGGTAACCGTGCAATGCGAAAGGCAACATCTCATGCCAATCTTTATACGTGATCACCATTTTCTGAATGATCTTCTTGATATTCTTATTTGCAGCTTCGACAGCTCCATTCATCTTGGGTCTGTATGGTGTTGAATTATGATGCTCAATCTTGAAACTGGTACATAACTCTTCAATTGTTTTGTTATTGAGATTTGACCCGTTGTCGGTAATGATCCGGTGAGGAACTCCGTATCTACATATGATGTTATTCTTTAGGAAGCGAGCAACCACTTGCTTGGTAACATTAGCGTAAGAGGCAGCCTCGACCCATTTCGTGAAGTAATCTATGGCAACAAGTATAAATCTATGCCCATTTGAAGCCTTTGGTTCAATCATCCCGATCATGTCTATTCCCCACATGGAGAAAGGCCATGGTGAAGTCAAGACGTTCAACGGAGTAGGAGGTACGTGTACCCTGTCAGCATAAATTTGGCATTTGTGGCATGTTCGAACATGAGAATGACAATCAGTCTCCATTGTTAGCCAGTAGTACCCTGCTCTAAGGATTTTCTTTGCCATTGTATGCCCACTCATATGAGTACCAAACAGTCCTTCATGTATCCCTTTTATAATTTGCTTAGCCTCCTGCTCGTCTACACATCGGAGCAGGATCATGTCATGATTTCTTTTGTACAACAACTCCCCATTCAGAAAGAAATTTGAGGCCAATCTCCTTAGTGTTCTTTTATCCATACTCAAAGCTCCTTCAGGGTATTCTTTCTTCTCTAAGTAGCGTTTGATATCATAGAACCAAGGCTTGACACTTGATTCTTCTTCGGCAATCAGACAATGAGCAGGTTCTTCAAAGCGCTTGAGATCAAAGGAAGGCCGATGATTGGGCCAAATCAGCTGGTACATGGACGCCAGAGTTGCCAGAGCGTCAGCCATTTGATTTTCACTACGAGGCACATGAGTGAAGGTAATGTCATCAAACCTGGGGAGTAGCTTCAACACATAATCCCGGTATGGAATCAGATGGTCACATCTTACTTCCCAATCTCCTGTAGTTTGATATATCACTAGAGATGAGTCACCATATACATCGAGTGTTTTAATCCTCAGATCAATGGCTTCCTCTAGTCCCATAATGCATGCTTCATATTCAGCCACATTGTTCGTACACGGAAAACAAAGCTTAGCTGTAAAAGGTATATGGAAATCCTTAGGAGATGTCAGCACTGCCCCAATTCCACAACCTCGATCATTGGCCGCACCATCGAACATAAGGGTCCAACGCTCTCCTGGTTCAGGCCCTTCGTCAGGTCCAGGCTCTTCATTGTCTCTAATCAACATGATATCCTCGTCTGGAAAGTCGAACTTCAAAGGTTGGTAGTCCTCCACAGGCTGGTGAGCAAGATGATCTGCTAGTATGCTGCCTTTGATAGCCTTTTGAGTGACATACTGAATATCATACTCCGACAAAAGCATTTGCCATCTGGCGATCCTACCAGTGAGAGCTGGTTTCTCAAATATATATTTAAGAGGATCCATCTTGGAAATCAAATATGTCGTATGGGTCAACATGTATTGTCGGAGACGCTTGGCAGCCCATGCAAGAGCGCAACAAGTCTTCTCAAGTGCTGAATATCTTGTTTCACAATCGTTGAACTTCTTGCTCAAGTAGTAGATGGCATGCTCCTTCTTGCCGGTCTCATCTTGTTGCCCCAGCACACAGCCCATAGATTCGTCAAGAACTGTCATATACATGATGAGAGGTCTTCCAGGCACGGGAGGCACCAAGATTGGTGGTTCTTGCAAATATTCCTTAACTCTATCAAAAGCTGTTTGACATTCATCATCCCATTCAATTGCTTGATCTTTTCTTAAGAGCTTGAAGATCGGTTTGCAAGTAGCAGTGAGATGCGAAATAAATCTGGCAATGTAGTTCAACCTTCCAAGGAAACCTCTGACTTCCTTTTCAGTTCTTGGCGCAGGCATACTCTGAATGGCTCTGACTTTGTCAGGATCAACCTCGATCCCCTTCTGGCTCACAATGAATCCTAGCAATTTTCCGGATCGAACCCCAAAGGTACACTTATTCGGGTTAAGTCTGAGCTTGAAATATCTTAATCGTACAAATAATTTTTGCAGATTAACCATGTGTTCTTCCTCTGTTTGGGATTTTGCAATCATATCATCGACGTATACTTCAATCTCTTTATGAATCATATCATGAAAGAGAGTTACCATTGCACGTTGATATGTTGCTCCGGCATTTTTGAGTCCGAATGGCATTACTTTGTAGCAAAAAGTTCCCCACGGCGTAATGAACGTGGTCTTCTCCATATCTTCTGGATCCATTTTGATTTGGTTATATCCAGAGAAGCCATCCATAAAGGAGAACACTGAAAACTGAGCTGTATTATCCACCAATACATCGATATGAGGTAGTGGGAAATCATCTTTGGGACTAGCTCTGTTCAAGTCTCGGTAGTCGACACACATGCGGACCTTTCCATCTTTCTTTGGAACGGGCACGATGTTGGCGATCCACTGTGGGTATTTAGCTACTGCTAGAAATCCGGCATCAAATTGCTTTCTTACTTCCTCCCGAATCTTGAGGGCCATGTCTGGGCGAGTCCTTCTTAACTTTTGCTTGACTGTTGGACATTCTTCTTTGAGTGGCAACTTGTGCACGACGATATCAGTATTTAGCCCAGGCATATCCTGATATGACCATGCGAACACATCAGCGTACTCGTGGAGGAGCTCTATCAGTTTTGCCTTCACTTCGGGTTGCAAAGAAGCACCTATCTTCACTTCACGCTTATCCTCCTCTGATCCCAAGTTGATGACTTCAATGTCCTCTTGGTGAGGCTGGATGACCTTCTCTTCTTGCTTGAGTAGTCGGGCTAACTCTTCAGGAAGTTCGCAGTCTTCCTCGCCTTCTTCCTCTGCTTGGTTGATCGGATAATCAAAGTTATACGGGACCATAGCAGCGTCGTTATCAAGGACTTCGGTAGTGTCTCTGCATGTTTATGATTTATGCATTTATTTTAGAAAAGTGATGTGCATTAAAACATTGCCATTTTATTATAAAAGAAGAATGAAAGAAAGAGAACAAATATTGAATGCAAACTGATTTATTATATTGATAATCAAAGTTTTAAGACAATGGTGGCCCGACAACATCCCAATATGCCTTGGGCAGAGCATATGGTTTTTTTTGGAAAAAGAAGTAGAATTACTTTTTAGGGTAAATAAACTGAGGAATCTCGACAGTTCTCCAGTTCTCTAATTCTTCCCCTGGACCGGCTTGACGAATCCAATTGCAAGTCGCTTCATGGTGGTCTTCGTCTGAGATCATTGCAGCATGATCCTCAAAGATGTATCCAGCGCTTATAAATGTATCACTCACTCGAGGAAATTGGCCATGTTCTTCATATGCTGAGACCGTTGTTGTACTGGAAGATAGCTGGTAGCCAATGCCGTGCATGTCTCTCTTGTCTTGCATCTCGACAACTTTGCCCCAGCCTTGCGTGTTCCCGGTCTCCAAGACAGCCAAGGCTTCCTTCAGTGATGTCATTGACATTGATGGCTGTGGGCGCTCAGATTCTCGTTGAACTGCCAGCATGCTCACTATTTCAAAAGATTGAAACGGTGTCTCGACAGTTTCGCCTTCCACATCAATATATCTAAAAGAAGTCAAATGACTCACTAGGATATCCTCTTCACCTCCAATCACCACAATTCGGGTCTGCATAGGGAATTTTAATTTTTGATGGAGAGTGGATGTAACGGCCCCTGCGTTATGAATCCATGGTCTTCCCAGGAGACAACTGTACCCTGGATGGATATCCATTACTTGGAAGGTAATGGTGAACACAGCAGGTCCTATCTTAATCGGGAGATCCACCTCTCCTATGACCGCACGCCTGGAACCATCGAAGGCTTTCACTATCAATGCGCTTGGCTTCATTACCACTCCTTGTACAGGCATTCTTTCCAATGTCGTTTTTGGCATCACATTTAGGGAGGAGCCCGTATCCACCAACACCCTTGATAGCAACGTATCTTCACACCTTATGGAAATGTGTAAAGCTTTATTATGATTCTTCTTATCAGCAGTGAGCTCTTCATCATTGAAACCAAGGAAGTTACCAGTGGTAACGCTGGCTATGACGTCATCAAATTGGGCCACAGTGATATCTTTGGTGATGTGCGCCGCACTTAGTACCTTCAGCAGAGAGGATCTATGTGCTTCAGAACTAACATAGATATTTTGGCGGGAGTTTGGTTCAGCTGGTCGACCACCTTGTAGTCGCTTTTCTTGATGATCCTCAAGAACTCTTCCGCTTCTTTCTGAGAGAATGCAGCTTTGGGCGATGACGGTTCTTCTGGTGACCCCTGAGGAATAGGAGTAATAACCGGTGCAGCAGTCGTCTTTTGCTTTTGCTGGGATGATGAGTCCACTGGTCTTGGTGCGAACAATCTTCCACTGCGAGTCATACCACTGGGTCCGGCAATGGCTGTGACAATGGGAAATTCAAGATTAATAGGCTGCCTTCTCCGGCCTTGCCTAGCGTTTGCTGGTTCATAACTCCATGGCACAGCTTGGTTATTTTCCCCAGTGTAGTGAACGGGATACTCTATAACCATAGGAGTACTATTGTTTAGAGTTTGAGGCGTGTCATAAAACATCTCTGTTGCAGCCACCATTCTTCTCTCCATTCCCCGCCTTTCAATCTGTATCAGACCTTGATTGAGGAGTTTTTGCAAGCACTCCCTGGTATTCTCTTCGGAATGATCAACCCCATCATCCCTTGCCAACATCAAACCTGCTTTCTCCAACTGTTCGCCAATCACAGCCAATGGGGTCTGGACGTCTTCTGCCTTCAAAATTAACTCACAATCGTCCTCTTCCTCCACGGCATTAACATTTGCTCCCCCATGAGGCGGTAATGGGTCGTTTTTGATATTTGGACCTCTTGGAGTAAATGTTAGATCCTTCGACTCCACTAAGTCCTGAACGTGATTTTGAAATGCATAGCATTTGTCAATAGTGTGTCCAGGTGCGCCTTTGTGAAATTCACAAGTGGCATTGGCATCGTAATTTGGGGGATATGGGAAAGTGGCTGGCCTTAGATCCCTCAGAACCAGTTGCCCACGTTGGTTCAACTGATTAAAGATATCCCTATAAGGCATGGGGACTGGATCGATGTGCCTTCTTTGCCTAAACTGCCTTTGCGCCGGACCAGTCCGTCTATATTGTTGATTGGGCTGCTGTGCAGGAGCCTGTTGATATTGTTGTTGTTGGGGAGCTTGCGGTTGATACGGAATTGGCGCAACATTAGCCACATGCCCATAAGGCATGTTATACGGTAAGTTAGCCCTTCCTCTCATGATAGCATTGGCCTCTCCTTCCTTTTTCTTTTGGAAATTAGAAAAAGGTTTCTTGCCAGTGTTTGCAGAAGTAGCTGCTCCTTTGCCTTTTTTCAGCTGGCTCTCGATTCTTTCCCCTACGGACACGATTTCAGAGAAACTAGGAAAACTAGCTCCCATCATTCTGTCCATATACTTATCCTCCAGCGTATTTAAGAACATGTCCGTTAACTCCTTAGGAAGCAATGGCGGCTGAACTCGTGCAGCGAGTCCTCTCCACCGTTGCGCATATTCTTTGAACGATTCATTGCTACGTTGTGTCATGTCTTGCAATTGAGTACGATTAGGTGCAAGATCAACATTGTATTGATAATGTTCAAGGAATGCGCGTGAGAGGTCATTCCACGTTTTAATTCGGCTTCTCTCCAGCTGGACGTACCACTCCAAAGATGCCCCGGACAGGCTGTCCTGGAAGCAATGAACCAGGAGCTGGTCGTTTCTAGCATATAGAGCCATCTTTCTACAGTAGGCCCGGAGATGGGTGTGAGGACAGTTGTTCCCTTTATATTTATCGGGAAAGTCCGGAGCTTTGAACTTATGCGGGATTACCAGTCCTGGCACCAGACACATTTCCTCAGCATCTATACCTGGAATGGTATTAATATCCATCGCTTTAAGCTTTTCCTCCATTGAGCGCAATCTTTCTGCTACTGGATCCAGAAGAATTTCGGTGCGGTGAGCTGGTGGATCTGCGTAAAAGACATCAGACTGTTCATCCATGTCTTTAAACGACCCATGGTGGACATCTAAAGATGGTACATTGGGTGGATTTACCCCAGCAAGAACGAAATTATCTTTGGCCGTCCCCGAAGTGCCGGCCTGCCTAGTGAGTTTTTCAGCTTCTTCCTCCCTCTTAGCCATAGTGATGACCTCGAGGATCTGGTCCAGCTTTCCCTTGAGTGAGTCGATATCAGCTCTCATGGCATTCTGTTCTTCATGAATTTGCTCCAACGTCATTTTGTAGATTTTTCTGGTCTCGTACCTTCGTCGGAAAATCCGGAAAGTCAGCTTTTCTGGAGAGGGAAGGTAAAGTGTATGAGTTTGCGTTTTTGTTTGGTTGTAAAGATGAGCGTATGAATGCATATGTTTGATTACAAAGCTCTCAGTCATCTTATCGATTTATTACCAGAGATTTTTAACGTATTTATCTTTGCAAATAAGACAAGATTTAAAATCCAAAAGCAACAATTTTCATTCATCTAAATCAAACAAGTACATTAGAGATTCCACGAGTTTTCATATTACAACGCAAAAGATAACAACAACTTTCTTGAACATAAACTATGGTGCAACCCTAAAAACAACCCCTTGAGCTTTGCGGACTGCCACTAGATTTGTGGTGAGCTCCTTGATGGTTCTCTTGCAAACTTTCACACACCGGTAGACTTCTTCAGGCGTGTTTTCTGGGCACATGACACGATCTGCATCTTCAAGCTTCTCAGGAAGGTCTTGACTTGCCAGGTTCAACATGCTAGCCAAGTTTACAAACTTCTGCTTCCACTCTTCGTACAAACCTTGGAGATTTGCAATTACCACATCTCTTCCGCCTATGGCTTCTTCAGCATCTCGACACTTGTTCATCCATTGGATGCAAGTATTCTCCAAGTCCTGATAAGCTTTCTGAGATCTCAGATAATCAATTTGCTCCACAGCTTGCTCATGTTGAAATTTCTCACGGTCGTACTTTCGCTGATAACTGTCCTTTTCCAACTTTTCTGCTGCTAGCTTGTCCTCTTCTCTTTTGAGAGAATCCTCTAAGCTCTTGATCTTTGCTTCTAAAGTGATCCTATCATCCTTCTTGTTCTTAAGGCACACCTCTATGTCCTTCTGTAAATTGATAATTCGAACTTCAGCCCTTCTTAATTGGTCGTTACGATGATCCAAATCCATGCTAGCTCCATAGAGAGCACCCAAGCATTTTTCTCTTTTATCTTCTTCTATTCTGCATCTTTTGTTACTGCTTTCCACTCTTTCTTTCATCTTTTTACTTTTCTCCTCCCACACTTCTTTCTTTCCTTTGGTTTGAAGGAGTTCGATCCGCATGCGTTCGCTCTCCAATTCTAAGCCTTTGATTCTTTCGTTGAGCTCATCTATGTCTTCAGGTAGCAATGGTATTTTCTCAGGAAGGGGTGGGAAAGCTATTGGATCAAGAAAGAATGGAATCTTAACGATGCGAGCTCTTTCTTTTACCCATAAGACATATGGTTCCTTCACAGCAATATTCTTGCGGACACTAGGATCACTTGTAACGATCTTGTTCCAAGCCGCCTTGAATTTCTTCAACTCTTCTTTAGATGGATTATCAACAACAAAAGGTACCAAATGCCTTTCTTCAGGAGGAGTCTCCATAGGGAGCCCTAGTTGTCTCTTAAGCAACACCGAGTTGTAATTTATGCAACCATGATTTCCTATCAGAGGGACATTAAGGAAACTTCCACATCTAAGCACAATACCCCCAATCTTCCAATCTCTTGAGTACCATGTGATGTCATTAGCCCTAAGCGAAGCAAATCTGTAAGGCCATGACAAATTCCTAGACACAAAGTAACCCTCCTTAGGCATGTGCATTTTCATCCACATGTGTAACAACGGAGCGCAGCAAAGGAATACACCTCCTCTCTTTGTATGTCGGGTATGGAAAGTGTGATAAAAATCTGCCAATAAGAACGGAACTGGATTTCCTGTCATGAAAATCTCTATAGCAGCACGATCAACAAACTTATCTGACTTTGGGAACAACACGATCCCATACACAAGAAGAGCTAGGATGGCTCCGCAGGAGGACCAGTTTCCTTTCTCAGCACATTGCCAAGCTTGTTTTTCCAAGAACAGTCTCGTGAATCCTTCCTTGTCTGACTTGTTGTCCACTAACAAACTTGCAGGAAGTCCCAACACAGTAGCCAACTTAGTCATAGTAACCTCTTCTTCTATCTTTGGGAATGGATTGTGGTCTCTAATACGAAGACCCACAAGCAACTCGAATTCTTCCAAAGTAGGAGCAATCTGGAAGTCTGGGAAAGTGAAGCACCGTAGCTGAATGTCGTAATACTGAGCAAGAGCATGAAGAGCATCAATATTTGCCGTCTCGTCCAGTATACTCAGGATTCTTCCGAAGCGAGCCTGAAAACTGTTGTGTTTGATAGGAGTGATCTTGGCTCTCAAGGCTAGTAGCGAGTCAACCTTTGGTTCCAAGAACTTGAAATTGTAAGTGCTTTTCTTGGAAATTCGATTCATCTTGATTGCTTTGACAGATACTTCAAATCTGCAATAAGTATAAGTAACTGAGAGCTATGTATTATTTTCTTATGAATGAATGTATGCAACAATGAACGGGTAAACCCAAAATGCAATGTTTCAGAAACGACTAGAACGGATGGAAGATACTTTGATCACTCTCCTTACAAGGATCTCACTGGGTGACCTCTACAGTTTTAGGGATCCCAAAGTTAATAACTCATATGGATGTTCATTACACGCGCCATTAACATGACGGTTAATTGACTCCACCATATGAATTTCGTTTGGGTGAGATCTTCGTATCGAGTCACACAAGAGAGAAGTCTCCTGGTACCCCATACTACGTGATCGTCGACACGAGGTTTAAAACAAAGTCCTGGAGTTATGGAACTTTCTCAAATGTTTGATGCACGTGTCAATTTTGACAGTCAATCAACTCCATTGAGTAAGTCTATTCCAAGTGAGGTTTTCGTATTGAGCCACGCGAGGGCGAACCCTGGTGCCCAGTACTACGCAACCATCAACCGATGTTTTAACCAAAAGGTTCTAAAGGTCCTCAGAGTCAACGACTTTAATGAAAGCAACTGAGCACACACGCCAAAAGCTTGACGGTTGTCAGTATTTCCATTAAAATCTACTCCGAGTGAGGTTTTCGTATCGACAACCCACGAGAGAGGTTCTCTCGGGAGCCCATACTACACAACCTCGCTAACTTATGTTTACACTCATAGACCCGGGTATAGAGCCTTTCCCTTAAGTTGTTTTGATCAAAGTATCAATCCAGTACAAGAGATCCACAATAAGGATATAAAATGTAAAGCAATAAAGAAAGCGATAAACAAGTAACACATAAGCAAACATCCAAACAAACGTGGAAACCTAGACTAGGCTCGACTTACATAGGGGTGAACCAGTCCCCAGCAGAGTCGCCAGCTGTCGTACCTCGAAAAATACGATCCCTCGCGAACGCGGTCGCGGCTGGGCTGACTTGAGAGTCGCCACCTAATTTTATTTATTCCCGAAGAGGGAAATGGAAAATATAGATAAAACCACCAAGAAGGGATAAAACAAGGTCATCGCTAACCATTGTCGGGGTTCGGAAGTCGGTTATGTAGGAGGAAGGTATTAGCACCTCCTACATCCATCGTACTCGATGGGAACCATCTAAGTTGTCACGCGCGAGGGGATGTCTATACTTATGATTACTTGTTGAACTAAAGGGGTTTATTGATCCTAGGGGCTCGACAAGGATTGAGATCCTCGTGCCTACGTATTCCCTTGTGCAATGGGAAAGTCAGAGCTTCGTAGTTCGGCCTACTAAGGGTAATGGTTATTGATTTTATTACCTTTCTTCGATGAAAGGATTTAAGAGTCCATTTGCACTAAAGACTATGGATAGTTTATCTCGCCTAACAAGACGAGTGTCCTGCGTCGAAATAATCGGAGCGAGTAACGAAAGCTCGTTATCCCCCTTTCTATCGCTTAAGGCTCGTGGCGTGCAATTTTCCTCGTATTTATTGAAGTGTTTTGTTTCCTAAGACCGCTTGATGTTGGATCAAGGGTTTGGATCTAAGAAAGTAACATTTTGGTTTTTTGAAGTTTAAGGTGAATGCAAGTGGAAGTTTTATTTGTTGGTCTTGTTAGCGAGGCACAAAGTGCTCGACTCGCAAAGTTGAGGAAATAAGCTAAATACTAGCTATGGAAAACAAGCGCAATGCGTTGATTCATTAAGTTAGAAAATGTTGCTAAAAGTGTAAGGTGCAAAGTTCGTGCAGATGGAGACCGAGGAACGATCGACTTACGTGTGTGTATGAAGTGAAGTACATATGGATGTTTATTTGGCGTTGGACCAAAGATTTCGTTTATCTTTGAAATGATTAATCTTAATGTGCGTTCGTTTTTTACTTAACAATTTATCGTCAAAAATGCAAAAGTAATCACACGAGTAAGCATTGTATCATGTCACAAGCAAATAGAAATCGAGCATACGCAAAACTCATATCACACACATAATCGAGCAAATGGAGAAAAAGTTAATTAATTAAATAGAAATATTTAATTAGATTAACTATCAAGTTAATTAATCTAATTGAACAAAAACTATTTAATTAATCTATGAGAATATTTTTTAGTTTTTTCCTTTTATAGATTTTTGTATACAAATAAACAAAACAAAATAATAAAAAAAAAAGTTAAATGGGCTGAGTTATGGAAAAATAAAAGGTGTAGTTAGAAAAAAAAATGTAAGGCCCAAGGTATTTGAATTCGGGTCATGAAGGACCCGGTTATACATCCTGTCCTCATCAGTCATGAGCAAAGAAAAAGGAAACGAAAAGTCCCAGCCATTACTATTGACCCGCGGTCCAAATAATGCATGCGTATGGAAAAATCGCTACATTTATTATACCACATGCAGTGGTCTTGGGCAGTGGGACATTTGCTTCGGGAGAAGCCAAATTGAAAAGAAAAGAAAAAAACACATAATAAAAGACTACAAACACGGATAGGAATTCAACAACAGTCTCTCTCATCCTCACCAAACAAACCTCTCCTCTTCTACTTACTCCTTATCCCTCTCAAAACCAGGAAAAACTCAATTAGAATTTGATAAGCATGGATTCAACGAGTTGGGATTTCTTCTCAGAAAAAATAACAACCTCGTATTATCATCATCACATAACCGTAAAGCATATCACAAAGAAAACATCACCGCTTCAAATAAACCTCTCAAAACCCTAATTTCATTTCATCAATCGAACACCCACTGATAAGAGGACGACGAACATACATCCGACCATGGGTCTCGTACTCGGCTCTCCTTCTTCTTCAAGAGAAAAGGATGATGAGCTTTCATTGCACATCATGGACCAATTGAGACAACAATCATCAAATCAATACTTCCACTTCTTATTTCATCACACATTCAACAACGGAAACACAACAATAACACAACAACTACAAAAGATTAGAGGCGAGAGTAACTACCGACAGATGACGAGCTTTTGTGTGTTCACTTTGATGGTATGTGCTTCCTCCTTCTTGATATCACCTCTTTTCCTCTTTTTATGATTTCCGCGTCTTCTTCTTCTCTGAGTTTAGTTACGTTGTGGTAATCGTCGTTGTTATGGAATGTTGTGAACGGTTTAGCTCTGACCAATATAGAGCTTCGATTTAAAGCCCTAAATGGTCTAAGAATGAGAGCTTTGAGTATTGGTTTTCTGAGAAATTTCTCTTGCAGAGTAACAAATGGAGATTTGCTTCGTATGATAGGTTTTTTTTCGGTGTCCAATGATTGCCAAACGCTCGGCTTTTATAGTAGAATGTTTGGGACTGATACGTGTGAGGGAGGATGAGAATCGTGTGAGCAACGTGAGCTGGATTTTCAATCCGTTAGAAGGATCTTTCGAGTGTGAGTTTGTTTGAAGAATCCGTGAGAGGTGAGCCTCTGAGCTGGATTTTTGAATCCGTTAAGATACGCTTTTCTCTGAGTGAGATAGTGTGGGGCCAGATTTGATGACTCATAAGACTGCTTTGTCTGTAGTGAAGTTTTGGAAAGCTTGTGGCCCTGCTGATTTCACTTGATAACTTACAGTTTATTTGGTTTTTCTACTGCTGTGAATTTGGTGTTTTACTGCTAATTTCATCTTTCACTGCTTATTCGTTCAATTTAGACTAAATCGGATACCATTTCTTTGACTTGTCCTGTTTTGTTTCACTAACTGCAATAGGACATATCTCACCAGTCTGCTAATATATCTGATGCAGAAATCGACGTACGGCTGCCTGTAGACCTGAATTTCACAGCATGAAGTTCAATACGTTGCTTTGGCAGGTTATTCTCACAATATTTATGTATCTTAGTCAAAACATCCTTTGTGATGAAAAATGAAAGACAGTGTGGTAGATGACTTAGGCCTGATCAATTTTGAAATAAGGTTTGATCCTGATCTTTGATGCCAGTTCTGTCATTTCAATCCTCTTTGCTAATTTTATGGTCTGCTTTATTAAAATCTTCCTTGTTTCACATCTCTAAAAGCCTACAATGATTGTGTCAAACAGGTCCCCTGATGCATCTCGAGTTATTACCTTGGCAAACGGAAACAAACATGGACTAATGGCTCATTGTTCAATGGTAACCATAAAAACCTCATTGATTGTGGCTTAAGGACTTTGCTACCATCACCTTGATATGTGACTTGAAGTTATCATAGGTAATCTTTTGTGATCTTTGGTTGAACTTATTTCATGATCGCATTTTCTGGTGAATTGATGTTGCTTTCATTGATGTTTTACCCTGTTTTTTCTCGCAGCAATTTGTAAAGGTTCGGGCCGTAAAGAGTGGCATAACTCAGTATGATGGCTTGCATTGTCATTGGAAGCATTGAAAGGCTTAGTGAAGACTCGATACGAAGTGGTGAGCATTGCTCTTATTGGTATTTCTCTTTTCTACAATAACATTGCATTGGTTTTGTTCTGTGATATTCATCCTGCGAATATTGTTGTGACGTTTATCTCCACTCATTGCAGGTGTACTTATTCTTAAAGGAGGCTTGAAGTCTTTGGAAAAAGTTCACAAAACGAAAAAGATGGAGTATGACAATCTGATCCTACTTCGAGGTTCTGCGACTAATTGGTGTGGATGAAACCTCCTGAAGACGAAACAATGCTAAGCACGGAAATCTGGACAATGATGGAGCTGAATTTTCTTGCTGGTTTATCTGGAACTCTTCTGATACGGATATCACCTGTAGTTTCGCAGTTTATGAGTTTGCTTCATTTGTTCTTTATCTTATGAATTTCTTTTGGATTTCTCTATTCCATTTTGATTTCTGGTAGGTCTTTACTTGCCGCAGGTGTACATTAAGATGGCTTTACCGAAAAACTTGGCTGCCGCATTGAGATAAAAGTTGCTGCACCATGTGTGCAAAAGGACAGCTCGTTTGATCTGAGCAATGATTTAGCTTGGAGTTGAAACTTGATCCATAGGGTGTGAACCATGGAAGTGGGATGTTCAGTTGTGTAAGGATGACAAGAACTCGCGTGCGGAATTCCTTTTTGTCCCTAGCTATTTCTTTGTTTTTTTCCTTTGTTACAGGTTCCTTTGGCGCTCATGGATAAGAAACAATTAAACCTTGCTGCTGGGTATTTGACATTCAGGTTGATGCATATAGCTCTCCTTTTGCTAATGTCCACTTCATTTTCCTTGTAGGTTATCGACGATACCTCACAAGAGCGTATGCAAAGGGTGAAAGCCGGTTGTTATTAATGGACCTCTCTCTAGTTGAGAGTTTAAAATGCTAGCCATGATTCTTTCTAAAGGCTATGACTGTCTTGAGAGTGAAGCATTCTCACATCCTTTTCAACTTATGTTACGAACTCTGTCCTGCTGCATCATATTTCATCATCTCTTGCTTATGTACGTTTGGCTTCACGTAAGTATTGGTGATTCATTTTTTTGTCATTACAACCTTGCTTTATCTTGTGTCTAACTTTGGACTTTCACCTTAATTTTCTATGGATTCAAACCTTGTCCTTTCATTACATCATCTCAAATTCTTTTTACATGAATGAACACTGTGTAAATGACTTGCTGTGAAGAGTTTCTGTTCTAAATACTCCTCCTGTGACCTTACTAGCTTCGCTGACGTCACCCTTGATTCTTCATGATTTTGCAGATATTTTCACAGATGGGAGGTAATGATTCAATGTGTAACTTTAAAAGAAATCGTAAGAACTTCGGTGAACAAACTTGTTTGGGCCTGGATGAGTTCGATAGAAGCAGATTACAGTTAAAACAAGAATTTTAGGGAAGCATAAGGATGAGTTCATGTTTCTTTAATCTTCTTAGGCTAGATCTCAGTGTAGAGCTAGGAATTGGTATTTTTATAACGAAGCCTACAAGTTTTGACATTGGCTCGGAGCTTTACTAATGTAATGGTTGTTTATTAGAATTTAAACTCAATGAGCTTGAAAACTCAAAACTTCTTATTTAATCCCTTTATTTGAAAATCTCTTGAGTTGTAGAAACTTCTCTTGTAAATTAATCCACATTCTTAGTTTCAACATAACACTTGAGATATACCAATTGGCATGATCCTCGGGTTCTTTGTATTGTAACTTCATGACTTGCTTTGTAATCTTGGCCTTTTGTAACATTTGATACAAGTTGAAATCCCATTGTGACATGAACTTATCACAGATATACAAACACGGTTTGCAGCAACTTACTCCCAGTTTGTAATGAATTTAGGAATCATCTAATCAAAGCTTGGCACAAATTCAAATTATATCTTGGTAACAAAATTTGGCTTGCTCATCCACATGGCCTAAAACCACTTGCAACAAATCCAACATGGCTTGGCTCAATGCAGCTTAGCTCAAAAATAAACTTGGACACAACTTAAATCATGGCTTGAAAACAAACTTGCAATTACAATTCAACAAATTTTTGTCTTGTAAATCATGGCTTGCCAACCAAAACTAGAGAAATATTGAAACATGACCCAACATGACTTGGATTGTGTATGCACTCTTGAATGAAAGAACTTCCATCAAATTCATAAAAAATGACATCAATCTTGATAACTGCTGGCCAACTTTCATAACTGGAGAGACTATTCAGCAAGACAAGTGAAACAACAAACGCACACAATTTCTTTTGAGTTTTGAATAATGGTTAATAACATAATAATGAAAATGAAATTATATGGGTAGGACAAATTTGGGGTATGACAGATGCCCCTATCTAATTGTCTTGAGCCCGAAGGATTGAACTGCTGCATGGAGTTCAATCTTTTTTAGGGTAGAAGTCAATTAGATATAGACAGACTCCGAAATTTGTCCAGCAAGAGAGAAAATGCGACACAACTGAAAGGGATATGAGGATGAAATTGACAAATTGTGCAAAATATCTGAGGTTCTTTGAATTAACGAAGCAATATCTCAATAAATTTCTCCAGGTCGTATGAAGCAGCCTTTTATGGATTAGGGTTTCTTCGGTGACAAGATCTTAACAAAACGTGTGATTCCTTGGGTCATACGAAGCAGTACCTTAACAATAAAGGCTCTTCGGGGAATGCCCAAATTGATATCTTAAACAATGATGTTCTCTGGTCCAACAAAGCAGTTCCTCATACTCAAGGCTCTCCGTTGATACTTAGAGCGACATCTCAAATAATGACACAATATTTTCTAGATCATGCGAAGCAGTTCCTTTCGGTCAAGGCTCTTCGGTGATACTAAACAATGTCTTAACAAACATGAGATTCTTCAGATCTTGCGAAGCAGTACCTTCTGATTGAGGTTCTTCGGAGAATTCTAAAGCAGTATTTTGATCCAACGAGATTCTCTAATCCTGGCAAAGCAGTACCTTAACAATAAAGGCTCTTTGGGGATATTTAGAGAAACGTCTTAAACAATGGCATGATATTTTCTAAGTCATGCGAAGTAATTTCCTTTGGCTAGGGCTCTTCAATGACTCTAGAACAAATATCTTAACAAGTATGAGATTCTTTTAGTCCATCAAAGCAGTACCTTACCAATGGAGGCTCTTTGTGGACGTTAGAACAACGTCTCGAATAAATGGGGTAAGATTTTCATATCATGCGAAGCAGTTCCTTAAACATAGGATCTTCAGTGATACTAAAACAGTGTCTTTACCGAACATGAGATTCTTCGGGTCTCGCGAAGCGATACCTTGTTGATTAAGGTTCTTCGTAGAATACCAAAGCAGTATCTCAAACAAATGAGATTTTCTAGCTCACCAAAGAAGTACCTTACTAATGAAGGCTCTTTAGGGATACTTGGGGCAGTATCTCGAATAAAATGATATACGATTTCTTTTCAGACTATGCGAAGCAGTTCCTTATATTCAAGGATCTTCAGTGATACTAGAACAGTATCTCCGTCACAACACGAGCTTTTCCGAGTCTTGCGAAGCAGTACCTTTTCGATTAAGGTTCTTCGGAGTATTCCAAAACAATATTTCGAATAAAATGGTATAAGATTTTTTAGATCATGCGAAGCAGTTCCTTATATTCAAGGATCTTCAGTGATACTAGAACAGTATCTCCGTCACAACACGAGCTTTTCCGAGTCTTGCGAAGCAGTACCTTTTCGATTAAGGTTCTTCGGAGAACTCCAAAACAGTATCTCGAATAAAATGGTATAAGATTTTCCAGATCGTGCGAAGCAGTTCCTTATATTCAAGGATCTTCAGTGATACTAGAACAGTATCTCCATCACAATATGAGATTCTCTAATCCAGGCAAAGCAGTACCTTACTAATGAAGGCTCTTTTGTGGATGCTAGAACAATATCTCGAATAAATAGTGTAAGACTTTCCAGATGTGAAGCAGTTCCCTATATTTAAGGATCTTCAGTGATACTAGAACAGTATCTTAAACACAACACGAGATTCTTCGGATCTTGCGAAGCAGTACCTTTTCGATTAAGGTTCTTCAGAGAAAACCAAAGCAGTATCTCGAACAATGAGATTCCCTAGCTCATCAAAGCAGTATCCTACCATAAAGGCTCTTCGGAAATATTTAGGGCAGTATCTCTCTCTCATGGCATAAGACTTTCTAGGTCATGTGAAGCAGTTCCCTATATTCAAGGATCTTCAGTGATACTTAGAACAGTATCTTAACCATAACATGAGATTCTTCAGATCTTGCGAAACAGTACCTTTTCGATTAAGGTTCTTCGAAGGGCTCTAAAGCAGTATCTCAATCAAATCTTCCAGGATGCTCTCTGCTTGGAGAGCAACGAAGATAGTGGACAAAATCATCATCAACTATAAAGCTTGAACATACTTATTGGTATTGCATGTACATACTTTCATTTCTTCAAAAATAATGTCGTATCTTAACCAGTGATTTGCTCACAAAGGTTTGCGACACCTTTTTCAAAACTTCGAGTTTAACATGTGTGTTGCATTAGAATTTCCATTCGCAGAATAAATATTTTCTGCTTGCATTTGTTTGGCATCATAAAAGGCTCACATGCGGAAATTCAGTCCAGAAGCTTAAGTTTGCCAAGTTGAGAAGTCTAAAACTTCTGAAAGACAGTCATGTCGAGGTGCACTTTTCCGAGAAAAGCTCCGTTGAGTAAGGACTTTCCCAACTAGTCATGGTAAGAGCTAGCCAATCTGGGGCAGTTACGTCGAGCAATCTCTTCAAATTTCAGTCAAACTGGGGCAATCACCTCGAGATTCAAATCTCTCCAAGAGCAAAGATTAGTCAGTCAAATGCAAAACTATGCAGATACTCGTACTAGGGCAGGCCACCCTAGTAACACGAGAATTTATTCTTTCCCGAAGACAGACAGTCGGAAGCACCTATCCAGAATTCAGAGTACCGAGGCAATTATACTCCTGAAGAGTTTAAAGACACCAAGTCTTTTGTAAAATCCTCTTAAGGTAAAGCCCGAATCAAAGCGAATGATCCCTAGCACGAGACTACTTGAAATCTTTCCTCCTCAGTAGGATGCGGTTCAGTTTCGTTATCCCTAACAAACACATGAAGGTTATCCCTAGTAAAGTCAGCAAAATTTTCTTCAGTAGGTTTCCTTGATCTTATTTCCTAGCAGAGCAGTAAGGATCATCCCTAACAAGAGTCGTCTTCCCGTAGTGAAGCACATCTTACAAGAATCCAGAAATTCTCGGAAGTTAGCTGAACGCTTCCCTTCCCCACAGAGGTTTGGAAAATTCGAGTAGACAAGAGAGTTCTCCTCAGCAGAGCCTTGACAGGTCTTCCCCCAGCTAAGTCAAAAAGTTGTCGAATCCCCAGCAGTGCAGGCATCCCCTAGCAGGGCCTTCAAATCTAAAGTCCAATTTATTTTTGGCAAAGGTAATAAGTCGAGACAGACTAGTCAAACTCTTCTCCAACAGAAATATCAACAATCATCTGTATTCCCCACAGAGTCAGCAAAGATTGGTTATTTTCGCGTCAGGAATTCCCTTTGTACCTATCCCCTAGTGTCATGGGGCACCATGTCATACAATTCAACATATGCGTGCTCGATCCAAGGTTGATATCCAAAGTCCATCCTCGGGGTGGCAAATTCTCAAAGTCCACCCGCAGCGTGGCAATTTATTCAAAGTCCAGCTGCAGACTGGCCAAAGTCCATCCTCTGGGTGGCAAATTTCAAAGTCCATCCTCCGGGTGGCGAATTCTGAAAGTCTCCCGTAGTGAGCAGAAGTCTCCCGTAGCTGAGCAATGTGCCCCCGTAGTGTGGTGAATTCTTAAAGTCTCTCGTAGCTGAGCAATGCGCCCCCGTGTGGCAAATTTTCTGAAAGTCTCCCGTAGCTGAGCAATGTTCCCCCGTAGTGTGGCAAATTTTACGAAAGTGTCCCGTAGTAAGCAAAAGTCTCCCGTAGTGAGCAAAAGTCTCCCGTAGTGAGCAGAAGTCTCCTGTAGCGAGCAATGTGCCCCCTTAGTGTGGTAAAACATTGAAGTCTCCCGTAGTGAGCAAAAGTCTCCTGTAGTGAGCCAAAGTCTCCTGTAGCGAGCTGCAGCCCCCGTAGTGTGGCAAAACATTGAAGTCTCCCGCAGTGAGCAAAAGTCTCATGTAGTGAGACAAAGTCTCCCGTATCGAGCAACAACCCCCGTAGTATGGCAAAACATTCAAGTCTCCTGTAGTGAGCCAAAGTCTCCCGTAGCTGAGCAATGTGCCCCCGTAGTGCGGCAAATTTTCAAAGTCTCCCGTAGCTGAGCAACGTGTCCCCGTAGTGTGGCAAATTTTCCAAAAGTCTCCCGTAGCTGAACAATGTGCCCCCGTAGTGTGGCAAGTTTTCAAAGTCTCCCGTAGCGTAGCAATGTGTCCCCGTGGAGTGGCAAGATTTCCAGAGTACCCCCGCAGTGTGGTAGAGTTTCCCCGCAGAGTGAGTAAAATTCCATCCCCATGGTGGTAAGGTATCAAAAGTCTCCCGTAGCGAGCGGTGGCCCCTGTGAAGTGGCAGAGTATTGAAATCCCCCGCATTATGGTGAAGCATTCAGAAGACCACCCGTTTTGTGGCATGTCATTAATATCCCAGCAAAAGTCCACCCGTAGCGTGGCAAATCAATAATCTACCAGTGTTATTCCAAAACATTCACCGATTCACTACTCTTCACATCCGAGTTCTCCCCAAGCAGAGTTCAAATGGTTGAGTTTATTTCCCTTTTCCTTTCCACCGAGTGAAATTTTTTTGGTTGTTCTTAGTGTTCAATCCCTGCATACTTCAAACGTCTGAAAGCGACTGATATCATCCATTCAAGTCTACAGTGATTGAATAGGGGCAGCTGTAACACCCCAAAATTTACCCTCTTATTTATTATCAACCTCGAGCGATTTACGCTTCATTCCGCATATCATTGCATCGCATTTGAAAAATTAAATAAATAAATCATCATCCTTTGCATACGCATGAGGTGTGTGGTCGATCGAGGCTTTCCAAACATTGGAGTTCAAGAGAAAAATAATATCCCAAAAATAATCCAAACCACTTCCAAGCTAACCAACCAAAAAAAAGGGAAGATTTCACCTTTCCCTCCCTTTTCTTTCCCTTTTCCTTCCACTTTCCTTCCACATTTCCTTTCATTCTTTACCTCTTGTTTTTCCACTTCAATTCCACTCCATTTCCCTTGGATGTTTCTACCATGTTCTACCATCTTCTAGAGTGTTCCAAGGAATATAGGAATATTCCTCTCCAACCCTAACCCTAACTAACTACCAAACCATAATTTTGGATCCCAAGCCTAATTTTTGGGCCCCAAACCTAATTCCATTCCCAAACCTAGCTCCAAGTCTAGCCTTTATATAACCATTAATCACTTCAGTGCAAGGGGTTCCCACAATTTTCCAAACTTCTCATTTTCTCACAATCACTTTTTCTCTCTCACTTTTCCTCCATTTCCCTTTTCACAAAGCTTTTTTTGAATAAGCTCTTCAAGTTTCACATTGAAACTTGAAGATCTTAAAGCTTTAGCCTCCAACCTCCATTGATTGTGGATTGTAGAAGAAGAAGCTAGTGATTTTTGTGAGGATTTCGGCTTATCGGAAGTACACGAAGGTTCAAGCATCAAGAACGCATTTAATTTGCGGTTTCGCGGTTTTCTTGGTTTTCTCTTCGATCAAGCTCCGATTCTTGCAACAATTACCAAAGCACTTCTCCGCTTTGTAGGTTGGTGATCTAAATCACTTCTCCTTTAAGTTATTCTCTTCATCTCGCCATTTCGGCATTCTTTAAGTGCTTTTCATATTGCTTATGTTTGATTACGTTTTCGTTACGTTTTGCTTGCAATTTGTGGAGTTTAATGGATTAGAAGCTAGGTTGTAGCTTGTTATAGATTCTAGCATGTGTTAATAAGCCCTAATTGAGTAGAAATTCGTGTTAGCATCATTAGGTGGGGGTTAGGGTTATTTAGAAGGAAGATTGTGGCTAAAAACACTTATTTCAAAAGCATTTTTCACTTTCTGTTCAGCGTTAACCGGTTAACGCGTGCGTTTTTGGCCAAAATGCTGTATTTTTCTGTCCGTTAACGGGTTAACCAATTTGGTTAACCGGTTAACGCTGTTCATTTTTGGATTTTTAGCTTATTTTCTTGCTCAATCTTTCTTCCTAATGCTTCTAAGGTTTATGCATGTTTAGGTAGTGATTCTAGGGAATTGATGGGTCCATTTCCAGTAGCTCATTCCCCCATTTCGAGTCGTTTCGACGTGTTTCCGTTCATGTTACGTATTATGCGTTTTTGTGTTCTTTTGTGTATAGCCTGAGTTCTTGCATTTTGTTGCCATGTTTGTGCATTATTTGGCATGTGAATAATCATGTTGCATTCTGTTTTTACATGTTTCACATTGCATTAAATCATTTTTGCATTTCCATTGTATCAATGTATGTGGCATAATCATATATGTATGTGCATTTGGTTGCATTTGTTTGCATGCTTGATCATATCATTTACATCAATTCACTTCTGAATTTTGTATTGAGTTTGGTATTCTTGTTGAGCTATCAAATTTCATGTTCACAATCAATAATCATCATGTCCATATGCCATGTTCATGTGCCACATATTTTGCATGCTTGTTGCACAATCAACCATGTGATGCATTCTTGCATAATCCTTCAAAATGTTCATGTTCTTCCATTTATGTATGATGATCCATGTTCAAATGCATGTTCATGTTGAAGATGGTAAATTTTTCATTGAGTTTGTGCATTAAAAAATGAAAATAATCAAATCTGGATTTTGCATTGCATAGCTGTTTTTGCATATAGGTGATGTAAAATGCATGTTGTTTGTTATGTTTACATGCTGTATTTGATGTTTTACACCTACCTTTTCATGCTGCATGATGGCTGTAAAAAGCTTATTTGTGTTATGCATTATTTTCATAGCTGTTTGTACTTTAGGGGCTGTAATAGGTGGTGGATTTTTTGTTTTAGCATTCTTTTAGTTCTCTAGAATTAAGATAGAGTCATTAGGATTTAATTGTTGTGGGTTTGCCTTGTCATTTTCAAAAAAATGCAACACTAAACTTTGTTTTGTAGAGGGGAAGATAGAGGTAAGTTTCCTTCACCCTATCCTTTATTTTTATGCATTTAATTTGCATTTAATTTCCTTTACTTTTCATACTTGTGTTTGGTAGGATTTTCCCCTCTTTTGTAGAATCAACTTAACTTCTCTAGGAAGTAAGTTGCATTCTATTCTTTCTTTTCCTTTTCTTCCTTAGGATTAGAAAAACCTCACTAACCATTAGGATCTCCCTTTTGTATATAATAAATAACTTAGGGTTGGTCTTAGTCCCCCTTAGTTTTTGTCCTTTTTCGACTTGAGTCATTCTTTCTCACCTCACGAAAAATAAGAAAATACTTAATAAAAACTGAATGTTCTTGTACGACACGAGACTTTGTTGCAGAGTTCTTATACACGTCCTGTTTCGGGGCGAGGGGTAAGTCCCTACCACGATGGATAGGTCTTAGTATGAGAATTTTCACAAACAAACTCCAAAACACTCCTCATAAAAGACAATCAACAAAAACATCGTGTCTTCTCTTCTCATCTCATACTCTTTGCAGACGAATGCGACTTGCCTCGACAGTTCAAACAGAGATACGGTAAACACCCTCGAGTCAGAGCCGGTAACACCTGAGCTAGAGTTATGGCAACGTCATCCTAAAAAACACAAACAATAGTTCCCACCTTAGTTAGAGGAACTACGTCGACTCTGATCCTCATTTTCCCGATGAGGTACGTAGGCAGCGGGGTAGGGTCCGTTCGAGCATATTCTTTATTTTCCCTACATTTTCCTCATTCTTTCTTTTTGTTCTTTTCCAGTTTCCCCTCTCATTTCAATTTTATTCCAGTCAGCAGTTCTATTCAGCAACTTTCTTATTTTCTCACCCTTTAAAGCAATCAAGCAAGCGTGGATCCCGTCGGGTACGGTGGACGGTCTGGGGTGGTAATACATTCCGAGGTCGTAACCGACTCCCGAACCCAGATCTTTGGTTCGCAGGACCTTGTCCTTTCCTTCTTCCTCAGGTTTGTGCAGCATTACCTTTCCCATTCTTTCGGGATAAAAATGCCTGGTTGGCGACTCTACCTTTTCCACGCCACTTTCGCGTTTGTACTAGGATGAAAATCCTTGGAGCGACAGCTGGCGACTCTGCTGGGGAATCGGAATCTCTGGTTTCCCTTGTAGAGTCAATCCTAGCGCTTGTCTGTTTTTGTTTCTATCGGTGTTTATTTGTTTGTTGTTGTGTGCTTTAGTTTAGCTTTACTGTTTTCATTTATAGTTTTACTTTACAGCTTTACTTTACGGCATTTATTTACTGCTTTCAGTATTTATCATGCATCATTATCACTGTCTGGCTGTGCTGGTTTTCATTTTTCTGTGGGATGGGAGTTACTGTGAGATAAGCCAAATACCCGACTTGAGTGCACCATAGGATTAGCGTGGACATGTTGTACTCGCATGGTTACATGATGAGTGGCGATGTGTTCCACACCCAGGTTGCGACCGTCTTGGAACTATCTTGTGTGGGGGTTCTTCCCCACTTCAGGATACAACCTTGATGGTTATGTGCAGCTGGGGACCAATCATTGAGAATCTTAGTGGAAACAACCCTCTCTAGTGATGACAGTGGTATACCACATTTGTTGGCAAACCCACTCGCATCCGAGGGTCCATTGGGAACTCGCTAGGATGGCCTGGTTCTCTCATAGGAATCCAGTCATGGCAAACTGTTCGTATGACGATAGTATTATACCCTTCAGGATGAATGTACTATTGTTTCTCGATTCAGTGCTTGAAGTTAGGGACTTATGAGGGATGCTTGTTTTCCCTGTACTCAGCTGAGACCTCCCTGGTTAGTACATAATGCCAAACTGATTCCCTGATTTGGTCATGAGGTGTTTCTCGGAAATGGTGAATGTATTATTGCTATCCGGCTTTGAGAGTCCATGATGTTGACTCGGAGTAGCATACCCGTGAGATGGGAAGGGTTTACAGGTTTACAGGAACTCTGAAACTTCCAGCATACCCACTTTGCCAGCATTGTTCAGTATTATGATCAGATTCAACATGGTCCTTTGGTTTGAAATCCGGGATTTCGGTGGTACTATTATTACGATTATTCAATAGCACATGACTGTCTTCTCAGCACCAACGTCAGACCAGTGATCGCCAGACCTTTGATCACATGCCAATGCATTGCATAACATCCTTTGCATGCTTGTATCACTAACACATGCTTACTCATTTGCAGGGTCGCATGTCGCATCCTCATGAACATATCATACGCATTTACTGCATGATTTGCATATTTTGCATTTTTTACAGGTTATTCGGACTTCCTAACTTATTCAACTTCAGACAATATAGCTGGTCAACACGTTCATCGGTATCCAACAAAAAGAAACCGAGTGAGAATGGCTGAACGAATGCAGACTGATCTTAATGAGCTCCGACAGAGGATGGATCAGTTCATGGACATGATGACCGACATTGCTCAGAATCAAGAGCGTCTCAGATTGATGGTTGAGCAACCCCATGGGAATGCTAATACTGGAACACCGACTGAAAATGTGGATCCTAACACTGCCCGGAACGGAGGGCCAAACCTAAATGGGACTGCGGCCCGTAATGAAGACACTCAGGAAGACCAATTCACTCTACTGGATGTTGATATGGGTAATATGAATGAGGTCAACAATCGAAGGTATGAAGAGCTGGCGGAGAAGATTAAGGCCATGGAATGTCAGAATTCCCTGGGCATCGATGTAACCAATCTCGGGTTAGTGCCAGGAGTCAGAATCCCTCCTAAGTTCAAGGTGCCATAATTTGACAAGTACAACGACATCACGTGCCCTAGAACTCACATTCATGCATACTTTGGAAGAATCTCGGCACACACTGATGACGAGAAACTTTGGATGCATTTCTTCCAAGATAGTCTATCTGGAGCTTCATTGAGTTGGTACATGAGGCTGAGCAGGGTCTTTATCCGATTCTGGAAAGATTTAGCTGAAGTTTTTCTCAAGCAGTATCAATACAAAACTGATATGGCTCCAAACCGCACTCAGTTGTAGAACTTGTCTCAAGGACCTAAGGAAAGTTTTAAGCAGTATGCTCAGAGGTGGCGTGAGCTGGCCGCACAGGTGCAACCTCCATTGCTCGATCGGGAAATGGGCGACATGTTTATGGGCACCTTGAAAGGTGTTTACTTGGATCTTCTGGCCGCCTACCCGTCCATCGGTTTTTCTGATATTGTCATCGCTGGAGAAAGGATAGAAAATGTCTTGAAATTAGGAAAGATCCAGGATGCCAGCAGTGTTGGTTCTTCTAGTGTGAAGAAACCTTATGGCCAAATACAAAGAGAAGGCGAGACCAATGCTGTGTATAAGGGCCAAGACAGAGGTCGTTCTCAAGGTTACTACCAAACAGCTGCAGTGACTATTATGCCACAGGTTCAACCACAACCTCAAGGTCAGTAATATCAGGCACCAAGACCAAATCAGGAAAGAACAAGGGCAAGAAACCGCAAACTTGATCCCATTCCATGCCCATATGTTGTATTGCTTCCAGAGCTGCTAAAGTTGAACATGGTTGAGCTTCGTACCATGAGAGCTCCTTCTCCTGATAATCTACCTCCAAAATTTGATGCAAATGCCAGATGCGAATTCCATTCGGGTGCCCAGGGGCACAGTATTGAGAAATGTTGGGCTTTTCAGAGCAAGGTACAAGACCTAATTGACTCCAAGGCGATCAATTTTGCTCCTCCCCCAAATGTACTCCAGAATCCAATGCCTAATCACAACGGAGCCGGTGTCGCGGTTGTTTTACCAGATGGTCCATGTTAAGCTGGAATCTTCAGGAAGCAAATAAAGCCATCAGTACCCAGATACTCTCAGCAATGGCAACTGTTTGTTCGTTTTTCTCTAATGCATTGTCTTCCCTATTGAGGGGAACTACGTCGCTCTGATTCTTCATTGGTCACCAGTCAATGGAGATACGTAGGCAAAAGATAGCCAGATCTTTCCGAGCAACCTTATAAGACAACTTTACTCTCCAATTTCACTCTTTCCTTCAGAAGTCTCGTGTCAGAGTCAGAATAACTAGAAGAAGAGGTATGATTGCCATGGTTGGGTATACGACTGCAAATTGAAGATTACAAGTCTGTGAAAGAGCTATTGATCACTGAAAGTATCCAAGACTGAAAGGTCCAGACGGAGTCAAGTCTCCTCAACTGCGGCAATAGTCAGTTTCTTTACTGCATTTCCATTTGTAGTTTCTTTTATGTGCTAAACATTTGTATACATGTATGAAATTTGTTTGCCTTTGAGTGTTATCAATAATAAAAATCACATGTTTTTCTTGAATTAATTCATTTGCATTTACTTATAATTTTGTATATGTACATCGCAATACCAATGGTCATGCTTAAACTCTATGAGGGAGAATGACGAAGAAATAATGCAAGAATCTCTAATTGTGTGCTCTCGAATAAGACCCTGTTGACGATGTACAAGCTTTGTTTCGAATCCTTAAAAACTGGAGATATAAGTGAGATAGACCCTTGCTAACCCCTTTGAGCCTTGAAGTAGGAGTTTCTTTTCGCATGAAAAAATCCTCACATGTAACCCAGGGGCAGGGTAGATGTCAGCTAGTCGGACCAAGCATTCAGGCTTTCATAAAGGAATGTATTTGAGGATCCATTACATTCTACTATGCTAATCAAAAGGTCCAGAGACCCGAAACCACAATGGTTATCCAAATCAAGAGGTCCAAAGATTGAAGACCACAATGGTTATCCTTCATCGACCAAAGAATGAGGCAGTCGCAACCGTCGCAAAGCAATCAAGACAAACAGTGTCACACGACTTGTTCAAAATGCAAAAAGAAAAAAGAAATGAAAAGCCCGCTAAGTCGAGACTTGAAAACAAGTGACTTAGGCAAAAATTAGGGCATCCTGTTGGACTTCACAATCAAAGATTCACAAGAATCAGTTCAGGCAAAAGTTAGGGATAAGCAAAATAACACAAAAGCGAAAGACGAAAAGGATGACGCAAGAAAGGTCCTTAAGCAAGAACAAAGTCGCGTGGCACAGACATGAAAGACCAAGGGGTGACTGACTCCAAATAACAACTTGATTGGTGCTTAAACTGTTAGCAGCAATGGTTCCTCGACCGATATGAAACCCTTGTGAAAGGTGAATGCTTGTGAAGATTAGCTGAACATAGGAATGGAGAACATCATGAAGAGTGGGTGGGCACAAATCAACATCGAGCCTATATCCTTTGTTTCTATAACCGTGAACCAGGCCACGATACAACCCTCAAAAGTCCTAACTGAAACAGGCCACGATACAAACCTCAAAAGTCCTAACGGTCATACAACAATTACAACATACTCACCTACATAGAATCATCATTAAATACACATAATCAAACAACAAATGCAATCTGTAGGTTTTCAGATCTGGTGGATTGTTGTAGAATCTTTGAAGAAGACACTAAGGCTCAATCTGAGCACTTCAAAGGTTTAGCTGAGAGAAGAGGTAAGCAGTAAGTGAATATAGGAAAACCTTATGCATCCCATGCTTATAAGGGTAAGTAGAAACATAATAAGGGAAAGAGGCCAAGTGGGGGAGGTGCTCCTACTTTGCTTAAGTGTTATATATGTGGTGAGATGGGTCATCGTGTCAGTGAGTTCATAAGTGACGTGATAAAGTGTTTCAAGTGTGGTCAGAATGGACACTTGATTGCTGAGTGCAATGAAAATCTGGTTACTTTCTACAACTGTGGGGAGCAAGGTCATATCAATATGCATTGTCAGAAGCCCAAGAAAGCTGCAACTTGAGGAAAGGTGTTCACTTTGACAGGGACACACACTTCCAGCAAGGATCGTTTGATCAGAGGTATTTGTCATATTAATAGTATTCCATTGATTGCCATGATTGACACTAGTGCGACACACTATTTTATTTCTCTTGATTGTGTGAGGAAATTAGGACTTGTTATGTCTCTGATGCAACGATAGATGGTTATCGAGACTCCTGCTGATGGGTCATTAACAACTTCTCTTGTATGTCTGAATTGTCCGTTATCTATCTACGGTAATGACTTTGGTGTAAATTTGATTTGTTTGTTGTTGAGAGGTATAAATGTGATTTTAGGTATGAATTGGTTGGAGTACAACCATGTTCATATTAATGGCTTCAGTAAGTCGTTTCGGTTTCTTACTCCTGGTGAAGAGGAAAAAGAAGCTGGTTATTTGTCTTCTCGAGAGTAGAAAGAGCTTATGGATGATGGAGTGCAAGTTTTGGTTCTGTTTGCTTCGTTGCCGGTGGAGAATGATATGGAAATTAGTGAATTGCAAGCGGTGAAGGATTTTCCGGAAGTATTTCCAGATGATGTTGTGGATGTGCCTCTAGAGAGAGAGGTGGAATTTAGTATCGATCTTGTGCCAGGAACGAGACCTATTTCGATGGCACCGTATCGTATGTCGGCTTCCGAGTTATCTGAGTTGAAGAAATAATTAGAGGAACTGTTAGAAAAGAAATTTGTGAGACCAAGTGTATCGCCATGGGGAGAACCAATATTGTTGGTGAAGAAAAAGGATGGTAGCATGAGGTTATGTATTGATTACAGACAACTGAATAAGGTGACGATTAAGAATAAGTATCTGCTTCCAAGGATAGATGATTTGATGGATCAGTTGGTTGGATCTTATGTGTTCAATAAGATTGATTTGCGATCAGTTATCATCTGATAAGAGTGAAGGATGAAGATATTAAGAAGACTGATTTTAGGACTCGGTATGGACACTACGAATATGTGGTGATGCTATCTGGAGTTACTAATGCACCTGGTGTATTCATGGAATATATGAATCGGGTTTTCCATGAGTATTTGGATTAATTTGTTGCTGTGTTTATAGATGACATTCTGATTTACTCTAAGTCAGAAGAAGAGCATGTTGAACATTTTCAAATTGTGTTGCAAGTGTTGAAGAAGAAGCTATATGCGAAACTTCCGAAACAAGGGATTGATGTGGATCCGTCCAAAGTAGATGTAGTTCTACAATGGGAGACTCCAAAGTACGTGACATAGATTAAAAGTTTCTTGGGATTGACCGGTTATTATCAGAGGTTTATTGAGGGGTGTTTGAAGGTGCACTTCCATTGACCCAATTAACTTGTAAGAACAAGACGTTTGTGTGGGATTCTCAGTGCGAGAATAGTTTTATTGAGCTGAAGAAGAAGCTGACTACTGCGCCAGTTTTTATTTTATCGAAAGCAGATGAACTGCTTGTGGTTTATTGTGATGCTTCCTTGATGGGTTTAGGTGGAGTATTGATGCAAGATGGTCAGGTTGTGGCGTATTCTTCACGTCAATTGGGATTTCATGAGAGGAATTATCCTACTCACGATTTGGAGTTAGCAGCTGTGGTTTTTGTCTTGATGGTTAATGATGAACGAGATGGAAATAATGAATTTCGAGTTGATGAATAGGGAGTACTTAGATTTCGAGATCGTATCTGTATTCCTGATGATATTGATTTGAAGAGAATGATTATTGAAGAAGGACATAAGAGTGGTTTGAGTATTCATCCGGGAGCGACAAAAATGTATCAGGATTTAAAGAATATATTTTGGTGGCCTAGTATGAAGCATGGTATAACTTAGTTTGTGTATGCGTGTTTGACTTGTTAGAAATCGAAAGTGGAACACCAGAAACCTGCTGGTTTGATGCAACCGTTGGATATACCCGAGTGAAAATGGGATAATATATCAATGGATTTTGTTACGGGGTTTTGTTACTCTAAGAGGGCATGATTCCATTTAGGTGATTATTGATAGGTTGACAAAGTCAGCGCATTTTATTCTGATTGGTATTACTTTTTCTTTGCAGAGATTGACAGAGATATATGTGGGTTCAATTGAGAAGTTGCACGAAATACCTTTGAATATTGTGTCAGATAGAGATCTGCGGTTTACTTCAAGGTTTTGAGAGAGTTTACAAGAGGCATTGGGTTCGAAGTTGAAGTTGAGTTTAGATAATCATCCTCAAACTGATGAACGGATAGAGAGGACAATATAATCTTTGGAGGATCTGTTGAGAGCTTGTGTGCTTGAACAAGGAGGTGTTTAGGATAGTCACTTGTTGTTGATCGAGTTTACATATAAAAATAATTATCATTCCAGTATCGAAATGACACTGTTTGAAGCTTTGTATGATTGAAGATGTAGAACACCTTTGTGTTGGCATGAGTCAGGTGAGAGTGTTGTACTTGGACCTGATATTTTGCAACAGACTACTAAGATGGTAAAGTTGATTCGAGATAAGATGAAGACTTCACAGAGTAGGCATAAGAGTTACCATGATAAGAGAATAAAGGATTTTGAGTTTCAAGAAGGAGACCATGTGTTTTTGAGGGTTACTCCGGTGACCGATGTGGGGAGAGCTTTGAAGTCGAGGAAGCTTACTCCTAAGTTCATTGGGCCGTATCAGATTTCGGCAAGATTTGGACCTATTGCTTATAGAGTGGTGTTGCCACCGAGATTGTCCAATTTGCATGATGTGTTTCATGTGTCATAGCTTCGGAAGTATGTTCTGAATCCGTCACATGTGATACCGATGGATGAAGTTGAGGTAAGAGATAATTTTACGGTTGAAGCATTACCAGAACGAAATGATGATCGGGAGGCGAAGCAGTTGAGAGGCAATGAGATTATCCTTATGCGAGTGGTTTGGGGAGGAACTGCTAGTGGGCATATGACTTAGGAATTAGAAAGAAGGATGCGAGAGTCGTATCCGAATCTTTTTTCTTGAGGTAAGTTTTCAAGGACGAAAACCTTTTAAGTGGGGGAGAGTTGTAACACCCCGAATTTTATTTAATTATTTTATTCAGATTATTGCATGTTGTTTTGTTTAGAATAATAGATTATCGAATATAATTGTGATTGAGCATTATATTGGGGTAGATAAATGTATTATTATGTGATAAATAAAAATAAATAGAATAAAATATGAGGTGAGGACAAGGTGGTCTTTTGGTAAAAGTGGAAGATCATAAGTTGAGTCTTAGGGGTTATGTTGGAAATAAGGAAAAAGGGAAAGCATAATCTGTGAGAAAGAACGTGAAAATAATTGTGGAAATTGTGAAGAGGAGAAGAAGAGGAAAATGTCCGATCGTGAAGAAGGGTTCGCGACGAAGAAGATTCTCAACAAAACCTAAGGTAAGGGTGGGATTCTTCCATCTTAAGGGTTTTATAATGGGAATTGGGTAGGTTGAGGATTAGGGATTGATGTTGTGATGAATTGGGGAAAATTATGTTGATTAGTTGGTAGAGGTTGTTGTTAGTTGATAATTGTTGCGAGTTAGGTGATTAGATGTAATACTCTGAGACTATCTGGCTGGTATTGGTGATTTCTGGTGTGAAATTCGTAGCAAGTTGAGTGTTGAGAGTAAAAGTGCGATTTGCAAAATCGCAGAGCTCGCTTACCGAGCAGAGTCAGTGAGTTCTTCACTAAGAGAGCAGTGACCCTCACTTAGCGAGCCCTTTAGCGTGAAAAAATTAATTTTTTAAATTCCAAAAAATTATTGAAAAATTATTTAATTACTTAGTAATGTTTAGGAATTGATGAGGTGTAGCTGGAAGTAATGAAAGAGGAGTTATACGCTTAATTATAGGGATAATTAGTGTAATTTAAATTTAAACATAATCGATATGTTCGTTGACGTTGTTGTGATGAGTATTTTTTGTGATGTTGTGTTTCATATGTTTGTTAATGATATATGAGTATGTGATATGTTGTAGTGTATGTTGTGTTCTCGTGGTATGATGTGTTGTGTTCTCGTGGTATGAGTTAACTTATGTGATTATATGTTAAGAATTCATGATAATCTTGATAGTAATGACTATTAGTACGTTGATCGATGTTGTGGTAAGTGGCGGTTGTTGTTGATGTGTATGATGTAGTCATTGTGAGTATGCATGTATGTCATTGATATTACATGACATGTTGCATAACTGAATAACATACCAAGGTAGGGTATAGTCGTTGTTGTGATGCTGGTGCAGTCATGAAATAGGGATCGTACATGGCCATGAAATAGGAGTCGAGGGTGTGATCATGAAATATGGATCATACTGGACCATGAAAGAGGGGTCGAGAGTTCCGAAGGGAACATGATCTTGAAATAAAGATTAGATATGGTACTACATGCATAGAGTCATGTAGAGTCTCATTGCATGATTGTAGTTGTTGTATATTTATTTTTGAAAACGTATCTTTGTGCCGTTTATGAAGTATTGTAGTTGATTGTGACACTCGAATGAAAAGTTGAAATTTTTACTCTGATTCTATTAATATTTCCGTGGGGTAATTTAGGTGTTACAACACACTCCAAGCTACCTCTAGAATCTCCAAACTTAGCGTCAGAATATGCAGGATGACATAATAGACCATCACGAAAGGCTGGCAAGGTGATTAATCCAAATTCAATAAAAATAATACAAAGACTAAATTATAAGAAACAGACAGTCATACAACAAATACAACAAACTCACCCACATAGAATCATCAACAAATACACATCATCAAACAATAAATACAATCATGATATGCCACTTAGAATGAAATGCAACATCAAAAATGCATGTGGTACCGATTTCAACATGTGATGCACACTGGCCATTTACTCTCCACAAGGGAGCACAACATAATCAACAACACCTCAATCCAAACAATGGGATTGAAGCCTAAATTCAACATAGAGGATGCCATGAATGCAAGATACACAAAACAACATCATCATCATCTTTCATCTACACGTGTATCAACATTCATCATTTATCATCTACATAGTCTATTCATACTACCATTACATCGTATAATCATTCCTACAACTTAATCATCTTTATCTCATACCATCATTATTATTATTATGTTTAGCATAAATAAGCATGTAATAATTTCTAGCAACAACACAACAACATGGCACAACAAACAAAGCCTAAAAAATCATCACAATAGAAGAAAAACATTTTTCTGAAAACTATAGGTCTCGCTAAGCGAGAAAATCAGCTCACTAAGCGAGCTACGTGTTTTGTGTTTCTAAAGTCCTCATTTGCTCTCTAAGCGAGAAACGCGATTTTCTGAGGAAACCCTGCGATTTTCTGCATATCACAGTCACTCCTGAACATCACAAAAACCTCTAATAACAACAAACAACAGCAGAAAACGAACAAAACAACTAATTTCATCATATATTCATCATTATTAACAACAAACAACAACTAATCATCACAATCTACCAACAGTTACCCAAACCCTAAGGTTTTCCCTTCAAAACCCCTCTTTTTTCACAAAACAATCATATACTATGATTATTGAATAAGAATTCTCTCCATACCTTGATCAATGTAGCTTTCTCTTTCTCTTTTGATCAAAATCCCTCTTTGCCTCCTTGTTCTTCTTGTTCTCCAGAGCAACCTTCACCTTCACCCAAAACACGATTATGAGAACTTTTGATCGTGAATCTCTTTTCTCATAAAGTACTCGGAAGGCAACCTTGCCCCTTAGACCTCCAAACTCTTTATTTTATTTTCTTAATAATAATATTAAATAATTCTCAATATTATTATATCATTATCTTAAATAAAATAATTCTTTTATTTTCTACAAAATACACTTATTCATAAATACTCACTTAATTAATTAAATTATGAAATTGGGATGTTACAATATTTCTTGATAATATGTGATATTTATCTCCATCAATAAAATATATAATACATAAATAAAGATATGACACGAAAATAAATATATTTGCACCGATTTTATTTAATTATCACATATGTGATATATAAACATTTGAAATACTAATTTCAAGTATTTTCTTGATATTTGTTTCCATTCTTTCTTTGCATAGATACAAACATAGTGATTACTTATTTTTGTTCATTCCTTAGAATAATGCATCATTAATTGTTATTTAATAAAACTATTTTTCCATTTTACAGGTTAAATTATTGAGTTTATTTTAAAGATTGATGTTTGAAATTTCAACCTTTAAAACATAATAAGAATGGGTTGAAAAAGATATTATATTTTTATTTATTTGTTTCTTATTTTGGATCATTGATATTCTTTGTCAAAATTAAATTACATTTCATATAATCATATTGTAAATTTATTATTGAAAATATTTTATATTATAATTTTTCATTATCATTAAGAATGAGTTTTTTTCCAATATATCTCGATATATTATTTTTATATTATTTTTACAATATCAAAATGAATCTACCCGTGCTTTAGAAATTTTATCATTTTATCGGAAAAAAATTTGGATATCAAAATTTTTAAAAATCACTTAATTTTGAAGCTATTTCAAATTTTTTTTTTATAAAAATCATTTTTGAGATATTATTTTTTTCAAAACTTGTGATTTTGACTATATTTTCATCTTCAATAATGTATGTTTATGTTGTTTGATATCAAAATTGGTCTTACAATTTAGAAAAAATAAATATCAAAAAACTTTTAATATTTTTGGTTTTACAAAATCTATTTTTCAAAAAAAAAAATCCATTTTTTTAAAGCTAAAACAAATGGATCCATAAAGTAATAAATGTTGTTGACTTAACTTTTATAAATAATAAAAGTTCATTATATTCCTATTTTGTATTTCTTGTGATCTTACCTGATCAGAAAGGCCTTTCAAGGGTCGAGCAGGAACAAAGTGAGGTGGAGAGGAAAATGGGGTGTACCTACAACACACTCTGAAGCTTAAGTGAGATTGGGTACAAGAAAATGGTAGAGAGAGAATGAATTAGAATACCTGGCCCTTTAGTGAAAAAGAGTATTTATAGAGAACCCCCATCGCTGGGCCAAGGTCCTTTCTTGGGCTGGATTAGCTAGGCCTAAGGAAGAATTGCCAAAGTACACGTAGTAGCGTGTAAGACCTAACACGTGGTCTTTGTCACTGGTCCAACTGCCCTTACCTTTCAGGAGATAAAAGGGGAACGGTTGGATGACGTGGTGCGCGAGGGGAAGACATGGTCTCCCAGGCGCCTATGTAATAGGTCGAGGAGGTTGCCCGACCTCTTTGTGAAGTTCCCGTGCCAGTTACCTCTGCCCGACTATCATATGCATCTTCCCAACGTGAGAGGATGCTTGGTCTCTAGGGGATTTGGTCCTGCGCCCAACTATGTCTCGGAGGCCCAGTCCAGAACAGGAGCCCCCCAAGTCGAAGCTCTGAAACAGAGCGATGAGTTGAGAAAAGTAAAGTAGGGCACAACTGCAATGTCGGGGATAATCATGTGTCACGTAAGTAGTCAGGATTGATCACTCGTCCAGAAGGATTTGATCTGTCGAGTTGGGGAGTCATTCGAGGAACAAATTCGATGAGTTGTGGCGGGCGTAAGACCGTGTTGGAGACTGCGTGAGCATCATTCCTTCGTGCATAACATCTAGAGATGTCGGGGATCTTTACAGGTGCTCTACGTCGTTCAAAATTCTTCAAGGTGATGTGTTTAGGGAATTCAATGTGTGCCGCTTCGTTTTCCATGCCACGACGCTTTGAATTCTAGTCGACCTAGATAATGATTGCCTAGGCGCGTTCCTCCACGCACTCCTCTTGTATATAAAGTAGGGGAACCATTTCATTTCACTTTTTTGCCCCTACGATTAACCGAACTTCCAATGAGTATCCTCACTTCTCAGTGCAACCAACACCATTCACCTCCGCTTTTTGCTCGCCACTATCATGTTAGGTAACCCTCAATTTTCCCTTTTTCTGGTAAATTCTATGTTTCTTAGGCAAGTGTAGTGGCATTTTTATCGACTAAAGTAGGTAGATTTCTGTTTTAGGCGTGTTTTTAGGGTTTGTGTATGAATATCCCGGGCGCAACTTGAATGAGCCGGGCATAATTAACATGTTTTTATGAATGAGCCAGACATAATCACCATAATTAGATGAATGATGCAGGCGTCTGATGAATATGCCGAGCGATAGTTTCTTGATTTCTTTGCGAATTTAGGGTGTTCCTCCAGTGCCCGAGCGAGGGATTTCTTCTTTTTACCGGTCCCTTCGTTAGTTGGGGTGTTTTAATTACGAGTGGGTCGGGCATTCAACCTCCTTCGCCCTTTCACTTGAACTGCGGTGGAAGGGTGGATTTGATGCGATGTCAAACTCACTTGTTCCTTCAGCCTTTTAGGTACCGCTAACCAGAGGAATTCCGAGGAAGGGGATTCGATTGCTTCCTCGACTGAGCTAGGTGAGTTCTCGTGGGTTTCCGACGAGCCATTGGAAACAGAGTCATGCTTCGTGGATGAAAGCGTCCCTGTTTTTACTTTAGTCGAGGACTTGGGCCCCAAGGGTCCTCCCAACTGATTGTGTTATGTTCCCTAAGAGGAAGATATGATATGCTGGCGTTTTACGGGGAAACGCCTCTCAATGTATGAGTTCGCCTTCCGGGAGGCGAGGATGAGGTTCCCCTTCAATGACTTCCAGATGGGAGTCTTCAAATGGTTAAGGTTGGCACCTTCGCAACTTCATCCTAATGTGATCTCATTCATCCTGGCGTTCGGGATAGTCTGTCGGTATCTCGGGATTGGCTGCACGTTACCCCTCTTTTTCTGCGTCTTTCATCTGCAGCGCTCGGGTGGAGATGGGCGGCACAACTGGGTGTCCTTCAAGCATCCTTCAAGGTTGTTCAAAACTTACGTTGATTATGTCTGCAATGTCAAGGATAAGTGGTACACGGTGAAACCTATCACCCAAAACGCTCTCGACACTTTATATTACTTGAAGCGGGATGCAAACGGCGAGGAGCAACTGATATCGAGGATCCCCCTCAGATGGCAGCCCGATCATTTCAATCTACCGACCAGCCATTACCGTGTCAGGCATGTGAGCTTAGGGACCGAGGATCGGTTGTCTTATAAAATACTGGTGGATTATGTCCATAGTTTCCTGCCGGCTGTATGCGTAGATAGATTGGGAAACCCCTACCTAGACGAGGATGTGTCGCCCATCCTAGAAACTCGGATGATTAATACCAAAGCCATCCTCGAGTGTAGTATGGATGATGAGGCTGTTCGGTTGTTAGGTAATGTCTCTTGGTCCTTTTGCTCCTTCTATTGTTCTACCCGTTTTGCCGATCCTCTTTTTGTTTTGTAGGGCAGATGCCCTCAGTCAAGGAATGCATGTTGAAGCTGGCCAATCAGGCTGGGGCCCCGGGAAGGGTTTCAAAAAATAAGAAGAAGGTTACAAGTTGCATCCAGGAAGTGGTGACGGAGCATGGAGTTGGTGGATTCAGTACCTCCAGCCCGGACTCTAACTCCCCTCAAGCAATCCCCCAGCAGGTCTCCCCAATATCAATCCCAGACAGTCCTCCACGGTTCACCAATTCTCCTCGCTCGAAGCGGCAGCGGACCGATGGTTCTCTTGCCCAGTCAAATGTAGTGGGCGGTAGCTCGTCTGGAGATCAGGGGAGCTATCAGTTGCCTCTTTGTCATCTGGAGTAGGATTTCTTCAATGCTGAAGGAACTATAGTGGTGTCGGCCACTGAAGCAAAGGCGTTGCTCGACCAGGAGGTGGCGTACAAACGGTCTGGTCTGGCTTGGGACATTGCTGCTATCATCCAGGTTATAGAGACGACTCTAGTTCTGTCCGAAACCACCAACAACAATGCTGAGTTGTGTCGCTCCTTGGATTTCCATCCTGGTAGAAACGCAAAACTGGCGCGGAAAGAGGTAGAGTCGCCAGCCAGGCATTTTTATCCTGAAGGAACAAGAATGGTAATGTTGCAGAAATCGAAGAAAAGAAAAGGAGGGACAAAGATCCTGCTAACCAAAGAGACTGGGTTCGGGAGTCGGTTACAACCTAGGAAGGTATTAGCACCCCAGATCGTCCGTCGTACCCGACGGGATCCGCGCTTGCCAAGAAACTGTTTCAAAAGGTGAAGAAATGAAAGTTGTTGCGAAAGAAAAGACTGAAACTGGATAAGAAAAGAGAGGGGGAAAATGTAGAGAAAATAAAAGAGTGCTCGAACGACCCTTACCCCGCTGCCTACGTACCTCATCTGGACTGAGGATCATAGTCGTCGTAGTTCCCCTAACTAGGGGTGGAAAGATTACTTGTATTTTAAGGCTTGAACTACTTATGTCAATGCTCAGGTGTTACATGCTCGTCTGGCACGAGTGCGTTACCGTTTTGCAAAGTGACAAGTAGGAGCAAGTTCTTACGTAATGAGTGAAGGTGATGAGAAAAGAAGTCCCAAAGGAGAGACGTTTATTCTTTGTTCCAGTCTTTTAAAGAAATGATTTTGTCGTTTTTGTTTGTGTTATTTATTAAGTGTTTTTTAGATTTTGTATGAAGATGAGAAAGAGAGAGCACCAAAAGGATCTAAAAGGTAAAGAAACTAAAGGGGAACTAACAAATCCTAAATGGCATAGGAGTCCTAGGTTAGTGTGGTTTGAGTTCTATCCTAATGAGGAAGAATGAAAGAAAAGAAAGAAAAAGAAGAAGAGGAGAAGAATTTAGAAGACAACTTACTTCTCTAAAGATGTTAAGTTGTTTCTAAAGGGGGGAGTAATGAAGTTAGACAAACATAGTGTAGCGGTAAAATCATGAGTGTAAGCTATTGATTAACTTAACTCAAGGTACACAGAGTCGCCACCGCGCTTTTATTTATTTACAAAAGGAAAAAGGTAAAAGAACGAATAAAACCTAAGGAATCTAAAAGCAAAGGCTAAAAGAAACAAACAGAGAACGGGTAAGGGGATAGGTTACAAATCGGGAAGGTTTTACGCACCCGATTTGTCTGTGGTACTCCACGGGAGCCCTTTGACATATTTATAGCTTTTTTTTTGTTTGAAATTGGTTTGCTTGAAAAAGGATTGAAAGGATGAGAAGAAGAATGTTTTTTTAAGATTTTGTGTTTGAAGAGGTTTTAACGCCTCATGCCTACGTACCCACAAAGTGCAATGCGAGATCAAAACCTCGTAGTTCGTGGTACAAAATTTGAAAAGAAACAATGATTTGAATGGATTTTAAAATGTAGAGATAAGTCGTCATTCTTTAGCGAATAATTCCGCTAGAAAGAATGAATCATATCTAAACATATGAAAAGAAAAGGTGCACAAAGGCACAAAAACAATTGAGTGAGTTTTGGATTTTTTAAAGTATGTAAGAAAAGAATTTCGATATATTTACATGGATTAACATTTATTTAAGAAAATAAAGTGAAAATATAAAATCACTTGACCGAAGTCAAGGTTTGTTTATGAAAACATTTGAAGTTTGAAAACAAAGAAGATTTTTGAAATAGGGAGAAGTTTTGAAAATTTGGGAAGAGATGAAGGGACTATCCTAATACTTGAATTGAAAAGTTAAGAGAAGAGCGATCAAACCATATTATGAACATTTCTTCAAAGTAAACGGAATTCCATCTTCAAAGACAAATGAAGTTAATTTGAGGCCAAAGTCTTCAATCCATCACAATTTGAGCAAAGGTAGAGATCCTAAAATCTAAGTCCAAACTCCAATGCTAAGGATAGTAACCATAGTCCGAAATTAAAGTCACAAGTCTTTTTTAATGTTTAATCCTTTATTAATGTTTTTGTGTCCAAATGGACAAAAGGAAAATCACAAGCAACAATATAAACATAAACAATATGATATATGATATAATATGATAATAGCATAATAAAAGAGATAAGGAGCGAGAAATTGAAATAAAGAGGATAAGGTGCGAGAGATTGAATTTAAATGGATTAGTATATTAATATTATTATAGTATTTACATATAAGTGGTATGATGAACTTAATCAAGCACAACCACAAAAGATAATAAAAAATCGAGGCAACCGGATCCAAGTGGATCTTATTCCGAATCGGGACAAATTTAGGTCTATGTTAAGCAATCGCCGAGTAATTTACGAAGTAATTACCCTACAAATGAGGCCGGCCACCACCAATTAAGGTGGAAAATATTTGTGCTAATACATGTTAGAGAAATGATATTATTAATCATTCTCCGAAAACATGTCGCACTAGAAGAAAAAGAACGGTCTAATCTTAATCGAGATTTTCGTTGAATTTATCGAAGGCAACCTATCACGATCTCAAAGTATGGAGAATGATCTAAATGATCATTCATCCATAGATTTGAAATAATGAAGATTAAACCTCTTCGAAAACCAACAATCTACGAATCGGAGATTTTCATCGACCAAAAATAAAATAAGGATGAAAAAGAAATATGGATCTAAAAAAAAATCCATAAGGAAATCAAAATATTCTTTAATCTTTTTCTTAAAATATCTTTTTCTAAAATCTTTTCTAAAATACTTTTTTCCAATTTTTTTTATCAAAATAGAATTTGAAACAAAATTTAAATGAACAAAGCTAATAATTATAATATAAAAAAAAGAAGAAGTTAACAAAATGGAGGGGGGAAGGATCCGCGGGCTAGAGTTGGATAGCAAAACAACCTAATGGCCTTAAGGCCCAAACGAAAAAACCAATAGTTCTTACAAATTATAATAAAAGAAAAAAATGAAAACCAAAATTTCCTTTCTCCTTCACGCAAGAACAGGGCCGGCACTGTAGTATACCTTCAGAAAGGAGATTTTCACCGCCGCACAAACGAAGACAGCCACAGATGACGATGACTCTCTCTCTCTTTCAATCGATTTCTTCTCTTCTTCTTCTTCTTTCTTTCGGTTTATTATTGTTGATGAATGGATTGTGGTTGTTTATTGATGAACAATATGGAGGCGAGCTTTGAAAGAAAAGGTTAATTGGTATATTAATCAAGCTTGATGAAATTGAGATGAAGGAATCAGTGAATTCTTCGTCACAGCTTTGAATTTTCGCAAGGAATTTGTAATTGGGATCTTGAAGGTTTGAGAAGATTTTTGTCTTTTGATTTTGATAGAAATTTTTGGGGCTATCAAAGCTTGAATTTAGAAGGAGGGAGAAGTTCCTTTTATAGAAGAAAGAGTAAAGAGTTGATTGCCGTTTTGAATTGAATTTCACCGTGTTTCGTCGGTTCACGGAATGTGTGCGAGGCTTAGATTTTTTAGAAATTTTTCTGCGTTTTATTATATTGATGCTTGCGTTTTGATTTTGTTGTTTGAGTGATGTTTGCTGTGCGTGAATTCAGCTTGTGTGCGTGCGTTTTGGGCTTTGCGGATTGCGTTTCAGGTGCTGGCATGATGGGGCTTGGGCTTAGGCTTTCTGTGTTTGCTTTGACTGGGTGATGCTGTGAAGCTAGTGAAATCGTGCGTGTGGTGAGGGCTGCGGAAGGCGTGCGGCTTGGAATGGCTTGAGGTGTATCACGTGTGCTTGCTGTTTTTGCTGCTGTTGGCGTGAAGCTGTTGTTGGCTGAGGCTTACGCGTGTGAAGTTGATGACGTAACAGGCTGGGAAAGGCTTGAGATGAAGCTACTTTTGTGCGTTTCGGAATGAGCTGGTGGGCTGGGAAGATGCTGTCACGTGAACAGCTTATGGATGGCTATCACTTTCTTTCTTCTTTTTTTTCACATTTTTTTATATGGAAATTGAAATGGGCTAAAAAGATATGGGCCTAAGAATTTCTATTTTTTTGTGGTAAAAGAAAAAATGTATAAGAATGGAAAAAAAGTATGGTATTATATATAATAAAAATGGATAATGATTTTTTTTAATATTGGAATTGTGAAAAAATGAATAAAAGTGTGGATAAAAATAATGATGAATGTAATATAATATATTTTTTTTTGTAATTGAATTAAATGAAATGTGGATTAAAATAAAGGTGAGTGATAATTTTGGTGATGTAATAAAAAAAGTGGATATTGAGATGAACTAAAATGTGGAAATAAAAACGATGATGAATATTGAATTTGGTATTTGGAAATAAAAAATGGACAATGGTTAGAAATAGATGGATAGAAAATAATTGGATAATAGATGTATGGATGGTGTAAAAAAATGGTAGCTAGAAAAAATGTATGAATCAAATAATGGATAAAGCGATGATTTTTTTATCTAAGCCCATAACCAAAATTCTGATTATGTTCACAAGCCAGCTGATGAAAATAGCCATTAATGAACCACTGAATAAATTGAAACTTTGCCACCTAAGCCACAACCACTTGGATCATTTGAAAATTTCCTTGATTATTTGAATACGTGCAGAGGAAAATAAATCCACAGACGAACCCCTGATGAACTGGTGAACTGATGAACATTGAAGATTCGAAACAGACTTTCCCAGAACACTGCCTGATAAACCAATGAATTTAGCACACAACATAACTTGAACTTTGAAAACACATTGTCTGAGGAATAGACTACTGGCACACACAACTTGCAGTCGAAACAATTTATTTGATAGTTTGACCAAATTTAGGTCAACCATCCATCTGAATCGAATTGTAACTGAACAAACGCATCTGAATTGAAATTACTGTCTTATTTTCGCAAACCTGCAACACAGAGAAGAAGAAGAGCACTGCAACATTTTTTTGGTATTTTGGTTAGAGATCAGTAAATATAAACAAATATAAAAAAGTAAAAACAATGGTGATCCCCTGCGAAACATAGACCCTACATCTAAGAAGAAACTAGAAACCAGTGCGATCTTGTTTGTATGCAAAATGCAGATGAAATGCGAAGAAAATCTTAGGGCAGAAATTAGGGTGTTACAGCTGCCCCTATTTAAGTTTCTTCAATCCGGAGATATGAAGATTGACATCTTCGTCTCTACAAGATGAGAGAGACTTAAATACAGAAAACCCAATTTTTGTCCTAAGAGAACAATGATATGATATGAATATGATATGCAAACCCAAGATCTCCATGGGGAAAATATGACCAACAGAGAAAAGCAAAACTTAGGGACACGGAAGAAAATCCCGCTGGGGAAACAACAACAGACAACCAAAGAGTTTACCAGGAAAATAAATCACTGGCTAGCTGACTCCACTTGGGAAAAGATATGATATAATCAAGGTACAAGTTTCAACAAGGGAGAGTAAACACCCTGCCAGGAAATATCAAACAGACCAAGTATTCAAGTCCAAAAATGGAGAAATACTGAGTTGGATAAGAATCAACAACTACCGGTTTACTGGGTAGGAAATATAAAGGACTCGACTATCGATTTACTGGATAGGAGCAAAATACAGAGGGATAACTGTAACCCGGTGAACTGACTTTAAACAATGTTGCGGATAGCAAGAGTCGCCACCGACTTTTATTTTATCCATAAGGAAAGGTTATAAAAGAACAGGAAAGACCTTAGAGAATATTTTTGGGTCCGGGGGGTAGGTTATGAAAAGGGAAGGTGTTAGCACCCTTTTCATCCATGGTTATCCATGGGCTCTTAGACACTTAAGCTCACTTTTGAATTGTTTTGAAAGTGTAGTGTGTGAATAAGAAAATTTTCAGAATAGTTAATAAATAATCCATGTAAGGATGTGTTAAAAACATGTTTGAAAATTTGTTTGAAAATGTTTAAGTGTTTGGAAAATTTTTAAATTGAGCAAGTACCTAAGAGTAACCTACCCTAATGTTTAAGGTCTTTCTTATTCTTTATCCTTTCCTTAGTAAGACTATCCCTACTATAATGGAGTAGGTAGTCCTTACTTTGGATGTTTAAGGGACATATGAGGGACAAGTTGATTTTGAAGGCAATGGTGGGGTGTAATAAGCATTTATAAGGGACTATCATCATTTTTCGAAAGGGACTCGATCCGTAAAGGCAACCATAAAGGGACTTTGATGATTTTATTTCGAGGGACTTGCTTTATACACCCCACTTAACCATTATTCGTAGGCAACGAGAGGGATAACCTTAGAAGGTGAGACGGCGATTAAAATCGACTTACGTGTGTGAAGTGTTTAAGTTAATTATCTTTGATTAAAAATTATCTAAATTTATTTTAATATTACATACATGTTATTCACACTCCCTAATTACTAACCATAATAATAATTAAAATAATTACAAAATTACAACCGAGAAACAATTACAACATTATAATAATAAAAATAGCAAATTTAATCAATAAATAATAAAATATAAATAATAAAGGGGTTAGTAAATAATAATAAAGAAAATTAGCAAAAATAATAATAGTAAACATAATTAAATTATAAATGGGTTAGTGATAAAAATAAATAAGGTTAGTAATAATAATAATTAAAGATAAATAATGGTTAGTAATAAAAATTAAATACAAGATTAATAAAATTATAGTAAGCAAAATTAATAGTAATAACAATAATATCAAAAGAAATTAACATGCATAACTAGATATATTTTTTTTATTCATATATTAATTATTAAATTATTTTTCAAATGTATCATAATTATAGAATTTTAATTATTATAAACATATATCTATATTTATATACATATTAAAAAAAAAAAAATTTTAAATATCATGTTAAAATTATATTTACAAATTATTTTTAATCATATAATTATCCTAAATTAAATTATTTCTAAATACTAAAAGAAACTTAATTTGAATTATAACTATATTTACAAAATTTTATGAAACATTATAATTGTATTAGAAATAAAAAAACAGAATTAAATTTTAATTTAGAAAAATATTTTAGAATTTCATAAAATTAAGATTCTATATATATTTTTTAGGGTTTCATAAAAATTAGGGTTTTATATATATAAAAATTTATTTTTACATAACACTATTTTAATTAATATAAATTATACAAAATAAAATTTTAAATATAAACAAGAGTTTTATTTTTTCCTAGAAAACTATTTAAGATTAATTATATTATATAACATATATACATATTTCATAATATAAATTATTTTAAATTAATTGAATTAAAATAGAAAACAAAAGAAAACAAAGAAAAAGAGAAAAGGAACCTGGTGGGATTTGATCCCAAGACCTCTTGGTTACAGGCAGCAATAAGGACCACTGGACCATTCCATGCGCAGGTGATAAGAAAATAACTTCACTTTGTTTTGTGCATTGACATGGAAAATTCAGAGAAATAAAAGAACAAAAGGGCCTGGGGGAGGATTGAACCCAGGACCCTTAGGATATACGCGCGCATGCTTGACCACCTGGCTGGGAGAGCCTAACTGATTATTGAACGGCTACAACTAATAATATATGAAACTTCTTTTTATCCTGCGAAAAATAAACAAAATATTGCCATGGCCAAGAATCGAACCATGGACTTCACAACATACACAGCCAGAGTTTACCACCAGGACACACGCGCGTGTGTGTAAACGAAACGGCAAAACAATATAAAATATATTAACATAAATTCAAATTCCCAGGCGCGGCAAACTTCATCTTCTACATTCAAATTTCCTGCGAATTCAGATGTGAATTTTCCTGCGAATTTAGCTGCATGTTCTTCATGCTTCAAAACCTACGAAAACGAAACATTGACAAAACAGCAAAATTTTGTGAAATTAATCAGTGTATTACACTCTACAAGGTCCATACAACTCAACCATGTATTTAGAATTCATTTACAACAGATGAATGGAAGAATCCTAAAACGGCCATGAAACCCTAATCATGGTGATTTCTTCATCCTGCACTTAAAATCAAATTGATTGTTCCAGAAACACTCCAAGCTTCATCACAAACACAAATATGCAATCAAATTTAAACAATGATATCACTATTATGGGAATCGAAAAAAATAATTTTAAGAATGATGTGGATTCGGGTTGGCCAATATAGGGCATATTGGATGCGTATGATGGATGATTTCACTTCATGGATGATCAGAGAACATGTCTATGTTCTCAATTTACCTTCTAAAGCTCTCAAACTCCAAAACCGATTCTTACTTTTGGATGGATTTTTGTGCTTTTGAACTCACCTCTAGGCTGCTGCAAATTCGTGTCTAAGGCTAGGTTTATGATCAGCATATATAGGTGAGTCAATTAGGTTAAAGAAATTGATTGATTTAGTGAAATTTTGGATCAAAAAATATTGAAAAAGATCAAGTGTTCAAAGTCAAATATTTGGTCATAAGGTCTTGCTATTTTGGGAGGGATCTCATGATTTCCTTCTCCTTTGACTCCAATCACACTTTATGATTTTCTAGATTCAATCACAAAAATATCTTTTCATGTTTAATATTTTTTTTTAAATTTAAAATGATTTAAAATGTAATAAATCATAATAAATTAATAAAATAAAATAAAAAATATGAAAATATCATGATAATTTCGTGCAAACCATTATGAAGTGGATTGGGTCATAATTTGAGTGGCCCATTTGAAAAGAAATGATTTTGAACCTCCCTTTTCAACATAAACCATCACAAAATTTCTTAACTTTGCAAAGGCACATCTCCCTCAATTTTAAGGGTATGAGGGTGTTCTTGAACTTTTTGGAAAGCTTGAAGAGTCCTCTAAACAACCCCATTGGTTTCAGGTCCATATCATTTACCAATCTCAAGTTATGCCCTTTTGAAGTTGTTGACTTTTTGTTGACTTTTGAAATGACCTATAATGTCTTAGATCATATCTTTCAAATGAAGCATTTTTGGGCTTAACTTTCAACATCAAAGTTGTAGAGAATTCAATTTCCTTCAAAATGAGCTTTGGATGGAGACTTGGTGATGAAGTATGTGAAAGTTATGCCTGGTCAAAGTTCAGTTGACTTTTACTGAGGAAACCCTAATTTAGAAACTCCTGATTATTGATGATCTGGAATCTCCTTGATGAATCATGATCAACCCTTGATCAAATGATGAATTTTACTTCATATACTTGATGTTGGCAAAAAATCATGAAGTTTGACTTTGGTTTGACCACAGTTGACTCCAGTTTGACTTTTTAACTGCATTGACTGATTTTGACTTATCTGATCATCTGACTGAGCAAACTTTTGAGAAAAGTCTTGAAACTTGACATGGGGGTTCTTATACACATATAAGATGTTATAAAACTCACTTGAGGTCTTGGAAGTCCATTTAGCCTGATTAAAGTCAAAACCCTAGTTTTGGATGCACTGCTTAGGAGGTGCATTGTCTGAGGGATTTGTCAACTCTTCTGACCAATTGTGAACTTTGTGAACCTTGTGAATCTTCATAAAGTGTCTTGTGATACTCATGGGAGGTATTGTAAACCTTGTGAACCTTGTGAACCTCATAAAGTGCCTTTGTAGACCTTATGAACCTCAGGAAAGCTTTGTAATCATTGTGAATCCTGTGAACTTTGTGAACCTTCAAGAAGTGACTTGTAGACTTCATGAACCTCATGAAAGGTCTTGTAAGTGTTGAGAAGCTTGTGAACCTTGTGAACCTTCATAAAGTAACTTGTAGACTTCATGAACTTCAAGAAAGGCATTGAAAGCATTATGGAACTTGTGAACCTTGTGAACCTTCAAGAAGTAACTTGTGGACTTCATGAACCTCATGAAAGGTTATGTAAATGTTGAGAGGCTTGTGAACCTTGTGAACCTTCATAAAGTAACTTGTAAACTTCATGAACCTCATGAAAGGTGTTGAAAGCATTAAGAACTTGTGAACCTTGTGAACCTTCTTAGCACACAAAGTCTTGTATTGTGAGGGCAAATTTTGGGGTGCAACAGCTGCCCCTGTTCAATTTTCTAAAACCTGAGGGGTTAGATTGGTATATTTGCCAGTCGTGACCTGGAAGGTTGAAGGGGATTGAACACAAAAGCCCAAAAATTTGCACTCACCAGTGCATGGAGTGATATTGATGGTTGGTTGAACATGATTGAGTGGGCTTAAAGATGCCACTAAGGGAAAGTTCTTCAGTAGCATAATGAGAGCTGTCAGGAGTCTGGAGTAATATTGATGTAACAGTATGTCTTCATGAGGATAGAGCAATCAATAATGATAACCCTAAAGCAGTCTTGAAGAAATAATATGACTTCAGGAGGATAAAGCAATGAATAGCTCTAAAGCAGTCTTGAAGATATGATTTCAGGAGGATAGAGCAATGGATAGCTCTAAAGCAGTCTTGAAATAATAATGTAATTGTCTTCAGGAGGATAGAGCACTGGATAGCTCTAAAGCAGTCTTGAAGATATGATTTCAGGAGGATAGAGCAATGGATAGCTCTAAAGCAGTCTTGAAATAATAATGTAATTGTCTTCAGGAGGATAGAGCAATGGATAGCTCTAAAGCAGTCTTGAAGATATGATTTCAGGAGGATAGAGCAATGGATAGCTCTAAAGCAGTCTTGAAATAATAATGTAATTGTCTTCAGGAGGATAGAGCACTGGATAGCTCTAAAGCAGTCTTGAAGATATGATTTCAGGAGGATAGAGCAATGGATAGCTCTAAAGCAGTCTTGAAATAATAATGTAATTGTCTTCAGGAGGATAGAGCACTGGATAGCTCTAAAGCAGTCTTGAAGATATGATTTCAGGAGGATAGAGCAATGGATAGCTCTAAAGCAGTCTTGAAATAATAATGTAATTGTCTTCAGGAGGATAGAGCACTGGATAGCTCTAAAGCAGTCTTGAAGATATGATTTCAGGAGGATAGAGCAATGGATAGCTCTAAAGCAGTCTTGAAATAATAATGTAATTGTCTTCAGGAGGATAGAGCAATGGATAGCTCTAAAGCAGTCTTGAAGTCATGAGAAGTTATCAGGAGGATAAAGTAACCCTGAGGTTACAATAAAGCAGTCCCAAAGAAGCTCATCAGGAGGATAAAGTAACACTAAGGTTACAATAAAGCAGTCCTGGAGGCCATAATTTTGTTCGTTGGATAATTAACCTGAAACAAGGTAGCATTCTGTATAACAATATTAGTTTATGCTTTATGTATGCATGTATGATATGATGCACTTAGGTAATGTATTATGTATTCATGGGTATGTATGCTATGGTATGATGTAAATGATGTATGTATGATATGATACTGCTGGAAGCGCCTGGATATCTTCGTATAACAACTGCTGGCCAGGGAAAATAAATCCCGATTCGTTTGTTGAAGAATGTATAACCCTCCGTCTGCTGGGGATAACAGGGTATAGATAACCTCCCGTATGATGGTGATAGTAAGGTATGTATAACCTCCCGTATGCTGGGGATAATAGGGTATATATAACCTTCGTCTTCGTTTGATAGTAGGATAAGTATAACATCCCGTCTTCGTTCGTCGTACCCTTATTGGAAAGTAATTTCCCGAATATCCGTATGAGGATAAAAGAGATGGATATAAATTCCAGGGGAGATTAGACTTTATGAAGATGGATTAGTCCTACTGAGGGTTTGTAACTGTCTTGTAGGGTGAACCGGCGAAGCTTCGTTGAAATCCTTCCCTCGTTCGTCTTTAGTAAATACTATTACCGCATTTTCATGCATTTCTGGTAAACATCAATCATATTAAAAGCATACATGCATTTCTGGTAAACATCAATCATATTCAAAGGCATACATACATTCAACACAATCAATGGACGTTTCGCTTATGTAAATAGGGTAAAAGTAAATCTGGATTCAAAAGATGGAATTTATTTATATCAAGAAGTGACCCATACACGGGTAAGTTTGTACAAGGAGACATAAACCCTAGTAAGAGGATTTTGTCATAAAGTTTTACAAAAGAGAATCAGCTATGTGGGAAACAATCCTATTGAGTTTCAATTCTACTATTGCCACTCAAGTATCTCATCTTCTTGCTGTTGAGACGGAAACGATTGGATTGATCTTTATCTGTTCGAGCTTGAATAAGTAGTACAACTGGTTGCAGTTTCATGAGTGATCCAAACGAGACATAGTCATACGCTTTAATCCCTAACTTTTGCCTGGATTGCCCTCTCGGGTTTTCAATCCACCGGGATACCCTTTTTTGCCCAAGCCGCCTTTTCAGGTTTTCGACTTGCCGGGTGTACATCTTTTTATATATATCCCTAATTTTTGCCCAAACCCTTTTGGTTTGCCGGGATGCCCTTATTTTTGCCTAGGCTTGTCAACCTAGCGGGTCTCTTTTTATGCGTAGTATTTTTTAACTATGTCTGCGTTTACAGGCTGAGGGAAGTCCTCTCCATCCATTGTAGTCAGTATCATGGCACCTCCTGAGAATACTGTCTTGACTACAAATGGTCCTTCATATGTCGGAGTCCACTTGCCCCTAGGATCACCCTGTGGTAATATGATACGCTTGATTACCAAGTCACCAGCCTGATATACTTTTGGCTTAACCTTCTTGTTAAAAGCTTTGATCATTCGCTTTTGGTACATCTGGCCATGACAAACTGCTGCTAACCTCTTCTCATCAATCAAATTTATCTGGTCCAGTCGAGTCTGAATCCACTCATCTTCATCCAAGCCTGCATCCTTCATAATTCTCAAGGAGGGGATCTGAACTTCAATGGGCAGAACTGCTTCCATACCATAGACTAAGGAGAATGGGGTTGCCCCTGTTGAAGTACGTATTGTAGTACGATAACCATGAAGAGCAAATGGTAACATCTCATGCCAATCCTTGTAAGTAATAGTCATCTTCTGTACAATCTTCTTAATGTTCTTATTAGCAGCTTCAACTGCCCCATTCATCTTCGGACGATACGGAGAAGAGTTATGATGCTTAATCTTGAACTGTGTGCAGAGATCAGTAATCATAGTGTTGTTTAGATTAGAGCCATTGTCAGTGATAATCCTTTCAGGGATGCCATACCTACATATGAGATTATTCTTAATGAACCGAGCCACAACATTCTTAGTCACAGATGCATATGAAGCTGCCTCTACCCACTTCGTGAAATAATCAATAGCCACCAGGATGAAACGATGCCCATTGGAAGCAGTAGGCTTAATCTCACCAATCATATCAATGCCCCACATGGCAAAGGGCCAAGGAGCCGTCAACACATTCAATGGTGATGGAGGTACATGAACTTTATCAGCATAGATTTGACATTTGTGACAAGTTCTGGAGTGTTGATGGCAATCAGCTTCCATGGTAGACCAATAGTAACCTGCTCTCAATATCTTCTTTGCCATAGCATGACCACTAGAATGAGTGCCAAAGGTCCCATCATGCATCTCTTTCATAATTTCAGTTGCTTCTTTCTTATCCACACAACGAAGCATAATTGAATCATGATTACGCTTATACAGAATGCCATTACTCAGAAAGAACTTAGCAGAAAACCTTCTCAGGAACTTCCTATCTTTGACAGATGCCCCTTCAGGGAATTCCTGAGCTTCAAGATATCTTTTTACTTCATAGAACCAAGGCTTCTCCTCTGCCCCTTCTGTGTCAATCTCATTGCAGTATGCAGGCTTCTCAAATCTATCAATGGTAATCTTAGGAGCTTCATCATTCCAGCTGATCTCAAACATAGATGCCATGGTGGCTAATGCATCTGCCAACTGATTCTCTTTTCGTGGAATATGTCCAAAGGTAATCTCTTTGAAATGTGGGATCAAAGACAACACATGCTCTCTGTAAGGAATGAGGTTATCATGCTTGGTATCCCAATCTCCTTTAATCTGACTTACTACCAAGGCTGAATCTCCGTACACCTCAAGGAACTGAATCTTCATGTCAATAGCAGCTTTAATACCCAGAATACATGCCTCATACTCAGCCATGTTATTGGTACAATGGAAACAAAGTCTGGCAGTAATCGGAGTATGACAACCTTCGGGGGAACTAATCACAACACCAACACCATTACCAAGTGCATTAGAGGCACCATCAAAAACCATAGTCCATCGGGATCCTTGTTCAGGTCCGTCATATTGTCCAGGTTCTTTGGTAACAGTCATAATGTCTTCATCAGGGAACTCAAAATTCATTGACTGGTAATCATCCACTGCTTGATGAGCCAAATGATCAGCAACAACACTCCCCTTAATGGCCTTCTGAGTAGTATATTGTATATCATATTCTGTCAAGATCATTTGCCATCTTGCAATTCTTCCGGAGAGAGCAGGTTTCTCAAATATGTACTTAATTGGATCCATCTTTGAAATCAATAAGGTAGTATGGGTCAACATATACTGTCTTAGTCGGCGAGCAGCCCATGCCAAAGCGCAGCAAGTTTTCTCGAGCAGTGAGTATCTTGTTTCACAGTCGGTAAACTTTTTGCTAAGGTAGTATATTGCCTGCTCTTTTCGACCAGACTCGTCATGTTGCCCCAACACACACCCCATTGAGTTGTCTAACACTGTTAAGTACATAATCAAGGGTCTTCCGTCAACTGGTGGCATCAAAATTGGTGGTTCTAGCAAATATCTCTTGATTTCATCAAAGGCAGTCTGACACTCCTCATTCCATTCCATCACCTGATCTTTCTTCAACAACTTGAAGATTGGCTCACAGATGGTAGTTAACTGGGAAATAAATCTTGCAATGTAGTTTAATCGTCCCAAGAAACCTCTAACCTCCTTCTCAGTACGGGGAGCTGGCATCTCTCGTATAGCTTTCACTTTTGCAGGATCCACTTCAATACCTTTTCCACTGACAATGAAGCCCAGGAGCTTTCCAGATCTAACTCCAAAAGTACACTTGTTTGGATTCAACCTCAATTTGTATTTCTTCAACCTCTCAAACAACTTGTGCAGATGATCAAGATGTTGCTCTTCATTCTGAGATCTGGCTATCATATCATCCACATATACCTCTATCTCATGATGAATCATATCATGAAACAAAGCCACCATAGCACGCTGATATGTTGCCCCTGCATTCTTCAAACCAAATGGCATCACTTTGTAGCAGAAGGTGCCCCACTGTGTCACAAATGTTGTCTTCTCCATATCTTCAGGTGCCATCTTGATCTGATTATAACCAGAGAAACCGTCCATGAAAGAGAATACCTTATGCTGAGCAGTGTTGTCTACCAGAATATCAATATGAGGAAGTGGAAAGTCATCTTTGGGGCTAGCCTTGTTCAAATCTCTGTAGTCCACACACATACGTACCTTACCATCTTTCTTAGGAACTGGTACCACATTTGCAACCCACTGAGGATAAGAAGTTACTGCCAAGAACCCTGCATTGAACTGTTTCATTACCTCTGCCTTGATCTTTTCTGACATTTCAGGACGCATACGACGAACCTTCTGCTTCTTTGGACGACAATCTTCTTTCACTGGCAAACGGTGAACCACAATGTCTGTATTCAACCCTGGCATATCTTCATAAGACCAAGCAAAGATCTCCACATAGTCACGTAACATCTGAATCAACCTGCTCTTGACACTGTCTTCTAAATCAGCCCTTACCTTGACCTCTTTTCTGTCTTCTTCAGTTCCCAGATTCACAACTTCGACTGGCTCTTCATGTGGCTGTATAGCTTTCTCTTCTTGTTGTAACAACCTAGCAAGCTCTACAGGTATTTCACAATCGTCCTCATTTCCGTCTTCAGTTTGATAGATCGGATTCTCGAAATCGTAATTGGCAATAGTAGAACTGTTATCAACAGGATCCAGAGTGGATGAGGATCTGCATTTAGTGATGTGGGTGTGTGTAAGAACACATAGCTGATAAAGCAAAAATAAAAGAAAAGAAAGACAAGGAACACAATATTTACGAAAACGAAACGTCCACTGATTTTATTGAATGAAGTATGCAAATGAAATGACAGCCCGTAACAAGCACACCATTGTGCCCCGGGTAAGGCACATGGCTTGAAAGTTTTAATTGTTCAAGAAATTACAAATTTAAAACATAACACAGTAATAGTATTTACTCCTGACTAAAGGAGATAGGGATAACATCTTCAGCTTTCCAATTATTGAGTCCAGCACCCACAGTAGGAAAAATCCATGCATCCAAGTTGTAGTCTTCATCTTGATCTCCCACAGCATTAATCACCCCTTGATTGGTGATACGAGCAGCACGAGCACGACGAACAGCCTTCTGGGACTCTGCAGTGAAACCCAAACCAAACTTGTCAGACTTGTATGGAATATCAGGAAGCTGACCCCAAATAGTACAACCACCTTCATCCACCACAGCTCTAGCATCATTGAGGGAGGCCATTGCCATTGTTGGAGATTTTCTGATGACCACAGGAACCTTCTTCACAGCAGGAGGAGTCACACAATCATTACCAACCCAAGGAACCACTTCAAATGACTGACACGGAGTCTCAATGTATTCACCTTCTACTTCCAGATACTTGAAAGTGTTTACATGGCTGACAAAGTATTCTTCCTCTCCAAAGACAGTAACAACTTTTCCATTGACCGGATATCTCAACTTTTGGTGCAATGTAGAGGTCACAGCACCTGCCCCATGGATCCAGGGACGACCAAGCAGACAAGAGTATGAAGGTCGAATATCCATCACATAAAATGTAGCAGTAAACATCTGAGAGCCAACCTTGATTGGAAGATCAATTTCCCCATGCACTACTCTTCTAGAACCATCAAAAGCCTTTACCACAATATTACTGGGCTTTAACACAGTATCTTCAGGACTCAGCTTGTTCAGGACTTCCTTAGGCAACACATTCAGGGAGGAACCATTGTCTATCAGTACATGAGACAGGGTAGTGCCCCTGCATTCAATTGAAATATGCAAGGCCCTGTTATGATCCCTCTTGGCAGGGGTCAAGTCAGCATCAGAAAATCCTAACCCATTGTCATAGGTCAGGTGAGCAACACAGTTCTCAAATTGATCAACAGAAATTGCACTGGGCACATGAGCAGACTTCAAAAATTTGATCAAAGACTTGGCATGAGCCTCAGAACACAGCAACAAGGACAACATAGAAATCTTTGAGGGAGTATGCCCCAATTGATCAACAATGTCGTAATCACTCCTGCGAATGATTTTCAATACTTCTTCCATCTGCTTAGAGAGATCATCAGCAGCTGGCACATCAGTAGATGCAGGCTCAATAACAGGACCTTTGCCCCGAGCATCAGTGGTGGTAGTAGCAGCAGGAGTAACTGCATTCTTAGAAGCAACTGGAGGAGAGAAGACTCTTCCACTACGAGTGATCTTGCTAGATCCAGCAATATTATCAATGTCAACAGGCATATCAGGTAAAGGCTCCTGCTTGACACCATGGATGTAAACATCAGACCCATAGTGCCAAGGCACAGCTTTATCAGATGTATAGGGAATAGGACCAGGAGTGGTAATGATCAGAGGAGCCACTCTGGCTTCAGCAACAACTTTCACAGGACCTTCAGCAGTAATCTTGATTGGGCCCTGATGAGTGATTTTAACAGGTCTCCTTGAAGTAATTCTTACCGGTACTTTGTCAACCATATCAACCTCTTCAATCCTCCTACCTTGAGTCAGATGATCCACCATGCTTTCTACAGAAGATGGCCTCCTTTCAAATACAATGGTGTAATTATCCATGAGACGCTGAATTCCATCCTTCAACCTGAAGCACTTCTCTGGATTATACTCACAATAAACACAATCTTCACGACAACCTGGAAAGAACCCAGCTTGCACTAACTTCTTTCTGATGACAGACAATGGTGTAGTCAACTCCGCAACTGAATAGATATGAAGATCTTCATCAATGGCATTGACAGTCTTCTCGTGATTTGGCAGTGGTGCTGTAATCACATTTGGAGGATCAAACTCAATTTCTCCAGCATCAATCATATCTTGAATTTTGTTCTTCAAGACCCAGCAATTATTAGTATCATGTCCTGGACAGTTTGAATGATATGCACATCGTGCATTGGGATTGTACTTGGGAGAGGTAACATTGGGATTCTGAGGAGCCTCCCTCAGGGTAATAAGTTCAGCCTTCAACAAGTGTTGCAATGCCTGAGCCATTGACATGTTGATCTTCGTGAACTGTCTTCTAGCCCTCTGTTGGTTGCCTTGAGGCTGCTCTGTTGTTGCAGGAGTTGGATTTGAAATATGAACTGCACTAACAGACTGATGCCTTTTGTTACGATCAGGTTGACCATACACAGCATTAGATTCTTTCTTCCCAGTGGGAGGTTTCTTTGCAGCACCTGATGAAGAAGTGCCCACTTGGATTTTACCACTCTTGATACCATTCTCTACTCGCTCTCCTGTCATGATCAACTCAGTGAAGCCAGATGATGAGCTTCCAATGAGATGACTGTAAAACGGACCATTCAGCGTACACATGAACATATCAACCAATTCCCTGTCAGTCAAAGGGGGTTGAACTCTTCCAGCTAAATCTCTCCATTTCTGAGCATACTCCTTAAAACTTTCTTTGGCACCCATAGACATGCTCTGAAGCTGCATGCGAGTGGGAGCCAAGTCAGCATTGTATTGATACTGCTTGTAGAAAGCTTCAGCAAGATCATTCCAGTCTCTGATGTTGACACTCTCCAACTGATAATACCACTCCAGCTGAGCTCCAGATAAGCTCTCTTGAAAGAAATGGATCCACAATTTCTTATCAGCAGTGTGGGGTTGAATTCTTCTGACATAGGACCTCAGATGCAGCTTGGGACAAGAGACCCCATCATAGACAACAAATGTAGGAACCTTGAAACCCATAGGTATGACCACCCCAGATATCAGACTCAAATCCTCAAAATCCAGCCCAGATGATTTCTGCAACTCCATAGCATCCATCCTATCCACCAGCATCTTGAATTTGTCTTCATTAGACTCATGGTAGTAGTTAGCCTCAGAATCAGAGTCCCCCATTGTGTGATGGAGACTGCCTACCTCTTGCTCAGATTCTTCAGATTCATAGTCTTCAACCTGTTCCTTGGTCTTGACAGGACCTTTGAACCTTCTTCCCATGTTGAGCAACCCAGCAGACCTTCTAGTCTTCTTTGTCTTCTTGGCCAGCAGTGTCTTCAAATCATCTTGCCCCTTGGATAGGTTCAAGATCAACTCTTGGAACTGTGCATTCTGTGCCTGAAGATCCTTAACTGATTGTTCAAGAGCCATTGCTGAAATAAACAGCGAGAAGATGAGAAACCTGTGCACGATATAAACCTGTGATACAATGAAATGATATGGGAATGCATATGCAATGTTTTCAAGGACCGCAGGATTTAAATTTGCTTAAACAAACAAGAAAGTAACTTTTTATTAGTAATAACTTGTTTTGCCTTTTAGGCTTACAAAAAATGAAAGCGAAATAAGTACAAAAGATGGGGTTTTAAGTCTCCCATGGACGTTTCCTCTTTGTATTGAGGTATGAGTTGAGGTTTCGTTCCTCGTGAAGTTGCTTTGTGAGCTCTAGGATTCTTGCTTGGCTTGTTTTGTAATGAGCCTCGAAAGTATCCCTTTGCTCCTTCAGTTGGATCCATGATCTCTGCAAGTCTTCCATATCAGTAGGCATGTCTGGGTGAAGGATGGTATAAGCAGTGTCTCCTTCAGCAACAGGTTCCATGGTAACTGGCAGGATAGCAGGATATGGCATCATGAGTGTCTGAGCACGAGATCGTACCCATCTGAGATAAGCCTCCATAGGGATAGTGTACTTAGGCTCCAGTGTCTTGCTGTCAATCCTGTTTACCTTTCCCCAAGCTCGTATGAATCTCTGACGGTAACCCTGAAGATCGTTGTCGTAATCAAACACAATGCCCTGAATCAACATGTCATGTGGACCATCACTTCGGGCGTAACCAAACTGTCGTAAAGCTAGAGAGGGGTTGTAGGTAATGCCTCCTCTTATGCCTAGAAGTGGCACATTAGGAAACTCCCCACAACGGTCAATGATAGTGACATTCTCCATAGATCTGGAGCACCAATGAATATCTGAGTGAGAAAGTGACATGATCCTCTTGGACCATCTGAATCCTTGCTCATTCTTCATTACTGAGCGAGGAAGGTGAGAAATAAACCACCTAGAAAGTAAAGGTATGCAGCACATCAAAGTTCCTCTTGCCCTTGTAGTACGGGTATGAAGAGAATGAAGGATGTCTCCCAGCAATGTAGGCACTGGATTGTGACTCAGGAAAATGTTGATGGCATGAACATCTATGAACTGATCTGGATTGGGGAACAATACTAAGCCATATATCAGCAAGGCTAAGATCTCCTCAAAAGCATCATAGCTCATGGCCTTCAAGAACATTTGAGCTTTATCCATTAATACCTTGGCAAGAATACCCTTAACTCCACTTCTCGTCTCTAGAACAATGTCAGACTTCTTCAGATGTAGGGCTGCAGCAATAACCTCTGGTTTAAGTTCTTTCTCCAAACCTGTGAAGGGTCTTTGATCAAGAACAGGTATACCCAGAAGTTTGGAGAACTCCTCCATGGTTGGAACCAACTGGTAGTCGGGGAATGTGAAGCAATGGTGCTTAGGGTCAAAGAACTGAAACAGCACACTCATCATGTCCTCACTGAACCCTGAAGTGACCAGATCCAATAGATGACCATGTCTCTTGTTGAATCGGGAGTGATCAGACACTTGAGAAACCAACTCTTTAAGCTTGGGAGGTATCCCCACAAAGTTGATCCTGATGGTGTTTCTACGAGCAGAAGCCATGACCTGCAACAAAGAACAAAGATAAATCCTTTGGTCCTTGAAATGGTTAGGAAAATGATATGCTCATGATGCATGATGATGTCATGATGTTATGCTCAATCACAAACATGTGGCACACACAAGCAAGTCACACCATAGCCCTAGGTTTAAAGGCTTGCATGAGGTTTAAAGGTAAGTACCCTCCCCTGAAGTTAGATGGTTCATCCTGTCCTACAAAAGTAACCAGGTTCTAAGGGATCTCAATATCATTGATCCTTCACAAGGGTGGTTGATCAGAAGGCAACTTACTTGCCAACCAAAACCCTCCAAGTTTAGAATCTCAATGAGCGTAGTATCGAGTGTCAACCAACTTCAGTCTGCACCAAAGCCGGTTACCTCACTACCTTCTAAAGGCCAAGATGAGTTAACTAGGGTTCTAAAAGTTAGTTAGTGCATTGACAACATATGGCAGCCTCAATATTATCCTCAACTTGACTTAAGGAATATAAGCACCAACCAAGAAGTCGCACTAACTATGGCCACCAGATCAACCGTGTCGATATACGTCGCACAGTTTCCTTGGTCTATTGCCATTTACCTAAGGTACACTAGATCCGGGTTAGGACCTTTCACACATAAGAGCACCCCAACAAGTAATATAAAACAAACAAGGCAAACAATTTAAAGTGATCTTATTTCCTAAGGGTACCCCTCTTAAATAGATCCCCAGCAGAGTCGCCAGTTCTGTAACCCGGTGAACTGACTTTAAACAATGTTGCGGATAGCAAGAGTCGCCACCGACTTTTATTTTATCCATAAGGAAAGGTTATAAAAGAACAGGAAAGACCTTAGAGAATATTTTTGGGTCCGGGGGGTAGGTTATGAAAAGGGAAGGTGTTAGCACCCTTTTCATCCATGGTTATCCATGGGCTCTTAGACACTTAAGCTCACTTTTGAATTGTTTTGAAAGTGTAGTGTGTGAATAAGAAAATTTTCAGAATAGTTAATAAATAATCCATGTAAGGATGTGTTAAAAACATGTTTGAAAATTTGTTTGAAAATGTTTAAGTGTTTGGAAAATTTTTAAATTGAGCAAGTACCTAAGAGTAACCTACCCTAATGTTTAAGGTCTTTCTTATTCTTTATCCTTTCCTTAGTAAGACTATCCCTACTATAATGGAGTAGGTAGTCCTTACTTTGGATGTTTAAGGGACATATGAGGGACAAGTTGATTTTGAAGGCAATGGTGGGGTGTAATAAGCATTTATAAGGGACTATCATCATTTTTCGAAAGGGACTCGATCCGTAAAGGCAACCATAAAGGGACTTTGATGATTTTATTTCGAGGGACTTGCTTTATACACCCCACTTAACCATTATTCGTAGGCAACGAGAGGGATAACCTTAGAAGGTGAGACGGCGATTAAAATCGACTTACGTGTGTGAAGTGTTTAAGTTAATTATCTTTGATTAAAAATTATCTAAATTTATTTTAATATTACATACATGTTATTCACACTCCCTAATTACTAACCATAATAATAATTAAAATAATTACAAAATTACAACCGAGAAACAATTACAACATTATAATAATAAAAATAGCAAATTTAATCAATAAATAATAAAATATAAATAATAAAGGGGTTAGTAAATAATAATAAAGAAAATTAGCAAAAATAATAATAGTAAACATAATTAAATTATAAATGGGTTAGTGATAAAAATAAATAAGGTTAGTAATAATAATAATTAAAGATAAATAATGGTTAGTAATAAAAATTAAATACAAGATTAATAAAATTATAGTAAGCAAAATTAATAGTAATAACAATAATATCAAAAGAAATTAACATGCATAACTAGATATATTTTTTTTATTCATATATTAATTATTAAATTATTTTTCAAATGTATCATAATTATAGAATTTTAATTATTATAAACATATATCTATATTTATATACATATTAAAAAAAAAAAAATTTTAAATATCATGTTAAAATTATATTTACAAATTATTTTTAATCATATAATTATCCTAAATTAAATTATTTCTAAATACTAAAAGAAACTTAATTTGAATTATAACTATATTTACAAAATTTTATGAAACATTATAATTGTATTAGAAATAAAAAAACAGAATTAAATTTTAATTTAGAAAAATATTTTAGAATTTCATAAAATTAAGATTCTATATATATTTTTTAGGGTTTCATAAAAATTAGGGTTTTATATATATAAAAATTTATTTTTACATAACACTATTTTAATTAATATAAATTATACAAAATAAAATTTTAAATATAAACAAGAGTTTTATTTTTTCCTAGAAAACTATTTAAGATTAATTATATTATATAACATATATACATATTTCATAATATAAATTATTTTAAATTAATTGAATTAAAATAGAAAACAAAAGAAAACAAAGAAAAAGAGAAAAGGAACCTGGTGGGATTTGATCCCAAGACCTCTTGGTTACAGGCAGCAATAAGGACCACTGGACCATTCCATGCGCAGGTGATAAGAAAATAACTTCACTTTGTTTTGTGCATTGACATGGAAAATTCAGAGAAATAAAAGAACAAAAGGGCCTGGGGGAGGATTGAACCCAGGACCCTTAGGATATACGCGCGCATGCTTGACCACCTGGCTGGGAGAGCCTAACTGATTATTGAACGGCTACAACTAATAATATATGAAACTTCTTTTTATCCTGCGAAAAATAAACAAAATATTGCCATGGCCAAGAATCGAACCATGGACTTCACAACATACACAGCCAGAGTTTACCACCAGGACACACGCGCGTGTGTGTAAACGAAACGGCAAAACAATATAAAATATATTAACCTAAATTCAAATTCCCAGGCGCGGCAAACTTCATCTTCTACATTCAAATTTCCTGCGAATTCAGATGTGAATTTTCCTGCGAATTTAGCTGCATGTTCTTCATGCTTCAAAACCTACGAAAACGAAACATTGACAAAACAGCAAAATTTTGTGAAATTAATCAGTGTATTACACTCTACAAGGTCCATACAACTCAACCATGTATTTAGAATTCATTTACAACAGATGAATGGAAGAATCCTAAAACGGCCATGAAACCCTAATCATGGTGATTTCTTCATCCTGCACTTAAAATCAAATTGATTGTTCCAGAAACACTCCAAGCTTCATCACAAACACAAATATGCAATCAAATTTAAACAATGATATCACTATTATGGGAATCGAAAAAAATAATTTTAAGAATGATGTGGATTCGGGTTGGCCAATATAGGGCATATTGGATGCGTATGATGGATGATTTCACTTCATGGATGATCAGAGAACATGTCTATGTTCTCAATTTACCTTCTAAAGCTCTCAAACTCCAAAACCGATTCTTACTTTTGGATGGATTTTTGTGCTTTTGAACTCACCTCTAGGCTGCTGCAAATTCGTGTCTAAGGCTAGGTTTATGATCAGCATATATAGGTGAGTCAATTAGGTTAAAGAAATTGATTGATTTAGTGAAATTTTGGATCAAAAAATATTGAAAAAGATCAAGTGTTCAAAGTCAAATATTTGGTCATAAGGTCTTGCTATTTTGGGAGGGATCTCATGATTTCCTTCTCCTTTGACTCCAATCACACTTTATGATTTTCTAGATTCAATCACAAAAATATCTTTTCATGTTTAATATTTTTTTTTAAATTTAAAATGATTTAAAATGTAATAAATCATAATAAATTAATAAAATAAAATAAAAAATATGAAAATATCATGATAATTTCGTGCAAACCATTATGAAGTGGATTGGGTCATAATTTGAGTGGCCCATTTGAAAAGAAATGATTTTGAACCTCCCTTTTCAACATAAACCATCACAAAATTTCTTAACTTTGCAAAGGCACATCTCCCTCAATTTTAAGGGTATGAGGGTGTTCTTGAACTTTTTGGAAAGCTTGAAGAGTCCTCTAAACAACCCCATTGGTTTCAGGTCCATATCATTTACCAATCTCAAGTTATGCCCTTTTGAAGTTGTTGACTTTTTGTTGACTTTTGAAATGACCTATAATGTCTTAGATCATATCTTTCAAATGAAGCATTTTTGGGCTTAACTTTCAACATCAAAGTTGTAGAGAATTCAATTTCCTTCAAAATGAGCTTTGGATGGAGACTTGGTGATGAAGTATGTGAAAGTTATGCCTGGTCAAAGTTCAGTTGACTTTTACTAAGGAAACCCTAATTTAGAAACTCCTGATTATTGATGATCTGGAATCTCCTTGATGAATCATGATCAACCCTTGATCAAATGATGAATTTTACTTCATATACTTGATGTTGGCAAAAAATCATGAAGTTTGACTTTGGTTTGACCACAGTTGACTCCAGTTTGACTTTTTAACTGCATTGACTGATTTTGACTTATCTGATCATCTGACTGAGCAAACTTTTGAGAAAAGTCTTGAAACTTGACATGGGGGTTCTTATACACATATAAGATGTTATAAAACTCACTTGAGGTCTTGGAAGTCCATTTAGCCTGATTAAAGTCAAAACCCTAGTTTTGGATGCACTGCTTAGGAGGTGCATTGTCTGAGGGATTTGTCAACTCTTCTGACCAATTGTGAACTTTGTGAACCTTGTGAATCTTCATAAAGTGTCTTGTGATACTCATGGGAGGTATTGTAAACCTTGTGAACCTTGTGAACCTCATAAAGTGCCTTTGTAGACCTTATGAACCTCAGGAAAGCTTTGTAATCATTGTGAATCCTGTGAACTTTGTGAACCTTCAAGAAGTGACTTGTAGACTTCATGAACCTCATGAAAGGTCTTGTAAGTGTTGAGAAGCTTGTGAACCTTGTGAACCTTCATAAAGTAACTTGTAGACTTCATGAACTTCAAGAAAGGCATTGAAAGCATTATGGAACTTGTGAACCTTGTGAACCTTCAAGAAGTAACTTGTGGACTTCATGAACCTCATGAAAGGTTATGTAAATGTTGAGAGGCTTGTGAACCTTGTGAACCTTCATAAAGTAACTTGTAAACTTCATGAACCTCATGAAAGGTGTTGAAAGCATTAAGAACTTGTGAACCTTGTGAACCTTCTTAGCACACAAAGTCTTGTATTGTGAGGGCAAATTTTGGGGTGCAACAATAACCTCCACTACCTTTTTACTGGGCAGAAAAATTCTCAACTACCTGATTTACTGGGTAGAAAATATAAAGGACTCGACTGTCGATTTACTGGATAGGAGTATGATCAACTACTTGATTTACTGGGTAGGAACTCAATCAAAGGGAAACAACTTCTATTACCTTTTTACTGAGTAAGAAGAAATCTCAACTACCAGATTTATTGGGTAGGAAACTCGAGCAAAAGGAAACAACTTCTATTACCTTTTTACTTGGTAAGGAGAAGAAATCTCGTCTACCGGATTTACTGGGTAGGAGTACGAGCAAAAGAACTTGATCAATTTGGTAATATTACCCACTATCGATCAACTGATAGCTTAATTCCAAAGTAATATACTCAAACTGGAGAAAATGTTGCCCACTATCAAACAATGATAGCTTAATTCCAAAGCAATATTATTCACAAAAGGGGACCAAAGTTCAATCCAAACAAATTGGAGAGAAACGGTCAAACAAGACTCATCCCGAGGAGGAAATATCTCAACTGGGGAAAATTCCATCCAGATAATGAACTGGGGAGGAAACTTAATCAACATCATCCACGAGAAACAAACTCAGTGGGGAATTAGAAAGGATTAACACTTTTTGCTTAATGGTCGACACTCTAAACTTGAGAGGAAGACGACACACACACTCTGTGGGGAAACCCCACACCAAAGAGCAGACAACAATGATAAATGCAAGAATGCAAGCAAACGATGCTATGCTTATGCGTATGAATATGCTTATGAATATGCTGACAAAACAGACATAAAGATAAGAAATGGGTGACATGAACACCACAACAACCGGATACTCGGCTAATCCCAAGGCGACAATGCAGGGAAACATGCTGGAGATTCAACTTGGCATCCTGCAGGGGAATGTCAAAAGCCATCAAAGGAATACAATCCTACTACAAGGCTTAAATCATGATGAGACAGCATCTGCTAGGGATATCATCCTGCTGAGGAAAGATAATAATCTGCTGAGGATGGAAGTATTCTTGATAAAAATAAAACTTCACGAGGAATAACTGTCATACCACTCCTGCTCCTCTTGGGGATAGAGTGCAAGACCTGTTGAAAATCACTTAGGAACCTGCTTGGGAACTAACACATGCAGACCTACTGGGGATTCACATGGGATATCAGAAGTTAACATCATAGCCAAAACACAGTTACGAGGGATTTTAAATCAATACCCACCATTGGGTAAAAGAAAACCTCTAAACTGACTACTATATCAATACTTCTATTTTCAAGGATGCAAATAATTCAAACTGAGGAACAAGAGCTCAGCTAGGGATTCCCAATGCTTCTTAATTTAAAGATAATTATCTGAGGGAAAGATCACAACTCAGCCAGGGGTTCAGAACATCCAACAATTCATCTGGAGAAAACATCGGAACTCAAAACAAACATATAATTCCCGCTCATGCTTATTGTTGGGGAACAAAACATCATTAACATCAACCTGTCAAGACTATCCAGGAACTTCACATGGACACAACCGAATCAAACCCTGCTTTGGGAGAGACGAGTTACACACATCTAGACTTTACCATTCTTGGAATCACTATCGATATCCTTTCTTTGTTCATATATCAAAAGAAAAATGATTTTAAAATCTTCCGAGATTAAATTTATTAAATTTGTTTCAAAAATCATCATCAACAATAAATTGAAATTTTGTAAACAGAAACAATATAAAGAATTGCAAACAATTGGATAAAAGCTCAAATTCATTGATAGAATGGTAGTCAGCAAATGGCATGACTCCATGGATCATTACAAGTTTGAAAAATGGTAAATACATGGAAAAGGGCTACATTGAGATACAATGATCACTATTCTCCCTATCAACTTTGAACTCCACTGTGTCCGAAACTTCAGTCAAGGATGAGTGAATAAGAATCTTTAATGGGAAATTCTTCTGAGGGATAGAATCTGAAATCCTCGGTTGCTACAAGTGATCCAGTCTGTCGACGCAGTTACTTGCCATGATCCCTAACTCTTGCCTAGATTGCCCTTTAGGGTTTTCAATCTACCGGGATAATTATTTCTGTTTATGTCTCTAATTTTTGCCTGGACCGCCCTTTCGGGTTTTCAATCCACCGAGACGCTCATTTTTGCCTAAGCCGCCCTTTCGGGTTTTCAACTTAGCGAGCTGTTCTTTTATTTTTTTTAGGCGAAGTATTTCTTGACTGCATCCGCATTCACATGGCTAGTGATCTCCTCACCATCCATAGTTGCAAGAATTAATGAACCGCCAGAGAAGGCTTTCTTAACAACATATGGGCCATCATAGTTCGGAGTCCACTTGCCCAGAGAATATTTAAGGAAAAACTGAATCTTTTTGAGCACGAGGTCGCCTTCTCTGAATACACGAGGTTTGACCTTCTTGTCAAAAGCTTTCTTCATTCTTTGCTAGTACAACCGACCATGACACAAAGCTGTAATTCTCTTTTCCTCAATCAAATTCAACTGATCAAATCTACTCTGACACCATTCAGCCTCAGTCAACTTGGCTTCCATCAGAACTCTCATTGATGGGATCTCAACTTCAACGGGGAGCACTGCTTCTGTACCATAAACGAGTGAGAAAGGGGTTGCCCCTATTAAAGTGCAGACAGATGTACGATACCCATGCAAAGCAAAAGGGAGCATCTCATGCCAGTCCTTGTACATCACAACCATCTTTTGAATGATCGTCTTAATGTTCTTATTCGCAGCTTCAACAGCCCCATTCATCTTCGGTCTATAAGGAGAGGAATTATGGTGTTGAATCTTGAATTCTTCACAAATCTCTTTCATCATCTTATTATTCAAGTTTGAACCATTATCAGTAATAATTCTATTCGGAACACCATATCTGCAGATAATGTTATTCTTGATAAATCGAACCACGACTTGCTTGGTCACATTAACATACGATGCCGCCTCCACCCACTTGGTGAAGTAGTCAATTGCCACAAGAATAAAACGATGTCCATTCGAAGCCTTGGGTTCAATCATACCAATCATATCAATTCCCCACATAGAGAAAGGCCATGGGGAAGAAATCACATTGAGATAAGTTGGTGGTACGTGAATCTTATCAGCATACACTTGACACTTATGGCACTTTTTCACATACTTGCAACAATCAAATTCCATTGTCAGCCAATAGTAACCTGCTCTCAACATCCTTTTAGCCATTGCATGCCCATTATCATGAGTGCCAAAAGATCCTTCATGAATTTCTTTCATCAACATGTCAGCTTCGTGTCTATCCACGCATCTGAGCAAGACCATGTCAAAATTTCTCTTATAAAGCACATTTCCATTCAGGAAGAAATTGCCTGCCAATCTCCTCAAAGTCCTTTTATCTTTATCGGATGCCCCGAGTGGGTATTCCTGACTTTGGAGAAAACATTTAATATCATGATACCAAGGCTTGTCATCATGGACCTTTTCAACTGCAAACACATGAGCTGGTCTTTCCAGTCGCATCACACTGATCATGGGAACATCATTCCACTGGTGCACCTTTATCATAGAAGCTATAGTTGCTAAAGCATCTGCCATCTGATTCTCATCACGAGGAACATAATGAAACTCAACTTTAGTGAAGAAAGTTGATATCTTCCTGGCATAATCTCTATAAGGGATCAAATGGGGTTGATGAGTTACCCACGTACCCTGGATCTGATTAAAGCTGTCGCTCCCGATAAATGGGAATAGCCCAGATAAAGGTACAGACGCGAATGGTCGGCGAAGGGGACAATGAGAACACACAGCCGTGAACTCACTGGAGATGAAAAGAGTCGCCAGCTAGGCATTTTTAACCCGGAGGAAAGGCAATGCTGCATAGACCTAGAGAAAGATATGGATAAGACGGTTTGCGAACCAGAGAGACTGAGAAAGGGGGTTGGTTACAACCTGGGAAGGTATTAGCACCCAGATTGTCCGTCGTACTCGACGGGATCCACGCTTGAAAGATTTGTGTTTTAAAAGGGTAGTGTCAGTGCAATCTGTGTGTAAAAGGGCTGGAAAGATGTACAGGTGTCAGTGTAAAAGAAGTGTGAAGTGTGATATGTGAAGTGTCAGTGCAGGAATAAGAATGAAATTGCTCAGGAATATGAGGCTAAAGGATGAAGCTGGAAGGAGGGGGAATATACAGAGACTTTTGTTCGATAACTGTTAAGTTATGCCTACGTATCCTCTCGTGCAATGAGGAAGTCAGAACACCGTAGTTCGACCCAAAGAGACTGAAAGATGAATTGACTTGTGAACTGCTTACTTGTCTATGCTCAAGTGTAAACTGTCTTGCATTAGACGGAAGAAGCGAGCTCTCGTTTGTGAGTGAATGAGATGAGAAAAGAATCCCGAAGGAGACGATTATTGTTTGTTTTTGAGTTTTCAGTCTTTTATTGCTTTTGAAAGTTTGTCATAAGTTAATGAGCTTAAGCCTAAACCAATGGGTTAGTAAACTCATCACATCTTCCCTCTGATTAGGGGTAATGAGAATGCCTTAAGTGTGAAGTCAGATTCTCACACTTAATCACCTTTGATGTAGGATTAAGATCATTAACCTACTTGTGATTATTTAGATGTTTTTGTGGTTTTTGTTTAGTGTTGAGTAATGAGGTTAAGCCATAATCAGGGGTTAAACAGACTCATTACACCATCCTAATAGAAGGATAATAGATGAGAAAGTTTAAGCTGAGGAAAGCTCCTCAACTTAATCCATGATTAGGGATTAAATTCATGACAAAACAAGCCTTTGATTAAGTGGATTTTATTTAATGATATGCTGATGAAGTGTTTTTTAGGGTTTGTAAGACAACTTGAGGGGGACTTGTCCATTAACACTAGGGTTAGTCCTTCTTAACCAATTAAGGAAGAATTAGAACCCTAATGCAAGGCCCAAGTTACAAGTGTGATGTCTTGATACTTATTAAGTGAATTGATTAAAGGAGATTTAAACACATTAAGGGTTTAACACTTAGGATTAAAGTTATACACTCCATCCTAAGAGAAGGATGCAGGCATAAGCTTAATCACAAAGCCTTAAAGCCTTTAGGGTTTAGTCCCTGATTATGAGATGAGAAGAGAAGACTCAAAAGAGACACAAAGGTAAAACTAAGAGGGGAGACTAATCAAAACCCTAATCATTGTCATGCTTGGTTGTTCCTAAGGTTTGTGAGGTCTACAAGAGAAGTCTTCAATGGAACCACCAGGAAGCAAATGAAAGGATTAAGAGGAGCAAAACAACTTGCTTCATTCAAGAAGTCAAGTCACTTGAAGAAAGAAAGTGGGAAGAAGAAGAATTAGCAAGCTCAAACTCAAACACAAACAAAAATGCAGCAATGGATGCAAGAGAGGGAGATGAAGAGAAGTCATGAGAAGTGAAGGCAAATTCACTTCTCAAAGCCACTTACCACCTGAAAAGTTAGAAAAGAAATGCAATGCAATGCAAAATGGGATGAGATGACATGATGCAAACCAAAATCAGGAGCATGTTTATGGTGATAATGATGCTATGAGATGATACAAACATGAAACAAGGCATGGAGATGATCATACAAGTTTATGAATGCAAATGAAGCAAGTTAGGAACCATGAACACACATGAGAAGTTATGAAGTGCACATGACATACAACATGGCAAATACATGATGCAATGATCAAACATGCTTCCAATATGTCTTATGATGTCAAATGAATCAAATGGATGCTTGAGATGTCATGGCAAGTCATGTTATGCAAGAGAATGCAAGATGGATGCATATGGAAGCCCAAATTAGGGTTTATGAATCATACATCAAACACAAACCAAAATCAGAAGCAAACAACATTACAAAAAATTGAAAATGCACTCAAAGGACCCCTAATCCTATACTAAACCAATGCCCAAAGGAGAGGTCTCAACTCCTAACCAATCTCAAGATATGATTTTCACAAGTTTCTTAGGGTTTTAGGGTTCCTAAACAAGAAAATTATCAAACAAATGGAAAATGAAAGATAAAATCATGGCCATTTAATGTCACAAACTACATGCTAAACACAATGCAATGCAAAAAGAATCAATGTCCAACTCCTCATGGATAGGCAGAAATGATTTTTTGAACTTTGGATCAAAATAATGCACAAAAATGATTTTAATTCAATGAGAAATTCTTAAAATGCATCAAGATCAAAAAATAAATTTTGTTTGAAGGTTGGACAATGTTTCTAAATGTCTTAGAACATTTCATGAATTTTTTGGTGATTTTTAAATACCTAAAAGTATTTTTAATAAATTAATTTTCATTAATCAATTAAAAATAAACTTTTAAATATTTAAAAATAATTTTTAAATGCTAAAAATGGAAATAAAAATATTTTTGTGTTTTAAAAATTATTGAAACTCTTGAAAAAAAGTTTCATAATTTTTAAAACAATTTTGCTATTTTAAATTAATTGTACAAAACAAATGAATTAAATATGAAAAAGAAATGCAAAAGACTGAAGTCAACCAAAAGGAGGGCCAGGATTGAATCTGGGGAAGGAAACATTGACTGCGCGCCAGATCTAGTGGTCCACATTCAAACTGAGTTAATCTGAATTAATTAACTAAATTAAACCTAATTAGAATTAATGACATGATCTGAGCCATTGGATGCGCGCGGGAAAAGACTCAGTCAACCCATCCAACGCCTGAAATTCAAACTGGAAGCCCTAACCCTAATTACGAATTAATGACTTTCAGGCTGCCGGAGAAGACTTCCGGTCGTCTTCTCCGGCCAGCACCCTCCCTGAAAAATGCTAACTCTCACCCTAGCTCACTAAAACCTAGTTTTCTTGCCCAGAATGCAACCCCAAACATCATAGAGTAAGAAACAACAGCCAAAACACATTTATTTCACACAATAAGGCTGAATCGAAGCAAAAAGGAATTAGGTCAAAAAATTTCAGGAACACCATACATGCTCAAAACTCAATGATTTTCGAAACCAAACATATCATCATGATCAGTGGAACATAGAGAACTAATTAAGAACTTAAAAATGAGCTCCTGGAAAAAATGTTCATGAAGCTCACCTGAACTGGAGCTTTGATCTCTGGCACCTTCTGGCTAGTTTCCTGCTTGCAATCTACTCCACTTGACCTCCTAAGAAGCTTTCAATGCTTGGAAAGAGCTTATGATGGCTGATTCTGAAGTTTGAACAAGTTCTGTTCAATGAAGAGCAGGAATCGTGTTTGGGATTCTGAAGGTTTCAGGCTGTGATGATGGCTTCTTTGTGACCAGGGAGATGAGTTGAGTTGACCTATGAGGTTTGTTTTTATGTTTGTGAGCTGTGTGATCAGTTTCGAAAGGTTTTGCAAGTGAGGGTGAAAATGGAGAAGTGGAGTTCTTGCTGGTTTCAGGCTTAGGTTTTGCTTGGTTTAGGCTCTATGAAGCATGGTGAGATGATTAGTGAAACTTGTTTGAATGTTTGTGGTTTGTGCAAAGAGTTTCGAAGGAAAAAGCAAGTGAGGGTGATTTTGTGAATGTGATGTTGTGATCTGTTTCAGCCTTGCTTCTTGGGTGTTATGGCCAGCATTTTCCTTGCATAAAGAACTCTCATTGGTCAGGTGATGTGACCTGGCCTGCTGTGATTGGGATGTCTACTTTTGCAAAAAGTCCACTTTGTTGTAAGAGAGGCATGGGCTTGGTTCTAGGCTAGCACAAGTACATGGACTGGCGCAGCATGGCATGGAGAGAAGCTATGGCTGGTTCACCATCCAAGACATCAAGTTGGTGAGGTGTGATGAGTGGTTTTGCAACTTGATCATTTCTAGTTCACATGTGATTTTCTTGTCCCACAAGCCATAAATCATGAGGAAACCTTGGTCCAATCTGAACTTTAGGACTTACATGATGCTTGTGTAATGGTTTGATGTCAATTATAAGTCACAAGAATGCTTGGCACATGAAATTGCAAGTTTTCCTTTTGAGGCATAACTTGAAAATTAGTGATTTTTGCCAACTTTGACACACCATAACTTTTGATCCAAAATGAATCAGGTCATGTTCTTGTACTTTTTGAAAAGGGAAAAATGTATTCTACAACTTTCATGACCAAAGTTTTTCCATTTGAAGCATTTTTGGATCAAAAAGTAAGGTTTGAAAAGTGACCTAAAATGACATATTCTTTAAAAGTCAACTATGCCCAAAAAAGTCAACTTTGCAAAAACTTCAAATTCTTGAATTTTGTGAACTTCAACCCTCTTCCATGATCAAATAAAGATCATATATACTCAAAATGATGAAGATCACCCCTTGGTTGGGTCATTGGGGGCCTCAGATGCCCTGATTTTGCACTGACTTGCTTGAAAAGTCAACCCTTGATCAGATGACTTCCCCATGGAATTTCTTCATGAAAATTGATATGCATACTCCCTATACCATATAGAGACCAATGGAAACAAGAATGACCAAAAAATTTGGAGTTATGGCCTCTGAAACCAAAACCCTAATTTTAGGTCAACTGTGCAGTCAAACTTGGCTCTGCATCCACACCAATCCCAGTTCTTGTGATTCTTTGGCATTTTTGACTTTGAGAGGATGTAATAAGATATAAGAACACACATGAACCCCTTTGAAGTGATTGATGGCCTTTGGAGTGGCTCAAGAGGCTCCTGGATTGCTCAGATCACAAACCCTAGGTGCAGATGACTTAGAAACTATGCAGTGAACCAAAAATGAGATGTGAGATGATATGATTGTGTTTATGCATATGAAATGATCACAAGCCATGGTGTGAATGGGTGAGGGCAAATTTTGGGTGTTTACAACTGCCCCTATTCAAACATGAGTTAGCTGTGCAGGTTGTAAACAACGGCTTAACGGGCAAACAAGATAACTTGTGGTTGAATACCAAAGATAGTCCAAAATTTGCACTCACAGAATGAAGAAGAAAAGGGATATAGATTGTAAAAATAAAGTATATTGTAAAGCGTAGGCGACGGAGGACGACCGTCGAGCAGAGGACGACTGCTGGGTAAAGAGCAATGACGGGGACGACCGACATGCTGGGGATAAAAGGTAAAGCCAAGACGGGGACGGCCGACTAGCTGGGAGAAGTAAGATATTATGATGGGGACGACCATCAAGATAAAGCTGTAAAATTCTCTGGGGATTAATGAAACATGACGGGGACAGCCATCAAGTTCACAAAGCAAAGTAACCGACGACGGGGACGGCCGTCGGGCTCAAAAGAAAAGGGACCACGACGGGGACGACCATCGGGTTAAAGAATAAATGAAATAAACAGATGATGGGGTACGGCCATCAAAGGTGAAGGACGATCACCTAGCAGGGGACGGCTGCTCTGTTGGGGAATAAAGGAATTATGATGGGGACGACCATCAAAGGTGGAGGACGACCACCTGGCAGGGTACGGCTGTCGGGAATATCAACGATGGGAACGGCCATCGGATAAAAGGTCAACGATGGGGACGGCCATCAGATGAGCATGATGGAGGACGACCATCAAGAGGTGGAGGACGACCACCTAGCAGGGGACGGCTGCTCTCAGGGTTTATCATGACATAAGACGAATGCCAGATAACCAAAATCAACAATGGGGACGGCCATTGGATAAAATGATGAAGGACGATCATCAACGGGTGGAGGACGACCACCTAGCAGGGGACGGCTGCTAAAAATATCAACGATGGGGACGGCCATCGGATGAGCATGATGGAGGACGACCATCAAGAGGTGGAGGACGACCACCTAGCAGGGTACGGCTGCTCTCAAGGTTTATCATAACACAGGACGAGTGTCAGATAAAAAGACATATTGCTTTGTTGGCGATCTACTGGGGAGTAGTAAACACGGACGAGTGTTTATATCCAAGAATCAAAAGGTATAAGTGTTTGGTATTGTGTATAGATTAAAGATGCGGACGAGCATCCCTAAGACTACGATACGGACGAGTATCGGGTAGAAACAAATACTGACACGTGTTCAAAGATGATGATACGGACGAGTATCAACTGGTTAACAGAGAACACGGACGAGTGTTGAATCTGAAGGGACTCTTCTGGGGAATGATAGACACATGCGAGTATCCATATTCAAGAGGACAAAAGTGTTTGACACGGTGTATGGATTAAAAATGCGGACGAGCATCCTTAAGACTATGATACGGACGAGTATCATGTAGAAACAAACGCTTGACGCATGTTCTGAGATGATGATACGGACGAGTACCAACTGGTTAACAAAGAACAAGGACTAGTGTTGAATCTGTGGGGATATAAGTGGTATATACAAGATACAGACGAGTATCTGTATAGGTATGAGTAGTATGGGTATATGTAGATGAGTGTTTATCTGCTGGGGAGAGTGACACGGACGAGTGTCAAAAGAGAAAAGTATAATAGGACCAAATATCTGATATACACAGTGTAGGTGACTGTGCTGGGGATACGACACGGACGGGTGTCAAGAAAGTGTATATAGGTATATGTGAGTGCAAAGAGGATGTCTTTGGCTTTCTGCTGGGGTATGACACGGACGGGTGTCAGGAAGTATCTGTAATACGGGTGGTGTTGTTTGCAAGGAGCGTTCAGGCGACTTTACTGGGGAAAGATGGCACGGACGGGTGTCAAAATGAGTATATACTGGTGTTTGTGGATTGTGAGGCAGCTGTTTTTTGCTGGGAAACCTGGTGGGGATTTTTCTGTACATTGATGAGCTGTCATTTTTCACCAGTGCTGATTCAAAACATGGATCATGATTATGCTATGTGTTTGATTTTTGCCGTAATGCTCCGTGTTGAAACGAAATGCTACGCTTTGTGGGTGAATATGATGCAAATGCCATGATTATGCAAAGATACCAAACCGAGATTCAGATCCCGTTGCTGCGAAGATCTCTGGCCGATCTGCTTGGAATGGACATCCCAGCTGGGGGTGAGATCACTGGTGGATCTAATGAGATGATGTCTGCTTGGGGATATAGGTCATTGATAGACCTATCCTAATAAATGAGAGACCCAGCTGGGGTTTGAAGAAGCTTTCTTCGCTCTGTTGTGATTCCTTCGTGCGTTGCTCTTCTGGATAGAGGCTGGGGCTCTGTGGGGGGATGGTTCCCTGACTTTTATACTCGGCTGAGGGCGAGATGGCAACTCGGCTGGGGAGAAAGAGAGGAATCACTGAAAGACCTCCCTAGAAATTCTGTTACAGTAGCTTCTTGACTCCGCCGGGGATATGGGCATCTCTGTGATACCTGCCCATTCTGATGGGGACTCGTAATAAGTGGCCAACTCAGCTGGGGGAAGTCAAAAGGAGGCAACTCAGCTGGGGAGAGAGCACTCCGGGTGCTGGGGATTTGCCAGCTTGCTGGGATAAAGCTTTCATGCCCCAAGTTGCGTTCTGGATACCTGCAACCCTGAAAAAGATAGAGAAACGCACAAGATAATCCCGAGGTATCCTTTACTGGATTCCGTCATAGGAGTTTGAACACTTCTGAGAGTAAGCATATTTCCTGCAAGCATGTTTTTATTCGAAAATAAGCATCTGTATTCTTATGCGATCAGTTTTTTTTCTGTTAAGACATCAGACATTTTTTGCAAATAAAAATGTACAAGACGAGACATGACTGAAAATCTGATTTTATTAATTCATATGCCCTGAATTGGCGAGATACAGTCAAAGGAACATGTCCCCTGAAATGAGGAGATTGTTACAAATTGAGAAACAAAATGCTGGCAGTGTTGATGACGCTTTAAGGAGCTTCCTCTCTCGCTATGACTCGTATGACTTTTGACGTTCTTCTCATCTTGCTTTTTGAAGAATGTTGATTCTGATTGAAGCTTGATCCTTTTGAAGCTTACCAAGTCGTAAGCAATACAGACGAATTCAGAATGCAGTTGTTCGCTTATTCCCTTATTTTGCATGGATCGCCCTTTCGGGTTTTCAATCCATCGGGATACCCATTTTTGCCTGAGCTGTCCAATGCGGCTTTTCAACTCAGCGGGTGTACATTTTTGTTTATTTTCCCTTATTTTTGCCCGAGTCTTTTATTCTGTTTTTGACTCGCCGGGATGCCCTATTTTTGCCTGGACTTACATTCTGTTTTTATGTCCAGCGGGTCATTTTTTTACGCGAAGTATTTTTTAACTGCATCTGAATTCACAGGGGACGGGAAATATTCACCATCCATGGTGCTGAGCATCAGTGCTCCACCGGAAAAAACTTTCTTTACCACGAATGGTCCTTCATAGTTCGGAGTCCATTTGCCCCTGTGGTCTGTATGAGGAGGGAGGATTCTTTTCAGCACAAGATCTCCTACTTGGTACTCTCGGTGCCTGACTTTCTGATCGAAGGCTTTCTTCATTCTTTTCTGATATAACTGCCCATGACAGATTGAAGCCAATCTTTTCTCTTCAATCAGACTCAGTTGCTCGTATCGGGACCTAACCCATTCTGCTTCGTTCAGCTTAACATCCATCAGTACCCGGAGAGAGGGTAATTCAACTTCGACAGGTAGGACTGCTTCCATACCATACACGAGCTGATACGGTGTTGCCCCAGTGGATGTTCTGATTGACGTGCGGTACCCATGCAAGGCAAATGGTAGCATTTCATGCCAGTCCTTGTAGGTAACTACCATCTTCTGCACAATCTTCTTGATATTCTTATTTGCTGCCTCAACAGCGCCATTCATCTTTGGCCTGTAAGGAGAAGAATTGTGATGTTGAATCTTGAAGTCCCGGCACAGCTCTGCCATCATTTTGTTGTTTAAATTAGAACCATTATCAGTAATGATTCGCTCGGGCACTCCGTATCGACAGATGATATCTCTTTTCAGAAATCGGGCTACCACTTGCCTTGTGACGTTTGCATAAGACGCTGCTTCGACCCACTTGGTGAAATAGTCAATGGCAACCAAGATGAATCTGTGGCCATTCAAAGCAGTTGGCTCGATCTTACCAATCATATCAATGCCCCACATAGCAAAGGGACAGGGTGAAGACATCACATTCAAAGGATTGGGAGGCACATGCACCTTATCTGCATAAATCTGGCATTTATGGCATTTCCTGGCGTAGGCACAACAGTCTGCATCCATTGTGATCCAGTAATAACCTGACCTTAGCAACTTTTTAGCCATGACATGCCCTCCCGCATGGGTACCAAAGGATCCTTCGTGCACTTCATGCATCAACAGGTCTGCTTCTGTCTTATCAACACATCTGAGGAGTACCATATCAAAGTTCCTCTTGTATAAAGACCCATCAGTGTTCAGAAAGAAACTACCAGCGAGCCTTCTCAAAGTCTTCTTATCATTGGAAGATGCCCCAGGTGGGTATGTTTGATCCTCCAAGAAGCACTTAATGTCGTGGAACCAAGGCTTATCATCTTTAACAACATCTGCTGCGAACACATATGCTGGTCTATCAAGTCTGGACACTGAAATCTGAGGTACGAAGTTGGCCGCTTGGACTTTGATCATGGACGAAATGGTAGCCAGGGCATCTGCAAACTGATTCTCGTCCCGAGGGATATACTCAAGCTTGACTGTTGTGAAGAAAGTCAGTAACCTTCTTGTATAATCCCTGTAAGGTATCAGATGATCCTGGTGGGTGTACCATTTTCCGTTGGTTTGATTGACTACCAAAGCTGAATCCCCGAACACGGTCAATGTCTTGATCCTGAGGTCAATGGCTTCCTCAAGACCCATAATGCAAGCTTCGTATTCAGCTTCGTTGTTAGTGCAGTTGAAAGTGAGCTTTGCCGAGAAAGGCATGTGAACCCCTTTAGGTGAAATGAGTACTGCACCAACACCACGACCATTCATATTAACAGCCCCGTCAAACATCATAGTCCATTCTTCTTCTGGGTTGGGCCCTTCAGTGTGAACAGGCTCTTCATGATCTTTTGCTTTTATGAACATGATGGCTTTCTGAGAGGTGTACTGGATGTCGTATTCTGTGAGAATCATTTGCCATCTTGCAACCCGTCCGGTAAGAGCTGGCTTCTCGAATATGTACTTAACTGGGTCCATTTTTGAGATCAATAAAGTAGTGTGGGTCAACATATACTGTCTCAGTCGGCGAGCAGCCCACGCTAAAGCACAGCAAGTTTTCTCGAGCAGTGAATAACGTTGTTCACAGTCGGTAAACTTTTTGCTTAGGTAGTATATTGCATACTCTTTTCGACCAGACTCGTCATGATGGCCCAACACACACCCCATCGACTCTTCTAATACTGTCAAGTACATGATCAGAGGTCTTCCTTCCACTGGAGGCATAAGGATTGGAGGTTCTTGTAAGTACTCCTTGATCTTGTCAAAAGCCTTCTGGCAGTCTTCGTTCCACCTGACCGTCTGTTCTTTTCTCAACAGTTTGAACAAGGGCTCACAGGTTGCCGTGAGGTGAGATATGAACCTTGAAATGTAGTTCAATCGACCTAAGAACCCTCGAACTTCTTTCTCTGTTTTTGGTGCAGGCATCTCTTGAATAGCTTTGACTTTATCAGGGTCAACTTCAATCCCTTTCTCGCTTACAATAAAACCTAGCAACTTACCAGATCTCACCCCGAATGTGCATTTGTTGGGGTTCAACTTCAATTGGTATTTCCTCAGACGCTTGAATAACTTCAGTAGATTCACCAGGTGGTCTTCTTCAGTAAGGGACTTGGCAATCATGTCATCCACATAACATTCTATCTCTTTATGGATCATATCGTGGAATAGTGTCACCATAGCCCGTTGATATGTTGCACCGGCATTCTTCAGTCCGAATGGCATCACCTTGTAACAGAACGTGCCCCAGGGTGTGATGAAGGTTGTCTTCTCCATGTCTTCAGGTGACATCTTGATCTGATTATATCCTGAAAATCCGTCCATGAAGGAGAATACCGAGAACTGAGCCGTGTTATCCACCAATACATCAATGTGAGGTAATGGGAAGTCATCTTTCGGGCTGGCTCTGTTCAGATCCCGGTAGTCAACACACATTCTTACTTTGCCGTCCTTTTTAGGCACAGGTACTATATTAGCAACCCACGGTGGATAGCTAGTTACGGCAAGGAACCTGGCGTCCCATTGCTTTTGTACCTCTTCCTTGATCTTCATTGCCATGTCTGGGCGAGTACGGCGCATTTTCTGTTTGACCGGTGGGCATTCTTCTCTCAAAGGCAGCTTGTGCACAACAATGTCGGTATCCAACCCTGGCATATCCTGATAAGACCAAGCAAACACGTCCACATACTCTTGAAGCAGGTCAATCAGTTGTTTCTTCACTGAGTCTCGCAGGCAGGCCCCGATTTTAACTTCTTTCACGTCTTCCTCTGTACCAAGATTAATCACTTCAACCTCCTCCTGGTGAGGAGTAATAACCTTTTCCTCTTGTCTTAATAACCTGGCTAGCTCTTCAGGAAGCTCATACTCTTCTTCAACCCCTTCATCGGCTTGATTGATTGGATTGTCAAAGTCATACGAAGTCATAGCCGTGCTGTTGTCGGTGCTGTCTGGAAGGCACACTCTGCAAGGGTTCAGTTGGTTCATTTTAGTGATTTGATTTTAATCTTGCTTAAAAAAGTGAAATAGAGTTGTCATTTTGAAAACACTGCCATTTATTTTTTGTACAAAAAGAAAAATGGAAAAACAGTGAGCGGAAAAGAAAAAGACTCATTTGCAAAAAGATGTCTGATATTTCATTGATTAATCTTGTTTGCACAAAAAGTACAGATGGCCCGATTACAAAATGAGTCTTGTCATCTTGGGCAAGATGCAAGACTTTGATGCATGCTATAAAAATACAGGAAATAATAATTACTCTGCATGAGTAACTCTTATAATTTCCTGGGAAGACCAGTTTGAGATACTGCTCCCCGGGATCTTTGGACGAATCCAGCTTTCCAGGTTGCGTTCTTCTTCCAGCTCGTCTTCCAGACAGTTGACAGCATCAGGGGTGAGCATCCCCCACTCACAAAGTTGGGCTCTTTCGCAGCCTCTGCTTGATCTTGTTGAGTTGGTTTGTAACCCAACCCAAATCTGTCCTCTTTCTTCTCCACCGATAACAGTTTGCCCCAGCCTTGGGCGTTTCCTCCCTCAACAACCTTTCGGGCTTGTTAGTATGATGATATTGAAGTACCAGGCACAACAGATGTTTCATTGACATTCAAAGCTTCGAACCCCTGGCTCATTGTTTCATGGATCTCCCCATCCATCTCAATATACTTATAGGTAGCCAGGTGGCTGACGAAAATATCCTCCTCTCCACAGATGGTAACGATTTGACCCTCCCACTCATATTTTAACTTCTGGTGAAGGGTAGAGGTCACGGCGCCAGCGGCGTGAATCCATGGCCTACCCAATAGACAGCTGTAGGCAGGCTGTATATCCATCACGTAGAAGGTCGTTTTGAAGGTCTGTGGGCCAATCGTTATGGGCAATTCAATTTCTCCCAGAACCGATCTCTTTGAACCATCAAAGGCTCTCACCACCATGTTGCTGGGTCTCAATGCCAATCCATCATATTCTAGCTTCACCAGGGCCTTCTTAGGTAAGACATTGAGGGATGACCCCGTGTCTACCAGCACATGGGAAAGGACAACACATTTACATTCCATGGTTATGTGCAAAGCTTTGTTATGGTTGCGGCCTTCCGTTGTCAAATCAGTATTGGTGAACCCTAGTCCATGACTAGCATTAACATTTCCAACTACAGCTTCTAGCTGATTGACAGTGATCTCTTCAGGCACGTAAGCTGCGTGCAAGACTTTGAGTAGTGCGTTCCGATGGGCTTCGGAGCACATAAGCAATGATAGGATTGAGATCTTGGAAGGCGTCTGATGAAGCTGATCCACTATTTTATAATCACTCTTCTTGATGATTCGCATGAACTCATCAACCTCTTGATCGAAGGGTGTTTTCAAAGCTTCTTTGACAGCCTGCTCTTCCTGCACCAAGCTTTTTCCTTTTGCCTTAGCAGTGGCTTCTGCTTCGGCAGTGGGTCTCTGAATTTGTGGAGCGAAAAGACGTCCGCTTCGAGTGAAGCCTCCGCCTCCTCCCACATTGTCAATTTGTGGTGCAGGGGTTGATGATTCAAAAGTGATTCTTTGTCCTCCACAGTACAGGTCAGAGCCGTAATGCCACAGGATGACATTGCTGCTTTCATAAGGTACTGGTCCAGGCACCGTGATAGTGACTGGACTGATTGCAGCTGCGGAAGGAGTTGTGATAGTTTGCGGATCATAATAAATCGTGACTGGTGCTCTGATGGGAGCAGCACCTTCTGAGTTGTAGGCAGAGTTGTTCTCAGGATCATAAAATATTGTGACAGTTGAGACATCTTCATGATTTATTGCTGGTGTTGTAGGAGACATTGGTGGAAGGATGGAGGTTGTTGTTGTAGGAGTTTCAAAATGGAGTGGTGCTGGAGTTGTAGAAGAAAAATTTGTTGATACATGATCAATTGAGATAATAGATGAAGTACTTGTTGATGAAGCCGAAGAATTGTCAGGAACAATGGTTGTTGCAGTTGTAGGAGGTTCTGGAGTTATTACTGATGAGATTGCTGGATTTGTAGGAAATGATGTGGTGATCTGAAGTTGGCCACTCTGAATGAGACCGTCTATGCCATTCCTCAAGTTATCGCACCCATTGACTGAAATATTGCAGTAAGCACACCCCAACTCACACCCCGGGAACATTTGACATTCGAGGAGTTGGGCCTTGATTTCTACCAACGGTGTCCTGATCTGACCCACACTGGTGATTAAATAAGACGGTTTGTCTTCTTCAATAGCATTAATTCTGGGACCACCGTGGTTCGGCATTGGGTTCTTATTGACATTGGGTGGTGGTGCGAAATTCAGAGCTTTTGAGTCTACCAGGTCTTGTACCTTCATGTGCAGAGCCCTGCACTTTTCTGTACTGTGGCCAGGTGCATTTGAATGAAAAGCACATCTGGCGTTGGAATCATAATTCCTGGGTAGACTGTTGGGATCTGGAGGTGCCAACGTCCTTAGCTCAACTAGGTTGAGTTTCAGGAGTTGTGGCAGCAATGTAGCATATGGCATAGGGATCGGATCGATTACCCTGTTGGCTTGAGAAGGCCTCTGTTGGAATGGCCTTTGCTGGTTATTGGTGTTGCTGTTGTTGTAATTTCTCGGAAGATACTGATTCTGTTGATGGTACTGAGGTTGTTGCTGATAGTTTTGTTGCGGAGGTTGATAAACGGGTTGAGGATGAGCTGGAGCGGGAATGGTGATTGCTGCCACCGATCTGTGAACATATTGGGGCCTGCCCCTGTTGGTGTGGATGGCATTGGTCTCGCCAGTTCTTCTTGGGCCCGCAAAAGGCTTTCTTGTACTACTGGACGAGCTTGCACCGTTGTCAGATATCTTACCCATTTTTAACAGGCTCTCAATCCTTTCCCCAGCTATGACAACATCTGCAAAGCTAGTGGAAGAGAAAGCAGCCAGCTTGTCAATATATGTTCCCTGAAGGGTGTTCATAAACATATCTGCCATTTCCCTCTCAGACATAGGTGGCTGAACAGCAGCAGCCAATTGCCTCCATCTCTGGGCATATTCTCGGAAACTTTCCCTTGACGACTGTGACATTCCCATTAGGAGGGTCCTGTTGGGTGCCATATCTAAGTTGTACTGATACTGTCTGATAAAGGCCTCTGCCAGGTCCTTCCAGCATCTGATAGTTGCCCTTGTCAAGTGAGAGTACCATTCTCTTGACGCTCCAGTTAAGCTATCCTCGAAGTAGAACATCCAGAGCTTCTCATCCATAGTATAGGCCTTCAGCCTTCCCAGAAATGATTGCAAATGAGTCCGGGGGCATGAAGTCCCGTTATATTTTTCAAAACAAGGAGGCTTGAACTTATGGGGAATCCTGACCCCGTCTACCAAGCCCATGTCCATGACGTCAAAACCCAAAGAGTTTTGGGACTCTAAGGACCTCAACTTCTCAGCTATCTCATCCAGCCTTCTATCATAAGCTTCTTCCCCAGCACCCATTACTGTGAATTGATCCTCCTGGGGGTCTTCTTGAAGTACCCTGGCTGCAGTGGCAGTCCCTTGAACATTTGCAGGAATATTGACCTCAGGATGGAGGTGGGGGCCAAATACAGGAGGGTTAACATGAGGTTGGACCCTTTCATTGTTGCTTGTGCCGGCAGTCCCTATATGTGGATCTTCCTGATTTTGCCTTTCCACCATGGCTCTCAATCTTTCCTGGCTCTGAGCCATGTTGTTCATCACTTCCATAAACTGAGTCATCTGCGTTCTCATTTCCAATCTTTCGTTTGCCATTTGATTTCTGACCTCAGTAAGGTCCTGCTGCATCTGATCCATTTGAATGCCCGGAAGGTTGCTACGGGTCGGATAACGGTGCGGACGATTGAGGGGAAATACCCGGCGCCGAGCAATAGTTCCTGAACATCACAACAGAGTTAGCAGCAATAAAACAAAAACCTACAAAAACAAACAAAAGGGTTAGCATGCAATGCAGTATGCCTATTTGTTTTCAAGGTATCCGGCTTGGCATTCAGTTTTGACCCTTCCAGACCCTCGAAGATGCTGTTGATGTTGCTTTCAAAGTGAAACTCGGATGGAACAAACTAATACATATATTACAAAAAGCAAACGGTACATAGTTTGTTTTACAAATACAAGCCCTCAGAGGGGTCAAAATACATTACAGGAAAATAAAAGTACATGGAATGAAAGCAACAACAAACAAATGGTCAAACACCAAGACCAAACTCATCATCACGAACTTCCTTGAGAAGTGCTTCGGTCACAGGATCAGCTGGACGCTCCGTGAGATTCCTGATGAGGAGGTTCCGGGTCGTAACAGCTGCTGTTAGCTTCTTGTGTTGACCTTGGTCCTTTGACCTCTTCACTCCAGCTTTGATCTTCAGCTCTGATATCTCCCTCTGGGCTGCTGCCAGGGCTTCTTGCTGTTCTTTTGCACTAGCTTCCAGTTGCTCCATCTTGTCTTGAACTCTCTTGTCCTCCAGAGTACGAGCCTCGGTGATCCTGACCCACCGGGCCTGACTCTCCTTCAGATACAAGTCTGTCCTTGCTCTCTGGAACTGGGCTTCCTTGCAAGCATTCTTCAGAATTTGTTCTCCAGCTTTAGACTTTTTGATATAATCCCCAGACTTCTCGATCTTAGTCAGATGCTCCACTCTCAACTTCTCCAACCTCTCAATATCCAACCTGCCATCATTCCTCTCCCGGAGGGTTTTCTGCAAAGCCTGAGTTAACTTCTCATTTCTTTCCTTCAAGCTCTCAAACTCCTCCAAACTGATAGTGGCAGGGGGTGATGCTGAAGATGATTCAGGCATATCTTCTATGGTAAAGGGCATTCCAGAGAATTGAGCCCTGGCATGGGACCATTCATAATATTGTGCTGATGCCACACTGTTGCACTTCCCCAGAATGGTTACTCCCTTGGTTTGAACATGATCCCAGGCCCAGGCTGCCTGCCTAACAGTAGCCAGATTAGGCTTGTTCTCACAATAAAGAGTCTCAACCAAGTCCTGTGCCTTAGGAGTGTGGACCAGTGCATAGCCCAGTTGTCTTTTAAACAGCAGAGGGTTGTAATTAATACTACCCTTAACTCCTATCAGGGGCACATTGGGAAAATGCCCACAGCTGGTGATGATATCCCTGCCCTTGGTGCTTTGAGTGCACCACCTGATATCAGCTGAAGTTAGAACAGTGAGTCTCTTAGCCCAGTTTTTCTGCTGATGAGGGTTCAAAAATGCATCTGTCCTGGGTAGATGCCTGAGAAGCCAAGTGTGGAACAATGGAGCACAACACCTCACTAATCTTCCCCTCTGCTTTTCATTCCTCTGATGCACTGAGTAGTAGAGATCCCCCAATAAAGTGGGCACTGGGTTCTTCAAGATGAAAAGATGGATTGCATTCTTGCTAATGAATCGAGGCTCGTCTGCAAACAATACAATTCCATATATACTCAAAGCCAATAAAGCACAAACAGCTTTCCACTCTCCTAAAGAGGCTTTCAGGGTAGCTTGAGAGATCAAGAAATCCAGATGAAAACCAGGGATTCCAGCTTTAGAAGTCATATGCTGTTCAATCAGGACAGGTTCCAGATGCAAAGCCTTTGCTACTTCTCCATTACCAGGAAATACCATCTCAGGGTTGAAAGGGATTCCACCCCTGATAGGCATGCCAACCAATGATGAGTATTCTTCTAATAGAGGGCCTAGCTGAAAGTCCTGAAAAGTAAAACATCTCAGTGGGGGATCATAAAACTGAAGGCAAGTGTGGATCAGGCTTCTCTGGGAAGGGTCCAGATCCATAACCATATCAAGTATATCTCCAAAGTGTTCCCTGAACAATGGTATGTGATCTGGAGTGATCAGGGTCTGAATCCTCCTGATGTCAGATAGCTCTGGCTGGAAGAAGTGATAGGTGATGTTGCTCTTTTTAGGAGCCATGATGCTGAGACTGAGTAGAGACAGGTGCTGATGATAACACTGAAGAATGAGCCACTGATTGGCTGGTGCAGATAACTGAAGTAGATAGCTGAAGCAAATGCTGATGAAGATGGGTCAATGCTGAAGATGGGGTCAAAACCAAAACCAAAGATGAAAGTGGATACCCTGAAACACAGATAAGCAAATGTCAATATGATGCAATGAGTATGTATGCAAATGATATGCAAGGGTTTGTGACTGAGCTGGATCTGATCAAATGCCTTGATATAGGTCCAAGTATGTTCAAGAATTCCAGATGGAGGTCTATAAATCCAGTAACCAAGGTGGGGGACTCAAATAAAGAGCCACATGTCCAGGGTTTAAGAATCACAAGAACTGTCCCAAAATGAAGTATTCTTACACAAAAAAAGTAACAGGGTATTCTGAGGCTAAGGTACCTGCAAACCTGTAAACAGCCCAACCCCCTCACAGGTGGTGTTCTAAAACAAGGATCCTCAGACTTGGATCAGTTATGAGAAGTGTAAACACTTCTAACCCGGAGGTACAGTGTTTACAATAACCATAAAAGTTCCTCCTCTAATTCACCTCAGTTTCTGAAGGTCAATACTAAAAGGTCATCCAGACTTAGCAGGCTTCCCAGATAGCCCTAGCATTGCAGGAAATCTGCAACACAGAGTTCTCAAGAAGAAACCCATATCTGAACCGTGTTTCATATTCCCGCACCAGACCGAGATGGAATGGGAAAGAATATGAACCACTCTAGCCTAGGTGTCACTCAGGTCCCAGGTATAGGACCTTAACTCTCAATGGAACACCCACCCACCAAAGCAAACAACAGATCCAGCCAGCAGCACAGTATGACAATATGATAATATATGCATAAAGCTATAAGAAAGCAATAAACAAAACTGTACAAAATAAATACAAATACACAAACACAAATAAGCACATAACACCCCAGTAAACACAAATCAAACAAGCGCTAGGAGGAACCCGCAAAAAGAACCAGAAGCCCTGGTTGCAGTATAAGGGTCCCCAGCAGAGTCGCCAAGCTGTCGCTCCCGATAAATGGGAATAGCCCAGATAAAGGTACAGACGCGAACGGTCGGCGAAGGGGACAATGAGAACACACAGCCGTGAACTCACTGGAGATGAAAAGAGTCGCCAGCTAGGCATTTTTATCCCGGAGGAAAGGCAATGCTGCATAGACCTAGAGAAAGATATGGATAAGACGGTTTGCGAACCAGATAGACTGAGAAAGGGGGTTGGTTACAACCTGGGAAGGTATTAGCACCCAGATTGTCCGTCGTACTCGACGGGATCCACGCTTGAAATATTTGTGTTTTAAAAGGGTAGTGTCAGTGCAATCTGTGTGTAAAAGGGCTGGAAAGATGTACAGGTGTCAGTGTAAAAGAAGTGTGAAGTGTGATATGTGAAGTGTCAGTGCAGGAATAAGAATGAAATTGCTCAGGAATATGAGGCTAAAGGATGAAGCTGGAAGGAGGGGGAATATACAGAGACTTTTGTTCGATAACTGTTAAGTTATGCCTACGTATCCTCTCGTGCAATGAGGAAGTCAGAACACCGTAGTTCGACCCAAAGAGACTGAAAGATGAATTGACTTGTGAACTGCTTACTTGTCTATGCTCAAGTGTAAACTGTCTTGCATTAGACGGAAGAAGCGAGCTCTCGTTTGTGAGTGAATGAGATGAGAAAAGAATCCCGAAGGAGACGATTATTGTTTGTTTTTGAGTTTTCAGTCTTTTATTGCTTTTGAAAGTTTGTCATAAGTTAATGAGCTTAAGCCTAAACCAATGGGTTAGTAAACTCATCACATCTTCCCTCTGATTAGGGGTAATGAGAATGCCTTAAGTGTGAAGTCAGATTCTCACACTTAATCACCTTTGATGTAGGATTAAGATCATTAACCTACTTGTGATTATTTAGATGTTTTTTGTGGTTTTTGTTTAGTGTTGAGTAATGAGGTTAAGCCATAATCAGGGGTTAAACAGACTCATTACACCATCCTAATAGAAGGATAATAGATGAGAAAGTTTAAGCTGAGGAAAGCTCCTCAACTTAATCCATGATTAGGGATTAAACTCATGACAAAACAAGCCTTTGATTAAGTGGATTTTATTTAATGATATGCTGATGAAGTGTTTTTTAGGGTTTGTAAGACAACTTGAGGGGGACTTGTCCATTAACACTAGGGTTAGTCCTTCTTAACCAATTAAGGAAGAATTAGAACCCTAATGCAAGGCCCAAGTTACAAGTGTGATGTCTTGATACTTATTAAGTGAATTGATTAAAGGAGATTTAAACACATTAAGGTTTTAACACTTAGGATTAAAGTTATACACTCCATCCTAAGAGAAGGATGCAGGCATAAGCTTAATCACAAAGCCTTAAAGCCTTTAGGGTTTAGTCCCTGATTATGAGATGAGAAGAGAAGACTCAAAAGAGACACAAAGGTAAAACTAAGAGGGGAGACTAATCAAAACCCTAATCATTGTCATGCTTGGTTGTTCCTAAGGTTTGTGAGGTCTACAAGAGAAGTCTTCAATGGAACCACCAGGAAGCAAATGAAAGGATTAAGAGGAGCAAAGCAACTTGCTTCATTCAAGAAGTCAAGTCACTTGAAGAAAGAAAGTGGGAAGAAGAAGAATGAGCAAGCTCAAACTCAAACACAAACAAAAATGCAGCAATGGATGCAAGAGAGGGAGATGAAGAGAAGTCATGAGAAGTGAAGGCAAATTCACTTCTCAAAGCCACTTACCACCTGAAAAGTTAGAAAAGAAATGCAATGCAATGCAAAATGGGATGAGATGACATGATGCAAACCAAAACCAGGAGCATGTTTATGGTGATAATGATGCTATGAGATGATACAAACATGAAACAAGGCATGGAGATGATCATACAAGTTTATGAATGCAAATGAAGCAAGTTAGGAACCATGAACACACATGAGAAGTTATGAAGTGCACATGACATACAACATGGCAAATACATGATACAATGATCAAACATGCTTCCAATATGTCTTATGATGTCAAATGAATCAAATGGATGCTTGAGATGTCATGGCAAGTCATGTTATGCAAGAGAATGCAAGATGGATGCATATGGAAGCCCAAATTAGGGTTTATGAATCATACATCAAACACAAACCAAAATCAGAAGCAAACAACATTACAAAAAATTGAAAATGCACTCAAAGGACCCCTAATCCTATACTAAACCAATGCCCAAAGGAGAGGTCTCAACTCCTAACCAATCTCAAGATATGATTTTCACAAGTTTCTTAGGGTTTTAGGGTTCCTAAACAAGAAAATTATCAAACAAATGGAAAATGAAATATCAAATCATGGCCATTTAATGTCACAAACTACATGCTAAACACAATGCAATGCAAAAAGAATCAATGTCCAACTCCTCATGGATAGGCAGAAATGATTTTTTGAACTTTGGATCAAAATAATGCACAAAAATGATTTTAATTCAATGAGAAATTCTTAAAATGCATCAAGATCAAAAAATAAATTTGGTTTGAAGGTTGGACAATGTTTCTAAATGTCTTAGAACATTTCATGAATTTTTTGGTGATTTTTAAATACCTAAAAGTATTTTTAATAAATTAATTTTCATTAATCAATTAAAAATAAACTTTTAAATATTTAAAAATAATTTTTAAATGCTAAAAATGGAAATAAAAATATTTTTGTGTTTTAAAAATTATTGAAACTCTTGACAAAAAGTTTCATAATTTTTAAAACAATTTTGCTATTTTAAATTAATTGTACAAAACAAATGAATTAAATATGAAAAAGAAATGCAAAAGACTGAAGTCAACCAAAAGGAGGGCCAGGATTGAATCTGGGGAAGGAAACATTGACTGCGCGCCAGATCTAGTGGTCCACATTCAAACTGAGTTAATCTGAATTAATTAACTAAATTAAACCTAATTAGAATTAATGACATGATCTGAGCCATTGGATGCGCGCGGGAAAAGACTCAGTCAACCCATCCAACGCCTGAAATTCAAACTGGAAGCCCTAACCCTAATTACGAATTAATGACTTTCAGGCTGCCGGAGAAGACTTCCGATCGTCTTCTCCGGCCAGCACCCTCCCTGAAAAATGCTAACTCTCACCCTAGCTCACTAAAACCTAGTTTTCTTGCCCAGAATGCAACCCCAAACATCATAGAGTAAGAAACAACAGCCAAAACACATTTATTTCACACAATAAGGCTGAATCGAAGCAAAAAGGAATTAGGTCAAAAAATTTCAGGAACACCATACATGCTCAAAACTCAATGATTTTCGAAACCAAACATATCATCATGATCAGTGGAACATAGAGAACCAATTAAGAACTTAAAAATGAGCTCCTGGAAAAAATGTTCATGAAGCTCACCTGAACTGGAGCTTTGATCTCTGGCACCTTCTGGCTAGTTTCCTGCTTGCAATCTACTCCACTTGACCTCCTAAGAAGCTTTCAATGCTTGGAAAGAGCTTATGATGGCTGATTCTGAAGTTTGAACAAGTTCTGTTCAATGAAGAGCAGGAATCGTGTTTGGGATTCTGAAGGTTTCAGGCTGTGATGATGGCTTCTTTGTGACCAGGGAGATGAGTTGAGTTGACCTATGAGGTTTGTTTTTATGTTTGTGAGCTGTGTGATCAGTTTCGAAAGGTTTTGCAAGTGAGGGTGAAAATGGAGAAGTGGAGTTCTTGCTGGTTTCAGGCTTAGGTTTTGCTTGGTTTAGGCTCTATGAAGCATGGTGAGATGATTAGTGAAACTTGTTTGAATGTTTGTGGTTTGTGCAAAGAGTTTCGAAGGAAAAAGCAAGTGAGGGTGATTTTGTGAATGTGATGTTGTGATCTGTTTCAGCCTTGCTTCTTGGGTGTTATGGCCAGCATTTTCCTTGCATAAAGAACTCCCATTGGTCAGGTGATGTGACCTGGCCTGCTGTGATTGGGATGTCTACTTTTGCAAAAAGTCCACTTTGTTGTAAGAGAGGCATGGGCTTGGTTCTAGGCTAGCACAAGTACATGGACTGGCGCAGCATGGCATGGAGAGAAGCTATGGCTGGTTCACCATCCAAGACATCAAGTTGGTGAGGTGTGATGAGTGGTTTTGCAACTTGATCATTTCTAGTTCACATGTGATTTTCTTGTCCCACAAGCCATAAATCATGAGGAAACCTTGGTCCAATCTGAACTTTAGGACTTACATGATGCTTGTGTAATGGTTTGATGTCAATTATAAGTCACAAGAATGCTTGGCACATGAAATTGCAAGTTTTCCTTTTGAGGCATAACTTGAAAATTAGTGATTTTTGCCAACTTTGACACACCATAACTTTTGATCCAAAATGAATTAGGTCATGTTCTTGTACTTTTTGAAAAGGGAAAAATGTATTCTACAACTTTCATGACCAAAGTTTTTCCATTTGAAGCATTTTTGGATCAAAAAGTAAGGTTTGAAAAGTGACCTAAAATGACATATTCTTTAAAAGTCAACTATGCCCAAAAAAGTCAACTTTGCAAAAACTTCAAATTCTTGAATTTTGTGAACTTCAACCCTCTTCCATGATCAAATAAAGATCATATATACTCAAAATGATGAAGATCACCCCTTGTTTGGGTCATTGGGGGCCTCAGATGCCCTGATTTTGCACTGACTTGCTTGAAAAGTCAACCCTTGATCAGATGACTTCCCCATGGAATTTCTTCATGAAAATTGATATGCATACTCCCTATACCATATAGAGACCAATGGAAACAAGAATGACCAAAAAATTTGGAGTTATGGCCTCTGAAACCAAAACCCTAATTTTAGGTCAACTGTGCAGTCAAACTTGGCTCTGCATCCACACCAATCCCAGTTCTTGTGATTCTTTGGCATTTTTGACTTTGAGAGGATGTAATAAGATATAAGAACACACATGAACCCCTTTGAAGTGATTGATGGCCTTTGGAGTGGCTCAAGAGGCTCCTGGATTGCTCAGATCACAAACCCTAGGTGCAGATGACTTAGAAACTATGCAGTGAACCAAAAATGAGATGTGAGATGATATGATTGTGTTTATGCATATGAAATGATCATAAGCCATGGTGTGAATGGGTGAGGGCAAATTTGGGGTGTTTACAATTACCAAGGCAGAATCTCCATACACATCAAGATGCTTAATTCTCAAATCAATAGCTTCCTCAATACCCATAATGCATGCTTCATACTCAGCTTCATTATTGGTACAAGGAAAAGTCAACCTTGCGGCAAAAGGAATATGTGAACCATGGGGAGTAATGATCATTGCCCCAATTCCTCTTCCGCGTGCATTCACAACACCATCAAAAACTAAACCCCATCGAGATCCAGGCTCCGACCCTTCCTCAATCAAAGGTTCATCACAATCTTTCACTTTCAAAAACATCACATCCTCATCTGGAAAATCAAACTTGATTGGTTGGTAATCATCAATCGGTTTATGTGCCAAATGGTCAGCCAAGATACTACCTTTTATGGCTTTTTGAGCTCGGTACTCGATATCATATTCTGACAACAACATTTGCCAACAAGCAATCCTCCCAGTCAAAGCAAGCTTTTAAAAGATATACTTGATTGGATCCATCTTAGAGATCAACCAAGTTGTATGATTCAGCATATACTGGCGAAGACGCTTTGCAACCCAAGCTAAGGCACAACAAGTTTTTTCAAGCATGGAGTACCGAGACTCACAATCAGTGAATTTCTTACTCAAGTAGTAAATTGCATATTCTTTTCTTCCAGATTCATCTTGCTGACCAAGCACACAACCCATGGAATCTTCCAACACAGTCAAGTACATGATCATCGGTCTACCTTCCACCGGAGGAGACAAGATATGAGGTTCAAGCAGATATTCTTTGATACTTTCAAACGCCTTCTGGCAATCATCTGTCGAGACACAACCTTTGTCATTCCGAAGCAACTTGAAGATCGGAGCACATGTGGCAGTCATGTGAGAGATAAACCTCGAAATATAATTCAAACGGCCCAAGAATCCTCTTACTTGCTTTTCGGTTCTTGGAGCAGGCATTTCCTGAATAGCTTTCACTTTATCAGGATCAACTTCAATGCCTCTTTGGCTGACAATGAAACCTAACAACTTTCCAGAGCGTACACCAAAGGTGCACTTGTTCGGATTCAAACGAAGCTTAAACTTCCTTAACCTTTGAAACAACTTCAGCAAATGTTCAACATGATCCTCTTCAGTCTTCGACTTAGCAATCATATCATCAACATATACCTCGATTTCTTTGTGCATCATATCATGGAAAAGTGTGGTCATAGCTCTTTGGTACGTCGCACCAGCATTCTTCAATCCAAAGGGCATCACTCTGTAGAAGAATGTTCCCCATGGTGTAATAAATGTGGTCTTTTCCATGTCCTCAGGTGCCATCTTTATTTGATTATAACCGGAAAATCCGTCCATAAAAGAGAACACATCAAACTTAGCCGTATTATCTACCAACATATCAATGTGTGGCAATGGAAAATCATCTTTTGGACTGGCTTTGTTCAAATCTCTGTAATCAACGCACATTCGGACTTTTCCGTCTTTCTTCGGAACATGAACGATATTGGCCACCCATTCAGGATAAGTTGACGTCACAAGAAAACCTGCATCAATCTGTTTTTGAACCTCCTCTTTGATCTTTACTGCCATGTCAGGATGAGTTCTTCTCAGCTTTTGCTTTACAGGTGGACATTCAGGCTTCAACGGCAATCTATGCTCCACAATATCAGTATCAAGACCTGGCATGTCTTGATAAGACCAAGCAAATACATCAACATACTCTCTGAGAAGCTCTACAATCCTTTTCTTAACATCAGGACCAAGCAATGCTCCAACTTTGACTTCTTTCTTTTCATCTTCAGAACCCAAGTTGACCATCTCTATAGACTCTCCATGAGGCTGAATAACTTTCTCCTCGTGCTCAAGCAACCGAGAAATCTCATCGGGAATCTCTTTAACATCCTCTTCCTCAGCTTCAAACACAGGGAATTCAAAGTTGGGAGAGGGCATAAGATCATTGTTTTCAATGGGTTTATCAATCAATCTGCACAATGATTTTATTTTTATTTTAGAGTATGAACAAAAGTGCAAACATTATGCAGATAAACAATTATTATTATTTTCTGGGTTTTTTATGTTACCATTTTTCAGAATAAAGCAAAAAGGAAAAACACATATGGAAATAACAAAATAACATTTTATTGATGATGATAAAAATTTGAAACAAAGCCCGACAAACATCACTTTCACCTTGGGCAGAGTGAAAGGATTTTTGAAAGAAAATAAAACAAATTACTTTGAAGCATGAACAATAAAAGGAACATCAACAGCAATCCAGTTCTGGCAAATCTTTCCATGCGTAACAAAGTCAGGCGTTTCTTCATCTTCATCATCTTTAATGATGGCAGCAGCGGAATGATCGTTGATAAATCCAGCACTTCGGAAACCTTCCTGAATAGTCTTCGGGTCATTAAGAACTGCACCTGGTGCAAAGCTGATACCAAAACCTTCCTTGTTATCGACATCATCAATAACTCGTCCCCAACCATCAGACTGACCAGTTTCAAGCATGCGCAAAGCATCCTTGAAAGAAGACATGGGCATGGCATTCTTCTTAGCAACATTATCCACGACAGAAAGAGCTTGAAACGAAGTTCCCACCTCTTCTTCAACATCTATATAGGAGAAAGAATACAAATTACTCACAAGCATCGCCCTTTCACCACCAATGGTCACCAATTTCCCCTCTTTCACAAACTTCAACTTCCGATGAAGAGTGGATGTCACAGCTCCTGCCTCGTGAATCCAGGGTCTTCCGAGGAGACAACTGTAAGCGGGACGTATATCCATTACTTGAAAAGTAATTTTGAATATAAACGGTCCAATAAGAATAGGAAGATCCACTTCACCAATCACTGTCTTCTTCGAACCATCGAAAGCTTTCACAATAATCCCACTATGCCTCATGGGAGCACCTTGATACGCAAGCTTTGACAAAGTCGATTTCGGCATCACGTTCAGAGAAGATCCGATATCAACTAGCACCTTAGACATAGCATCTTCCTGACAATTCACCGAAATATGCAACGCCAAGTTATGATTTCTTCCTACTTCAGGCAAATCATCATCACAGAAGCTCAAATTGTTGCACGACGTGATATTAGCCACAATACTATCAAACTGATCAACAGTCACATCATGGTCAACATAAGCTTGATCAAGAATCTTCTGCAAAGACTGCCTATGAGCCTCAGAGCACATCAAGAGTGATAAAACTGATATCTTTGACGGAGTATGCAACAACTGCTCAGTAACGTTGTACTCACTCTTCTTTATCAATTTTAACACCTCATCTTCACTATTACTAGATTGGCCTGATTGGGCAACAACATCCATAATCTGTTTACTCGCACTTGTATCTTCAACTCTCTTCGGAGGATCTGAAGCATACACTCTACCACTTCGAGTAACCTTTGTCACATCAGCGATGCTAACCACAGACTTTGGAGTAGGAATGGGAACTTCCCTACCATTTTCTATCATCGTAGCATTATACCGGTACAGAACAGCTTTATCAGACCCATATGGCACTGGACCAGGCAAATTAATCACCAATGGAGTAACAACATTTTTGCGACTATCAAAAGAAATAACCACTCTCTCAGGAACAACCCTCTCAGGAAGATTGAACTGAGGCATAATAACATTCACTTCATTTTCATATTCATCTCTTTTTGCTGTCACTTCAATCAACTTATCGTCCATCATCTTTTGAATGTCTCTCTTCACAATCACGTAACCACGAGGATTCACCGAGCAGATACAACATCCAACATAATCGTGATCAATATCGTGATATTCACTTAAGAAAGCATGCATCTCGACCAAAGTCCTTCGAATATGACGGACCTCATAGATCTTGAACAAACCAGGACAACCATCAACCATATTCACGGACGCATTACCATGCTTCGGCAACGGATTTTTCTGCACATTTGGATTAACATCATTAAAATACAGAACATTGTTCCTCATCAATTTCTGTACTTCAAACTTCAATGGATAACAATTCTCAACATCGTGCCCCGGGGCACCTTGATGAAAAGCACAGCGAGCCTCTGGCTTATACCACCATGGAATAGTCTCTGGAACTGGAGGTGGAGGACGTGTTTGCACAAGATTCTTTGCAATCAAAGATGGAAGTAAGTCCGCATACGACATCAGAATAGGATCAAAACTCGGCTTAGCCCGAACCTGTTGATTACCACCTTGTTGCACAGAAGGTTGCTGATAACGAGGTTGATACTTTGGAATTACCGGCACATTTGGAGCCACATTAATCATCGGAGTTACAGAAGCTACATGCTGCGAATGGTGATTCCCACGACTGTGAGGCCTTCTATAACTTTCACGAGATACTGCATTAGTCTTATTTTCTTTCTTTTTCCCAAAGTTGAACCTTCTAGAGCTTGAGCCATTGCTATTCTCTTGACTTAACCGTCCCTCACAGACACCTTCTTCTAAACGCATCCCCATACCCACCATTTCAGTGAAATCAGAAGGAGCGCTTGCTATCATCCTCTCATAATAAAAAGAACCCAAAGTCTTCAAGAAGATCTTTGTCATTTCTTTCTCTTCCAGCGGAGGAACAATCTGGGCTGCCAGCTCGCGCCATCTCTGCGCATATTCTTTGAAAGTCTCCTTGTCCTTCTGGGACATAGCACGAAGCTGATCTCTATCTGGCGTCATATCAACGTTATACTTGTATTGCCTCACAAAAGCTTCTCCCAAATCATTAAAAGTCTTGATTTGGCTATTATCCAGACTCATATACCACCTCATAGGTGCACCAGTCAAACTATCCTGGAAATAGTGAATCAGCAGCTTATCATTATCTGTCTGAGCAGACATCTTTCTTGCATACGTAGTTAGATGACTCAACGGACAAGTGTTGCCTTTGTACTTCTCAAACTCAGGCAACTTGAATTTGTACGGAACTTTAACATTAGGGACCAAACAAAGATCATAGGCATCTTTTCCGAATAAATCCTTATGCTTCAAGGCTCTCATCTCCCTCTGTATCTCAACAAAGCGTCCCTGGAAATCATCAAGTCTTTCAGCCACTCCAGCGCCTTCACTGGGCTCAGCATGGTAAATTATCTCATCATGGTGCGGAATAGTGTGCACCACAGGCAGTGCAGTAGTCACAACTGGAGGAAGAGTAGTCCACACTGGTGGGAGAGTATTAAATGCATCAGTCTCAGGCTGATGAGGAGGACGATAACCAGCAGGAATAAAATCAACCGGCATGCCCCAAGGTGTACTAGCAGGCATACGATAACAAGGAGAAATAACAGTCTCAACAGGGATTGATGCGGTAACAATCTCGGAGATGACAGTATTCTGAACAGGAGAATTAGGAGGTGGCTGATTCTGAGCAGCCACCAAACTTTCCATCATAGCAGAAACCCTTTCCAAGCTTTCCCTCAGAAATGTAACCTCTTCGCGCAGCTCGCGATTCTCTTGTTGTAAAGTTTCCATCACCCTTCTCCGATTAGCTCGAGTATCAAATCGGTGAGTCAGCTTGACAGGAGAACTGAATGAAGACCAAGAAACAACATAAGATCCCTAGAGAACACTCAAAAATCAAGACAAATGCGGATATGATGCATGGTATGCGTATGCAAATGCAAAGATTTCAAAGGACTATAAGATAACTTGCAATATTCATAAAGAGACATTTTTGAAGTACTTAAAAAAAACTCATTCTCATTAAAATCAAAGTGAGGATTACAAGTGAAGTACAAACATCAATAACCCTAATACATGAGAGGAAAAGTAAACTAGGCCTAGGGAATCATATCCGAAGAAGTTCCGAATCCTGGCTGATACTTCATGCGAATCCTCTTGATCTCTTTCTTATACCGATCTTCCATATCTTCCTTATCCTTCACCAACTTGTCAACAATGGCCTTCCAAGCACCGGATGTAGGATGAATGGTAGATGGAATACTAGAGGAAGATAAATCCTCTCTTGGCCTCTTCGTGACACGCCGCTCAAGTAGCTCAATGAGATCATCCTTCTCCTTCAACTGCTCTTGCATCGTAGTCTTCTCAAGTAGCCATTCTTCTTTTTCTTTCTTCATCTTGTCTAACTCTTCTTGAAGATCCACCTTCTCATCAACGGGAGGAAGAAAAGCAGACAATGGTAATATGGGAAACAAAGGCTCCTCAGGTGGATAAGGCATCTTGAGCTTGGAAGCCCTAGATCGAAACCACTGAATATAACACTCGGAAAGAGCAAGGTGTTGTCTTCCCAATTGACCTTTCTCTTTCCGATGAACCGCATGCCAAGAATGAGCAATCCTTTTCTTCATTTCTACATGATCAACACCATTAAGAAAGAAGAAACGGGATAAGGAAAGATTGTTCGGTATGTCCTTCAAACAATAGCCCAACTGTCGCCTAGCAAGAATAGGGTTGTAGCTAATTCCCCCACGTGTACCAAGAAGAGGTACATTAGGAAATTCTCCACAACTATCAATAAGCACTCCAGTGTCATAATGAGAACTATACCATGTCATATCCTTATGAGAAAGTGACATCATCCTTTGAGACCATCTTTGATTCTCTCTATTGTCCTTGAAGACATCCGACTTGGGTAGGTGCGAAATAAACCACCTATAAAGAAGAGGCGCACAACATACAATCTCTCCATCACCTTTAGAGGTCCTATAGTGAAAAGCATGATACATATCTCCAAGCAAAGTAGGCACCGGATTCTTCTTCAAGAAGATCTGAATAGCATTCTCATCCACAATACCATCTAAGTTCGGAAACAAGACAATCCCATAAATGAGAAAAGCAAGAATAGCCTTAAATGCATCCTTATGACCCAAAGTAAGTGAAGTAGAAGCCTTTCCCATCAAGAACTTAGCATTAATACCACGAACACTCCCCTTTGGAAGAAACTTCCCATTAAGATCGGACTCCTTAAGAAAAAGTGCTTTGGCGATGACCTTGATAGTAAGCTCCTTCTCTAGACCACTGAAAAGAAATTCCTTGTCCAAAATAGGCAAACCTATCCAATGAGAATACTCCTCCAAAGTCGGCACAAGCTGATAATCAGGAAATGTGAAACAATGATGCAACGGATCATAAAACTGAGCTAAAGTAGGGAGAATCCCCTCAGGTACATCGGCATCCAACATATACAAAAGCTTCCCATGACATCTCCGGAACTCTTGGGTATCAGCAACCAATGCTCCTAGCTTTCTCAACTCTACTACATTAGGACTCTTGAAGGTGTACTTCTTTGTGTTCCTTCTTTCAAAATTCATAGCCATGGACATCTGAAATTTTGCAAAAGTTCCTTATAAGTCCTTTGAAATTTTACAAATAATGCTCATGAATGCATGATGGCATGTATGTAACAATCACAACCAAGATCACACAAGGCACACGGGCTTAGGTTCCGAGTCACGAGCATGAAGTCAAGGTAACAGAACACCAACCTACACAGGTAAGTACTAAGGTTTTGTCTTCATTGTACCTGCAGAAAACCAAAAGGGTGCTAACAGAGGTGCCCGAAGTTAACAGCTATCTTTAGAATATCATCGGTACGCTGGATTACTCCCCAACCGATAACATTCTTAAAATAGACCTCGTCCGAGTGTAGTATCGCGTGACAACCACCTTAGGTTTACACCCAGACAGTTTATGCACTACGTTCCTAAATTGGCTTGGATGGGTTAAGGGTTCTACGGTCCTCAGTATGATCAGCTCAAGGTCGGAAAATAATGCCACGTACGATTACTCGTCATGCCATTGATAGTCTAAGAGAGCCTAACTGAGTGGAGATTATCAAATTGATATAGCTTTGGACTACTCCATCGCTTATCGCTTCGAATATCGCCGTCCTATCATAAGTTCATCTCAGATCCGGGTTAAAATCTATCTCACACAGAGGATCACCAAAACCGAAACAGAACAAACAAATAACAAACAAATCAAACCAAAGCAGTAAATAAATCAAAGTAGGCTGAATCCACTTAGAGATTACTCCCCAGCAGAGTCGCCACTTTTCTGTAGTGGTAAAATCATGAGTATAAGTTATTGATTAACTTAACTCAAGGTACACAGAGTCGCCACCGCGCTTTTATTTATTTCCAAAAGGAAAAATGTAAAAGAACGAATAAAAACCTAAGGAATCTAAAAGCAAAGGCTAAAAGAAACAAACAGAGAACGGGTAAGGGGATATGTTACAAATCGGGAAGGTTTTACGCACCCGATTTGTCCGTGGTACTCCACGGGAGCCCTTTGACATATTTATAGCTTTTTTTTGGTTTGAAATTGGTTTTCTTGAAAAAGGATTGAAAGGATGAGAAGAAGAATGTTTTTTTAAGATTTTGTGTTTGAAGAGGTTTTAACGCCTCATGCCTACGTACCCACAAAGTGCAATGCGAGATCAAAACCTCGTAGTTCGTGGTACAAAATTTGAAAAGAAACAATGAGTTGAATGGATTTTAAAATATAGAGATAAGTCGTCATTCTTTAGCGAATAATTTTGCTAGAAAGAATGAATCATATCTAAACATATAAAAAGAAAAGGTGCACAAAGGCACAAAAACAATTGAGTGAGTTTTGGATTTTTTAAAGTATGTAAGAAAAGAATTTCGATATATTTACATGGATTAACATTTATTTAAGAAAATAAAGTGAAAAGATAAAATCACTTGACCGAAGTCAAGGTTTGTTTATGAAAACATTTGAAGTTTGAAAACAAATAAGATTTTTGAAATAGGGAGAAGTTTTGAAAATTTGGGAAGAGATGAAGGGACTATCCTAATACTTGAATTGAAAAGTTAAGAGAAGAGCGATCAAACCATATTATGAACATTTCTTCAAAGTAAACGGAATTCCATCTTCAAAGACAAATGAAGTTAATTTGAGGCCAAAGTCTTCAATCCATCACAATTTGAGCAAAGGTAGAGATCCTAAAATCTAAGTCCAAACTCCAATGCTAAGGATAGTAACCATAGTCCAAAATTAAAGTCACAAGTCTTTTTTAATGTTTAATCCTTTATTAATGTTTTTGTGTCCAAATGGACAAAAGGAAAATCACAAGCAACAATATAAACATAAACAATATGATATATGATATAATATGATAATAGCATAATAAAAGAGATAAGGAGCGAGAAATTGAAATAAAGAGGATAAGGTGCGAGAGATTGAATTTAAATGGATTAGTATATTAATATTATTATAGTATTTACATATAAGTGGTATGATGAACTTAATCAAGAACAACCACAAAAGATAATAAAAAATCGAGGCAACCGGATCCAAGTGGATCTTATTCCAAATCGGGACAAATTTAGGTCTATGTTAAGCAATCGCCGAGTAATTTACGAAGTAATTACCCTACAAATGAGGCCGGCCACCACCAATTAAGGTGGAAAATATTTGTGCTAATACATGTTAGAGAAATGATATTATTAATCATTCTCCGAAAACATGTCGCACTAGAAGAAAAAGAACGGTCTAATCTTAATCGAGATTTTCGTTGAATTTATCGAAGGCAACCTATCACGATCTCAAAGTATGGAGAATGATCCAAATGATCATTCATCCATAGATTTGAAATAATGAAGATTAAACCTCTTCGAAAACCAACAATCTACGAATCAGAGATTTTCATCGACCAAAAATAAAATAAGGATGGAAAAGAAATATGGATCTAAAAAAAAAATCCATAAGGAAATCAAAATATTCTTTAATCTTTTTCTTAAAATATCTTTTTCTAAAATCTTTTCTAAAATACTTTTTTCCAAATTTTTTTTATCAAAATAGAATTTGAAACAAAATTTAAATGAACAAAGCTAATAATTATAATATAAAAAAAAAAGAAGAAGTTAACAAAATGGAGGGGGGAAGGTTCCGCGGGCTAGAGTTGGATAGCAAAACAACCTAATGGCCTTAAGGCCCATACGAAAAAACCAATAGTTCTTACAAATTATAATAAAAGAAAAAAATGAAAACCAAAATTTCCTTTCTCCTTCACGCAAGAACAAGGCCGACACTGTAGTATACCTTCAGAAAGGAGATTTTCACCGCCGCACAAACGAAGACAGCCACGGATGACGATGACTCTCTCTCTTTCAATCGATTTCTTCTCTTCTTCTTCTTCTTCTTTCTTTCGGTTTATTATTGTTGATGAATGGATTGTGGTTGTTTATTGATGAACAATATGGAGGTGAGCTTTGAAAGAAAAGGTCAATTGGTATATTAATCAAGCTTGATGAAATTGAGATGAAGGAATCAGTGAATTCTTCGTCACAGCTTTGAATTTTCGCAAGGAATTTGTAATTGGGATCTTGAAGGTTTGAGAAGATTTTTGTCTTTTGATTTTGACAGAAATTTTTGGGGCTATCAAAGCTTGAATTTAGAAGGAGGGAGAGGTTCCTTTGATAGAAGAAAGAGTAAAGAGTTGATTGCCGTTTTGAATTGAATTTCACCGTGTTTCGTCGGTTCACGGAATGCGTGCGAGGCTTAGTTTTTTTTGAAATTTTTCTGCGTTTTATTATATTGATGCTTGCGTTTTGATTCTGCTGTTTGAGTGATGTTTGTTGTGCGTGAATTCAGCTTGTGTGCGTGCGTTTTGGGCTTTGCGGATTGCGTTTCAGGTGCTGGCGTGATGGGGCTTGGGCTTAGGCTTGCTGTGTTTGCTTTGGCTGGGTGATGTTGTGAAGCTAGTGAAATCGTGCGTGTGGTGAGGGCTGCGGAAGGCGTGCGGCTTGGAATGGCTTGAGGTGTATCACGCGTGCTTGCTGTTTTTGCTGCTGTTGGCGTGAAGCTGTTGTTGGCTGAGGCTTGCGCGTGTGAAGTTGATGACGTAACAGGCTGGGAAAGGCTTGAGATGAAGCTGCTTTTGTGCGTTTCGGAATGAGCTGGTGGGCTGGGAAGATGCTGTCACGTGAATAACTTATGGATGGCTATCACTTTCTTTCTTTTTTTTTTCTTCACATTTTTTTATATGGAAATTGAAATGGGCTAAAAAGATATGGGCCTAAGAATTTCTATTTTTTTGTGGTAAAAGAAAAAATGTATAAGAATGGAAAAAAAGTATGGTATTATATATAATAAAAATGGATAATGGTTTTTTTTAATATTGGAATTGTGAAAAAATGAATAAAAGTGTGGATAAAAATAATGATGAATGTAATATAATATATTTTTTTTTGTAATTGAATTAAATGAAATGTGGATTAAAATAAAGGTGAGTGATAATTTTGGTGATGTAATAAAAAAAGTGGATATTGAGATGAACTAAAATGTGGAAATAAAAACGATGATGAATATTGAATTTGGTATTTGGAAATAAAAAATGGACAATGGTTAGAAATAGATAGATAGAAAATAATTGGATAATAGATGTATGGATGGTGTAAAAAAATGGTAGCTAGAAAAAATGTATGAATCAAATAATGGATAAAACGATGATTTTTTTATCTAAGCTGTCGCTCCCGGGATTTTCATCCTAGTACAAACGCGAAAGTGGCGCGGAAAGGTTAGAGTCGCCAGCCAGACATTTTTATCCCGAATGAATGGGAAAGGTAATGTTGCACAAACCTGAGGAAGAAGGAAAGGACAAGGTCCTGCGAACCAAAGATCTGAATTCGGGAGTCGGTTACGACCTGAGAAGGTATTAGCACCCCAGATCGTCCGTCGTACCCGACGGGATCCACACTTGCTTGTTTGTTTCAAAGGGTGAGAAGAATAACTGCTGCTGAATAAAACCGCTAACTGGAAATTGGAAATGAGAAAAGGAACTAAAAGAGAATGGAAAGAAAGAATGGGGAAAATGTAGGGAAAATAAAGAATGTGCCCGAACGGGCCCTACCCCGCTGCCTACGTACCTCATCGGGATAATGAGGATCAGAGTCGACGTAGTTCGCCTAACTAAGGCGGGAACTATTTGTTTGTGTTTTTTTACAGCTGGAACTGCGTATGTCTATGCTCAGGTGTTGCAGGCTCGTCTGGTACGAGTGCGTTTACCGTCTTGCATGTGTGACAAGTCGCCGCGAGTTCGCGTTGAGAGTGAATGAGATGAGAAGAGAAGTTCCCGCAGGATAGTCGCTTGTTATTTGTTTTTGTCTTTTATGAATTTTGTATGAATTTGGCACAAGGAAGTGAATTCAAACTCTTTTCTATGGAATGTGTACTTGCTACTACATTCCAAGATGGAATAATAGAACAAGCACACCCAGCAAGGAGAATTTATCCAAGACTGGTTTCCTAGGGTTAGGGCTTAAGTTCACTAGCTTGTTGAACTTTATTAAGTGTTTTTGTTGCTTTTGTGAAGAAGTATCTTTTAAGTTTTTCTTTGCGAAACAACCCCTTGATGAGACTTGTGCATCATGATAGACAAGCTTACACCACTCCAAGATGGAATGAATGCAAGTGCTTCATGGAATAAGGCTATACACAAGGAATCCTTTCGTTTATTTGTTAAGTGTTTTTTGGATTTTGTTTGAAGATAAGAAGAGAATGACTCACATTGCAAAAAAGGGAAAAACTAAGGGGGACTAAGACACAACCCTAATTTTATTGATTTATTTACAAGAGAGGTCCTATGGTTAATGAGGTTTTCTAATCCTAATGAGAAAAGAGAAAAGAAGAAAAGAGAACTTAGAAATCAACTTACTTCCTAAGGAAGGTAAGTTGTTTCTAAAGAAAGGGAACACCTATAAGCAAGCACCAAGTGCTAAGGAAAACACAACTATAATGCATAAGAGATAGGAATGAAGTGAGACTTACCTCAATCTTCCCCCCTACAAAACAAAAGTTAACATGACAATGTATATTGAAAGTAAAATCAAAGCATGAAAGCGATCAAGTACCATAAACGTCCTAGAATGGAACTAGGGTTCAAAATAAGACCTAAGTCTAAAGGTGAAGGTACCTAAAGGTTACATGACTTATAAAGTCAGTAGCTACATGATATAGGTCCCTAAGTATGCTAGGATACCTCACAAGATCAAACTATGTCAAACTATGTACAAAAAGTTCAACTAAGTTCACCTAAATGCAAATTAGGGTTTATGGATGGAGTATGAATGCGTATGGCTTACAAACATGAATTAATACATGAAATGAACATAAAAGTTAGTAGTGAATGCTCATGAAGATGGATTAATGAATATACAATCATGGATGCAATGGATTAGGCATATGGAGCAATGAGAAGAAGATATGAGAAGAAACGAACAAAAAATCGCATAAGATCGCACATGATGAAAGTTAAGGAAGAACGGCATGTGAATATGCATGAAATGATTATGGGTCAGTAGCATACAAGGTATGAGATGCAATTAGGATGAATGAATAGGAATTAATGATTTCCACATAATTAAGGTTATTATTTAGAGGAGAAGAGAAACTAGTTTAGGTTAAAGTTAATTCACATAAGTATGCACTTTAAAGCACCAAAACAAACCAAATGAGTATGGTTCAAAAAATGACCTATGACTGGAATTAAAGACATAAAAATGACCTATAATCAACTCCTAAAAGCTACCAAAAATCCCTTCAAGAAAGTGGCATGAATGTCTTCTTAAATCCTAGGATATGGAGCAAATACACACATGAATCAACCTAGGATCTAGGTGACATGGAAAAATAGCAAAAAGCCTTTAAAAATTATGAAATTAAATTCCTGGAATTATATAGTCATTATATTACATTGTCCAAAAGGATTATACAAAATTATGCACCAAAGTGCCAAAACAATTCCTTGATTAGCAAGGTAACAAAGCATGGTTACCAAACAAACAACTCCACAAAGTGGATCAAAAAGGGCACTAAAAATTATGGCAAAAATGCCTAATGAGAATCAAGATTTCACAAATTACAGTGATTAATCACACACAAAAAATAGGTTTCACACCTATGGAGAAAAATCGATTTCGGTCCCTTATGTCAAAACCTTCCTTTTTGGGACAGCTTATGATCTAAAATCTGAATTAATTATTAAAACCACCCAAATCTGGAAACAAAAAATATGACAAATTAATTAAGAGGATGAGGATCACTCATGAATTTTTCCAAAATTTTATCCCACCTAAAACTATTTTTAATAATTGCGACGAAACGGGCAAAAAAGTGGATTTTAAAGGAAAGCGAAAGGAAGCGAATTCTCTAATCCGTAACCTAATCCCTAAACTCCGAAATCGACACATATCAATATATATCACAAATAAATTCAATGCCTCAGGTGGGAGGGCTCAGTATGCACCTTAAGTTATATGGTCCTAAGCCGCATACGACTAGAATGATGCTTAAAAAAACCGAAAACGTCGAAATTACTTACTTGAATGACGTGTCGATTCTTCACATAAAAGAAATCCGAAAAAACCTTAAGCAAGGTCTTGTAATATCCATAAGCAAAATAAATGCTTATCTTCCATAATTACTTTGTGAAGCTTTGGCCATAATCGAAATCGATTCAATATCGATCAAAAACATCATGAATAACATGGCCAAATTAATCCAAAAACGAATAATTAAGGTTATCAATAAAAATCAAAATATTAAGGAACTAATCAATCATCAAAAATTAATTAACAAAAGATTAATCGTTAATTATTTTCAAGAAAATTCATTAATAATTTCTAAAGAAAAAAAATAAAAAAAAAATAAAGGAAATGAAGGGAGGTGTGAAGAATGATAAAATAAGGGCCCAAGGCACAACCTTCATGTGGCTGCTTCGCAAGGGGGTGTGCAATTAGCGAAAATGGAGTATTCCGCTAGTAATCAGATCCAGAAGCTCATATCTAAACCCAATAACTTCTCCATGGAAACCCAGCGAGATAAATTAGCAAAATGGGGGGCAAACGGCAATTTCATGGGTTTGGATCTGCTAAGCCCGATCCATGTTGCTTATGTTAACCTAAGATCAGCTTGACAAAGGGGAAAGAAAACATCCAAATTCTCCTTCTAAAATAAACATATGACGGCGCCGATCTTGCACTACCTTCCTGCACCTTCTTCACCGTCGTTTGTTCATCATCTCACGATTTCCTCTCTTCTACCACCATCTCGAAATTAGGTTTTCCATAATTTTCGCCATCGTGTCGATTCCGCTCGATCTTCAATCATAATAGCTACGTTTTCACGTTTCGATTCCTCACCAATTCGATTCGGTTTTCTTCTCTTCCACCTTCAACTTGTATATGCGATCAAAACCAGAAACTCTCAGTTGAAGATTGGAATGTTCGTGAAGAAAGAGGACGAACTCAGTTGAAGGCTGAAATTGTTGGTGACGTTGTAAATCTTTGTGGAGTCGTGCGTTGTTGATGTCGCAGTAACGTTGAGCCGATGTCAATCCCGCGCCGGTGTCGAATCCCGCGCCCGCGTCGAATCGTTTGAGTATCCCTAATACCTACTAGTTTTGATGATGACTGATGGAGCTCAGAACGATTTGTTGATTACTGGTTCAATTGCAGGAGATGGATAAGAGGTATGAAGATGGGCGATGAAGGTTCCAAAAATGGAGGCTGAGGATGCGTGAGCGATGATGATGAAGTGAGCTGTATGACCCGGATCCACAACCCTCGGTACGTTGTTTCTGCTTCCGCACTTCATTGTCCTTACGGTTTTATTCTTCTTCACTTCAATAATATGACCCGATTGATTATGTAGTTCTTTGTTTTGAATGGCTCTTCTGTCGAATTTGTGTTGATATGAACCATTATTGTAGGTTCATGGATTGTTGATGCGTTCTTGGACAGAGATTGCAGCTGGTATTCTTGAAGGAGAGGATCAAGATGCAGAGAAAATGAGGTACTTTGAGAGAGTTCCCGTGAATTCCTCCCTCTGTTTTGGTTATGATTTTTCTGCTTTTGTTATTGTTTCTGGCGAGGTTTTGTTGAAGGCTTGATGAAGGTGGTGGACATTTGATGAAGAAAGATTGTTCTTGATAGTATTTTTTTCATGGACAGGTCATGATGATGGCTGCAGATTGATGGAGCATCCCAAAAGAACCTCCGAGAGCGAAGGTTGTGAAGAGTGTAGAAGCTTGATTGAAGAAGATTGAGAGTGAGAGAATTGAAGATTATTAGAGAGTTCTTCAATTCTGCACTGAAGAGTGGTGAAGATTGTGATGAAGGAGAGTTCTCCTTGATTTTCTGCCAATGAGCCTTGTAAGTTAGCCCAGAAATCTTATGGTTGATGAATTCTCTTGTCCCTTATTTTTTTCTCTTCTTCTGTTATTTCTGGAATCTGAGATTGTGGTGACGATTGATGAGATGGAGTGATGGGATATTTCTGTATAACTTCTTTCTTCTGAATTTTTGCTGAGATTCTCCCTGATGAATTCAATTGCGCAGGTACATGAAGGTTCTTGTGTAATTGAAGAAAAATGATGATGCTTGAGGACTGAAGAAGTTGATGGGGTTGAGTGAAGATGCCACTTGTGAGAGTGAGAATTGTTGAAGAAGATAATTAGAGATTGAAAGAGATTCCAGTTGATGAAGAAGTGAACCGGAGAGTGATGATAAAATTCTGTCTTGTATGAAGCTTAGTATTTTTTTTCATATAGATAGATCTCAGAATTTTTCTGTTATCAGTTGGAGTTTTTTCTAACTGATTTCTGTTATCAGTTTGTTACTGATTTTTTTTGACTTTTGCAACTTATCTCCCTTTTCATAACTTCTCAACTATATTCTCCATTTTGTAGCTGAATAAAAAAAACTGAATTTTATTAAGTTTTTTTTTTCTATTTATTCTGTTAGGGTGTTACTAAACTCCTAATTCAATTTTTCCTGTTATCTCCTTTTGCTTGCTACAAGTGTCTTGGTATAATAACAAGCCAATGGGTTACTATGTAACAAAGTGTGATAAAAAAATGATTAAATTAAATTTACAATTGGATTACCAAAAATGACTAGTGGACCTTTAGTTTGACCAAAATGTAAGGAAAATGGTATTGGGCTTTGACTAGTAATGGGCTTAACAAGAAATGTGATTTGGGATTGGGTATTCAAATGTAGAAACAAAATTGCTTTCACAAATGATTTAAATTGGAGAAATAAAACTGTTATGGTTTGATATGGATAAGGGGATGGATTTAGTTTTAGTTAGAGATAGAATTTGGAAAATGGACAAAAATAGATAAAATTGGATGTAGATTTAAAGAGATGGATTCTAAAAGGAATGGTCAATTAGATATTTGGATATGGGCCTAAAATGGTGATTGGGTTAAAGTAAGTGGAAATTGGTTACTGAATAAAGTGTGAAATTATATAAAAGGATATGGATTGAGACCGAATGTCGGGAATCGAATATGGATTTTCAAGGAATGGTTTAGATTGGATAATAAGAAGGACAAATAGTAACGACTCATATCCCATATAGGAATTGTGTACTTGAGTTCGAACTTGAATGATGCCTTCCAAATAAACCAAAAATTGTGCATTCCCCTTCAATCCTAAACCGAATCCTTCAGAATAATCCACTCTTAACGCCATACGCCATAATAAACTCCACACAATCTCGAATTATTGCTCCATAAACAAATGGATCCGAACCACTCTTTAAAACACTGAACCTCAACTGGTGAAGTGTCATCAAATCATGAGCCAGAATTCCAAATTCCCCTTGAGATGTTCAATGAAGAAGAATTCCACTTGAGACGTTAAGAGGAGCTGAAACTCTTGTTCAAGCAAATCCGATTAGCCACCTCAATAATAGATTAGATGCACCAGTGAATAACCTTCATCATTTCTAACCCTGATGGATACAGACAAAGTACGAAACCCTAACTTCCAAGAACCTTGATCATATGCCTTATGAATTCAATGCAAATGCAGGGTTATGAATATTAATGACCTAGTGGAATATGCAAATGGAATGCAAAGCGGTAAGCCAGTTAAGGCAAAAAGAATGCGGGCAAATTTTGAGGTATTACAGCTGCCCCTATTCAATCATCTGCAGACCTGAACGAATAATTGCAACAACTTTTAGACGTTCAAGGTATGGAGTGATTGAATACTCGAATAAAACCTGAAAATTTGCACACTGAGGGCAACAGAAATGCCAACTTCCCATTTGTTTATTTATATATTTTTTGGTTTTGACCTCTGAATAGGTAACGAAGATAGAACCGGGTGGAATAGAATCAATGCAATCACTGCGACTACTGAACGAATCAAAGCCACAACGAGGGTGCCTGTTGGCGAAACAGGGCTTAACGAAACCATTAGCGGAATGGAAATCAAATCAATATGACTACTGGGCACGTCCAAGCTGTAAGATATAAGAGTGCGCCTAAGAGGGGGGGGGGTGAATTAGGTAGTCGACAATTCTTTGATCGTGTTTCCGGTTGTTGATTATTTTTCGTTAAGTGCTGAAAAATAAAGTGCTGAAAGTAAAATGAACACCGGAAATTTATAGTGGTTCCCTTCACACTTCGAAGGTACTCCACTCCTCTTTCGACTCGAAAGAGATTTCACTATAGTTAGAATTATTGTACAGCTTATGCTTACTATCTACACTATAGGTAATCAAGTGAATGAAGAACAATCCTCTTCAAACACACACTTGTTTCCGACAAACTTGGACAACAAGGTAAAACAGAAAGTAATTCTTGATAATGAGATTTTGTCTTGAAAGAATGTTGATATCAATCTTGATAATTGATCTTCCTCTTCAAATGAAACAATTCTCAACAATGTATACAAGTGTTCAATGAATGATATGAAACTTACAATAATTTTCAATGAAAATTAAGTGCAGAAAGTTTCACTTAAAAAAGATATCAAAAACACTTGAAAATATTGAAAGAATAAAATATTTATAAAAATGAATTGTTAATGAAGAAGGTGTGGGTTTATTTAAAAAATGCAGAATTTATAGTGTGTAAAACACCCTTTCAAAAGAGTATTGTATCATGAAAAGATGCCATGATCCAATGAAAGATTATCATGAAAAGTGCTGATGAAAAAAATAAAGTATTTTTCAAATTTCTACAGTAGGAATCGGTTCCCACATGGGACAACCCGGTTCCTGCTGAACGTTATAAAAAATTTGAATTTTTAACAAAGGGGAACCGGTTCCCAGAGGGGGACAACCCGGTTCCTAGTCTTAAAAACAGAATCACGTTCTTTTCAGGAAAGTGGAACCCGGTTCCCACACGGGGAGGAACCGGTTCCTGCAGCCAAAAAACAGAATTTCAAGTTTAAACACACAATGATATTTTTATGCTTTTTATGAGAAAATCTTGAACACTTATATGCATGATTAAGGAATTGAAACATATACCTTGAGAATTATTTCAGTCCATAAGATCTTCAATAATTCTTCAATATTCAACACTTTTTGCACATCCTTTTTGATAGATGGATCATCATGTTGTCTTCATCAAAATCATTTGTTTGAGAAGCTTGCTATTACATTCTCCCCCTTTTTGATGATGACAACCAAAACTTGGAATGTTGTTTTTGCAAGACTCCCCCTATGTTGATGACTCCCCCTAAGTTCATAATTTGCTTGAATTATTGGAGTGAGTTTATTTGACAAGTATTAAAGACCTGCAAAACAAATGGAGCAAAACAACATACACCAAATCTTCTCCCCCTTTGTTATTATCAAAAAGGATGGGGAAAAGATGAAATAAAGAAATTCATAGCATATCGTTAAAGCGAACAAGTTTTAAACTTAATACATGAAATTCCACTTAGTTGAAAACATTAAAATAGGACATAAGCCTAAACATCACAAACATAGAAAACTGAACAAGAAACTAAACGAAACTAGAACATATAATTAACCTAAACATTTTCATTCAAACAATTAACTAAATAAATAAAGCATATTGAAATAAATAAATAAATTTTTAGAGAGGTGTACCTTGATTCAAGATTAAAAAAATTAATTAAACATCACCTTCATCTAAAATTCCAAGCTCTCTTCGAATTTTGTAGAAAGGTTCTTTTGCAAGAGGCTTGGTGAAGATATCCGCAAGTTGGTTATGAGTATCCACAAAAGTTACTTCGACATCTCCTTTAAGTACATGATCCCGGAGAAAGTGATGACGAATGTCAATATGTTTGGTTCGAGAATGCATGACGGGATTCTTCGTGATGTTGATTGCACTTGTGTTATCGCACCGGAGAGGAATGCAACCAAGATCAATTCCGTAGTCACTTAGTTGTTGCTTTATCCAAAGATTTTGTGCACAACAACTTCCTGCCGCTATGTACTCTGCTTCGGCTGTACTAAGAGCAACGCACGCTTGTTTCTTGCAAGACCACGAAACTAGAGCATTTCCGAGGATGTGACATGTTCCACTTGTGCTTTTTCTATCAGTTTTACATCCTGCATAATCTGCGTCAGAATAACCAATTAAAGTGCAGCTACTACCTTTAGGATACCATAGACCAACATTTGTCGTTCCCTTGAGATACTTCATGATTCGTTTGATCGCCGTGAAATGTGACTCCTTAGGGTTTGCTTGAAAGCGAGCACACAAACAAACACTGAACATAATGTCAGGACGGCTTGCCGTCAAATATAATAATGAACCAATCATACCTCGATATTTTGTGATATCAACCGATGTTCCCATTTCATCTTGATCAACGTAGGTACCGGAGCCCATTGGTGTAGACATTGCTTTACAACTATCCATATCAAATCTTTTCAAGAGTTCCTTGCAATATTTGGATTGATTTATGAAGATTCCGTCCTTTTGTTGCTTGATTTGAAGTCCAAGAAAGTAATTCATCTTTCCCATCATCGACATTTCAAATTCGCCTTGCATCATTGAAGCAAACTCTTCACATAGTTGATTGTTGGTTGAGCCAAAGATAATATCGTCCACGTACACTTGAACAAGTAAGGTATCATTCTTTGTTCGTTTAATAAACAAAGTCTTATCTACCTTGCCTTTTTCAAAACCTTTTTCGCATAGAAAATTACTTAGACGATCGTACCATGCCCTTGGAGCTTGTTTTAGACCATAGAGTGCTTTCTTCAACTTGTATACATGTGAAGGGTGCTTGAAGTCTTCAAAACCCGGAGGTTGTTTGACGTAGACTTCTTCGTTGATATATCCATTAAGGAAGGCGCTTTTAACGTCCATTTGAAAAAGCTGAAAATTCATTGAACAAGCGTAAGCAAGCAATAAGCGTATAGCCTCTAACCTTGCAACCGGAGCGAAGGTTTCTTCAAAATCAATGCCTTCTTCTTGATTGTAGCCTTGTGCCACCAATCTTGCTTTGTTGCGAACTATGATTCCATTTTCATCAAGTTTGTTCTTGAACACCCATCTTGTACCAATGATGTGCTTGTTACTTGGTCTTGGAACAAGTTCCCAAACTTGATTTCTTTCAAATTGATTCAATTCTTCTTGCATCGCAAGTATCCATTGGTCGTCATTCAAGGCTTCATTGATTTTAGAAGGTTCAATTTGTGAAACAAATGCCATGTTCAAGCAAGCATCTTTGAGATTCAATCTTGTTGCTACACCTTGACTTATGTCTCCGATAACTTTGTCAATAGGATGATCTCTATGTGTTCTCCATTCTTTGGGAAGATCATTGTTGATTGACTCTTGTTGAATTGATTCATCATGATGTTCTTCTTGTTTTTCTTCTAGATTTCCAATGAGGTCTTTAGAAGCATCTTCTTTAGGAACTTCTACAATTTCATCATCATCATCACACAAAACAATATCCTCTTTCGAGGGGTTAGATTCATCAAATTTAACATGCATAGATTCTTCTATAGTTAGAGTTCTTTTATTGTAAATTCTAAAAGTTTTACTAGAGAGAGAGTAGCCGAGAAAAATACCTTCATCGGATTTTTCGTCAAACTTACCAATGTTGTCTTTGTCGTTGTTGAGAACAAAGCACTTACACCCGAATATGTGAAAGAAAGAGATATTTGGTTTTCTCCCTTTGAAGAGTTCATAAGGGGTTTTCTTGAGAATAGGCCGAATATTAACACGGTTACTTACAAAACATGCCGTGCTCACCGCATCCGCCCAAAAATACTTAGGAAGATTTGAATCACTTAGCATTGTCCTTGCAAGTTCTATCAAAGACCTATTCTTCCTTTCTACGACACCATTTTGTTGTGGAGTTCTTGGTGCGGAGAAGTTGTGTGAGATTCCATGTTCTTCACAAAAATCTTCGAAAGAAGCATTTTGGAATTCTCCACCATGGTCGCTTCGAATGGAGATAATTGTAAGAGACTTCTCATTTTGAATTTGCTTGGCATACTTCTTGAATGCTTTGAAAGCATCACTTTTCTGCACTAAAAACAATGTCCAAGTATATCTAGAGAAATCATCAACAATAACTAATGCATAAACATTACCTCCGAAGCTTTTTGTTCTCGATGGACCAAAAAGATCCATGTGCAACAATTGTAGTGGTCTTGAAGTAGACACCACATTCTTGGAAATGAAAGTTGATTTAGTTTGCTTTCCTTTTTGGCAAGCACCACACAACCTATCTTTGATGAATTTGATATTTGGCAATCCAATGACTAAGTCATGCTTGATCAATTTATTCAAATGCTCCATATGAATATGAGCAAATCTCTTATGCCATAACCATGATTCATTGTTGTTTGCCAAGAGACGCCTAACATTCAAAGACAAGTTATCTAAAGAAATTTGAAAAATATTATTAACCCTTTTACCTTTAAGCATAACCTCATGAGTAACCTCATTTTCAATCAAGCATTCATCTTTAGTGAAGTTGACTTTGAAACCTCGGTCACACAATTGGCTAATGCTAAGGAGACTATGCTTTAGACCTTCCACATATAGGACATCTTCTATAGTTGTTGAAGGCGGTGAACCAATGATGCCTATGCCAAGGATTCTTCCTTTATTGTTGTCACCATAAGTAACATATCCTTTGGCCTTAAGCGTTAGATGTGAAAATTTGCTTAGGTCACCCGTCATATGCCTCGAACACCCACTATCAAGATACCATTGACTTGAGGAGGTCTTCAAGCATACCTACAAAACAAATTAAGTTTTGTTAGGTACCCAAACAGCTTTGGGTCCTTCATAATTAGCACCTTTCTTGACCCACACATAATGCCCACTTGGAACACTAAAATTTCTTACATAGCAAGCATTAGGTGTATGGCCAATAATACCACAATAAAAACAAGTAGGTTCAAAATTGCTTCTATATCTAGGAGGATAAGATTTCTTCTTAGAAAAGGATTTATTCTTATTATTTCTTTTCTTTCTAGCATATTGATGAACTACTTTATGCTTGTCACTTTCTTTCATAGGATTTTGTTCTTTAGCTTTCACAAAGATGGTCTTGTTTGAAGTTGGTTTTGAGAATTTTGAGTAACCAAGACCACTTTTATCATTTGAATATCTTTGATTGCTAAGAACACTTTCCAATCCAATTTGTCCTTTTTCATATCTCTCTAGGACTCTTTTTAATTGGACTATTTGAAAAGAGAGTGACTCACATTTAGTGCATACAAAATTCTGTTTTTGTTCACTAATCAATTTTTCTTTTTCAAGCTTAAAACCATTTTCTATTTTCTCAATATTTTCTTCTAATGTTGAGATTTGTTTCTTTTGAGATGAAATGGTTTTGTACAGAATTTTGCACTCACTTAAAAGTTCATCAATTGCTCCTTGAGCGTCATTATCAAAAATTGAAAAGTTATTACTACTAACCTCATCGTCTTCATCGTCGGAATGATGTGATGCCATTAATGCTAGATTTGCGCTTTGATCACTATCGGAGTCCGATGAAGAACTTATTTCGTTGTCATCCCAAGCAATGTAGGCTTTCTTTTTGAAATCCTTCTTTCCTTTGTTGTCATGGTTCTTTGCGAGTTTAGGACATTCCGGTCTAATGTGGCCTTTCTTTCCACATTCATAGCATGTAATATCTTCGTTAGATGTTGATGTTTCCTTTTCTTTGTTCTTTGAGAACTTCTTTCTTCTTGTGTAACTAGAGTTTCCATTATTATTTTTTGCACCAAAAAATTTTCCTAGTCTTTTTACAAGAAGCATAAAATTTTCGTCCTCTTCCGGATTGTCTTCTTTCTTTGCAACTTTGGAATCAACTTTTAAAGCAATGCTCTTGGATTTCTTTTCTTGGTTCTCATGTTTCTCCAATAGTCCAAGTTCCGTCTCATATTCTTGAAGCTTTCCGAATAAAGTAGCGGATGTCATTGTTGCTAAGCTTTTCTTTTCGGAGATTGCCGTCACTTTGGGTTGCCATTCTCTTGTTAAAGACCTAAGCACTTTAAGATTAAGTTCATCATTTGATAGTGTCTTACCAAGTGCTTTCAAGTGATTTGTCAAATGCACGAATCTTTTCTGCAAGTCGAGGATTGATTCTCCCGGTTGCATTCGGAATAATTCGTACTCTTGACTTAGCGTATTCAACCTAGATCTTTTTACTTCAGCCGTTCCTTCGTGAGTTTCTACAAGAGTGTCCCATATTTCTTTTGCCGTTGTACATGTTGAGACGCGGAAGAATTCATCCATTCCAAGTGCACTTTGTAAGATGTTGATAGCCTTTTTGTCATAAAGAACCTTTTTCTTATCATCATCATCCCATGACACTTGTGGCTTAGATGAACTAGCACCATTGACAACTGTTATAGGAATGAAAGGACCATTTAGAACAGCCTCCCATATATCACTTCCTTGTGCTTCTAAGTGTGCCTTCATACGGAGTTTCCAAAAGTCGAAATATTGACCGGAAAACAATGGAGGCTTGTTGCTACTACCACCATCTTTGAAAACACGATCATTGTTTGCGGAAGCCATCTGAATCTATAGGAACAAGTTACCTAGAACTTGCTCTGATGCCAACTGTAAGATATAAGAGTGCGCCTAAGAGGGGGGGGGGTGAATTAGGTAGTCGACAATTCTTTGATCGTGTTTCCGGTTGTTGATTATTTTTCGTTAAGTGCTGAAAAATAAAGTGCTGAAAGTAAAATGAACACCGGAAATTTATAGTGGTTCCCTTCACACTTCGAAGGTACTCCACTCCTCTTTCGACTCGAAAGAGATTTCACTATAGTTAGAATTATTGTACAGCTTATGCTTACTATCTACACTATAGGTAATCAAGTGAATGAAGAACAATCCTCTTCAAACACACACTTGTTTCCGACAAACTTGGACAACAAGGTAAAACAGAAAGTAATTCTTGATAATGAGATTTTGTCTTGAAAGAATGTTGATATCAATCTTGATAATTGATCTTCCTCTTCAAATGAAACAATTCTCAACAATGTATACAAGTGTTCAATGAATGATATGAAACTTACAATAATTTTCAATGAAAATTAAGTGCAGAAAGTTTCACTTAAAAAAGATATCAAAAACACTTGAAAATATTGAAAGAATAAAATATTTATAAAAATGAATTGTTAATGAAGAAGGTGTGGGTTTATTTAAAAAATGCAGAATTTATAGTGTGTAAAACACCCTTTCAAAAGAGTATTGTATCATGAAAAGATGCCATGATCCAATGAAAGATTATCATGAAAAGTGCTGATGAAAAAAATAAAGTATTTTTCAAATTTCTACAGTAGGAATCGGTTCCCACATGGGACAACCCGGTTCCTGCTGAACGTTATAAAAAATTTGAATTTTTAACAAAGGGGAACCGGTTCCCAGAGGGGGACAACCCGGTTCCTAGTCTTAAAAACAGAATCACGTTCTTTTCAGGAAAGTGGAACCCGGTTCCCACACGGGGAGGAACCGGTTCCTGCAGCCAAAAAACAGAATTTCAAGTTTAAACACACAATGATATTTTTATGCTTTTTATGAGAAAATCTTGAACACTTATATGCATGATTAAGGAATTGAAACATATACCTTGAGAATTATTTCAGTCCATAAGATCTTCAATAATTCTTCAATATTCAACACTTTTTGCACATCCTTTTTGATAGATGGATCATCATGTTGTCTTCATCAAAATCATTTGTTTGAGAAGCTTGCTATTACACAAGCCATAAAGAGAACACACGCGACTGCTGGGCAGGACCAAGTCACAGAAGATGCCTGTTATCGGAACAGGACTTAACGCAACATCAACCGATTTGCGACTCAAATAAGATCAACCGATCTAACACGGGGATGGTATCAACCGACCCACCCCAGAAAGCGAGAATGTAATATCATCCGATTTACAGCTCGAAGAGAAATGATATCAACCGATTCATAACTCGAATAATGATCAACCGATCTAACACGAAAATGGTATCAACCGATCCATCCCGGAAAGCGAGAATGTAATATCATCCGATTTACAACTCGAAGAGAAATGATATCAACTGATTCATAACTCAAATAAGATCAACCGATCTAACATGGAAATGGTATCAACCGATCCATAACCAAGAAAACGAGAATGTAATATCGTCCGATTTACAACTCGAAGAGAAATGATATCAACCGATTCATGACTCAAATAAGATCAACCGATCTAACTAGGAAATGGTATCAACCGATCCATTATCTTCGCACTGAGACGAGACCATTGTACTTAAATGGAGACTCGAAAGGAACGGGATCGTTGTACTTAAACGAGAGCCCAAGACGCGACCGTTGTACTGAAACGGAGACGCGAAAAAATGAGACTGTTGTACTGAAACAAGACTCAAAGATGAGACCATTGTACTTAAATGGAGACTCGAAAGGAACGGGATCGTTGTAATTAAACGAGAGCCCAAGACGCAACCGTTGTACTGAAACGGAGACGCGAAGAAATGAGACTGTTGTACTGAAACAAGACTCAAAGACGAGACCATTGTACTTAAATGGAGACTCGAAAGGAACGGGATCGTTGTACTTAAACGAGAGCCCAAGACGCGACCGTTGTACTGAAACGGAGACGTGAAAAAAAAAGAGAATGTTGTACTGAAACAAGACTCAATTGGGGATAACAACAAGACTTGGTAGAAGTATCCACCCTGGGAAATGAAGTTGCATTCTGTGGGGAACACTTCAATCTGATTGGAGATGTAACGGGCCTTATGTAATACCTCAAAACTGGCCCATGCTGGTATGCATATGTTTGGATTTATGGCGTAATTCTCCATGATGATGGAAATGCTACGCCTTGGAGGATGCAGACGTAGTGATGATTATGCGTATGCAAATGCAAAGAGATCTTCTGACAAGAAGACTGCAGGTATCCCAGATGGCTTGACTGGGAGGAACTGATGATCACTGCATTGATCTAGTTAATCCTTGTGAGGAGGAAACAAACTCTGCGGGGAAAGTTGTTAATAATTCACTGGCTCTGAACAACCGCCACTGCCAAAAATAAATTGGACTTTGAGATTGGAGTGCCAAGACCCTGCTGGAAATGGACCCTTCTTGAACTCTGGTGGGGAAGTGAGGACCTCCTGGGAACCAAAGGCATGACACTGCTGAGGAAGCAACTTGCTGGGGAGGAAAGAACTCCTTGTACTGCTGAGGATTGCCCCTGTCTGAAAGGAAACTCCTGCTTGGGGATGACATCCACCTTCTGCTACCTTGCTGGGAGAAATTTCAACTTCCACATTACTGGGGATGATAGATAATGTCAATGATAAAGCTTCCCGCTAAAGATAAGAGCTCAAGTTGCCACTTACTGAGGATAAGAGATAAATCCTCTCATGTTGGGAATGAGAGATGTAAGGCGTCTCATGCTGGGGATGAGAGACGATGATATATTTTTGCTCAAGAAGTAACCTTCCATTTGCCGCACTACTGGAAAAGGAATTGTCTAATGAGACTTGCTAAGGAATTTTGATCAATGAAGCTTGCTGATGAAATAACTCTTGAAGTACTGTGCTGACAATGGCTTTGCCCCTAGCCCCGGGTTGATAGGTTGTCAACTAATCATAAGTGAACAATGGTTCTTTGCAATTTTCAATTCGCCTGTGATTAAGGTCCGTCAGAAGAAAATGTCTCAAGAGGATTTTACAGAAAACATGGCATATGAAAATGCCTCAGTGTCTTCAAACTCTTTGAGAGATTCGTCGGATCTCGAAATAACTGCCCCTGACTGCATAGTCGGTGCAAGAATTTGTCTCGCGAGAATTCATGGAAAACCTCATATCACTGTGAGATATTCTGCCCCAGTATATTGAACCTTGGGTAGGTGCTTCTGATTAACCGTCTTCAGGAGAAAGTAACTTCCAGTGCTCTTGGGGTGGCCTGCCCCAGTACAAGTCTTGAAGTGATCACCTCTGAATGACTGCTTTGAAGAAAACACCCAGATCAACTATTCTTCAAGAGATTGGATCTCGAAGTGATTTCCCCAGTTTGGCTTAAATTTGAATAATGCTTCCGTATGATGGCTCTTTGAGAGATTTGAATCTCGAAGTGATTGCCCCAGCTTGGCTGAATTTTGAAGAGATTGCTCGACATGATTGCCCCGGACTAGCTGGCTCTTACCAGGAATGTTGGGAAAGTCCTTACTCGATGGAGTTTTCTTAAAAAGTGCACCTCGACAGATTGTCCTTCGGATGTTTCAGACTTCTCAACTTGGCAAGATTAAGCTTCTGGACTGAGATTCCATATGTAAACTTTTATGATGCCAAACAAATGTATGCAAGCAGAAAATGTTTATTTTGAGAATGAAAATTCTAATGCAACACACATGTTAATCTTGAAGTTTTACTGTAAAAAGATGTCACCAACCTTTGTAAGTGAATCACTGGTTAAGATACGACATTGATTTTTGATGAATGAAAGCATGCACATGCAACACCAACAAAGAACTTTTAGCACAACTCATAGGAGTCAGGAACGCGATCTTGTGGTAGTACGCTCTCAAAAATAACCCTATTTCAGTTAGGACTTTTGAGGATTGTATCGTGGCCTGGTTCACGGTTATAAAAACAAAGGATATAGGCTCGAAGTTTATTTGTGCCCACCCATCTTCGTGATGTTCTCCATTCCTATGTTCAGCTAGCTTTCCACAAGCGCTCACCTCTCAAAAAGGGTTTTGTGATGGTTGAGGGACCAATGACACTAACAGTTTTAAGCACCAATCAAGTTGTTTGGAGTCAGTCACCCCTTCGCCTTCCGTGTCTGTATCACACGACTCTGTTCTTGTTCAAGGATCTTTCTTATGTAATCTTTTTCGTCTTTTGATTTTGCATTATTTTTCTTATCCCTAACTTTTGCCTGGACCGATTCTTGTGAATCTTCGATTGTGAAGTCCAGCGGGATGCCCTAACTTTTGCCTAAGTCGCTTGTTTTCAAGTTTCGACTTAGCGGGCTTCTTCTTTTCTTTTTTCTTTTTGCATTTTGAACAAGTCGTGTGACACTGTTTGTCTTGATTGCTTTGTGAGGGTTGTGACTGCCTCATTCTTTGGTCGACGAAGGATAACCCTTGTGGTTTTCAATCTTTGGACCTTTTGACTTGGACAACCATTGTGTTTTCTGGTATTTGGACCTCTTGATTTTGTACAACGAAAGGAAATGGATCCTCAGATGTGCACTCCTTTTTGAAATTTGAACGATCGGTCCAACTAGCTGACACCTACCCTGCCCCTGGGTTAATTGCGAGGGTTTTTTCATGCAAAAAGAAACTCCTACTTCAAGGCTCAAATGGGTTGGAGAGGGTCTATCTCCCTTATATCTCCGGTGTTTAGGATTTGAAACAATGCCTGTACATCGTCAACAGGGTCTTTCTCAAAAGCGAACAATTAGATTTTTTGCGTTTTCATTTCGTCATCCTCCCTGATAGAGTTTAAGCACAACAGTTGGTATTGCAATGCACATACACAAAATCATGAGTGAATACGAATGGATTACTTCAAGAAAAACATGTGCATTTTATTATGGTTAACATTCAAAAACAAATAAGTTTCATGCATGCATACAAATGTTTAAACAAACAATATAAACTACAAATGAAAATGCAGTAAAGAAGCTGAACATTGCCATCATTGAGGAGACTTGACTCCGTCTGGACTTATTGCTTCTGAAGATGCCCTTGAAAACTAGGATGCCAATTTGATAAGGAGATTTCAATATGTGAGCAGACCTTCTGGCATGATGACCTTTGAGTCAGCCAAATTTTGCATCTTGTACTTGAACACATCACAGTTGTCAATTGTATGCCTAAATGCCCCTGAGTGATACTTGCATCTAGCCTTCACATCATGGTGGTCATTATTGAGGAGGTCTGACTCCGTCTGGATTTATTGCTCTTGGAGACTTTCAACAGCCAGCAGTCTGGATGTTCATTCAATTACAGCTTTGGTGCCATATTCTCATTTTTACCTGGTGCGAATACCATAGTCTTGAAGTCAATCGGATTCAGGACCTTGTATTTACCTCTGCCACTGAAAGACTTGCAATCTTCAATTAAAAGGCCAGGTGCCCCAGAATGGTAATCATACTTGGAATTGAAACCCCAAAGGAAGCTTTGTCGGAGATGATCCTGATGCGTCTAGCTCAACCAGCTCGAATTTGAGTAAATAAGGAAACTTGTTGCACGTACGACCTCAGAATATGATCAAACTTCTTCTCGAGTTGTTCTGGCCTTTACCCATATGCTTTGGTCCTAAGACTCTCTTGGGAAGCTGAGGTTGGATGCAGACAAACGACATCTGGGGGGAGAGGTTGATAATAAAGTTGATAAATAAGGTTGCTCGGAAAGATCTGATTTGATCTCCTGCCTACGTATCTCCATTGACCAATGGAGAATCAGAGCAGCGTAGTTCCCCTCACTAGGGATGAAAATAACTTCATTCAAAATTTCCATAACCAAGCTCATCTGAGTCTTTATCTGGTTGACTTCCTTTTTCCGCAGTTTCTGGTTCTGAAATAAAGCTTATACCTTTGCCATGAATTGCCCCAGTTGGGTCTTCCTTTCGGTTATCTCCGCCCAGAGTTGCTTCAAATATATACCTTGATGACTCTGATTCAAGTTGTCCATTCTGATGAGAAATCAAGTCAGGAAAAGAATTTGTCTATGAACACCTGTCAAGAATGCAAGGATGTATGCAAATGCCATGTTCAATTATTTCTGAGGAATCTATCTACTTTGATTCAAGTTTTGACACAGAAAAATCCAACAGCATGATTCAGATATGTGATCCTCGGAAATAACTGAACATGTGTGCAGAAATGCTATGATGTCATGTATGCAGCAGGCATGTGATCAATGGTCTGATGTTGGTGCCGGTGTTGAGCAATGAGTCAAGTGTCCGAATAGAACCATAATAGTAGCACCATCTCTGTACAGAACCCCATAACTGAGAACCCAATAACTGTAGAACTAGATCACATAATTGAACAGTCACTGATGGTGTTGAAGCTGAACAACGAGCCAAGTGTCTGTGGAGATTCATAATAACAGTCACAATATCAGGGTCACCATGGTAATCACAGTAACAATCTCTCTGAATAGAAATCCCGGATCTCAGAATCAAAGAATCATATAGCACCAAATACTATCATAAAACAACACTGGCAAAGCGGGTATGTTGAAGTGTAGGGTGTTGCACCCCAAAATTTGCCCTCACAATGCAAGACTTTGTGTGCTTATAAGGTTCACAAGGTTCACAAGACCTTTCATGAGGTTCATGAAGTTTACAAGACACTTTATGAGGTTCACAAGGTTCACAAGACTTTTCATGAGGTTCATGAAGTTTACAAGACACTTTATGAGGTTCACAAGGTTCACAAGATCTTTCATGAGGTTCATGAAGTTTGCAAGACACTTTATGAAGTTCACAAGGTTCACAAGACCCTTCATGGGGTTCATGAAGTTTGCAAGACACTTTATGAGGTTCACAAGGTTCACAAGACCCTTCATGAGGTTCATGAAGTTTGCAAGACACTTTATGAGGTTCACAAGGTTCACAAGACATCTTATAAGGTTCACAAGGTTCACAAAGTTCATCATAGGTCAGAAGATTTGACAATTCCCTCAGGCAAGGCATTCTCCTAAGCAGTGCATCCAAAACTAGGGTTTTGACTTTAATCAGGCTAAATGAATTTCCAATACTTCAAATGAGCTTAATAATATCTTACATGTGTTTAAGAATCCCCATGAAAAATTTCAGAACTTTTATCAAAGGTTTGCTCAGTCAAATGATCAGATAGGTCAAAATCAGTCAAAGCAGTTAAAAAGTCAAACTGAGGTCAACTGTGGTCAAACCAAAGTCAAACTTCATGATTTTTTGCCAACATTAAGTATATGAAGTAAAACTCATCATTTGATCAAGGGTTGATCATGATTCATCAAGGATATTTCAGATCATCAAGAATCAGAGGTTTCTAAATTAGGGTTTCCTCAGGAAAAGTCAACTGAACTTTGACCAGCCATAACTTTCACATGCTTCATCACATTTTCCCCCTACAAAGCTCATTTTGAAGGAAATTGAATTCTCTACAACTTTGTGTCTCACAAGCCAAGCCCAAAAATGCTTCATTGGGAAGGTATGAGCTAAGACATTATAGGTCCTTTTCAAAGTCAACAAAAAGTCAACAACTTCAAAAGGGCATAACTTGAGAATGGTAAATGATATGGACATGAAACCAATGGGGTTGGTTAGAGGACTCTTCAAGCTTTCCAAAATGTCCAAGAAAACCCTCATAGCATTAAAATTGAAGGATTTGTGCCCTTGCAAAGTTGGGAAATTTTAGGGAAGTTTATGAAGCAAATAAGGCCTAAAATCAAGTTTTTGCTAAATAAGCCCACCAAATTGCTATCCCATCTTTATGAAAATACCAAGCACGACCCAACCCATGCAATTTCTGATTTTTTTTATTTTATTTAATATTTATATGGATTTTATTCATTTAAATACATATTAAATCAAAATAAAATCAAAAAATCAATATTTGAACATGATTCTTCTTCTAGAAGCCTTTAAATGACATTCAAGTTGATTAGATGCCATCCAAATTCGTGCATAACAGAAATAGAAAGGTTTGGTGTGATCTTTGGACATTTATGAATAATTGGTTTCTTCAATCTCAAGTTATCCCAAAAGCCCACAAATCCATCAAACTTTCTGACCTAATTCATTCACTATAAGAACATGAAGATAACCAATGCATAAGGCGACGAATTTTCAGCCTCCAAGCATAAGAACAAGCTTCAAAATTTTGAAAGAAAACTCAAATTCGGTTTGCTATTTCCAGCCACTCTCAAAGGATTTCGAAGGTTACATTGTGTTCCTTAGGACTTGTAGAACATGAATACATCATCATCATCCTCAAAAGCACACAGAATCGCATAAACCGCATCCATGTTGTTGCTTGTTTTAAATTTTTCGATTTCACTTATTTATGCGTTATAAATAACAATTGATCATATATTCTTGTTTGTAGTAACCTTCTGAATGTTTCTGGGTGATTTGATTTGAGTTTTGATGCAGGAATGAGGTTTCACCATTTTTAGGGTTTTAGAAATTTGAAATCGGGAACCATAGACAGAGGCGATTTCCCATGAAATTGACAAGTTATTTGGACTCATAGGACTGTCATGAATTGATTTATGCCATTGGAATGAATTTATCTTGTATGCAATGCGTTTTTCAATTCGCAGGACCTGTAGCTACGGACATAAGCCGTCACTATAAGTTCTAGTGACGGAAGAGGTGTCACTAAAACCTAAGTGGACGGCTGGAGCTTGAAGATGAAGCTGCGCGCCAAATTCCCATTTCAAATTCTAATATTATATTTCATGTTATTGTTGTGATATATGTTTCAGAAAAACAAGTTGGCTCAGTTGGTTGGACGCGCATGTGGATGGCTTCAGTACATGGGTTCGAATCCCAGGTTTTTACGTTTTTTTTGTTTTATTTATCACATTTACCAGCTTGTATATTTAATATTGTTGTTCCTTTTGTGTTTGCTAGCACGCGCTAGCCCAGTGGCTGGGTTTTAGGCATGGTAAGGGGGAGGTCCTGGGATCAAAACCAGGCCTCCCCACTTTCTTTTTATCACTAGTTTCTTTTATTTATTTTATATTAATTAACTTGTTTTTTTATATAATCATAATTTTATTTAAATGACTAATTAAGTTTATATTTTATATTAATCTTATAATATTTTTGATAAATCACCTTAGTTAATTTAATAAACAACTTTGTATGTAAAATATTATTTTCTTCTAAATTGTAAATAATTTATTCTAAATTTAAAAACTAACCCTAATTTTTTTAAAACCCTAATTTTATTTGTTCTAAAATTCATAACCCTAATTTTCTAAAACCCTAAAATATTTTTATAAAAAAACCTAATTATATCTATAAACCCTAATTGTGAATATTAGTTCATTTGTTTATTTTAATTTCATAATGCTTTTCAATTTAATTATAACTTTTAATTTATTTATTTGTAAAACTTTAATTATGTACTTATTTTTATAATTTGTTTATAATAATAATTTTTAATATATGCTTAAAAATAATTCAAATTTGCTAATTTCATTTATTATCATAATATGTTTATAATTAACCTAATTTATATAATTTGTAAATAATTTAAAATTTTATAATAATTAATAATTGTTTATATTTTCTTCTTAATCTTAAAAAAATAATAATTGTTCATATAAAAAATTGATCTTTTAATTATTATGCTAATATCTTTGTTTATATTATTAATTATGTTTATTTTCCTATGATATTTATTTATTACTAACCCCATTTATCTTTGTATTATTTATTATTATTATTATTTTTACTAACCCAATTATATTATTATTTATTTTTGCTTATTTATTTAATTTGCTTTAATTATTATTATGTAATTGTCTCCTGGATGTAATATTTTAGTAATAATGTTTATTATTTATTTTTAAATGCTATGGTTAGTAAAATAGGGAGTGTAACATGTTTGTATGTAAAAAATTAATTTAGATTACTAATGTAAAAGTTAAATATATGAAATTGTACACTCACACACGTAAGTCGATCTTTGATCGCCATCTCACTTTCTAAGGGTTAGCTCTCATGTTGCCTATTACAAAAGGTCAAGTAGGGTGTATAAAGCAAAGTAGTCCCTAATCTCACATCATCTAGTCCCTTAAATAGATAAAAAGATTAAGTCCCTTCGAATGTTGCCTTCGTAATGATCTTGTCCCTTTCGAAAAAAGATGATAAGTCCCTTCGAATTGCTTATACACCCCACAGTTGCCTAAATAACAGATGTCCCTTCAGTTGTCCCTTACATCCAAGGTAATGACTACCTATTCCTTAATAATAGGGATAGTCTTACATTTAAAGGATTCAAGAACATAAAAGACTTAAACTTAGGGTAGGTTCCTCTTAGATACTTGCTCACTCTTCAAAACATTTCAAATACTTCACAATTTCAAACAAATTTTCAAAACAAAGGTTTTATACGCATCCGTACATGGATCATTATAAAACACTTAAGAAAATTTTTATTCACACACTTCACATTTCAAAAACATTTTAAAGTGAGCTAAGTAACTAAGAGCCCATGTATAACCATGGATGTAAAGGGTGCTAACACCTTCCCTTTACATAACCTACCCCCCGGACCCAAAATCTTTTAAAGGTCTTTTCTATTCTTTTATGCCTTTCCTTTGGATAAAATAAAAGTCGGTGGCGACTCTTGCTATCCGCAACATAACTAAAGTCAGTTCTCCCACCGTGTTACATAGGGTTCCTGCAAACCTGTAAACCCCTCTCAATCTCACGGGTGTGCTACTCGGGTCAACATCACGGACTCTCAAAGCCGAATAGTAATAATACGTTCACCATTTCCGAGAAATGGCTCATGACCAAATCAGGGAATCGGTTTGGCATTATGTACTACTCAGGGAGGCCTCAGTTGAGTCCGGAAAGAACAAGCATCCCTCACAAGTCTCCAGCTTCAAGCACTGAATCGAGAAACAATAGTACATTCATCCCGAAGGGTACAATATTATCGTCATACGAACAGTTTGCTTTGACTGGATTCCTATGAGAGAACCAGGCCATCCTATGCGAGTTCCCAGTGGGCCCTCGGATGCGAGTGGGTTTGCCAACAAATGTGGTCTGCCACTGTCATCACTGGAGAGGGATGTTTCCACAAAGGTTCTCAATGATCGGTCCCCTGACTGCACATAACTATCAAGGTAGCGCATCAACCCAGAAAGATTCCGGTATCAATACATTCCCGAGAAGGTCGCAAGTCAAGGTGTGGAACTCACTACTACCAACATAGCAAGATGCCATGAAGCCAAAGTGGAACCACTCTAAGTCTTAGGGTGCGCTCGAGCCCCGGTTACGAGCTCATCTCACAGTAACTCCCATCCCACAGAAAAAATGAAAACCAGCACAGCCAGACAGTCCAGTATAATATGATGCATGGAAAATAAAATACTGAAAGCGATAAATAAATGCGGTAAAGTAAAGCTGTAAATAAAAGCTGTAAATGAAAACAGTAAAGCTAAACTAAAGCACTTAGCAACAAACAAATATACACCCAAAGAAACAAAACCAAACAGGCGCTAGGATTGACTCTACAAGGGAAACCGGAAGAATCAGGTTAGTCCCCAGCAGAGTCGCCAGCTGTCGCTCCCGAGATTTTCATCCTAGTACAAACGCGAAAGTGGCGCGGAAAGGTTAGAGTCGCCAGCCAGACATTTTTATCCCGAATGATTGGGAAAGGTAATGTTGCACAAACCTGAGGAAGAAGGAAAGGACAAGGTTCTGCGAACCAAAGATCTGAATTCGGGAGTCGGTTACGACCTGAGAAGGTATTAGCACCCCAGATCGTCCGTCGTACCCGACGGGATCCACGCTTGCTTGTTTGTTTCAAAGGGTGAGAAGAATAACTGCTGCTGAATAAAACCGCTAACTGGAAATTGGAAATGAGAAAAGGAACTAAAAGAGAATGGAAAGAAAGAATGGGGAAAATGTAGGGAAAATAAAGAATGTGCTCGAACGGGCCCTACCCCGCTGCCTACGTACCTCATCGGGATAATGAGGATCAGAGTCGACGTAGTTCGCCTAACTAAGGCGGGAACTATTTGTTTGTGTTTTTTTACAGCTGGAACTGCGTATGTCTATGCTCAGGTGTTGCAGGCTCGTCTGGTACGAGTGCGTTTACCGTCTTGCATGTGTGACAAGTCGCCGCGAGTTCGCGTTGAGAGTGAATGAGATGAGAAGAGAAGTTCCCGCAGGATAGTCGCTTGTTATTTGTTTTTGTCTTTTATGAATTTTGTATGAATTTGGCACAAGGAAGTGAATTCAAACTCTTTTCCATGGAATGTGTACTTGCTACTACATTCCAAGATGGAATAATAGAACAAGCACACCCAGCAAGGAGAATTTATCCAAGACTGGTTTCCTAGGGTTAGGGCTTAAGTTCACTAGCTTGTTGAACTTTATTAAGTGTTTTTGTTGCTTTTGTGAAGAAGTATCTTTTAAGTTTTTCTTTGCGAAACAACCCCTTGATGAGACTTGTGCATCATGATAGACAAGCTTACACCACTCCAAGATGGAATGAATGCAAGTGCTTCATGGAATAAGGCTATACACAAGGAATCCTTTCGTTTATTTGTTAAGTGTTTTTTGGATTTTGTTTGAAGATAAGAAGAGAATGACTCAAATTGAAAAAAAGGGAAAAACTAAGGGGGACTAAGACACAACCCTAATTTTATTGATTTATTTACAAGAGAGGTCCTATGGTTAATGAGGTTTTCTAATCCTAATGAGAAAAGAGAAAAGAAGAAAAGAGAACTTAGAAATCAACTTACTTCCTAAGGAAGGTAAGTTGTTTCTAAAGAAAGGGAACACCTATAAGCAAGCACCAAGTGCTAAGGAAAACACAACTATAATTAATAAGAGATAGGAATGAAGTGAGACTTACCTCAATCTTCCCCCCTACAAAACAAAAGTTAGCATGACAATGCATATTGAAAGTAAAATCAAAGCATGAAAGCGATCAAGTACCATAAACGTCCTAGAATGGAACTAGGGTTCAAAATAAGACCTAAGTCTAAAGGTGAAGGTACCTAAAGGTTACATGATTTCTAAAGTCAGTAGCTACATGATATAGGTCCCTAATTATGCTAGGATACCTCACAAGATCAAACTATGTCAAACTATGTACAAAAAGTTCACCTAAGTTCACCTAAATGCAAATTAGGGTTTATGGATGAAGTATGAATGCGTATGGCTTATAAACATGAATTAATACATGAAATGAACATAAAAGTCAGTAGTGAATGCTCATGAAGATGGATGAATGAATATACAATCATGGATGCAATGGATTAGGCATATGGAGCAATGAGAAGAAGATATGAGAAGAAACGAACAAAAAATCGCATAAGATCGCACATGATGAAAGTTAAGGAAGAACGGCATGTGAATATGCATGAAATGATTATGGGTCATTAGCATACAAGGTATGAGATGCAATTAGGATGCATGAATAGGCATTAATGATTTCCACATAATTAAGGTTATTATTTAGAGGAGAAGAGAAACTAGTTTAGGTTAAAGTTAATTCACATAAGTATGCACTTTAAAGCACCAAAACAAACCAAATGAGTATGGTTCAAAAAATGACCTATGACTGGAATTAAAGACATAAAAATGACCTATAATCAACTCCTAAAAGCTACCAAAAATCCCTTCAAGAAAGTGGCATGAATGTCTTCTTAAATCCTAGGATATGGAGCAAATACACACATGAATCAACCTAGGATCTAGGTGACATGGAAAAATAGCAAAAAGACTTTAAAAATTATGAAATTAAATTCCTGGAATTATATAGTCATTATCTTACATTCTCCAAAAGGATTATACAAAATTATGCACCAAAGTGCCAAAACAATTCCTTGATTAGCAAGGTAACAAAGCATGGTTACCAAACAAACAACTCCACAAAGTGGATCAAAAAGGGCACTAAAAATTATGGCAAAAATGACTAATGAGCATCAAGATGTCACAAATTACAGTGATTAATCACACACAAAAAATAGGTTTCACACCTATGGAGAAAAATCGATTTCGGTCCCTTATGTCAAAACCTTCCTTTTTGGGACAGCTTATGATCTAAAATCCGAATTAATTATTAAAACCACCCAAATCTGGAAACAAAAAATATGACAAATTAATTAAGAGGATGAGGATCACTCATGAATTTTTCCAGAATTTTATCCCACCTAAAACTATTTTTAATAATTGCGACGAAACGGGCAAAAAAGTGGATTTTAAAGGAAAGCAAAAGGAAGCGAATTCTCTAATCCGTAACCTAATCCCTAAACTCCGAAATCGACACATATCAATATATATCACAAATAAATCCAATTCCTCAGGTGGGAGGGCTCATTATGCACCTTAAGTTATATGGTCCTAAGCCGCATACGACTAGAATGATGCTTAAAAAAAACCGAAAACGTCGAAATTACTTACTTGAATGACGTGCCGATTCTTCACATAAAAGAAATCCGAAAAAACCTTAAGCAAGGTCTTGTAATCTCCATAAGAAAAATAAATGCTTATCTTCCATAATTACTTTGTGAAGCTTTGGCCATAATCGAAATCGATTCAATATCGATCAAAAACATCATGAATAACATGGCCAAATTAATCCAAAAACGAATAATTAAGGTTATCAATAAAAATCAAAATATTAAGGAACTAATCAATCATCAAAAATTAATTAACAAAAGATTAATCGTTAATTATTTGCAAGAAAATTCATTAATAATTTCTAAAGGAAAAAAATAAAAAATAATAAAGGAAATGAAGGGAGGTGTGAAGAATGATAAAATAAGGGCCCAAGGCCCAACCTTCATGTGGCTGCTTCGCAAGGGGGTGTGCAATTAGAGAAAATGGAGTATTCCGCTAGTAATCAAATCCAGAAGCTCATATCTAAACCCAATAACTTCTCCATGGAAACCCAGCGAGATAAATTAGCAAAATGGGGGGCAAACGGCAATTTCATGGGTTTGGATCTGCTAAGCCCGATCCATGTTGCTTATGTTAACCTAAGATCAGCTTGACAAAGGGGAAAGAAAACATCCAAATTCTCCTTCTAAAATAAACATATGACGGCGCCGATCTTGCACTACCTTCCTGCACCTTCTTCACCGTCGTTTGTTCATAATCTCACGATTTCCTCTCTTCTACCACCATCTCGAAATTAGGTTTTCCATCATTTTCGCCATCGTGTCGATTCCGCTCGATCTTCAATCATAATAGCTACGTTTTCACGTTTCGATTCCTCACCAATTCGATTCGGTTTGCTTCTCTTCCACCTTCAACCTGTATATGCGATCAAAACCAGAAACTCTCAGTTGAAGATTGGAATGTTCGTGAAGAAAGAGGACGAACTCAGTTGAAGGATGAAATTGTTGGTGACGTTGTAAATCTTTGTGGAGTCGTGCGTTGTTGATGTCGCAGTAACATTGAGCCGATGTCAATCCCGCGCCGGTGTCGAATCCCGCGCCCGCGTCGAATCGTTTGAGTATCCCTAATACCTACTAGTTTTGATGATGACTGATGGAGCTCGGAACAATTTGCTGATTGCTGGTTCAATTGCAGGAGATGGATAAGAGGTATGAAGATGGGCGATGAAGGTTCCGAAAATGGAGGCTGAGGATGCGTGAGCGATGATGATGAAGTGAGCTGTACGACCCGGATCCGCAACCCTCGGTACGTTGTTTCTGCTTCTGCACTTCATTGTCCTTACGGTTTTCTTCTTCTTCACTTCAATAATATGACCCGATTGATTATGTAGTTCTTTGTTTTAAATGGCTCTTCTGTCGAATTTGTGTTGATATGAAGCATTATTGTAGGTTCATGGATTGTTGATGCGTTCTTGGACAAAGATTGCAGCTGGTATTCTTGAAGGAGAGGATCAAGATGCAGAGAAAATGAGGTACTTTGAGAGAGTTCCCGTGAATTCCTCCCTCTGTTTTGGTTATGATTTTTCTGCTTTTGTTATTGTTTCTGGCGAGGTTTTGTTGAAGGCTTGATGAAAGTGGTGGACATTTGATGAAGAAAGATTGTTCTTGATAGTATTTTTTTCATGGACAGGTCATGATGATGGCTGCAGATTGATGGAGCATCCCAAAAGAACCTCCGAGAGTGAAGGTTGTGAAGAGTGTATAAGCTTGATTGAAGAAGATTGAGAGTGAGAGAATTGAAGATTATTAGAGAGTTCTTCAATTCTGCACTGAAGAGTGGTGAAGATTGTGATGAAGGAGAGTTCTCCTTGATTTTCTGCCAATGAGCCTTGTAAGTTAGCCCAGAAATCTTATGGTTGATAAATTCTCTTGTCCCTTATTTTTTTCTCTTCTTCTGTTATTTCTGGAATCTGAGATTGTGGTGACGATTGATGAGATGGAGTGATGGGATATTTCTGTATAACTTCTTTCTTCTGAATTTTTGTTGAGATTCTCCCTGATGAATTCAATTGCGCAGGTACATGAAGGTTCTTGTGTAATTGAAGAAAAATGATGATGCTTGAGGACTGAAGAAGTTGATGGGGTTGAGTGAAGATGCCACTTGTGAGAGTGAGAATTGTTGAAGAAGATAATTAGAGATTGAAAGAGATTCCAGTTGATGAAGAAGTGAACCGGAGAGTGATGATAAAATTCTGTCTTGTATGAAGCTTAGTATTTTTTTTCATATAGATAGATCTCAGAATTTTTCTGTTATCAGTTGGAGTTTTTTCTAACTGATTTCTGTTATCAGTTTGTTACTGATTTTTTTTTACTTTTGCAACTTATCTCCCTTTTCATAACTTCTCAACTATATTCTCCATTTTGTAGCTGAATAAAAAAAACTAAATTTTATTAAGTTTTTTTTTCTATTTATTCTGTTAGGGTGTTACTAAACTCCTAATTCAATTTTTCCTGTTATCTCCTTTTGCTTGCTACAAGTGTCTTGGTATAATAACAAGCCAATGGGTTACTATGTAACAAAGTGTGATAAAAAAAATGATTAAATTAAATTTACAATTGGATTACCAAAAATGACTAGTGGACCTTTAGTTTGACCAAAATGTAAGGAAAATGGTATTGGGCTTTGACTAGTAATGGGCTTAACAAGAAATGTGATTTGGGATTGGGTATTCAAATGTAGAAACAAAATAGCTTTCACAAATGATTTAAATTGGAGAAATAAAACTGTTATGGTTTGATATGGATAAGGGGATGGATTTGGTTTTAGTTAGAGATAGAATTTGGAAAATGGACAAAAATAGATAAAATTGGATGTAGATTTAAAGAGATGGATTCTAAAAGGAATGGTCAATTAGATATTTGGATATGGGCCTAAAATGGTGATTGGGTTAAAGTAAGTGGAAATTGGTTACTGAATAAAGTGTGAAATTATATAAAAGGATATGGATTGAGACCGAATGTCGGGAATCGAATATGGATTTTCAAGGAATGGTTTAGATTGGATAATAAGAAGGACAAATAGTAACGGCTCATATCCCATATAGGAATTGTGTACTTGAGTTCGAACTTGAATGATGCCTTCCAAATAAACCAAAAATTATGCATTCCCCTTCAATCCTAAACCGAATCCTTTAGAATAATCCACTCTTAACGCCATACGCCATAATAAACTCCACACAATCTCGAATTATTGCTCCATAAACAAATGGATCCGAACCACTCTTTAAAACACTAAACCTCAACTGGTGAAGTGTCATCAAATCATGAGCCAGAATTCCAAATTCCCCTTGAGATGTTCAATGAAGAAGAATTCCACTTGAGACGTTAAGAGGAGCTGAAACTCTTGTTCAAGCAAATCCGATTAGCCACCTCAATAATAGATTAGATGCACCAGTGAATAAACTTCATCATTTCTAACCCTGATGGATACAGACAAAGTACGAAACCCTAACTTCCAAGAACCTTGATCATATGCCTTATGAATTCAATGGAAATGCAGGGTTATGAATATTAATGACCTAGTGGAATATGCAAATGGAATGCAAAGCGGTAAGCCAGTTAAGGCAAAAAGAATGCGGGCAAATTTTGAGGTATTACATAAGCCCATAACCAAAATTCTGATTATGTTCACAAGCCAGCTGATGAAAATAGCCATTAATGAACCACTGAACCACTAAATAAATTGAAACTTTGCCACCTAAGCCACAACCACTTGAATCATCTGAAAATTTCCTTAATTATTTGAATACGTGTTGAGGAAAATAAATCCACAGACGAACCCCTGATGAACTGGTGAACTGATGAACATTGAAGATTCGAAACAGACTTCCCCAGAACACTGCCTGATAAACCAATGATTTTAGCACACAACATAGCTTGAACTTTGAAAATGCATTGTCTGAGGAATAGACTACTGGCACACACAACTTGCAGTCAAAACAATTTATTTGATAGTTTGACCAAATTTAGGTCAACCGTCTATCTGAATCGAATTGTAACTGAACAAACGCATCTGAATTGAAATTACTGTCTTATTTACGCAAACCTGCAACACAGAGAAGAAGAAGAGCACTGCAACATTTTTTTGGTATTTTGGTTAGATATCAGTAAATATAAACAAATATAAAGAAGTAAAAACAATGGTGATCCCCTGCGAAACATAGACCCTACATCTAAGAAGAAATGAGAAACCAGTGCGATCTTGTTTGTATGCAAAATGCAGATGAAATGCGAAGAAAATCTTAGGGCAAAAATTAGGGTGTTACACATAGCATAAGGCTAAGACAATCACAAATTGAAAGTAGAAAAAGATGAAGGAAGAAATTGTATGTTGGATACCCTCCCACATACATGTCTTACCAAAACCCCCTACAAAACAAAGGTTAGTGAACCACATAAGCATAAGGTGAAAATAATAAGATTTAAACAATGCACAAACCAAAGATGAAGGTCACAAACCAACCACACTCAACAAAGTCAGAACCTAAACTCTATAGGTGACCTAAAATAATTACCAAGCAAACCTAATAGGATGGCATAAATGCCTTCCTCAAACTATGTTAGAAAGAGGGAAAAAAGAGGCACGAGAAGCTACCTAAGGAGCAAGACACCAAAGAAATAGAAATGCTCATGATAAAATTATGAAATTAAATCTCTAAAGTCAACAACCAGTAGCAAACAATGTGTCAAAATGGCTCTAAAAAATTCACAATAAAACTCCACTAAATGGCCACACAAAGTCGCTTAAGAACACACAATGAATTAACACAAACATGACTTACAAAACTATAGATAAAAATGAAATTAAAAATATGAAAAAAAAATATTTTTATGTGCGTTTCTGAGTCTTAAAAATGATGCAAAAAGAATGAGGTCAAAATGTTACTTGAGGTGGAAGAAATAAATTATACAAGTTAATGTGTTCTTATGGAAATTAAATGAGAAAGAAATTAAATGGAAATTCGAAATAAAAATAAAAATTAATAAAAATCATAAAATAAAAGCTTGGAAAAATTCTAAAATGAGTTAAGATACTAAAATATTTTTTATGGAATTTTCTAAAGTATTTTAGTATTTTTTATGAAATAAAATGATAAAGGTATGAAAAGAAATTAAAAAAATAAAGAAAAGAGGGAAAGGGTGTATGCATAGTAAGACACTAGTTAAAACAAACTAAATAGGCTGAAATGGGGGTGCACATAGCAAAAAGAGTGAGGCGCAGGAAGACTGATGGACTATGGTGTGGCTTCAATCAAAGTTGTTGACTCGACGTGGTGCGTTGGATCAAGGTCTTCTCTTGGTATTCACATCAGACGGTTACATAAGCGAAGGTGTACGATGGTTATTGTGATAAGGTGCGCACAAGATTAGTTTGGAAAGTCCTACCGGACGGTGACAAGTGTCACCGCCGGTGTAGAGGAAAATCACAAAAAGACTCCATTATCTCATCTCTATCTCTCACTCTTTATCTCTTTCTGAAAATATTTCTAAAACAATTAAACTAAAAAATTATTTCTATAACAAAACAAATAAACTGAAAATCTTCATAACAAAAAAACAGAACACGTCCTTCACTACGCTATGCTTCTTCTCCTTCCTTCAGACTGTTGCACCCCAAAATTTGTCCTCAAAATATAAAACTTTGTGTGCTAAGAAGGTTCACAAGGTTCACAAGATTCACAATACTTACAAGACCTTTCATGAGGTTCATGAAGTCTACAAGACACTTTATGAGGCTCACAAGGTTCACAAGGTTCACAAGACCTTTCATGAGGTTCATGAAGTTTACAAGATACTTTATGAGGTTCACAGGGTTCACAATACTTACAAGACCTTCCATGAGGTTCATGAAGTTACAAGACACTTTATGAGGCTCACAAGGTTCACAAGGCTCGGAAGACCTCCCATGAGGTTCACAAGGTTCACCAGACATCTTATGATGGTTCACAAAGTTCACAAATAGTCAGAAGATTTAACAATTCCCTCAGACAATGCATCCTCCTAAGCAGTGCATCCAAAACTAGGGTTTTTGACTTTAATCAGGCTAAATGGATTTCCAAGGCTTCAAGTGAGCTTCATAACATCTTATATGTGTTTAAGAATCCCCATGACAAGTTTCAAGACTTTTCCCAAAAGTTTGCTCAGTCAGATGATCAGATAAATCAAAATCAGTCAAAGCAGTTAAAAAGTCAAACTGAGGTCAACTGTGGTCAAACCAAAGTCAAACTTCATGATTTTTTGCCAACATCAAGTATATGAAGTAAAATTCATCATTTGATCAAGGGTTGATCATGATTCATCAAGGATATTTCAGATCATCAAGAATCAGAGGTTCCTAAATTAGGGTTTCCTCAGTAAAAGTCAACTGAACTTTGACCAGCCATAACTTTCACATGCTTCATCACCAAGTCTCCATCCAAAGCTCATTTTGAAGGAAATTGAATTCTCTACAACTTTGTGTCTCACAAGCCAAGTCCAAAAATGCTTCATTTGGAAGGTATGAGCTAAGACATTATAGGTCCTTTTGAAAGTCAACAAAAAGTCAACAACTTCAAAAGGGCATAACTTGAGAATGGTAAAAGATATGGACATGAAACCAGTGGGGTTGGTTAGAGGACTCTTCAAGCTTTCCAAAATGTCCAAGAACACCCTCATATCATTAAAATTGAAGGATGTGTTCCCTTGCAAAGTTGAGAAATTTTAGGGAAGTTTATGAAGCAAATGGAGGTTTAAAACCAAATTTTGCTAAGTGGGCTGAACTTTTAATGACCCAAAGCAATCCATGACATCATGCACGAAAATTCTTTGATATTTTCATAATTTTTATTTTATTTAATTAATTTATTATGATTTTTTATACTAAAAATCATTTTAAATTTAAATAAAATATTAAATGTGAAGATTTAAAATTATTTTTGATTCTAGAAGGTCATGAATTCAATATGGATCAAATTGATACAAAGATAATGTTGATTGGCTTGAAATAGAAAGTGTTTATGCAAAAATATTTGAATTTCAAAGCTTATCTTTCTCAATCTTTTTGGATCAAATCTTTCACACAAACATCAAGTTTTCTGACCTAAATTCATCACGATATAAGTACATAACTTAAACCTAATCATAAGGGACGAATTTCAGCCTCCCAAGTGTAAGTTCATATTTTCAAAAATCTCACAAAACTTCAAATTCGGTTTCCACTATACAAGGCATTTGAAGGTATTTTAAAGACATAGCAATGATCCCTGGACTTCACTGATCATGTACCAATGCTCATATGCATCCATAACCTCATGAACATATCAAACCGAATTCAAATATTGACACATTTATGATTTTTTTCGTTTTCATATATACATGTAATATAAATTGAATTTGATTGTGGATTTGTGTTTGTGACAGGCTTGTGAATGTTTCTGGGCAACTTAATTTGATTTTCGATGCAGGAGTAAAGAACCACCATTGCTAGGGTTTCGGCCATGGATTTGGGGTTTTGTCTTAAACCTAATATAAATAAGTTCTAAGAACATAGAAAAATTACATGGACCTTGGGGATTATGAAACACTGATTATTGTTGAGAAATTTCACTGTTTTGATGTTTGTCCAATTTCGTAGGTTCTTGTATTTTGAAATTCGCAGGAAACATTGTTGCAAAATTCGTATGAAATTTCGTAGGTAATTTGGAGAAGAAGACCTGCGCGCGTTTTCTGATTTTGAATTGTTGTAATATATTATAATGTTTTGTTTCTGTTTTATATCACAAGTGTTGTGCTTGTCCCAGTGGTGAAGGATGCGCGTGTATAGCCAGATGACTTGTGTTCGAATCCTGGCTGTGGCAGTTTTTCATATTTTTCTCTTTTATTCACTAGATATAATATATTATGTATTATTGCTGTTATACTAACAGGTGCGCTCTCCCAGCTGGAATGGTTAAGGTGTTTGTGTGATGTTTGAAGGTCCTGGGTTCGATTCCCCCCAGGCCTTTTTGTGTTGTTTTATTTTTCATGATATTTTCAGGTTTACACAACAAAAGCAACTGGACTCCCTCCTTTGTCACCTGCGCGCAGGTCAGCCCAGTGGTTGTTGTTGATGGCCTGAGTGTTTGAAAGCAAGAGGGGCTGGGTTCAATTCTCAGCCAAGGTAAGTTCTTTTTTTTCTTTTTCTTTTTAATTGTTTTGCTTATTATTAATATTAATTAATTAAAACCATAATTTTAAAATCCTAATATGTTTCATAAATATAAATCCTAAAATATTTTTTAAAACTAATTTTTTTTTAATATGTATATATTATTATTATATATAATTTATTTGTATAATTGAGTAAATATTTAATATTTAACATCTTTGCATATAAAACCTAATTTATTTTTTATAAATCCTAAAAAACATATTTTTCTCAAACCCTAATTTTTCTTCTTCTATTTGTTTAATATTATCATTTGTATATATTATAACTTCATTAAAATTCTTGATTTAATTTTTGTTAATGTATAAATTATTTATAATTTAAATTCTTGTATGTAAATATGATTAAAAATTAAAATTCTTAATATGATAATATGACATAATTTATTTATAATTTAATTTTGCATGTAAATAATTTTTATTATATGTTTAAAAATTGCTAACTTAATTTTTGTAATTTATAATTTATTTTCATAATATGTTCATAATTAATTTAATTTTATAATTTACATATAACTTAACACTTTATAATAATTAGTATAAATGTTTATATTTTAATATTAAATAATAATTGTTTATAAAAATTGAATTTTTAGTTATTATAATATTCTTGCTTATTTCATTATTATTATTATTAATTATGTTTATATGATATTTTATTATTACTAACCCCATTGTGATTATTTTTATTATTTCACTAACCCAATTATAATTAATTATTTATTTTGCTTATTATATTTAATTTTGTTTCATTATTATTATGTAATTGTTCCTTGGTGTAATATTTAATAGTAATGTTTAAATTATTTATTTTATGCTATGGTTAGTAAATAGGGAGTGTAACATGTATGTTTATTTAAAATTAATTTAGATCACTTAATTTAAAAGATAAATATTAAAAATTGTACACTCACACACGTAAGTCGATCTTTGATCGCCATCTCACTTCCTTAGGGATACCTCTCATTGTTGCTTAATCAAAAGGTCAAGTAGGGTGTATAAAGCAAAGTCCCTCAAAATAAAATCATCTAGTCCCTTAACAAATAAAAGATCAAGTCCCTTTCGAATGTTGCCTTCGTAATGATCTTGTCCCTTTCGAATAAAGATGATAGTCCCTCCAAAATTGCTTATACACCCCACAGTTGCCTACATAAACAGATGTCCCTTTACTTGTCCCTCACATCCAAGGTAATGACTACCTATTCCTTAATAATAGGGATAGTCTTACCATTTAAAGGATTCAAGAACAGAAAAGACTTAAACTTAGGGTAGGTTCCTCATAGTTACTTGCTCACTCTTCAAAACTTTTCAAACACTTCACAATTTCAAACAAAAAATTTCAAAACAAAGGTTTATACGCATCCGTACATGGGTCATTATAAACACTTAAGAAAATTTCTATTCACACACTACACATTTCAAAAACATTTTAAAGTGAGCTAAGTAACTAAGAGCCCATGGATAACCATGGATGTAAAGGGTGCTAACACCTTCCCTTTACATAACCTACCCCCCGGACCCAAAAATCTTTTAAAAGGTCTTTCCTGTTCTTTTATGCCTTTCCTTTGGATAAAATAAAAGTCGGTGGCGACTCTTGCTATCCGCAACATAACTAAAGTCAGTTCTCCCACCGTGTTACAGAACTGGCGACTCTGCTGGGGACTTAATAAAAGAGGGGTACCCTTAGGAATTAGATCACTTTAAAATTGTTTGCCTTGTTTGCTTTATACTTACTTGTTGGGTGCTCTTATGTGTGAAAGATCCTAACCCAGATCTAGTGTACCTTAGGTAAATGGCAATAGACCAAGGAAACTATACGGCGTATACCGATATGGTTGATCTGGTGGCCATAGTTAGTGTGACTTCTTGGTTGGTGCTTATGTTCCTTAAGTCAAGTTGAGGATAATATGAGGCTGCCATACGTTGTCAATGCACTAACTAACTTTTAGAACCCTAGTTATCCCATCTTGGCCTTTAGAAAGTAGTGAGATAACCGGCTTTGGTGAAGACTGAAGTTGGTTGATACTCGATACTACACTCATTGAGATCTTAAACTTGGAGGGTTTTGGTTGGCAAGTAAGTTGCCTACTGAACAACCACCCTTGTGAAGGATCAATGATATTGATATCCCTTAGAACTTGGTTACTTTTGTAGGACAGGATGAACCAACTAAACTTCAGGGGAGGGTACTTACCTTTAAACCTCATGCAAGCCTTCAAACCTAGGGCTATTGTGTGATTTGTTTGTGTATGCCACGTGTTTGTGATTGAGCATAACATCATAGCATCATCATGCATCATAAGCATAGCATTTTCACTAACCATTTCAAGGACCAAAGGATTTATCTTTGTTCTTTGTTGCAGGTTATGGCTTCTACTCATAGGAATACCATCCGGATCAACTTTGTAGGAATACCTCCCAAGCTTAAAGAATTGGTTTCCCAAGTTTCTGAAAACTCTCAGTTCATCAAGAGACATGGGTACCTACTGGATCTAGTCACTTCAGGGTTCAATGAAGACATGATGAGTGTTCTGTTTCAGTTCTTTGATCCTAAGCACCATTGCTTCACATTTCCCGATTATCAGTTGGTTCCTACAATGGAAGAGTTCTCTAAACTTCTGGGTATACCTGTTCTTAATCAAAGACCATTCACAGGCTTGGAAAAAGAGCCTAAACCTGAGGTTATTGCCGCAGCTCTACATCTGAAGAAGTCTGACATTGTTCTAGAAACGAGAAGCGGAGTCAAAGGTATTCTTGCTAAGGTGTTGATAGAGAAGGCTCAAGTGCTCTTGAAAGCTATGAGCTATGATGCTTTTGAGGAGATCTTAGCCTTGCTGATTTATGGCTTAGTGTTGTTCCCCAATCCTGATCAGTTCATAGACGTTCATGCCATCAACATATTCTTGAGTCAAAATCCAGTACCTACATTGCTTGGAGACATTCTACATTCTCTTCATACCCGTACTACAAGGGCAAGAGGAACTTTGATGTGTTGCATACCTTTGCTCCCTAGGTGGTTTATTTCTCACCTTCCTCGCTCAGTAATGAAGAATGAGCAAGGGTTCAGGTGGTCCAAAAGGATCATGTCACTCTCGCATTCAGATATCCATTGGTGCTCCAGATCTATGGAGAATGTCACTATCATTGACCGTTGTGGGGAGTTCCCTAATGTGCCACTTCTGGGCATAAGAGGAGGCAATACCTACAACCCCTATCTAGATTTACGACAGTTTGGTTACGCTCGGAGTGATGGTCCTCATAACATGTTGATTCAGGGCATTGTGTTTGACTACGACAACGATCTTCAAGGTTACCGTCAGAGATTCATACGAGCATGGGGAAAAGTAAACAGGGTTGACAGCAAGACTCTGGAGCCTAAGTACACTATTCCTATGGAGGCTTATCTCAGATGGGTGCGATCTCGTGCTCAGACTCTCATGATGCCATATCCTGCTATCCTGCCAGTTACCATGGAACCTGTTGCTGAAGGAGATACTGCTTATACCATCCTTCACCCAGACATGCCTACTGACTTGGAAGATTTACAAAGATCCTGGATCCAGTTGAAGGAGCAAAGGGATACTTTTGAGGCTCATTACAAATCAAGCCAAGAAAGAATCCTGGAACTAACAAAGCAACTTCACAAGGAGCGGAATCTCAACTCATACCTCAACACAAAGAGGAAACGTCCATGGGAGACTTAAAACCCCATCTCTTGTATTTATTGCATTTCATTTTTTGTAAGCCCAAGAGGAAAAACAAATTTATTACTAATAAAAGTTTACCTTCGTGTTTGTTTAAGCAAATTTAAATCCTGCGGTCCTTGAAAACATTGCATATGCATTCACATATCATCTCATTGCACCACAGGTTTATTGTGCACAGGTTTCTTATCTTCTTGCTGTTCATTTCAGCAATGGCTCTTGAACAAACAGTTAAGGATCTCCAGGCACAAAATGCACAGTTCCAAGAGCTGATCCTGAACCTGTCCAAGGGGCAGGATGAATTGAAGAAACTGCTGGCCAAGAAGACTAAGAAGACTAGAAGGTCAGGTGGCCTGATCAACATGGGAAGAAGGTTCAAAGGTCTTGCGAAGACCAAAGAACCAGTTGAAGATTATGAGTCTGAAGAGTCTGAAAAAGAGGGAGGCAGTCTCCACAACACTATGGGGAACTCTGATTCTGAGGCTAATTACTACCATGAGCCTAATGAAGACAAATTCAAGATGCTGGTGGATAGAATGGATGCTATGGAATTACAGAAATCTTCTGGGCTGGATTTTGAAGACCTGAGTTTGATATCTGGGGTGGTTATACCCATTGGTTTCAAGGTTCCTACTTTTGTTGTTTATGATGGTGTTTCTTGTCCCAAGCTGCATCTGAGGTCTTATGTCAGAAGAATCCAACCTCACACTGCTGATAAAAAGTTATGGATCCATTTCTTCCAAGAGAGCTTATCTGGAGCTCAATTGGAGTGGTACTATCAGTTGGAGAGTGTCAACATCAGGGATTGGAATGATCTTGCTGGAGCTTTCTATAAGCAGTATCAATACAATGCTGATTTAGCTCCCACTCGCATGCAGCTGCAAAGCATGTCTATGGGTGCCAAAGAAAGTTTCAAGGAGTATGCTCAGAAGTGGAGAGACTTAGCTGGAAGAGTACAACCCCCTTTAACTGATAGGGAGTTAGTTGATATGTTCATGTGTACATTGAATGGTCCTTTCTACAGTCATCTCATTGGGAGCTCATCATCTGGCTTCACTAAGTTGATAATGACAGGAGAGCGTGTGGAAAATGGTATAAAGAGTGGCAAGATCCAAGTGGGTACTTCTTCATCAGGTGCTGCAAAGAAGCCTCCCACTGGGAAGAAAGAATCCAATGCTGTTTATGGTCAACCTGATCGTAACAGAAGGCATCAGTCTGTGAGTGCAGTCCATATCTCTAATCCAACTCCTACAACACCAGAGCAGCCACAGGGCAACCAACAGAGGGCTAGAAGGCAGTTCAATAAGATCAACATGTCAATGGCTCAGGCATTGCAACACTTGTTGAAGGTTGAACTTATTACTCTGAAAGAGGCTCCTCAGAATCCCAATGTTACCTCTCCCAGGTACAATCCCAATGCACGATGTGCATATCATTCGAACTGTCAGGGACATGATACTAATAGTTGCTGGGTCTTGAAGAACAAAATTCAAGATATGATTGAGGCTGGAGAAATTGAGTTTGACCCTCCGGGTACTCCAAATGTGATTACTGCTCCCATGCCAAATCATGAGAAGACTGTCAATGCAATTGATGAAGATTTACATATCTATTCAGTTGCAGAGTTGACTACACCATTGTCTGTTATCAAGAAGAAGTTAGTGCAAGCTGGGTTCTTTCCAGGTTGTCGTGAAGATTGTTTGTATTGTACCTATAAGCCGGATAGTTGCTGGAGATTGAGATATGGAATTCAACGTCTCATGGATAAATATACCATAGTGTTTGAGAGGACTCCATCGTCTGTGGAGAGTATGGTGGATCATATTACTAAAGGTAGGAAGACTGAAGAGGTTGATATGGTTGATAAAGTGCCGGTAAGGATCACTTCCAAGGGACCTGTTAAAATCACTCATAAGGGTCCAATTAAGATTACTGCTGAAGGCCCTGTGAAGATTGTTGCTGAGGCTAGAGTGGCTCCTATGGTCATTACCACTCCTGGTCCTATTCCATATATGTCTGACAAAGTTGTGCCTTGGCATTATGGATCTGATGTTTATATCCATGGTGTTAAGCAGGAACCCTTAGCTGATATGCCTGTTGATGTTGACAATATTGCGGGATCTAGTAAGATTACACGAAGCGGAAGAGTCTTCTCTCCTCCAGTTACCTCCAAGAATGCAGTTACTCCAGCTGCTACCTCCACCACTGATGCTCGGGGCAAGGGTCCTGTTATTGAACCTATACCTACTGATGTGCCAGCTGCTGATGATCTTGCTAAGCAGATGGAAGAATTATTGAAAATCATTCGTAAGAGTGATTATGACATTGTTGATCAGTTGGGGCACACTCCCTCCAAGATTTCCATGATGTCTTTGTTGTTATGTTCTGAGGCTCATGCCAAAGCTTTGATTAAGTTTCTGAAGACCGCTCATGTACCCAATGCAATTTCTGTTGACCAGTTTGAGAATTGTGTTGCCCACCTGACCTATGATAATAGGTTAGGGTTCTCTGATGCTGATTTAACTCCTGCCAAGAGGGATCATAACAGGGCTCTGCATATCTCAATTGAATGCAGGGGCACTACCCTGTCACATGTATTGATAGACAATGGTTCCTCTCTGAATGTGTTGCCCAAAGAAGTCCTGAATAAGCTGAGTCCTGAAGATGCTGTGCTGAAGCCCAGTAATATAGTGGTGAAGGCTTTTGACGGTTCGAGAAGAGTGGTGCATGGAGAAATTGATCTCCCAATCAAAGTTGGTTCTCAAGTTTTCAATGCTACTTTTTATGTCATGGATATTCGTCCGTCGTACTCTTGTTTGCTTGGTCGTCCCTGGATCCATGGGGCAGGTGCTGTAACCTCTACATTACATCAGAAGTTGAGATATCCGGTAGAAGGAAAGGTTGTTACTGTCTATGGAGAGGAAGAGTATTTTGTTAGCCATGTGAACACCTTCAAGTATCTGGAAGTGGAAGGTGAATATGTTGAAACTTCGTGTCAGACATTTGAAGTGGTTCCTTGGATTGTCAATGATTATGAAGCTCCTCCTGTTGCCAAGAAAGTTCCTGTGGTCACCAGAGTACCTCCAACAATGGCCTCCCTTAAAGATGCTAGAGCTGTGGTGGATGAAGAGTCCCAGAAGTCTGTTCGTCGTGCTCGTGCTGTTCGAATCACCAATCAGGGGATTATGAAGAACCAAATCAATGTTGTGGGTGACTATGATGAAGACTACAACTTGGATGCTTGGATTTTTCCTACTGTGGGTGCTGGACTCAATAATTGGAAAGCTGAAGATGTTATCCCTATCTCCTTTAGTCAGGAGTAAATACTATTACTGTGTTGTTGCTTTTTAAGTTTGTAATTTCTTGAACAATTGAACTCTTAAGCCTTGTGCCTTACCCGGGGCACAATGGTGTGCTTGTTACGGGCTGTCATTTCATTTGCATACTTCATTCAATAAAAATCAGTGGACGTTTCGTTTTCGTAAATATTGTGTTCCTTGTCTTTCTTTTCTTTTATTTTTGCTTTATCAGCTATGTGTTCTTACACACACCCACATCACTAAAATGCAGATCCTCATCCACTCTGGATCCTGTTGATAACAGTTCTACTATTGCCAATTATAATTTCGAGAATCCGATCTATCAAACTGAAGACGAAAATGAGGACGATTGTGAAGTACCTGTAGAGCTTGCTAGGTTGTTACAACAAGAAGAGAAAGCCATACAGCCACATGAAGAGCCAGTCGAAGTTGTAAATCTGGGAACTGAAGAAAACAGGAAAGAAGTCAAGATAGGGGCTGAATTGGAGGATAGTGTCAAGAGCAGATTGATTCAGATGTTACGTGACTATGTGGAGATCTTTGCTTGGTCTTATGAAGATATGTCAGGGTTGGATACAGATATTGTGGTTCACCGTTTACCAGTGAAAGAAGATTGTCGTCCAAAGAAACAGAAGGTTCGTCGCATGCGTCCCGAAATGTCAGAGAAGATCAAAGCAGAGGTAATGAAACAGTTCAATGCAGGGTTCTTAGCTGTGACTTCTTATCCTCAATGGGTTGCAAATGTGGTGCCGGTACCTAAGAAAGATGGTAAGGTACGTATGTGTGTAGACTACAGGGATTTGAACAAGACCAGCCCCAAAGATGACTTTCCACTTCCTCATATTGATGTTCTGGTAGACAACACTGCTCAACATAAGGTATTCTCTTTTATGGATGGTTTCTCTGGTTACAATCAAATCAAGATGGCACCTGAAGATATGGAGAAGACAACATTTGTTACACAGTGGGGCACCTTTTGCTATAAAGTAATGCCATTTGGTTTGAAGAATGCAGGGGCAACATATCAGCGTGCTATGGTGGCTTTGTTTCACGATATGATTCATCATGAGATAGAGGTATATGTGGATGATATGATAGCCAGGTCCCAGAATGAAGAACAACATCTTGATCATTTGCATAAGTTGTTTGAGAGGTTCCTCATAGTTACTTGCTCACTCTTCAAAACTTTTCAAACACTTCACAATTTCAAACAAAAAATTTCAAAACAAAGGTTTATACGCATCCGTACATGGGTCATTATAAACACTTAAGAAAATTTCTATTCACACACTACACATTTCAAAAACATTTTAAAGTGAGCTAAGTAACTAAGAGCCCATGGATAACCATGGATGTAAAGGGTGCTAACACCTTCCTTTTACATAACCTACCCCCCGGACCCAAAAATCTTTTAAAAGGTCTTTCCTGTTCTTTTATGCCTTTCCTTTGGATAAAATAAAAGTCGGTGGCGACTCTTGCTATCCGCAACATAACTAAAGTCAGTTCTCCCACCGTGTTACACAGACGCAGTCCGCCGCTATTCTTCTTCCCTCTGTGCTTCAACTTCTTCTATACCCTAAATGTTGTCGCTGTCACCACCTCCGAGCATCCAACCATCCCTATTCACGAAACCCTAAACATGAACCCTAACTCAATTTGATCCCTCATCACAAATCTTTAAACCAAAATGTCAGGAAAAAAAACCAAACTACCAGAGCGACATAACAAAAACAAGAGCACTCGAAATCAAACTCAATTGCAACATCAAAAATCAAGCAAGGAGTTATGAAATACCAACCTACGACATCGTGGATTGCGTCGGTTACACATTGAAGTAGCTAGAGATCGACTAATGAAGACGTAATGAAGATGAAGTCACGTAAGACGAGACCGTTTTGGTTTGATCGCAGAATAATGAGGTCTTGTTAACGTTGAAGAAGAATAGTCTCGGTGATGATGACGAGCGAAGAATCATTTTGTTGATGAAGAAAAGTGAATTCGACTTTTTGTTGATGAAGAAGAGGTGAACTCGGTTTTGATGATGCAGGTGATGAAGAAAAGCTTGCTTGAGTTTTTGATGAAGATTGATGAAATCAGTTTTTGTGGTGATGCAATTCTGTTACATTTTTTGAAGAGTGATGATATTTGTTCATGATGATGGTGAAACGAATTTGGTTCGATGATGAAGAAGATCTCCGGTTATGGTTGAGGTGAAGAGTGATGGAGTTTTTGAAATTCGATTATGATTATGGTTTTATGAAGGAGTGCCAATTTTGTTTGTGATTATTCGTGTGGCTGAAACGTGATTCGAAATTTGGTTATTGAATCCTCCCTTCTCATTCTGTTACTTCTTTTTTGTTATTATCCTTAACTGAATTTTTTGAGTTTTTATTTACCAAGCCTTTTTGTATGATGACTGCGTTTTTTATTCATGAGTTGTGCATTTTGGTGATGGAAAAAAACGTGATGCTCACCGATGTTTGCGGCTTTATTTTGTAGGTGGTGAAAGAAGTTGCAAAATGCATTGAATTTGGAAGCTATATTGTATTGAAGCTACATAATGCGTGTTTACGGCTTGCGAAATGTTGGCTAAATGAAAGTGACGGCTGGCTGAAATATGTGGCTTGAAGCATTTTAGAGTAGCTGAAGCCGTGTCACAAAGCTTTTAGATAGTCTTCTTTATTTTTATTTTTTTGCAATTGTCACATAGGTCTTTTTTTTTAAAGACAATTTGGATTAGATTTGAAACAATTATCTGTACACCATATGTACAATTGTTCTTGTTTTGGATGGGCTTTATGATGTATTTCCAATGGGCCTTGTAGTTAGTTTTTTTTATATAGAATTTGTGACAATGAAATGGATGGAAATTGAATTAGATAATGAAAATGGATAGGTAAGAAATGAAAAGTGGTTGTCTTAATGACTAATGGATATATGAATGAATAATGGTATAGGAAATTGGATATTGGAAACTCGATTTTGATTAAAACCAAACCTGAACTCTTTTCCACAAGCCTCTGATAAAAGCATGAAGCACAACTAGCACTAAAAACTCGCACTGGAACATGACTGTCAACCTCTAATTCTGAATCACAACTGACTCCTCATGAATCACAGTTTAATGAACCAGAGAATCTCACACACATCACGACTTAACATTGAACACGCACCGCCTGAGGAATAACAATTGGTACCAATAATTTATAGTTGAAATAATCTCCTGATAGTTTGACCAAGAATAGGCCAAACGTCCATCTGAATCGACTCGCGAACTAAACAACCACACCTGAAGTGAAATCACTGCCAGCTTATGATATGCTATGGATGTTATGCTTCATTTTTCTATGCAAATATGCAATGACACGTATGCAAATGATATGCTAAATGTTATGATAAGAGAAGGCAAATTTTGGGGTGTTACAAGTTGGAAGCTGTTTAAGAAGCACTTCAAACTATGCGGGCTGAGCGGGACAAGCTCTCCAAAGATTTGGCCGACTACAAGGAGAAGCAAAAACTCCAAGAAGGGTTGAATTCTAAGCTGGAGGAAGTCAAGCGGGAGCGGGATACCCGGACTGAAGAAAACAAGGGTTTGAAGGAGCAGGCGGTTGAGTTTAGCAAGACCGCCGGGGAATATGGATGTCTTCGTACTAGGGTCGAGCTTCTGGAAGGGGTTGTCCGCCCTCTTGATGATGAAACTGAGGAGGAGTTTTCCCTACTCGCTCGTGGTGACCCGGTTCTCCGGATCAGGGAACTCGAGAAAGATATTGTGGTCGTCTTCAAAGAAGGGTTCAATAATGCTACCGACCAACTCAAGGTCGTATATCCGGGGCTCGTGACCGAGGGGACGACCCACAAAAACAACGTGACTGATGGGGAGATTGTCTGCCCCTTTGTCCATGAGGAAGAGCTGGAGGAGGAGGAAGACGACAACAACGAAGAGGAGTAGGTCTGGGCAGCGACCCTTAGTTTGTTTTGAATTTCTGGTCTGTGTGCCTATTTTGATTGTTGTAACGACATGCGTGCCATTTTTGTACGTACTTTAACGACCAGGTTTTGGTCGGGTTAAATATAATATTATGTTTGGTTTTTCTGATGGTGTTTGTTTAACTGTTTGAACTGATACTTGTTTTGAACTTTTGTGCTCGACTATGTAGGCTCGTTGGTTTAGGGAACCGACGAGGTGGCGGGTTTTATGTCTGCCGTGAATTTGGACTAGGGTCGCAATTGGATACCCTGATCCCAGAGCTTGGGCCTTCCCGTCGCGATTTGGGTGCCCTGCCGACATGGTACTGTGATGTTGGAGCTCGTTCGAGATGTCCACCATCGAGGAGGGTTATGCTCGCCTCATGTGGGCGTTATCCTCCCCTTAGATTAATGACAAAGGTTTGTGGCCGTACCTCTCACGCCTTCGTAAGTTGTTTTAGCTATAATACTATTTATGTTTTTCCGCATTCCATGGTTGAGCAAGTTCTTCACCTTGTAGGTTTTTAAGGTAATAAGCCTCGTTGCCCGTCTTATCTTGGACACGGTACATGCCTTCCCAGTTAGCAGCTAGCTTGCCTTCTCGTGGGTTTTTATGGTTCTGGCTGAGGACCAGGCTACCCACTTGGAATTATCTTTTTATGACTTTCGCGTCGTGGCGTAAAGCTATTTTCTGTTTGAGGGAAACTTCTCTTAGGGCCGCCTCAGAGCGTATTTCCTCAACGAGATCCAGCTCGACTTGCAGAGCCTCGTCGTTCAGTTCTTCGTCGAGGGGTGTTTCTATGCGACGCGTTGGTTCTCGAATTTTGACGGGGATGACTGCCTCGGTCCCATAGGTCAGCCTAAACGGAGTCTCCCCGGTCGTGGAGTGTGGGATCGTGCGGTATGCCCAAAGAACATTATGTAGCTCCTCAACCCAAGCTCTTTTTGCCTCGCCTAGTCTATGTTTGGGTCCTCGTAGGATGACTCTGTTGGTTGCTTCCTCTTGGAAGTTAGTTTGAGGGTGCTCGACGGATGTGAAGTGTTGCTTCGTGCCCAAACCGACAACGAAGTGCTGGAATCTTCCGTCCGTGAATTGCGTTTCGTTGTCAGTGATGAGGACTCGAGGTATGCCAAAACGGGCGAGGATATTTATTTTAAAGAACCGGAGGATGTTTTGTGTTGTGATTTTGTCCAGGGCCTCAGCTTCGATCCACTTTGTAAAATAGTCCACCCCCACGATGAGGTATTTGTTCTGGAAAGAGCCGGTCACGAAAGGTCCGAGGATATCCATTCCCCACCATGTAAATGGCAATGGGGAGGAGAGCTTTTTCAGCTCGTTGGGGGGAGCGAGGTGCATATCGGCATGTCTTTGGCACTTGTCACATTTCTTGACATGTTCTTTGGCATCGTGTTGCATTGTCAGCCAATAGTAACCTACTCACAAAGCTTTACATGCGAGTGACCTCCCGCCCAGATGTTGGGCATTGATCCCCCTGTGGATTTTGCCCAGGATACCGGGGACTTTTTCCTCTTCGACGCATTTGAGTAATGGAATGGAGAGGCCACTCTGATGGAGTTTGCCTTTGAGGAGGACGTACGAGCATGCCCTTCTTTTGGTCGCGACCGCTTCTTTAGGGTCCGTAGGGAGTTTGTCTCTCGTGAGGTTGTTGTGGATGGGCGTCATCCAACAATGAGCGTCTCCTATGGCGTTTAATTCGGGCGGAAGAGGTGACTTCCTGATGCTAGTTCGGGGAAGGATGTCCTGAATCACGGACTTGTTCCCGCCATTCTTTTGCGTACTTGCCAACTTAGATATGATGTCTGCCCATGTGTTCTGTTCGCGGGGGACGTGTTGGACCTTCCATGTGTAGAATTTATCGAGTTTATCTTTTACTAGAGCTAAGTATTCAATGAGATTGTAGTTCTTAGCCTGGTATTCTCCTCGTACCTGCGATGCCACGAGTTGAGAGTCGATTGATATCTTTACTTCTTTCGCTCCCAAGTCTTCGGCTAATCTTAGACCAGCGAGGAATGCTTCGTATTCGGCCTGGTTATTAGAGGTCGGGAAGGCCAATTCGAGGGATACCTCGATCAGAATACCATTTTTGTTCTCGAGGATGATACCTGCGCCGCTGCCTGTCGAGCTGGAAGTGCCGTCCACAAAGATTATCCATTTGTGGGCGCCACTGGCTGGTACCGGGTTATGCGTCATTTCAGCGACAAAGTCAGCCAGGACCTGTGACTTTAAAGCTTTCCTACTCTCATACTAGATGTCGAACTCCGACAGTTCTAGCGACCATTTAAGCATTCGACCAACCATATCTGGTCGGTCGAGTAGTTGTTTGAGGGGTTGGTCTGTTTAGACTTTTATATCTGTTAAGACGACTTTCTCGATCTATTGATACCTAAGCTCGGGGCCCTGGAGGGCTTTTCTCGTGAAGTAGATAGGTTTTTTCCCGTCAGTGGTTTCTCGTATGAGGACGGCGCTGACGGCCTCCGTCGCTACGGACATGTATAGATATAGAGTCTCTTTCTCTAATGGTTGGGATATGACCGATGGTTCGGAGAGTGCCTTCTTTAGGTGGAGCAGTGTCTCCTCGCACTCTTGGGTCCACTCGAAGGTGGCTTCTTTTCGTAATAGTTTGAAGAATGGGAGGGCGTGTTGTGCCGACTTGGCGACGAAGCGTAACAAAGAGGCAAGAATGCCATTGAGAGATTGAATAGATTTATTCGAGTTTGATGTTGGGAACTCTGAAAATTCCCGACATTTGTCGGGGTTGGCTTCGATCCCGCGTTCGGTTAGGTAGAAGCTGAGGAATTTCCCTTCCCGAACACCGAAGGTGCATTTTTCTGGGTTGAACCTCATTTTGCATTGTCTCGCTTGCTCGAAAACCTTTCGGAGATGTTGTGCGTGGTCGACCTCTTCGTGTGATTTCACGATCATGTCGTCCATGTATACTTTGAGCATGTCTCCAATCTCTCCTCGAAAGACCTTGTTCACCATTTGGTTGTATGAGGCCCCGACGTTCTTCAGTCCGAAGGGCATTACGTTGTAATAGTAATTGCCCGTCGGGGTCATGAAGGTCGTGTGCCTTTTATCAGTGTCCGACATAGGGATTTGATTGTATCCACTATATGCGTCCATAAAAGACAAGAGTTTGAAACCTGCAGAATTGTCGACCAGTTTATCTATGTTAGGTAGAGGAAAAGCATCTTTGGGACAAGCCCTATTGAGATCAGTATAGTCAACACACATATGCCATTTTCCATTATTTTTGTAAATGAGGACTACATTATAGAGCCATGTTGTGTACTGGGCTTCAGAAATAAAATTTGCCTCTAAGAGGTCTTTTACAACTCACTCAGCAGCCTCCGCTTTCTCGGGAGATTGTTTGAGCCTACGTTCTGCTACATGCTTAATGGCCTGGTCTAAAGCTAATCGATGGCAAGCGACCTCAGGGTCGAGCCTGGGCATCTCGGCGGCGTTCCATGCGAATTGTTTCGCGTTCTCCTTGAGGCAGATTACGAGTTGCTCCCTTGTCTCTGATGGTAGTCTGGTGCCTATCTTCACGGCCCTATCGGGGTTGTCGCCCAGGGGAATAAGCTCGAACTCTCCATCGGGGACCAGTCGAAATGGGTGAGATGGGACTTGTCCATGGATGGGGTCCCGCACTTCAGTATTGTCCTCACTAATACGGCTGTCAAGGTCGACGATGTTGATCCCCTGGGGGGGAGGTTGCTCTTCGATCCTAGATTTCTTATTATTCCTGGTGTTGATTATGGTATGTCCTTTGACCGTAGCATCATAACATCTCCGAGCGGCCTCGATGTCACCGTGGATTGTGACTATGTGGCCTAGCTTTGTGTAGTACTTCATTTTCAGATGAATAGTGGAGGGGACCGCTGTCAGTTCGGCCAGAGTTGGGCGGCCAAGGATGCAGTTGTATATGGAGGGGCATTCAATCACCGGGAATTGGACTTTGACCTCCCTAGCTGTCTCTTGCTCCCCAAATGTGACGAGGAGTTCGACATATCCCCATGGTCTTGTAGTGGCTCCATTAAATCCTTGAAGGTAGGACCCGACGTACGAGGATAAGTTGGTTTTGTCCAGCTTGAGAGTCTTGAATAGGTGGACGTACATGATGTCCACTGAACTGCCTTGGTCGACTAGGATGCATCGGACATCAAAACGTGTCATTTTGCCCTTTATCAATAAGGGAATGTTCGAGTTAGGTGATCCCCCCGGCATCTCCTTGAGGAAGAAAGATATCGGGTTGGATTTTCCCCGATGTTTTGTCAAGGTTGTCAACTGCTCCAGTGCGGTCAGTAAGAGCTCGTCAAATTTGCATTTTACCAAAATTGCGGCGTTCTCATTGTTTACTCCTCCTCCTGATATGACCAAGACCGCTGGGAATTTCTCCCAAGGGCTGAGGGCAGCAAATCGTTCCCCTCCATATATGTCGTAGAAGTGGAAGTCTTCAGGGTGGGATACACACATGGCCACCTGGTATGGGGAGTCACCAGGTGGTGTGTTCTCGCAAGCTCTCTTTGTTTCTTGTTCTTCAAGTCGAGGAGCATCGTTTTTCTTAGCATACTGTTTGAGATGGCCCTCTTGAATCAGGATCTCAATCACGTCCTTTAGATGGACGCAATATTCGGTCACATGTCCGTGACTTCTGTGAAAATGACAGTATTTGGAATTGTCCGTATGGGGCTTGGGTGCAGAAGGTTTGGGGAATCTCACCTTACCCTGTTTAAACTCGGAACTGATGCATTCGAAGAGGATGCATTCACGAGGAGATGTCAGCAACGTGTATTCGTTGAAACGTCCTGCGGCCCCTCTTCCTTCACGGGCTTCGCGGGGTCTCTCCTCCTTTCGCTTATCCCCATTGCGGCGGGGAGCATTTGGGTCCTCGCGTTTGGGGTGGCTGGTGTCATCGGTACTGCGGTTTCTTCGAGCATTATGAGCAACTTGTTTCTCTTTGTATCTGATGTAAGCCTGGGCTTTGTGAAGGAGCTTGTCTAGGGTGCGGGGAGGTTCTATTCCGAACGCCCTGCTGAGTTCACTTCCAGGAAGGAGCCCCCACTCAAGGAGATATTTTTTTATGTAGTTTGTTGTATCTACCTCGACAACTTCTTGGTTGAACCGTTCGATGTATGAGCACAACATCTCATTTTTCTTCTGCACGATGGATTCAAGGGTTGCCTCAGTCTTGGGATAACATCGGATGGCCGTGAATGCCTCGTGAATGCGAATTTCATGACTCTCCAGGACGTGATTAATTCAGGGGCCATGATTTTGTACCAAGCCATGGCTCATTTCCTGAGAGTTGTCGAAAATAACCTGGATTTGAGGTGCTCTGTGATGTCGTTGCAGTAGTCGAGCATATCATTGATGTTGTCGACGTGATCATCGGGGTCAGTCGTCCCGTCGTATACAGCCAAATGCAGAGGTTTCTCCATGCCTTTAGGGAGGGGTGCCTCCATAATGGCTCAAGAGAGTGGGAAATATGGATCTTCCTCGTCACTTCTCAACGGAGAATATGCGTCATTTCCAGGACTTTGATCGTGTCGGGGTGAAGGCCCTGACCAGTCGGTCTCATGGCGTATCCTGGATCTGTTCTTCTTCAGTTCGGGGGAGCGTCGGCTTCGTCGAGGAGGAGAATGCCCTCCGTTTCTTTGCAGCTTCTGGATGTTGCCTCTCATGCAGCACCCCGTGTTCCCGTCGGGGATGATCTACCTGCCGGTCAGTTTCTAGAGCAATAATCCTCTCATGTTGTTGGCAGAGCATGTGGTTGGCCTGATTGAGGGTGTTCACCATAACTATCATGGTGACGTCCCCTTCGACAGGCACATGGATAGGCTGAAAGGGGGCAGATGGGGTGAATCTGAGACTGAGGTTGCAGAATCCCATTATCTTCGGGCTCAGGCGACGGGGTAGCAGGTTGCCCGTCCCTGGTATCAGCTTCGTTGTAGTTTTAGTTGTCCTCCGTCGTGTAATCGACGAAGGGAATGTCGTGGTTGTCACCGTGTTCTCCGGCCATACTGGAAGGATGAAAGATGGATTGGAGCTTTGATCTTCTATTGTGGAAGACGAGGATATCTAGATTCCCACAGACAGCGCCACTAATCTTACCTGATCAGAAAGACCTTCAAATGGTCGAGCAGGAACAAAGTGAGGTGGAGCGAAAAAGCGGGTGTACCTGTAACACACTTCGAAGGTTAAGTGAGATTGGGTACAAGAAAATGGTAGAGAGAGAATGAATAAGAATATTTGACCCTTTAGTGAAAAAAGGTATTTATAGAGAGCCCCCAGCGCTGGGCCAAGGTCCTTTCTTGGGCTGGATTAGATAGGCCCAAGGAAGAACTGCCAAGGTACGCGTAGTAGCGTGTAAGACCTAGCACTTGGTCTTTGTCCCTGGTCCAACTGTCCCTACCTTTCAGGAGATAAAAGGGGAACAGTTGGATGACGTGGCGCGCGAGGGGAAGACGTGATCTCCCAGGCGCTTATGTAATAGGTCAAGGAGGTTGCCCGACCTCTTCGTGAAGTGCATGTGGCAGTTACCTCTTCCCGACTATCATATGCATCTGCCCGACGTGAGAGGATGCAGTCCAGAACATCTTGAATACTTCCTGAGCCCAACTATATCTCGGAGGCCCAGTCCAGAACATCTTGAATACTTCGTATTTAGACTATGGTTGTGTTGATGTTCATTTAACATATCTTCACAAGGTCAATAAAAAACATCATTTACCTTGACCCGAGAAGTAGGGGTGGGAATAGGTCAGGCCAACTAACAGGGGCATAAGGCCAGACCAGACTATTTTTTAAATAGAAAAGGCCTAGACTTTTTTATAAGTCTACTTAGTTAAATAGGCTAGGCCGTAGGCCATATAAAAAGCATTATAAGTCTATCAGGTTGACCTATTTATTAAATATGAATGAATTTATTGTTTTTATATTGTATTTTATTCATTATATTAAAATACAAGAGTAAAACTGAGTTATATTTAAGAACTTATGAAAATAAGTTGAAAGAAATCCTATGAATAATGTTATAAGGTGTTTTCATAAGTTCTCTCAAACAAATCATCTCACAAAATTTATGCTACTAGGTAAGCTCAGATGAGTCAACAAAAATAAACATTTAGTCTCATTATACTTTTGATTCTCTAGTCTATAACATATGTTGAATTTCTTATTTATACATAGTTAAATGATATAAGCTTTTTAAGTAGACTAATAGGTCAATCAGGCCTTCAAAAAAGTCAAGCTCAAGCCAAAACATAAGTCTTTGATAGGCCACAGACCATGCTTAGGCTTGAAATTTTTTAGCAGGTCAGACTCAGGCTTGGCAAAATCTAGCTCGGCCCAGCCTATTCCCACCCCTAACGAGAAGTAAGACTTTAACCCAAATTTCATTAAACATTTTCTCCCTTTATTATGAATTTAATTGGAATGTACTGACAGTCAGTGAATGATAACCGTCAGATCTAAAATTATATTTGGTTTTTATTTTAATTATATTTAAAATAATGATTGTGATAGATTGATGGTGTAAATTATTTTATCTTGACAGTACATAATTATTAATTCTCTTAATTATCATATATATATATATATATATATATATATATATATATATATATATATATATATATATATATATATATATATATATATATATATATATATATATATATATATAAACATGAACAAAGGAATTAACAAATTTAACATACACAACAACACCCTTCAATCATTATTGATAAACCAATTTGAAACAATTTCAATATACGTGTATGATATATGTTATCTAATTATGAAGATATATATAAGTGTGATATATGTGCACTTATTTCAAATCAATTCATCGAAAATATTTGCCATATCAAACATACAATTCTTGCATTCAATAGCATTAACAATCGCATGAAATGCTGAAACACTGCATGGAACAACCAAACCATTTCTCTCTTGAAACCCAAATTCATTGTATGCTTTCTCCAACAACATCTTGAACAATGGATGTCGAAGGTAACTAATTGGAACCACGTATCTCTTTTGTTGTTCCCCAACATATAGTGCAAAAACACCTCTTTTTTTGGATCTTTTTTTCTTTGCTTTTGCCTTTTTTCTCTCCTCATATTCCTTCAATAACTTCGTATGAACAGGGCCATTGTCAACATCAACTCTACCTACAACCTTCACCTTTTTTACTAGTTTCTTAAGTGATGCCATATTTTTCCCTATCATCTTGTTTAATCTAAATACTTTCAATTCAGAGAGATCATAACGATAGGTAGAAGAATTGGTATTGTGCATGAAGTGATACTGACTTATAAAAGTATCCTGACATAAAAATAATAATTAAAGAGACATTTCTAGAACACGTTCATTTTCTTTGATTAAAAAAAATATCTTCAAGGAAACTAAGAAAGTTAGTCAATGTTACATTAATAATATATTGAATATAATTTTTGGTCAAATCATAATATTATTTTTTCTTTTAGTAACATTATTAAGTTTGTTAGTAATTACTATAATATTATTTTTATTCATTTATATTTTAAGAAATAGATAATATTTATTGTTGATTCATTAATTGTAAAAAAAAGTAAAAAAAAAAAAATTATATATTAATTTTTTTCACAAGTAAAATCCACACAAAAAATTCATGTCAATTCATCATCATCATACGTTGTTATATTTTATAAGTTTTTAAAATAAAAGTCCAATTTGTTATAACATCTGACGGTTATGATTCACTGACAGTGTAAATTTTTTTTACACTGTCAGAACATATCAATTACATCCATAAGATAATTGTTAGAATTTTCTTATTTTTCGTAAGAGTTTTTTTTTTAAATAAATAACTTTTTTTTCCTTTTCAAAATCAATTAGTTTCTCATTTTCGTTCATGTTTGTTCTTTTTCATGTCCCTCTCTCTATATATTAAAAAACATCTCTTCATTTTTTCACTTTTCATAAAGAAAAAATAGAATATACACTGATATTATAAAAGAGTTTGTATAACTTATGCAATATTGCATAGAATAAGGGGTAATTAATACACAATTTTTATTGAAATATCATGTATTAATTACACCTTATCCTATGCAATATTGAATAAATGTTTCACTAATAAATTATCATTAAAATGATAACTAATACATAATATTTCAATAAAAATAATGTATTAATTATCCCTTATCCTATGCAATGTTTCATAGATTAGAAAAATCCATTATAAAATAATTGTATACTCTTATTCAATAAACGACGTAAATCCCGTCACATTGTATTGATAATTTAAAACAATCGACTTAAAGGATTTAGCAATTTTATACTGCTATTCTATAAACGACGACGTGAATTCCGTTACACCATATTGATAATTAAAAACAACCAACTTAAATGATTTAGCAAATTGATGATTTTTTATTGAATGACACTAAAATTTATTTACACTAACATTCATTAAACTCTTATGTTATACCTCATTTCAACACACAATCTTCTGAATTCTTTGTTTCAAAAATAATTTCCTACAGAAAACCTTAATTTCCACTCTAATATTTCTTTTGTATTCTTTGTATTTTAAAATTGGTTACGTCTAAGGTGAGAGTTCAATTAAATCTCTCACCAGTAAATCAACAAAAATACACTGTCAGATTTATCAAATGGTTGTGATTTGTTTTAAATAAATTTAAAAATATAAAACATTTTCATGTAATCCTACACACGTTTTATCTGTTGTGTTCTCTTCCTATCCACATTTCTCGGTTAGTGTTCGATTTTTTATATTAATCATTTGAAACTAAAAATATTAAGGCAAAATATCTAAATTGGTCCCTTAACTCTACATCAGGGTCCAATTTGGTCCATTAACTCTACATCAGGGTCCAATTTGGTCCCTTAACTCTAAAAAGTGACAAAATGGTCCCTTAAGTTTTTAAAAGGGTCCACGTTAGTCCCTGCCGTTAGCACCGTTAGTCAAAGTCAACCAAATTGTACACGTGGTGCTTATATGTGATGAGTCATGTGCCATATGGATGCCATGTTGGATCTGAAAACATAAAATGGAAAGTCTTTAGTGTTTGAGTGTTATTGGGACAAAAACGAAAATCTGAAGAAGTTCACTTGAACCCTAGCACAGTTTTCTCACCTGAAGCTTTGTCGTGAAGCCAAATTCGTGAAATCTTCTACAAATCGAAGTTAACCAGGTACGTGTTAGGTTTTTCTCAAAGCAAATTTATGTTTTTGAAATAGTTTCTGAAATAGGGTTTTGTTTTAGGGTTAAGTTTTAGGGTTTAAATTTGATTTAGGGTTTTTGTAATAGATTCTGAAATTGGGTTTTGTTATACGAATCTTACTACGAATGATTGAGTATTTGCATTTAAAAATCCACCATAGTGGTGAATTCGTCGATGATGAGATGAGTGTTTACGAAGGGGGTGAGATTGCCGATTTGAGAATAGATGTTGATAGATGGAGCAATTTTGAATTGTTAGGATGTTTTAATGAGTTAGGTTACACTTCCAGTCAAAAGATTTACTATAGGGACCCTACATTTGGGATGAGCACTTTGGTTGATGACAAAGGAGCCCTAGAGATTGCTGATCTCTATAGGGTGCACATGAGTGTTGACATATACATTAAACACACACTGTCACAACCTGAGTACTATGATGGAAATATGGAAATGCATGACAATTGAAATGTAGAAATGGATGAGAATGGAAATGTACTTGCTGCAATGATTGATGAAGTTGTTGGTGAGGCTATGAAGGAGACTCAAGTTATGGAAGGTGAGGCATTGAAGGAGAATGAGGTTAGGGAAGGTGAGGACTTGAATGAGTCTGAGGTTAGGGAAGGTGAGGACTTGAATGAGACTGAGGTTAGGGTAGGTGATGCTTTGAATGGGACTGAGTTTAATACAAGTCAGAATATGAAGGAGACTGGTGATGATGATGTAAGTGATGGACTTAGTTCTGATGATAGTGAGGATGAAAGTTACCATTATGACAGTGCAATAGAAGTGGTGTTTGATGGTGCATCAGATGTGTTTGATGATGATTTGGATGAGGAGGGAAAGGAACTTGAAGAAGTTGTCCAAGAGGGAAAAAGGAAAAAAAGGTAAAGAAAAAGTAGTTGAGCAAGATGTTATTGATAATGAAAGTGATGATTTACAGTGGGTGTGATAGTGATGAAAGTAGTGGTGTTATGAGGAAAAAATACCCTACGCTTAAATTACAAAAAGATATGTCAAATTACAAATGGGAGGTTAGAATGTATTTTACAACCAAATATGATTTCAAAGAAGCTATAGCAACATATGCAGTGCAATCTGGAGGGAATTTGAGGTACATTAAGAATGGCAAGGTTAGGTTGAGGGTTAGATGCAAGGATGGATGTGAGTGGGAAGCTTATTGTGCAAAGTTACCTAATGAGGATTCTTGGCAACTAAGGAAGATCATAGACAAGTATAGTTGCAGTAGAGAGTACAATGTCAAGCTGATGAGTACCAAATGATTAAGTAAGAGGCTACAAAATTCAGTGAAATCCAATCCAAGATTGAAGCATAGGGACATAAAGGAAAAGGCACAAAAAAATGGATTGTAGGTGTCAGCAAGAAAAAGACCATAAAAGCAAGATTTGCTGCTAGAGATGTGGTAGATGGTTCTTTCCTTGGGGACTATACAAGGATCTATGACTATTGCTATAAACGTTTGAGGTCTAACCCATGTTCTACTGTGAAAGTAAATGTGCATCTTGTACCAGAAGGTTCTGGAGATCAAAGACCATATTTTAAGAGGTTGTACATTTGCTTGGCAGCTTGTAAGGATGTTTTAAATTATGTAGACATTTTATTGGTCTAGATGGTTGTTTTTTTGAAAGGGTTATGTGGAGGGCAAATCTTGGCAACCATTAGTAGAGATCCAAATGATCAAATGCTACCGATATCATTTGTTGTGGTTGTGTTTACCCCCAAAATTGGTAAACAACTGTTGGTCCTCTGAAGATACCAAAATACCCTCAGTTACTCGCAGGATCAACCAGATTGATCCTAGGACATGTGCTAAAAAGGTTGATTTGTTATATAACATTTTTGGGAAAAAGGGTCTTGAATCTTTCAACATGATTCAGAAGTTGTTTTAAAAATAAAAGAAAGAAAGTAAAGCAAGAACTTTCAAAAGTAAATAAAAGAAAGGGCAAGGCTTGGAAACGTAAATGGTTGAAAATGTAAAGAGAAAGTAAATATGAGGTAAAATGTTAAAGTGCTAGAAAGTAAAGGCAAGAATTATAAAGGAAATGCAGTAAAAGTGCTTAAAAAGGTAAATGACTTTGAAAGATAAATACTTTAAAATATAGGCTTGTAAGAGATAAATGACTTTAAAGATAAATTTGGCATTGAAGATAAATTTGGTGGTGTTTCAATCACGTACATTCTCACTGCACTCATTTCTCTACACGCAAATACTTTGCGTATATGGAGTTATTAGTACATATGATTTCCCCAAACTTATTCTAACACTAGACTAAGCTATTTATATACATTACAAAGTAACCGTTTTCGACGGTTATTCCTAAAACTATCCTAAGATGATGACACTTGTACCACTAATGGGTTGAAGAAGCTTGATCTTGTGCGACTTGTCTCTGTATTTGAATTGAAAATTACATAACTTCCCTCCAAACTTGAACGTGTTAAACTCATGTAACTGCCATTTTCTTCGAACCCCACGTGGTCGAGTCATCCCAACACTTAGAAACTATTTTAACTTAGAATTTCTCTTAGTACCCAATTGGTAAGTAGATTCCTTCGACCCTTATCCTTTTAATGAGTAAGGTCGAAAACCCCACTTTTAGCTCATAATAAAAAACTCTTTATTAAGATAAATGACCTCATCAATTGCTAGCATCGAAATTCAGGGATAACAAATTGCCCCCCAAAAATGTTATTTTCGACCACCTTGATGAAAAGATCATTTTTTGATATTCATCGTTTTCGACGCCAACTTAGGTCAGACAAAAGTATGGTTAGAACTACCTAACCCACGTTCTAAAACTATTGTGATTCTTCACCAACACGCATGACATCATGTCATAATGGAAAAAAATCCTAAAAGTCCCATCAGTCGTTTCTACGGCTTTCTAATCATGAGTTTCTCCTTGTAACAATGAGATAACGTCTTTTCCATTAACTGCTCCCTCAACTCGTCAGATCCCAAGTGTCACGTGCCCCACCACATTACTTTACATTGAGTGGCTGGACTCCACAACCTCTCATCTCATCTATCTATAAATATAGACTTCAGCATAACAAGAAAACCTTTCCAAACTCTTGTAAACATTCATCTTTTTCTTGCTAAAGTCTTATTACTCTCTTCCAAGAACCCTAAAATCCATTTTCATTTCTATCAATGGCGTACTCTAAAGCTACTGCTTTCCAGAAGAAAGGTCAAAAAGCGAAAGCTTTCAACTTTGAACAAACTCTTCCTCCCTTCAACAAAATCACTGACCCCAAAACCATCAAGAATCCCTAATTCGCATCGGAACCCAGAGACGCTAAAACCAGAAGCTTGTATCAGTCTCAGGTAATGATCCCTTTTACTGTTAATGATTGTCCTTTTGCTTTATTTGGTCTGCTGGCTACAATTCAAAACACGGATGAGAAGCTGAAAGAGTTTTTCCCTTGCTACCGCAAAATCCAACCTCTAGGGAATAAGCACATCTCCAAAGTTGATGGCTCATCGTCTAGCCCTCCTGCTCTCACTCAACTAAACGTGAAGTATCTCCATGATGGTACGAGGTTGGTTAGGGCTGCAAGCCATCTTAGTGAATTTGATAGTTGGATGGCCAGATTGGAAGAAACAAAAGCTGACCACTAGAAAACTATAAGGATTTATGATCTATTGATGCTGACAAAGACTCATATTCCCTATTGCGTAAACCTTTTGGTTGCTTCACTGTATTTCTGGGACTGTTCCCATTATACATTTCATTTGCCTTGTGGGATGATTACCCCCACTCTCTTTGAAATAGCCGCTATTATAGGGCTTCGACCTGATGGTCTCACTTATGATCCCACCATTGACACTGAGGATACTATTAGCTTCAATGAGTCAAAGCTAATGTATACCTCTTTCATCAACTATCATTCCAAACCCAATGATGAGGAAGTTTCTGATCATGAACACTTTGCTTTCCTTACTTTCGGGCTATCCAAATATGTCTTCTTCACCAAGTCCTTACAGGTGGCGAAGAAATATCTGCCCTTGGCAAATCAGCTCCATAACAACAGAGGGGTTTGTTTGAGCGAACTCATTTTGGACAGTCTCTACGAGTCTCTTAGTGAAGGAGCGACTCGACTGAGGAATCCAGGAAGCACCTCTGGTGCCATGAGTCTTACTGGCCCTCTCTGCTCCTTCAACTCTAGCTAAATGCCACTTTTGAGCCTCTACTTCCTAGAAAAGGGAAAGTTGATGAGGAATCAGAGGAGATTGGGCTCAGGAGCACAGAAGGTGTTCGATTGGCGAAACTTACTCCTAATGATAAAGGTGAAACCCTAAAAGGGGTCTTCTCCAACTATATAATGATGTTTACACATCAATACGATTTTGTTCCATTCATGGCTCCCTTTGCAGCAAGGAATTATGGCCCTAAATGGTTTACTAGGGCTTTTCCAAACTCCCCCTCAAAGAGGCTCCATGCGGATTCGGTTTCAGTTTGGGAAGCCTTTTTTATTCCCATATTTTTTGTTTATAGGCTGAATGGTGGGAAGTCGGACACAGTTCTTATTTCCTATCAACCAAATCTGGTTTCTAGGAAGTTTGGGCTAGCTCAGAGCTTCCCTAAATGCCTTTACGAAAGAAAGGGCCATGTAATTTTCTCCAACAACATTTTCGACGAATATGATGTTGTTGAGATCTTTGCCAAATGGGATGGTAAAAAAGAAGTCTTATCCCCTGTCTAATTTCAACCCACAATCCAATGCACCCATATCTTCAAGGATTGGTAGTGCCACTACTACATGGAGAATTTCCTCACTGCCATTGAATTTTCTGCCCAACTTGACCTTGCTTTTGTTAATATGCAGTAGAAGGTCAAGAAAAGTAAGTCCACTCACATCAAAGATATACAAGATTTTCAAAAGTACTTTGAAATTGTCTATCGACCAAATGATCTTAGTCTAGTTGTTTGTGAGGTTGTTGTCACTTTGAAGGAGAAATTTTTGCAAAAGATGGATAAGTTGAAAATCAATTCTAACGTTCCTCGTGAGAAGCGTTATGAGGTGGCTTTTTGACTCTTTCCCCCAACATTTCCTCGACTGCCTACTGCTGATTTTGGAGTGGCCCCTGCCCCTCCATTTCCATACTAGTTTGTCTGTGGGGATTCAATTAAAATCCTTTGACAGCAGTCTCAACCGAAACCCCAAAGGGTGGTTGCGACTAGGCACACACTGGACAGTTTCAAAGGGCACCTTCATATAGGGCTCGAAGATGTTCACGTCGAATCCGACATATATGAAGGTTTGAGGTCTTTATTTACCCCTAGTTGAGTAATCAATTATTAACTCGTAACAATTGTTTTTGCCATTTTTAGCAATTACTAGAAGAACCACTGCCAACAAAGGCGTGGTAATACAACCTGAAAAACAAAGAAGGTATTAAGGTATTTCATAACCCTATTTTCTGCAACTTCACATGCGTTCGCCTCCTAATTTTGGTTTTCCTTTCAGACAACTAAAAAGCCTTTGGCGTCCCCAAAAAAGGGAAAAAAGGCTTCAAGTGCTGCTATCCCAACAAATGATGATGATGAATCCCCTTAGGAGCAGCCCCTCAAGAGAAAAAGGAAGACTACACAATCTCCTAGCGCTGTTGGCCAACCTTCTTCTAAGGTGGCCAAAATTGTGAAAAAGACACCTTCAATAAATGGTGTTGAAACTGAACTTCCCACCCCTGTGGTGAAGCCTGTTGGTGGTGCCCATGAAAGTGCTAACTCCAGCCCAGGAGATGAAGAAAATGAGGTATTTAGTTTTGCCTCTTATTATTTTTTTCTTTTTCTTTCGACTTCGACTCACCTTACCTTTGTATTTTTATCAGGCTAGAGTAGGCACTTCTCGGCCTCCTTCGACTGCATCTCTTTCACCTACAGTCCTCTTAAACACCCAAGGTGAGCCAACTTATCACCCAACTTCTGATTTTGGCTTAGGTTATAGTTCTGTAAGTGAGATTAGCCAACCCACTAATACAACCGTTGTTCCTCCCCCTGTGATCGAAGCCAAATCCATTACTCAACAGTCTCACACTGATGATTCTGATCGTGGGCGTGATGACCTTTCGATCAAAGACTATCTTGGCCAAAGGAGTCATACTTCCAGGGCGATACATGCAACTTTTGTTGAAGAGGCAGAAGTTGAGAAGACTGAAAACCCTACCCCCTCAAATCCAAAAGAACCAGAGCAAATGGGAGAACCAGAAGCTGATGCTCAGGGTGTTTAAATAAATAGTCCAGAGCAGGAGGAATAAAAGGAAGAAGAAGAGGGTGAAAGCGAGGGTGATGACCAACAAAACAAAGATGAGTTCAATAAAGAGAAGGAGCCTGAAAAGACTCATCAACCCTTATCTGAGAAAAATCTTCAATTCCCTCCTTCCTCACATCTTTCAACCCCAAAGGCAGACGCAACTGGTGATCTCCTGGTGGCCATGGAATGGTCGAACCCTAGGGAGTAAGATAGACTGAAGCTTAGGAAGAGTTTTGGATCTTCTGAAAGCAGTTCTTCGATAGCTCTTGGGGCTTCAGCTTCAGATGACTTTGTTGCCCCCTCCTGAAAACGATTAAGGACACATTCTTCAAAAGGGACATCCATATCACCCTACAGGATGATCTTACTTCCCGTGTCCTTTTGAAAGAGACTTTGGACCTAATAGACCTTTCGACCCTTGACCTGAATGTTTCCAATGCCCTGATGGAGTTGACTACCCAGGTAAACCAGATGTCTGATGATTTCAAACTTCTTCCCAAGGTTGAAGGAATCATTGAGTCAACTGGCGTCAAGAGTGGTAACGCGTGGGATAGAGAGGGAAGCTAGAAATGAGGTTGAAAGGCTAGAGGAACTCAAAGCCAAAAGGGAGAGGAAAATAGGTGCTAACAAGATAGTCATTGATGTTTGGGAGAAGGAGCTTGAAGAACTTTAGAAAAAAATTGTTGAAGCCAAGCAGCATAACCTTGAGCTGAGTCAAGCTGCCAATGTTGATTTGGATGTTGAATCGAAGCACACCATTGACCTTATTGATACTGCTAAAGTTCTCGACAAGGAGCTTGCAGCAGCAAAACTTGAAAAGGCCTTGTGCGAGAATCGCCTCCAAATTAGCAAGCACAATTTTCTTCAGCTACAAAGAAAGCTCCCTTTATGACTTTAATGACTTAGTAATTTTTTAGGACTTTGTATTTCCCTTTTCGTATTAGTGTTTTAGCCTTAACCATGATTTTTATGTAATGACTATATTGGGTGTGCTTTTGGCCCCTTTTACTTTATGCTTTCAGTCTTATTATTTTTTACTTGCGTTTTATTTTTTTTATTTTTTTTGCATAAGTAAGTTTTTTGAATGACTGTCGAAACAACCTTTAAGTCAAATAATTTCCAACTTAAATTTGGGTCAAGAGCACTATTATCTTAAACTTGGTCCCGACGGCGGCGTTCCAGCTTTTGATGCCTCATAATTGTTTGACACAAGTCCCCAGTTTAACGGTTATAGCTGAAACGCCTTTTAGGGTGTTATTTCCAAGGGAAACTTCACGTGCTTTTTAGTTGCCTCTTGCTTAGTCAATCAGCATCCATGACTCTCCTCTAAAAATAACTCCTAACTGATCCCATTTTCTTCACGAACCAAACAAATCATGAGTAGTCCTATGAAGAAAACAAACATTGTTGAGCTACCCAAGCCTTCAGAAGGCACCAAAGGGAAGAAACCTCCATCGCCTGGTACTTCAGCTGGAGTGATGACTCGCTCCAAAACCAGGGAGGTCAAAGCAGAATCCCTCAAGAATGAACCTCCAAAAATTCAAGACCATGACGATGAAGCTGATGAAGATTGGATGAACTACCTTAACTCCCTTAATTGGGATGATATTTAAGAATATTTTTTCCTTTCTTGGTTATAAAACCATGTTTTGAATTTTTGTTTTTGTAAGCCATTAATGGCCCCTTCTTGATTAATGAAATTTTACGCTTTTATTTGAATCTGTGTAGCGTTGGTCTATATCTTTTTAAATATTTGCCATTTAGTTTAAAGACTCTTAAATCAGCTTTAATCTCATGTATCTCATAAGCATTGTTACTGAATACTTTTGCAACTTGGAAAGGGCCTTTCCATTTGGGTGACCATTTCCCTAAGGATCTAATTTTTTATCCATGGGCAATATGACTTTCCACACTAATTCACCAACTGAAAAGGTTTTTGACTTAACCTTCTTATTATTGGATTTTTCTACCATTTTCTTCTGCCTTTTGTAACACGGTGGGAGAACTGACTTTAGTTAAATGTTGCGGATAGCAAGAGTCGCCGCCGACTTTTATTTTATCCAAAAGGAAAGGACATAAAAGAACAGGAAAGACCTTAAAAAGATTTTGGGTTCGGGGGGTAGGTTATATAAAGGGAAGGTGTTAGCACCCTTTATATCCATGGTTATCCATGGGCTCTTAGTTACTTAGCTCACTTTGAATTGTTTTGAGAAAGGTGTAGTGTGTGATTAGAAACTTTCTAAGTACTTTGTAATGATCCTCGTATGGATGTATACAAAGACTTGTTTTTTGAAAATTTGTTTGAAAAAAAGTGTGATATAAAATGTATTTTGAAATGTGAGCAAGCAACTTAAGAGAAACCTACCCTAGATTAAGTTTTCACTGTTCTTATGTTCTTTCAATGGTAAGATTATCCCTATTATTAAGGAATAGGTAGTCATTATCTTGGATGTAAGAAGGGACATGTAAAGGGACATCTGAATTTAGGCAACTGCAAGGCGTCTTTAGCAATTCGTAGGGACTTATCATCTTTTATTCGAAGGGACAAGATCATTTATCGTAGGCAACTTCAAAGGGACTTGATCTTATAAACTGAAGGGACTTGATGATATATGTGAAGGGACTTTGCTTGACCTTTGGAAATAGGCAACATGAGAGGTAACCCTAGAAAGTGCAAGATGGCGATCAAAGATCGACTTACGTGTGTGAGTGTTTGTATTCAAATATTTATCTTTTTAAATTAATTATTCTAAGTTAATTTTTAATTACAAACATGTTATACACACCCTATAATTACTAACCATGCAGTAAATATATTTATAATAAAAATAAAGCAAAAATATAAGCCTAAACTATTACAAAGCTTCGGGACAATTACAATATAATTGGGAAAAATAATAATAACGATAAAATAGAAAATAAATAAGAAATAATTTAAATGTTAGTAATAATGAAATAATAATAATAAGAAAGGGTTAGTAAAAATATAAAGAAAATAAAAATTTAAGAGAGAATATTATTTTTAAGTTAAATAAACATTTAGAAAAAATTTTAGAAGAAAATATAACAATTTTGATAATAATAAACAAGTAATAATTATTTACATATTAAAAGAAAAAGATAAATTATAATTTATAAAGAAAGTTAGGTTAAATTTGAAAATTAAGAAAATTAGGTTTAGGGTTAGGGTTAGAGAAAATTAGGGTTAGGGTGGTAATCATGAGATTTAGGGTTTTAAATATTAATTTACAAAATAAATCAATTTATTTACAAAATATATATATATTTAATAATATGAACATATAATATAATAAATATAAATAATTAAGTGTTTTTTTGAAAATAAAGTTTGAATTTTAAAAATATGAATTTTTTGGTATAAGAAATAATATAAACATTTATTTTAAAATTGATGATTTAAGAAATTAATTAAGTAAATATAAATAATATAAACAAAATAATGAAAATAAGGGGAAAAAAAACATATCTGGGGCTGAGATTCGAACCCAGGCCCTAGGCTTCCCACACACAAGACCAACAACATCACCACCAGGCCAAGCACGCGCTGGTGTAAATACCAGAAGTCCAATTCCTTTTGTTACAATCCTACAAAATATCACAAAAAATAAAGCAAAACAAAATGGCCTGGGGGGAATCGAACCCAGGACCATTCAATACACAGGCAAACACACAAACCAACTGAGCCACATGGGGCGCGTACAACATAGAATCAGAAAATAAACATTATATTTTAAAACAATTATTTGAATTGAATTTTTGGCGCCACTGACTTCATCTTCTTCCTTGGAATTTCCTGCGAATTCATCTGCAAAATCATCTATGAATTTTCCTGCGAATTTTTCAATATCTATAACCTGCGAAAATCACTTTATGGCTAAGCCTATTGTTTCATCAAATTGATCAGGTTAATGTGATCCTTAGGAGGTATACGGTCTAGACATGGTCTTTGAATGGATTTATATTGCCTCATACGCAAAACCCTAAAACGAGCTTCAAACCCTAACAATGGTGAAACTCCAAATCTGCATCGAAACTCATATCAAACTACCCAGAATCCATCTACATCATTCAACAAACAATATTACAAGCTCAAATTTAATTAATCATGCATAAAACTTATGAATCGAAAAAATATATATTTGACATAAAACTGATTCGATTTTCATCATTCATGAGGTTATGGATGCTTATGATCATATGGATAGCATCCTGAGAGTCCAAGGATCATCTCTATGTCTTTAAAATACCTTTAATTACCCTCCAACTATGAATCAGAAAATTGAAATTTCAATGAATTTTTTGAATGTCAAGAGTGTTCTTGGAAGCTGCAGTTTTCGTCCCCTAGCATTGTGATTAGTTCATGGTCTTATAGTGAATGATTTTTGGTCATAAAACTTATCTCTCCTTTGGGCTTTTGGATAACTTGAGATTGAAGAAAGATATGATTCCAAAAGTGAGAAAAATCAAATATTTTCATGCCTTAGAGACTTTACACGAAATTTGATCCTCTCAATCATCTTTAAATGATGTTTCAATCATTCTAGAACAAAAATCAGATTTTTTTGATTGACTTTTTATATTTTATTTTGATTTAAAATGATTTTAAATGAATAAAATCAAAATAAATAAAATAAAATAAATAAAAATCTGAATAAATTATTTTTGGTTCGTGCATGATGTCATGGTAGTGATTGGGTCATAAAAATGCAAGCCCATGTGGAAAGAATTGGCTCTAAGATCCCATTTGCTCAATAAACCCCTCAAAAATTTCTCAACTTTGCAAAGACACAAATCCCTCAATTTTAATGCTATGGGGGTGTTCTTGGACATTTTAGAAAGCTTAAAGAGTCCTATAACCAACCTCGTTGGTCTCATGTCCATATCTTTTATCATTTTCAAGTTATGCCCTTTGGAAGATGTTGACTTTTTGTTGACTTTTAAAATGACCTATAATGTCTTAGCTCATACCTTCCAAATGAAGCATTTTTAGGCTTGGCTTGTGAGACACAAAGTTTTAGAGAATTCAATTTCCTTCAAAATGAGCTTTGGATAGAAAATTTTTGATGAAGCATGTGAAAGTTATGACTGGTCAAAGTTCAGTTGACTTTTCCTGTGAAAACCCTAATTTAGAAACTCCTGATTCTTGATGATCTGAAATCTCCTTGATGAATCATGATCAACCCTTGATCAAATGATGAATTTTACTTCATAAACTTGATGTTGGCAAAAAATCATGAAGTTTGACTTTGGTTTGACCACAGTTGACCTCAGTTTGACTTTTTAACTGCTTTGACTGATTTTTGCATATCTGATCATCTGACTGAGCAAACTTTTTGGGAAAGCTTTGAAACTTGACATAGGGATTCTTGAAGACATGTAGTATGTTATGAAGCTCAATTTAGGCCTTGGAAGTCCATTTAGCCTGATGAAATCCAAAACCCTAGTTTAGGATACATTGCTTAGGAGGATGCATTGTCTGAGGGGATTTTCAAACTTTCTGACTAATTGTGAATCTTGTGAACCTTGTGAACCTATTGGGACACCTTGGTACATAATGCCTTGACTAGGGGAAGGAAATTTTTGGGGTGCAACACCTTTCTAACAATTCTATGGCACAAAGTCTTTCTTCATCCAAATCCAGCAATTCATCTAGCATCATATTCCAATAATATTAAGATGGAATCTCATGGTGACTTTGAATCCTTGTAGAATAAAGATATATTTCAAGAGGCAACACTGCATCATGCCCATAAGTAAGTCGAAACAGGGTAGTATTTGTTGCTTCTTTGGGTGAGGTTCAACATGCCCATAGAATCTAGTCCAATGTCTTGTGCTAATTTCATGGCTTCTTACCCACATGTTTTTTTATCAAACCAATAACAATCTTGTTTCCTGCTTCGACTTGGCCATTGGCCTGGGCATAATAAGTGTCGCTCCCGATAAGTGGAACAGGCCCAGATAAAGGTACAGACGCGAACGGTCGGCGAGAGGGATAATGAGAACACACAGCCGTGAACTCACTGGAGATGAATAGAGTCGCCAGCTAGGCATTTTTATCCCGGAGGAAAGGCAATGCTGCATAGACCTAGAAAGAGATGGATAAGACGGTTGCGAACCAGAGAGATTGAGAAAGGGGGTTGGTTACAACCTGGGAAGGTGTTAGCACCCAGATTGTCCGCCGTACTCGACGGGATCCACGCTTAAAAGATTTGTGTTTTAAAGGGGTAGTGTCAGTGCAATTTGTGTATAAAATAGCTGGAAAAGATGTAAAGGTGTCAGTGTAAAGAAATGTGATGTGTATAAATGTACAGTGTCAGTGTAGGAATGAGAATGAATTGCTCAAGATAATGAGGCTAAAAGAATGAAGCTGGAAAGAGGGGGAATATACAGAGACTTTTGTTCGATAACGATTAAGTTATGCCTACGTATCCTCTCGTGCAATGAGGAAGTCAGAACACCGTAGTTCGACCCAAAGAGACTGAAAGATGAATTGACTTGTGAACTGCTTGCTTGTCTATGCTCAAGTGTATGACCTGTCTGGCTCAGGTGCAAACTGTCTTGCATTAGACGGAAGAAGCGAGTCCTCGTTTATGAGTGAATGAGATGAGAAAAGAATCCCGAGGGAGACGATTATTGCTTGTTTTGAGTTTTCAGTCTTTTATTGCTTTTGAGAGTTTGTCATAAGTTAATGAGCTTAAGTCTAAACCAATGGGTTGGTAAACTCATCACATCTTCCCTCTGATTAGGGGTAATGAGAATACCTTAAGTGTGAAGTCAGCTTCTCACACTTAAACATCTTTGGTGTAGGATTAAGATCATTAACCTACTTGTGATTAATTAGATGTTTTTGTTGTTTTTTTGTTTTGTGTTAAGTAATGAGGTTAAGCCATAATCAAGGATTAAACAGACTCATTACACCATCCTAATAGAAGGATAATAGATGAGAATGTTTAAGCTGAGGAAAGCTCCTCAACTTAATCCATGATTAGGGATTAAACTCATGACAAAACAAGTCTTTGATTAAGTGGATTTTATTTAATGATATGATGATGAAGTAAGTTTTAGGGTTTATAAGACAACTTGAGGGGGACTTGTCCATTAACACTAGGGTTAGTCCTTCTTAACCAGTTAAGGAAGAATTAGAACCCTAATGCAAGGCCCAAGTTGCAAGTGTGAAGTCTTGATGATTATTATGTGAATTAATTAGAGGATTTAAACACATTAAGGGTTTAACACTTAGGGTTAAAGTTATACACTCCATCCTAAGAGAAGGATGCAGGCATAAGCTTAATCACAAAGCCTTAAAGCCTTTAGGGTTTAGTCCCTGATTATGAGGTGAGAAGAGATGACTCAAAAGAGACACAAAGGTAAACTAAGAGGGGAGACTAATCAAAACCCTAATCATTGTCATGCTTGGTTGTTCCTAAGGTTTATGAGGTTTATCAAGAAAAATCTTCAATGGAACCACCAGGAAGCAGATGAAAGGATCAAGAGAAGCAAAGTGACTTGCTTCATTCAAGAAGTCAAGTCACTTGAAGAAAGAAAGTGGGGAGAAGAAGAATGAGCAAGCTCAAACTCAAACACATATAGAAAATGCAGCAATGGATACAAGAGATATGAAAAGAAAGGTTATGAGAAGTGAAGGCAAATTCACTTCTCAAGTTCACTTACCACCTGAAATGTTAGAAAAGGAATGCAATGCAATGCAGAATGGGATGAGATGACATGATGAGAAACAAAACCAGAAGCACATACATGATGCTAATGATGTTATGAGATGCTACAAACATGAGGCAGCACATGGAAATGATCATACAAGCTTATGAATGCAAATGAAGCAAGTTAGGAACCATGAAAACACATGAAAAGTTATGAAGTGCACCTGACATACAACATGGCAAATACATGATGCAATGATCAAACATGTTTTCTATATGTCTTATGATGTCAAATGAATCACATGTAAACATGGAATGTCATGGCAAGTCATGTTATGCAAGAGAATGCAAGATGGATGCATATGGAAGCCCAAATTAGGGTTTATGAATCAAACATCAAACAAAAATCAAAATCAGAAGCAAGCCCTAAGATAAAAAATTGAAAATGCCACACAAAGGATCCCTAAACTCATACTAAACCACTGCCCAAAGGAGAGGTCTCAACTCTTAACCAATTTCAAGTTATGGTTTTTGCAAGTTTTTAGGGTTTTTTAGGGTTCCTAAACAAAAGAAATGTCAAACAATTTGAAAATGCAAGATCAAATCATGGCAATTTAATCTCAAAAACTACATGCTAAACATAATGCAATGCAAGAAGAATCAATGTCCAACTCCTCATGGATAGGCAGAAATGATTTTTTGAACTTTGGATCAAAATAATGCACAAAAATGATTTTAATTCAATGAAAAATTCTCAAAATGCATCAAGATCAAAAAAGAAATTTGGTTTGAAGGTTGGACAATGTTTATAAATGTCTTATAACATTTCATGAATTTTTTGGTGATTTTTAAATACCTAAAAGTATTTTTAATAAATTAATTCTCATTAATCAATTAAAAATAATCTTTTAAATATTTAAAAATACTTTTTTAATGCTAAAAATAAAAACAAAAATATTTTTGTGTCATAAAAATTAATAAAACTCTTGAGAAAAAGTTTCACAATTTTTAGACAATTTTTACTATTTTAAATAAATTGTGCAAATTAAATGAAAAGAAATGCAATAAAAATGAATTTTAAATGAAGTCAACAGAAAGAATGGCTGAGATTCACTCCAAGTTTGAAAGTGTTGACTGGCGCGCAGATCCAAGGGTCTTGGTTGGCTCAGATTAATTAACTTAATTATGATTTAATTAATTAATGAAAGTGGATTAGGGCTAAACAAAGTGATCTGGGCCCTTCATGCGCGCGGGAGGTCAATGGAGTCAACCAATCTAACGCCCCACATTCAAATGGCACTAATGACCTGAGATTAGGGCAAAGCACTTTCAGGTGACCGGAGAGAAGCTCCGGTCATCTTCTCCGGTGGTATCAAAACCCTAAAACATGATTCAAGCATCTATTCCACAAATTAAACACATCTAAGTGATCCTCTAACATCCTAGGACACGAATCTATGCTCAAACATCATTTAAACCCCAGAAATCATGCAAATCGAAGAGAACAAAATCCACGGGTGGAATTTCAGAGGGAACATACAAACTCATTTCTCACTTATTTTTTATTCTAAAGGCATCCCCATGATCAGCAAGACATAAGCAATCATATTATAACTTAAAATGCAAGCTTTGGGAGAAAGTGTTCATGTTCATACCTGAGCTGGAAAGCTTCAATATTGAGCTTCCAAGGCCTTCTTTGTGTGCAAATGGACCTCTTTGACTCTCCTGAGCTCAATGGGATACCTCAAAGCTCTTGTGGATGGCTGATTTGAGAGGAATACTTCTGGTGTAGCAGATAACACAGTCAGGAATAGGGAGGTTTCAGGCCACTCCAATGGTGGATTCTTGCTCCTTTAGGTGTGCTTGACTTGTTGGTGAAGAAAAATGGTGTGTTTGATGGTTGGATAAAGGGATTCGAAGAGTTCTGGTTTTGAAGATGAGAAATGGTGAAGCTCAGTTCATGCTGGTTTCAGGCTTATGCTTTGTTGGTTTGTGATCAATAATACATGGTGAGATGAGTAGTGGGATTTGTTTTAGTGTTTGAGGCCTGTGGAGACAGATTCGAAGGAAAATGCAAAATGGAGTGAGTTTGTGTATGTGATGCTATGGCCTGTTTCAGCTTGGCTTGGTGTTATGTTTGGCTAGCAAATGGAAAGTATAAACAATCCCAATTGGCCAGATGATGTGACCTGGCCTGCTGTGATTGGGATGTTTGCTTTTGCCAAAAGTCAACTTTTTTGTAAGAGAGGTATGGCTTGGTACAAGGGCTAGGGCTGGCGCAGCATGGTGAGGTGAGATGCTATGGCTGGTTCAGCATCCAAGAAATCAAGTGGGTGAGATGTGATGATAGTTTTTGCAAGTTGGTCATCTTTGGAAACTTCATGAAAATGCCTTGTTACACAAACCATGAACATGTGATCTTTTGGTCCAAATCTGATTTTTAGGACTTATGTGATGTTTGTGCATTGGTTTGAAGTGAACTAGAAGTTACAAATGGCCTTGGTTCATGATTTTGCAAATTTCTCATTTGAGGCATGTCTTGAAAATTAGTGATTTTGGCCAACTTTGTCACACCATAACTTTTGATCCAAGAAGAATTAGATCATGTTCTTGTACTTTTTGAAAAGGGAAAAATGTATTCTACAACTTTCATGACCAAAGTTTTTCCATTTGAAGCATTTTTGGATCAAAAATCAAGGCTTGAAAAATGACCTAAAATGACATATTCTTGAAAAGTCAACCATGCCCAAAAAAGTCAACTTTGCAAAATCTTCAAATTCTTGAATTTTGTGAACTTCAACCTTCTTCCATGATCAAATAAAGATCATATGTACTCAAAATGATGAAGATCACCCTTTGGTTGGGTCATTTGGGACCCCAGATGCTCTGATTTTACACTGACTTGTCTGAAAAGTCAACTCTTGATCAGATGACTTCCCCATGGAATTTCTTCATGAAAATTGATATGCATCCTCCCTATACCATACAAAGACCAATGGAAACAAGAATGACCAAAAAAATTGGAGTTATGGCCTCTGAAACCAAAACCCTAATTTTAGGTCAACTGTGCAGTCAAACCTGGCTCTGCATCCACACCAATCCCAGTTCTTGTGATTCTTTTGCATTCTTGACTTTGAGAGGATGTAATATGATACTTGAACACACATGGGTCCCTTTGAAGTGATTGATGGCCTTTGGAGTGGCTCAGGAAGCTCTTGGATTGCTCAGATCACAAACCCTAGGTGCAGATGACTTAGAATCTATGCAGTGAATCAAAAATGAGATATGAGGTGATATGATTGTGTTTATGCATATGAAATGATCACAAGCCATGGGGAAATGGGTGAGGGCAAATTTGGGGTGTTTACAGTGTAACACGGTGGGAGAACTGACTTTTAGTTATGTTGCGGATAGCAAGAGTCGCCACCGACTTTTATTTTATCCAAAAGGAAAGGGTATAAAAGAACAGGAAAGACCTTAAGAGATATTTTTGGGTCCGGGGGGTAGGTTATGTAAAGGGAAGGTGTTAGCACCCTTTACATCCATGGTTATCCATGGGCTCTTAGTTACTTAGCTCACTTTTGAATTGTTTTTGAAAGTGTAGTGTGTGAATAGAAAAAATTTTCAGAATAGTTAATAATAATCCATGTACGGATGTGTAAAAACTTGTTTGAAAATTTGTTTGAAATTGTGGAAAGTTTGAAAAGTTTTTGAAGTGATCAAGTACATAAGAGGAACCTACCCTAAAGTTTAAAGTCTTTCTTATTCTTTATCCTTTCCTTGGTAAGACTATCCCTACTATTAAGGAGTAGGTAGTCATTACCTTGGATGTGAGGGACATGAGAGGGACATATGTTGTTATGAAGGCAACTGTGGGGTGTAATAAGCATACTGAAGGGACTATCATCATTATTCGAAGGGACTCGATTCGTATAGGCAACCATGAGGGACTTGATGATTTTCTTTTTGAAGGGACTTGCTTTATACACCCCACTTGACCATTATTTGTAGGCAACTTGAGGGATAACCTTAGAAAGTGAGACGGCGATTAAAATCGACTTACGTGTGTGAGTGTTTAATTTAATTATCTTATGATTAAAAGTGATCTAGAATTAATTTTAAGAGAATACATATTTACACTCCCTAAATTACTAACCATAACATGAAAATTAAATAAATAAAATATTACAAATTTTACACCAAGGAGCAATTACAAAATTATAATAATAAGCAAATTAAAAATAAATAGCAACATAAATAAATAAGCAATTATAAACAATAAATAAATAAACAAGAATAATTATAATAAGGGTTAGTAATAATAACAATTAAAAATAGGGTTAGTGAAAAAATAATAAGCATAAATAAATAAATTAATAATAATATGGTTAGTAATAATAATAAATAAAATTAATCAAAATATTATAAGAATAAGAAATTAACAATTTTAATATAAACAATTATATTTTAAAAAAAAAAAGAAATATGAACAAACAATTATTTTAATTTACAAGTTATTAAGTTATTTTTAAATATATTATAACTACAAAATTTAATTATTATAAATTCAATTCTAAACAAAAAGTTATAAAAGGTATTCACATATTATATAAAGAGAAAAATAAGTTATAAGTATATTTACAAGATTTAATTTCTAATAGCATGAAATATATTTATATCTTATATGAGAAGAATAATTTATAATTATATTTACAATATGAATCATACTAAATAAATAAACAAATATACATTATAATTATATTAATACTTAGGAAATAAAATTATTTAGGAAAAAATTAGAATTAGATTTTATTTTAGAAAATATTTTTAGGGTTTTTAAAAAATTAGGGTTTTGTTATATACAAAATTATTTTTTTTTTAACTAATATATACATACATATTATAATTTCATACAATAATAAAATAAATTTTTGAACTAAAATATAAAAATAGAAAGTTTAGAATTTTAAAGAATAAAAATGTTATTTTAAATTTTTAATATATGTCTGATTTATTTTTTTTATTAAGAATATATAACAAATAAATTAATTAACTAGAAAAAATAGAAAAATTGCAAAAAAGAGAGAAACTTACCTGGCTGGGATTTGATCCCATGACATCTCACTTGCCAGCAACAACAATAACCACCAGGCTAGCCCATGCGCAGGCAACAATGGATGGGGGGAGAATTTGTTTTGTGTCTTACTTGACAAATCCAGAAAAATGAAGAAATAAAAAGGCCTGGGGTAGGATTCGTACCCAGGACCTTATGAATGCAAGCAAGTACGCGCTACCGCCTGGCTGGGAGAGCCCTTCTGTTTACCAAACAACTATAAACCATAATATATTAAGAAAGCAATTTAAATGGGAAAAATATCAAAACATTGCTGTGGGCAGGACTCGATCCCACGCCCTCTCATCAAACGCGCATGTGTCTTTCCACTGAGCCAACCAACCTGTGGTGATAAACAAACAGGAAAGTAACATAATATTTTAAATTAAAAATTCAAATATAGGATTCGCGCCAACACACAGTCGTCTTCTTCCTCTGACCTTCGAAATTAGCTGCGAAATCTTTTATGAATTTTCCTGCGAAAACCAACTTCCAGCAAAACCTACGAATATCAACAAGCAACAAAACCATACAATTTTTCAAAATTAAGCACAACAACATGATCCTGGCATCCACACGATTCATCCTATGTCTTTAGAATCAATTTATATTCACTAAATCAAAAGTCCCTAAACCTAGGTCCAAACCCTAATAATGGCATCTCACGAATTAGGTACGGGTTCTTTGATTTTCCTGTCCAGAAACAAGCTACACAACATCATAAACAACATTAGACAATCAAAATCCATTTAAATGCAGTGAATCATTGGAATCGAAAAAAGTTTATTCAAGAACAAATTGGATTCGGGTTGGCCAATATGAGATGATTTTGATGCATATGATTGATGCTTTACAATCAGTGATGTCCAGGGAAGCTAGCCATGTCCTTAAAATACCTTGTAGTGCTCTGAATTTTAAAATCCGAATGTGACTTTTGGAAGAGTTTTTTGAACAATGAACTTACACTTTTGGCTGCTGGAATCCGTGTATGAGGCTAGGGTTATGATCAGCATATATAGGTGAATGATTCTAGGTTAAAAAATTGATGGATCATGTGGAAGAATTGATTTAAAAAGATTGAGAAAGATGGTGCTTTGAATTTCAAATATTGGCTTATGAAGACTTGTTATTTTTGTATTAATCACATGATTTCATTCCTCTTTGACTCTAATCACCAATTAAGACTTTTTAAAATCAATCACAAAAATAAATCTTCATTTTTAATATTTTATTTAAATTTAAAATGATTTTAAGTATAAAAAATCATAATAAATTAATTAAATAAAATAAAAATTATGAAAATATGATGGAAATTTCGTGCATGATGTTATTGTATGGGTTGGGTCATAATTTGGCCAGCCCATTTGGAGAAAATTGCTTTTAGGCCCTCATTTTCATCATAGACCATCACAAATTTTCCCAACTTTGCAAAGGCACATCTCCCACAATTTTAAAGGTATGAGGGTGTTCTTGGACTTTTTGGAAAGCTTGAAGAGTCCTCTAAACAACCCCATTGGTTTCAGGTCCATATCATTTACCAATCTCAAGTTATGCCCTTTTGAAGTTGTTGACTTTTTGTTGACTTTTGAAATGACCTATAATGTCTTAGATCATATCTTTCAAATGAAGCATTTTTGGGCTTAGCTTTCAACATCAAAGTTGTAGAGAATTCAATTTCCTTCAAAATGAGATTTGGATGGAGACTTGGTGATGAAGTATGTGAAAGTTATGATTGGTCAAAGTTCAGTTGACTTTTACTGAGGAAACCCTAATTTAGAAACTCCTGATTATTGATGATCTGGAATCTCCTTGGTGAATCATGATCAACCCTTGATCAAATGATGAATTTTACTTCATATACTTGATGTTGGCAAAAAAGCATGAAGTTTGACTTTGGTTTGACCACAGTTGACCTCAGTTTGACTTTTTAACTGCATTGACTGATTTTGACTTATCTGATCATCTGACTGAGCAAACTTTTGAGAAAAGTCTTGAAACTTGTCATGGGGGTTATTATGCACATATGAGATGTTATGAAACTCACTTGAGGTATTGGAAGTCCATTTAGCCTGATTAAAGTCAAAACCCTAGTTTTGGATGCACTGCTTAGGAGGTGCATTGTCTGAGGGAATTGTCAACTCTTCTGACCCATTGTGAACTTTGTGAACCTTGTGAACCATCATAAAATGTCTTGTGAACCTCATGGGAGATATTGTGAAGCTTGTGAACCTTGTGAACCTCATGAAGTGGCTTTGTAGACCTCATAAACCTCAGGTAAGGTATTGTAAGCATTGTGGAACTTGTGAACCTTGTGAATCTTCATAAAGTAACTTGTAGACTTCATGAACCTCATGAAAGGTCTTGTAAATGTAGAGAAACTTGTGAACCTTCAAGAAGTAACTTGTAGACTTCATGAACCTCATGAAAGGTTATGTAAGTGCTGGAGGACTTGTGAACCTTGTGAACCTTCTTAGAACACAAAGTCTTGTATTGTGAGGGCAAATTTTGGGGTGCAACAGCTGCCCCTGTTCAATTTTCTGAAACCTGAGGGGTTAGATTGGTATATTTGCCAGTCGTGACCTGGAAGGTTGAAGGGGATTGAACACAAAAGCCCAAAAATTTGCACTCACCAGTGCATAGAGTGATACAGATGGCTAGTTGAATATGATTGAGTGGGCTTAAAGATGCCACTTGGAAAGTTCTTCAGATATATTTCTTGGAAGATAAGGCAGCCCAGAATATGGAGGTATAATGAAAGCTGTCAGGAGTCTGGAGTAATACTGACGTAACAGCATGTCTTCATGAGGATAGAGCAATCAATAATGATAACCCTAAAGCAGTCTTGAAGTAATGATATGATTTCAGGAGGATAGAGCAATCAATAATGATAACTCTAAAGCAGTCTTGAAGTAATAATATGATTTCAGGAGGATAGAGCAATCAATAGCTCTAAAGCAGTCTTGAAGTAGTAATATGATTTCAGGAGGATAGAGCAATCAATAGCTCTAAAGCAGTCTTGAAATAATAAGATGGCTTCAGGAGGATAGAGCAATCAATAGCTCTAAAGCAGTCTTGAAGTGATGATTTCAGGAGGATAGAGCCATCAATAATGATAACTCTAAAGCAGTCTTGAAGTCATGAGAAGTTATCAGGAGGATAAAGTAACCCTGAGGTGACGATAAAGCAGTCCCAAAGTAATAAGAAGCTCATCAGGAGGATAAAGTAACCCTGAGGTTACAATAAAGCAGTCCCAAAATAATAAGAAGCTTATCAGGAGGATAAAGTAACCCTGAGGTAATAGTATGATATGCTTTCAGGAGACTGGAGTAATCCTGATGTAACAGCATGTCTTCAGGAGGATAGAGCAATCCTGATGATCATTTGTTGGATAATTAACCTGAAAACAGGGTAGCATTCTGTATGATAGTGTTAGTTTATGCTTTATGTATGTATGTATAATATGATGCACTTAGGTAATGTATTATGCACTCATGTATATGTATGTTATGGTATGACATAAATGATGTATGTATGATACTGCCGGAAGAATCTGAATATCTTCGTATAACAACTGCTGGCTTGGGAAAATAAATCCCGATTCATTGTTGAAGAATATATTATACATAACCGTCCGTCTGCTGGGGATAATAAGGTATGGATAACCTCCCGGATGCTGGGGATAATAAGGTATGGATAACCTCCCGGATGCTGGGGATAATAAGGTATGCTAACCTTCGTCTTCGTTTGATAGCAGGGCAGATATAACTTCCCATCTTCGTTCGTCGTACCGTTATTGGAAAGTAAATTCCCGAATACCCGTATGAGGATAAAAGAGATGGATATAAATTCCAGGGGAGATGAGACTTTATGAAGATGGATTTGTCCTACTGAGAGTTTGTAACTGTCTTGTAAAGGTGAACCGGCGAAGCTTCGTTGAAATCCTTCCCTCGTTCGTCCCTAGTAAATACTATTACTGCATTTTCATGCATTTCTGGTAAACATCAATCATATTAAAACATACATGCATTTTTGGTAAACATTAATCATATTCAAAAGCATACATACATTCAAACACAACCAATGGACGTTTCGCTTATGTAAATAGGGTAAAAGTAAATCTGGATTCAAAAGATTGAATTTATTTATATCAAAAAGTGACCCATACACGGGTAAGTTTGTACAAGGAGACATAAACCCTAGTAAGAGGATTTTGCCATAAAGTTTTACAAAAGAGAATCAGCTAGGTGGGAAATAATCTTATTGAGTTTCAATTCTACTATTGCCATTCAAGTATCTCATCTTCTTGCTGTTGCGACGGAAACGATTGGATTGAGCTTTATCTGTTCGAGCTTGAGTAAGTAGCACAACTGGTTGCAGTTTCCTGTGTGATCCAAACGAGACAGAGTCATACGCTTTAATCCCTAACTTTTGCCTGGATTGCCCTTTCAGGTTTTCAATCCACCGGGATACCCTTTTTTGCCCAAGCCGCCTTTTCAGGTTTTCGACTTGCCGGGTGTACATCTTTTTATATATATCCCTAATTTTTGCCCAAACCCTTTTGGTTTGCCGGGATGCCCTTATTTTTGCCTAGGCCTGTCAACCTAGCGGGACTCTTTTTATGCGTAGTATTTTTTAACTATGTCTGCGTTTACAGGTTGTGGGAAGTCTTCACCATCCATTGTAGTCAGTATCATGGCACCTCCTGAGAACACTGTCTTGACTACAAATGGTCCTTCATATGTTGGAGTCCACTTGCCCCTAGGATCACCCTGTGGTAATATAATACGCTTGATTACCAAGTCACCAGCCTGATATACCTTTGGCTTAACCTTCTTGTTAAAAGCTTTGATCATTCGTTTTTGGTACATCTGGCCATGACAAACTGCTGCTAACCTCTTCTCATCAATCAAATTTATCTGGTCCAGTCGAGTCTGAATCCACTCATCTTCATCCAAGCCTACATCCTTCATAATTCTTAAGGAGGGAATCTGAACTTCAATGGGCAGAACTGCTTCCATACCATAGACTAAGGAGAATGGGGTTGCCCCTATTGAAGTACGTATTGTGGTACGATAACCATGAAGAGAAAATGGTAACATCTCATGCCAATCCTTGTAAGTAACAGTCATCTTCTGTACAATCTTCTTAATGTTCTTATTAGCAGCTTCAACTGCCTCATTCATCTTTGGACGATACGGAGAAGAGTTGTGATGCTTAATCTTGAACTACGTGCAGAGATCAGTAATCATAGTGTTGTTCAGATTAGAGCCATTGTCAGTGATAATCCTTTCAGGAATGCCATACCTACATATGAGATTATTTTTAATGAACCGAGCCACGACATTCTTAGTAACAGATGCAAATGAAGCTGCCTCTACCCACTTTGTGAAGTAATCAATAGCAACCAGGATGAAACGATGCCCATTAGAAGCAGTAGGCTTGATCTCACCAATCATATCAATGCCCCACATGGCAAAGGGCCAAGGAGCAGTCAACACATTCAGTGGTGATGGAGGTACATGTACTTTATCAGCATAGATTTGACATTTGTGACACGTTCTGGAGTGTTGATAGCAATCAGCTTCCATGGTAGACCAGTAGTAACCTGCTCTCAATATCTTCTTTGCCATAGTATGACCACTAGAATGAGTGCCAAAAATTCCATCATGCATATCCTCCATAATCTCAGTTGCTTCCTTCTTGTCCACACAACGAAGCATAGTTGAATCATGATTACGCTTGTACAGAATCCCATTACTCAGAAAGAACTTAGCAGAAAACCTTCTCAGAAACTTCCTATCTTTGACAGACGCCCCTTCAGGGAACTCCTGAGCTTCAAGATATCTTTTCACTTCATAGAACCAAGGCTTCTCCTCTGCCCCTTCTGTGTCAATCTCATTGCAGTATGCAGGCTTTTCAAATCTATCAATAGTAATCTTGGGAGCTTCATCATCCCAGCTAATCTCAAACATAGATGCCATGGTGGCCAAAGCATCTGCCAACTGATTTTCTCTCCGTGGAATATGTCCAAAGGTAATCTCTTTGAAATGTGGGATCAAAGACAACACATGTTCTCTGTAAGGAATGAGATTATCATGCTTGGTATCCCAATCTCCTTTAATCTGACTCACTACCAGGGCTGAATCTCCATACACATCAAGGAACTGAATTTTCATATCAATAGCAACTTTAATCCCCATGATACATGCCTCATACTCAGCCATGTTATTGGTACAATAGAAACAAAGTCTGGCAGTAATCGGGGTATGACAACCTTAGGGGAACTAATCACAACACCAACACCATTACCAAGTGCATTAGAGGCACCATCAAAAACCATAGTCCATCGGGATCCTTGTTCGGGTCCGTCATATTGTCCAGGTTCTTTGGTAATAATCATAATGTCTTCATCAGGGAACTCAAAAATCATTGACTGATAATCATCCACCGCTTGATGAGCCAAATGATCAGCAACAACACTTCCTTTGATGGCCTTCTGAGTAGTGTATTGTATGTCATATTCTGTCAAGATCATTTGCCATCTTGCAATTCTTCCGGAGAGAGCAGGTTTCTCAAATATGTACTTGATTGGATCCATCTTCGAAATCAACAAGGTAGTATGAGTCAACATATACTGTCTTAGTCGGCGAGCAGCCCATGCCAAAGCGCAGCAAGTTTTCTCGAGCAGTGAGTATCTTGTTTCACAGTCGGTAAACTTTTTGCTAAGGTAGTATATTGCCTGCTCTTTTCGACCAGACTCGTCATGTTGCCCCAACACACACCCCATTGAGCTGTCTAACACTGTTAAGTACATAATCAAGGGTCTTCCATCCACTGGTGGCATCAAAATTGGAGGTTCTAGCAGATATCTCTTGATTTCATCAAAGGCAGTCTGGCATTCATCATTCCATTCCATCACCTGATCTTTCTTCAACAACTTGAAGATTGGCTCACAGATGGCAGTTAATTGGGAAATAAATCTTGCAATGTAGTTCAATCGTCCCAAGAAACCTCTAACCTCCTTCTCAGTACGGGGAGCTGGCATCTCTCGTATAGCTTTCACTTTTGCAGGATCCACTTCGATACCTTTTCCACTGACAATAAAACCCAGGAGCTTTCCAGATCTAACTCCAAAAGTACACTTGTTTGGATTTAATCTCAGCTTGTATTTCTTCAGCCTCTCAAACAATTTATGCAAATGATCAAGATGTTGTTCTTCATTCTGAGACCTGGCTATCATATCATCCACATATACCTCTATCTCATGATGAATCATATCATGAAACAAAGCCACCATAGCACGCTGATATGTTGCCCCTGCATTCTTCAAACCAAATGGCATCACCTTATAGCAAAAGGTGCCCCACTGTGTCACAAATGTTGTCTTCTCCATATCTTCAGGTGCCATCTTGATCTGATTGTAACCAGAGAAACCATCCATAAAAGAGAATACCTTATGTTGAGCAGTGTTGTCTACCAGAATATCAATATGAGGAAGTGTAAAATCATCTTTGGGGCTAGCCTTGTTCAAATCTCTGTAGTCCATGCACATACGTACCTTACCATCTTTCTTTGGAACCGGTACCACATTCGCAACCCACTGAGGATAAGAAGTCACTGCTAAGAACCCTGCATTGAACTGTTTCATTACCTCTGCCTTGATCTTTTCTGACATTTCAGGACGCATACGACGAACCTTCTGCTTCTTTGGACGACAATCTTCTTTTACTGGCAAACGGTGAACCACAATGTCTGTATCCAACCCTGGCATGTCTTCATAAGACCAAGCAAAGATCTCCACATAGTCACGCAACATCTGAATCAACCTGCTCTTGACACTGTCCTCTAAATCAGCCCCTATCTTGACCTCTTTTCTGTTTTCTTCAGTTCCCAGATTCACAACTTCAACTGGCTCTTCATGTGGCTGTATAGCTTTCTCTTCTTGTTGTAACAACCTAGCAAGCTCTACAGGTATTTCACAATCGTCCTCATTTCCGTCTTCAGTTTGATAGATCGGATTCTCGAAATCATAATTGGCAATAGTAGAACTGTTATCAACAGGATCCAGAGTGGATGAGGATCTGCATTTAGTGATGTGGGTGTGTGTAAGAACACATAGCTGATAAAACGAAAATAAAAGAAAAGAAAGACAAGGAACACAATATTTACGAAAACGAAACGTCCACTGATTTTATTGAATGAAGTATGCAAATGAAATGACAACCCGTAACAAGCACACCATTGTGCCCCGGGTAAGGCACATGACTTGAAAGTCTTATTGTTCAAGAAATTACAAATTTAAAAACATAACACAGTAATAGTATTTACTCCTGACTAAAGGAGATAGGGGTAACATCTTCAGCTTTCCAATTATTGAGTCCAGCACCCACAGTAGGAAAAATCCATGCATCCAAGTTGTATTCTTCATCTTGATCTCCCACAACATTAATCTGGTCCTTCACAACCCCTTGATTAGTGACACGGGCGGCACGAGCACGACGAACAGCCTTCTGGGACTCTGCAGTGAAACCCAAACCAAACTTGTCAGACTTGTATGGAATATCAGGAAGCTGACCCCAAATAGTACAACCACCTTCATCCACCACAGCTCTAGCATCATTGAGGGAGGCCATTGCCATTGTTGGAGGTTTTCTGGTGACAACAGGAACTTTCTTCACAGCAGGAGGAGCTACATAATCATTAACAACCCAGGGAACCACTTCAAATGACTGACACGGAGTCTCAATGTATTCACCTTCCACTTCCAGATACTTGAAAGTGTTTACATGGCTGACAAAGTATTCTTCCTCTCCAAAGACAGTAACAACCTTTCCATTCACTGGGTATCTCAACTTTTGGTGCAGTGTAGAGGTCACAGCACCTGCCCCATGGATCCAGGGACGACCAAGCAGACAAGAGTATGAAGGACGAATATCCATCACATAAAACGTAGCAGTAAACATCTGGGAACCAACTTGGATTGGAAGATCAATTTCTCCATGCACTACTCTTCTAGAACCATCAAAAGCCTTTACCACAATATTACTGGGCTTCAGTACAGCATCTTCAGGACTCAGCTTATTCAGGACTTCCTTGGGCAACACATTCAAAGAGGAACCATTGTCTATCAGCACATGAGACAGGGTAGTGCCCCTGCATTCAATTGAAATATGCAAAGCCCTGTTATGATCTCTCTTGGCAGGGGTCAAATCAGCATCAGAAAATCCTAACCCATTGTCGTAGGTCAGGTGGGCAACACAGTTTTCAAATTGGTCAACAGAAATTGCACTGGGTACATGAGCCATCTTCAGGAACTTGATCAATGACTTGGCATGAGCCTCAGAACATAATAATAGGGAGAGCATAGAAATCTTTGAGGGAGTATGCCCCAGCTGATCCACAACGTCGTAATCACTCTTGCGAATGATTTTCATTACCTCTTCCATTTGCTTGGAGAGATCATCAGCAGCTGGCACATCAGTAGATACAGGCTCAATAACAGGACCTTTGCCCCGAGCATCAGTGGTGGAAGTAGCAGCAGGAGTAACTGCATTCTTAGAAGCAACTGGAGGAGAGAAGACTCTTCCACTACGAGTGATCTTGCTAGATCCAGCAATATTATCAATGTCAACAGGTACATCAGCTACAGGCTCTTGCTTAACACCATGGATGTAAACATCAGACCCATAATGCCAAGGCACAGCTTTATCAGATGTATATGGGATAGGACCAGGAGTAGTAATGACCACAGGAGCTACCCTGGCTTCAGCAACAACTTTCACAGGACCTTCAGCAGTAATTTTGATTGGACCCTGATGAGTGATTTTAATGGGACCCTTTGAAGTGATTCTTACCGGTACTTTGTCAACCATATCAACCTCTTCAATCTTCTTACCCCGAGTCAGATGATCCACCATACTTTCTACAGACGCTGGTCTTCTTTCGAACACTATAGTATACTTATCCATGAGACGCTGAATTCCATCCTTCAACCTGAAGCACTTTTCTGGATTATACTCACAATAAACACAATCTTCACGACAACCTGGAAAGAACCCAGCTTGCACTAACTTCTTTCTGATGACAGACAATGGTGTGGTCAACTCCGCAACTGAATAGACATGTAAGTCTTCATCAATGGCATTGACAGTCTTCTCGTGATTTGGCATTGGAGCTGTAATCACATTTGGAGTACCTGGTGGATCAAACTCAATCTCTCCAGCATCGATCATATCTTGAATTTTGTTCTTCAAGACCCAGCAGTTATTAGTATCATGTCCTGGACAGTTTGAATGATATGCACATCGTGCATTGGGATTGTACTTGGGAGAGGTAACATTGGGATTCTGAGGAGCCTCCCTCAGGGTAATAAGTTCAGCCTTCAACAAGTGTTGCAATGCCTGAGCCATTGACATGTTGATCTTTGTGAACTGTCTTCTAGCCCTCTGTTGGTTGCCTTGAGGCTGCTCTGTTGTTGCAGGAGTTGGATTTGAAATATGAACTGCACTAACAGACTGATGCCTTCTGTTACGATCAGGTTGACCATAAACAGCATTGGATTCTTTCTTCCCAGTGGGAGGCTTCTTTGCAGCACCTGATGAAGAAGTGCCCACTTGGATCTTACCACTCTTGATACCATTCTCTACCCGCTCTCCTGTCATGATCAACTCAGTGAAGCCAGATGATGAACTTCCAATGAGATGACTGTAAAACGGACCATTCAGCGTACACATGAACATATCAACCAATTCCCTGTCAGTCAAAGGGGGTTGAACTCTTCCAGCTAAATCTCTCCACTTCTGAGCATACTCTTTAAAACTTTCTTTGGCACCCATAGACATGCTCTGAAGCTGCATGCGAGTGGGGGCTAAGTCAGCATTGTATTGGTACTGCTTATAGAAAGCTTCAGCAAGATCATTCCAGTCTCTGATATTGACACTCTCCAACTGATAATACCACTCCAGCTGAGCTCCAGATAAACTCTCTTGAAAGAAATGAATCCACAACTTTTTATCAGCAGTGTGGGGTTGAATTCTTCTGACATAGGACCTCAGATGCAACTTGGGACAAGAGACCCCATCATAGACAACAAATGTAGGAACCTTGAAACCCACAGGTATGACCACCCCAGATATCAGACTCAAATCCTCAAAATCCAGCCCAGATGATTTCTGCAACTCCATAGCATCCATCCTATCCACCAGCATCTTGAATTTGTCTTCATTAGACTCATGGTAGTAGTTAGCCTCAGAATCAGAGTCCCCCATTGTGTGGTGGAGACTGCCTACCTCTTGCTCAGATTCTTCAGATTCATAGTCTTCAACCTGTTCCTTGGTCTTGACAGGACCTTTGAACCTTCTTCCCATGTTGAGCAACCCAGCAGACCTTCTAGCCTTCTTAGTCTTCTTGGCCAGCAGTGCCTTCAATTCATCCTGCCCCTTGGACAGGTTCAAGATCATCTCTTGGAACTGTGCATTTTGTGCCTGAAGATCCTTAACTGATTGTTCAAGAGCCATTGCTGAAATAAACAGCGAGAAGATGAGAAACCTGTGTACAATTATAAACCTGTGATGCAATGAAATGATATGGTAATGCATATGCAATGTTTTCAAGGACCGCAGGATTTAAATTTGCTTAGACAACCAAGAAAGTAACTTTTTATTAGTAATAACTTGTTTTGCCTTTTAGGCTTACAAAAATGAAAATGAAATAAGTACAAAAGATGGGGTTTTAAGTCTCCCATGGACGTTTCCTCTTTGTGTTGAGGTAAGAGTTGAGGTTCCGTTCCTCATGAAGTAGCTTTGTTAGTTCCAGAACCTTTTCTTGGCTTGCTTTGTAATGAGCCTCGAAAGTATCCCTTTGCTCCTTCAGTTGGATCCATGATCTCTGCAAGTCTTCCATATCAGTAGGCATGTCTGGGTGAAGGATGGTATAAGCTGTGTCTCCTTCAGCAACAGGTTCCATGGTAACTGGTAGGACGGCAGGATATGGCATCATGAGTGTCTGAGCACGAGATCGTACCCATCTGAGATAAGCCTCCATAGGAATAGTGTACTTAGGCTCCAGTGTCTTGCTGTCAATCCTGTTTACCTTTCCCCAAGCTCGTATGAATCTCTGACGGTAACCCTGAAGATCGTTGTCGTAATCAAACACAATGCCCTGAATCAACATGTCATATGGGCCATCGCTCCGAGCGTAACCAAACTGTCGTAAAGCTAGAGAGGGGTTGTAGGTGATGCCTCCTCTTATGCCTAGAAGTGGCACATTAGGGAACTCCCCACAACGGTCAATGATGGTGACATTCTCCATAGATCTGGAGCACCAATGGATGTCTGAGTGAGAAAGTGACATGATCCTCTTGGACCATCTGAACCCTTGCTCATTCTTCATTACTGAGCGAGGAAGGTGAGAAATAAACCACCTGGATAGTAAAGGTATGCAGCACATCAAAGTTCCTCTTGCCCTTGTAGTACGGGTATGAAGAGAATGTAGGATATCTCCAAGCAATGTAGGTACTGGATTGTGACTCAGGAATATGTTGATGGCATGAACATCTATGAACTGATCTGGATTGGGGAACAATACTAAGCCATATATCAGCAAGGCTAAGACCTCCTCAAAAGCATCATAGCTCATGGCCTTCAAGAACATTTGAGCTTTATCCATTAATACCTTAGCAAGAATACCCTTGACTCCACTTCTCGTTTCTAGAACAATGTCAGACTTCTTCAGATGTAGGGCTGCAGCAATAACCTCTGGTTTGGGCTCCTTCTCCAATCCTGTGAAGGGTCTTTGATCAAGAACAGGTATACCCAGAAGCTTAGAGAACTCCTCCATGGTAGGGACTAACTGATAGTCGGGGAATGTGAAGCAATGGTGCTTAGGGTCAAAGAACTGAAACAGCACACTCATCATGTCTTCACTGAATCCTGAAGTAACTAAATCCAATAAGTGACCATGTCTCTTGTTGAACTGGGAATGATCAGGCACTTGGGAAACCAACTCTTTGAGCTTGGGAGGTATCCCTACAAAGTTGATCCTGATGGTGTTTCTACGAGCAGAAGCCATGACCTGCAACAAAGAACAAAGATAAATCCCTTGGTCCTTGAAATGGTTAGGGAAAATGCTATGCTTATAATGCATGATGATGTCATGATGTTATGCTCAATCACAAACATGTGGCACACACAAACAAGTCACACCATAGCCCTAGGTTTAAAGGCTTGCATGAGGTTTAAGGTAAGTACCCTCCCCTGAAGTTGGTTGGTTCATCCTGTCCTACAAAAGTAACCGGGTTCTAAGGGATCTCAATATCATTGATCCTTCACAAGGGTGGTTGATCAGAAGGCAACTTACTTGCCAACCAAAACCTTCCAAGTTTAGAATCTCAATGAGCGTAGTATCGAGTGTCAACCAACTTCAGTCTGCACCAAAGCCGGTTACCTCACCACTTTCTAAAGGCCAAGATGAGTTAACTAGGGTTCTAAAAGTTAGTTAGTGCATATGGAAGCCTCATATTATCCTCAACTTGACTTAAGGAACATAAGCACCAACCAAGAAGTCACACTAACTATGGCCACCAGATCAACCGTATCGATATACGTCGTACAGTTTCCTTGGTCTATTGCCATTTACCTAAGGTACACTAGATCCGGGTTAGGACCTTTCACACATAAGAGCACCCCAACAAGTAATATAAAGCAAACAAATCAAACAATATTAAAGTGATCTTAATTCCTAAGGGTACCCCTCTTAAATTTAAATCCCCAGCAGAGTCGCCAGTTCTGTAACACGGTGGGAGAACTGACTTTTAGTTATGTTGCGGATAGCAAGAGTCGCCACCGACTTTTATTTTATCCAAAAGGAAAGGGTATAAAAGAACAGGAAAGACCTTAAGAGATATTTTTGGGTCCGGGGGGTAGGTTATGTAAAGGGAAGGTGTTAGCACCCTTTACATCCATGGTTATCCATGGGCTCTTAGTTACTTAGCTCACTTTTGAATTGTTTTTGAAAGTGTAGTGTGTGAATAGAAAAAATTTTCAGAATAGTTAATAATAATCCATGTACGGATGTGTAAAAACTTGTTTGAAAATTTGTTTGAAATTGTGGAAAGTTTGAAAAGTTTTTGAAGTGAGCAAGTACATAAGAGGAACCTACCCTAAAGTTTAAAGTCTTTCTTATTCTTTATCCTTTCCTTGGTAAGACTATCCCTACTATTAAGGAGTAGGTAGTCATTACCTTGGATGTGAGGGACATGAGAGGGACATATGTTGTTATGAAGGCAACTGTGGGGTGTAATAAGCATACTGAAGGGACTATCATCATTATTCGAAGGGACTCGATTCGTATAGGCAACCATGAGGGACTTGATGATTTTCTTTTTGAAGGGACTTGCTTTATACACCCCACTTGACCATTATTCGTAGGCAACTTGAGGGATAACCTTAGAAAGTGAGACAGCGATTAAAATCGACTTACGTGTGTGAGTGTTTAATTTAATTATCTTATGATTAAAAGTGATCTAGAATTAATTTTAAGAGAATACATATTTACACTCCCTAAATTACTAACCATAACATGAAAATTAAATAAATAAAATATTACAAATTTTACACCAAGGAGCAATTACAAAATTATAATAATAAGCAAATTAAAAATAAATAGCAACATAAATAAATAAGCAATTATAAACAATAAATAAATAAACAAGAATAATTATAATAAGGGTTAGTAATAATAACAATTAAAAATAGGGTTAGTGAAAAAATAATAAGCATAAATAAATAAATTAATAATAATATGGTTAGTAATAATAATAAATAAAATTAATCAAAATATTATAAGAATAAGAAATTAACAATTTTAATATAAACAATTATATTTATAAAAAAAAAGAAATATGAACAAACAATTATTTTAATTTACAAGTTATTAAGTTATTTTTAAATATATTATAACTACAAAATTTAATTATTATAAATTCAATTCTAAACAAAAAGTTATAAAAGGTATTCACATATTATATAAAGAGAAAAATAAGTTATAAGTATATTTACAAGATTTAATTTCTAATAGCATGAAATATATTTATATCTTATATGAGAAGAATAATTTATAATTATATTTACAATATGAATCATACTAAATAAATAAACAAATATACATTATAATTATATTAATAATTAGGAAATAAAATTATTTAGGAAAAAATTAGAATTAGATTTTATTTTAGAAAATATTTTTAGGGTTTTTAAAAAATTAGGGTTTTGTTATATACAAAATTATTTTTTTTTTAACTAATATATACATACATATTATAATTTCATACAATAATAAAATAAATTTTTGAACTAAAATATAAAAATAGAAAGTTTAGAATTTTAAAGAATAAAAATGTTATTTTAAATTTTTAATATATGTCTGATTTATTTTTTTATTAAGAATATATAACAAATAAATTAATTAACTAGAAAAAATAGAAAAATTGCAAAAAAGAGAGAAACTTACTTGGCTGGGATTTGATCCCATGACATCTCACTTGCCAGCAACAACAATAACCACCAGGCTAGCCCATGCGCAGGCAACAATGGATGGGGGGAGAATTTGTTTTGTGTCTTACTTGACAAATCCAGAAAAATGAAGAAATAAAAAGGCCTGGGGTAGGATTCGTACCCAGGACCTTATGAATGCAAGCAAGTACGCGCTACCGCTTGGCTGGGAGAGCCCTTCTGTTTACCAAACAACTATAAACCATAATATATTAAGAAAGCAATTTAAATGGGAAAAATATCAAAACATTGCTGTGGGCAGGACTCGATCCCACGCCCTCTCATCAAACGCGCATGTGTCTTTCCACTGAGCCAACCAACCTGTGGTGATAAACAAACAGGAAAGTAACATAATATTTTAAATTAAAAATTCAAATATAGGATTCGCGCCAACACACAGTCGTCTTCTTCCTCTGACCTTCGAAATTAGCTGCGAAATCTTTTATGAATTTTCCTGCGAAAACCAACTTCCAGCAAAACCTACGAATATCAACAAGCAACAAAACCATACAATTTTTCAAAATTAAGCACAACAACATGATCCTGGCATCCACACGATTCATCCTATGTCTTTAGAATCAATTTATATTCACTAAATCAAAAGTCCCTAAACCTAGGTCCAAACCCTAATAATGGCATCTCACGAATTAGGTACGGGTTCTTTGATTTTCCTGTCCAGAAACAAGCTACACAACATCATAAACAACATTAGACAATCAAAATCCATTTAAATGCAGTGAATCATTGGAATCGAAAAAAGTTTATTCAAGAACAAATTGGATTCGGGTTGGCCAATATGAGATGATTTTGATGCATATGATTGATGCTTTACAATCAGTGATGTCCAGGGAAGCTAGCCATGTCCTTAAAATACCTTGTAGTGCTCTGAATTTTAAAATCCGAATGTGACTTTTGGAAGAGTTTTTTGAACAATGAACTTACACTTTTGGCTGCTGGAATTCGTGTATGAGGCTAGGGTTATGATCAGCATATATAGGTGAATGATTCTAGGTTAAAAAATTGATGGATCATGTGGAAGAATTGATTTAAAAAGATTGAGAAAGATGGTGCTTTGAATTTCAAATATTGGCTTATGAAGACTTGCTATTTTTGTATTAATCACATGATTTCATTCCTCTTTGACTCTAATCACCAATTAAGACTTTTTAAAATCAATCACAAAAATAAATCTTCATTTTTAATATTTTATTTAAATTTAAAATGATTTTAAGTATAAAAAATCATAATAAATTAATTAAATAAAATAAAAATTATGAAAATATGATGGAAATTTCGTGCATGATGTTATTGTATGTGTTGGGTCATAATTTGGCCAGCCCATTTGGAGAAAATTGCTTTTAGGCCCTCATTTTCATCATAGACCATCACAAATTTTCCCAACTTTGCAAAGGAACATCTACCTCAATTTTAAAGTTATGAGGGTGTTCTTGGACTTTTTGGAAAGCTTGAAGAGTCCTCTAAACAACCCCATTGGTTTCAGGTCCATATCATTTACCAATCTCAAGTTATGCCCTTTTGAAGTTGTTGACTTTTTGTTGACTTTTGAAATGACCTATAATGTCTTAGATCATATCTTTCAAATGAAGCATTTTTGGGCTTAGCTTTCAACATCAAAGTTGTAGAGAATTCAATTTCCTTCAAAATGAGCTTTGGATGGAGACTTGGTGATGAAGTATGTGAAAGTTATGATTGGTCAAAGTTCAGTTGACTTTTACTAAGGAAACCCTAATTTAGAAACTCCTGATTATTGATGATCTGGAATCTCCTTGGTGAATCATGATCAACCCTTGATCAAATGATGAATTTTACTTCATATACTTGATGTTGGCAAAAAATCATGAAGTTTGACTTTGGTTTGACCACAGTTGACCTCAGTTTGACTTTTTAACTGCATTGACTGATTTTGACTTATCTGATCATCTGACTGAGCAAACTTTTGAGAAAAGTCTTGAAACTTGTCATGGGGGTTATTATACACATATGAGATGTTATGAAACTCACTTGAGGTATTGGAAGTCCATTTAGCCTGATTAAAGTCAAAACCCTAGTTTTGGATGCACTGCTTAGGAGGTGCATTGTCTGAGGGAATTGTCAACTCTTCTGACCCATTGTGAACTTTGTGAACCTTGTGAACCATCATAAAATGTCTTGTGAACCTCATGGGAGATATTGTGAAGCTTGTGAACCTTGTGAACCTCATGAAGTGGCTTTGTAGACCTCATAAACCTCAGGTAAGGTATTGTAAGCATTGTGGAACTTGTGAACCTTGTGAATCTTCATAAAGTAACTTGTAGACTTCATGAACCTCATGAAAGGTCTTGTAAATGTAGAGAAACTTGTGAACCTTCAAGAAGTAACTTGTAGACTTCATGAACCTCATGAAAGGTTATGTAAGTGCTGGAGGACTTGTGAACCTTGTGAACCTTCTTAGAACACAAAGTCTTGTATTGTGAGGGCAAATTTTGGGGTGCAACATACAGCTGCCCCTATTCAAACATGAGTTAGCTGTGTAGGATGTAAGCAACGGCTTAACAGGCAAACAAGATAACTTGTGGTTGAATACCAAAGACAGTCCAAAATTTGCACTCACAGAATGAAGAAGAAAAGGGATATATATTGTAAAGGAAAATATAGTATATTGTAAAGTGCGGGCGACGGAGGAAGACCGTCGAGCAGAGGACGACTGCTGGGTAAATAGCAATGACGGGGACGGCCGACACGCTGGGGATAAAAGGTAAAGCTAAGACGGGGACGGCCGACTAGTTGGGGAAAAATAAGAAATTATGATGGGGACGGCCATCAAGATAAAGCTGTAAAATTCTCTGGGGATTAATGAAACATGACGGGGACGGCCATCAAGTTCACAAGCAAAGTAACCAACGATGGGGACAGCCATCGGGCTAAAAGAAATGGAAAAGGGACCACGACGGGGACGGCCATCGGGTTAAAGAATAAATGAAATAAACAGATGATGGGGACGGCCATCAAAGGCGAAGGACGATCACCTAGCAGGGGACGGCTGCTCTGTTGGGGAATAAAGGAATTATGATGGGGACGGCCATCAAAGGTGGAGGACGACCACCTGGCAGGGTACGACTGCCGAAAAAAATCAACGATGGGGACGGCCATCGGACGAGCATGATGGAGGACGACCATCAAGAGGTGGAGGACGACCACCTAGCAGGGGACGGCTGCTCTCAGGGTCTATCATGACATAGGACGAATGCCAGATAACCAAAATCAACAATGGGGACGGCCATTGGATAAAATGATGAAGGACGATCATCAAGAGGTGGAGGACGACCACCTAGCAGGGGACGGCTGCTAAAAGATCAACGATGGGGACGGCCATCGGATGAGCATGATGGAGGACGACCATCAAGAGGTGGAGGACGACCACCTAGCAGGGTACGGCTGCTCTTAAGGTTTATCACAACACAGGACGAGTGTTAGATAAAAAAGAAATTTGTTTTGTTGGCGATCTACTGGGGGGAAATAAACACGGACGAGTGTTTACATCCAAGAAACAAAAGGTATAAGTGTTTGGTATTGTGTAGATTAAAGATGCGGACGAGTATCGGATAGAAACAAATACTGACGCATGTTCAAAGATGATGATACGGACGAGTATCAACTGGTTAACAGAGAACACAGACGAGTGTTGAATCTGAGGGGACTTCTCTGGAGATTAGTAGACACAGGCGAGTATCTATATTCAAGAAGACATAAGTGTTTGACACAGTGTATGGATTAAATATGCGGACGAGCATCCTTAAGACTATGATACGGACGAGTATCATGTAGAAACAAACTCTAGACGCATGCTCTGAGATGATGGTACGGACGAGTACCAACGAGTTAACAAAGAACAAGGACCAAAGTCGAATCTGTGGGGGAGATGAACGGTGTATACGAAATACGGACGAGTATCCGTATGAGTGTATCATGAGTAACGAGTGTGAGTATTGTATAGATGAGTGCTTATCTGCTGGGGAAAGTGACACGGACGTGTTGTCAAGAGAGAAAAGTATAATAATATCAACAAGTATATAAAAGTGTAGATGACTGCGCTGGGGATATGACACGGACAGGTGCCAAGAAATTGTATATAGGTGCATGTGAGTGCAAAGAGGATGTCTTTGGCTTTCTGCCGGTGATTTGACACGGACGGGTGTCGGGAAGTATCTGTAATACAGGTGATCTTGTTTGTAAGGAGTGTTTAGGCGACTTTACTGGGGAAGTGATGACACGGACGGGTGTCCAAAATGAGTATATACTGGTGTTTGTGGATTGCGAGGCAGCTGCTTTTGCTGGGGACTCCGGTGGGGATGTTGATGAACGATCATCATTCACAAGTGTTGATTCGAAACATGGCTTATGATTATGCTATGTGTTGGATTTTTGCCATAATGCTCCATACTAGACGGAATGCTACGCTTTGTGGGTGAATATGATGCGAATGCTATGATCGTGCAAAGATAACGATCCGGGATTCGGATCCCGCTGTTGTGGAGATCTTTGGTCAATCCGCTTGAAATGGACATCCCAGCTGGGGATGAGATCATTGGTAGATCTGACGAGATGTATCTGCTTGGGGATTCGGGTCATTGGTAGACCTATCCTTATAAATGAGGGACCCAGCTGGGGTTTGTAGAAGCTTTCTTCGCTCTGTTGTGATCTTCTATGCGTTGCTCTTCTGGATAGAGGCTGGAACTTTGTGGGGAGATAGTTCTCTGACTTTTGTGCTCGGCTGAGGGCGAGATGGCAACTCGGCTGGGGAGGAAAAGGTCATTGAGAGACCTCCCTAGGGATTCTGTTGAAGAGGATCCTTGACTCAGCCGGGGATATAGGTGCCTTCTGTGATGCCTGGCAGCTCTGATGGGGCAAGCAACAAGTGGCAAACGCAACTGGGGAAGTCATGAGAGGCAACTCAGCTGGGGAGAGAGCACTCCGGGTGCTAAAATTGAGTGGGGACTTGCCAGCTTGCTGGGATGAAGCTTACATGCCCCAAGTTGCGCTCTGGATACCTGCAATCCTGAAAAAGATAGAGAAACGCACAAGATAATCCCAAGGTATCCTTTACTGGATTCCGTCATAGGAGTTTAGATACTTCTGAGAGTAAGTATATTTCCTGCAAGCATGTTTTTATTTGAAGATAAGCATCTGTATTCTTATGTAATCAGTTTTTCTTTTGAGACATCAGACATTTTTTGCAAATAAAATGTACAAGACGAGACATGACTGAAAATTTGATTTTATTAATTCATATGCCCTGAATTGGCGAGATACATTCAAAGAAACAAATCCCCCGAAATGAGGAGATTGTTACAAATTGAGAAACAAAATGCTGGCAATGTTGATGACGCTTTAAGGAGCTTCCTCTTTACTATGACCCGTATGACTTTTGACGTTCTTCTCATCTTGCTTTCTGAAGAATGTTGATTCTGATTGAAGCTTGATCCTTTCGAAGCTTACCAAGTTGTAGGTGATACAGACGAATTCAGAATGCAGTTGTTCGCTTATTCCCTTATTTTGCATGGATCGCCCTTTCGGGTTTTCAATCCATCGGGATACCCATTTTTGCCTGAGCTGTCCAATGCGGCTTTTCAACTCAGCGGGTGTACATTTTTTTGTTTATTTTCCCTTACTTTTGCCCGAGCCTTTTATTCTGTTTTTGACTCGCCGGGATGCCCTGTTTTTGCCTGGACTTACATTCTGTTTTTATGTCCAGCGGGTCATTTTATGCGAAGTATTTTTTAACTGCATCTGAATTCACAGGGGATGGGAAATCTTCACCATCCATGGTACTGAGCATCAGTGCTCCACCAGAGAAAACTTTCTTTACCACGAATGGTCCTTCATAGTTTGGGGTCCATTTGCCCCTGTGGTCTGTATGAGGAGGGAGGATTCTCTTCAGCACAAGATCTCCCACTCGGTACTCTCGGTGCCTGACTTTCTGATCGAAGGCCTTCTTCATTCTTTTCTGATATAACTGCCCATGACAGATTGCAGCCAATCTTTTCTCTTCAATCAGACTCAATTGTTCGTATCGGGCCCGAACACATTCTGCTTCACTTAGTTTAACATCCATTAGTACCCGCAGAGAGGGTAATTCAACTTCAACCGGTAGGACTGCTTCCATACCATACACAAGCTGATACGGTGTTGCCCCAGTGGATGTTCTGATTGACGTGCGGTACCCATGCAAGGCAAACGGTAGCATTTCATACCAGTCTTTGTAAGTGATTACCATCTTCTGCACAATCTTCTTGATATTCTTATTTGCTGCCTCAACAGCGCCATTCATCTTTGGCCTGTAAGGAGAAGAGTTGTGGTGTTGGATCTTGAAGTCCCGGCACAGCTCTGCCATCATTTTGTTGTTTAAGTTGGAACCATTGTCAGTAATGATTCGCTCGGGAACTCCGTATCGACAGATGATATCTCTTTTTAGGAATCTGGCTACCACTTGTCTTGTAACATTTGCATATGAGGCTGCTTCAACCCACTTGGTGAAATAGTCAATGGCGACCAGGATGAATCTGTGGCCATTAGAAGCAGTTGGCTCAATCTTGCCAATCATATCAATGCCCCACATGGCAAAGGGCCATGGTGAAGACATTATATTCAAAGGATTGGGAGGCACATGCACCTTATCTGCGTAGATCTGGCATTGTTGGCATTTTCTGGCGTAGGCACAACAGTCGGCATCCATTGTGATCCAGTAATAACCCGATCTTAGCAATTTCTTAGCCATGGCATGCCCTCCAGCATGGGTACCAAAAGATCCTTCGTGCACCTCGTGCATTAACAAGTCTGCTTCTGCCTTATCAACACATCTGAGGAGTACCATATCAAAGTTCCTTTTGTATAAAGACCCATCAGTGTTCAGAAAGAAACTACCAGCAAGCCTTCTCAAAGTCTTCTTATCATTGGAAGATGCCCCAGGTGGGTATGTTTGATCCTCCAAGAAGCACTTAATGTCATGGAACCAAGGCTTATCATCTTTAACAACATCTGCTGCGAACACATATGCTGGTCTGTCAAGTCTGGACACTGAAATTTGAGGTACAAAGTTGGCAGCCTGAACTTTGATCATGGACGAAATGGTAGCCAGGGCATCTGCAAACTGATTCTCGTCCCGAGGGATATACTCAAGCTTGACTGTTGTAAAGAAAGTCAACAACCTCCTTGTATAATCCCTGTAAGGTATCAGATGATCCTGGTGGGTGTACCATTTTCCGTTGGTTTGATTAACTACCAGAGCTGAATCTCCGAATACATTCAATGTCTTGATCCTGAGGTCAATGGCTTCCTCAAGACCCATAATGCAAGCTTCGTATTCAGATTCGTTGTTAGTGCAGTTGAAAGTGAGTTTGGCCGAGAAAGGCATGTGAACTCCCTTAGGTGTAATGAGTACTGCACCAACACCACGACCATTCATATTAACAGCCCCATCAAACATCATAGTCCATTCTTCTTCAGGGTCAGGCCCTTCAGTGTGAATGGGCTCTTCATGATCTTTTGCTTTTATGAACATGATGTCTTCATCAGGGAAGTCAAATCTCATAGGCTGGTAATCATCAATAGGCTGCTCAGCAAGATATTCAGATAGTACACTGCCCTTGATGGCTTTCTGAGATGTGTACTGGATGTCATATTCTGTGAGAATCATTTGCCATCTTGCAACCCGTCCGGTAAGAGCTGGCTTCTCAAATATGTACTTGACTGGATCCATTTTTGAGATTAACAAGGTAGTGTGGGTCAACATATACTGTCTCAGTCGGCGAGCAGCCCACGCTAAAGCACAACAAGTTTTCTCGAGCAGTGAATAACGCTGTTCACAGTCGGTAAACTTTTTGCTTAGGTAGTATATTGCATACTCTTTTCGACCAGACTCGTCATGCTGGCCCAGCACACACCCCATTGACTCTTCTAATACTGTCAAGTACATTATCAGAGGTCTTCCTTCAACTGAAGGCATAAGGATTGGAGGTTCTTGCAAGTATTCTTTGATTTTGTCAAAAGCCCTTTGGCAGTCTTCGTTCCACCTGACCGTCTGTTCTTTTCTTAACAATTTGAACAAGGGTTCGCAGGTTGCTGTAAGGTGAGATATGAACCTTGAAATGTAGTTCAATCTACCTAGAAACCCTCGAACTTCTTTCTCAGTTTTCGGTGCAGGCATCTCTTGGATGGCTTTGACTTTATCAGGGTCAACTTCAATCCCTTTCTCACTTACAATAAATCCCAGCAGCTTGCCGGATCGCACCCCGAATGTGCATTTGTTGGGGTTCAGCTTTAATTGGTACTTGAAATTCTGTAATGAGATGTCCTAAGAGATGTTCCAACACTTAATAGGACATTTGACAAATTTTAACCAAAACTTAAACAGCAGGAAAAATAAACAACACAGAAGTTTATTAACCCAGTTCAGTGTATAACCACACCTACATCTGGAGGCTACCAAGCCAGGAGGAAATCCACTATTAGTAATATTAATTCTAGACTTAAACCACCCTGTTTAATCTATCACTTAATACTTACCCAATGCAATTTCTACCTAAGACTCACTTAGATAAGAGTACCCTACTCACTCCCCCTTAATCACCCAGTGATCAAGTTTACAATTTTACAAAAGTTGAAGACATCCTTCAAAAATAACAGCTTGATTTTACTTCACAGTTTCAATCAAGTCACAAATGCACTTTTGCTTAAAAGCTCATAAAGTGGTACATAAAAGCAACCTGCTATTAAAACACTAGACACCCTATTTAGTCTTCTGAAATTCGTGCTAAATTCTATGATTTTCTGTTGTTTAAATAGGTCTCTGAATTTTGGGCTTTCTGTAGAATGATCCAGCCCTAATGTGCAGCAGCTGTCACCTTGAATTTAGGGTTTGTTACCTCCTATATTCTAGGTGCATTAGGTCTTCTGTTTTAATCTGAATCTTCAATTTAAAACTCCCTACAGATGCGCCTTGTTCTGTTTTATATCCATCATTAATTAATTCCAGATAATTCTCCTTAAATATCTCTGATCTGTTAATCAATAATTAATTCTGGTAGCAGGTCTGAGATGTCTCAACATCTGTTGGGACATCCTGACAAAACTGAACTTAGTCATTTATACAATGTCCCAACATCTGGTAGGACATCCTGAATCAAGTTCACATACTCTGTTTGCTAATGTCCCAACATCTGATAGGACATTCTGAACTGAATTTAACATTTCTTGTTTGGTCAAAAATTCTGCCAATTCTTAAACATCTACAAACTCCCCCTTTGGCTAATTTTTGGCTAACATCTTTTCTGGTTTTCAGAGTGCAGCAGAAGTTCTTTTTATCAGAGTATATCATTACTTTTCTGTTGAATTTTATTTGAGTTTTACTCCCCCTCAAACATATATGAGTCCAGTCTTGTTTCAACAGAAATATTCACACTTATTCAGTTCAGTCAGAAACAAACAGATTTCATTCATCATTTAAACAGCAATTACATTTGATGTTGTTCTCCCCCTTGGTAGGCACAAAATTAGGGGCCAAAGAACTATTATCCAGAATTACAAATCATTGCTGTCATTACAAATGCCTCACATACATTGGATCACTCAGATTCATCACTCTCAGTAGCTTCCTCCACTTCAGTGTCTTCATCTTTATCAGCTTCACTTGCAGCTTCACTGTCTTCACTAGATGCAGCTGTCTGATCTTCTTCACTTTCCAACCTCTTAATTATTTCCTCCAGCTTCTTCTTTCTAGCTTCAAGCTCTTTGCAGGTGCACTTTAGCTCAGCAATTAATTCTTTCTTGGAGATTGGATTCTTAGCAGAGGAGGGACCAGCAGATGTCCCAGCAGGTGTTTCAACATCTGCAGCATGGTGACTGAGAAATAATTTGTAGTGAAAAGCCAGGGGGCTCTCTCTCTTGCAGACAATGTCCTTCTCAGTTAAAATTCCAGGGTATTGACTTAGAACAATACCACACAGCAAAGATGGAAAAGCTATTGGCAGCTTTGTTGCAGTAGAGATGGCATGCTTCATAGTCTGATCAAAAATATATGCTCCATAATCCATCTTGGTTTGAGTCCCCACAGCAAAGATGAATCTGGCCAAACCAGTTGAGATTGATGAAGTATGATTGGTAGGCACCCAGTTTGCAGTTCCAATCCTGTTAAGCATGGCATATTTTCTAGTAAGCATGCTCACAGAGAGCTTTCCCTTCACAGGCCAAGCTTTGACCTGGTTTGCAGTGATCACCTTACAGATTTGATTATCTGTTTTCCCTAGCTCATTGGATCCATCTGTTTCTCTTCCTAGATACTCATTGATGATTTGAGGAGAAAATTGTACACATTTACCTCTAACAAAAACTTTTCTAAACTCAGAGGACTTACCATTTGAGCAATCCTCCTGAAGATTCACAATGAACTCTTTGACAAGAAGTTCATAGCAAGGAGAGAACTCTGAGACTGTCTTGAACAGTCCTGCAGCAGAGATTAGGTCAATGAGTTCTGTGCACTCAAGTGCATTGCTGCTCAGTTCTCTTTCCAAAGCAACCCTTCTTTGGTACACATATTTCCATCTGTTGACACTGGAGACATGATGGAAGGATATATTGTCCAAGGGAGCTTCTGGAACAACAGTTGAAGCTCTAGCTGGAGCTGGTTTCTTCTTGGGAGGAGATGTTGGGACATCTGATCCAACATCTGAATCTGATGGTGTTGCAGCTTTTCTCTTCTGAGTTTGAACCTTGCTCCATGGTTTTGCTGGACCAAAAGTGGCTTTAGCCTTGCCTTTCTTTGGACTAGCCTTCTTCTTCTCAGGAATGATAGGTTCATCTTGCATCTTTCCTTTCCTGGACCTTAGCCTTTTGGCAATGCTGGGATTCACAGATGATATGATCTCTGCATCAGAATCCTGTTCCAGATTGACTATTGGAGGGGATTGAGCATTCTCCTCATCAGCTTGTTGATCAGTAGAAGATTGATCTTCATTTGAGTCTTTAGCCTGTTCCATAGAAACTTCTTTGTCACTTTCACTTGAGACCTCTTTCTTGTCCTCAGTCTGTTCAGTATCAGCATCAGATGAGTTTGCTTTCTCATCTGCATATGTTCCAACATCCGTTGGGACATCTTGTTCTGCAGCATTGTTCTTTGTATCTTGAGCAGGTTCTTCTTGAGGTGCAGGAATGGTGTTCAAGGGAACAGAGATTCCTTTCACTACTCTTTGTTCAGAGAAAACTTGATTGACAATCTCCTTGATGGAGTCATCAACATATTTGGAGTATTTAACATGTGAAGGAATTTCTTTAGCTTTGCTTCTGATTTTATCTTTACCTCTTTTTGGTGTTCTTGCCTTCTTAGTGTGAGAAACATTTCCCTTGAGCTCGTCTAATGGTGTTGATTGCATTGGCACCATAGAAATAGGAATGGCATGAACCACGTCTTCCTGGTTGAGAACTTCTTCAGCTGTTTTAGGGTTTTGAGACATTGTTGAGGAAGATGAATGTGCAGCTTTAGGGTTTAAGATTTCTGAAGGATTACTAGTCAATGTGATTCGCTTGTGATGATGTGATGAGACTCTTGATAGCTGCTTATAAGGAAATACTAAATAAGTAGCCGTTACAGTCCAAATGATTAGGAATGAAATTCCCAAGGATCTAGTCCAGACTAGCTTTGCCATCTGGAACTTATGCCATGCAATGTCATATGACATGTTGGCACATCTCATTAACTGCTAGATATCACATAAACAGATTCCAAGTTTGCCCCTTAAGTTCTCAAATTGTGCAGCATCCAATGCCTTGGTAAAGATATCAGCTAACTGCAGATCTGTAGCTACATGCTCCAATGAAATCACCTTTTCTTCTACAAGATCTCTGATGAAATGATGTCTGATATCAATATGCTTTGTCCTGCTGTGTTGGATAGGATTTTTAGATATGTTGATTGCACTTAAGTTGTCACAGTACAATGTCATGACATCCTGTGGGACATTGTACTCAGTGAGCATATGCTTCATCCAAACCAACTGAGAACAACTGCTACCTGCTGCTATGTACTCAGCTTCAGCTGTAGATAAGGATACACAATTCTGTTTCTTACTGAACCAAGAAATCAGATTGTTTCCAAGAAAGAAGCATCCTCCTGAAGTGCTTTTTCTGTCATCAGCACTTCCTGCCCAATCAGCATCACAGAAGCCAGTGAGAATTGGTTTGCATCCATGAAAGTACATTATGCCATAGTCACATGTACCATTAACATATTTAAGGATTCTCTTGACTTGATTGAGATGACTGACTTTTGGATCAGCTTGATATCTTGCACAAACTCCTACTGCAAATGCAATGTCTGGTCTGCTAGCAGTCAAGTATAACAAGCTTCCAATCATGCTTCTATATAAACTTTGATCTACCTTCTCACCCTTTTCATCTTTAGTCAGCTTTAAATGTGTAGGAGCAGGAGTTCTTTTATGAGAAGCATTTTCCATTCCAAATTTCTTCACTATGTTCTTGGAGTACTTGCTTTGTGAGATGAACATTGAGTCTTCCATTTGCTTAACTTGCAGACCAAGAAAATAGGTTAATTCACCTACTAGACTCATTTCAAATTCAGCTTCCATCTGCTTGACAAAATGTTTGACCATCTTATCAGACATCCCACCAAACACAATGTCATCAACATATATTTGTGCAATCATGACATTTCCTTCTTCATCTTTAACAAACAGGGTTTTATCAATCCCACCTTTTCTGTATCCTTGCTTGATAAGAAATGTGGTAAGTCTCTCATACCATGCCCTTGGAGCTTGCTTCAGACCATAAAGTGCTTTCTTGAGTTTGTATACATGATTTGGACAGCTTGGATCAACAAATCCTTTAGGCTGTTCTACATATACCTCTTCATTAAGATAACCATTAAGAAAGGCACTTTTCACATCCATTTGAAATAGCTTGAACTTTAAGATACAAGCAATTCCCAACAGTAGTCTTATTGATTCAAGCCTTGCTACTGGTGCAAAGGTTTCATCAAAGTCTACCCCTTCAATTTGAGTGTATCCTTGAGCCACAAGTCTAGCTTTGTTCTTTGTAACAATTCCTTGTTCATTTGACTTGTTCTTGTACACCCATTTTGTACCAATCACATTTATGTCATTAGGTCTAGGAACAAGATTCCACACTTCATTCCTTGTGAATTGACCTAATTCCTCTTGCATAGCATAAATCCAGTATTCATCAGTGAGAGCCTCCTTGATGTTTTTAGGTTCTATTTTGGACACAAAACAAGAACCTGAAATCACTTCTCTTGATCTAGTGCTCACACCTCTGTTGGGATCACCAATTATTAAATCTTTGGGATGATCCTTCTGTATTCTGATGGAGGGAGGTTTGCTTGAATCTTCTGACCTTGTATCATTTTGAGTGAAGTTATATTGATCATTCTTTTCTTCAGCTTCAATCTTGATATCAGCAGATGTTCCAACATCTTCTGGGACATCTGTAGGAGCATCATCAATTATCACATTTATGGACTCCATGATAACATTTGTTCTGTAGTTAAATACTCTATATGCTCTGCTGTTTATAGAGTATCCAAGGAAAATTCCTTCATCACTTTTAGAATCCATTTTTCTCCTTTGCTCCCTATCTGCCAGAATATAGCATTTACTTCCAAACACATGAAAGTACTTCACAGTGGGTTTTCTGCCCTTCCAGACTTCATATATTGTGGACAGGGTTCCTTTTCTCAAGGTAACTCTGTTATGGATGTAGCAGGCAGTGTTCATAGCTTCAGCCCAGAAATACAGAGGTAACTTCTTAGCATGGATCATAGCTCTTGCTGATTCTTGAATGGTTCTATTCTTCCTTTCAACAATCCCATTCTGTTGAGGAGTGATAGGTGAAGAATACTCATGGTTGATTCCTTCTGAAGAACAGAAATCTAAGAACTTTTGATTCTCAAATTCTTTTCCATGATCACTTCTTATTCTGATCACACAGCTGGATTTTTCCCTTTGCAATCTTTGACATAATTCTTTGAATACATCAAATACATCTGACTTTTCTTTGATGAAGTTTATCCATGTATATCTTGAAAAATCATCAACCACAACATAGGCATACCTTTTACCACCAAGACTTTCAACCTGCATAGGTCCCATAAGATCCATATGTAAAAGTTCCAAAACTTTGGAAGTTGTCAGATGTTGGAGCGTTGGATGGGACATCTTGGTTTGTTTGCCTATTTGACATTCACCACATATTTTGCCATCATCAATCTTCAGTTTGGGAATACCTCTTACAGCATCCATAGATATGATCTTCTTTATGCCTCTGAAATGAAGATGACCTAGCCTTTGGTGCCATAGTTTTACTTCTTCTTCTCTAGCTAGAGAGCAAGTTGAAGTGGGACTGAAGTCTAATGGCTCCCACATGTAACAGTTGTCTTTTGACCTTGCACCTTTCATGACAACTTCTTGCTCTTGGTTAGTCACTATGCATTCAGTTTTTGTAAAGTTTACACTGTATCCTTGATCACATAGTTGACTTATACTGATAAGGTTAGCAGTTAACCCTTTAACTAGCAATACATCATTTAGTCTTGGAACATCTTGACAGTCCAAGGTTCCAACTCCTTTGATCTCTCCTTTAGCTCCATCTCCAAAAGTTACATACCTGGATGAATGTGATTTTAAGTTCACTAGCAGATTCTTCAATCCAGTCATGTGCCTTGAACATCCACTGTCAAAATACCAGTCTTCTTTAGCTGATACTTTCAGTGATGTATGTGCTATGTATGCAGTACTTTTCTTTGACCAGATGAGTTGAGATTTCTTTTGATGCCTCTGCCCTGTGTGTTGTTCAGCTGATCTCAAAGCTTGATTGTTGATCTGGTTCTTGGGACTGTGGCTTTGATCAGTCTGAGTGTCAGCTTTTGGTCTCCAAACCTTCTTGATGACCTCTGTCTTCTGCTTAGGAGGTTGCTGATTCCTTTGATGTCTAAGCACTTTCTTGATACCTTCTACTTTCTGTTTGGAGGGTTGCTGATACATCTGATTTGGATATCCATGTAGCTTATAACAGTGAGGTTTGATATGCCCAAATCTTCCACAGTGATGGCATCTCCATCTTTGATACTTCTTCTTCATTTTGTTCTTTCCAGAATGTTGAGACATCTGTTGGAACATTAAGTTAGTCTTTGTGTTCTGATGTTGAAGCATCTGTTGGGACATCTTGTTTGACTGTGTAATTTTTGAAGTAGCTTTGCTGGAGCTGGCTTCATCTCTGTTATATCCCAGTCCACTTTTGTCCCCTGAATGTTTATTATTGCAGAGAATAGCATCCAGTGTATTTGAGCTGCTGTTCATCATTCTAACAGATTTGGACATATGTTCCAGCTTAGAATTGAGAAGAGTTACTTCACTTTTTAAGGTATCAATGATTACTTGATCACTTGCTTTTTCTTCTTCTAGTACTTCATTCTGCTTCTTTAGCTTTATGACCTCACTGCATACTTCAGTACTACTCTTGTACAGATCCTTGAAGGCTTGCTCAAGATCTGCATAAGTAAGCTCTCCACAGCTGGAATCACTATCATATTCACACAGTCCAGCTAGAGCAGTAATATGCTTAGCTGATTCTTCTTCTGACTCTCCTGAGTCTTCATCAGACCAGGTCACAGAGAGTCCTTTCTTTTGCCTCTTTAAGTAGGTAGGACATTCAAACTTGATGTGTCCATATCCTTCACATTCATGGCATTTGACTCCTTTATCTTGACTGGTCTTTTCAGCAAACTTTGACTTTCTGTTAGCATCATATGTTCTCCTGTTCTCAGAGTTTGTGTTTCTTTCACTGGATTTGGATTGGCCTTCCATTCCTCTGAGAATCTGTTTGAATTGTCTTCCAAGCAAGGCAAGGTTTTCTGATAAGCTTTTGTCATTTGCTGATTTATCATCTTCTTCTTCATCTGCATTTGAAACCAAGGCAATGCTTTTGTTCTTTTTAGCATGTGTGTCATTCATTCCCATTTCAAAAGTTTGAAGGGAACCAATGAGTTCTTCAGCTTTCATGGAGCATATGTCTTGAGCTTCTTCTATTGCTGTGACTTTCATGTCAAATCTTTTTGGCAAAGATCTGAGAATCTTCCTTACAAGCTTTTCATCAGTCATCTTTTCTCCCAAGGCTCCAGAAGTATTGGCTATATCCAAGATGTTCATGTAGAACTCATGAATTGATTCATCTTCCTTCATTCTCAAGTTTTCAAACTTGGTGGTGAGAAGTTGAAGTCTTGACATTTTTACTTTTGATGTTCCTTCATGAGTTGTCTTGAGGGTATCCCACACATCTTTGGCCAGCTCACAATGATGCACCAGTCTGAAAATATTTCTATCAATGCCATTGAATAAAGCATTTAGGGCTTTTGAGTTGCCTAGTTCTGAATCTTCTTCCTCTTTACTCCATTCTTCTTCAGGTTTCAGAACTATTGATCCATCTTTGGTGTCTTTAACAGGATGTTTCCATCCAACAATTACTGCTCTCCATGCCCTGTTGTCAAGTGACTTTAAGAATGCAATCATTCTTGGCTTCCAGTAGTCATAATTAGAACCATCCAGTATAGGTGGTCTATTTACTGACCCTATATCTCTGTCCATGTTACAGAATTTGTTTTCCCTAGATCTCACCCAGTATAAACAGGCAGGGTGCCTGCTCTGATGCCAATTGAAATTCTGTAATGAGATGTCCTAAGAGATGTTCCAACACTTAATAGGACATTTGACAAATTTTAACCAAAACTTAAACAGCAGGAAAAATAAACAACACAGAAGTTTGTTAACCCAGTTCAGTGTATAACCACACCTACATCTGGAGGCTACCAAGCCAGGAGGAAATCCACTATTAGTAATATTAATTCTAGACTTAAACCACCCTGTTTAATCTATCACTTAATACTTACCCAATGCAATTTCTACCTAAGACTCACTTAGATAAGAGTACCCTACTCACTCCCCCTTAATCACCCAGTGATCAAGTTTACAATTTTACAAAAGTTGAAGACATCCTTCAAAAATAACAGCTTGATTTTACTTCACAGTTTCAATCAAGTCACAAATGCACTTTTGCTTAAAAGCTCATAAAGTGGTACATAAAAGCAACCTGCTATTAAAACACTAGACACCCTATTTAGTCTTCTGAAATTCGTGCTAAATTCTATGATTTTCTGTTGTTTAAATAGGTCTCTGAATTTTGGGCTTTCTGTAGAATGATCCAGCCCTAATGTGCAGCAGCTGTCACCTTGAATTTAGGGTTTGTTACCTCCTATATTCTAGGTGCATTAGGTCTTCTGTTTTAATCTGAATCTTCAATTTAAAACTCCCTACAGATGCGCCTTGTTCTGTTTTATATCCATCATTAATTAATTCCAGATAATTCTCCTTAAATATCTCTGATCTGTTAATCAATAATTAATTCTGGTAGCAGGTCTGAGATGTCTCAACATCTGTTGGGACATCCTGACAAAACTGAACTTAGTCATTTATACAATGTCCCAACATCTGGTAGGACATCCTGAATCAAGTTCACATACTCTGTTTGCTAATGTCCCAACATCTGATAGGACATTCTGAACTGAATTTAACATTTCTTGTTTGGTCAAAAATTCTGCCAATTCTTAAACATCTACAGTACTTCCTCAGACGCTTGAATAACTTCAGTAGATTCACCAGGTGGTCTTCTTCAGTAAGGGACTTGGCAATCATGTCATCCACATAACATTCTATCTCTTTATGAATCATATCGTGGAATAATGTTACCATAGCCCGTTGATATGTGGCACCAGCATTCTTGAGCCCAAATGGCATTACCTTGTAGCAGAACGTGCCCCAGGGTGTGATGAAGGTTGTCTTCTCCATGTCTTCAGGTGACATCTTGATCTGATTATATCCTGAAAATCCGTCCATGAAGGAGAATACCGAGAACTGAGCCGTGTTATCCACCAATACATCAATATGAGGTAATGGGAAGTCATCTTTCGGGCTGGCTCTGTTCAGATCCCGGTAGTCAACACACATTCTTACTTTGCCGTCTTTCTTAGGCACAGGTACTATGTTAGCAACCCACGGTGGATAGCTAGTTACAGCAAGGAACCCGGCATCCCATTGCTTTTGCACCTCTTCCTTGATTTTTATTGCCATGTCTGGGCGAGTACGGCGCAGTTTCTGTTTAACTGGTGGGCATTCTTCTCTCAAAGGCAGCTTGTGCACGACAATATCGGTATCCAACCCTGGCATATCTTGGTAAGACCAAGCAAACACGTCCACATACTCTTGAAGCAGGTCAATCAGTTGTCTCTTCACTGAGTCTTGCAGGCAGGCCCCGATTTTAACCTCTTTCACGTCTTCATCTGTACCAAGATTGATCACTTCAACCTCCTCCTGGTGAGGAGTAATAACCTTTTCCTCTTGCCTTAATAACCTGGCTAGCTCTTCAGGAAGCTCATATTCTTCTTCAACCCCTTCATCAGCTTGATTGATTGGATTGTCAAAGTCATACGAAGTCATAGCCGTGCTGTTGTCGGTGCTGTCTGGAAGGCACTCTCTGCAAGGGTTCAGTTTGTTCATTTTAGTGATTGATTTTAATCTTGTTTAAAAAAGTGAAATAAAGTTGTCATTTTGAAAACACTGCCATTTTTTTTTTGTACAAAAAGAAAGATGGAAAAACAGTGAGCGAAAAAGAAAAAGACTCGTTTGCAAAAAGATGTCTGATATTTCATTGATTAATATTGTTGCACAAAAAAGTACAGATGGCCCGATTACAAAATGAGTCTTGTCATCTTGGGCAAGATGCAAGACTTTGATGCATGCTATAAAAAAATACAGGAAATAATAATTACTCTGCATGAGTAACTCCTATAATTTCCTGGGAAGACCAGTTTGAGATACTGCTCCCCGGGATCTTTGGACGAATCCAGCTTTCCAGGTTGCGTTCCTCTTCCAGCTCGTCTTCCAGACAGTTGACAGCATCAGGGGTGAGCATCCCCCCACTCACAAAGTTGGGCTCTTTCGCAGCCGCTGCTTGATCTTGTTGAGTTGGTTTGTAACCCAACCCAAATCTGTCCTCTTTCTTCTCCACTGATAAAAGTTTGCCCCAGCCTTGGGCGTTTCCTCCCTCAACAACCTTCCGGGCTTGTTGGTATGATGATATTGAAGTACCAGGCACAGCAGATGTTTCATTGACATTCAAAGCTTCGAACCCCTGACTCATTGTTTCATGGATCTCCCCATCCATCTCAATATACTTATAGGTAGCCAGGTGGATGACAAAAATATCCTCTTCTCCACAGATTGTAACGATTTGACCCTCCCACTCGTATTTTAACTTCTGGTGAAGGGTAGAGATCACGGCGCCAGCGGCGTGAATCCATGGCCTACCCAATAGACAGCTGTAGGCAGGCTGTATATCCATCACGTAGAAGGTCGTTTTGAAGGTCTGCGGGCCAATCGTTATGGGCAACTCGATCTCTCCCAGAACCGATCTCTTTGAACCATCAAAGGCTCTCACCACCAGGTTGCTGGGTCTCAACGCCAATCCGTCATATTCTAACTTCACCAGGGCCTTTTTCGGTAAGACATTGAGGGATGACCCCGTGTCTACCAGCACATGGGAAAGGACAACACCTTTACATTCCATGGTTATGTGCAAGGCTTTGTTATGGTTGCGGCCTTCCGTTGTCAAATCAGTATTGGTGAACCCTAGTCCGTGACTAGCATTGACATTTCCAACTACAGCTTCCAGCTGATTGACAGTGATCTCTTCAGGCACGTAAGCTGCGTGCAAGACTTTGAGTAGTGCATTCCGATGGGCTTCGGAGCACATAAGCAATGATAGGATTGAGATCTTGGAAGGCGTCTGATGAAGCTGATCCACTATTTTATAATCACTCTTTTTGATGATTCGCATGAACTCATCAACCTCTTGATCAAAGGGTGTTTTCAAGGCTTCTTTAACAACTTGCTCATCCTGCACCAAGCTTTTTCCTTTTGCCTTGGCAGCAGCTTCTGCTTCGGCAGTGGGTCTCTGAATTTGTGGAGCGAAAAGACGTCCGCTTCGAGTGAAGCCTCCGCCTCCTCCCACATTGTCAATTTGTGGTGCAGGGGTTGATGATTCAAAAGTGATTCTTTGTCCTTCGCAGTACAGGTCAGAGCCGTAATGCCACGGGATGGCATTGCTGCTTTCATAAGGTACTGGTCCAGGCACCGTGATAGTGACTGGACTGACTGCGGCTGCGGAAGGAATTATGATAGTCTGTGGATCATAATAAATTGTAACTGGTGTTCTGATGGGAGCAGCACCTTCTGAGTTGTAGACAGAGTCGTTTTCAGGATCATAAAATATTGTGACAGTCGAGACATCTTCATGATTTGTTGCTGGTGTTGTAGGAGACAATGGTGGAAGGATGGATGTTGTTGTTGTAGGAGTTTCAAAATGGAGTGGTGCTGGAGTTATAGAAGAAAAATTTGTTGATAACTGATCAGTTGAGATAATAGATGAAGTACTTGTTGATGAAGCCGAAGAATTGTCAGGAACAATGGTTGCTGCAGTTGTAGGAGGTTCTGGAGTTGTTGCTGTTGAGATTGCTGGATTTGTAGGAAATGATGTGGTGATATGGAGTTGGCCACTCTGAATGAGACCATCTATGCCATTCCTCAGGTTATCGCACCCATTGACTGAAATATTGCAGTAAGCACACCCCAACTCACACCCCGGGAACATTTGACATTCGAGGAGTTGAGCCTTAATTTCCACCAACGGTGTCCGGATCTGACCCACACTGGTTATTAAATAAGACGGTTTGTCTTCTTCAATAGCGTTAATTCTGGGACCACCGTGATTTGGCATGGGGTTCTTATTGACATTGGGTGGTGGTGCGAAATTCAGAGCTTTCGAGTCTACCAGGTCTTGTACCTTCATGTGCAGGGCTCTGCACTTTTCTGTACTGTGGCCAGGTGCGTTGGAATGAAAAGCACACCTAGCGTTGGAGTCATAATTCCTGGGCAGACTGTTGGGATCTGGAGGTGCCAACGTCCTTAGCTCAACCAGGTTGAGTTTCAGGAGTTGTGGCAGCAATGTAGCATATGGCATAGGGATCGGATCGATTACCCTATTGGCTTGAGAAGGCCTCTGTTGGAATGGCCTTTGCTGGTTGTTGTTGTTAGTGTTGCTGTTGTTGTAATTTCTCGGAGGATACTGATTCTGTTGATGGTACTGAGGTTGTGGCTGATAGTTTTGTTGCGGAGGTTGATAAACTGGTTGAGGATGAGCTGGAGCAGGAATGGTGACTGCTGCCACTGATCTGTGAACATATTGGGGCCTGCCCCTGTTGGTGTGGATGGCATTGGTCTCGCCAGTTCTTCTCGGGCCCGCAAAAGGCTTTCTTGTACTACTGGACGAGCTTGCACCATTGTCAGATATCTTACCCATCTTCAATAGGCTTTCAATCCTCTCCCCGGCTATGACAACATCTGCAAAGCTAGTGGAAGAGAAAGCAGCCAGCCTGTCAATATATGTTCCCTGAAGGGTGTTCATGAACATATCTGCCATTTCCCTTTCAGACATAGGTGGTTGAACGGCAGCGGCCAATTGCCTCCATCTCTGGGCATATTCTCGGAAACTTTCCCTTGACGACTGTGACATTCCCATTAGGAGGGTCCTGTTGGGTGCCATATCTAAGTTATACTGATACTGTCTGATGAAGGCCTCTGCCAGGTCCTTCCAGCATCTAATAGTTGCCCTTGTCAAGTGAGAGTACCATTCTCTCGACGCTCCTGTCAAGCTGTCTTCGAAATAGAACATCCAGAGCTTCTCATCCATAGTATAGGCCTTCAGCCTTCCCAGAAATGATTGTAAATGAGTGCGGGGGCAAGAAGTCCCGTTGTATTTTTCAAAACAAGGAGGCTTAAACTTATGGGGAATCCTGACCCCGTCTACCAAGCCCATGTCCATGACGTCGAAACCCAGAGAATTTTGAGATTCTAAGGACCTCAATTTCTCAGCTATCTCATCCAACCTTCTATCATAAGCTTCTTCCCCAGCACCCATTACTGTGAATTGATCCTCCTGGGGGTCTTCTTGAAGTACCCTGGCTGCAGTGGCAGTCCCTTGAACATTTGCAGGGATGTTGACCTCAGGATGGAGATGTGGTCCAAATACAGGGGGATTTACATGAGGTTGGACCCTTTCATTGTTGCTGGTGCCGGCAGTCCCTATATGTGGATCTTCTTGATTCTGCCTTTCCACCATGGCTCTCAATCTTTCCTGGCTCTGAGCCATGTTGTTCATCACTTCCATAAACTGAGTCATTTGATTCCTCATTTCTAGCCTTTCGTTTGCCATTTGATTTCTGACCTCAGTAAGGTCCTGCTGCATCTGATCCATTTGAATGCCCGGAAGATTGTTACGGGTCGGATAACGGTGCGGACGGTTGAGGGGAAATACCCGGCGCCTAGCAATAGTTCCTGAACATCACAACAGAGTTAGCAGCAATAAAACAAAAACCTACAAAACAAACAAAAGGGGTTAGCATGCAATGCAGTTTATGCTTATTTGTTCTCAAGGTATCCGGTTTGGCATTCAGTTTTGACCCTTCCAGACCCTTGAAGATGCTGTTGATGTTGCTTTTGAAGTGAAACTCGGATGGAACAAACTAATACATATATTACAACAAAAGCAAAATGGTACATAGTTTGTTTACAAATACAAGCCCTCTGAGGGGTCAAAATACATTACAAGAAAAACGAAAAATACACGGAATGAAAGCAACAACAAACAAATGGTCAAACACCAAGACCAAACTCATCCTCACGAACTTCCTTGAGAAGTGCTTCGGTCACAGGATCAGCCGGACGCTCCGTGAGATTCCTGATGAGGAGATTCCGGGTCGTGACAGCTGCTGTTAACTTCTTGTGCTGACTTTGGTCCTTTGACCTCTTCACTCCAGCTTTGATCTTCAGTTCTGATATCTCCTCTGGGCTGCTGCCAGGGCTTCTTGCTGTTCTTTTGCACTAGCTTCCAGTTGCTCCATCTTGTCTTGAACTCTCTTGTCCTCCAGAGTACGGGCCTCGGTAATCCTAACCCATCGAGCCTGACTCTCCTTCAGATACAAGTCTGTCCTTGCTCTCTGGAACTGGGCTTCTTTGCAAGCATTCTTCAGAATTTGTTCTCCAGCTTTGGACTTCTTGATATAATCCCCGGACTTCTCAATCTTAGTCAGATGCTCCACTCTCAACTTTTCTAACCTCTCAATCTCCATCCTACCCTCACTCCTCTCCCGGAGGGTTTTCTGCAAAGCTTGAGTTAACTTCTCATTTCTTTCCTTCAAGCTCTCAAACTCCTTCAAACTGATAGTGGCAGGGGGTGCTGAAGATGATTCAGGCATATCTTCTATAGTAAAGGGCATCCCAGAGAATTGGGCCCTGGCACGGGACCATTCGTAATATTGTGTTGATGCCACATTGTTGCATTTCCCCAAAATGGTTATTCCCTTGGTTTGAACATTATCCCAGGCCCAAGCAGCCTGCCTAACAGTAACCAGATTAATCTTGTTCTCACAATAGAGTGTTTCAACCAAGTCCTGTGCCTTAGGAGTGTGGACCAGTGCATAGCCCAGTTGTCTTCTAAACAGCAGAGGGTTGTAATTGATACTACCCTTAACTCCTATTAGGGGCACATTGGGAAAATGCCCACAGCTGGTGATGATATCCCTGCCCTTGGTGCTCTGAGTGCACCATCTGATATCAGCTGAAGTTAAAGCAGTGAGTCTCTTAGCCCAGTTGCTCTGCTGATGAGGGTTCAAAAATGCATCTGTCCTGGGTAGATGCCTGAGAAGCCAAGTGTGGAACAATGGAGCACAACACCTCACTAATCTTCCCCTCTGCTTTTCATTCCTCTGATGCACTGAGTAGTAGAGATCCCCCAATAAAGTGGGCACTGGGTTCTTCAAGATGAACAGATGGATTGCATTTTTGCTAATGAATCGAGGCTCATCTGCAAACAACACAATTCCATATATACTCAAGGCCAGTAAAGCACAGACAGCTTTCCACTCTCCTAAAGAAGCTTTCAGGGTAGCTTGAGAGATCAAGAAGTCCAGATGAAAACCAGGGATTCCAGCTTTGGAAGTCATATGCTGCTCAATCAGAACAGGTTCCAGATGCAAAGCCTTTGCTACTTCTCCATTACCAGGAAATACCATCTCTGGGTTGAAAGGGATTCCACCCCTGATAGGCATACCAACCAATGATGAGTATTCTTCCAATAGAGGGCCTAGCTGAAAGTCCTGAAAAGTGAAGCATCTCAGTGGGGGATCATAGAACTGAATGCAAGTGTGGATCAGGCTTCTCTGTGAAGGGTCCAGATCCATAACCATATCAAGTATATCCCCATAGTGTTCCCTGAACAATGGTATGTGATCTGGAGTGATCAGGGTCTGAATCCTCCTGATGTCAGATAGCTCTGGCTGGAAGAAGTGGTAGGTGATGTTACTCTTTTTGGGAGCCATGATAATGAAGATGAGTAGAGACAGGTGCTGATGATATCACTGAAGAATGGGCCACTGATTGGCTGGTGCAGGTATCTGATAACTGAAGCAGATGCTGATGAAGATAGGTCAAATACTGAAGATGGGGTCAAAACCAAAACCAAATGAAGATGGATACCCTGAAACACAAATAAGCAAATGTCAATATGATGCAATGAGTATGTATGCAAATGATATGCAAGGGTTTGTGACTGAGCTGGATCTGATCAAGAGCTCTGATATAAGTCCAAGACATATTCAAGAATACCAGATGGAGGTCTATAAATCCAGTAACCAAGGTGGGGGGCTCAAATAAAGAGCCACATGTCCAGGGTTTTAGAATCACAAGAACTGTTCCAACATGAAGTATTCTTAATCAAGTCAAAGTAACAGGGTATTCTGAGGTCAAGGTACCTGCAAACCTGTAAACAGCCCAACCCCCTCACAGGTGGTGTTCTAAAACAAGGATCCTCAGACTTGGATCAGTTATGAGAAGTGTAAACACCTCTAACCCGGAGGTACAGTGTTTACAATAACCATAAAAGTTCATCCTCTAATTCACCTCAGTTTCTGAAGGTCAAAACTAAAAGGTCATCCAGACTTAGCAGGCTTCCCAGATAGCCCTAGCATTGCAGGAAATCTGCAACACAGAGTTCTCAAGAAGAAACCCATATCTGAACCGTGTTTCATATTCCCGCACCAGACCGAGATGGAATGGGAAAGAATATGATTCACTCTAGCCTAGGTGTCACTCAGGTCCCAGGTATAGGACCTTAACTCTCAATAGAACCCCACCCACCAAGGTAAAACCAGATCCAGCCAGCAACACAGTATGACAATATGATAATATATGCATAAAGCTATAAAGAAAGCAATAAACAAAACTGTACAAAATAAATACAAATACACAAACACAAATAATCACATAACACCCCAGTAAACACAAATCAAACAAGCGCTAGGAGGAACCCACAAAAAGAACCAGAAGCCCTGGTTGCAATATAAGGTTCCCCAGCAGAGTCGCCAAGCTGTCGCTCCCGATAAGTGGAACAGGCCCAGATAAAGGTACAGACGCGAACGGTCGGCGAGAGGGATAATGAGAACACACAGCCGTGAACTCACTGGAGATGAATAGAGTCGCCAGCTAGGCATTTTTATCCCGGAGGAAAGGCAATGCTGCATAGACCTAGAAAGAGATGGATAAGACGGTTGCGAACCAGAGAGACTGAGAAAGGGGGTTGGTTACAACCTGGGAAGGTGTTAGCACCCAGATTGTCCGCCGTACTCGACGGGATCCACGCTTAAAAGATTTGTGTTTTAAAGGGGTAGTGTCAGTGCAATTTGTGTATAAAATAGCTGGAAAAGATGTACAGGTGTCAGTGTAAAGAAATGTGATGTGTATAAATGTACAGTGTCAGTGTAGGAATGAGAATGAATTGCTCAAGATAATGAGGCTAAAAGAATGAAGCTGGAAAGAGGGGGAATATACAGAGACTTTTGTTCGATAACGATTAAGTTATGCCTACGTATCCTCTCGTGCAATGAGGAAGTCAGAACACCGTAGTTCGACCCAAAGAGACTGAAAGATGAATTGACTTGTGAACTGCTTGCTTGTCTATGCTCAAGTGTATGACCTGTCTGGCTCAGGTGCAAACTGTCTTGCATTAGACGGAAGAAGCGAGTCCTCGTTTATGAGTGAATGAGATGAGAAAAGAATCCCGAGGGAGACGATTATTGCTTGTTTTGAGTTTTCAGTCTTTTATTGCTTTTGAGAGTTTGTCATAAGTTAATGAGCTTAAGTCTAAACCAATGGGTTGGTAAACTCATCACATCTTCCCTCTGATTAGGGGTAATGAGAATACCTTAAGTGTGAAGTCAACTTCTCACACTTAAACATCTTTGGTGTAGGATTAAGATCATTAACCTACTTGTGATTAATTAGATGTTTTTGTTGTTTTTTTGTTTTGTGTTAAGTAATGAGGTTAAGCCATAATCAAGGATTAAACAGACTCATTACACCATCCTAATAGAAGGATAATAGATGAGAATGTTTAAGCTGAGGAAAGCTCCTCAACTTAATCCATGATTAGGGATTAAACTCATGAAAAAACAAGTCTTTGATTAAGTGGATTTTATTTAATGATATGATGATGAAGTAAGTTTTAGGGTTTATAAGACAACTTGAGGGGGACTTGTCCATTAACACTAGGGTTAGTCCTTCTTAACCAGTTAAGGAAGAATTAGAACCCTAATGCAAGGCCCAAGTTGCAAGTGTGAAGTCTTGATGATTATTATGTGAATTAATTAGAGGATTTAAACACATTAAGGGTTTAACACTTAGGGTTAAAGTTATACACTCCATCCTAAGAGAAGGATGCAGGCATAAGCTTAATCACAAAGCCTTAAAGCCTTTAGGGTTTAGTCCCTGATTATGAGGTGAGAAGAGATGACTCAAAAGAGACACAAAGGTAAACTAAGAGGGGAGACTAATCAAAACCCTAATCATTGTCATGCTTGGTTGTTCCTAAGGTTTATGAGGTTTATCAAGAAAAATCTTCAATGGAACCACCAGGAAGCAGATGAAAGGATCAAGAGAAGCAAAGTGACTTGCTTCATTCAAGAAGTCAAGTCACTTGAAGAAAGAAAGTGGGGAGAAGAAGAATGAGCAAGCTCAAACTCAAACACATATAGAAAATGCAGCAATGGATACAAGAGAGATGAAAAGAAAGGTTATGAGAAGTGAAGGCAAATTCACTTCTCAAGTTCACTTACCACCTGAAATGTTAGAAAAGGAATGCAATGCAATGAAGAATGGGATGAGATGACATGATGAGAAACAAAACCAGAAGCACATACATGATGCTAATGATGTTATGAGATGCTACAAACATGAGGCAGCACATGGAAATGATCATACAAGCTTATGAATGCAAATGAAGCAAGTTAGGAACCATGAAAACACATGAAAAGTTATGAAGTGCACCTGACATACAACATGGAAAATACATGATGCAATGATCAAACATGTTTTCTATATGTCTTATGATGTCAAATGAATCACATGGAAACATGGAATGTCATGGCAAGTCATGTTATGCAAGAGAATGCAAGATGGATGCATATGGAAGCCCAAATTAGGGTTTATGAATCAAACATCAAACAAAAATCAAAATCAGAAGCAAGCCCTAAGATAAAAAATTGAAAATGCCACACAAAGGATCCCTAAACTCATACTAAACCACTGCCCAAAGGAGAGGTCTCAACTCTTAACCAATTTCAAGTTATGGTTTTTGCAAGTTTTTAGGGTTTTTTAGGGTTCCTAAACAAAAGAAATGTCAAACAATTTGAAAATGCAAGATCAAATCATGGCAATTTAATCTCAAAAACTACATGCTAAACATAATGCAATGCAAGAAGAATCAATGTCCAACTCCTCATGGATAGGCAGAAATGATTTTTTGAACTTTGGATCAAAATAATGCACAAAAATGATTTTAATTCAATGAAAAATTCTCAAAATGCATCAAGATCAAAAAAGAAATTTGGTTTGAAGGTTGGACAATGTTTATAAATGTCTTATAACATTTCATGAATTTTTTGGTGATTTTTAAATACCTAAAAGTATTTTTAATAAATTAATTCTCATTAATCAATTAAAAATAATCTTTTAAATATTTAAAAATACTTTTTTAATGCTAAAAATAAAAACAAAAATATTTTTGTGTCATAAAAATTAATAAAACTCTTGAGAAAAAGTTTCACAATTTTTAGACAATTTTTACTATTTTAAATAAATTGTGCAAATTAAATGAAAAGAAATGCAATAAAAATGAATTTTAAATGAAGTCAACAGAAAGAATGGCTGAGATTCACTCCAAGTTTGAAAGTGTTGACTGGCGCGCAGATCCAAGGGTCTTGGTTGGCTCAGATTAATTAACTTAATTATGATTTAATTAATTAATGAAAGTGGATTAGGGCTAAACAAAGTGATCTGGGCCCTTCATGCGCGCGGGAGGTCAATGGAGTCAACCAATCTAACGCCCCACATTCAAATGGCACTAATGACCTGAGATTAGGGCAAAGCACTTTCAGGTGACCGGAGAGAAGCTCCGGTCATCTTCTCCGGTGGTATCAAAACCCTAAAACATGATTCAAGCATCTATTCCACAAATTAAACACATCTAAGTGATCCTCTAACATCCTAGGACACGAATCTATGCTCAAACATCATTTAAACCCCAGAAATCATGCAAATCGAAGAGAACAAAATCCACGGGTGGAATTTCAGAGGGAACATACAAACTCATTTCTCACTTATTTTTTATTCTAAAGGCATCCCCATGATCAGCAAGACATAAGCAATCATATTATAACTTAAAATGCAAGCTTTGGGAGAAAGTGTTCATGTTCATACCTGAGCTGGAAAGCTTCAATATTGAGCTTCCAAGGCCTTCTTTGTGTGCAAATGGACCTCTTTGACTCTCCTGAGCTCAATGGGATACCTCAAAGCTCTTGTGGATGGCTGATTTGAGAGGAATACTTCTGGTGTAGCAGATAACACAGTCAGGAATAGGGAGGTTTCAGGCCACTCCAATGGTGGATTCTTGCTCCTTTAGGTGTGCTTGACTTGTTGGTGAAGAAAAATGGTGTGTTTGATGGTTGGATAAAGGGATTCGAAGAGTTCTGGTTTTGAAGATGAGAAATGGTGAAGCTCAGTTCATGCTGGTTTCAGGCTTATGCTTTGTTGGTTTGTGATCAATAATACATGGTGAGATGAGTAGTGGGATTTTTTTTAGTGTTTGAGGCCTGTGGAGACAGATTCGAAGGAAAATGCAAAATGGAGTGAGTTTGTGTATGTGATGCTATGGCCTGTTTCAGCTTGGCTTGGTGTTATGTTTGGCTAGCAAATGGAAAGTATAAACAATCCCAATTGGCCAGATGATGTGACCTGGCCTGCTGTGATTGGGATGTTTGCTTTTGCCAAAAGTCAACTTTTTGTAAGAGAGGTATGGCTTGGTGCTAGGCTTGGTACAAGGGCTAGGGCTGGCGCAGCATGGTGAGGTGAGATGCTATGGCTGGTTCAGCATCCAAGAAATCAAGTGGGTGAGATGTGATGATAGTTTTTGCAAGTTGGTCATCTTTGGAAACTTCATGAAAATGCCTTGTTACACAAACCATGAACATGTGATCTTTTGGTCCAAATCTGATTTTTAGGACTTATGTGATGTTTGTGCATTGGTTTGAAGTGAACTAGAAGTTACAAATGGCCTTGGTTCATGATTTTGCAAATTTCTCATTTGAGGCATGTCTTGAAAATTAGTGATTTTGGCCAACTTTGTCACACCATAACTTTTGATCCAAGAAGAATTAGATCATGTTCTTGTACTTTTTGAAAAGGGAAAAATGTATTCTACAACTTTCATGACCAAAGTTTTTCCATTTGAAGCATTTTTGGATCAAAAATCAAGGCTTGAAAAATGACCTAAAATGACATATTCTTGAAAAGTCAACCATGCCCAAAAAAGTCAACTTTGCAAAATCTTCAAATTCTTGAATTTTGTGAACTTCAACCTTCTTCCATGATCAAATAAAGATCATATGTACTCAAAATGATGAAGATCACCCTTTGGTTGGGTCATTTGGGACCCCAGATGCTCTGATTTTACACTGACTTGTCTGAAAAGTCAACTCTTGATCAGATGACTTCCCCATGGAATTTCTTCATGAAAATTGATATGCATCCTCCCTATACCATACAAAGACCAATGGAAACAAGAATGACCAAAAAAATTGGAGTTATGGCCTCTGAAACCAAAACCCTAATTTTAGGTCAACTGTGCAGTCAAACCTGGCTCTGCATCCACACCAATCCCAGTTCTTGTGATTCTTTTGCATTCTTGACTTTGAGAGGATGTAATATGATACTTGAACACACATGGGTCCCTTTGAAGTGATTGATGGCCTTTGGAGTGGCTCAGGAAGCTCTTGGATTGCTCAGATCACAAACCCTAGGTGCAAATGACTTAGAATCTATGCAGTGAATCAAAAATGAGATATGAGGTGATATGATTGTGTTTATGCATATGAAATGATCACAAGCCATGGGGAAATGGGTGAGGGCAAATTTGGGGTGTTTACAATAAGGTGTATATGTCAAAAGTTTAAAACCCATTTCCTTGGCAAACTCATGCATCTTTCGACCAGTAAATACAGACCCTTGGTCTGTAGTGATTATTTCTGGAATACCATATCTATATACGATATACCTTTGAATGAACTCAATTACATCTTCTTGGTCAACATTAGGTAATGGAATGGCTTCGACCCATTTAGAGAAATACTTTATTCCTACCAAAATGTATTTGTGATTTTTTGAAGATGCTGGTCGAATTTCTCCAACCAAGTCCAAAGCCCATCCTCTAAAAGGACAAGGTTTCACTATAGAGTGCAATTCACTTGCAGGAACATGTTAGATGCCATAGTGTATTTGACATTCTTGACAACATTTGGAAAATTCTATGTAGTCTTTCAACATAGCAAGCCAATACACACCTTGTCGAAATAAAAGCCACTTCATTTTGTGGCATACTTGGTGTGCCCCACATGTCCCACTATGGACATTTGAAAGATCCAAGTATGTTTCAGCCTCACTGAGGCATTTAAGTAATACTCCTTTACAAGTATTTTTGAATAATCCGTTCCCCAAGAGGATATAACTCAAGGCTTGGTATCTGATCTTTCTTTCTGTCGAAGTTATTGGATTCTCTAGATAGTCCATCACGGGCTTCCTCCAATCCTTATCACTTATGCTATCGACCATTAATATTGAGAAACTTTGGTCATTATTATACCCAAGCTTAGTTTCTTCTAAGTCTGATGGAGCCAATCCCACTGACACTACTTTCCCTCTAACCTCAATTGCACTTTGTAGTTTCTCTTTTGAAACTTTATATCCTGGCGCAATTTGAGCCAAGTCGTTTGAGACCTGGTTTTGTAGTCTAGGAATGTGTCGAAATGTGACTCCTTCAAATTTTTTCAACAATCTATTTACCACTACAAATACATAATTAAATTTTCTTTTATGCATTTGTATTCTTTAGCGACTTGTTTTATTACTAACTCTGAGTCTCCCATTATTTCGACATGAGTTGCCCCCAATTCCAACAATACTTCAAGTCCGACTATTAAAGCTTCATATTCAGCCTCATTGTTGGAACAATGACCTTCAATTTTATACTTGAGTGTTGTTGGAATTTTATTAGGATAAATAACAAGCACTCCAATTCCAGTCCCATCTTTATGACTAGACCCGTCAAATTATAACTTCCAGGGCTCAATCTCAAGATAATTCAAAGGACTCTCATTTATAGTGTGGTCGACTATAAAGTCTGCAACCAGTTGCCCCTTAACAACTTTTAAGGGTTTATAAGTTAAAGAGTACTCAGTTAATTCTAGTGCCCATTTTCCAATTCGACTATGCAAAATATGTTTGGACATCATATTTTTAATAACATCAAAATGAGAAAAAACGTAAACATCAATTGGTTTTATATATTGTTTAAATTTAGTACAAGAGTAATACAAACATAGGCACAATTTTTCTATCATACTATACCTAGTTTATGCATCATTTAAAACTCTACTAAGGTAATAAATGGCTCTTTCGACGCCATCATCATCCTCTTGGGCTAACATGCTCCCTAAAGTTCTACCTGAAGCAGCTATGTACAATCTCATACTTTTCTTTCTACAAGGTGGAGAAAGAATTGGAGGATGACTCAAATATTCTTTGATCCTGTCAAAAGCTTCTTGTTAAGCCTGCCCCCATTGAAATCCTTCTTTGCCTGTTCGTAGCAAAGGTGATAAGGCTTGCATCTTTCCACTTAGGTTTGATATGAACCTCCTTATGAAGTTGATTTTGCCTAAGAGTGATTGCAGCTCCTTCTTCGTCGAAGGCTCTTTAGCCTCCATGATAGCTTTAGTCTTATTCTGATTGATTTCGATCCTCTTTTTGTGGACCACAAATCTCAGAAAGTCCTCTATCTGCACAAAAAAAGAACATTTAAGATGATTCATTTTAAGACCATACTTTCTCATTCTTTCAAAAGAACATCGAAGATGATTGATATGGTCTAGTCCAGATATAGACTTTAGAATTATGTCATCAATATAAATTTGCATAAATGTATCTATGAAATCATGAAAAAATAAATTCATTGCTCTTTGGTAAGTTGACCCTGCATTTTTCAAACCAAAAGGCATAACTACCCATTCATAGGTGCCAAAGGCCCCAGGGCATCGAAAAACAGTTTTAGGGACATCTTCCTCAACAATGAATATCTGATTGTATCCTACCCATGTCCTACAGCAGAATCAATCAACATTTCTACCACAGGCATTGAATACTCATCTTTAGGGGTTGCTGAATTTAGATCTCTAAAATATATGCATACCCTTAAAGAACCATTCTTTTTAATTATTGGCACAATATTTGCTAACCATTCGACGTACCTAGTTGTGTGAATGAACTTGCATCGAAGAAACCTTTCAATCTCCTCTTTAATTTTCATGAGGATTGCTGGGGCAAACCGTCTTGGATTTTGTTTGACATGCTTCTTCCCAGGTTTGATTGGTAGCTTGTGTTCGACGAGCTCTCTTTCCAAACCAGGCATTTCATTATGGTCCCATGTGAAACAATCTTTAAATTCTTTCAGCAGGTGGACCACTTTGACCTTAAGTTCAAGGTGGAGGCTAGCACTGATGTATGTAGGCCTTTTCAACTCCCCTTCCCCCAGGTCAATTTCTTCTAAACGGTCTTGAGCCAGCATTTTGGTACCTTCTGACAAAGGGTCCTTTTCAAATCCCAAAGGCTCATTATCATAAATGGCATCAAGCCTCTGGTCTGAATCTTCTTGAGCCTTATCTAAGGGCTCTCTGTCGAAACCCTTCACAAGAATCTCTTCAACAAATTCAGTAATAGCCTCCACACCCATATCATTTCTTGCAGCCTCCAAGGCCGCCTGTATCCTCGTTTTGGCCACATAGGCCGAAATTCTTTTTAATGCGTCGAAGTCAGTCATTATTACTGTTTTCTCTTCCCCATCTTGTGGGGTTAATTGTAGGATCTGGAAAATATGGTGGTAAATTTCTTGCTTCTTCTACTACCTCTCTGTCCCAGCAGAAACCTTCGATGGGATGGAGATGTAATGAGCAGAATGCGTGATCGCTAGGTGTGAACTCGAACTCTGCTGGTGCACATGGACCAATGTGTGCTAGATTCTTGTTGAACTTCACACCTTCCACGTGATTCACTGGTACCTTAAAGTACCCCTGATCAGCTTCAAAGTTTTCAACAATACCATATGGCCTCCATATGGTGACCCTTTGATGCATTGAAGATGGAACTACTCACATGCCATGTATCCATTCCCACCCTAGCAGGAGGTTATAGTTGGGCTTACTCTCTACCACCATAAAGAGAGTGGGCCTTGTGACTGTCCCCAAAGTCAAGTAAACTTGTAGGACCTCCATAGTAGGTCCAGTCTTGCCTTCATAATTCGACAGGACCAAATTGTGGGGTTTTAGGTCTGTGTCAAATTTTCCAATTCTGGCTAGCAAGAAATGTGGCATTATGTTTACTGTAGTTCCAAAATCAACCGGAATCTTGTTAATGGCCACGTTTTCCACCTTTCCAGTAATATAAAGGGGTTTCAGGTGCCCCCTCATGGCCTCAGTGGGTCTTTCAAAGAAAGCGTTTTGATCTTCGATGCAACGTTATTCATTACATAGTAGAACATTGGTTGATGTGCTTTTATTTCTGCTTTAGTATTAGCATCCAGATTTTCGACCTCATTGATGTGATCGTACTCTCTAGGCATTACTGAAACTACATTGACCAAAACGTCCAGAGAAGCCTCAGACTCACAATCAAAGTTATCTGTCATCTCTTCATCTTCAACAACCTTCAACTTAGATTTTATTTCTTCCTTATTGTCAACTTCTTTGTTCCTGAAAGAAAGTCCTTTGTGCCCCACAGACACTTTGTTATTCACTTTAAAGTTGTCCCCAACTTCACCAAGGACACTCATGCTGGATTCATCATAATCACCTCTGGAGGCTTCCTTTTGAGCCTTCCTCTTGTGTTTCTCCCTATGCTATTACAACCTAGACATAGGGTTCTTACCCTTGTAATTCACAAATACATACACAACTTTGTTATAGGTCCTAACCTCCTTTCTGTATCCCATTGAGGGTCCTCTTTCGACCTCAAATTTTCTCCACTTTTGTCCTCCTCTTTTTCCTGACTCATTAGGCTTGAACCACTTGTCACTGGGAACTTCCCTACTTGGTTTAAATGAAGGTTGTTTTGACTTGAGATAATGGGGCATACCCCCTTGTTGATAGGGGTTGACACGCCTTGGATCGAAACGGCCATGCTTTTGGGCAGTTTTCGCCTTCTGCCTCTCATGCGCCTTATTCGTCTATTGAAGGCTTTGGGCAGCCTTTTTGTCGAAGATGGAACTACATCTTGGACACAACATTACTTCTGACTTCTTATTTTGGCATCTATACAAGAAATCAAGAATTTCCTCCTCCTCCTTGGGATAAGCCTTCTTATAGTGGTCTTTCTGGGCTGCAAAAATGATCCACCTTCAATACCTGGTCGTCTGTCACTTCGACCATATTAACATTAACTTCATCCTTGAGTTCCATCTTGGAGAAGTTTAGTTATAGGCCATCAGTGGCCTCATCCATCTTCACGAAACTCTCAGCAGTTTCTTTCGTAATAAGTGGGAGGCTCGACTCTTCAACCTTCTCATGGGGGACGATGGTAACCCCCACATTAAACCTTTCGACATCTGATGATGTCATGAAGAATCCTTCAGCAGCCTTGCATATTAGTTGTTCCCATTGCTCACTGGTCAACTCCTCATTGGTCTTGAACAATATAGCCTCATTGTTGGGGTTCTCAGTAACCTCAACTATCATAGGATCAACTATAGCCTCAACTGAATCAGGACTTTTGTTGTCATGAGCAACTTGCTCAATGACCTCAATCCAGTTTACTGTAGAAGGTTCAGAGTTATTCGCCTCAGCTATCTGAAGAGGATCAGTATTTATCTTCATCTGCGCGTTTGGCTTGTCTCCAACTTGAGTCTTCCCTCCTAGATTGCATTTTTCACCATATCCCTAAAAAGAAAACATTGAGAAGTTTTATGATCCAAATAGTTATGGTATTTACAAAAACTTATTTTCTTTCTTTGATCTAAAGGAAGTGTTTTAGCACTAGGAGGTACAAGTATTTTTCCATCCTTAACTAATAAATAAAAAATTTCGTCATACTTGGTGACGTCGAAAGTATATGTTTTCTTTGGAACTCTATCGTTCTTTTCGACTTCGACAGGATTCTTTCCATTTGAGGAAACTAAGAGTTTACAGGAATAAGGAGGACCCCTTTTAAGTTTAACTAAGTGTATCTCGTTATCATCTAGAGGTAGAGTTTTGTCGTAGACGTTTTCGACCTCGTCTTGATATTCGATGTAAGCTATCTTCTTATGTTTGTTCTCCCTAGCTTTCTCGTCCTTCAGACGTTCAAGCTGTCGAACTCTATCTGCTAATTGGGCCATGTCTCTCAAGTACTGAGTATCCAGCTTCTTCCTGATCGAATAGTCAAGGACACCAATAGCCATTTCAACCAATCCACACTCAGGTACTTGAGTAAAACATCTGGCCTTAAGCAACTGAAATTTGTTCAAGTAGTCATCAATGGACTCATTGAACTTTCATTTAACATTGGTTAATTCTTTCAAACTAATCTTAGTCTGACCCATATAGAATTTCTCATGAAACAAACGCTTTAGTTGAGTCCAATTACATATTGAACCAGGTGGAAAAGTAGTAAACCAAGTGAAAGCATTCTTGGTGAGGGAGCTAGGGAAATATTTAATTCTTAGACTTTCATTATTAGCAATCTCCCCAGCCTCTATCATGTAGCGTGCCACATGTTCAACCATAGATTTTGTTGCATCCCCTGAGAACTTGGTAAATTTGGGAACCTTCTCCTAGGAGGTAACTCTGATTGGAGTATATAGTCCACTATTGGTGAAGTAAAGTTTGGCCTGGAAAAACCTGTGTTTATTTCACTTCGTGCCATTATTCGTTCGTCAAGGGCTGCCAAGTTATTCTCTGCTTCCAGATTATTTTGTCGAACTTGTTGGACTACATGGTCTGCATCTTCATGTCTATTTACCACTCTTAATCTTGGCTTATCTTCTATTGGTATCTGTCTTGGATTTCTAATGGGTTCGACTTCTATAGGTTTGACCATAGGTGGATTCTCTTGGTTTATTGGCTGCATAACTTCTCCTATATTTGGCACGTAATGGGGCTGTTAAACTGGCGTTGGGACTCCCATGAACTCTGCTATGCGCAACATTTGAGACACCATCTGTTGATTCATCTGAGTCGTATTCTGAATCAAAGGCTGAAAAATCTCTCCCATGGTTTGGGATAGAGTATGAACCATCTCCATGTTGCTTTCATCCATATGTTTCCTTAAATAGGCCACAGACTCATTTGTCAAAGCATGACTCTAAGTCGAATTCCCCAAGCCACCAGTCTGGTTATTCTTTCTCATATTTATTGAAGAACCAGGTTCCTACAAAGGTGAAGGACGAACATTGTTTGAGTAGACTAGGGGTGCATTTCTCAATCCTGCCATGGTGGTCGACACACCAAAGATTATGGGAAAAGCCTGAGACAGTGACGTGGGCATATAGGGTCTAAATGCAGACAAACTTCGTGGTGGAGTTTGAGCATTTGGCCTAATATACTCCAACACTGGCTGAGTATAGTATATTAACTATTTCCCCTGGTCCTGTCGAAGGGGATGGTTCTGACGTCACATTTGGTATGGTCGAAGCTCCTGGCAAAGGATTGTAGATTGGGATGGCCTCACTCCTTGGTCCATCTTGTGTATTTGTACTATGAGCATTTAAACCACCCACTTGAGGATTCAACCCACTAGTTGTGGGGATTGAATCACTTGGGTTTCCTTGGCTAGACGCCATCCTCCTTGTGTTTCTTCTTTTAGGGATATAATGGTATGTATTGGCTACCTTCCCACGTCTCAAATGCATAAAACAAAAGTAATCGTTCTTTTGACCAGACTGTCCAGGTAAAGGAAATTACGAATTAAGGAAGTTACAAAAAGGAAGTTACGAAAAGGAAGAAGTTACAAAACTTCTGAAAACCATTTTTTTAGCATTGTCCCACTAGGCGTGCCAATTTGTTTACCACCAAAATTGGTAAACAATCGCTGGTCCTCTGAAGATACCAAAATACCCTCAGTTACTTGCAAGATCGACCAGATTGATCCTAGGACATGTGCTAAAAATGTTGATTTGTTATATAACGTTTTTGGGAAAAAGGGTCTTGAATATTTCAACAAGATTCTGAAGTTGTTTTAAAAATAAAAGAAAGAAAGTAAAGCAAGAACTTTCAAAAGTAAATAAAAGAAAGGGCAGGGCTTGAAAACGTAAATGAATGAAAATGTAAAGATAAAGTAAATGCGAGGCAAAATGTTAAAGTGTTGGAAAGTAAAAGCAATAATTGTAAAGGAAATGCAGTAAAAGTGCTTAAAAAGGTAAATGACTTTGAAAGATAAATGCTTTAAAATAAAGTCTTGTAAAAGATAAATGACTTCAAGGATAAATTTGACATTGAAGATAAATTTGGTGGTGTTTCAATCACGTACATTCTCACTGCACTCGTTTCTCTACACGCGAATACTTTGAGTATACAGAGTTACTAGTACATATGATTTCCACACACTTATTCTAACACTAGACTAAGCTATTTATATAAATTACAAAGTAACTATTTTCGACGGTTATTCCTAAAACTATCCTAAGATGATGACACTTGTACCACTAATGGGTTGAAGAAGCTTGATCTTGCGCCACTAGTCTCTGTATTTGAATTGAAAATTACATAACTTCCCTCCAAACTTGAACGTGTTAAACTCGTGTAACTGCCATTTTTGTCTAACCCCGCGTGGTTGAGTCATCCCAGCACTTAGAAACTATTTTAACTTAGAATTTCTCTAAGTACCCAATTGGTAAGTAGATTCCTTTGACCCTTATCCTTTTAATGAGAAAGGTCGAAGACCCCACTTTTAGCTCATAATGAGAAAACTCTTTATTAAGCTATATGACCTCATTAATTGCTAGCATCGAAATTCAGGGATAACATGTTGAAAGTGAAAATAAAGATAGTTGGACTTGGTTCTTGGATCTTCTTATTGACGATCTAGGTGGGAAAGAAAAGTGTCTCACATACACTTATATAATTGATCAACAAAAGGTATATATTTCAGACCTATTTACTAAAATATGTTTACTTATGTTATTTTTACTAACTTTTATTTACTTATGTTATTTTTGTTGTACAAAAGGTTTATTACCAGCCATGGATGAGTTGCTACCTGGAGTTGAGCAAAGATTATGTGTCAGACATCTATATAATAATTTCAGAAAAAGATATCCTGGCAAGAAGCTCAAGGAAATTATCTGGAAACCAACAAAGTCCATATATTACCAAGCTTGAGAGAGAGAGAGAGAGAGAGAGAAGAAAGCGATGAAGGAAATCAATGTGGAAGCATATAAGCACATAATCAACATTCCACCAAGATATTGGAGCAGATCATATTTTAAGACTCATAACAAATGTAATACAATTCTCAATAATATGTCTGAGGCATTCAATAGTGTAATTATATATTCAAGAGCAAAACCATTAATTACTATGGTGGAAGAAATAAGGATATACATGATGGAGAGATGGGCAACAAATATGATGAGGTTTCAGAACATGGCTGAGGGGGAAGTCTTACCAAACATAAGAAAGAAAGTTGAAAAAACAAGCTCTTACACTTACCTTTGGATTGTCAGGTATATACATATGAACATCAATTGGTTATAGTTGATTTTGTGATTAACATATAAATAATTATCAAATTTATTTGGTAGGATGGTTGCTGAACATATTTTTGAGGTTAAGCATCTAGAAAACCAAGCTGATAAGTTTACAGTAGACCTTAAGGAGAATACATGGTCATGTCGAAGATGGGAATTGATAGGCCTTCCTTGATAAAGGTTCTAATATGTGGGTGAGACTGAATATCCAGATGTGTAACCTCCTAAGTATAGGAAGATTCCTGGAAGGCCAAAGAAAAGAAGAAATTTAGAGCAAGGTGAACTTGATGGATCAGACAAAAAGATGAGAAGGACTGGTTTTAATGGTAGGTGTAGCAGGTGCAAAAAACTAGGTCATAATAAGTTGACTTGCAAGGACCACAACAGTCAGAAGGTATCACAAGGGCAACAAACTCAATAGCCATCAGAAGCACCTGTTCAACAATCTCAACAGCCATCTGCACAACCATCTCAGCAGGCATCACAAGTCCAATCTCAGCAGACTTCAAGGCAAAAAACTCAAGGAAAAGCCAAGCAAGTTCCTTCTGCATCAGGATCACAAGGAAGACCCCAAAAGTTATCTTTCAGAAGGCCAACTAAGCATTTCATACCACCAGACCCAACTACAAGGATGAGTGCAACCAAGACTGATGTAGGCCCAACAATAAGGAGAACAACACAAACTAAGAGATCAACCAAGAATTGGAAAGTTTAGGCATATGTAATGTGTAATGTTGTATTCAGACATATAGTATTTTGTTTAGGCATATGTAATGTGTTATGTGTTAAGACATATGGTATTTTGTTTAGACATATGTAATATGTTAAGACAAGTTATGACTTGTGTTATTTGGATATCAAATATTATGGTATTTTGTCAATTATGGTAATGTCAATATTATGGCATTTTGTCAATTATGGTACTGTCAATATTATGGTATTTTGTCAATTATGTTGAGCAATGTTATTGTACTGTCAATGTTATGGTATTGTGTTAATATTATGGTATTGTCAATATTATGTTAATATTGATAACAAATTATGTTAAGCAATATTATTGTACTGTCAATGTAATGGTATTGTGTTAATATTATGATATTGTCAATATTTTGTTAATATTGATAACAAATTCTTTTGATAAATATTATTATACTGTCAATGTTATGGTATTGTGTTAATATTATGGTATTGTCAATTATGGTACTGATAAACAACTGGTACTTTGTCAATTATGTTGAGCAAGATGTTATTGATAAACAACTGGTACTGTTAACATAACAAATGGTAATATTGATAACAAATTCTCCATAACAAATGTCAATTAAGGTATAATCAACATATTGATAAACAACATCCTAAAGTATTCTAAAAACAAATGTGAACGAATTGATAAACAACATCCTAAAGCCTTCTAAAAACAACTACAACGAGGCCTATGAACAACATCAATTTCCAGAATTTTTCAACTTCAGTGGGTTCTTCATTTCATTTTCCATATTGCTTATTTGTTTCCCATATTCTTCAATAGTCAATTGAGCTTCTGCAACTGCCTTTGAAAGCTTCTCAATTCTATCCATCAAATATTGCTCCTTCTCATCTCTAACATCTTCAAAATACTATCCAAAATACCCACCACCAGCATTCCTGTATCCCTGCAAAATACCATCTTCAACATCAATTGTTTTTAAACACACATACATCAACTGTTTTTAAACAAACATATATATAACATACCTTAAAATTAGGACAACCCCATAAATGATTCCCATAGTTCTTGACTGTTGTTACCATACGAAGAACATCTAAATCCCCATAATGACATATCGGTTTCCAAGTTGTTCTTATGTTGACATTCGACCTTTCCTTCGAGAACACGTATCATAACCGTGTTTTGGTTTCATCATTAGTGTCGACCCACTGGATATCATCACTGTGACGAGATCACATGCACAAACCCTAGAATTTGCTTGAATCAATTTGGGGATGAAGTGAATTTTTCCAGAAACCCTAGATTCACATGAAACAATTTGTGGATGAAGAAACTCAGTATAAACAAAGAAGAAGACTACATATGTCATGTCAGCTGCCACATATGACTAAGTAAACGTCCGTTTGGGGGTGGTTGACGGAAAAGACCAATTTGGGACAATTTAAAAACTTAAGGGACCATTTTGTCACTTTTTAGAGTTAAGGGACCAAATTTGACTCTGATGTAGAATTAAGGGACCAATTTAGGTATTTAACTTAAAAGAGTGTCTAAATTTCACTTTAACTTGTTCCATGATAGATGGTGGAGTCTTACAATTAAATATGCACGTATTAAAAATATTAATATACCAAGAATTTGAAGCCAATATTAAAATTGGATTGTGAAAGTAGTTATTATTATCTCTCTTAATTCTTATATATAATTTTCTATGAATCCTCCTCAAGAAAAATTGTAGTTATGAAAGTTTAAGGTATTGTTGTTACTTGTCATCTATGTGAATTATTGTTAGATGGAATATCAAGTGAAAAAGAATTAGGAAGAAACGTGGTTTTTGATGTAGTTAGTTGTTATTTTCGATCACAATGTTTTAACTTTTTTTTAGGATTATCTAGCCTGGGAGCAGCAATATCAACTACTTCAATCATTTCCATATTCTAAAAAAATGTTCAACTATACTCATAGAGAATTTAAAAAATATGTACTTATGACATCCATATTATTTTCATAATAAAATTTACAAACAACTATACTCAACTTTTTGAATACAACTATTGTTAAAGAGCATAAAACATTCACATAAATTAAGTACCTAGTATATATAATAAACTAAAAGGTAGAACTTGGGGTCAAAATGAAATTCAGTTTATATTAGTTGCCTATCACCAAACAAAAATGCTTCTCAAATTAACTTACAAGTCATACATAAATATGTTACTATATGATCGGAGAAGAAAAATCATATGAGAAGTAAGAAAATTCTATCAACCATCTTTAAAAAAAAGTTACATGTGAAATCTTATGAGAAGTAAGAAAATTCTATCAACCATCTTTAAAAAAAAGTTACATGTGAGCGATCTTACATGTTGTTGTTGAAATGTAATTTATTGTGTCGAAGTCATTATACTCGACAGAATAAGGATGTGTCGAATTTATTCTAGTGTGTATGTGTGTCGGAGCAGATTGTTTTATACATGATTTTGAATTAAGCTTATTTTAGAATTATTAAGACTTTTATAGTTTTTGAGTTTTGGTTTGGGAAGCAAACAAACCTAAATCTATAAATAAGGAGTAACCATTGTTTTGTAAAAGAGAGAGAGAGAACACAACAACTCATAATATCTTATCACAGAATTTGCAGTTGCAAGTGAATAAGAAATTCCACAGATTGTGGGCAGAGACATCTTTGCAGAAAATCATATTCTTCTTTACCATCGATATTCTTTCTTTCTCTTCTCAATTTTTCTTTTCATTATCGCAGCGCAACAATCTTGTTCATCAAAATTGATTGAAATTCTCCATAGGTTTTGGTGGATTTCCAATATCTGGTATCTAGAGCTTCAGTTTGAACGATTCGTGGGAAGAAAACGTGATGGCTTTGAATCATCCAAACGGACATTTTCAACAAATCTTCCAATTCCCTAGAAAGATAATTATGAGAACCGGTGCAAGCAAATAAAAGTTATTTTCTATTATCAATATCTTTGGTATCTTGTGAAGGAAGGAGTAACAACGCTTGCGGAAGATCCGACAGATCAAGAAAATGATGCACACAAAGAATTGAAGAAGAAAGATTATAAAGCTCTCTTTATAATCCATCAGTGTGTTGATCTAGATAATTTTGAGAAGGTTAGTGTTGTAGAATCAATAAAAGATGCATGAGAAATTCTTGAAAAGTCGTTTGGAGGTGCAGAGAAGGTGAAAGAGGTAAGGTTACAAACTCACAAGTGAACCTATGTATTGCTTCAGATGGAAGACAATGAAAGCATAACATATTTCTTCACCATGGTTACAAAACTAGTGAATAAGTCAAGGTTTGTGGAGAAATATTGACATCAAGATCAGTTGTTGGAAAGATCTTGAGATCATTGGCTCCAAAGTTTGACCATGTGGTAGTAGCCATAGAAGAGTCAAAAGACTTGTCAACATTGACAAAGGAAAAGCTTCAAGGAACGCTTGAATCTCATTAACAAAGAATGGATGAAAGAGTTGTAGGAAAGTCTAAGAGTGATATGGCTTTGTAGGAACAATCCGCAAGAGAAAAGAAAGGCAATGGAAATTGGACTGGCAATAAAGGTAGAGGAGGCTACAACAATTCGATTGGTCGAAATCAGCAAGAAAGAGGTTGGTCGAATAAGATAAAACCCTGGAACCAAGGCAACTAAAGAGGTGGTGTTGTAGGTAGAGGAATAGGTAGTGGTCGAAAACCTAACAAGAGTCACATTCAATGTTACAATTGTCAAAAGTATGGTCATTATTCTAGTGATTGTCCTGAAAAGTAAAAGAATCAAGAAAGTAATGCAAAGTTGACGAAACATAAAGAAAAAAAGATGTTGTTAATGGTTACAATGAGATATGAAGATAGATTCAAGGACCAATGGTTCTTGGAGTCAGGATGTTCATCACACATGTTTGGAAGGAAATATTGGTTTATCAACATAAAACCCTCAACGAAGAACATGATGAAGTTTGAAAATGACAATACTCTAGCAAGTGAAGGTATTGGTGATGTTCTGATTATGAGGAAAGATGGAAAGAGGTTAGTAATTTCAAATGTGTTATACATATCAGGCATGAAGAGCAATTTACTTAGTATATGGAAGTTGGTCGAAAAGAACTACAAGGTGTCGATAAAATACAAGATGATGAGAGTTCTCGATGCAAGTGGTAGGTTGATCTTGAAGGATCCAATGTCTCAGAATAGAACCTTCAAGATTAAACTTAATGTGATGGAGCATAAGTGCCTTGCAACTGCAGCTAGTAGAGATGAATGGATGTGGAACTATAGACTTAGCCATCTCAATTTCAAGCACATCAGAGATCTGAAGAGAAGAAATATGGTTTCAGGATTACCAAAAATTAACATCCCAAACAAAGTATGTGAAGAATGAGTGCATACAAGGCATAAAAAACAACTTTAGCAATGATGTAAGAAGCATGTAGAAGGCAGTTCTTGAAGTCAAATTCTGATGTATGTGGTCATATCCAGGTGGATTCGATTGGAGGTAACAGATACTTTGTCATATACATAGATGATTTCAATAAAAATTATGAACTTACCTGATCAAGAATAAAAGTGAAGTGATTGAGGTATTTGGTGTCAAGCCTAGCTTGAGTCATCTGAAGGTATTTGGATTTATAGCTCATAGACATGTGCCAAATCAGTTGAGAAGCAAACTTAATGACAAGTCGGGTTAAATGATTATGATAAGATATCATTCGAATGAAGGCTACAAGTTGTTTGACCCAGTGAAAAAGCAAGATACGATCAGCAGGGACATGATCATAGATGAGCTTAAGGAATGAGATTGGATTGAAAATGTCAAGAAAGATTCAGTTAGAATCTTATGTGAAGAACCAACTAGTCAAGTTGAAAGAGATGTTCGACAAGAAAAAGTTAGAGGTGAAGCAGGCCCAAGCAGACCTCAAAGAACAAGACACATGCCTGCAAGGTTGCAAGGATAACTCGTACACTATACTTTCTATGCAAATGTCAAACCAAGCAATGCAAATGTCAAACCAAGCAATGCAACTGAAAAATTGAAAGATCCGAAGTGGGTGAAAGCAATGAATGAGGAACTAGAGTCAATCAAAGTCAACAACACTGGGTCACTTGTCAAAAATTTCCTCAAGGAAAAAAGGAAATTGACATGAAATAGGTATACAAGGTGAAGTTGAATCCTAAAGGAGAAGTAATTCGACACAAGGTGAGACTTGTGATGAGAGGATTTCTTCAAAAGGAAATAACCGACTTCGACGAAGTTTTTGAACCTATTGTTAGGATCGAGACAATCAAATTGGTTATTGGTCTAACAAACATGAACAACTGGAAGATGTATCAGATGGATGTGAAATATGCAGTCCTGAATGACCCCTTAGACGAAGAAGTTTATGTTTCACAACCAGATGGGTTTGTGAAACAAGGTGAAGGAAAAAAGGTGTATAGACACCATAAAGCCCTGTATGGACTTAAGCAAGCTCCAGGGGCTTGGAATAAAAAGATAGATAGCTTTCTAAGGGAGAAGGAATTTGTGAAGTGCACAAATAAGCAAGGAGTATATGTAATAAGAAACAATGGTGAATTGCTTATACCATGTCTCTATGTCAATGAACTATTGATAACAATTAAAAAGAAGTTGTAAAAAGGAGATCGAAGACTTTAAACATGATCTAAGTGAGGAGTTTGAAAATGTCATACTTGGGAAATCTCTCATATTTCCTTGTCATTGAATTCTACAAGAGTGGTAGAGGTTTGATGATGCACCAAAGAAGATATGCAGGCGAAATATTCAAGAGATTTGAGATGCAAGATTACAACCCATCTTCGACTCTAGCTGTGCCGAATGAAACTATTGAAAGATACAAATAAAGATGATGTCGATCCAACGCAGTATTGAAGACTTATTGACTCACTAAGAAACCTTTGTTAGACATGGCCTGACTTAGCATACAATATAGGTATGGTTAGTAGATTCATGCAGAAGCCAAAGGTATCACACCTAGAGCGTCAAAGAGGCATTTGAAAGGAACCCTCGACTATGGAATTTTGTTTCCTGCAACTATTGAAGGAAAATAATGTAAGATAGTGGGTTACACCGACTCAAGTTGGTGTAGTCATGCTTAGGATAGAAAATTCACAACTGTATATGTGTTTATGTTAGGTAGTGCACCAGTTGGTTGGAGTTCGAGAAAGGAACCAGTAATGGAATTATCATCATGTGAAACAGAGTACGTAGTTGCTTCTCTTTGTGCATGTCAAGCAAAGTGGATGATGAACTTGGTCGAAGAGATTACATCGAAGAGTCATTAGAAATTACCATGAAGATCGATAACATGTCAGCTATCAATTTGGCGAAGAATCTGATAGCATGTGGATGAAGCAAACACATCTAAATGAGGTTCCATTATCTTCGAGAGAAGGTAGTAGATGGGAAGATGAATTTGGAACACTGCAAAACTGAGAATCAGATTGCGGATATCATGACGAAGGGTGTGTAAGTTGAAGAGTTAAAAAAGCTAAGGTTTATGATGAATGTAGATAGCTTAGACACAATGAATTAGATGGTATGCCGAAAATGGAATTCCTTGTGTCGAAGCCATTGTGATCAACAAAATAAGGATGTGTCAAACTTATTCTAATGTGTGTGTATGTGTGTGTGTATGTATGTGGAAGTATCGAAGCATGATGCTTCACACAGGATTTCGACTTAGGCCTATTTTAGTAGTGTTAAATATTTCAGATTTTTATAGTTTTTGGGCTTTGGCTTGGGGATCAAGCTAACCTAAATCTATAAATAGGGAGTAACCCTTATTTTGTAAGAGAGAGAGAAAGAGACAGAAAGAGAGAGAGAGAGAGAGAGAGAGAGAGAGAGAGAGAGAGAACACAACAACTCATAACATCTTATCACAAAAATTTCAGTTCCAAGTGAATAAGAAATTCTACAAATTGTCGGCAGAGAGATCTTTGCAAAAAATCATATTCTTCTTCTCCATCGTTATTCTTTCTTGCTCTTCTCAATTTTTCTTTTCATTATTGCTACGCAACAATCTTGTTCATTAAGATTGATTGAAATTCTCCATAAGTTTTGGTGGATTTCCAACAATTCTTACTTTTATTTTATTGGATCTAAATCATTTATTTAATATATTGATTTTTTTTTGGATTTCACCGAAAAAGGACTTAATTTAACAAGAATAAGAAGGAAAAAAATACAGCAAGTTAGAAAATAATCTCAAAGGAATGAGCACATGCAACAAATTACAATTTAATTATAATCAAGTTTAGAAAGAGAGCTACCAAAATTTCACCTGATGTAACAAAATCAGAAAAGGCAATATATCACTAAGAAACTTACTAATAAGGAATCACAACCTGTAATATAGTCTCATTAGCAAGGATTTTTAGGGAATATTAATAAGACACGACTGTAAAATGATAATGAAGCTTGACATTAAAGGCATGATAATGAAAAACAAGAGACTTAAGATTCCCGCCCATAGAAATAGGCAGACATCACACCAACCAGTGCATCTAAACACAATTTCATTAATCAATCTGGCTAGGATAAACAAGCAACACAAAAGGGATACAAATCTGGCTAGTTCTTATTTAATTGTTACAAATAATATTTATTAATTATTATTTATCGTGTATGTGTTCTTAATAAGAAAATCTAGACACTACCAAATGATTTTGGATGTTTCATCATCTTAATTATATCGTCGACAGACCTTGAAATCTTTGCATCTAACTAGATCGACCCCTTTGTTAACGTACAATGAGATGATCTCCATATATCCTTCACACCTTCCCCAGTATTCAACTCAATAAGGTTGTATTTCACCCTTCCATAAGTATCAATCTAATCTTCACAAAACTCAATCTTTCTCACCTTCCTGTTATCAGTATGAGGCAATAATTCATTCAACTTGGATGTTAAGGCGGAGAGAGATGTGATGCCATCAGGAATTTGAAACTCTACGGGATGTGAAGCTTTGTTGAAGTACAATTTTTCCTTAATCAAAAATTGAGGAAGAGGCATTTTGATATGTTTTTATCAAACAACAGGTGACCCCTATTTATACAACTTTGTATTTTTTTTCTGGACCACACAAAATTGTCAGTGCAATCATAGTCGTCCAAAACTGTTGACAAAATCCTTACCTTTTAAATTTTCAAACAAATTAAACTACCGCAAATTTCACTTTGGTTGAAATTTCGTTATAACATGGTACTTTTAACATTCCCGGTAATATTGCAAATTCACGAAAATTTAAGAAATTACAGTATATCAGAAATTATAAATACACTACCAAAAATTTAGTTTGTACCGAAAATTTTATTTTGTCTACCTAAAATTTTGTATGAAAATGTGGTTCAAATTTTTGTTAGAGACAGATACGGAATTATGAAACTATGAGGTGGATGTCAGGTACAAGTGTGGGGGTGACAAGTTAAAACCTCAAACTATTTCACCGTTTTAGCAGATGAACTTTCCATTTATTGGATTATAGCCATATTTTTTCTCTTTCTAAAAACCTAACAACAAATTTCACAAACACTTTAGTGGTATTGGTATGGATTCGGACTCTTTGGCTAAATACATTAAATTTCACTACAATATTTTATCATCTGAGTTGAGACTATAACTAGAGATGCTGAAATGGACTCGGCCCCTTAGGCTGACCCACCAATCCTATATTTTAGAGTGGGCCGCAAAAAATCTTTAAAAAACACCCCTATCTTTTTAGTCTAGCTCACCGGGCCTATGTTTTTCATGGATCGGTCGTCCAAAGAGGAGTTCGGGTTGTCCCATTAAAAATAAACTTTTAAAGATAATTTTAATTAATTTTTGGAAAAAAATAGAGGTAAGATATGATTGCATAATTGTGTTTTCATATGAAAAGAAAATTTTAAAAGGATGAAGATATGTTTTCAAGATGATGTGATAAAAAAAATTGATTGAGAGATGAATATTAGAGATAATACTCAGTTAATTTCTACTCATTATGGTATTCATATAGATGAATGTCGATTTGATGAATATTTTAAGCATCACTTAACTAAGTTTATGATTACTCTCTACTTATGTTATGTAGCTTATGTCCATTATATTATTTTATAAAATTTAAATATTGAATTATGGGTCGAGTTGGCCCTTCAAGCTCATTTTTAGTAGCCTATTAGGTAATTAGACCGACCCAATTTAGCCCATTTATATGTTTTGGCTCCCTGAATCGAGGTAGGTTGGGTCAGGCTGGCCCATTTAATAAATATTACTATTACTAGATGTATTTTACATAGGCACATGAGTTATAACTAATTCATAACTGTTAAAACTTCGTTAAATCATTAATCTAACAAATCAATTACAATTTAAAATCATTTATAGTAATAGCTTTGTTGTGAATCAAATACCTTAGAAACAAAGTATAATAGATTTATTTATGATCAAGAAACTCGCAAGGGTTAGGGTTTAGGGTAACCAAGGATAACAACAAGGATTGGTTATAAACTGTTATTCTCTCCTTTCTCTTGAAACAAGATTACAACGTTACAAGAATAATAAATAACCTCTCTCACTTTGGAATTAGGGTTTTATCTTCCCATTTTTCCCTTATACTAAAGATGAGAGACTAGTGTGTTATTTATAAGAAAACTAACATACTAACCTAATGGGCTTTTTAACAATTACTCATTACAAGCTAACTTAGGGTACAAGCTAACTTAAACAATTGAATGCATAACATAATCCCCAATTTAACAACAACATGTGAGCGGACTTCGACGTTATGTTATTCGTACTAGGGTTTGTTCTAATATTCCACAAATCTCCACCTTGGAACAAATCATATACCAACAAGAAACAAACTAGATTTCTTCATGAAGCTTTATCAACTGCATACAATGGAAAAATTTTCAACTGGGCAATATCTTCGTAATTATATCAGCAACATTATGATCCTTCGAAACCTTCAGCACTTGGACTTCTCCATGCTCGATTATCCCTCTGACGAAATGCAGCCTCATTCCAATGTGCTTGGTTTGCTCATGATAGGATAAGTTCTTCGACAAATGTATTTCATTTTGACTATCACATTTAACAGTGATACCTCGACCTTGAAGTTTTAGCTCCATTGCAAAACCTTCAAGCCACAATGCTTCCTTTACAGCTTCAGTTATGGTGATATATTCTACTTCAGTGATTGATAAGGAAACAACCTTCTGAAGTGTTGCTTTCCAACTAATTGTTGTGCCAAATATAGTGAAAACATATCCAGAAATAGATTTTCTAGAATCCATACAACCTGCTGAATCAGAATCGACACCTTCTTACTGAGTGAAACCCCTTGCAACCAACCTTGACTTGTATCTCTTTGACGTCACTCCTTCGATTCCTTCCTTAACTTTGAAAATGCATTTACAACTGACTAACCTGGCTCAAACAAGTTTTTTTATCAGTTCCCATGTGTTGTTATCATGAAGAGATTTTATCTCAACATTCATGGCCTTCAGCCATTCAGTCTTATTTCGACTCCTCATAACTTCCTTATAGCATCTAGGTTCTTCGTCTAGAACCTCACTTGTATAAATTAAGGCATAATCTATAAGATCTGCATAACCAAGTCTCTGAGGTGGCTTGATAACTCTTCTCGACCTGTCTCTTGCCAGCAGGTAGTCATTATCAGTCTCCTCATCTTCAACAGTAGTTTCTGCTTCTTCTTCGACTTCATCTGGGTCATGCAATTCAGCATTACTATGCTTTACCTCAACAAGAATTTCTCATTGTTCCATATCTTCGACAACATCATCAGTTTTCTTGAAAGCCATCTCATCTTCATTGGAAACTACATCTCCACTGGTGATACACCTCCTATGACCTGGCTCTAGGCACCATAACCTATAAGCATTTACTCCTTTAGGGTATCCCATGAACATGCATTTCTAAGCTCTAGGTTCGACCTTATATTGCCTAATGTGAGCATAGGCCACATAGCCAGATACTCTCAGTTTATCGAGATCTGGTGGATGTCCTGATCAAACTTCTTCATGTGTCTTCATATCTAACGTAGTCGACAGACATTTGTTTATCAGATATGTTGTTGTCGAAACAGCCTTAGCCCAAAACACCTTCTTCAATCCAACACTGACCAACATGCATCTAACCCTTTTGAGGATTGTTCGATTGAATCTCTCAGCTAGACCATTTTGCTGAGGAGTACATGCTACAGTCTTATGTCTTGCAATCCCAGACTCCACACAGTAACTGTCGAAAGCTTTGTTGCAAAATTCAAGGCCATTATCAATTATCAACCTCTTGACCTTTCTGCCAGTTTGAGTTTCGACCAAAACCTTCGAACTCTTTAAATTCTCAAAAGTTTCATCATTTGTCTTCTGAATGAATACTCATAACTTTATGGAATAATCATCAACTATGGATAGAAAATACATTGCACGTGCATATGAAAGATCCCTTGCATACCCCCAAAGATCGGCATGGTTGTAATAAAGGGATTCATGTGCTCTTTGTTTATCTTTGTTAAACTTCACCCTACAGGATTTACCAAATACACGAGGTTCACAAAACTCCAACTTCTCGACTTTGTCACCGCCTAACATGATCTATTTCCCCCAGTTCGACCAAATCTCTCTCGCTGACATGGCTTAATATCATGTGCCATAATTTTGTCTTTGACAACAGTTTCGTGGATGCAACATTTGTCAAACCACTTACAAGTTCATCCTCAAGGGTATACAAGCCTTGTTTCTTCATGCCTCTCAAGACTTCCTTCGACCCCTTCATGACTCTTAGATGATGGATAAAGTCAGGAGTGCCATTATCTTATGCCTCGGGGATAAAGTTCTAAGAGAATTCGCCAAGGAGCAAATTGCGGTTGCTATGTGGGCAAAACTTGAATCATTGTATATGACAAAGTCTTTGTCTCACATGTTGTATCTGAAATAACAACTTTATTCATTCCAAATGGTGGAGAAAAAATCCATAGTTGAGCAGCTTATAGAATTTCACAAGATTTTCGATGATCTTGAGAATATTGAAGTGAAGATTGATGATAAGGACAAGGCTTTGCTCCTGTTCGGTTCATTACCAAAATCTTTTGAGCACTTTAAGGATGACCGCTATTTATGGTAAGGAAGCTATTACTTTGGATGAAGTCCATACGGTGGTGAAATCCAAATAATTTTCAAAGTCAAAATATTTGAAGATTGAAGATAATGGTGAAGGCTTAAATGTGTCAAGAGGAGGAGGTGAGCGTAAAGAGATGTCCAAATCAAAGAGGTTTGACAAGTCATAGGTAAAATATTTTAATTGTCAGAAAATCACTCACTTTAAAAGGGATTGTCCTGAAAGAAAGGTCAATGTAGATTTTGTTCAAGCTGCAGTTCCCTTGGTGAGGAAAGTTATGAGTATGTTGAAGCACTAATAATATCGAGTTTGGAAATTGAAGATAGTTGGGTCATTGACTTAGGTTGCTCTTATCACATGTGTCCAAGAATAGAATATTTTGAAACTTTGAAGATGATGCAAGGTGAGGTAGTTCGCCTTGGTAATAATAAGAAATGCAAGGTTCTTGGTATTGGTACGGTAAGATTTAAATGTTTAATGATCGTGAACTTCTTATTCACAATGTGAGGTATGTTCCAGAACTCAAGTGAAATTTGTTATCTATAAGTATGTTTGATGATCTAGGCTATTGTACTAGAGTTGAGCGTGGAGTGTTGAAGATTTCGTGTGATGAATTGATTATTGTTAAAGGGTCTAAAATAAGTGGTCTATATATTTTAGAAGGTTCAAATGTTGTTATTCATTCATCGTTAACTAGTGGAGGCTTTCATGACAAGGAAGAGTTATGAGATTTGAGTTTAAGGCGTTATGAATGCCTTGAGAAAGTTTCAGAGAAGCATAATGAATTTTGTAGAAATCAAGGGATAAAAATGCATGTTACCACTGAGTTGTTATTGAGTATTTGGGGAAGAGTTAAGGTTAAAACATCTTACTTGGTTGGTAGAGAATATCTTCAGAAGAAGAATAGTGAAAACCAAGGGAGAAATATGGTAGAAACTATAATGGAGAAAACTCAGTTTGAGGTGGAGTTTCCTACTATGGATGTTAGCGGTAGTGAGAGAACGGTTACAGAGATCTCTGATTATCATTTGACTTATGATAAGGTAAGAAGGGTTATTATAGCATCTCAAAGGGCGGTTATGCTAGCCTTGGATATTATGTTTTTAATGTGGCTGAAGGACTGCAAAATAAAAGAAGAAAAACTTTCAGAGAGACATTTGAAAACAGGTGGAGTCAAAGATGATTGAAAAATGAAGGATTATCGATATATTGTATGATACATTCACTTAAATCAAATCAATTCATCAAAAACATTTTCCATGTTAAACTTACAATTATTACATTCTATAGCATTAACCACTTCTTGAAAAGCTGAAACACTACATGGAACAACCAAACCATTCCTTTGTTGAAATCCAAATTCATTGTATGCTTTCTCCAACAACATCTTGAATAAAGGATGACAAAGGTAATCAATTGGAACAACGTATCTCTGTCGTTCTTCTCCAACATATAGTACAAAAACACCACCTTTTCTGGCAATCGGATGTTTTTCTTCTTCTTCTACATATTCTTTCAATAACTTATTATGAGCAGTGTCGTGGTCAACTCTACCTACAACCTTCACCTTTTTGACTAGTTTCTTAAGTGATACAATCTTTTTCCCTAACATCTTGTTTAATTTCCAATATAAGTCAGCTTCAAAGGAGTTTTAGTTTTAGGAAGATATGAGTGAGGATATGAATGTATGAAGAGTATTATATAGATTGAAACAATAATCTTTTTTTATTTATTATTACAACTAGGAACATGCGGTATTTCAGCACTTTAAAATATTAATATAATAATAGTAATAAATTAAATATATTGAAGTTGGTGTGATGTGAGTTTCATTCTAGAGTCACATTTATTGACTGCAATATGTTATTACTTAATAAAAGGCTAAGTGCCAATGAAATGGCGCAAACTGATTGGTACTTAATTGATGTGTTGTTAAGAGTGGCATCTAAATACACGTATGAATAATTATCTTCACAGTTCACACTACTGCAGGCGTATTAATCAATCACCATTGCACCAATTCAAATTTGAATACTATATAATATACTACGTACTGCTACTATATTTTTTTAGATTAAAATTGAACTGCAAATGGTATATACTTTTGAATGTAAATTATATATTCTATATGACTATTTCCATGATGCGCTCTTCGAAACTAATCTCAATCACTCATTGTAAGGAAAGTTTCATGTTAATGACTATTCAACTAATCGAATGGTTTTTTGTAAAATGCATTGTTTCTGTTTCCTAATTAGAAATAGTTAATGATGGAGGAAAGTAAGGTTTAGGTGCAATAAAGTGTACTTCTGATACAATTGAGGAGGTGGATTTATAAAGATAATATTTCAACGTGCAAATCAAACGAAAGAGAAATAGTTTGAAGATAGGAAATTGAATAGAATATTAGGATATGAGACATACGGAGCTTTATACAGATTGATTGGTTTGAAATTATTTCTGCTTAATTCAGCATTTCACGTGAATCACTGTTCGATTATATATAACAATGAAATATAAGCTTAGGATCAAAATTACATGTAATGTGCTTGATGTCAAACATGTTCCTCACACCTTCACAACAACCTATGTTACATTGTCCAGAAACTCGAGTTAATAACATTTTATAAACCAAAATAAAATAGATTATTTATAGTAGTATATTACTTGATGCGTGAAGATTGGGAGCTGTCAAAAACAGAATTTATTGTGTTCCGAATTGGTCCAATGACTAGGCATGACCCAATTCACTCTTGCATCCAGAACGACTCAATAGTCTGATACTAAAGGGACCCATTGGTTTTATGCTCCTCAGTCGAGGAGGCCTTGTCAACCAGGATTAGCCGTGGTTGAACTCCTTTGCTCTTTTCCGACTTATGTATGATATCTAGGGGAAGTCACCCAAATTCAGCCAAGGATGACCCCTACTCAGTTCACCTCCTACCCAACGGGCATTACATCCGAGCAGGTTGTTCGTCCCAATGGCTAGTTTCCGGAAGTTACCTATTTTCGGGAGATCCACGATATATGCCCAAAATAGGGATCAATAGTCAAGTGCTGGGGGCTCTATATAAACCTTCTCACTTTAGAGGGTTAAGTATCCAATATTCACTCTCATAACTCACTTTCTCGTACTTGCTGATTCTTCTACATTGTCTTACTTTGACATCAGAGTGTCTTGCAGGTACACCCCCTTCTCTCCTCGACGACCAAGCGTCATCACCAACGTTTGTGGCCCACCTCAGATTTTGATATCCAGGAACGATCAGTGGTGTCGGTTGTGGGAATTTTGTTTCCTCGTATTTCATCCTTGGACCGTGAAGACTAAAACACTTCAATTCAAACTCTCTTTATGGCTAACTGTGACGACTCAGTTGATGCCCAGATTGTTGCCAACATCCCTATCAAACAACGATAAAGCGACGGAACCAATCCCCCTTTCGGGGAGCCCAACCGTTTCCATCAAGATAGACTCACCGCCTCCCCGACAGCCGAACCAATCATCGAGCCAAAGATCACTCCTGATGATCTTTCTCTCATTCCCATCCTCGAGGGAATCAATATGCACCTTGCTACGCTGGCAAGACTATGAATCAAATCAACCTTCTGATCTTGCTTTGAGGCAAAAGAATAGAAGCTCTTGAGGATGCTCCACATCCCAGATCCACCTCCCCTGCAAGAAGGCCCCGCAGGTCCCGTAGTCATTCACCTGAACGAAGAAAGAATCGTCAACTCCCTGAGGAATCTGGGTCAATCAAGAAACGGTTTTGTTCGTATCCTCGACAACGTGAGTCCCAAGAACCCAGGAAGACACTCCAAACTGGGACTCGACCATCCCCCAAGGGTCCAAGAAACCGATCAAGATCGTCGTCCCCTCGATGACATAAAGACAATCACTCCCACTTTGTCTCCTACAATTCCAGCGACAAAGATGAACCTTGTGGACCACTTTCCCAAGAGATCATGTTTATGTGGCTGCCGAAGGGATTGGAGAAGCCTCTTCCTCTAGGGTCCTATAATGGAACTACGGATCCAGACGAACATATAGAGAACATTGATATCCTCCTCGTCTATCGAGGCATCCGGAGAGCCATCAAATGTCGATTGTTTTCAACAACGCTCATAAAGGGAACAATTGCTTGGTACAAGAGCCTCCCCTATGAGTTCATCACCTCGTGGAGACAACTCGGGAGGACATTCTCTCGATATTTCACTGCCTCTCATCGATATCCTAAAACTGAGGCCTCTCTTGAGGTGATAATCCAGGGCAAGGATGACATGAAGAAGTACCTTCTCGAACACGGACTTCGACGCCGTAGTGATTTTGCTAAGGCCGTTGGCATTGAAACACCAACCATGCTTGACATTTTTCTCCTCAAAGCCCAGGCGTATATACAATACGATGAGAAAGAGGCAGTCAATATTTCTTGTGACACCAGGCATCGGGAGGATGCCAAACCCTTAAAAAATGAAGACTCATCGACATCACGTCGGGGAGGTGACAAAAGAAAGGATGATCGCTCCCGTGAACCATGGGAGCACAAAGGACCTTCTAGGCACTTCCATGAGTACACTCCACTGACCGTGTCGAGGGAAAAGATCCTCTCTGAGCGTGCGAACTCAGAATTCCACCAGGCTGACATCCAGTTCCATAAGTAGTTACCGACTAAGGCCAATACGGACAAAACAAAGTATTGTTGTTTTGATTGTGACTTTCTGAGTCTAACAGTTACTAACTGCAAGTGCATAGTCTATCGCGTAGTAATAAAAGATATCAATCCCACAGAGACTCGATAATCAACCTAGTATTGTCGGGTGTTACTATGTTTAGCTAAGGCGAGTGATGTTTTTAGTTTTAGAAGGTGAAAAATTAATTGAGTTAATTAATAATAAGAATATCGGTACGTAATTGATTCGACTTCGTGAATTCAATATAGGGTCGGCTTGTTAAGGTTTATTAAGTTATCTCTCTGTAGAATCTCTCGGTTTAAAAGTCATTAACTGACACTCTCGTGGTCGTGCCTATTAATATACTCCTAAGTTCAATTGAGCGCTCTCGCTGTGTCAATTCAAGTTAGAAATACTTTTTGGAAACCTAAAGGTTCTAATTAGTTTTAAAGCGCTTCCGTTGTATTTAAAACAATGGCCGATTTCAGCTATCTGATTATGATCTCACATTCCCGTGGTCTTAATCCTAATCTTTTATACTCTCTTACTCTCGTAATGAAAGTTTTTATATTAAGAAATCGAAAGCCGAAAACTAACTTAATTTAAAGTATTAGCCTAATTCTACCGAATTCGTTCCAGTTAGACAACTACATACCGATTAACGGTTTAGCCAGACATATTAAATAAAAACAAAGAAAGGTAGAAGGAGAAGAATTGCATAATATAAATAAATGCAATAATAATTAAACAATAAAGCATTAAAATTAAAAACCTGGTTGCAATGTTCTTGATCAACCAAACTTTGCGAAATTAGAAACTAAAACGATAATTCAGTGGCTAGAAACAAATAAAAATAGTGATAACTTCCTAATGATGGAAACTATCACTTGGGGTTGGTAAAGGAAAATAAAGGTGATGATGTAAATAAAATTGAGCTTCGAACGGAAAAACGACAGAAATTCGGGACTTGAACGAAGCTCCTGTTGCAATTTTTAGTAGCTTCTATTTATAGGTGACAACTTTGGTTTGTTGAGAACTTGAAGGCATGAACTTAGGTTGGGTCTTGATTGAGTTGCTTGGACTGAGGTTGACTAGGGTAGAGAGAAACTTTCTACTGAATGCAAACCATTCGCATAACGTCTCTATGTGTTTTGAATTCTGTTTCGTAATTAGGTTATTTGACTTGAGCTTATGACAAGTGTAACATACATGGGACGAGCGTCTTGACATTGTGACGAGCGTCACTCATGGCTGACGGGCGTCCCACAGTCAGTTATGCAGAATTGGCATTTTCTTGATTTGTTTCCTTCTGTTTTCTATATTTCTTATCCAATAAGTCTTCTTTTTTTTTATTTTTTCCTCCAAAGGTCAGGTTTGATCAAACATCTGCAAAACAAACACAAATCTCGTGTAACATTGTCTAAAAATACATAAATTAACATGTTAAATGATTGGAAACCGTATTAAATAATAGATATAAATTCGAGTTATCAAACTCCCCCAAACTTGAATCTTTGCTTGTCCTCGAGCAAACAATCAAATATATTTTGAAAAATAACCTTCATACGCAGACACAAAACACATCACCCATCCATATGTGGTTGTGCGGCTTTATGTTAAAAGAACTAATATTGACTCGAACACTAAAAATACACTAATGACACTAAAAACGAATGATATTCTTAAACCCCTCATACAAACCAATCTGAATCATGCTATTATAACTCAACCTAATGCTCCTATCTCTGTTTCACTCGGTTTCATTCCGACACAATCACATTAAGCCCTTTACCTTTGCACGCACATAGTGGAATAACCTGTTAGTGAGTTTGATCCTTCTTTTCATACGGGGTTTGGTACACAAGTGCGGTAACCCTTTATCATATTGAGTGTAAGTCGTGGGGGATCGAATAGTAATTCGCCCTACCGAGTTCAGAACCAGATTCCTCTGAACCAATTGACATCAGTCTTTTTGCTTTGTCTTTTGTGCAGTTTGATTGTTTTACCAATGGCTTACATATTCTTAAGATTTTTTTTCCTTTTTCTTCTTTTTGGAAATTTTACGGTCAATCACTTATTTGCATCGGCTCTCCACATAGCTTGTACTTCAGGCGGTGTTGACTGCTAATATAAACTACTCGGGGCTGATTTAGAACTAAAGCTTCAGATTTCGGTATAACAGGTATCCAAATTGATATCGCTTCTAAGGGTCTAAGGTGTCAAGACTGTATAAGTTTTGTTAAGTCTTTTCTTAGTTTCTAACAAAGCCTATTAACCTATATACTTGTAGGGTGTGTTAAATGAAAGCATTCTAAAGGAATAAAAAAACTAGTAATGCTAAAAATTTGGTAATGCTAAAAAATCTGTCATACAAGAAGTACTTCCCTGACAAAGCATTGGAAAAAACATCCTCGACGATAGACGTAAACATCATTGGCAACGCCAATTATTGGATGACCCCAATCTACAACTACTTGACAAAAGACGAATTGCCTCCCGATCCCAAGGAAGCCCGCGTAGTCTAATGAAGACACTACAAGAAAAAAAGGAGATTTACGACACTTGAGTTGCGACAGTTATCATAAAATCGTCCTTATTTGTGGATTGCGACGGTTGTCACGACAGTTAGGATCAACTGTCGCAGATTTTTGGCGACAGTTATCACAAAACCACCCTTATTTCTGGACTACGACAGTTGTCACGACGGTTTGGGCCAATTGTCACAGACTTTTTTAGGCATGTTGTATAAAATAATTGCGACAATTACCAAAGAATCGCCCTCTTTCCACACTCGCGACGGTTAGGACGAACTGTCACCACTACTTTAGCCGATCATACTCACTATTTTTTTTATTTCTTTACTTTCCCTTTTTTTCTTTAATTTCTATTTTTCCACCTTTTCAATTTTAATAATAATTATAATAATAAAAATAGTAACTATATTAATAATAATTTCCTACTTTTTCTTCCTTTCATTTTTATTTTTCCAACTTTTTAATAATAATAATAATTACTATTATTATTATTATTATTATATTAATAATAATAATAATTATTATTATAAAAATATTAATAGTATTAAGGTTCCATTTATTTTAAGAAAATAGAAAAATCCATTTATAAAATAGACTCACGAACAAATGATCTCGTCCCTCGGTGACCCTACGAAAAAATGATGATAGTCCCTTCGAATTGCTAAGATACCCTTACCTGTTGCCTTTTATGACCATACGATGACCCTACGTTTGTCCCTTCAAATCCAAGGATAAGACTACTTACTAACACTACAAGAAAAAAGGAGATTTACGACACATGAGTTGCGACAGTTCCTACAAAACCGTCCTTATTCCTGGACTGCGACAGTTGTCACGACAATTAGAACCAACTGTCATAGATTTTTTAAACATATTGAGTAACATAATTACAACAATTATCAAAGAACCGTCCTCTTTTAACAATCACGACAGTTAAAACTAATTGTCGCAACTACTTTGACCAATTATAATTGTTACTTCTTTTTATTCCTTTATTTTCCTATTTTTCCATTAATTATTTTATTTTTTCCACCTTTTCACTTTTATTTACTAATTATTATTATTATTATTATTATTATTATTATTATTATTATTATTATAATAGTAATAATAATAACAATATCAATCACTAATTATTAATTATATTAATATTAATGTATTTATAATATAATAGTAGCAATTTCAATATTAATTAAAAAAAAGAATTATAACATACAAGATATTAAAATAAACGAGAAAGCTTTCAAACTCCTGTTTCACGCTCAGGAAACCCAATTTCTTATCCAACGACGGTTGTAAACCGACCTCGCTGAAATTTCGCGACCGTTTTCCATCACCCGTCGTGTTCTTCACTACCAATCTTTCAATTCACGCGGCCATGATTTTCAATTTCTACCGCGCTTTCATTTTCTTTTAGAATGGTAAACCCTTGTCCTTTTTCCATCCAATTTGAAACCATATTCGATTTTTCTAAAATTGCTAAAAGTTTGTATTCTGTCTAATCTCATAATCGCAAACTCATTCATCTGACACATCTCATGTACAAAGAAAATCATTGAAGGTATTATTTTTCTTGTGCTTTATGTTTTTGATTTCTATGAAGATATTTTGTTTCAATTTAGGGATTTAGGGTTTATTCCCTTTTAATGTCCATAGAATTAATTATCAATTGTGTTTGTTTTGATTTTATGATTTAGGTTTTGTTTGTTTTTAGGTTTTGTTTTGATTTAGGGTTTATTTGTTTTGATTTAATGTCCATAGAATCAATACATGGCACGCTAAAGGTGGTTTGATAGATGTTGCAGTTAAATTATTTCAAAGGTCTCTGAAGGCTTTTCCTAGTTAGTGGCATTTTTCTTTTGATAATGGCATTTCTCTTTCACGTCTTTTACAGCTTAATTATGCATCTTTTTTTAGTAACCCGTTCTTGTTCTTTCAATTTTCACATGTTTTATAGAAAAATGCCAAATGTGGTCAAGGTAACAAGTATATGATTTTGCTGATATCAAGTTTTGCGTTTTCGAATTACAATACTTGCTAGAGTCATATCCTATTTTTAATGTCTTTCTGGACTCCGAGTGAATGACTTTACATTGGAAAATCTTCAAGATAGGAAAAAGTCGTCCAAATGGATTGCATCATTCGTGTTTGGACAGACTATATCATTTATTTCTCCCGATGTTTCATATGCAAGCGACTCAGTAAAGATAAATGAGATGTATCAGGTTGGGGAGTTGTTTGACTTAGGAATACAATTAATATAGTGTTAATTCTGTTGGCAAATTAATTTTATTGAATATCAATGTGTTTGCTAATGCCATAAGTATAAATAAATATAAATAAATTCAAAGTATATATTAATATTTAATTTAAAATGATATAAATAATATTAATTAATCGGTTCAACTAAAATAAGTCATCACTAATAGATTTTTTGTATTAGTGAGCTCTTAATTATAGTTTCATGTGTTTTACATGACCTTACATATTTTACCTATGTTAGTGAAGACTTATTATTGGGTTGGTATACCAAAATATCTGCTATATGTACTAGATATGATAGTTAAATTAATATTTGGAATCACATTGGATAGGTACTAGATATGATAGTTAAATTAATATTTGGAATCACATTGGATAGGTACTAGATATGATTTGGTTTGAGTTATGACTTCTTGGTTTAAGTCAACAGGTCTCTCTAACCGGAGACTAATTAATGTTACTCTTTGATAAAATCTTGTATATTTGAATGTGATATATAGTAGGTGAATCATGGAAATAAAGTAGAGCCCTTGAACATGTTTTCCATTGGAAGATTGGTTGTGCAACAACTAAACTTATTTTGTGGTTTTCTCATCGGTCAGGGGGTTGTAATGGAAATTTTGTAATCACATAATTATACAGTTATGTGCAATTTTGCTTAAATTTAATATCAAGGTTTGTGATTTTAGTCTTATAAACTAAAAGCTATGTTTTTTTTATCTGTGTCATCTAGTCGGTCACATTTAAAAAAAGAAAATTCAATGTGAGTAATTTTTACAAGAACTTGGCAGTTTATAATTATCATATCTCATTCAGAAGGTTTTGTCCATACTTTTCAACTCTATTTTTGGGTTGCTTTTAGCTAATGTAAATGTGTGTGAATCTACACTTGTGCATAAAATTTTCATTTATCCAAACCAATTTAGTTGTGATTTTATTTCTTATTTCAGAGGCGGTTTTGGTTGTGGTCAGGGTCTTCCTAGAAAAACTGGATCTATAAGTGGCAAAGCATATCCCAAAGGGCTTTATGGTGTCTTTTATGAAGTAGATGAACTGTAACCCTTTACAATTCTCTATAATTATTTGTAAAGTTGGAATTGGTTTTAGAAAACTAGGTGGATGACATCATAAATTTCAGTTCTTTGTGGTCTATTGTTGTTGGTCATTTTCTTACCAATGTTGTGAGATAATGAGATTACTTGTATTCATAGTTGAGATGATGTTTTGAAGGCAGTTTTCAATTTCTTAGACTTGCTTGCATTTTAATTGCATGTTACATGAATGTCTAGTTGGAACATATAAAAATGTTAGTGTTTCTAATAGAGCCCTCTGTCATGGTTGCCTCCTCATGAGCTTCCACATCATGCTTTATATATTTCTGTTCAAGATAATTTTACTACTGAAATTTACTTTCATCCCACCTGAAATGAAGAATAAAGACATTTTGTTTTGTATGAGCGTTTACTTTTAAGGTTTCCTGAGGCTGAATAGTCTTAGTTATTTTAGCATGATAATTAATTTCTTAATTTTTATTTGATTAGATTTCCTTTTACCTTTTTAAAAGGTGGTGTGACAGAGAATCCTTGTCCATACAAGTGCACATCTGATAGATATAACATGCCAAACTGTTATACAACATTTGAAGAGTTGGTATACACTTTTGTCGGGCCATAGATTTTTGGACTTATTATTTTAGGCCTCCTTATTGTGCTAGCTTTAGTTCTCAGTGTTGCAAGAATGAAATATGTAGCTGTGGATGATTTACTAGCCCTTCCGCCTGCTCGAAATAACACTTGACTGAACAACTTTTTCCCCTTTCTGGAATCACTGAATGAGGTCCATAACCAACTTATTCCATGTGAATTTTTTTGATACTTGTTACCTTAAGGCATTTGTTTAACATTACAGTTTAATGTAACTTTGTATACCTGTGATATTTCAGATTATTGAAACAAATAGAAGTAAAGAGTCTCCAAGTCATGTGAATAGGTTATATTTCCAAGGTCCAAATACATTCAGTGAACCTTTGCATTTTCCTCATTGTCCTCCAGAGCAAGTAAAAGATAGTGATTCTCATAGTAGTCCGTAAATACATGATTTAGTTGTGTAATGTGTAGGATGTTTTAGTGCATATTAGGTATTAAAATTGATCATTTAACTAATACATATATTACCTCGTGTTGCAGATATGAAGATGCCTTCAATAGATTTGTCGAAGAGATTAACAATTTAGCTGTTTATGTGACACACCTCAACCTAGAACTCATAACAAATATGCTTTTTAGGAATGAGAAATACTATATGACTATCACAGTGCTTCAATCTTCAATCCTCGGCTTGGTAATAGCTCTTTTGTACAGTTTATTTATAGGAAATCTTTTTAATTTGTTTTAGAAATTTTGGATGTGGGACATAGTTTTTGAAAAGTTCATACTGAAACTACTACTATAACAAACAACTCTAATATCCCAGGGTCAGATTCAGTTTCAACTTGGTTTTGATTTTGAATGGTAATTTTAGGATGACACTCCTTTTAGGTCCACCAAGTTCTGGGAAAACAACCTTGCTTATTGCACTTGCAGGAAAACTTAACCCTCATTTAAGGGTTTGTTTCCAATTTATTTTCTAAATCAATTTATTGTTATAAGGTTTTATTTAAATAATGAACTTTATTTTTGAATGTGAATAGGATTCTGGGAAAATTACTTACCGTGGTCATGAGCTAAATGGGTTTGTTGCTGCAAAAACTTGTGCTTATATTGGTCTGCATGACATTCACTATGGAGAAGTCACGGTTAGAAAGACATTGGTTAGTGTGACATTCACTATGGAGAAGTCATGGTTAAAGAGACATTGGATTTTTCTGTTGCATGGACACTATATGGCCTTATAACATCACAATTAGGTGACAAAACTATATAAATAATGATACCAAGAGCTGGAAGCATGGAATTGAAAGAATTCTTGAAACAAAGTTGGGGTTGTAATCATGATTTCCTTTCAGAAAAGATAGTATTATAGTATGGTTGTTGATTACTCTTTAGTTATAGAGTGACATGGTGCTTATATAAATGTAATATGATATATGTTTAGATGAAGGAAGAATATGTGATTTTATGTCCCATTACGTTCATATTTATACAAATATATTTTTTTTAATTTTAAAAATAAATTACCTGCGAATTTACGTGTGGAAAGGAAATTTCCTAAGGATTTACCTGCAAATATACCTGGGGAATAGAAAATTGCGACGGTTTGAACTGTCGTAATCAATAATATAAACATAAATAAAGTGGAAAATTACGGCGGTTGTAACCGTCACAATATGCAGATTATGACAGTTCCCTACCCATCGTGAGAGATAACGACGGTTGGTGTGACGGTTTTGACAACTGACGCGAAACGGCCCCGCGACCCACGTTTCTGCGACGGTGCTTCAACCGTCGTGACTTGCAAAGTACGTCAGTTTTAACTGTCGTAAACTGTCAAAATAACTGTCGCAATCTGCCAATTTTCTTGTAGTGTAACTAATAGTAAGGATAGTTTTATCCCTAAAGAAACGAAATAACCAGAAAAACCTTACAATTTAGGGTAAGTAGTTCTTAAGTGCTTGCTCACAAATTTTCAAAACACTCTTTACACCTCACATTTTCAAATACTTTCAAACTAAACACTTTGTATACATTCATACGAGAATCATTACAAAGTTAGAGTCTTTATGAAAATATTTTCTAATCACACACTACAATATTTTTTAAACAAAGTAAAGTGAGCTAAGTAGTTAAGAGCCCATGGATAACCATGGATACAAAGGGTGTTAACACCTTCCCTTTGTATAACTTACCCCCCGAACTCAGCTCTTTTTGAAAGGTATTTCATGTTCTTTTATACCTTTCTTTATTGGATAAAATAAAAGTCGGTGGCGACTCTTGCTATCCACAATATAGTTTTTGTAAACAAAAACGACCAAGTCAGTTCTCCCACCGAGTTACACATAGGCTCCTCGGCAACCCAGTCTTCGACAATAACCTTCAGCTCGACGGAGTTCTCCTATTGGGGGTTATCTTCGGCCTGAGCAGAGGCGGTTTCCTCGAAAGCAGTTTCTTTAAGCAGTTCCTTCGGAACTACTAGAAGTTTAGGCCGTGTCATCGGAAATTTCCTCCACGGACATGTAGTCAGGGTCTTCAGCAGACATTTTTACACCTGAAAAGTAGCGAAAGAAAACGCGGATTTGATGCTTTAAATCCAATCCACTCTTCCATTATTAATCAAGCGAAAGGGCGCGCAGAAGAACGGGGACGATGTCCTCGACCTAAGCCCTAATTCAAAGTGACCCATGCATGTGTCCTCGAAGGTATGCCCGAAAACTTGCGCAAGGAGAGAAGTTCGCGAACGAAAAACTCTCAACTCACGGGAAGCACAACTTCTTCAAAAAACGGAACCCAGAACTCTGGTTGAACTTCAACTGGAGCCACAACGAAAAAGCAAAGGAGACACCCTTTTGGGCTTTACTTGTCGCATCAACGACGGACGAAATCCATCGTCCGACCAACGAAAGCGGAGATGCAGTAACTAAAATCTAAAATTTAGCCTGAGAATACTTACAATTGACTACAGAGGTCCTCTAACCCTAAAACCGTCCCTAACCGCATGCATTTATACTGGAAAAAGACGAAATGTTACCCTAAAGCAAGAAAGTTGCAAAAAATTATGAGTTTCTGGAGACTTTAGGGGTGGTCGGTTAAGTATCCATGGTGGCTATGGCGGCAGACGGCGGTTCACGACAAAGGATTGTTAGCTGAGAAGCGTAGTCGTTGTCGAGCAGAAAGATAATATGCGAAAAAGTATGAGAATGACTTATGTCGTCCTATTTATAGACTCCCTCAACACGTGCAACCTAAGATCTATGAACGACGCACTCATGACCTAGGGACAAGCATAGGCTAGCCATCATTATGCATTAAATGTGCACGCTTCCCAAGGTGCATGCATGAGGTGACTCTTCTGCATGCATTCAGCTGTTGAGCTACTCGGCCGTCGACCACGTCGTAATGCCCATGCTTAATCGAACACACCCCTAGTCGGGCTAACAAATAATTCTTGCAAGTCTTAGGTTTCATCCCATATGTAACGAGCCACCCTTAAGTCATCAATTTTACGGCCAGAAGCAACGACTTGGGGGATCTTGTTCCGAATTGGCCTAATGACTAGGCATGGCCCAATCCACTCCTACATTCAGGACGACCCAATAGTCTGATACCAAAGGGACCCACTGGTTTTACGATCCTCAGGCGATGAGACATTGTCGACCAGGATTAATCGTGTTCGGGCACCTCTACTCTTTTCAGACTTCTGCCCCCACATCTAGGGGAAGTCTCCCAGATTCAGCCAAGGATAACCCCTGCTTAGTTCACCTCATGCCCGAAGGGCATCACATCTGAGCAGGTTGCTCGTCCCAATGGCTAGTTTTCGACATTTACCTATTTTTGGGGGATCCACGATCTAGGACCAAAATAGGGACATATAGCAAAGCGTTGGGGGCTCTATATAAATCCTCTCACTTGAGAGGGTCAGGTATCCAATATTCACTCTCATAACTCACTTTCTCATACTTATTGATTCTTCTGTCTTGTCTTACTTTGCCATTGGAGTGTCTTGCAGGTACATTCTCATCCTCTCCTCGACGACCGAGTATCATCATTAACGTTCGTGGCCCACCTCAGATTCTGATCTCCAGGAATGATCATATTGAATCAAGCCTTTAGCTTAAAAGTACAAGCAAAAGTCTCTGTTTTTAAATAGTGATATTTTAGCACATGAGTTAGATGCGTCTGTGATTACACCGACAATTTGTGTAGTCTAGAATTAATTCAAAGTTGTATAAATAAGGGTGACATCTTGTTGATAAACACATCTAAAAAAATCTCTTCCTCTACTTTTGATAAAGACAAAAGTTTACTTCAACGGAACTTCTACTCCTATAGAGTTCAAGCTTCCTGATGGCCCCTCTTGCAATGTTGCACTCTCCTATCACAGATGGTTGGAAAATGCTCGTAGATCCAACACTAAAATCACAACATATAATAATTTAGAAATTATATTTGTTAAATATATGTGAAACTGTAAATTTCCCAATACAAAATTTTAAAATTCCCGGTAAACATTATCAGAAATTATGAAATTTCAGGTAATATTTACCGGAAATTGTAAAATTTATGGTACAAAATATCGGAAATTATGAAATTTGCGGTACAAACTTACTTATTTTTGGAATTTTCGATTGTTGGTTTGATAGTTCCGGTATTGCCTCAAAATTTTGAAAATACTATTTGTGAACCACAAATTTGAAAAATTTGAAAAAAAATCACAGGGTTACTTTGGTCTTTTCAATCTATATAGATTGGGAGTGTCAGTTTTAATTATGGGGTGGCAGGTTAAATCTCGGATAATCTGGATCTTGATGGGCTTTAATTTAATTACATTGGGCTAATAAGTTTCTTGAACCGGGCCCAATATATTACTCCAGCAAAACCCTCAAAATTTAGGGTTGTGTGGTGAAGAACACTGCGATTCAGCCCCTTCAAATCATCGTCTTCCTTCTGCATCCTCTCATCTCCACTCTTCACCATGAGCAGGTCAGGCCAGCCACCGGATTTGAAGAAGTAAGTCTTGTTCTCGCCTTCACTCCAATTCAATTCATCCTAACAATTTTTGTTGCTTTTAAATTTCTGCTACACTTGATCGATAATAATATTATTTTTATTCATTTTTTTGGGATTTGTTTGCAGGTACATGGACAAACAGCTTCAAAGTAAGTTTCTTTCTGCTAATTTTCGTATCTTCTTTGTGTGACATCAAATTGGGTTTTCATAGTTTATGTGTAGATGGAGTATTTTGTAGAATGGCTGTAATATTATTTGTTAGCTTTGTTTTTAGATGTTGAGAGGTTTCTGTTTCTCTTCTTATGCTAGATACACAAATTTTTCATATTTTTCTTCTTGGATTCAAACCATGTTAACGGTTCCATTAATTCTCTGTTCAGTATTTCTTTCGAATTTGGCAAATGTTGTTGCAATTACTCTAATAAACGAGTGTGTTTTATTTCTCATGAATTTGCTTATCATTTTTGTAGTTATATTTTAATGAGAAATTAGAAGATTGCAGCCAATTTTGTATAGGAACCAACTGTTTTTTGGTGTTGTTTTATTTTCAATAATTTAATTTAAAGTCTATCAAGTAAAAGCCATGGACAACTTCTATAACACTAAATGCTGAGATGAATTGAGAGTGTAATGATTGATCACAAACATTGATCTTTATTTTGGTGATTAAAGGACACTGAGGAAGCAAGATAGCATGTGTTTCTTTCATATATTCATGAACAAAGTTCTGGGCTGTTAAGTAACAGCGTTGAGTAGAGGGGGTTTGTTAGTGATTTGTGAACTAATATAAGGGAGGTTTATACTGAGTGAGAAAATAGAGGGGGTGTTGTCTACATTTACCCATGCCTCAGATGCGGTCATTATAATTTTCCTTTTTTAAATATAGTTTTGGATTTAGGTCAGGTAGAGAGAATTGGAGGGTTATCGACGCGCCCAATTCGCTTTGACCACAATTCTCTTTGATTCTTGCAACATTGCCTCCTTTGACTCGACTTCCTCCTTCCTTTCTTTGACCACTTCTCTTTTCTCTCTACTGTTCAGCTTTGCGATGATCCAGTCCTTGTAGAATTGGGAAAATTTTTAGGTTTAAAATGGGAATAGGGCTTGATATTCCTTTTAGTGATTTTTTTTCAACTATGCATATAAATCTTATTTATAGCTCATTTGGGACGAATTAGGCAAGGAGTTATACTGAAATACTTGTTATTATCTTGCAGTCAAGCTGAATGCAAATCGCATGATTGTTGGTACTCTTAGGGGCTTTGACCAGTTTATGAATTTGGTTGTTGACAATACTGTGGAGGTGAATGGCAATGAGAAAAATGAGATAGGGATGGTGGTAAGTCCTCAAATTATGCATTTTCAATTTTAAATTAGTTTGCTGGCAGGGATATAAAGATTTGACATGGTTTTTATATTGTTAACGTCACTCTCATTCTGCAGGTAATCCGAGGAAATAGTGTGGTAACTGTAGAGGCACTTGAACCGGTGAACAGGAGCATCTGATTTATGTCTCTTCTAAACATTTATAAGTAAATTGTAAGGTTTAAAGTTTCAACAGATACCGGTTACTGCTGGGTGTAAAATGTAATTGGGAATCTTAGTACTGACATTCTAGTGGCTAATATGAGGTTATGTTTCTGGTTTATTGTCAATCTGGATACCTTCAGTGGATGGTATTGCTAAAATGATGTATAAGTCTTTTTCATTTAAATTGATAGTTTTCTATTGCATATAACATTGGCAATTCTCACTTACTTTCTATTCACTTTAATCTAAAATATTGGTTGTTGATCGTGCCTTTACAGTTTTCACTTCTCTGTATTTTGCAGGAATTACAGTTTTACACTATTTGTTTTAAGGAATTACAGTTCTTACTTCTCTTTTACTATTGTTTTAACCTGGTCTAATTTTTGCATTTAAAATGACTTGTGTCTCATTGCATCATGTAACTTACTCTACTACTAGCATTTCTGTTATGTTTGGTTAAATCATCGTTGGAAAATTCTAGGGTGCAACTTCACATTGTTCATGAACCGGTGTCTGATTTGTGCAATGCATTTCGGTTTCACTCAACAATATGTTTAGACTCAAATAAGTATATATGTTTTTGGTTTCAAGGGTTCAATTGAAATGCATGGTGGGCAATGCACTCTGGCAACAACTAGACATTGTTCTATGTAGAAATTTAACAAGTCACTAATTGTAATACAAGAACAAGAAGGAAGATAGCATTATTTTGTTCCTCGTGCACCTATTAATCATATTTTCAAAATTAAGGAAACTAATTTTCAAGAGCTTGTAATATTGGAAATTCTGGTATAGAAGAGATATTTTTTGGAATGCATGGCTAAACAGTCATGAAATGATGGATACTAAACTCTCAAAAGTGAGGGTCAAATTTCTTTCTATTTGAACAGTTTCAATCAAAAAGTGTTTGTGACATTTTTATATAAAAAAAACTCGTGTATAGATGCTAGTTTCTTTTTTTTCTCATTTAAATATGATACTTCAAGGCTATGTTTGGATAATTTAAAATTAACGGAGCGGAAGTGGAACGGAACATAAATTTCATTCCACTGTATGGATATTTTACAACGGAATGAAACTAATATCTCATTCCACTGTTTGGAAATTTGACGGAGCGGAAAGACATTATAATTTTTTATTCTATTTTTACCCTTAAACACTTAACACTTATAAGATAAAGAATACTACAATATTGATGGATCTAACATTCAAACAATAAAATAATATATATAATCATACAAAAATATCAACTTAACATTTGAAATTTCATAAATGAAATATGATTATTATAACTTGAAATTGCAAAATTATAATCCACCATTAGCATTCTTACTCTGTTTGACCAATTCAGCCCAAATATCTCCACCATTAGCATTCTTACTCTGTTTGACCAACTCCACCGTGTCCATTTCAAACACATCAACCATTTTTTTGAAAGTTTTAGAAATTTCAATCATGCTTGTATCATCTTCAATAACCTTCTTTACTCGCTTCTTATTCCTAGACGATGATGCATCTTGAGAATTGATAACAGAAGGTGTTATATGAGAATTGTTAGAATGGTGTTCATCATCATCAAATCCCTCCAAATTAACTTCATTGGTTTCAACTAGATGGTATATTTCTTCGATGGTTGTGCCACAAGTTTTTTCAACATTTGCAGCTTTTTTTGCTCTCATTTCAGCTGCTGTATCTTCATTCTCTCCTGTTGCTCAATCTTTTCCAAAAAGTTTGGCCAATTTATCATAAAATAATATTGGCTTGTTTTTCCATTCAGCAACTTCGGGTTTTGCCTACACCATAATAAACAAAACAAGGCATCACTAAAAAAAATTTATGAGTGAAATCAAATAAAAATAATCTGGTAAAGCAATTATAGTAAATAATACCTCAATTAACTTGTTCCAAACTTCATCTTCAGCAATCCACATATTTGTCGTTGAATCCCATCCAAACCCACTCAAGCCATTCTTGAAAAGGTCGTAACAAGAATTGAATTTTGTTTTGATGTGTTTCATGTGATCTTTTATCTTTTCTTTGGAAATTGGTTTGTTTGGAAAGTGAATCTTCAATTCTTTAAGAATGTTATCCATGGCACTTGTTGTCATACTATTGCCATTTTTATTTCCCAAAGTTTGTTGATGCAAATATGCATCAATCAAAACTTCATCCATAGCAATTGTCCAATTGCATGTTTCTTGACTTTTGAGTTTCCTTGGCCTCTTTAAATTTGCTTCCAATGTCTATTACTAAAGATTCAAAACACTAAAATTCAAAACACAGTGAAAAATATAACATTTTATATGCAAGTTCAAAAATAAAGATTCAAAACACTAAAAATTCAATCTGCAAATTTCAAATAAAAAATTCCACCCGCAAATTACAAATACAAAATTCAATCCAAATAAAATTATTCAACACAGCGTTCATAAGAGTAACAATTCATTAAGAATAATTTTAATAATCTAGCCACATAGAACCAGCAACATTATCTCTAATTGGCTCTCCACTAATCATATCATCATTTTCTTCTCTTTGATCTTGATGACCCTCTTGAAAACCTCTTTCATTTGCAAGCTCGTCTTGTACCTCATCTATTAGAGTTTGATTGGGGTCTTCATTCATCAAATAGTTGTGTAAAATGCAACAAGCAATAATGATTTTATTTTGAGTTTTAATACCAAATGTAGGCTCTGTTGCAGTTTGTAAAATTGGAAATCTTTTCTTCAACACTCCAAAAGCACATTCAATCGACATTCGTAGTGAGGAATGTCGATGATTGAATAACTCACGAGGGTTTCGAGGTGGATTTCTAGAGTATTCTTGTAAGTGGTATCTTTCTCCCCTATACGGTGTGATGAGGCATGCTTTTAAAGGAAATCCTGCATCACCTAAATAATATTTTCCTAAAAAAAATTATTAGTTTATTAGTTTATTTTAATATAAATACTTATACAAATATTTTTTATTACCTTGTGGAACTTTAAGAGGGTATGCACGTGTCAATGCACTCTTAACTATTCTTGAGTCAGATGTCGTTCCTTCCCATCCAACCAAGACATATGTAAATTTCAAGTCAAATGTGCATGCAGCCAATATATTTTGTGTCAGATAATCTTTTCTACCACGATATCTAGGTGCGAGTTCTATTGGAACTTTAACACGCACATGTGTGCAGTCAATTACTCCAATACAATCCTGACATTCAATTTATATATTAAAAATATATAACAAAACTAATCAATATTTGTATAAGACACAACTTTTTTAACCTTAAAATACGGGTAGAATCTATGACTGTTAAGAATCTGTGGAGGCACTTGTGTTCCATCAGGTTGTTTTAAAAAAATTCCCTCCACCTCTATCAAAGCATCTAACACTCTATGAAAATGACGACTAATAGTTTCACCAGAGCGTCTAAAAAAGAAGGACATCACACGGTTTCTAACATTATGTCCTACTATGTGAAGAAATTTTGCTACTTGTTCCTCGATAGACACCCTTCGTGTATGTGTAAGTTCACCTTGATCTTGTAATAAGGTGCACAAGTTTAAGAAAGCTTTGGGACCCATACGAATGATGTCATAACATCGTTCACTTCCTATAATATGTTTCATCAACTCATTTCTAACTTTCTCTCTTTGCTCTGTGATTCTATAAGGTATTTGTGATCGTTTACACTTGTTTTTTAGCGAACATATTAGAACAATAATGATAGATACTTGAAGAATCATCATTTGAACCAATTTCATATACTTGATTCTTATGTCTTCGATAGTCATCTATAACAAATTAAACAATAAAGTTTACTTTAATTATAAATCTATATATAAATAAATTAAATTAAAATATTTATAACAAATCAAACACATCATATAAAAATCAGAACATATCAATTAATTTTTTTTATATCAAATCAAATACATAATTTCAAATCTAAATCAAATCAATTAAAAGTTTTTATAACAAATCAACAATTTATTAGCCTATTTTTTATAATATAGTATCTAATTTTAGCCTATTTTTATATTAACCTATTTTTGTATTATCAAGAAAACATTTACTAGTGAGGTGAGAACATAAGCTCAATTTTATGGTTTATCATTCCTAATGATTCTTTTACCTTCTTAAATTCAAATTTCTTTTCTGATATCCAGGTTGAGGGAAATCTTCTTTGTTTGGGAATACATAAAAGTGACAATTTGAATATCATTGGACGTGAGTATATAGTAGAAGAAACATTTCTTCAAAGAAAATATATGATATAGATTTACTTATATATACATCGTCAGTGTACAAAAGGTTTTACACATGCATTCACGCCGTCATTGGATGAGCTAAAAACACATGCATGTTCAAAACCTCTTTTGTATACAAACGAATCATTTTATTCTTAGTTGAAACAAATAAAAACATATATGACCTGATGTAGAAAACTTCATGACTGGTTACCGTATAGTTTTTTATCGCGAAAACATGAATCTTGGTTGGAAGGGATCAAAATTGTGAGTATAACTATTAGAATAGTTTGTTTTGTGATACCTAATTTAGGTTTACAATAAAATACCTAATTTCTAAAAATTAAAATACTCATAAACTTAAAAATAAATCAATAGAATACAAATAAATAGATGAAAAAATAAGAAGAAATATAACATACCTTGTTAAGATAGAAGATGAAGGTTGGGAAGGAGAAGAGTTTCAATGAGTAAATAGAAAAATATCACGTGAAATAGAACGGTTAATAAAATTGAAATTTTGGAGGACAAAATTGTAAATGTGTTATTAGTTGATTCCATTCCATTAGATACACTCCAATTTGGGGGAATGAAAAATGAGTTAAAAGAGTGGTATTGGATGGAATTGGTTCCATCACATTCCATTTCATTCATTTTTTGCAAAACCAAACAATGGAATATAACTTCATTCCATTCCACTCTATCCCATTCCATCCCTTTCCATTAATTCAAACAGACCCCAAATCTTAAAATTCTTACGATTAAACTATCTAATTTTTCACCAAAAGTATATATATGATTTAGATTTATTTTAACTATCCTCAAATATCAAAATTAAAATTTAACAAAAGTAAAATTAATTATAGAAAAGAAGGAAAATTTTGAAAAAATTTCGTGTGTTATAAATAGAGGGAGAGTGAAATGGAAGATTGTGGAAAGAAAAAGGCGCGCTTTCTCCCTAGCCGGTTTCGTGGGTTCTTCTCAACTGACCCTCGTTTTTCAGCAGCAATTCATCTGCACACTGCAAATTGAATCAATCTGGTAACTAATCTTTCCATGTTTGATGCTTCTTAATGCTCTTCTTCCTGTGTTTGAAATGGAAAATTATGCAAAATCGCCGATTACTCTTTGCTCTGTGGCTAAACCCTAATTTCAAAATTGCTTAACATTATAGTATTGCGGTGTTCGTCGTTGATTCAGCAATTACTGCCATTATTGCATTCATTTGTGTTGTTCGTTTAATTTCATAGAATTTAATTCAATTAATTGTCTATCAAAATGAATGACCTCAGATTAGTTAGTTACTTATCATTTTTCCAATTACTTACATCAAAATTTGTTGCCTCACTTGAAAATGAAGTCATGTTGTGGTTGAATATTGCAGAATATGGATTCACTGAGCCCTGCGGTCTTTGTCAATGCGGAACTGTTACCCTTTTGTGTTGGAAGAAGGGTTCGTACAGTGATACAAGTCGTGCGATCTGAGGGTGTAGTTGTCGTTGGAAAATCACCCGATGAGAAGCAGATTATTGTAAAAACATCACCTGATTCACCCTTACCATCCGCTGTTACAGCTTTTGTTGAAGTTATTGGTATAGTTAACAGTGACAAGTCCATCAAAGCTGAGTTATGGACCAACTTTGGGGATGAAATTGGTATTTTTTTTTATTCCCTTTTCTAGTTAGGTCTAATTTCTAAGCATATGAAGTTGTGGTTTTCTGAATTTTTTTCCCATGTTGGCAGATATGTTCAGCTACCACAAGCTATGTCAGCTAGCAAATGGAGAATTCAAATACTTGTTCCTGTGACCTGAGTTACAACAACCTTATCTGACTATACAAAGACCTCTCTATCAGATGCAAATGGAGGATTCAAATACTTGTATCAGTTTTCATGGTAAATAATTTGTGCTTGTTACAATTGAAATTCATACCAAAATTGGGGGTCATAACTAATAGGATCCATATTCTGATGTTTATTACACTTGTTTGCTATCTTTAATATTTTACATTTCCCCAGTATTAGATATATGAGAAATAGATTTTTTGGTTTATGTTGAACATAATTTAGTGATGAGTATTGATATGTATGCAGATTGTGAAACACATGTATCAGATAAATCACCACATTCATTCACATTATAAAGCCAACTCCAAAATGCAACAACCTTATAACTTTTCAACCTACAACTAGTTTCCCCTTGTAGATAATGTAAACTCCCTCCAAATGAAAAGGCATGTAAATTTCCAGCCAAAATCTAAGTATGATATAACATCCTAAGTAGAACTAACTGAAACTATTCAACGATTCCTTACCCTCTCAGAACCACCAGTTTTTTGCAAGATTTTAAATAACGGCTGCTTTGTGGTTTTTTTCTTCTCAATTTTGATTGTGATATTGATTGCGGTCGTCGTGGTGCAAATTAACCACAATTACGGTTGGTATCAGCATCTTTTTGCGGTAACAGACCGTTTTTTAAAACATGTAAGCCATGGTCATTGCCATTGGTAAGCATCCAAAGGAATTTGTCTATCTGAACATGTATTCAGGCACAGCATTTTCCTCTACCACATTGGTTTCGTGCAGAGTGTTCGTTGTTTAAGTGTTCTAAATTTTGATACCTATTTAACTCTAGAACTAGTAGCGGTGGCAAAACGGATCCGATCTGTCGGACATGTCCGTTTTGCCAGTAATTTAATGCAGGATGCGTCAAGGTTTTAAGTTCAAACTCTCTAATGTATTTGTCTCGCCCCTTTTGCGGTCTTTTGTGGGTACGAATTTATGTATTTTAAGGTTAAAATATCTAGTGTCCGTAGGCAGCCCCACCCTCACTTTTAATGCGGAGTGGATTTAAGTTTTAGGTCCACTACTCTGTACAATCAAATGTATAATTATATTCATAATTCATTCTATCATTTTAAATTTATTGACTAACTTGAGCGTTGAAATGCGTTGAAGTGATAATTTAATAAATTCACTATTGAATCCTACACGGAACAAGTGTATTTGTGAAACCTTTTGCTGGCTGCAAACATTCATCGGTGTATTGTGAGTAATTTCTATTTTACATGGCCATGTGGATTATCTGGGACCATAATTTCAAGTTCAGTCAAGACACTTTAGCCCACTCATTATTTTCTTATCCGTTTATTTAATTACAAATTATGAGTTTATACTTATTAGTGAATTAGTGGTTGTGTTAACTATTCATACAAATCTTATTTGTAACTTAAATTGGATCTTTCTTTTTTTTTCTATTTGATTGTATTTAATATTCGTCAATTTTGCAAGTTTCTTCAATAAAACAAGAGCAACAAGTTCGCCCTTCCATATACTTATTTAATATACTCTTAATAAAATAGAATTTACCAGACTTTATCAACATGATTAATTCCAATGAGTGTCTCAAATAAATAAATTCCAATAAGCCACATATATTGATTACAAACAAGCTTATAGAGTATTGTGCTTTCATATAGTGCCTACTTACTTACTTACTAATAATCATTAATAAAACCATAAAGTAGTTCATTGAAAAAGAAGATGAGCCATGTTTATGGAATAAGTTTTAGCTAAACAAGTAAGCTATAAAATACGAACAACCTACGTTGATATTAATAATAACTTTAAAAAAAAAATAAATTAAATGCAATTTTAATGTTAGTGTAGATATCCGACATTGATATTTTTAGAGACTTCGGTATTATATATCCTGCAAATGATATTTGTGTAAGACAGTTTCAATAAAAATGTTTAGTGAATTTATTGGTATATCAAGTGTGGATATGAATCTTATGTCAGGTGGAAAAATAAATGTTAGAATATTTTATAAGTGAGAAAACTCATACAACTATCACTTTAAGGTTATGGATGAATATGCGAAATTTCTCAGTTATATAGTTGCTTATAAGTCCGATGTGATGATCTTCAGACTCCCTCATAACTCAATAGTAGTATCTGAGTCCATTCGACTGGGGCTCTTTGTATCGAAAATCACAAAGTTCAGGCAAATAAACATGTATGAAAAGACTTCTATTTGAAGGGAATATATCCATAATAATGGATAAACTCATATTTTTGAAGGAAATTGTTAGTATATTAAATGTGAATATGAATCTCACATCTGATGGAAAAGTAAATGTGATGATCCCATAACTTCTTCATGACCCAATAAAATTCACAACGGTTTTTTTACTTTAAAGTTTACTCCAGATTTTAGTCCATACACAGAAGCTGGCGTAAAGACTCTGCAAAGTAACATATAGCCATGTTAGATCTTTGCTTTACCATGACACAACCGTTGAGAGCAAAATAAGTTTATGAGGGGACCAAAACTGTAGCTCAGAGCAATTTTTCCTTTTCTGTTACTTGAGCAATGTGCTTTTCTTTATGCCCCTTTCCCCTCTTAAATCACAATCAATGTACTTTGTTGTAAGGATTAAATGGTAGATGTGTTTGGTTAGAATTGTTATTATTCTTCTAAGGAGATTTGTTACGTATTGCCTTTTTTGAACACCCACATGCATGTGCACTATTTAGATCTCCATGAAAGAAATTATTTTAGGAATTGAATTTGATGTTGCTCCTTGCATATGAAACAAAAAGATGACTATTTAATTTAATTTGACTATGCTTTATCAATTTTATAATTTAAATAAACATTTATATATTGATTACATTTACAATTTTTTTTTTTGGGTATTGTGATACACTAGAAGTGTCTCAGTCAAAGTGGGAAGATTTCAACACTGATACTAAAATAACTTTCATCTATGGTGTCAATTGGTATAACCATGTATCATCGCACATTATCTCACTAAGTTTGCCGTTTGCAGTTTGCACTTAGAATTTCTCCACAAAAATCTCGTCATACTATATTCGTTAACATTGAGTATTGAGTGTCGTTTCAATAAGACCAAATACTTTTGTTTTGGCTTCAGCCAACACTTTCTAGTGAGATTCTTTCACCTATTCTTGGTTTCACTCATGCCCGTAAATTGTAGGACCGATTATAAATTATTTTCAAAAGAAGACTTGTGTTAGAGCACACCATCTCAAGGGTTGAGTTTTGAGGAGTTATTCTTGAAAACTCTTCAATTTAAGGTTATCTATTTAAGATTTGTATGACTGTTGATACTCTATCCTGAAGGTGAAAAAAACACTAGAAGGGGATTGAATTGTGTTAGTTTTCTTTTTATATGAAAATCTCTTATCAGATTTTGAACACAAGGTCTAAAATCTAAATTAGAGTAAAGAGTTTAGCATCAAATTAAAACAGTTCAGAGGTAGAAAGGAAAGCAAGAGAGCCACAAACAGTTATCATGGTTTCTCCCACAATTCGAGAGTAGTTAAGTCTCCTTGAAATTCCAAAGGATTTTCACTATAACCAAAACTGATTACAATTGATCAAACACAAAGAAAGAAACTTTCAATGCTCAAACACACAAGTAAGAGACTTCTATACTCAAGTACACAAGCAAGCGATTTGTAATGATCAAACACACATGTGAGAGACTTTTATGCTTAATCTCCCATGCAAGAGAATTCAAATGCTCAAACACTTAGCAAGAAACTTCTTAAACTCTAACTTATAGTTAAGAGATTGCAAAAACTACACTTGATGTACAACTATAGGTGTAGACAAAATATAACACAAAAAGACTCTTAGAGACTTAAGAGCTTCTAGAATGTACAAGTTTTAAGAATTCTAAGTTAAGCATGTCCCTTTTTGTTTGACAAAGTAACAACCCTTTATTTGTCAATAGCTCAATATATTTTTTCAAGTCTTCAACTCCTTACATAGAGACAAAGAAAATAGTCGTTGAAGAGTTTGCATAAGAAAGACTTTGAGAAGCTTTATTCAGAGACGTCGAAATGTTTTTTAATATGGTTAATACCGTGAAAGTTTGCCTCATTTGAATTTTTAACACCCTCGACTTAATTAATTTTTTAATTATTTATTTGATTTAATTGATTAAATTATTTAAATAACTATTTTATGTGATTTATGATGTGTTTGGCCAGTGACGATATTTGTGATAAATTGTGCTGATTTAATTAGTTTTGGTGGGATTTAACTAATTAAATTAATAGAAAATTGGTAGAATACGTAGAGTTGAGCTGATTTTGTGAATTAAGAGAAATAAGTTAATTAGAGTATTATATATTTAAAAAAATAGAGAAAACAATGGGATTAGAGTATTATATATTCAAAAAAATAGAGAAAACAATGGTTATTGAGATTTTTGTTAGGACGTGAAAAAGAAGAGAAGATAGAGGAATATGAGAGTTAGGGCATTGGAGAGAAGACCATAGAAGGTTGATTTTGTTCGAATTACAAGGTAAGAGGAAGATTATTCATCTAAGGGTGCCATAATCATGAAATGGTAGAGAGGTTTCCCTCCTCCAATAGAATTTTCTTCCTATTTCTTTTGATTGGTTGTTTGATGAATGTCAGGAATGTGATGTTGAGTTATGCAGTGAATTAATTGAAACTCGTGCTCCGTGAATGTGGTGATTATTGATTGTGTTAAATTGTTCATATGCATGATGTTGGATTTTGAGGGTTTATGAATTGTTGTGATTAATTAATGGAATACGTGATTAATCTGTGTAGTGTGATGTGTTTAATGGCATATAATTGATGTATGTTGTTTGGTTCATGTTATGAGATGCTTGGACATGTTAGAACATGATTGGATAGGGTTTATGATGGATAGAAGATGAAAAAGACGACTTAAACGTTCAATTTCTGAAAAAAGAATCTAGACAACAATCAATTTTTCCCCCGGAATAATTTGAAGGTGAGATAAACACAAGAAAAGGGTTTGAATTGTGTTGGTTTTTTCTTCAATAAGCTTTTCTGCTTCTGATGTTTCTCATCCAGAGTCTGAACACTTGGTTAAGAGTCTGACTTAGAAAACTTGGTTGACTTCTGAAAAGTCTTTATCAAATTCAGAACCAGAATCTGATTTGGATGATGAGAGTTGACAACAACGCAATATTTAAGAAAATGAGCAGATTAAGTAAGAACACAAGAGGCACAATCAGTTATCTTGGTTCCTCTCACAACCTGAGAGTAGTCCATTTCCATTGCACTTCCAAGGGATTTCAACTATAACCAGTTCTGATTACATATGTTGAAGCCCACAAGAAAGTGATTTCCTTTGCTTATACACACAAGTATAAGACTTCCTTGCTCAGATCCACAAGTTTGAGACTTCCTTGCTCAATCACACAAGCTCAAGATTTCCTTGCTCTAGCACACAAGCTCAAGAATTCTTTTGCTTAGACACATAAGTCTGAGACTTTCTTGCTTAAGCACACAAGCTGGAGACTTCAAATTCTCAAGAATTAAAGCAAAATACTTTTGACTCCATAAGAAACTGTTAGGAGATTTGGGCAAAAATTACACTTGATATACAATCAGATGTGCATACAAAATACAACTTAGAAAAACTCTAAGACTTGATAACTTCTAAAATATTCACAATGTTAACATGTTCTAAGTCTAACAAATTTGACATAGAAGCTTCTCTTTGAATGTCAATGTTCAGAGTCTTGAGGTGTATTGTAGCGTGGTAGTTTTTCTTCTCCAGGTCTACAACTCCTTTTATAGAGAAGAGGGAAAATAAACATCGAATACTTTCACCAAAAGGTTGGTTAACCTTTGTACTTGATTAGACACAACAATCAAACACCTTTCTGCAAGAGGAATGATTCTTTAAAGCTCAGGCACCAAGGAGATATTTTCCTTAAGTCTTCACGTGATCAAAAAGTCCCTGAGTTTGTTTGAGTTGCCTTGGTAGAAGAGTTTATGCTTCAGAAGTTGACTTTCCTTAAAACTTCACTCTTAAGAGGATGATCACATCATAATCCACTTCTTGGCTTCTGAACCTTTAGAGTCTGGATCACTAGAGGTTGACTTTCTTCATATTCGACTTCTTTAGAGTTAAGATTTCTATCACATGCATATTCTTTAGAAGTGATCTTCAGATCCAGAGTCTGATCTTTAAATTTAGATTCCTCAAGCATTTTTTCATCTTTTCTTAATGATATAATCCTTCATACTTAAACAAATGTTAGAAAGCCCAATTGTTCTTTAAATACTTTGTTATCATCAAAGCCCAAGGAATATGGTTTTAACCAATTTTGTTCCAACAATCTTCCCATTTTTTATGATGTCAAACAATATGAAATTCTGGTATGACAGATTCAGATGTCGAATATGATGTTGAGACATCTTATCTGTTACTTATAAACATGGCAAGGCATACATAACAGTACTTAAAAATTCTGATAAATCAGATTCAAACATGTTTCAGGATGTTTTGACATCTGATAGGACATTAAGTTCAGGTACTGCATAAAACATAAAACAAAAAGCTATAAAGAACACACAGAATTGTTAACCCAGTTCGATCAAACCAATCTACTCTGGGGGCTACCATGCTAGGAAGGAAATCCACTATGTAATATCAATTCAAAAACTTCTCAGCAAACACCTACAGTTTACAATCTTCTCACTTAATCATTACCTATGCAACTTCTACTTAGAAAATCCTAAATATAAGAAACTCATCCTCACTTCCAATCACCTTAGTGATGTCTCACAGTCCTCAACGGTCAGTTGCTGATATTGACAGCTTCATACCTATACCACAATTCACAATAGAAGCTACACTTCCATTACAAACAACTTAACCTTGCTTAACAACTTCAATTAAGTGTAACACTTCTCTTGCTTACAAGCTTCGAGAATCACAAGTGAAACAGCCACAACAGGGTTCCTTGTTGCACACGACTGCCACAAGAACACAACCCTAATGATGTTTACATTTTCGTTCGTTGGTTGGTTGGTTCTAAACTAGGTTACAAGGTTTCTTTTATAACCCATTCCCAACTAGATTTGGGCCTAAACAATCACAACAATAACTTCTATAAATATGCAGAAAAATCTACTTACAAATATACAAGAAGATCTTCAAATATAACAACTTCTAAAATATCTCTAAATATAGAAACTCTATATTTTTCAATATTTGTCTTCAATGTAAATTGAGTCTTCAAGATCTTCTACAATCAACGCCATTGGATTGATTTAAATCTTCAAATAAACTGTTTATGTTGAAACCAAAACAAAAACTTTAATCCATCTACAACATTTCATGATGTCGAATGAACTATCTTGATATCTCATTCGACATGTTGTTTCAGATGTTGAAACATTTCAATACAACATGTTTGGGTGCACAAAAATGGATTCTTTGCTTCATATATTCTTTCTTTTGCAAAGATCATGTACATACACATTGCTGCTATATTTGTTTTACAAAATTAATACCAATCCTAAAAATATAGAACTTACACAATAGTATTAAGAAGAATGCTTGTTGATTTAATTAACTTGTTGACTTCAGGAATATAGGTTTGTAAGCTCCCCCTGAGTTTGATAGTCCAGAGGGTGGGGTTTGTAAATACCCCCTAAGTCCTATTCTAGTTTAATTAAATATCTTTTAATTAACATGTTAATTTTAGGGTGACTGAGGTTTGTAAACTCCCCATGAGTCTGATAGTCCAGAGAGTGAGGTTTGTAAGCTCCCCCTAAGTTATATCTATGTTAATTAAATTTATCCTTGAATCACAATGATCAATTCTTCTAAATTTAAGCATAAAACAATATCAATTAATTATATTTAGATGCTTAAATACATATCATTTTTCTCCCCCTTTTGTAATCAACAAAAAGATAAGACAAAAGAAGGAAAATATATTGAAGAAAAATGTGTGGGAAATTAAATTCTAATAAAATAAATAAAAATACTTTTTTGCAATCCCCCAAAAATTGAACAACGATTTTTAAGAGATAGAAAAATGGTTAGATTGGTTGAGAATATTTCTTCACTTCTCGAGACAGTCAGACAAAATCCTTTCAGCTTCCAATTATTGGAAACAACAGAAGTGATGATTGGAATTAAGAGCTAGTAAACCTAGAGTAGCATGCATTAAAGATAATGGGTTATTAAACTTCCATAAGCAACATATATGACACTCAAGATCCTCTATATAAGAATGAAACTATAGGTTAAGACCACATATCTTCATCCAACTCTTTTTTCTTCAAGATGAGCACACATACTGAATTATTGAGGATATTTTGTCGTGATTGGCTTATTGCCCGAGTTGAATTAAATTGTTATTTCCGCTGTTTTTAAATAAAGAACTTATTTTGGTGATTGTTGTTGAAATTAATGTGGCATTCCACTTTGGAAACTCTGATTTTTCGTAATAAATTATTATTTTGTACATTGGGATAAGTGAGGTGTTACAGTAACAATGATAGTCTTGCATCCAGACTTGTTTCTTTGATTGATGCTTCATTTATGTTGGGCCTTCATGATTAGTCTTATTCTCATGATTAGACCCTGGTGATGCTTCTTCACATATTGGGGTTGTATCATTTTGACACCTTTTTAGATGTCAAACACCGTATTTATATACAATTTAGGCTATGTTTATTTCCGCGTCAAAACACTTATAGACGTGCGTCTACTAAAAGTTGAGATTTTTAGCTTCAGTATTTTTATAATAAGAATACCTCAGGATGCGATGAATGGCGTGCAAACGCTAATCCAAACATACAATTTAGGCTATGTTTATACATGGTTTTAGATTCTCTCTTAGATTATTTCACCTTAAGTATAGTGCAAAATTTATTCTTTTTGATATTGATGGGGTTTCTTTGATTTGGGTCTGGAAATGAAATGAGTGTTGGTAAGATAGAATGAACTTGTGTTTTTGTGTTTTTCATAATTTTTTGATGTTTTTGGATAGGTCTGAGAACCTATTGTTGTTTTTTGTTTGATGTGCTCGCAAAGATCTTACGACATTTTGCCTACGTACCCCTAAACAGAGAATTGAGGGATCAAAGCACCGTAGTCCCTCCTAAAAGGCTAGAGCTAGGAGGAAGGGTTCATTTATATCCTGGTTAAAGCACAAGATATTGATGCTCAAAGTTTGTATTTGTGTCTTGGTCAAAACCCAAGATTGGAGCTGAAAAGTTTGTATGTGTCATGATCAAAGCCCGGGATTGAAGTTGAAATGATTTGTTGTAACTAATAGGTTGCTTGAATTTCATAGCTCAAGGCATACGTTGAATGGCATCTTGATTTACATGGCTCAAGAAAGGCTGAATGGTTAGCCTAAATTGCATAGCTCAAGAAAGTTGAATGGGTTATCTTGATTTTCATAGCTCAAGAAAGGGTGAATGTTTAGCTTAGTTAGAGTCCAAGACTATGAGTGTGAGAAATTATCTTAGTTAAAGTCCAAGGCTATGACTGTTTGGATATTATTAGCTTAGTTAAAGTCCAAGACTATAACTATTATTTGATTGACTGTAAAGTGTTTGATATTTGTGCCTTGATTGAAGCCCAAGGTTGAAGCTAAAAGAGACTCAGTAGAGAGAATTTTTCATCTCTAAAGAGGGAATATTTGATTTATATATGCCTTGATTGAAGCCCAAGGTTGAAGTTGAACAATGAAAACTGACTTTGTAGGGAAAGTGTTGCGGTGAGAATCGGATACCAAGCTATTGATTAAGCTTGAATCGCAAAACATTTATGTTCACCACCGACTTTAATTTAATCCAAAGGGAAAAGGGAAAAAGATCGTAAAAACCCTAAATGAGGAGAAACTAGGTTCAGGGGTTGATTATACTTAGGGAAGGTGTTAGCATCCTAAGTATCCGCAGTATCCTACGGGAACCTCTTGTTAATATTTGCATTATTGTTGTTTATTGCTTGCTAAAACTAAGGGAACCTAAGGTTTTTATTTCTAATGGTGCTCGCACAACATCGCATCGATGCCTATGTATCGGGTATAGAATCAGAGCACTCGTAGTTCTCCTAAGGATTAACGAACACTTGGTTACGCTCAAGGTTCGCGGGGGAAGGTAAGTGTTATGGCAAACACTCACGTGACTTAACAAAGTCACAAAAAGTTATAAAAATAAAACACTAAGGACCTAATGGCTAAGGACCTAAGGATGAGGGACCTAATTGCTAAGGTCAAAGAAAAAAGAAGGACCTAAGTGCTAAGGTCAAAATGGTAACTAGGGATGGCTAAACTTCCTATGACATTGAGTCAACTGCAGGAGTTCTTTCCCTTTTGGATTGAAATGCATAAACAAGAGTAAATAAATGAGGGCGCAAGCTCCTAAGTCTAAGGCATAGGTTGCTACTTGCAAAAATAAATTGGATAAAGTAAATAGACAATGCAAAGTAAAAGGCTTAGTAACTGGGCTATGGCTCGATATATGGATCGAGAATGCGGGGGTGGAAAACAAGCGTGGTGCGTCAATTTGTTTAAGTTAAAAAGCTGGGACGTGTAAGGAACTGTGCAGATGGCGATCGTAAACGACCGACTTACGTGTGTGAGTGAAGTGTATGTGAAGTTCACTTGGCGTTGGACCAAGGAATTTTATTATTTTTGAAATGAGGTTAATATGGTCTAAGAATGCGAGAAATAAATAATAGAAAATAAATAAAGTGAAATAAATTGAAATAGAATAAATTAAATAGAATAAGATAAATAGAATAAAAAATAAATAAATGAATGGCCTCATAATGGTCACGATTAATCGGAAACGATTTATCGTGACTTTTTGTCATATCATCGGCCCGCTAGAACAAAATCAAAATTAATAACACATTTTTTTTAAAACATTTTTTAAACAAAGAAACCAATATCAAATAAAAAAATAGACTATGAGAATTAAATAGGAATAAAATGAGAAAAATTAAAATAAAATAAAGAGGGGAGGGGGATGTAACCAGCAACAGGGTTATGTTCATGGGCCTAGAACAAACCCACATCCAGTAAAAGTAATAAAAAAAACTAATCAGTAATTAAATGAAAAAAATAAAAATAAAATGAAAGGGTTATTTTTTGTTTTAAAATCAAAAGAGAAGAAGATGGTAACAAGTTCAGAAAGGAAACAGAACACACGTCCTCATTCACAGTTCAGATAAAAGAAACTCGAAACCCACCCTTCCAAAATGAAACACGGCGGCGATTTCCCTCACGGTGGCGGTTCGATCTCTCTCTCTCTCAACTCACGAGCGATTCTCATGGAAAATCGGTGCTAGCGGCGGCGAATTCGGTTCTACGGTGGAATGGTTTGTTCTGAGGTGGTGGTGGATTCGTGCGTTAGCGCTGGTGGGTGGCAGTTTCCGAGGATTTGCGGGTCGGATGGTGTTGGCTTGCGGTTGGGTCGCTGGTGGCTTGAAGAGGTTTTGTCCGGTGGTGGTTAGCTGTGTTGGAAGGACTCGTCTCAAAAGAAAGGTTTGGTTTACTCATGGATATTTTTGATTCGGTTTCGGATTTGAAGTTGAATTGTTTCGAAAATTAATGATTTTCTCACCATGGTTGAGTTTTTTTGTGAAGGTACCATGTTCAGTTTGTTGTTTGCTTTCTGCACTCATGTATGCTCGCAGATTGAGATATGGAAAATGTTGTGGATGGAGTGAAGGTTCTTTAGCTTTGTATGGGGTGTAATGAGATTGGCTAAGGGAGGTTTTTTGTTTTTTTGTTCTGAGTTTCTTCGTTATTGAAGAGTAACAGAGGTGAGTTTCTTTTGAGAAGTTTTTGTTTGCCCTCCAAGAGTTGTCGAGGGATTCCCCCTTTATTGTGTTATTGTTGCTCAATTGTGGTTCCTCTTTTTTTGATGCAGGTTTGTATTTTGGTTCAAAACTTCTTCTTTTTTGTTCTGATTCGATCCGTTGTTATTGTTGATTTGTTGCTGGTGCGGTTATGAAAGGTGGATGAAGGTTGATAGTGTGAAGGAGGAAAGTGGTTCAGTTGTTGTTTGGTAAACAGGGGGAGATGGTGAAGGGTCGCTTTGAGTGTTCGCGGTGATGGTGGCTGAAGATTGAAGATGGTTTGGTTATGGGGGTTATAGCTCTGTGCGATGAAATTTAAGGTTTGTTGAGATCCTCATATTCATTTCCAGTTTTTCATGATCTGGTTGCTTTTGTTTCGAGTTTTCTGATACTTTTTTGTTTACTGCGTTTTCAGTGACGGTTCAAAAGGGGTTTAGCGGTGGAGAGTGGTTCTGTTTGTTTGAGGTTTCAGATTCGACTCGCGGTGGTTTGACGGAAAAGGTGGTTGATGAAAGGGTTTATGCGATGAAGTAGGTGGTCACGGCTTGTTGTGAGGTCGCGGTTTGGATCTGATTTCCAACTTCAAGGGTTTGGGTTAAAGGGTGTTTCGGAGTGAGCTCACGGACGGATGAGTTACGGCTGGTTAAGATTTCTGACTGTTGGATTATGTGGTGCAGGTTTTTGAAGGTGGAAGGATTTGCGTTTCAGTTTGTGCACGGCGGTGGAGGTTGACGATTTCGGAATCTGAGTTTGTGAAGGGGTTTAGTTTGTTCGGTGTAACAAAGGCTGTGTTTTCGGTTTATGTCGCTCTGTTGTTATCGTTTCGGTTTTGCAATTTCTCAGGTGACTTTTCTGGTTTGGCTTTCGTGGATTTATTTTTTTGGTTTTTCTGAAAAAATGTTTGTGTTGTCTGTGTTTTTGTGCTGAGGCTCGCTGTGTTCATGCAGGTGGTTCTATTGTTTGGTGAAGACAGTTGATGTGGTTCAGCTTTTGATTTTGGATGTGCAGTTTGTGTTGTTATGATAAGTGGAGGTGTTTCGGTGTTCTTGGAGGAGGGATGAAGGGTTCACGGCGGCTTGTGAAGGATGGTTCAACAGGTGGTGTTTTGTGAGGGATGAAGCTGGGGACAGCGACGAGGGTGAAGGATCGATGAGGTGTTTGAAGGTCTGTGCGGATTGCAAAATGCGGTGGTTCAGATTTTGTTCAGTTTCTTGATTCATTCGCTCAACTCTCAACTCAGTTTCAAACACAGGTTTGGGCTCAGTCCTGGCTTTTGTTGTTTTTGGAACTCAATTTTCTCCTCCTCCTACCTTTCTTTTGTGTTGTGATGGATTGTTTTTTTGGTTCCACTTTATGTTGTTTTCATTTCGGATTTGAGTAGTTTAGTGAATGGTTTGTGAAGATTTTGTCATCATTTTTTTTGGGGGTTTTATTTTCAGGTTGAATTTGTGAAGGATAACATGATAAAGAAAGGTTCAAATGGTTTGCAGTGAGGTTTATGATGGTTCTGTTGAGACGGTTGTGTTTGTGTTTTTTTGATGGTGAGCTCGCGGTCGCAGGTTTGGAGTGGTTTTCTATTTCTGTGAATTTCAGGCTCGATTCATATTCACGATTGTTTGGTTTGTGCTGGCTGATGGAAGGATGGCAATGAAAGTTATAACAGTGAGTTCATTTTGCAGGGAAAAAATGAAAGGGTGGTGAACAGGCGGTGGTTTGAGCGTTTGGCGTTAGCGATTTACGGTGGTGTGGTTTTGGCTGTTGACGGATTTGTGCGGTGACTGGATTTACGGAAAGCAGGTGGTGTTTTCGGCTGTGTGAAGGAGAGGAAGTGATTGAGGTGAGTTTTGGTTCTTAATTTGAAAGGGATTTTTCTGATTCTTTTTCTGGTTTTATTTTTTGCTGAGGAGGTAATGAAAAAAAGGAATGTGTGGGTTGTTTGCAGGTTTATGGTTTATATGATTTTTTTGAAGTTTTAATATGCAGTTTGCTTTGTGAATGCAGGTTTGAAATTGAAATGAAACGAAAAAGAAGGAAACTAAACATGGACAAAATGCTGAAAAGAAAGTGGAAGGAAAGAGAACAATACCGACCCGAACGTTATCGGGGTGAAGAATCCACAAGTGGTAAGCCTCCTATTCCTCTTCTGATATTCTTCTGAAATTTTTTTGCTGCTGGTTTTTGGTTGTTTTTTGTGATTTTTGGGCTGTTCTGAGTGAGTTATGAGGGCTGAGTTTGGATGTTCTTAGGGTTGTTCTTGTGTGTTTTTGTGAATTGTTTTGGGGCTGATTTATGGTTCTGTGGCTGAGTTGCTTTGCAGTGTTTTTGGGTTGTTTCAGTAGTGTTTTTAGAGCTGTTTTGGTGTTGTATTGAGGGCTGATTTGGTGTATTGGTATGGCTGAACTTTGGTGTTGTATTGAGGGCTGATTTGGTGTATTGGTATGGCTGAACTTTGGTGTTTTTGTATTTTTTGTGTGTGGTTGTTTTCTTCTAATGTAACAGTGGTTTTTGATGCTCTGAGGCTGTTTTGGATGTAACAGTATGTTTTTTTGATGCTGAGTTTTTGATGAAATAAAATAGTAACATATATATGACAGGTTTAGGGTTTGTGTGATTTGAAATTTTTGAAAACTTGTTGAGGAAGGGTTGGGGGACAATATCTGAATTGTTGTTGTAGTGGGAAGCTGTAGCAGAATTTGCAGGTTTGTTTTTGTGTGTTGTGCTGCTGTTTTTTTTGTACTGTTTGTTGTTGTTTTTGCTGAATTTTTGTGGCTGAATTTTGTACCTGTTTTGGGCTGAATTTTGTGGCTGTTTTGGGCTGAATTTTGCTTGCTGAATTTTGCTGAATTTTTGTGCTATGTTCTTGACACATTGTTATTTTTCATTTTCATGTGTATTGGAATTGAATGGAACTTGAATGGTTTATGTTTGAAATGTGAATGAAGAATACTAACACCTTCCTTTTTCTAATTTCATATGCATTGGGCTTGCAATTTGGAATGGAGACTTGGGAGTCTAGTGGAGCAAAGCTTGGCATGAAGGCAATAGTCTAATTCAAGGACATGCTTATTGAAATAAAAAAACAAAAATGTATTATTTCTTTACTTGTAATTGCACTCTTTTTTTTTGAAACTTGTAACTTGATATTTGGGACAAGTTTTGTAATTTTGATATGAGTTTTGAATGAAGTTGAATGAAGAACTTTGAACAAAATTGGAGAAATGGTAATTTCACTTTGAGTAGAAAATGGCACAAACAAACATGACCTTTGAATGAAGCTAAAAAAAAAATTGGATGAAACTTGAAAACGAGAACAAGAAAAAAAATAGAAATTGAAACAAGAAAATATTTGTAAAATAGAAATTTAAAATTTAAGCACGAATTAAGAAAAGGAAATTAAAAATAGAATAAGAAAAGGAAATTAAAATTAAAATTAAAGCATGAGAATAAATTAAAAAGGTTAGGAATATGAAATTAAAAAAACCTTGGAAGTGAAAAGAAATTAAAATTGAATTTATAAATAACTTGAAAATGAGTTAGAAACAAACAGAAAAATAAATCTTGGAATTTCTCCTAAATGCAATGAATGTATTATGCGAGCAGTTAGGGGTAAAATTTGGGGTGTGACAGTTGCCCCTATTTAAATAACTTTACCAGATGGCATGAATGACGAAGGACACTCAGGCGATCAGGGTGAAAGGTATTTAAATATATAAATAACCGGAAATTTTGCCCCTAAATGCAATGTTATGCTGGACTACAAATCTATCTAACTCTGCAACTCTTATGCAATGAATGATGATTATGGTATGAACGAACAGAATGAGATAAATCGACGACCACAAGCCAAAACTCACTGGGGATGACATACACTGGGGACGACAGACACTGGGGATAAATAAACGAAAATGGGACATATTCAAAGTGATAAATCAACAGGTTCAAGTGTAACTGTTGACACTAAGAATAATAAAAGACGGGAACAAAAGGAAATCCAAAGCGTTGGATCAACGAACACAGACAAAATAAAATAAAATTCAAAGTGACTGCACAGTGGCTCGATGCGACCAACTGACACCAAGAATACAAATAAGACAAGGAAATAAATCGAAGTGGTAGACCAATGGCTCTATGCGACCAAATGACTTTGAGAAATAAAAGCAGCAACATATTCAAAGTGAATGCGCAGCGGCTCGATGCGACCAACTGACACCAAGAATACAACAAAATAAACATTCAAAGTGAATGTGCAGCGGCTCGATGCGACCAACTGACAGAATAAAAATGACACAAAATTCAAAGTGAACGCGCAGCGGCTCGATGCGACCAACTGACACCAAGAATACAAACAAGACAAGGAAATAAATCGAAGTGGTAGATCAATGGCTCTATGCGACCAAATGACTTCGAGAAGTAAAAAGCAACAACATATTCGAAGTGAATGCGCAGCGGCTCGATGCGATCAACTGACACCAAGAATACAACAAAATAAACATTCAAAGTGCATGTGCAGCGGCTCTATGCGACCAACTGTCACTGGAAATAATAAACATAATATTCAAAGTGAATGCGCAGCGGCTCGATGCGACCAACTGACACCATGAATAGCAACAAAAATATTCGAAGTGAATGCGCAGCGGCTCGATGCGACCAACTGACACTAGGAATACAACAAAATAAACATTCAGAGTGAAATGTGCAGCGGCTCTATGCGACCAACTGACACTGAGAATAATCAACAAAATAAACATTCAAAGTGAATGCACAGCGGCTCGATGCGACCAACTGTCATTGAGAATGACAAAAAAACTTATTCAAGGTGAATGCGCAGCGGCCCGATGCGACCAGCTGACACCGTGAATAACAACAAAATAAACATTCAAAGTGAATGCACAGCGGCTCGATGCGACCAACTGTCACTGAGAATGACAAAAAAAACTTATTCAAGGTGAATGCGCAGCGGCCCGATGCGACCAGCTGACACCATGAATAACAACAAAAATACTCGAAGTGGAAGCACAATAGATTCGAAACCTATCGACACTAAAAAAAAGAAAGCCAAGATACACTCAAAGTGAATGTGCAACAAGTTAAAAAAACCGGTTGACACTAAGAATGATAAAGACAAAGTAGTCAAAGTATTCAAAATGGTAAGTTAGCAGGTTCAAATGTAACTGCCGACACTGAGGATAAGGAAGGAAATCACAATGATTTAGTAGCGGCTCTATGCGACCAGCTAGCATTGGGGATAGAATGCAGATCACCCAAAGATAGATCAACGGCTCTAAGCGACCGGCTAACACGAAAAAGTAACAACAAAATATGTTGGAGTTTTCAAATAAGATAAGACATCCAACCTCTGGAAATTCCTTCAGGAACCATCAGGAGAAAGGGTACAAGTATGTACAAAATCAAATTGACTTGGATTTAAGCAAAAGGTTTCGGGACCTGCTTAAAAGATTTGTGTCAATGACAATTGGATTTCAAGGAGATATTGGTGGTCATAAAGACAAAACCAAACACAATTAGAAGTCCACAGGGGACACCAGCAATTACTGGGGACAAAAAACATCGGTAAACCAAACCTCGGGTACCAACAACAATGAATTCTCAAATTGAACACTAATGATACCTGGGCCTGGAGTTAGACAGACGACAACTGGGGAAAGACAAATGCTAATGTCAAATGCGCATGATTGAGCATGATGCGAATGATCATGATATGAAATGTTGACTCAAAAGAGACAAAGAGTTTGACAAGACTCAAAGAGGGAGTAGGCTCTCAACACCAATACTCAGGTGAGCGATATGAAAAACACTGAGGAGATGTCTTCGAACTTGGAAATCATGCTTGGTCCAAGGATCCATCCAAGAGTGTTATCAGTTTTGAACTTCTATGGGAAATTCTGTAATAATAGTATAAAAGTGTTGTTGCAAACCAGGACTTCTTGGGGAAACAGAAGGCTTTTTTTCAATTTTCCCAAAGTCAAAGAAACTTAAAAGTTTTTCAGTATGCTTTCAAAAAAACATTTCCCTTTTTTTTTAAAAAAAAACTTGTCATTTTCAGAGTTAAATTGTAATCAAGTGATGGCATTTTGCATAACAAAAGAAAATAAGAGTTTGAACAACAAAATTCATAGGCAAAGTTTGTATTTTATTCAAGAATGGTAGCTTGCCAATGGCAAAAACTCCATGGGAAATTACAGTTTGAAAATGGCAATGGGGAAAGGTCTACATTGAATCCAATGACCACTACAATCCCTAATAACTAAGATTGCCCGACACCTTGCTTCTGACAAGAGCGATTGGATCGATCTTCCAGTATGATTCTTCAGTAATGGTAAACACCATCTGACACAGTCAAATGCCTTTGTCCCTAACTTTTGCCTGGATCGCCCTTTCGGGTTTTCAATCCACCGGGACGCTCCTTTTTGCCTAAGTCGCCCTTTCGGGTTTTCAACTTAGCGAGCTCTTATTTTTTCATTTTTATCCCTAACTTTTGTCGGGATCTCCTTCATAGGTTTTGATCCACCGGGATACCCATTTTTTGCATAGGTCGCCATTTCTGGTTTTCGACCTATCGGGTTTTATTTAGGCATAATATTTTTTGACTGCATCAGAATTCACTGGGTGCTTAAGCTGTTCACCATCCATAGTTGTAAGGATTAAGGAACCTCTGGAGAATGCCACCTTCACAACATATGGACCTTCATAGTTAGGACTCCATTTTCCACGCATGTCTTTATGGACTGGCAAGATTTTCTTGAGTACAAGATCTCCTTCTTTGAATTCTCGGAGACGGACTTTCTTGTCAAATGCTCTCTTGATGCGCTTCTGGTACAACTGGCCATGGCACATGGCGGTCATTCTCTTCTCATCAATGAGGTTCAGTTGGTCAAACCTGTTCTGGACCCACTCAACTTCCTCCAGTTTGGTTTCCATCAAGATTCTCAAAGATGGTATCTCTACTTCGATATGGAGAACTGCATCCATCCCATACACCAGAGAGAAAGGGGTTGCCCCTGTTGAAGTGCACACTGATGTTCTGTATCCGTGTAAAGCATATGGTAACATCTCGTGCCAATCTTTGTAAGTTTTTACCATCTTCTGCAGAATCTTTTTGATGTTCTTGTTTGCAGCTTCAACAGCTCCATTCATCTTTGGACGATACGGAGAAGAGTTATGATGTTCAATCTTGAACGTCTCACACAGCTCTTTCATTGTTTTGTTGTTCAAATTGGTCCCATTATCTGTGATGATTCGGCTTGGGATTACATAACGGCATATAATTTGGTTCTTGATGAAACGGGCAACCACTTGCTTTGTTACATTGGCGTAGGAAGCTGCTTCTACCCATTTGGTGAAATAATCAATTGCAACCAAGATAAATCGATGACCATTGGAAGATTTAGGCTCAATTGCCCCTATCATGTCAATGCCCCACATTGAGAAAGGCCAAGGCGATGACAGAACATTCAAAAGTGTCGGAGGTACGTGCACCTTGTCGGTATAAATCTGGCATTTATGACACTTCTTGGCATACTTGAAACAATCTGATTCCATGGTCAACCAGAAGTAACCAGCTCTCAAAATCTTCCTGGACATGGCGTGTCCATTGGCATGTGTTCCAAATGATCCTTCATGAATTTCCCTGATCAATAAGTCTGCTTCGCGCTTGTCCACACATCTGAGCAGAACCATATCATGATTTCTCTTGTAGAGCACATTGTTGCTGAGGAAAAACTTGGACGCCAATCTTCTTAAAGTCTTCTTGTCTAGATTTGTTGCGTCAGCTGGGTACTTCTGATTTTGCAAGTAGTTCTTGATGTCGTAGAACCACGGTTTCTCATCAGTTTCCTCTTCGACCAGTAGACAGTAGGCTGGTGCAGTTCTTCGCTCGATTGTAATGAGTGGAGCTTCATTAAGAAATCTGACTTGAAACATAGATGCCAACATAGCCAAAGCATCTGCAATTTGATTTTCTGCCCTCGGAACATGATGGAAAGAGACTTCATCAAAGTATTTGATCAATTCCACAATGTGGGCACGGTATGGGATCAACTTCTCGTCACGGGTCTCCCATTCACCTTTAATTTGGTATATTACCAAAGCTGAGTCTCCATATACATCCAGAATCTTGATTCTAGTATCGATTGCAGCTTCGATACCTAAAACACACGCTTCATACTCAACAATGTTGTTTGTACATTCAAAACACAATCTAGCCGTGAAGGGAGTATAACCGCCATCGGGGTTCATCAAGACCACTCCTACACCATGCCCCATGTAGTTAGAGGAACCATCAAACATCATCTTCCAACGAGACCCTGACTCGGGACCTTCATCTGGACCTGGAACTTCACAGTCCTTTATCAACATAATGTCCTCGTCCGGGAAAACGAATTTCAAAGGTTCATAATCTTCGACAGGATGATCAGTAAGGTATTCAGATAAAACACTGCCTTTAATAGACTTCTGGGCTACATACTGGATGTCGTATTCGGATAACAACATGTGCCAACGGGCGAGTCTTCCAGTTAAGGCTGGCTTCTCAAAGATGTACTTTGTTGGATCCATTTTCGAGATCAACAAAGTAGTGTGACAAATCATGTACTGCCTGAGGCGTCTGGCCGCCCATGCCAAGGCACAGCAAGTTTTCTCTAAAAGCGAATATATGCTTTCACAGTCTGTGAACTTCTTGCTTAGGTAATAAATGGCGTGCTCCTTACGACCAGTTTCGTCCTGTTGGCCCAACACGCAACCCATAGATCCCTCGAGCACAGTTAGGTACATGAAAAGAGGCTTCCCTGGAGTAGGTGGGATCAAGATAGGAGGTTCTTGTAGATAAACCTTAATCTTCTCAAAAGCCAGTTGACAATCAGGACTCCACTCAATTGCTTGATTCTTCCAGAGTAGCTTGAATAAAGGCTCACAAGTAGCAGTCATGTTGGAGATAAATCTGGAGATGTAGTTCAATCTTCCAAGGAAACCTCTGACTTGCTTTTTTGTTTTTGGAGCTGGCATCTCTTGAATTGCTCTGACCTTATCTGGATCTACTTCAATTCCTTGCTGACTAACAATAAAACCAAGTAGCTTTCCTGATCGGGCACCAAAGGTACACTTAGCTGGATTCAGACGCAGTTGGAACTTTCTGAGACGCTCAAATAACTTCAAGAGATGATTCAAATGATCCTCCTCACTCTGTGATTTGGCAATCATATCATCCACGTAAACTTCTATCTCTTTATGCATCATATCATGGAAAAGGGTGACCATTGCCCTCTGATAAGTGGCTCCTGCATTTCTGAGACCAAATGGCATAACTTTGTAACAATAAGTGCCCCATGGTGTAATGAATGTAGTCTTTTCCATATCGTCAGGATCCATCTTGATCTGGTTGTATCCTGAAAACCCATCCATGAAGGAGAAAACAGCAAATTTGGCAGTGTTGTCAACCAAAGTATCAATATGCGGAAGAGGGAAATCGTCCTTCGGACTGGCTTTGTTCAAATCCCTATAGTCCACACACATTCTGACTTTGCCATCCTTTTTAGGGACTGGCACAATATTAGCTACCCACTCAGGGTACTTTGCAACTGCGAGGAATCCAGCATCAAACTGCCTTTTGACCTCCTCTCGAATCTTCAGAGCCATGTCCGGTCTTGTTCTTCGGAGCTTTTGCTTTACTGGAGGACAATCTGGTCGAAGAGGCAACTTGTGGACCACTATGTCTGTGTCTAAACCGGGCATATCTTGATACGACCATGCAAACACATCTACATACTCTCTGAGAAGCTTGACCAATCTTTCTCTGACATCTGCCCCAAGTGTTGTACCAATATTGACTTCCTTCTTGTCTTCATCAGTGCCAAGATTGATGGTCTTTACCTGCTCCTTGTGTGGCTGGAGCTTTGTGTGCTCATACTCAACTAATCTTGCCAGTTCTTCGGGAATGTCACAATCTTCCTCACTTTCATCTTCCGCTTGGTAGATGGGCGAATCAAAGTTAGGAGAGAATGTAGAGTCATTGGATTCAACAGGGTTTTCGTTTATTCTGCATATGATAATGATTTGCTTTTATTAAAAGTGGAAAATAGAGAAATGCAAGAGGAAAAGCTTTTTATTGGTTTTGAAAGATTGCCATCTTCTTTTAAAAATGAAAAGAGAGAAAAACAGTAAATGATCAAAATAAGAGTTTAACAAAATGCCTTCATTGATAATAACTTTGAAAATGAGAAGGGGCCCTACAAAATACTCCCATAGCCTTGGGAAGAGCTAGGAAACTTTGAAAACATTTAAAAACAATAAATTACTTTGACAATGGAAAAATTTCTGGGATCTCGACTGCCTCCCAATTGTCTAAGGCTTCTTCACACTGATACACCAAATGATTCACATCTTCATCTTCAGAAACTCCATCAATTGCATTGACCTGATAACCAGCACTGGAAAACACTTCTTGAATGGTCTTCGGACGTCCTTTAACGGAGGTTGACGCTCCTTCCTTCACATGAGTTGGTTTGTAACCCAACCCGCAACGATCTAGCTTCTGTTTGACGTCGATGACATCACCCCAACCTTCATAGCTTCTTTCTTCAATGGTGGAAATGGTACTCTTCAGCGATGCGAAAGATGGAATACCCTTCCCTTTAATGGGTTCAATCATTGCCACTTCATTCTTCTTCACACGACTGCTTACTTGTAAAACACCCAGATTAATCAAATCTTGAACATCTTTTAAGACCAATTCACATCCTTTTGGGTTATTCGTACAAGCTTCACAATTCTTATGACAACTCTTCAACATACCCACTTCTACTAATTTTGCATGGAAGTCTCGAAGCGGGGTCTTGATCTCTGTGGCGTTGAAAATCAAACCTTCGTCAGACTCGTCAACAATGGCATTTATGAACCCATGCTTGGGTAAAGGATTATCTTTGACATTCGGACCAGTATTCCCAAATGACAGAATGTTCTTTTCCATCAAATCTTTCACTATGTACTTCAAAGCATAACAACCCTCCAAATCGTGCCCTGGGGCACCTTCATGGAATAAACAGTGAGCATTTGAGTTGTAATTTGGTGGGAGCGGATTTGGTGGAGGACCCAAAGGCCTTGGAGTAACCAAACCTTTCTTCAGCAGTGAAGGATATAACTCAGTATAAGTTATAGGGATTCGAGGATTAGGAGGCCTTCCTCCTGGTCTTCTATTCTGAAAATTGGGATTCGGATGAGGAGCTGGAGTCCTCTGCTGGTAGGCTGAAGCATTGGGTGCTTGTTGATAGCCTGGATTGTTGAGCATTGGCTGATAAGGTGGAATCACTGGAGCCGCCTGCTGATACATCGGTACTGCTTGAGTTGGCCGATACATTTGGACTTGTGGATTAAATGACGGTTGAACCGCCGCTACATAAGGATGTTGGGCATACTGTTGTTGATGAGCATACTGCTGTTGAGCCATAGGTGAAGGTCTCTGCCAAAGCGGATTTCTCCTTTGACCTGTCATTATGGCATTCGTCTCACCCTCTTTCTTCTTGTGGAAATTACTGGTAAATTTCTTGCCAATATTTCCACTACCACTGCTGGAACTGCCAGATGCACCACTCATCTTTCCACTTTTCAAACCGAGTTCTACCTTGATTCCCACAGCCACTAAATCAGAGAAACTAGCAGTTATGCTTCCCACCATTCTCTCATAGAATTCTGGTCGCACAGTGTCAACAAACCAGTCAGCTAACTCTCTTTCAGTCAATGGGGGCTCTACTTGAGAAGCGGTCCCTCTCCACCTCTGAGCATATTCTTTAAATGATTCAGAATCTTTTTGTGACATACTCAACAATTGCCTCCTATCGGGAGCAAGGTCCATATTGTATTTGTATTGCTGGATGAAAGCATCTGCCAAGTCTTGGAAACTGCGAATCTTCGACTGGTCTAGCGTTAGATACCATTTAGAGGAGATTCCCTTCAGACTGTCTTGGAAGCAGTGGATCATTACTTTATCATTGTCCACCTGTGCAGCCATTCTTCGATAGTACATCAAGAGATGGTTCTTAGGACAAGTTGCACCCTCATACATATCAAAAGTGGGTATCTTGAACTTTGGAGGTATTACCAATCCAGACACCAGACACATCTCTCTAGCAGCGGCCCCAAAGATCTGGTCACCTTCAATCGCTCTTAACCTTTTTTCAAGGGTATTGAAATTCTCTTGCATCTTCTCATGTTTCTCGTCTCCGTTTTCAGACATATCTGGCGCTTCATACGCCTGATGGTCATTAAAGTATGGTTGGACACGGGTGTGCACAATGTCTGGTGTAAAATTAGCAACTGCATGGTTCTCTTCATTAGTCACCGGAATAGTCTGTTGAGCAGCAAATCCATGAGGAGGAGGCACAAAACCTTGGGAAGGGAATGCCATACCCTGAGAAGGAGGTGCAAAACTTTGAGAAGCTAAACCTTGGGACGGAGGGAAGAAACCCTGAGCAGCAAATCCTTGAGAAGATGGAATGAAACTTTGAGAAGCAAAACCTTGAGAAGGAGGGATGAATCCATGAGCAGCAAATCCTTGGGAAGAAGGAATAAAACCCTGAGCAGCAAATCCTTGGGAAGAAGGAATAAAACTTTGAGAAGCAAAACCTTGAGAAGGAGGGACGAATCCATGAGTAGCCAGTCCTTGAGAAGAGGGAATGAAACTTTGAGAAGCAAAACCTTGAGAAGGAGGGAAGAAACCCTGAGTAGCAAGTCCTGAAGAAGAAGGAATAAAACTTTGAGAAGCAAAACCATGAGGAGGAGGGACGAATCCATGAGGAAGTCCAAAAGGAGGCCAGGTCACAGGGGTAGTGACTGATGATGGAGGCTCAGTCGTTGCAGTAACAATTTCTGACACCACAGTCTGTTGGGTATCCATCTTCGCTCGAATAAACTGCAACATTTCCATCATCTGACCCATATTTCCACGAATATCAGTAAGCTCTTCGTTAACTCTGTCCATCTCTAGGTCTCTTTCAGCCATCCTCTTTCTGGCTTGAGCTCGAGTGTAGTATTTGCGTGAGAGCCTCAGTGTGAAAGCTGGAGAGCAGACGACGGGAATGAGTTTTATGAAAAAATGCAAATGAAATGCCAAATGTATGAGTGCAATGCGAAAAATGAATTTTATTCAAAGAACTTAAGAAACAATTTGCAAATACCAAGGAAAACATAATAATCAAAAGGATGTGATTTCATTAAATTCAAAAAGTGATACAAAGTCTTGAGTACATCTTCAAAAATCCCAAACAAAACTTAATAAAAACAAAGACTAAGTCTTCGAGTTTGGGAGTTTTGAATGTGTACTTGACAGTCTTTCTTCTTCCAAAGTCCATGATGATTCCTACGATATTTGCAAAGATAGAGTTTCTGAGTTCCTTGAATAAAGTGGGTAAAATGATGCTTCATGATGCGTGAATGCAATGAATACACAAACACAAACAAGGCTTAGGTTCAAAGCTTGCATGAGGTCAAAGGTTCAACCCTCCCAAAAAGGTATGTACTATGAGTTTATTTGTACCTGTACAACGGGTTCTAAAAGTTCCCAGAATCATTGTCCCATCTTTCGGATATTACCGACTTCCCAACTCAACTTGGTAATCAGTAATATTCTCAAGAGAGTCTCATCCGAGTGTAGCATCGCGTATCAACTATTTCGGATTTGCACCCTCATAGTCATCACACTACATCCCTAAAAGGCCAAGTGGGGGTAAATGTTCTACGGTCCTCAGCATTAATGGCTCTCAGGTCGAATATAGTAATGTTTTCACGACTGAACTCGATCAACAAAACTACATCCGAGGAGGCCTCCGCTGAGTGGTGGTGTCTCAAGTCAACTTGGTCGGGACTCAACTCCCTACAAGCCTTCTTGAATATACCACCGTCCTATCTTATTTTGCACTCATGTCCGGGTTAGGACTTATCTCACCACACATGGAACACCCAAAAATCCAAAAATAATAACAAGCAATACAACAACAAATATACAAATATACAAGGTGGGCTTAACCCTCGAAAATAGTATCCCCAGTGAAGTCGCCATTTTCTGTTGCGGTGAGAATCAGATACCAAGCTATTGATTAAGCTTGAATCGCAAAACATTTATGTTCACCACTGACTTTAATTTAATCCAAAGGGAAAAGGGAAAAAGATCGTAAAAACCCTAAATGAGGAGAAACTAGGTTCGGGGGTTGATTATACTTAGGGAAGGTGTTAGCATCCTAAGCATCCGCAGTATCCTACGGGAACCTCTTGTTAATATTTGCATTATTGTTGTTTATTGCTTGCTAAAACTAAGGGAACCTAAGGTTTTTATTTCTAATGGTGCTCGCACAACATCGCATCGATGCCTACGTATCGGGTATAGAATCAGAGCACTCGTAGTTCTCCTAAGGATTAACGAACACTTGGTTACGCTCAAGGTTCGCGGGGGAAGGTAAGTGTTATGGCAAACACTCACGTGACTTAACAAAGTCACAAAAAGTTATAAAAATAAAACACTAAGGACCTAATGGCTAAGGACCTAAGGATGAGGGACCTAATTGCTAAGGTCAAAGAAAAAAGAAGGACCTAAGTGCTAAGGTCAAAATGGTAACTAGGGATGGCTAAACTTCCTATGACATTGAGTCAACTGCAGGAGTTCTTTCCCTTTTGGATTGAAATGCATAAACAAGAGTAAATAAATGAGGGCGCAAGCTCCTAAGTCTAAGGCATAGGTTGCTACTTGCAAAAATAAATTGGATAAAGTAAATAGACAATGCAAAGTAAAAGGCTTAGTAACTGGGCTATGGCTCGATATATGGATCGAGAATGCGGGGGTGGAAAACAAGCGTGGTGCGTCAATTTGTTTAAGTTAAAAAGCTGGGACGTGTAAGGAACTGTGCAGATGGCGATCGTAAACGACCGACTTACGTGTGTGAGTGAAGTGTATATGAAGTTCACTTGGCGTTGGACCAAGGAATTTTATTATTTTTGAAATGAGGTTAATATGGTCTAAGAATGCGAGAAATAAATAATAGAAAATAAATAAAGTGAAATAAATTGAAATAGAATAAATTAAATAGAATAAGATAAATAGAATAAAAAATAAATAAATGAATGGCCTCATATTGGTCACGATTAATCGGAAACGATTTATCGTGACTTTTTGTCATATCATCGGCCCGCTAGAACAAAATCAAAATTAATAACACATTTTTTTTAAAACATTTTTTAAACAAAGAAACCAATATCAAATAAAAAAATAGACTATGAGAATTAAATAGGAATAAAATGAGAAAAATTAAAATAAAATAAAGAGGGGAGGGGGATGTAACCAGCAACAGGGTTATGTTCATGGGCCTAGAACAAACCCACATCCAGTAAAAGTAATTAAAAAAAATAATCAGTAATTAAATGAAAAAAATAAAAATAAAATGAAAGGGTTATTTTTTGTTTTAAAATCAAAAGAGAAGAAGATGGTAACAAGTTCAGAAAGGAAACAGAACACACGTCCTCATTCACGGTTCAGATAAAAGAAACTCGAAACCCACCCTTCCAAAATGAAACACGGCGGCGATTTCCCTCACGGTGGCGGTTCAATCTCTCTCTCTCTCAACTCACGAGCGATTCTCATGGAAAATCGGTGCTAGCGGCGGCGAATTCGGTTCTACGATGGAATGGTTTGTTCTGAGGTGGTGGTGGATTCGTGCGTTAGCGCTGGTGGGTGGCAGTTTCCGAGGATTTGCGGGTCGGATGGTGTTGGCTTGCGGTTGGGTCGCTGGTGGCTTGAAGAGGTTTTGTCCGGTGGTGGTTAGCTGTGTTGGAAGGACTCGTCTCAAAAGAAAGGTTTGGTTTACTCATGGATATTTTTGATTCGGTTTTGGATTTGAAGTTGAACTGTTTCGAAAATTAATGATTTTCTCACCATGGTTTACACATGCATATTCTTTAGAAGTGATCTTCAGATCCAGAGTCTGATCTTTAAATTTAGATTCCTCAAGCATTTTTTCATCTTTTCTTAATGATATAATCCTTCATACTTAAACAAATGTTAGAAAGCCCAATTGTTCTTTAAATACTTTGTTATCATCAAAGCCCAAGGAATATGGTTTTAACCAATTTTGTTCCAACAATCTTCCCATTTTTTATGATGTCAAACAATATGAAATTCTGGTATGACAGATTCAGATGTCGAATATGATGTTGAGACATCTTATCTGTTACTTATAAACATGGCAAGGCATACATAACAGTACTTAAAAATTCTGATAAATCAGATTCAAACATGTTTCAGGATGTTTTGACATCTGATAGGACATTAAGTTTAGGTACTGCATAAAACATAAAACAAAAAGCTATAAAGAACACACAGAATTGTTAACCCAGTTCGATCAAACCAATCTACTCTGGGGGCTACCATGCTAGGAAGGAAATCCACTATGTAATATCAATTCAAAAACTTCTCAGCAAACACCTACAGTTTACAATCTTCTCACTTAATCATTACCTATGCAACTTCTACTTAGAAAATCCTAAATATAAGAAACTCATCCTCACTTCCAATCACCTTAGTGATGTCTCACAGTCCTCAACGGTCAGTTGCTGATATTGACAGCTTCATACCTATACCACAATTCACAATAGAAGCTACACTTCCATTACAAACAACTTAACCTTGCTTAACAACTTCAATTAAGTGTAACACTTCTCTTGCTTACAAGCTTCGAGAATCACAAGTGAAACAGCCACAACAGGGTTCCTTGTTGCACACGACTGCCACAAGAACACAACCCTAATGATGTTTACATTTTCGTTCGTTCGTTGGTTGGTTCTAAACTAGGTTACAAGGTTTCTTTTATAACCCATTCCCAACTAGATTTGGGCCTAAACAATCACAACAATAGCTTCTATAAATATGCAGAAAAATCTACTTACAAATATACAAGAAGATCTTCAAATATAACAACTTCTAAAATATCTCTAAATATAGAAACTCTATATTTTTCAATATTTGTCTTCAATGTAAATTGAGTCTTCAAGATCTTCTACAATCAACGCCATTGGATTGATTTAAATATTCAAATAAACTGTTTATGTTGAAACCAAAACAAAAACTTTAATCCATCTACAACATTTCATGATGTCGAATGAACTATCTTGACATCTCATTCGACATGTTGTTTCAGATGTTGAAACATTTCAATACAACATGTTTGGGTGCACAAAAATGGATTCTTTGCTTCATATATTCTTTCTTTTGCAAAGATCATGTACATACACATTGCTGCTATATTTGTTTTACAAAATTAATACCAATCCTAAAAATATAGAACTTACACAATAGTATTAAGAAGAATGCTTGTTGATTTAATTAACTTGTTGACTTCAGGAATATAGGTTTGTAAGCTCCCCCTGAGTTTGATAGTCCAGAGGGTGGGGTTTGTAAATACCCCCTAAGTCCTATTCTAGTTTAATTAAATATCTTTTAATTAACATGTTAATTTTAGGGTGACTGAGGTTTGTAAACTCCCCATGAGTCTGATAGTCCAGAGAGTGAGGTTTGTAAGCTCCCCCTAAGTTATATCTATGTTAATTAAATTTATCCTTGAATCACAATGATCAATTCTTCTAAATTTAAGCATAAAACAATATCAATTAATTATATTTAGATGCTTAAATACATATCATTTTTCTCCCCCTTTTGTAATCAACAAAAAGATAAGACAAAAGAAGGAAAATATATTGAAGAAAAATGTGTGGGAAATTAAATTCTAATAAAATAAATAAAAATACTTTTTGCAATCCACCAAAAATTGAACAACGATTTTTAAGAGATAGAAAAATGGTTAGATTGGTTGAGAATATTTCTTCACTTCTCGAGACAGTCAGACAAAATCCTTTCAGCTTCCAATTATTGGAAACAACAGAAGTGATAATTGGAATTAAGAGCTAGTAAACCTAGAGTAGCATGCATTAAAGATAATGGGTTATTAAACTTCCATAAGCAACATATATGACACTCAAGATCCTCTATATAAGAATGAAACTATAGGTTAAGACCACATATCTTCATCCAACTCTTTTTTCTTCAAGATGAGCACACATACTGAATTATTGAGGATATTTTGTCGTGATTGGCTTATTGCCCGAGTTGAATTAAATTGTTATTTCCGCTGTTTTTAAATAAAGAACTTATTTTGGTGATTGTTGTTGAAATTAATGTGGCATTCCACTTTGGAAACTCTGATTTTTCGTAATAAATTATTATTTTGTACATTGGGATAAGTGAGGTGTTACAGTAACAATGATAGTCTTGCATCCAAACTTGTTTCTTTGATTGATGCTTCATTTATGTTGGGCCTTCATGATTAGTCTTATTCTCATGATTAGACCCTGGTGATGCTTCTTCACATATTGGGGTTGTATCATTTTGACACCTTTTTAGATGTCAAACACCGTATTTATATACAATTTAGGCTATGTTTATTTCCGCGTCAAAACACTTATAGACGTGCGTCTACTAAAAGTTGAGATTTTTAGCTTCAGTATTTTTATAATAAGAATACCTCAGGATGCGATGAATGGCGTGCAAACGCTAATCCAAACATACAATTTAGGCTATGTTTATACATGGTTTTAGATTCTCTCTTAGATTATTTCACCTTAAGTATAGTGCAAAATTTATTCTTTTTGATATTGATGGGGTTTCTTTGATTTGGGTCTGGAAATGAAATGAGTGTTGGTAAGATAGAATGAACTTGTGTTTTTGTGTTTTTCATAATTTTTTGATGTTTTTGGATAGGTCTGAGAACCTATTGTTGTTTTTTGTTTGATGTGCTCGCAAAGATCTTACGACATTTTGCCTACGTACCCCTAAACAGAGAATTGAGGGATCAAAGCACCGTAGTCCCTCCTAAAAGGCTAGAGCTAGGAGGAAGGGTTCATTTATATCCTGGTTAAAGCACAAGATATTGATGCTCAAAGTTTGTATTTGTGTCTTGGTCAAAACCCAAGATTGGAGCTGAAAAGTTTGTATGTGTCATGATCAAAGCCCGGGATTGAAGTTGAAATGATTTGTTGTAACTAATAGGTTGCTTGAATTTCATAGCTCAAGGCATACGTTGAATGGCATCTTGATTTACATGGCTCAAGAAAGGCTGAATGGTTAGCCTAAATTGCATAGCTCAAGAAAGTTGAATGGGTTATCTTGATTTTCATAGCTCAAGAAAGGGTGAATGTTTAGCTTAGTTAGAGTCCAAGACTATGAGTGTGAGAAATTATCTTAGTTAAAGTCCAAGGCTATGACTGTTTGGATATTATTAGCTTAGTTAAAGTCCAAGACTATAACTATTATTTGATTGACTGTAAAGTGTTTGATATTTGTGCCTTGATTGAAGCCCAAGGTTGAAGCTAAAAGAGACTCAGTAGAGAGAATTTTTCATCTCTAAAGAGGGAATATTTGATTTATATATGCCTTGATTGAAGCCCAAGGTTGAAGTTGAACAATGAAAACTGACTTTGTAGGGAAAGTGTTGCGGTGAGAATCGGATACCAAGCTATTGATTAAGCTTGAATCGCAAAACATTTATGTTCACCACCGACTTTAATTTAATCCAAAGGGAAAATGGAAAAAGATCGTAAAAACCCTAAATGAGGAGAAACTAGGTTCGGGGGTTGATTATACTTAGGGAAGGTGTTAGCATCCTAAGCATCCGCAGTATCCTACGGGAACCTCTTGTTAATATTTGCATTATTGTTGTTTATTGCTTGCTAAAACTAAGGGAACCTAAGGTTTTTATTTCTAATGGTGCTCGCACAACATCGCATCGATGCCTACGTATCGGGTATAGAATCAGAGCACTCGTAGTTCTCCTAAGGATTAACGAACACTTGGTTACGCTCAAGGTTCGCGGGGGAAGGTAAGTGTTATGGCAAACACTCACGTGACTTAACAAAGTCACAAAAAGTTATAAAAATAAAACACTAAGGACCTAATGGCTAAGGACCTAAGGATGAGGGACCTAATTGCTAAGGTCAAAGAAAAAAGAAGGACCTAAGTGCTAAGGTCAAAATGGTAACTAGGGATGGCTAAACTTCCTATGACATTGAGTCAACTGCAGGAGTTCTTTCCCTTTTGGATTGAAATGCATAAACAAGAGTAAATAAATGAGGGCGCAAGCTCCTAAGTCTAAGGCATAGGTTGCTACTTGCAAAAATAAATTGGATAAAGTAAATAGACAATGCAAAGTAAAAGGCTTAGTAACTGGGCTATGGCTCGATATATGGATCGAGAATGCGGGGGTGGAAAACAAGCGTGGTGCGTCAATTTGTTTAAGTTAAAAAGCTGGGACGTGTAAGGAACTGTGCAGATGGCGATCGTAAACGACCGACTTACGTGTGTGAGTGAAGTGTATGTGAAGTTCACTTGGCGTTGGACCAAGGAATTTTATTATTTTTGAAATGAGGTTAATATGGTCTAAGAATGCGAGAAATAAATAATAGAAAATAAATAAAGTGAAATAAATTGAAATAGAATAAATTAAATAGAATAAGATAAATAGAATAAAAAATAAATAAATGAATGGCCTCATATTGGTCACGATTAATCGGAAACGATTTATCGTGACTTTTTGTCATATCATCGGCCCGCTAGAACAAAATCAAAATTAATAACACATTTTTTTAAAACATTTTTTAAACAAAGAAACCAATATCAAATAAAAAAATAGACTATGAGAATTAAATAGGAATAAAATGAGAAAAATTAAAATAAAATAAAGAGGGGAGGGGGATGTAACCAGCAACAGGGTTATGTTCATGGGCCTAGAACAAACCCACATCCAGTAAAAGTAATAAAAAAAACTAATCATTAATTAAATGAAAAAAATAAAAATAAAATGAAAGGGTTATTTTTTGTTTTAAAATCAAAAGAGAAGAAGATGGTAACAAGTTCAGAAAGGAAACAGAACACACGTTCTCATTCACGGTTCAGATAAAAGAAACTCGAAACCCACCCTTCCAAAATGAAACACGGCGGCGATTTCCCTCACGGTGGCGGTTCGATCTCTCTCTCTCTCTCTCAACTCACGAGCGATTCTCATGGAAAATCGGTGCTAGCGGTGGCGAATTCGGTTCTACGATGGAATGGTTTGTTCTGAGGTGGTGGTGGATTCGTGCGTTAGCGCTGGTGGGTGGCAGTTTCCGAGGATTTGCGGGTCGGATGGTGTTGGCTTGCGGTTGGGTCGCTGGTGGCTTGAAGAGGTTTTGTCCGGTGGTGGTTAGCTGTGTTGGAAGGACTCGTCTCAAAAGAAAGGTTTGGTTTACTCATGGATATTTTTGATTCGGTTTCGGATTTGAAGTTGAACTGTTTCGAAAATTAATGATTTTCTCACCATGGTTGAGTTTTTTTGTGAAGGTACCATGTTCAGTTTGTTGTTTGCTTTCTGCACTCATGTATGCTCGCAGATTGAGATATGGAAAATGTTGTGGATGGAGTGAAGGTTCTTTAGCTTTGTATGGGGTGTAATGAGATTGGCTAAGGGAGGTTTTTTGTTTTTTTGTTCTGAGTTTCTTCGTTATTGAAGAGTAACAGAGGTGAGTTTCTTTTGAGAAGTTTTTTTTTGCCCTCCAAGAGTTGTCGAGTGATTCCCCCTTTATTGTGTTATTGTTGCTCAATTGTGGTTCCTCTTTTTTTGATGCAGGTTTGTATTTTGGTTCAAAACTTCTTCTTTTTTGTTCTGATTCGATCCGTTGTTATTGTTGATTTGTTGCTGGTGCGGTTATGAAAGGTGGATGAAGGTTGATAGTGTGAAGGAGGAAAGTGGTTCAGTTGTTGTTTGGTAAACAGGGGGAGATGGTGAAGGGTCGCTTTGAGTGTTCGCGGTGATGGTGGCTGAAGATTGAAGATGGTTTGGTTATGGGGGTTATAGCTATGAGCGATGAAATTTAAGGTTTGTTGAGATCCTCATATTCATTTCCATTTTTTCATGATCTGGTTGCTTTTGTTTCGAGTTTTCTGATACTTTTTTGTTTACTGCGTTTTCAGTGACGGTTCAAAAGGGGTTTAGCGGTGGAGAGTGGTTCTGTTTGTTTGAGGTTTCAGATTCGCCTCGCGGTGGTTTGACGGAAAAGGTGGTTGATGAAAGGGTTTATGCGATGAAGTAGGTGGTCACGGCTTGTTGTGAGGTCGCGGTTTGGATCTGATTTCCAACTTCAAGGGTTTGGGTTAAAGGGTGTTTCAGAGTGAGCTCACGGACGGATGAGTTACGGCTGGTTAAGATTTCTGACTGTTGGATTATGTGGTGCAGGTTTTTGAAGGTGGAAGGATTTGCGTTTCAGTTTGTGCACGGCGGTGGAGGTTGACGATTTCGGAATCTGAGTTTGTGAAGGGGTTTAGTTTGTTCGGTGTAACAAAGGCTGTGTTTTCGGTTTATGTCGCTCTGTTGTTATCGTTTCGGTTTTGCAATTTCTCAGGTGACTTTTCTGGTTTGGCTTTCGTGGATTTATTTTTTTGGTTTTTCTGAAAAAATGTTTGTGTTGTCTGTGTTTTTGTGCTGAGGCTCGCTGTGTTCATGCAGGTGGTTCTATTGTTTGGTGAAGACAGTTGATGTGGTTCAGCTTTTGATTTTGGATGTGCAGTTTGTGTTGTTATGATAAGTGGAGGTGTTTCGGTGTTCTTGGAGGAGGGATGAAGGGTTCACGGCGGCTTGTGAAGGATGGTTCAACAGGTGGTGTTTTGTGAGGGATGAAGCTGGGGACAGTGACGAGGGTGAAGGATCGATGAGGTGTTTGAAGGTCTGTGCGGATTGCAAAATGCGGTGGTTCAGATTTTGTTCAGTTTCTTGATTCATTCGCTCAACTCTCAACTCAGTTTCAAACACAGGTTTGGGCTCAGTCCTGGCTTTTGTTGTTTTTGGAACTCAATTTTCTCCTCCTCCTACCTTTCTTTTGTGTTGTGATGGATTGTTTTTTTGGTTCCACTTTATGTTGTTTTCATTTCGGATTTGAGTAGTTTAGTGAATGGTTTGTGAAGATTTTGTCATCATTTTTTTGGGGGTTTTATTTTCAGGTTGAATTTGTGAAGGATAACATGATAAAGAAGGGTTCAAATGGTTTGCAGTGAGGTTTATGATGGTTCTGTTGAGACGGTTGTCATTGTGTTTTGTTGATGGTGAGCTCGCGGTCGCAGGTTTGGAGTGGTTTTCTATTTCTGTGAATTTCAGGCTCGATTCATATTCACGATTGTTTGGTTTGTGCTGGCTGATGGAAGGATGGAAATGAAAGTTATAACAGTGAGTTCATTTTGCAGGGAAAAAATGAAAGGGTGGTGAACAGGCGGTGGTTTGAGCGTTTGGCGTTAGCGATTTACGGTGGTGTGGTTTTGGCTGTTGACGGATTTGTGCGGTGACTGGATTTACGGAAAGCAGGTGGTGTTTTCGGCTGTGTGAAGGAGAGGAAGTGATTGAGGTGAGTTTTGGTTCTTAATTTGAAAGGGATTTTTCTGATTCTTTTTCTGGTTTTATTTTTTGCTGAGGAGGTAATGAAAAAAAGGAATGTGTGGGTTGTTTGCAGGTTTATGGTTTATATGATTTTTTTGAAGTTTTAATATGCAGTTTGCTTTGTGAATGCAGGTTTGAAATTGAAATGAAACGAAAAAGAAGGAAACTAAACATGGACAAAATGCTGAAAAGAAAGTGGAAGGAAAGAGAACAATACCGACCCGAACGTTATCGGGGTGAAGAATCCACAAGTGGTAAGCCTCCTATTCCTCTTCTGATATTCTTCTGAAATTTTTTTGCTGCTGGTTTTTGGTTGTTTTTTGTGATTTTTGGGCTGTTCTGAGTGAGTTATGAGGGCTGAGTTTGGATGTTCTTAGGGCTGTTCTTGTGTGTTTTTGTGAGTTGTTTTGGGGCTGATTTATGGTTCTGTGGCTGAGTTGCTTTGCAGTGTTTTTGGGTTGTTTCAGTAGTGTTTTTAGAGATGTTTTGGTGTTGTATTGAGGGCTGATTTGGTGTATTGGTATGGCTGAACTTTGGTGTTGTATTGAGGGCTGATTTGGTGTATTGGTATGACTGAACTTTGGTGTTTTTGTATTTTTTTTTGGTGGCTGTTTTCTTCTAATGTAACAGTGGTTTTTGATGCTCTGAGGCTGTTTTGGATGTAACAGTATGTTTTTTTGATGCTGAGTTTTTGATGAAATAAAATAATAACATATATATGACAGGTTTAGGGTTTGTGTGATTTGAAATTTTTGAAAACTTGTTGAGGAAAGGTTGGGGGACAATATCTGAATTGTTGTTGTAGTGGGAAGCTGTAGCAGAATTTGCAGGTCTGTTTTTGTGTGCTGTGCTGCTGTTTTTTTTGTACTGTTTGTTGTTGTTTTTGCTGAATTTTTGTGGCTGAATTTTGTACCTGTTTTGGGCTGAATTTTGTGGCTGTTTTGGGCTGAATTTTGCTTGCTGAATTTTGCTGAATTTTTGTGCTATGTTCTTGACACATTGTTATTTTTCATTTTCATGTGTATTGGAATTGAATGGAACTTGAATGGTTTATGTTTGAAATGTGAATGAAGAATACTAACACCTTCCTTTTTCTAATTTCATATGCATTGGGCTTGCAATTTGGAATGGAGACTTGGGAGTCTAGTGGAGCAAAGCTTGGCATGAAGGCAATAGTCTAATTCAAGGACATGCTTATTGAAATAAAAAAACAAAAATGTATTATTTCTTTACTTGTAATTGCACTCTTTTTTTTTGAAACTTGTAACTTGATATTTGGGACAAGTTTTGTAATTTTGATATGAGTTTTGAATGAAGTTGAATGAAGAACTTTGAACAAAATTGGAGAAATGGTAATTTCACTTTGAGTAGAAAATGGCACAAACAAACATGACCTTTGAATGAAGCTAAAAAAAAAATTGGATGAAACTTGAAAATGAGAACAAGAAAAAAAAATAGAAATTGAAACAAGAAAATATTTGTAAAATAGAAATTTAAAATTTAAGCACGAATTAAGAAAAGGAAATTAAAAATAGAATAAGAAAAGGAAATTAAAATTAAAATTAAAGCATGAGAATAAATTAAAAAGGTTAGGAATATGAAATTAAAAAAACCTTGGAAGTGAAAAGAAATTAAAATTGAATTTATAAATAACTTGAAAATGAGTTAGAAACAAACAGAAAAATAAATCTTGGAATTTCTCCTAAATGCAATGAATGTATTATGCGAGCAGTTAAGGGTAAAATTTGGGGTGTGACAGAAAGTTTTATTTGTATCCTAATTTGGAAGCCTAGGTGTGAAACTTATTTGTGAGAGACTGACTTTTGGTTTATTTGTATCTTATATGAAGCCTAAGATGAGAGGCTGAAAAATTTTGATGGGAGACTGACCATGTATGAAAAGTATTTTGTTTGTTTATTGATAAAAGTTTTTTAGGTCATCAGGCATTCCTTTGTCTGGAAAGGTTTCATTGTACAAAGCCTAAGAGGATGCTAGCTTAGTCATCCATCGGGGAGAGGGAGACTATTGTATGTGTTTTGTTCTAAAGGATATATTCCTATGCTTTTAAGAAGCCTTTGAGGGTCTTTGTGTTTAAGCCCAAGAAGAGGTTTGCGTTACCAATAAGAGGTCCATGGATCCTTGAATAAAGCCCAAGAAAATGATGAGGGAGGTTAAGTAACTTCTAAGCCTGAGAGAAGACACCTTTAAGAGGCCTGAGGGTCCTTGAATTAAGCCCAAGATGAGGTTATGTTTTACCCTAGTAAGGTTATAATTATTCAAAGGTTAGGTCTAGTGATAGTAACCCGAGTACTTAGATTCTAGCAGAGATGAAAATATATACAGTAAAGATGCATGCAGACAAAATAAAAGTGTTAATGAATGTGTTTGACATTTTTTAGTTTATGTCTTGTCTATGGTTTGAGTATTTCTAAGTGTTTTATTAAGAATGATGTTGAGAGTTGCACTGGGAAGCAGAGACCCAAAATCCCGAGGGAGAAAGATTACAGATGATTTTTTACATTGTATTTTCTTTGTCATTAAGAAGTATTTTATTATCTTTGCTTTAGTATGAGGTGAAGAAAGATAATTTTGGCAAACAACCCTAGTCTAACAAGCAACAACAGTTTAAGAAAATAACGAGAAGTTAGAGAGAAAAGAGATGACTCAAAAGTCAATAATAGAGCTTATACACAAGGATGCCTATGGAATTTATTTTGTGGATTAAGTATCTTGTGATTTCATACACAGGGTAGGGCTTTTAAGGAAAAAACTTATCTATCGTCTAAAAAGTAACTCCACCTGGTTGTGAAGCTTAGTTTATTACATGTGTATTAGATCTTTAGTCATAAAGATGAAAAAAGAAAAGGGGATGGGACTTGTAAACAAGTGGGTTCATAATCTTTGTTTTAGAGATTGAAAACTGTTTAAGAAATAGTTGGAGGATTCATGACTTATACGGAAGCCTGGTGGGGTTTTAAAATAGACCAGAGAAAGTTTAAAACAGTAAAGAATGGGTCCTAAACACAAAGGATTCCCCATGACACATTTTCATAATTCATTTTAGAAAATAAATGGTTATGTGTAAAGAAGTTCACAGAAAGAAATTTACAGATGAAAATTCAATGCGGTGAAAAAGGCGACCGCGCCGAGTTTTTGAAAATGGATCAGATGAACCCTAATGGTTCATTTTCAAAAAAAAAGGATGGGTCTTACACTCTAATAGAGGCCCAAAAATGTGATAAAAATCAATTTGAGGGTGATTAAATCAAAACCCTAATTTTGAATATTTTAAATATTTAAAACTTTGATAAATTTCAAACATAAATGAAAAACAAGTTGAAACTTTTGATCAATGTTTGAAAAATTATATTTTATCCATGAGATAACTTGAATATCATTTATGTTTGAAAAATCAAGTGAAAGAAATGAATTTTAAAATGTTTAAAAACAAATAAAATTAATTCTTTATGAAAATATAAAATATTAAAAAATATATTTTTTGGTCATTTTTTCATGGAATAAAATATTTAAACATTTTTTAGAATTAACGAAAAGATTATCATTTAAAAACTCAAAAGAATCAGAGAGAAATGAATTTTGGAATGAATTAAATAAAATTATAAAATTCAAATATTCAAATTTTCAAAAAAGGCCCCCAAGAACATATGAAGAACACGCGCGTGTTCTTCATCTTGCCCAGAAATATAGATTTTGCAAAATCTATCATATCTTAGTGATTACTTGAAGAAATGAAATGAAATAAATATCAAACTTGCTCGATTTTAACTCACGAGCAACATGGTAACAACTAATTTCATTTATTTTTAGTGTATAGTGAAAAATCAGTGATAAACACTGAAGAATCCTAATTTGGCCTGATCCTCATGAAATTCTACATGATGATGATTTTGTGAAATTAATTGAGGGGAATTACTTAGAATATGATTATGTACAAATGGCAAAAAGATAGTGCGAGGAAATATGCATAGATTGAGAGATAACCAAGTTTGAGGCTTGCCTGACTTGGAGCCTACAACAGCTGAGGTGATTTTGAGTAGGAGGTGTTACAGATGACTGATGATGATCTGGACAGCTTCTTTGGATGACATGGAGTGTATTTGAACTCTTGGACTTGATTGCAAGTGACTGGATCATGTTCTAATCTTCAAGTTGCAGAAACAAAGTATTTTGTGTGGTTTTGAAGAGTGATTTTGGGTTGGAGGTGTGTCTGGGTTGGTTCAAGTGTTTGAACACCTCAGATACATCATATGTGATGTGTTTGAGCAATTGGTATGAGCTTGTTGTGTCTCAAACTCAAAAATCGATGGTGATTGCTCAAAATATCAAGTTTTGAGTCTTTAGGAGTCAATGAGAGAAAGCTTAGAGATCAAAGGCTTTGGTGTACGTTTTATGATAAAATGAGGTCTATATTTATAAGTAAACATGTTGAGATTGTTTAGCCCTTAATTTTTGAAGAGATAAGATCAACATTGTGAGTCATGCATTGCCATAAAAGGTCTTAAATGGTGAAATGATGAGATTCCTAATTGGCTCAGCTATGCAGCAGGCTAAATCACATTCCTCAGAAGTTTTGAGATTGGATTATGTGCACCTATTGCTGTTGATCAAGAGATCCAAGAATATGTCATTTTGGAGCATGGTGACCATTGGATCAAAATGCATATGTGTTGAAATTCATAAATGTCATTTATGGGACTTCCTTGGAGAAATCATGAATTTGTAGGTTTTATCAGGTTTGTAATGATTGTTAAGACGCTTAAGACCACTTGACATTTTCCTTTGACTCATAAAATCAGATTTCAAATTTTTGAAAAAATCTGTTTTTGAAAAATAGTTTTGTATGGTCACTTTGATCCATGATTTCTTCATGTATAAGTAAGATCTTTGAATTGGTTCTTTGAATTGTTGGCAACATTTGCAACAACATTGGTGTTTTGATAAGGATCTAAGTTAACTTGGAACTAGGTGAAAAATCCCTCCAAGTTTTGATGTTTTGCTGATTTTGTACTTGGGCAAATTTTGTCTAAGTGTTGAAATTCAGCTTTTTTCTTGATTTTGATCCATCTTCAACTTAAAAGCCATAATGAATTGGAGTTTTGTATAGTTGAATTATTTTTAGTTTCTGATGAGATCTTTCATTTGAGCTTTGGTTCACCAAAATATGATGCTTGGATCACAAGTTATGATGCTTGGAAGTAAGGTACTTTAACATTTTTTTTCCATAACTTGGGAATCTTTCTAAGTTTCAAATATTGCCCCTTTTACAAGTTATCTTCAAATTTCTGATTTTTTGTGATTAAATGGATTCATGGACCATATATTCTTGTAATATAGGTCATGAGGATCATTTTGAGGGAAACAAAAATCAAACTTTGACTTTTTGGTCCAGATGAAAATTACACTAGATACCCCTGATTTTTTGATTTTTCGAATGGATATCCTCTGAGGTATTTTGACCTTATGAATGAATTTACATAGTGTATATGATCTATTCAAATCATTACCTATGTATTGGCTCGTGTCCAGATGAAAATCTTGACTTTGAGATCCTCGATTAGTCAGAAACCCTAATTTTGGCACTATGAAACCCTAATCTTGGAATCCTTGATCTCTGCACTTTTTGTACTTGTAAATGACTTGTCAAAGTCATGTCAAACTTTATTGAGGATATGTGGAGGCATTGACTCCTTTTTTCATGAAAAATTCATCTAGAGGGCTCAGTTGACTGAAACCTTAATTGGTGATTCTTATGGCTCGGGGTCCAGATCACTGAAATTTTTGTACAATCTTTGAATGATTTTCCATCATTTGAGATTTCTTAACCCTTTGATGGTGATTCAAAGGTTGAAAATCTTGGGTATTAATGATTTTTTATTTGCTTGCATCTTGAGGGACTAAAGAATCCTGGTTCATTGTCGGGATACTGTTCAAACCAATCTGAGATAATTCTTTGGCCAGTGGATTTCCTCTAATGAGATATACATCTTAGTGTCAAAATTTAGAGTATGACATAATGGAGTAGAATATCTACCCATTGTAACTAAGATTTTTATTATGAGAATTTCATCATATAAATTTGAGCGAAAAATATTAAAGTCAACTAAATTTGGTTTAATGAATTTTAATTTTAGTTTCTAAAATTATTTTATAAATTAATTTTTAAATAATATTTTTGAAGAAAAAAAACAAAAAAAAAAATGATAATATTAATTTTAAAAATTATTTTAAAGTTGTACAATATTTATTTTTTCCTCTTTCTAATTTCTAAAATTAATAACCAAAACTTAAAACTTTTAAAACATATTTTAGGTTTTATTTTTCAAAACTCTTAAATAAATAATTTTTTCAAAAATAATTTTTTTTAAATGAGATTATCAAATAAATTTATTATTTTTAAGCTTTAATATAAAAAAATAATCTGACTTATGCTACAATAATCAACCTCTTATTAGGTTGAAAAGGCCATTAATACAACAACTTTTTTAGAAAAAATCTAACACAATGGGCGTGATACAAACAATGAAAACATAGTTAATGACACGTGTAATAATAATATGGGGGGCCCATGTGTAGATTAGGTGGGTGCGCACCTCATTGTTTCTTTGGGTCATTCTAGTGGGGTTGTTGTTTGAGTTTTTTTTTACTAGTATTATTAAACACAACTTTTTTCAACAACGCTCTAATATCTACATTTTCTGATTAAAGTATGAACTTGAAAATGAAAAAAGTTACCACAATTCACTCAAAAAGGTAAGGAATAATACTTGTCACATGTTATTATCATTCACTTGGATTTTGACATGGGTTGGTCTATTGTAATTTGACATGGATTGATCTAGTGTAAATCATACATATAGATATAAACTAATAAATGTCACCTAATATTAACATCATGCAACACAAAAATAAATGAAGTTATTAATCTTAAAGGTTTGTGTTTGGTCTAAGTGTAAATAATTAAATTTTACATTATGAATAAGCAAAATAATAAACTTATAAGAGAGCTTATATATTTAATATTTTCTTCTCTATCAATTTATAACATATGAGAGAAAAAAAAGTGATAAATGTCTCAACTATATCTTACACTTATTCCATTCTAGTCACAGCTAACCTAACCCATACTAAATAAATACATTTCATTACTTGACCTCATAAATAAATACATATTTTTTAAGAAAAGAAATAAATTAATCCAAATAATTGCACCAATAATAGAATAATAATAATAAATAAACTAGCACATCCTAAAATATCAATGGAGGATAAATAAAAATAAAAATAAAATAAAATAAAATAATAGCACGTTACATTCTCTCTCTCATACACGCTTCATCTCCGATTCACCCTAACCAACCATTTCTCTCTCCGACCAATGATTCTTCTCTGAATATTGAATCCGAATCCGAATTCAAACCGGGTCGGGTAAAGCGGTTAACCGAAGTAACAGAGTGATGATGATATTCACGTTCCACCTTCCACCAATTTCTTGAACGAAACTTCACTCCATCAAAAACCACCACCACCAACAACACCAAGAAAAAAAATCATTATAAATAAAAACAAATCAACCATGATGGAAGTGCTTCAATTCCCTTCATCTTCAAGCTGTTCATCAAGTCCATGTATTCGTCTCAGTACCAATGATGCTTCACACCAAACTTCCCTTCTTAACAACGATGAAACCGAAACTGTTATTCACCGTTTTCAGATTCAACAACACCAACACCAACAGCAACTGAATCAACAACAGAATCAAGAGAAGGATAGAGAAAGAGATCAGCTTTCTATTTTGACTCTTTTGATTGCTACTTTTAGAAAATCTTTGATTGGTTGTAGCACTACTGGTTCTGATATTGCGTCTTCGATGGAAATTGGGTGGCCTTCCAATGTTAGACATGTTGCTCATGTTACTTTTGATCGGTTTCATGGTTTTCTTGGGTTGCCTGTTGAGTTTGAACCTGAAGTTCCAAGAAGACCTCCCAGTGCTAGGTTTGTTTGTTTTTTCTGTTTAACCTAATTAGGGTTTTTTCTTGGAAATCTATTGTGGAAAATTTATGTTTTTGGTTTTGTGTTATTAAATTAGCTTGTGTCATGTTGGAATTTAAAATCTATGGTCAAATTGTTAATTAATTGCTTTTGGGAGATCTCTTTCTATTTTGAGATTTCAATTTTTGGGGTTTATGTATGCTGGGTTTTATAATATTGTTGACAATGGGTTAAAATTTAGTTTTTTTCCCACTTTTTGTCTTTTGGTTTTATCATATTAAGCTTAAAGTTGCTTAGGAGATGTAATGGAAGGTCCTTCTATGGGATATGGTTCCATTTTTGTGGATAAATGGAGTAACTTTAATCCTTATGATTTGTCTATTTGTTAATTAGTTTTCTGAAGTGGGTTTGGTTCATTGTAACTAGTGAGAGATATGAGAAAAATGAGAGGAAAGTAATAACATTAGTGTAGAATAGATGCTTTCTTCCATATTTGTTAATCAAGCCAAAGATGCCTTTTAGTTCCTTGTCGGTTATGTTGTTGGTTTTGTTTTATATGAAATTTGGGACACTCATCAATGGTGTTGGATTTATCATTGCAAAATAGTAGTACTTGTTATTTCTTGCAACTGTGATGGCGCATAATGATAAAAAATGTGATGCTGTTTTATGCATTTGCAAGTATAGCCCTCTTTGATACAAATAGACAAAATATTACTTGCACACCCTATCTATTTTTCATCAGTTATTTTTTGTAGTATTCTCTCTTAATTTGACTCATATGACATGATTGGTGAATGCATCTTGAATGATATCATCATTTTTAATGTTGATATATTTTCATTTATTTTGCACAGCACAAGTGTTTTTGGTGTTTCAACAGAATCTATGCAGCTTTCTTTCGATGCCAGAGGAAATAGTGTGCCTACAATACTTCTGTTAATGCAAAGACATCTGTATGCACAAGGAGGCCTTCAGGTATTTGAACTAACACATACCAGAAACCTTTTATATGACTTGTTTAATTTCAATTGTCTTGAATCTTAAAATTGAACTATTAAATGTATTCATGTAGGCTGAAGGAATCTTCAGAATTAATGCTGAAAATAGTCAAGAGGAGTTTGTGAGGGAACAATTGAACAGAGGAGTGGTACCGAATGGCATTGATGTGCACTGCTTGGCAGGTCTTATAAAGGTATTACTAAGTTTTTTCCTTCAAAATATTTATACGTCTTTCCCCTTTAAATGTTTAGAGATTTACATGGAAGGGAATTAGGCCCTCGGGTTGTTGGGATTTGGTCCTATCGTCTATTTGAACGTTGTCTAGGAATTCAAATGGTTAAATATGTTTAGTGCCTATGAAATTTTCATTCGTTTTCTTTAGTTCCTATATTCACTTTGTAGTCAGTAAAAATTATAAAATTGCATGCTTTTTAGCCTCTCTGTAAGGACTAAAAAAGAAAATTGAGATAATTATTATAGGAATTAAATAAAAACAAATTTAAACCTAGTTATAATGTGAACTAATCTTAATTTTTTCATCTTTTTCTTACTTTGGAGTAATATGGTGAAAGTATTAAAGCGGCCGCTAACGTGCTATAACTCATTAAGGCAGCTATATTAAAAGGGATTATTTCATTAATTTTGATATAATACTTGATAACCTTTGTAGGCTTGGTTCAGAGAACTTCCAACCGGTATATTGGACCCTCTTTCACCAGAGCAGGTGATGCAGTCCCAATCAGAAGAAGAATGTGCTCAGCTTGTTAGGCTTCTTCCTCCAACAGAAGCTGCCCTCCTAGATTGGGCAGTCAACCTAATGGCAGATGTTGCTCAACTGGAACATTTGAACAAGATGAACGCACGTAATGTTGCAATGGTTTTTGCGCCAAACATGACTCACGTAAGTCAAAATCATGTTCCCTTGGATATTTAGTATATGATTCTTCTCTTGGTCGCCTTTTTGTGTATGAACTTCAAATATGATGTTATGATTATTAATCTTTACTCCAATAACAGCATTTTTTACATGTCTACTTCAGATGGTAGATCCTTTGACTGCTTTGATGTATGCTGTACAAGTCATGAATTTCCTCAAGACTCTAGTAGTGATGACACTAAAAGAAAGAGAGGAGTCAATCACAAAATTAAACCCTGTTTCGAACCTAAACTCCTTTGATGACGACGGGCATCAAAATGATTCGCAAGTGCTTTTCAAGGATGACAGTGAATATGGAAACAATTTTAGCGACGAAGACACAGTATTTGTCACTGCCGAACCTTTGCATCAAAGCCCTACACATCTGTTCAAAGATGGCTGTGAAACTGAAAGTGGATCCAAAAGTCTACCAACATCTGCCGAAAGTTTTATTTCAAGCGGAAATAGGTTGCTTGTTGACAGTTGTCCTTGCGGCGTTGTCTCTCAGATTTGCTCTCTAGCAATGGGGGATCAAACAAAAATTTGTAACAACAAAAGCCTTCAGTTGAATACTTCTGATACAGACAAGTGTTCAGCTGGGGCGGTGGAGAAGAACAGGGGAATTGCACTTATTGGACGTATAAATTCAAGATCTGAGTTGACCGATTCTTGGCGTTGAACGCAAAAAGTCGTCTTTTTATCTTGTCGTCGATGGACGAGATGGATGGCAGAAGAAAAATGGTACTCCAATAATTTTTTCTGCATTTGCGAGTTGCATGATTGCTGATGTCGTCGTAGCAGAGTCATTGCATAAGGTCCTTGTGGAAAGAAAATGAAATGGACAGGATGACAAGTTGTGTAAAGAGGTCTGTGATTGTTTACCACGTTTTCGAAATGTCTATTAGTGATCTGTTGTGTGTTATTTCTGTTATGATTTTCGGGGAAGATTCTTCACCGCGTTCTTCGCTCTATTTCATTAACCATGCAGACTTCTAACATATGTTTTTCGGGTTCCTGAATTGTAGAGTTTGATGAATTTGGAGAATTGCTACTTTCTCCAAAGTGCATGGTATTTATTCGGTTGTGTTTAACTTTTTAGTGCATGATTGTATTGGGGGGAGATTGTGTCGCCATGATTTTGTGGAAGTTTCAGTGTACTTTTAGTCAAAATGATGAGGAAGGGTGCTAAGCTGGGCAAACTTAAAACTGATACAGATATCCAACATTGCATCAGCAGCACTTCAAACATTTGCATCAACAACACCATACTGCCAAATGCATAAATTTACTTTCTTTTAAATAATGCTATCATTTTAAAAATAATAAAAAAAATCCTCTAACTAATTCAAGTTAAGTAACCATTATTTTTATTCCATGAATCAAGGAATTTTTTTTTTAATATAACATACTTTATTAAATAATTTTCCAAAATAACATATCTTTGAAAAAAATTACCAAACTAACATAGTTTGGTAATGCATTCGCCAAATGGATTGAAGAACTTGTGGAATTTAGGTGCAATTCGCCAAATGGATTGGCTAGCCCTAAAAAAAAATGGCCTAATTCGCCACACCATTTGGCGAATGTGTTGTAACATCATGCATGCATTCGCCAAATGGAATGTTGCATGTGTTTAGGTTGTTTAGGGTTAGCATTTTTTTACTATATATATGCGTCACTCAGAAACATGGATGCCTCACTCATAAACATCAGATTTACCTCACTCCTTCCTTAGAAACCCTAAAAAATCAGTCCTTTCAGTCTCCCTCTCTCACAATATGGCTTCTCCCCGTCCATCTAGTTATGCATCGACGCCGTCTTCCTCAACATCAGAAGAACCACTTCCAAAATTTGATATCTTGAAGAAAAATGCTTTAGTGTTTTTCTCGACAACAAAGCCTCCTCTGAAGATGCTGTTATGGAACCCCCAAACTTTGGAACACTTGCACAGAGAATTAACGCGCTGGTTAGAAGGAGAGATCGGCCACAAAGAAAAGATAATTAAAATTGAGAAGCGGGTTGTGGAGTCTGGTGTGACGAAATGGAGAAAAATTGTCAATGATGCAGGTGTAAGTTGTCCTGATGGTTCTGATAGGCTAGATTTGTTGAATGTTGCAGTTGTTCTATTTAAGTATGGTCATGTCTGAATTTATGTATTTTTCCGTTTTATTTATGTACGGTCATTTTCTGAATCATGTATTTCCTTGTTTTATTTATGTATGTTCGTGTTTGTGGTTGTATGATTTTACTGATATGAATTAAACGAACTAGGCATCCATTTAAAATAAAAACGGTTACAATGATTTAATTTACGATGTTGAGCTTGGTCCAACGTTGGGACATTTTTTACGATTGTGACCGGGCTGACGACATGAACTACACAGTCTCACCATCTTATTCGCCGTATCCATTTCGGTGCGAATACGCGTGCTGTTAGGACGACCTTTTTTCTTTCTTCGCATGTTCTCATTGTGCCAGACTATTTCCCCGTTGTAGGAGGGCCAGTAGTCCTCATTTGCAACAACCGGAAAGCTTTTGTTGTAGACGTTGCAAAGATTGTGCACTTGGTAAACAGGGGATAGTAAGCCTGAAGAGTCCAGCCGAACCTTCGAACATGCCGTTATGACATGGGAGCAAGGCATGCGAAAGGCTTGAAATTTACCACAGTCGCACCAATTGTTATCAAGTTCTACCCGATAGGATCCCCTCGGTCTCCCTTCGTTGTGATCCATGATCTCATCAACATTGAAATGTCCCTTATTGCGGTTAACCACGGTGACCACATGTGTGTTAGACTTGGATGTTTCGTATTTGATGAATGTCATAGAACTACCGCTGAACACTTGACCAGACTGTAGGATTGAACTCCACTTTGAACTCCTGGTGTCAAAAAGTGCTCCGAGCCTAAAGTAGGTTGACCTCACCAAAGCGGTTATCGGTAGGTTGCGGATTCCTTTGAAAACAGAGTTCATTGATTCAACGAGGTTTGTTGTCATGTGACCCCAGCGTTGTCCTTTGTCGTAGGCCCTGGTCCACTTATCTAAAGGAATCTGGTTTATCCATCTGAATGCATCTTCATTTGCCATTCTGATTTCGTCACGATAATGTTTGAATGACGATTCGGTTAATGAGTACCCTGCATTCACGACCTTCTTCCGCAGTGTCTTGTCTTTGATCTCTCTCATGAAGTTTTGCGCTATGTGTCTAATACAATAGACATGTGTTGAAGGCGGTTCCTGCCAGCCGTTATCAACATTCTTCCATGCACTCTCAATTGATGCATGTCTGTCCGAAATCAAACATAAGTTAGACTGGGGAGCCACATGGTTGCGAAGATTTTTTAGGAAAAAACTCCATCCCTCGACAGTCTCTCCCTCGACGATAGCGAATGCAATTGGAAAGACATTGTTGTTGCCGTCCTGTGCCACTTCCATCAATAGAGTTCCTTTGTATTTCCCGTAGAGCCATGTTCCATCAATTTGGATTATAGGCTTGCAGAAGGAAAAACCCTTTATACATGGGTCAAAAGCCCAAAAGAGGCGGTGGAATATGCCATTTCCACTAACACAATGGCTTTCCGAAGTATACGCCGGCAAGGTCTCAAGGATGACAACGGTCCCTAACTTAACTTAATTAACTAAATCCTAATTAAGCTAACTAAGCTAACCTAATCATAAACTAACTAATACTAACTTAAGTAACTAAACTAACTTAACTAGTAACTAACCAAACTAAGTAGTAAACTAAATAAACATGCATGCATAACACGTTCGCCAAATGGATTGGCGAACCAAGGTGAATTCAGGCCAATTCGCCAAATGGATTGGCGAATCCACTAGCTATTTATGAGACCTGCAAAGCTGGAAAACACAGAAGAGATTCGTGTTGCTTTCCAATGTCTGAAGCCTTGACCATTTAGAGATTCTCTTGGACCCTTGTGTAGTGTGCTGGTGATCCACAAACATTCACTTTCGCCAATCAGATTGAAGATGTGGAATCCACAAACACGCAGATGAACCAATCACAGGACATGCAAAAAAACTCTTGTTCTTATTCGCCACATGGTTTGGCGAATGTGTGTACTTGTTTTAGTTCAATTCGCCAAATGGTTTGGCGAATGTGTAGGCATTGTTTTTTTTCAATCCGCACCATGTAAATGAAACTTGTTATATATACCATACTATCTAACCTAAATTATCACACAATCAAAATTCAAACAAGTTCAACATCTAATATCAAATATCAAATCTCAAGTATCAATTCGAAATCGAAAATGGCTTTACTAACGATGGGAGATCAACACAGAGGCACAGTCGAAAATATCGCAGCATTTGTAAGTTTAATATTCATAAATTTTGTTACGCATACTTAAGATTTGTAAGTTTAATATTCGTAAATTTTATAAACCCTAAGTTATATAAACCCTAAGTTTCATACTAATATATATATATATATATATATATATATATATATATATATATATATATATATATATATATATATATATATATATATATATATATATATATATAAATATATATATATATATATATACATATATATATATATATATATATATATATATATATATATATTTTTTACATACATATATATATTATTGCGTACTTATTTCGATGAATATTTTTACAGAATGTAAGAAGATTTCGGTGTCGGGTGCACGACTACAATGAGTTTGATCCGATCATTGAACCGTGTCTACGGTTATGCGGATTTGGGGAAGTCATTAAGGTGCACAACAACTCTATAGACTCAAAATTCATCTTGGCACTACAAGAGAGGTGGAGGCCAGAGACACACACCTTTCACCTGCCCTTCGGTGAATGCACTGTCACCTTAGAAGACGTATACATGCTTTTGGGGTTACGTGTATCCGGCAGAGCCGTCTTTGGTAAGGTGAACCAGGATGTTTCTATAGTTGCGGATTTGCTGGGTGCCCCTCTAATTGACGAGGAGCAGCCATCAAATACTCGTAGCCGGGGTTCAGGTATAAATCTAGGAGTCCTTAGAGCGCACTATTCTAGTTTTATTTTAACCGAAGATTCAACCGAGTTAGAAATAATGCAAAAAACTCGGTGTTATATTATGCTTTTATTTGGTCATTTTTTATTTCCCGACGGTACCGGGAACACAATAAATATGATATATTTACCATTGTTGCGAAACATCAACAATGTAAATACATACAGTTGGGGTTCGGCTGTTTTGGCACACTTGTACAGTAGCCTTTGTAAAAATGCCGCAAAGGATACTTGTACCTTTTTTGGGTGTGCATTTTTGTTACAAGCTTGGGGGTATTCCAGACTGCCGATGCTTGCCCCACGCAACATGAATCTATGCCCGTTCCCATACGCAAACCAGTAAGTCCACTGTTAATTTTTATTTCCAAACATATTAAATTTTAAATATTTAAATTGTTATTGTATCTAATTGTGTTTAAATCTGTTGTGCTTAGCTGGTCCGATCTTGGGATGGATTATAGTAGAAACCCAAGAAGTTCTATAGTTTTATATCGCCAATTGTTAGACCACGTGGGGATCGATCAAGTATTGTCATATTCAAAAAATATTTTTCCGTTTTAATGCATTTTATTAACTAAAATAATTTTATACTAAACAACTCCACAACATGACTACCCCACCCAATTCCAGCCATCGACTTCAAACACCCATAGGCCATTCATCCAAACACATAACCCCTTCATGCCACAAACCCAATCACAACAACAAGAGCCTTACCAACACCACTATACCCCCGACAACCCCTTCATGTCCACACCAACCTATAGCCCCCCACCTTTGTTTCGTTCTCAAAACGAGGCAATATCCTCGTTTGGTCAAGCCTATCGTCCTCACCCAACCCAATCCAACCCAGCCCAACCTATCCGACCCAGCTTTGAAAACATGTGCACACAACTCAGTTACGGCAGCGCCTTTGGCAGCAACCTTCCACGTAATTGGGGACAAGCTGAATCATGGACTCAACAACAACCGCCTCCACCAAACACACAAATACAAGCGGAACCTCGACAACCTGGTGGTAGAGTTCGAAGACGGGGTCATCCCCGTGGATGTGGTACTGGGGGACAGTTAGATAGGGCGGGAAATTAGTTTTTGTAATGTGGTTGTTGAATTATTAATAATAATTTTTCTTTTAATATATATTTCTCTTTCTCATATTCTCTAATTTTCTTTTATATCAATAATTTTCTTTAAATATAATTTTCTTTAATATACTTATATAAATATATATATATATATATATATATATATATATATATATATATATATATAAGTATAAGTATATATAAGTATAGGTATATATATATATATATATATATATATATATATATATAAGTATATATATATATATATATATATATATATATATATATATATATATATATATATATATATATATATATATATATATATATATATATATATACTTATACATATATATATAAGAATCTCTCTATATATATATATATATATATATATATATATATATATATATATATATATATATATATATATATATATATATATATATATATATATACTTATATATATATATATATATATATATATATATATATATATATATATATATATATATATATATATATAAGTATATATATATATATACATATATATATATATATATATATATATATATATATATATATATATATATATATATACATACTTATATATATATATATATATATATATATATATATATATATAAATATATATATATATATAAATATATATATATAAAAATATATATATATATAAATATATATATATATAAATAAATATATATATATATATATATATATATATATATATATATATATATATATATATATTTATATATATATATTTATATATATATATATATATATATATATATATATATATATATATATATATATATATATATATATATATATATATATATATATATATATATATATATATATACCTATACTTATATATACTTATACTTTTATATATATATATATATATATATATATATATATATATATATATATATATATATATATATATATATATATATATATATATATATATATATATATTTATATAAGTATATTAAAGAAAATTAGAGAATATGAGAAAGAGAAATATATATTAAAAGAAAAATTATTATTAATAATTCAACAACCACATTACAAGAAAATTATTAAAAGAAAATTATTATTAAAAGAAAATTATTATTAATATATATATATATATATATATATATATATATATATATATATATATATATATATATATATATATATATATATAACAAAAAAATATGAAAGACAAAATTAACTACATAACACATGCACAACATTCCAATTGGCGAATTGGTTGTAATGTTGCATGCATTCGCCAAATGGTTTGGCGAATTGGTTCAAAAATTTTGGATCATGCCATTTCATTTGGCGAATTAGTGAAGAATCTCACATGTTCAACAAATCATTTGGCGAACATGTTACCAAACTATGTTAGTTTGGTAATTTTTTTCAAATATATATTATTTTGGAAATTTATTTTATAAAGTATGATATATTAAAAAAAAATTCTGAACCAAGTTCTTGCGAAAGAAATAAACAGCAGTTTAAGAAATACCATGAATTTTGACTGAACTGTCATGTGGATTCTTTTTTTTTTTTTTTTAATTTATAAAATCAAGGACACCTTAATCATTAGAAAACCTACTATAAGAATGAAACATTGTATTTTGCATGTTTTAACTTACAAATAACACTTATAACAATATTTAAAAATAAAATTATTAGTAATACTTAATACATTTTGATAATAAATCAATAAATAAAATTCATATCCACTAAAATCAAATTTAAATATTTTTCAAACCCATTTTATACAAATTAAAATTATTTTCTAATAACATCCAAAGTAAAATTCATACATTTAAATCATTTACACCCAATAAAATCACATTTAAATATATTTCAAACTCATTCTTTTTATATGTATTTTTATATATAAATATGTGATTTTTAAGAAACAATGATACATTTTTATAATAAATCTTTAAATAAAATTCACACCCATTAAAATCACATATAATATTATTCAACACACTTAAATAAAAAATTCAAATTATTTTTAATTTTAGTTTATTATTAAATGTTTTTTAATAATATATAAATTTAATTTTAGTATGTATGAATTTTGTTCGGACATTCATTAAAAAAATAAGAATTATATTAATATATTATATGAACAAAATATGGATTTATTTATAGTATATGTTAACTCGTAAATAGGTTTGAATGGTATAAAAGAAATTTAAATCATAAATAATTCACAAAAAATTGAGTTAAAACACATTTTAATAGTATCTTGATGTATTTTGTAAATGATTTAAACATATGAATATTATTTTGGATGTTATTAAAATTAATTTTAATTTGTATAAAATGGGTTTGAAAAATATTTAAATGTGATTTTAATAGGTGTGAATTTTATTTGAAGAAAATAATAAGAAAATGTATCGATACAAATGTTGATAATAAAAAATAATAAGAAAATATATTGATATATATGTTGGTAATTAAAAAATAATAAGAAAAAATATAATGATATAACTGTTATTTGTAAATTAAAACACTAAAAATATATTAGTTCAGTGATAGAGTAGGTTGTCCATTGATTAAGGGGTTCTTAGTTCAAACCTTACTTGGTAGAAAATTTTGAATATTTTTTCTAATAATAAAATAAAATTAAAATAAATAAAAAAGAAAAAGAATATTATATAGATTTAAAAATGATTGAAAATAAAAAAATAATAAGTCCATAATAATGCACATGACAGTCACGGTTTAGAAAAATATTAATAAAATACCTAACATGATTGGTTAAAGCAAGGAAATAAATAAAAAAAATTACGGATTATTAGTGTATCTACTATAATAAATAATAATAAGTAATAAAAAATAATTTAAGATTAATGTAAGTTTTTTTTTTTCCAGAAGAGTGATGTAATACAAAAATCAAATGTTACTTTCCTTTTATTTTTTGGAACAACTATATTATCCAAATGTAACTACGGTTATAGAACATCAAAGTTAGCAAATAGAATCAATGGCTATATCAAGTCCAAACGTTGTGTTATGGCAAAAGTCCATTAGCGTCCTGACAAAATGTTGTGAATTAGATACTTTAGAAACAAAACATAATAGATTTTTTTATAATCAAGAAACTCACAAGGGTTAGTGTTTATGGTTTACCAAAGATAACAACAAAGATTGGTTATAAACTGTTATTATTTCCTTTCTCTTAAAATAAGATTACAGGTATACAAGAATAACAAATAAGCTCTCTCATTTTTTTAATTAGGGTTTTATCTTCTTATTTTCCCTTATATCAAATATGAGAGACTAGTATGTTATTTATAAGAAAACTAACACATTAACCTAATGAGTTTTTTAACAATTGCACATTACAAGCTAACTTAGGATACAAGTTAACTTTAACAATTGCATTGCAAGGATGTTTTATCCCTATTTTCATATACATTTACATTCAAGAGTGTTTTAGTCCTTATATGCATTTTCCGAGGTCCTGTTGTTTTCAACATTTTACCTTGTGATCAAAGTCAAATTTACTTGGCACCTACCAACATACTTGTTTGTCTCTTCTTACTTGAAGTTATTCCAGATATTCTTGTTTGTTCTTATGTTTTCTCAGAACTTTTACCGCTATCTGATGTTGTTCTAGATATTATAAACCTTTATCTGATGTTATTTCAAATATATGGTATCCTTATTTTGATGTTTTCCTGGAACATTTTTGTGTCTATCTAATGTTTGTCCAGATATACTTTGTTCCGGTGTATCTCCAGAACCTTTTCTTCACTTACTTGATGTATTTTCTTAGATATTACACCCTTTTATCTGAGGCTACTGTCGGATGTCCATAGAGAAGTCATCATTGTTTCTGATGTACTTTCCGAGACTTTTCTCACTTCATTCAAGGCTACTGTTGGATGTTGTAATTCCTCTCTTTTCGAGGCTACTGACGTATGTCCATAGTGAAGTCATCATTGTATCTAATGTACTTTTCAAGACTTTTCTCACTTCATTCAAGGCTATTGTTGGATGTTGTGATTCCTTTCTTTTCGAGGCTACTTTCGTATGTCCATAGAGAAGTCATCATTGTATCTGATGTACTTTTCGTGACTTTTCTCACTTCATTCAAGGCTACTGTTGGATGTGATTCCTTTCTTTCTAAGGCTACTATCGGATGTCCATAGTGAAGTCATCATTGTTTCTGATGTACTTTCTAGGACTTTTCTCACTTCATTCAAGGCCAATGTTGGATGTTGTGACTCTTTTCTTTCCGAGGCTAATGTCAGATGTCCTTAGCATAGTCATCATCCTTTCTGATGAACTTTCCAAGACTTTTTCTCATTTCATTCAAGGCCATTGTTGAATGTTGTGATTCTTTTTTATTCGATGCCACTCTCGGATATCCCTAGTAAAGTCAGTAATGTCATTCTTAGATGCTTCTGATGAACTTTCCAGAACTTTTCTCACCTCATTCAATGCCACTATTGGATGTTGTGACTCCTTTTGTCTAATGCCACTCTTGGACATCTTTTCCTCATCTGAGACGTGTTATAGTCTCCAGCATGTGATGTGTTGTTTTTCTCCATCAGAGTTTTATTCTCCTTATCCCCAGTGTTCATTATGTTTTATGTGTCGTTCCCCCCACATATTTATATGATTTCATAACATTTATTTGATTTCATATGCTTTCATAACAACTCCTTGCTTTCATATCATTTCATATGTTTTCATATCATTATCATTTCATTTTATTTCATTCCCTTTTATGGTCTCTTAGGGCCAAAAATTGGGTTTTCTAATATTTAAGTCTCTTCCATCTTGTTAAAACGAAGATGTCAATCTTCATATCACTGGATAGAAGAAACTTAAATGGGGGCAGCTGTAACACCCTAATTTTTCCACTAGGATTTTTCGCATCTCATCTGCATCTTGCATACAAACAAGATCACGCACTGGTTCTTCAATCTTTCGGTTGCATGTTTATGCCTCATAAGGGATCACCGTGCTTTTACTTACATTTATTTGTTTCTATTTACTAATCTCTAACCAAAATACCAAAAATATGTCGCAGTTTTCTTCTTCTTTCTCTGTGTTCAGGTGTTGCAGGTTTTCAAAGACAAGGCAATGTTTTCAAATCAAATGTGGTTGTTCAGTTCAAGACCCGATTCAGATGGAAGTTTGACCTAATCTTGGTCAAACTATCAAAATATTGTTTCAACTGCAAGTTATTTGTGTCAGTGGCCTTTTCTCAGACAATGTGTATTCAAAGTTCAAATAATCGTGTGCTGATATTCGTCAGTTTATTAAGCAGTGTTTTGTGTGAAGTTTGGTTTGAATCTTCAGGTTTATCAGTGTTCATCAGTCCATTATTGGTTCACCTATGGATTTATTTTCCTCAACATGGATTCAAATAATCAGGGTAAGTTTCATATGATTTAAATGGTTGTGGCTTAATTTGCAAATTATCCAGTGGTACAGGAGTGGTTTCATTCAGTTTAATCAGAGATTTTTGAAAGCAGTGCAAAATCGAGGCTTCATAGTTGTGTGTGTATGGGTGGTAGTCGACTCATTTCATAAAAATAAGTTCATACCTATTTCCTTATCCAATTTATTTCGATAATTCACTATCCATTTCGAACAACCATTCTATAACCCGTTTTCAATTTTATTCATTTTCACAAAATATATCCATTATCTATTTTTCGATTAAATCATTCCATTTTCAATAACCATTTCTAATTATCATTAAACCCATACCACAATCCAATTTATTTTTATTTTTCTCAATTAAACATTTTTTAGGCCCATTATTCAATCTCCAAAACAAAAATGAGAAGTCCACAATTTTCATAGCACATTACATTTCTTTTATTACAAATTACAAAAAGTTAAAAAAAATAGGGAATATCATGATGCCCAGCCCACATCATGCCATATACACAATAAAAGCCCATGAAGCCTTCAACCCACATACTTCCCCAGCATCACACGCTGCACACACGAACAACATAAGCCAAGCCACCTGCAGTATGACATCAAAACGCAACTTCCATGGAATAAAACGTAGCACACAATACATGATTCAAAACATTATGAGCACGCACACAGTGAGCATCAAAATAATAATGTTGGCATGAATAAAACGCGACTTCCACGAGCTTCATGCGAGCAAACCAAAACGACACTCAGGTGCAAGATTCATGAACGAAACACACATCACGGAACCTGCACGCATAAACCAATCGATTCACAAAACGCATCAAACTTGTGAGCAAAGCGCTGCAGAATGAAGGGCAAAATGCAACTTTGTTCAATTTCAAAATTCATTCTTCACACTCTATGAATAGAGTGCTCCTCCCATTCAAATATCAAGCTTGAATAACCTCCAAAATACCTGCAGAAATTCAAACAAAGCTTCATCAAAAACTATAAACACCATTCAAATTCATCAATCTTCTTCCACATTTTTTCGAAGCAATTATTCAATTCAACAACAACAACACAACAACAACATATAAATAAGAACAGAGAAGAGATTAGAAGAATTTCTGACCGAATTTTGAAGGTAGTAAGTTTGAGAAGATGAAAAGAGAAAAGTGAGGGGAAACCCTCACCCCAACTCTTTTATAAGCCCCCATACAAGAAGACGCGTCTAGCCATCATTGCCTAGGCTGCCTAAATTCCATTAGGCAGTCATAGGCATTTAATGCGCCGTCACACGAAAAACAAAGAGACGCTCATTAAATGCCACCATAACGAGAAATGAAGAGACAGACACGTCACCCTTGGGGACTCCAAAGGCTACAAATCTACGCTCTTCAATATACCGGGCACACCAATCCTCGACATCGTGAAAATATAGAAGGAACCTTGTGCGTAACTAACCTCAAGCATACAATTCTCATCGACGAACTGAAACTCCAACGGAGGCCCTGCACGCCACTTCCTCAAACAACCTGCAATAGTCACGGGCAAATGTCCTCCTCGACATCCATCAATCTTAGTATCAGCAAACCGCATGCCCAACAATACATGTCCTTAAGTCATCAATCCACACCAGAGTTGCGACTTGGGGGGCTCATGTTCTGGACCGAGCCAATGCAATATGTGTCAGACACAGGCCCAGTCCGTCGGGCACAGACCCAAGGCCCAATACATTAGGGCGCGGGGAGAACGTCCCCCCACGTGTTCCACTCCGTCAACTGTCTCTGTTATTTCCTCCTAATGTTATGGGGCAGTTGGACCAATGGCAAGATCACATGCTAGGTCTTATCTGCTCTTACGCATTCCTTGGCAATTCTTCCTTGGACATAGCTAATCCAGCCCATGAGAAGAATCTTGGCCCAACGCTGGGGCACACTATAAATACCCTCTTTCACTAGAGGGTCAAATATTCTATTATTTACCACTTGATGTACTTGCACTCCATAGCTCTTTCTCACTTTGATATAGGAGTACCTTGCAGGTACACCCTCCTCCGTTTATCCACCGTAATTGTTTATCACTAGAAGGTTCCTCCTGATCAGGCCAGATCAGTTATTATAAATAATTCATAAATATACAATTAATAAATTATTTAGTAAAATTGTTCAAACAACTAACAAATTATTATTAACACAATATTTATTTTATTTTTAATTAATTATTGTTTTTATTTGAGAGACAAAAAATTTATTTTCAAATGTTAATTTTTTTCTTTCTCCATCCCACGAGTTTTTTTTCCGTATAATTATTTAATACAATTGAATTTATACAATAATGATTTATTTTACAATTAAGTAACTCATTTAAATTTACATACATATTTAAATATATTTAATACCTTGTCAAATTAAACAATACTCAATAGTGGTGTAGACAACTAATTTATTATTTTATCGATCACTATCATAATAATATTTATTTTATTTTAAACAACAAATATCTTTATTTAAAAGATAAAATATTAATTTCTTAATATAAAAAAAAATCTTTCTCCATCTCATGTATTTTTATTTCTGTATATTTAATACAATTAGATTTATATATAATCATATTTATTTTAAAATTATATAACTCATTTCAAATTTACATATATAATTAAATATATTTTATATCATATTAAATTGGAAGTAATTTGTAGCGGTATTGACAACTTCACATCACAATTCACTATCATCGTAATACCTATTTTATTTTGGAAGTTGTGGATAAAACACAGATAGCAGTTTTAGTAGCAACTGAACTTAGCAGGCGGATATGGAAACAGTACTAGCATCCCGCCATTTATCCACACCGTTCTCTCACAATCGAACCACCACCACCTCCTCCTCCTCTTCACTCAAACCTTCCTATTCCCTTTCTTTCCGTAATCCCTTCGCGGTAAGCATTCTACTACGTCACCTACTTTTCTTGAAATTCGCTACTTCCTAATTCAGTTATGCGTGTTTCAGAAAGAGATATGGGGTTTGGTTCAGTCCAAGAGCGTAACTTCCAGAAGAGCGGACATGATTCGTCCGGTTGTTGTCAGGGCTGAAATGTTCGGACAGTTAACCTCTGGTCTTGAATCTGCCTGGAACAAGCTCAAAGGAGCAGGTCTTTCATCAATTAATCGCTAATAATTTAAGAAATTATAACTAATTATACGTATTGGACGCTGGAAACGCGTTCAATTTGATTGTTTACATGCTGTGGATTTTTATTTGATTTTGCAGAGGTTTTGACTAAAGATAATATTGCGGAGCCTATGCTAGATATTAAGAGAGCTCTTTTAGAAGCTGATGTAAGATTATCCCATTTTAACTTATTTGGTTTTGTTTTTGTTGAAATTTTCATGTTTTTGCTAATGTGCATGGATGTTGTGTTGGCAGGTTAGTCTTCCTGTTGTAAGAAGGTTTGTGCAATCTGTTAGTGAAAAAGCTGTGGGTGTTGGAGTCACTCGAGGAGTCAAACCCGATCAACAATTGGTTAAGGTTGAATTCAGTCGATTCGCATTGCATTAAGTAACTTACTGTATTAATCCCTAGGGGCTGGCTTTGTGGCGAAGACTTGGGTCTTGAGAATGTGCTTCTCTCAGGGTCTAAGATTCGAAGCCTGCTAGGTGCAAAATTTTTCTGTATTGGGCCATGTCGTACATAGCTTAGCTCTGGCTTTAAACAGGGCCACTGCAAGTGGACGGTGGGATTGGTCCGCTTGGATTAGTCGGTTGTAAGACCGGATACCAAGATTTAAAAAAAATGTAATTTACGGTATTAACATTTCTGTTATGTTTGTTGAAATCACCATTGGATAGGGTGCAACCGCAACTTCACATTGTTCCCGAACTGGTGTCTGATTCGTGGAATGCATTTCGGTTTTACACAAAACAATGTTTTTAGACTCGAATATGTATAGATGTTTTTGGTTTCAAGGGTTCAATTGAACGGCCTTAAAATAATGTTGAAATTGAACTGTTTCTATTCTTGCTTTGAAAGTCAAAACAATTGGGAGTTCTTAAACTGCATTTGAAATGCATGGTGGGGCAATGCACCATCGCAACAACTAAACGTTGTTCACTGTAAAAAGTTGATAAGACACTACTAATGAGTGTAAATTTCTGGTTTTTCTTGACAACATTTAATAGTAAATACTGAAGTTCCGTGTGAGAACAAACTGGGTGTTGATTGTTATGTTTTGCAGATTGTTCATGATGAACTTGTACAATTGATGGGTGGAGAGGTCTCTGAACTAACTTTTGCCAAATCTGGGCCCACTGTCATTTTATTGGCTGGACTCCAGGGAGTTGGGAAGACAACTGTGTGTGCAAAGTTGGCAACTTATTTCAAGAAACAGGTGTATTTCCAATCTCTTTCCACATGCTTTATCGCATTCTGATGATGATTTGTAATTTGTTCCTTCACCTTATTGAAACGAATCATATTAACCTGATCTCAGGGGAAGAGTTGCATGCTAGTTGCTGGGGATGTTTACAGACCTGCTGCTATTGACCAGCTGACTATTTTGGGCAAGCAGGTAGCTGAAGCTGTTTACAAGTTGCAATTTCTATAAAGATGCATACACCTCATTTAAATATCGTCAGCAATGTCATTTTAATTTTTCAATTAAATTTAGTTTTTTGGATGGGGCCTGGAGAAGTCTGTTGTTACCTCTTGCTTGCTAGCATGAAACTGATGAAGAGTGTGATATTCACATTTTTCTAGCATATTATTTAATTATTAAAGAATAATCAAGAATAATAAGAATGATGTACCTTGTAAGATTGGAGAGACTACCGTCGGGATGTGAGACGATTACTACCCTCATTGTCGTCTAGGGTTTTTAGAATATTTTAATTGTCTAATGGGATAACGCTTATATAGAAATGATGTGTATCATGGGAAACAAATGTATATTGTAGTAGAATAAAAGTGATGTGTTACCTGGGCTAAAAGAATTATACTAGTCTCAATAGGTGGTTGTTAGGATTTAAACCCATGAGAAGAGCCCAATTCTAGAGACTAGTCTAATGGGTGGGAGAGCATCATGGCTTACGTACCAAATTAAGTAATTTTATCCGCTCAATGTGGTGGGACTACTAGTACTAACATTTCCATCCCTTTTCACGGAAGATTTCACCTTATCGGCACTGACTCAATTGTAGTTCTTTCCTCTTTAGCAACTTCACTCACCTATCTGTATTTGGTAGAGTATCTTAATCCAGCCTATAATTAGCCCTTTCTGTTGTCAAACTCTCAAAGAGAGCACCAATTGTGAGGAGTATCCAACCCAAAAGACTACTCCATAGGGTGGGAGAGTCCCATGGCTTAAGTACCACATTGAACACTTTATCTACTGAATGTGGGACTCCTAACAGGGGTGCTTTAGCATCTTGCAGCCTACTTAATGATCGTCTGGCTCTAAAATTAATAAGGAAACAAGAGAAATGTCGCAAGCATTCTTAGACCCTGTTTACTTTGTCAAAACATTTTTCTATTTTTTATTTCTTAAAACTTATGTTAGTTTTACCTGTCAAAAGATTGTTTTCATTATTTTCAAAATTGCATCATTTCTAACCAGTATTTGGTTTTTTCTCCATCACAATTGTTCATTTTAAGAGTTTCACATCTCATTAGCAATTTAAAATAAACGTATTTTAGAAAATGAAAACAGAAAATGTTTTCACAAAGTAAACGGAGCCTTATGTTTTAACAAATTGAATCAAGAATCTGATATCAAGATTCAAGATCCAATTAGCATTATTGGACTTACCTCACTCTGTATTCTCTCTATTTGCTTCTAGTTACATATTTATAATTAGTTATAGCTTGTATCAGGTGAAGGTGCCTGTCTATGCAGCAGGTACTGATGTTAAGCCTTCAGTGATTGCTAAACAAGGTTTCGAAGAGGCCAAAAAGAAGAAAATTGACGTGGTTATTGTTGACACTGCTGGTAGGCTGCAGGTAATTATTTAGATGATTGGAAACTTTATAATGAATAATTATTTATGATATTTTTAATGTTTGAATAAATTCACATTAACGTTGTTATTTATTATGAAACAGATAGACAAAGCAATGATGGAGGAGTTAAAAGAAGTGAAACGGGCAGTAAATCCAACAGAAGTCTTGTTAGTTGTGGATGCTATGACAGGGCAAGAAGCAGCAGGTATTCAGTAGTGAAGTTATAAGCGTTTATTCATTTACCTTTACATGAAGAAGAAATTAGTTTCTATAAAAATAAATTGTTCATTTTTATAAACTGATACTAAATTAATGGTTGGCATATTATTAAACATGATTTTTACTATCAAACTGGTGTGGTCTGAGGGGCAAGCGGATCAAGTTCCTTAAGCATATGGTCAAAGGTTTGATCCTTGACTTATGCGTATGGAATTTCATCATTTGAGAGATAGCCATTAAATGCGCCATAGATCATCAAAGGAGTTAGTCTCTGCATTTGTCCATAGATGGTACCTTGAGAAACCATAAGAACAATATTTACTTTGGTTTAGTTATAATTTTGTGCCAAAACCAACCCAAAACTTCACCATGTCTACCAAATCCAACCCAAATTTCAGACTTACTTTTTTCTTCTTGTGAACAGGTCTGGTGACTACTTTCAATCTTGAGATTGGAATAACTGGTGCCATCTTGACAAAGCTGGATGGTGATTCAAGAGGTGGAGCAGCTTTGAGTGTCAAAGAGGTTTGCTTGTCTTTATCTTAGCTCCTAAAATTTTATATTTTATATTTTAATTTCAGTCTTTCATGCATTGCTGCTATCTTGCATTGGTTCTCGTCTGTTACACCCTTTGTCCCAAATAATAAGTCATTTTGCCAAAAATATTTGTCCCAACTCCCATACTATAAGTCACTTTACAATTATAATACAACATTAATGATTTTTGTTTCCTCATATACCCTCTACTATTTTTTACTCTTCCTTCTTTCAATTCTTTTAATTTCTCTTCCCTATGTAATTAATGAAGGGCAATTTTGTAAAGTCATACATAATTTGTCTTTCCCATACAAAATTAATTACATTTTTTAACTCGTGTGAAACAACCCAAAACTTATAATTTGGGAGGGAGGTAGTAATAATTAGTAAAGGAAATAGGATTCAGCTTCATAAATAAGAATTACGAAGGAAGGTAATTGGTGAGTGATTCATAATTGATTTGGAGATGTGAGGCCCTCTCGAATCATCCTAGAGTTGTAAACATATCGTTCTCTTAGATTTTGTTCTTCCTTCAATCTTTCCTTTCAATACTGGTTGGTTCCCAATGTAATTAATGAAGGTCAATTTTGTTAAGTCATACATAATCTATCTTTACCAATACAAAATTAATTGCACTTCTTAATTCGTGAGTCTTATAATTTGGGACAGAGGTAATAATAGTTAGTAAAAGAAGTAGGAGTCAGCTCCATAAATAAGAATTACCAAGGAATTCCATTTGAAGACAAATTGGTGAGTGATTCATAATTTGTTTGGAGATGTGAAGCCCTCTCGAATCAGCCTAGAGTTGTAAACAGAGGAGTTCTCTATTAAGATTTTGTTCTTCCTTCAATCTTTCCTTTCAATACCGGTTGGTTCTGTCATTATGCTGGCACAAAGCTAGAAATCATAAGAACCGGTTTGTCAGCTTAGCCTCCACTGACTTTGATGTTTTATCTTCAAAATGACATAAAAAAAGTTTTATAATAATTTTTGTGGAGTGTGGATCTAGTAAAATGTTCCCAAAAAATTTAGCTGACTGACAATTGAATCTTAATAAATTCTTTTAGGGCAAATGGATTGTGTTAGCTGCATTTCGCCGCTAATAAGTGATTGTAGGTGTCTAAAGAAATGTTATTTACAAATCTTCTGAGAGATAACCTCGGTAACCCCTATAGATTTTTCCTAATAACTGCTGTTTCATTGGAGGATCTGCAACCGAAATGTATGTTTCCATAAATTTATTAGAATCACATTGAATTAGAAATATATTTTAAGACATATTTCAAAGTCAAAATATACTGATGCTGCTTTTAGTTTATGAATATATAGATTTTGGCCCTCGGGCTCGGCTACGAGAGAGGTCTTCCAGTATTTTGTTAATTTTTAAGTGACAGTTTTGGCTAGGTTTCTAAACCGTATTTGAAACTGTAATGTGATTGATTTAGTCCAACACTTGAAGCTCCTGTCTTTTATATGTTTTATTTAATTGGGTAATTCCATGATGACAGGTATCTGGAAAACCAATTAAGCTGGTAGGACAGGGAGAACGCATGGAAGATCTTGAACCTTTTTACCCCGACCGAATGGCAGGACGTATACTAGGAATGGGAGATGTTCTTTCATTTGTGGAAAAGGCACAAGAAGCTGTAAGTCTTACTATATTTCTATACTGTCATTGATAAAAAAATGAAAAATAGAATATTGAGTTATGAATTGCATTTATTATAGATGCTTGATGAAGATGCTGAAGACTTGCAAAAGAAGATCATGAGTTCAAAGTTTGACTTTAATGATCTTCTAAAGCAAACTCGTTCTATTGCTAAAATGGGTTCCGTGTCTCGAGTCCTGGGGATGATTCCTGGTATGACAAAGGTATGGACCAGCATATGAGCTATCCTAGATAATTCTATTTCTATTTATGACAATTTCATGCATCTGGTGCCTTATAGCAATTGGGAACAAAGTAGTCAATTATATACAATTTACCTATTTTGGTCTATGAACCTTAAAATTGAGCATTATTGCATTTACAAATTTTTCCTAGATTTCCAGTTCTGATTATATATTTGTGAACATTTATCATCTCATCTGCATGCTTACAGGTTACTCCTGCACAAATTCGAGAAGCAGAGAAGAATTTGCAGTTTATGGAAGTGATAATAGAAGCAATGACCCCTGGTCCTTTCTTTATACTAATAAATGCATTCATATTTGGGAAACAAAAATGACTCGATCATATTTATATTTATGTATCTTTGTTTCTTAACATGGAAGTATGTCTTGAGTAAATAAAAAATGTCATAATCTGGTTCAATTTTCAATCATTCATAATTTTTCTGTAAACTCATTTTGCTTACCAGCCTTTCTTGTTTATTTCCAGAGGAAAGGGAAAAGCCAGAACTGTTATCAGAATCCCCTGTCCGGAGGAAAAGAGTTGCTAAGGAATCAGGGAAGACAGAGCAGCAGGTAAGCAGAATGATTTTTCTTGTTTTGCCTTAGCGACTTTTGAAGCTGCGGTTTCTGTACTGATCATATACATTCTAACTTTGAGAAATGCACAACTACAATGTTAGGTAAGCCAACTCGTAGCTCAACTATTTCAAATGCGTGTTCGGATGAAGAACTTAATGGGTGTAATGGAAGGTGGATCATTGCCAACACTTAGTAATCTTGAGGAAGCACTTAAAACAGAGGAAAAGGTGATTCGATTCTTATACTAGTTTTAACATTCTACATGGTTTTAGCCACAAAATATCCTAGTGAAGTAATTAAATAATTTGCAATCTGAATCTTTAAAAAAAATGGATAAGGAGAAAGACAAGAAATAAAGAACAAAATGCAAAATCATTATTGGTGAATCTTGTGCTTGTGTCTATGCATGCTGTGTAATGCTGTGTAATGAGTATCAAATATTTGAGGTGTTTTGATTTATGTATTCTGCACAAATTAGGCTCCACCTGGCACTGCTAGGAGAAGAAAGAAAGCAGGATTAAAAAAGCAATTTGCAGACTCAAGGCCAGCTCCTCGCGGATTTGGGAGCAAAAACTGAAAATTTTCTAAAGATGATTGACACTCAATAAAATGATGTGAGAGTTTGGAATTTGGATCAACAAGTAGCAAGCAATCAGCTGGTTTGATTTAGCTTTCTTAACCTAAAATGATTGCCTTCCATTATTAGATCAAGAGTCTTGTTTTGCTGGTGAAATTTAGGCAGAAATGGAAGGTAAGCGCGGGATGTGTAAATATAAGAAGTATTTGATTTTCTAACTTGCAAGCTTGACTTTGTCATCTCATTTGAATTTTTGAAACGCATAGAATGGATGGCCAAAATCAAATGCATGTAATTCGAAAAAGGATGGTTTAAGAATCTTCAATGGAGATTTCCCGCAATCTAGACCAGAACATGGTCATTGCACTGCACTCTGTTTTATTTTATGAACAAACTAGTAGAAGACCCGTGTGCATATCTTAAATTATTCGATAAGGTTTGATTGTTGCTGAAATATAATTGTTATTATAAAATCATTAATAACTGCAAATATTTAAAATAAATATATAGCAAATTACCAACATGATTAATAACTATAAATATTTATAAATATCACTAATATTTACAAATATCACTAATAATTATAAATATTTACAAATATTTTGTTGATTAAAAAAAAAAGTATTGTGGTGATAATGTCCCGTGAAAATAATGAGTTTCAATGATAAAATTCACAGGAGTTGGTAATTAGGTGTTTTCGTTGCAATTCAACAGATTCTCCAGGTCTTCATCCTAACATTTTTTTTTTGTATCATTTTGTCTTTCACTGTATCATCATCTTGAAGCAACAACTACGTATATTTTCTTTTCTCATGATTGAACAATAATATTATGAGTTTTTCAAAAAAAAAAAATCATAATATTAAACTTTTAGCAATTGTCCAAAAACCATATTAGATCTTTATTAATACAAAAAAATTATAAAATAATAATAAAAACCATATTGGATACAATAATTTCAGGACATACTTCAACATAACCTATTTGAGATGACTGAATATGTTTCACTTATTTGAGAAGATTCAATAGCAAATGGGAATTAATATCTTGTGAATACAAATCTTAGTATATGATAGTGTGTAAAGAAACATAAATCCAAAAAAAAAAAAATCAAATATTTCATTAATTGAAGGAAAAGTTGAAACTTTTTGTCAACAATGATTGACTTATTTAAATCCATTTTTTTTAGCAACTCAAGTGATTTTATCAACATCAAACAACAGTTAAAAAATAAGTAACTTCATATTACATTTTCCTGAATGATAAACCAGAAAAAAAGAGGTCAACTACTTAATTAACATGTACTAAAAGGGTTAAAAAGTCGGTCAAATTTCAATCTCAACACAATATAAATCATGTACATCAACTGTTTATGGCATAAATCATATCATTGGTGAATTGATAAAAACAATTATTCATCTCTTTAGCATGTTAACGACATTTCCAAACAACTAAAAGCGTTCTCCCCCAAAACACATTCGACATAATTTCTTTGTATATCGATCACACTCCATAAGGGCCTTATTCTTCATTTTGTTGCGTAAAGCTTCTTCAACTTTCTTCTTGACGTGATTCTCGCATGAATCTTGAACATAACCCATTGTTCTTGACGTGATTCTCGCGTATTATAAACTTTTCACCATAATGAGTGGATAGATATATATAATTTAATAAAAAACTAAAACCAAATACATATTTAAAACCCACAAATCAATTTAGTGCCAGTAAATAATGTCACACATCGATTTAGTGCCTCTAAATACCATATCCTGGGAGAAAAGAAAGTCAGTGTCAGCCAACAACATTTTACACATATGTATATGAGATTCCTTACATTTGAAATCATATTTTGTACCGTGTAATTCAAGATTCCTAGTTGACAGTAGAGTCACACATAACAACAGGAATACATTATGATATTTTACGGTTGAGAATAAATAGATCTGGTATACATGATATTTCACAAAAAAAAATTACAAAAATATTCATTATTATTTTCAATTTTAACGGTTAATTAAAATATCATTATATCTTTTTATAGAGATATAGTACATTCATTTTCATAACTGCAATAGAAACATAAAAATATTGCAGCCTCAAAAATGATTTGAACAAATAATCAAACTACATACCTGAATTGTCCATGGGGTAAGCCAACAACTACAGATTCAGGTTTCTTTATCTCAACGCCAACACAATCTGACATTGAAAACGTCACCTTCGTAGCATTAAGAGCTTCTTAAACTCTCAATTTATTTTCCTTGAGTTCTGTCTCAGTCTGTGCACCAACCTACATTCATAAAAAAACTTGTATTATTTAACTCATAACAAAACTTGCATTATTTTATATAACTTGCAGAGATGTTAAAAGTCGGAATATCATAAAATTTCAGTCGGGTGATTGGAATCGGAACAAAACAACGAAGTGTCAAAATGGGGACACAACTTACTACGTCTTAATCAACAGGTGTTGCGAGTAATACCTGGGCTTTGTCATTTGTAGGCTGGTTTCGGATAACATACGATCTCCCATTGGGTGTGTCTGTAGCATTTCCAGCTGCCTGTTGTTTCTCCTTGCGCACTTTGTCGAAAATGTGAGTATAGCCATCTACCTGTAAAAGAGCAATAAGATGTTGAAACAACACATAATATATGAATAAATGTAAGACAATCTGTTGATTGGATTCTGCCAAGATCTGATCGAACATAAACATATGCAAACAAAGAGCTATTAGAAGATGAAATTGCCGTAATCTATGTCATTTGTTATCTGTGTTGTTACTCTACAGTCTAAGCCATTGATTTACATTTATGAAGTTAATGTCCAAAAAATGTCTTGCTTCTCCATAGCTTAATGATTTTGACCAAGACACCCTTCTTTTCCATGACACTTATATTCACCAAACACTGCAGTCTTGAAACACAAAATGCTTATAAATAAATTTGTTGCATTACGAGTTCAAGACTAATGATAAAATGTTAATTAAAATATTAATTAACTATTATGCAGTCATATATACTCAATTTTATTTACACTACCAAAATGGCATTTCTGTAATTAAATCATTTATTCATCTCTTATCCAATTATAACATGTCACCTGATTTATCACTTGATACACCATCCTTGAGTGACACATGTTAAAAATATATTTCCTCTTTTTTCTTTTTTCTTTTTTCATACACCACAAACATACACCCTCTCTCAATTTCAAATTTTTAGATTTGAAATTCAAATTTGATTTTTCTCTCTCTTAAGTTTCTCTCTCTTTCTAATATCTCTATTTTTCTTTTTTCATCTTTTATGTTTTTAGTGGAGTAGGGATTTGTCTCACTTCAATAATGGGTTAGACATACAATTGATTTTCTCTCACAAATTATTATTAGAAAAATATATATTTCATTTTAATTAATTATTTTTATTATTTGCGATAAAAAATATATTTTTAAATGTCAAAATTTTAATTTTTTTACGGGTCATTATCAACAACATACCTATTTTTTTAATTAACAATTTTTTTATTAGAAAGATAAAAGTGTTATTTTCAAATGTTAAAAAAAATACATAGAATTATTTAATAGAATTAAAATTGAAATCGTATAATTATTGTTCATTTTTAATAATTATTTGATAGAATTAAAATTGTATAATTATTGTTCATTTTACTGCATGTGTACACATCAAATAATATTTTTATTTAACGGGTTATTATCACATCAATTTTTTTTTGTCTTTCTTCATGTCACGAGTCTTTTTTTTGCATCATTATTTAATACAATTGAAATTGTATAATTATTTTTTATTTTATAATTAAATATTTAATTTCAATTATACATATTTTATTTTAACCTATAATTATCTTAATTTAAAAGATAAAATCTTTATTTTTAAATATTAATTTTTTTCACGAGTCCTTTTTTTCTTAATTTTTGAATTTAATTGATTTTACATAATCATTGTTTTAAAATAATAACTAATTTTAAATTTAAATATATTTTATACCGTATCAAACAATTTTATTCGTGCGCGAACACGGGTATCTTACTGGTGTAAATTATAAAATAAATAAAAAAACAAAATATAAATTATGATGACATACTTTAATAATGATGAGTAGATAGTTGACTTTAGTCCTTTATTATTGGTCTGTTATTTGAATGAATAAATGACAATATCTAGTGTTGTCAGACATAATTTTCAGCACTTACTGGGTGAGTTTTATGTAAATTTTCTTTATGAAAAGATTGGACTTTTAGCGTACTAAATGAAAAAATTGTGGATAGGTTACAAATTTGTCAATCAAATCAATTAGGGCCAATTTTTAAAATAAAATGATGGTGTTTAAGATGCAATATTAAAATATTATATTTTTATTCTATTAACCCTATTTATATATTTGTCGTTCTAACTCAAAAGTCAAATTTCTTTATTACTAGCATTTTATTAGAGTAAAACCATAAATATAATTGTAACTTAACTCTTTCTTTTTTCTTTACAAATAAATGGCTATAAAGTAGAAATATAATTTATGTTAAAAGAAATAGAAATATTTTAAGTTGTTGCCTACTTGTATTTTATAATGATACGTGAATAAAAGAGGCTACGCCCAAAACAATATATTACAAACCTCTACAAAAACAATACAAATTAGATTATAGCTTGGTGAAATTTTGACAGCTCTAATAGATTGAGAGTCTATTAAAGATGTGAATTTAGGGTGTCAATAAATTTGAGTCCAAACTCTATAAAATCAAATTAATATGTTAGAGGTTTCTGGTGATATACATAATTATTAAATCAAATTAAATTAAATTAAATTATATATGTAATTTAATATAAGTATAATAGTGATATACTTATATTATCAGAAATCCTAAACCCTAAACTTTTAAGAAGTGCAAGTGTACATGATAGTTCTTTTTCTAGATTTATACTATTGTTAGAGAATTAGTTAGCAATATAAGTATATTAAAAATAGATTTAAATGTATTTTTGGTCTATCTATTTTAAAATTCAGTTTTTTAATTTCTACATTTTTTTAATACTTGGGATTTCATGGTCCTCCACTTGATTGACTCATTAATGACATGACACATGAGCTACTCATCCACATCATTTTTTTAAAAATATTTTAATATACAATCACTTATTTTATTATTAAAAAATCTTTTAAAATTAAACAATGAATTTAAATTATTTTACATTATTGTATTTATTAATGGCCTTCATCTCTCACATATTATTCATCTTGCCCTGAAAAGCCCTAGCTGCACGTGGTCTTCATCTCCTCCATCTCAAACGCCATAATTTTTTCCACCATTCTTCTCGTTCGTTCTAATTTCTTTCACCCTTCGTCACTTTCGTATTCACATTAGGTAAAATGTCTAAGAAATTCATTTCAAGGTATAGCTACAAAAATCATTCACATAGGTACGAGTGTCATTGTGGTTTGGATGCTCCATTGATGACATCATGGACTAATGCCAACCCAAGACATTGTTTCTATGGATGTGGAATGCATAAGGTAATATGTCGTTTAGGTCATATTTGAACTTCTACTCATTTTTGTTTACTTCACTGTATCACTTTATTCAATCTATTTTTTCAAATGCAAGGTTACAAGAAGTGTAGCCATTTTGTTTGGGTAGATGAAGAAATGAACCCAAAGGCAAAGGAAGTGATTTCTTCACTACTACAGAATTTGAATGATGAGAAGCAAAAGATGAAATATGCCATTAAGAAATATGAAGAATTAAAGATGAAGATGAAATTAATGAAGAAGCATTTGAAGCTGAATTGGATGATTACAATTGTATTGTTAGTTGCATTTGTTGTTGCAATTGTAATGAAATATGATCTAACATGTTTAGTTATGTTTAAGTTGTAACAATATTTGGTTGATTTGTGTTTAAATTGTAACAATGTTGGTTGAGTTATGTTTAAGTTGTAACAACGTTGATTATGAAATGGTTTAGTTGCAACAATGTTGATTATGAAATCAAATTAACATTTTGCTTCATACATAACAGTTTGTGTATCAGTTGACAGTTGATTAACCATGATAGTTTCTAAATTAACCAAAAGCAATACAATTTGTGTATAACCAAAACAATTGATTAACCATGACAAGTTGTAAATTAACCAAAAGCATGACAATATTTGTATAACCATGATAGTTGATTAACCATAAGCATAGCAATAAGTATGACTGTTGAATAACCATAACCATAACCATAACAGATGTATATTAATGCAAAAAATCATAACACAAATTGGTTCATAGACCATAACTGATTGTTCATTACTTGTACAAAATGTAACATCAAAAATACAAATTGGTTCATAGATCATAATTGGTTCATATACCACATTACATAAAAAAAAAGTGGTTCATATACCACATTACATCAAAAAACACAAAACATCATAAGAATTAATCTTGAGTTGCTGGTGGTGCTTGAGAACCTTGTTCAATCTCAGCTTGTTTCTCAGTTGCCTTCTTTCCCTTTTTTTCCCACCCTTAATGGTTTTTGTCTTCTTTGGTTTGTTTCCTCCCTTTGGAATTTCTCTGTCAACAACTTTTTTACCCTTAAAGCTTCTTTTATTATGTCTCATTTCCCCGCACTTCTTACAAGTTACAGTTGCAAGTCTCTTTAAAAGCACATGAGGGTTCTTTGGTTCATCATTTGCCTTGTTCCTCAATTTCTTAGGACGACCAATTGCCCTTATCATAACAGGTGGAGATATTGGCATTTGATCAACAATTCGTCACAATTGTTGTTCATTTGTAGGAAAGACAATATTAGAATAATGTTTTCTCAAAAGTTGTCTTCCTGCAACATAACCAGCCACATAACAATATCATAATCAAAATCAGCAACATAAACATGTGCAAGTACATCATCATAACATTGAAATGCAAGTGATACATATATGTAGTAGCCAGCCACATAACTTTCAGGTTGTTTTTTTATGTTCCAAATGCAATTAATAACATGACATCATGGTATACCTGAAGGATCCCACTTTCTACACGAACATGTCTCATTTTTAAGATTGACACAATAGGTCTCAATCCCATTGGTCACCCCAAAAATAGAAATATTGTCATCTTCATGTCATGTTGGAGTCCACCCGTGTACATGTTTTTTATTCTTCTCAAGTACAATTTGGACTCTATGGCATATAACACCCTCTTACCATTGCAACAACTCCTTTTGCTTTGTGGTCCTCTTTGTTATATAATGCTTGATTCTCTCTAATAAAATGATTGTTGTCTTATCTCTATGCTCCAATATGGCCCTGTTAAAAGTTTCACACATGTTGTTGACTTGCATATCACACCTTGTGTAAGTCTTGAAATGTGACATTGTCCAAAGATGTGCAGGTGTATCCTTCATATCCTTCTATGCATTGTCATTGATTTCTTTCATTTTAAGCATTGCCCTTTCCCAAATTGGTACTGTAGTTGCCCTAGCTACTGCCCACGTCACTTCTTTTAACTCTAAGACAGGGTATTACTTTTCTATTTTTAATAAATCTATATATTTATTTTAAAAATAAATTCCGTTTATAAAATCTAATAAATTTTTTTTAATTTTAATAAAATAAATTCTATTTTAAAAATAAAGGGTTAAATATGTTTTTAGTCCCTATAAATATCTCAATTTTCATTTTTAGTCCCTATTAAAAAAATAAGATATTTTAATCCCTACAAAATTATTATGCATGTAATACCCCGTATTTAATTAGATGCTCTGGATAATATTAATTGAATTTAATAAGGTTCCGGTGTGCTCTAAGAATTAAAATAAATTAGAGTAACTGATGAACTTAAATTAATCAATTAAGTATTATCTGACTCAGAGGTTTTATTAAATATTTGACTCAAATACATTTTTGGATACTCTCAATTTGGACCAGTTAGTGTTACTAATTGATAGTTATTGTTGTATTTATTATAGAAAGAGAAAGAAGAGAAAATTTGTAAGAAGGAAAAGAAAGAAAGGAGAGAAAGAGAAGAGAAGAGAAATAGAGGAAAGGAAGAAGAGGAAAACCTAAAAGCTTAAAGGTCAAGAATCGTCACCATTTCTTCATCGAATCTTCATCTTCACCAACCTCCTCTTCATTGACAATGTGGGTTCATAGCTAGAAACTTTTACTTTTGGTTTGGTAGAGTTTTTAGGGTTTATGACTTCTAGATCAATTTTATGAAAAATCCTAAAATCGGTATATTAGACGGTTAGAAATCGATATAAATGCCCGAATATGTTGCCTCTAGGTGTAGGAACCTTAATGTAATATTGTTCGGATGATTGGTAATGTTTGGAATTGGTTTGAGATGATTTTTGGAGGTTCTACTATGTTAAAATGCGTTACTGTTGTTGTCTGGGTTCGGTTAACCGGTTAACAGATTGGTTAACCGGTTAACGCGTTTGAAAATGCGCTACTGCCACTGCTTTGGTCTGGTTAACTGGTTAACGGATTGGTTAACCTGTTAACGCTATAAGTGTGTGAGAAAATGTTTATTTTCCCAAACTTTGAAAATTCATAACTTTTTACTCGGTTATCCGATTTAAGCGTTCTTTATACCGTTGGAAAACTAAAATTATGTACTTTCATATGATGCCGAAAAATATTATTTTCACCCGACTTTTACCCGACTTTTTCGATTAACCATAATTTTGTAAAGTTAAGGAATTGGGGTAGTAATCTATTGTGAAAGGTATGCCTAATCATTAGGATTGATTGATAGTAGATACATGAGATTATTGTGAGAATTGTTTAATGGTAGTAATTAAACTAAAATGTTAGAATTATGTAATTGAGAACTATATAATTAAAAGCATCAAGAATGGAGAAGAGTGAGGAAATCTTACCATAAACCAATAGTGTGGCCTAGTATTGTGACTAGAAATTGTTAGATGGTATGAGTTGTGAGATGTCTAGTTTTACCTAGGTTGTTGTGAATCGTTAGCGTGTTATACACTAGGCCTCATGAATAGTCTTGTGTAAGTCTTGAGACGGGTTATCTTTAGTCCCACGAGAAGCATCCGTAAGGACTAGAGGTGTGTATGACACGAGGTCCTCCGTAAAGTCTTGTGTAAGTCTTGAGGTGGGTTATCCTTAGTCCCACGAGAAGCACCCGTAAAGGCTTGAGGCACTGATGACGTGAAAATACATCGTTTATTTGACTTTATTAATGCATATTTTGTACTCGTTTTGACTTTCATTTGCACCATATTATGTTGGTATTCTGTTTATTTTGTTTATTTCAGGTATTCAACCATTTAAGAGTCGTATGCGAAGAAAGGAAGCAAATCAGGCGAGAAATGGAACAATTCGCATACAAAAAGTAGTCTGACGAAAATGGCCATAACTTTTGAACCGTAAATCGAAACGACGCCCTGTTCGAAGCGCTGGAAAGCTAACGGAAAGATCTACATTTTTGGATAAGTTAAGAAGGTTGTCACGGTCGTGATGGACCTGTCACGACCGTGACAAAACAAAAGTGCAGAAAAAAATAATATATACGTAAAGTGGAAATCCATGCACATGGTAACGACCGTCATGGGATGGTCACGACCGTGACCCTCCTTTTTGATGTGTTACGATCGTCACAATGGTCTCACGACCGTGACGCGCGTAATATGAGAAATCTGCCCGTTACAAACATGTTACGACCGTGACAAGGGTTATTTAATTTATTTTGAATATAATTGAGAACGTGCCAACGAAGTGAAGGAGTCTTCACTGACTCCGTATTTCTCTCAACCTCAACAACCCAGTCTCATGTATTTTCTCAATAAACGAAGTGTTGAAGCCCACGATCTTGGATCCCAACTGACAAACCTCACTTCTATAAATACCAGAGACTTAGAAGAAAAGGGGGTGGTTCTTTGGCCGATTATTGCCGTGCGAAAGCTCTGCCCATTTTACAAACCATTTCCCAGCTTTTGTTTTCCTGTTGTTTCTGTTTAATTCCCAATTACCCTTTAATAACAATTTCCAACATTAGGAAATTGTTATGTTAATTAGATTTATTTTTAGCCTCAGACTTTGCTTTTAGTTTCAATTCCGAAGGTTCCAATCTTGCCGACTTGTGGAAGAAGGACCTCGAGGAATTAATTGTTATTCAGGTTTTAATTATATTTAATTTAAGTAATATTTTGTTTATGTTAAATTCTCGTTATTTAATTATTGTGAATGCCATAATGTTTTTAAATCATAATTTATGCTTGTCCGATTCAATAGATATGTCTAGCTAATTATTTAGAGTCCGGCGTATGAGGACCGTCGTTACCGACGGAACTCCGTAGAAATTATTAGGTTCGAAATTATGATTGTAAGTATGTTTTGGTTTTAATTTCTAAGCGTAATTTAATTAGCATTGTCACGAGAGTGAGATGTTATTTAACACGGTTTTGTCACGAGAGTGAGAAACTAATTAAGGTTAGAACCGGCACAGCGAGAGCGTGGGGATCGAACCAGATAGTAGAAATTAGGCAACTTATCTAAATACAGCGAGAGCGCTTTAGAGACGTTTAGGATATTATTAGCTTTCAAAACACGTTTCTTAGTTACCGGGCGAGCGAGAGCAAAATCTTGGGATTATGAAGTGTGGCTTTAGTTAAGACCGCGAGAGCGTGAGGCGGAGTCTTTAAGCTGATATATTCTACGGAACTAGCTATAGTCGTAATTAGTACCGAATTCTATAAAGTCCCTTAGGAGCGCGGAATCCATATCCCGACCTCGTTTTATTCTTATTTTCTTTCTTAAATTTATTTTAGTTTCAGTTCTAGTTTCCCTTAAACCATAAAAATATCATTAGCCTTAGCTTTACAACGCAACAATAGATAATTGTAGGTTGACATTGGTCTCTGTGGGTTCGATATCTTTATTACTACGCGATAGGCTGTGCACTTGCAGTCAGAAACCGTTAGACGTATAGTTTACCGCGATCAAGTTTTTGGCGCCGTTGCCGGGGACCAAAAGTCAATATTGTTACTCCGTTGTTGCACCGTATAGACTAAGGCATTTTCTTTCTTATTTATTTAAATATGTTCCACCCAAATTTTTTATGCAATCCCCATTCCCAGTATTTCGAGGAATCTCAAGGATACCATAATCCCAACCTCGAAATACATATGGAGAATTTCAATCCTTCGTTCAACCATTCTCACCCAAATTACCTCTGCACCTACCAACCCCAAAATTTTGAGGAGTTGCACCCAAATTTTTCCTATGATTACCAACCCCAACATTTTCAGGAGTCGCAAGAATCCCATAATTCCAACCTTGAAGCATTAATGCAAGATTTCAATGCGACACTGACTCACTCCCAGTATCTCGAGGAACCACAACCAAACTTCCTGTACGATCATCATTCCCAATATTTCGAGGAACCAGAAGAATCTATTAATCCCAAACTCGAAACATTAATGGAAGATTTCCTTGAAACCTCAGCTAACTTTAGGCTAAAGTCTATGATGGAGCATTTTGTGGACGCACAAACTATCCAGAATGAAGAGCTTAGAAGACAACATCTCGATACTTATGAAACCCTTAGGCAAATGAACACTACAATCGAGTCCCTCACGACTCACACTGATGCATTGGAGACCCAAATTTTACTACTTGCGATGACACCTATAGGTCCTTCCCCTGAGGAGAATGCGTACGTTATAACAACCAGTAGTGAAGAACAATTCGAAAATCCTAAGGAGATTGAAGATGAAGTTGAGGAGAGTTATAATAAGGTTGAGGATAGTTCTGGTGGGAAAAGAGTAGAGGTTGAGCACAATTCACCGACACCACCCGAAATGGAGGTTATCATAGAAGTTGAGAACGAAGAACCTATTGTAGATCTTCATCCATATACCCTACCAATTCATATCCCACATATGTTTGCCGACTCCCAATCCAAAACTTATGTGGAGATATTGGAAAATATCCACACCGATGCACCCTTGTTCGAACCCCTGCATAAAAAGAAAAAATTTAAGGACCATGAAACGAAGGAAATCATTAGTGCTAAGAGGGTAAGGTTAGACTTTAAGGTGATGAATGAAATAACTAAGCCTAAACTTGAAAAGCTAATACCTAGCATAGATCCAGAACCACCACCACAAGTTCAAAAGAATGAACCACCCCACAGAAGGAAGAAAAGGAAAGGTGAGGGATATGTGAGATGGCTTGATAAGTGGAAATGGAAACCAAAGAGTAACGCTCATAACCGTCGAGCTATCGACGTTAAACAAAACTCCGCGTGGGTGGCAACCCACGAGTTTTAATTTAATGTTTTTTTCTTTTATTGTTTTTGTTTGCAGGAAATAAAGAAATGTATCGTTTGTCGCGTCTCAGCTACTTTTAGGCGAAAGATCTCTAGATGACATTCCCTTAAGATGAGATGGTGCCCACGCACATTCCTTTGAATGTCGCTGCTGGTGGTGACACCGATGTTGAGTATGATAGGAGATGGCATGTCTCTCCCGTCGATTACTCACCTTATCCTTGTTCTTTGCATAGTCTGGCTCCACCTGCACACACCGCACAATATTTTCCTAACATGTTTTGCAGGTACTTCCTTCGGAAATAGGCAATATGATGAGCGACTTCAGGAAAGTGACGTTTCAGCAGATTTAGATATCTCGTAGTACAAGACGCCGGAGAAGAAGTGATCAGCAAAGACAGGGACAACAAGGGAAGAATCAGAGTGAATTTGGCTGTAATAGCAAACAAAGGCATCTATACAGGTTCTATCTTTCCTTTTCCACCTTTTATCAAAACATTGAGGACAATGTTTGGTTTAAGTGTGGGGGAGGAACTTTACCGTTTTCATTTTACTGTCTTCTAACATATTCACTATTTTTTGTTTATTGCATGATGTTTTTCAGTTGTTATCAAATCTCCCCGAAATTTTAAAAAAATTTCCATCAAAATATTTTCTTTTTTTCGAGGCATGGCACACACTCTGGAAGTATATAGGTTGTCGCTTTAGGCTTGTTAGAGAAACTTGGGGACATTTCAATAACACGAATACTGTTTTGACACCCTAAACCCCCTTGTTATGTAAAATCGATTTGAGTAGACATTATGCTGAAACCTTAGTCTCCAAGCTTTCGAAAGTAGCTTCTAAGTAGTTTTTATTAGCAGTCGGCACCATCCTATGAACAAACTAAGTAAGTAACCAATGCAAATATGTGTATGATCTCTAGACATGAAAAATGATTGAATTAGAAAAGCAAATGATAAGATAAGTTCCTTTTAAGTTAGGTGGCCCTTACCCGACCATTTAGCCTAACGGAGCTGACTCTTTAAATTCGATGAATTAAGAAAAAGAAAAGAAATGAAAAAGAATAAAAAGACGAGATCATTAGACACTAACAGGTTAACTTACCATGTACGAGCAAGGATAACGGGCTTAATGTGATTGCGCTCGAACGAAAAGGGGTGAAAGAGAGCAAGAGACTTAGGTTGAGTTATAATAGCATGATTCAGATTGGTCTGCATAATGATGGAGTTTTTGAAAATTGTGTCATTACGGTATCCGTGGTCTTGATTTGTCCAAATTGATTTGACATAGCCTAGTAACCGCATACGATTAGAGTTCAGTGTGTTTGTGTTTCAAATTGAGCTTACCTTGATTTTTGTTAAGTTGGTTTATTGCTTGAGGACAAGCAAAGGTTTAAGTGTGGGAGAGTTTGATGACGTGAAAATACATCGTTTATTTGACTTTATTAATGCATATTTTGTACTCGTTTTGACTTTCATTTGCACCATATTATGTTGGTATTCTGTTTATTTTGTTTATTTCAGGTATTCAACCATTTAAGAGTCGTATGCGAAGAAAGGAAGCAAATCAGGCGAGAAATGGAACAATTCGCATACAAAAAGTAGTCTGACGAAAATGGCCATAACTTTTGAACCGTAAATCGAAACGACGCCCCGTTCGAAGCGCTGGAAAGCTAACGGAAAGATCTACATTTTTGGATAAGTTAAGAAGGCTGTCACGGTCGTGATGGACCTGTCACGACCGTGACAAAACAAAAGTGCAGAAAAAAATAATATATACGTAAAGTGGAAATCCATGCACATGGTAACGACCGTCATGGGATGGTCACGACCGTGACCCTCCTTTTTGATGTGTTACGATCGTCACAATGGTCTCACGACCGTGATGCGTGTAATATGAGAAATCTTCCCGTTACAAACATGTTACGACCGTGACAAGGGTTATTTAATTTATTTTGAATATAATTGAGAACGTGCCAACGAAGTGAAGGAGTCTTCACTGACTCCGTATTTCTCTCAACCTCAACAACCCAGTCTCCTGTATTTTCTCAACAAATGAAGTGTTGAAGCCCACGATCTTGGATCCCAACTGACAAACCTCACTTCTATAAATACCAGAGACTTAGAAGAAAAGGGGGTGGTTCTTTGGCCAGTTATTGCCGTGCGAAAGCTCTGCCCATTTTACAAACCATTTTCCAGCTTTTGTTTTCCTGTTGTTTCTGTTTAATTCCCAATTACCCTTTAATAACAATTTCCAACATTAGGAAATTGTTATGTTAATTAGATTTATTTTTAGCCTCAGACTTTTCTTTTAGTTTCAATTCCGAAGGTTCCAATCTTGCCGACTTGTGGAAGAAGGAGCTCGAGGAATTAATTGTTATTCAGGTTTTAATTATATTTAATTTAAGTAATATTTTGTTTATGTTAAATTCTCGTTATTTAATTATTGTGAATGCCATAATGTTTTTAAATCATAATTTATGCTTGTCCGATTCAATAGATATGTCTAGCTAATTATTTAGAGTCCGGCGTATGAGGACCGTCGTTACCGACGAAACTCCGTAGAAATTATTAGGTGCGAAATTATGATTGTAAGTCTGTTTTGGTTTTAATTTCTAAGCGTAATTTAATTAGCATTGTCACGAGAGTGAGATGTTATTTAACACGGTTTTGTCACGAGAGTGAGAAACTAATTAAGGTTAGAACCGGCACAGCGAGAGCGTGGGGATCGAACCAGATAGTAGAAATTAGGCAACTTATCTAAATACAGCGAGAGCGCTTTAGAGACGTTTAGGATATTATTAGCTTTCAAAACACGTTTCTTAGTTACCGGGCGAGCGAGAGCAAAATCTTGGGATTAGGAAGTGTGGCTTTAGTTAAGACCGCGAGAGCGTGAGGCGGAGTCTTTAAGCTGATATATTCTACGGAACTAGCTATAGTCGTAATTAGTACCGAATTCTATAAAGTCCCTCAGGAGCGCGGAATCCATATCCCGACCTCGTTTTATTCTTATTTTCTTTCTTAAATTTATTTTAGTTTCAGTTCTAGTTTCCCTTAAACCATAAAAATATCATTAGCCTTAGCTTTACAACGCAACAATAGATAATTGTAGGTTGACATTGGTCTCTGTGGGTTCGATATCTTTATTACTACGCGATAGGCTGTGCACTTGCAGTCAGAAACCGTTAGACGTATAGTTTACCGCGATCAGGCACCGCTTAGTGAGACGGGGATAGTGGTGGATTTGTGTAATACGCTAGGTCCTCCATAAAGTCTTGAGTAAGTCTTGAGGTGGGTTATTCTGAGTCCCACGAGAAGCATCCGTAAAGACTTGAGGTATGTATTACACTAGGACCTCCGTAAAGTCTTGAGTAAGTCTTGAGGTGGGTTATTCTGAGTCCCATGAGAAGCATCCGTAAAGACTTGAGGTGTGTATGTTACTAGATCTTCCGTAAAGTCTTGAGTAAGTACTGAGGTGGGTTGCTTTGAGTTTCACGAGAAGCATTTGTAAAGGCTTGAGGTGAGTACTACACTGGGCTACGCGTGAAGTCTTGAGTAAGTCTTGAGGTGGGTTATTCTGAGTCCCACAGGAAGCATCCGTACAAACTTGAGTGCGTGTGATATCGAGCCCTCCATAAGGTCTTGAGTAAGTATTGAGGTGGGTTATCTTTAGTCCCACGAGAAGCATCTGTAAAGGCTTAAGATAGATATTTCACTCGTTTAGTGGCGTGAGATTTGTATGGACCGTTTGTTCCATCTTGTACCAGATCCTTTTGAGAGGTAACGTTAAGACTTGGGTTAGGTTTGATAGAACCCTTAGAGTCGAGAGAACTCTAAGATAGGGAATCCACTGAGATGTTGTTATCTCACCCCACTATTGTTGTTGCTTTTCAGGTTTCTTTGCAGGTTTGATTTACAAGTGCAGCTATGCTCGGGATGTTTCAAGTGAAGCGTAGTTTTAGTCTTCCGCTGTGTATTTCTTTATCTTTGTATAATAATGGATATTGTAGTATTCTTAGCTTTTATTTTTAGTATGATTTCCATGTCTTGTGTCATAGTTTGTATTGTTTTTAGAATTGGGCAAGAATGTGAATTATACTAGTAGGTATTTATGATGGTGTCAGTACCAAAAGTTAACACTGTATGATATTATTCTATATATATATATATTATATGGGTGTTACAGTGCACATAGTTTTAGTCTCTTATGTTAAACCGATGTGTATTTTTAAATGATTATTTACAAACATCTTTAAAATGTTATAAAAAGTTTCTCGAAAAAAAAAAGAACTCAAAATTTGATTTCTAAGTCGAGATTTTCATTATTTTTATCATTATATTAAGAAATTTAAAAAATTCATATTTAATTTTTCTCATTTAAAAAAATTCTATAATTTAGTAAATAAATATTTATAGTATTTTAAACATGGATGAAAAAAATTATTTAAAAATTTAAAAGTTTAAGGATAATTAAACAGTTTTTAAAATTTTAGAAAACAACAAGGACTAAAATTGGATGCATATAAAATTTGTAGGGACTAATTTTTTTTTAATAGGGACTAAAAATGAAAATTGAGATATTTACAGGGACCAAAAACATATTTAACCAAAAAATAAATTATGTTTTAAACTAATATAATATATTTTGTTCAAAAATATTAATATTTATTCTGTTTTTAAAATTAAAATAAATTTTGTTTTAACTATATTTTAAAATCTAAAATAAATTATGTTTTTTCTATATTTTAAAATCTATTTTTACTATATATTCAGTTTTAAAAAATCTAATATACATTCTGTTTTAAAAACCTAATATAATATATTATATATTATAACCTATTTTAATATAAATTATGTTTTAAAAAATTAATATATATATTATGTTTTAATTATATTATAAATTCTGTTTTTACTAATATAATATATTATATTATAAATTATATTATATATTTTATTATTACTATATAATATATTATAAAATTTGTTTTTCTAAATCTATATTTAAAACTATATAACATAATATAATAATTTAAATTAATTTTTCGGAATGAATAATGTATACATAATTTTTTTTCTAAATAATATATATACATATATATATATATATATATATATATATATATATATATATATATATATATATATATATATATATAAGTTTACTATATAATATATATTTAAATAAAATAATTTTTCAAAATAAAATAAATCTAATAAAATATATTTTAATATCTAATAATGTATAATTTGTTTTTAACCTAATAAAATATTTTCTTTTTACCCTAATAAAATTTAATATTATACATAAATATTAAACTACAACAACCAATAATCAACAACCAACAAAAATTTGAATAAATAAATAAAATTATTAGATTTTGCAACACCTCCTGAAGAAAAGTGAAACTTTTACTTGATAATCATCCCCAATGGATGATTTTTGATCTTGAAATAAATAAAACAATAAATATTATATTTCTGAAATAATAAAATAAACTACACTAATATATTAAACTTTTAAATACTTATTGGTTGAAAAAAGTTGAAAATTTATGTAGACAAAACAAACCAGAATACTGAGAATGAGAAAAGAGAGCAAATAAGAGAAAGAAAATGTGTTGAGAATGAGAGGAAGAAAATGTGTTGAGTTGGGAATGAAAGAAAGTGTGAGGCAAGTGAAAAGAGATAGGAGAATAGCTGAGTAAATAGGGGATGATCTTGGGAATATATAATGCAAGTTTTCCGATGTGTTTACCAAGTAGGAAAGTTCACACGTGATTTCCAAGTTGGAGCATGTGTGTTGCAACAGTCAAAGAATCTTAATACATGTCTTAAAGCTGCAACGGTCAGATGTGCATGTTGATAATTTCTAGGAATGTTTCCGACGTGGGAACCCCATGTGAATCTTCTGACGTGGGAGCCACATGGGAATTTTTTGTTGTCTCATTATGGAATATGTTTCCGACGTGGGAAACACATGTGAAGATACTGACCTCAGAATCATGTGGGAACATGTATCCTTGAATAATATTTGCGACGTGGTTAACGTGTGTGAAATTTCTGACATGTAAATCATGTGGGTATGTACAACAGTCATATTATAACAATTTATGCTCCAATATTTTCCCCCCAAAAGTTTTTATTTTTTGAAATATTCATAGCGACATGCTTTACAAGTCACTAAGAATTTTTTTAAAATTTTAAATCTCCCACCAACAATTATTAAGTGTTTTAATTTTATATTATTATTTCTCGTTTTTGTCTTGCTTTTCACGTCACTAATATAATTTTTAGTGACATGATTTTCATTTGGGTTAAAAGAAGTGGGGAAATGAAGTATTTTTTTGTAGCAAAGAGGCTTGACACAAAGTCTTTGCTTCACATTGGCACTAATACCTTGAATTGTAGGTACCAACCCTTGTCACAGTAAGAGTGCAAAATTAACATGAGAAAAAAGTACATTGCAAAAATAACATAAAAAAAATGACATAACAATATATACCTTTTGTTGGTCAGATATAAAGCCACATACTCTTTGATTGTATGCACTCAAATCTTCCAACAACAGTCGTAGAAACCATTCCCATGAATCTTTTGTCTCTGCTTCATCTTCACCGACTCCATCAGTCTCATCATCATACTTCTCACTAAAGTCACTAGCAACATAATTAGTCTCACCATCCTCATTTACTTCTACATTAGGAACATCCTCATTGACTTCTACATTAGGAACATCCTCATTAGTCTCATTAGGCTCGTCAACATTGACTTCTACATTTGGAACATCCTCATTTATTTTATCATTAGTCTCATCAGAAACTTCTACATTAGGAACATCCTCACTAACAACAACCTTACTAGTATTACACTCATTGGCTTTACCCTGACTAAATCCAGTACATTCTACACAATCTTCATCAATGTTATTTTCTACTTCACTAGGATCCATAATCTCAGGTGCGTCAAAAACTTTATGCTCCACGTATGTATCCATGACCTCAAGTCCCACAACATCTTTAGCAAACTCTAACACATCCTTATCAGTATTCAATGGCTAAAGACCACATGCAAAGCTGAATATTGGGTTCCAATGCCACACACATTTTATGTCTATATAACCCTCACTTTTAATCAAACTCTCAACATTCATATAGTTCATGAAATCCACATTCCATCCCCAATATATCCCAGTTACATATCCTTCAACATAACATTTAACAGGTTTAGAAACTAGTTTTCCCGTATGGTGTATTCTTAACCTAACCTTATTAGTCTAACTTGGTCAGGAAAGTTATTGCATACAATTGGAAATAACATTAAAATATTATAACACTAAGTGGGACCACATCAAAATATTATAGCCAGGAAAGCGATAATATAAAACATGATGGACCACGACAAACTATTAAACAAGAAAGCGACAATACACACATGGTGAACCACACGAAGGACGCAACACACATAACATGGAACACAAAAACATGTTGACACTTCAAAAAGGAACACGAAAACATACCTTAAAAAATATCTGACTTATCCACTTGACATATTTTCTTCTTCAGCGCTTCTTTTCTAGGGTTCTTGGTGACTGGAATTTGGGAATTGGTTCTTCTTTTCTAGGGTTCTTCATAAAATGAGAATTGGTTCTTCTTTAGGAATATATAATTGGGAATACATAATGTGATATATAATTGAGAATTAAAATAAAGTTGAAATGATTTAAATTATTTTTTATCAGGCTTAAATGCATTTTTGGTCCCCCCCCCCACTTTGATGTTTTTTAAATTTTAGTCCCTCCATGTTAAAATTCAACGTTTTGGTTCCTAAACTTTACATCACTTGAGATTTGGTTTCCCCCCTCCCATTTTGCATACGAGTCACTGATGATTGGGATAAAAAACAATTTTAATGACGTGGATTAGATGACTAGGATGATTTATTATTTGATTTTTTTATATAATTAATTAATAATTTTAACTAAACATTTTTAATTAATTAATTAATATAAATTTCAAAATCAATGGATTTGGGCCAAACTTTAGCCCATTCAATAACAAGTTTCTTTCACCCACACGTTGACATACCTTACTGTTTGAACAATTTATTTAAAACACTAATTTAAACTATATCAAAAACGATGCGAGACTCATTTTAACTACAACTGCAACTATTTTCTAAAACAATGTTATATGATCCTGCAACTATTTTCTTACACAATTTAAGCATTCAATTAGATGTGAAACAAGAAATCTTTTTAGTGCTACTCCATGGTGTTTGTCTATGAATCCTTTTAATGATACTGCTACTGCAATTAACACCACCAAACAAATAGAGATTATGGTTGTTCTTCCCATTTCAGAATTAGAAGTTACACACTAGTTCTTCCCATTTTAGTATTGTTCAGAACAAGTCGAACATGTCTATGTGGCCTTCAGCATAGGGAAGCAACAATAGTAGGGGAAAGGTGATGGGGTACCTGCAAGGTACTCCGAGGCTCAAGTAAGTTTCAGTGTGAGGACGAAAGTAAGACAAAAGCATTAAGAAATTGTAGAATTGATTAAGATTGGATTGAATACATGACAATTCAAAGGAGGAGGGCATTTATATGGGCATATGCCAGGAATATGCGGGTGCGTGGTCCATGATTGGGTTTAACTGCCTCTGTGAGTTTCGGCGGGGAAGTTGGTCGCGTGATAACTGTCAGGCGCGTGATGTGGGAGATCCCCAACGACTATAATTCCAACGACTATATTCCTTATTGGGTTGTGCCCAAATCTGGATTGCGTTGGGCTTTGCCCAACTGTTAGGCATTTGTCTGTCCAGTCTAGAACAACAGCCCCCCAAGTCGTCGCTCTTGTCTAAAGGGCAATGATTTAGACTAACATGATGGTCGATATGGAAGTATAGGCAATGTCGCAGGGACAAATTTAATATGGTCGAAAGAAAGTCGTCAAAAGATCACGAGACTAAGGTCTTTTCAAATGACATTTTTAATGTCGATCAGGAACGAGCGGGGAAGACTGGGAGTCATCTTGTTGGAATACACATAGTTTTGTCTTGAGAAGATAAAACACTATGTATTCAACTAACACGTATGACAATGTATTAATTATTTTGTTAAGGCCTATAGAATATAGGCTTAGGCAATGATAGTTTTACCCTTTTCCCCTCCCCATATGAGCTAAAGTATTATAAAAGGAGGGATACAAGTTCATTTGCGTACTTCACGCGAATTATTCCCCTCACCGGACTTTTCGCTCTGCAGTTCTCCTCCCACCGGAAATTTTTTGTTGTCATCTCGCTTCATACTTCAACCATAAATCTTCATCTTTTTCAATGGACCAAGGTAAATAATCATCTTTTTCCTCCTTTTTTTTCCTGCAGAAATGATGAGTGTTCATGAATCTTCATGAATTTTTGGATGAAGTTCATAAGTTCTTTGAAGAACTCATGAATTTTCTGGAAATTCTATGAAGATCCTGAAGAACGCATGAACTAGGATGAACATTAGGGTTAATGTAGAAGAACATTGTCAGATTTTTATAGGATGTTGGTTAGAGACATTTGGTGTTTATAGTGGGGTAATAGGCATTCGTCAAGGATGAATATGCATGTCAGGGGTTCTCCCTGTTAGGGAACTGTAGTCTATAGTCGAGGAGAAATCTTCTCGCGTGAGAACAATCTCATTTATTGAGGTTGGTCCCTTGCAACCCTGTTGTGGATGAAAGGTTGAGTCGAGGATACATTATCGACCTTATCATCGACCTTTCACTTGTTTTCCTGTGCTTTTTAGGTGAAACAACCAACAGAGATGTCGGCCACAATCTGGAAGGAAGTGTCTCTCAAGATAATGGGGTGGGGGTCGTCGATGTCCCCGTGGGAGCCAGATCCTGAATTATGGACGAACCCCGGGAAACTGCTTCACTCTTTACCATAGATGACTCAGATGCATTCAACAAAGTAGAGAAACGAAAGAAAGGGGATCACGTTAATTGATGGGTAATTGCCCCGAAGCCTGAGCACCGGATTTGCTCGCACTACCAAGGCTTGAGATTTCCTATGTATGAATTCGCGTTCCGGGAAGCTGGATATAGCCTAACATTTACTGACTTTCAAGGGGCCATCTCCACTCACTTGATGCTAGCTTCGTCCCAACTTCACCCTAATGTGTTGGAATTCATCAGAGCGTTCGAGCTGGTGTGTTGCTCCTTGGAGATAGGCACAACGGTAAGCTCGTTCTTCCGAGTTTTCCATATTTAGAAGAAATCACAAGATGGTCGACACAACTGGGTGTTATTTAAGCAACTGAGTAGACTCTTCAAGGCATATTTGGAATTCGTTCGTGACTTCAAGGAGAGGTTCTACGTAATCCAGCTTCGTACGTAGACGGCTAATGACTCCCTCTACTATAAAGAGGTTGTGGGTGGTGAAGAGAAGATGGTCTCTCATTTTTCTTTGGAGAGGTGGATTTCCATTTCAAATATGGTAGTGATAATTATATAACAAAGCCAAAGAAGCTGAGCGCTGATGACACAGAGGCCTACAATAGGTTCGTAAGTTTTGTCGTGGGCTTTTGTCCGTCAGAGCTTGTGGATGCCGATGATCATCTGCTTTTGAATGTTTATGAGACACTGTCACTCCCGGGTTTTTCATCCTAGTACAAATGAGAAAGTGGCGCGAAAAAGAAACAGAGTCGCCAACCAGACATTTTTATCCCAAGGAAAGGGAAATGTAATGTTGCACAAACTGAAGAGAAGGAAAAATCAAGGTCTTTCGAACCAAAGAGACTGGGTTTGGGAGTCGGTTACGAACTGGGAAGGTATTAGCATCCCAAATCGTTTGTCGTACCCAACAGGATCCATGCTTGCTTGAATTGTTTCAAAGGGTAAATAATAATTTGCTGATGGACTGGAAAGAAAGAAATAATGAGAAAAATGTAGGGAAAATAAAGAATATGCTCGAATGGGCTCTACCCCACTGCTAACGTATCTCATGAGAAGTGAGAATCAGAGTCAACATGGTTCCCCTAACTAGGGAGGAAATTTGTTTGTTTGTGTTTTTTATGGTTGAACTGCTTATGTTTATGCTCAGGTGTTGCAGACTCTCCTTGAACGAGTGTGTTTACAATCTTGCAAAGAGACACGTCGAAGCGAGTTATTTTGTTAAGAGTGAGGAGATGAGAAGAGAATTCCCAAAGGGAAGACGCTTATTGTTGGTTTGTAGCTTTTAGAAGCTTTTATTGAAAATTTGCATAGGAGAATATATTCATGTCTTATTCAAAGGAGTGTGTACTTTTTACATGACTCCGAGATGGGGTGGATAATAAGTACACCGAGATATGGAGGAAATCCCCAAACATATTTCCAAAGATTAAGGCCTAAACACATTACCCTAATTTTGTTTATTAAGTGTTTTTTGATGAAGAAGTGCTTTTTAGGTGTTGTTTGTGAAGCATCCTCGTGCTGAGACTTATTCATCATGATAGATACCCTACACCTCATCCCCATTTGAAATGCGTGCAAGTATCCCATGGCAAAGTCCCTTGGCTCATGAGAAAGCTTAACCTTTATTAAGATGTTTTAAGTTGTTTTAAGATGAGAGAGATAAGACTCAAGTTGAAAAAGGGAAAACACTAAGGGAAACTAAGACTCACTGTATGTTGTTGTACAATGGATATCCTATGGTTAATGAGGTTTTCTAATCCTATAAGAGAAAGAAGCAAATTCTAACTCACTTCAAGGATTGAAGACGATATTAGAACTCAAAGGGGTGATAAGAAAATGAAATGTCAAAGAAGCATAAAATGCTTTTCGCACTCACACAAGAGAAAGCTTTTAAAAGAGGAAGGAAGAAGGTAGAATATAGGTGCGCACCCACATTCTTCATACTTACCATCAACCACTGAAAAGGTTAGTAAAATCAATGATTTATGAAATCAAAAAATGATTAAAAAAAAGTACCAAACATCTTCTAAAATGAGTCATGGTTCACTCTAGACTCTACCCTAAAGCAAAGGGTACCTAAAAGCTAAGCAAAACCCAAACTCAGCAGCTATAACAGCGCTTCAGCACACAATCAACTATCACATGAAAATGGTATACAAACAACTTATTACAACTACCTAACAACATGGTAATAGGTGTAAAAAGTGCAAAAACAATACAAGGCAACATACATTTAACAACTTCTGTTCATAAATGCAGCAGTGAAATGCATGACAGAATTAAATCATTTAACATGTAAATGCATGAGTAACAATACATGAATATGCATCACATAACAACATCAAAGGAATGAAACAAGATCAATATGAACATGTATATGTGATAATGCAAACATTTCAAACACTTTGTCTCAATGGATTTTTACAACCAAAGCAATGTGCATTTTCAAAAGTGAACATTTATTGCAACCCAAAACCACAAGTGTGAACATGCCATAATGTATTATGACTAATGCAAATATTAACATTGAAATGCAAACATGAAGCAAACATGTAATCAAGAATGAGTGCAAGAATATATAGATCATGCACTTTTATCAATTAATATGCAACATGTTCAATTATGCGCATGAGTGTCCAAAACAAGCATCTATTACGAAAATAATGCAAAACAAAACTTTAAACAATGATTATCATGCCAATAATGAGGTTCAAACATGGAAACAACATTCACAACACACCATGAACACAAATTCACAATTATGCAGAAAATCATAAATAAACAACACGTGCGTCGAAAGATGTCGAAGCTACACGAACCTGCACCAAAACAACTCCTAAAAACTCCCTAAAATCATATATTAAAGATCCATGATGATTGGAAGGGGAATGGATAACAAAAATGCAATAAAAAACAAGAATTTTTCATTTTGGTTCAGTGGTAACCGGTTACTACCTAGGCGGTAACCGGTTACTTGATTCAAAAACTGTTTTTCTGCACAAATTACAACAGGTAACATGTTACTACCAGAGTGGTAACCGGTTACTCTGGGACCAGAATAAAAAATTCTGCAATTTCTTGAAAAATTTAGCAGCAGCTTATTCAAATAAGCTCTAATGTAATTCATATCAATTGAACACAGAATTTACACCTAAATGCAACAATTCAACACCAATTGGAACCACAAACACATCAAGATCCTAAACCCTAACGATCTAATCAATTAAAGCATAAAAAATAAACAAAATGCGAAGAACACAGGCATCGAGAAAATACGAAATAACTTAAAACAGAAGTGATTATGAGTTTCACCAACCTACAGAGTGGAGGTTTGCTTTGGTAATTGTTGCTATGAAGAATCAACACGCTATAGAAGAGAAAACCGTAGATCCGAAGCTCTTAATCAAGAATACATGAAATAAATATGATTTGATGAAAACCTTGATGAACTTCTTCAAGAATCACATCCAAGATGAGAAATCAACACTAAAATAGTAGCAAATTCTTCAATAATCGATGAAATCAATGCAATGATGGAGGTTTAGCTTCAAATTCTTCAAGTTTCAATGCAAAACTTGAAGAACTTTGGAAGATGAAGCTTTGTGTGGGGTTTTGGAAAATGAGAGAAAAGGGAGAGAAACATGAGAGTGATGAGAGAAAAATGTGAAAAATTAAGTGTTCATGTAAGGTTTGAGAGAATAATGCTTATATACATACTAGGCTTGGAGTGTGCTTTGAGTTAGGAGTGAGACTTGGGTATTAGCTTAGGAATTAGGTTTGGGGTTAGCTTATGAGTTAGTTAAGAGTTGGTTATGAGAAATTCTAGAACCATCCCTTAAAATATGGTAGAATATTCTAGAATATTTCCATGGAAAATGGTAGAATGAAGTGCAATGTTGAAGTGAAAAAGTGTGGAAAATCCCTCCAAGCTAAAAAAATTGAATATTTTTCCAAATTTGCACGTGGTAACTATAACACCCCAAAGTCGATTTTAATTTAATTGATGTGTTTTCTTATGAATTATGATATTTGTGATGTTATTTGAGGTTTTGAGGAATTTTGGGGATAACTTAATATATTATTACTATTAGAAATATTAGTCAATGGGTTTATTTTATTATTAGAGATTTAATTAAATAAAATAGAAGGAATTGGAGGATAAGGGTATTGTGGTCTTTTGGTTGAGGATAAGTGAGAGTTTTATGGGGGAAAACTAAAGAGGTCTTAGGGTCAAGAGTGACAAAATAGTAAAGTTGGGTTTTGTACGATCATTTGGAACGATCACACTTTTGGGAAAAGAGCTCTAGAGAATAGGAGAAGCTAGGGCTTGAAGGTTGGAAAGATTTGCGGGGAGTTTATCAAAAAGCTTATGGAAATTAAGGTATGGGGAGTATTTTCCTTTCGATATTATAATGTGGGAATGGAATTGGGAGTTTTGTGGTGTAGTTTAAGAATAGGGTTTTGATTGATGATTTTGTGTTTTTGATGATGATTTCGTGATGATTTTGATAAATACAATGATGTACATGATGTAGATGATTTTATTATAATGAATATTGATGTTAATGAGGTTTTATGAGGTAATGTTGTTAAATTATGGGTTTTGGAGGGGTTTTATCGCAGAAGGAGAAGGTTGGAAATCGCAAAAAAAAACTGCAGAGTCGCGAAGCTTGCTTAACGAGAAGAGTCATTGAGTTGGGCGCTTAGCGAACGTGATATACGCTTAGCGAGCCCCGGGAAACTTTGAAAAATGTTTTAATTTTGGAAAAACTGTTTTTATAGTAGTATGTTCGAGGTTTCCATGACGTTGTGTAGTTGTCACATGATGTGTTTTGGAGGCTATATGAGCAGAGTTAGTAGTTAAGGGATGTATGATGAATTCTTTGATTTTCTTCGAGTTATGATGTATGATTTCATGATGTAGAGATATGATGTAGGATGAGTGCGTTGTATGATGTTCCATGAGTATGCCCATGATGTTATGAATGAGTATGAGGAATGATTGTTTAATAATGAATGCGGATGCAATGTTATGATGTTTTGAGGATGATGTGTGTATATTGCGTCTTGAATTCATGACATTGAACTTATGATGGGACTTAGGTCCATTGGTATCTTCAATCCCATTGTGTGGATTAAAGTAATATGATATTTATGATGTGCTCCCTTAGGGGAGGGATAATGGCCCAGTGTCCATCACATGAGGATGTTTTAGTACCACATGCATTAGTAAGAGGTTGAATTTTATTCTAAATGACATAGCATGAGTGCGTTGATTTTGTGTAATGATGAGATGAATTTGATGATTTGTATTAAATGAGTAATCGTGAATGTTCTTATGATGTGATGATGATGAAGATGGGTATAAATGAGTTATAAATGAATTGTTGTTGTTGTTGATTGTTTTAAATTCTTATTTCTATATTATTTTATGGAATGTCAATTTACTCACCCTGCATGCCTTCTGGTGATGGTCTATTATGGCATCCTGCAAATAGTCAAGGTTATCTCGGTGTGTGCTTAACTCGGAGATAGTGAGTCGTCGAGTCAGTTAGAAGTGGAGTCCTGCTCTGTGTCCAGTAACACCAGGATGGGTTTCGCTTGAATGTTTATGTTTAATTGGATTAAGATGTTAGGTTTTAATTAAGTATTTGATAAAATGATATTTGAGATAACTTATGAGTTTTGTTTTATAAAAGAGGAATTATGACTTATTAATGTTTTTCGCTGCATAACTATTGAGAAAAGATTTATGGTGTTGTTAATGATTTTATAAACCCGTGTTACAGGACAAGACTCTATCTGATGTTATGATTTTTGATTTAAGAAGTAATGTCATGACCTTTTAATGAGTTGTACTATGATATATGATTTAAATTTCCTATTTTGTGAAGGGGTAAAAAGGGTGTTACATTAGTGGTATCATAACAGGTTGGTCTGTTCGGTCGTGTCGTGTCGTTGTCAGTCGTGTCGGTTTTTGCGTTAAAGTGTTTTAAGGTTGAGTTGTTTTCTGATGTTGTTGGTGATTTGTAGAATGGCTTCAAATTGTGCTATTACGGATGAGGTAGCTGCACTTGCTCAGGCTACGACACAAAATAATGTTCAGGATGAATTTCATGCTTTGGGGGTTTTTCAGAGGAATAATCCGCCTAGATTCGAGGGTTCTCCTGAACCGGAGAATGCACATAAGTGGCTGAAGGCGATAAAGAAGATTTTTAGGACTATGGCATGCTCTGATGCTTAGAAGGTGCAGTTTGGCACCCATATGCTGGATGAAGAGGCTGAGGATTGGTGGGATAATTCTCGTCAGAGATTGGAAAGGGATGTGACTGCCATTATTTGGATTGTGTTCAGGAGAGAATTTCTAAGTAAGTACTTTCCTGAAGACGCTCGTGGCAAGAAAGAGGTAGAATTCTTGGAACTAAAGTATGGGAACATGACAATGGCAGAGTATGCCTCCAAGTTCAAGAGGTTGGTGAAGTTTTGTCCTCACTATAACTGTGATGATGCTGAGTTGTCCAAGTGTTTGAAGTTTGAGAATGGGCTGAGACCAGAAATCAAGCAAGTGATTGAGTGTCAGCAGATCCGCAAGTATGTTGAACTTGTGGATAAGAGCATAATATATGATGAGAATAGTCGAACTCGATCTGATCACTATAAGCAGGTGAGTGAGAAGAGAGACAAGGGTCATTTCTGAGGGAAACCTTATGCAACTCCAAATGATAAGGGGAATCAGAAGGGTAATTATGGGAAAAAGCCAAGTGGGGAGCGGGTTCTACTCCTCTCAAGTGCTATAAGTGTGGCGAAGCAGGTCACAAATCTGATGTGTATACTGCTACTGTGATAAGATGTTATAAGTGTGGTAAAAAGGTCCATATGAAGAATGAGTGTACGAGTGCTGAACCAACTTATTTTAATTACGGCGAGGAGGGACATATCAGTACTCGGTGTCCGAAATTGAAGAAGGTTGCTACTGCGGCTCAGACTACTGGTATAGTGTTTTCTTTGAGTGGCTCAGATGCTCAGAAGAAAGACAATTTGATTAGAGGTACTTGTTTAATTAATGATGTTGAATTGGTTGCTATAATTGGTATTGGTGTTACTCATTCGTTTATTTCGATTGAGTGTACGACCAGGTTGAATTTGCCTTTGACTGTTATGAATGGTAATATGTTGATTGAGATGCCTGATGACGGTTCAGATACGACTAACCGTGTGTGCTTGAAGTGTCCCTTGACCATTTATAGTAAGGATTTCTTGATGGATTTAGTGTGTTTTCCTTTGCTCCATATGGATGTTGTGCTTATAATGAATTGGTTAGAATTTAACTTCGTGCATATCAACTGCTATGCAAAGACGATAGAGTTTCCAGAGTTTAATGATTGTGGGGAGATGATGTTTCTATCTGCAAAGCAAGTGGATGAACTTCTAGCAGATGAAGCCCAAATGTTTCCTTGTTTGCGGCATTGCAAGTTGATCGTGAACAAGTGGGTGTTGAATTACCCGTTGTCCGCGAATTTCTTTATATGTTTCTGGATGACATTAGTGATTTACCACCGGAGCGTGAAGTACAGTTTTTAGTGGATTTAGTACCGGGTACTAGTCCACTGTCGATGGCTCCTTGTCGGATGTCAGCTTCAGAGCTGAGTGAGTTAAAGAAACAACTTGAAGAACTCCTTGAGAAGAAATTTGTTCATCCAAGTGTTTCTCTGTGGGGTGCTTTTGTGTTGTTGGTTAAGAAGAAGGATGGTAGTATGAGGTTGTGCGTTGATTATCGACAATTGAATAAGGTGAAAATTAAGAATAAATATCCACTTCCGAGGATTGATGATTTGATGGATCAATTGGTGGGAGCTTGCGTTTTTAGCAAGATTGATTTGAAGTCGGGTTATCATCAGATTCAAGTTAAAGCAGATGATATTCCGAAGATAGCTTTCCGAACGAGGTATGGTCACTATGAGTACACTGTGATGCCTTTTGGTGTGTCCAATGCACCTGGTGTATTCATGGAGTATATGAATCGGACTTTTCATGAGTATTTGGATAAGTTTGTGGTGGTTTGTATCGATGATATCCTAATTTATTCGAAGTCCGGAGAAGAACATGAAGGACATTTTAGGATTGTATTACAAGTGTTAAGAGAGAAGAAGCCTTATTCTAAGTTGTCGAAGTGTGAGTTCTGGTTGAAGGAAGTAAGTTTCCTTGGCCATGTGATTTATAGTGGTGGAATTTTTGTGGATCCTTCGAAGATTGATGCTGTATATAATTAGGATACTTCGAAGTCTGCTACCGAGGTCAGAAGTTTTCTTGGTTTAGCCGTTATTACCACAAGTTTATAAAGGGTTTTTCTAAGGTGGTTTTGCCTTTGACGTAGGTGACTCGGAAGGGTCAGGCTTATGTATGGGATGCTGCTTGTAATAAGAGTTTTGTTGAGTTGAAGAAGAGGTTGACTACGACTCTAGTTTTAATTTTACCGAATCTGAATGAATCCTTTGTGGTGTACTATGGTCAAGTGGCTGCCTATGCTTCTAGACAGTTATGTGTTCATGAGAGGAACTATCCTACCCATGACTTAGAATTAGCTGTTGTGGTTTTTGTGTTAAAGATTTGGAGACACTGTCTGTTTGGATCGAGGTTTGAGATGTTCAATGATCATAAGAGTTTGAAATACTTGTTTGATCATAAGGAACTCAATATGAGGCAAAGAAGATGGTTAGAGATGTTGAATGATTTTGATTTTGATTTGAGTTACCACCCTAGTAAAACTAATGTGGTTGCAGATGCTTTGAGTAGGAATACTTTGCATATGCCTATGATGATGGTAAGAGAACTTGAGATGATTGAGCAATTCAAAGACATGAGTTTGTTCTGTGAAACTACGTCTGAGAGTGTTAAGTCGGGTATGTTGAAATTGACGAATGAGATTGTGGAGGAGATCCGTATTGGACAACAATCAGATTTGAAGTTGATTGATCAGATGATTTTGATTAACCAAGGTAACAGATGAGAATTCTGAATTGATGAGAATGGTATGATGAGGTTTCGAGATCGTGTGTGTGTTCCCTATATCCCAAAATTGAAGAAAAGTATTCTTGAATAAGGACATCGAAGCAGGTTGAGTATTCATCCTAGTGCTACTAAGATGTATTATGATTTGCAGAAGCTGTTTTGGTGGCCGGCTATGAAGAAAGATGTTACAGAGTTTGTGTATGCGTGTTTGATTTGCCAGAAATCGAAGGTTGAACATCAAAAGCCTTTAGGTATGATGCAACCGTTGAGTATTCTAGAATGGAAATGGGATATCATTTCTATGGATTTTGTGTCAGGTTTGCCAAAGACGGTGAAGGGAAATGATTCCATTTGGGTGATTGTTGATCGATTAACTAAGTCGGCACATTTCTTGCCGATGAAGATTAATCATTCCATGTCGAAGCTAGCAGAGATGTATATTGATGAGATTGTGAAGTTGAATGGGATATCGTCGAGTATTGTGTCAGATAGAGATCCTCAATTTACATCGAGATTTTGGAAGAGTTTGCAAGATGCTTTAGGAACTAAATTGAGGATGAGTTCTGCTTATCATCCACAGACGGACGGTCAGACTGAACAGACTATCCAATCTTTAGAAGACTTACTGAGATCTTGTGTGTTGGATCATGGAGGTGTGTGGGATAGTCATTTGTCGTTGATTGAGTTTACTTATAACAATAGTTTTCATGTGAGCATTGGTATGGCTCTGTATGAAGCATTGTATGGGAGGCGATGTAGAACTCCATTGTGTTGGTATGAGTCAGGCGATAATGTTGTGCTCGGACCTGAGATTGTGCAAGAGACGACAAAAAATTTTAAGATGATTTGGGAGAGAATGAAGACTTCTCAAAGTCTTCAAAAGAGTAATCATGATAAGAGGAGGAAAGCACTTGAACTTCAAGAAGGATATCATAAAAAATATTCGTAATATTTTGAAGATGACAAACTTTTGAGTGAAATATAATTAAGATTATGATCTTACTTATTACTTAATATGTGATATTTAGTGGAAAGTAATAAGATAAATATTTATAAATGTTATCATCAATGGATGTAAGAATAAATGGTTCTCAAGTTTATTATCAAACTCATTACAAGAAAATAAAAGTACTTGAACATTATTTTATTTTACGAGGACCAAAGGTTAAAATGTGAGTATCAAGAATATTATGCAATGACATCATGGTAATTATCTATCATCCACGAGTAACAAGAAATTAAAGTAATGACAAAGTTGTAATATCTTTTATTACTTGGAGAACAAGAAATTAAAGCAATGACAAAACTGTAATTATCAAATGACCTTTTTTAATTACATAAAGCAATCAAGGATCAAGAAAATATAAGATGATGATCAACATCACTAAATGTCGTTTTCGTAAATAGAAGATCTTCCATTTTACACTACAAATGACAAAATGGTAAATACTAGTGGCAAACTTGTAAATATAGGTTCATACTCAGGAAAGTCTTGATACTCAACAAGTAAGAGGATCATAAACTCTATAAAAACCTTTGTTCTTCATTTCATATTCCTAGAATCAAGGATATTCATTCTAAGAATATTTGTCTTAAAATCACATCATTCATTTAAGGAAAAATCAAGAGAGAAAATACATTCATTTAAGGAGAGTTCAACAGAGAAAATTCTTCATATTCTTCCAAAGTTATATTCTCACTAAAATCATAATATTAGAATCAAGGGTCTATATTTCTAAGATTATTTGTCTTAAACCCACAAACTCTCAATAATCATTTGTTGAGGAATTTTGAATCCAATCCTCCTTAAAAATCATACTTAATACTTGGATATCCTCAAGTCAAGGTTGATCTTGGGTGATAGTGTAAGTTCGTCGAAGCTTTGTAATCAGTGTTGTAAGCCTAGTGAGGCTAACGAAAATACATGTTGGTGTAAGAAAAGGATCAAAAGATATTGATCATTAATTGGAAAATCTCACAAAACATGAGGATTGGAGTAGCCAAGTTTGGTGAACCAAGATAAATCCCCGTGTGTTCTTTCTTAAACTCATTCCTTTAAAGCTTACTTATTTATACACAGTTCACACACTACAAACACTATTCAACCCCCATTCTAGTGACATTTCTATCTACTTCATAATCATCATTATTGATTGTGCTTGGTCAAGAGTGATAACATCCTAACATAAGATTTGTAAATCTAGTTTGGGTAAAGATTCAGTGAGATTTTCTTTAATAAAACCATTAGGATTTTGTCCTCCAAGATCTTGAAAGATTTGGGTTTTTGTTTTTGCAAAAGTCTTTGCATCATAGATTCAACTGAATGAAAGCCTTGAAGAACGATGGGTTCGGTCAAGGGAGTAACGATAATCAGAGGATCATTTTGGAAGATTTGGGGTTACATCTTGCGATTTAAATCAGCCAAGTGAAAGACTTGAAGAACGAAAGATTCATTCAAATGAGTAACGATAATTAGAGGTTTGTTCGTTGTGTTTGATGCACTTAATTCAACTAGAATCAAGGGAAGATAAATGGTTAGATTCAACCTTAACAATTGGGTTAGATTGTTGGTTAGCTAGGACTTCTATTGTACTGAATATTGCACACAAATATTATACATATCTCGATTTTATTTTTAGAATTGACGGCAGACGTACCCTTAGTGAGGACGAAAGCGAAACCGCCTAAACAAATCAGATGTCTCTCTATTTCTCCATCTCTTTACTTTTACATTGTTGAAGTTTGTGTGAAATCAATTGTTAGCAACATTTCATTGATTTGTAGTATTTCAAACAATTATGTAAAATCATTGTAATCACTTTGATTATATGTAAAAATTATGAACTACAAAATCAAAGAAAATTTGCCTTGGTGTGTTTCACTAGTTAAGTGTTTGATAAATTGATAACACACAAACTGTTTGATAAATTGTCAATTCAAATTTTATCTTCAATTAAGTATTGAAAATTAATTCATCTTAAGTGACTTTTATTTGAGCTATTGATCGAGAATCTTATTGATTCTACTATCTCATCAAGATCATTCCATTCGATTTCATATATCCGATCTTTTCAATAAAGGTTCTGATAGACGAGTGTTGATCCGATACCGCTTTCATATTTTTAGAATAATTTTTTAAAACGTAAATTATTGAAAATAAGTGATCTATTCAAACCCCTTTCTAGATTAGTGCCCTCATCTAACAGTTCTGCCATGTCATATCATTAGTTTAAAATTTTTAATCAGACTTGTCCGAATATATTGTCCATTTTTCCCTAAAAAATCTTGTATATCTAATAAAAAAAAGAAGAAAAACGATCGATGACGCTGATGTGGGAAGGCCCGACCCGAAAGGCCCAATGCAAAAACACCTCACACCGTCGACCAATAGTGAATTCGGCCACCATAAGATCAACGAACGCGCCAGCGATTACGAGTCTAGGGTTTCGAAATCAACTCTCCATTCTAGAACTTCCACTTCTATTTCAATATCAAAATTTCGCTTCTAATCAGGTACTTCCGTTTTCCTTGTTAATGCTGTAAACAATGCCTAATTCATTCTCCTACGTATTCTATTTTTTCCCCCTTTCTTTTTCATGGTTTTAGTGTAATCTCGCGAAGTAGATAGAAGAATCATGTTTTGTTAGTTCATTGGTAGCAAATCGTTGAACTAGTACCTCTTTGTGGAGGCATAGATTTTATAGGAAATGTTTTGTAGCATATTTGGATTATGGTTTGCATTTCCCAAACCTCAGTTTGAGGTGTGTAAGCTTAATTTCTTCCACATTTTACATGTTTGGTTAAATCACACTGGGTTACATTTAAACATGGTAAATGGGTTTCTGCATAAACATGGTTGCAATGCAAACCATTATTCAAACATGTTATAAGCATCATTTTATGATATATTGCTCTTTAATTGCATTTTTATATTTCTCTATACACTATGTAAATTGTGTATGTTTTTATTTTATTTTTTAATTTATAAACTTTGGTTCAGTTTCTTATTTTTTACTTTTGTTGCTTTTCCCTCTCTTCCTCTGTGTATATCGTCCCTCGACAAATAGTTATTCAACAATTTAACTGGCCAAAATTTTCTGGGTAACTCTTGGTTCGAGAAATTCTGAAATTCATTGATTTTGTTTTGGGTCTGTGATAGGCCTTTTGACTATCGTTATCCTCTTGATTTTCGTTCAGAATTCTATCTTGCCTGTCGTTGTTACTTTTTTTTTTGCTATGCTACTCCTTGGTCCATACTTCATGGGACAGTTTCAATCAAAATTCTTACTCTGCTATTCCATCTGGCCACTCATATTGTTTCCACCTTTCCATATTTGCATTCTCTCTTCTTTGTATGCTTCTGGCTTCTGTGCTTTCTTCACAGTTGCCCTGCAAGCTTGCTTTTCTAGATGCATAAAATGCCCGGGACAAGACAGAAAGAAGGAACAGCCCAAAATTCAGAGTCAACAGGGGGAAACAGTGATCCGGAAAAACCCACAGATTCTGGTGAGCAGATAGACCTTGACGGGGACAATGAGCAAGAAGAGTCCTCCGAGGAAGAGGTAGAGTATGAAGAAGTTGAGGTGGAGGAAGAAGTGGAAGTGGAAGAAGAGGAGGAGGAGGAAGAAGAGGAAGAGGAAGAAGCAGAGGAAGGTAGTAAGCCTTCAGACGGTGAAGACGAGATGAGAGTAGAAGATACTAAGGATGAGGTTGAGAAAAAGAGACATGCTGAACTTCTTGCGCTTCCACCTCATGGTTCAGAGGTCTACATTGGCGGAATTCCTCATGACACTTCTGAAAAAGATTTAAGGGTCTTCTGTCGATCTGTGGGAGAAGTTGTAGAGGTAAAGTTAATGAAATGCTTCTATAGACCTCTGAGCAGATTGACTTATGTACAGTTCGACTTGTATGTGTCTCTCTAAACAGATAGACTTTTGTATAGGTAAGGATTATGAAGGGAAAAGAAGCAAAAGGTTATGCTTTTGTGACCTTCAAGACAAAGGAATTGGCATCAAAGGCTATCGAGGAGTTGCACTACACTGAATTCAAGGTATTTTGGTACAGTTGATTATTCTCATTTTTTGTAGTATTTGGTGATTATACTGTTAACTGTTTCTTGTCAAGTCATTGATGTTGATTTTATATTTTTAGTTTGTTTGTCTTTTAATTTCTAATTATTTTAAATTTTTAATGTTGTTAAATAGCCGCTGTAGCTGCGCTACACCACCTAAGCATTGCAGAATTTCAAAAATCCAATATTATCCCCTATCCGCAATTGACAACACTGATTTTAATCATTACATTGACTTCCTCCTGTATTATAATTTGAATGTGTTATTTTAGTACACTTAACTTTTTTATTTTATGGAATCTTTGATGGTTATATTGTTACATGGCTTTATTATTAAGTTATGGATATTGTCTCTATTTTAGTTTGTTTAACTTTTAATTTCTAAATATTTATTTTATCCATTACACTGTCTGTCCTTAGCATTATTATCTAAGTTAAGTTGCTTCTTTCTGAGTTACCAGGGAAACAAAATAAAGTGCTCAACGTCTCAAGTTAAACATAGGTTATTCATTGGAAACGTTCCTAAAGATTGGACTGTTGAAGATATGAAGAAGGTAGTTGCCAAGGTTGGCCCTGGTGTCATTGGTGTGGAACTGTTGAAGGTCAGTCAACAATTTTCTGTTATGTGTCACGGTTTGATTTTACGCGTGTTGTTTAATGCCTTTGTGTTTTTGTTACTTAAACTATGAAGTGCGTTTCATGTTGGGTAATCTTTGCCTTCACCTAGCTAGCTGTTCCGTTGTTACAGGATCCACAGAGTTCTGGCCGTAATCGGGGATTTGCTTTTATTGAGTATCACAATCATGCTTGTGCAGAATATTCAAGGCAGAAAATGTCGGACTTCAAATTTAAACTTGACAATAATGCTCCAACTGTGAGCTGGGCTGACCCAAGGAATTCTGATTCATCAGCATCCTCTCAGGTGATCTATTAAGTTTTATACCTAAGATTTAAATTTAAAATTCATAAATAACTTCCTTCAAGTATTTAAGGAGAAAAAAAGCTTAATTGTAGGTTAGGTTGTTATATGTGTGTGTGGGTGACTGAATGGAATGCATCACATCAAGTTCCTTATTATTCTACTGCCCCATTTCAAACATTCCCAACAACAGACCTATTCACCCTTCCATTTCATTACATTCAAGCCCTTCTTTCGATCATAACATAGGCATAAACAATAACAGAAGGTAAAAGGAAAGTACGGCCCCTTCAACATTGCACTAAGTTCACTTTGGTCATTTAATTTCCAATGTTTGCAACAACATTCCCCAAGGAATGGAAAACTATGTGGCCTTTTGTTTAAGATAAAAAAGAAGTAATCTTTATATTGTATAAATCTTGATATTAATATTTTAAAATTTTGATGGGGAAGTGCTAAGTTATGATTGTTTACAAATATAAATTTCACTTTTTATCATTCTATCTCATAACTCATTTTTTCTTAGAAGCTACTTAGAGTAACTTTCCTTAAATTTTTGAATTTTTCAAATTCTGATTATTTTGAAAAGTTTCAACAAACAACCGTAGAAATTCTTCAAAAGTATATTTTTTTCTTCATAAAATAATCAAAAACAGACAGTCAACGTATCTAATTTCCCAAAACATCGATTATCAAACCTTTCGCTACCTACATAAACAGAAAATAACACTGTGTAGCCCATAACATAAAGAAGAGTCGAAAAGGTTATTTAGAATGCTAAAACAGAGCTGAGACATAAAAGAACTCAGATTACTAAACTGAAGTTTTCAATTTGTTTAGCTAGCAAAAATTTAAAAGAAAATTGGATGTACTGTACTGTGCCATTTTGACCTTAGCCTTAATACTGGATTGCCATAAACTACTGGATTATATGATTTTCTTATCATGGCTTACTTCGTTGCTTGATGCTATATTTTTCTTTTAGTGTGCGGATTGTAGGTGTCCTCTTCCTGGCTCAGGGAATTTGTATTTGTAATACATTTATTCTCATTTTGTTGCCAATGTTTATGTTTGATTTCTACATAGAACGTGAATATTTAGTTATATTTTATTATGTTATATATTGTCTTTTGTCATTTTGCAACTGCTATTAGTTGAACCAAAAGGTTAACCATCGCATGGTTTATAATTGTATATTGGTTTGTTTTCTGTTTCTAGTGCATAAGTTGTGAATTAAATTATTCATACTATAGGAGTTTTGTAACTGTAACCTGTTGCTTATTACAGGTGAAAGCAGTATATGTAAAGAACCTTCCAGAAAACATAACACAGGATCGTCTGAAGGAGTTGTTTGAACATCATGGTAAGATCACAAAAGTGGCTCTCCCTCCAGCTAAAGCTGGACAAGAAAAGAGCAGATATGGTTTTGTGCACTTTGCTGATAGATCATGTGCAATGAAGGCATTGAAGAACACGGAGAAGTATGAGATTGATGGTACTTCCCCACCTTTTTTTAATACTATTTTCCAATCTATTTTTTCAATGACAGTGAACTGTCACACATGGTAAGCATCATGTTTTCTGGAATGGACAGGCCAAACTTTGGAATGCTCACTCGCTAAGCCACAGGCAGATCAGAAGTCATCTGGTGCATCAAATTCACACAATTCAGCTATACTTCCTACTTATCCACCTCCTCTTAGTTATAGTATGGTTGGAGGTGGATATGGTGCTGTTGGTGCAGGATATGGTGCTACTGGCTTTGCACAGGTAACTTGCTCATCCCTTCTTGTTTTTTTTAGTTTTTCTTGCCTTGCATTACTCTACAAAATGAGCCAGGAAGATGCTTCCCATTATTGCACTGGCAACAATGCTGACTCACATTAAGACGAATGAGAATTTTAATTGCTAAATATACAAGTTTTTATCAAGTTGGGTGATGTAAGCTTTGAACTGTCTCATTCTCAACTTCATTGGCTGTATGTGTCTGAACTTTTGATGAACTGTTTCTAACTAGGGCAGGGTGAAAGTGGTTAACATCACTTATTGGATTTAGTATCTCTGGATTAAGTAGCGCATATATTAATATTTAAGCGTTTGTTTTCAAAATTTCAACGGAAAGAAAAAAGTTTATTCTATTCAATATCTTTATGTAGCAAAGAAGAAAATTCATTTATTATCTTTATTAACAATGAAGGAACTTGGTGCTTGTATGGTCCTATATCTCTCTTACTGATGTGTAAAGGTCATTAAACGTGCAGCCACTGATGTATGGTCCGGGAGCAACCCCTGCTGGCATGGCAATGATGCCAATGCTTTTACCAGACGGAAGGATTGCATATGTTTTGTAAGTGTATTCTTGATTTTTCTAGTTTTTTACTTGCTTATGATGTATGGTTATTTGCAATGCAAGGGCAACAAGACCCTTATCTCGAAGTCTTCAAATTTTGAGGGCCTCTTTTGAATATGTATTTAAAAAAATAACTTTCATAAAATATTTTTTAATACAAATAAGATTTTGGATATATGACATATAATTATCACTAGTCAAGTGCTTGATATCTTTGGTTTAAGATTGAGTTGGTTTCGGTAAAATGGGTTCTATTTGTTAATTCTTATATTTTCTAATTTTTATCATAATTTCATCAAAATGGAATAAAATAATAAATTGTAAAGCCAATGAGTTGAGTTGAACCCAATGATTGGACCTTTCCACTTGCCATCAAGCCAAAGCAACTGTAGTATTAATGATTGAACATTAATTGTTTTTGTAATAAGGACTCAATATTAATATTAGAACAATGCTTACAAATTGTTTAATGGTTAGGATTGATACATTATGTTCTACAGTAGCAAACAATGGCTCCATCTATAGTTGAGTGCTTTGTTTTTGACTTATTTGTTGGGTGACTGTAGGCAACAACCCGGTTTGCAGCAGTCAGGTTTGCAGCAGCCAGGTTTTCAGCAGCATGCTCCTTCAACAGTATCTCGACATGGCAGGGGTGGTGGTGGTAGCTCAAGTGGTGAAAAACGCAATCACGATAATAACCGTAATCGTGGTCCTGGCCGATATAATCCCTACTAATATTATTTGGCCTTTCCCCGGTCTTTAGGGTTCTATGCAGTTGAGGTTTATTCCTACTGATCACCTCCCCAATGCCAAAAATTTATGTGGCATGTATGAAAAAATTTGAAGAACAGACTGAATTGTTGAAATATATGTATATTAAAGCTGATGCTAGTTTTACATTTTTATTCTTACCTTATCTTCCACATCGGAAATTTTTCCTATCTATGAAGCAAGATTAGCATGTTTTTCTTTATTGACACTGAACAAAGATTATAATATTTATCCCGTCAGTAATTACACTTTAGACTTAGGTGCGTCCGGAAAGAATCTGATCATGAAAACAAATAGGTGCTTAGGTGTTAGAAATATTAAAACTTTTTTTTTAAAAAACTGATTAATATGGGATACAAGTAAAGCTGTTAAGAATTTCGTAATGCATCCCATAAGCTTCTTAGCCTCCATGTGTGTTTCTATACATATCGGAGTTATATCTTCGGTCACCCTTTATTCACCCCAAAGTGAGTGATGTTCCATGCGTTTGGTTTTGACTAGTTCTGGAGATTTATCTTCAAAACTATTTGGGAAGAACATCAAAATTATTTAGTTTAGAGAAATTTTTAGAGATATATTTCTGGAACATCTTAATTACAATTTGAATTTTTCTGCTACCTTTACATGTCAGATTGTTCTGGAGATATATTTTCAGAAGTTTCTGCTATATTTTATTTTCACCTTGCATGATCACTCTTCATTGTTGTTATTTCTCTTTCTCAACTCTAACCCTCTCCCAAAATTCCCCTACATTCTCAATCCCATTTTCCACTCCAAATCTATCTTTTTGGTTCAACATATCACAGTGAGCAGAAGAAGATCGAATTTCAGGTAAAGATTGTTCATTTTCATTTGCATTGCTTACATTAATCATGAAACTTTGTTAGAAAAAAATCGCGTAGCTTTCGAAAATGTATTTTCGGAACGCGTTGGAGATGAACTTGTCCAAATATACATTTTTGGAACGTTTTTGTGTTCATTTTACCGCAGTAGTATGTTATTTTTTTTATTATTTGTATTGTTCTCAAATAGATATGGTGCACCCCGATAATATCTCAAAAGAAATAATTTATACAAATAATGTTTTTTCGAATGTTCAAAGGGTTGTTGTAAAGGCGGTAGATGTTGGCGTTGACTTTAATAACAAGCAAAAGTTTAAAAATCGTGACAACATGCTTAAATGGATTCATATGATGACATCTAGACTTGGATTTGGTGTGGTTATCAAAAGGTCGGATAATAACTCGGATAGAAGAAATACATTTGTTACTATGTTGTGCGAAAGAAGCAGGAATTATCGATCTCCTCTACGAAATTTTAAAAGAGACGAAACAAGTAGTTCAACACGTTTCCGACAATGCTCATTCTTGATTTTACCTACAAGACCAACATGTATAGACTTCTATTATTTGAGATGGTTGGTGCCATATTCCGTTGGTTTTGCATTTTTAGAGTGTGAAAAAGAGAATAATTTTACTTGGGCATTGGATGTGTGTCAGTCACTTTTGAAGGATAAAGGTGAGATGCCTAAAGCTATTGTTACAGACCGCGATACCGTAATGATGAATGTGGTTGTAAAGATATTTCCTTCTTCTTATGCATTACTTTGTAAGTATCACATAACAAAGAATGTCAGAAGTCAGGTCAAACCCGCGGTAGTGACGAAACAAGTTGATTCAAAAGGTGGAAAATTGGTGAAGTTGGGTGTGACTGTTGAAAAAATAATGGATGCACGGAATCGTATAATAAATTCCTCCACAAAAGAATTATATACCGATTCCGTAATTAATTTTAGTGTATGAAAAGTATCCTAGTTTGTTGAAATACGCTAAAAACACCATTCTTGATCAGGTGAAAGAGAAGATAATTTGTGCGTGGACTGATAATGTCTGACAACTTTGAAATACAACTACCATCAGAGTTGAGTCGGTCCATGCTACTTTGAAAAATTGGTTGGTAATTAGCAAAGGGGATTTGTGTCGAGACTAGGACTCTGTGAACCTCATGATTCAAAACACATAATGAGATACAAACAACATTTGGTCGGAGCATAACAATTTTGAAACATCTATTTAAAGACAACAATCTTTATTCTCATTTGGTCGACAATATTTCTCGGGAGAGGTTGACCTATATATTTTTCACGTGGTCAAACGAACTGATAATGTAGGCTCAGATAGTGCAAATTGCGGTTGCGCTTTTGCGAAAACATATGGTCTCCCATGTGCTTGTGTTATTGCTAAAAAGGTGAAACTAGGTGAGCCAATTAGAATGGACGAGGTTTACTCTCATTGTAAAAGATTTAGATTTGATGATAATGGTTGCATGGATGAAGGTAAATCAAATATCTCTATTTTGATCGAATGGGAAGCGATACAAGAGAGATTTTCGAAGGCTGATGACAACATGAAACTCCACATCAAAGAACGATTCAGGAAGATATCCTATCTCGAAACAACTGACATGAAACCGCCTTCTCAACCAGTAAAACACAAAAGGTGCTTTGAAGAAAATGAAGCCTACACCGAATGACAACTCGACTACACAGTCTCCTTCATATTTTGAACACGTTGACAAACTTTATCCCGACTGCTAAATCTCAAAAAAATGTTGTTAAAGGAGCCCACATTAGCAAACCACCTCCGACGCCGCTTCCATTGAAGATTCCATTCATCGGCGAGATGCCCATTTTTATGCACAAATAAATCGATCGTATCGTCAATGTTGAGGGAGACGATAATTGTGGTAACCGAGCTATTTCAACTTTGCTTGGTAAAGGAGAGGATAGTCATGTACTAGTCCATCATCAAATAATGCAAGAGTTGAAGACGCATAAAGAATCATATACGCGGTTATATAGAGGTAAAGAAAAATTCGATGCGGTTTATGAGTCCCCTGTTCCTTGCTTGAGTGGTCCGACACTGGAGTCAAAATGGATGACCTTCTATGATATGGATCACCTTATTGCATGTGCATATGATAGGGTGTGCATTGACTTGACACACTACGAGTTTTCGGAAACCTTTTTTCTACTCTGCACCGCACCACCCCAAAATTCAAATGAACGCATCATGTGAATTAGATGGATTTCAAAATCAAGTAATTTTGTTCAAGTATATTTGAAATCGGGACGCCCCATACCACTTACATCACCATAATGGATGAACCATTTAACCGCAAAAGCCAAGACGTGGACGAATCATTTTATAGAAAGGATGCAAGAATTTGAGAGATTGAACAACATTCAAAAGGAAATGAATGCATAAAAGTCCAAGGGGGTACCACCTATAGATTTAGCCGACGACACTTATTTTGATTCGTTTTAATTTTCTTGTGTAATCAGATGAATAATTGATTATTATTTACTCTCACTTTTTATTCATATTTCGTGTTAATGAAATTTTGCAATTTTGTTTATGCAGTGCTTGTCATAGTTCTGTTTGGAAATTGTATTAGGAAACGTTCTGGAGATACATTTTCAAAAGGTTTTAAAATTTGAATGGTTCAAGGAAAGTTCCGGTAATACATCTCTGGAAGTATATAATATGGTGCCTTTTCGTAGATATATATCCAGAATAATATTGACAGTAATTGACTAGTCCATATTGAACCAGGTCTTCTATAAATTTGGGTGTTTTTGTGTTATACTTCACACAGACTCAAAATGTCTCTGAAGGTGTGAAAAGTACACAAGAAGGGGGAGGGGTTGAATTGTGTTTCGCCTTTTCTTATTTTAGATTCTGATAAGAATTTCAGAATATGAAATGGTGTTTAAATTATGTTTTAGTTCTTAGAAGCGGTGTTAACATAAGTAAATAAATAACAGTAGAAGACACAAAAGATTTATCCTATTTTTAGTCCACTTTCCTTACATGAGACTTTTCATTATAATCACCTCATGATTACAATCGCTTATGCTTCTACATAAGCCTTGTACACTTTCTCAAACCCACTGCCCGAGACTTCTGCTCACACCCTCAGATCGAGCCCATTGCTCCAAAGGTCACTTTGATTGATACTTCCTTGCTCACATCCTTTGACCAAGTCACCTGCTCTAAAAGTCATCCAGATTGAGACTTCCTTGCTTAAGTCGCACTTTAGACTTCCTGCTCACACCCTTCAAACATAGGATCCTTACTCAATTATCCTAGTTGAATAAGACTTTCATATCTCAAGCACTTAAGGAATGCGACTTATGTGGCTTAAGCATCTTGGCTCAAGAATTCTGCTCAATCAACCTTGATGATTAAGAATTTTACAACTCAAGCACTTAACAAGAGATTTACGTAGCTCAAGCATCTTGGCTCAAGTTTTATTGCTTAAGTCCTAATGAGACAAGACTTCTGCTCATGCACATAGCAAGAGACTTTGATCTAAACAGCTGAATGGGCCCAATAGAATAAAGAACAAGGTGTACATGGTACAAGTATCAGAGGTACGGGAAATCACCACAGCAAATACCTAAAACACTTAAGATTTCTAAGATATTCAATGGTAAGAAATCTTAAGGCTTTTACAATTACAACCTATAAATAGAAAATATGCATATTACAATAGAGTTAATAATTGCTTGATCGTACTACTCCTTCTTCTGAAGAGTCCCTGTTAAAGGCTCAACTTTAACCTTCATCCATATTTATAGCCTTTGCAGAAAACTAACAGTTGAAGAGGTAACTTGATCAAGTGTCTTTGTCTTTGCTCCATAGTACAAGATACATTGAAGATAGATACACAGAAGATTCTGAATCCAATGTGTAACACATTTAACCTTCGAGTCTTCAATATGTTTTGTACTAATAAAGCCATCATGAGTACACATCCATAAAACATGCTAGCTTTTCTTGAGCCTTGCAATCTTGTAGACTCGATCTGGAAAACTGATAAGACAATACAATATCCTTTCTGCAGTACAAACAACTTCCAGCTTTATTACCAACTCTGAGTGGTATCAGATGCTAATATACAATTACTAAGTGTAGTGACTCGTATAAATGCTAGGACCTTTAGCACCAGAGTCTACGTCAAGCCACACTAGTAAATGTTCTTCAGAATCTTCCACTAGAAGCTAGCAATGCAGAAACTCCTAAGTGTGTCCAAGTATTTTAGATTCCGATTATTTATGTATATGAACTTGAATCTGCATATATGAAGCACACATCAAATAAACCATTGTTCTTTCAATACTTTTGTTATCATCAAAACCAAAAGATAATATGCCATGTGTCATACCCTAATTTTTGACCCTAATATTTTTCGCATCTCATCTGCATCATGCATACAAACAAGATCACACACTTGTTCGTCTATCCTTTTTGGTTGCAGGTTTATACCTCATAGGGGATCACCATTTCTTTTGTTTGCCTTTTTTTTATGTTTACTAACCTCTAATCAAAATCCAAAAATATATATTTTTCTTTTATTAACATTTTCAGAGGAAGACTGAGTCAAAAATACAAAAAATAGAAGTCCCACAACTCCAATTAATTTCGTTTGAACAAAGTCGAAGTTGATCTGTAAACAATTCAAATTCATCTGATCAAGGATTTCTCAAGTTTTAATTGATTTATTCAAGGATTTCCAAGGTTCATGTGTTTATTTCCATGCATTCTTCGATGCGCAAGAGAATCGAGCTCAAAGCCAACACAATCCGGTCAATATGGCATTTTTAAGGATTTTACACTGTGCACTCGATTGCACTAACTGTCCAATCGATCACACCTTGCAAATTTTTTTCCTGTGCAATCGATTACACTGTTATGCAAATCGATTGTACGAAGACAAATTTGACCAAAATCAACAATTTTCAAGTTTTGAGGCATTTGACACCAATTTTATCATTTGAGAATATTCTAGACCACTTCACTTTTAATTCCCTACATCATTTTGATCATTTCCCACCATAAACCCTCACTAATCACCACTCTTTTTATAATTCCCTCCAAATTTGAATTTCCAATCCTAATTTTGAATTTCCAAAGCAAACTCCATTCCACCAAATTCCCATACCTAAACTCTTTAAATAAAGGCATTTTCTCATTCATTTTTCAAGCTTTTGATAGCCAAAAAATCCCATGCAAAATATCTTCCCAAACCACAAATTCACCAAAGCTCTTATTCTTTTGAAAGTTATCAAGAATTCACATTGAATTCTTGATTAACTTTGAGCTAAACCTTCATCCTTTTCATTTTTCTTCATGAATTTTAGTAGATCAAGCTTGCTAGTGGAGTAATTTGAAGTTTTGTCTTAGTAATTCATCTTCCTCCATTATTACCCATTCATCTTCATCATCAAGAATGTAGATCTTGATTGGTTCTTGTTGTTTGATCTTTGGATATTGCAATTATATTCTTATTGGTGTTATTTGCTGTTGATTTAGTGGAAAATTCATGCTCAATTGAGTCCATGGTCATAATGTGTTTGAAGGAATGATTGAGCATGGATTTTTCCATTTAAATGCCGATTTTTGAAAACTGAACAACATGCAATCGACATCTTGTGCAAATCGATTTGCACTGCCTTTTTCTTCACAGTTTTTTTTTGCTGATTTTGCCTTGTGTAATCGATTTGCATCCTATGTAAATCGATTTGCATTGTTTTTTGGCCTGAATTTGAGTTTTTGCACTGTGCAATCGATTTGCACAGGCCTGAATGCTATTTTCACTTGTTTTGGGGCTGTTTTTGGTTCCTTTTCTCCCCTCTTCCCCTCTCTTATTATTTTTACCTTAGGATACATTTTTGGGATTGATTTCTCTTTTAAATTCAATGGACTTTGGGTGTAGATTAGAGTGATTAATATTCATTATTCCAAATCTACCACTAAGTGAATTATTTAATTCACTTTAGGTACTTTGCATTAGTAAAATATTTTCATACTCGAATCCACCAAAATGAGTGGTTGAACTTAAAGATGAAAGAATACCATAAGTGTAACTCAATTTGATACTCATCTTTATTTTTTTTGCGGCATTGCGTTCGGATGGCGATTTACATATCGTTTATTTCGCGTGTATTAGCACTAACATCGTTAACCTTAATTGGTTTTTGTCAGACTCATTTGTAGGGTAATTACTTCGTAAATTACTCGACGATTGCTTAACATAGACCTAAATGTGCCCCTACTTCGAAATAAAAATCTAATTGGATACTTTCACTTTCGTGGATCGGACCTCGTGTTGGTCGCGTAATCCCAAAGTGGTTAGTCTTTTGTGTTAAGACCCATGACTTTTAAAGCTTGATGCGTATTTTCTTTGAGTATCCCAATCTTCTTTCAAGTTTTAATGAATTTGGATCTAATTGCCTCGATTAATCACTATAATGTAAGATACTAAGCGGAACCGGTTGCGTTTTCAATTTTGGCATTAAATGCCTTGTTACTCTTTTGGTTGTGGATGATTAAGTTCATCATACCATTATTATGCACATATTATTATTACTATTACTATACTAACATTTTAATTCCTTCTCACACCTTATCCTCTTTATTTTTATCTCTCGCTCCTTATCTCTTTTATTACGCTTTTATTATGTTTTATCATTCATCATATTGTTTATGTTTATATTCATATCCTTGTACTTTTTCTTTTGTCCATTTGGATACAAAAATATTAATAAAGGATTAAACATCTAAAAGACTTGTGACTTCTTGGACTATGGCCATTATCCTTAGCATTGGACTTGGAGTTATGGACTTAGATTTTAGGATCATTCCTTTGCTTGAGTTATTATGGATTGAAGACCTTAGCCTTGATTTAGTTTACTTTTTTAGGAAGATGAAGTCCTATTGTTGCTTTGAAGAATGCTCTCCATACAATTTGATTGTTCTTACTTTAACTTTTACTTTCAAGTCTTAGGCTAACCTCTTCATCTCTCCCCACTTCTTAAATTTTCAAAACTTCTCTCTATTTTAAAAACCTTCTTTACTTTCAAACTTTAAACCTCTTTCATAATCAAACATTGACTTAGGTCAAGTGATTTTACTTTTTTCGATTTCATTTCTTAATAAATGCTAAACTACATACGCATATCGAAACCTTTTTCAAAAGACTTTAAAAAATGCAAAACTCATTCAATCCTTTTTGTGCCCTCACACACTTTTCTTTTTAACCATTTCTCACATGTTTAGATATGATTCATTCTTTTTAGTGGAAGTATTCATTAAAGAATGACGACTTATCTTTACATTTTAAAATCAATTCAATACATTAACTTTTCACTATTTGTACCACAAACTAGGGGGTTTTGATCTCACATTGCACATTGTGGGTACGTAGGCATGAGACGAACATCTCGTCAAACATAAAAATCTTAAAAAACATTTCTATTCTCACCCCTTCAATCTCTGTTAAACAAACCATTTTCAAACCAAAAGCAATAAATATTTCAAAGGGCTCCTGTGGAGTACCACAAACATTTTGCGTGCGTAAAATCTTCCCAATTTGTAACCTATCCCCTTACCCATTTCTCTGCTCGATTCTTTTAGCTTTTTTGCTTTTAGATTCATTAGGATTTTATTCACTCTTTTTTCCTTTTCCAATTGGAATAAAATAAAAGCGCGATAACGACTCTATTTACTTTGAGTTAAGTTAACTAATATCTTACACTCATGGTTTTACCGCTACACCATGAACAAAACTTATTCTATCAGTCTCAAATGTGTGAAATTAACATTAGTTGTATGGTCGCAAGTGTCTCCTACTCCAAAGATAAAACACTCGGGAGGACGTTCAAACTTACCGATCTCACCCCCTTGAAGATTTTCTTGACAAAATCCACTATCTCCTTCCATATGCAGACAAGCAAAAAGTTTTGAAGCTCGAGTAGTGTTCACCTTCAGTTAACAACGGAGGGAACATTATGTTTAGCAAATTTGAGCTCAAGAATCAAGTAGGTGTTGTGGCGATGTGGCAAATGTTTTTCAGTTTCGAAGATAAATTTCTGCTCGAATATTAAAATGTAGTATTTAACTTTCTGTTTAAATCACCATTTTAATGCTTATTTTATATTATAAATGCTCATTTTATGTTTGCGAAATTCATTTTGTGTTAAATTTGTATCTGGATTTGTTCCGAAAATATAACTAAGACAATGTTTCAGAGAGGTATCTATTAAGTGCCAAATTATGAATATATTTGATAATATTTTGTGGCACTTTCCAATTGTTTCGTGTTTATTTCGGTCGTAAAACCGTATGTTTTAATGTAAGTACGTAAGTTTTCGGTTATTCTTGTTCATTTATCGTATTTTGATATTTTTTAATTGTTTTTTTTATAGGTTTTAGTGCTTCCTTGGATGTTTGGAGACTATGGATGAAGAAGGATTGCATTTAAGATCAATTCCTTGAAGTTTTGCAAGTACTAGCACGCTAAGTGCACCTGCAGAGAGCTTCCAACAAGTTATGGGGACCAAAGTCAGTAGCTTTGGGAATTTTGGCGCTGTAGTCACACTCTGGTCAAGCTCAGTGCGGTCCTGGGAATTTTTCCGCCATGTTGTTGATCGTGCTAAGAGTGTTCTGAAGCCGCATAGCACGGTGCCACTTAGAGGTACATTTTTGAAGTTATATAAATATCTTCTTTTAAATATTTTGGACATGTACCTTCATTTTTTGCGCATTTTCATTTTAGATAAGATTTTCTAGGGTTTTGGCTTAGAAACTCAACAAGAAGCAAGGATAAAAGTTTTGAAGCATCAATTTTCGATCTTTCGACTTTGATTCTCTTGAAGATTTCTTCCTTTCTTGCAGAGCAAGTCACCATATAAATGGGTGGCTAAGTTTCTTTTGTGTCAATATTAGAGGTTGTTAACCATACTAGTATGTATTTCTTTTGATCTTTTGTATGTGAACAAGGTTTATGATCAATATATGATGAAAATCTTTGCTTTTTATGTTAATGTATGGTTTGAATCACTCTAGACATATATTTTCCAAACCATGACCTAGGTTCTTCATCTATTAATAAACAAACTCTAAACATAGATTTGTGAGTTAATATTCGCTTTGTATTGTTATTTATGTTTATTGAATTGATTGCTCGCCTGTGACATCATCTTGCGATTGGTACAATAAAGCTCACAATACCGCTTTAGAGATAAACTATGTTGAGAGGATATATGATTTTATTGAAAATTCACATGCTTGAGTAAAATGATATGTATGAAAAGGGTTAGCAAACCCTAATCTTGACATATTTCTCCCAAACAAACAAATTACTTTCTTTTACTCTTTGCTACTTAAAAAAAGTGAACTCTTATGTTACCAACCAACCACAACATTGAAACCCTTTCTTAAAACATATAACTATAGAACGACAAGTGATATCAGAAAAATCCCTGTGGAGACTATAACACTCCAAAATTTGCCCTCTTATTTATCACCAATTTCAAGTGGCTTACGCTTCGCTCCTGTGACATCTAGCATATTCACCCATACATTGCACAAAAAAATAAAGCATGCATCATTGGTCAAGGCGCAGGTCATGTGATCAAGGGTTATTCAATGATAATGTCAATTATCCAGTCTCAGAAGGAAAATAATCTCAGAATGCATGATCGAGGCCGGGTATCCAGGATTTCCCACAAAAAGGAAAATTTCAAGTTTTGGTTGAAGTAACCGATTACCACATAGGTAGTAACCGGTTGCCTGTTGAAATTTGGGAAAAAGCCATTTTTTTGAATTGGTAACCAATTACCACACAGGTAGTAACCGGTTACCACGTGTAAAATCTGAAAAAAAATTAAAAATTCAGTTGGGATAAACTTCATCACCTTTCCAATTCACATTGTTTTGCACTTTGACCAATTCTAGAATCTTCCACCACCTTCCATAAGAATATTCCAAGAATATGCCAAAGGAATATTCTAAGAATATGCCAATGGAATATTCTAGGAATATTCCCAACTAACTTTAACTAACCTAGCTCCAAACCTAACATCTATATAAACCTTGTTCATTCCAAGCCTAAAAGAGATTACACACACTTCATCATTTTCACCATTCCTTCTCTCAATTTTCTCATTCTTCTCCATTTCTAAACTCACACCAAAGCTTCATCATCATCATCATCAAGATTCTTCGTGTTTTTCATTGAAACTTGAAGAATCGGAAGCTAAGCCTCCATCATTCGAATCAATTTAGCGGATTATCGAAGAAGTTGCTATGATTTCGGTGTTTATTTAACCTTTCGGAAGTGCTTTTCGTCGATCGCGATCAACCGCATTTATTTTGCACATTCACGGATAGAAGCTTCGGATCTCCGGTTTTCTCTTCTTTCGCGTATCGATCGACATTGCAACAATTGCTTAAGCAAGCCTCTGCTTTGTAGGTTGGTGAATCCGTAATCACTTCTCATTTTAACATATTTTGCTTCATCTCGCTTCGCGCATTATTCGTGTTTTCTTGCTTTTTGATACATTAATCGATTTGATCATAGACGTTAAAATTGTGATGTGATTGTGGTGTCGATAGGTGTTAGATTGCTGCATTTAGGTGTAATTTTCGTGTTTAATTGATAGGCATTAGGATAAAGCTTATTTGAATAACTTGCTATTGGGTTTGACATGAAAATGCAGAAATTTTTGGTTCTGGTCTCAGAGTAACCGGTTACCACATAGGTAGTAACTGGTTACCTGTGTTAAATTTGCAGAAATCCCAGTTTTTTGAACTGGTAACCGGTTACTGCATAGGTAGTAACCGGTTACCACTGAACCAAAATGAAAAATTCTTGCTTTTTCTTGCATTTTTGATATCCATTCCCCCTCCAATCATCATAGATCTTTAGGAGGTGATTTTAGGGAATTTTTAGGAGCTGTTTAGATGCAGAGGTGTGTAGTTTTGACAACTTCCGACACACATTTCATCTGGTTCCGATTTTTAGCATAATTGTTGAAGTTGCTGTAACACCCTAAAATTTGCCCTCTCATTTACATATCATATATCATACAACATAGCATATTACATACATGTTCAAACATTCTTGCATAGAAAAATGAAGCATAAGCATCCATGATCACAAGCATAAGGCATATGATCAACCAACTGGAAGTTCATGATCTTCAAAGTTGAGCTAAGAGCCAAGTGGTTTTACAAGAAGCAATGCCATCCACAAAGCCCCATAAAGGTTAAAAATCAAGATCAACTCAAAATGGATGGTACAAATGTATTCTTGAAGTTTCCCATTGAAAAAGAAAAAAAACATCAAGTTTTTGGTCCGTTAACCAGTTAACGCTTGCGGTTAACCGGTTAACGGAGGCGAAAATTGGTTAAAAACTTCAAAAAGTGGTTGATTTTCACATTTCCCTCCACTTTTTCCCTTCATTTTTTTCCCACATTGTTTCACACTCCACTTTCACATTTCATTTAGCCTTGGAATTTTCACCACATTCTAGATCTTTCCACACTCTTCCAAGGAATATTCTAGAAACCCTAACCAACTTTAACTAACTCCAAGCCTAATTCCAAACCTCATTTATCCAAACCTAAGGCCTAAGCTAGCTCCATTCCCAAGCCTCATACCAAAACCTAACATCTATATAAGCTTAACTCACTCCAAAGCAACGGGGTTCACCTTTATTTCCAAAATATTCACTTCATCTCTCTCATTTTTATCTCAACTTTTCCTCCATTTTTAACCTTTACCAAAGCTTCTTCACAAAAGCTTCTTCAAGTTTCACATTGAAACTTGAGAAGTTTGAAGCTAAACCTCCATTAAAACATCAATTTCATATCTTATTGGATAAGTTGCAAGCTGTTTTGGATTGATTTGAGCTTATTGGAAGTGATTTTGCAAGTGTTCATCAATATTTCCACCACTTGCATTTATTTTTCATTTTCGCGGATCGAAGTTTGAAGCCTCCGGTTTTCTCTTCATTCGTGTTTTGATCGACACCGCAACAATCACCAAAGCAATCACCAAAGCAATCCTCCGCTTTGTAGGTTGGTGAATCCGAAACCGTTTCTCGTGTTTAATTTATTCTCTTCATCTCGCCGTATGGCATTCTTCGATTGCTTATCGTTTGATTGTGTTTTGATCGTTTTACGATTTGCTTGTGTTTTGATTATTTCAATTATTAGAAGCTAGAATTGTAGCTTATTCTTGATGCTCATAGGTGTTAGGAAGCTGTATTTGAGTAGAAAATTCGTGCTAGCTTGTTCATGGATGTAATAAGAGTCTTTAGAAGTAGGTTAGTGACCAAAAGTGCTTATTTCATGGCTGTTTGTTGCATTCTGTTCAGTGTTAACCGGTTAACCCCTGGGGTTAACCGGTTAACACTTTGTATTTTGCCACTGGAATTGAATTTTTGAGGCCGTTAACCAGTTAACCTATAGCGTTAACTAGTTAACGTTGTTCGGATTTTGGAAAATTGCTTATTTCATTGCATGTTTGCTTTGCATCCTATCTTTAATCATCATTTAGTGTTAGATCATGATTTTAGGGAATATTTAGGATCATTTTAGGTGCATAATTCCATCGTTTCGAGTCGTTTTGACATGCGTATCCGTTACTTTTGCATATTTTGTGTTTATTTTCTAATTGTGCATGAAATGATTGGTGAATGTTGTTTCCATGTTCAAACTCATTGATTAGCATGTAAGTAAATGGTTCACATTATATTTTGCATCATCTTTATGATACATGCATTGTTTGAATGCTTTAATGCCATGTCATGATTCACTTGAAAACACATGGTCACAAGTATGCACATTCTTGCATTTTTACTTGATTGATCATATTTTTATGTTGATACCAATTCTTATTTTTGTACTAAATTGCATGTTTAGTCACTGATCTTAGTGATACATGTTCACAATCCATGTTTTTGCTTATTTTCTCAAAACTTATAAATGCATACTTGTTGCGTTTGTTATTTTTGTGCATTCTTTAATAAGCGAGTCATTGTAAATGCTCACTTGTTCATAATCCATGTTAATCTTTCATGTTGATTCCATTTTATCATGTTATATGATGTTTGTGCATTATTTGCCACTCATTGTCTACATAATTGAAAATCATTCAAATCTGTCTCACTTTTCATAGCTGCATTTTGAAACAGGTGTTGTAAAAACATATTGCATTCTTGCTGTTTTGACTTTTTACATCTAGTTTGCATGCTGTTTATTAGCTATAATAAGCTATTTGCACTTTGCATTGCATTTAGTAGCTGTTTGTGCTATAGGAGCTGTAATAGTTGCTGGATTTTTGCTTGACATAGTTTTTAGGTCCCTTAGACTTAGTATTGAGTCTAGATTAGGTCCTAGATGATTTAGGTTTGTTTGGTACTTGTTTACCTCATTCCTTTTATCATGTTTATCCTACTAACCCTTGTTTTGTAGGGAGGTTGAGGTAAGTTCTTCACAACTTATTCTTTTTACTTCTTTATGCGGTTAATTTGCATTTTTTGCCTTACATTTCATACTTGTGCTTGTTAGGCTTTTTCCCTCTTAGAATCAACTTAGCTTCTTTAGGAAGTAAGTTAAATTCTAATTCTTTTCCTTTTCTTCGTTAGGATTAGAAAACCGCACTAACCTAGGTTCATACATGCATGACAACACTAGGATAATTAGTCTCCCCTTTGACTTTTTTCCCTTTGGTCCGTTTTGCTTTCTTTCTCATCTCAAAGAAAAGTAAAAAATACCTAATAAAGGTCGAGCTTTCTTGTACTCCACGATACTTTACTGTGGGTTACTTACGCACGTTCCATTTTGGGGCAATGTGTAAGGCATCTACCACGATGAACAAGTCTTAGTATGAGAATGTTTCACAAAAAATAAACAGAAAACACTTCTCTAAAAGACAGTAAACAAACAACACTCGTCTTTACCTTCGAGAATTCTTTTCTCATCTCATTCACTCTCAACACGAACTTGCGACGACTTGTCTCATTTGTAAGATGATAACACACTCGTACCAGACGAGTCTGCAACAATTGAGCATAGACATAAACAATTCCAACTCATAAAAAACATAAATAAACAGTTTCCGCCTTAGTTAGGCGAACTATGTTGACTCTGATCCTCATTTTCCCGATGAGGTATGTAGGCAGCGGGGTAGGGCCCGTTCAAGCACATTCTTTATTTTCCCTACATTTTCTCTTTTCGTTTTCTTTTTCCAGTTCCTTTTCTCATTTCCATTCCAGTTATCAGTTCTTTTGTTCAGCAACATCTTATTTCTCACACTTTGAAACAAACAAACAAGCGTGGATCCCGTCAGGTACGGAGGATGGTCTGGGGTTCTAATACCTTCCCATGTTGTAACCGACTCCCGAACCCAGATCTTTGGTTCTTAGGACCTCGTCCTTTCCTTCTCTCTTAGGTTTATGCAGCATTACCTTTTCCCATTCATCGGGATAAAAATGCCTAACTGACAACTCTACCTTTTCTGCGCCACTTTCGCGTTTGTAATAGGATGGAAATCCCGGGAGCGACAACTGGCAACTCTACTAGGGATACAAACCCAGAATCTATGGTTTCCCCTTTGAGAGTCAATCCTAGCACCTGTTTGTTTCTGTTTCTTTGGGTGTTTATCTGTTTGTTGCTGTGTGCTTTAGTTTAGCTTTACTGTTTTCATTTACAGCTTTACTTTACGGCTTTACTTTACAACATTTATTTACAGTTTTCAGTATTTATTTTCATGCATCATATATTACTGGACTGTTTGGACTGTGCTGATTTACATTTTATCTATGGGATAGGAGTTACTGTGAGATAAGCTAAATACCCGACTTGAGTGCACCCTAGGATTAGCATGAACACGTTGTACTCACATGTGGCATGATGAATGGTGATGTGTTTCACACCCAGATTGCGACCGTCTTGGAAATATCTTGTGTGGAGATTTCCTCCACTTCGGGATAGGACCTCGATAATTATGTGCATTTGGGGACCGATCATTGAGAACCTTTGTGGAAACAACCCTCTCCAATGATGACAGTGGCATACCACATTTGTTGGCAAACCCACTCGCATCCGAGGGCCCACTGGGAACTCGCATAGGATGGTCTGGTTCTCTCATAGGAACTCAGTTAAAGCAAATTGTTCGTATGACGATAGTACTATATCCTAAGGGCTTAATATACTATTGTTTCTCGATACAGTGCTTAAAGCTGGGGACTTATGAGGGATGCTTGTTTCCTCAGACTTAGCTGAGACCTCCCTGAGTAGTATATAATATCTAACCAATTTCCTTATTTGGTCACGAGCCATTTCTCGAAAATGGTGAACATATTATTGCTATTCGTCTTTGAGAGTCCATGATGATGACCCGAGTAGCAAACCCGTGAGTTTGGGAGGGGTTTATAGGTTTGCAGGAACCCTTGAGCTCATCACACCCTGTCACCAGTGCAATGTTATGTGTTGATCCAGTTACTTTGATTCTAGAGATCTTGAGTGTTATCTGGTTTTGGTCCTTGATCTGAATTATCTATGGCTATCTGAGCTTTATATGGGCTGTTATCCAGAGGATTTTGGGGTTTTTGATCACTTGGCTCTGTTATGCAGTTTCCGTATAGTTCTAGTTTGATCATATGTCCTTGAATTTTCATTGCATCATCCCATCATTAACTATGTTTTTCTTTTATTCTCAGGTAGCTTATTGTCTTCGATTCTAGTATACTGTTCAGAGATGGAAGACCTTCGCAAGCAAAACATTCATTTCAAGTTTTCTGACACTAAGGTTGGCATGTTAAAGAAAATGTTAGATCTGATTACACCCAATCATGTGGGAAAGTTCAGGAAAGCTTACGGGAATATTCTGGATGTGGTGGTAGAGTTAGATCCCTCTGAGAAAAGTGCCATCCACACTTTGCTCCAGTATTATGATCCTCAGCTTCGATGCTTCACATTTCCCGATTTTCAGTTAGGTCCTTTGCTAGAGGAGTATGCTTTGATCTTGGGAGTTCCTATTCAAGACCAGATCTCGTTCAATGCTGAAATGGTTAGACATGCACCTGAAGCGATCTCTAAGGCTCTTTATTTGAGCCATTCAGTGGTGAATTCTCTGACTATTACTAAAGGGGGAGTGCATGGTTTCTCTTTGGAATTTTTAGTGAAGAAGGTTGAAGAGCTTGCTGTTAAAGCAGAGTGGGATTATGTGTGTGCCATCCCGACTCTCTCTATTTATGGCATCATTTTGTTTGCATATCTGGAGAAGTTCATAGACATGAATGCCATACATCTATTCTTGCTAAAGAACCCTGTGCCTACGCTGCTGGGGGATTTGTATTACTCAGTGCATTATAAGACCGAAAGGAAACGAGGAGGTTTAATTCGATGCTGCGCTCCTTTGTTCCATATGTGGTTCGTAAGGCACTTGCCTAACACCGGGGTATTCAGTGATCATACTTTGGTTTGGGCTCAGAAGCTGGAGAAATTATTTTCTGGAGATGTCATATGGATTACTCAGAGGCTTTAGGGTACACGCTTTATCACCAATTATGGGAGTTACCTTAGTGTACCTTTATTGGGAGTGACTGGGGGAATCAAATACAACCCAATCTTGATGAGGAGACAACTGGGGTATGCTTTAAGAGGTGTCCCAGAAGAATTAAAATTGGCTCATGCATTTTACTTCCCGGTGAAAGACAATATGCCCTTGGTAAGGAATGCTGTTGGAGCTTGGAAGATCATCAAAAGAGAAGGGGTGGTCAACTTTGGCAAGTGTAATAATCAGATTTTCCCGGAGTATGAGGCCTGGCTAAAGAATAGAGCTCGAGCAGTATTGTTTCCATTCTCCCCTCCATTTCTTCCAGTGACTGAGCTTAAGACCACTGTTCCCTTAGAAGACTACCAGAAGTTGGAAACCCAGCTGCAAGATTCGAGGGTGGAAAATTTAGAGATGACGGGTATGTACCATCAAATGGATCATTCCAAGGAAATCCTAGAAGAGAAGCTGCACAAAATGCAGATAGCTCAGGAGACTAAGGAAAAATAGTTCACGGAAAGAGAGGCATACTTTCAGAGAAGAGGTCTGATGGATACTAAAAGAGAGGAAGAGTTCAGAAAGACTAAGAAGACTCTCAGGGAAGCCAAACAATCCCTCACTTGGTTGCAAGATCAGAGGATTCAGGATCAGAATAAGCACAAAGAAAGGGAAGAATTCTGTAAATTGCAGATGATTTCCAAGAAGGAAGAGCTGGAGCAGAGTCAGAAGGCACTTGAAGTGGCACTCCGGGAGATAAAAGATCTCAAGTTGATGGCTGTAATTAAGAGGGTTAGGTCTGAGCCGAGAGGGATATGGGTCTTCAAGCAGTAGCCTCGTTTTCTAGTTTGTTTTCCCTGTATTTGGATTACCTACAGACATGTTGTAGGAATCATGACTTTGTTTTTCCTTTCCCTTTTGTAAGACTTATATCATACGAGGAATTTTGATGTTCTTGCCTTATAGGCTGATTTATGCTACGCAACTTTTATTCAGTTCTCTATTTCCTGTGTGCACTGATACTTAGACCGTTACAATTATCTGAATCTGATTCCTATGCAAAGGGCTTTTCAAAGTCGGGGGTCGAAAGCCAACTGGATTTCTTTGTTAAATAACAGAACCGGGGCATAAATAACCTTGAGATTGAAAGCATACATAATTGCATTGCATGCATATCACCTTATTTCTCTATTTTGAAGGTACATTCCCAGATTCCTAACATCTCTCCTATTTCAGGCATTATTACTACGAAAAAGGTCCACACATATCCTACTAAACAGAACAGGGTCAAAATCATGGATCAAATGCAAGCTGAACTGACAGAGCTACGCAATTGTATGGACCATTTCATGACTTTAGTAACTGGAATCAATCAGAACCAAGAGCATATGCAAGAGATGATAGACGGCAACGAAAAAAATGGGGGAGGTCCCAATGGTACAGGTGCTCGTGGCGGTAACGGTTGTCCTCAGCCTCAGCCTCAACCTCAACCTGAGGTTATTGTTAATACTGGTGGTGGTCCAGAACAAATTTGTATTTCTCAAATAGATAACCAAGATGATAAGTTCAATATACTGGAGGATATGGAAGGACAGAGTGCTGAGGTCAATCGCCGTTTCGAGGAAATGGCAGAGAAAATTTGTTCTATTCAATCCCAAAACTCTTTGGGATTCGATATCACTGACTTGGGTCTTGTTCTAGGGGTGAGAATTCCCCACAAGTTCAAAGCCCCCACCTTTGACAAGTACAATGGTACTTCTTTCCCAAGGACCCATCTCCAGTCTGTTGTCGGTAGAATTGCTGCTCATATCGATGATGAAAAGTTGTGGATGTACTATTTTTAGAATAGTCTCGTCGGGGCATCCCAAGAATGGTACATGAAGCTGAGTAGGACCTTTATCAGGAGTTGGAAGGAATTAGCCAAAGCTTTTGTCAAGCATTATCAGTATAATCTGGACATGGCTCCAAACCATACACAACTTTAGAGCATGTCGCAGAATGCTAAAGAAAGTTTCAAAAAGTACGCCCAGAGATGGTGCCAATTAGCTGCAAGAGTGCAAGCTCCGTTGTTAGATAATGAAATGACGGATATGTTCACGAGTACTCTACAAGGGGTGTTTATCGACCGCCTGGCTTCCTGTTCAGCTATCAAATTTACTGATCTTGTCATTGCTGGCGAAAGGGTAGAAAATTTGTTGAAGATGGGGGGAAGATTCAAGATACTGGTGCCAGTAGCTCATCAGGAGGAAGAAAGCCCTATGCCGATCCCCAAAGGAAGATGGAAGGTGAAACTAATGCTGTTTACAGTAGAGGCCGTGGCCGGAGTCGTCAGAATTACTATGGTAAGGTGACTGCGATTACTATCCCATCAGGACCTACTCAACAACAACCACAACAACAGAATCAACATCAATAAAGACCTTACCAACAAAATTCACGCCAATCTGATCGTGTCATTGAGCCCATTCCAATGACATATACTGCACGGCTTCAGAGATGACTGGATACGAACATGATTCAGTTAAGGACACTGCAACCCATTACTGGGGATTTGCTACCACCAGGCTACGATGCCAACGCCAAATGTGATTTTCATTCAGGTGCCCCGGGACACACAACTGAGAAATGTAGGGCTTTACAACTGAAAGTCCCGAATTTGATCGACGCAAAAACCATCAACTTTGCACCACCTCCAAATGTCAATACTAATCCCATGCCTGATCATGGGAGGGCAAGGGTTAACACTATTGAGGAAGGAAAAATCTTGAATCTAATTCTGAATGTTAATGAAGTTAAGAATCCTTTATCTGTTGTCAAAGAAAGATTGTTGAAAGGCCAGGTGTGTCCTGGATGTAGCAAAGTTTGTGAAAGTTGTAAGACTTCCGAGAACAGGTGTAATAAGTTGAAAATAGGCATCCAAGCATTGATCGATGAAGGATCGTTGCAGTTTGATAAGGTAAACAACCAAAGCGACGATGTGTCTACTGTCATTATACATTTTACTCCAGAAGAAATGCCTTCTCAACCAGTACCAGTTATCATCTATGTACCACAGGAGGTAAGGCCTATTACAACAAACCCTGTAACCATCACACTTCCTGGACCGGTCCCATACGAAAGTGAGAGAGTAGTGCATTGGCATTATGGCTCAGATGTGTATGTTCAGGGGCAGAAGGTTGAAGACAAGTCTCTAGTTGTTATTGATCCAAGTGTTGTAAATGTTGGAGGAGCATGTGGATTCACCAGAAATGGACGTCTCTTCGCCCCACAAACTCTCCGAACAAATAATGAAGCCGAAGCTGCAACACAAGATAATGGGAAGCAGGTAGCTACGAAAGAAGTGGTGATTCTGTCGAAAGAGCAAAGTAACTTTGAGAAAGAGGTCGAAAGATTTATGCGGATCATCAAGAAAAGCGATTACAAAGAGGTTGACCAGCTAAACCAAACACCCTCAAAGATTTCGATATTGTCTCTGCTTATGTGCTCTCCAGCACACCGAGAGGCATTGTTGAAGGTTCTACATATGGCTTATGTTCCGCAAGAGATAGCTGTGAAACAACTTGAAATTGTGATTGTGAATGTCAATGCCAGTCATGGACTGAGTTATACAGACAAAGAATTGACATCGGAAGGGAGAAATCATAACAAGGCCTTGCATATCACCATGGAATGCAAGGGTTATGTGTTATCTCATGTTCTAATTGACACTAGTTCTTCTTTGAACGTACTTCTGAAGAAGGCTTTGATGAAGTTGGAAGTAGATGGGTTGATTCTGAGACCAAGTGACCTAGTGGCGAGAGCCTTTGATGGTTCTAGAAAATCGGTCTTTGGCGAGGTCGAGTTGCCAGTAAAGATAGGATCGCAAGTCTTCAAAAGCATATTCTATGTCATGGATATCCAACCGGCTTATAGCTGCCTTCTGGGACATCCGTGGATCCACGCTGTAGGCGCAATGACTTTGACCTCGCATCAGAAGTTGAAATATGTCGTTGACGGTCAAGTGGTTACTGTATGCGGAGAAGAGGATATCTTCGTCAACCATTTGTCTACATTCAAGTATGTTGAAATGGATGGGGAGATCCATGAAACGCTATGCCAAGCATTTGAAGCCGTAAATGTCAGTGCAGTTGCTCCCAACTATGCAACCTAGAGAAATGAGAGAGTAGGAACTTCTATATCTTCCTACAAGAAGGCCAAAGAGGTGGTTGAAGCTGGAAACTCCCAAGGCTGGGGCAAGCTGGTCCAGGTCGATAAAAAAGAAGATAAGTTTGGGAAAGGCTATGTCCCGGGGCAAGTAACAAGATCCCAAAGCAGAGTAATCAGTTTCTCGAGTGGGGGATTGATTGACCCAAATCAAGTCTGTGCTATCGAAGACGATACTGATAGTGATTGTGATCTCGACAACTGGGTGCGCCCATGTATTCCAGGGGAAAAGCTAAAAAACTGGTTTGCAGACGACTTCACTCAAGTCACTTGCCTGCCAAAGTAATTTTCTTTGTTTCCTCATTATCATACGCATGTTAAATCCTGCACTATTCCAAAGGTGCATGGATCCATTGTAGGGCCACCTTGCATGTTATGCAATTTATTTTATCATGAATAAAGGACATTTTTCATTCAAATTGTGTTCCATTCCTTTATTTTTAAATTTTTTCACAAAAACAAAAAAAATGTTTTTCTTTTGTTTTATTTTGTTTTCATAAAAAAAGGATTCTGAAATAAGCACATCACTTGTGCATAACCAATCCTTCGGATTCCCTTGATAACTCTTCTGGCATGACCAAGTATGGTTTCGATAATCCATTCCACCAAGCTGATGAGGAGGTCGAGGAAGACCGTTAATTACTTGAAGAATTAGCCAAAATGCTCAAGCAAGAGGAGAGGGTGATTCAGCCACATGAAGAAGCCATTGAGGTAATCAACCTGGGTACAGTAGAAGATACAAACGATGTCAATACCGGGGCCGCATTGGAAGGAGCTATCAAGACCCTTTTGATTTCCATCCTTCAAGAGTATGTCGACATCTTTTCCTGGTCTTACCAGGACATGCCAGGGTTAGACACCGATATCGTAGTGCACAAGCTACCTCTTAGGGAAGATTGCCCGCCGGTAAAGTAGAAATTGAAAATGACTCGACCGACACGACTATCATAATCAAAGAAGAGGTTCAAAAGCAATTTGATGCCGGATTCTTGGTTGTGACAAGTTATCCTCTGTGGGTTGCGAACAGGGAAAACCCCAAAGACGACTTCCCGCTGCCGCATATTGACGTGCTAGTTGATAACACTGCCCAATTCTCAGTGTTTTCCTTCATGGATGATTTTTCAGGCTATAATCAAATCAAGATGTCGCTAGATGACATGGAGAAAACAACTTTCATTACCCCATGGGGCACCTTCTGTTACAATGTAATGACGTTTGGTTTGAAAAATGCTGGGGAAACATACCAACGTGCAATGGTGACTATATTCCATGACATGATTCATCACGAGATTGAGGTCTACGTTAATTACATGATTACTAAGTCACGAACAAAAGAGGAGCATTTGGTCAACCTATCCAAGCTATTTGACAGGCTTCGGAAGTTCAAACTGAGACTGAACCTGAACAAGTGCACATTCGGGGTGCGTTCCGGAAAGCTGCTGGGCTTTATTATCAGCGAAAGGGGGATTGAGGTCGATTCTGCAAAAGTAAAAACAATTCAGGAGATGCCTACACCAAGAACAGAGAAGGAAGTACGTGACTTCTTAGGGAGGTTGAACTACATTGCACGGTTCATATCTCACCTAACAGCCACGTGCAAACCTATATTCAAGCTTCTGAGGAAGAATCAGGCCATCGCATGGAATGATGACTGCCAACAAGCTTTTGACCGAATCAAGGAGTACTTGCAAGAACCTCCGTTTCTCATGCCTCCAGTGCCAGTGATACCTTTAATCATGTACCTCACAGTGCTCGAGGGGTCAATGGGCTGTGTGCTGGGCCAGCAGGATGAGTATGGTCGAAAAGAGCACATAATCTATTACCTTAGCAAAACGTTTACCGACTATGAGACCCACTACTCACTGCTCGAGAAAACTTGCTGCACTTTGGCATGGACTTCTTGCCGACTAAGACAATACATGCTGACTCATACCACCATGTTGATTTCCAAGATGGACCCCGTAAAATACATATTTGAAAAGCCAGCTCTAATCGGAAGAGTAGCCCAATGGAAAATGATTCTAACAGAATATGATATCCAGTACACTTCACAAAAGGCTATCAAAGGAAGTGTATTGTCGGATTATCTGGCCCAACATCCAATTGAGGATTACCAGCCAATGAGGTTCGAGTTTCCGGATGAGGACATCATGTTCCTTAAGTCAAAAGACTGTGAAGAACCACTCTCGGAGGAGGGGCCAGACCCCGAATCCAAGTGGAGTCTGATGTTTGACGGAGCCGTTAACATGAACGAAAGCGAAGTTGGTGCCGTTATTATCTCACCGGAAGGGATTCATATGCCTTTCACTGCTCGACCGACATTCATGTGCACTAACAATGAAGCAGAGTATGAAGCCTGCATAATGGGGATCGAGGAAGCAATTGGTTTGAGAATCAAGAACCTCGAAATATTCGATGATTCAACTTTAGTTGTTAACAAGTTAACGACAAATGGTTGGTTCACCAACCTCATTTGATTCCTTACAGGGACTATACCAGAAGGTTGTTGACTTTCTTCACGAAGGTCAAGCGGCATTACATACCTCGGGACGAGAATCAATTTGCGGATGCCCTGGAAACCTTATCTTCCATGATCAAGGTTCATCAAGAGAACTACGTGCCAAGAATCGACATGTCTCGTCTCGAAAGACCGACATATGTCTTCGCAACTGACGTTGTTAACGATGACAAACCCTGGTATTATGATGTCAAGTACTTTCTAAAATCTCAGGAATACCCGACAGGGGCATTCAGTAAAGACAAGAAGACCCTTAGGAGGTTGGCAGTCAGGTTCTTCTTAAACCAAGATGATGTTCTCTATAAACGGAACTTCAACATGGTCTTACTCAGATGTGTCGATAGACACGAAGCTGACACGTTGATGCAGGAAATTCATGAAGGTTCCTTCGGTACCCATGCTGGAGGACATGCTATGGCAAAGAAACTATTGAGGTCGGGATATTATTGGATCACCATGGAATCTGATTACTATAAATACTCCCGCAAGTGCCACAAGTGCCAAATTTATACTGACAGGGTTCATGTACCTCCCAATCCATTAAGTGTCATGTCTTCACGTTGGCCCTTCGCCATGTGGGGCATTGATATGATTGGCAAGATTGAGCCACCCGCTTCCAACGGTCACCGCTTCATCTTGGTTGCTATAGACTACTTCACAAAGTGGGTCAAAGCGGCGTCTTATGCTAATGTCACGAGACAAGTGGTGGCCCGTTTCATCAAAAAGGATATCATCTGCCGATATGGAATTCCAAAAAGAATCATTACTGACAATGGTTCTAATCTCAATAATAAAATGATGGCAGACTTGTGTCGGGATTTCAAGATCGAGCATCACAATTCTTCGCCGTATTGCCCAAAGATGAATGGCGCTGTTGAGGCGGCCAACAAGAACATTAAGAAGATCTTGCAGAAGATGGTTGTGACATACAAAGACTGGCACGAAATGCTACCATTTGCACTGCATGGGTATCAGACATCTGTGCACACTTCAACAGGGCAACCTTGTTCTCGCTTGTGTACGGCATGGAAGCAGTCCTACCGGTTGAGGTCGAGATCCCCTTGTTAAGATTAATGATGGATGTCAAACTTGATGAAGCTGAGTGGATATGTTCCAGGTACAATCCGCTGAACCTTATTGAAGAGAAACGTCTAGCAGCTGTATGCCATGGGCAGTTGTATCAGAGGAAAATGATACGGTCTTTCGACCAGAAGGTACGACCTGAATGGTACATACCTGACGACTTAGTGCTGAAAAGGATCCTTCCTCCTCTAACATATTACATGGGCAAGTGGACACCCAATTATGAAGTTCCATTCATGGTTACAAGGGTCTTCTCAGGCGGAGCCTTGATGTTAACAACCATGGATGGCGAAGACTTCCAGTCCCCCGTCAACTCAGACGTAGTTAAAAAATAGTTTGCATAAAAAGACCCGCTGGACAAAAAACAGAATAAAAGTCCAGGAAAAAAGGGACATCCCGGCGAGCTAAAAACAGAATAAAGAGCTTGGGGAAAAGTTAGGGAAAAACTTGGAAAAAATGTACACCCGCTGAGCTGAAAAGCCGCATTGGACAGCTCAGGCAAAAAAGGGTATCCCGGTGGATTGAAAACCCGAAAGGACGGTCCACACAAAAGAGGGAATAAGCGAATGAATGCGATCTGGGTAATCGGTACCATGTCATCATTAACCTGAAAATCTCATAAGGGTAGGAATTAATCCAATCTTCTTCTTCAAAAAGTGAAGACAGGAACGAAAAATCTTGAAGACGTACTGGTCATAGCAGAACTGAAACTCATCGGAATGCCGCTTACATTGCCATTAGGATACTTTCCTTTTCTCAATTTACAGTGACTACCTCTTTCCAGGTAGTTGCTTCCTGATGTAAATTCTCGCCTATTCAGAGGCTCATTAATAAAAGAATGTTCAGCTAAAAAGCTATATCCTTGTTTTATTTATACTTGCTTTGTTTGCAAAAATGTCCTGAATTTTTGATAAAAGAACATTACATTTAAACTTGATGGATTTTATAAATGACATGTGAAGGGGAAATATTTAAAATCACCTTGAATGACGAGTGACATGGGATGATTGACTCATACCATACAATTCCCCGGGGCATATGTGGGTACCTTGTTGTTGCAGGTTTTGCAGTCAGCGAGAAGATGTTGCCAGCCAGCATTCCCCAAGCAGAGAGTTTCCCTCAATGAAAGGGGTATTCCCCACTAGAGTCTCCACTCTCCCCAGCAATACAAGAAGATTCATTATTCCCTAGCAGTCGTGAAGATAACAAGAAGTAAGATTGCTTTCCCTCCTGTACAACGTTGTTTGCAATTCCCCCCAGTGAAATTGCCAAATAAAAGCCTAATCCTCATTGGCATCTATTCCCCAAACAACTTAGTCCCCTAGTGAGAGAAAATGTACAACACTTATCCCCAGCAGAAGGGTGATGCTTAGCATCCTCAGCCGAGTTAAAGTGGAATCTTCCCTAGCTGTGTTAGAGCAGGTAATGTTCCCAGCAGAACTTCAAGATCAGTTGAATAGTTCTTTTCCCCAAGTGGAGTCGTCATTCCCAGCAAGCAGTTGAATGCATTGTCAACCCACAGAGTTGGAATTGCAAGAATTCTTTCCCCAGTTAGGTCATGGCAGATTGTTTCCCCAACCGAGTTGGAAGTTTGTCATTTCCTCGCAGAGTCTGGTAATTGGGATTCAGCCCAATGATTGAAAGATCCCCCAAGAGGTCGCCAATTTATTTTTGGCAGACATGAAAGATCAAAACAACGCATGCCCAGATGCAACTCAGTTCTTATCTCTCCCCAGCAGATGATTATCTCCAGCCAGGGTTTCCTGAGATCAATTCAGCGGTCTTTTTATTCCCCACCAGGAGTTTGTATTGACAAAATATGTGATCTCATTTCCTCAATACAATGTCGCCCAAGACGCTTTCATCCCCAACGGAGTTCTAGCAAGAATTCCCCCTGTATAATATATCTTTGTCCAACCCAATGGATAGATCTTTGAAGAGGTTCAAATTCTATTCAAAATCAAGATAGCGTGTAGTTACACGGATTTTGAAGATCAGAATCAAGACAACGTATTATTATACAGATTCTGACAGCGGTCCATCCCAGTGGATCTTTTATTCAAATTTCTGTTCAAAATCGAGACAGCATGTAGTTACACGGATTTTGAAGATCAGGATCAAGACAACGTATTGTCATACAAATTCTGACAGTGATCCAGCCAGTGGATCTTTCACTTGAAATACCATCTACTTGTTAGAGTGATGATTTCATATTCAAAATCAAGACAACGTGTAGTTACACGGATTTTGAAGATCAGAATCAAGACAATGTATTGTTATATGGATTATGACAACGATCCAGCCTAATGGGTCTTTTATTCAGATTTCTATTCAAAATCGAGACAGCGTGTAGTTACACGGATTTTGAAGATCAGGATCAACACAACATATTGTTATACGGATTCTGACAGCGATCTAGCCCAGTGGATCTTTTGCTTGAAACACCTATCTACTTGTTAGAATGGTTATTTCATATTCAAAATCAAGACAGCATATTGTTATACGGATTTTGATGATCAGAGTCAAGACATCGTGTTGTTACACAGATTCTGAAAAAGGGTCAAGACAGTGTGTCGCTCCCGAAAAGACTTACATCCCGGTGCAGACGCGAACTGTCTGCGATGTTGGAGGTTGAGGTTGAATAGAGTCTCCATCTAGGCATTTTTATCCTGAAGGAAAGGTAATGCTGCATAAACCTGAGAGGGTATGAATAAGATAGTTGCGAACCAAAGAACTGAGAAAGGGGGTTGGTTACGACTTGGGAAGGTATTAGCACCCAGATCGCCCGTCGTACTCGACGGGATCCACACTTACTTGATTGTGCTTAAAAATGGGTAGTGTATGTGCTGACCGTGTATAAAAAATTAGGGAGAAAAGGTACAAAGTGTCAGTGCAAAAAGAGAGGGTGAATGCTCAAGAATGAGGCTTAGAAAAGAAAGCTGAAAGAGGGGGAAGACAAAGAGACTTTTGTTCGATAACAGTTAAGTTATGCCTACGTATCCTCTCGTGCAATGAGGAAGTCAGAACACTGTAGTTCGACTCAAAGAGACTGGATGATTTGACTGTGAACTGCTTGCTTATCTATGCTCAAGTGTGTGACTCGTCTGGCTCGAGTGCTAACTGTCTTGCATTAAACGGAAGAAGCAAGTTCTCATTTTCAGAGTGAATATGATGAGAAAAGAATCCCGGAGGAGGCGATTATTGTTTGTTTTTGTGTTTTCAGTTTTTTATTGTTTTTGGTGTTTTGCATAGGATAATGAGTTTAAGCCTAAATCAAAGGTTTGTAAACTCATTATATCCTCCCTGATTAGGGATAATGAGCCTACTTAAGTATGAGATAAGCATCTCAACTTAATTACCACGATGATGTAGGATTAAGATCATTAACCTACTTGTGATTATTAAGATGTTTTTGGTTTTCTGTTTAGTTTTAAGTAATGAGTTTAATCTCTAATCAAGGATTAGTGAACTCATTACACCATCCTAAGAGAAGGATGATAGATAAGAACACTTAAGATGAGAAAGATTCCTCAACTTAATCCATGGTTAGGGATTAAATTCATTATATAACAAGCCTTTATTAAAGTGGATTTTAATTTAAAGGTGAGATTTAAGAAGTGAGTTTTATGCTTGTAAGACTAGCTTGAGGGGGACTTGTCCATTAAACACTAGGGTTAGTCCCTCTTAACCATAAGGAAGAGATGTAATCCTAATATAAGGCCCAAGTTACAAGCTTAAGTCTTAATAGTTATTAGGTGTTTTGATTAAGAGGTGTAAACAAATTAAAGGTTTAACACTAAGGATTAAAGTTATACACTCCATCCTAAGATAAGGATGCAGGCATAACCCTAATTCAAAGTCCTAAAGCTTTAAGTGCTTAGCCTCTGATTATGAGGTGAGAAAAGAGACTCAAGGTGACTCAAAGGCAAAAGACTAGGGGAGACTATGTACAACCCTAAAATTATCATGCTTGGATGTTCCTATGGTTTATGAGGTTTGAGAGAAGATCTTCAGGAAGCCACCAAGGAAGAAGAAGCAGATGAAAAAGAGCAAGAGAGAAAGAATAAGTTACTTACTTCCTGAAGAAGATAAGTAACCTAAAGGAAAGAAAGTAAGAATGAGGGAGCATAAGTGAAGTAAGTTCACTTCAAATACAAGTAAATAATACATATGAAGAGATGAGAAGAGGTGGGATGTGAAGGCAAATCCACATCCCAAACAACTTACCATAAGCCCCTGAAATGTTAGTATGAAATGCAAAAGACATAAAGCAAAAGGAAATGAAATGAATAAAGATGTAAAGAACAAAACCAGAAGTGTATATGCAAGGCAAATGTGTTATGAGAGGATGAAAAGTCATACATAATGCTTATGAATGTTCATACAAGGATGAGATGCAATGGAAGCATGTTTAGAAGTATGAAAACACATGGATACCTATGGAATGTAATGAATGAAATGCATGGAAAATGAATGAAGAAATGATCAAGAATGTCTTATGATTTCTAATATGTCATACAAATGTTTGAAATGTCATGACAAGTTCATATGATTGAGCTATGCAAATATGAATGCAAATGAACATGAGAAATTAGGGTTTTAAGACAACATGAGATGCATTTGACCAAAACAGAAGCATACATCATGATAAAAATTTGAGATTGAACCCAAACAAACCCTAAACATATAAAATATCACTCACCAAAGGAGAGGTCAGAAGTTAAACCTAGTGAAAGTTATGGATTTCCTAAGTTAACTAGGGTTTTTGGATACTTCTAAGGGAAAAATGCAAATCAAATTGAAAATGCAATGAAAAATCATGAGATAAATATCCTAGATACTAGATGCAATATTTAAAATAATGCAAAAATAATCAATTTCAAACTCATCATGGTTGACCAGAAGTGATTTTTTCAAGTTAGGGTTAGAAAATGTGATTTTTAAGAACCCTAATTCAAAGATAATTGTGAAAATGTGATCAAACCTAAAATGAATTATTGGCTCAAAAATATTCAATCTTGTGAACTTCCAACCACTTCTAAGATCAAATAAAAATCATTGAACTTCAATTTGATGAAAATACCCCTTTGGTTCCATTGTTGGGGGCCTCAGATGCACTGATTTTGACTTAACTTGCTCAGGAAGTTACCCAGTGAACAAATGACTTCCACAATGACTTTCTTCATCAAAATTGGTACACATGGTACTTATAACATCTTAAGAGCATTAGAAACAAGAATGACCCAAAAATTTGGAGTTGAGGCTTCTGAAACCAAAACCCTAATTTTGGTCATTTGTGTAGTGAAAACCCTAGCTCTGCTTCCATGCCTTTGCCAGTTCTTGTGATCTCTTGAATTTCATGAACTTTGAGGAGCACAATATGATTATAGAACACACATGAACCCCCTTGGAAAGCTTTGATACCTTTGGGATGGCTTAGATGGATTCTTGGATTGCTCAGATCACAAACCCTAGATGTAGATGAATTTGAACTATGTAGTGAAACAAAAATGCAATATGAGATAATATGCTTATGTTAATGCAAACATGAAAGATCACAAGCCATGGTGTGATAAAGAGTGAGGGAAAATTTGGGGTGTTTACAATGGGGAAGACTCTCCTACGAGCAATGTTTCCTGAAACCACAACAAAGTGAGAAAACAAACAACATAAAATACCTACAAAACAAAGAAATGATGTTAGTATGCAATGCAATATGTCTATTTATCTTCCAAGGGTATCCGGTTTGATTATTTGGTTTTGACCTTCCAGACCTCGAGGAATGATGATGATGAAGAGAAATGAAACCCAAAGGATAGCACACAAACCATATATTACAAAATGTAAAGATACATAGTTCATGATTACAACAAGTTACCATGATGGGTCAAAATACAAAAAAATCAACAAAAGTACAAACAAAATGAAGTACAAATACAAAGAAATCAAACATCCAGCCCATAGTCATCCTCTTTGATTTCCTTCAGGAGAGCATCAGTCACTGGCCCAACTGGATGCTCTGTGATGGTCCTGATAAGAAGGTTCCTGGTGGCAATAACATTTGTCAACTTCTTATACTTGTCTTGGTCCTTTGATCTCTTCAACCCCGCTCGGAGTTTTAACTCAGAGATTTCCTTTTGTGCTGCTAACAAGGCTTCCTGACTCTTCTTCTCATTAGCTTCTAGCTGATCTATCCTAGCCTGGGTCTTCCGATCTTCCTGTGAACGAGCCTCAGTGATTCTGATCCATCTAGCCTGACTCTCTTCTAAGTAGTGCTCAGCTATGGCCTTCTGAATCTTAGCTTCTTTTCAAGCATTCTCCAATACCAATTTCTCTGCCCGGGCCCTTCTGATGTAATCATCTGTTTTCTCAATCTTGGTCATATACTCGATCCGAAGCTTCTTTAACCTCTCATTGTCCAGACGACTATCATTCCTCTCTGTAAACACCCCAAATTTTCCCTCACCCATTCACACCATGGCTTGTGATCTTTTCATATGCATGAACTCAACCATAACATCTCATACCACATTTTTGATTCACTGCATTGTTTCTAAGTCATCTGCATCTAGGGTTTGTGATCTGGGATATCCAAGAGCTATTTGAGCCACTCCAAAGGTATTCAATCACTTCAAAGGGGTCCATGTATGTTCAAGCATTATATTGTATCCTCACCAACTCAAGAAAATCAAAGAATCACAAGAACTGAGAATGGCATGGAAGTAGAGCCAAGTTTAACTGCACAGATGACCTAGAATTAGGGTTTTGGTTTCAAAGGCCATAACTCCAAATTTTTTGGTCATTTTTGTTTCTATTGGTCTCTATATGGTATAGGGATCATGCATATCAATTTTCATGAAGAAATTCCATGGGGAAGGCATCTAATTAAGAGTTGACTTCTTGAGCAAGTCAGTGCAAAATCAGGGCATCTGAGGCCCCCAATGACCCAACCAAAGGATGTCCTTCATCATTTTGAATGTGTATGATCTTTATTTGATCATATAAGATGTTAGAAGTTTACAAAATTGAAGAATTTCAAGCCATTTGCAAAGTTGCCTTTTTGGGAAAATGACTTGTAATGGAAACTTGCCATTTTGGGAAACTTTTTCAACCCTTTCTTTTTGATTCAAAAAAGCTTCAAATGGGAAAACTTTGGTCATGAAAGTTGTAGAATGGATCTTTCCCTTTTCAAAAAGTACAAGAACTCATTCTAATTCATTTTGGATCAAAAGTTATGGCTTGTCAAAGTTAAGAAAAATCACATAATTTCAAGTTATGTACCAAAGAGGCAAAGTTGCAAAATCCCTTGCCAAGGTGAAATGATACCTCAAAGTGACTTCTAATCTTTGTACAAACATAAACCAATGTCTAAAAATCAGTTTGGCCCAAAGAATTTCCCATTTCCATGCCTTGTTTTTCAAGTAACCATAAGCCATTCTTCATTAAAGTGCAAAGAGGGATTTCTTGCAAATTGATTCTCAAAGGGTTTGTTTGACCTCTAGCTGGTTTCAAAACTTTACCATGACCCAATGAAGCATGCCACACCAAAAATTCAGCAAGATTTCTCACATATGCATAGCCAAAAACCATGAAATGTGACAAGTTGTCAAGTTGCAAAAACACTTCCAACTTATGATCCAAATGCTGCAGTCATTCATGAATCATCCAAGGGCCATCCTTGACTCAAGCTGAGGCAGTATAGGCCAAGAAACCATCTCTGCCACAGCCCATGCTGCAAGTACACCATTTTTGACTTTTTGGCCAATCATCCCATACCAATCCCACAGTGCACACCTGCTCTCCAGATTTGTTGGGATAGTTTATGGATCACCTAAGGATCATAAAACACAAAGAGGAGAGGCTCAGAACACACACATTGCAGCATCCAACAAAAACTGTCAAAACCTTTCCCTCTTCGAAACACCCAACACAACCATCAAACTTCACTAATTCCTTCATCAATCAACCAGAAATCATCCATGGAACATATCCCACCCCTCACAATGATCTGAAACACAACACACAAGAACTTCATTTCCTGCTACACCAGAACTGAACCACAAAAACTAGCCACTCTCAACCCCATTCAAGTATTCCATTAGCCTCAGGAGGTTCAAGGGAGATCATTGGCACAAAAGGGAGGCTCTGAAAGCTCACTTTCGAAGGTCTCCAGCTCAGGTACAACCTAAGAACTTTTTTCTCAGAACTTCATTTTCTTGTTACAAAATGAATCTACATGTTGCACTGATCATCTGGATGTGTTTAGATTTAAAAATAAGTAAGAGATGACCATTTTATGTTGCTCTGAAAGTTTGCCCGTGTTTCATGTTTTCCTTCGATTCAGGCTTGTGAGTGAAAATAAATGAATTTTGGGTGAGGGGTTAGGTTTAGATTGAGGAGAGGAGCATTTTGGTGGAAGAAATTTCATGTTTGGTAACCTGTATCGAAATCTAGGGTTTATGCTCGCCGGAGAAGATGACCGGAACCACTGTTCCGGTCACCTGAAACTCATTAACCCTAATTGTGTCATTAATGGGAGTTTGAATGTGGACCATGGATTGGGCTGACTGGGGTTGACTCGCGCGTGAACGTGTGGCCAGGATGTGTCATTAAAACCCTAATCCTTATTTAATTAATTAAAATCCTGTTTAATTAATTCATAAAACAAATTAGCCAGATTTGAATCTGGGCCCTTGGATCTGGCGCGCAGTCAACCAGTCCAAGCCCAGATCAAATCCTGGCCCTCCCCTTTGCATACTTTCATTTCTTTTATTTTTTTATTTCATTTAAATTGTTTTATCTTTCATATTTTATTTAAAATAGCAAAAAGCATTTAAAAATTATGAAAATTTTTGTCAAAGTTTTCACTAATTTTTAAAACCCAAAAATATTTTTATTTTTATTTTTTGCATTAAAAATTATTTTTAAATCATTTAAATGTTTATTTTTAATTAGTTAATGAAAATTAATTAATTAAAAATACATTTAGGTATTTAAAAATCACAAAAAAATTCACATAGCATTTGAAAACATTTAGAAACATTGTCCAACTCTCAAACCAAATTTATTTTTTGTTCTTGATGCCTTTTGATCATTTTCATTGGATTTAATTTCATTTTTAGGCAATATTTTGCTTCAAACTTCAAAAATTCCTTTCTGCCTAACCATTGAGAGTTGGATAATGATTCTTTTTGCATTGCATCTTGTATAGCATGTAGTTTATAGGATAAAATTGGTTTCATTTGATCTTGCATTTTCAATTTGTTTAGCATTTTTCTTGTCGAAGTACCCCAAAACCCTAGCAACCTTAGGAAATCCATAACTTTCACTAGGTTAAGAATTGGATCCTCTCCTTTGGGCAGTGAGTTTGTATAGGTTTAGGGTATCTTTGATTGCATTTTCAAATTTTTATCATGACATTTGCTTCTGGTTTTGAATTTTTGCTTTGTGTGATGCATATAACCCTAATTTGTGCCTTCCCTTTGCATCCATCTTTGCATTTGCTTGCATCCATTGACTTGCCATGACATTTTGTGCATTCATTTGATTCATAATACATCTTAGGACATATTAGAATCATGTTTGATCATTGCATATTTCATTTGCCATTTTGTATGTCCATTACATCTCATAACTTTTCATGAACATCCATGGTTCAAAGCATGTTTCTTTTGCATCCATATGCTTGTTTGATCATTCTCATGCCTTGCCTCATGATTGTATCATCTTTTAGCATCATTGACATCATGATCTTGCTCCTGGTTTTGGTTTGCATCATCACACTTCATCTCATTTGCATTGCATTTCATTCCTTATGCTAACATTTCAGGTGGTAAGTTGTTTGAGAAGTGAATTTGCCTTCACTTCTCATAATCTCTCTTCATCTCTTTCATACTTCCTTTGCTGCATTTTTGTATGTGCATTGGATTGAGCTTGATCATTCTTGTTCATCTTACTTTCTTTCTTCAAGCAACTTGTCTTCTTAAGTGAAGCAAGTTGTTCTGCTTCTCTTTGCTTCTTGCTCCTCTCATCTGCTTCCTTCCTGGTGGTTTCTCTGAAGATCTTTCTCTCTTAAGCCTCATAAACTCTAGGATCTCCAAGTATGATAACAATTAGGGTTTGATTAGTGCCCCATTTAGCTTTTACCTTTGTGTCATCTTTGAGTCTTCTCTTCTCATCTCATAATCAGGGACTAAACCCTAAAGGTTTTAAGGCTTTGTGATTAAGCTTATGCCTGCATCCTTCTATTAGGATGGAGTGTATAACTTTAATCCTAAGTGTTAAACCCTTAATGTGTTTAAATCCCTTAATCAATTCACTTAATAATCATCAAGACATCAAGCTTGTAACTTGGGCCTTGCATTAGGGTTCTAATTCTTCCTTAATTGGTTAAGAAGGACTAACCCTAGTGTTAATGGACAAGTCCCCCTCAAGTTGTCTTACTAACCATGAAACTCACTTCTTAATCTTATCATTAACTAAAATCCATTTAATAAAGGCTTTGTTTTGTCATGAGGTTAATCCCTAATCATGGATTAAGTTGAGGAGTCTTCCTCAGCTTAAATGTTCTCATCTATTATCCTTCTATTAGGATGGTGTAATGAGTCCATTAAATCCTTGATTATGGCTTAATCTCATTACTCAACACTAAACAAAAACAAAAAAAACATCTAAATAATCACAAGTAGGTTAATGATCTTAATCCTACATCATGGTGATTAAGTGTGAGATACTGACTTCACACTTAAGGTATCCTCATTACCCCTAATCAGAGGGAGGATGTGATGAGTTTACTAACCCATTGGTTTAGGCTTAAGCTCATTTTCTTATGACAAATCCAAAAGCAATAAAAGACTGAAAACACAAAAACAAACAATAATCGTCTCCTCCGGGATTCTTTTCTCACCTCATTCACTCACAAACGAGAACGTGCTTCTTCCGTCTAATGCAAGACAGTTTGCACCTGAGCCAGACAGGTCATACACTTGAGCATAGACAAGTAAGCAGTTCACAAGCCAATTTATCTTTTTAGTCTCTTTGGGTCGAACTACGGTGTTCTGACTTCCTCATTGCACGAGAGGATACGTAGGCATAACTTAACAGTTATCGAACAAAAGTCTCTGAATTCCCCCTCTTCCAGCATCATTCTTTAAGCCTCATAATCATGAGCATTTCATTCTTGTTCTTACACTGACACTTCACATATTTCACTCCACCATTCTTTTTACACTGACACTTACATTCTTTCCAGCTTTGATACACAGATAGCACTGACACTACCCCTTTAAAACATAAATCTTTTAAGCGTGGATCCCATCGAGTACGACAAACAATCTGGGTGCTAATTCCTTCCCAGGTTGTAACCAACCCCCTTTCTCAGTCTCTCTGGTTCGCGGCCGTCTTATCCATATCTTTTCTAGGTCTATGCAGCATTACCTTTCCTTCGGGATAAAAATGCCTAGCTGGCGACTCTCTTCTTCTGAGTTCACCCTTGTGTGTTCTCTCTCCTTTCGCCGACCGTTCGCGTTTGTACCCCTTCTGGCCCTGTGTCATTTGGTGGGAGCGACAGCTTGGCGACTCTGCTGGGGACCCTTATGCTGTAACCAGGGCTTCTGGTTCTTTTTGTGGGTTCCTCCTAGCGCTTGTTTGATTTGTGTTTACTGGGGTGTTATGTGCTAATTGTGTTTGTATATTTGCTTTATTTACTGCTTTATGTACAGTTATTTTACTATTTTCTTTACAGCTTTATATACATCATACTGTCATACTGTTATCTGGCTGGATCTGGTCTATTGTTTTGATGGGTGGGGTTCATTGAGAGTTTAAGGTCCTATACCTGGGACCTGAGTGACACCTATGCTAGAGTGGTTCATGTTCTTTCCCATTCCATTTCGGTCTGGTGCGGGAATATGAAACACGGTTCAGATGTGGGTTTCTTCTTGAGAACTATGTGCTACAGATTTCCTGTAGTGCTAGGGCTATCTGGGAAGCCTGCTAAGTCTGGATGACCTTTACTATGACCTTCAGAAACTGAGGTGAATTAGAGGAGGATCTTTTATGGTTATTGTAAACACTGTACCTCCGGGTTAGAAGTGTTTACACTTCTCATAACTGATCCAAGTCTGAGGATCCTTGTTCTAGAACACTACCTGTGAGGGGGTTGGGCTGTTTACAGGTTTGCAGGTACCATTGGCCACATCATACCCTGATGCTTGTTTTGATTAAGAATGCTTCACTTTGGACAGTTCTTGTGATTTAAACCTGGACATGTGACTCTTTATTTGAGTCCCCCACCTTGGTTACTGGGCTTCTGAACCTCCATCTGGATTTCTTAAACATACATGGGCCTTTTATATCAAGACAGTAATCAGATCCAGCTTGATCACAAACCCTTGCATATCATTTGCATACTTATCATTGCATCATTTAACATTTGCTTATTTATTTTTCAGGGTATCCACATTACATCTGGCTTGGTTTTGACCCCTTCATCTGCATAGACCCTTGTTCATCAGTTATCTGCTTCAGCTATCTTCATCAGTTGCCTGCTTCAGCTACTTTTATCACCAGCCTCAGCCCATCAGTGGCTCATCTCCATTATCAGTCTTCATCATCAGCATCTGTTTTCAGCTCTTCATCAGCAGTCATGGCACCCAAGAAGAGCAACATTTCATACCATTTCTTTGAGCCTGTGCTGGCTGGCATCAGGCAGGTCCAGGCACTTATCACTCCAGACCACATCCCATTATTCAGAGAGCATTATGGAGGCATCCTTGATATGGTTATGGACCTGGATCCTTCTCAGAGGAGTTTGATCCACACTTGCTGACAGTTTTATGACCCTCCTTTGAGATGCTTCACTTTCCAGAACTATCAGCTGGGACCTTTGCTGGAGGAGTTCTCATCATTGATTGGAGTGCCTGTCAGGGGTGATATCCCCTTCAACCCAGAGATGACTTCTCCCAGCAATGGAGAAGTGGCAAAAGCACTATACCTGGAACCTATTGTGATTGAACAGAATATGACAACAAAGGCAGGGATCCCTGGTTTGCACCTAGACTTTCTGACTTCTCAGGCCATCCTGAAGGCCTCTTTGGGAGAATGGAGTGCAGTTTGTGCATTGTTGGCCCTCAGTATATATGGGGTTATACTATTTGCAGATGAGCCCAAGTTTATCAGCAAGAATGCCATTCATCTCTTCCTTTTGAGGAACCCAGTACCCACATTGCTGGGGGATTTCTATTATTCTGTCCACCAAAGAAATGAGAAGCAGAGAGGGAAGTTAGTGAGATGCTGTGCTCCTCTATTTCACACCTGGATGCTCAAACACTTACCTAGGACTGATGCCTTCCTGAATCCTCACCAGCAGAAGAATTGCGCTAAGAGACTTATTGCTTTGACTTCAGATGACATCAGATGGTGTACCCAAAGCACCAAAGGCAGGGACATAATTACTAGCTGTGGGCAGTACCCCAATGTACCTCTAATAGGAGTGAAGGGTTGCATCAACTACAATCCTTTGCTGTTCAAGAGGCAATTGGGCTATGCTTTGGTTCACCCTCCTAGAGTGCAAGACTTGGCTGAAACCCTGTATTGTGAGATAAAGCCTAATCTAGCTGTTGTCAGACAAGCATCCTGGGCTTGGGACAACATCCAGACCAAAGGGATGGCCATTCTTGGGAGGTGCAACAATGTGGCTTCAGCTCAGTATTATGAGTGGTCTCGTGCTAGAGCTCAGATTTCTGGGATGCCCTTCACCATTGAGGATGCACCTGGACCATCCACAGTACCACCTCCAGCCACTGTCAGCCTGGAAGAATTTGAGAAGCTAAAGGAGAGGAATGAGAATCTGTCTCAAGCTCTGAAGAAGACCCTCTGGGAGAGGAGTGATGGTCGTCTAGACATTGAAAGGTTGGAAAAGCTTAAAGTGGAGCATCTGGCCAAGATTGAGAAAGCAGAAGACTACATCAAGAAATCAAGAGCTGGAGAGCAAATATTGAAGAATGCCTGTAAAGAAGCCCAGTTTCAGAAGGCTAGGACTGATCTCTATCTAGAGGAAAGTCAAGCTAGGTGGGTCAGGATCACTGAAGCTCGCACTCAAGCAGATAAGAGAACTCAAGCCAGGATTGAGCAGTTGGAGGCCAATGAGAAGAAGCAACAGGAGGCTTTGCTGGCAGCCCAGAAGGAAATTTCAGAATTGAAGCTTAGGGCTAGTGTGAAGAGGTCCAAGGACCAAGACAGGCACAAGAAGCTAACCACTGCTATTGCCACCAGAAACCTTCTTATCAGAAACATTACAGAGCATCCGGCTGGTCCTGTAACTGAAGCACTTTTGAAGGAGGTTAAGGAGGATGAATTTGGATTAGATGTTTGACTTCTTTGCTTGTTGTTATTTCCATTTGATGTACTTTTCTTTTTTATGTTGTATTTTGACCCTTCAAGGGTGTGTGTTGTAAAAACAAACTATGTATGATCCACCATTTGTAATGAATGTGTTAGTTTGTCTCACTGAGTTTTCTTTCTCTCAAGCAACATCAAAACATCTTCCTCAGGGTCTGGAAAGGTCAAAACCAAGAGCCAAGCCGGATACCTTGGAAAACAAATAAGCATACGGCATTGCATACTGACTTTTGTTTTGTTTTGTAGGTTTTGTCATTTCTTGATTTTGTTTCTAACTCTGTTGTGGTTCAGGAATTATTGCTCGCCGCCGGGTGTTCCCTCTCAACCGTCCGCACCGGTACCCTACTCGCAACAATCTTCCTGGTATCCAAATGGATCAAGTACAGCAAGATCTGACAGAGGTCAGGACTCAGATGGCTAATGAAAGGCTGGAGATGAGAAACCAAATGACCCAATTCATGGAAGTAATGAATGGCTTGGCCCAAAGTCAAGAAAGGTTGAGGGCATTGGTAGAAAGACAAACCCCGAAAGAACCTCCTCTAGGAACTGGGGGAACAAGTAACAATGAAAAGGGTCAGCCTCATGTTAATCCACCAGTGTATGGGCCTCATCTACATCCGGAAGTCAATATCCCGGGTAATGTGCAAGGAAATACTACTGGAGGAAGGATCTTACAGGAAGACCCCCAAGAAGAGCAGTTTACTGTGATGGGAGCTGGGGATGAAGTTTATGATAGGAGGTTTGATGAAATTGCTGAGAAGTTGAGATCTCTGGAGTCTCAAAATTCCTTAGGCTTTGATGTCATGGATATGGGGTTAGTGGATGGGGTAAGGATTCCCCACAAGTTTAAACCCCCGTGCTTTGAGAAGTACAATGAGACTTCCTGTCCACGAACTCACCTACAGTCTTTTCTGGGGAGACTTAAAGCATACACCATGGATGAGAAACTGTGGATGTTTTACTTTGAAGATAGCTTGACTAGAGCTTCAAGGGAGTGGTACTCTCACTTGACCAGAGCTACTATCAGGTTCTGGAAGGACTTAGCTGAAGCTTTCATCAGACAGTACCAATACAATCTGGACATGGCTCCTAACAGAACCCTTCTGATGGGAATGTCTCAATCCTCCAGAGAAAGCTTCAGGGAATATGCCCAGAGGTGGAGACAGCTTGCTGCTACTGTCCAGCCACCCATGTCGGAAAGAGAAATGGCCGACATGTTTATGAATACTCTGCAAGGAACATATATTGATAGGCTAGCTGCCTTTTCTTCCACCAGCTTCGCTGACGTAGTCATAGCTGGAGAAAGAATTGAAAGCCTTCTGAAGATGGGTAAAATTTCTGATAATGGTGCAAGTTCGTCAAGTAATCCCAGGAAGCCTTTTGTGGGACCTAGAAGAACTGGTGAGACAAATGCCATTCATGCTGGCAGGGGCAGACCTCAGTATGTCCACAGATCAGTAGCAGCTGTCACTATCCCAGCTCCGATTCCTCAGCAACCAACATATCAACCACAACAACAACCACATTATCAGCAACAAGTTCAGTATCCGCCACAGAGGACTTACAACAACAACAACAACAATCAACAACAAAGACCATCACAGGCAAATAGGGTGATTGACCCTATCCCTATGCCTTATGCCGCTTTATTGCCACAACTCCTGAAACTCAACTTGGTTGAATTAAGGACATTGGCACTACCAGATCCTTCCAATCTCCCAAGGAATTACGATGTCAACGCCAAATGTGCTTTCCACTCCAATGAGCCTGGCCATAATACTGAGAAATGCAGGGCTTTACAAATGAAGGTACAAGATCTGGTGGATTCTAAAGCCCTCAACTTTGCACCCCCTCCAAGTGTCACCAAGAATCCCATGCCCAATCATGGAGGGCCAAGAATTAATGCCATTGAGGAAGACAAGCCATCTTTCTTAATCACCAGTGTTGGACAGATTCGGACACCTCTGGTAGAAATTAAAGCTCAGCTCCTGGAATGCCAGATGTTCCCCGGGTGTGAGCTCGGTTGTGGTTATTGCAACATTTCGGTCAACGGGTGTGATAACTTAAGAAGCGGCATAAATGGTCTTATCAAAAGTGGTATACTCCATATCACAACAACGGCGCCTACAAATCCAGCAATCCCTTTGACAACAATTCCTGACTCTTCTACAACTGCAACAACAATCATTCCGACCAATTCATCAATATCATCCACAATGGCTCCGTCCATCACTTCAGCAAACCAGATGTCAACAACCATTTCTTCTACAACATCAGCACCCATCTATTCAGCAGAATCTTCTACAACGCCAACAGAAATTAATGAAGATATCTCATCAGTCACCATTTACTATGATCCATCAGATGTTCCTCCAAACAACAACTTTCAGCAACAAACAGTGGCACCTCCTGCCAGGTCACCGGTCACCATTTACTACGATCCACACACCATTTCAGTACCTTCCTCTGCAGCAGTCAGTCCAGTTACCATCACGGTGCCTGGACCCGTTCCATATGAAAGCAGTAATGCCATACCTTGGCATTATGGCTCTGACCTCTACTGCAACGGGGAGAAAATCACTTTGGATTCTTCAACCTCTTCTCCACAGATTGATAATGTTGGGGGAGGCGGAGGCTTCACCAGAAGCGGACGCCTTTTTTCCTCACAATTGCAAAGACCTAATGCCGAAGCAGAAGCTGCTGCCAAAGCAAAGGGGAAGAGTGTGGTGCCTGAAGAACCAACCATCAAAGAAACTCAGAAGACATCTTTTGAGCAAGATGTAGATGAGTTCATGAGAATTATAAAGAGAAGTGATTAAAAGGTGGTGGATCAGCTTCACCAAACTCCCTCAAAGATCTCCATATTATCCCTGTTGATGTGTTCTGAAGCTCACAGGAATGCATTACTGAAAGTCTTGCACGCAGCATACGTGCCAGAGGAGATCACTGTTAATCAGCTGGAAACTGTGGTGGCAAATGTCAACACCAGTCATGGACTGGGATTTACCAATACTGACTTAACAACTGAGGGACGTAACCACAACAAGGCTCTACACATCACTCTAGAATGCAAGGGTGCTGTTCTATCTCATGTACTGGTGGACACTGGGTCTTCACTCAATGTTCTACCAAAGAAAGCCTTGGTGAAGCTGGAGTATGATGGCTTGGCACTGCGTCCAAGTAATTTAGTGGTGAGAGCATTTGATGGCTCTAAAAGATCAGTGCTAGGGGAGATTGATCTGCCTGTGATGATTGGCCCGCAGACTTTTAAAATTACCTTTTATGTGATGGACATTCAGCCGGCCTACAGCTGTTTGTTGGGTAGACCTTGGATCCATGCCGCTGGCGCTGTTACGTCTACCCTTCACCAGAAGCTGAAATTCGAGTGGGAAGGCCAGATCATCACCATCTGTGGTGAAGAGGACATTTTTGTTAGCCATCTGGCTACGTACAAGTACATAGAGATGGATGGAGAAATCCATGAAACTATGAGCCAAGGGTTTGAGGCCCTGAACATTAATGAAGCGTCTGCTGTACTGGGAACCTCCATGACGTCTTATCAGCAAGCCAGGAAGGTTGTTGAAGAGGGTACTACCCAAGGCTGGGGCAAGCTACTACCTGTGGAGAAGAAGGAGGACAAATTTGGGTTGGGTTACAAATCAACTCAACAAGATCAATCAGAGGCTGCCAAGAAGCCCAGTTTTGTCAGCGGGGGAATGCTCACCCCGGATGCAGTGAACAACTTGGAAGATGAGTCGGAAAATGAGCGCAACCTGGAGAGCTGGATACGTCCAAGGACCCCGGGGAGCCATATCTCAAACTGGTCTTCCCAGGAAATTATAAGGGTTACTCCTGCAGAGTAATTATTATTTCCTGTATATTTTAAGCATGCATCAAGTCTTGCATCTTGCCCAAGATGTCAAGACTCATTTTGTAATCGGGCCATCTTGTAATTTTGTGCAAACAGATCAATCAATGAATATCAGACATCTTTTGCAAATGAGTCTTTTCCTTTTCCGCTCACTGTTTCTCATTTTTCTTTTTGTACAAAAATAAAATGGCAATGTTTTCCAAAATGATAACTTCATTTCACTTTTTTTCCTAAAAAAAGATTAAAATCGATCACTAAAATGAACAATCTAAACCCTTGCAGAGAGTGCCTTTCAGACTGCACCGACAACAACACAGCTATGACTCTGTATGACTTTGACAATCCAATCAATCGAGCTGATGAAGGGGTTGAAGAAGATTATGAGCTTCCTGAAGAGCTAGCCAGGTTGTTAAGGCAAGAGGAGAAGGTTATTACTCCTCATCAGGAGGAGGTCGAAACGGTTAATCTTGGTACGGAAGAAGACGTGAAAGAAGTTAAGATCGGGGCCTGCCTGCAAGATTCAGTAAAGGAACAGCTGATTGACATGCTTAGGGAGTATGTGGATTTTTTCGCTTGGTCTTATCAGGATATGCCAGGGTTGGACACCGATATTGTCATGCACAAGCTGCCTTTAAAAGGAGACGGCCCGCCAGTAAAGCAGAAGCTGCGCCGTACTCGCCCAGATATGGCAATGAAGATCAAGGAAGAGGTACAAAAGTAGTGGGACGCCGGGTTCCTTGCTGTGACTAGCTATCCGCCGTGGGTTGCTAATATTGTACCTGTGCCTAAGAAGGATGGCAAGGTAAGGATGTGTGTGGATTACCGGGATCTGAACAGAGCCAGCCCGAAAGATGACTTCCCTTTACCCCACATTGATGTATTGGTGGATAATATGGCTCAGTTCTCGGTACTCTCCTTCATGGATGGATTTTCAGGATACAATCAGATCAAGATGTCGCCTGAAGACATGGAGAAGACGACTTTCATCACACCCTGGGGCACGTTTTGTTACAAGGTGATGCCATTCGGACTTAAGAATGCTGGTGCTACTTATCAACGGGCTATGGTAACATTATTCCATGACATGATCCATAAAGAAATTGAATGTTATGTGGATGACATGATTGCCAAGTCCCTCACAGAAGAAGACCACCTGGTAAATCTGTTGAAGTTATTCAAGCGTCTGAGGAAGTACCAATTGAAGTTAAACCCCAACAAATGCACATACGGGGTGCGATCTGGTAAGCTGCTGGGATTTATTGTAAGCGAAAAAGGGATTGAAGTTGACCCTGATAAAGTTAAAGCCATTCAAGAAATGCCTGCACCGAAGTCTGAGAAAGAAGTTCGAGGGTTTCTAGGTAGATTGAACTACATTTCAAGGTTCATATATCACCTTACAGCAACTTGTGAGCCTTTGTTCAAGCTGTTAAGAAAAGAACAAACGGTCAGGTGGAATGAAGACTGCCAGAGGGCTTTTGACAAAATCAAGGAATACTTACAAGAGCCTCCTATCCTTATGCCTCCAGTTGAAGGAAGACCTCTGATAATGTACTTGACAGTATTAGAAGAGTCGATGGGGTGTGTGCTAGGCCTGCATGACGAGTCTGGTCGAAAAGAGTATGCAATATACTACCTAAGCAAAAAGTTTACCGACTGTGAACAACGTTATTCACTGCTCGAGAAAACTTGCTGTGCTTTAGCGTGGGCTGCTCGCCGACTAAGGTAGTATATGTTGACCCACACCACTTTATTGATTTCAAAAATGGATCCAGTTAAGTACATTTTTGAGAAGCCAGCACTTACCGGACGGGTTGCAAGATGGCAAATGATCCTCACAGAATATGACATTCAGTACACATCTCAGAAAGCCATCAAAGGCAGTGTATTGTCTGATTATCTTGCTGAGCAACCCATTGATGATTACCAGCCTATGAGATTTGACTTCCCTGATGAAGACATCATATTCATAAAAGCAAAAGATCATGAAGAGCCTATTCACACTGAAGGGCCTGACCCAGAAGAAGAATGGACTATGATGTTTGACGGGGCTGTTAATATGAATGGTCGTGGTGTTGGTGCAGTACTCATTACACCTAAAGGAGTTCACATGCCTTTCTCGGCAAAACTCACCTTTAACTGCACTAACAACGAAGCTGAATACGAAGCTTGTATTATGGGTCTTGAGGAAGCCATTGACCTCAGGATCAAGACTTTGACTGTGTTCGGAGATTCAGCTCTGGTAGTTAATCAAACCAACGGCAAATGATACACGCATCAGGATCATCTGATTCCTTACAGGGATTATACAAGGAGGTTATTGACTTTCTTTACAACGGTCCAGCTTGAGTATATCCCTCGGGACGAGAATCAATTTGCAGATGCTCTTGCCACCATTTCATCCATGATCAAAGTTCAAGCTGCCAACTTTGTACCTCGGATTTCAGTGTCCAGACTTGACAGACCAACATATGTGTTCTCAGCAGATGTTGTTAAAGATGATAAGCCTTGGTTCCATGATATCAAATGCTTCTTGGAGGATCAAAAATACCCACCTGGGGCATCTTCCAATAATAAGAAGACATTAAGAAGGCTAGCTGGTAGTTTCTTCCTGAATACTGATGGTTCCTTGTACAAGAGAAACTTTGATATGGTACTCCTCAGATGCGTTGATAAAACAAAAGCAGGCTTGTTGATGCACGAGGTGCACGAAGGATCCTTTGGTACCCATGCGGGAGGGCATGCCATGGCAAAGAAATTGCTAAGATCAGGTTACTACTGGATCACAATGGATGCAGACTGTTGTGCCTATGCCAGAAAGTGCCATAAATGCCAGATTTATGCGGATAAAGTGCATGTGCCTCCGAATCCTCTGAATGTGATGTCTTCACCTTGGCCCTTTGCCATGTGGGGCATTGATATGATTGGCAAGATTGAACCGACTACTTCAAATGGCCACAGATTCATCCTGGTTGCCATTGACTATTTTACCAAGTGGGTTGAAGCAGCTTCCTATGCAAATGTTACAAGGCAAGTGGTAGCCCGATTTCTGAAGAGAGACATCATCTGTCGGTATGGAGTGCCCGAGCGAATCATTACTGACAATGGTTCCAACTTAAACAACAAAATGATGGCAGAACTGTGCCGGGACTTTAAGATCCAACACCACAATTCTTCTCCTTACAGGCCAAAGATGAATGGCGCTGTTGAGGCAGCTAATAAGAATATCAAGAAGATTGTGCAGAAGATGGTGGTTACCTACAAAGACTGGCATGAAATGCTACCATTTGCCTTGCATGGGTACCGTACGTCTATCAGAACATCCACTGGGGCAACACCGTATCAACTTGTGTATGGTATGGAAGCAGTCCTACCTGTTGAAGTTGAATTACCCTCCCTGCGGGTATTAATGGATGTTAAGTTGAATGAAGCATAATGGGTCCGGTCCCGATACGAACAGCTGAGTCTGATTGAAGAGAAGCGATTAGCTGCAATCTGTCATGGACAGCTGTATCAGAAAAGAATGAAGAAAGCCTTCGATCAGAAAGTCAGGCTCCGAGAGTACCAAGTAGGAGATCTTGTGCTGAAAAGACTCCTCCCTCCTCATACAGACCACAGGGGCAAGTGGACTCCGAATTATGAAGGACCATTCGTAGTAAAGAAAGTTTTCACTGGTGGAGCACTCATGCTCAACACTATGGATGGTGAAGACTTCCCGTCCCCTGTGAATTCAGATGCAGTAAAAAAATACTTCGCATAAAAATGACCCGCTGGACATAAAAACAGAATGTAAGTCCAGGCAAAAATAGGGCATCCCGGCGAGTCAAAAACAGAATAAAAGACTCGGGCAAAAATAAGGGAAAATAAACAAAAAGATGTACACCCGCTGAGTTGAAAAGCCGCATTGGACAACTCAGGCAAAAAAGGGTATCCCGATGGATTGAAAACCCGAAAGGGAGATCTATGCAAAATAAGGGAATAAGCGAACAACTGTACTCTGAATTCATCTGTATCACTTACAACTTGGTAAGCTCCGAAAGGTTAAAGCGTCGGTCAGAACCAGCCTTCTTCAGAAAGCAAGATGAGAAGAACGTCAATGTCATACGAGTCATAGCAAAAAGGAAAGCTCCTTGAAGCGTCATCAACATTGCCAACAATCTTTTGATTTCTCAATTTGTAACAATCTCCTCATTTTAGGGGATCTGTTTCCTTGACTGTATCTCGCCGATTCAAGGCACACGAATTAATAAAATCAGATTTTCAGTCATGTTTCGTTTCGTACATTTTATCTTCATTTGCAAAAATGTCCGATGTCTTTAGTTTACTGATTGCATGAATACATATGCTTCTCTTCTAAAAATGCGTGCTTGCAAGAAATATGTTTACTCCCGGGAGTGTCTAACCCCTATCATGGAATCTGGTAAGGGATACCTCGGGATTACTTGTGCGCTTCTCTATCTTTTCAGGATTGCAGGTATTCAAAGCACAACATGGGGCATGAAAGCTTCATCCCAGCAAGCTGGAAAATAATTATCTACGCAGTCCTAGCACCGGAGGTGCTTTCTCCCCGGCTGAGTTGCCATTTGTTATTTCCTCCTCAGCCAAGTACAAAAGCCAGGGAACCATCTCCCCACAGAGTTTCAGCCTCTATCCAGAAGAGCAACGCCTGGAGATCTCACAACAGGGTAAAGAAAGCTTCTACAAACCCCAGCTGGGTTCCTCATTACTGAGATAGGCCTATCAGTGACCTATTTTCCCCAAACAGAGTCATATATGTCAGATCTACCAATGATCTCATCCCCAGCTGGGATGTCCACTTCAAGCAGATTAGCCGGGGATCTTCGCAGCATTGGGACCCGAATCCCGGGTCGTTATCTTTGCATAATCATAGCATTCGCATCATATTCTCCCCGCAGAGCGTAGCATTCCGTCTAATACGGAGCATTACGGCAAAAATCAAACATATTTCATAATCATAAGCCATGTTCTGAATCAAACACTTGTGAATACTGACAATCCGTCAGCAGTATACAGAGAAACTCCCCGGATTCCCTGGCAGAGAGCCAAAGCACTTTTCCTAAAGAAATAGATACTTCCTGGCACCCGTTCGTGTCATATCCCCAGTAGAAAGCCAAAGCGTCCTCTTTGCACTCGCAGATACATATATCTATACAAATTCCCTGACACCCGTCTGTGTCACCTTCCCCAACATAGATACCGGAAACATTTTGTAAACCATACACTTGTTTATATTACACTTTCCTCTTTTGACACTCGTTCGTGTCACTCTCCCCAGCAAGTTAAAACACTCGCCTGGACACCACTCATACTTGTTACTCCTGTTTTTACTCATACAGATACTCGTCCGTATCTTTTACACACCGCTTATATCCCTGCAGATTCGACACTCGTCCGTGTTCTTTGTTAACCAGTTGATACTCGTCCGTATCATCATCCTCGAACATGCGTCAGTGTTTGTTTCTACTCATACTCATCAGTATCATGGTCTTAAGGATGCTCGTTCGCATCTTTAATCCATACACAATTTCAAACACGTGTGTCTTCTTGAGTTTAGACACTCGTCCGTGTCTACTATTCCCCAGAAGAGTCCCTTCAGATCCGACACTCGTCCGTGTTCTTTGTTAACCAGTTGGTACTCGTCCGTATCGACATCTCTGAACATGTGACAGCGTTTGTTTCTATCCGATACTCGTCCGTATCGTAGTCTTAAGGATGCTCGTCCGCATCTTTAATCTACACACCGTGTCAAACACTTATGTCTTCTTGAATTTAGACACTCGTCTGTGTCTACTATTCCCCAAAAGAGTCCCTGCAGAACCAATACTCGTCCGTGTTCTTTGTTAACCAGTTGGTACTCGTCCGTATCATCATCTCTAAACACGTGTCAGCTTTTGTTTCTACCTGATACCCATCCGTATCATAGTCTTAAGGATGCTCGTCCGCATCTTTAGTCTGTACACAGTACCCAAACACTGATACCTCTCATTCCTTGGATATAGACACTCGCCCGTGTTTACTTGTCCCAGCAAATCCCAGTGAACTATTTCCTTTCTATCTGACATTCTTCCTATGTCATGATACCCGTTTGGCGGCCGTACCCTGCCAGGTGATCGTCCTTCACCTTTGGATGACCGTCCCTCATCCTTTCCCTAGTGGAGTCTCTATTCATTAGAACCCCTTTTCTATCCGACATTCGTCCTATGTCGTGATTTTTTTTAGCAGCCGTCCCCTGCCAGGTGATCGTCCTTCACCTCTTGATGATCGTCCTTCATCATTTTATCCGATGGCCATCCCCATCGTTGATCTTGTTATCTGACATTCATCCTATGTCATGATACCTTCAGAGCAGCCGTACCCTGCTAGGTGATCGTCCTTCACCTCTTGATGATCGTCCTTCATCATGCTTATCCGATGGCCATCCCCATCGTCGACCTTTGTATCCGGCATTCGTCCTATGTCGCGATACTTTTGGCAACCGTACCTTGCCCGGTGATCGTCCTTCACCTTAGATGACCGTCCCTCATCTTATCCCCAACAGAGCAGCCGTCCCCTGCTAGGTGATCGTCCTTCACCTTTGATGACCGTACCTCATCATTTTATTTCATTCACCTATAATCCCCAGATAATTTTACTTGATGGCCGTCCCCATCATAATCTCTTATATCCCTAGCATGTCGGCCGTCCTCGTCATTGCTCTTTCCCCAGCAGTCGTCCTTTGCTCGACGGTCGTCCTCCGTCGCCCGAACTTTATAATTATACTTTATTTTTCTTTTGCAATCTATATCCCTTTTCTTCTTCATTCCGTGAGTGCAAATTTTGGACTGTCTTTGGTATTCAACCACAAGTTATCTTGTTTGCCTGTTAAGCCGTTGCTTACATTCTACACAGCTAACTCATGTTTGAATAGGGGCAGCTGTAAACACCCCAAATTTGCCCTCACCCATTCACACCATGGCTTGTGATCTTTGCATATGCATGAACTGAACCATAACATCTCATATCACATTTTTGATTCACTGCATTGTTTCTAAGTCATCTGCATCTAGGGTTTGTGATCTGGGCAATCCAAGAGCTATTTGAGCCACTCCAAAGGTCTTCAATAACTTCAAAGGGGTCCATGTATGTTAAAGCATTATATTGTATCCTCACCAAGTCAAGAAAATCAAAGAATCACAAGAACTGAGAATGGCATGGAAGCAGAGCCAGGTTTAACTACACAGATGACCTAGAATTAGGGTTTTGGTTTCAAAGGCCATAACTCCAAATTTTTTGGTCATTCTTGTTTCTATTGGTCTCTATATGGTATAGGGATCATGCATATCAATTTTCATGAAGAAATTCCATGGGGAAGGCATCTAATTAAGAGTTGACTTCTTGAGCATGTCAGTGCAAAATCAGGGCATCTGAGGCCCCCAATGACCCAACCAAAGGATGTCCTTCATCATTTTGAATGTGTATGATCTTTATTTGATCATAGAAGATGTTAGAAGTTTACAAAATTGAAGAATTTCAAGCCATTTGCAAAGTTGCCTTTTTGGGAAAATGACTTGTAATGGAAACTTGCCATTTTGGGAAACTTTTTCAACCCTTTCTTTTTGATTCAAAAAAGCTTCAAATGGGAAAACTTTGGTCATGAAAGTTGTATAATGGATCTTTCCCTTTTCAAAAAGTACAAGAACTCATTCTAATTCATTTTGGATCAAAAGTTATGGCTTGTCAAAGTTAAGAAAAATCACATAATTTCAAGTTATGTACCAAAGAGGCAAAGTTGCAGAATCCCTTGCCAAGGTGAAATGAGACCTCAAAGTGACTTCTAATCTTTGTACAAACATAAACCAATGTCTAAAAATCAGTTTGGCCCAAAGAATTTCCCATTTCCATGCCTTGTTTTTCAAGTAACCATAAGCCATTCTTCATTAAAGTGCAAAGAGGGATTTCTTGCAAATTGATTCTCAAAGGGTTTGTTTGACCTCTAGCTGGTTTCAAAACTTTACCATGACCTAATGAATCATGCCACACCAAATATTCAGCAAGATTTCTCACATATGCATAGCCAAAAACCATGAAATGTGACAAGTTGTCAAGTTGCAAAAACACTTCCAACTTATGATCCAAATGCTGCAGTCATTCATGAATCATCCAAGGGCCATCCTTGACTCAAGCTGAGGCAGTATAGGCCAAGAAACCATCTCTGCCACAGCCCATGCTGCAAGTACACCATTTTTGACTTTTTGGCCAATCATCCCATACCAATCCCACAGTGCACACCTGCTCTCCAGATTTGTTGGGATAGTTTATGGATCACCTAAGGATCATAAAACACAAAGAGGAGAGGCTCAGAACACACACATTGCAGCATCCAACAAAAACTGTCAAAACCTTTCCCTCTTCGAAACACCCAACACAGCCATCAAACTTCACTAATTCCTTCATCAATCAACCAGAAATCATCCATGGAATAGATCCCACCCCTCACAATGATCTGAAACACAACACACAAGAACTTCATTTCCTGCTACACCAGAACTGAACCACAAAAACTAGCCACTCTCAACCCCATTCAAGTATTCCATTAGCCTCAGGAGGTTCAAGGGAGATCATTGGCACAAAAGGGAGGCTCTGAAAGCTCACTTTCGAAGGTCTCCAGCTCAGGTACAACCTAAGAACTTTTTTCTCAGAACTTCCTTTTCTTGTTACAAAATGAATCTACATGTTGCATTGATCATCTGGATGTGTTTAGATTTAAAAATAAGTAAGAGATGACCATTTTATGTTGCTCTGAAAGTTTGCCCGTGTTTCATGTTTTCCTTCGATTCAGGCTTGTGAGTGAAAATAAATGAATTTTGGGTGAGGGGTTAGGTTTAGATTGAGGAGAGGAGAATTTTGGTGGAAGAAATTTCATGTTTGGTAACCTGTAGCGAAATCTAGGGTTTATGCTCGCCGGAGAAGATGACCGGAACCACTGTTCCGGTCACCTGAAACTCATTAACCCTAATTGTGTCATTAATGGGAGTTTGAATGTGGACCATGGATTGGGCTGACTGGGGTTGACTCGCGCGTGAACGTGTGGCCAGGATGTGTCATTAAAACCCTAATCCTTATTTAATTAATTAAAATCCTGTTTAATTAATTCATAAAACAAATTAGCCAGATTTGAATCTGGGCCCTTGGATCTGGCGCGCAGTCAACCAGTCCAAGCCCAGATCAAATCCTGGCCCTCCCCTTTGCATACTTTCATTTCTTTTATTTTTTTATTTCATTTAAATTGTTTTATCTTTCATATTTTATTTAAAATAGCAAAAAGCATTTAAAAATTATGAAAATTTTTGTCAAAGTTTTCACTAATTTTTAAAACCCAAAAATATTTTTATTTTTATTTTTTGCATTAAAAATTATTTTTAAATCATTTAAATGTTTATTTTTAATTAGTTAATGAAAATTAATTAATTAAAAATACATTTAGGTATTTAAAACTCACAAAAAAATTCACATAGCATTTGAAAACATTTAGAAACATTGTCCAACTCTCAAACCAAATTTCTTTTTTGTTCTTGATGCCTTTTGATCATTTTCATTGGATTTAATTTCATTTTTAGGCAATATTTTGCTTCAAACTTCAAAAATTCCTTTCTGCCTAACCATTGAGAGTTGGATAATGATTCTTTTTGCATTGCATCTTGTATAGCATGTAGTTTATAGGATAAAATTGGTTTCATTTGATCTTGCATTTTCAATTTGTTTAGCATTTTTCTTGTCGAAGTACCCCAAAACCCTAGCAACCTTAGGAAATTCATAACTTTCACTAGGTTAAGAATTGGATCCTCTCCTTTGGGCAGTGAGTTTGTATAGGTTTAGGGTATCTTTGATTGCATTTTCAAATTTTTATCATGACATTTGCTTCTGGTTTTGAATTTTTGCTTTGTGTGATGCATATAACCCTAATTTGTGCCTTCCCTTTGCATCCATCTTTGCATTTGCTTGCATCCATTGACTTGCCATGACATTTTGTGCATTCATTTGATTCATAATACATCTTAGGACATATTAGAATCATGTTTGATCATTGCATCTTTCATTTGCCATTTTGTATGTCCATTACATCTCATAACTTTTCATGAACATCCATGGTTCAAAGCATGTTTCTTTTGCATCCATATGCTTGTTTGATCATTCTCATGCCTTGCCTCATGATTGTATCATCTTTTAGCATCATTGACATCATGATCTTGCTCCTGGTTTTGGTTTGCATCATCACACTTCATCTCATTTGCATTGCATTTCATTCCTTATGCTAACATTTCAGGTGGTAAGTTGTTTGAGAAGTGAATTTGCCTTCACTTCTCATAATCTCTCTTCATCTCTTTCATACTTCCTTTGCTGCATTTTTGTATGTGCATTGGATTGAGCTTGCTCATTCTTGTTCATCTTACTTTCTTTCTTCAAGCAACTTGTCTTCTTAAGTGAAGCAAGTTGTTCTGCTTCTCTTTGCTTCTTGCTCCTCTCATCTGCTTCCTTCCTGGTGGTTTCTCTGAAGATCTTTCTCTCTTAAGCCTCATAAACTCTAGGATCTCCAAGTATGATAACAATTAGGGTTTGATTAGTGCCCCATTTAGCTTTTACCTTTGTGTCATCTTTGAGTCTTCTCTTCTCATCTCATAATCAGGGACTAAACCCTAAAGGTTTTAAGGCTTTGTGATTAAGCTTATGCCTGCATCCTTCTATTAGGATGGAGTGTATAACTTTAATCCTAAGTGTTAAACCCTTAATGTGTTTAAATCCCTTAATCAATTCACTTAATAATCATCAAGACATCAAGCTTGTAACTTGGGCCTTGCATTAGGGTTCTAATTCTTCCTTAATTGGTTAAGAAGGACTAACCCTAGTGTTAATGGACAAGTCCCCCTCAAGTTGTCTTACTAACCATGAAACTCACTTCTTAATCTTATCATTAACTAAAATCCATTTAATAAAGGCTTTGTTTTGTCATGAGGTTAATCCCTAATTATGGATTAAGTTGAGGAGTCTTCCTCAGCTTAAATGTTCTCATCTATTATCCTTCTATTAGGATGGTGTAATGAGTCCATTAAATCCTTGATTATGGCTTAATCTCATTACTCAACACTAAACAAAAACAACAAAAACATCTAAATAATCACAAGTAGGTTAATGATCTTAATCCTACATCATGGTGATTAAGTGTGAGATACTGACTTCACACTTAAGGTATCCTCATTACCCCTAATCAGAGGGAGGATGTGATGAGTTTACTAACCCATTGGTTTAGGCTTAAGCTCATTTTCTTATGACAAATCCAAAAGCAATAAAAGACTGAAAACACAAAAACAAACAATAATCGTCTCCTTCGGGATTCTTTTCTCACCTCATTGACTCACAAACGAGAACGTGCTTCTTCCGTCTAATGCAAGACAGTTTGCACCTGAGCCAGACAGGTCATACACCTGAGCATAGACAAGTAAGCAGTTCACAAGCCAATTTATCTTTTCAGTCTCTTTGGGTCGAACTACGGTGTTCTGACTTCCTCATTGCATGAGAGGATACGTAGGCATAACTTAACAGTTATCGAACAAAAGTCTCTGTATATTCCCCCTCTTCCAGCATCATTCTTTAAGCCTCATAATCATGAGCATTTCATTCTTGTTCTTACACTAACACTTCACATATTTCACTCCACCATTCTTTTTACACTGACACTTACATTCTTTCCAGCTTTGATACACAGATAGCACTGACACTACCCCTTTAAAACACAAATCTTTTAAGCGTGGATCCCGTCGAGTACGACGGACAATCTGGGTGCTAATACCTTCCCAGGTTGTAACCAACCCCCTTTCTCAGTCTCTCTGGTTCGCGACCGTCTTATCCATATCTTTTCTAGGTCTATGCAGCATTACCTTTCCTTCGGGATAAAAATGCCTAGCTGGCGACTCTCTTCTTCTGAGTTCACCCTTGTGTGTTCTCTCTCCTTTCGCCGACCGTTCGCGTCTGTACCCCTTCTGGCCCTGTGTCATTTGGTGGGAGCGACACTCTCCCAGAGGGTCTTCTTTAGAGCTTCCGAAAGCTGAGTATTCCTTTCTTTCAACTTCTCAAATTCCTCTAAGCTGACTGTAGCCACATGCTCTACTGCTGATGGTCCAGGCACATCCTCCAGGGTGAATGGCATGCGAGTGATCTGTCCTCTGTTACGTGACCAATAAAAATACTGAGCTGAAGCTATGTTGTTGCACTTGCCAAGAATGGCAGTCCCTTTTGTCTGAATGTTATCCCAAGCCCAGGCTGCTTGTCGGATGATGGCATGATTATTCTGAATGTCACAGTAGAGGGTTTCTGATAAGTCCTGCTCTCTTGGTGGATGCACCAAGGCATACCCTAATTTCCTTTTGAACAAAAAAGGATTATATTTGATGCAACCCTTCACTCCAATCAGAGGTACATTGGGATACTGCCCACAGCTGGTGATTATGTCTCTGCCCTTGGTGCTCTGAGTGCACCACCTGATGTCTTCTGAAGTGAGAGCAATCATTCTCTAAGCCCAATTTCTTGATTGATGAGGGTTCAAGGAAGCTTATGTCTTTGGCAAGTGTCTCAATAACCAACAGTAGAAGAAAGGTGCACAACATTTGACTAATCTCCCCCTCTGCTTCTCATTCCTTTGATGCACTGAGTAATAGAAATCCCCGAGCAAGGTAGGAACTGGATTCTTCAGCAAGAAGAGATGGATAGCATTCTTGCTTAAAAACTTAGGCTTGTCTGCAAACAAGATGATACCATATATGCTAAGGGCCAAGAGAGCACAAATAGTTTCCCACTTCCCTGCTGCAGCATGACTGGTGGCCTGAGTAATCAAGAAGTCCAAATGGAGTCTTGGGATTCCAGCCTTGGTGGTCATATTCTGATCAATGATGGTGGTTTCCAAATACAGAGCCTTAACTATGTTTTCATTCCTAGGAGCATTCATCTCAAGGTTGAAAGGAATCCCTCTCCTGATGGGGACACCCAACAACATGGAAAACTCCTCTAACAAAGGGCCCAACTGAAAGTATGGAAAGGTAAAACATCTGAGAGGAGGGTCATAGAACTGAAGGCAAGTGTGGATCATACTCCTCTATGATCCATCCAAGTCCATGATCATGTCCATAATACCACCATAATGTTCCCTGAATAAAGGGACATGATCAGGAGTGATGAGTGTCTGAATCTGCCTGATGCCTGCTAGGGAAGGGTCAAAGAAATGGTATGTGATGTTGCTCTTCCTGGATGTGTCCATAATGATAATGGATGCTGATGAAGATAACTGAGGAGAAACACTGATGGAGACAACTGATGAAGGTGCTGAAGAGAATCTCTGATGAAGATGGCTAATGAATATATCTGATGAAGATGCCTGAGTAGAAGAACAATCAAAACCAAACCAAAGATAATGTGGATACCCTGTAAAACAAATAGACAAATTTTAAAATGATGCAAAATGATGTATGCAGAATGATATGCAAGGGTTTGTGATCAAGTGCTAGATCTGTTATATGCCTTGATAAGGTCCATGTGTGTTCATAAGTCCAGATGGAGGCTGGAGAACCAGTAACCAGGTGGGGGACTCAAATAAAGAGTCACAAGTCCAGGGTTTCATAGAATCAGTCCAAGATGATGTAACCTTAAAACAAATCTGGTAACAAGGTATGATGAGGTCAAGGGTTCCTGCAAACCTATAAACATCCCAACCCACTCACAGGTATTGTTCTAGAACAAGGATCCTCAGACTTGGATCAGTTATGAGAAGTGTAAACACTTCTAACCCGGAGGCACAATGTTTACAATAATCATAAAGGATCTTCCTCTAATTCACCTCAGATGCTGAAGGTCATCTAAAAAGGTCATATAGACTTAGCAGGCTTCCCAGATAGCCCCAGTACTACAAGAAATCCGTAGCACAGAGTTCTCAAGAAGAAACCCATGTCTGAACCGTGTTTCATATTCCCGCACCAGACCGAAATGGAATGGAAAAGAATATGAAGCCACTCTATTCTATGTGTCACTCAGGCTCCCGGTATGGAACCTTACTCACTGAGTATCCTTCCAACCAAGGTAAACAACAGATCCAGCACAATGATATGATGATAGTAATATGGAATGCAATAAAACAATAAATGAAAGCAATAAATAAAGCTGTATAGAAAGCAATAAATAAAGCAATAAACGAAAAGCACATATAACACATAACACCCCCATAAACACAAATCAAACAAGCGCTAGGAGAAACCCACAAAAATAACCAGAAGCCCTGGTTGCAAGAATAAGTATTCCCCAGCAGAGTCGCCAAGTTGTCGCTCCCCCGAAAAGACACCAGGGTCCCAAGGTGCAGACGCAAACGGTCAGCGAAAAGAGAAAGTGAAAATGAAATGAATAGAGTCTCCAGCTAGGCATTTTATCCCGAAGGAAAGGTAATGCTGCATAAACATAGAAAAAGATAGATAAGACGGTCGCGAACCAGAGAAACTGAGAAAGGGGGTTGGTTACAACTTGGGAAGGTATTAGCACCCAGATTGTCCGTCGTACTCGACGGGATCCACACTTACAAGATTGTGTTTAAAAGGGGTAGGTGTATGTGCTATCTGTGTGCAAAAGCTAAGAATGAATGTACAAGTGTCAGTGCAAAAAGGTGAATTGCTCAGGAACTGAGGCTTTGGGGAAAATGATGAAAGAGGGGGAAGACACAAAGACTTTTGTTCAATAACTGTTAAGTTGTGCCTACGTATCCTCTCGTGTGTCGCTCCCCGGATTTCCATCCTGGTACAAACGCGAAAGTGGCGCGGAAAAAGAATAGAGTCGCCAGCTAGGCATTTTTATCCCGAAGAAAGGGAATGGTAATGCTGCACAAACCAGAAGAAAGAAGAGGAAGGACACAGGTCCTACGAACCAAAGAGACTGAGTTCGGGAGTCGGTTACGACCTGGGAAGGTATTAGCACCCAGATCGTCCGCCGTACCCGACGGGATCCACGCTTGCAAAAGAAACTATTTCAAAGGGTGAGGGTATGAAAACTGCAGCAAAAGAAAAAGAAATGAACTGGGAAAAGAAACTGAGAAAAGAACTGAATGAAAGAATAAAGAGAAAAATGTAGGGAAAATAAAGATTGTGCTCGAACGGGCCCTACCCCGCTGCCTACGTACCTCATCAGGATAATGAGGATCAGAGACGCCGTAGTTCCCCTAACTAGGGGTACTAAAAGGAAATTGCTTGTGAATTAAGGCTTGAACTGCCTATGCCATTGCTCAAGTGTTGCAGACTCGGACGACGAGTGCGTAACCGTCTTGCAAAGTGACAAGTAGGAGCAAGTTCGCGTATGGAGCGAAGGAGATGAGAAAAGAATTCCCGAAGGAAAGACGCTTATTGTTTGTTTGTGTTTTTTAGAAGCTTATATAAGTGTGTCACAAGGAAGTGAAATCAAGCTCTTTTCCATGGAATGTGCACTTGTCACTACATTCCAAGATGGAATAATAGAACAAGCACACTCAAGTAAGGAGAAGATCCCCAAAACTTGAACCCAAAGATTAGGGCCTAAGCTCACTAACTTGTTTAGTTATTAAGTGTTTTTGGTATTTACAGATGAAGAAGTGTTTTTTATGCTTTTCTTTTATGTAAAAGATACCTTGATCAGACTTGTGCATCACAAAGTAAACTTGTACTATCCCAAGATGGGAAGACTACAAGCATACCTCATGGTATAAGGCTATGGATCAAGACATCACTTCAAACTTATTAAGATGCTTTTTAAGAGTTATGAGATGAGGAGAGAAGAAGAACCAAAAGGATCTCAAAAGAAAAAATTCTAAAGGGGACTAAATAATCCTAAGTGTTAACATGCATGGATGTCCTAAGGGTTAGTGAGGTTTCTATCCTAATGAAGAAGGAAAGAAGAAGAGAAGAAGAAGATAGAAGGAGGGATGAGCAAGGCCTAAGCCCAAAAAAATAGTTAGTACAAGATAAACATAAGAAGAGAAGATGAGAATTGGAGATGTGGAACTCAATTCCCACATCTCACACTTACCATAGCCCCTGCAAGGTTAGTAAAGCATACAAGTGAAACAAAATGAGCAAGAAAACATGCTAACATCACACAATCAGAAGCGAAATGATATGAACATATGCACAATGCAAATGCAACTCAAAGGAATGAAGCATGAAGCTTACAAGCAAAAGATGCAACATGAAACACATATGAAAACCAATGCACATTTATGAAAGATGCAAAGAAAAATGCATAAGATATGAACACAATGCTCACAACCAGAACCAAAACAAGATGAAGAATGGTTTAATAAGCCAATAAGATGAAGAGGAGAGAGGTACAAGACCAAACAATTACCAAATGGGAGTGAAAGAAGCAATGAGATTAAGTGAAAGCACTTAAGGAAATAAATGACTTAAAAAGTAAGCAAACACAAAAATTCAGAAGACACAAACCCTAAAAAAGGACCAGGAAGGTACCCACACCCAAAAAGAACCCCAAATGAGAAGAAGAAGTTGGCACAAGTGCCCTTCTTGGCTTATATGAGACCTAAAGGTTCAAAGGAAGCAAAATGGGATAAGGTTCAAAGTAAAATTCAAAACAAATCAACCAAGCATCTAAAAATTCCACAATTGAAACCAAATGATCTTCAAACATAATATAACAATGGGCCAAAAGGATTTGGAAAGAATCAGAAGAAAACAAGGTCAAGAGGAGGCAAGAACACAAGCTAGGGTTACAAACTTACATCACAAGTCAAAGGACTAAGACTCAAGAAATAAAATTCTAAAAATTAGAAGAAAAATCACATGAGAAGTAAAATATCTTAAGAATCCAGAGCAAAAAGAATGGGATCAAAATTCAAAATATTGAAGAGTATGGAAAATGGACAAGGCAGTGTGGTCAAAAGAGGATTCAAAAGAAGTCAATGGAAACAATGAATTAATTCAGACACGTGGCAATGGAAAAAAAATAAAATAAAAATATGAGAAAATAAAAGAGACTCAAAATAATGTTCATGATTTTTTTGGGATTTTTTAGATGAAGGGAACTATTTTAATAAAATAGAAATTGAAGCTGAATAAAAGAAATAAAAAGAAAAAGGGAAATTAAAATGAAATTGGTGAGGAGGTGTGAAGAGTAAGGCTTTACACTGAAAGATGATTGGGCCCAAAGGAGGTGAGGTGCGCATAGCATTAGACTAAGCCCAGAACTGGCGCATGTACATGGTCTTATGGTGAGAATTTCATGAAAATAAATGGAAAATACAGGGAGCCTTGGATGCATCCAACGCGCACGCTTGTCCCTCATTAAATGAGGTGGCATTTTGGTGTATTGTGAATGGTTGGAGCATGGTAGATACGGAGGGTTGTGCCACACGAATGAATTAAATGAAATAATAAAAGAACACATGAGACGGAGAGGGCTGGAGGGCTACGTGGCTGCATCTCAAGCGCTAGATGATCAGATCTAACGGCCCTGGCTTTATCTTCTTCGTACAAACCCTAACATGAACACAGGCAATTTTCCGGTGACCGGAGCTAGGGCTCCGGCACCGGAATCCTCAACAGACACGCAAATGACCAAATAAATGAACAAAACGGTGCAGATTGACTAATTCATCCATGCTGAACATGAATATGACCTCAAAAACTTCTAAAAATCAAAGGATCAACGAGATCGAACAAAACAAAGTAGCACCATCAAACTTGAAACTCACACAACTTATGCTACGATGCACCAATTTCAAAACCAACAATTACAGAATCATTAGTGAAGATCAAGGATCACAAAATGCACCATTAATTTCATTTCCATATCACAAAATTTAGAGCCATACCTGAGGTGAAGATCTTGGTATAATGAGATATAAGACCAAAGAATGGATGCAATGCACTACTCTTACTCCCTAGATGCAAAATACATGCATCTAAGGTCTTGAAACAAGCTGGATCTGAGGTTTCAAAGCAAGTTTCCCTGAAATGGCAATGTCACTAAACTTGAGAATAAGCTTCAATGAGTGTGTGCTTAAGGATCCTGAGCTTGCCTAGATAATAGATCCACAATTTGTTTTGAGTTTACTTGCTTGGATGAAGAGGAATGAGAGAAAATGCAAAGTTGCATGAAGTTTGTGAATGAGAGAATGAGAGAGAGATCTGGCTTTCTAAAACCCTAATTGCTCTTTGTCTGACCTCACAAGCCTTTGCTGAAAGAATGAATTGAAATGCACGAGTGAGTCATGAGTTTTGTGTGATTTTGCATAATTGGCAACATGTGAGATAATCATGCTATGCTCATTCTTCCTTGGGCCTCTCAGCACATGTGCCATGCATTTCCCACCCTTGATTGAAATCCAATCAATCCTGGCCTTTAGATCAAGCCCTCACACTTATTTCATGATTTTTGCAAAATATCCTCTTTGTAAGCAACTTCCTTATTGTGCACGAAAATGTGATTTTCTTTGGAGAAAATTGTTCATAATGTGATGTATTTTAAGTTTTAAACACAATTGAACCAACACCAAGTCACACAATTCAGTTTTGAGGCCTTTTACTTTTGGTGCCTTCATGAAAAGTTGAAATTTTACCTAGAAACAACCAATTTTCGAAGGACTTATAGAGAGATCCACAAATCCTATGAAAATGTACTTGTACTTTTTGAAAATGGGAGCCCTTACTCTCCAACTTTCATGTTTGACTTTGGTCCATTTGAAGAATTTTTGATCATGTTAAGGCCATTTGAAAATTAGGGCAAAAGTTGCCAAATTTGGAAATTCCTTAAAACCAACTGTAAACACCCCAAATTTTCCCTCACTCATTTCACCATGGCTTGTTATTCTTTTCATATTGCAGAAGTTCAATCATATCATCTCATAGTGCATTTTTGCTTCACTGCATTAGTTCTAAGTCATCTACATCTAGGATTTGTGATCTGAGCCATCCCTGAGCTATCTGAGCCACTCCAGAGGTATTAAATAATCTCAAGAGGGTCCATGTATGTCCAAGCATCATATTATATCCTCCCAAGATCAAGAAAGTCAGAAAATCACAAGAACTAAGAAAGGCATGGAAGCAGAGCCAAACTTAACTGCACAGATGACCTAAAATTAGGGTTTTGGTTTCAGAGGCCATAACTCCAAATTTTTTGCTCATTCTTGTTTTTATTGGTCATTATATGCTACAAGGATCATACATACCAATTTTCATGAAGAAATTCAATGGGGAAGGCATCTGATCAAAAGATGACTTCTTGAGCAAGTCAGTGCAAAATCAGGGCATCTGAGGCCCCCAATCATCCAACCAAAGGGTCTTCTCCATAATTTTGAGTGTATATGATCTTTATTTGATCTTAGAATAATTTAGAAGTTCAAAAAATTGAAGAATTTCAAGCCATTTGCAAAGTTGCCATTTTGGGAAAGTGACTTGTAATGCAAACTTGCCATTTTGGGAAAGTTTTTCAACCTCCTCTTTTTGATTCAAAAATGCCTCAAATGAAAAATTCTTGGTCATGAAAGTTGTAGATTGGATCATTCCCTTTTCAAAAAGTACAAGAACTTGACCTAATTCATCATAGAACTCAAGTTATGGCTTTGCAAAGTTGGGAAAAATCACTAAATTTCACTTATGCACCAAAGAGGGAAGTTTGCAAAAACACTTGCCAAAGCCAAATGTGACCTCTAATTGACTTCTAAGCATTGCACAAACATCATACATAACACAAAATTCAGAATTGCCCAAAGAAATTCCAAGTTTCATGCCTTGAACTTTACAAAATCCAAAAGGGGCCAAAACTTCATGAATTTGCAAAATGGATCAAAACCTTCTATCCACTTGCCACAACTCATCAAATCTGATTTTATAGCATTCCTTGATCCTTGCTGCGCATAGCTATGCCCCTGTCTCAGCCTGCCACTTGCCCATACCCCAAGTACACCAACTCTTGACTTTATGCATTTTGCCCCATACCAATCAACATAGGCCATCACCCACCCTCTGACCTATCCCAGCATGATATGTGTACCAAAAGCAAGCCATTCCATAACATAACACAAGTTGAAACCTCCAAGAACTCAGCAATCACAAAAACTCCCTCTTATGCAAAAGCCTTCAAAATTCACAACTCAGCCATCAAACCTCAAAACAAATTTCATCATTCAACTCCATATCCATTGCTGATCATTTCCCACCCTTCATTTTCCCCTAAAACACCCTGAATCAAAAACACGATTTTGACATTGCTTGAACTGAATTTCTGCCAACTTCATTTAGAGACCATTTAAACTCCAACCAAGCATCACAAACTCTTCAGGAGGATCATTGGAGCTGATTTGATGCAAAGAAGCAGCCAGCCGGTGCCATTTTCGAAAGCTTCAGTTCAGGTATCATCAAGAACAAATTTTCCATAAATGATTTTTTTAGTTCTTAGATTGTTCTCCATACTTCACTGATCACACTGCACCTTTTGGTTTTGAAAATGATTGCATATTAAGCATGTATGAAGCTTCTGGAATTTTCTGAGAAATTTTCCGTTTTGCTTCGAATCTCTCTGTTCATGTGAAATAAATTCTGTTTGATGGCTGATTCTTGTTTAGAATGGGGTGGGGATCATTTCTGGAGAGTTTAAGGGCTTAGGGTTGCGTATTGAGGGAGATTGGATGAGAGGATAGCCGGAGAAGATGACCGGAACACTGTTCCGGTCACCTGAAAGTGATTAGGGCTCAGATTAGGGTTTTAATCATAATTAGCGTAATTTGAATTCTGGCCCTTGGATAGCGCGCGAAGTCAATTCCATCCATCTTGAGTTTGAACCTGGGCCTTTGGATTGGTTGACTTTCTCTTTTTCTCATTTTTATTTAATAATTATTTCATTTGTTTTCTATTTATTTGAACGAATTTTTAAAAATAGCAAATGATATCAAAAAAATCTGAAAATTTTTATCCAAGCTTTTATTTATTTTCGGGAACCAAAAATATTTTTATTTTTATTTTTTGCATTAAAAATTATTTTTAAATCATTTAAATGATTATTTTTAATTAGTTAATGAGAATTAATTAATTAAAAATACATTTAGGTATTTAAAAATTCCAAGAAAATTCAGAGAGCTTTTTAAAACATTTAGAAACATTATCAAACCCTTCACACAAATTTCTTTTTGGTTCTTGACCTATTTTGACATTTTTCTTTGGATTTAGGGTTCTTAAAAGTCAATATTTTTACCCTAACTTAGAAAAATCCTTTATGCCTAACCATGAAGAGTTTGATGTTGGTTCTTTTTGCATTGCATTCCTCATATCATGTAGTTTCTAGGATAAAATGGGCATGAATTTATCTTTCATTTTCAATTTGTTGTGCCTTTTTCCTTTTGAGGCATCCTAAAACCCTAGCAAACTTGAGAAAATCATAACTTCCATTAGGTTAAGGTTTATGTCTCCTCCTTTTGGAAGTGAACTTGTATAGGTTTAAGGTACCTTTGATTCTATTTTCAATTTTTTATCTCATGTCATACTTCTGGTTTTGAATTTTGTATTGCATGTTATGTATAAACCCTAATGTTTGCATCTTCATTTGCATCCATCTTGCATAAGCTTGCATACATGAACTTTCCATGACAGTTTGTGCATCCACATGACATATAAGACATATTAGGACACATTAGAATCATATTTGATCAGTGCATCATCCATTTTCCATGCTTTTGCTTTCATTGCATCTCATAAGTTTTATGAACTTTCATGCTTCCTTTCATGTTTCATTTTGCATCTTCATTGCTTGTATGATCATCCACATATCATGTATACCTTTTGTATCATCTCTTAGAATCATTTATACCTTAATATGCTTCTGATCTTGGTTGGCATCCTTGCATCTCATCTCATTTTCATTTCACTTCATTCCTTGTTGCTAACTTTTCAGGTGGTAAGTGTTTGAGAAGTGAATTTGCCATCACTTCTCATAACCTCTTCTCATCTCTCTTATGTATTCATTACTGAATTTTATTTGTGGATTAGAGTGAGATTGCTCATTCATGCTCTCTCCCCTCTTTCTTTCTTCAAGCAACTTATCTTCTTAAGTGAAGTAAGTTGTCTTGCTTCTTCTGTTTCTTCCTCCCTTCATCTGCTTCTTCCTTGGTGGATTTTATCTTGAAGATCTTTTACAAGCCTCATTAACCCTAGGAACAACCAAGCATGATCATAATTAGGGTTTGATTAGTCCCCCATTTAGTTTTACCTTTGTTTCATCTTTGTGTCTTCTCTTCTCATCTCTTAATCAAGGACTAAACCTTAAAGGTTTTAAGGCTTTGTGATTAGGGTTATGCCTGTATCCTTCTATTAGGATGGAGTGTATAAATTTAATCCTAAGTGTTAAGCCCTTAATGTGTTTAAATCCTTTTATCAATCCATCTAATAATCACCAAGACATCAAGCTTGTAACTTGGGCCTTGCATTAGGGTTCTAATTCTTCCTTAATTGGTCAAGAAGGACTAACTCTAGTGTTAATGGACAAGTCCCCCTCAAGTTGTCTTACAAACCATAAAATTCGCTTCTTAATCTTACCATTAACTAAAATCCACTTTAATAAAGGTTTTGTTTTGTCATGAGGTTAATCCCTAATCATGGATTAAGTTGAGGAGCCTTCCTCAGCTTAAATGGTCTCATCTATTATCCTTCTATTAGGATGGTGTAATGGGTCCATTAAATCCTTAATTATGGCTTAAACTCATTACTTAACACCAAACAAAAACTCCAAAAAACATCTAAATAAATACAAGTAGGTTAATGATCTTAATCCTACATCATGGTGATTAAGTGTGAGGTGTTTTATTTCATACTTAAGGTATTCTCATTACCCCTAATCAGAGGGAAGATGTGATGAGTTTACTAGCCCTTGGTTTAGGCTTAAGCTCATTAACTTATGACAAACACTAAAAGCAATAATAAACTTGAAAACACAAAAAAAAACAATAATCGTCTCCTCCGGGATTCTTTTCTCATCTCATTCACTCATAAACGAGAACTTGCTTCTTCCGTCTGATGCAAGACAGTTTGCACCTGAGCCAGACAGGTCATACACTTGAGCATAGACAAGTAAGCATTTCACAAGTCAATTTATCTTTCAGTCTCTTTGAGTCGAACTACGGTGTTCTGACTTCCTCATTGCACGAGAGGATACGTAGGCATAACTTAACCGTTATCGAACAAAAGTCTCTGTATATTCCCCATCCTTCCAGCATTATTCTTTAAGCCTCATAATCTTGAGCTTCATACTCTTTTCTTACACTGACACTCTCATATTTCACTTCACACTTCTTTTACACTGACACTTGCATTCTTTTCCAGCTTTTGCACACAAAATAACACCGACACTACCCCTTTAAGCACAATCTTTCAAGTGTGGATCCCGTTGAGTACGGCGGACAGTCTGGGTGCTAATACCTTCCCAGGTTGTAACCAACCCCCTTTCTCAGTTTCTCTGGTTCGCAACCGTCTTATCCTTCTTTTCTTAGGTTTATGCAGCATTACCTTTCCTTCGGGATAAAAAATGCCTAGCTGGCGACTCTTTTCATTTCAGTTCACCCTTGTGTTTTCTTCTCTTTCGCCGACCGTTCGCGTCTGTACCTTATTTGACCAAGTGTCATTTGGTGGGAGCGACACCAACTTTGTACCATTTTTGCAAAACCCTTCAAATCTCCATGATTCTTGAACTTTAGGCATTCCAAACCTCTTATAACATTGTAAGGACCCCTCGTGGCCAAAAAATTTGGGTTAGACCCCTTGAAATTGCACAATTGACTTTTTAAGGACACAATTGACTTTTTGCTTCATCTGCAAGCAACTGAGGCATTGTCTGACTTCCACATGGAATTTTCTCATGAAAATTTACACCTAGGATCCTCTTAACATATAGAAGACTTTGCCCAAATGAAATGGCCAAAGTTGTGAGATCTTGGTGCTTGAATCTCAAACCCTAATTTGGGTGCCTTGTATAGGAGCTTTGCTGACGTAGTCATAGCTGGTGAGAGAATCGAAAGTCTCTTGAAGATGGGCAAGATCTCCGACAGTGGTGCAAGTTCCTCCAGCAATCCCAGAAAACCTTTTGCGGGACCATGAAGGGCAGGTGAAACTAATTTCATTCATACAAGCAGGGGCATGCCTCAATATGCTCACTGGTCAGTAGCAGCTGTTACCATTCCGGCTCCAATTCCACAGCAACCATCATATCCTCAACAACAACAGCCGCAATATCAACAACAGACTCACTATCAGCAACAATCTCATTTTCCGCAACAGAGAACCTACAACAGCAATAATAACAACCAACAGCAGCGTCCTTTCCAGCAAAGGCCATCACAAGCAAACAGGGTAATTGACCCAATCCCAATGCCTATGCTGCACTCTTGCCACAACTCCTCAAGCTCAACCTAGTTGAGTTAAGGACTTTGGCTCCTCCAGATCCTCTTAATCTCCCAAAGAATTATGATGCAAATTCCAGGTGTGCATTCCACTCAAACGCACCGGGGCATAATACTGAAAAATGCAGGGCCTTACAGATGAAAGTCCAGGATTTGGTGGACTCAAAAGCTCTCAATTTTGCGCCTCCTCCGAACGTCACAAGAAATCCAATGCCTAGTCACAATGGGCCCAGGATTAATGCTATTGAAGAGGGAAAACCATCCACATTAATCACTAGTGTTGTACAAATCCGAACACCCTTGGTTGAAATCAAAGCTCAACTATTAGAGTGCCAAGTGTTCCCCGGATTCGAGGTTGGCTGTGGACATTGCAACATTGCCATTAATGGATGTGAGAGGATGAGAAACGGCATAGATGGTCTTATTAAGGATGGTATCCTTCAGATTACGACAACAGCGACTACAACTCCAACAATTCCTTCATCAACAATCCCAGATACTCCTACAACGTCAGCAACCATTGTTCCAACGGATTCTACTACAACTCCAACAACTGCTCAATCGATCACTTCATCGGATACAAGTTCAGTCACCATTCCTGCTACAACTTCAACACCCATCCAGTCAACAGTACCGACTGCAACATCAGCAACAGTTAATGAAAGTGTCTTAGCAGTTACGATATACTACGATCCCGCAAATGTTCCTGCCAACAAATCACAACAAAATGCTACTCCTGTCAGAGCACCAATTACCATATACTATGATCCACACACCATTGTGGTCCCCTTTGCAGCTGCTATCAGTCCGGTCACTATCACAGTACCTGGGCCAGTTCCTTACGAAAGCAATAATGCCATCCCTTGGCATTATGGCTCAGATCTGTACTGCGATGGGCAGAAAATCACTTTAGAATCATCAACTTCTTCACCTCAGATAGACAATGTGGGGGGAGGCGGAGGCTTCACTAGAAGCGGACGTCTCTTTGCCTCGCAAATTCCGAGACCCGTTGCTGAAGCAGAAGCTGCTGCTAAGGCAAAAGGGAAGAGCATGGTGCAAGAAGAACCAGTTGCTAGAGAAGCTTTGAAGACTCCTTTTGATCAAGAGGTTGATGAATTTATGAGAATCATAAAGAAAAGTGATTACAAGGTGGTGGACCAGCTTCACCAAACGCCTTCCAAAATCTCCATACTATCATTGCTAATGTGCTCCGAGGCTCATCGGAACGCACTATTAAAAGTCCTGCACGCAGCTTATGTGCCGGAGGAGATTACTGTCAATCAGTTAGAGGCTGTGGTTGGAAATGTCAACGCTAGTCATGGACTAGGGTTTACCAACGCTGATCTGACAACGGAAGGTCACAATCACAACAAGGCTTTGCACATTACCTTGGAGTGTAAGGGTGTAGTTCTTTCTCACGTACTGGTAGACATAGGGTCATCCCTCAATGTCCTGCCCAAGAAAGCCCTTGTGAAGATGGAACATGATGGATTGGCACTACGCCCAAGCAACTTGGTAGTGAGAGCCTTCGATGGTTCTAAAAGATCAGTTCTGGGAGAGATAGAGTTGCCAATAATGATTGGCCCACAGGTTTTCAAAACGACCTTCTTTGTGATGGATATACAGCCTGCCTACATCTGTCTATTGGGTAGACCATGGATACACGCCGCTGGCGCCGTGACGTCAACCCTTCACCAGAAGTTAAAATTCGAGTGGGAGGGCCAAGTCATTACCATTTGTGGGGAGGAGGATATCTTCGTTAGCCAGCTGGCTACTTTCAAATACATTGAAATGGACGGGGAGATCCATGAAACCATGAGTCAAGGGTTTGAGGCCCTGAATATCAATGAAACATCTGCTGTGCTAGGGACTTCCATCACATCATATCAACAAGCCCGAAAGGTTGTTGAAGAGGGTACCGCTCAAGGCTGGGGCAAGCTGCTGCCAGTTGAGAAGAAAGAAGACCGATTCGGGTTGGGTTACAGACCAACTCGACAAGATCAACCAGAGGCTGCAACAGAGCCCAAGTTTGTCAGTGGGGGGATGCTCACCCCGGATGCTGTGAATAGCTTGGAAGATGAGTCAGAAGACGAGCGCAACCTGGAAAGCTGGATACGTCCAAGGATCCCGGGGAGCCATGTCTCAAACTGGTCTTCCTAGGAAATTATAAGGGTTACTCCTGCAGAAAAATTATTATTTCCTGTGTTTTAAAGCATGCATCAAGTCCTGTATCTTGCCCAAGATGTCAGGACTCATTTTGTAATCGGGCCATCTTGTATTTTGTGCAAACGATCAATTAATGAATATCAGGACATCTTTTGCAAATGAGTCTTTTCTTGTCCGCTCACTGTTTTTCATTTTTCATTTTTTGTACAAAAATAAAATGACAATGTTTTTCAAAATAAAAATTTCATTTTTTACCTTTTCTAAACAAGATAAAACTGATCACTAAAATGAGCAAATCTAAACCCTTGCAGAAAGTGCCCTCCAGACTGCACCGACAACAACTCCGCTATGACATCGTATGACTTTGACAATCCGATTAATCAAGCCGATGAAGGGGTTGAAGAAGATTATGAGCTACCTGAGGAGCTAGCCAGGTTGTTAAGACAAGAGGAAAAGGTTATCACTCCTCATCAGGAGGAAGTTGAGATGGTTAATCTTGGTACGGAAGAAGACCTGAAAGAAGTTAGGATCGGGGCCTGTCTGCAAGATTCAATAAAAGAGCAACTGATTGACATGCTTCGGGAGTATGTGGATGTTTTTGCTTGGTCTTATCAGGATATGCCAGGATTGGACACCGACATTGTTATGCACAAGCTGCCTATGAAAGAGGACTGTCCGCCAGTAAAATAGAAGCTGCGCCGTACTCGCCCGGATATGGCAATGAAGATAAAAGAAGAGGTACAGAAACAGTGGGACGCCGATTTCCTTGCTGTAACTAGTTACCCGCCGTGGGTTGCTAATATTGTACCTGTGCCTAAGAAGGATGGCAAGGTGAGGATGTGTGTGGATTACCGGGATCTGAACAGAGCCAGCCCAAAAGATGACTTCCCATTACCTCACATTGATGTATTGGTCGACAACACGGCTCAGTTCTCTGTGTTCTCCTTCATGGATGGATTTTCAGGATATAATCAGATCAAGATGTCACCTGAAGACATGGAGAAGACAACTTTCATCACACCCTGGGGCACATTCTGTTATAAGGTAATGCCATTCGGACTGAAGAATGCTGGTGCCACTTATCAACGGGCTATGGTAACATTATTCCATGGCATGATCCACAAAGAAATTGAATGCTATGTGGATGACATGATTGCCAAGTCCCTCACAGAAGAAGACCACCTGGTGAATATGTTGAAGCTGTTCAAGCGTCTGAGGAAGTACCAACTGAAGTTAAACCCCAACAAGTGTACATTCGGGGTGCGATCCGGTAAGCTGCTGGGATTTATTGTAAGTGAGAAAGGGATTTAAGTTGACCCTGACAAAGTCAAATCCAGTCAAGAAATGCCTGCACCAAAGACTGAAAAAAGAAGTTCGGGGGTTTCTAGGTAGATTGAACTACATTTCACGGTTCATATCTCACCTTACGGAAACCTGTGAGCCTTTGTTCAAGTTGTTAAGAAAAGAACAAACAGTCAGGTGGAATGAAGACTGCCAAAGGGCTTTTGACAAAATCAAGGAATACTTACAGGAGCCTCCAATTATTATGCCTCCAGTTGAAGGAAGACCTCTAATAATGTACTTGACAGTATTAGAAGAGTCAATGGGGTGTGTGCTGGGCCAGCATGACGAGTCTGGTCGAAAAGAGTATGCAATTTACTACCTAAGCAAAAAGTTTACCGACTGTGAACAACGTTATTCACTGCTCGAGAAAACTTGCTGTGCTTTAGCGTGGGCTGCTTGCCGACTAAGGCAGTATATGTTGACCCACACCACTTTATTGATCTCCAAGATGGATCCAATCAAGTACATTTTTGAGAAGCCAGCACTTACCGGACGGGTTGCAAGATGGCAAATGATTCTCACAGAATACGACATTCAGTACACATCTCAGAAAGCCATCAAAGGCAGTGTATTGTCTGATTATCTTGCTGAGCAACCCATTGATGATTACCAGCCTATGAGATTTGACTTCCCTGATGAAGACATCATGTTCATAAAAGCAAAAGATCATGAAGAGCCTATTCACACTGAAGGGCCTGACCCAGAGGAAGAATGGACAATGATGTTTGATGGGGCTGTTAATATGAATGGTCGTGGTGTTGGTGCAGTACTCATTACACATAAGGGAGTTCACATGCCTTTCTCGGAGAAACTCACTTTTAACTGCACTAACAACGAAGCTGAATACGAAGCTTGTATTATGGGTCTTGAGGAAGCCATTGACCTCAAGATCAAGACTTTAACTGTATTCGGAGATTCAGCTCTGGTAATCAATCAAACCAACGACAAATGGTATACTCACCAGGAGCATCTGATACCTTATCGGGATTATACAAGAAGGTTACTCACGTTCTTCACAACAGTCAAGCTTGAGTATATCCCTCGAGATGAAAATCAGTTTGCAGATGCTTTGGCTACCATTTCATCCATGATCAAAGTTCAAGCTGCCAACTTTGTGCCTCGAATTTCAGTATCCAGACTTGACAGACCAACATATGTATTCTCAGTAGACATTGCTAAGGATGATAAGCCTTGGTTTCATGACATCAAATGCTTCTTGGAGGATCAAACATACCCACCTGGGGCATCTTCCAATTATAAGAAGACATTAAGAAGGTTGGCTGGTAGTTTCTTCCTGAATGCTGATGGTTCCCTGTATAAGAGAAACTTTGATATGGTACTTCTCAGATGTGTTGATAAGGCAGAAGCGGACTTGCTGATGCACGAGGTGCATGAAGGATCTTTTGGTACCCATGCGGGTGGACATGCAATGGCTAAAATGTTATTAAGATCAGGTTACTACTGGATCACAATGGATGCAGACTGTTGTGCCTATGCTAGGAAATGCCATAAATGCCAGATTTATGCAGATAAAGTGCATGTGCCTCCGAATCCTCTAAATGTGATGTCTTCACCTTGGCCCTTTGCCATGTGGGGCATTGATATGATTGGCAAGATTGAACCGACTGCTTCAAATGGCCACATATTCATCCTAGTAGCCATTGACTATTTTACCAAATGGGTCGAAGCAGCTTCGTATGCAAATGTCACCAGGCAAGTGGTAGCCCGATTCCTGAAGAGAGACATCATCTGTCGGTATGGAGTGCCCGAGCGAATCATTACTGATAATGGTTCCAACTTGAACAACAAAATGATGGCAGAACTATGCCGGGACTTCAAGATCCAACACCACAATTCTTATCCTTACAGGCCAAAGATGAATGGCGCTGTGGAGGAAACTAACAAGAATATCAAGAAGATTGTGCAAAAGATGGTAGTCACCTATAGAGACTAGCATGAAACATTACCATTTGCCTTGCATGGGTACCGTACTTCAATCAGAACATCCACTGGGGCAACACCGTATCAGCTTGTGTATGGAATGGAGGCAGTCCTACCTGTTGAAGTTGAATTACCCTCCTTACGGGTACTGATGGATGTCAAGTTGAATGAAGCAGAATGGGTCCGTTCTCGGTACGATCAACTGAATCTGATTGAAGAGAAGAGATTAGCTGCAATATGTCATGGGCAGTTATATCAGAAAAGAATGAAGAAAGCCTTCGATCAGAAAGTCAGGCTTCGGGAATACCAAGTAGGAGATCTTGTGCTGAAAAGACTCCTTCCTCCTCATACAGACCACAGGGGCAAATGGACTCCGAATTACGATGGTCCATTCATAGTAAAGAAAGTTTTCTCTGGTGGAGCACTGATGCTCAGTACTATGGATGGTGAAAACTTCCTGTCCCCTGTGAATTCAGATGCAGTTAAAAAATACTTCGCATAAAATGACCCGCTGGACATAAAAACAGAATGCAAGTCCAGGCAAAAATAGGGCATCCCGGCGCGTCAAAAACAGAATAAAAGACTCGGGCAAAAATAAGGGAAAATAAATAAAAAAATGTACACCCGCCGAGTTGAAAAGCCGCATTGGACAACTCAGGCAAAAATGGGTATCCCGGTGGATTGAAAACCCGAAAAGGGCGATCCACGCAAAATAAGGGAATAAGCGAACAACTGCATTCTGAATTTGTCTGTATCACTTACAGCATGGCGAATTTCGAAGGATCAAAGCATCGGTCAGAATCAACCTTCTTCAGAAAGCAAGATGAGAAGAACGTCAAGGTCATACAAGTCATAGCAAAAGGGAAGCACTGAAGCGTCCTCAACATTGCCAACACCTTTTGTTTTCCCAATTTGTAACAATCCCCTCATTTCAGGGGATCTGTTTCTTTGACTGTACTTGCCAATTCAGGGCACGCAAATTAATAAAATCATATTTTCAGTCACATTTCGTCTCGTACATTTTATTTTCGTTTTCAAAAATGTCTGATGTCCTTAATATAATGATCGTGTAAATACAGATGCGTCTTTTCTAAATTACATGCTTACAGGAAATAGATTCGCTCCAGGAGTGTCTAAATTCCTATGACAGAATCTGATAAGGGATACCTCAGGATGCTTGTACGTTTCTTTGTCACAACAGGATTACAGGTATTCAGAACACAACATGGGGCATGAAAGCTTCTCCCCAACAAGCTGCCAAATCGCCATCTCCTCAGCACATCTTCCAAACAGCACCAGAGCTGCTTTCTCCCCAGCTGAGTTGCCAGATTGCATCATCTTCAACAAAATCACAGAAGTATCTAGGAAGATCGTTCAGTGATCATTCCTCCTTAGTCGAATGTTAGACAGGGAACCATCTCCCCCGCAGAGTTTCAGCCTCTATCCAGAAGAGCAATGTCAAACAATCTCACAACAAAGTGACGAAAGCTTCTGCAGACCCCAACTGGGCTCCCCATAACCAAGGATAGGTTTATCAGTGACCTATTTCCCCGAGCAGAATCATATATGTTAGATCTACCGATGATCTCATACCCAGCTGGGACATCCCCTTCAAGCAGATCAATCAGAGATCTTCGCAGCAGTGGGATCCGGACCCCAGATCGGTATCTTTGCATAATCATAGCATTCGCATGATATTTCCCCTCAAAGCGTAGCATTCCGTCTAATACAGAGCATTATGGCAAAAATCAAACATACTGCATAATCATCAGTCATGTTTTGAATCAAACGCCTGTCTATACCAACACTCCATCAGCAATATATATACAAAGACTCGCAGCCCAGCAGAAAGCCTAAGTGTCCCCGTAAAGTCGCCCGAACAAATAGATATCTATACACTCGTTGAACACTCGTCTGTGTCTCACTCATTACTTTTTACTCATACAGATACTCGTCCGTATCTTGTATACACCACTTATCTTCCTCAGATTCAACACTTGTCCGTGTTCTTTGTTAACCAGTTGGTACGCGTCCGTATCATCATCTCTGAACATGCATCTATAACACGGTGGGAGAACTGACTTTAGTTTAAATGTTGCAGATAGCAAGAGTCGCCACCGACTTTTATTTTATCCAAAGGAAAGGGCATAAAAGAACAGGAAAGACCTTAAAATATTTTTGGGTTCGGGGGGTAGGTTATATAAAGGGAAGGTGTTAGCACCCTTTATATCCATGGTTATCCATGGGCTCTTAGTTACTTAGCTCACTCTAAATTGTTTTGAGAAAGGTGTAGTGTGTGTTTAAAAATTTTCTAAGTACTTTATGATGATCCTCGTATGGATGTATATAAAGACTTTGTTTTGAAAATTTGTTTGAAATGTGAAATGTAATGAAGTATTTTGAAGAAAACTGAGCAAGTACTTAAGAGGAACCTACCCTATGCTAAATCTTTACTGTTCTTATATGTTCTTTCAATGGTAAGACTATCCCTATTATTAAGGAATAGGTAGTCATTACCTTGGATGTGTAAGGGACATGTGAAGGGACATCTGAATTTAGGCAACTGTAAGGTGTCTTTAGAAATTTGTAGGGACTTATCATCTTTTGTTCGAAGGGACAAGATCATTTACCGTAGGCAACATCGAAGGGACTTGATCTTATAATTTTAAAGGGACTTGATGATATTAATGAAGAGACTTTGCTTTAAGACACCTTACTTGACATTATAATTAGGCAACATGAGGAGTAACCTTAGAAAGTGTGAGATGGCGATCAAAGATCGACTTACGTGTGTGAGTGTTCATATTCATACATTTATCTTATTAAATTAGTTATTCTAAATTAATCTTAAATCACAAATATGTTATCACTCCCTGTAGTTACTAACCATGACAATAAAATATTTATCAATAATAAAATAAAGAAAAAAAATAAAACTACGACTATTACAAAGCTTTCGCAATTACATAATAGAAATAATTAATAATAAATATATAATAAATAAACTATAATTAAAATGGTTAGTAATAATGAAATAATAATAATAAAAGGGTTAGCAAAAATATAAAGAAAAATAACAATCTAAGAGAAAATATTATTTTTTAAGTTAAATAAATGATTTAGAAAATTTTTAGAAGAAAATTGTAATAATTATAATAATAAACAAATAATAATTACTTATAATAAAAAATGATTAATTATTTAATTAAGTTAAATGTTAAAGTTAATAAAAATTAGGGTTAATAAAATTAGGGTTTAGGGAACAAATTAAGGTTTATGAAAAAAAAATTAAGGTTTATAATAAAAATGTAAGTTTTAAAAATAAAATAAAAAAAGGATTATGTTTTATCTTTTAGAAATTAGTTTACTAATAATAATAAGGAAATTCAAAGAAAATACATAATTTGATGAAAAAGGGAAAAATAAAGTTAGAGATACCCAAAATATTGGGGGTTTGCCCTTTTTGCTTCATTGAGTTCTTTGCCACTGGGACACCCATGTTTCTTCATCAAAATGCTCCAAATCTCAGTTCCTTGCCACTAGGTTGTGGGTCTGCATATGAATAAGTGTAACAAATACCTATTATATAATAAAAATGAAAAAAAACATGTTAGTAAAACAAAATTTTCCAAGGTTGAGTTTTACAAAAGAAAATATATAAACAGTTTATATTAAAATAGCCTAATAATTAAATAAATCTAAGAAAAATGAATTATGAGAATTAATTAAATTAAAAAACATTTAAAGGTTGATTAAGGTTTTTATAAAAAATAAGTTTGAGGTTTTAATAAACCTAAATATAAAAGTAATAATACTAATAAAAAAATGCTAACCTAAATTTAATAAAAAAAAGATTTGTTAAAAAAAGTTAATTAAAAATAATAGGTTAACAATGTTTAAAAGATAAATTAAGGAAAAGAAAGAAAATGATGAAGAACCCATGTTTCTTTGCCAAAATATTGGGAATGAGTGTTGAACACATTCCCTCATACTTTCAACCTTAGGTCTTTGTCACTAGGCCAATTAGCGCATGCCACACACCATCTTCTTCCTCCCACCTACATATTTTTGGTATATACTATTGGAAGAATAAAAAAAGAAATAAACAGGATCAAATAAAATCGCTGCATATTTTAAAATAATGAAAAATAAGAAAAGCGATTAAAATAAAATCTAAAAAATATTAAAACGATGCTAAAAATCTAATAAAATCAAATAAAGAACGCACAATTTTTTTAGATTTTTTTGAGAATATGAAAATAGAAAATAAATCAAATAAAATAGAAAAAAGAGGAATTTGCGATTTTGAGGGTCGAAATCTTTTAGAATTTCATTCTAAAAGAGTATTGTTTGTCGATTTTTTTTCCAGAACTTCTGGAATAAATTCGGAGTAAATCGAAACAGTAGTACTTACCTGACTTACCTGTCAGCCTGAAATGCTTATCACTACTGCAGCCTTCGAAGTATCGACGAAAATAGATTACAACAGATTAACCAATAGTTTAGTTCTCCATGGTGCCCTATGATTCCTGCATCGAAACTTAAATCCAACTATCCAAAAACCATCTACACAATCAAACAAACATATTATGTAATCAAAATCAATTAATCATGCATAAATCATTGAAATTGAAAAAAATCAAAAGAAAAGCAAGAATACGAATTTGGTTTGTAGGATTTGGCATGAATTTGATGATGAGGATGATTGGAATAGGTTCAGGAAACCTCAAGGATTCATTTGCAGCCTAATTTTGAATTATGTGAAATTTTAAAGTACAAATATCATCCTCTTGCTCTCCATCTTTTTTTGTTTGTCTTGTGATGTTGTTGTGGTTATATAGTAAAAGAAAATTAGGTCAAAAAACCAATCTATTCTTTGGACTTTTGAATAGCTTGATCATGAAGAAAGATATGATTCAAATATTGAAAAAAAAATCTAATATCTCCTTGCTATTTTGGTTGATCTGATTTTATATGATTCCAATCATCTTTAAATGGCCTTTAAGAATTTCTAGAACCAAAATCAAATCAAATATTGAGACTTTTATATTTTATTTTGATTTAAAATGATTTTTAATGTATAAAATCATAATAAATAAAATAAAATGAATAAAAATTTGAATAAATTATTTTTAATTCGTGCATGATGTCATAGTAGTGTTTGGGTCATAAAAATGCAAGCCCATTTGGAGAAATTTGGTTCTAAGATCCCATTTGCTTCATAAACCTCTCAAACATTTCCCAACTTTGCAAAGGCACAAATCCCTCAATTTTAATGCTATGAAGGTGTTCTTGGACATTTTAGAAAGCTTAGAGAGTCCTCTAACCAACCTCTTTGGTCTCATGTCCATATATTTTACCATTCTCAAGTTATGCTCTTTGGAAGATGTTGACTTTTTATTGACTTTTAAAATGACCTATAATGTCTTAGCTCATAACTTCCAAATGAAGCATTTTTGGGCTTGGCTTGTGAGACACAAAGTTGTAGAGAATTCAATTTCCTTCAAAATGAGATTTGGATGGAAATTTTTTGATGAAGCATGTGAAAGTTATGGCTGGTCAAAATTTAGTTGACTTTTCCTGTGAAAACCCTAATTTAGAAACTCCTGATTCTTGATGATCTGAAATCTCCTAGATGAATCATGATCAACCCTTGATCAAATGATGAATTTTATTTCATATAATTGATGTTGGCAAAAAATCATGAAGTTTGACTTTGGTTTGACCACAGTTGACCTCAGTTTGACTTTTTGACTGCCTTGACTGATTTTAACTCTTCTGATCATCTGACTGAACAAATCTTTTGGGAAAGTATTGAAAATTGACATGGGGATTCTTGAACACATATAGGATGCTATGAAGCTCACTTTTAGTCTTGGAAGTCCATTTAGCCTGATGAAAGTCAAAACCCTAGTTTAAGATGCATTGCTTAGGAGGATGCATTGTCTGAGGGAATTGTCAAATTTTCTGACTAATTGTGAACCCTGTGAACCTCATGAGATGTCTTGTGAACATTGTGAACCTTATTAACCTCTTGGGACACAATGTATTGTCTTGTGGAGGGCAAATTTTGGGGTGCAACAGCTGCCCCTATTCAATTTTCTGAGACCTGAGGGGTTAGATTGGTATATGTGCCATTCGTGACCTGGAAGGTTGAAGGGGATTGAACACAAAAGCCCAAAAATTTGCACTCGCCAGAAAGTAACACTGATGATTAGTTGTATATGCTTGAGTGGGCTTGAAGACGCCACTTGGAAGAACTGGAGATGGGCTTAGAGATGCCATCTAAAATATCAGGAGGTGATGATATCTTTATGTTGATACTGGATATCAGTACTAGGTCTTCGTATAGGCTGTCTCTGAATCGTTTATGCAACATGATTTGAATTGTTGAATAGACCAGTAGAAATAAATCTTCGTAACGATTATTTCTTCTAGAGATATCTTGGATTATGGAATGGATCTTTGTACAGACCGTTTGCCTACTCTCCAAGGACAAAAGTATATCAGGATTAATTCTTCTGAAAAATATCTTGAACTAGGGAATGGATCTTTGTACAGATCGTTTGCCTACTATTCAAGAGCAAATAGATTAAATCTTCTGAAAATATCTTGAACTAGGGAATGGATCTTTGTACATACCGTTTGCCTACTATTCAAGACCAGATATATGAAATCTTCTGGGAGTATCCTGGATTAGGGAATGGATCTTTGTACAGACCGTTTGCCTACTCTCCGAGGAAAAAAGAGTGTCAGGATTGAATCTCCTGAAAATATCCTGGATTAGGGAATGGATCTTTGTACAGACCGTTTGCCTACTCTCCGAGGACATCTTGAGTAATGTATAGATCATTTCTGACCTGTTGTGAATTGTTGATATTGTTTTATCTGCATATAACTATCCTGCAAGAAAAAGGTTAGTTTATGCAATATGTATGCATGCATGGCATGGTGCATCTAAGTAAATGTATTATGCATTATGGATGCGTATGCTATGATATGATGTATGTATGAATCATGCAGCCTGAAGCGTCTGGATATCTTTGTATAACAACTGCTGGCTAGGGAAAATAAATCCCGATTCGTTGCTGAAGAATATGAGGAACTCGTTTCCGTCTTGTTTGATAGTATAGTATTTATAACCTCCCGTCTTTTTTCGTCGTACTTCTATTGAAGGAATAAGTTCCTGAGTATCCCGACTGAGGATAAAAGAGAAATGTAACTTGAAGTATCTATAAAGATAGATTTTCTCTACTGGGGATTTGTAGTTGTCTTGTGTGGATGAACCGGCGAAGCTTCGGCAAACTACTACCCTCGTTCGTCCTTAGTAAATACTATTACTGCATTTCATGCATTTCTGGTAAGCATCAATCATATTCAAATCATATATACATTCAAACATAACCAACAAACGTTTTTCGCTTTAGTAAAAGAGGAAAAGTAATCCTGAATAAAGAGGGAAAAGTAAAGCTGAACTCGAAAACATAATCGTTTCAACTTTGAGAGTGTATAACCAATTGGATTTAGAGCTCCTGAGATTCTTAACTTTCCTGAATACCTTCCCAGAAATCCTCATAGCTGGATCTGAAGACATGATACTGACACCATCTGATACTACTGGCGTAGACAATTAATTTCCACAATGGCTTCTGCTGAGAATCCAATATCAAGGTAATACAATAAGAGGAACGTGTCTTCAAATTGTGATGGACCATATACGGTCCGGGTATTAGATTTGAAAAGAAAGCATTGCCCCTTGGTTGAGGATGAATTGTCCCATAATGGAAGTATCTGAATGTAGTTACCTCAAGAGAAATAAGCAGAATGCCCCACAATAATATGCCCCTGACATCATGAACTTTATAATGTTACCCTTGGTAATTCAAATATATGAGGAGAGCTGCCCCTGACTATTAAGCATTGTTGAATCTGGACCTGATTGCCCCGAATGAATTGAACAGTAAGTTGGTAGGCCCCTTGATTGGGAAACAGTGACTATGCCCCTGGCATTATGAACTCTGTAATGTTACCCTTGGTAATTTAGATAGATGAGGAAATCTGTCCCTGGCTATTTAAACATAATTGAATCCTGTCCTGATTGCCCCAAATGAGTTAGGAAGTATCATGGCCTGCCCCTTGATTGGGAGATAATGACTATGCCCCTTTGTATACATGGACTTTGATCCAGGAAGCAACTTTGTTTATCGGAAGGACTTTGGTTTATTGAATATTCATCCTGTAAGTTTCTCTGTTTATCAAACACTCAGGTATATGCAAACAAATATATTCAAAAATGCAATGCTTATGTCTGTCTTGAAGTTTTGAAAAAGAGTTGTTTTAGAAAAACAGTTTTTGTGAAAACTGTGATATTAACTCAAGTTTTATAATAAGCCCTAAAGGAGTCAGGATACCTTTTTGTAGCAGTATGCTTTCGAACTAACCATGCTTCAGTTAGGACTTTTAAAGGGTTGTAACGTGGCCTGGTTCACGGTTTAAGAAACAAAGGATAAAGGCTCAAATTTTATTTGTACCCAACCCCATCTCCATGATGTTCTTCAGTCCTATGCTCAGTTAATTTATGCATTGAGGCTCAAAGGAGTTTGGAATTGTAACACTGACATTTGTGATGGTTCAGAAACCAAAAATTTATTTGAACATTCAGTCATCTTTCTTTGTTGAGGATTCATAGTGACCTCTTTTTTCTTTTGACTTTGTTATATCTTCTTTTTGCCTGAACTATTTATTTCAAGGTTACAGTCAGCGGGATTTCTCAATTTTTTTACTAAGTATCCTTCATAGGTTTTGACTTAGTGGGCTTTTCTTTTGCTGGATATTGACTGTCAGGTTTAATGATTACAGAGAACCATCATTAGTTGTGTACAACACATATAATTGGCATATTTGAGTTAACCGAGTAACTACCCTGCCCCGGGTTATGAATAAGGGTTTTAATTTGTGCGAGAATAAAAACTCCTACTTCATAGGCTCAAAAGGGTTGACTAAGGATTAACTTCCTTATATCTCCACTGTTTAGGAATTGAAACAATGCCTGTACATCGTCAGCATAGTCTGTTCAAAAGCATACTGCCTAACATTATGGTATTGTTTTCGTCATCCTCCCTCTACAGGCTTATAGCTTTATCAGGAGTTAAATATCACAAAATAGCAATATGAAGCATAGTTCAAAATATAGTGAAACAAATGGATTAATTCAAGACAAACATATGCAATGCATTAATGAAAACAAAAGTTTAACATAATAGTAAATGTTTAGGCAAACAAAAGAAATTACAAATGAAAATTCAAATGTTCTCAAAGCCTCTTCCTATAAACTCGTCACTCCAGTTATTTGGAAACTTTGATGCTTGATGGACGATAGAAGAACTCAACCTGGCCTTCTGGCGTAACCTTGAGTATTCCTTTGTCAATTAGGTCTTGAATCTTATTCTTCAATGCCCAACAGTTTTTTGTGTCATGTCCAAGACAGTCGGAGTGATACATACACCTTGCCTTGGGATTATAGCGAGGAGAGGAGGTATTAGAATTTTTAGGAGAATTTCCAAGGAAATCAACTTCATCTCCAACAGGCATTGCAAAACTTGTGACATTGGTGTGCTGGACCGGATGAACTGTCTTCTACATTCCTTGTATAGAAGTGGATTAACCTTACAAGGCCTTCTTTCTTCCATTGAAGGATGATCAGTAGTAGCCTGTCTCTTTCCTTCTCTTATCCTTACTTTCCTTTCAGCCAAATCAGCTTGTTTCAACGGAGGTTGACTGATGATTAGATTCCCAACTCTGTTATGCCGAAGCTTATTAACAAAGCTTCTCAGCTCTTCTTGCCCCTGGGCCAAACTCTGGATAAGAGCCATTTGGCCATTCAACTGGATCCTCATCTCTGCCATCTCAGCTTATAGCTGTTTCAGCTGATCATCTTTGTTGTCCTCAAGATTCTTCTTCTTCATGTCCTTAGAGAGGAGCGCTTTCAACTCTTCTTGCCCCTTGGACAAATTCAGAATCACTTCCTGAAACTGAGCATTTTGAGCTTGAAGATCTTTGACAGATTGTTCGAGATCCATTTCTGCTGAAATAAACAGCGAGAAGATAAGATACCTGTTCATAAGAAACCTGTGATGCAATGATATGGTATGTAAATGCGTATGCAATGTTTTCAAGGACCGCGGGATTTAAATTTGTTTAAACAACCATAAAGTAAACTTTTATTAGTAAGAAAATAAACTTGTTTGCCCCTTGGGCTTACAATAAAAATGAAATGAATACAAAAAATGGGGTTTTAAGTCTCCCATGGACGTTTCCTCTTTGTGTTGAGGTATGAGTTGAGATTTCGCTCCTCGTGAAGTTGTTTCGTTAGCTCCAAGATTCTTCCTTGACTTTCTTTGTAATGAGTCTCAAAAGTATCTCCTTGCTCCTTCAACTGGATCCAGGACCTTTGTAACTCCTCCATGTCAGTGGGCATGTCTGGATGAAGAATGATATAAGAAGTATCTCCTTCAGCAACAGGCTCCATGGTAACTGGCAGGATAGCAGGATATGACATCATAAGAGTCTGAGCACATGCTCGTACCCATCTGAGATAAGGTTCCAGAGTCTTGCTGTCAACCTTGTTCACTTTACCCCATGATCGTATGAACCTTTGACAGTAACCTTGAAGATCGTTTTCATAGTCGAACACAATACCCTGAATAAGCATGTCATGAGGATCATCACTCCGAGCATAACCAAACTGACGTAGAGCTAAGGAAGGATTGTAGGTGATGCCCCCTCTTATGCCAAGAAATTGCACATTAGGGAACTCCCCACAACGGTCAATGATAGTAACATTCTCCATAGATCTAGAGCACCAATGAATATCTGAATGAGAGAGTGACATGATCCTTTTAGACCACCTGAACCCTTGTTCATTCTTCATCACTGATCGAGGAAGGTGAGAAATAAACCACTTAGACAATAGAGGTATGCAACACATCAGAGTTCCTCGTGCCTTCGTAGTACGAGTATGAAGAGAGTGTAAGATGTCTCCAAGTACTGTAGGCACTGGATTGCGAGTCAGAAATATGTTGATGGCGTGTACGTCTATGAACTGATCTGGATTAGGGAACAACACTAATCCATAGATCAATAGGGCTAAGATCTCCTCAAAAGCATCATAACTCATAGCCTTCAGGAACACTTGAGCTTTTTCCATCAATACCTTAGCAAGAATACCCTTAACTCCACTCCTTGTTTCTAGGAAAATGTCTGATTTCTTCAAGTGTAGGGCTGCAGCAATAACCTCAGGTTTAGGCTCTTTTTCCAAGCCTGTGAAGGGTTTCTGATCAAAGATAGGTATACCCAGAAGCTTGGAGAACTCTTCCATTGTAGGAACCAGCTGATAATCGGGGAATGTGAAGCAATGATGTTTAGGATCAAAGAATTGAAACAGAACACTCATCATGTCTTCATTGAACCCTGAAGTGACTAGATCCAGTAGGTGACCATGCCTCTTGATAAACTGGGAGTTTTCAGAAACTTGAGAGACCAATTCCTTAAGCTTAGGAGGTATTCCTACAAAGTTGATCCGGATAGTATTCCTGCGAGCAGAAGCCATGACCTGCAACAAAGAACAAAGATAAATCCTTTGGTCCTTGAAATGGTTAGTGAAAATGATATGCTTATGATGAATGATGATGCTATGATGTTATGTTCAATCACAAACATGTGGCACACACAAACAAGTCACACCATAGCCCTAGGTTTAAAGGCTTGCATGAGGTTTAAAGGTAAGTACCCTCCCCTGAAGTTAGTTGGTTCATCCTGTCCTATAAAGTAACCGGGTTCTAAGGGATCTCAATATCATTGATCCTTCACAAGGGTGGTTGTTCAGTAGGCAACTTACTTGCCAACCAAAACCCTCCAAGTTTAGAATCTCAATGAGTGTAGCATCGAGTATCAACCAACTTCAGTCTTTACCAAAGCCGGCTATCTAACTACTTTTCTAAAGGCCAAGATGTGATAACTAGGGTTCTAAAAGTTAGTTAGTGTATTGACAACATATGGCAGCCTCATATTATCCTCAACTTTACTTAAGGAGCATAAGCACCAACCAAGAAGTCACACTAACTATGGCCACCAGATCAACCATATCGGTATACGCCGTACAGTTTCCTTGGTCTATTGCCATTTACCTAAGGTACACTAGATCCGGGTTAGGATCTTTCACACATAAAGCCCAACAAGTAAATTAAATCAAACAAAGCAAAAAATTTAAAGTGATATAATTCCTAAGGGTACCCCTCTTTTATTAAGTCCCCAGCAGAGTCGCCAGTTCTGTAACACGGTGGGAGAACTGACTTTAGTTTAAATGTTGTGGATAGCAAGATTCGCCACCGACTTTTATTTTATCCAAAGGAAAGGGCATAAAAGAACAAGAAAGACCTTAAAAGATTTTTGGGTTCGGGGGGTAGGTTATATAAAGGGAAGGTGTTAGCACCCTTTATATCCATGGTTATCCATGGGCTCTTAGTTACTTAGCTCACTTTAAATTGTTTTGAGAAAGGTGTAGTGTGTGTTTAAAAATTTTCTAAGTACTTTATGATGATCCTCGTATGGATGTATATAAAGACTTTGTTTTGAAAATTTGTTTGAAATGTGAAATGTAATGAAGTATTTTGAAGAAAAGTGAGCAAGTACTTAAGAGGAACCTACCCTATGCTAAATCTTTACTGTTCTTATATGTTCTTTCAATGGTAAGACTATCCCTATTATTAAGGAATAGGTAGTCATTACCTTGGATGTGTAAGGGACATGTGAAGGGACATCTAAATTTAGGCAACTGTAAGGTGTCTTTAGAAATTTGTAGGGACTTATCATCTTTTGTTCGAAGGGACAAGATCATTTACCGTAGGCAACATCGAAGGGACTTGATCTTATAATTTTAAAGGGACTTGATGATATTAATGAAGGGACTTTGCTTTAAGACACCTTACTTGACCTTATAATTAGGCAACATGAGGAGTAACCTTAGAAAGTGTGAGATGGCGATCAAAGATCGACTTACGTGTGTGAGTGTTCATATTCATATATTTATCTTATTAAATTAGTTATTCTAAATTAATCTTAAATCACAAATATGTTATCACTCCCTGTAGTTACTAACCATGACAATAAAATATTTATCAATAATAAAATAAAGACAAAAAATAAAACTACGACTATTACAAAGCTTTCGCAATTACATAATAGAAATAATTAATAATAAATATATAATAAATAAACTATAATTAAAATGGTTAGTAATAATGAAATAATAATAATAAAAGGGTTAGCAAAAATATAAAGAAAAATAACAATTTAAGAGAAAATATTATTTTTTAAGTTAAATAAGTGATTTAGAAAATTTTTAGAAGAAAATTGTAACAATTATAATAATAAACAAATAATAATTACTTATAATAAAAAATGATTAATTATTTAATTAAATTAAATATTAAAGTTAATAAAAATTAGGGTTAATAAAATTAGGGTTTAGGGAAAAAATTAAGGTTTATGAAAAAAAAATTAAGGTTTATAATAAAAATGTAAGTTTTAAAAATAAAATAAAAAAAGGATTATGTTTTATCTTTTAGAAATTATTTTACTGATAATAATAAGGAAATTCAAAGAAAATACATAATTTGATGAAAAAGGGAAAAATAAAGTTAGAGATACCCAAAATATTGGGGGTTTGCCATTTTTGCTTCATTGAGTTCTTTGCCACTGGGACACCCATGTTTCTTCATCAAAATGCTCCAAATCTAAGTTCCTTGCCACTAGGTTGTGGGTCTGCATATGAATAAGTGTAACAAATACCTATTATATAATAAAAATGAAAAAAAACATGTTAGTAAAACAAAATTTTCCAAGGTTGAGTTTTACAAAAGAAAATATATAAACAATTTATATTAAAATAGCCTAATAATTAAATAAATCTAAGAAAAATGAATTATGAGAATTAATTAAATTAAAAATCATTTAAAGGTTGATTAAGGTTTTTATAAAAAAAAAGTTTGAGGTTTTAATAAACCTAAATATAAAAGTAATAATACTAATAAAAAATGCTAACCTAAATTTAATAAAAAAAAGATTTGTTAAAAAAAGTTAATTAAACATAATAGGTTAACAATGTTTAAAAGATAAATTAAGGAAAAGAAAGAAAATGATGAAGAACCCATGTTTCTTTGCCAAAATATTGGGAATGAGTGTTGAACACATTCCCTCATACTTTCAACCTTAGGTCTTTGTCACTAGGCCAATTAGCGCATGCCACACACCATCTTCTTCCTCCCACCTGCATATTTTTGGTATATATTATTGGAAGAATAAAAAAAGAAATAAACAGGATCAAATAAAATCGCTGCAGATTTTAAAATAATGAAAAATAAGAAAAGCAATTAAAATAAAATCTAAAAAATATTAAAACGATGCTAAAAATCTAATAAAATCAAATAAAGAACGCACAATTTTTTTTAGTTATTTTTGAGAATATGAAAATAGAAAATAAATCAAATAAAATAGAAAAAAAAGGAATTTGCGATTTTGAGGGTCGAAATCTTTTAGAATTTTATTCTAAAAGAGTATTGTTTGTCGATTTTTTTCTGAACTTCTGAAAAAAATTCGGAGTAAATCGAAACAGTAGTACTTACCTGACTTACCTGTCAGCCTGAAATGCTTATCACTACTGCAGCCTTCGAAGTATCGACGAAAACAGATTACAACAGATTAACCAATAGTTTAGTTCTCCATGGTGCCCTATGATTCCTGCATCGAAACTTAAATCCAACTATCCAAAAACCATCTACACAATCAAACAAACATATTATGTAATCAAAATCAATTAATCATGCATAAATCATTGAAATTGAAAAAAATCAAAAGAAAAGCAAGAATACGAATTTGGTTTGTAGGATTTGGCATGAATTTGATGATGAGGATGATTGGAATAGGTTCAGGAAACCTCAAGGATTCATATGCAGCCTTTAATCAACTTGTAAAAGTGGTGGATTGTGGAAACCTAATTTTGAATTATGTGAAATTTTAAAGTACAAATATCATCCTCTTCCTCTCCATCTTTTTTTGTTTGTCTTGTGATGTTGTTGTGGTTATATAGTAAAAGAAAATTAGGTCAAAAAACCAATCTATTCTTTGGACTTTTGGATAGCTTGATCATGAAGAAAGATATGATTCAAATATTGAAAAAAAAATCTAATATCTCCTTGCTATTTTGGTTGATCTGATTTTATATGATTCCAATCATCTTTAAATGACCTTTAAGAATTTCTAGAACCAAAATCAAATCAAATATTGAGACTTTTATATTTTATTTTGATTTAAAATGATTTTTAATGTATAAAATCATAATAATTAAAATAAAATGAATAAAAATTTAAATAAATGATTTTTAATTCGTGCATGATGTCATAGTAGTGTTTGGGTCATAAAAATGCAAGCCCATTTGGAGAAATTTGGTTCTAAGATCCCATTTGCTTCATAAACCTCTCAAAAATTTCCCAACTTTGCAAAGACACAAATCCCTCAATTTTAATGCTATGAAGGTGTTCTTGGACATTTTAGAAAGCTTAGGGAGTCCTCAAACCAACCTCTTTGGTCTAATGTCCATATCTTTTACCATTCTCAAGTTATGCTCTTTGGAAGATGTTGACTTTTTATTGACTTTTAAAATGACCTATAATGTCTTAGTTCATAACTTCCAAATGAAGCATTTTTGGGCTTGGCTTGTCAGACACAAAGTTGTAGAGAATTCAATTTCCTTCAAAATGAGCTTTGGATGGAAATTTTTTGATGAATCATGTGAAAGTTATGGCTGGTCAAAGTTTAGTTGACTTTTCCTGTGAAAACCCTAATTTAGAAACTCTTGATTCTTGATGATCTGAAATCTCCTTGATGAATCATGATCAACCCTTGATAAAATGATGAATTTTATTTAATATACTTGATGTTGGCAAAAAATCATGAAGTTTGACTTTGGTTTGACCACAGGTTACCTTAGTTTGACTTTTTGACTGCCTTGACTGATTTTAACTCTTCTGATCATCTGACTGAGCAAATCTTTTGGGAAAGTCTTGAAAATTGACATGGGGATTCTTGAACACATATAGTATGCTATGAAGCTCACTTGAAGTCTTGGAAGTCCATTTAGCCTGATGAAAGTCAAAACCCTAGTTTAAGATGCATTGCTTAGGAGGATGCATTGTCTGAGGGAATAGTCAAATTTTCTGACTAATTGTGAACCCTGTGAACCTTGTGAACCTCATGAGATGTATTGTAAACATTGTGAACCATATGAACCTCTTGGGACACAATGTATTGTCTTGTGGAGGGCAAATTTTAGGGTGCAACAGCGTCAAGCGTTTGTTTCTACCGATACTCGTCCGTATCATGGTCCTAAGGATGCTCGTCCGCATCTTTAATCTATACACCGTGTCAAACACTTATATCTTCTTGAATTTAGACATTCGTCTGTGTCTACCATTCCCCATAAAAGTCCCCGGCAAATCCCAAATAAATTATTTCCTTTCTATCGGACATACGTCCTATGTCATGATACCTTTTCGGCAGCCGTACCCTGCCAGGTGATCCTCCCTCATCTTTTTGATGATCGTCCTTCATCATCCCCAGCGGAGTCTCCATTATTGGAACCCTTTCCTATCCTACATTCTCCCTATGTCGTGATGTCTTTTTAGCAGCTGTCCCCTGCTAGGTGATCGTCCTTCACCCTTTTGATGATCGTCCTTCATCGTTTTATCCGATGGCCGTCCCCGTCGTTGATCTTCGTATCTGACATTCGTCCTATGTCATGATAAACCCTGAGAGCAGCCGTACCCTGCTAGGTGATCGTCCTTCACCTCTTGATGATCTTCCTTCATCATGCTTATCCGATGGCCGTCCCCATCGTCGACCTTTTCTATCCGGCAGTCGTCCTATGTCGTGATGCTTGTGGCAGCCGTACCCTACCAGGTGATCGTCCTTCACCTTAGATGACCGTCCCTCATCTTATCCCCAATAGAGCAGCCGTCCCCTGCTAGGTGATCGTCCTTCACCTCTAATGAACGTCCCTCATCATTTATTTCTTCAACCTGATGGTCTTCCCCATCATTGCCTTTACCTTTAATCCCCAGAAAATTTCATTTACTGCTTTATTTCCCCAGCATGTCGGCCGTCCCCGTCATTGCTTTACCCCCTGCAGTCGTCCTCTGCTCGATGGTCGTCCTCCATCGCCCGCACTTTATAATCATACTTTACTTCCTTTTACAATCTATATCCCTTTTCTTCTTCACCCAGTGAGTGCAAATTTTGGACTGTCTTTGGTATTCAACCACAAGTTATCTTGCTTGCCTGTTAAGCCGATGCTTACATCCTACACAGCTAACTCATGCTTGAATAGGGGCAGCTGTAAACACCCTAAATTTTCCCTCACTCATTTCACCATGGCTTGTGATTCTTTTCATATTGCAGAAGTTCAATCATATCATCTCATAGTGCATTTTTTGCTTCACTGCATTAGTTCTAAGTCATCTGCATCTAGGGTTTGTGATCTGAGCCATCCCTGAGCTATCTGAGCCACTCCAAAGGTCTTAAATCATATCAAGAGGGTCCATGTATGTCCAAGCATCATATTATATCCTCCCAAGATCAAGAAAGTCAGAAAATCACAAGAACTGAGAAAGGCATGGAAGCAGAGCCAAGCTTAACTACACAGATGACCTAAAATTAGGGTTTTGGTTTCAGAGGCCATAACTCCAAATTTTTTGCTCATTCTTGTTTCTATTGGTCATTATATGCTACAAGGATTATACATACCAATTTTCATGAAGAAATTCAATGGGGAAGGCATCTGATCAAAAGATGAGTTCTTGAGCAAGTCAGTGCAAAATCAGGGCATCTGAGGCCCCCAATCATCCAACCAAAGGGTCTTCTCCATCATTTTGAGTGTATATGATCTTTATTTAATCTTAGAAGAATTTAGAAGTTCACAAAATTGAAGAATTTCAAGCCATTTGCAAAGTTGCCATTTTGGGAAAGTGACTAGTAATGCAAACTTGCCATTTTGGGTAAGTTTTTCAACCTCCTCTTTTTGATTCAAAAATGCCTCAAATGAAAAATTCTTGGTCATGAAAGTTGTAGATTGGATAATTCCCTTTTCAAAAAGTACAAGAACTTGACCTAATTCATCATAGAACTCAAGTTATGGCTTTGCAAAGTTGGGAAAAATCACTAAATTTCACTTATGCACCAAAGAGGGAAGTTTGCAAAAACACTTGCCAAAGCCAAATGTGACCTCTAATTGACTTCTAAGCATTGCACAAACATCATACATAACACAAAATTCAGAATTGCCCAAATAAATTCCAAGTTTCATGCCTTGAACTTTACAAAATCCAAAAGGGGCCAAAACTTCATGAATTTGCAAAATGGATCAAAACCTTCTATCCACTTGCCACAACTCATCAAATCTGATTTCATAGCATTCCTTGATCCTTGCTGCGCATAGCCATGCCCCTGTCTCATCCTTCCACTTGCCCATACCCCAAGTACACCAACTCTTGACTTTATGCATTTTGCCCCATACCAATCAACATAGGCCATCACCCACCCTCTGACCTATCCCAGCATGATATGTGTACCAAAAGCAAGCCATTCCATAACATAACACAAGCTGAAACCTCCAAGAACTCAGCAATCACAAAAACTCCCTCTTATGCAAAAGCCTTCGAAATTCACAACTCAACCATCAAACCTCAAAACAAATTCCATCATTCAACTCCATATCCATTGCTGATCATTTCCCACCCTTCATTTTCCCCTAAAACACCCTGAATCAAAAACACGATTTTGACATTGCTTGAACTAAATTTCTGCCAACTTCATTTAGAGACCATTTAAACTCCAACCAAGCATCACAAACTCTTCAGGAGGATCATTGGAGCTGATTTGAAGCAAAGAAGCAGCCAGCCAGTGCCATTTTCGAAAGCTTCAGTTCAGGTATCATCAAGAACAAATTTTCCATAAATGATTTTTTTAGTTCTTAGATTGTTCTCCATGCTTCACTGATCACACTGCACCTTTTGGTTTTGAAAATGATTGCATATTAAGCATGTATGAAGCTTCTGAAATTTTCTGAGAAATTTTTCGTTTTGCTTCGAATCTCTCTGTTCATGTGAAATAAATTCTGTTTGATGGCTGATTCTTGTTTAGAATGGGGTGGGGATCATTTCTGGAGAGTTTAAGGGCTTAGGGTTGCGTATTGAGGGAGATTGGATGAGAGGATAGCCGGAGAAGATGACCGGAACACTGTTCCGGTCACCTGAAAGTGATTAGGGCTCAGATTAGGGTTTTAATCATAATTAGCGTAGTTTGAATTCTGGCCCTTGGATAGCGCGCGAAGTCAATTCCCTCCATCTTGAGTTTGAACCTGGGCCTTTGGATTGGTTGACTTTCTCTTTTTCTCATTTTTATTTAATAATTATTTCATTTGTTTTCTATTTATTTGAACGAATTTTTAAAAATAGCAAATGATATCAAAAAAATCTGAAAATTTTTATCCAAGCTTTTATTTATTTTCAGGAACCAAAAATATTTTTATTTTTATTTTTTGCATTAAAAATTATTTTTAAATCATTTAAATGATTATTTTTAATTAGTTAATGAGAATTAATTAATTAAAAATACATTTAGGTATTTAAAAATTCCAAGAAAATTCAGAGAGCTTTTTAAAACATTTAGAAACATTATCAAACCCTTCACACAAATTTATTTTTGGTTCTTGACCTATTTTGACATTTTTCTTTGGATTTAGGGTTCTTAAAAGTCAATATTTTTACCCTAACTTAGAAAAATCCTTTATGCCTAACCATGAAGAGTTTGATGTTGGTTCTTTTTGCATTGCATTCCTCATATCATGTAGTTTATAGGATAAAATGGGCATGAATTTATCTTTCATTTTCAATTTGTTGTGCCTTTTTCCTTTTGAGGCATCCTAAAACCCTAGCAAACTCGAGAAAATCATAACTTCCATTAGGTTAAGGTTTAGGTCTCCTCCTTTGGGCAGTGAACTTGTATAGGTTTAAGGTACCTTTGATCCTATTTTCAATTTTTTATCTCATGTCTTACTTCTGGTTTTGAATTTTGTATTGCATGTTATGTATAAACCCTAATTTTTGCATCTTCATTTGCATCCATCTTGAATAAGCTTGCATACATGAACTTTCCATGACACTTTGTGCATCCACATGACATATAAGACATCTTAGGACACATTAGAATCATGTTTGATCATTGCATCATCCATTTGCCATGCTTTTGCTTTCATTGCATCTCATAAGTTTTATGAACTTTCATGCTTCCTTTCATGTTTCATTTTGCATCTTCATTGCTTGTATGATCATCCACATCTCATGTCTACGTTTTGTATCATCTCTTAGCATCATTTATACCTTAATATGCTTCTGATCTTTGTTGGCATCCTTGCATCTCATCTCATTTTCATTTCACTTCATTCCTTGTTGCTAACTTTTCAGGTGGTAAGTGTTTGAGAAGTGAATTTGCCATCACTTCTCATAACCTCTTCTCATCACTCTTATGTATTCATTGCTGCATTTTATTTGTGGATTAGAGTTAGTTTGCTCATTCATGCTCTCTCCCCTCTTTCTTTCTTCAAGCAACTTATCTTCTTAAGTGAAGTAAGTTGTCTTGCTTCTTCTGTTTCTTCCTCCCTTCATCTGCTTCTTCCTTGGTGGCTTTTCTCTTGAAGATCTTTTGCAAGCCTCATTAAACCTAGGAACAACCAAGCATGATCATAATTATGGTTTGATTAGTCCCCCCTTTAGTTTTACCTTTGTGTCATCTTTGTGTCATCTTTTCTCATCTCTTAATCAAGGACTAAACCTTAAAGGTTTTAAGGCTTTGTGATTAGGGTTATGCCTGTATCCTTCTATTAGGATGGAGTGTATAACTTTAATCCTAAGTGTTAAGCCCTTAATGTGTTTAAATCCTTTAATCAATCCATATAATAATCACCAAGACATCAAGCTTGTAACTTGGGCCTTGCATTAGGGTTCTAATTCTTCCTTAATTGGTCAAGAAGGACTAACTCTAGTGTTAATGGACAAGTCCCCCTCAAGTTGTCTTACAAACCATAAAATTCACTTCTTAATATTACCATTAACTAAAATCCACTTTAATAAAGGTTTTGTTTTGTCATGAGGTTAATCCCTAATCATGGATTAAGTTGAGGAGCCTTCCTCAGCTTAAATGGTCTCATCTATTATCCTTCTATTAGGATGGTGTAATGGGTCCATTAAATCCTTGATTATGGCTTAAACTCATTACTTAACACCAAACAAAAACTCCAAAAAACATATAAATAAATACAAGTAGGTTAATGATCTTAATCCTACATCATGGTGATTAAGTGTGAGGTGTTTTATTTCATACTTAAGGTATTCTCATTACCCCTAATCAGAGGGAAGATGTGATGAGTTTACTAGCTCTTGGTTTAGGCTTAAGCTCATTAACTTATGACAAACACCAAAAGCAATAATAAACTTGAAAACACAAAAACAAACAATAATCGTCTCCTCCAGGATTCTTTTCTCATCTCATTCACTTAGAAACGAGAACTTGCTTCTTCCGTCTGATGCAAGACAATTTGCACCTGAGCCAGACAGGTCATACACTTGAGCATAAACAAGTAAGCAGTTCACAAGTCAATTTATCTTTCAGTCTCTTTGAGTCAAACTACGGTGTTCTGACTTCCTCATTGCACGAGAGGATACGTAGGCATAACTTAACAGTTATCGAACAAAAGTCTCTGTATATTCCCCATCCTTCCAGCATTATTCTTTAAGCCTCATAATCTTGAGCTTCATACTCTTTTCTTACACTGACACTCTCATATTTCACTTCACACTTCTTTTACACTGACACTTGCATTCTTTTCCAGCGTTTGCACACAAAATAGCACAGACACTACCCCTTTAAGCACAATCTTTCAAGCATGGATCCCGTCGAGTACGGAGGACAGTCTGGGTGCTAATACCTTCCCAGGTTGTAACCAACCCCCTTTCTCAGTTTCTCTGGTTCGCAACCGTCTTATCCTTCTTTTCTTAGGTTTATGCAGCATTACCTTTCCTTTGGGATAAAAAATGCCTAGCTGGCGACTCTTTTCATTTCAGTTCACCCTTGTGGTTTCTTCTCTTTCGCCGACCGTTCGCGTCTGTACCCTATTTGACCAAGTGTCATTTGGTGGGAGCGACACCAACTTTGTACCATTTTTGCAAAACCCTTCAAATCTCCATGATTCTTGAACTTTAGGCATTCCAAACCTCTTATAACATTGTAAGGACCCCTCGTGGCCAAACAATTTGGGTTAGACCCCTTGAAATTGCACATTTGACTTTTTAAGGACACAATTGACTTTTTGCTTCATCTGCAAGCAACTGAGGCATTGTCTGACTTCCACATGGAATTTTCTCATGAAAATTGACACCTAGGATCCTCTTAACATATAGAAGACTTTGCCCAAATGAAATGGCCAAAGTTGTGAGATCTTGGTGCTTGAATCTCAAACCTTAATTTGGGTGCCTTGTATAGGAGCTTTGCCCTGTCCTGGGATCTCTGATGATCATGCAATCTTCTGAGCTTTTGCCAATGGACTTGATCTTGTAAATGGAGTGTAGACTCACCATAGGACTTGTATAAACTAATTGGGACCCTTGTCATGGCCTGAAATGCTTCAAGAACCTCCACAGATGACCATATGCTTGATGCTAGGACATGAGGGATGTGATGCCTCATCTTTCTATGCTAGGATGCTAGGAAAATGATATGTTCATGATGATTATGATGTGATATGATGCTTAAAATAAAGAGGGAAAATTTGGGGTGTTACAGCTGCCCCTATTCAATCATCAGTTAATCTGAACAGGACGATAGTATGGGCTATCGACCATTCAAGATAAACTGTGGTTGAATACCAAGAAGACCAAAAATTTGCACTCTGACGAAGAATGCAACACCGGGAAATAAACCCAACCAGATGATGCTCTGGGGATAAGAAGGAGAGGAAAAGCAAAAGAGCTTCTTCCAAATTGAAACTGATATCTGGTAATAAGAATACTAAGACAGACGAGTCTTCAAACAATCCTGTGACGCCAGGAGCTGGACAGACGAGTCCTCAAAACCCTGCAAACATAATGACTTGAAATAGACGAGCCTTCAAACAACCCTGTTATGCCAGGAGCTGGACGTACGAGTCCTCAAACACTGCATATGACTTGAGACATACGAGTCTCCTTCGGATTTACCTGTTACGCCAGGACCAGTAATGCACTAAAGTCTGTGGGATAGACATGCAAATCAAGGTTGACGAACCTTCTTCATATATTATCCGTGGATATATGGTATAAGACAGACGAGTCTTCTTTGAATAAACCTGTGACGCCAGGTGCAACAACAATAACTGGTGCCTGAGACAGACGAGCCTCCTTCGGATTTACCTGTTACGCCAGGACCGGTAACCATTTTGACATTAATCCCCACTGTCAGAATTTGAAACCTCTTCAATACAGATGAGTATTGGATGATTAACAAGATAACACAGACGAGTGTCAAAAGTCAATGATACAGACGAGTATCAGACGATGATCAGAGAAACACAGACGAGCGCTTCAGGCAATGATACAGACGAGTATTAACCACTGGTATAGACGAATACCAGAAAATCAAACATAGACGAGCATTTGAAGTAGCAACAACAAGAATATCAGGATAATTAGCAAATCCTCACATACAGATATAAACTAGCACAGACGAGTGCTGAGGATGATACAGACGAGTATCCAAACAAGCAGACGAGCTTCAAACATATATTAGAACACCACAACACAGACGAGTGCTGGGGATGATACAGACGAGTATCCATAAATATCAGGCATACCAAACACAAACGAGTGCTGGAAAGTTGCAGACGAGCAACAATTGAAATTACATATCAAGGCACAAACAAGTGCAGCAAAGGATCCCGTACCAAACACAGACGAGTGTTGAAAGTTGCAGACGAACAACAACAAATGAGAAACCACAACACAGACGAGCGTTGAGAATTGCACACGAGCAACAACAAAGATTATATACCAAACACAGACGAGTGTTGGGAAGTTGCAGACGAGCAACAACAAATGAGACATCACAACACAAACGAGCGTTGAGAATTGCAGACGAGCAACAACAATAAAGCAATAATATGTCACTACTGGGGAAAACTCTGCTTAGGGATAACACAGACGAGTGTTGAAAAATGCAGACGAACGGTAGAAAATTGCCTAATTGGCCACAAGAGTTACAACTCTGCAGGGGAAGACAAGTCGAGAGGTCTGGATACCTAACTCTGACTGAGGCGATGAATACCTGACTGTATCATCAAATTACCCAAAAGTATGGCAACTTTGCTGAGGAATATTTCACTGATAGAAGTGAAAATCAGATATGAACTCTATGGGGACAGGATCATCTTCAACCTTGGTTTGAAAGATGCATCAACAATACTTTAGCTGGGGAGAGCATCTGCTGATTCAAAGCTCTGGCTGTGAAAGACTCTTGTTGAGGATAGAATTCTGATAATTCTAACTCTGGTGATGTCAGGCTTTCAGATACCTGCTGGGCATGCTCCACCGGGGAAGAATAGACTACTATTTCACTGGGGAAGAAGAAATTGCTTGGGCTACTACCAAGGCTTAGCTGGAGAAAATCTCTGTTGGAGATGTCAGGCTTTCATATACATGCTGGGGGAAGAAATCTATGCTTGGGGAGATACACTACTGGGGAAGAGTAAATTGCTTGGGAGAATGTGACGCCATCCTGCAACCTGCAATAAAAGAAAACACAAGTGTGCCCCGGGGATTTGCATGGTATGATCTGTTCATACATCGTCACCCGACACTCAAAGAGGGTTACAGTTTCCCTGCATGTCATTTTCTTTTCAAAATTATCACCATGTTTAGATGCAATGCTATTTTTGCCGAAAATTCAGGACATTTTGCAAACAAAAATAAACACACACAACTTTTTTGACTGAATATTATTTTTATTGAATGACCTCTGAATAGGAAAAGATTTACATTAGGAAGCAACCACCTGGAAAGAGGTAGTTGCCGTAAAATTGAGAAAAGAAACTATCCTAATGGCAATGGACACGACATTCCAAGGAGTTCCATTTCTGCTATGACCAGCATGTCTTCGAGACTCTCCGTTCTACTTTGGCTTTCTGAGGAGATGAGGGGACTGTTTCCTATCCTTCTGATATTGTCAAGTTGTACGAAACGATGAAGTGGTTCAGATAACTCGGATCGCAGTTGTTCGCTTATTCCCTTGTTTTGCGTGGACCGCCCTTTCGGGTTTTCAATCCACCGGGATACCCTTTTTTGCCTGAGATGTCCAATGCGGCTTTTCAACTCAGCGGGTGTACACACTTTTTTTTTTTATTTCCCTAATTTTTTCCCGAGCTTTTTATTCTATTTTTAGCTCACCGGGATGCCCTTCTTTTGCCTGAACTATAATTCTGTTTTTGTGTCCAGCGGGTCTCTTTATGCGAAGTATTTTTTAACTACGTCCGAGTTAACAGGAGACTGGAAGTCATCTCCATCCATAGTGGTGAGCATCAGTGCTTCTCCTGAGAAGACTTTCTTCACTATGAATGGTCCTTCGTAGTTTGAGGTCCACTTGCCCCTGTGATCTGAACCTGGAGGAACAATCCTCTTCAACACAAGCTCTCCCACTTGATACTCCCGAGTACGTACTCATTGGTCGAATGCACGCTTCATTCTCCTCTGATAAAGCTGACCATGACAGATAGCCGCTAATCTCTTTTCCTCAATTAGACATAGCTGATTGTAACGAGCACGCACCCATTCAGCCTCATCAAGCTTCACATCCATCATCACACGCAATGAAGGAATCTCTACTTCAACAGGCAGGACTGCTTCCATGCCATATACCAGAGAGAAGGGAGTTGCCCTTGTTGACGTCCTGACTGACGTTCGGTACCCATGCAACGCAAATGGTAACATCTCATGCCAATCTTTGTAGGTGACAACCATTTTCTGTACAATCTTCTTGATATTCTTGTTAGTTGCCTCTACCGCACCATTCATCTTTGGTCGGTAAGGAGAAGAATTGTGATGCTATATTGTCGCTCCCACTAAATGAAGCTGGGTCAAATAGGGTACAGACGCGAACGGTCGGCGAGAGGAACAATGAGAACACACAGCAGTGAACTCACTGGAAAAGAAAAGAGTCGCCAGCTAGGCATTTTTATCCCGGAGGAAAGGTAATGCTGCATAGACCTAGAAAGATACGGATAAGATGGTTGCGAACCAGAGAGACTGAGAAAGGGGGTTGGTTACAACCTGGGAGGGTATTAGCACCCAGATTGTCCGCCGTACTCGACGGGATCCACGCTTAAAAGATTTGTGTTTTAAAGGGGTAGTGTCAGTGCAATCTGTGTATAAAATAGCTGGAAAAAATGTACAGGTGTCAGTGTAAAAGGAGTGTAAAGTGTAACATATGCAGTGTCAGTGTAAGAACAAAGATTAAGTGCTCAAGATAATGAGGCTTAAAGAATAAAGCTGGAAAGAGGGGGAATATACAGAGACTTTTGTTCGATAACTGTTAAGTTATGCCTACGTATCCTCTCGTGCAATGAGGAAGTCAGAACACCGTAGTTCGACCCAAAGAGACTGGAAGATGAATTGACTTGTGAACTGCTTGCTTGTCTATGCTCAAGTGTATGACCCGTCTGGCTCAGGTGCTAACTGTCTTGCATTAGAGGGAAGAATCAAGTTCTCGTTTGTGAGTGAGTGAGATGAGAAAAGAATCCCAGAGGAGACGATTATCATTTGTTTTTGAGTTTTCAGTCTTTTATTGCTTTTGAGAGTTTGTCATAAGTTAATGAGCTTAAGCCTAAACCAATGGGCTAGTAAACTCATCACATCTTCCCTCTGATTAGGGGTAATGAGAGTACCTTAAGTGTGAAGTCAGATTCTCACACTTAATCACCTTTGGTGTAGGATTAAGATCATTAGCCTACTTGTGATTATTTAGATGTTTTTGTTGTTTTTGTTTAGTGTTAAGTAATGAGATTAAGCCATAATCAGGGATTAAACAGACTCATTACACCATCCTAATAGAAGGATAATAGATGAGAATGTTTAAGCTGAGGAAAGCTCCTCAACTTAATCCATGATTAGGGATTAAACTCATGACAAAACAAGCCTTTGATTAAGTGGATTTTATTTAATGACATGATGATGAAGTGATTTTGAGGGTTTGTAAGACAACTTGAGGGGGACTTGTCCATTAACACTAGGGTTAGTCCTTCTCAACCAATTAAGGAAGAATTAGAACCCTGATGCAAGGCCCAAGTTACAAGTGTGATGTCTTGATGATTATTATGTGGATTGATTAAGAGATTTAAACACATTAAGGGTTTAACACTTAGGATTAAAGTTATACACTCCATCCTAATAGAAGGATGCAGGCATAAGCTTAATCACAAAGCCTTAAAGCCTTTAGGGTTTAGTCCCTGATTATGAGATGAGAAAAGAAGACCCAATGAGACACAAAGGTGAAATCTAAAGGGGGGACTAATCAAAACCCTAATTATTGTCATGCTTGGTTGTTCCTAAGGTTTGTGAGATCAACAAGAGAAATCTTCAGAGGAACCACCAGGAAGCAGATGAAAGGATCAGGAGAAGCAAAGTAACTTGCTTCATTGAAGAAGACAAGTCACTTGAAGAAAGAAAGTAAGAAGAAGAAGAATGAGCAAGCTCAATCTCAAACACATGATAAAATGCAGCAAGGGTGCATGAAAGAGATGAAAAAGAAAAAGTGAGAAGTGAAGGCAAATTCACTTCTCAAAGTTACTTACCACCTGAAAAGTTAGTAAAGGAATGCAATGCAATGCAAAATGAGATGAAATGACATGGTGTGAATCAAAACCAGAAGCATGTGAGTGATGATAATGATGCTATGAGATGATGTAAACATGAAACAAGGCATGGGGATGATCATACAAACTTATGGATGCAAATGAAACAAGTTTAGAACCATGAACATACATGAAAAGTTATGGAATGAAAATGATATACAACATGGCAAATGCAAGATGCAATGATCAAATATGCTTCTATTATGTCTTAAGATGTCAAATGAATCAAATGGATGCACAAAATGCTATGGCAAGTCAAGGTATGCAAGCAAATGCAAGATGGATGCATATGGAAGCTCAAATTAGGGTTTATGATCAAAGCATCAAACACAAACCAAAATCAGAAGCAAACATCAATATAAAAAATTGAAAATGCACTCAAAGGATCCCTAATCCTATACTAACCCACTGCCCAAAGGAGAAGTTTCAACTCTTAACCAAATTCAAGATATGATTTTCCTAAGTTTTCTAGGGTTTTAGGGTTCCTTAACAAGAAAATTACCAAACAAAAGGAAAATGAAAGATCAAATCATGGCCATTTAATCTCACAAACTACATGCTAAACACAATGCAATGCAAAAAGAATCAAGGTCCAACTCTTTAGGGTTAGGCAGAAGTGATTTTTTTTTTAGGTTTGGATCAAAACAATGCATAAAAATGATTTTTATTCCATGGAAAATTCTAAAAATGCATCAAGATCAAAAAAGAAATTTGGTTTGAGGGTTGGACAATGTTTCTAAATGTTTTTAAAGGTTTCATGAATTTTTTGGTGATTTTTAAATACCTAAAAGTATTTTTAATTAATTAATTCTCATTAATTAATTAAAAAGAAACTTTTAAATATTTAAAAATACTTTTTTGATGCTAAAAATAAAAATAAAAATATTTTTGGGTTTTAAAAATTAATGAAACTCTTGACAAAAATTTTCATAATTTTTAAATGGTTTTTGCTATTTTTAATAAATGTACAAAATAAATATAAAACAAATGAATTAAAAATAAAGAAAAAGGAAAGTAAACAGAATGGAAGGCCAGGATGGATTCTGGGAGAAAAGGGGTTGACTACGCGCGCAATCCAGTGGTCCACATTAAAACTGAAACTAATTAGGTTTATGAATTAATTAATTGAGATTAGGGCTTAATGAGTGCATCTGGGCCACACACACACGCGCCAAGTCAACCAAGTCAACAGATCCAACGCACCAGATTCAAACCACACTTAATGACGTGATTAAACCCTAATTATTTTCAGGTGGCCGGAGAAGACCTCCGGTCGTCTTCTCCGGTGGGAACCCCACCTGAAAATTCCTAAAACCCTCAAAACGCAACTAAAATGAAATCTAAACAAACAGAAATCCTTCCCAAACTTCACTGAATCAAAACCCTAGGCTAAAACTCATTTATCTTTCCTCAATCACATGAATCGAAACAAAACATTTTTTAGGTCAGGAAGTTTCAGAACACGATTAAACTCTTATTTCTTCACCATTTTCAAAACCAAAGACATCAGAGCAATCAATGAATCATGAAGAACAACTTAAGAACTTTAAAAATCATTTCTGGAAAAAAAAGTTCTTGAGCTACCTGAGTTTTGAAGCTTTTAATTTTGCAGCTTTCTGACCTCTCCTCTTGATGCAAACCACTCCTTTTGGTCCCCTGATGATGCTTGGATGCTTAGAAGGAGTTTGTGCTGGCTGGTTTGAGTGTTTGAACAGGTTCTGCTCAAGCTCAGGTGAGGATCGTGTTTATGATTCAGGCAGTTTAAGGCAAGGGTGAGGGGTGCTTTGTGATCAGGATGATGAGTTGAGTTGATCTATGAAGTTTGTTTAAGTGTTTGTGGCTTGTTTTCTGAGTTTCGAAGGCTTTTGCTTTGAGAGTGAAAAATGAGAAAGTTGTGTTCTTGCTGGTTTCAGGCTTGTGTGTTGTGATGTTTTGCTTGCATTTGGTTTGTATAAACTAATCCTATTGGTCAGATGACATGACATGTCCTTTTGTGATAGGTATGGGTCCTTTTTGCAAATTGTCAACTTTGTGTAAGAAGGCATGGGCTACTTTTCTAGCTTGGTACAAGGGGCTTGTCTTGCGCAGCATGAGGTGAGGAGAGGGCTAGGGTGGTTCAGCAACCAAGGCAGCAAGTGGATGAGATGTTATGATGGTTTTTGCAAGTTGGTTCCCTTTGGTTCCCATGAAAAGATCTTGTTCAAAAAACCATACAAACATGTAATTCTTTGGTCCAATCTGAACTTTAGATGTCACATGATCATGTTATGTGAATTAGAAGTCCATTTGATAGCTTTAGAACACTTGATCAAGCCATCTTGCAAAATACCTCTTTGGTGGAAACTTTGAAATTTTGTGATTTTTGCCAACTTTGATGCACCATAACTTTTGATCCAAAATGAATTAGGTCATGTTCTTGTACTTTTTGAAAAGGGAAAGATCTAATCTACAACTTTCATGACCAAAGTTTTTCCATTTGAAGCATTTTTGGATCAAAAAGTAAGGGTTGAAAAGTTGCCTAAAATGACAAATTCCTTAAAAGTCAACCTTGCCCCAAAAAGTCAACTTTGCAAAAACTTGTAATTCTTGAATTTTGTGAACTTCTAACTTCTTCCATGATCAAATAAAGATCATATACACTCAAAATGATGAAGATCACCCCTTGGTTGGGTCATTGGGGGCCTCAAATGCCCTGATTTTGCACTGACTTGTCTGAAAAGTCAACTCTTGATCAGATGACTTCCCCATGGAATTTCTTCATGAAAATTGATATGCATACTCCTTATACCATATAGAGACCAATAGAAACAAGAATGACCAAAAATTTTGAAGTTATGGCCTCTGAAACCAAAACCCTAATTTTAGGTCATCTGTGCAGTCTAGCTTGGCTCTGCTTCCAAACCAATCCCAGTTCTTGTGATTCTTTGACATTCTTGACTTTGAGAGGATATAATATGATACTTGAACACACATGGACCCCTTTGAAGTGATTGTTGACCTTTGGAGTGGCTCAAGAAGCTCCTGGATTGCTCAGATCACAAACCCTAGATGCAGATGACTTAGAACCAATGCAGAGACTCAAAATTGTGGTATGAGATGCTATGATTGAGTTTATGCATATGAAATGATCACAAGCCATGGTGTGAATGGGTGAGGGCAAATTTGGGGTGTTTACAGCTGCCCCTATTCAAACATGAGTTAGCTGTGTAGGATGTAAGCAACGGCTTAACAGGTAAACAAGATAACTTGTGGTTGAATACCAAAGACAGTCCGAAATTTGCACTCACAGAATGAAGAAGAAAAGGGATATAGATTGTAAAGGAAAATAAGGTATATTACAAAGTGTGGGCGACGGAGGACGACCGTCTAGCAGAGGACGACTGCTGGGGGAATGGCAATGACGGGGACGACCGACATGCTGGGGAAAATGCGGGAAATAAAGCAATGACGGGGACGGCCGACATGTTGGGGAAAATAAGTATTATGATGGGGACGACCATCAAGTAAAACCAATAGATTCTCTGGGGATTAATGAAACATGACGGGGACGGCCATCAAGTTCATAAGGGTAAAGTAACCAACGATGGGGACGGCCATCGGGTTAAAAGGAAAAGGGACCACGACGGGGACGACCATCGGGTTAAAGAATAAATGGAATAAACAGATGATGAGGTACGGTCATCAAAGGTGAAGGACGATCACCTAGCAGGGGACGGCTGCTCTGTTGGAGATAAAATGAGGGACGGTCATCTAAGGTGGAGGACGACCACCTGGCAGGGTACGGATGCCGAAAATATCGCGACATAAGACGAATGCCGGATAAGAGGTCAACGATGGGGACGGCCATCGAATGAGCATGATGGAGGACGACCATCAAGAGGTGGAGGACGACCACCTAGCAGGGGACGGCTGCTCTCGAGGTTTATCATGACATAGGACGAATGTCAGATAACCAAAATCAACAATGGGGACGGCCATTGGATAAAATGATGAAGGACGATCATCAAGAGGTGGAGGACGACCACCTAGCAGGGGACGGCTGCTAAATATCAACGATGGGGACGGCCATCGGATGAGCATGATGGAGGACGACCATCAAGAGGTGGAGGACGACCACCTAGCAGGGGACGGCTGCCCTCAGGGTTTATCATGACACAGGACGAGTGTCAGATAAAAGGAAAAAAAGCTTTGTTGGTAATCTACTGGGGAGTAGTAAACACGGACGAGTGTTTATATCCAAGAAACAAAAGGTATAAGTGTTTAGATGCTGTGTATAGATTAAGGATGCGGACGAGTATCCCTAAGACTACGATACGGACGAGTATCGGGTAGAAACAAATACTGACACGTGTTCAGAGATGATGATACGGACGAGTATCAACTGGTTAACAGGGAACACGGACGAGTGTTGAATCTGAAGGGACTCTTCTGGGGAATGGTAGACACAGACGAGTATCTATATTCAAGAAGACATAAGTGTTTGACACGGTGTATGGATTAAAGATACGGACGAGTATCGTGTAGAATCAAACGCTCGACACTTGTTCTGAGATGATGGTACGGACGAGTACCAACTGGTTAACAAAGAACAAGGACTAATGTTGAATCTGCGGGGATATAACTGGTGTATACAAGATACGGACGAGTATCTGTATAAATATGAGTGGTGTATAGATGAATATTTAACTTGCTGGGGGGAAGTGACACGGACGAGCGTCAAAAGGAGAAAAAGTATAATATGAACAAGTATCTGATATGCAAAGTGTCTATGTTACTGTGTTGGGGAAAATGACACGGACGAGTGTCACGGAAAATTATACATATACAAGTATTTGTGAGTGCAAAGGGAATATCTTTGGCCTTCTGCTGGGGATATGACACGGACGGGTGTCAAAGGGAGTATATACTGGTGTTTGTGAACGTGAGGCAAGTGCTTTTGCTGGGGACTCTGGGGGAGTATTCTGTATATTGTTGGCGGATTCCAATATTCACAAGTGTTTGTTTTGAAACGTGGCTTATGATTATGCTAGATGTTTGATTTTTGCCGTAATGCTCCGTTTTAGACGGAATGCTACGCTTTGTGGGTGAGTATGATGCGAATGTTATGATTATGCGAGGATACCAATCCGGGATTCGAGTCCCGTTGCCGCGAAGATCTCTGGCCGATCTGCTTGAAATGGACATCCCAGCTGGGGATGAGATCGTTGGTAGATCTGATGAAATGATTCTGCTTGGGGATATAGGTCACTGACGGACATATCCTTGTAATGAGGGACCCAGCTGGGGTTTGTAGAAGCTTTCTTTACTCTGTTGTGATTCCTTCAGGCGTTGCTCTTCTGAATAGAGGCTGAAATTCCGTGGGGAGATGGTTCTCTGGCTTTTGTATTCTGCTGAGGAAGGATGATCGGCAACTCGGTTGGGAGAAGCAACAAGTGGTAACTCAGCTGGGGAGAAAACACCTTGGATCCTAAGACTGAGTTTTGTCAGCTTGCTGGGATGAAGCTTTCATGCCCCAAGTTGCATTCTGGATACCTGCAATCCTGCAAAGATAGGGAGACGCACAAGTAATCCCGAGGTATCCTTTACTGGATTCCGTCATAGGAGTTTAGACACTTCTGAGAGTAAGCATATTCCCCGCAAGCATGTATTTTTATTTTTTTGGAGAAAAGCATCTGTACTTATGCAATCAGTTTTTTTTAGAGACATCAGACATTCTTTGCGAAATAAAAATGCACAAGACGAAACATGACTGAAAAATCTGATTTTATTAATTCGAATGCCCTGAATTGGCGAGATACAGTCAAAGAAACAAATCTCCTAAAATGAGGAGACTGTTACAAATTGAGAAACAAAGTGCTGGCGATGTTGACGACGCTTTCAAGGAGCTTCCTCTTTTTCTATGACTCGCATGACTTTTGACGTTCTTCTCGTCTTGCTTTCTGAAGAAGGCTGATTCTGATTGAAGCTTGACCCTTTCGAAGCTTACCAAGTTGTAGGTGATACAGACGAATTCAGAATGCAGTTGTTCGCTTATTCCCTTATTTTGCATGGATCGCCCTTTCGGGTTTTCAATCCATCGGGATACCCATTTTTGCCTGAGTTGTCCAATGTGGCTTTTCAACTCAGCGGGTGTACATTTTTTTGGTTTTTCCCTTATTTTTGCCCGAGTCTTTTATTCTGTTTTTGACTCGCCGGGATGCCCTATTTTTGCCTGGACTTATATTCTGTTTTTATGTCCAGCGGGTCATTTTATGCGAAGTATTTTTTAACTGCATCTGAATTCACGGGGGACGGGAAGTCTTCACCATCCATGGTGCTGAGCATCAGTGCTCCACCAGAGAAAACTTTCTTTACCACGAATGGTCCTTCATAATTTGGAGTCCATTTGCCCCTGTGGTCTGTATGAGGAGGGAGGATTCTTTTCAGCACAAGATCTCCTACTTGGTACCCTCGGTGCCTGACTTTCTGATCGAAGGCTCTCTTCATTCTTTTCTGATATAGCTGCCCATGACAGATTGCAGCCAATCTTTTCTCTTCAATCAGACTCAGTTGTTCGAACCGGGACCGAACCCATTCTGCTTCGTTCAGCTTAACATCCATCAATACCCGTAGAGAGGGTAATTCAACTTCAACAGGTAGGACTGCTTCCATACCATACACAAGCTGATACGGTGTTGCCCCAGTGGATGTTCTGATTGACGTGCGGTACCCATGCAAGGCAAACGGTAGCATTTCATGCCAGTCTTTGTAAGTGACCACCATCTTCTGCACAATCTTCTTGATATTCTTGTTAGCTGCCTCAACAGCGCCATTCATCTTTGGCCTGTAAGGAGAAGAATTGTGGTGTTGGATCTTGAAGTCCCGGCATAACTCAGCCATCATCTTGTTGTTTAGATTGGAACCATTATCAGTAATGATTCGTTCGGGAACTCCATACCGACAGATGATATCTCTCTTCAGAAATCGGGCTACCACTTGCCTTGTAACATTTGCATATGAAGCTGCTTCGACCCACTTGGTGAAATAATCAATGGCGACCAGGATGAATCTGTGGCCATTTGAAGCAGTTGGCTCAATCTTGCCAATCATATCAATGCCCCACATAGCAAAGGGCCATGGTGAAGACATGATGTTCAAAGGATTGGGAGGCACGTGCACCTTATCTGCATAGATCTGGCACTTGTGGCACTTTCTGGCATAAGCACAACAGTCTGCATCCATTGTGATCCAGTAATAACCTGATCTTAACAGTTTCTTAGCCATCGCATGTCCTCCGGCATGGGTACCAAAGGATCCTTCGTGCACTTCATGCATCAATAAATCTGCTTCCACTTTGTCAACACATCTTAGGAGTACCATATCAAAGTTCCTTTTGTACAAAGAACCATCAGTGTTCAGGAAGAAACTACCAGCAAGCCTTCTTAACGTCTTCTTATCATTGGAAGATGCCCCAGGTGGGTATGTTTGATCCTCCAAGAAGCACTTAATGTCATGGAACCAAGGCTTATCATCTTCGATAACATCTGCTGCGAATACATATGCTGGTCTGTCAAGTCTAGACACTGAAATCTGCGGTACAAAGTTGGCAGCTTGAACTTTGATCATAGACGAAATGGTAGCCAGAGCATCTGCAAACTGATTCTCGTCCCTAGGGATATACTCAAGCTTGACTGTTGTGAAAAAGGTCAACAACCTTCTCGTATAATCCCTGTAAGGTATCAGATGATCCTGGTGTGTATACCATTTGCCGTTGGTTTGATTAACTACCAGAGCTGAATCTCCGAATACAGTCAATGTCTTGATCCTGAGGTCAATGGCTTCCTCAAGACCCATAATGCAAGCTTCGTATTCAGCTTCGTTGTTAGTGCAGTTGAAAGTGAGTTTTGCCGAGAAAGGCATGTGAACTCCTTTAGGTGTAATGAGTACTGCACCAACACCGCGACCATTCATATTAACAGCCCCATCAAACATCATAGTCCATTCCTCTTCCGGGTCGGGCCCTTCAGTGTGAATAGGCTCTTCATGATCTTTTGCTTTTATGAACATGATGTCTTCATCAGGGAAGTCAAATCTCATAGGCTGGTAGTCATCAATGGGTTGCTCAGCAAGATATTCAGATAGTACACTGCCCTTGATGGCTTTCTGAGAGGTGTACTGGATGTCATATTCCGTGAGAATCATTTGCCATCTTGCGACCCGTCCGGTAAGAGCTGGCTTCTCAAATATGTACTTAACTGGGTCCATTTTTGAGATCAATAAAGTAGTGTGGGTCAACATATACTGTCTCAGTCGGCGAGCAGCCCACGCTAAAGCACAACAAGTTTTCTCGAGCAGTGAATAACGTTGTTCACAGTCGGTAAACGTTTTGCTTAGGTAGTATATTGCGTACTCTTTTCGACCAGACTCGTCATGCTGGCCCAGCACACACCCCATCGATTCTTCTAATACTGTCAAGTACATTATCAGAGGTCTTCCTTCAACTGGAGGCATAAGGATTGGTGGCTCTTGCAGGTATTCCTTGACCTTGTCAAAAGCCCTTTGGCAGTCTTCATTCCACCTGACCGTCTGTTCTTTTCTTAACAGTTTGAACAAAGGCTCACAGGTTGCTGTAAGGTGAGATATGAACCGTGAAATGTAGTTCAATCTACCCAGAAACCCTCGAACTTCTTTCTCAGTCTTCGGTGCAGGCATCTCTTGAATGGCTTTGACTTTATCAGGGTCCACTTCAATCCCTTTCTCGCTCACAATAAATCCCAGCAGCTTACCAGATCGCACCCCGAATGTGCACTTGTTGGGGTTCAATTTTAGTTGGTATTTCCTCAGACGCTTGAATAACTTCAGCAGATTCACCAGGTGGTCTTCTTCCGTGAGGGACTTGGCGATCATGTCATCCACATAACATTCGATTTCTTTATGGATCATATCGTGGAATAAGGTCACCATAGCCCGTTGATATGTTGCACCAGCATTCTTCAATCCAAATGGCATCACCTTGTAACAGAACGTGCCCCAAGGTGTGATGAAGGTTGTCTTCTCCATGTCTTCATGTGACATTTTAATCTGATTGTATCCTGAAAATCCGTCCATGAAGGAGAATACCGAGAACTGAGCCGTGTTATCCACCAATACATCAATGTGAGGTAATGGGAAGTCATCTTTCGGGCTGGCTCTGTTCAGATCCCGGTAGTCAACACACATCCTTACTTTGCCGTCTTTCTTAGGCACAGGCACAATATTAGCAACCCACGGTGGATAGCTAGTTACAGCAAGGAACCCGGCGTCCCACTGCTTTTGCACCTCTTCCTTGATCTTCATTGCCATATCTGGCCGAGTACGGCGCAGTTTCTGTTTAACCGGTGGGCATTCTTCTCTTAAAGGCAGCTTGTGTACAACAATGTCGGTGTCCAACCCTGGCATATCTTGATACGACCAAGCAAACACGTCCACATATTCTTGAAGCAGATCGATCAATTGTCTCTTCACTGAGTCTTGTAGGCAGGCCCCGATTTTAACTTCTTTCACGTCCTCATCTGTACCAAGATTAATTGTTTCAACCTCCTCCTGATGAGGAGTGATAACCTTTTCCTCTTGTCTCAACAATCTGGCTAGCTCTTCAGGAAGCTCATACTCTTCTTCAACCCCTTCATCAGCTTGATTGATTGGATTGTCAAAGTCATACGAAGTCATAGCCGTGCTGTTGTCGGTGCTGTCTGGAAGGCACTCTCTGCAAGGGTTCAGTTTGTTCATTTTAGTGATTGATTTTAATCTTGTTTAGAAAAGTGAAATAAAGTTGTCATTTTGAAAACATCGCCATTTATTTTTTTGTACAAAAAGAAAAATGGAAAAACAGTGAGCGGAAAAGAAAAAAGACTCATTTGCAAAAAGATGTCTGATATTTCATTGATTAATCTTGTTGCACAAAAAGTACAGATGGCCCGATTACAAAATGAGTCTTGTCATCTTGGGCAAGATGCAAGACTTTGATGCATGCTATAAAAATACAGGAAATAATAATTACTCTGCATGAGTAACTCTTATAATTTCCTGGGAAGACCAGTTTGAGATACTGCTCCCCGGGATCTTTGGTCGTATCCAAATCTCCAGATTGCGTTCTTCTTCCAACTCGTCTTCCAGATTGTTGATAGCATCAGGGGTGAGCATCCCCCACTGACAAAACCAGGCTTCTCAGCAGCCTCTGCTTGATTTTGTTGAGTTGGTCTGTAACCCAACCCAAATTTGTCCTTCTTTTCCTCCACAGATAAAACCTTGCCCCAGCCTTGGGCAGTTCCTTCTTCAACAACCTTCCGGGCTTGTTGATAAGATGCCATGGAGATTCCAAGTACAGCAAATGTTTCATTTACGTTCAGGGCCTCAAACCCTTGACTCATCGTTTCATGGATCTCCCCATCCATCTCAATATATTTGTAAGTAGCCAGATGACTAACAAAAATATCCTCCTCTCCACAGATAGTAACGACTTGGCCTTCCCACTCAAATTTTAACTTCTGGTGAAGGGTAGACGTTACTGCGCCAGCGGCATGAATCCATGGTCTACCCAACAAACAGCTATAGGCAGGCTGAATGTCCATCACGTAGAAGGTCGTTTTGAAAGTTTGTGGGCCAATCGTTATAGGCAACTCAATTTCTCCCAGAACCGATCTCTTAGAACCATCAAAGGCTCTTACTACCAGGTTACTGGGACGCAATGCCAATCCTTCATACTCTAGCTTCACAAGGGCCTTTTTAGGTAAGACATTGAGGGATGACCCTGTGTCTACCAGCACATGGGAAAGGACTGCACCTTTACATTCCATGGTGATGTGCAATGCCTTGTTATGATTGCGGCCTTCCGTAGTCAGATCAGTGTTGGTGAACCCTAGTCCATTGCTAGCAGTAACATTCCCAACCACAGTTTCCAACTGATTGACGGTGATCTCTTCAGGCACGTAAGCTGCGTGCAAGACTTTGAGTAGTGCATTCCGATGGGCTTCGGAGCACATAAGCAATGATAGAATGGAGATCTTGGAAGGCGTCTGGTGAAGCTGGTCCACTATTTTGTAATCACTCTTCTTGATGATTCTCATGAACTCATCAACTTCTTGATCAAAAGGTGTTTTCAAAGCTTCTCTAACAACCTGTTCTTCTTGCACCATACTCTTCCCTTTTGCCTTGGCAGAAGCTTCTGCTTCGGCAGTGGGTTTCTGAATTTGTGGGGCGAAAAGACGTCCGCTTCGAGTGAAGCCTCCGCCTCCCCCCACATTGTCTATTTGTGGTGAAGAAGTTGATGATTCGAAAGTGATTTTCTGTCCTTCGCAGTATAAATCAGAGCCGTAGTGCCAAGGGATGGCATTACTGCTTTCATAAGGTACTGGCCCAGGCACTGTGACAGTGACTGGACTGATGGCAGCTGCAGAAGGGACTGTGATAGTCTGTGGATCATAATATATTGTGACCGGTGCTCTGATAGGAGTAGCACTTTGTGAGTTGTAGGCAGAGTCATTTTCAGGATCATAATAAATCGTCACTGTTGAGACATCTTCATGGTTTGCTGCTGATGTTGTAGGAGACATTGTTGGAAGAATGGACGTTGTTGTTGTAGGAGATTCAAAATGAAGTGGTGCTGAAGTTGTAGAAGGAATGTTCGTTGATATCTGGTCAGTTGAAATGACAGATGAAGCATTCGTTGATGAAGCTGAAGCGTTGTTTGGAACAATGGCTGTTGCAGTTGTAGGAGGTTCTGGAACCGTTGTTAAGGAGATTGCTGGATTGGTAGGAATTGATGTTGTAATTTGAAGCAGGCCACTCTGGATGAGGCCATCTATGCCATCCCTCAAGTTATCACAACCATTCACTGAAATGTTGCAGTAAGCACACCCTAGCTCACATCCCGGGAACATTTGACATTCGAGGAGTTGAGCTTTAATCTCCACCAACGGTGTCCGAATCTGACCCACACTGGTTATTAAATAAGACGGCTTGTCTTCTTCAATAGCATTGATTCTGGGACCTCCGTGGTGTGGCATGGGGTTTTTATTAACATTTGGTGGTGGTGCGAAATTTAGAGCCTTAGAATCTACCAAGTCTTGTACCTTCATGTGCAAGGCTCTGCACTTCTCTGTACTATGGCCAGGTGCATTCGAATGGAAGGCACATCTGGCGTTGGAGTCGTAATTCCTGGGTAGACTATTAGGATCTGGAGGTGCCAACGTCCTTAGCTCAACTAGGTTGAGTTTCAGGAGTTGTGGCAGTAATGTTGCATAGGGCATAGGGATCGGATCGATCACCCTATTGGCCTGAGAAGGTCTCTGTTGGAATGGTCTTTGCTGATTGTTGTTGTTGGTGTTGTTGTAGTTTCTCGGAGGATACTGAGTTTGTTGCTGGTACTGAGGTTGTTGCTGATAATTTGGTTGCGGTGGTTGATAAGCTGGTTGTGGATGAGCTGGAGCGGGAATGGTGACTGCTGCCATAGACCTATGAACATATTGGGGCCTGCCCCTGCCGGTGTGGATAGCATTGGTCTCACCAGTTCTTCTCGGACCTACAAAAGGCTTCCTTGTATTGCTGGACGAGCTGGCACCGTTGTCAGAAATTTTGCCCATCTTTAACAAGCTCTCAATTCTTTCCCCGGCTATGACAACATCTGCAAAGCTGGTTGAAGAGAAGGCAACTAGCCTGTCAATGTATGTCTCTTGGAGGGTGTTCATAAACATATCTGCCATTTCCCTCTCCGTCATCGGTGGCTGGACAGCAGCAGCCAATTGCCTCCATCTCTAGGCATATTCTCGGAAACTTTCTCTAGACGACTGTGACATTCCCATTAGGAGGGTCCTGTTGGGTGCCATATCCAAATTATACTGGTATTGTCTAATGAAGGCTTCTGCCAAATCCTTCCAACACCTGATGGTTGCTATCGTCAGATGAGAGTACCATTCTCTTGAAGCTCCCGTCAAGCTATCCTCAAAATAAAACATCCATAGCTTCTCGTCCATGGTATAAGCCTTCAATCTCCCCAAAAAGGATTGTAAGTGGGTCCGGGGGCATGAAGTCCCGTTGTACTTTTCAAAACAAGGAGGCTTAAACTTATGGGGAATCCTGACCCCGTCTACCAAACCCATGTCCATAACATCAAAACCCAAAGAGTTTTGAGACTCTAAGGATCTTAATTTCTCAGCTATCTCGTCCAGCCTTCTGTCATAAGCTTCCTCCCCAGCTCCCATTACTGTGAACTGATCTTCCTGGGGGTCTTCTTGCAGCACTCTGCCTGCAGTGGCAGTCCCTTGAACATTTGCAGGAATGTTGATTTCTGGATGAAGGTGGGGTCCAAAGACTGGGGGATTAACATGAGGTTGGACTCTCTCATTGTTGCTTGTCCCAGCAGTCCCTGGATGATGGTCTTCCTGATTCCTCCCTTCTACTAGTGCTCTCAACCTCTCCTGGCTTTGAGCCATATTATTCATCACCTCCATAAATTGTGTCATCTGATTCCTCATTTCTAACCTCTCATTGGTCATTTGATTCCTGACCTCTGTAAGGTCCTGCTGCATTTGGTCCATTTGTATGCCCGGAAGATTGTTGCGGGTGGGATATCTGTGTGGACGGTTGAGTGGAAACCCTCGACGTCGAGCAATAGTTCCTGACATCACAACAGAGTTAGTAACAAATAAACAAAAACCTACAAAACAAGGTAAAAGGTTAGTATGCAATGCAGTTATGCTTATTTGTTTCCAAGGTATCCGGCTTGGCACTTGGTTTTGACCCTTCTATACCCTTGAAGATGCTTGTGATGTTGCTTTGAAAGAAACTTAGATAGAGCAAACTGATACATATATTACATAAAGTAAAATAATACATATTTTGTTTCTTCTTACAATACAAGCCCTCTGAGGGGTCAAAATACATCATAAGAAAATAAAAGTACATAAAATGAAAGCAACAACAAGCAAAAGTCAAACACTAAGACCAAACTCATCCTCCTGAACTTCCTTGAGAAGTGCTTCAGTCACAGGATCAGCTGGACGCTCTGTAAGGTTCCTGATAAGGAGATTCCTGGTTGTAACAGCTGCAGTTAGCTTCTTGTGTTGACTCTGGTCCTTTGACCTCTTCACTCCGGCTCTAACCTTCAACTCTGAGATCTCCCTCTGGGCTGCTGCCAGGGCTTCCTGTTGCTCTTTTGCACTAGCTTCCAGTTGCTCGATCTTGTCCTGAGTCCTCTTATCTTCTAGGGTACGAGCTTCGGTGATCCTGACCCACCTAGCCTGACTCTCTTTCAGATACAAATCAGTCCTGGCCTTTTGGAATTGGGCCTCCTTGCAGGCATTCTTCAGAATTTGTTCCCCGGCCCTAGACTTCTTGATGTAATCTTCAGACTTCTCAATTCTAGCCAAATGCTCTATCTTCAACTTCTCCAACCTTTCAATATCCAACCTACCATCACTCCTCTCCCAGAGGGTCTTCTGTAGAGCCTGAGTCAACTTCTCATTTCTCTCTTTCAATTTCTCAAACTCCTCTAAGTTGACAGTGACAGGAGGTGGTGCTGAGGATGGCCCAGGCATATCTTCTATGGTAAAGGGCATCCCAGAAAACTGAGCCCTAGCATGGGACCACTCATAGTACTGTGCTGATGCCACATTATTGCACTTCCCCAGAATGGTTACTCCTTTAGTCTGCACATTGTCCCAGGCCCAGGCTGCTTGCCTGACAACAGCCAGATTAGGCTTGATTTCACAATAAAGGGTCTCAGTCAGATCCTGTGCCCTAGGAGGATGGACTAATGCATAGCCCAGTTGTCTTTTGAATAGCAGAGGGTTGTAATTGATGCAACCCTTCACTCCAATCAGAGGCACATTGGGAAATTGCCCACAACTTGTAATGATGTCTCTGCCTTTGGTGCTCTGAGTGCACCACCTGATATCATCTGAGGTTAGAGCAACAAGCCTCCTAGCCCAATTTTTCTGCTGGTGAGGGTTCAGGAATGCATCAGTCTTTGGCAAATGCTTGAGTAGCCAAGTATGGAACAAAGGAGCACAGCATCTTACTAATCTTCCCCTTTGCTTTTCATTCCTTTGATGAACAGAGTAGTAAAGATCTCCCAGTAAAGTGGGTACTGGGTTTCTCAGGATGAAAAGATGGATTGCACTCTTGCTAACAAACCTAGGCTCATCTGCAAAAAGTATGACCCCATATATGCTAAGGGCCAACAGAGCACAGACTGCCTTCCACTCCCTCAGGGAGGCCTTCAGACTAGCCTGAGAAGTCAAGAAATCCAGATGAAAACCAGAGATTCCAGCTTTAGATGTCAAATTCTGCCCAATCAGAACTGGTTCCAGATGTAATGCTTTTGCTATCTCTTCATTATTTGGGAAAGCCATCTCAGGGTTGAAGGGGATTCCACCCCTGATGGGTACACCAACCAATGATGAATATTCCTCCAACAAGGGTCCCAACTGAAAATTTTGAAAAGTGAAGCACCTCAGAGGGGGATCATAGAACTGCAGGCAAGTATGTATCAAGCTCCTCTGTGAAGGGTCCAAATCCATAACCACATCAAGGATTCCTCCATAATGTTCTCTAAAAAGTGGTATATGGTCTGGAGTAATCAGGGTCTGGATCCTCCTGATACTAGCTAGCTCAGGTTCAAAGAAGTGATAGGAGATGTTACTTTCCTTAGGTGCCATGTTGCTGAAGAAGGAATAAGACAAATGCTGCTGATGACACTGGTGATACAGGTGACTGAAGCAGGTGGCTGATAACTGAAATAGATGCTGATGAAGATAGGTCTATGATGATGATGGGGTCAAAACCAAGCCAAAATGTAATGTGGATACCCTGAAAAACAAATAAGCAAATGTTAAAATGATGCAATGATGGTGTATGCAAATGATATGCAAGGGTTTGTGACTGAGCTGGATCTGATCAAGTGCTCTGATATAAGTCCAAGTATGTTCAAGAAATCCAGATGGAGGTCTATAAGTCCAGTAACCAAGGTGGGGGACTCAAATAAAGAGTCACATGTCCAGGGTTTATAATCACAAGAACTGTTCCAAGATGGAGTATTCTTAAACAAAACAAAGTAACAGGGTATGCTGAGGTTAAGGGTACCTGCAAACCTGTAAACAGCCCAACCCCCTCACAGGTGGTGTTCTAAAACAAGGATCCTCAGACTTGGATCAGTTATGAGAAGTGTAAACACTTTTAACCCGGAGGTACAGTGTTTACAATAACCATAAAAGTTCCTCCTCTAATTCACCTCAGTTTCTGAAGGTCAATACTAAAGGTCATCCAGACTTAGCAGGCTTCCCAGATAGCCCTAGTACTGCAGGAAATCTGCAACACAGAGTTCTCAAGAAGAAACCCATATCTGAACCGTGTTCCATATTCCCGCACCAGACCGAGATGGAATGGGAAAGAATATGAACCACTCTAGCCTAGGTGTCACTCAGGTCCCAGGTATAGGACCTTAACTCTCAATAGAACCCCACCCACCAAAGCAAACAAACAGATCCAGCCAGCACAGTATGACAGTATGATATATGCAAAGCTATAAAGAAAGCAATAAAGCAACTGTACATAAAGCAAAAATAAATATAAATACAAGCACAAATAGCACATAACACCCCAGTAAACACAAATCAAACAAACGCTAGGAGGAACCCACAAAAAGAACCAGAAGCCCTGGTTACAGTATAAGGTTCCCCAGCAGAGTCGCCAAGCTGTCGCTCCCACTAAATAAAGCCGGGTCAAATAGGGTACAGACGCGAACGGTCGGCGAGAGGAACAATGAGAACACACAGCAGTGAACTCACTGGAAAAGAAAAGAGTCGCCAGCTAGGCATTTTTATCCCGGAGGAAAGGTAATGCTGCATAGACCTAGAAAGATACGGATAAGATGGTTGCGAACCAGAGAGACTGAGAAAGGGGGTTGGTTACAACCTGGGAAGGTATTAGCACCCAGATTGTCCGCCGTACTCGACGGGATCCACGCTTAAAAGATTTGTGTTTTAAAGGGGTAGTGTCTGTGCAATTTGTGTATAAAATAGCTGGAAAAGATGTACAGGTGTCAGTGTAAAAGGAGTGTAAAGTGTAACATATGCAGTGTCAGTGTAAGAACAAAGATTAAGTGCTCAAGATAATGAGGCTTAAAGAATAAAGCTGGAAAGAGGGGGAATATACAGAGACTTTTGTTCGATAACTGTTAAGTTATGCCTACGTATCCTCTCGTGCAATGAGGAAGTCAGAACACCGTAGTTCGACCCAAAGAGACTGGAAGATGAATTGACTTGTGAACTGCTTGCTTGTCTATGCTCAAGTGTATGACCCGTCTGGCTCAGGTGCTAACTGTCTTGCATTAGACGGAAGAAGCAAGTTCTCGTTTGTGAGTGAGTGAGATGAGAAAAGAATCCCGGAGGAGACGATTATCATTTGTTTTTGAGTTTTCAGTCTTTTATTGCTTTTGAGAGTTTGTCATAAGTTAATGAGCTTAAGCCTAAACCAATGGGCTAGTAAACTCATCACATCTTCCCTCTAATTAGGGGTAATGAGAGTACCTTAAGTGTGAAGTCAGATTCTCACACTTAATCACCTTTGGTGTAGGATTAAGATCATTAGCCTACTTGTGATTATTTAGATGTTTTTGTTGTTTTTGTTTAGTGTTAAGTAATGAGATTAAGCCATAATCAGGGATTAAACAGACTCATTACACCATCCTAATAGAAGGATAATAGATGAGAATGTTTAAGCTGAGGAAAGCTCCTCAACTTAATCCATGATTAGGGATTAAACTCATGACAAAACAAGCCTTTGATTAAGTGGATTTTATTTAATGACATGATGATGAAGTGATTTTGAGGGTTTGTAAGACAACTTGAGGGGGACTTGTCCATTAACACTAGGGTTAGTCCTTCTCAACCAATTAAGGAAGAATTAGAACCCTGATGCAAGGCCCAAGTTACAAGTGTGATGTCTTGATGATTATTATGTGGATTGATTAAGAGATTTAAACACATTAAGGGTTTAACACTTAGGATTAAAGTTATACACTCCATCCTAATAGAAGGATGCAGGCATAAGCTTAATCACAAAGCCTTAAAGCCTTTAGGGTTTAGTCCCTGATTATGAGATGAGAAAAGAAGACCCAATGGGACACAAAGGTGAAATCTAAAGGGGGGACTAATCAAAACCCTAATTATTGTCATGCTTGGTTGTTCCTAAGGTTTGTGAGATCAACAAGAGAAATCTTCAGAGGAACCACCAGGAAGCAGATGAAAGGATCAGGAGAAGCAAAGTAACTTGCTTCATTGAAGAAGACAAGTCACTTGAAGAAAGAAAGTAAGAAGAAGAAGAATGAGCAAGCTCAATCTCAAACACATGATAAAATGCAGCAAGGGTGCATGAAAGAGATGAAAAAGAAAAAGTGAGAAGTGAAGGCAAATTCACTTCTCAAAGTTACTTACCACCTGAAAAGTTAGTAAAGGAATGCAATGCAATGCAAAATGAGATGAAATGACATGGTGTGAATCAAAACCAGAAGCATGTGAGTGATGATAATGATGCTATGAGATGATGTAAACATGAAACAAGGCATGGGGATGATCATACAAACTTATGGATGCAAATGAAACAAGTTTAGAACCATGAACATACATGAAAAGTTATGGAATGAAAATGATATACAACATGGCAAATGCAAGATGCAATGATCAAATATGCTTCTATTATGTCTTAAGATGTCAAATGAATCAAATGGATGCACAAAATGCTATGGCAAGTCAAGGTATGCAAGCAAATGCAAGATGGATGCATATGGAAGCTCAAATTAGGGTTTATGATCAAAGCATCAAACACAAACCAAAATCAGAAGCAAACATCAATATAAAAAATTGAAAATGCACTCAAAGGATCCCTAATCCTATACTAACCCACTGCCCAAAGGAGAAGTTTCAACTCTTAACCAAATTCAAGATATGATTTTCCTAAGTTTTCTAGGGTTTTAGGGTTCCTTAACAAGAAAATTACCAAACAAAAGGAAAATGAAAGATCAAATCATGGCCATTTAATCTCACAAACTACATGCTAAACACAATGCAATGCAAAAAGAATCAAGGTCCAACTCTTTAGGGTTAGGCAGAAGTGATTTTTTTTTTAGGTTTGGATCAAAACAATGCATAAAAATGATTTTTATTCCATGGAAAATTCTAAAAATGCATCAAGATCAAAAAAGAAATTTGGTTTGAGGGTTGGACAATGTTTCTAAATGTTTTTAAAGGTTTCATGAATTTTTTGGTGATTTTTAAATACCTAAAAGTATTTTTAATTAATTAATTCTCATTAATTAATTAAAAAGAAACTTTTAAATATTTAAAAATACTTTTTTGATGCTAAAAATAAAAATAAAAATATTTTTGGGTTTTAAAAATTAATGAAACTCTTGACAAAAATTTTCATAATTTTTAAATGGTTTTTGCTATTTTTAATAAATGTACAAAATAAATACAAAACAAATGAATTAAAAATAAAGAAAAAGGAAAGTAAACAGAATGGAAGGCCAGGATGGATTCTGGGAGAAAAGGGGTTGACTACGCGCGCAATCCAGTGGTCCACATTAAAACTGAAACTAATTAGGTTTATGAATTAATTAATTGAGATTAGGGCTTAATGAGTGCATCTGGGCCACACACACACGCGCCAAGTCAACCAAGTCAACAGATCCAACGCACCAGATTCAAACCACACTTAATGACGTGATTAAACCCTAATTATTTTCAGGTGGCCGGAGAAGACCTCCGGTCGTCTTCTCCGGTGGGAACCCCACCTGAAAATTCCTAAAACCCTCAAAACGCAACTAAAATGAAATCTAAACAAACAGAAATCCTTCCCAAACTTCACTGAATCAAAACCCTAGGCTAAAACTCATTTATCTTTCCTCAATCACATGAATCGAAACAAAACATTTTTTAGGTCAGGAAGTTTCAGAACACGATTAAACTCTTATTTCTTCACCATTTTCAAAACCAAAGACATCAGAGCAATCAATGAATCATGAAGAACAACTTAAGAACTTTAAAAATCATTTCTGGAAAAAAAAGTTCTTGAGCTACCTGAGTTTTGAAGCTTTTAATTTTGCAGCTTTCTGACCTCTCCTCTTGATGCAAACCACTCCTTTTGGTCCCCTGATGATGCTTGGATGCTTAGAAGGAGTTTGTGCTGGCTGGTTTGAGTGTTTGAACAGGTTCTGCTCAAGCTCAGGTGAGGATCGTGTTTATGATTCAGGCAGTTTAAGGCAAGGGTGAGGGGTGCTTTGTGATCAGGATGATGAGTTGAGTTGATCTATGAAGTTTGTTTAAGTGTTTGTGGCTTGTTTTCTGAGTTTCGAAGGCTTTTGCTTTGAGAGTGAAAAATGAGAAAGTTGTGTTCTTGCTGGTTTCAGGCTTGTGTGTTGTGATGTTTTGCTTGCATTTGGTTTGTATAAACTAATCCTATTGGTCAGATGACATGACATGTCCTTTTGTGATAGGTATGGGTCCTTTTTGCAAATTGTCAACTTTGTGTAAGAAGGCATGGGCTACTTTTCTAGCTTGGTACAAGGGGCTTGTCTTGCGCAGCATGAGGTGAGGAGAGGGCTAGGGTGGTTCAGCAACCAAGGCAGCAAGTGGATGAGATGTTATGATGGTTTTTGCAAGTTGGTTCCCTTTGGTTCCCATGAAAAGATCTTGTTCAAAAAACCATACAAACATGTAATTCTTTGGTCCAATCTGAACTTTAGATGTCACATGATCATGTTATGTGAATTAGAAGTCCATTTGATAGCTTTAGAACACTTGATCAAGCCATCTTGCAAAATACCTCTTTGGTGGAAACTTTGAAATTTTGTGATTTTTGCCAACTTTGATGCACCATAACTTTTGATCCAAAATGAATTAGGTCATGTTCTTGTACTTTTTGAAAAGGGAAAGATCTAATCTACAACTTTCATGACCAAAGTTTTTCCATTTGAAGCATTTTTGGATCAAAAAGTAAGGGTTGAAAAGTTGCCTAAAATGACAAATTCCTTAAAAGTCAACCTTGCCCCAAAAAGTCAACTTTGCAAAAACTTGTAATTCTTGAATTTTGTGAACTTCTAACTTCTTCCATGATCAAATAAAGATCATATACACTCAAAATGATGAAGATCACCCCTTGGTTGGGTCATTGGGGGCCTCAAATGCCCTGATTTTGCACTGACTTGTCTGAAAAGTCAACTCTTGATCAGATGACTTCCCCATGGAATTTCTTCATGAAAATTGATATGCATACTCCTTATACCATATAGAGACCAATAGAAACAAGAATGACCAAAAATTTTGAAGTTATGGCCTCTGAAACCAAAACCCTAATTTTAGGTCATCTGTGCAGTCTAGCTTGGCTCTGCTTCCAAACCAATCCCAGTTCTTGTGATTCTTTGACATTCTTGACTTTGAGAGGATATAATATGATACTTGAACACACATGGACCCCTTTGAAGTGATTGTTGACCTTTGGAGTGGCTCAAGAAGCTCCTGGATTGCTCAGATCACAAACCCTAGATGCAGATGACTTAGAACCAATGCAGAGACTCAAAATTGTGGTATGAGATGCTATGATTGAGTTTATGCATATGAAATGATCACAAGCCATGGTGTGAATGGGTGAGGGCAAATTTGGGGTGTTTACAGCTGCCCCTATTCAAACATGAGTTAGCTGTGTAGGATGTAAGCAACGGCTTAACAGGCAAACAAGATAACTTGTGGTTGAATACCAAAGACAGTCCGAAATTTGCACTCACAGAATGAAGAAGAAAAGGGATATAGATTGTAAAGGAAAATAAGGTATATTACAAAGTGTGGGCGACGGAGGACGACCGTCTAGCAGAGGACGACTGCTGGGGGAATGGCAATGACGGGGACGACCGACATGCTGGGGAAAATGCGGGAAATAAAGCAATGACGGGGACGGCCGACATGTTGGGGAAAATAAGTATTATGATGGGGACGACCATCAAGTAAAACCAATAGATTCTCTGGGGATTAATGAAACATGACGGGGACGGCCATCAAGTTCATAAGGGTAAAGTAACCAACGATGGGGACGGCCATCGGGTTAAAAGGAAAAGGGACCACGACGGGGACGACCATCGGGTTAAAGAATAAATGGAATAAACAGATGATGAGGTACGGTCATCAAAGGTGAAGGACGATCACCTAGCAGGGGACGGCTGCTCTGTTGGAGATAAAATGAGGGACGGTCATCTAAGGTGGAGGACGACCACCTGGCAGGGTACGGATGCCGAAAATATCGCGACATAAGACGAATGCCGGATAAGAGGTCAACGATGGGGACGGCCATCGAATGAGCATGATGGAGGACGACCATCAAGAGGTGGAGGACGACCACCTAGCAGGGGACGGCTGCTCTCGAGGTTTATCATGACATAGGACGAATGTCAGATAACCAAAATCAACAATGGGGACGGCCATTGGATAAAATGATGAAGGACGATCATCAAGAGGTGGAGGACGACCACCTAGCAGGGGACGGCTGCTAAATATCAACGATGGGGACGGCCATCGGATGAGCATGATGGAGGACGACCATCAAGAGGTGGAGGACGACCACCTAGCAGGGGACGGCTGCCCTCAGGGTTTATCATGACACAGGACGAGTGTCAGATAAAAGGAAAAAAAGCTTTGTTGGTAATCTACTGGGGAGTAGTAAACACGGACGAGTGTTTATATCCAAGAAACAAAAGGTATAAGTGTTTAGATGCTGTGTATAGATTAAGGATGCGGACGAGTATCCCTAAGACTACGATACGGACGAGTATCGGGTAGAAACAAATACTGACACGTGTTCAGAGATGATGATACGGACGAGTATCAACTGGTTAACAGGGAACACGGACGAGTGTTGAATCTGAAGGGACTCTTCTGGGGAATGGTAGACACAGACGAGTATCTATATTCAAGAAGACATAAGTGTTTGACACGGTGTATGGATTAAAGATACGGACGAGTATCGTGTAGAATCAAACGCTCGACACTTGTTCTGAGATGATGGTACGGACGAGTACCAACTGGTTAACAAAGAACAAGGACTAATGTTGAATCTGCGGGGATATAACTGGTGTATACAAGATACGGACGAGTATCTGTATAAATATGAGTGGTGTATAGATGAATATTTAACTTGCTGGGGGGAAGTGACACGGACGAGCGTCAAAAGGAGAAAAAGTATAATATGAACAAGTATCTGATATGCAAAGTGTCTATGTTACTGTGTTGGGGAAAATGACACGGACGAGTGTCACGGAAAATTATACATATACAAGTATTTGTGAGTGCAAAGGGAATATCTTTGGCCTTCTGCTGGGGATATGACACGGACGGGTGTCAAAGGGAGTATATACTGGTGTTTGTGAACGTGAGGCAAGTGCTTTTGCTGGGGACTCTGGGGGAGTATTCTGTATATTGTTGGCGGATTCCAATATTCACAAGTGTTTGTTTTGAAACGTGGCTTATGATTATGCTAGATGTTTGATTTTTGCCGTAATGCTCCGTTTTAGACGGAATGCTACGCTTTGTGGGTGAGTATGATGCGAATGTTATGATTATGCGAGGATACCAATCCGGGATTCGAGTCCCGTTGCCGCGAAGATCTCTGGCCGATCTGCTTGAAATGGACATCCCAGCTGGGGATGAGATCGTTGGTAGATCTGATGAAATGATTCTGCTTGGGGATATAGGTCACTGACGGACATATCCTTGTAATGAGGGACCCAGCTGGGGTTTGTAGAAGCTTTCTTTACTCTGTTGTGATTCCTTCAGGCGTTGCTCTTCTGAATAGAGGCTGAAATTCCGTGGGGAGATGGTTCTCTGGCTTTTGTATTCTGCTGAGGAAGGATGATCGGCAACTCGGTTGGGAGAAGCAACAAGTGGTAACTCAGCTGGGGAGAAAACACCTTGGATCCTAAGACTGAGTTTTGTCAGCTTGCTGGGATGAAGCTTTCATGCCCCAAGTTGCATTCTGGATACCTGCAATCCTGCAAAGATAGGGAGACGCACAAGTAATCCCGAGGTATCCTTTACTGGATTCCGTCATAGGAGTTTAGACACTTCTGAGAGTAAGCATATTCCCCGCAAGCATGTATTTTTATTTTTTTGGAGAAAAGCATCTGTACTTATGCAATCAGTTTTTTTTAGAGACATCAGACATTCTTTGCGAAATAAAAATGCACAAGACGAAACATGACTGAAAAATCTGATTTTATTAATTCGAATGCCCTGAATTGGCGAGATACAGTCAAAGAAACAAATCTCCTAAAATGAGGAGACTGTTACAAATTGAGAAACAAAGTGCTGGCGATGTTGACGACGCTTTCAAGGAGCTTCCTCTTTTTCTATGACTCGCATGACTTTTGACGTTCTTCTCGTCTTGCTTTCTGAAGAAGGCTGATTCTGATTGAAGCTTGACCCTTTCGAAGCTTACCAAGTTGTAGGTGATACAGACGAATTCAGAATGCAGTTGTTCGCTTATTCCCTTATTTTGCATGGATCGCCCTTTCGGGTTTTCAATCCATCGGGATACCCATTTTTGCCTGAGTTGTCCAATGTGGCTTTTCAACTCAGCGGGTGTACATTTTTTTGGTTTTTCCCTTATTTTTGCCCGAGTCTTTTATTCTGTTTTTGACTCGCCGGGATGCCCTATTTTTGCCTGGACTTATATTCTGTTTTTATGTCCAGCGGGTCATTTTATGCGAAGTATTTTTTAACTGCATCTGAATTCACGGGGGACGGGAAGTCTTCACCATCCATGGTGCTGAGCATCAGTGCTCCACCAGAGAAAACTTTCTTTACCACGAATGGTCCTTCATAATTTGGAGTCCATTTGCCCCTGTGGTCTGTATGAGGAGGGAGGATTCTTTTCAGCACAAGATCTCCTACTTGGTACCCTCGGTGCCTGACTTTCTGATCGAAGGCTCTCTTCATTCTTTTCTGATATAGCTGCCCATGACAGATTGCAGCCAATCTTTTCTCTTCAATCAGACTCAGTTGTTCGAACCGGGACCGAACCCATTCTGCTTCGTTCAGCTTAACATCCATCAATACCCGTAGAGAGGGTAATTCAACTTCAACAGGTAGGACTGCTTCCATACCATACACAAGCTGATACGGTGTTGCCCCAGTGGATGTTCTGATTGACGTGCGGTACCCATGCAAGGCAAACGGTAGCATTTCATGCCAGTCTTTGTAAGTGACCACCATCTTCTGCACAATCTTCTTGATATTCTTGTTAGCTGCCTCAACAGCGCCATTCATCTTTGGCCTGTAAGGAGAAGAATTGTGGTGTTGGATCTTGAAGTCCCGGCATAACTCAGCCATCATCTTGTTGTTTAGATTGGAACCATTATCAGTAATGATTCGTTCGGGAACTCCATACCGACAGATGATATCTCTCTTCAGAAATCGGGCTACCACTTGCCTTGTAACATTTGCATATGAAGCTGCTTCGACCCACTTGGTGAAATAATCAATGGCGACCAGGATGAATCTGTGGCCATTTGAAGCAGTTGGCTCAATCTTGCCAATCATATCAATGCCCCACATAGCAAAGGGCCATGGTGAAGACATGATGTTCAAAGGATTGGGAGGCACGTGCACCTTATCTGCATAGATCTGGCACTTGTGGCACTTTCTGGCATAAGCACAACAGTCTGCATCCATTGTGATCCAGTAATAACCTGATCTTAACAGTTTCTTAGCCATCGCATGTCCTCCGGCATGGGTACCAAAGGATCCTTCGTGCACTTCATGCATCAATAAATCTGCTTCCACTTTGTCAACACATCTTAGGAGTACCATATCAAAGTTCCTTTTGTACAAAGAACCATCAGTGTTCAGGAAGAAACTACCAGCAAGCCTTCTTAACGTCTTCTTATCATTGGAAGATGCCCCAGGTGGGTATGTTTGATCCTCCAAGAAGCACTTAATGTCATGGAACCAAGGCTTATCATCTTCGATAACATCTGCTGCGAATACATATGCTGGTCTGTCAAGTCTAGACACTGAAATCTGCGGTACAAAGTTGGCAGCTTGAACTTTGATCATAGACGAAATGGTAGCCAGAGCATCTGCAAACTGATTCTCGTCCCTAGGGATATACTCAAGCTTGACTGTTGTGAAAAAGGTCAACAACCTTCTCGTATAATCCCTGTAAGGTATCAGATGATCCTGGTGTGTATACCATTTGCCGTTGGTTTGATTAACTACCAGAGCTGAATCTCCGAATACAGTCAATGTCTTGATCCTGAGGTCAATGGCTTCCTCAAGACCCATAATGCAAGCTTCGTATTCAGCTTCGTTGTTAGTGCAGTTGAAAGTGAGTTTTGCCGAGAAAGGCATGTGAACTCCTTTAGGTGTAATGAGTACTGCACCAACACCGCGACCATTCATATTAACAGCCCCATCAAACATCATAGTCCATTCCTCTTCCGGGTCGGGCCCTTCAGTGTGAATAGGCTCTTCATGATCTTTTGCTTTTATGAACATGATGTCTTCATCAGGGAAGTCAAATCTCATAGGCTGGTAGTCATCAATGGGTTGCTCAGCAAGATATTCAGATAGTACACTGCCCTTGATGGCTTTCTGAGAGGTGTACTGGATGTCATATTCCGTGAGAATCATTTGCCATCTTGCGACCCGTCCGGTAAGAGCTGGCTTCTCAAATATGTACTTAACTGGGTCCATTTTTGAGATCAATAAAGTAGTGTGGGTCAACATATACTGTCTCAGTCGGCGAGCAGCCCACGCTAAAGCACAACAAGTTTTCTCGAGCAGTGAATAACGTTGTTCACAGTCGGTAAACGTTTTGCTTAGGTAGTATATTGCGTACTCTTTTCGACCAGACTCGTCATGCTGGCCCAGCACACACCCCATCGATTCTTCTAATACTGTCAAGTACATTATCAGAGGTCTTCCTTCAACTGGAGGCATAAGGATTGGTGGCTCTTGCAGGTATTCCTTGACCTTGTCAAAAGCCCTTTGGCAGTCTTCATTCCACCTGACCGTCTGTTCTTTTCTTAACAGTTTGAACAAAGGCTCACAGGTTGCTGTAAGGTGAGATATGAACCGTGAAATGTAGTTCAATCTACCCAGAAACCCTCGAACTTCTTTCTCAGTCTTCGGTGCAGGCATCTCTTGAATGGCTTTGACTTTATCAGGGTCCACTTCAATCCCTTTCTCGCTCACAATAAATCCCAGCAGCTTACCAGATCGCACCCCGAATGTGCACTTGTTGGGGTTCAATTTTAGTTGGTATTTCCTCAGACGCTTGAATAACTTCAGCAGATTCACCAGGTGGTCTTCTTCCGTGAGGGACTTGGCGATCATGTCATCCACATAACATTCGATTTCTTTATGGATCATATCGTGGAATAAGGTCACCATAGCCCGTTGATATGTTGCACCAGCATTCTTCAATCCAAATGGCATCACCTTGTAACAGAACGTGCCCCAAGGTGTGATGAAGGTTGTCTTCTCCATGTCTTCATGTGACATTTTAATCTGATTGTATCCTGAAAATCCGTCCATGAAGGAGAATACCGAGAACTGAGCCGTGTTATCCACCAATACATCAATGTGAGGTAATGGGAAGTCATCTTTCGGGCTGGCTCTGTTCAGATCCCGGTAGTCAACACACATCCTTACTTTGCCGTCTTTCTTAGGCACAGGCACAATATTAGCAACCCACGGTGGATAGCTAGTTACAGCAAGGAACCCGGCGTCCCACTGCTTTTGCACCTCTTCCTTGATCTTCATTGCCATATCTGGCCGAGTACGGCGCAGTTTCTGTTTAACCGGTGGGCATTCTTCTCTTAAAGGCAGCTTGTATACAACAATGTCGGTGTCCAACCCTGGCATATCTTGATACGACCAAGCAAACACGTCCACATATTCTTGAAGCAGATCGATCAATTGTCTCTTCACTGAGTCTTGTAGGCAGGCCCCGATTTTAACTTCTTTCACGTCCTCATCTGTACCAAGATTAATTGTTTCAACCTCCTCCTGATGAGGAGTGATAACCTTTTCCTCTTGTCTCAACAATCTGGCTAGCTCTTCAGGAAGCTCATACTCTTCTTCAACCCCTTCATCAGCTTGATTGATTGGATTGTCAAAGTCATACGAAGTCATAGCCGTGCTGTTGTCGGTGCTGTCTGGAAGGCACTCTCTGCAAGGGTTCAGTTTGTTCATTTTAGTGATTGATTTTAATCTTGTTTAGAAAAGTGAAATAAAGTTGTCATTTTGAAAACATCGCCATTTATTTTTTTGTACAAAAAGAAAAATGGAAAAACAGTGAGCGGAAAAGAAAAAAGACTCATTTGCAAAAAGATGTCTGATATTTCATTGATTAATCTTGTTGCACAAAAAGTACAGATGGCCCGATTACAAAATGAGTCTTGTCATCTTGGGCAAGATGCAAGACTTTGATGCATGCTATAAAAATACAGGAAATAATAATTACTCTGCATGAGTAACTCTTATAATTTCCTGGGAAGACCAGTTTGAGATACTGCTCCCCGGGATCTTTGGTCGTATCCAAATCTCCAGATTGCGTTCTTCTTCCAACTCGTCTTCCAGATTGTTGATAGCATCAGGGGTGAGCATCCCCCCACTGACAAAACCAGGCTTCTCAGCAGCCTCTGCTTGATTTTGTTGAGTTGGTCTGTAACCCAACCCAAATTTGTCCTTCTTTTCCTCCACAGATAAAACCTTGCCCCAGCCTTGGGCAGTTCCTTCTTCAACAACCTTCCGGGCTTGTTGATAAGATGCCATGGAGATTCCAAGTACAGCAAATGTTTCATTTACGTTCAGGGCCTCAAACCCTTGACTCATCGTTTCATGGATCTCCCCATCCATCTCAATATATTTGTAAGTAGCCAGATGACTAACAAAAATATCCTCCTCTCCACAGATAGTAACGACTTGGCCTTCCCACTCAAATTTTAACTTCTGGTGAAGGGTAGACGTTACTGCGCCAGCGGCATGAATCCATGGTCTACCCAACAAACAGCTATAGGCAGGCTGAATGTCCATCACGTAGAAGGTCGTTTTGAAAGTTTGTGGGCCAATCGTTATAGGCAACTCAATTTCTCCCAGAACCGATCTCTTAGAACCATCAAAGGCTCTTACTACCAGGTTACTGGGACGCAATGCCAATCCTTCATACTCTAGCTTCACAAGGGCCTTTTTAGGTAAGACATTGAGGGATGACCCTGTGTCTACCAGCACATGGGAAAGGACTGCACCTTTACATTCCATGGTGATGTGCAATGCCTTGTTATGATTGCGGCCTTCCGTAGTCAGATCAGTGTTGGTGAACCCTAGTCCATTGCTAGCAGTAACATTCCCAACCACAGTTTCCAACTGATTGACGGTGATCTCTTCAGGCACGTAAGCTGCGTGCAAGACTTTGAGTAGTGCATTCCGATGGGCTTCGGAGCACATAAGCAATGATAGAATGGAGATCTTGGAAGGCGTCTGGTGAAGCTGGTCCACTATTTTGTAATCACTCTTCTTGATGATTCTCATGAACTCATCAACTTCTTGATCAAAAGGTGTTTTCAAAGCTTCTCTAACAACCTGTTCTTCTTGCACCATACTCTTCCCTTTTGCCTTGGCAGAAGCTTCTGCTTCGGCAGTGGGTTTCTGAATTTGTGGGGCGAAAAGACGTCCGCTTCGAGTGAAGCCTCCGCCTCCCCCCACATTGTCTATTTGTGGTGAAGAAGTTGATGATTCGAAAGTGATTTTCTGTCCTTCGCAGTATAAATCAGAGCCGTAGTGCCAAGGGATGGCATTACTGCTTTCATAAGGTACTGGCCCAGGCACTGTGACAGTGACTGGACTGATGGCAGCTGCAGAAGGGACTGTGATAGTCTGTGGATCATAATATATTGTGACCGGTGCTCTGATAGGAGTAGCACTTTGTGAGTTGTAGGCAGAGTCATTTTCAGGATCATAATAAATCGTCACTGTTGAGACATCTTCATGGTTTGCTGCTGATGTTGTAGGAGACATTGTTGGAAGAATGGACGTTGTTGTTGTAGGAGATTCAAAATGAAGTGGTGCTGAAGTTGTAGAAGGAATGTTCGTTGATATCTGGTCAGTTGAAATGACAGATGAAGCATTCGTTGATGAAGCTGAAGCGTTGTTTGGAACAATGGCTGTTGCAGTTGTAGGAGGTTCTGGAACCGTTGTTAAGGAGATTGCTGGATTGGTAGGAATTGATGTTGTAATTTGAAGCAGGCCACTCTGGATGAGGCCATCTATGCCATCCCTCAAGTTATCACAACCATTCACTGAAATGTTGCAGTAAGCACACCCTAGCTCACATCCCGGGAACATTTGACATTCGAGGAGTTGAGCTTTAATCTCCACCAACGGTGTCCGAATCTGACCCACACTGGTTATTAAATAAGACGGCTTGTCTTCTTCAATAGCATTGATTCTGGGACCTCCGTGGTGTGGCATGGGGTTTTTATTAACATTTGGTGGTGGTGCGAAATTTAGAGCCTTAGAATCTACCAAGTCTTGTACCTTCATGTGCAAGGCTCTGCACTTCTCTGTACTATGGCCAGGTGCATTCGAATGGAAGGCACATCTGGCGTTGGAGTCGTAATTCCTGGGTAGACTATTAGGATCTGGAGGTGCCAACGTCCTTAGCTCAACTAGGTTGAGTTTCAGGAGTTGTGGCAGTAATGTTGCATAGGGCATAGGGATCGGATCGATCACCCTATTGGCCTGAGAAGGTCTCTGTTGGAATGGTCTTTGCTGATTGTTGTTGTTGGTGTTGTTGTAGTTTCTCGGAGGATACTGAGTTTGTTGCTGGTACTGAGGTTGTTGCTGATAATTTGGTTGCGGTGGTTGATAAGCTGGTTGTGGATGAGCTGGAGCGGGAATGGTGACTGCTGCCATAGACCTATGAACATATTGGGGCCTGCCCCTGCCGGTGTGGATAGCATTGGTCTCACCAGTTCTTCTCGGACCTACAAAAGGCTTCCTTGTATTGCTGGACGAGCTGGCACCGTTGTCAGAAATTTTGCCCATCTTTAACAAGCTCTCAATTCTTTCCCCGGCTATGACAACATCTGCAAAGCTGGTTGAAGAGAAGGCAACTAGCCTGTCAATGTATGTCTCTTGGAGGGTGTTCATAAACATATCTGCCATTTCCCTCTCCGTCATCGGTGGCTGGACAGCAGCAGCCAATTGCCTCCATCTCTGGGCATATTCTCGGAAACTTTCTCTAGACGACTGTGACATTCCCATTAGGAGGGTCCTGTTGGGTGCCATATCCAAATTATACTGGTATTGTCTAATGAAGGCTTCTGCCAAATCCTTCCAACACCTGATGGTTGCTATCGTCAGATGAGAGTACCATTCTCTTGAAGCTCCCGTCAAGCTATCCTCAAAATAAAACATCCATAGCTTCTCGTCCATGGTATAAGCCTTCAATATCCCCAAAAAGGATTGTAAGTGGGTCCGGGGGCATGAAGTCCCGTTGTACTTTTCAAAACAAGGAGGCTTAAACTTATGGGGAATCCTGACCCCGTCTACCAAACCCATGTCCATAACATCAAAACCCAAAGAGTTTTGAGACTCTAAGGATCTTAATTTCTCAGCTATCTCGTCCAGCCTTCTGTCATAAGCTTCCTCCCCAGCTCCCATTACTGTGAACTGATCTTCCTGGGGGTCTTCTTGCAGCACTCTGCCTGCAGTGGCAGTCCCTTGAACATTTGCAGGAATGTTGATTTCTGGATGAAGGTGGGGTCCAAAGACTGGGGGATTAACATGAGGTTGGACTCTCTCATTGTTGCTTGTCCCAGCAGTCCCTGGATGATGGTCTTCCTGATTCCTCCCTTCTACTAGTGCTCTCAACCTCTCCTGGCTTTGAGCCATATTATTCATCACCTCCATAAATTGTGTCATCTGATTCCTCATTTCTAACCTCTCATTGGTCATTTGATTCCTGACCTCTGTAAGGTCCTGCTGCATTTGGTCCATTTGTATGCCCGGAAGATTGTTGCGGGTGGGATATCTGTGTGGACGGTTGAGTGGAAACCCTCGACGTCGAGCAATAGTTCCTGACATCACAACAGAGTTAGTAACAAATAAACAAAAACCTACAAAACAAGGTAAAAGGTTAGTATGCAATGCAGTTATGCTTATTTGTTTCCAAGGTATCCGGCTTGGCACTTGGTTTTGACCCTTCTATACCCTTGAAGATGCTTGTGATGTTGCTTTGAAAGAAACTTAGATAGAGCAAACTGATACATATATTACATAAAGTAAAATAATACATATTTTGTTTCTTCTTACAATACAAGCCCTCTGAGGGGTCAAAATACATCATAAGAAAATAAAAGTACATAAAATGAAAGCAACAACAAGCAAAAGTCAAACACTAAGACCAAACTCATCCTCCTGAACTTCCTTGAGAAGTGCTTCAGTCACAGGATCAGCTGGACGCTCTGTAAGGTTCCTGATAAGGAGATTCCTGGTTGTAACAGCTGCAGTTAGCTTCTTGTGTTGACTCTGGTCCTTTGACCTCTTCACTCCGGCTCTAACCTTCAACTCTGAGATCTCCCTCTGGGCTGCTGCCAGGGCTTCCTGTTGCTCTTTTGCACTAGCTTCCAGTTGCTCGATCTTGTCCTGAGTCCTCTTATCTTCTAGGGTACGAGCTTCGGTGATCCTGACCCACCTAGCCTGACTCTCTTTCAGATACAAATCAGTCCTGGCCTTTTGGAATTGGGCCTCCTTGCAGGCATTCTTCAGAATTTGTTCCCCGGCCCTAGACTTCTTGATGTAATCTTCAGACTTCTCAATTCTAGCCAAATGCTCTATCTTCAACTTCTCCAACCTTTCAATATCCAACCTACCATCACTCCTCTCCCAGAGGGTCTTCTGTAGAGCCTGAGTCAACTTCTCATTTCTCTCTTTCAATTTCTCAAACTCCTCTAAGTTGACAGTGACAGGAGGTGGTGCTGAGGATGGCCCAGGCATATCTTCTATGGTAAAGGGCATCCCAGAAAACTGAGCCCTAGCATGGGACCACTCATAGTACTGTGCTGATGCCACATTATTGCACTTCCCCAGAATGGTTACTCCTTTAGTCTGCACATTGTCCCAGGCCCAGGCTGCTTGCCTGACAACAGCCAGATTAGGCTTGATTTCACAATAAAGGGTCTCAGTCAGATCCTGTGCCCTAGGAGGATGGACTAATGCATAGCCCAGTTGTCTTTTGAATAGCAGAGGGTTGTAATTGATGCAACCCTTCACTCCAATCAGAGGCACATTGGGAAATTGCCCACAACTTGTAATGATGTCTCTGCCTTTGGTGCTCTGAGTGCACCACCTGATATCATCTGAGGTTAGAGCAACAAGCCTCCTAGCCCAATTTTTCTGCTGGTGAGGGTTCAGGAATGCATCAGTCTTTGGCAAATGCTTGAGTAGCCAAGTATGGAACAAAGGAGCACAGCATCTTACTAATCTTCCCCTTTGCTTTTCATTCCTTTGATGAACAGAGTAGTAAAGATCTCCCAGTAAAGTGGGTACTGGGTTTCTCAGGATGAAAAGATGGATTGCACTCTTGCTAACAAACCTAGGCTCATCTGCAAAAAGTATGACCCCATATATGCTAAGGGCCAACAGAGCACAGACTGCCTTCCACTCCCTCAGGGAGGCCTTCAGACTAGCCTGAGAAGTCAAGAAATCCAGATGAAAACCAGAGATTCCAGCTTTAGATGTCAAATTCTGCCCAATCAGAACTGGTTCCAGATGTAATGCTTTTGCTATCTCTTCATTATTTGGGAAAGCCATCTCAGGGTTGAAGGGGATTCCACCCCTGATGGGTACACCAACCAATGATGAATATTCCTCCAACAAGGGTCCCAACTGAAAATTTTGAAAAGTGAAGCACCTCAGAGGGGGATCATAGAACTGCAGGCAAGTATGTATCAAGCTCCTCTGTGAAGGGTCCAAATCCATAACCACATCAAGGATTCCTCCATAATGTTCTCTAAAAAGTGGTATATGGTCTGGAGTAATCAGGGTCTGGATCCTCCTGATACTAGCTAGCTCAGGTTCAAAGAAGTGATAGGAGATGTTACTTTCCTTAGGTGCCATGTTGCTGAAGAAGGAATAAGACAAATGCTGCTGATGACACTGGTGATACAGGTGACTGAAGCAGGTGGCTGATAACTGAAATAGATGCTGATGAAGATAGGTCTATGATGATGATGGGGTCAAAACCAAGCCAAAATGTAATGTGGATACCCTGAAAAACAAATAAGCAAATGTTAAAATGATGCAATGATGGTGTATGCAAATGATATGCAAGGGTTTGTGACTGAGCTGGATCTGATCAAGTGCTCTGATATAAGTCCAAGTATGTTCAAGAAATCCAGATGGAGGTCTATAAGTCCAGTAACCAAGGTGGGGGACTCAAATAAAGAGTCACATGTCCAGGGTTTATAATCACAAGAACTGTTCCAAGATGGAGTATTCTTAAACAAAACAAAGTAACAGGGTATGCTGAGGTTAAGGGTACCTGCAAACCTGTAAACAGCCCAACCCCCTCACAGGTGGTGTTCTAAAACAAGGATCCTCAGACTTGGATCAGTTATGAGAAGTGTAAACACTTTTAACCCGGAGGTACAGTGTTTACAATAACCATAAAAGTTCCTCCTCTAATTCACCTCAGTTTCTGAAGGTCAATACTAAAGGTCATCCAGACTTAGCAGGCTTCCCAGATAGCCCTAGTACTGCAGGAAATCTGCAACACAGAGTTCTCAAGAAGAAACCCATATCTGAACCGTGTTCCATATTCCCGCACCAGACCGAGATGGAATGGGAAAGAATATGAACCACTCTAGCCTAGGTGTCACTCAGGTCCCAGGTATAGGACCTTAACTCTCAATAGAACCCCACCCACCAAAGCAAACAAACAGATCCAGCCAGCACAGTATGACAGTATGATATATGCAAAGCTATAAAGAAAGCAATAAAGCAACTGTACATAAAGCAAAAATAAATATAAATACAAGCACAAATAGCACATAACACCCCAGTAAACACAAATCAAACAAACGCTAGGAGGAACCCACAAAAAGAACCAGAAGCCCTGGTTACAGTATAAGGTTCCCCAGCAGAGTCGCCAAGCTGTCGCTCCCACTAAATAAAGCCGGGTCAAATAGGGTACAGACGCGAACGGTCGGCGAGAGGAACAATGAGAACACACAGCAGTGAACTCACTGGAAAAGAAAAGAGTCGCCAGCTAGGCATTTTTATCCCGGAGGAAAGGTAATGCTGCATAGACCTAGAAAGATACGGATAAGATGGTTGCGAACCAGAGAGACTGAGAAAGGGGGTTGGTTACAACCTGGGAAGGTATTAGCACCCAGATTGTCCGCCGTACTCGACGGGATCCACGCTTAAAAGATTTGTGTTTTAAAGGGGTAGTGTCAGTGCAATTTGTGTATAAAATAGCTGGAAAAGATGTACAGGTGTCAGTGTAAAAGGAGTGTAAAGTGTAACATATGCAGTGTCAGTGTAAGAACAAAGATTAAGTGCTCAAGATAATGAGGCTTAAAGAATAAAGCTGGAAAGAGGGGGAATATACAGAGACTTTTGTTCGATAACTGTTAAGTTATGCCTACGTATCCTCTCGTGCAATGAGGAAGTCAGAACACCGTAGTTCGACCCAAAGAGACTGGAAGATGAATTGACTTGTGAACTGCTTGCTTGTCTATGCTCAAGTGTATGACCCGTCTGGCTCAGGTGCTAACTGTCTTGCATTAGACGGAAGAAGCAAGTTCTCGTTTGTGAGTGAGTGAGATGAGAAAAGAATCCCGGAGGAGACGATTATCATTTGTTTTTGAGTTTTCAGTCTTTTATTGCTTTTGAGAGTTTGTCATAAGTTAATGAGCTTAAGCCTAAACCAATGGGCTAGTAAACTCATCACATCTTCCCTCTAATTAGGGGTAATGAGAGTACCTTAAGTGTGAAGTCAGATTCTCACACTTAATCACCTTTGGTGTAGGATTAAGATCATTAGCCTACTTGTGATTATTTAGATGTTTTTGTTGTTTTTGTTTAGTGTTAAGTAATGAGATTAAGCCATAATCAGGGATTAAACAGACTCATTACACCATCCTAATAGAAGGATAATAGATGAGAATGTTTAAGCTGAGGAAAGCTCCTCAACTTAATCCATGATTAGGGATTAAACTCATGACAAAACAAGCCTTTGATTAAGTGGATTTTATTTAATGACATGATGATGAAGTGATTTTGAGGGTTTGTAAGACAACTTGAGGGGGACTTGTCCATTAACACTAGGGTTAGTCCTTCTCAACCAATTAAGGAAGAATTAGAACCCTGATGCAAGGCCCAAGTTACAAGTGTGATGTCTTGATGATTATTATGTGGATTGATTAAGAGATTTAAACACATTAAGGGTTTAACACTTAGGATTAAAGTTATACACTCCATCCTAATAGAAGGATGCAGGCATAAGCTTAATCACAAAGCCTTAAAGCCTTTAGGGTTTAGTCCCTGATTATGAGATGAGAAAAGAAGACCCAATGGGACACAAAGGTGAAATCTAAAGGGGGGACTAATCAAAACCCTAATTATTGTCATGCTTGGTTGTTCCTAAGGTTTGTGAGATCAACAAGAGAAATCTTCAGAGGAACCACCAGGAAGCAGATGAAAGGATCAGGAGAAGCAAAGTAACTTGCTTCATTGAAGAAGACAAGTCACTTGAAGAAAGAAAGTAAGAAGAAGAAGAATGAGCAAGCTCAATCTCAAACACATGATAAAATGCAGCAAGGGTGCATGAAAGAGATGAAAAAGAAAAAGTGAGAAGTGAAGGCAAATTCACTTCTCAAAGTTACTTACCACCTGAAAAGTTAGTAAAGGAATGCAATGCAATGCAAAATGAGATGAAATGACATGGTGTGAATCAAAACCAGAAGCATGTGAGTGATGATAATGATGCTATGAGATGATGTAAACATGAAACAAGGCATGGGGATGATCATACAAACTTATGGATGCAAATGAAACAAGTTTAGAACCATGAACATACATGAAAAGTTATGGAATGCAAATGATATACAACATGGCAAATGCAAGATGCAATGATCAAATATGCTTCTATTATGTCTTAAGATGTCAAATGAATCAAATGGATGCACAAAATGCTATGGCAAGTCAAGGTATGCAAGCAAATGCAAGATGGATGCATATGGAAGCTCAAATTAGGGTTTCTGATCAAAGCATCAAACACAAACCAAAATCAGAAGCAAACATCAATATAAAAAATTGAAAATGCACTCAAAGGATCCCTAATCCTATACTAACCCACTGCCCAAAGGAGAAGTTTCAACTCTTAACCAAATTCAAGATATGATTTTCCTAAGTTTTCTAGGGTTTTAGGGTTCCTTAACAAGAAAATTACCAAACAAAAGGAAAATGAAAGATCAAATCATGGCCATTTAATCTCACAAACTACATGCTAAACACAATGCAATGCAAAAAGAATCAAGGTCCAACTCTTTAGGGTTAGGCAGAAGTGATTTTTTTTAGGTTTGGATCAAAACAATGCATAAAAATGATTTTTATTCCATGGAAAATTCTAAAAATGCATCAAGATCAAAAAAGAAATTTGGTTTGAGGGTTGGACAATGTTTCTAAATGTTTTTAAAGGTTTCATGAATTTTTTGGTGATTTTTAAATACCTAAAAGTATTTTTAATTAATTAATTCTCATTAATTAATTAAAAAGAAACTTTTAAATATTTAAAAATAATTTTTTGATGCTAAAAATAAAAATAAAAATATTTTTGGGTTTTAAAAATTAATGAAACTCTTGACAAAAATTTTCATAATTTTTAAATGGTTTTTGCTATTTTTAATAAATGTACAAAATAAATATAAAACAAATGAATTAAAAATAAAGAAAAAGGAAAGTAAACAGAATGGAAGGCCGGGATGGATTCTGGGAGAAAAGGGGTTGACTACGCGCGCAATCCAGTGGTCCACATTCAAACTGAAACTAATTAGGTTTATGAATTAATTAATTGAGATTAGGGCTTAATGAGTGCATCTGGGCCACACACACACGCGCCAAGTCAACCAAGTCAACAGATCCAACGCACCAGATTCAAACCACACTTAATGACGTGATTAAACCCTAATTATTTTCAGGTGGCCGGAGAAGACCTCCGGTCGTCTTCTCCGGTGGGAACCCTACCTGAAAATTCCTAAAACCCTCAAAACGCAACTAAAATGAAATCTAAACAAACAAAAATCCTTCCCAAACTTCACTGAATCAAAACCCTAGGCTAAAACTCATTTATCTTTCCTCAATCACATGAATCGAAACAAAACATTTTTTAGGTCAGGAAGTTTCAGAACACGATTAAAATCTTATTTCTTCACCATTTTCAAAACCAAAGACATCAGAGCAATCAGTGAATCATGAAGAACAACTTAAGAACTTTAAAAATCATTTCTGGAAAAAAAAAGTTCTTGAGCTACCTGAGTTTTGAAGCTTTTAATTTTGCAGCTTTCTGACCTCTCCTCTTGATGCAAACCACTCCTTTTGGTCCCCTGATGATGCTTGGATGCTTAGAAGGAGTTTGTGCTGGCTGGTTTGAGTGTTTGAACAGGTTCTGCTCAAGCTCAGGTGAGGATCGTGTTTATGATTCAGGCAGTTTAAGGCAAGGGTGAGGGGTGCTTTGTGATCAGGATGATGAGTTGAGTTGATCTATGAAGTTTGTTTAAGTGTTTGTGGCTTGTTTTCTGAGTTTCGAAGGCTTTTGCTTTGAGAGTGAAAAATGAGAAAGTTGTGTTCTTGCTGGTTTCAGGCTTGTGTGTTGTGATGTTTTGCTTGCATTTGGTTTGTATAAACTAATCCTATTGGTCAGATGACATGACATGTCCTTTTGTGATAGGTATGGGTCCTTTTTGCAAATTGTCAACTTTGTGTAAGAAGGCATGGGCTACTTTTCTAGCTTGGTACAAGGGGCTTGTCTTGCGCAGCATGAGGTGAGGAGAGGGCTAGGGTGGTTCAGCAACCAAGGCAGCAAGTGGATGAGATGTTATGATGGTTTTTGCAAGTTGGTTCCCTTTGGTTCCCATGAAAAGATCTTGTTCAAAAAACCATACAAACATGTAATTCTTTGGTCCAATCTGAACTTTAGATGTCACATGATCATGTTATGTGAATTAGAAGTCCATTTGATAGCTTTAGAACACTTGATCAAGCCATCTTGCAAAATACCTCTTTGGTGGAAACTTTGAAATTTTGTGATTTTTGCCAACTTTGATGCACCATAACTTTTGATCCAAAATGAATTAGGTCATGTTCTTGTACTTTTTGAAAAGGGAAAGATCTAATCTACAACTTTCATGACCAAAGTTTTTCCATTTGAAGCATTTTTGGATCAAAAAGTAAGGGTTGAAAAGTTGCCTAAAATGACAAATTCCTTAAAAGTCAACCTTGCCCCAAAAAGTCAACTTTGCAAAAACTTGTAATTCTTGAATTTTGTGAACTTCTAACTTCTTCCATGATCAAATAAAGATCATATACACTCAAAATGATGAAGATCACCCCTTGGTTGGGTCATTGGGGGCCTCAAATGCCCTGATTTTGCACTGACTTGTCTGAAAAGTCAACTCTTGATCAGATGACTTCCCCATGGAATTTCTTCATGAAAATTGATATGCATACTCCTTATACCATATAGAGACCAATAGAAACAAGAATGACCAAAAATTTTGAAGTTATGGCCTCTGAAACCAAAACCCTAATTTTAGGTCATCTGTGCAGTCTAGCTTGGCTCTGCTTCCAAACCAATCCCAGTTCTTGTGATTCTTTGACATTCTTGACTTTGAGAGGATATAATATGATACTTGAACACACATGGACCCCTTTGAAGTGATTGTTGACCTTTGGAGTGGCTCAAGAAGCTCCTGGTTTGCTCAGATCACAAACCCTAGATGCAGATGACTTAGAACCAATGCAGAGACTCAAAATTGTGGTATGAGATGCTATGATTGAGTTTATGCATATGAAATGATCACAAGCCATGGTGTGAATGGGTGAGGGCAAATTTGGGGTGTTTACATATATCTTGAAGTCCCGACACAAGTCTGCCATCATCTTGTTGTTGAGATTAGAACCATTGTCAGTAATGATCCTTTCGGGCACTCCGTATCTGCATATAATATCCCTTTTCAGAAATCTTGCCACCACCTGACGAGTGACGTTGGCATAAGATGCTTCTTCCACCCATTTGGTGAAGTAATCAATCGCAACCAGGATGAAGCGATGACCATTTGAAGTAGTCGGCTCTATCTTCCTGATCATGTCAATGCCGCACATAGAAAAGGGCCAAGGAGATGACATGACGTTGAGCGGGATAGGAGGAACATGCACTTTGTCTGCATATATTTGGCAATTGTGGCATTTACGAGCGAATGAACAACAGTCTGCATCCATTGTCATCCAGTAATACCCTGATCTCAGCAATTTCTTAGCCATAGCATGTCCTCCTGCATGGGTACCAAAAGATCCCTCGTGGACTTCCTGCATTAACAGGCTTGCTTCGTGTCTATCCACGCATCTGAGAAAGACCATGTCAAAGTTTCTCTTGTACAAAACCCCGTCTGTGTTCAAGAAGAAGCTAGCAGCAAGTCGCCTTAAGGTCTTCTTGTCATTGGAAGATGCCCCAGCTGGGTATTCTTGCTTTTCCAGGAATAACTTGATATCAAAGTACCAAGGTTTCTCATCAGACACGGCGTCTACAGAGAAGGCATGAGCTGGAGCGTCAAGCCTGGATATGTCAATTCTGGGCACATAATTCCAATACAAGACTTAGATTGACGAAGAAAGAGTGGCCAATGCGTCGGCAAACTGATTTTCATCACGTGATATGTATTGAAGCTTAACTGTTGTGAAGAACGTCAACAGTTTTCTAGCATAATCCCTGTATGGAATTAGATGCTCTTGATGCGTATACCACTTGCCGGTAACTTGGTTAATGACAAGGGCTGAATCTCCGAATATATCGAGGTTCTTAATCCGAAGATTAATAGCCTCCTCTATTCCCATTATGCATGCCTCGTATTCCGCTTCATTGTTGGTGCAGCCAAAAGTAATTCTGGCAGCAAAGGGTAAGTGGACACCTTCAGGAGTAATAAGAACGACACCAACTCCACGACCATTGATATTGACTGCCCCATCAAACATCAACTTCCATTTGGATTCAGGGTCAGGCCCCTCCTTCGGAAGTGGTTCCTCGTAATCGTTTGCTTTGAGGTACATGATGTCCTCATCAGGGAAATCAAACTTCATTGGCTGATAATCATCTTCAAGAGGTTGTTGTGCCAGGTAATCCGACAATACACTTCCCTTGATGGCTTTTTGAGAAGTATATTGGATGTCATATTCAGTCAAAATCATCTGCCACCTAGAAACCCTTCCGGTCAATGCTGGTTTCTCAAAGATGTACTTGACAGGATCCATTTTGGAAATGAGCAGTGTGGTATGTGTCAACATGTACTGCCTCAGTCGGCGAGCAGCCCATACCAAAGCGCAACAAGTTTTCTCGAGCAGTGAGTATCGGGATTCACAGTCGGTAAACTTTTTGCTAAGGTAATAAATAGCGTATTCTTTTCGACCAGACTCATCATGTTAGCCTAGAACACACCCCATTGACCCTTCTATCACGATCAAGTACATGATTAAAGGTCTTCCTTCCACGGGAGGCATTAGAATTGGAGGCTCCTGCAAATATTCTTTTATTTTGTCAAAAGCTCTTTGGCAGCCATCGTTCCACCTGACCGTTTGCTCTTTTCTTAGCAGTTTGAATATTGACTCGCACGTGGCCGTTATATGAGATATGAACCGAGAAATTTAGTTCAACCTCCCTAAAAACCCGCGCACTTCTTTTTCTGTTCTCGATGCAGGCATATCTTGAATAGCTTTTACTTTAGCAGGATCTACCTCAATTCCTCTTTGACTAACAATGAAACCCAGCAGTTTCCCGGAACGCACTCCGAAAGTGCACTTGTTTAGATTCAACCTCAGCTTGTATTTTATCAGTCTATCAAACAGCTTCTTTAGGTTGACCATATGCTCTTCTTCGTCTCGGGACTTAGCAATCATATCGTCCACATAACACTCAATCTCCTTGTGTATCATGTCATGGAACAATGTGACCATCACCCGTTGATAAGTTGCCCCGGCGTTCTTCAAACCAAAGGGCATGACCTTATAGCAGAATGTACCCCACGGGGTAATGAACGTTGTCTTCTCCATGTCTTCCGGTGCCATCTTAATCTGGTTATATCCGGAGAAGCCATCCATGAAGGAAAATACCGAGAATTGAGCAGTATTGTCCACCAACACGTCAATGTGTGGCAAGGGGAAGTCATCTTTTGGGTTTGCTCTGTTCAAATCCCGGTAATCAACGCACATCCGGATCTTGCCGTCCTTCTTTGGTACAGGTAAAATGTTAGCTACCCAAGGTGGGTAACTAGTCACAGCAAGGAAACCGGCATCCCATTGCTTCTGAACCTCCTCTTTAATCTTCATCTCCATGTCAGGACGAGTTCTTCTCAATTTCTGTTTCACAGGAGGACAATCCTCTCTCAAAGGTAGCTTATGCACAACGATGTCGGTATCCAACCCTGGCATATCTTGATATGACCAAGCAAAGATATCCACATACTCTCTTAGCATACTGATCAGCTCTTTCTTGATGTCGGCCTGCAGACTGGCCCCAATCTTGATTTCTTTCTTCACATCTTCACTGCCAATGTTGATGATCTCAATTTCTTCTTGATGAGGCTGAATAACCCGTTCCTCTTGTTTCAACAACCTGACCAATTCTTCAGGGAGGTCACAGTCTTCCTCAACCCCTTCATCAGCTTGGTAGACTGGATTGTCAAAGTCATGCGTAGTCATAGCAGGAACGTTATCAATGGAATCCGGATGATCAACACTGCACAGATGATGTGCTTATTCAGAATCTGCTCATTTTGAAAAAGAGACGCTAACACAAAAGCAAAAAGGAAAACACATTGCCATTTTTTATATTTTTTGTGAAAAATTTTAAAAACAAAGAAAGGGAACACAATTTGTCTGAAAATGTCCTTTTATTTCATAGCAAAATAAGATGCAATACAAAACATGGTGGCTCAATACAATGGATCCTATCATCTTGGGCAGAATGCTGGATTTGACAATGCAGTATGCTAATAAAAGGAAACAAAATAATTACTCTGAGTGCCATGTGACTTGTATGATGTCTTTAGCAGACCAATTTGTTAGCTCCTCGCCGGGCGCACACGGGTGGATCTAGTTGTCCCAGTCACCGTCACAGTCCCTATCTTGGCTTGCTGTACAGATCTGGTTACGGTCGAGCAACCCAGCACTTGTAAACGTGATAGCCTTACCACTTGGAGTAGATCCACTAGGCTGATACCCTAAGCCAAACTTATCATCTTTCTTTTCTATCTCCAACAGCTTTCCCCAGCCTTGGGCACTTCCTGATTGAACAAGCTTCTTTATAAGAATGGATAGATGTACCTTCCTTCTCACCGCTCTTCTCCACAGGAGTCAAGATGCTGACGTTGACTGCTTCGAAGGCTTGGCATAAAGTCTCATGGATCTCACCATCCATCTCTATATACTTGAACGTCGACAAGTGGCTTACGAAGATGTCTTCCTCTCCGCAGATTGTGATGACCTGGCCGTCAACCACATATTTGAGCTTCTAATGCAGGGTTGAAGTAACAGCTCCAGCAGCATGTATCCACGGGCGTCCCAACAGGCAGCTGTACGCAGGCTGGATGTCCATGACGTAGAAAACACTTTTGAAAACTTGAGAGCCTATCTTGATGGGCAACTCAACTTCTCCAAAAACTGATCTTCTCGAACCATCAAAAGCTTTGACAATCAGATCACTTGGTCTCAGGACAATCCCATCAACATTGAGCTTCATTAGTGCCTTCTTCGGAAGCACATTTAGGGAAGAGCCTGTGTCTACAAGAACATGTGACAACACAACACCCTTGCACTCCATAGTAATATGTAGTGCTTTGTTGTGGTTTCTGCCCTCTGACGTGAGGTCTCTGTCTGTAAAGCCTAGGCCATGGCTTGCATTAACACTGCCTACAACAGCTTCAAGTTGGTTGACAGTGATTTCCTGAGGAACATAGGCCATTTACAGCACTTTCAATAAGGTCTCTCTGTGTGCGGGAGAACACATCAGCAATGATAGAATTGATATCTTGGAAGGTGTTTGGTTCAGCTGATCAACCACCTTATAGTCACTCTTTTTGATGATACGCATGAATTCCTCGACCTCTTTTTCAAATGTACCCTGCCCAGCCACAAGATTAGTTGATGTCTCGTCAGTCACAGCTTGCTTTCCTTTGGCTTTGGACGAAGCCTCAGCCTCAGGGTCCCCTCTCAACACAGGGGGAGCGAATAAACGACCACTTCTGGTGAAACCCCCAACTCCTCCGACATTCTCTACAGTCGGGTCTACAGCAACAGACTTGCTCTCAATCTTATGTCCAGCTACATATACATCTGAGCCATAATGCCAAGGAATGGCTTTATCGTCTGTGTACGGAACAGGCCCAGGTACGGTGATAGTCGCGGGACTAATCTCTGGAGCATAAATTGTAACAGGCTCTCTCCTGACAGGCATATCAGCTTCATCATAGAAAATAGTAATTGTTGACACATCATCAGCTTCATCATTACCAACTCTGTTGAACTGTAAGGATCCATCATCAATCAAACTCTTCAATCCTCTCTTCAGCTTCTCACACCCATTCTCTGGATTCAGACATTCTTCACAATCATCATTGCAACCAGGAAACACTTGACCATTCAACAATATCTCTTTTACTACCCTCAAAGGAGCCTTCACTTCTTCAATACTCAGCACAAGACTCAACTCTTTACCATCCTCAACAACATTGATTATTGCCCCTCCATGATTCGAAATAGGGTTCGAATTAACATTCGGCGGTGGTGCAAAGTTAATTGCTTTAGAGTCTATCAGGTCTTGAACCTTGTGATGCAAAGCCCTGCACTTCTCAGTCGAGTGCCCGGGTGCTCCAGAGTGGAATGCGTATCGTGCATTGACATCATAACCAACTGGAAGCTCTCCAGGAGGTGGTGGTGCCAAAGTTCTCAGTTGAATCAGGTTTAAATCCAGTAGTCTTGGAAGCAAAGCAGCATAAGTCATAGGGATGGCCTCAATCACCCTATTAGCCGGGCGAGTTTGCCTTGGCTGATACGGTCTCTGCTGATAGTTGTTTCTGGGTTGTTGCTGTTGCTGTTGTTGTTGTTGTTGTGGATGAGGTTGCATCTGTTGCACTGGAGTTGAAGGAATTGTGACAGCTGCCACATGCTCATACGGTCTTCTATAACCACGGCCCCGGCCTCAGCCAAATACAACATTTGTCTCACCCTCTCTTCTTCTAGGAAGTCCACTGAAAGCTTTCCTCGCTCCATTTGAGCTGCTAGCACTTGGATCTTGTATCTTCCCCATCTTCAGCAAGGTCTCAACTCTCTCTCCAGCAATAAAAATGTCATTGAATTTGGTGGCAGAACTGGACGCCAGTCTTTCAAGAAACACACCCTGCAAAGTCCCCATAAACATTTCAGCCATTTCGTTCTTTAGCAGCGGTGGTTGTACTCTGGTAGCGAGCTAGCGCCACCTCTAAGCATATTCTTTGAAACCTTCTTTAGCAGTCTGAGCCATGTGCTGCAACTGCGTTCGGTTTGGAGCCATGTCCATATTATATTGATATTGTCTCACAAAAGCTTCTGCTAGGTCTTTCCAGCTCTTGATATTGACTCTGCTAAGCTTTATATACCATTCCAGAGAAGCTCCCACCAAGCTGTCTTGGAAATAGTACATCCAGAGTTTTTCATCATCGGTATGAGCAGCGATCCTTCCTACGAAGGACTGAAGATGGGTCTTCGGGCATGCAGTGCCATTGTATTTCTCAAAGGTTGGAACTTTGAACTTGTATGGGATCCTGACCCCAGGAACCAAGCCCAAATCTGTTATGTCAAATCCCAAAGAACTCTGGGATTGAATGGCTCTGATTTGTTCTGCCATTTCTTCAAACCTCTTGTTCATCTCAGCTCCTTGACCCTCAGCTTCGTCAAGTAGAGTGAACTGTTCGTCTTGATTATCCATTTGCACATTATTCAACCCATCATTGATTATAGTCACCCCTGGCTGTGTTACAGAAGCTTCAACCTGACGTGCGCCCGCACCGGTACGATTATCAGCAGCAGCAGTGTTATTCCTAGGTTGACTATTTTCTATCATCTCCAGCAGACGCTCTTGGTTCTGACCCATGCCTGCCATCAGAGTTATAAAGTTGTCCATCCTTAACCTCAGGTCAGCTAAGTCCGCTTGCATCTGGTCCATGACTCGCTCTCTGTTAATCTTTGTTGGATACCTGTGTGCAACTGGTTATTCCCGAACTTTCCGGGGAGCTATAGTGCCTGAAACACAAAACACGTTAGCAACAGAGACACTACCTGCAAAACAAACAAACAGGTTATATGCAATGCAATGTAACTGTTCATGTTCCCAGGCTTTTAAGCACTTGCATGCCCCAGTTCTGGCATCTAATCTCAGACAATCACTTTCAGTGTTTAACTTTCAAGCTTTCTCTTTGATGAGTGTTCAGCCATTAGCAGTATCAGACAAACGAGTCTTGCGCATTCAAAATGATAACTTGCACATTAACACTGTATATGGACAAACCACTGCCGACTAAAAGTCAGAATACAACCAGAAATATTCCCCGAAGGGTTACAAGCTAGTACATGAAATAAAGACAAAAGAAATAAAAGCAAGACTCCTACAACAAGTCTGTAGGTAGTCTGGAAAATAAACAACTAAGCTAAAGACCCAGGCTCTGCCACCTCTTCTCTGCTCTTCTTGACACTCGCTCTCAGCTTGAGCTCTTCAATCTCTTTCCTTGCTTACTCCATGGCTAACTGGCTTTGTGCTAGCTGTTGGGTCTTTTCCCTCCGGATGGTGTGGACTTGCTCCAACTGTTCCTTCTTGAAGGCCATCTGAACTTCAAAGAACTCTTCTTTCTCTCTGAACTTCTTCTGCTCTTCCTCCCTTTGGCCTTGCAACCAAACAATGGATTGACGAGCATCCTTGAGAGTCTTTAAAGTCTTTTTGCGCTCAACTTCTCTTTTAGCCTCCATCAGACCCAACCTGTGAAAATGGGCTTCTCTGCCAGCAAAGTCCTTCTCTTTGGCTTCCAGAGAGGCTTGGAGCTTCTGCAGCTTGTCTTCAGCTTCATTCTTGGCCCTGCTGGCATGATGGTATAGGCTTACCATCTCAGTATTCTCCACTCTAACTTCATGTAGCTGAGCTTCCAGCTTCTTGTACTCTTCAAGGGAGACAGTACTACTCTGACTAGGCACTTCTCTGGGATAAAGTGGAGCCTCAACTGAAAAAGGCATGAGAACTTCTTCCTCATGTCTTTGCAACCATGCAACATATGGTGGATATGTCTTGGGATCAACTCTGCCGAAGTCTTTCTTACCCTTCCTTATCCTGTGAGCCCATGCTTGGACTGCTTGTTGTACCAACTCTTTGTTCCCTTCAACAGGAAAGTACAAAGATTCAGCAAACTCTTCCATCTGAGGAGGATCTTTCAAAGGATAACCAAACTATTTTCTGGCTAATGTTGGATAATAACTGATGACACCCTTCCTTCCCAGCAAAGGTACTCCAGCAAATCTTCCGCAATTGACCAGCAACTCTTTACCTAGCAGATCTCTGTCATATCCCCAGGCAATATCTTCAACAGTCAACCCCATCAGTCTTCTGGACAACCTCCATTCATCCTTCATCTCCTTGAAGGCACCTGATTTAGGAAACTGTCTAGCAAACCACTCAGCAAACAAAGGAGCACATCAGACTACTGGACCACCCCTACCCTTCTCATTCCTGTAATGCACACTGTAGTAGAAGTCACCCAACAGAGTGGGCACTGGGTTGCCTTTTGCAAAGATTGAGATCACCTCTAAGCTGACAAACTCTTTCTCTCCAGGGAACAAGCTAGACCCATATACCATCAAAGCTAGAAAAGCACCAAAGTCATTCCATTTAGCCTCTGTAGCATACCTCTCTGCCTCTGGGATGATCACACTCCAAGGGAGTCCTTTACCTTCACTCTCCTGCAGAGCCCTCCTGACTGTAGCAGCTGGAAGACGACAAATTTTGGCTATGTCTTCATCTTTAAGCACAACCTCAGACCCATAGAATGGCAATGCCTCTCTGATTGGAACATTCAACATGCTGGAGATCTCTTCCAATGTTGGAGCTAAGACGTAACCTGGAAAAACAAAGCAACGCAGCAGAGGATCATAAAATTGCAACAGGGTATGCAAACTATCTTTCTGGTCTGCAGTGGGCTTGTCCACAAACTTCAGTATCTGGCCATATCTTTTCTTGAAATTGCCCAAGACTTGGTCATTCATTAGACCTGCTACCTCTGAACACTTCTAACTTCAGGCTGAAGAAAGGTATAGTGTACATTCTTTTTCCTTGGAACTCTTCTGATTTCTGCCATGGAGATAAGATTACCAGAACTGGGACCAAATTAAGAACAATGACCTGAAAAATGGGAAACATAAACGGTTAATGCAAAGAATGATGCAAATGCAATGCAATGCAAGCATATGATCAACTGGGACCATCTGAACTGGACACTGACAAGGGCCCCTCTGATCACTGACAAACCAAAAGTCCTCTGAGTCATAACCCTCTGATAATCACAACCCTCTGAAGAAGATCTCAGAACCACAGTATTCAAGAATACTAGAACCAAGAAAACCAGAACTCCAGAACCATAGGACCAAAGATCATAATCATAGGACCCCAGATCATAACAAGGACCACTGAATAGATGATTGTATGTTGAGGCCATGGGTTCCTGCACACCTGTAAACCCCTCCCAATCTCACTGGTGGTAGGCTCCGGGTCAGACATCACGGACTCTCAAAGCCGAATAGCAATAATACTGTCACCATCTCTGAGAAATAGCTCATGACCAAATCAGGGAATCAGTTTGGCATTATATACTACGCAGGGAGGCCTTAGCTGAGTCCAGGACACAAGGTCATCCTATGTGATCACCAGGTGGGCCCTCGGATGCGAATGGGTTTGCCAAAAAATGTGGGCTGCCACTGTCATCACTGAAGAGGTATGTTTCCACAAGGTTCTCAATGATCGGTCCCCAGCTGCACATAATTGTCAGGGTTATGTAATGAGAGAGGAAGATCCCCAAATCAAGACATTTCCAAGACAATCGCAACCTGGGTGTGGAACTCACTACTACCCCCATGACAAGATCTCATGAGGCCAAAGTGGAACCACTATAAGTCCTATGGTGCACTCGAGCCGGGTACTTGGCTCATCTCTCAAGAACAAGTAACACCCATCCCACCAAACAGAAAACCAGTCCAGACAGTCCAGTATATATACATGATGCATAAAATAAATACTGAAAACTGTAAATAAAGCTGTAAATAAACAACAGTAAAATACAACAAGCCACAACAAACAAACATCACCCAATGAAACAGAAACACACAAGCGCTAGGAGAGACTCATAGGGGAACCAGAGACTCTGGGTTCGATCCCCAGCAGAGTCGCCAGCTGTCGCTCCCCGGATTTCCATCCTGGTACAAATGCGAAAGTGGCGCGGAAAAAGAATAGAGTCGCCAACCAGGCATTTTTATCCCGAAGAAAGGGAATGGTAATGCTGCACAAACCAGAAGAAAGAAGAGGAAGGACACAGGTCCTACGAACCAAAGAGACTGAGTTCGGGAGTCGGTTACGACCTGAGAAGGTATTAGCACCCAGATCGTCCGCCGTACCCGACGGGATCCATGCTTGCAAAAGAAACTATTTCAAAGGGTGAGGGTATGAAAACTGCAGCAAAAGAAAAAGAAATGAACTGGGAAAAGAAACTGAGAAAAGAACTGAATGAAAGAATAAAGAGAAAAATGTAGGGAAATAAAGATTGTGCTCGAATGGGCCCTACCCCGCTGCCTACGTACCTCATTAGGATAATGAGGATCAGAGACGCCGTAGTTCCCCTAACTAGGGGTACTAAAAGGAAATTGCTTGTGAATTAAGGCTTGAACTGCCTATGCCATTGCTCAGGTGTTGCAGACTCGGACGACGAGTGCGTAACCGTCTTGCAAAGTGACAAGTAGGATCAAGTTCGCGTATGGAGTGAAGGAGATGAGAAAAGAATTCCCGAAGGAAAGACGCTTATTGTTTGTTTGTGTTTTTTAGAAGCTTTTATGAGTGTGTCACAAGGAAGTGAAATCAAGCTCTTTTCCATGGAATGTGCACTTGTCACTACATTCCAAGATGGAATAATAGAACAAGCACACTCAAGTAAGAAGAAGATCCCCAAAACTTGAACCCAAAGATTAGGGCCTAAGCTCACTAACTTGTTTAGTTATTAAGTGTTTTTGGTATTTACAGATGAAGAAGTGTTTTTTATGCTTTTCTTTTATGAAGAAGATACCTTGATCAGACTTGTGCATCACAAAGTAAACTTGTACTATCCCAAGATGGGAAGACTACAAGCATACCTCATGGGACAAGGCTATGGATCAAGACATCACTTCAAACTTATTAAGATGCTTTTTAAGAGTTATGAGATGAGGAGAGAAGAAGAACCAAAAGGATCTTAAAAGAAAAAATTCTAAAGGGGACTAAATAATCCTAAGTGTTAACATGCATGGAGGTCCTAAGGGTTAGTGAGGTTTCTATCCTAATGAAGAAGGAAAGAAGAAGAGAAGAAGAAGATAGAAGGAGGGATGAGCAAGGCCTAATCCCAACAAAATAGTTAGTACAAGATAAACATAAGAAGAGAAGATGAGAATTGGAGATGTGGAACTCAATTCCCACATCTCACACTTACCATAGCCCCTGCAAGGTTAGTAAAGCATACAAGTGAAACAAAATGAGCAAGAGAACATGCTAACATCACACAATCATAAGTGAAATGATATGAACATATGCACAATGAAAATGAAACTCAAAGGAATGAAGCATGAAGCTTACAAGCAAAAGATGCAACATGAAACACATATGAAAACCAATGCACATTTATGAAAGATGCAAAGCAAAATGCACAAGATATGAACACAATGCTCACAACCAGAACCAAAACAAGATGAAGAATGGTTTAAGAAGCCAAAAAGATGAAGAGGAGAGAGGTACAAGACCAAACAATTACCAAATGGGAGTGAAAGAAGCAATGAGATGAAGTGAAAGCACTTAAGGAAATAAATGACTTAAAAAGTAAGCAAACACAAAAATTCAGAAGACACAAACCCTAAACAAGGACCAGGAAGGTACCCACACCCCAAAAGAACCCCAAATGAGAAGAAGAAGTTGGCACAAGTGCCCTTCTTGGCTTATATGAGACCTAAAGGTTTAAAGGAAGCAAAATGGGATAAGGTTCAAAGTAAAATTCAAAACAAATCAACCAAGCATCTAAAAATTCCACAATTGAAACCAAATGATCTTCAAACATAATATAACAATGGGTCAAAAGGATTTGGAAAGACTCAGAAGCAAAGAAGGTCAAGAGGAGGCAAGAACACAAGCTAGGGTTACAAACTTACATCACAAGTCAAAGGACTAAGACTCAAGAAATAAAATTCTAAAAATTAGAAGAAAAATCACATGAGAAGTAAAATATCTCAAGAATCCAGAGCAAAAAGAATGGGATCAAAATTCAAAATATTGAAGAGTATGAAATATGGACAAGGCAGTGTGGTCAAAAGAGGATTCAAAAGAAGTCAATGGAAACAATGAATTAATTCAGCCACGTGGCAATGGAAAAAAATAAAATAAAAATATGAGAAAATAAAATAGACTCAAAATAATGTTCATGATTTGTTTGGGATTTTTTATATGAAGGGAACTATTTTAATAAAATAGAAATTGAAGCTGAATAAAAGAAATAAAAAGAAAAAGGGAAATTAAAATGAAATTGGTGAGGAGGTGTGAAGAGTAAGGCTTTACACTGAAAGATGATTGGGCCCAAAGGAGGTGAGGTGCGCATAGCATTAGACTAAGCCCAGAACTGGCGCATGTACATGGTCTTATGGTGAGAATTTCATGAAAATAAATGGAAAATACAGGGAGCCTTGGATGCATCCAACGCGTACGCTTGTCCCTTCATTAAATGAGGTGGCATTTTGGTGTATTGTGAATGGTTGGAGCATGGTAGATACGGTAGGTTGTGCCACACGAATGAATTAAATGAAATAATAAAAGAACACATGAGACGGAGAGGGCTGGAGGGCTACGTGGCTGCATCTCAAGCGCTAGATGATCAGATCTAACGACCCTGGCTTTATCTTCTTCGTACAAACCCTAACATGAACACAAGAAATTTTCCGGTGACCGGAGCTAGGGCTCCGGCACCGGAATCCTCAACAGACACGCAAATGACCAAATAAATGAACAAAAAGGTGCAGATTGACTAATTCATCCATGCTGAACATGAATATGACCTCAAAAACTTCTAAAAATCAAAGGATCAACGAGATCGAACAAAACAAAGTAGCACCATCAAACTTGAAACTCACACAACTTATGCTATGATGCACCAATTTCAAAACCAACAATTACAGAATCATCAGTGAAGATCAAGGATCATAAAATGCACCATTAATTTCATTTCCAGATCACAAAATTTAGAGCCATACCTGAGGTGAAGATCTTGGTATAATGAGATATAAGACCAAAGAATGGATGCAATGCACTCCTCTTACTCCCTAGATGAAAAATAAATGCATCTAAGGTCTTGAAACAAGCTGGATCTGAGGTTTCAAAGCAAGTTTCCCTGAAATGGCAATGTCACTAAACTTGAGAATAAGCTTCAATGAGTGTGTGCTTAAGGATCCTGAGCTTGCCTAGATCACAGATCCACAATTTGTTTTGAGTTTACTTGCTTGGATGAAGAGGAATGAGAGAAAATGCAAAGTTGCATGAAGTTTGTGAATGAGAGAATGAGAGAGTGATCTGGCTTTCTAAAACCCTAATTGCTCTTTGTCTGACCTCACAAGCCTTTGCTGAAAGAATGAATTGAAATGCACGAGTGAGTCATGAGTTTTGTGTGATTTTGCATAATTGGCAACATGTGAGATAAGCATGCTATGCTCATGCTTCCTTGGTCCTCTCAGCACATGTTCCATGCATTTCCCACCCTTGATTGAAATCCAATCAATCCTGGCCTTTAGATCAAGCCCTCACACTTATTTCATGTTTTTTGCAAAATATCCTCTTTGTAAGCAACTTCTTTATTGTGCACGAAAATGTGATTTTATTTGGAGCAAATTGGTCATAATGTGATGTATTTTAAGTTTGAAACACAATTGAACCAACACCAAGTCACACAATTCAATTTTGAGGCCTTTTGCTTTTGGTGCCTTCATGAAAAGTTGAAATTTGCCCTAGAAACAACCAATTTTCGAAGGACTTATAGAGAGAACCAAAAATCCTATGAAAATGTAATTGTAATTTTTGAAAATGGGAGCCCTTAATCTCCAACTTTCATGTTTGACTTTGGTCCATTTGAAGAATTTTTGATCATGTTAAGGCCATTTGAAAATTAGGGCAAAAGTTGCCAAATTTGAAATTCCTTAAAACCAACTTTGTACCATTTTTGCAAATCCCTTCAAATCTCCATGATTCTTGAACTTTAGGCATTACAAACCTCTTATAACATTTTAAGGACCCCTCATGGCCAAAAAATTTGGGTTAGACCCCTTGAAATTTCACAGTTGACTTTTTAAGGACACCGTTGACTTTTTGCTTCATCTGCAAGCAACTGAGGCATTGTCTGACTTCCATATGGAATTTTCTCATGAAAATTGACACCTAGGATCCTCTTAACATATAAAATACTTTGCCAAAATGAAATGGCCAAAGTTGTGAGATCTTGGTGCTTGAATCTCAAACCCTAATTTGGGTGCCTTGTATAAGAGCTTTGCCCTGTCCTGAGATCTCTGATGATCATGCAATCTTCTGAGGTTTTGCCAATGGAATTGATCTTGTAAATAGAGTGTAGACTCACCATAGGACTTGTATAAACTCATTGGGACCCTTGTCATGGCCTGAAATGCTTCAAGGACCTCCACAGATGACCATATGCTTGATGCTAGGACATGAGGGATGTGATGCCTCATCTTTCTATGCTAGGATGCTAGGAAAATGATATGTTCATGATGATTATGATGTGATATGATGCTTAAAATTAAGAGGGCAAATTTGGGGTGTTACATCGTGCAATGAGGAAGTCAGAACACCGTAGTTCGACTTAAAGAGACTGAAAAACAAATTGATTATGAACTGCTTGCTTGTCTATGCTCAAGTGTATGACCCGTCTGGCTCGAGTGCTAACTGTCTTGCATTAGACGGAAGAAGCAAGTTCTCGTTTATGAATGAGTGTGATGAGAAAAGAATCCCAAAGGAGACGATTATTGTTTGTTTTTGTGTTTTCAGTTTTGTTATTATTTTTGGTGTTTTGCATAGGATAATGAGCTTAATCCTAAATCAAGGGCTTGTAAACTCATTATATCCTCCCTGATTAGGGATAATGAGCCTACTTAAGTATGAGATAAGCATCTCAACTTAATTACCATGATGATGTAGGATTAAGATCATTAACCTACTTGTGATTATTTAGATGTTTTTGGTTTTTTTGTTTAGTGTTAAGTAATGAGTTTAATCTCTAATCACAAATTAGTGAACTCATTACACCATCCTAATAGAAGGATAATAGATGAGAACACTTAAGCTGAGGAAGATACCTCAACTTAATCCATGGTTAGGGATTAAATTCATTATATAACAAAACTTTATTAAGTGGATTTTAATTAAGGGATAAGATTAAGAAGTGGATTTTAAGTTTGTAAGGAAACTTGAGGGGGACTTGTCCATTAAACACTAGGGTTAGTCCCTCTTAACCATAAGGAAGAGATAGAACCCTAATGTAAGGTCCAAGTTACAAGATAAAGTCTTACTGATTATTAATGTGATTTGATTAAGAGATGTAAACAAACTAAATGTTTAACACTTAGGATTAAAGTTATACACTCCATCCTAAGAGAAGGATGCAGGCATAACCCTAATTCCAAAGTCCTAAAACTTTAAGAGTTTAGTCTCTGATTATTGAGATGAGAAGAGAGACTCAAAGAGACTCAAAGGTAAAAGTCTAAGGGGGACTATACACAACCCTAAAAGTTATCATTCTTAGATATCCTATGGTTTGTAAGGCTTAAAAGGAAATGTCTTCAAGGCCACCAATGGAAGAAGCAGATGAAAAGAGAAGGAAGGAGAAGAATAAGTTACTTGCTTCCTGAAGAAGATAAGTAACTTAAAGAAAGAAAGAAGAACGATGGAACATAAGTGAATTATATTCACTTCAAATACATGTAAAAATTCATATGAATGAGATAAAAAGAGGTGGGAAGTGAAGGCAAATCCACTTCCCAAATAACTTACCCAAGGTACCTGAAATGTTAGTATGAATGCATAAGACATAAAGCATAAAGTAATGAATTGAAATGAGATGCAAATACCAAAGTCAGAAGTGATTATGCAATGCAAATGCCATATGAGATGATGCAAATTCATACAATATGCATATGAATGCTCATACAAAGATGAGATGTCATGAAAGCATGCTTAGAAGCATGAAAACACATGGATGTTTATGAAATGTAATGAATGCAAGACATGGCAAATGAATGAAGAAATTATCAAGCAATGTTCAATCATATCTTAAGATGTCTAATATGTCATACAAATGCTTGAAATGTCATGGCAAGTTCACATGATGATTATATGCAAAGATGAATGCAAATGAACATGAGAAATTAGGGTTTTATGAATGTATGAGATGCAAATAACCAAAACAGAAGCTATCAACATGATAAAAAATTGAAATCAAGCTCAATCAAACCCTAAACCCATACAAGGTTAAACCCCAAAGGAGAAGGTCAGAAGCTAATCCTATTGAAAGTTATGAATTTTCTAATTTTGCTAGGGTTTTTGGGTGATTCTTAAGGGAAAATTCAAATCAAATTGAAAATTCAAGATAAATTCATGAGAAAAATAACCTAGAAACTACATGCAATATGTGAAACAATGCAAAAAGAATCAAGTTCAAACTCATCATGGTTAGGCAGAAACAAATTTTTCAAGTTAGGATTAGAAAATGTGATTTTAAAAGAACCCTAATTCAAAGAAAATTGTGAAATTATGATCAAACCTAAAAAGAAATTTGTATGATGAGTTTGGAAATGTTTCTTAATGTATTGGAATGGTTCATGATTTTTTTGGTGATTTTTAGAAACCTAAATGTATTTTTAATTAATTAAAATCCATTAATTAATTAAAAATATCATTTAAATATTTTAAAAATACTTTTTTAATGCAAAAAATAAAATAAAAATCATTTTTGGGTTGAGAAATATATTTGGATCAGAAATGCAAAAGATCATATTTTTGTGATGTTTTTAACTATTTTAAATAAAATGGGAAAGAAAATGCAAAGAAAAATGAAATAAAATAAAATAAAGGAAAAGTAAACGCATCCAATGGCCATGATTCAAACAAAAGTGGAGGGAGTTGACTGGCGCGCAATCCTATTGTCAGGATTCAAACTGGCTAATTTCTAATTAAAACCTAATTAATTAAATTAATTAAAGATTATGGTTTTAAGTGAGGCATCTGAGCCCTTCATCCACACGCGAAAATCATATCCTACGACCCATTTTTAAACTGAGAGATAAACCCTAATTAAGAACCCTAAGCATTTTTAGGTGACCGGAGTTAGCTCCGGTCATCTTCTCCGGCAGCCCACTCAACCTAACTTCTTCCCTAGGCTAACCCAGACCCTCTAAAGCTCCAGAAATGATCCTCTAACATACCTAAGCATGAATCCAACATCAATTAACATTTATGTTCCACCAACATCATGAATCGAAGCAAAATGAAAAAATATTCAAAACTTTCAGAAGTTCAATACATGCTTGATTCTTAACCATTTCCAAAACTAAACATATCAGGATGATCAGTGCATCATGTAGAAGCATTTAAGAACTTAAAATAGGAGTTCTGGAAAAATTGTTCTTCATGGTTACCTGAGATGAAGCTTTCTCAATCTGGGCTTTTGGACCTCTTTCTTTGTTCAAACCAACCCCAATGAGCTCCCTGATGATGTTGCAAAGCTTGGAACAAGTTTGTATGGCTTGGTTTATGAGTTTCAGTTTTGAGAGGTGAGAAACCGTGTTTTTGATTCTGAGGCTTTTAGGTCATTGTGAGGGTTGCTTTGTGATCCTGAAGGTGTGTATGATTGAATGGTGCAAAGAGTTTTGAGGTTTGTGGTTTGTGTTGAGAGAATCAAAGATATGAAGGTTTTGGTGGATTTTGTGAATGCTGACTTGTGGGAGCTTATAAGCTTGTGTGTTATGTGTTTTTGTGTCCCTTAGGGTTTTTATAAACCAATAGGAGTGATCAGAAGAGTTGGTGTGGCCTAGTGTGATTGGTATGAGCAAGTTGCAAAAAAGTCAAATTTGTGTACTTGAAGGTATGGGCCATGGCAGGAGCTGCTCAATGGGGTGTCTGGCCTTAGCAAGATTCATGGAGAGCCATAGAATTGGTTTTATGCAGCTGGAACAAGTGGATGGAAGGCTCCAAGGCATTTTGCAAAGTTTATGTGTTTTGGCCCTTTTGAGATTTCTTAAAGATCAAGTCATGAAAACTATGCAATCTTGGGCCAATTCTGATCTTTGGAAGTTTCCTTGACATGTTATGATGCATGGAAGTTGATTAGAGGTCATAAAAAGGCTTGGCAAGTGAAATTGCAAAATTCCCTCTTTGGCATGAACTTGAAAATTATAGGATTTTTGCCAACTTTGAAAGGTCATATCTTGAGTTCTAAGATGAATCAAGACATGTTCTAGTACTTTTTGAAAAGGGAAAGACCTAATCTACAACTTTCATGTCCAAGAATTTTTCATTTGAAGCATTTTTGGTCATGAAAGAGGAGGTTGAAAATCTTTCCCAAAATGGAAAGTTTCCATTACAAGTCATTTCCAAAAATGGCAAGTTTGCATTTGGCTCAAAATTCTTCAACTTTGTGAACTTCCAACCACTTATAAGATCAAATAAAGATCATAGAGACTCAAAATGATGATGATGACCCTTTGGTACCCTTGATGGGGGCCTCAAATGCCCTAATCTTGACTTTACTTGCTCAAGATGTTACCCAATGATAAAATGACTTCCACAATGAATTTATTCATCAAACTTGGTACACATGATCCTTATAACAAATTAAGAACATTAGAAACAAGAATGAAAAAAATGGAGTTAAGGCCTCTAAAACCAAAACCCTAATTTTGGTCATCTGTGCAGGAAATCCCTAGCTCTGCTTCCATGCCTTTGCCATTCTTTGTGATCTCTTGACTTTCATGAACTTTGGGGAGCATATTATGATCATGGAACACACATGGACCCTCTTGGAAAGCTTTAAGACCATTGGGATGGCTCAGATTGATTCTTGGATTGCTCAGATCACAAACCTTAGATGCAGATGAAAATGGAACTAAGCAGTGAAACAAATATGAAAAATGAGATGGAATGCTTATATAAATTCAAAAATGAAAGACCACAAGCCATGGTGTGAGAAAAAGTGAGGGAAAATTTGGGGTGTTTATAGTAGCCTTTTTCCAGAACTTTAAGTCCAGCAACCAGAATTTAAAACCTTGAGAACATCTTCTCAATTGTTTCATCTTTTTCCATCTTGAATGCTCCATACTTCTGGATGAGAGCCAGAGCTTTTATCTCCTTGACTTGAGTGTTGCCTTCATGTGTCATCCTCAAAGAGTTAAACATGTGCTTGGCCTATTCTCTTTTTGTGATCTTCTCATATTCTGTATAGGAAATAACACTCAAAAGTATGGTTCTGGCTTTGTGATGGTTTCTGAATTCCTTCTTCTGTTGAGTTGTCATGTTCTTTCTTTCAATCTTCTAACCTTCTGCTCCAACAGGATGAGTGTATCCATCTATTACCATATCCCAAAGATCTCCATCTAGAGCCAGAAAGAAACTTTCCAGAACATCCTTCTAGTAATCAAAGTTGTCACCATTGAACACTGGAGGTTTTCCGTTGATCTTGTCATTTTGATAGTCATTTTTGTTGTTGCCTACATCTTCCATTGTGTTTTATCTTCTGGGTCTTTTACTGACACATTTAAGTGTGTATCTCAGAACCTAGAGCTCTGATGTCAATTGAAGGAGCGTAAAACACAAGGAAGGGGATTGGAATTGGGTTTTCAACAAATAAAATGACTTTAAAAGACACTTTGATTTATCCTGGTTCGTTTGAACTCAAACTACATCCAGTCCACCCGCCAAGGTGATTTTGCCTCTATCAGCGAGGTCTTAATCCACTATTCAAATTTGAATACACACAATGACCTACTGTCAATGTCTTCTTGAGTCTACTGACTTAAACTAGTCACTCAAGGTAGATAAACATATCTTTTACAAATAAAAGTAATGTAACTATGAATGCTTCTAATAAGCTATAATCACTAGGTGATTTGTTACAATATATTTGAGAACAGTATATGAGCGTGTGATGATATAATGTGAGAACCAGAGCTTCAAATCTTCAGCTAGATTCCTTTATATAGTTACTTGAATAATGTAGTCGTTGGGAACATCTAGAGCTTGATTTGGATAATATTTATTGCCATAAAATCCTTCCAAAATAGGATATTCTTGTTCCCAACCTTTATTCTGATTTTCTTTAAATAATCTTTAATGAGAAAATCGGAATCTTCTAAGCAAGAATAAGAGTATCATAAATTGAGTACGCAACTTTAATGATATCTTTAATAATAGCTTCTTTTATATCTTCTATGCAAAAACGCAAGATTGCTTCTATTACAAAATACTTTCCTTTTAAGAACTTCCTTCTAAGAACTTCTACAGTGGACATAAATTATAAGTTAGTTTGCAATTCACATTAGAACTTCTATTCTTACAAAAGAATATTGTTATCATCAAAACTATTAGAGGATTAGAATCAAAATTGTTCTAACAGATAATAACGATGAGGTCTACCTTGAGTGGCGTTCTCGTGTTAGGCCATCAAGGGGCGAGCCCTTGGAAACTAACACTACACAAAGACCAATATAGAAACTGGTTCTTAACAGGGGATCCTAGAATCACAACCCTTTTCATGAATCAAATCACGCGACATGCAAGCTGCGTTATGAAAAAATCTACGAATAGGTCTACTATCTGGGGGAGCTTTCATGCTAGGCCCTCAAGAAGCGAATTCTTGGAGACTAACACTAATAACTACCAATTCTAACCTAGATGTTCCCTCTTATTTTTCCAAAGCTCAACTTTTACTTGTAATATAATCCCAAGATCCCACAGACAAGTATAATAATAAGCAATAAGAGAAACCAATAAAAGAACAAATAAACAAAACATAAATAACAAACATAGAGAAGACAAAAAAAAGACAAGATTGTAGAAGCATGCCTTCAACCTCAAGGATTTTGATGAAGACAACACGACTCATGCACTTCATACTTGCAAAAAGTTAAGAGCTTCCAACATGATCAAGCAACAAGCTTTTGGCATTATGATCAAGCTTCATATGCACATTCGTTTTATTTCAAGGCTTGGACGCATGTGTTGAGGTATACATCAAATCTCTTTAAAATTGATATACAAGTGATCAAGTTATCATATCATATTTTATCATGATGCATACAAACTTTGAAATGTTTCTAAAATGGTTTAACACTTTTAAAAATTAATGTTTTTCTATTTTTTAACAGTGTTAACCGGTTAACCATTTGGTTAACCGGTTAACGGCCTCAAAATTTGAATTCTGTGTTAACGTTTTACATGCGTTAACCGGTTAACCATTTGGTTAACTGGTTAACACTGAACGTTTTTGAAAAAAATATTTCTTTTTAAAATTCAAATTTTTTCTTTTAGTTATACCTTTTCAAATATTTATTTTTTCATATCTTTTTATATACCTTTTTGAAAAGGTGTTTTGACTATTATATATTCTGAATTTTTTAAATTCAAAAACACCTCCTAGAATTTTTCATAAAATATCACTTAATCAAATTCACTTATTTTCATATATTTTTCAAACATTCAAAAGTGTTCATATTGATTCATAACATTTCATATTCATAAGTTGAACACTTGTATTGAAATTGAGAAGTCGATTTTGATCAAAGAAGAAGATCAATCTTGTATTGATATCACATATTGTGTTACTCTCAAAATAACAAAGAATTATAAAAGTTTTCTATTGTGACTTGTGATCCAGGATTGTTGGACACAAGGGATAATGCTTGCAAGAGGATTGTTCTTGCACACTAGGTTTTGTTTAGTTGTTTAGAAAGTAGGCCTCACCGGTTGATGGTGCGATAGGTTGTACGATCTAAAAAACTAGTGGAAAATCTCTTTCATGTTGGAAAGGGATTTGGATGTACCTTCGGACTGTGAAGGGAACCAGGATAAATTGTTGTGTCTCTTTTATTTTCTGCTTTATCGCTTTCTTACCATAAACAAGTAAAAGAGAAAAATACATCCATCAAGAAAATAATCGAGAAAAGTTTATAACACCTAATTCACCCCCCCTCTTAGGCGTACTCTGAATCTACAATTGGCATCAGAGTAGATTTAGGTAACCTGTTCCTACAAGATCCTATATGGCTTCCGCAAACTCGAATCCTGTTTTCAAAGATGGTGGAAGTAGCAATAAGCCTCCACTCTTCTCCGGGGAATATTTTGACTTTTGGAAAATCAGAATGAAAGCACATCTTGAAGCCCACGGAGAAGGTATATGGGAAGCAATCGAAGATGGTCCACATAATCCTGTAAACGTAATCAATGGCGTTGGAACCGCAAAGTTAAAAAATACTTATGATGAAGATGATAAGAAGAAGATTATAAATGAGAAGAAGGTAATCAACATACTCCAAAGCGCTCTCAGTATGGACGAGTTCTTCCGCGTATCACAGTGTAAATCGACAAAGGAGATTTGGGATACCTTGGTAGAAACGCATGAAGGAAAATAGAAGTAAAAAGATCAAGGCTTAATACTTTGAGTCAAGAATATGAGATGTTCCGTATGCAGCCAGGGGAATCTATTGTTTCCTTAAAAAAAGGATTCATTCATCTAACAAATCACTTGATTGCTATCGGGAAGACCTTCACCAACGACGTTCTTAACTTGAAAGTCCTAAGATCCTTGACAAGGGAATGGCAACCGAAAGTGACCGTTATTTCGGAAAAGAAGAGTCTCTCAATAATGACATCCGCATCCCTATTTGGCAAACTTCAAGAGCACGAATTGGAACTTGAAAGGCTCGAGAAGCACGAAAGTCAAGAAAACAAGTCCAAGGGAATTGCTTTGAAGATTGACACGAAGGATGACAAAGACGACGAGACTTCAGAAGATGAGAACTTCATGCTTCTTGTTAAGAAGCTTGGTAAGTTTTTCAACAAAAATAAAAATTCCTCTTTTCCTAAAAAGAATAAACATTTCAGGAAAAAGGATGTATCCACATCGATTCAAGAAGTCGCATGTTATGAATGTGGGAAGCAAGGTCACATAAAGCCAGATTGTCCAAGACTTGCAAAGAAAGGAGGATTCAAAGGCAATAAGGATTTCAAGAATAAAAAGGCTTATGTTGCTTGGGACGATAATGAAATTAGTTCCTCATCGGAATCGGAAAGCGATGAATGTGCAAATATGGCTCTAATGGCTTCACATCACTCCGATGAAGAAAATGACGAGGTTAGTAGCAAATTTTCAATTTATGAGAATGATGCACAAGAAGTTATAGATGAACTTATAAAATAATGCAAGACTTTGTATAAAAACATTTCATCCCAAAAGAAACGAATTTTATCTTTAGAAGAACAAAATATCGCTTTTGGAAAATACATTGAAAATGAAAAACAAAATTTGATGGATGAAAAACAAAGTCTTGTATGCAAAAATTGTGAGTCATTATCTTTTCAAATTATTCAACTTAAAAGAGTCTTAGAAAGATATGAAAAAGGTAAAATTGGCTTGGAGGAAATACTTAGGCACCAAAGATATCCTAATGACAAAAGTGGTTTAGGATATTCTAAGTTTTCCAAACCAAGCACAAATGAAACTATTTTTGTAAAAGCTAGTGAACAAGTTGTTAAAGAAAAGGCAAACAATTATAAAACTATGCATCAAAGTCATAAAAAGAAAAGAATAATTAAGAAACAAAAGTATGTTCCTAGATATAAAAGTCACTTTCAACCTACTTGTTTTTATTGTGAAATCAAAGGCCATACACCTAATGCTTGCTATGTGCGCAACATTGGTGTTGCTAAAGGGCATTATGTGTGGGTTGAAAAGGGTACTAACTACCAAGGACCCAAAGCAATTTGGGTACCTAACAATACTTGATTTTGTTTTGTAGGTATGCTTGAAGACAACTTCTACTCAATGGTATCTTGATAGCGGTTGTTCAAAGCATATGACGGGCGACGTCAACAAATTTTCAAGTCTATCACTAAAGGCCAAAGGATACGTTACTTACGGTGATGATAATAAAGGAAATATTCTTGGAGTAGGAACCATTGGTGCACCTCCTCATACAATCATCGAAGACGTTCTTTATGTGGAAGGCCTTAAACACAACCTACTTAGCATAAGTCAATTGTGTGACAAAGGGTTCCGAATCAACTTCACAAAGGATGAATGCTTGATAGAACATGAAGTCACCCATGACCTCTTGCTAAAAGGTAAAATATTTAATAACATTTTCATGATTTCATTTGATGACTCTTCCTTGAAGGTAAAATGTTTAATGTCAAACAACAATGAGGCATGGCTTTGGCATAAAAGGTTTGCTCACATTCACATGGAGCATTTAAACAAGTTAATAAAGCATGACCTAGTTGTTGGTCTTCCGAAGATAAAGTTCATCAAGGATAAGTTATGTGAGGCTTGCCAAAAAGGGAAGCAAACCAAGACAACTTTCAAGTCCAAGAAAGTGATATCTACTTCAAGGCCACTACAATTGTTACATATGGATCTTTTCGGTCCATCAAGAACAAAAAGCTTCGGAGGTAACATTTATGCTTTAGTTATTGTTGATGATTTCTCTCGATACACATGGACATTGTTTTTACTGCAGAAAAGTGATGCTTTCAAAGCATTCAAGAAGTATGCAAAGCAAATTCAAAACAAGAAGTCACTCACAATAGTCTCCATTAGAAGCGACCATGGTGGAGAATTCCAAAACTCATCCTTTGAAGATTTTTGCGAAGAGCATGTAATTTCTCACAACTTTTCCGCACCAAGGACTCCTCAACAAAACGGTGTCATAGAAAGGAAGAATAAGGCATTGGTGGAACTTGCAAGAACAATGCTTAGCGACTCAAATCTTCCTAAATATTTTTGGGCGGATGAGGTTAGCACGGCCTGTTTTGTAAGCAACCGTGTCAATATTCGACCAATTCTCAAGAAGACTCCGTATGAGTTGTTCAAGGGTAGGAAACCAAACATATCATTTTTCCACATATTCAGATGCAAATGTTTCGTTCTCAACAACGACAAGGACAATCTTGGTAAGTTTGATGAGAAGTCCGACGAAGGTATATTCCTTGGTTATTCCCTCTCGAGTAGATCTTTTAGAATTTTCAATAAACGAACACTTACTATTGAAGAATATATTCATGTTTCGTTTGATGAGACTAACCCCTCGAAAGAGGATAATATTATTGTTGATGATGATGATGATATAGTAGGTATATCACGACAACAAAAGGAGACATCAAAAGACCAAGTAATATCACAAGAAGATGACTCACCAATCATTGAAGAACATCAAGATCTTCCGAAAGAATGGAGAATTCATAGAGATCACCCTATAGATAAAGTTATTGGTGATATTAGCCAAGGCGTTGCAACTCGACTAAATCTCAAGGATGCATGTCTCAACATGGCTTTTGTATCTCAAATTGAACCAACCAAAATCGATGAAGACTTAGGCGACGATTAATGGATAATAGCAATGCAAGAAGAACTTAACCAATTCGAAAGGAATCAAGTTTGGAATCTTGTACCAAGACCGGACAACAAACACATCATAGGAACAATATGGGTGTTCAAAAACAAACTTGACGAGAATGGAATCATAGTTCGTAACAAAGCAAGATTGATCGCACAAGGCTACAACCAAGAAGAAGGAATTGACTTTGATGAAACGTTCGCTCCGGTAGCAAGGTTAGAAGCAATTAGATTATTACTTTCTTACGCTTGTTCCATGAATTTTCAGTTATACCAGATGGATGTAAAAAGCGCTTTCCTGAATGGTTACATCAATGAAGAAGTCTACGTCAAACAACCTCCGGGCTTTGAAGACTTCACGAACCCCTCTCATGTCTACAAGTTGAAGAAGGCTATTTATGGCTTAAAGCAAGCACCAAGGGTATGGTATGACCGTCTTATCAACTTCCTATGTGAGAAGGGTTTTACAAAAGGAAAGGTTGACAAGACTTTGTTCATCAAGAATTTCAAGGGCAACACCTTACTAGTTCAAGTCTATGTCGACGACATCATCTTCGGATCAACAAACAAAGACCTTTGCGAAGAATTCTCTCTTATGATGCAAGGTGAATTCGAGATGTCCATGATGGGAAATATGAACTACTTCCTTGGATTACAAATCAAGAAAACAAAGGATGGCATCTTCATCAACCAATCCAAGTACTGCAAGAACTTGTTGAAAAGATTCGATATGGACAGTTGCAAAGTGATGTCTACTCCAATGGGATCCGGAACATACGTTGATCAAGATCTATCCGGCATTTCAATTGATATTACAAAGTATCAAGGTATGATCGGTTCATTATTATATTTGAAGGAAAGCTGTCCTGACATTATGTTTAATGTTTGTTTGTGTGCCCGCTTTCAAGCTAATCCGAAGGAATCACATCTCACCGCCGTGAAGAGGATCACGAAGTATCCCAAAGGAACAACGAATGTCGGACTATGGTATCCAAAAGGTAGCACATGTTCTTTAATTGGTTATTCTAACGCTGATTATACATGATGTAAGACCAATAGAAAAAGTATAAGTGGTACTTGTCACATTCTCAGGAATGCACTAGTGTCGTGGGCATGTAAGAAGCAAGCATGCGTTGCACTTAGCACGGCCAAAGCGGAGTACATCGTAGCAGGAAGTTGTTGTGCTCAAATCTTGTGGCTTAAACAACAACTCCTTGATTTCGGTATAGATCTTGGTTGTATCCCTCTCCGATGTGACAACACAAGTACCATCAATATCACAGAGAACCCGATCATGCATTCAAGAACAAAGCATATAGATATCCGACATCACTTCCTTCGAGATCATGTACTAAATGGAGATGTAGATGTTACGTTCGTGGATACACACAATCAACTCGCTGATATATTCACTAAACCATTGGCTAAGGAGCAATTCTTCAAGATTCGACGAGAACTTGGTATTCTCAATGAAGGTGACATCTAACCTTAACTTAAAAATTGCTTGTTGTATGTATTAGTTGCATAATATATGTCTTTTTTGTTCACTTTGTGTTACAAAAGTCTAGCACTCACTTTTCGCCGTTTTTGATCTTTCACTCTTCCGGTTATCCAAAAAGTATCTTTTTTTAAATATTTTTTGATCAAAAGTTGTGTTGTGATATATGCTAACACTTTGTAAAAAAAATTTGTCAAATTTTTTTTCCACATATTCTAAAAACTGCTGCTGTTTTTAAATTTTTTTTTGAAATTTTTAGCCCGTTAACCGGTTAACGGATCGGTTAACCGGTTAACGCTTCCCAGACAACAGTTCTGAGGTCACGTGTCTGTCAAAGTTTTTTTGTTTTGTTTTCTCCTTTTATGTCTTTTGGTATATGTGTGTGAGTTAAATGGTTCATGGTACCTCTTTCCAACACTCATAACTCATTTCCTCCTACTTTGACTCACCATAAAGCACCACTATCTCATAATCAAACTCTCTTCTCCAAAACCATCAATACTCCATCAATACTCCATTAAAACCCACTCCACAAAAACTCTCATTATAAACTCTACTTTCTAAACTTCACTCTCCAATCCCACAAACCCTAATCCGAAAATACATCTTCAAACCCTAAACCCTAAAAGCTTCAGTTTGTCTTCAACGACTCCCAGAAAAGGAAAGGCTCCAGTGTCAGTGTCAAAATCAAGCAGTGAAGAAGAAATGCCCATAGAATCTACCAAGAAGCGAAGAATGTATTTTTCGTGTCCGGGTTCGCCATCTTCTTAAGGGTAAGTATGTCAACCTGAAATCCTTTGAAACCTTTAAGTTTCCGGCTATGTTAGAATATCAGGGGATGCTTGACTTTATTGCCGATAATGGAAAAGTGTATCCGGATTTGGTTAAATCGTTTATGAACAACATGTCCCTCAACTGTGATGATAAGGAGAAACACCAATTGTTTGTTGTTGTGAGAGACTGTGAGATTGGAGTTGACTTAGGTACTCTTGCAGCTTCTTTGTCCATCCCATATTCGGGTGTTTTTCTCCGAAAAAGGGTAAACCATGTTGAAAGAAAATGGGCTGGCTATGACAAAATGGAATACTATTATCATATTTATAGGTTTCCAAGGGTAGCTGTGGTGTCCGGCCAACGTACCTCTCGGGTACTTTGTTATGCTAAGAATTTATCTATGGATGATCGGATGCTACACTATATTATCTGTCATGTTTTGCTTCCCAAGGATTCCAACTTGTCTTAGATCAATGATTTGGAAATGCAAGTACTGTTTGCTGTCAAGAACAAGATTAGTGTGAATTGGCTTCCTACTATGATGTATCATCTGAAGCAACAGCTTTCTCTAAAGACAATATTACCATATGGCCGCCTCATTTCAAGAATCTTGGAAATTACCGATATGGAAATAGGTAGAGAGCCTTTTATTGCTATGTATACAACGGCTAATGAGATTAATGGAGTCACTATCATCAAAAACACCGACATAATTCAATGTAATGATGGAACCTACAAGTATGATGACAGATCCTCCACTTCCATCCCACCTATTCAGGAAACCGGCATCACAAATGACTTTCTTTATGCTACCATCATGTCAAACCATCATGAAACCATTTGTGCCTTCAAAAGCCTTAGGAACTTAGTTTTAAGCTCCTGAAACACCACCGAGTTTGTTGATGAGGATGAGGACGGTAGCGAAGAGGAGGAAGAAGATGATGAGGATGTGTCGGATGAGGATTGAGGACCATGTTTCTATGTTGTTTTTTTTACTATGTTTCTTATGTTGTTTTAAGTCTAGTTAATGTTTTGGTGTTTCAAACATAAGTCCTAAGTTATTTAGGCAATTTTGGTTTCCATGTATTAAGTTTCGCTTTATGTTCGTACACTTGTTGGTTATTTTGAATTATGTTTATGCTTATATGTGTGTTCGACTTGTATGTTTACTTAATGCGTATTTCTATTCGATGCTTGTTTGGTGATTTTTCATTTCTATGCTTGTTAGTCTCTTCCTTTTTGCTAATGCCAAAGGGGGAGAAGGCTTTGTTTCTCTAATACCTCTCGATGCCGAATTTCTTTTGCTCATGCCGCTATTATTTAGGGGGAGTTGCTATCCTTAGGGGGAGGATCTTTTTAGAGAAACATCGATCAAAGCTCTCACAAATTTTTTGGTTGTCATCATCAAAATGGGGGAGAATGTAGAAGCATGCCTTCAACCTCAAGGATTTTGATGAAGACAACACGACTCATGCACTTCATACTTGCAAAAAGTTAAGAGCTTCCAACATGATCAAGCAACAAGCTTTTGGCATTATGATCAAGCTTCATATGCACATTCGTATTATTTCAAGGCTTGGACGCATGTGTTGAGGTATACATCAAATCTCTTTAAAATTGATATACAAGTGATCAAGTTATCATATCATATTTTATCATGATTCATACAAACTTTGAAATGTTTCTAAACTGGTTTAACACTTTTAAAAATTAATGTTTTTCTGTTTTTTAACAGTGTTAACCGGTTAACCATTTGGTTAACCGGTTAACGACCTCAAAATTTGAATTATGTGTTAACGTTTTACATGTGTTAACTGGTTAACCATTTGGTTAACCGGTTAACACTGAATGTTTTTGAAAAAATTATTTCTTTTTAAAATTCAAATTATTTCTTTTAGTTATACCTTTTCAAATATTTATTTTTTCATATCTTTTTTATATACCTTTTTGAAAAGGTGTTTTGACTATTATATATTCTGAATTTTTTAAATTCAAAAACACCTCCTAGAATTTTTCATAAAATATTACTTAATCAAATTCACTTATTTTCATATATTTTTCAAACATTCAAAAGTGTTCATATTGATTCATAACATTTCATATTCATAAGTTGAACACTTGTATTGAAATTGAGAAGTGGATTTTGATCAAAGGAGAAGATCAATCTTGTATTGATATCACATATTGTGTTACTCTCAAAATAACAAAGAATTATAAAAGTTTTCTATTGTGACTTGTGATCCAGGATTGTTGGACACAAAGGATAATGCTTGCAAGAGGATTGTTCTTGCACACTAGGTTTTGTTTAGTTGTTTAGAAAGTAGGCCTCACCGGTTGATGGTGCGATAGGTTTTACGATCTAAAAAACTAGTGGAAAATCTCTTTCGTGTTGGAAAGGGGACTGGATGTACCTTTGGACTGTGAAGGGAACTAAGATAAATTGTTGTGTCTCTTTTATTTCCTACTTTATCGTTTTCTTACCATAAACAAGTAAAAGAGAAAAATCCATCCATCAAGAAAATAATCGAGAAAATTTTATAACACCTAATTCACCCCCTTCTTAGGCGTACTCTGAATCTACAAAGATCAAAAATTAAAACGCACGGTTAGCTAAATTAGGTTCGACCCTCTCTAGCATGGAGCTAATCCCCAGAAGAGTCGCCAGCTGTCGTACCTCGAAAAATATACGATCCTCGCGATGGACGCGGAAAAAAAAAGAGTCGCCACCTAATTCTTTTTATTATAACGAGAGAAAAGGAAGATATAGATACAACCAAATAAGGATAAGAAATGGTCAACGAAACCAAATAAAACCTAACCCCGAATCAAAAATCAAACACTAAGTGTTCGCCAATGCGAACCAAGCAAACAAAACAACAAATCGTGACAAACGACATCAAGGAGAACTCGGAACATATGTTCATCAAACAAAAACAAGAATGAAGTGTAAAAGGTTGAAACGAGTTTTATACCTACTCTGAACGTTATCAGAGGGATGATCTAAATCAGGTAACTCTTTAGCTTTGGCTCTTGTTTGATTTCTCTGAATTCCTCTTCTTCTTTGTTGTGCCGTTTTTTATTCTTTTAGGGTTTTCTGTGTCGGTTACTGGTTTTTTTCTTGGAACTTCGTATCTAAGTTTTCAGTTGTGGCTAGGTTTTTATGGCCAGATATTTTCTTTCCGTGAATCTATTTTTAGGGTTTTTTCCGTCCCTTTGTTCATGAAATCATCCCCTTTTTATAGGGTAAAATTAGGGTTTGTGCATTTTGAAACTTTGCTGAGAAATCATATTTGGTTACGTCTGCTACACCTTTCTTGTATCAAAAGATTTTTTTGCCATTTTTGTGAAAATCTCGGTTCTGTAACTCTGATGTATTATGAGTATTTGTACCTTTATCACTAGATTATTTTGACTCAGTTTCTCTTAGTTTGAAATGAACTGGATAGGTTGAGTATGGATTGAACTGAAAAAGTTAGTTTGTGATTGAATTAGTCTGTAATTTTTACCGCCATGAACTTCTAATTTCACTGCTTGTCCTCCTTTTTACAGTTGTGTGAGGTCATCCTTTTTTTTGTATTAAATCTGAATTGATGATGGCTTGCTGATAATATATTCTGAGTTCATGACCCTGATGCATTCTTCTTCCGTTTGCAGGTTTCAAAAACCGGACTCAAGAGTTTCTAAGGCGGGTTAAACATAGCAATGTGTATAGATGACTCGTAAAGAAACGTCCAGTTGTATCCTGAATATTTTTGCGACCTATTGCCAAGTCGTACCGAGCTGTATTTCAGAGGTAATCAAAACTCGACTATCGCGAACACATCTGCTTTATTATTACCAACAAATTGCGGATAACATATCACTCATATTGGTATCAATGTTATTATTTCTGCTGTAGACTTTGTAACTTTGATCTTTGAGTGCATCACTATTTCCTTTACCATTTCCATTTCTTCGTTCGATGTAAAGCTTGACCTTGGTCCTTGATTCAACTAATCATTCTTTTTTCTCTTTGTATGTAAACCCGTTGGAGTGTGACCGGTCAGGTTGCTTCACAACCAAGTCCAATGTGTAGCCATTTTCAATCATGACAAGCAGACAATAGTTGATCATCTTTGAGAACTTCCTTTGGCGAATTAAGCATTGTTATCCCAATATTCATTCCGGTTACAAAAGCAATCCATTCTTTCAAATCAGGGATTGTCATTTGTTTATCAACTTTGAGGGAATAAGTTTGTGAATTCAGTGTTTTGATTTTTGTTTAAATTGTGGTTTCTGAACCTCCAGTTCTTTTAGTGCCATGGATCTTATTTTTCCACAGTTTCTGATATAACCTTTTCTAATATAAGTTTCCTTTTGTTTTTCGGCAGGTGTTTGTATGTTTGCTTGTTGTTGTAGTTGAGGCATGATTACAAATCTTGGAATGTTGCACACGCTAAGTTATTTTAACTTTCCTTTTTTTATTAAGATTTTTGCAAGTTGGAAATGTTATTGTCAATTGATGGTATGTGGCTCAAGACAAGATGTCCTTACAACTTTCATGAGTGGAGTCGTGACCTCTGTCGGAATTTCGAAAAGTGCACTATTGATCTAAGGCAATGGAGACTTTGACTGTTGTGCAATCCAAACTATATTGAAAATTTTAACGAGCCTATACTTTTGCTTTCCTCACGCTTCACGCTGCACTAGCAGTGGCTCCATGATGTTTATTGAACTGTGACTTGGTTTTGTAGCTTTAAATCTGTAACTGTGAATTTTTTAGACAACTTTTTGTAATTTGGAAACTTGACATTAACTAAGAATCTCATTCAACTAGAAATGTTGTTTGGAATAAAAATCGAATAGAATTTGGGTTTGAAATGAGTCGGAGCTTTATGGTTTAAAACTTGAACGAAGCAAACTCTTCCCTTTTTTGAATGATTTTAGGATGGAATTTTGACATAAAATATGAATTTTAGGATTTTGGGATTAACACTTGAAACTAAATTTGGAATTAGAATTGGAGCACTGACTTAGGTTTTGAAAGAGAACTTGGAAATTTTGACATCGATTTGGTATGAAATTTTTAGTGTAATTATCATGAGTTTGAGTCCTGGAGCTTTAAAACTAAATACTTGGAAATGAGTTAAACTTTATCATGAATTCAATAGTTAAGAATGGACTTTATATTACAACTCAAAATTGAGTTTGGAAATGAATTTTAATCTTGACATTTGACATTGAAACTTGAATTTGGAAAGAAACTTTGGAACTGAACATTTGGGAATGGAAATTGAAATAAGGTCATGAACTCTAGAAAATTTGACATTTTGAACTCGCCAAAAATCAGATATACAATATTTATTGCCAAATCCCATATCAGTGAAAAACCAAATATCCATTCCATTTGTCTTAGTCAATAACCATTTTTCAGGATCCATATTTTCCTTCCAATCCAACTAACGAACAAGACTTGCTTCACCTGAAGATCATTTGAACCAAATATCAACAGTCCTCGCCGAAATTCCTCACTAAATAAAACCACAAATGACCTGAGGTCTTGAACACATCCATGATTCAAACTTGAAATTCCATAATCCGTAACTTATGAGATCAATCCACCACTCTAAGCTTCCAAGCATAAAACCCTCGTTTTTTCGAACCAAAAGACCGGACCTCCAATACTCGTTACAGAACCAACAAATTCTTCTTGTCACTCATGCAAAACATCATAATACATGGTATGCACTTTAGTATGCTGATGATGAGATGAATGTATGATATGAAAAGTTATGGGTAAAATTTAGGGTGTGACAATTAGTAATCCGAAAGAGCCTAACCGAATGGAGATTATCGACTTGATATTGCTTTGGACTATTCCGCCGCGTATCACTTCGAATATCGTCGTCCTATCATAAGTTTACTCAGATCCAGGTATAGAATTTATCTCACTCACAGAGGATCACCAAAACCGAAATGGAACAAACCATAAAAAACAAATCAAACCAAAGCAGTAAATAAATCAAAGTAGGTTGAATCCACTTAGGGTCTACTCCCCAGCCGAGTCACCACTTTTCTATAGCGGTAAAATCATGAGTGTGAGCTATTAGTTAACTTAACGCAAAGTAAACAGAGTCGCCACCGCGCTTATATTTTATTCCAAGTGGAAAAGGAAAAAAAGATCGAATAAATCCTAATGAATCTAAAAGCAAAAAGCTATAGAAACAAGCAAAGAACCAGGTAAGGGGATATGTTACAAAATGGGAAGGTTTTACGCATCCAAAATGTTTGTGGTACTCCACGGGAATCCTTTGAAAAATTTATTGCTTTTGGTTTGAAAATGGTTTGTAAAAGGGAGTGGAGGGATGAGAGAATAATTAATTTTTTAAATATTTTTGTGTTTGGAGAGGTTTACCACCTCATGCCTACGTACCCACAAAGTGCAATGCGAGATCAAAACCCCGTAGTTCGTGGTACAAATAGTGAAAAATGAGTGTGTTGAATTGATTTTAAAATGTAAAGATAAGTCATCATTCTTTAGCGAATAATTTCACTAGAAAGAATGAATCATATCTAAACATGTAAAGAAAAGGTTAAAAGGAAAAGTGCACAAAGGCACACAAATATTTGATGAGTTTTGTACTTTTTATGGTCTTTTGAAAAATATTTTAATATACTTATATGGTTTAACATTTATTAAAAAAATAAAAGAAAAGGTAAAAATCACTTGACCTAAGTCAAAGTTAGATTATGAAAGCAGTTTTAAGTTTGAAAACAAAGAAGTTATTGAAAAGAGGGAGAAGTTTTGGAAATTTAAGAAGGGGGAGGAGATGAAGAGACTATCCTAAAAGGAAAATAAAAGAGATACAGGAGGAAATATCTAACAAAACTTGATGATGCTTCACATTTTATGATCATAAGAGTTCCATCCTTATAAGCTAGCAAATGGCCAAATAAAGGCAAAGCTACCATCTCCATGAAGATCAAAGCAAAAGGAAGGTGTCCTAGAATCTAAGTCCAAAACTCCAATTCCAATGCAAAGGATAGTAACCAATAGTCCAATATCAAGATCAAAAGTTTTTAGAGGTTTAATCCTTTATTAATATTTTTGTGTTCAAATGGACAAAAGAAAAATCAACACAATAATAATGACAAGAATATAAACATGATAATGGATGATAAAGCAATATAAATCATAATAAAAACAAAGGAAATAAAAGTGCAAGAAAGAAATTAAAATGTTAGTATAGTAATAGTAATATGAGTATACATAATAGTGGTATGCTGAACTTAATCATCCACAACCAAAAGAGTAATCAAGGAACTTAGAACCAAAAATCGAAAAGGCAACCGATTCCTGTAGAAGCACGCCTTCAACCTCGAAGATTTTGATGAAGACAACACGACTGTCATGCGCTTCATATTTGCAAAGTCAAGAGCTCTCAAACATGATCTAGCAACAAGCATCGGCATTGTGATCAAGCTTCTTTTGCTCATTCGGTTTATTTCAAGCTTGGACGCAAAACATTGAGGTACATCAAAACCCTTTACAAATTGATGTACAAGTGTTCAATAAATTATTTCACATGTTATCATATTGCATATATTTTTTGAAAGGTTTTTAAAATGGATTAACACTTTTAAAATTAAGAATTTTTCTGTTTTTAACAGTGTTAACCGGTTAACCATTTGGTTAACCGGTTAACAGCTCCAAATTTCAAAAGACAGTGTTAACGTTGCTATGCGTTAACCGGTTAACCATTTGGTTAACCGGTTAACACTGAAGGTTTTTGAAAAATTATTTTCTTTGAAATTCAAAATATACCTCTTCAAATTATATTTTGTTTCATAATTTCTTACACCTTTTTGAAAGGGTGTTTTAAGATTTATATATTCTGAATTTTTTAAATTCAAAAACACCTCCTAGAATTTTTTATAAAAATCATTCAATCAAAATCACTTCTTTTGACATATATTTTCAAACTTCAAAAGTGTTCATATTGTGATTCATAACTTTTTCATACTCATCATTGAACACTTGTATTGATATTTATAAAGTGGATTTTGATCAAAGGAGAAGATCAACTTAGATTGATATCAAACATTGTACTACTCTCAAAAATTACAAAGAATTAAAATAAATTTTCTATTGTGACTTGTGATCCAAGATTGTTGGACTCAAGGGATAGTGATTGCAAAAGGATTGTTCTTGCACACTAGGTTGTTTAGTTGTTTAGAAAGTAGGCCTCACCGATTGAAGGTGCGATAGGTTGTACATTTCTAAAAACTAGTGAAAATCTCTTTCGTGTTGGAAATAGGACTGAATGTACCTTCGGATTGTGAAGGGAACCAGGATAATTTGCCGTGTCTCTTTTACTTTCTCTCTTTATAGTTTTCATCCCATAAACAAGTAAAAGAAATCCATCCATCAACGAAAATAATCGAGAACATTTTATAACTCCTAATTCACCCCCCTCTTAGGCGTACTTTGAAACTACAATTGGCATCAGAGCAGGTTTAGGTAACCTGTTCCTACAAGATCCTGTATGGCTTCCGCAAACTCGAATCCTGTTTTCAAAGATGGTGGAAGTAGCAACAAGCCTCCACTCTTCTCCGGCGAATACTTTGATTTTTGGAAAATCAGAATGAAAGTACATCTTGAAGCCCAAGGAGAAGGCATATGGAAAGCGATCGAAGAAGGTCCTCATAATCCTGTTAACGTGATCAATGGCGTGGGAACCGCAAAGTTAAAAAATACTTATGATGAAGATGATAGGAAGAAGATCCTGAATGAGAAGAAGGCAATCAACATACTCCAAAGCGCTCTCAGTATGGATGAGTTCTTCCGCGTATCACAATGTAAATCGACAAAGGAGATTTGGGATACCTTGGTAGAAACGCATGAAGGAACAACAGAAGTAAAAAGATCAAGGCTTAATACTTTGAGTCAAGAATATGAAATGTTCCGTATGTAGCCCGGGGAATCTATTGTTGCCTTACAAAAAAGATTCGTTCATCTAACAAATCACTTGATTGCTCTCGGGAAGACCTTCACCAACGACGATCTCAACTTGAAATTCCTAAGATCCTTGACAAGGGAATGGCAACCGAAAGGGACCGCTATTTCGGAAAAGAAGAGTCTCTCAATGATGACATCCGCATCTCTATTTGGCAAACTTCAAGAGCACAAATTGGAACTTGGAAGGCTCGAGAAGCACGAAAGTCAAGAGAAAAAGTCCAAGGGAATTGCCTTGAAGATTGACACGAAGGATGACAAAGATGACGAGACTTCCGAAGATGAGAACTTCATGCTTCTTGTTAAGAAGCTTGGTAAGTTTTTTAATAAAAAATAAAAATTCCTCTTTTCCTAAAAAGAATAAACATTTCAGGAAGAAGGATGCATCTACATCGATTCAAGAAGTCACATGTTATGAATGTGGAAAGCAAGGTCACATAAAGCCAGATTGTCCAAGACTTGCAAAGAAAGGAGGATTCAAAGGCAAGAAGGATTTCAAGAATTAAAAGGCTTATGTTGCTTGGGACGATAATGAAGTTAGTTCCTCACCAGAATCGGAAAGCGATGAATGTGCAAATATGGCTCTAATGGCTTCACATCACTCCGATGAAGAAAATGACAAGGTTAGTAGCAACTTTTCAATTTATGAAAATGATGCACAAGAAGTCGTAGATGAACTTCTAAAAGAATGCAAGACTTTGTATAAAAACATTTCATCCCAAAAGAAACGAATACTATCTTTAGAAGAACAAAATACATCTTTTGGAAAGTACATTGAAAATGAAAAACAAAAATCGATGGATGAAAAACAAAGCCTTGTATGCAAAAATTGTGAGTCATTATCTTTTCAAATTGATCAAATTAAAAGAGTCTTAGAAAGATATGAAAAAGGTCAAATTGGCTTGGAGGAAATTCTTAGGCACCAAAGATATCCTAATGACAAAAGTGGTTTAGGATATTCTAAGTTTTCCAAACCAAGCACAAGTGAAACCGTTTTCGTAAAAGCTAGTGAACAAATTGTTAAAGAAAAAACAAACAATTCTAAAACTATGCATCAAAGTCATAAAAAGAAAATAATCATTTAGAAACAAAAATATGTTCCTAGATATAAAAGTCAATTTCAACCTACTTGTTTTTATTGTGGAATCAAAGGCCATACACCTAATGCTTGCTATGTGCGCAACATTGGTGTTGCTAAAGGGAATTATGTGTGGGTTGAAAAGGGTACTAACTATCAAGGACCCAAAGCAATTTGGGTACCTAACAATATTTGACTTTGTTTTGTAGGTATGCTTAAAGACAACTTCTACTCAATGGTATCTTGATAGCGGTTGTTCAAAGCATATGACGGGTGATATCAACAAATTTTCAAGTCTATCACTTAAGGCGAAAGGATACGTTACTTACGGTGATGATAATAAAGGAAAGATTCTTGGAGTTGGAACCATTGGTGCATCTCCTCATACAATCATCGAAGACGTCCTTTATGTGGAAGGCCTTAAACACAACCTTCTTAGCATAAGTCAATTGTGTGACAAAGGGTTCCGAATCAACTTCACAAAGGAGGAATGCTTGATAGAACATGAAGTCAGCCATGACATCTTGCTAAAAGTTAAACGATTTAATAACATTTTCATGATTTCTTTTGATGACTCTTCCTTGAAGGTAAAGTGCTTAATGGTGTAACACCCCAAATTTTCCCTCTTCTTGTTTAGAATTATTATCATATCATAATCATCATGAGCATACCATATCCTTAGCATTTTGCATAGAAAAATGAAGCATAGCACTCACATGTTCTAGCATAAGGCATATGATCGGTTATCCGGGAAAATCTGAACCTGCAGGTCAAAATCAAGAGCATGGTGATCTGGCAAGAATCTCACAGGATCATTTTGCACAAGCCTGGTATCATGTTCAGAGCCCTAGAAGAAGAGAGGGAGGATCAAAATTTGCTTGAAACGGTTGGTGCCGGTCTATTCTTGAGGTTTCCCACCAAAGGGAGGGAAATTCAAATTTTCCTTGCGTTAACCGGTTAACGCATATGGTTAACCAGTTAACGGCTGCGAAATTTGAATTTCCAGCAGCAAGTTCAGCATGTGTGTTTTGGCTCCATTTTCCAATTTATTGATTTTTATTCATTTGAATTAAATTTGAATTTGAGAGAAGGATCTAGAGCATTTATCCAAGCCTCATTCCAATCCTAAATTCAAATCACTTTCTAAGCTAATGCCAAGCCATATTTTTGGATCCCTAACCAAAATTTTGGGCCCCAAACCTAAGCCATATTTATTCCATTTCCCTCCAAACCAAGGGGGCTCTCCCTCATTTTTTCACTCTCATTTTCTGAATTTTCATTCTTCTCACCCACAATTCTCTCACTTTTCTCTCCCAATTTTCCAAATCACTCAAAGTTCCTCTTTGAAGATCACATAACCTTGCCTTGAGGTGTGTAGATCTTGGAACTAAACCTCCATTCACAACTTCTTTGCATCCTTTTGCTGGTTTTATTGGAGATTCAGATCTGATTCAGATCTGATTTGTATCCGGATCCGATTGTTATTGTTCATGAGCTTAATGATAGGGAATAACCGGTTAACGCACCTGTTTTGTGCGTATTTTGTGCAGGTTTGAACTGGTTAACCGGTTAACGCATTTGGTTAACCGGTTAACACTGAAGCAGAATGACTTTTTAGTGTTGTTTTGAGTTTGCTTGATCCCTTTGCTTGTTTTAATTGCCATGGATCATTACATGATCATCAAACATGATATTTTAGGGTGATTTGCTTGCTGGTTGATGTATGCTTTCATGTTTTCGACGCGTAAGTCGTGTATTGGAAATGCTTGGCATTTTGTTTGATTCTTGTTTACAAGAACCTTTGAGCATGATTAATTCCATGATTGTTTTTTTGGTCAATTTGCTGGATTTTTGCTAACATTTCAGGGGCTATGGTAAGTGTGAGGTGTGGGAATTGAGTTCCACATCTCCAAATCTCATCTCTTCTTCTTATGCTTATTTGTGCTAACCCTTTGCTTGTTGGGCTTAGGCCTTTCTCGTCTCTTCTTCTATCATCTTCTCTTCTTCTTTCTTTCTCCTTTAGGATAGAAAACCACACTAACCCTTAGGACATCCATGCATGTTAACACTTAGGATTATTTAGTCCCCCTTTAGAATTTTCACCTTTGAGATCCTTTTGGTTCTTCTTCTCTTCTCATCTCATAACCATAAAAAACATCTTAATAAGTTTGAAGTGATGTCTTGATCCATAGCCTTATCCCATGAGGTATGCTTGTAGTCTTCCCATCTTGGGATAATACAAGTTTACCTTGTGATGCACAAGTCTGATCAAGGTATCTTCTTCATAAAAGAAAAGCATAAAAAAATTTTCTTCATTGTAAATACAAAAAAACACTTAATAAGTAAACAAGTTAGTGAGCCTAGGCCCTAATCTTTGGGTTCATGTTTTGGGGATCCTCTCCTTACTTGAGGGTGCTTGTTCTATTATTCCATCTTGGAATGTAGTGGCAAGTGCACATTCCATTGATGAGAGCTTGAGTTCACTTCCTCGTGACACACTCATAAAAGCTTCTAAGAAACACAAACAAACAATAAGTGTCTTTCCTTCGGGAATTCTTTTCTCACCTCATTCGCTCCGTACGCGAACTTGATCCTACTTGTCACTTTGCAAGACGGTTACGCACTCGTCGTCCGAGTCTGCAACACCTGAGCAATGTCATAGGCAATTCAAGCCTTTAATTCTCAAGCAATTTCCTTTTGGTACCCCTTGTTAGGGGAACTACGGCGTCTCTGATCCTCATTATCCTGATGAGGTACGTAGGCAGCGGGGTAGGGCCCGTTCGAGCACAATCTTTATTTTCCCTACATTTTGTCCTTTCAGTTCTTTTCTCAGTTTTCTTTTCCAATTCATTTTCATTTCCTTTGCTGCAACTTTCATACGCTCACCCTTTGAAACAGTTTCTTTGCAAGCGTGGATCCCGTCGGGTACGGCGGACGATCTGGGTGCTAATACCTTCCCAGGTTGTAACCGACTCCCGAACTCTGTCTCTTTGGTTCGTAGGACCTGTGTCCTTCCTCTTTCTTTCTTCTGGTTTGTGCAGCATTACCATTCCTTTTCTTCGGGATAAAAATGCATGGCTGGCGACTCTATTCTTTTTCCGCGCCACTTTCGCGTTTGTACCAGGATGGAAATCCGGGGAGCGACAGCTGGCGACTCTGCTGGGGATTGCACACCAGACGATCTCTGGTTCCCCTGTGAGTCTCTCCTGGCGCTTGTTTGTTGCTGTTTCTTTGGGTGATGTTTGTTCGTTGTGGCTTGTTGTATTTTATTGTTGTTTATTTACCGCTTTATTTACAACTTTATTTACAGCTTTATTTACAGTTTTCAGTCTTTATTTACTGCATTATGTATATACTGGACTGGTTTTCTTTGGTGGGATGGGTGTTACTTGTTCTTGAGAGATGAGCCAAGTACCCGGCTCGAGTGCACCATAGGACTTAGAGTGGTTCCACTTTGGCCTCATGAGATCTTGTCATGGGGGTAGTAGTGAGTTCCACACCCAGGTTGCGATTGTCTTGGAAATGTCTTGATTTGGGGATCTTCCTCTCTCATTTCATAACCTTGATAGTTATGTGCAGCTGGGGACCGATCATTGAGAACCTTGTGGAAAGATCCCTCTTTAGTGATGACAGTGGCAGCCCACATTTTGTGGCAAACCCATTCGCATCCGAGGGCCCACCTGGGGATCGCATAGGATGACCTTGTGTCCTGGACTCAACCGAGGCCTCCCTGCGTAGTATATAATGCCAAACCGATTCCCTGATTTGGTCATGAGCCATTTCTCGGAGATGGTGACAGTATTATTGCTATTCGGCTTTGAGAGTCCGTGATGTCTGACCCGGAGCCTCTTACCTGTGAGTTTGGGGGGTTGTTTACAGGTGTGAAGGAACCTTTGACCTCAATATACACTCATCTGTTCAGTGGTTCTTGTTATGATCTGTGGCCCTGTGATTATGATCTTTGGTTCTATGGTCCTATGGTTTTGGAATTCTGGTTCTGGAGTTCTGGTTTTCTTGATACTGGTTTTCTTGGTTCTGGATTTCTTGATACTGTGGTCCTGAGATCTTCTTCAGTGAGTTGTGATTATCAGAGAGTGTGACTCAGTGGACTTTTGGGTTTGCCAGTTATTCAGAGGGGCCCTTGTCAGTGTCCAGTTCAGATGGTCCCAGTTGATCATATGCTTGCATTGCATTGCATTTGCATCATTCTTTGCATTAACTGTTTATGTTTCCCATTTTTCAGGTCATTGTTCTTCATCTGTTCCCAGTTCTGGTATTCTTATCTCCATGGCAGAAATCAGAAGAGCTCCGAGAAAAAAGAATGTGCATTATACATTTCTTCAGCCGGAAGTTAAAAGTGTTCAGAGGTTAGCGGGTCTAATGAATGATCAAGTCTTGGGCAATTTCAAGAAAAGATATGGCCAGATACTGAAGTTTGTGGACAAGCCCACTGCAGACCAGAAAGACAGCTTGCATACCTTGCTGCAATTTTATGATCCCCTGCTGCGTTGCTTTGTTTTTCCAGGTTACATCTTAGCTCCGACATTAGAAGAGATCTCCAGCATGCTGAATGTTCCGATCAGAGAGACATTGCCGTTCTACGGGTCAGAGGTTGTGCTCAGAGATGAAGACATAGCCAAGGTTTGTAGGTTGCCAGCTGCTTCAGTCAGGAAGGCTCTGCAAGAGAGTGAAGGTAAAGGTCTACCCTGGAGTGTGCTTATCCCAGAGGCTTAGAAGTATGCTACCGAGGCTAAGTGGAATGAATTTGGAGCTGTGCTTGCATTGATGGTATACGGGTCCAGTCTGTTTCCTGGAGAGAAAGAGTTTGTCATCTTAGAGGTGATCTCAATCTTTGCAAAAGGCAATCCAGTGCCTACTTTATTGGGTGACTTTTACTTCAGTGTCCATTACAGATCCGAGAAGGGTAGAGGTGGTCCAGTGGTCTGCTGTGCTCCTTTGTTTGCTGAGTGGTTTGCTAGACAGTTGCCTAAGTCAGGTGCCTTCAAGGAGATGCGGGACGAATGGAGATGGTCCAGAAGACTGATGGGATTGATTGTAGAAGACATTGCTTGGGGATATGACAGGGATTTGCTAGGAAAGGAGTTGATGGTTAGTTACGGAAGGTTTGCTGGAGTACCTTTGTTGGGAAGGAAAGGTGTCATCAGTTACTATCCAACATTAGCCAGAAAGAAGTTTGGCTACCCTTTGAGAGATCCTCCTCAGATGGAAATGTTTGCTGAATCTTTGTACTTTCCTGCTGACGGAAACAGAGAGTTAGTTCAACAAGCAGTCCAAGCCTGGGCTCACAGGATAAAAAAGGGGAAGAAAGACTTCGGCCGAGTTGATCCCAAGACATATCCACCATATGTTGAATGGTTGCAAAGACATATCGAGTCAGTTCTCATGCCTTTTTCAGTCGAGGCTCCGCTTTATCCCCGAGAGGTGCCTAGTCAGAGCAGTACTGTTTCCTTAGAGGAGTACAAGAAGCTAGAAGCTCAGCTGCATGAGGTCAGAGTGGAGAATAGTGAGATGGTAAGCCTGTACCACCAAGCCAACATGGCCAAGAAGGAAGCTGAAGACAAGCTGCAGAAGCTTCAAGCCTCTCTAGAAGCCAAAGAGAAGGATTTTGCTGGTAGAGAAGCCCATTTCCACAGATTGGGTATGATGGAAGCTCAAAGAGAAGCTAAGAGCAAGAAGGCTCTAAAGACTCTCAAAGATGCTCGTCAATCCATTGCTTGGCTGCAAGGCCAAAGGGATGAAGAGCAGAAGAAATTCAAAGAGAAGGAGGAGTTCTTTGAAGTTCAGATGGCTTTCAGGAAGGAGGAAGTGGAGCAAGTTCACGCCATCCGGAGGGAGAAGACCCAACAGCTAGCCCAAAGTCAATTAGCTCTGGAGGAAGCAAGGAAAGAGATCGAAGAGCTCAAGCTGAGAGAGGGTGTCAAGAAAAGCAGGGCAGAGGCGGCAGATCCTGGGTCCTTGGCTTAGTTGTTTATTGTTCAGGCTACCTACAGGCTTGTTGTAGGAGTCTTGCTTTTATTTCTTTTGTCTTTATTTATGTACTGACATGTAACCCTTCGGGGAATATTTCTGGTTGTATTCTGACTTTTGGCCTGCAGTGGTCTGTTCATATACAGTGTTAAATTTGCAAGTTATCATTTTGAATGTGCAAGACTCGTTTGTTTGGATACTGCTAATGTCTGAACACTTATCAAAGAGGAAATTTGAAAGCTAAATACTGAAAGTGATTGTCTGAGATTAGATGCCAGAACTGGGGCACGCCAAATGCTTAAAACCTGGGAACATGAACAGTTACATTGCATTGCATATAACCTGTTTGCTTGTTTTGCAGGTGTTGTCTCAGTTACTAACGTGTTTTGTGTAACAGGCACTATAGCTCCTCGTAAAGTTCGGGAACAACCAGCAGTGCACAGATATCCAACCAAGATTAACAGAGAACGAGCCATGGACCAGATGCAAGCGGACTTGGAAAACCTGAGACTGAGAATGGATAACTTTATGACGTTAATGGCCGGCATGGGGCAGAACCAAGAGCGTCTGCGGGAGATAATTGAGAATCAGAAGAAGAACACTGCTGTTGCTGCTACTGTTGACAATCGTACCGGTGCGGGCGCACGTCAGGTTGAAATTCCTATTGCTCAACCAGGAGTGACTATCACCAACGATGGGTTGAACAACACTCAGATGGACAATCATGACGACCAGTTCACTCTACTTGATGAAGCTGAAGGTCAAGGAGCAGAGATGAACAAGAGGTTCAAAGAGATGGCTGAGAAAATCAAAGCTATTCAGTCCTAGAGCTCTTTGGGATTTGACATAACCGACTTGGGCTTGGTTCCTGGGGTCAGGATTCCGTATAAGTTCAAAGTTCCAACCTTCGAGAAGTATAATGGCACTGCTTGCCCGAAGACCCATCTGCAATCATTTGTTGGGAGAATTGCCGCTCACACAGATGACGAGAAACTCTGGATGTATTATTTTCAAGACAGCTTGGTGGGAGCTTCTCTTGAATGGTACATGAAGCTCAGTAGGGTCAATATCAAGAGTTGGAAGGATCTAGCTGAAGCCTTTGTGAGGCAATATCAATACAACTTGGACATGGCTCCGAACCGCACACAGTTGCAGCACATGGCTCACACAACAAAAGAAGGCTTCAAAGAATATGCCCAGAGGTGGCGCCAGCTATCTGCCAGGGTGCAACCACCGCTGTTAGAGAACGAAATGGCCGACATGTTTATGGGCACTCTCCAGGGTGTATTTCTTGAAAGACCGGTGTCGAGTTCTGCTACTAAGTTCAACGATATTGTTATTGCGGGGGAAAGAGTTGAAACATTGCTGAAAATGGGGAAGATACAAGACCCAAGTGCTAGCAGCTCTAATGGAGCGAGGAAAGCTTTTAGTGGACCTCCTAGAAGAAGGGAAGGCGAGACGAACGCTGTATTTGGCCGAGGCCGGGGCCGTGGCTATAGAAGACCCTACAAGCATGTGGTTGCCGTCACAATTCCTGCAGCTCCAGTACAACAAATGCTACCTCCTCCTCCACAACATCAACAACAACAACCTCGTACCAACTATCAGCAGAGACCGTATCAGCCGAGGCAGACTCGCCCGGCTAATAGGGTGATTGAGGCTATCCCGATGACTTATGCTGCCTTATTGCCAAGACTGTTAGATTTGAACCTGATTCAATTAAGAACTTTGGCACCACCACCTCCTGGAGAGCTTCCAGTTGGTTATGATGTCAATGCACGATGCGCTTTCCACTCTGGAGCACCCGGGCACTCGACTGAGAAGTGCAGGGCTTTGCATCACAAGGTTCAGGATCTTGTAGATTCTAAGGCAATCAACTTTGCGCCGCCGCCGAATGTTAACTAGAACCCTATGCCTAATCATGGAGGGGCAAGAGTCAATGTTGTTGAGGGTGATGACAAGTTGAGTTTGGTGCTGAGTATCGATGAAGTCACGACACCTTTGAGGGTGGTGAAGGAGAGACTGTTGAAGGGTCAAGTATTTCCTGGTTGCTGTCTTGATTGTGAAGACTGTATGAGTGTTGTGAATGGCTGTGAGAAATTAAAGATGGGTTTGCAGGGTTTGATTGATGCTGGATCCTTGCAGTTCAGTAAGGTTGGTAATGAAGAGGCTGATGATGTGTCAACCATTACTATTTTCTACGATGAAGCTGATATGCCCGCCAGACGAGATCCGGTTATAATCTTTTCTCCTCAGATTAGTCCCGTAAGTATTACAGTACCTGGGCCTGTGCCGTACACAGATGATAGAGCCATTCCCTGGAATTATGGCTCCGATGTTTATGTAGCTGGACAGAAGATGGAAAGCAGACCTGTTGCTGACCCGACTGTAGAGAATGTCGGAGGTGTTGGGGGTTTCACCCGAAGTGGTCGTTTGTTTACTCCCCCTGCGCTGAGAGGGGATCCTGAGGCCGAGGCTTCGTCCAAAGCCAAAGGAAAACAGGCTGCGAACGATGGGTCAACTACTCCTGTGGCTGGGCAGGGGACGTTTGAAAAAGAGGTAGAGGAATTCATGAGGATTATTAAAAGGAGTGACTACAAGGTGGTTGATCAACTAAACCAAACGCCTTCCAAGATTTCCATCTTATCACTGCTAATGTGCTCTCCCGCACACCGAGAGGCCCTACTGAAAGTCCTACAAATGGCCTATGTTCCTCAGGAGATTACTGTCAACCAACTCGAGGTTGTTGTAGGAAGTGTCAATGCTAGCCATGGCTTAGGCTTTACTGACCGAGACCTCACTTCGGAGGGCAGAAACCACAACAAAGCACTACACATCACGATGGAGTGCAAGGGTGCTGTGTTGTCTCATGTTCTTGTAGACACAGGCTCTTCCTTGAATGTGCTTCCGAAGAAGGCACTGATGAAGCTTAACATTGATGGGATTGTCCTGACGCCGAGTGATCTGGTGGTTAAGGCTTTCGATGGATCGAGGAGATCAATTTTTGGAGAGGTTGAGCTGCCCGTCAAGATAGGCTCTCAAGTCTTCAAAAGTGTTTTCTATGTTATGGACATCCAGCCCGCATATAGCTGTTTGTTGGGCAGGCCGTGGATACATGCTGCTGGAGCCGTCACTTCAACCCTGCATCAGAAGCTTAAATACGTGGTGGACGGCTAGGTCATCACAGTTTGTGGGGAAGAGGATATATTCGTCAGCCATTTGTCGACATTCAAATACGTAGAAATGGATGGAGAAATCCATGAAACTTTATGCCAAGCTTTTGAAGCAGACGTCAGCATCCTGACTCCTGTGGAGAAGAGCAATGAAAAGGAGGGCACATCCATTCATTCCTACAGGGAGGAAAAGGAGGTTGTCCAATCAGGCAGTGCCCAGGGCTGGGGCAAGCTGTTGGAGCTGGAAAAGAAAGATGATAAGTTTGGCTTAGGGTATCAGCCTGGTGGGTCTACTCAGAGTGGTAAAGCTATCACGTTTACAAGTGCTGGGTTGCTCAACCGCAATCAGGTCTGTACGGCAAGCCAAGATGGGGATAGTGACGGAGACTAGGACAATTGGATCCACCCGTGTGCGCGCGACGAGGAGCTAGGAAATTGGTCTGCTGAAGACATTGTTCGTGTCACCTGGCTCGCAGAGTAATTATTTTGTTTCCTTTTATTAGCATACTGCACTGTCAAATCCAGCATTCTGCCCAAGATGCTTGGATCCATTGTATTGGGCCACCATGTTTTGTATTGCATCGTTATTTTGCTATGAAATAAAAGGACATTTTCAGACAAATTGTGTTCCCTGTCTTTGTTTTTAAACTTTTTCACAAAAAATATATAAATGGCAATGTGTTTTTCCTTTTTGTTTTGTGTTAGCGTCTCTTTTTCAAAATAAGTAGATTCTGAATAAGCACATCATCTGTGCAGTGTTGATCATCCGGATTCCACGGATAACTTTCCTGCTATGACTATGCATGACTTTGATAATCCAGTCTACCAAGCTGATGAAGGGGTTGAGGAAGACTGTGACCCCCCCTGAAGAATTGGTTAGATTGTTGAAACAAGAGGAACGAGTTATTCAGCCTCATCAAGAGGAGATTGAGACCATCAACATTGGCAGCGAAGAAGCAAAGAAGGAAATCAAGATTGGGGCCAGTCTGCAGGCTAACGTCAAGAAAGAGCTGATCAGTATGCTGAGAGAGTATGTGGATATCTTTGCTTGGTCATATCAAGATATGCCAGGTTTAGATACCGACATCGTGATGCATAAGCTGCCTCTGAGAGAGGAATGTCCTCCTGTAAAGCAGAAATTGAGAAGAACTCGTCCTGACATGGCGATGAAGATTAAAGAGGAGGTTCAGAAGCAATGGGATGCCGGTTTCCTTGCTGTGACTAGTTACCCACCTTGGGTAGCTAACATTGTACCTGTACCGAAGAAGGACGGCAAGGTCCGGATGTGCGTTGACTACCGAGATTTGAACAGAGCAAGCCCAAAAGATGATTTTCCGTTGCCACACATTGACGTGTTGGTAGATAATACTGCTTAATTCTCGATATTCTCCTTCATGGATGGCTTCTCCGGTTATAATCAGATAAAGATGGCGCTGGAAGACATGGAGAAGACAACATTCATTACCCCGTGGGGTACATTCTGCTATAAGGTCATGCCCTTTGGTTTGAAGAACGTCGGGGCAACTTATCAACGGGCGATGGTCACATTGTTCCATGACATGATCCACAAGGAGATCGAATGTTATGTGGATGATATGATTGCAAAATCCCGAGACGAAGAGGAGCATCTGGTTAACTTGAAGAAGCTTTTTGATAGACTGGTCAAGTACAAGCTGAGGTTGAATCCGAACAAGTGCACTTTCGCAGTGCGTTCCGGGAAACTACTGGGTTTCATTGTAAGTCAAAGAGGAATTGAGGTAGATTCTGCTAAAGTAAAAGCTATTCAAGATATGCCTGCACCGAGAACAGAAAAAGAAGTGTACGGTTTTTTAGGGAGGTTGAACTACATTTCTCGGTTCATATCTCATCTAACTGCCACGTGCGAACCAATATTCAAATTGCTAAGAAAAGAGCAAACGGTCAGGTGGAACGATGACTGCCAAAGAGCTTTCGACAAAATAAAAGAATATTTGCAAGAGCCTCCAATTCTAATTCCTCCAGTGGAAGGAAGACCATTAATCATGTACTTGACCGTGCTAGAGGGGTCAATGGGGTGTGTGCTAGGCCAACATGACGAGTCTGGTCGAAAAGAGTACGCCATTTATTACCTTAGCAAAAAGTTTACCGACTGTGAATCCCGATACTCACTGCTCGAGAAAACTTGATGCGCTTTGGTATGGGTTGCTCGCCGACTGAGGCAGTATATGTTGACTCATACCACACTACTCATTTCCAAAATGGATCCTGTCAAGTACATCTTTGAGAAACCAGCGTTGACCGGAAGGGTTGCTAGGTGGCAGATGATTTTAACTGAATACGACATCCAGTATACTTCTCAGAAAGCCATCAAGGGAAGTGTATTGTCTGATTACCTTGCCCAGCAACCTCTTGAGGATGATTATCAGCCAATGAAGTTTGATTTCCCTGATGAGGACATCATGTACCTCAAAACAAACGATTATGAGGAACCAATTCTGGAGGAGGGGCCAGACCCTGAATCTAAATGGAAGTTGATGTTTGATGGGGCCGTCAATATCAATGGTCGTGGAGTTGGTGCCGTACTCATTACTCCCGAAGGTGTTCACTTACCCTTCGCTGCCAGAATTACATTTGGCTGCACCAACAATGAAGCGGAATACGAGGCATGTATAATGGGAATAGAGGAGGCAATTGATCTTCGGATTAAGAACCTCGACATATTCGGAGATTCAGCCCTCGTCATTAACCAAGTTACCGGAAAGTGGTATACGCATCAAGAGCATCTAATTCTATACAGGGATTATGCTAGAAAACTGTTGACGTTCTTCACGACAGTTAAACTTCAATACATACCACGTGATGAAAATCAGTTCGCCGACGCATTGGCCACTCTCTCTTCGTCAATTAAAGTCTTGTGTTGGAATTATGTGCCCAGAATTGATATATCTAGGCTTGACGCTCCAGCTTATGTCTTCTCTGTAGACGCCTTGTCTGACGAGAAACCTTGGTATTTTGATATCAAGTTATTCCTGGAAAAGCAAGAATACCCAACTGGGGCATCTTCCAATGACAAGAAGACCTTGAGGCGACTTGCTGCTAGTTTCTTCTTGAACACAGACAGAGTTTTGTACAAGAGGAACTTCGACATGGTCTTGCTCAGATGCGTGGATAGACACGAAGCAAGCCTGTTGATGCAGGAAGTCCACGAAGGATCTTTCGGTACCCATGCAGGAGGGCATGCTATGGCAAAGAAATTGCTGAGATCAGGGTATTACTGGATGACAATGGATGCAAACTGTTGTTCATTCGCTCGTAAATGCCACAAGTGCCAGATATACACAGACAAAGTGCATGTTCCTCCTAGCCCGCTCAACGTCATGTCATCTCCTTGACCCTTTTCTATGTGGGGCATTGACATGATCGGGAAGATCGAGCCAACTGCTTCGAATGGTCATCGCTTCATCCTGGTCGCGATTGATTACTTTACCAAGTGGGTAGAAGCAGCGTCTTATGCTAACGTCACTCGTCAGGTGGTGGCAAGATCTCTGAAAAGAGATATCATATGCAGATATGGAGTGCCCGAAAGGATCATTACTGATAATGGTTCTAATCTCAACAACAAGATGATGGCAGAATTATGCCGGGACTTCAAGATACAACATCCCAATTCTTCTCCTTACCGACCAAAGATGAATGGTGCGGTAGAGGCAGCTAACAAGAATATCAAGAAGATTGTGCAGAAAATGGTTGTCACCTACAAAGATTGGCATGAGATGTTACCGTTTACTTTGCATGGGTACCGAACGTCAGTCAGGACGTCAATAGGGGCAACTCCTTTCTCTCTGGTGTATGGCATGGAAGCAGTCTTGCCTGTTGAAGTAGAGATTCCTTCACTGCGCGTGATGATGGATGTCAAGTTGGATGAGGCTGAATGGGTGCGTGCTCGTTATAATCAGCTATGCCTAATTGAGGAAAAGAGATTAGCGGCTATCTGTCATGGTCAGCTTTATCAGAGGAGAATGAAGCGTGCATTCGACCAACGAGTACATACTCGAGAGTATCAAGTGGGAGAGCTTGTATTGAAGAGGATCGTTCCTCCAGGTTCAGATCACAGGGGCAAGTGGACCCCAAACTACGAAGGCTCATTCATAGTGAAGAAAGTCTTCTCAGGAGGAGCACTGATGCTCACCACTATGGATGGAGATGACTTCCAATCCCCTGTTAACGCGGACGCAGTTAAAAAATACTTCGCATAAAGAGACCCGCTGGACACAAAAACAGAATTATAGTCCAGGCAAGAAAAGGGCATCCCGGCGAGCTAAAAACAGAATAAAAAGCTCGGGAAAAAATTAGGGAAATAAAAAAAAATGTACACCCGCTGAGTTGAAAAGCCGCATTGGACAGCTCATGCAAAAAGGGGTATCCTGGTGGATTGAAAACCCGAAAGGGCGATCCACGCAAAACAAGGGAATAAGCGGACAACTACGATCCGAGTTATCTGAACCACATCATCGTTTCGTACAACTTGACAATATCAGAAGGATAGGAAACAGTCCCCTCGTCCTCTCAGAAAGCCAAAGCAGAATGGAGAGTCTCGAAGACATGCAGGTCATAACAGAAATGGAACTCCTTGGAATGCCGTGTACATTGCCATTAGGATAGTTTCTTTTTCTCAATTTTATAGTGGCTACCTTTTTCCAGGTGGTCACTTCCTGATGTAAAATCTTTGCCTATTCAGAGGCCATTCAATAAAAATAATATTCAGTCAAAAAGCTGTGTGTGTTTATTTTTGTTTGCAAAATGTCCTGAATTTTTGGCAAAAATAACATTGCATCTAAACATGGCGATAATTTTGAAAAGAAAACTGACAGGCAGGGAAACTGTAACCCTCTTTGAGTGTCGGGTGACGATGGATGAACAGATCATTCCATGCAAATTCCCGGGGCACACTTGTGTTTCCTTTTGTTGCAAGTTGCAGGATGGCGTCACATTCTCCCAGGAAAATTTGCTCTTCCCCAATAGAGTATCTCCCCAAGCAGAGATTTCTTCTCCCAGCAGGTACCTGAAGCCTGGCATCTCCAACAGAGGTTTTATCCAGCCAGGCCTTGGCAGCAGACCAAGCAGTGTCATCTTCCCCAGTGAAGTAACAATCCATTCTTCCCCAGCGGAGTATGCCCAGCAGGTATCTGAAAGCCTGATGTTATCAGTATTCTATTCTCAGCAAGAGTCCCCTCAGAGTCTTGAATCAGCATATGCTCTCCCCAGCCAGAGTATTATCCAAGCAGCTTCCCCAACCAAGTCTGAAGATGATCCTGCCCCCATAGAGTTCAAATTTGATTTTCACCTCTGTCCGTGAAATATTTCCCAGCAAAGTTGCCATACTTTTGGGTATTTGATGATACAGCCAGGTATTCATCACCTCAGTCAGAGTTGAGTGTCCAGACCTCTTGATTTGTCTTCCCCTGCAGAGTTGTATCTCTTGCTGCCAATCAGGCATTTGTCTACCGCTCGTCTGCGTTTGTCAACACTCGTCTGTGTTATCCCTAAACGGAGGTCTCCCCAGCATTGGTATTACTGCTTTATTGCTGCTCGTCTGCATCTTTCAACACCCGTATGTGGTGGTTCTGTGGTATTTCCCGTCTGCTTGCCCCCAGCAGTGGTTTATGATTACCTTGATTTTGCTCGTCTGCAACTCCTCAACACTCGTGTGTGTTCTGATATGATATTTGTTGTTGCTCGTTGATAACGAGAAAACGTATCGATTATATTGCTAGGTTTCATTGACGTTTTATCGCATAATCATCGTTTTAACACTCGATTTCTCGAGTTTTTCTCACCATTTTGCAGGTACATCATTATATGGAGCTAAATCATAAAGTAAGAGCAAAAGGAACAAAAGAAACCATAAAAAGATGAAGAAATGAAGAAGCCTGCAAAACTGCATAATTTGTTGCAGCCACGGTCGTCACCAAGGTGTCACGACCGTGACACCCTAAAAGAGGCCATCACGACCGTCACAACATTGTCACGACCGTGACACTTAAAACCACAGGACACGAGCGTGAAGACCTTGTCACGACCGTGACAAGGGTAAAAATAGGTTATTGACTGAGACCACGTCAAGGCATTACGTGAAGAACTTTTCTCCTACTTTTTTGCCACGTTCCTACATCTCCTCCACCACTTCAGCAAGGCCCAATGCAACAAAGTCCAATTTTCAAGCCCTTTAATGGTTCTATAAATACCACAAGTTTTATGAAGAAACTACAGAGCATTTTTTATTCGAATTTCTGCGGAAGCTCTGCCAAATTGTTTTACGACCCTGTTTCTATTTCTGCATTATTTTTCAGCTTTTCAATTTTATTGTATCCGAACCAGCTATATAACAATTTCCAACATCAGGAAATTGTTATACAATTACTTGTTTCTAAACCTTCAGAATTTAGTTAATTTCGATTTCCGCTAACTCCGAGCTTTCCGGTCTGTGGAAGAAGGAGTCTGCTATAATATTTGTTAACCAGGTTTTTTATTATATCGCAATTTTAATATTTATAATGTTTATTTATTTTTCTGCCATGAGTATTTTATTATTTATTTTTCTGTCTCTGTCTGGTTCAACATCAATGAGTAGCTAATTACCTTAGGGCGGTATGTAGTTAAAACAAACTTAATCGGTAAAATTTAATCATAGGCTTAAAATAATTAATAACTTAACATTCTGGCTGATACTTTTTAATTAAATTCGACCTTTTCGTTACGAGAGTAAGAAAAGAGTATTAGGTTAGGTCAAGACCACGAGAGTGTGAGATTTTAACCAGATAGCTAAAGTTAGGCATTTAAATTAAACACAGCGAGAGCGCTTTAAAATAAATTAGAATTACTAAGTTTCTAAAAATTATCTCTAAACACTTATGGGCTAGCGAGAGCAGGCATAGGGCTTTAGGGGTAAGATCTGAGATAAGACCACGAGAGTGTGAGTTGAGGGTATTTAAACTGGTAATCTCTACCGAATAGATTAAGTAAACATCTTTATAAGCCTAGGTTAGATTGACCCACCTAAGTTAGTATAATTACATACCGACCGCTTTAGTATCATTTTTATTAAAACTTAAATTTAATTCCGCCTTTAATATCCTAAAATCAACAAAAAATCGTGACAATCATTCGCCTTAGCTAAACTAGAATTCATCTAGCACTAAGTAACCATAGAATCCCTGTGGATCGATAATCTTAAATATTACTTCGATAGGCTGTGCACTTGCAGTTAAGATACCGCTAGACACATAATTAGACACGTCTTTAGCCCATCAAGTTTTTGGCGCCGTTGCCGGGGATTCCTTAATTTAGTTACTAGTGCATTTAGGTAGCATTGTCTAGACTAAGGTATCAACTATTTAATTTAATTTAATCTCCGAGTGTATGCCAAGTACTCGCTCTAAAAGCGAAGACTTGCAACCTCTAATCCCTGAATCGGAACGCTTCTTACACGTAAGAAGACGTATATTCGATTACGAAAAAAGTTACAATATTCCAGATCTTCAAGTAGATCCGCCTAAACCAGTCGTAACATCAAAGGACGCAGAGATGGCTGAAGAACAGAATCACCCACTCAAGTATTACGCCAGTCCTTCGCAAGCTGAACCGCATTCAAGCATTGCAGCACCGGCTAACAACCGAAACGATTTCGAACTAAAACCTTCGTTGATATCAGTCGTGCAACAAAATCAATTCGCCGGAAATCCTACCGAGGATCCGAACCTTCATCTTTCGATCTTTGTGCAATACGCAGATACCGTAAAAGCCAATGGAGTTACCCAAGAAGCTATTAGACTACGTTTATTTCCTTTTTCACTTCGAGACAGAGCAAGAGCTTGGCTTCAATCTCTGCCTTCGAACTCAGTAACTACGTGGGAGGAACTTAAGAGAGTTTTCTTGAACAGATATTTTCCACCTAGCAAGACAGCTATGCTGAGAGCTCAGATCAACGGATTTAAGCAAAGGGAAAGCGAATCATTATTCGAGGCTTGGGAACGCTATAAGGATCTGCTGAGACTTTGTCCACATCACAGATTAATAGAATGGATGGTCATCCATACCTTCTATAATGGACTCTTGTACAATACAAGAATGTCAATTGACGTTGCCGCAGGCGGTGCATTTATGGACAAAGAATATAATGATGCTTATGCACTCATCGAAAGTATGGCTCAAAACCATTATCTTTGGGGAAGCGAGAGAGTCGCAACTGAGAAACCAACAAAAGGAGGTATGTACGAAGTGAGTAGTATGGATCAAGTCAATGCGAAGTTTGACCAACTAAGCCAAAAGATCGACAACTTGGCCATAACACCAACAGCCACCGTGGCTGCAGTAACACCTAACTGTGAGTTATGTGGAGTCCCAGGACACGAAGTTTCTGATTGTCAACTATTGACAGGAACTCCCACTGATCAAGTGAATTATGCTCAAGGAAACCCTTACTCAAACACATACAACCCAGGTTGGAAAAATCATCCGAACTTCTCCTATAAGAATAACAATGCTTTGCACGCACCAGGTCAAGCACCAGCTACACCACCAGGATATCAAAAGACTGCTCTTAATGTCCCTAGAAAATCGAACCTTGAGTTGATGATGGAGAACTTTATAGCTAACCAATCTCAAACAAACAAGGACTTCTTAAACCAAAACATTCACACTAGTGAGCAGATTAAACAATTAGTGAGCAAAGTAGATGCATTAGCTACACATAACAAAATGCTTGAAACTCAGATTTCACAAGTAGCTCAACAACAAGCACCTACTGCTGCACCAGCTGGAGTATTCCCTGGACAACCTCAACCTAATCCGAAAGGACATGCTAATGTCGTAATATTAAGAAGTGGCAAGGAACTTGACGAACCTACCGATCCAAGACTTGACAATCCAGCCATGTACCAAAAACCGGATAAACCGACTGAAGTGGTGAATGATCCAGAAGAAAAGGAAGATGATAATCAAGAGGTAGTGGAGAAAGAACAACCTTATGTGCCTCCACCAACCTATAAACCACCAATTCCGTACCCTCAAAGATTAACAAATTCCAAGACGACGGGTCAATTTAAGAAATTTGTTGAACTTCTGAAACAGTTGAATATTACTATTCCGTTTACAGAAGCAATCACCCAAATACCCTCGTATGCTAAATTTTTAAAAGAAATCTTATCGAATAAGAAAAAGATAGAAGATAACGGAACAGTTACACTTACTGCTGAGTGTAGCGCCATAATTCAGAATAAAATGCCTCCTAAGCTAAAAGATCCAGGAAGTTTCTCTATACCCTGTGTAATAGGAAAATTCGTCATTGACAAAGCTCTATGCGATTTAGGAGCCAGTATTAGTGTTATGCCCTTAACGATTTGCAAGAGGCTAGACATGGGAGACCTAAGACCAACTAAAATGTCTTTTCAACTAGCCGATCGCTCTGTTAAATATCCTGTAGGCATACTAGAAAACGTCCCAGTACGTATAGGACAATTCTACATCCCTACTGATTTTATAATCATGGACATCTCTGAAGACTCCACTACACCTATCATACTAGGAAGACCATTCTTAGCTACCGCCGGAGCTATAATAGACGTAAAAAGAGGAAAGCTAACCTTTGAAGTAGGTGAAGAAAAAGTTGAATTTATTTTAACACAATTCTTACAATCACCAGCTATAGAGGATACATGCTATCTATTGGACGTAATTGACGAATGTGTAAGAGAAATGGAACTGAAAGAGACCACTTATTCTGAAATAATGAAAATTCAAATCCCTCCGATTTTCGAAGATGATAATTGGCGTGCACCGTATCAAGACGATAGTCTAAGCTAAAGTTTAGCACTTACACCGGATCCCATGCCAAGTAAAGATAAACCTACATTAGGATTAAAAACTTTACCTCATAACCTAAGATACGAATTCTTAGACGTTGAATGCAAAAGACCAGTTATAATAAATTCCAGTTTAGGAACTATAGAAACGAAGAAACTTTTAGATGTCTTAAAGAAATATCCAACTGCATTAAGATATAACATATCTGATCTCAAAGGAATATGTCCTTCAGTCTGTATGCATCGTATTCTGCTAGAAGAAGATTGCAGAACCTCCAGAGAATCTCAAAGAAGAATTAACCCAATCCTTAGCACTGTAGTAAAAGAAGAAGTTAAGAAACTACTAGATGCCGGAATAATATATCCAATCTCTGATAGTGAATGGGTTAGTCCAATACATGCAGTGCCAAAGAAAGGAGGTATCACTGTTGTGAAAAACGCTCAAGGCGAATCGATATCGCAAAGAGTAGTGACAGGACATAGAGTATGCATAGATTATCGTAAACTAAACAAAGCCACTCGAAAAGATCATTTCCCACTACCCTTTATAGATCAAATGTTAGAACGATTAGCCAAGCATTCTTACTTCTGTTATCTTGACGGTTACTCAGGATTTTTCCAAATCCCTATCCATCCTGATGATCAAGAGAAGACTACATTCACATGCCCATATGGAACGTTCGCTTATAGACGAATGCCCTTTGGATTATGCAACGCTCCTGCAACCTTTCAAAGATGTATGATGTCAATCTTCGCAGATTTTATAGACAACATCATGGAAGTGTTCATGGACGACTTCTCTGTATGCAGGCAAAGTTTTGAAGGATGCTTATCAAACTTAGAAATGGTGTTAGAAAGATGTGTAAAAGTAAACCTCGTGCTTAACTGGGAGAAATGTCATTTTATGGTCAAAGAAGGAATCGTATTAGGTCATGTAATATCCGACAAGGGAATTGAAGTTGATAAAGCTAAGATTGAAGTCATAAAAGATCTTCAACCCCCTAAAACCGTTCGAGAAATACGAAGCTTTTTAGGACACGCCGGTTTTTACCGACGATTCATCAAAGATTTCTCGAAAATCACTAAACCTCTTACTGGTTTATTAATGAAAGACGCTGAGTTCATATTCAATGAAGATTGTCTTAAAGCATTCGAAACTCTGAAAACAACCCTCATCACCGCACCAATCATGCAACCCCCTGACTGGAGATTACCTTTCGAAATCATGTGCGATGCGAGTGACTATGCTGTAGGCGCAGTTCTAGGCCAGAGGAAGGAAAAGAAACTTCATGCGATTTACTATGCCAGTAGAACCTTAGATTCTGCCCAGATGAACTACGCCACTACCAAAAAAGAATTGTTAGCAGTTGTCTTTGCGCTTGACAAATTCCGTTCTTACCTAGTAGGAGCGAAAATAATCATTTACACAGACCATGCTGCTATCCGATATTTATTAACTAAGAAAGATGCTAAACCAAGACTCTTGAGATGGATTTTACTCTTACAAGAGTTTGATCTCGAAATAAAAGATAAGAAAGGTACTGAGAACGTCGTAGCAGACCATTTATCTAGAATAGAAGGTATTAAACCCGAACAAGTGCCGATTAACGATGATTTTCCGTATGAACAGCTGATAGCACAAATAGGAAGCGACCTAGCTCAGTTAGACTTAAATGAATCAGAACCCGTGGAAACAATCCAGACAACTGTAGGACTGCCATGGTATGCTGACATTGTCAACTACCTAGCCGCAGGAGCTCTTCCACCCGATCTAACCTATCAGCAGAAAAAAAAATTCTTTCACAATCTGAAACATTACTATTGGGATGAACCATTATTGTTCAAAAGAGGACCTGATGGAATCTTTCGTCGATGTATTCCCAAAGAAGAAATAGAAGATGTCATTGCTCAATGCCATTCATCTCCTTATGGTGGACATGCAAGCACTTCCAAAACTTGTGCAAAAATCTTGCAAGCCGGCTTATTCTGGCCTAATCTATGGAAAGATGTCCACATCGCTGTCATAAATTGCGATCGGTGTCAACGCACTGGCAATATTTCAAGAAGAGATGAAATGCCTCAAAAAGGAATATTAGAAGTATAAATCTTTGACGTCTGGGGAATAGATTTCATGGGACCATTCCCATCATCTTTCGGTAATAATTACATACTCGTAGCTGTTGATTATGTTTCAAAATGGATTGAAGCTATAGCTTCTCCTACAAATGATACACGAGTAGTAATAAAACTTTTCAAAAATATAATATTTCCCAGATTTGGTGTGCCTAGACTCGTCATAAGTGACGGTGGCTCGCACTTCATTTCAAAAATATTTGACAAATTATTATCTAAGTATGGAGTAAGACACCGTGTGGCTACACCATATCACCCACAAACAAGTGGACAAGTCGAAGTCTCAAACAGAGAAATTAAACAAATCTTAGAAAAGACTGTCGCCATATCTCGGAAAGATTGGTCATCTAAACTTAATGAAGCTTTATGGGCTTATAGGACCGCTTACAAGACACCCATAGGTACTACACCTTTCAAACTAGTTTATGGAAAATCTTGTCACCTCCCAGTAGAACTAGAACACAAAGCTTATTGGGCGATTAGAACTCTCAATATAAACTATAATGCTGCAGGAGAAAAGCGAATCCTAGACATTAACGAATTAGAAGAATTAAGGTTAGATGCTTATGAGAATGCTAAAATATATAAAGAAAGAACTAAGCGATGGCATGATAAACGCCTATCTAGGAAAGAATTTAGTGTGGGAGACGTTGTACTCCTCTTTAATTCAAGACTTAGGCTCTTTCCTGGAAAACTAAAATCTAGATGGTCAGGACCCTTTGAAATAACTAAAGTATTCCCGAGTGGAGCAATAGAAATTAAGGGTAGGAATAGTGAACCATTCATAGTAAACGGACAACGTTTAAAACATTATCATAAAGTTGAAAATAGAGATTATGCGAATAATCTAAGGCTTTTAGAGTTGTCCACTGATTCCCCTGATTAATCTAAACCTAAGCATTACGTCAGGCTTTTGACGATAAAAACAGCGCTTAGTGGGAGGCAACCCATTTACTCATTTAATTATTTAAACTATTTCATATTGTTATTTATCGTTTTATTATTTATTTAATTGTTTTGTCATTTTATAGTTTTATTTCATGTTACTATTATTGCCTTTAAATTATGCATTTCATTTTCTTATTTTTATCTTAAATCACTTTTTACAGATTTTCTAAAAGTCTTTTCCCATTTTCCTTCTCCCCCTGATTTGTTTCCTCCATATTTGCACTGACCATGGCTAACCAACCTATAAACCATATGGAAACCAAATTTAGAGGTAGGAACCAAAGAATGAAGTTTGAAGAGTTATCACAGAGGCAAATGGATTTGACCCTGTACCCGGATGATCAGACTATGGAAACCTTAGGTATACATGATAGCATCATGTACTTGTTTAACCGACTTGGATGGGAGAATGCATTGATCCAACATAAGTTTGTGACTTACCGCGAGCTCACCCTTGAGTTCCTTAGCTCCTTAGTTTACCTACCTGAGCGCGGTTTTGGATTTAGGAAAGGATTTATCAGTTTCCGCCTATTTGGAATAGAATATGACTTTAACCATAAAGAACTAGCTGACCTATTAGGATTCCCTAGTGGACCATTTGCTTTTACTACCACACAGGTAGAATTGATGGATATTGAGCTAGATTTCTTTTGGGGAACTTTAACCGGAAACTACCACCCTGAACCAAATAGCATGAATATTGATGAGATCCATAACCCTGCTCTCCGTTACTTCCATAAAATCCTTGCCCACACCTTCTTTGGAAAAGAAGAAAATATTACCGGAGTTTCTAAAGATGAGATATTTATTATGTCATGTTTCACTAATGGACAGCCTGTTAACGGTGTACCTTTCATGATGCAAACCTTCACCTGTATCCAATAAGAACCTGAATTACCTATATTAGTAGGAGGTCTTGTAACCATGATTGCTGATGCCATAGGACTTAGGTACCAACTGCACAGGTGCAACCGTTTAGGTACAATCCGTCCTATGAATCTTAACTTCTGCTTCAATAGACATATCATAAGGAATTTAGGACATCCACCTTTTGAGTACCTAATCCGGAATGAAGTAGTAACCCTGTTCACATTGCCAAACCATGCTAGAGTAAGTGTTCACAATAAGGATAACTGGCTTTATGAGTTAACCCCACCTGATTATCCATCTACTCCTGAAACACCTCAGTCTTACAAGATAAAAGATGATATAATGACCGATGTCGAAACTGACCCTGAGACACCTCCTGGTTACCATGACATTGACCACACTGAAGAAGTAAATGAAACCCCTGAAGTGAATCAAGGAGATTATGCTAACAACTTACAGAATATTATGAACACTCTTGAAGCTTACCAAACTGACATTAATTCATTTAAGGAAGACATTAAAAGCATGCGATTGGACATTATAGGTTTGACTGACATAACCTGCGAACAATTCTATCACTTGAACTCCGCAATCGAAGATTTGAAGAAACGCTTTTGAAAATGCTATAAGTGATTTGGTTTATTTTTCTCATTGTTTTCGTTTCTAGTTAGATTTATTTTTCGCAAACAATTTCGTACCGTATTTTCATTAATGTAATTTCATTTTCAATTAACTTATGCAATGCACTTCTAATTCCAAAATTTCTCCATTTTAATCAATTTATATATATTTTTTTAGTTATATGTACTGTTATGCTTGCATTTACTCCTATTATATAAAAATCTCTCATGCCATGCAAGTTAGTCAAGTACTATGTTGAAATAAATTATTATATGGTGTTTTAATATAATATTGAGTGAGAAGTGAAGAAAATCATTATTACCAAGTATGTGAAATATATGAGATAGTGTTTCTGGAAATTATTCAACGAAGCAAGCCCTCACGGTCGTCACGCACCCTAACGATCGTGACGTGCTAATTTAGCGTGTCACGACCGTCGCACCCCTGTCACGACCGTGACAACCCTAATTACAAGATTCGTGAGAAACAGAACTGTTTCTCTTCGTGACCTCTTCTTCTTCTTCCTCCATAACTTCCAAAAACCACCCATTTTCTCCATAACTTCCGTAACCCCCCCATTACCAGCTTTAAACTCATTAACCCCCCATTATCACCACACCTATCACATTCTCACCTTCCAATATTTATTCTGAATCATTATTTCTCTCATTTTATCATTTTTTCACAAACATCAAAAATCTCCATCTTTCACTCTTGCATGCAATGGATACCATTCAATTTAGAGAAGGTGATGCTGGAGAGATCCAGAGAGAAAGATTTATTCGATTCCAGAACCGCGGTGTGCAACCTACACGTTATATCGACACTGTCTGTTTGAGGGAACTCGGAATGCTTGACAGTGTCACGAGCCTGCTTCAAAAAGTCGGTCTGTGGGATCTTTGCAGTCAGCCTCAGCCCACATTCGAGCTTCTGACATTGGAGTTCCTTAGCTCATTCCAGTACGTCACTCCTGCCGGTTCTCAGAGTCAGCTCACCGGTTTCGCAAAATTCAGATTGCATGGCCAAGAGTTCAACCTTTCGCAAAACAGGATAGCCGAGTTGCTAGGCTTCGATCACGGAACTGAAGCTCATCTCCGCGTGCCCGATAATTTTAGTGAACCCGCTTTCACTTTATGGCACGACATAACCAATACCCGTGCCTCAGCCTTCCAAAGCCTCAATGCTACACACATTCACAACCCGGCAATCCGTTACTTCCACCGAGTCATTTGCAACACCATATTCGCTCGAGAAAGCAACCATAAGCTCAACTCCAAGGAGCTTCTATTCTTGCACTGCGCTCTAAATGACGAGCCGATCAACGCTGCCCCGTTCATGCTTTATCACATTCAGGCTATTGCGCATAGAGGATCCACCCCATTTTTCATAGGCGGCATTGTCACCTCCCTCGCCATTCAGTTAGGGCTTGGTGACTTGGTCGTAAATCAGCCTTTCAGAGAAGCAGAATTCCTCACCAAGAGTTATTGCAGGTCCGCTCACCTGATTGCGCAGCGAGAGGATGGCAGGTATAGCCCTGTTGTCCATGGCACCATTTTTCACCATATCATTCTGCCATCCCGCGACCGCATCGACCCATCCAGCCGAGCCAACTGGCTCTTTATTTTACCAGATGCTGCCGACCAAGCTCCTATTCATGATGATCAGGCAGATCCTCCAGCGGATGAGATGCAAGACGCTATGGATGCAGCTGAGCCTGTCCAGGATATACCAGAGTCATCTACCCGGCAGCCTCCTGCACAGGAATTCACTCTTGAGGATGTCCTCCGTGCGATTCATCAGCAGAATCAGATGAACGCCGCACTGGAGCGAGTGCAGAAGGAGCAGTATGATGCTTTACTCCGCACTATTGCAAGCAACCAGACATCTACTACTGAGAAGCTCGACGAAATTTTCAGCGAGCTAGAGGCCTTACGCATTGACATCACTGCTGCCACCGGCACCGGTTCTGATCCTGAAGCGACTCCTTCCAGACGCCGCTCCCGCACCAGAAGCCGAGCCCGCGGTCCTCAGCAGCCATAGTTTTAGTTTTGCTTATGTTTGTTTTTCGTTTTTGTCGTTTGTACTGTACTTTTACCGCATCTATATCACAACATTGAGGACAATGTCTGATATTGTGTGGGAGAGGTACCTTTCATTTCCGCATTTTCCCTTTTTCGCACTTTTCCATTTCGTTGTATTTTCAATTCGGTTGTATTTCTTTTCGCAAGTTAATGAAACGAGCAAATCTTTATGCTATTTTCTTTAGTTTCAAATTTTCCCCGTTTATTTAGCCATACCGAAAAAAATCTTTAATTATTCGCATTACCCGACTTACCTACGGAATCGTAATTAGGAAGCCGAGAACGATTAAACAAGACCAATACAATCTTGACACCTTTGACTTCCCACTTAAGCGATTCCATTCCGATTATCATTACGAGTACACTTTAAGTTTCAGTTCAAAAGTAACCCCTAGTAGTTTATACTAGTAGTCAGCACCGTCTGAACACAAACCACGTGGGGAGCCGATGAATATAAGCGTTTGATGCCTAATCGATAATGATCCTTCATATCTCGATGCAAAATGAAAAGAAATTGCACCAAAGTACACTGTCGCATATAAGAAACGAGAAATATGAGAAGGAGTCCATTGCGGGTTGGTTCAGAGGTACTGGTTCTGAACTCGGTAGGGCGTGCTACGGCTCGATCCCCCACAACCTCCAAATCGGATAAAATATGTAGGGTTACCGCACTCGTGTACCAGACCCCGTGCTTAAAAAGGATCAAAGTCGCTAACCGGCTACTCCACTACGTGCGTGCTAAGGCAAAGGGCTTAATGTGATTGCGCTAGAATGAAACCGGGCGAAATAAGATCGAAAAACTCTAGGTGAAATCGTAAAGTAATTATCGATCGTTTCGTTTAACGGGAAGTCGACGACATAGCTTGTTGCTTGTGTCATTAGTGTATCGGTAGTGTTCTATCAAAGTACCGGATTATCCGACAAAATGATCCCTCGTACGGTTTGTTATGAGTATGCGTCAATAAAAGCTTGTCCGCCGATTTTCAACCGACTATTTGCTTGAGGACAAGCAAAGGTTTAAGTTTGGGGAAGTTTGATAACGAGAAAACGTATCGATTATATTGCTAGGTTTCATTGACGTTTTATCGCATAATCATCGTTTTAACACTCGATTTCTCGAGTTTTTCTCACCATTTTGCAGGTACATCATTATATGGAGCTAAATCATAAAGTAAGAGCAAAAGGAACAAAAGAAACCATAAAAAGATGAAGAAATGAAGAAGCCTGCAAAACTGCATAATTTGTTGCAGCCACGGTCGTCACCAAGGTGTCACGACCGTGACACCCTAAAAGAGGCCATCACGACCGTCACAACATTGTCACGACCGTGACACTTAAAACCACAGGACACGAGCGTGAAGACCTTGTCACGACCGTGACAAGGGTAAAAATAGGTTATTGACTGAGACCACGTCAAGGCATTACGTGAAGAACTTTTCTCCTACTTTTTTGCCACGTTCCTACATCTCCTCCACCACTTCAGCAAGGCCCAATGCAACAAAGTCCAATTTTCAAGCCCATTAATGGTTCTATAAATACCACAAGTTTTATGAAGAAACTACAGAGCATTTTTTATTCGAATTTCTGCGGAAGCTCTGCCAAATTGTTTTACGACCCTGTTTCTATTTCTGCATTATTTTTCAGCTTTTCAATTTTATTGTATCCGAACCAGCTATATAACAATTTCCAACATCAGGAAATTGTTATACAATTACTTGTTTCTAAACCTTCAGAATTTAGTTAATTTCGATTTCCGCTAACTCCGAGCTTTCCGGTCTGTGGAAGAAGGAGTCTGCTATAATATTTGTTAACCAGGTTTTTTATTATATCGCAATTTTAATATTTATAATGTTTATTTATTTTTCTGCCATGAGTATTTTATTATTTATTTTTCTGTCTCTGTCTGGTTCAACATCAATGAGTAGCTAATTACCTTAGGGCGGTATGTAGTTAAAACAAACTTAATCGGTAAAATTTAATCATAGGCTTAAAATAATTAATAACTTAACATTCTGGCTGATACTTTTTAATTAAATTCGACCTTTTCGTTACGAGAGTAAGAAAAGAGTATTAGGTTAGGTCAAGACCACGAGAGTGTGAGATTTTAACCAGATAGCTAAAGTTAGGCATTTAAATTAAACACAGCGAGAGCGCTTTAAAATAAATTAGAATTACTAAGTTTCTAAAAATTATCTCTAAACACTTATGGGCTAGCGAGAGCAGGCATAGGGCTTTAGGGGTAAGATCTGAGATAAGACCACGAGAGTGTGAGTTGAGGGTATTTAAACTGGTAATCTCTACCGAATAGATTAAGTAAACATCTTTATAAGCCTAGGTTAGATTGACCCACCTAAGTTAGTATAATTACATACCGACCGCTTTAGTATCATTTTTATTAAAACTTAAATTTAATTCCGCCTTTAATATCCTAAAATCAACAAAAAATCGTGACAATCATTCGCCTTAGCTAAACTAGAATTCATCTAGCACTAAGTAACCATAGAATCCCTGTGGATCGATAATCTTAAATATTACTTCGATAGGCTGTGCACTTGCAGTTAAGATACCGCTAGACACATAATTAGACACGTCTTTAGCCCATCACTCGTCTGCAACTTCCCAACACTCGTCTGTGTTTGGTTTTGGTTCCTTGGCTGCACTCGTCTGTGACTTGATATGTATTTTCTGCTATTGCTCGTCTGCAACCGTTCGACAATCGTCTGTGTTTGTTTGAAGCTCGTCCACTTTTATCCCCAGCACTCGTCTGTGTTCGGTATGCTTATATTTGTATTGTGAGGATTTGCTGTTTATCCTGATATTTCTGTTGTTGTTTCGAATGCTCGTCTGTGTTTGAATTTCTGGTATTCGTCTATACCAGTTGCTGATACTCGTCTGTATCATTGCGTGAAGCACTCGTCTGTGTTTCCCGGATCATCGTCTGGTACTCGTCTGTATCATTGATTTATGACACTCGTCTGTGTTATCTTGATGATCATCCAATACTCGTCTGTATTGAAGAGGTTTAGAATCCTGACAGTGGAAACTAATGTCAAAATGGTTACCGGTCCTGGCGTAACAGGTAAATCCGAAGGAGGCTCGTCTGTTTTAGGCACCAATTGTTATTGTTACTGCACCTGGCGTAACAGGTTTGCTCAGAAGACTCGTCTGTCTTGTACCATATATCCGCGGATAATATATGAAGAAGGTTCGTCTACCTTGATTGCATGTCTATCCCACAGACTTAAGTGCATTGCCGGTCCTGGCGTAACAGGTAAATCCGAAGGAGACTCGTCTGTCTCATGTTAGGTGAAATGTGTTTGAGGACTCGTACGTCCAGCTCCTGGCGTCACAGGATTGTTTGAAGACTCGTCTGTCTCAGATTATGTTCTATGCAGTGTTTGAGGACTCGTGTGTCCAGCTCCTGGCATCATAGGATTGTTTGAAGACTCGTCTTTCAACTTGTTCTTATCTTCAATTATCAATTTCAACTTGGAAGAAGCTCGGATGCTTCTTTCTCCCATGCGGTTCTCAGAGCGTCATCTGGTTGGGTTTATTTCCTGGTGTTGCATTCTTCATCGGAGTGCAAATTTCTGGTCTTCTTGGTATTCAACCACAGTTTATCTTGAATGGTCGATAGCCTGTATTATCGTCCTTTTCAGATTAACTGACGTTTGAATAGGGGCAGCTGTAACACCCCAAATTTGCCCTCTTCTTGTTTAGCATTATTATCATATCATAATAATCATGAGCATATCATATCCTTGGCATTTTGCATAGAAAAATGAAGCATAGCACTCACATGTTCTAGCATAAGGCATATGATCGGTTATTCGGGAAAATCTGAACCTGCAGGTCAAAATCAAGAGCATGGTGATCTGGCAAGAATCTCACAGGATCATTTTGCACAAGCCTGGTATCATGTTCAGAGCCCTAGAAGAAGAAAGGGAGGATCAAAATTTGCTTGAAACGGTTGGTGCCGGTCTATTCTTGAGGTTTCCCACCAAAGGGAGGGAAATTCAAATTTTCCTTGCGTTAACCGGTTAACGCATATGGTTAACCGGTTAACGGCTGCGAAATTTGAATTTCCAGCAGCAAGTTCAGCATGTGTGTTTTGGCTCCATTTTCCAATTTTTTGATTTTTATTCATTTGAATTAAATTTGAATTTGAGAGAATGATCTAGAGCATTTATCCAAGCCTCATTCCAATCCTAAATTCAAATCACTTTCTAAGCTAATGCCAAGCCATATTTTTGGATCCCTAACCAAAATTTTGGGCCCCAAACCTAAGCCATATTTATTCCATTTCCCTCCAAACCAAGGGGGCTCTCCCTCATTTTTTCACTCTCATTTTCTGAATTTTCATTCTTCTCACCCACAATTCTCTCACTTTTCTCTCCCAATTTTCCAAATCACTCAAAGTTCCTCTTTGAAGATCACATAACCTTGCCTTGAGGTGTGTAGATCTTGGAACTAAACCTCCATTCACAACTTCTTTGCATCCTTTTGCTAGTTTTATTGGAGATTCAGATCTGGTTTGAGACCTAGAAGTGCTTTTGGATCCAAAATTCTGCATCAAGAGCTTGTTCTTGCATTTATTTTGCATGGAGTGTGAAGTTTAGCACCGGATTTTCGAAGTGTTTCGCGAAATCTCTCATTTCCAGCTCTATCAACAATTACCAAAGCATACCTCAACTTTGTAGGTTGGTTAATTTCAGATCTAGCTCTGTTTTTAGCTTATTTGCATGTTTGAGCCTTAAATCTACCATGTGCTTGTGTATTTGATTGTATTGCATGAATTGATTGGTTGATTTGTATCCGGATCCGATTGTTATTGTTCATGAGCTTAATGATAGGGAATAACCGGTTAACGCACCTGTTTTGTGCGTATTTTGTGCAGGTTTGAACTGGTTAACCGATTAACGCATTTGGTTAACCGGTTAACACTGAAGCAGAATGACTTTTTAGTGTTGTTTTGAGTTTGCTTGATCCCTTTGCTTGTTTTAATTGCCATGGATCATTACATGATCATCAAACATGATATTTTAGGGTGATTTGCTTGCTGGTTGATGTATGCTTTCATGTTTTCGACGCGTAAGTCGTGTATTGGCAATGCTTGGCATTTTGTTTGATTCTTGTTTACAAGAACCTTTGAGCATGATTAATTCCATGATTGTTTTTTTGGTCAATTTGCTGGATTTTTGCTAACATTTCAGGGGCTATGGTAAGTGTGAGGTGTGTGTAAACACCCCAAATTTGCCCTCACCCATTCACACCATGGCTTATGATCTTTTCATATGCATAAACACAAGCATACCATCTCATATTCCATTTTTTATTCACTGCATAGATTCAAAGTCATCTGCACCTAGGGTTTGTGATCTGAGCAATCCAAGAGCCTCTTGAGCCACTCCAAAGATCACCAATCACTTCAAAGGGGTCCATGTGTGTTCTTATATCATATTACATCCTCTCAAAGTCAAAAATGCAAAAGAATCACAAGAACTGGGATTAGTATGGAAGCAGAGCCAAGTTTGACTGCACAGTTGACCTAAAATTAGGGTTTTGGTTTCAGAGGCCATAACTTCAAATTTTTTGGTCATTCTTGTTTCTATTAGTCTCTATATGGTATAAGGAGTATGCATATCAATTTTCATGAAGAAATTCCATGGGGAAGTCATCTGATCAAGAGTTGACTTTCTGGACAAGTCAGTGCAAAATCAGGGCATCTGAGGCCCCCAATGACCCAACCAAAGGGTGATCTTCATCATTTTGAGTGTATTTGATCTTTATTTGATCATGGAAGAGGTTTGAAGTTCACCAAATTCAAGAATTACAAGTTTTTGCAAAGTTGACTTTTTAGGGCATGGTTGACTTTTCAAGAATATGTCATTTTATGCCACTTTTCAAGCCTTGCTTTTTGATCCAAAAATGCTTCAAATGGAAAAACTTTGGTCATGAAAGTTGTAAATTAGATCTTTCCCTTTTCAAAAAGTACAAGAACATGATCTAATTCATTTTGGATCAAAAGTTATGGTGTGTTAAAGTTGGCAAAAATCACTAATTTTCAAGTTATGCACTAAAAGGAAAACTTGCAATTTCATGAACCAAGTATTCTAGTGACTTCAAATTGACTTCAAAGCTTCATCACATGATCATATATGACCCCAAGAACAGATTTGGCCCAAGGAATTTTACATTGCTTGCCTTGATTTTCAAAGTTCCATAAAGCATTTTTCATAAGAGTGCAAAAGGGGGTTCTTGGCAAAACCATTCTTCAAAGAAATATGTGATCTCTAGCTGACTTTCATACACTGCCATGACTAAAAGAAGTGCTATGCTACAAAATTCAGCAAGAGTTTTTCATGTACATAGCACAAATTCATGAGGAAACATCAAGTGGGCAAGTTGCAAAAGCTAGCATAGCTTGTCATCCATATGTTACAGTCAGCTACAAACAATCCAAGGGATCTCCTCAACTCAAGCTGGAGCAAGACATGACTTGAACCTACTGCTGCCATGGCCCATACTCTAAAGGACACAAATTTGACCTTTTTGCAAAAAAAAAGCTCCCATACTCTTGGCACAGTAAACAGCCACCCTACTGACCTGCCCCACAGGCTATCCACACAAGTTGGAGATGATATAGCAAAGCATTGAGCATTGAAGCTGGCCAGAACACAACACATCCAAAAACCTGCAAAAACTTTCCTCTCTTCGAATCACCTTCCACAGTCATCAAACACTCATTCTACCTTCACCAATCAACCAGAAAACCTCCATAGAACCAATACCACCCTTCACAATGATCTGAAACAGCTCATACACAAACTCCATTTTCTGATACACCAGAACTGGACTTCTCAAACCAGCTTGTTTAAGCACATTCCAAGCCTTCCATTAGCACCAGGGGAGTCAGTGGAGCAAGCTTGCACCAAAGAATAGCTCTGAAAGCCCAGAAACAGGAGTCTCCAGCTCAGGTATGGCCAAGAACACTTTCTCATAAAGCTTTGATTTTTTGTTATAAATTGAAAATGCATGCTTTAAGGATCATTGTGATATGTTCAGAATCGAAAATGGTGAAAAAATGAGTATTTTATGAGTGTCTGAAAGTTTGGCCCCATTTTTGTTTTGTTTCGATTCAGCCTGTTTGTGCTAGATAAATGATGATTGATTGTTGATTTGAGTTGCTAGAAGTGTGAGGATTGTTTCTGGGCATTTAATTTGACTTGGGGTAGCCTAAATAAGAAGCTAGGGTTTTGGCATGGCCGGAGAAGACGACCGGAGCTCATCTCCGGTCGCCTGAATGTAATTAGGGTTAAGCCTGGGTGATTAAGCAACTTTAAATCTTGTCCCTTGGATGCTGCTTCCCGCGCGCTTGTGAACGGCTCAGATGGGTCATTAAACCCTAATCTTGTTTAATTAAATTAATCATAATTAATTAAGTTAACCTGGAAGCACAGCCATTAGATCACGCGCGTATTTGAACTTTGAATCTGGGCCTTGGATTATGCATACCCCCAGTCTTGTTGACTTGCACGCAGGGCCTTTGGATCACTCAACTCTTAATCACAGCCACTCATACTGCATACTTCATATTTTATTTTCATTTTTCTTTCATTTAATTTCTATAATTTATTTAAAATAGCAAAATTGTTCTAAAAATTATGAAACTTTTTGTCAAGAGTTTCATTAATTTTTAAAACACAAAAATATTTTTATTTTTATTTTTAGCATTAAAAAAGTATTTTTAAATATTTAAAAGTTAATTTTTAATTGATTAATGAAAATTAATTTATTAAAAATACTTTTAGGTATTTAAAAATTACCAAAAAATTCATGAAATGTTCTAAGACATTTAGAAACATTGTCCAACCCTCAAACCAAATTTATTTTCTGATCTTGATGCATTTTAAGAATTTCTCATTGAATAAAAATCATTTTTATGCATTAATTTGATCCAAAGTTCAAAAAATCATTTCTGCCTATCCATGAAGAGTTGGACATTGATTCTTTTTGCATTGCATTGTGTTTAGCATGTAGTTTGTGAGATTAAATGGCCATGTTTTGATCTTTCATTTTCAATTTGTTTGACATTTCTTTTGTTTGGAAACCCTAAAACCCTAGAAATCTTAAGAAAACCATAACTTGAATTTGGTTAGGAGTTGAGACCTCTCCTTTGGGCATTGGTTTAGTATAGGATTAGGGGTCCTTTGAGTGGCATTTTCCATTTTTTATCTTAGGGTTTGCTTCTGATTTTGATTTTTGCTTGATGTATTGTTCATAAACCCTAATTTGGGCTTCCATATGCATTCATCTTGCATTCTCTTGCATAACATGACTTGCCATGACATTCCATGCCTCCATGTGATTCATTTGACATCATAAGACATATTGAAAGCATGTTTGATCATTGCATCATGTATTTGTCATGTTGTATGCCATGTGCACTTCATAACTTTTCATGTATGTCCATGCTTCTTAACTTGCTTCATTTGCATTCATGAACTTGTATGATCATTTCCATGTGTTGCCTCATGTTTGTAACATCTCATAGCATCATTAGCATCATGTAATTGCTTCTGGTTTTGTTTCTCATCATGTCATCTCATTCCATTTTGCATTGCATTGCATTTCTCTTCTAACCTTTCAGGTGGTAAGTGATTTTGAGGAGTGAATTTGCCTTCACTTCTCACAACTTTTCTTTTCATCTCTCTTGCATCCATGCTGCATTTTTATATGTGTTTGGGTTTGAGCTTGCTCATTCTTCTTCTTCCCACTTTCTTTCCTCAAGTGACTTGACTTCTTGAATGAAGCAAGTTGCTTTGCTTCTCTTGATCCTTTCATATGCTTCCTGGTGGTTCCATTGAAGATTGTTCTTATAAACCTCACAAACCTTAGGAACAACCAAGCATGACAATGATTAGGGTTTTGATTAGTCTCCCCTCTTAGTTTTACCTTTGTGTCTCCTTGAGTCTCCTCTTCTCACCTCATAATCAGGGACTAAACCCTAAAGGTTTTAAGGCTTTGTGATTAAGCTTATGCCTGCATCCTTCTATTAGGATGGAGTGTATAACTTTAATCCTAAGTGTTAAACCCTTAATGTGTTTAAATCTCTCAATCAATTCACATAATAATCAACAAGACATCACACTTGTAACTTGGGCCTTGCATTAGGGTTCTAATTCTTCCTTAATTGGTTAAGAAGGACTAACCCTAGTGTTAATGGACAAGTCCCCCTCAAGTTGTCTTACAAATCATAAAAATCACTTCATCATCATATCATTCAATAAAATCCACTTAACCAAAGGCTTGTTTTGTCATGAGTTTAATCCCTAATCATGGATTAAGTTGAGGAGCTTTCCTCGGCTTAAACATTCTCATCTATTATCCTTCTATTAGGATGGTGTAATGAGTCTGTTTAATCCCTGATTATGGCTTAATCTCATTACTCAACATCAAACAAAAACCACAAAAACATATAAATAATCACAAGTAGGTTAATGATCTTAATCCTGCATCAAAGGTGATTAAGTGTGAGAATCTGACTTCACACTTAAGGTAATCTCATTACCCCTAAACAGAGGGAGGATGTGATGAGTTTACTAATCCATTGGTTTAGGCTTAAGCTCATTAACTTATGACAAACTTTCAAAAAGCAATAAAAGACTGAAAACTCAAAAACAAACAATAATCGTCTCCTTCGGGATTCTTTTCTCATCACCCTCACTCATAAACGGGAACTTGCTTCTTCCGTCTAATGCAAGACAGTTTGCATCTGTGCCAGACAGATCATACACTTGAGCATAGGCAAGTAAGCAGTTTACAAGTCAATTCATCTTTCAGTCTCTTTGGGTCGAACTACGGTGTTCTGACTTCCTCATTGCACGAGAGGATACGTAGGCATAACTTAACGGTTATCGAACAAAAGTCTCTGTATATTCCCCCTCCTTCCAGCTTCATTCTTTTAAGCCTCGTGGTCATGAGCATTTCACTCTTATCCTTACACTGACACTTTCATATTTCACTTCACTCTTCCCTTGCACTGACACCTGTACATTCTTTTCCAGCTATTTTATACACAAATTGCACTGACACTACCCCTTTAAAACACAAATCTTTTAAGCGTGGATCCCGTCGAGTACGACGGACAATCTGGGTGCTAATACCTTCCCAGGTTGTAACCAACCCCCTTTCTCAGTCTCTCTGGTTCGCAACCGTCTTATCCATATCTTTCTAGGTCTATGCAGCATTGCCTTTCCTCCGGGATAAAAATGCCTAGCTGGCGACTCTATTCATCTCCAGTGAGTTCATTCCTGTGTGTTCTCATTGTCCCTCTTGCCGACCGTTCGCGTCTGTACCTTTATCTGGGCCTGGTCCCACTTATCGGGAGCGACAGCATGGCGACTCTGCTGGGGATCCTTATACTGTAACCAGGGCTTCTGGTTCTTTTTGTGGGTTCCTCCTAGCGCTTGATTGATTTGTGTTTACTGGGGTGTTATGTGTTACTTGTGTTTTTATACTTGTTTTATTTCTACTGCTTTATGTACAGTTGCTTTACTGCTTTCTTTATTGCTTTTGTATATATCATACTGTCATACTGCTGGCTGGATCTGGTTTTTGCTTTGGTGGGTGGGTGTTCCATTGAGAGTTAAGGTCCTATACCTGGGACCTGAGTGACACCTAGGCTAGAGTGAATCATATTCTTTCCCATTCCATCTCGGTCTGGTGCGGGAATATGAAACACGGTTCAGATATGGGTTTCTTCTTGAGAACTCTGTGTTGCAGATTTCCTGCAATGCTAGGGCTATCTGGGAAGCCTGCTAAGTCTGGATGACCTTTAGTATTGACCTTCAGAAACTGAGGTGAATTAGAGGAGGAACTTTTATGGTTATTGTGAACACTGTACCTCCGGGTTAGAAGTGTTTAAACTTCTCATAACTGATCCAAGTCTGAGGATCCTTGTTTTAGAACATCACCTGTGAGGGGGTTGGGCTGTTTACAGGTTTGCAGGTACACTTAACCTCAGAATACCCTGTCACTTTGATTTGATTAAGAGTACTCCATGTTGGAACAGTTCTTGTGATTCTAAACCCTGGACATGTGGCTCTTTATTTGAGCCCCCACCTTGGGTACTGGACTTATGGACCTCCATCTGGATTTCTTACATACATGGACTTATATCAGAGCACTTGATCAGATCCAGCTCAGTCACAAACCCTTGCATATCATTTGCATACATAATCATTGCATCATATTGACATTTGCTTATTTGTGTTTCAGGGTATCCATCTTCATTTGGTTTTGGTTTTGACCCCATCTTCAGTATTGACCTGTCTTCATCAGCACCTGCTTCAGCTATCAGCTATCTACTACAGTCACCTGCATCAGCCAATCAGTGGCCCATTCTTCAGTATCATCATCAGCACTTGTCTCTACTCAGTCTCAACATCATGGCACCTAAAAAGAGCAACATCACCTACCACTTCTTCCAGCCAGAGTTAGCTGACATCAGGAGGATTCAAACCCTGATCACTCCAGACCATATACCACTGTTCAGGGAACACCATGGAGATATACTTGATATGGTTATGGATCTGGACCCCTCACAGAGAAGCCTGATCCACACTTGCCTTCAGTTTTATGATCCCCCACTGAGATGTTTCACTTTTCAGGACTTTCAGCTAGGCCCCTTATTGGAAGAATACTCATCATTAGTTGGTATACCTATCAGGGGTGGAGTCCCTTTCAACCCTGAGATGGTCTTTCCTGGTAATGAAGAGGTAGCAAAGGCATTGCATCTGGAACCAGTCTTGATTGGGCAGCATATGACTTCTAAGGCTGGAATCCCTGGCCTGCATTTGGATTTCTTGATCTCTCAAGCTACCCTGAAAGCTTCTTTAGGAGAGTGGAAAGCAGTCTGTGCTTTATTGGCCTTGAGCATATATGGGATTGTATTATTTGCAGATGAGCCTCGATTCATTAGTAAGAATGCAATCCATCTTTTCATCCTGAAGAACCCAGTGCCAACTTCATTGGGGGATCTCTACTATTCAGTGCATCAGAGGAATGAAAAGCAAAGGGGAAGATTAGTGAGGTGTTGTGCTCCTTTGTTCCATACTTGGCTTCTCAGGCATTTGCCCAGGACAGATGCATTTTTGAATCCTCATCAGCAGAAAAACTGGGCTGGAAGACTTACTACTCTAACTTCAGCTGATATCAGGTGGTGCACTCAAAGCACAAAAGGCAGGGATATCATCACCAGTTGTGGGCATTTTCCCAATGTGCCCCTAATAGGAGTTAAGGGTAGTATTAATTACAACCCTTTGCTGTTCAAAAGACAATTGGGCTATGCACTGGTCCACACTCCTAAGGCACAAGACTTGGTTGAGACTCTTTATTGTGAGAACAAGCTTAATTTGGCTGTTGTTAGGCAGGCAGCCTGGGCTTGGGACAATGTGCAGACTAAGGGGGTAACCATCCTGGGAAAGTGTAACAATGTGGCATCAGCACAATACTATGATTGGTCCCATGCCAGGGCCCAATTCTCTGGGATTCCCTTTACTATTGAAGATATGCCTGAGCCTTCCACAACACCACCTCCAGCAACTGTCAGCTTAGAGGAGTTTGAGAAGTTGAAAGAGAGAAATGAGAAGCTGACTCAAGCTCTACAGAAGACCCTCTGGGAGAGGAGTGATGGCAGACTGGATATTGAGAGGCTGGAGAAGTTGAAAGTGGAGCATCTGGCTAGAATTGAGAAGTCTGAAGATTACATTGAGAAGTCTAGGGCTGGAGAACAAATCTTGAAGAATGCTTGCAAAGAAGCTCAGTTCCAGAAAGCTAGGACAGACTTGTATCTAAAGGAGAGTCAGGCTAGGTGGGTCAGGATCACCGAGGCTCGTACTCTGGAGGACAAGAGGGTCCAAGACAAGATAGAGCAGGTGGAAGCTAGTGCAAAGGAGCAGCAAGAAGCCCTGGCAGCAGCCCAGAGGGAGATATCAGAGCTGAAGATCAGAGCTGGAGTGAAGAGGTCAAAAGACCAAAGTCAACACAAGAAGCTAACTGCAGCTGTTACTACCCGGAACCTCCTTATCAGGAACCTCACGGAGCGTCCAGCTGATCCTGTGACCGAAGCACTTCTCAAGGAAGTTCGGGAGGATGAGTTTGGTCTGGGTGTTTGACCATTTGTTTGTTGTTGCTTTCATTCCATGTACTTTTATTTTCTTGTAATATATTTTGACCCCTCAGAGGGCTTGTATTTGTAAACAAACTATGTACCATTGGCCTTTTGTAATATATGTTTTAGTTTGTTCCATCCGAGTTTACTTCAAAAGCAACATCAACAGCATCATCTTCAAGGGTCTGGAAGGGTCAAAACTGAATGCCAAGCCGGATACCTTGAAAACAAATGAGCATACTGCATTGCATGCTAACCCTTTGTTTGTTTTGTAGGTTTTTGTTTTGTTGTTGCTAACTCTGTTGTGATGTTCAGGAATTATTGCTCGACGACGAGGGTTTCCACTCAACCGACCACACAGGTACCCCACCCGTAATAACCTTCCGGGCATACAGATGGATCAGATGCAGCAGGACCTTACAGAGGTCAGGAACCAAATGACCAACGAGAGGTTGGAAATGAGGAACCAAATGACACAGTTTATGGAGGTAATGAACAACATGGCTCAAAGCCAGGAGAGGCTCAGGGCATTAGTGGAAGGGAGAAATCAGGAAGATCATCAGCCAGGGACTGCTGGGACTAGCAACAACGAAAGAGTCCAACCTCATGTCAATCCCCCAGTCTTTGGACCCCACCTCCATCCAGAGGCCAACATCCCTGTCAATATACAAGGGACTGCCACAGCAGGGAGGGTACTGCAAGAAGACCCTCAAGAAGACCTGTACACAGTAATGGGAGCCGGGGAAGAAGCTTGTGATAGAAGGTTGGATGAGATAGCTGAGAAATTAAGATCCTTGGAGTCTCAAAACTCTTTGGGTTTTGATGTTATGGATATGGGCTTGGTAGACGGGGTCAGGATTCCCCACAAGTTTAAGCCACCATGCTTTGAGAAGTATAATGGGACTTCCTGTCCCCGGACCCATCTACAATCTTTTCTCGGGAGGCTGAAGGCCTATACCATGGACGAGAAGCTGTGGATGTTCTACTTTGAGGATAGCTTGACTGGAGCTTCAAGGGAATGGTATTCCCATCTGACAAGAGCAACTATTAGATGCTGGAAGGACCTGGCAGAGGCCTTCATCAGACAGTATCAGTATAATCTGGATATGGCACCCAACAGGACCCTCCTAATGGGAATGTCACAGTCATCTAGAGAGAGCTTCCGAGAGTATGCTCAAAGATGGAGACAGCTTGCTGCTGCTGTCCAGCCACCTATGTCAGAAAGGGAGATGGCTGATATGTTCATGAACACCCTTCAGGGGACTTACATTGACAGGCTAGCTGCCTTCTCATCTACCAGCTTTGCAGATGTAGTCATAGTTGGGGAGAGAATTGAAAGCCTATTGAAAATGGGGAAGATCTCAGACAACGGTGCAAGCTCATCCAGTAATGCAAGAAAGCCTTTTGCGGGCCCAAGAAGGACTGGTGAGACCAATGCCATCCACGCCAACAGGGGCAGGTCCCAATATGTTCATAGATCCGTGGCAGCAGTCACCATTCCCGCTCCAGCTCATCCACAACCAGCTTATCAACCTCCTCAGCAAAACTATCATCAACAACCTCAGTACCATCAACAAAATCAGTATCCTCCGAGAAATTACAACAACAGCAATACCAACAACAATAACCAGCAAAGGCCATTCCAGCAGAGGCCATCTCAAGCCAACAGGGTGATCGATCCGATCCCCATGCCATATGCTACATTGCTGCCACAACTCCTGAAACTCAACCTAGTTGAGCTAAGGACGTTGGCACCTCCAGATCCCAACAGTCTACCCAGGAATTACGACTCCAACGCCAGATGTGCTTTTCATTCGAATGCACCTGGCCATAGTACAGAAAAGTGCAGAGCCTTGCACATGAAGGTACAAGACCTGGTAGACTCAAAAGCTCTGAATTTCGCACCACCACCCAATGTCAACAAAAATCCTATGCCGCACCACGGTGGTCCCAGAATCAATGCAGTTGAAGAAGACAAGCCGTCTTATTTAATAACAGGTGTGGGTCAGATTCGGACACCGTTGGTGGAGATTAAGGCTCAGCTCCTCGAATGTCAAATGTTCCCGGGGTGTGAGTTAGGGTGTGCTTACTGCAATATTTCAGTAAATGGGTGCGATAACCTGAGGAATGGCATAGATGGCCTTATTCAGAGTGGCCAGCTTCAGATCACCACATCATTTCCATCAAATCCAGCAATCTCATCAGCAACAGTTCCGGTATCTCCTACAACTGCAGCAACCATTGTTCCTGACAACTCTTCGGCTTCATCAACAAGTACTTCGTCTATCATCTCAACTGATCAGTTATCAACAAATTTTTCTTCTACAACTTCAGCACCACTCCAATTTGCATCTCCTACAACAACAACATCCATCCTTCCGACAATGTCTCCTACAACTCCAGCAACAAATTCTGAAGACGTCTCAACTGTCACAATATTTTATGATCCTGAAAACAACTCTGCCTACAACTCAGAAAGTGCTGCTCCCATCAGGGCACCAGTCACAATTTATTACGATCCACAAACTATCACAGTCCCTTCTGCAGCTGCCATCAGTCCAGTCACTGTCACAGTGCCTGGACCAGTACCTTATGAAAGCAATAGGGCCATCCCTTGGCACTACGACTCTGACATATACTGCGAGGGACAAAGAATCACTCTTGATACGTCAACACCTACACCACAAATAGACAATGTGGGAGGAGGCGGAGGCTTCACTCGAAGCGGACGTCTCTTTGCTCCACAAATTCAAAGACCCATTGCCGAAGCAGAAGCTGCTGCCAAGGCAAAAGGAAAGAGCCCGGTGCAGGAAGATCAAGCTGTTAAGGAAGCTTTGAAAACACCATTCGATCAAGAAGTTGATGAGTTCATGAGGATCATCAAAAAGAGTGATTACAAAATAGTGGATCAGCTTCACCAGACGCCATCCAAGATCTCTATCCTATCACTGCTTATGTGCTCCGAAGCCCATCGGAATGCACTACTCAAAGTCTTGCACGCAGCTTACGTGCCTGAAGAGATCACTGTCAATCAGTTGGAAACCGTGGTTGGAAATGTTACTGCTAGCAATGGGCTAGGGTTCACCAATACTGACTTAACAACAGAAGGCCGCAACCATAACAAGGCCTTGCATATCACCATGGAATGTAAAGGTGCAGTCCTTTCCCATGTGCTGGTAGACACAGGGTCATCCCTTAATGTCTTGCCGAAAAAGGCCCTGGTGAAGCTAGAATACGAAGGATTAGCATTGCGTCCCAGTAACCTGGTAGTAAGAGCCTTTGATGGTTCTAAGAGATCGGTTCTGGGAGAAATTGAGCTGCCTGTGACAATTGGCCCACAGACCTTTAAAACGATCTTCTACGTGATGGACATTCAGCCTGCCTACAGCTGTTTGTTGGGTAGACCATGGATTCACGCCGCTGGCGCAGTAACGTCTACCCTTCACCAGAAGTTAAAATTTGAGTGGGAAGGCCAAGTTGTTACTATCTGCGGGGAGGAGGATATATTTGTCAGCCATCTGGCTACTTATAAGTATATTGAGATGGATGGGGAGATCCATGAAACAATGAGCCAAGGATTTGAGGCCTTGAATGTTAATGAAGCATCTGATGTATCTGGAATCTCCATGTCATCTTATCAACAAGCCCGGAAGGTTGTTGAAGAAGGAACTGCCCAAGGCTGGGGCAAGGTTTTGTCTGTGGAGGAGAAGAAGGACAAATTTGGGTTGGGTTACAGACCAACTCAACAAAATCAAGTGGAGGCTGCTGAGAAGCCTGGTTTTGTCAGTGGGGGAATGCTTACCCCTGATACTATCAACAATTTGGAAGACGAGCTGGAAGAAGAACGCAATCTGGAGAATTGGATCCGTCCAAAGATCCCGGGGAGCAGTATCTCAAACTGGTCTTCCCAGGAAATTATAAGAGTTACTCATGCAGAGTAATTATTATTTCCTGTATTTTTATAGCATGCATCAAGTCTTGCATCTTGCCCAAGATGACAAGACTCATTTTGTAATCGGGCCATCTGTACTTTTTGTGCAAACAAGATTAATCAATGAAATATCAGACATCTTTTTGCAAATGAGTCTTTTTCTTCTCCGCTCACTGTTTTTCCATTTTTCTTTTTGTACAAAAAATAAATGGCGATGTTTTCAAAATGATAACTTTATTTCACTTTTTAAACAAGATTAAAATCAATCACTAAAATGAACAAATTGAACCCTTGCAGAGAGTGCCTTCCTGACAGCACCGACAACAGCACGGCTATGACTTCGTATGACTTTGACAATCCAATCAATCAAGCTGATGAAGGGGTTGAAGAAGAGTATGAGCTTCCTGAAGAGCTAGCCAGGTTGTTGAGACAAGAGGAAAAGGTTATTACTCCTCACCAGGAAGAGGTTGAAGTGATTAATCTTGGTACAGTTGAAGACGTGAAAGAGGTTAAAATCGGGGCCTGCCTGCAAGACCCAGTGAAGAGACAACTGATTGATCTGCTTCAAGAATATGTGGATGTTTTTGCTTGGTCATATCAAGATATGCCCGGGTTGGACACCGACATTGTTGTGCACAAGCTGCCTTTGAGGGAAGAATGCCCACCGGTCAAACAGAAACTGCGCCGTACTCGCCCAGACATGGCAATGAAGATCAAGGAAGAGGTACAAAAGCAATGGGACGCCGGGTTCCTTGCCGTAACTAGCTACCCGCCGTGGGTTGCTAATATAGTACCTGTGCCTAAGAAAGATGGTAAAGTAAGGATGTGTGTTGACTACTGGGATCTGAACAGAGCCAGCCCAAAAGATGACTTCCCATTACCTCACATTGATGTATTGGTGGATAACACGGCTCAGTTCTCGGTATTCTCCTTCATGGACGGATTTTCAGGATACAACCAGATCAAGATGTCACCTGAAGACATGGAGAAGACAACCTTCATTACACCTTGGGGCACGTTCTGTTACAAAGTGATGCCATTCGGACTGAAGAATGCTGGTGCCACATATCAACGGGCTATGGTGACATTATTCCACGATATGATCCATAAAGAAATTGAATGTTATGTGGATGACATGATCGCCAAGTCCCTTACAGAGGAAGATCACCTGGTAAATCTGCTGAAGCTATTCAAGCGTCTGAGGAAGTACCAACTAAAGTTGAACCCCAACAAATGCACATTCGGGGTGCGATCTGGTAAGCTGCTGGGCTTTATTGTAAGCGAGAAGGGGATTGAAGTTGACCCTGATAAAGTCAAAGCTATTCAAGAGATGCCTGCACCGAAAACAGAGAAAGAAGTTCGAGGGTTCTTAGGTCGATTGAACTACATCTCACGGTTCATATCTCACCTCACAGCAACCTATGAGCCTTTGTTCAAGCTGTTAAGAAAGGAACAGACGGTCAGGTGGAATGAAGACTGCCAAAGGGCTTTTGACAAGATCAAGGAGTACTTACAAGAGCCTCCAATCCTTATGCCTCCAGTTGAAGGAAGACCTCTAATAATGTACTTGACAGTATTAGAAGAGTCAATGGGGTGTGTGCTGGGCCAGCATGACGAGTCTGGTCGAAAAGAGTATGCAATATACTACCTAAGCAAAAAGTTTACCGACTGTGAACAACGTTATTCACTGCTCGAGAAAACTTGTTGTGCTTTAGCGTGGGCTGCTCGCCGACTGAGACAGTATATGTTGACCCACACTACTCTATTAATTTCAAAGATGGACCCAGTTAAGTACATATTTGAGAAGCCAGCTCTCACCGGACGGGTTGCAAGATGGCAAATGATTCTCACAGAATATGACATCCAGTACACTTCTCAGAAAGCCATCAAGGGCAGTGTATTGTCTGAATATCTTGCTGAGCAACCTATTGATGACTACCAGCCTATGAGATTTGACTTCCCTGATGAAGACATCATGTTCATAAAATCAAAAGATCATGAAGAGCCTGTTCACACTGAAGGGCCTGACCCGGAAGAAGAATGGACTATGATGTTTGATGGGGCTGTTAACATGAATGGTCGCAGTGTTGGTGCAGTACTCATTACACCTAAAGGAGTTCACATGCCTTTCTCGGCAAAACTCACTTTCAACTGCACTAACAACGAAGCTGAATACGAAGCTTGCATTATGGGTCTTGAGGAAGCCATTGACCTCAGGATCAAGACATTGACCGTATTCGGAGATTCAGCTCTGGTAGTTAATCAAACCAACGGAAAATGGTACACCCACCAGGATCATCTGATACCTTACAGGGATTATACAAGAAGGTTATTGACTTTCTTCACAACGGTCAAGCTTGAGTATATCCCTCGGGACGAGAATCAGTTCGCAGATGCTCTTGCTACCATTTCATCCATGATCAAAGTTCAAGCTGCTAACTTTGTACCTCAAATTTCAGTGTCCAGACTTGATAGACCAGCATATGTGTTCGCAGCAGAAGTTGTCAAAGATGATAAGCCTTGGTTCCATGACATTAAATGCTTCTTGGAGGATCAAACATACCCACCTGGGGCATCTTCCAATGATAAGAAAACTTTAAGGAGGCTTGCTGGTAGTTTCTTTCTGAACGCTGATGGGTCTTTATACAAAAGGAACTTTGATATGGTACTCCTCAGATGTGTTGACAAGACGGAAGCAGATTTGTTGATGCATGAAGTGCACGAAGGATCCTTTGGTACCCATGCAGGAGGGCATGCCATGGCTAAAAAGTTGCTAAGATCAGGTTATTACTGGATCACAATGGATACAGACTGTTGTGCTTATGCCAGAAAATGCCACAAATGCCAGATCTACGCAGATAAGGTGCATGTGCCTCCCAATCCTTTGAACATCATGTCTTCACCATGGCCCTTTGCCATGTGGGGCATTGATATGATTGGCAAGATTGAGCCAACTGCTTCGAACGGCCACAGATTCATCCTGGTTGCCATTGATTATTTCACCAAGTGGGTCGAAGCAGCTTCCTATGCCAATGTTACAAGAAAAGTGGTAGCCAGATTTCTGAAGAGAGATATCATCTGTCGATATGGAGTTCCCGAGCGAATCATTACTGATAATGGTTCTAACTTGAACAACAAGATGATGGCAGAGCTATGCCGGGACTTCAAGATCCAACATCACAATTCTTCTCCTTACAGGCCAAAGATGAATGGCGCTGTTGAGGCAGCAAATAAAAATATCAAGAAGATTGTGCAGAAGATGGTAGTCACTTACAAAGACTGGCATGAAATGCTACCATTTGCCTTGCATGGGTATCGCACGTCAATCAGAACATCCACTGGGGCAACACCGTATCAGCTTGTGTATGGTATGGAAGCAGTCCTACCTGTCGAAGTTGAATTACCCTCTCTCCGGGTATTGATGGATGTTAAATTGAACGAAGCAGAATGGGTTCGGGCCCGATACGAACAACTGAGTCTGATCGAAGAGAAGAGATTGGCTGCAATCTGTCATGGGCAGTTATATCAGAAGAGAATGAAGAAAGCCTTCGATCAGAAAGTCAGGCACCGAGGGTACCAAGTAGGAGATCTTGTGCTGAAGAGAATCCTCCCTCCTCATACAGACCACAGGGGCAAATGGACTCCAAATTATGAAGGACCATTTGTGGTAAAGAAAGTTTTTTCCGGTGGAGCACTGATGCTCAGCACCATGGATGGTGAAGATTTCCCGTCCCCTGTGAATTCAGATGCAGTTAAAAAATACTTCGCATAAAAAATGACCCGTTGGACACAAAAACAGAATGTAAGTCCAGGCAAAAATAGGGCATCCCGGCGAGTCAAAAACAGAATAAAAGACTCGGGCAAAAATAAGGGAAAATAAACAAAAATGTACACCCGCTGAGTTGAAAAGCCGCATTGGACAGCTCAGGCAAAAATGGGTATCCCGATGGATTGAAAACCCGAAAGGGCGATCCATGCAAAATAAGGGAATAAGCGAACAACTGCATTCTGAATTCGTCTGTATCGCCTACAACTTAGCAAACCTCGAAAGGATCAAGCTTCAATCAGAATCAGCCTCCTTCAGAAAGCAAGACGAGAAGAACGTCAAAAGTCATACGAGTCATAGCAGAAGAGGAAGCTCCTTTGAAAGCGTCGTCAACATTGCCAGCATTTTGTTTCTCAATTTATAACAATCCCCTCATTTTAGGAGATTTGTTTCTTTGACTGTATCTTGCCAATTCAGGGCACATAAATTAATAAAATCAGATTTTTCAGTCATGTTTCGTCTTGTACATTTTTATTTGCAAAAATGTCTGATGTCTCTAAAAAAGCTAATTGCATAAGTACAGATGCTTTTCTTCGAAAATAAAACACGTGCTTGCAGGGAATGTACTTACTCTCAGAAGTGTATAACTCCTATGACGGAATCCGGTAAGGGATACCTCGGGATTACTTGTACGTTTCTCTGTCTTTTCAGGATTGCAGGTATTCAAAAGCGCAGCACGGGGCATGAAAGCTTCATCCCAGCAAGCTGGCAAATCAACACTCACTCTTGGCACCAGAGGAGTTTTCTCCCCAGCCGAGTTGCCACCGACAACTTTCCCCAGCCAGTTGCCACTTGTCAATTTCCCCAGCCGAGTTGTTGATTCTTCCTCAGCAGAATGCAGAAATCCAGGGAACCATCTCCCCACAGAATCCTCAGCCTCTGTTCAGAAGAGCAACGCATGAAGGAGTCACAACAGAGTACAGAAGGCTTCTACAAACCCCAGCTGGGTCCTATGTTACAAGGATATGTCAATCGGTGACCTATATCCCCAAGCAAATATCATATCATCAGATCTGCCAATGATCTCATCCCCAGCTGGGATGCCCATTTCAAAATAGATCAGCCAGAGATCTTCACAGCAACGGGATCCGAATCCCGGATCCGTATCTTGGCATAATCATGACATTTGCATCATATTCCCCCACAAAGCGTAGCATTCCGTCTAATGCGGAGCATTACGGCAAAAATCAAACACATAGCATAACCATAAGCCATGTTGTGAATCGAACACTTGTGAATAATAACCATTCATCAGAGTGCAGAATACTTTCCCCAAAGTCCTCACCAGAGTCCCCAGCAAAAGCAGTTGCCTCACAAATCACAAACACCAGTATATACTCCTTTTGACGCCCGTCCGTGTCATCTTTCCCCAGTAAATTCGCCTGAACACTCTTTACAAACAAGATCACCCGTATTACGGACACTTCCTGACACCCGTCCGTGTCATACCCCCAGCAGAAAGCCAAAGACATCATCTTTGCACTCACCTATACTTGTATATCTATATTTTCTTGACACCCGTCCGTGTCATATCCCCAGCGCAGTCGCTTGCACTTTTACAACCCATACACTTGTTGATATTATCATACTTTTCTCTCTTGACACTCGTCCGTGTCACCCTCCCCAGCGGATAAACACTCATCTATACAATACTCATACTCACTACTCATGTTACACTTATACAGATACTCGTCCGTATCTTGTATATGCCATTTATATCCCCACAGATTCGGCATTGGTCCATGTTCTCTGTTAACCAGATGGTACTCGTCCGTATCATCATCTCAGAATATGCGTCAAGTGTTTGTTTCTACATGATACTCGTCCGTATCATAGCCTTAAGGATGCTCGTCCGCATCTTTAATCCATACACCGTGTCAAACACTTGTGTCTTCTTGAATATAGATACTCGTCTGTGTCTACTATTCCCCAGAAAAGTCCCCTCAGATGCAACACTCGTCCGTGTTCTTTGTTAACCCGTTGATACTCGTCCGTATCATCATCTCTGAACATGTGTCAGTCTGTTTCTACCTGATACTCGTCCGTATCGTAGTCTTAAGGATGCTCGTCCGCATCTTTAATCTATACACAACACCTAAACACTTATACTTTCTTTTCTTGGTTGTAAACACTCGTCCGTGTTTACTATATCCCCAGTAGATCACCAACAAAGCAAATTTTCCTTCTTATCTGACGCTCGTCCTGTGTCATGATAAGCCTTGAGAGCAGCCGTACCCTGCTAGGTGGTCGTCCTCCACCTCTTGATGGTCGTCCTCCATCATGCTCATCCGATGGCCGTCCCCATCGTTGATTTTTAGCAGCCGTCCCCTGCTAGGTGGTCGTCCTCCACCTCTTGATGATCGTCCTTCATCATTTTATCCAATGGCCGTCCCCATTGTTGATTTTTGGTTATCTGACATTCGTCCTATGTCACGATAAACCTTGAGAGCAGCCGTCCCCTGCTAGGTGGTCGTCCTCAACCTCTTGATGGTCGTCCTCCATCATGCTCGTCCGATGGCCGTCCCCATCGTTGACCTTTTATCCGGCATTCGTCCTATGTCGCGATATTTTTGGCAGCCGTACCCTGCCTGGTGGTCGTCCTCCACCTTAGATGACCGTCCCTCATCTTAACCCCAACAGAGCAACCGTCCCCTGCTAGGTGATCGTCCTTCACCTTTGATGACCGTACCTCATCATCTGTTTATTTCATTTATTCTTTAACCCGATGGCCGTCCCCGTCGTGGTCCCTTTTCTTTTTAGCCTGATGGCCGTCCCCATCGTCGGTTACTTTGCTTTATGAACTTGATGGCCGTCCCCGTCATGTTTCATTAATTCCCAGAGAATCTTACAACCTTATCTTGATGGCCGTCCCCATCATGATATCTTATTTTTCCAGCTAGTCGGCCGTCCCCGTCTTGGCTTTACCTTTTATCTCCAGCATGTCGGCCGTCCCCGTCATCGCTTTACTTCACACACCTTTCCCAGCATGTCGGCCGTCCCCGTCATTGCTCTTTACCCAGCAGTCGTCCTCTGCTCGACGGTCGTCCTCCGTCGCCCATGCTTTACAATATACTTTATTTTCCTTTTACAATCTATATCCCTTTTTCTTCTTCATCCTGTGAGTGCAAATTTTTGACTGTCTTTGGTATTCAACCACAAGTTATCTTGTTTGCCTGTTAAGCCATAGCTTACATCCTGCACAGCTAACTCATGTTTGAATAGGGGCAGCTGTAAACACCCCAAATTTGCCCTCACCCATTCACACCATGGCTTATGATCTTTTCATATGCATAAACACAAGCATACCATCTCATATTCCATTTTTGATTCACTGCATATATTCAAAGTCATCTGCACCTAGGGTTTGTGATCTGAGCAATCCAAGAGCCTCTTGAGCCACTCCAACGATCACCAATCACTTCAAAGGGGTCCATGTGTGTTATTATATCATATTACATCCTCTCAAAGTCAAAAATGCAAAAGAATCACAAGAACTGGGATTAGTATGGAAGCAGAGCCAAGTTTGACTGCACAGTTGACCTAAAATTAGGGTTTTGGTTTCAGAGGCCATAACTTCAAATTTTTTGGTCATTCTTGTTTATATTAGTCTCTATATGGTATAAGGAGTATGCATATCAATTTTCATGAAGAAATTCCATGGGGAAGTCATCTGATCAAGAGTTGACTTTCTGGACAAGTCAGTGCAAAATCAGGGCATCTGAGGCCCCCAATGACCCAACCAAAGGGTGATCTTCATCATTTTGAGTGTATTTGATCTTTATTTGATCATGGAAGAGGTTTGAAGTTCACCAAATTCAAGAATTACAAGTTTTTGCAAAGTTGACTTTTTAGGGCATGGTTGACTTTTCAAGAATATGTCATTTTATGCCACTTTTCAAGCCTTGCTTTTTGATCCAAAAATGCTTCAAATGGAAAAACTTTGGTCATGAAAGTTGTAAATTAGATCTTTCCCTTTTCAAAAAGTACAAGAACATGATCTAATTCATTTTGGATCAAAAGTTATGGTGTGTTAAAGTTGGCAAAAATCACTAATTTTCAAGTTATGCACTAAAAGGAAAACTTGCAATTTCATGAACCAAGTATTCTAGTGACTTCAAATTGACTTCAAAGCTTCATCACATGATCATATATGACCCCAAGAACAGATTTGGCCCAAGGAATTTTACATTGCTTGCCTTGATTTTCAAAGTTCCATAAAGCATTTTTCATAAGAGTGCAAAAGGGGGTTCTTGGCAAAACCATTCTTCAAAGAAATATGTGATCTCTAGCTGACTTTCATACACTGCCATGACTAAAAGAAGTGCTATGCTACAAAATTCAGCAAGAGTTTTTCATGTACATAGCACAAATTCATGAGGAAACATCAAGTGGGCAAGTTGCAAAAGCTAGCATAGCTTGTCATCCATATGTTACAGTCAGCTACAAACAATCCAAGGGCTCTCCTCAACTCAAGCTGGAGCAAGACATGACTTGAACCTGCTGCTGCCATGGCCCATACTCTAAAGGACACAAATTTGACCTTTTTGCAAAAAAAGCTCCCATACTCTTGGCACAGTAAACAGCCACCCTACTGACCTGCCCCACAGGCTATCCACACAAGTTGGAGATGATATAGCAAAGCATTGAGCATTGAAGCTGGCCAGAACACAACACATCCAAAAACCTGCAAAAACTTTCCTCTCTTCGAATCACCTTCCACAGTCATCAAACACTCATTCTACCTTCACCAATCAACCAGAAAACCTCCATAGAACCAATACCACCCTTCACAATGATCTGAAACAGCTCATACACAAACTCCATTTTCTGATACACCAGAACTGGACTTCTCAAACCAGCTTGTTTAAGCACATTCCAAGCCTTCCATTAGCACCAGGGGAGTCAGTGGAGCAAGCTTGCACCAAAGAATAGCTCTGAAATCCCAGAAACAGGAGTCTCCAGCTCAGGTATGGCCAAGAACACTTTCTCATAAAGCTTTGATTTTTTGTTATAAATTGAAAATGCATGCTTTAAGGATCATTGTGATATGTTCAGAATCGAAAATGGTGAAAAAATGAGTATTTTATGAGTGTCTGAAAGTTTGGCCCCATTTTTGTTTTGTTTCGATTCAGCCTGTTTGTGCTAGATAAATGATGATTGATTGTTGATTTGAGTTGCTAGAAGTGTGAGGATTGTTTCTGGGCATTTAATTTGACTTGGGGTAGCCTAAATAAGAAGCTAGGGTTTTGGCATGGCCGGAGAAGACGACCGGAGCTCATCTCCGGTCGCCTGAATGTAATTAGGGTTAAGCCTGGGTGATTAAGCAACTTTAAATCTTGTCCCTTGGATGCTGCTTCCCGCGCGCTTGTGAACGGCTCAGATGGGTCATTAAACCCTAATCTTGTTTAATTAAATTAATCATAATTAATTAAGTTAACCTGGAAGCACAGCCATTAGATCACGCGCGTATTTGAACTTTGAATCTGGGCCTTGGATTGTGCATACCCCCAGTCTTGTTGACTTGCACGCAGGGCCTTTGGATCACTCAACTCTTAATCACAGCCACTCATACTGCATACTTCATATTTTATTTTCATTTTTCTTTCATTTAATTTCTATAATTTATTTAAAATAGCAAAATTGTTCTAAAAATTATGAAACTTTTTGTCAAGAGTTTCATTAATTTTTAAAACACAAAAATATTTTTATTTTTATTTTTAGCATTAAAAAAGTATTTTTAAATATTTAAAAGTTTATTTTTAATTGATTAATGAAAATTAATTTATTAAAAATACTTTTAGGTATTTAAAAATTACCAAAAAATTCATGAAATGTTCTAAGACATTTAGAAACATTGTCCAACCCTCAAACCAAATTTATTTTCTGATCTTGATGCATTTTAAGAATTTCTCATTGAATAAAAATCATTTTTATGCATTAATTTGATCCAAAGTTCAAAAAATCATTTCTGCCTATCCATGAAGAGTTGGACATTGATTATTTTTGCATTGCATTGTGTTTAGCATGTAGTTTGTGAGATTAAATGGCCATGTTTTGATCTTTCATTTTCAATTTGTTTGACATTTCTTTTGTTTGGAAACCCTAAAACCCTAGAAATCTTAAGAAAACCATAACTTGAATTTGGTTAGGAGTTGAGACCTCTCCTTTGGGAATTGGTTTAGTATAGGATTAGGGGTCCTTTGAGTGGCATTTTCCATTTTTTATCTTAGGGTTTGCTTCTGATTTTGATTTTTGCTTGATGTATTGTTCATAAACCCTAATTTGGGCTTCCATATGCATTCATCTTGCATTCTCTTGCATAACATGACTTGCCATGACATTCCATGCCTCCATGTGATTCATTTGACATCATAAGACATATTGAAAGCATGTTTGATCATTGCATCATGTATTTGTCATGTTGTATGCCATGTGCACTTCATAACTTTTCATGTATGTCCATGCTTCTTAACTTGCTTCATTTGCATTCATGAACTTGTATGATCATTTCCATGTGTTGCCTCATGTTTGTAACATCTCATAGCATCATTAGCATCATGTAATTGCTTCTGGTTTTGTTTCTCATCATGTCATCTCATTCCATTTTGCATTGCATTGCATTTCTCTTCTAACCTTTCAGGTGGTAAGTGATTTTGAGGAGTGAATTTGCCTTCACTTCTCACAACTTTTCTTTTCATCTCTCTTGCATCCATGCTGCATTTTTATATGTGTTTGGGTTTGAGCTTGATCATTCTTCTTCTTCCCACTTTCTTTCCTCAAGTGACTTGACTTCTTGAATGAAGCAAGTTGCTTTGCTTCTCTTGATCCTTTCATATGCTTCCTGGTGGTTCCATTGAAGATTGTTCTTATAAACCTCACAAACCTTAGGAACAACCAAGCATGACAATGATTAGGGTTTTGATTAGTCTCCCCTCTTAGTTTTACCTTTGTGTCTCCTTGAGTCTCCTCTTCTCACCTCATAATCAGGGACTAAACCCTAAAGGTTTTAAGGCTTTGTGATTAAGCTTATGCCTGCATCCTTCTATTAGGATGGAGTGTATAACTTTAATCCTAAGTGTTAAACCCTTAATGTGTTTAAATCTATCAATCAATTCACATAATAATCAACAAGACATCACACTTGTAACTTGGGCCTTGCATTAGGGTTCTAATTCTTCCTTAATTGGTTAAGAAGGACTAACCCTAGTGTTAATGGACAAGTCCCCCTCAAGTTGTCTTACAAATCATAAAAATCACTTCATCATCATATCATTCAATAAAATCCACTTAACCAAAGGCTTGTTTTGTCATGAGTTTAATCCCTAATCATGGATTAAGTTGAGGAGCTTTCCTCGGCTTAAACATTCTCATCTATTATCCTTCTATTAGGATGGTGTAATGAGTCTGTTTAATCCCTGATTATGGCTTAATCTCATTACTCAACATCAAACAAAAACCACAAAAACATCTAAATAATCACAAGTAGGTTAATGATCTTAATCCTGCATCAAAGGTGATTAAGTGTGAGAATCTGACTTCACACTTAAGGTAATCTCATTACCCCTAAACAGAGGGAGGATGTGATGAGTTTACTAATCCATTGGTTTAGGCTTAAGCTCATTAACTTATGACAAACTTTCAAAAAGCAATAAAAGACTGAAAACTCAAAAACAAACAATAATCGTCTCCTTCGGGATTCTTTTCTCATCACCCTCACTCATAAACGGGAACTTGCTTCTTCCGTCTAATGCAAGACAGTTTGCATCTGTGCCAGACAGATCATACACTTGAGCATAGGCAAGTAAGGAGTTCACAAGTCAATTCATCTTTCAGTCTCTTTGGGTCGAACTACGGTGTTCTGACTTCCTCATTGCACGAGAGGATACGTAGGCATAACTTAACGGTTATCGAACAAAAGTCTCTGTATATTCCCCCTCCTTCCAGCTTCATTCTTTTAAGCCTCGTGGTCATGAGCATTTCACTCTTATCCTTACACTGACACTTTCATATTTCACTTCACTCTTCCCTTGCACTGACACCTGTACATTCTTTTCCAGCTATTTTATACACAAATTGCACTGACACTACCCCTTTAAAACACAAATCTTTTAAGCGTGGATCCCGTCGAGTACGACGGACAATCTGGGTGCTAATACCTTCCCAGGTTGTAACCAACCCCCTTTCTCAGTCTCTCTGGTTCGCAACCGTCTTATCCATATCTTTCTAGGTCTATGCAGCATTGCCTTTCCTCCGGGATAAAAATGCCTAGCTGGCGACTCTATTCATCTCCAGTGAGTTCATTCCTATGTGTTCTCATTGTCCCTCTCGCCGACCGTTCGCGTCTGTACCTTTATCTGGGCCTGGTCCCACTTATCGGGAGCGACAGTGTGGGAATTGAGTTCCACATCTCCAAATCTCATCTCTTCTTCTTATGCTTATTTGTGCTAACCCTTTGCTTGTTGGGCTTAGGCCTTTCTCGTCTCTTCTTCTATCATCTTCTCTTCTTCTTTCTTTCTCCTTTAGGATAGAAAACCACACTAACCCTTAGGACATCCATGCATGTTAACACTTAGGATTATTTAGTCCCCCTTTAGAATTTTCACCTTTGAGATCCTTTTGGTTCTTCTTCTCTTCTCATCTCATAACCATAAAAAACATCTTAATAAGTTTGAAGTGATGTCTTGATCCATAGCCTTATCCCATGAGGTATGCTTGTAGTCTTCCCATCTTGGGATAATACAAGTTTACCTTGTGATGCACAAGTCTGATCAAGGTATCTTCTTCATAAAAGAAAAGCATAAAAAAATTTTCTTCATTGTAAATACAAAAAAACACTTAATAAGTAAACAAGTTAGTGAGCCTAGGCCCTAATATTTGGGTTCAAGTTTTGGGGATCCTCTCCTTACTTGAGGGTGCTTGTTCTATTATTCCATCTTGGAATGTAGTGGCAAGTGCACATTCCATTGATGAGAGCTTGAGTTCACTTCCTCGTGACACACTCATAAAAGCTTCTAAAAAACACAAACAAACAATAAGCGTCTTTCCTTCGGGAATTCTTTTCTCACCTCATTCGCTCCGTACGCGAACTTGCTCCTACTTGTCACTTTGCAAGACGGTTACACACTCGTCGTCCGAGTCTGCAACACCTGAGCAATGGCATAGGCAGTTCAAGCCTTTAATTCTCAAGCAATTTCCTTTTGGTACCCCTAGTTAGGGGAACTACGGCGTCTCTGATCCTCATTATCCTGATGAGGTACGTAGGTAGCGGGGTAGGGCCCGTTCGAGCACAATCTTTATTTTCCCTACATTTTGTCCTTTCAGTTCTTTTCTCAGTTTTCTTTTCCAATTCATTTTCATTTCCTTTGCTGCGGCTTTCATACCCTCACCCTTTAAAACAGTTTCTTTGCAAGCGTGGATCCTGTCAGACCCTAATTTTTGACCCTAAGATTTTCCGCATCTCATCTGCATTTCTCATACAAACAAGATCACGCACTGGTCGTTTATCCTTTTTCAGGTGCAGGTCTATGCTTCGCAAGGGATCACCATGTTTAATTTCTGTTATTTGTTTATATTTACTAACTTCTAACCAAAATATCAAAAAATATGGTGCAGTCTGCTTCTTCTTCTTCTCTGTGTTGCAGGATTTCAAATACATGGCTGTGATTCTCAATTCAGACGTGGTTGTTCAATTATGATTCGATTCAGATGGACGTTTGACCTAATCTTGGTCAAACTATCAAATAGATCGTTCAATTGCAAGTTGCTCGTGCCAGTGGTTCATTTTTCAGACAGTGCGTATTCAAAGTTCAAGACTGTGTTGTGTGTCAGAAATCATCAGTTATCAGACAGTGTTTTGTGCGAAGTTTGGTTTGAATCAGTCAGTTCATTAAATTTATCAGTAATTCATCTGAGAATTTATTTTTCTCAGCATGAATTCAAATAATCAAGACAGATTTCAAGTGATTGTGGCTTAAATGGCAAGTTATCCAGTTGGTGCAAAAGTGGTCGTATCAGGGGCTTGTTGAAAAATCAGAGTTTGTGGTGGGCTTAAAATCATCAGTTCATTTATTTCTCCAAATTTAATTCGTTAACCACTTTTCGATTTTACCCATCATCACGTTCATTCTAATCTTTTCTTTTTTTCTTTTCCAAAAAAAAAATCCCTATTATCCATTTCACTTTTTTTTAAACCAAATGCCAAAATTATTATTTTTCAATTTTAGTCCATTATCCATTTGTTTTCTTACTATATTCATATTTTTATTCCATATATCCAAGAATTATTAAAAAAAATTCACCATTTTTTAGAAGTCCATATATTTCTTTGTCAAGCCCATTTATTTTTTATCCAAAATATTAGAAATTAATAAATAAATAAAATAACCAAAGTCATTAGCTTTTATTTTATTTAGTTTTCTGTCCCAAAACAAAAAAAAAAGCAAAAACCTTTCCTAGCTACACATGACTTCAGCTTTTCAAATGTCACACTTTTGCTAAGCCATTTCCCAGCCAAAAATCCCACAGCCCCACGTGACCTCACACCATCATCTCAAGCCGCGCACACATCAGCTCACAATATCCCACTTCACTCCCTCACAAGCATCATGCCCAGCAAGTCACTCCCAGCAGCTGTTTATGACAAAAACACAAACCTCATGAGCACAACTTCTCAGCTCAAAAACAACAAGTCGTATCAGTCACGTGAACACAATAAAACTCCAGCACAAGCTTCAAGTCACTTCATGAGCCCAATACACGCCGTATCATTTCCATCATTAGCCCAGCATCCAACATTTTCCAACCCGCATACGCGCATGCCCAAGGCTTCATAAGCCATTCCGCACACCAACACGCACTTCCTGCATCAACACTTCACGCCTACAGCACATGATGAACGCAAGCCTCACGCGTTGAATCTTAACAATTAAAACGCAAATGACTTCAAAATTAAACGCAACAGCATCAACCAAAAACACATAAGCAAAGTTGAAAAATAAATCACGCTTTTCCCGTGAAGGACCAAAACGCAGCAAGACAAGATCAAAACGGCACTCAATCACAACTTCATTTTTCTATTTAAACAGCCATCTCCTCCTCCATTGAACAAGCTTGGAGAGCCACCTAAAATCCCTGCCAAATCAGAAACTCAAAGCTTCAATAACCTCATTTCATCATCCCTTCAACCTACAATCCAATTTTCATCCTCAATCACCTTCAACATTTAAAACTCGAATTGAATCCGAAAGGGAGAAAAGTGGAATTTGAAATCCGAAAAGAAGAAGAAAGAAGATTCAAGTGTAGGAAGAGAGAGAGAGCCGCGAAGAAGAAATTTGTGTGAATATCAGTGGTTGAAGATCCGTTTTGAGAAGGTGAGGCTTAGGGCTTGCCGCGGTTTGCCTCACGAAGAAGGCGAAGAAGAAGAAGCTTCAGATGCTTCTTTTTTCCTGCGTTTCACTTTTTCTAATTTTTCCTTTACATTTTTTTCTTTTTTTTAAAATAATGTGTTTGGTTTGGGCCTTATGGCCATGGATCTTTGCTGATCCACCCAGCCCGCGGGTTTTACCCTCATTCCCCTTTGTTTTCTTCTTTCTTTTGTTTCTGTTTCCATTTATTTAGTTTTGTTCTTGTAATTATTTTTTTTTACAATTTATTTTGGATAAAGAATTTTAAGAAATGTTATTTTTAGAAAATATTTTAGAAAACAATTTAGAAAATACTTTTAAGAAAAAGTTAAAAAAATATTTTAATTACTTTTATGGATCTACTTTTAGATTCATTTTCTTCATCTGTTTAAGTTTGGTCGATGACAATCTCCGGATCGTGATGGTTGAAATTTCGAATAGGTTTAATCTTCATTATTTCAAATCTATGGATGAATGATCATTTGGATCATTCTCCATACTTTGAGATCGTGATAGGTTGCTTTTCGATAAATTCAACGAAAATCTCGATTAAGATTAGACCGTTCTTTTTCTTTTAGTGTGGCATGTTTTCGGAGAACGATCCATAATATCGTTTCTCTAACATGTATTAACACGAATATTTTCCACTTTAATTAGTGGTGGCCGGCCTCATTTGTAGGGTAATTACTCCGTAAATTACTCGGCGATTGCTTAACATAGACCTAAAGTTGTCCCGATTCGGATTAAGATCCATTTGGATCCGGTTGCCTCGATTTTATTATTCTTTTCGTGGTTGTGCTTGATTAAGTTCATCATACCACTTATATTGTAAATATTATAATAATGTGAATATAATCCGTTTAAATTTAATCTCTCGCACCTTATCCTTTTATTTTAATTTCTCGTTCCTTATCTCTCTTATTATGCTTCTATATCATTCATCATATTGCTTATTGTTTATATTATTATGCTTGTGATTTTTCCTTTGTCCATTTGGACACAAAAACACTAATAACGGATTAAACATCTAAAAATTGGTGACTTTAATCTCGGACTATGGTTACTATCCTTAGCATGAGAATTGAAGTTTTGGACTTAGATTATAGGATCATTCCTTTGCTTGAGTTGTTATGGATTGAAGACTTTGGCTCCAGTTGAGTTTACTTGATTATGAAGATGGAAATCCAATTGTTTCAAAGAATGCTTGCCATATGGTTTGATCGTTCTTCCTTTAACTTTTAATTCAAGTCTTAGGATAGTCTCTTCATCTCTTCCCATCTTCTTAAATTTTCAAATCTCCTTCCTATTTTCAAATCTTCTTTGTTTTCAAACATCAAACATTTTTCTCAATCAAACCTTGACTTAGGTCATGCGATTTTTACCTTTTCATTTCATTTCCTTAAATAAATGCTAAACCACATAAGCATATCGAAACTTTTTTCTCAAAAACTTTAAAACATTCACAACTCATTCAATTGTTTTTGTGCCCTCGTGCACGTTTCTTTTAACCCTTTTTTATGTTTAGATATGATTCATTCTTTCTAGAGGAATTATTCGCTAAAGAATGACGACTTATCTTTACATTTAAAAATCAATTCAACTCATTTGCCTTTTCACAATTTGTACCACGAACTACGGGGTTTTGATCTCGCATTGCACTTTGTGGGTACGTAGGCATGAGACGTTCGTCTCTTCAAACACCAAAATCTTAAAAAACATTCTTCTTCTCATCTCTTCAATCTTTTTTCAAGCAAACCATTTCAAACCAAAAATGCAGTAAATATTTCAAAGGGTTCCCGTGGAGTACCACGGACAAGTCGGGTGCTTAAAACCTTCCCGATTTGTAACCAATCCCCGTACCCATTCTTTGTTTGATTCTTTTAGCTTTTTAGCTTTTAAGATTCTTTAAGGTTTTGTTCGTTCTTTTACCTTTTTCCTTTTGGAAATAAATAAAAGCGCGGTGGCGACTCTGTGTATACTGAGTTAAGTTAATCAATAGCTTACACTCATGATTTTACCGCTACAGAAAAGTGGCGACTCTGCTGGGGACTTCTATCTCTAAGTGGATTCGACCTACTTTGATTTGTTTACTGCTTTAGTTTGATTTGCTTGTTACTTGGTTGTTCTGTTCCAGTTTTGGTGATCCTCTGTGAGATATATCCTAACCCGGATCTGAGGGGAACTTATGATAGGACGGCGATATTCGAAGCGATACGCGATGGAGTAGTCCAAAGCGATATCAATTTGATAATCTCCACTCGGTTAGGCTCTCTTGGACTATCAATGTCATGACGAGTAATCGTACGTGGCATTATTTTCCAAACTTGAGCTGATCATACTGAGGACCGTAGAACCCTTAACCAATCTAAGCCAATTTAGGAACGTAGTGCGGAAACTATCTGGGTGTAAACCTAAGGTGGTTGTCACGCGATGCTACACTCGGACGAGGTCTATTTTAAGAATGTTATCGGTTGAGGAGTAATCCAACATACTGATAAAATTCTAAAGATGGTTGTTAACTCCGAGAACCTCTGTTAGCACCCTTTTGGTTTTTTGCAGGTACAATGAAGATAAACCTTAGTACATGCCTGTTTGGGTTGGTGTTCTGTTACCATGACTCCATGTTCGTGATTCGAACCTTTGAACCTGTGTGCTTTGCGTGATCTTGTTTGTGTTTGATGCATCTACATATTCATCATGATCATCTTCACAACCATTTTTCAAGGAAAATAATTCCGATTGTTGCAAATATTGGAAAAAGTAAATATTCCTTTTTGTCAAGATTTTTCATGACAATATTCTCGATGTTGACCATGTTTGCAATAATCGAGTTGTTTTTTTGAAAATGGAAGTGAACATTGCATATCATTGCATCCTCGCATATTCTTGCGTTCATCCGAGTTGTGTGGGAACTCATCCCGGTTGTTTCTTTCCTCAGTTGTCTGTTGATCCGTCAAGCTGACTCCTCACCACAGATACGGTACTAGAGCTGCTAACAGACGAAGAGCTATCAGATTGAGAATGGAACACCAAGAACAGCATAACATGGAAGTTCGGATGGAAATTGATGAGTTGAAGGCCGGTATGACCAGGCTCACTAAAATGATGCAAGTTCTGATTGCTCGAGGTGAACCACCTCAAAAGACGATTATCTCTGAAGTTTTTACCGCTGTTGTTGATCCTCCTGTTGTTCAGCAACCGGTTTCCACGTGGCCAGAATATGGGTTACCTCCGGATTATGTGCCAGTTTCTGCTACTGCTCAAGTGGGTGGTCCATCTGTTGTGCCAGTCTTCTCAGCTCCGACTTTTGTCGAACCTCAACCTGTTGTGCACGCTACTGCTCAGACTACTTATCAGAATTCTCCTTTCTTGTACCAAGCTGCTGGTCAACAAGCTGAAAGTCTAGGTGAACCTGGATATATGGATGAAGTTAGAGAACAATGTTTGACTCTTGAGAAGAGGGTAAGAGGTCTAGAAGGAAAAGATGTCTTTGGTTCTGCTGCAATTGACATGTGTTTGGTTTCCGACTTGGTTCTTCCTGATAAGTTCAAGGTTCCTGTATTTGAGAAGTACAATGGTCATACTTGTCCAAAGATTCATCTGTTGATGTATTGTCGCAAAATGGTTGTGCATGCTAAGGATGACAAATTGCTTATTCACTGTTTTCAAGATAGTTTGAAAGGTGCTTCTATGAAGTGGTATGTTGGACTCGAGAAGAGTCACATTCGAAGCTGGAAAGATTTGTCTGATGCTTTTGTAAGGCAGTATAAGTACAATCTGGACATGGCGCCTGACCGTCGTCAACTTCAAAATATATCACAGAAAGAGAAAGAATCGTTCAAAGAGTACGCTCAGCGTTGGAGAGAGTTAGCTGCTCAAGTTGAGCCACCTTTGCCTGAAAAGGAATTAACTGGTTTGTTCATGGACACTCTTCAACCGTTCTTTTGGGAGAAAATGGTAGGAAGTGTTTCATCTGGTTTTTCTGACCTAGTCACTATTGGAGAAAGACTAGAGGAAGGTATTAAGAAGGGTAAGATTACCAATTCTGAAGCTCCTAATGCTGCAAGAAAGTCGTTTGGGAATCCTCACAAGAGAAGAGATGGTGATGCTTATGCTGTTTCAACTGAGAGGAGGCCTTATCGCCCGCAACAACGATATGTTCAACCATACGTAGCTGCAGTGGCTCCTGTTGTTAAAACTCAACCAGTTCAAGCTCAAGTTCAAGTTCAAGATCAAGCTCAGGCTCCTCATCCTGCTGCTGGACAAAATCAGTATCGCAATAGGCCAAACTTTGATCCTATCCCGATGCCTTACACTGATTTGTTTCCTTCCTTGCTTAAGAGTGGTATAATTACTACTAGACCTCCGCCTCCTGTTCCAAATCCTCTTCCGGTTGGTTATAGATCGGATCTTCGCTGCGAGTTTCATCAAGGTGGAACTGGTCATGACTTGGAACATTGCTTTGCACTGAAGGCTAAAGTGCAAGAACGTATCAGGAACAACATCCTTTCCTTTAATGACACAAATCCTAATGTCGTCAACAATCCTTTGTCGAAGCATGAGAAGTGAATCTTCTAGAGGAATTCAACAGTTAAATTTTCTTCAAGGCCAGAATATCAGACGAGATAGCTCATCCTTGTTGCTGATGGATTACTAGGCCATTGTTTCTTTATGTTTGCAATTTTCTTCAATTGTGTTGACTTGTTTGCTTCTAAAATTGTTTGTACTTTCATGTTGGTTTTAATGAAATGAGCATTGCAATGTTTTGATTCAATTTCATTTATTATTTGCATTTTTATGCTTTACATTTCAAGTTCATTTATCTTTTCTCAAGCTTTTACAATGATTGGAGGGAGGATGATGAAAACGAGATACCCATAACTGTTGTTGGTATGCTTTCGATTGAGACTTGGCTGATGATATACATGCATTGTTTCAAATCCCAAACACTGGAGAAATAAGGAAGTTAATCCCTTGTCAACCCCTTTGAGCCTTGAAGTTGGAGTTTCTTTCTATTCGAAAAAACCCGCAATTTTAACCTGGGGATGGGTAGTTCTCAATTAATTCGAATGTGCATTCAAGTACAAGAGAATCATTCAAGACACCTTTCAATAAAGGTTGCAATCTCAATCTTTCCTTCACACATATCAAAGAAGTGTTGAAGATGTTTCTCAATTCAAAAGCCAATGATGGTTCATCATAATCATTAAACCATGCTGTCATTATCTTTAAAAAAATGATATTAAAAAAAATTATTGAAAAAAAATCAAAGCCCGCTAAGTCAAAACCTATAAAGGAGACTTAGGCAAAAAACTAGGGCATCCCGCTGACTGTAAGATCAAATGACACAGTTCAGGCAAAAGTTAGGGATAATAAAAAGGAAATATTTGTCAAGAGGTCATCAAAATTCTCAACAAAAATAAGATGAGTAAACCAAAGTCCTCATTAGAAATAACAAAGGGAAAGAAGTGACTGCCATCTCAAAATCCTTGGCTTGTGAACCATTTTCATCTGTGTAATCCTAAAGGTCTTGGAACTTGGATGCATAGGCTGAATTAATTGAATGTAGGATTGGAGTTCATCACGAAGATTGGGTTGGGTACAAATAAATTTTGATCCTATATCCTTTGTTTCATAAACCGTGAACCAGACCACGTTACAACCTTCAAAAGTCCTAATTGAATCCAGGTTTCTTTTGAAAAGCATACTACAACAAGGTTGCATAAACTGACTCCCAGGTTTGTTACCAATCATTTGTTTCTTACCTTTGCTTTATCCTTCATTTTGTCTCAACCGCCGTGTTTTGACAATGTTTTCATTTACTTTACATCAATAAATTTCATTCAAAAGATGATTCTTAATTTCAAACTTTGCATTGAACTTTGCATTAAAATTACCAAGTTTGTACAAACATTTTTATTTGCAAATAAACTTTCCTCATCAAGGAAATAATTAAGGAAACTTGGTCAGTGATCTTATCAGGGGCAAGTTTTCATCAGTTCCTATGGTTCAAGATGTCGTTGCTTAGTGCAAGTTGTTCCCAGATGTGGTTAGTCAGAAGATTCTCCGCAAGTTTCATATTGGGTTATTTTCTCAACATTCATTTCAAGAATTGAAGTCATGATCAGTTTATTCTCTCAACAGTTACCTCAAAGATGTGATTATTTTTCTCCAGCAGTAATCATGAACTGAATCCATTATCAGTTTACCCTCATCAGTCATTGAACTTGGGGCAACTTTCTTCAAGAATCCCCAAGCAGCTCTGCATGATTTCTCTCAAAAGATTTTCAACTTGGTACAGTTTACTGGTGTGACAGAGATTTGTTCAGCAGTAGCATCTCTAATATTCGAGCAGAATGGCATTGATCTTCTGTGTTGAGGAATCAATCTTTTATCTTTTCCACTCTTCTAAGAGTCTAAACTGGTTGTCAGCATTTCCTCTCGTATTATGTCCTTGGGTGTGTTATTCCCCATTTTTGAGAAGTTTGCATATTTGAGTGTGTTATTCCTCATTATGCGTTTTCTCGGGTGTGTTATTCCCCAGTTTTGTTTATTTGTGCATATTTGAGTGTTTTAGTCCTCATTATGCGTATCCTTGGGTGTGTTATTCCCCAGTTTTGTGTTGGTTTGCATATTTGAGTGTTTTAGTCCTCATATGCAGGTTCTTGGGTGGTTTAGTTCCCATTTTCGTAAGTATCCGCATACTGAGTGTTTTAGTCCTCATATGCATTTCTCGAAGTCTTGTTTGTTTTCAACTTCTTACTTTTTGGTTAAAGTCCAACTTACTTGGCATTTGTCTGTCTTTCCAGAACTTTTTCTTCACCTACTTGTTGTGTTTTCTCAGATATTACACCCTTTTTATCCGATTGCCATTCTCGGATGTCCATAGTGAAGTCATCATTGATTTGATGTACTGTCCCGGACCTTTTTCCGTTTCATTCAGTGTTGTTCCTGAATGTTATGCTTCACATTTTTATCTGATTGCCATTCTCAGATGTTGTGATCATTTCCTTCCGATTGCCATTCTCGGATGTCCATAGTGAAGTCATCAGTAATGTGATGTACTGTCCCGGACCTTTTTTCCATTTCATTCAGTGCTGTTCCTGAATGTTGTGATTCATATTTTTATCTGATTGCCATTCTCAGATGTTATTGATCACTTACCTTCCGATTGCCATTCTCGAATTTCCATGTTGGAGTCATCATTGAGTTGATGTACTTTCCCGAATATTTCCCATTTCATTCAGTGTTGTTCCTGAATGTTGTGATTCATTTTATCCGATTTCTATTCTTGGATGTTGTGATCACTTTCCTTTCGATTGCCATTCTCAGATGTTATGATTACCTTTTGTCCGATGCCATTCTCGGATATCCCTTTTAAAGTCAGTAATGTCATCCTCGGATGCTTCTGGTGTACTTTTTCGGAATTTTTCTTACTTCATTCAGTGTCATTCCTAGATGTTGTGATCCTTTTGTCCAGTTGCCATTCTTGGACATTTTCATCTAGGCTGAGCCATGTGTTGGTCTCTAGCATTTGTTTTTCCCGTCGGAGTCTTATGCTCTTTATCCCCAGCGTTTATTCTTTTTCATGTGTCGTCTTGTCCCTCACGGACTTCTCTGCATTTCATTTGGTTCCAGATACATTTCATGTCATCTCAAAAATTTCCTCATAATATTTCATATGCTATCACATATTTTCTCTGCATTTCATATTTTTCTCATAGCATTTCATGTGTTTTCATAAAAATTTCATATGCTTTCTGTAAATACCCCAAATTTGCCCTCACCCATTCACACCATGGCTTGTGATCATTCCATATGCATAAACACAATCATAGCATCTCATATTACTTTTTGATTCACTGCATTGGTTCAAAGCCATCTGCATCTAGGGTTTGTGATCTGAGCAATCCAAGAGCTTCTTGAGCCACTCTAAAGGTCATCAATCACTTCAAAGGGGTCCATGTGTGTTCAAGTATCATATTATATCCTCTCAAAGTCAAGAATGTCAAGGAATCACAAGAACTGAGAATGGCATGGAAGCAGAGCCAGGTTTGACTGCACAGATGACCTAGAATTAGGGTTTTGGTTTCAGAGGCCATAACTCCAAATTTTTTGGTCATTCTTGTTTCTATTGGTCTCTATATGTTATAGGGAGTATGCATGTCAATTTTCATGAAGAAATTCCATGGGGAAGTCATCTGATCAAGAGTTGACTTTTCAAGCAAGTCAGTGCAAAATCAGGGCATCTGAGGCCCTCAATGACCCAACCAAGGGGTGTTCTTCATCATTTTGATTGTATATGATCTTTATTTGATCATGGAAGGTGTTAGAAGTTCACAAAATTGAAGAATTTCAAGTCTTTTGCAAAGTTGACTTTTTGGGAAGTTTGACTTTTAATGAAATTGCCATTTTAGGCAACTTTTTCAACCTTTACTTTTTGATTCAAAAAAGCTTCAAATGGAAAAACTTTGGTCATGAAAGTTGTAGAATGGATCATTCCCTTTTCAAAAAGTACAAGAACATGACCTAATTCATTTTGGATCAAAAGTTATGGCTTGTCAAAGTTGGCAAAAATCACAAAATTTCAAAGTTTCTACCAAAGAGGCAAAGTTGCAAATTCACTTCTCAAGGCAAATTAAGTCATCAAATGGACTTCTAAACTTCACCACATGATCATACATGACCTAAAATCAGAATTGGCCCAAGGGATTTCTCATTTTTGTGCCTTGATTTTCAAATATCCATAAGTCATTTTTCATAAAAGTGCAAAGAGGGATTCTTGGCAAAATCATTCTCCCATGAATTGTATGATCACTAGCTGGTTCTAACACATTGCCATGACCAAATGAAGCATCATACACCAAAATTCAGCAAGGATTATCTCATGTACATAACCAAAAATCATGAAATAACACAAGTGGGCAAGTTGCAAAATCTCTCTCAACTCATGATCCAAATGCAGCAGACTTTCACAAGCCATCCAAGGGCCATCCTTGACTCATGCTGAGGCAGGACAAGCCTCTAGACTGCTGCTGCCATAGCCCATGCTGCAAGTACAAATCAACTTGACTTTTTGGCCAAAACTCCCATACCCTTGGAATAGTGATTAGCAGCCTCTACTGACCTGCTCCACAGCCTACTCACACATCATGGGAGTGTTATAGCAACTCATTGGCCATTGAAACAAGACACAACACAGCCCTCACAAAAATCTGCCAAAAACTCCTCTTCTTCGAATCTCTCTCTACAGCCATCAAACACTCATTTTCTCTTCACTAACAAATCATACATACTCCAAAGAACCAGAATCCACCATTAAAACAGCTTGAAACCCTCTAGAACACAACTGTGAAATCTGCTACACCAGAGCTCATCTTCACAAACCAGCCATCAACAAGAGTTTAGAGGCATCCCATTGAGTTCAGAAGGACCAAGGGAGTTCATTTGCACAAGTGGGAGATTCTGGAAGCTCACTATTGAAGCTTTCCAGCTCAGGTATGGCCAAGAACACTTTCTCACAGAACTTGTTTTTATTGTTATAAAATGAATGTGTATGTTGTGCTGATCATAATGATGTCATTGGAATTGAAAATGGTGAAGAAATGATCATTTCATGGCTCTCTGAAACTTCACCCGTGAAATTTGTTTGATTCGATTCTCTCTGTTTTTGGATGATAAATGTTGTTTGAAGGGTGATTTGAATGGGGTTTGGGTAGAGGATCATTTCCCTGGTTTCAATTTGTTGAATGATGGCCTGTAGCATGTTCTAGGGTTTTTGACCCGCTGGAGAAGACGACCGGAACCACTGTTCCGGCCGCCTGAGATTAGTTTGCCCTAATTAGGGTTTAGCTGAGTCATTAGTGTGTTTTAAATCTGGACCCTAGGATCATGTTTCCCGCGTGTGGACCAAAGGCTCAGATCATATCATTAATTCTTAATTTCCATTTAACTTATTTAATTAGGTTTAATTAGTTAATTAACCTGATTTGAATGTAGTCCCTTGGATTTGGCGCGTGGTCAACAACCCCTTCCCCAGTTTCAATCTGATCCGTCCATTGCATATACTTTTCATTTAATTAATTTTATTTTCTTTTTTATTCATTTAATTTGTCCATTTAATTTAAAATAGCAAAACAATTTTAAAAATTCTGAAAATTTTTGTATAAACTTTTATTAATTTTCAGAAACCAAAAACATTTTTATTTTTATTTTTTGCATTAAAAAATATTTTTAAATCATTTAAAAGTTTATTTTTAATTAATTAATGAGAATTAATTAATTAAAAATACTTTTAGGTATTTAAAAATCACCAAAAAATTCACGAAACCTTCATAATCATTTAGAAACATTGTCCAACCCTCAAACCAAATTTCTTTTTTGATCTTGATGTCTTTTGAGAATTTTTCATGGAATTAAAATCATTTCAAGGCATTATTTTGATCTAAACTTCAAAAAATCATTTCTGCCTAACCATTGAGAGTTGGACTTTGATTCTTTTTGCATTGCATTTTGTTTAGCATGTAGTTTGTGAGATTAAATTGGCATGATTTGATCTTTCATTTTCAATTTGTTTGACATTTTTCTTGTTAAGGTACCCTAAAACCCTAGCCAACTTAGGAAATTCATAACCCTAATTAGGTTAAGAGTTAGAAGCCCTCCTTTGGGCAGTGAGTTTGTATAGGTTTAGGGCTCTTTTGAGTGCATTTTCATTTTTTATCTTGATGTTTGCTTCTGATTTTGGTTTTTGTTTGATGCATTGATCATAAACCCTAATTTGGGCTTCCTTTTGCATACATCTTGCATTTGCTTGCATACCATGACTTGCCATAGCATTTTGTGCATCCATTTGATTCATTTGACATCTTAAGACATATTAAAAGCATGTTTGATCATTACATCTTTCATTTGCCACTTTGTATGCCATTTGCATTCCATAACTTTTCATGTATGTTCATGGTTCTAAACTTGTTTCTCTTGCATCCATTTGTTCATATGATCATTCTCATGTCTTGATTCATGTTTGCATCATCTCATAGCATCATTATCATCACTCACATGCTTCTGGTTTTGATTTGCATCATGTCATTTCATCTCATTTTGCATTGCATTGCACTTCTTTCACTAACTTTTCAGGTGGTAAGTCACTTTGAGAAGTGAATTTGCCTTCACTTCTCACAACTTCTTTTCATCTCCTCTTATGCATCCTTGCTGCATTTTGCTTTGTGTTTGAGATTGAGCTTGCTCATTCTTCTTCTTCTTACTTTCTTTCCTCAAGTGACTTGTCTTCTTAAATGAAGCAAGTTACTTTGCTTCTCCTGATCCTTTCATCTGCTTCCTGGTGGTTCCATTGAAGATTTCTCTTGTTAACCTCACAAACCTTAGGAACAACCAAGCATGACAATGATTAGGGTTTTGATTAGTCTCCCCACTTAGTTTTACCTTTGTGTCTCATTGAGTCTTCTCTTCTCACCTCATAATCAGGGACTAAACCCTAAAGGCTTTAAGGCTTTGTGATTAAGCTTATGCCTGCATCCTTCTATTAGGATGGAGTGTATAACTTTAATCCTAAGTGTTAAACCCTTAATGTGTTTAAATCCTTTAATCAATTCACTTAATAATCATCAAGACATCAAGCTTGTAACTTGGGCCTTGCATTAGGGTTCTAATTCTTCCTTAATTGGTTAAGAAGGACTAACCCTAATGTTAATGGACAAGTCCCCCTCAAGTTGTCTTACAAACCCTAAAAATCACTTCTTCATCACATCATTAAATAAAATCCACTTAATAAAGGCTTTGTTTTGTCATGAGTTTAATCCCTAATCATGGATTAAGTTGAGGAGCTTTCCTCAGCTTAAACATTCTCATTTATTATCCTTCTATTAGGATGGTGTAATGAGTCTGTTTAATCCCTGATTGTGGCTTAATCTCATTACTTAACACTAAACAAAAACAACAAAAACATCTAATTAATCACAAGTAGGTTAATGATCTTAATCCTACATCAAAGGTGATTAAGTGTGAGAAGCTGACTTCACACTTAAGGTATTCTCATTACCCCTAATCAGAGGGAAGATGTGATGGGTTTGCTAACCCATTGGTTTAGGCTTAAGCTCATTAACTTATGACAAACTTTCAAAAGCAATAAAAGACTGAAAACACAAAAACAAACAATAATCGTCTCCTCCGGGATTCTTTTCTCACCTCATTCACTCATAAACGGGAATTTGCTTCTTCCGTCTAATGCAAGACAGTTTGCACCTGAGCCAGACAGGTATTACACTTGAGCCTAGACAAGCAAGCAGTTCACAGTCAATTCATCTTTCAGTCTCTTTGGGTCGAACTACGGTGTTCTGACTTCCTCATTGCACGAGAGGATACGTAGGCATAACTTAACAGTTATCGAACAAAAGTCTCTGTATATTCCCTCTCCTTCCAGCATCATTCTTTAAGCCTCATAGTCTTGAGCATTTCACTCCTGTTCTCACACTGACACTGTATATATTACACTTTGCACTTCTTTTACACTGACACCTGTACATCTTTTCCAGCTCTCTTTATACACAAATTGCACTGACACTACCCCTTTAAAACAAAAAACTTTTAAGCGTGGATCCCGTCGAGTACGGCGGACAATCTGGGTGCTAATACCTTCCCAGGTTGTAACCAACCCCCTTTCTCAGTCTCTCTGGTTCGCAACCGTCTTATCCATATCTTTCTAGGTCTATGCAGCATTACCTTTCCTCCGGGATAAAAATGCCTAGCTGGCGGCTCTTTTCATTCCCTGTGAGTTCACTCTTGTGTGTTCTCACACCCTCCTCTCGCCGACCGTTCGCGTCCGTACCCTATTTGACCCGGCTTCATTTAGTGGGAGCGACAGCTTGGCGACTCTGCTGGGGACCCTTATACTGCAACCAGGGCTTCTGGTTCTTTTTGTGAGGTTCCTCCTAGCGCTTGTTTGATTTGTGTTTACTGGGGTGTTATGTGTTATTTGTGTTTGTATTTTTATTTTGTTTATTGCTTTATGTACAGCTTTATGTACAGCTTTATTTACAGCTTTATATACAACTTTATTTTGTTTATTGCTTTATGTACAGCTTTATTTTGTTTGTATTTTTATTGTGTTTGTATTTTTATTTTATTGCTTTCTTTATAGCTTTATATACATCATACTGTCATACTGTGCTGGCTGGATCTGTTTTGTTGCTTTGGTGGGTGGGTGTTCTATTGAGAGTTGAGGTCTTATACCTGGGACCTGAGTGACACCTAGGCTAGAGTGGTTCATGTTCTTTCCCATTCCATTTCGGTCTGGCGCGGGAATATGAAACACGGTTCAGATATGGGTTTCTTCTTGAGAACTCTGTGCTACAGATTTCCTGTAGTGCTAGGGCTATCTGGGAAGCCTGCTAAGTCTGGATGACCTTTAGTATTGACCTTCAGAAACTGAGGTGAATTAGAGGAGGATTTTTTATGGTTATTGTAAACACTGTACCTCCGGGTTAGAAGTGTTTACACTTCTCATAACTAATCCAAGTCTGAGGATCTTTGTTTTAGAACACCACCTGTGAGGGGGGTGGGCTGTTTACAGGTTTGCAGGTACCCTTGGCCTCAGCATACCCTGTTACTTTGTTTTGGTTAAGAGTACTCCATTTTGGGACAGTTCTTATGATTTTAACCCTGGACATGTGACTCTTTATTTGAGTCCCCCACCTTTGTTACTGGACTTATGAACCTCCATCTGGATTTCTTGAACATACTTGGACTTATATCAGAGCACTTGATCAGATCCAGCTCAGTCACAAACCCTTGCATATCATTTGCATACATCATCATTGCATCATTTTAACATTTGCTTATTTGTTTTTCAGGGTATCCATACTTTATTTTGGCTTGGTTTTGACCCCTTCATCAGCATAGACCTATCTTCATCAGTATTTACTTCAGCTATCAGCTACCTACTTCAGTCACCTATACCACCAGTCTCAGCCTGCCAGTGGCCCATCTTCAGTGATATTCTCAGCATCTGTCTCAGCTCTTCTTCAACAACATGGCACCTAAAAAGAGCAACATCTCCTACCATTTCTTTGAGCCTGAGCTAGCTGGCATCAGGAAGGTCCAGGCCCTGATTACTCCAGACCATATACCACTATTCAGAGAACATTATGGAGGAATCCTTGATGTGGTTATGGATTTGGACCCTTCACAGAGGAGCTTGATTCATACTTGCCTGCAGTTCTATGATCCCCCTCTGAGGTGCTTCACCTTCCAGGATTTTCAGTTGGGGCCTTTATTAGAGGAGTATTCATCATTAGTTGGCATACCTATCAGGGGTGGAGTCCCCTTCAACCCTGAGATGGCTTTTCCTAGTAATGAAGAGGTGGCAAAGGCCTTGTATCTGGAACCAGTTCTGATTGGGCAGAATATGACTACCAAGGCTGGAATCTCTGGTCTACATTTGGATTTCTTGACCTCTCAGGCTATCCTGAAGGCCTCTTTAGGAGAGTGGAAGGCAGTCTGTGCTTTGTTGGCCCTTAGCATATATGGGGTTATACTTTTTGCAGACGAGCCTAAATTTATTAGCAAGAATGCAATCCATCTTTTCATCCTGAGGAACCCAGTGCCCACCTTACTGGGAGATTTCTACTACTCTGTTCACCAAAGGAATGAAAAGCAGAGAGGAAGGTTGGTGAGGTGCTGTGCTCCCCTGTTCCATACCTGGTTGCTCAAACACTTGCCCAAGACAGATGCATTCTTGAATCCTCACCAGCAAAAGAATTGGGCTAGAAGACTCACTGCTTTGACCTCAGCTGATATCAGGTGGTGCACTCAAAGCACCAAGGGCAGGGACATCATTACTAGTTGTGGGCAGTTCCCCAATGTACCCCTGATAGGAGTAAAGGGTTGCATCAACTACAACCCTCTGCTATTCAAAAGACAACTGGGCTATGCATTGGTCCACACTCCAAGAGCACAAGACTTGGCTGAGACCCTTTATTGTGAGATTAAGCCTAATCTGGCTATTGTCAGGCAAGCAGCCTGGGCCTGGGACAATGTTCAGACCAAGGGAATGGCCATTCTTGGAAGATGCAACAATGTGGCCTCAGCTTAGTACTATGAGTGGTCTCATGCCAGGGCTCAAATTTCTGGGATGCCCTTCACCATTGAGGACACCCCTGGGCCATCCACAGCACCACCTCCAACTACTGTCAGCTTGGAGGAGTTTGAGAAATTGAAAGAAAGGAATGAGAATCTGACTCAGGCTCTACAGAAGACCCTCTGGGAGAGGAGTGATGGTCGGCTGGACATTGAGAGGTTAGAAAAGCTAAAGGTGGAGCATCTGGCCAGGATTGAAAAGTCAGAGGATTACATCAAGAAGTCTAGGGCTGGAGAGCAGATCTTGAAGAATGCCTGCAAGGAAGCTCAGTTCCAGAAGGCCAGGACTGATTTGTATCTGAAAGAGAGTCAAGCTAGGTGGGTCAGGATCACCGAAGCTCGTACTCAGGAAGATAAGAGGACTCAGGACAAGATTGAGCAGTTGGAGGCTAGTGCAAAGGAGCAACAGGAAGCCTTGCTAGCAGCCCAGAGAGAGATCTCAGAATTAAAGATTAGAGCTGGTGTGAAGAGGTCAAAGGACCAGAGTCAACACAAGAAGCTAACTGCAGCTGTTGCTACCAGGAATCTTCTCATCAGGAGCCTCACAGAGCGTCCAGCTGATCCTGTGACTGAAGCACTTCTAAAGGAAGTTCAGGAGGATGAGTTTGGTCTTGGTGTCTGACTTTTGCTTGTTGTTGCTTTCATTTCATGTACTTTTATTTTCTTATGTTGTATTTTGACCCCTCAGAGGGCATGATTTGTAAGAAACAAACTATGTATCATCTACTTTTTGTGATATATGTATTTAGTTTGTTTTATCTGAGTTTCTTTCAAGCAACATCACAAGCATCTTCCTCAGGGGTCTGGAAAGGTCAAAACCAAGTGCCAAGCCGGATACCTTGGAAACAAATAAGCATACTGCATTGCATACTAACCTTTGTTTGTTTTGTAGGTTTGTTTTGTTTTTGTTACTAACTCTGTTGTGATCTCAGGAACTATTGCTCGACGTCGGGTGTTCCCACTCAACCGTCCACACAGATATCCCACCCGCAACAACCTTCCAGGTATACAGATGGACCAGGTACAACAGGACCTCACAGAGGTCAGGAACCAAATGGCCAATGAAAGATTGGAAATGAGGAATCAGATGACACAATTTATGGAGGTGATGAATGGTTTAGCTCAAAGCCAAGAGAGATTGAGAGCCTTGGTAGAAAGGCAGACTCAGGAAGACCCCCATCTAGGGACTGGTGGGACAAGCAACAATGAGAGGGTTCAGCCTCATATCAACCCACCTGTATTTGGACCCCACCTTCATCCAGAGATCAACATCCCCGCTAATGTACAAGGGAATGCTACTACAGGTAGAGTGCTGCAAGAAGACCCCCAGGAAGATCAGTTCACAGTGATGGGAGCTGGGGATGAAGCCTATGACAGAAGGCTAGATGAAATCGCTGAAAAATTAAGGTCCTTGGAGTCTCAAAACTCTTTGGGTTTTGATGTTATGGACATGGGCTTAGTGGACGGGGTCAGGATTCCCCACAAGTTTAAACCTCCGTGCTTTGAGAAGTACAACGGAACCTCCTGTCCACGGACCCACTTGCAATCCTTTCTGGGGAGGCTGAAGGCATACACCATGGATGAAAAGCTATGGATGTTTTATTTTGAGGATAGCTTAACAGGAGCTTCAAGGGAATGGTACTCTCATTTGACTAGAGCGACCATCAGATGCTGGAAGGACTTGGCTGAGGCCTTCATTAGACAATACCAGTATAATTTGGATATGGCACCCAACAGGACCCTCCTGATGGGAATGTCACAATCATCCAGAGAAAGCTTCCGGGAGTACGCCCAGAGGTGGAGACAGCTTGCTGCTGCTGTCCAGCCACCCATGTCAGAGAGGGAGATGGCTGATATGTTTATGAACACCCTCCAAGGGACATACATTGATAGGCTAGCTGCCTTTTCTTCTACCATGGAGAAAGAATTGAGAGCCTATTAAAGATGGGCAAAATTTCTGACAACGGTGCCAGCTCATCCAGCAACACAAGATAGCCTTTTGTGGGCCCAAGAAGAACTGGTGAGACCAATGCTATCCATACCAGCAGGGGCAGACCCCAATATGTTCATAGGTCTGTGGCAGCAGTCACCATTCCCGCTCCAGTTCATCCACAACCAACTTATCAACCACAGCAACAAAACTACCAGCAACAAACTCAGTATCCTCCTCAGAGAAACTACAACAACACCAGCAACAACAATCAGCAAAGACCGTTCCAACAGAGACCTTCTCAGGCCAATAGGGTGATTGATCCGATCCCTATGCCCTATGCCACATTATTGCCACAACTCCTAAAACTCAACCTGGTTGAGCTAAGGACATTGGCACCTCCAGATCCTGCCAGTCTACCCAGAAATTACGACGCTAGCGCCAGATGTGCTTTTCACTCAAATGCACCTGGCCACAGTACAGAGAAGTGCAGAGCTTTGCACATGAAGGTACAAGACCTGGTAGACTCTAAGGCTCTAAACTTTACACCACCACCAAATGTTAACAAGAACCCTATGCCAAACCACGGAGGGCCCAGAATCAGTGCTATTGAGGAAGACAAGCCGTCTTACTTGATAACCAGTGTGGGTCAGATTCGGACACCCTTGGTAGAGATTAAAGCTCAACTCCTTGAATGTCAAATGTTCCCAGGATGTGAGCTAGGATGTGCTTATTGCAACATTTCAGTAAATGGGTGTGATAACTTGAGAGATGGCATAAATGGTCTCATCTGGAGTGGCCTGCTTCAAATCACAACATCAATACCTACCAATCCAGCAATCTCCTTAACAACAGTTCCCGAGTCTTCTACAACTGCAACAACCATTGTTCCAAACAACTCTTCAATCTCATCAACAAATGTTTCATATGTTACTTCAACGGACCAAATATCAGCAAACATCCCTTCTACAACTTCAGCACCCCTTCATTCAGAATCTCCTACAACAACAACACCCATCCATTCAACAGTGTCTCCTACAACATCAACAGCAAATAATGAAAGTGTCTCAACAGTTACAATTTATTATGATCCTGCAAATGATTCTGCCTACAACTCACAAAATGCCACTCCTATCAGAGCACCAGTCACAATATACTATGATCCACAGACTATCATGGTCCCTTCTGCAGCTACTATCAGTCCAGTCACTATCACGGTGCCTGGGCCAGTACCTTATGAAAGCAGTAATGCCATCCCTTGGCATTACGGCTCCGATCTATACTGCGAAGGACAGAAAATCACTCTCGAATCATCAACTTCTTCACCACAAATAGACAATGTGGGAGGAGGCGGAGGCTTCACTCGAAGCGGACGTCTCTTTGCCCCGCAAATTCAAATACCCACTGCTGAAGCAGAAGCTGCTGCCAAGGCAAAAGGGAAGAGCATGGTGCAAGAAGAGCAAATTGTTAAAGAAGCTTTAAAAACACCTTTTGATCAAGAAGTTGATGAATTCATGAGAATCATCAAGAAAAGTGATTACAAGATAGTGGATCAGCTTCATCAGACACCTTCCAAGATCTCCATTTTGTCATTGTTGATGTGCTCCGAGGCTCACCGGAATGCACTACTAAAAGTCTTGCACGCAGCTTATGTGCCAGAGGAGATTACAGTCAATCAGTTGGAAGCTGTGGTTGGAAATGTTAACGCTAGTCACGGACTAGGATTTACCAACACTGATTTGACTACGGAAGGCCGCAATCACAACAAGGCTTTGCACATTACCATGGAGTGTAAGGGTGCAGTTCTTTCCCATGTACTGGTAGACACAGGATCATCCCTCAATGTCTTACCTAAAAAAGCCCTTGTGAAGCTGGAGTATGAAGGATTGGCATTACGCCCCAGTAACTTGGTAGTGAGAGCCTTTGACGGTTCTAAGAGATCAGTTCTGGGAGAAATTGAGTTGCCCATAACGATTGGCCCACAAACTTTCAAAACGACCTTCTACGTGATGGACATTCAGCCTGCCTACAGCTGTTTGTTGGGTAGACCATGGATTCATGCCGCGGGCGCAATTACGTCTACCCTTCACCAGAAGTTAAAATTCGAGTGGGAGGGCCAAGTCGTTACTATTTGTGGAGAGGAAGATATTTTTGTTAGCCATCTAGCTACATACAAATACATTGAGATGGATGGGGAGATCCACGAAACTATGAGTCAAGGGTTTGAGGCCTTGAACATAAATGAAACATCTGTTGTACCTAGAACCTCAATGACATCTTATCAACAAGCTCGGAAGGTTGTTGAAGAAGGGACTGCCCAAGGCTGGGGCAAGTTGTTGCCTGTGGAGAAGAAGGAGGATAGATTTGGGTTGGGTTACAAACCAACTCAACAAGATCAGGCAGAGGCTGCTAAGGAGCCCAACTTTGTTAGTGGGGGGATGCTCACCCCTGATGCTGTCAACAACTTGGAAGATGAGTCGGAAGATGAGCGCAACCTGGAGAGCTGGATACGTCCAAGGATCCCGGGGAGCCGTATCTCAAACTGGTCTTCCCAGGAAATTATAAAAGTTACTCCTGCAGAGTAATTATTATTTCCTGTATTTTTATAGCATGCATCAAGTCTTGCATCTTGCCCAAGATGACAAGACTCATTTTGTAATCGGGCCATCTGTAATTTTGTGCAACAAGATTAATCAATGAAATATCAGACATCTTTTGCAAATGAGTCTTTTTCTTTTCCGCTCACTGTTTTTCCAATTTTTCTTTTTGTACAAAAAATAAATGGCAATGTTTTCAAAATGACAACTTCATCTCACTTTTTTAAACAAGATTAAAATCAAATCACTAAAATGAACAAACTGAACCCTTGCAGAGAGTGTCTTCCAGACCGCACCGACAACAGCACGACTATGACTTCGTATGACTTTGACAATCCAATCAATCAAGCTAATGAAGGGGTTGAAGAAGAGTATGAGCTTCCTGAAGAGCTAGCCAGGTTGTTGAGACAAGAGGAAAGGGTTATCACTCCTCATCAGGAGGAGGTCGAAACGATTAATCTTGGTACAGGTGAAGACATAAAAGAGGTTAAGATCGGGGCCTGCTTACAAGACTCAGTAAAGAGACAAATGATTGACCTGCTTCAAGAGTATGTGGACGTGTTTGCTTGGTCTTATCAAGATATGCCAGGGTTGGACACCGACATTGTTGTGCACAAGCTGCCTTTAAGAGAAGAATGCCCACCGGTTAAACAGAAACTGCGCCGTACTCGCCCAGACATGGCAATGAAGATCAAAGAAGAGGTACAAAAGCAGTGGGACGCCGGGTTCCTTGCTGTAACTAGCTATCCGCCGTGGGTTGCTAATATAGTACCTGTGCCTAAGAAGGACGGCAAAGTAAGAATGTGTGTCGACTACCGGGATCTGAACAGAGCCAGCCCGAAAGATGATTTCCCTTTACCTCACATTGATGTATTGGTTGATAATACGGCTCAGTTCTCGGTATTCTCCTTCATGGACGGATTTTCAGGATACAACCAGATCAAGATGTCACCTGAAGACATGGAGAAGACCACTTTCATTACACCCTGGGGAACGTTCTGTTACAAAGTGATGCCCTTCGGACTGAAGAATGCTGGTGCAACATATCAACGGGCTATGGTAACATTATTCCATGATATGATCCATAAGGAAATCGAATGTTATGTGGATGACATGATTGCCAAGTCCCTCACGGAAGAAGACCATCTGGTGAATCTACTGAAGCTATTCAGACGTCTGAGGAAGTACCAACTGAAGTTGAACCCCAACAAATGCACATTTGGGGTGCGATCCGGTAAGCTACTGGGATTTATTGTAAGTGAAAAAGGGATTGAAGTTGACCCGGATAAAGTCAAAGCCATTCAAGAAATGCCTGCACCGAAAACTGAGAAAGAGGTTCGAGGTTTTCTAGGTAGATTGAACTACATTTCAAGGTTCATATCTCACCTTACAGCAACCTGTGAACCTTTGTTCAAGCTATTAAGAAAAGAACAGACGGTCAGGTGGAACGAAGACTGCCAGAAGGCTTTTGACAAGATCAAGGAATACTTACAAGAACCTCCAATCCTTATGCCTCCAGTTGAAGGAAGACCTCTGATCATGTACTTGACAGTATTAGAAGAGTCAATGGGGTGTGTGTTGGGCCAGCATGACGAGTCTGGTCGAAAAGAGTATGCAATATACTACCTAAGCAAAAAGTTTACCGACTGTGAACAACGTTATTCACTGCTCGAGAAAACTTGATGTGCTTTAGCGTGGGCTGCTCGCCGACTGAGACAGTATATGCTGACCCACACTACTTTATTGATCTCCAAAATGGACCCAGTAAAGTACATATTTGAGAAGCCAGCACTTACCGGACGGGTTGCAAGATGGCAGATGATCCTCACAGAGTATGACATCCAATACACATCTCAGAAAGCCATCAAAGGCAGTGTATTGTCTGAATATCTTGCTGAGCAACCCATTGATGATTACCAGCCTATGAGATTTGACTTCCCTGATGAATACATCATGTTCATAAAAGCAAAAGATCATGAAGAGCCTGTTCACACTGAAGGGCCTGACCCGGAAGAAGAATGGACTATGATGTTTGATGGGGCTGTTAATATGAACGGTCGTGGTGTTGGTGCAGTACTCATTACACCTAAGGGAGTTCACATGCCTTTCTCGGCAAAACTCACCTTCAACTGCACTAACAACGAAGCTGAATACGAAGCTTGCATTATGGGTCTTGAGGAAGCCATTGACCTCAGGATCAAGACTTTAACTGTATTCGGAGATTCAGCTCTGGTAGTTAATCAAACCAACGGCAAATGGTACACCCACCAGGATCATCTGATACCTTACAGGGATTATACAAGGAGGTTATTGACTTTCTTTACAACAGTCAAGCTTGAGTATATCCCCCGGGACGAGAATCAGTTTGCAGATGCTCTGGCTACCATTTCATCCATGATCAAAGTTCAAGCTGCCAACTTTGTACCTCAAATTTCAGTATCCAGACTTGACAGACCAGCATATGTGTTCGCAGCAGATGTTGTCAAAGATGATAAGCCTTGGTTCCATGACATTAAGTGCTTCTTGGAGGATCAAACATACCCACCTGGGGCATCTTCCAATGATAAGAAGACTTTAAGAAGGCTTGCTGGTAGTTTCTTTCTGAACACTGATGGTTCCCTGTACAAGAGAAACTTTGATATGGTACTCCTCAGATGCGTTGGCAGAACAGAAGCGGACTTGTTAATGCATGAAGTGCACGAAGGATCCTTTGGTACCCATGCAGGAGGGCATGCCATGGCCAAGAAATTGCTAAGATCAGGCTATTATTGGATCACAATGGATGCCGACTGTTGTGCCTACGCCAGAAAATGCCATAAATGCCAGATTTATGCGGATAAGGTGCATGTGCCTCCCAATCCTTTGAATGTGATGACTTCACCCTGGCCCTTTGCTATGTGGGGCATTGACATGATTGGCAAGATTGAACCGACTGCTTCAAATGGCCACAGATTCATCCTGGTTGCCATTGACTATTTCACCAAGTGGGTCGAAGCAGCTTCCTATGCAAATGTTACAAGACAAGTGGTAGCCAGATTTCTGAAGAGAGATATCATCTGTCGATACGGAGTTCCCGAGCGCATCATTACTGATAATGGTTCCAACTTAAACAACAAAATGATGGCAGAGTTATGCCGGGACTTCAAGATCCAACACCACAATTCTTCTCCTTACAGGCCAAAGATGAACGGCGCTGTTGAGGCAGCTAATAAGAATATCAAGAAGATTGTGCAGAAGATGGTAGTCACCTACAAAGACTGGCATGAAATGCTACCGTTTGCCTTGCATGGGTACCGCACGTCAATCAGAACATCCACTGGGGCAACACCGTATCAGCTTGTGTACGGTATGGAAGCAGTCCTACCAGTTGAAGTTGAATTACCCTCCTTACGGGTACTGATGGATGTTAAGCTGAACGAAGCAGAATGGGTCCGATCCCGATACGAACAACTAAGTCTGATCGAAGAGAAAAGATTGGCTGCAATCTGTCATGGGCAGTTGTATCAGAAAAGAATGAAGAGAGCCTTCGATCAGAAAGTCAGGCACCGAGAGTACCAAGTAGGAGATCTTGTGCTGAAGAGAATCCTCCCTCCTCATACAGACCACAGGGGCAAGTGGACTCCAAACTATGAAGGACCATTTGTAGTAAAGAAAGTTTTCTCCGGTGGAGCTCTAATGCTCAGCACTATGGATGGTGAAGACTTCCCGTCCCCTGTGAATTCAGATGCAGTTAAAAAATACTTCACGTAAAAATGACCCGCTGGACATAAAAACAGAATGTAAGTCCAGGCAAAAATAGGGCATCCCGGCGAGTCAAAAACAGAATAAAAGACTCGGGCAAAAATAAGGGAAAATAAACAAAAATGTACACCCGCTGAGTTGAAAAGCCGCATTGGACAACTCAGGCAAAAATGGGTATCCCGATGGATTGAAAACCCGAAAGGGCGATCCATGCAAAATAAGGGGATAAGCGAACAACTGCATTCTGAATTCGTCTGTATCACCTACAACTTGGTAAGCTTCGGAAGGATCAAGCTTCTTTCAGAATCAGCCTTCTTCAGAAAGCAAGACGAGAAGAACGTCAAATTTCATACGAGTCATAGCAAAAGGGAAGCTTCTTGGAGCGTCGACAACATTGCCAGCCTTTTGTTTCTCATTTTGTAACAATCTCCTCATTTCAGGGGATTTGTTTCTTTGACTGTATCTCGCCAATTCAGGGCACATGAATTAATAAAATCAGATTTTCAGTCATGTTTCGTCTTGTACATTTCTATTTGCAAAAAATGTCTGATGTCTTAAGAAAAACGGATTGCATGAATACAGATGCTTATCTTCGAAAAATAAAAGTTACATGCTTGCAGGAAATATACTTACTCTCAGAAGTGTCTAAACTCCTATGACGGAATCCAGTAAAGGATACCTCGAGATTACTGGTGCGTTTCCCTATCTTTGCAGGATTGCAGGTATTCGAAGCGCAACATGGGGCATGAAAGCTTCATCCCAGCAAGCTGACAAATCAACACTCAGTCTTAGCACCCAAAGTGTTTTTTTCCCCAGCTGAGTTTCCACTTGCTATTTCTCCCCAGCCGAGTTGCCAATCATTCTTCCTCAGCCAAGTACAAAAGCCAGGGAACCACTTCCCCACAGAGTTTCAGCCTCTATTCAAAAGAGCAACGCATGAAGGAATCACAACAGAGTGACGAAAGCTTCTACAAACCCCAGCTGGGTCCCCTCATTACCAAGGATGGGTTTATCAGTGACTTAATTCCCCAAGCAAATACATCTCATCAGATCTACCAATGATCTCATCCCCAGCTAGGATGTCCATTTTAAGCAGATCGGCCAGAGATCTTCACGGCAACGGGATCCGAATCCCGGATTGGTATCCTTGCATAAATCATGGCATTCGCATCATATTCACCCCACAAAGCGTAGCATTCCGTCTAAAAACGGAGCATTACGGCAAAAATCAAACATATTGCATAATCATAAGCCATGTTTTGAATCAAACACTTGTGAATAATAACAATCCATCAACATACGGAATACCCCCCAGATTCCCCAGTTAAGTCGCCAGCAAAAGCAGTTGCCTCACATTCTCCCAAACACCGGTATATACTCCTTGTGGCACCCGTCCGTGTTATATCCTCAGCAGAAAGCCAAAGACATCCCCTTTGCACTCACATATACTTATATGTATACATTTCCTTGACATCCGTCCCTGTCATTTTCCCAGCAAGTAATATAAACACTTTGTATATCAGATGCTTGTTTATACTATACTTCTTCTCCTTTTGACACTCGTCCGTGTCACCCTCACCAGCAAGTTAAACACTCATCTATACACCACTCATACTTATCATACATATGCAGATACTCGTCCGTATCTTGTATACACCATTTATATCCCCAAAGATTCGATACTCGTCCGTGTTCTTTGTTAACCAGATGGTACTTGTCTGTATCATCATCTCAGAACATGCGTCAAGCGTTTGTTTCTACCCGATACTCGTCCGTATCTTAGTCTTAAGGATGCTTGTCCGCATCTTTAATCCATACACTGTGTCAAACACTCTTGTCTTCTTGAATATAGACACTCGTCTGTGTCTACTATTCTCCAGAAGAATCCCCTCAGATTCGACACTCGTCCGTGTTCTTTGTTAACCAGTTGATACTCGTCCGTATCATCATCTCTGAACACGTGTCAGTTTTTGTTTCTACCCGATACTTGTCCGTATCGTAGTCTTAGGGATGCTCGTCCGCATCTTTAATCTATACGCAAGGTCTAAACACTTATACCTTTTGTTTCTTGGATGTAAACACTCGTCCGTGTTTACCATTCCCCAGTAGATCGTCAACAAAGCAATTTTCTTTTTTATCTGACATTCGTCCTATGTCATGATAAACTTTGAGAGCAGCCGTCCCCTGCTAGGTGGTCGTCCTCCACCTCTTGATGATCGTCCTCCATCATGCTCATCCGATGGCCGTCCCCATCGTCGACCTTTTATCCGACATTCGTCCTATGTCGTGATATTTAGCAGCCGTCCCCTGCTAGGTGATCGTCCTTCACCTTTTTGATGATCGTCCTTCATCATTTTATCCAATGGCCGTCCCCATTGTTGATTTTGGGTTATCTGACATTCGTCCTATGTCATGATAAACCTTGAGAGCAGCCGTCCCCTGCTAGGTGGTCGTCCTCCACCTCTTGATGGTCGTCCTCCATCATGCTCATCCGATGGCCGTCCCCATTGTTGATTTTGGGTTATCTGACATTCGTCCTATGTCATGATAAACCTTGAGAGCAGTCGTCCCCTGCTAGGTGGTCGTCCTCCACCTCTTGATGGTCGTCCTCCATCATGCTCATCCGATGGCCATCCCCATCGTTGACCTTTTATCCGGCATTCGTCTTATGTCGCGATATTTTCGGCAGCCGTACCCTGCCAGGTGGTCGTCCTCCACCTTAGATGACCGTCCCTCATCTTATCCCCAACAGAGCAGCCGTCCCCTGCTAGGTGATCGTCCTTCACCTTTGATGACTGTACCTCACCATCTATTTATTTCATTTATTCTTTAACCCGATGGCCGTCCCCGTCGTGGTCCCTTTTCCTTTTTTCCTGATGATCGTCCTTCATCAGTTTAGCCCGATGGCCGTCCCCATCGTTGGTTACATTACTTTATGAACTTGATGGCCGTCCCCATCATTTTTCATTCATCCCCAGAGAATCTTACAGCTTTACTTGATGGCCGTCCCCGTCATAATTCTTTTTATCCCCAGCATGTCGGCCGTCCCCGTCATTGCTTTATTTCCCGCACTTTTCCCAGCAGGTCGGCCGTCCCCGTCATTGCTCTTTACCCAGCAGTCGTCCTCTGCTCGACGGTCTTCCTCCGTCGCCCACACTTTATAATCATACTTTACTTTCTTTTACAATCTATATCCCTTTTCTTCTTCATTTTGTGAGTGCAAATTTTGGACTGTCTTTGGTATTCAACCACAAGTTATCTTGTTCGCCTGTTAAGCCGTCGCTTACATCCTGCACAGCTAACTCATGTTTGAATAGGGGCAGCTGTAAACACCCCAAATTTGCCCTCACCCATTCACACCATGGCTTGTGATCATTCCATATGCATAAACACAATCATAGCATCTCATATTACTTTTTGATTCACTGCATTGGTTCAAAGCCATCTGCATCTAGGGTTTGTGATCTGAGCAATCCAAGAGCTTCTTGAGCCACTCTAAAGGTCATCAATCACTTCAAAGGGGTCCATGTGTGTTCAAGTATCATATTATATCCTCTCAAAGTCAAGAATGTCAAGGAATCACAAGAACTGAGAATGGCATGGAAGCAGAGCCAGGTTTGACTGCACAGATGACCTAGAATTAGGGTTTTGGTTTCAGAGGCCATAACTCCAAATTTTTTGGTCATTCTTGTTTCTATTGGTCTCTATATGTTATAGGGAGTATGCATGTCAATTTTCATGAAGAAATTCCATGGGGAAGTCATCTGATCAAGAGTTGACTTTTCAAGCAAGTCAGTGCAAAATCAGGGCATCTGAGGCCCTCAATGACCCAACCAAGGGGTGTTCTTCATCATTTTGATTGTATATGATCTTTATTTGATCATGGAAGGTGTTAGAAGTTCACAAAATTGAAGAATTTCAAGTCTTTTGCAAAGTTGACTTTTTGGGAAGTTTGACTTTTAATGAAATTGCCATTTTAGGCAACTTTTTCAACCTTTACTTTTTGATTCAAAAAAGCTTCAAATGGAAAAACTTTGGTCATGAAAGTTGTAGAATGGATCATTCCCTTTTCAAAAAGTACAAGAACATGACCTAATTCATTTTGGATCAAAAGTTATGGCTTGTCAAAGTTGGCAAAAATCACAAAATTTCAAAGTTTCTACCAAAGAGGCAAAGTTGCAAATTCACTTCTCAAGGCAAATTAAGTCATCAAATGGACTTCTAAACTTCACCACATGATCATACATGACCTAAAATCAGAATTGGCCCAAGGGATTTCTCATTTTTGTGCCTTGATTTTCAAATATCCATAAGTCATTTTTCATAAAAGTGCAAAGAGGGATTCTTGGCAAAATCATTCTCCCATGAATTGTATGATCACTAGCTGGTTCTAACACATTGCCATGACCAAATGAAGCATCATACACCAAAATTCAGCAAGGATTATCTCATGTACATAACCAAAAATCATGAAATAACACAAGTGGGCAAGTTGCAAAATCTCTCTCAACTCATGATCCAAATGCAGCAGACTTTCACAAGCCATCCAAGGGCCATCCTTGACTCATGCTGAGGCAGGACAAGCCTCTAGACTGCTGCTGCCATAGCCCATGCTGCAAGTACAAATCAACTTGACTTTTTGGCCAAAACTCCCATACCCTTGGAATAGTGATTAGCAGCCTCTACTGACCTGCTCCACAGCCTACTCACACATCATGGGAGTGTTATAGCAACTCATTGGCCATTGAAACAAGACACAACACAGCCCTCACAAAAATCTGCCAAAAACTCCTCTTCTTCGAATCTCTCTCTACAGCCATCAAACACTCATTTTCTCTTCACTAACAAATCATACATACTCCAAAGAACCAGAATCCACCATTAAAACAGCTTGAAACCCTCTAGAACACAACTGTGAAATCTGCTACACCAGAGCTCATCTTCACAAACCAGCCATCAACAAGAGTTTAGAGGCATCCCATTGAGTTCAGAAGGACCAAGGGAGTTCATTTGCACAAGTGGGAGATTCTGGAAGCTCACTATTGAAGCTTTCCAGCTCAGGTATGGCCAAGAACACTTTCTCACAGAACTTGTTTTTATTGTTATAAAATGAATGTGTATGTTGTGCTGATCATAATGATGTCATTGGAATTGAAAATGGTGAAGAAATGATCATTTCATGGCTCTCTGAAACTTCACCCGTGAAATTTGTTTGATTCGATTCTCTCTGTTTTTGGATGATAAATGTTGTTTGAAGGGTGATTTGAATGGGGTTTGGGTAGAGGATCATTTCCCTGGTTTCAATTTGTTGAATGATGGCCTGTAGCATGTTCTAGGGTTTTTGACCCGCTGGAGAAGACGACCGGAACCACTGTTCCGGCCGCCTGAGATTAGTTTGCCCTAATTAGGGTTTAGCTGAGTCATTAGTGTGTTTTAAATCTGGACCCTAGGATCATGTTTCCCGCGTGTGGACCAAAGGCTCAGATCATATCATTAATTCTTAATTTCCATTTAACTTATTTAATTAGGTTTAATTAGTTAATTAACCTGATTTGAATGTAGTCCCTTGGATTTGGCGCGTGGTCAACAGCCCCTTCCCCAGTTTCAATCTGATCCGTCCATTGCATATACTTTTCATTTAATTAATTTTATTTTCTTTTTTATTCATTTAATTTGTCCATTTAATTTAAAATAGCAAAACAATTTTAAAAATTCTGAAAATTTTTGTATAAACTTTTATTAATTTTCAGAAACCAAAAACATTTTTATTTTTATTTTTTGCATTAAAAAATATTTTTAAATCATTTAAAAGTTTATTTTTAATTAATTAATGAGAATTAATTAATTAAAAATACTTTTAGGTATTTAAAAATCACCAAAAAATTCATGAAACCTTCATAATCATTTAAAAACATTGTCCAACCCTCAAACCAAATTTCTTTTTTGATATTGATGTCTTTTGAGAATTTTTCATGGAATTAAAATCATTTCAAGGCATTATTTTGATCTAAACTTCAAAAAATCATTTCTGCCTAACCATTGAGAGTTGGACTTTGATTCTTTTTGCATTGCATTTTGTTTAGCATGTAGTTTGTGAGATTAAATTGGCATGATTTGATCTTTCATTTTCAATTTGTTTGACATTTTTCTTGTTAAGGTACCCTAAAACCCTAGCCAACTTAGGAAATTCATAACCCTAATTAGGTTAAGAGTTAGAAGCCCTCCTTTGGGCAGTGAGTTTGTATAGGTTTAGGGTTCTTTTGAGTGCATTTTCATTTTTTATCTTGATGTTTGCTTCTGATTTTGGTTTTTGTTTGATGCATTGATCATAAACCCTAATTTGGGCTTCCTTTTGCATACATCTTGCATTTGCTTGCATACCATGACTTGCCATAGCATTTTGTGCATCCATTTGATTCATTTGACATCTTAAGACATATTAAAAGCATGTTTGATCATTACATCTTTCATTTGCCACTTTGTATGCCATTTGCATTCCATAACTTTTCATGTATGTTCATGGTTCTAAACTTGTTTCTCTTGCATCCATTTGTTCATATGATCATTCTCATGTCTTGATTCATGTTTGCATCATCTCATAGCATCATTATCATCACTCACATGCTTCTGGTTTTGATTTGCATCATGTCATTTCATCTCATTTTGCATTGCATTGCACTTCTTTCACTAACTTTCCAGGTGGTAAGTCACTTTGAGAAGTGAATTTGCTTTCACTTCTCACAACTTCTTTTCATCTCCTCTTATGCATCCTTGCTACATTTTGCTTTGTGTTTGAGATTGAGCTTGCTCATTCTTCTTCTTCTTACTTTCTTTCCTCAAGTGACTTGTCTTCTTAAATGAAGCAAGTTACTTTGCTTCTCCTGATCCTTTCATCTGCTTCCTGGTGGTTCCATTGAAGATTTCTCTTGTTAACCTCACAAACCTTAGGAACAACCAAGCATGACAATGATTAGGGTTTTGATTAGTCTCCCCACTTAGTTTTACCTTTGTGTCTCATTGAGTCTTCTCTTCTCACCTCATAATCAGGGATTAAACCCTAAAGGCTTTAAGGCTTTGTGATTAAGCTTATGCCTGCATCCTTCTATTAGGATGGAGTGTATAACTTTAATCCTAAGTGTTAAACCCTTAATGTGTTTAAATCCTTTAATCAATTCACTTAATAATCATCAAGACATCAAGCTTGTAACTTGGGCCTTGCATTAGGGTTCTAATTCTTCCTTAATTGGTTAAGAAGGACTAACCCTAATGTTAATGGACAAGTCCCCCTCAAGTTGTCTTACAAACCCTAAAAATCACTTCTTCATCACATCATTAAATAAAATCCACTTAATAAAGGCTTTGTTTTGTCATGAGTTTAATCCCTAATCATGGATTAAGTTGAGGAGCTTTCCTCAGCTTAAACATTCTCATCTATTATCCTTCTATTAGGATGGTGTAATGAGTCTGTTTAATCCCTGATTGTGGCTTAATCTCATTACTTAACACTAAACAAAAACAACAAAAACATCTAATTAATCACAAGTAGGTTAATGATCTTAATCCTACATCAAAGGTGATTAAGTGTGAGAAGCTGACTTCACACTTAAGGTATTCTCATTACCCCTAATCAGAGGGAAGATGTGATGGGTTTGCTAACCCATTGGTTTAGGCTTAAGCTCATTAACTTATGACAAACTTTCAAAAGCAATAAAAGACTGAAAACACAAAAACAAACAATAATCGTCTCCTCCGGGATTCTTTTCTCACCTCATTCACTCATAAACGGGAACTTGCTTCTTCCGTCTAATGCAAGACAGTTTGCACCTGAGCCAGACAGGTCTTACACTTGAGCCTAGACAAGCAAGCAGTTCACAGTCAATTCATCTTTCAGTCTCTTTGGGTCGAACTACGGTGTTCTGACTTCCTCATTGCACGAGAGGATACGTAGGCATAACTTAACAGTTATCGAACAAAAGTCTTTGTATATTCCCTCTCCTTCCAGCATCATTCTTTAAGCCTCATAGTCTTGAGCATTTCACTCCTGTTCTCACACTGACACTGTATATATTACACTTTGCACTTCTTTTACACTGACACATGTACATCTTTTCCAGCTCTCTTTATACACAAATTGCACTGACACTACCCCTTTAAAACACAAATCTTTTAAGTGTGGATCCCGTCGAGTACGGCGGACAATCTGGGTGCTAATACCTTCCCAGGTTGTAACCAACCCCCTTTCTCAGTCTCTCTGGTTCGCAACCGTCTTATCCATATCTTTCTAGGTCTATGCAGCATTACCTTTCCTCCGGGATAAAAATGCCTAGCTGGCGACTCTTTTCATTCCCTGTGAGTTCACTCCTGTGTGTTCTCACACCCTCCTCTCGCCGACCGTTCGCGTCCGTACCCTATTTGACCCGGCTTCATTTAGTGGGAGCGACACTTTCATATTATTTCCATATCATCTTCATATCATCTTCATTCCATATCGTTTGTTTCATTTCATTTCATTCCAATTTTTGGCATCTTAGGATCAAAAATTGGGTTTTTTGATATTTAAGTATCTTCCATCTTGTTGAAACGAAGATTTCGATCTTCATTATCTTTGGATTGAAGAAACTTAAATAGGGGCATCTGTCAGACCCTAATTTTTGACCCTAAGATTTTTCGCATCTCATCTGCATTTCTCATACAAACAAGATCACGCACTGGTCGTTTATCCTTTTTCAGGTCAAGGTCTATGCTTCGCAAGGGATCACCATGTTTAATTTCTGTTATTTGTTTATATTTACTAACTTCTAACCAAAATATCAAAAAATATGGTGCAGTCTGCTTCTTCTTCTTCTCTGTGTTGCAGGATTTCAAAGACATGGTTGTGATTCTCAATTCAGACGTGGTTGTTCAATTATGATTCGATTCAGATGGACGTTTGACCTAATCTTGGTCAAACTATCAAATAGATCATTCAATTGCAAGTTGCTCGTGCCAGTGGTTCATTTTTCAGACAGTGCGTATTCAAAGTTCAAGACTGTGTTGTGTGTCAGAAATCATCAGTTATCAGACAGTGTTTTGTGCGAAGTTTGGTTTGAATCAGTCAGTTCATTAAATTTATCAGTAATTCATCTGAGAATTTATTTTTCTCAGCATGAATTCAAATAATCAAGACAGATTTCAAGTGATTGTGGCTTAAATGGCAAGTTATCCAGTTGGTGCAAAAGTGGTCGTATCAGGGGCTTGTTGAAAAATCAAAGTTTGTGGTGGGCTTAAAATCATCAGTTCATTTATTTCTCCAAATTTAATTCGTTAACCACTTTTCGATTTTACCCATCATCACGTTCATTCTAATCTTTTCTTTTTTTCTTTTCCCAAAAAAAAATCCCTATTATCCATTTCACTTTTTTTTAAAACCAAATGCCAAAATTATTATTTTTCAATTTTAGTCCATTATCCATTTGTTTTCTTACCATATTCATATTTTTATTCCATATATCCAAGAATTATAAAAAAAAATTTCACCATTTTTTAGAAGTCCATATATTTCTTTGTCAAGCCCATTTATTTTTTATCCCAAATATTAGAAATTAATAAATAAAAAAAATAACCAAAGTCATTAGCTTTTATTTTATTTAGTTTTCTGTCCCAAAACAAAAAAAAAAGCAAAAACCTTTCCTAGCTACACATGACTTCAGCTTTTCAAATGTCACACTTTTGCTAAGCCATTTCCCAGCCAAAAATCCCACAGCCCCACGTGACCCCACACCATCATCTCAAGCCGCGCACACATCAGCTCACAATATCCCACTTCACTCCCTCACAAGCATCATGCCCAGCAAGTCACTCCCAGCAGCTGTTTATGACAAAAACACAAACCTCATGAGCACAACTTCTCAGCTCAAAAACAACAAGCCGTATCAGTCACGTGAACACAATAAAACTCCAGCACAAGCTTCAAGTCACTTCATGAGCCCAATACACGCCGTATCATTTCCATCATTAGCCCAGCATCCAACATTTTCCAACCCGCATACGCGCAAGCCCAAGGCTTCATAAGCCATTCCGCACACCAACACGCACTTCCTGCATCAACACTTTACGCCTACAGCACATGATGAACGCAAGCCTCACGCGTTGAATCTTAACAATCAAAACGCAAATGACTTCAAAATTAAACGCAACAGCATCAACCAAAAACACAGAAGCAAAGTTGAAAATAAATCACGCTTTTCCCGTGAAGGACCAAAACGCAGCAAGACAAGATCAAAACGGCACTCAATCATAGCTTCATTTTTCTATTTAAACAGCCCTCTCCTCCTCCATTGAACAAGCTTGGAGAGCCACCTAAAATCCCTGCTAAATCAGAAACTCAAAGCTTCAATAACCTCATTTCATCCTCCCTTCAACCTACAATCCAATTTTCATCCTCAATCACCTTCAACATTTAAAACTCGAATTGAATCCGAAAGGGAGAAAAGTGGAATTTGAAATCCGAAAAGTAGAAGAAAGAAGATTCAAGTGTAGGAAGAGAGAGAGAGAGCCGCGAAGAAGAAATTTGTGTGAATATCAGTGGTTGAAGATCCGTTTTGAGAAGGTGAGGCTTAGGGCTTGCCGCGGTTTGCCTCACGAAGAAGGCGAAGAAGAAGAAGCTTCGGATGCTTCTTTTTTCCTGCGTTTCACTTTTTCTAATTTTTCCTTTACATTTTTTTCTTTTTTTTAAAATAATGTGTTTGGTTTGGGCCTTATGGCCATGGATCTTTGCTGATCCACCCAGCCCGCGGGTTTTACCCTCATTCCCCTTTGTTTTCTTCTTTCTTTTGTTTTTGTTTCCATTTTTTTAGTTTTGTTCTTGTAATTATTTTTTTTTACAATTTATTTTGGATAAAGAATTTTAAGAAACGTTATTTTTAGAAAATATTTTAGAAAACAATTTAGAAAAGACTTTTAAGAAAAAGTTTAAAAAATATTTTAATTACTTTTATGGATCTACTTTTAGATTCATTTTCTTCATCTTTTTAAGTTTAGTCGATGACAATCTCCGATTCGTGATGGTTGAAATTTTGAATAGGTTTAATCTTCATTATTTCAAATCTATGGATGAATGATCATTTGGATCATTCTCCATACTTTGAGATCGTGATTGGTTGCTTTTCGATAAATTCAACGAAAATCTCGATTAAGATTAGACCGTTCTTTTTCTTTTAGTGTGGCATGTTTTCGGAGAACGATCCATAATATCGTTTCTCTAACATGTATTAACATGAATATTTTCCACTTTAATTAGTGGTGGCCAGCCTCATTTGTAGGGTAATTACTCCGTAAATTACTCGGCGATTGCTTAACATAGACCTAAAGTTGTCCCGATTCGGATTAAGATCCACTTGGATCCAGTTGCCTCGATTTTATTATTCTTTTCGTGGTTGTGCTTGATTAAGTTCATCATACCACTTATATTGTAAATATTATAATAATGTGAATATAATCCGTTTAAATTTAATCTCTCGCACCTTATCCTTTTATTTTAATTTCTCGTTCCTTATCTCTCTTATTATGCTTCTATATCATTCATCATATTGCTTATTGTTTATATTATTATGCTTGTGATTTTTCCTTTGTCCATTTGGACACAAAAACACTAATAATGGATTAAACATCTAAAAATTGGTGACTTTAATCTCGGACTATGGTTACTATCCTTAGCATGAGAATTGAAGTTTTGGACTTAGATTCTAGGATCATTCCTTTGCTTGAGTTGTTATGGATTGAAGACTTTGGCTCCGGTTGAGTTTACTTGATTATGAAGATGGAAATCCAATTGTTTCAAAGAATGCTTGCCATATGGTTTGATCGTTCTTCCTTTAACTTTTAATTCAAGTCTTAGGATAGTCCCTTCATCTCTTCCCATCTTCTTAAATTTTCAAATCTCCTTCCAATTTTCAAATCTTCTTTGTTTTCAAACTTCAAACATTTTTCTCAATCAAACCTTGACTTAGGTTATGCGATTTTTACCTTTTCATTTCATTTCCTTAAATAAATGCTAAACCACATAAGCATATCGAAACTTTTTTCTCAAAAACTTTAAAACATTCATAACTCATTCAATTGTTTTTGTGCCCTCGTGCACGTTTCTTTTAACCATTTTTTATGTTTAGATATGATTCATTCTTTCTAGCGGAATTATTCGCTAAAGAATGACGACTTATCTTTACATTTAAAAATCAATTCAACTCATTTGCCTTTTCACAATTTGTACCACGAACTACGGGGTTTTGATCTCGCATTGCACTTTGTGGGTACGTAGGCATGAGACGTTCGTCTCTTCAAACACCAAAATCTTAAAAAACATTCTTCTTCTCATCTCTTCAATCTTTTTTCAAGCAAACCATTTCAAACCAAAAATGCAGTAAATATTTCAAAGGGTTCCCGTGGAGTACCACGGACAAGTCGGGTGCTTAAAACCTTCCCGATTTGTAACCAATCCCCGTACCCATCTCTGTTTGATTCTTTTATCTTTTTAGCTTTTAAGATTCTTTAAGGTTTTGTTCGTTCTTTTACCTTTTTCCTTTTGGAAATAAATAAAAGTGCGGTGGCGACTCTGTGTATACTGAGTTAAGTTAATCAATAACTTACACTCATGATTTTACCGCTACAGATCCCGTCGGGTACGGCGGACGATCTGGGTGCTAATACCTTCCCAGGTCATAACCGACTCCCGAACTTAGTCTCTTTGGTTCGTAGGACCTGTGTCCTTCCTCTTTCTTTCTTCTGGTTTGTGCAACATTACCATTCCCTTTCTTCGGGATAAAAATGCATGGCTGGCGACTCTATTCTTTTTCCGCGTCACTTTCGCGTTTGTACCATGATGGAAATCCGGGGAGCGACAAATGGCAAACAACAACGAGGCATGGCTTTGGCATAAGAGGTTTGCTCATATTCACATGGAGCATTTAAACAAGTTAATAAAGCATGACCTAGTTGTTGGTCTTCCGAAGATAAAGTTCATCAAGGAAAAGTTATGTGATATCTACTTCAAGACCACTACAATTGTTACATATGGATCTTTTCGGTCCATCAAGAACAAAAAGCTTCGGAGATAACGTTTATGCTTTAGTTATTGTTGATGATTTCTCTCGATACACATGGACATTGTTTTTAGTGCAGAAAAGTAATGCCTTCAAAGCATTCAAGAAGTATGCCAAGAAAATTCAAAACGAGAAGTCACTCTCAATAGTTTCCATTAGAAGCGACCATGGTGGAGAATTCCAAAACTCATCATTTGAAGATTTTTGTGAAGAGCAGGGAATCTCTCACAACATTTCCGCACCAAGGACTCCTCAACAAAACGGTGTCGTAGAAAGGAAGAATAGGGCATTAGTGGAACTTGCAAGGACAATGCTTAGCGACTCAAATCTTCCTAAATATTTTTGGGCGGATGCGGTTAGCACGGCTTGTTTTGTGAGCAGCCGTGTCAATATTCGACCAATTCTCAAGAAGACCCCGTATGAGTTGTTCAAGGGTAGGAAACCAAACATATCTTTTTTCCACATATTCGGATGCAAATGCTTCATTCTCAACAACGGCAAGGACAATCTTGGTAAGTTTGATGAGAAGTCCGACGAAGGTATATTTCTTGGTTATTCTCTCTCAAGTAGAGCTTTTAGAATTTTCAATAAACGAACACTTCCTATTGAAGAATCTATTCATGTTTCGTTTGATGAGACTAACCCCTCGAAAGAGGATAATATTATTGTGGATGATGATGATGATGTAGTAGATATATCGCAACAACAAAAGGAGACATCAAAAGACCAAGCAATATCACAAGAAGATGACTCACCAATTATTGAAGAACATCATGATCTTCCGAAAGAATGGAGAACTCATAGAGATCACCCGATAGATAAAGTTATTAGTGATATTAGCCAAGGCGTTGCAACTCGACTAAATCTCAAGGATGCTTGTCTCAACATGGCGTTCGTATCTCAAATTGAACCAACCAAAATCGATGAAGCCTTAGGCGACGATCAATGGATAATAGCTATGAAAGAAGAACTCAACCAATTCTAAAGGAATCAAGTTTGGACTCTTGTACCAAGACCAGACAACAAACACATCATAGGAACAAGATGGGTGTTCAAAAACAAACTTGACAAAAATGGAATCATAGTTCGTAACAAAGCAAGATTGGTCGCACAAGGCTACAACCAAGAAGAAGGAATTGACTTTGATGAAACGTTCGCTCCGGTAGCAAGGTTAGAAGCAATTAGATTATTACTTGCTTACGCTTGTTCCATGAATTTTCAGTTATACCAGATGGATGTCAAAAGCGCTTTCCTGAATGGTTACATCAATGAAGAAGTCTACGTCAAACAACCTCCGGGCTTTGAAGACTTCAAGAACCCCTCTCATGTCTACAAGTTGAAGAAGGCTCTTTATGGCTTAAAGCAAGCACCAAGGGCATGGTATGACCGTCTTATCAACTTCCTATGTGAGAAGGGTTTTACAAAAGGAAAGGTTGACAAGACTTTGCTCATCAAGAATTTCAAGGGCAACACCTTACTAGTTCAAGTCTATGTCGACGACATCATCTTTGGATCAACAAACAAAAACCTTTGCGAAGAATTCTCTCTTATGATGCAAGGTGAATTTGAGATGTCCATGATGGGAAAGATGAACTACTTCCTTGGATTACAAATCAAGCAAACAAAGGATGGCATCTTCGTCAACCAATCCAAGTACTGCAAGGAATTGTTGAAAAGATTCGATATGGACAGTTGCAAAGTAATGTCTACTCCAATGGGATCCGGAACATACGTTGATCAAGATCTATCTGGCATTTCAATTGATATTACAAAGTATCGAGGTATGATTGGTTCACTATTATATTTGACGGCAAGTCGTCCTGACATTATGTTTAGTGTTTGCTTGTGTGCCCGCTTTCAAGCTAATCCGAAGGAATCACATCTCATCGCCATGAAGAGGATCATGAAGTATCTCAAAGGAACGATGCACGTCGGACTATGGTATCCAAAAGGTAGCACATGTTCTTTAATTGGTTATTCTGACGCTGATTATGCAGGATGTAAGACCGATAGAAAGAGTACAAGTGGTACTTGTCACATTCTCGGGAATGCACTAGTGTCGTGGGCATGTAAGAAGCAAGCATGCGTTGCACTTAGCACGGCCGAAGCGGAGTACATCGTAGCAGGAAGTTGTTGTGCCCAAATCTTGTGGCTTAAACAACAACTCCTCGATTTTGGTATAGACCTTGGTTGTATCCCTCTCCGATGTGACAACACAAGTGCCATCAATATCACAAAGAACCCGGTCATGCATTCAAGAACAAAGCATATAGATATCCGACATCACTTCCTTCGAGATCATGTTCTAAACGGAGATGTCGATGTTACGTTCGTGGATACACACAATCAACTCGCCGATATATTCACTAAACCATTGGCTAAGGAGCAATTTTTCAAGATTCGACGAGAACTTGGTATTCTCAATGAAGGTGACATCTAACCCTATCTTTAAAATTGCTTGTTGAATGTTTTTGCTGCATAATATGTGTTTTTTGTTCACTTTGTGTTACAAAAGGCTAGCACTCATTTTTCGCCGTTTTTGATCTTTCACTCTTTCGGTTATCCGAAAAACATCATTTTTAAAATATTTTTTGATCAAAAGTTGCATTATGATATTTGCTAACATTTTGTAAAAAAAATTCGTCAATAATATTTCCCGACATAGCCCCAACCATGCTGCTGTCCTTTAAATTTTTTTGAAATTTTTTGCCCGTTAACCGGTTAACGGATCGGTTAACTGGTTAACGCATCCCAGACAGCAGTCCTGGGTCACGTGTTGGACATGTTTTTGCTTGTTTTGTTTTTTCTTCTTTTATGTACTTTGTCATATGTTTGTTTGTGAGTCAAATGTTTTTTTAATACCTCTTTCAAACTCCTCATAAGCTCTTCACTCCCTTTGACTCACCATTAAACTCCACTACCTCATTTTCACTCTCTCTTCTCCAAAACCATAACCACCCCATTAATACACCATTAAAACCCACTCCGCTAAAACTCTTTTATAAACTCTACACTCTCAACTTCACTCTCCATACACTCAAACCCTAATTCGAAAATACCTCCACACAACCCAAACCCTAAACTTCAACTTCTCTTCAATGGCTCCAATAAAAGGCAAGGCTCCTGTGTCAGCATCAAAATCCAGCAGTGAAGAGGAAATGGCCACGGAATCAACCAAGAAGCGGATAGTGGATTTTCGTGTCCGGGTTCGACATCTTCTTAAGGGTAAGTATGTGAATCTGAAATCCTTTGAAACTTTTATGTTTCCGGCATTGTTAAAATATCAAGGGATGCTAGACTTTATTGCTGATAATGGAAAAGTATATCCAGATTTGGTAAAATCCTTTATGAACAACATGTCTCTTAACTGTGATGATAAGGATAAACACCAATTGTTTGCTATTGTAAGGAACTGTGAAATTGGAGTTGACCTAGGTACTCTTGCTGCTTCATTGTCTATCCCATATTCGGGTGTTTTCCTCCGTAAAGGGGTAAACCATGATGAAGGAAAATGGGCCAACTATGACAAAATGGAATTCTATTATCAGATTTGTCGGTTTCCAAAGGCAACCGTGGTATCCGGCCAACGTACCTCCCGGGTACTATGTTATGCTAAGAACTTATCTGTGGATGATCGGATGCTACACTACATCATCTGTCATGTTTTGCTACCCAAGGATTCCAACTTGTCTCAGATTAATGATTTGGAAATGCAAGTCCTATTTGCTGTCAAGAACAAGATTAGGGTAAACTGGCTTCCTACTATGATGTATCATCTGATGCAACAGCTTGCTCTCAAGACAAGATTACCCTATGGCCGCCTCATTTCAAGAATCCTGGAAATTACCGATATGGAAATCGGTAGAGAGCCTTTTATCGCTATGACTACTATGGCTAATGAGATTAATGGAGTCACTATCATCAAAAACACTGGCATAATCTAAAGCAACGATGGAACCTACAAGTATGACGACGGATCCTCCACCTACACCTCCATCCCACCTATTCCCGAAACCGGCATCACAAATGACTTCCTCTACTCAACCATCATGACAAACCACCATGAAACCATGCGTGCCTTCAAAAGCCTTCGGAACTTAGTCTTAAGCTCCCGAAACCCCACTGAGTTTGTTGATGAGGATGAGGACGGTAGCGAAGAGGAGGAAGAAGATGATGAGGATGTATCGGAAGAGGAAGGATGACCTTGTTTTCTTGCTATTTTTTTTACCATGCATTAAGTCTAGTTTATGTATTTTTGTTTCAAACATAAGTCCTAAGTTTATTAGGCAATTTTGGTTTCCATGTTCTAAGTTTTTCCGCTTTATGCTAGTACTCTTGTTGGCTATGTTAAAGTTATGCTTATGCTTCTATGTGTGTTGCTTGCATGTCTTACTTGATGCGTCTTTCTTTTCAATACTTGTATGGTGCTTTTTCTTTTCATATCAATGCTTGTTGGTCTATTCCTTTTTGCTAATGCCAAAGGGGGAGAAGACTTTGTTTCTCTAATGTCTCTCGATGCAAAATTTCTTTTGCTACTGCCGCTATTATATAGGGGGAGTTGCTATCTTTAGGGGGAGGATCGTCTTAGAGAAACGTCGATCAAGCTCTCACACTTTTTTTGGTTGTCATCATCAAAAAGGGGGAGAATGTAGAAGCACGCCTTCAACCTCGAAGATTTTGATGAAGACAACACGACTGTCATGCGCTTCATATTTGCAAAGTCAAGAGCTCTCAAACATGATCTAGCAACAAGCATCGACATTGTGATCAAGCTTCTTTTGCTCATTCGGTTTATTTCAAGCTTGGACGCAAAACGTTGAGGTACATCAAAACCCTTTACAAATTGATGTACAAGTGTTCAATAAATTATTTCACATGTTATCATATTGCATATATTTTTTGAAAGGTTTTTAAAATGGATTAACACTTTTAAAATTAAGAATTTTTCTGTTTTTAACAGTGTTAACCGGTTAACCATTTGGTTAACCGGTTAACGGCTCCAAATTTCAAAAGACAGTGTTAACGTTGCTATGCGTTAACCAGTTAACCATTTGGTTAACCGGTTAACACTGAAGGTTTTTGAAAAATTATTTTCTTTGAAATTCAAAATATACCTCTTTATTATACCTCTTCAAATTATATTTTGTTTCATAATTTCTCACACCTTTGTTAAAGGGTGTTTTAAGATTTATATATTCTGAATTTTTTAAATTCAAAAACACCTCCTAGAATTTTTTATAAAAATCATTCAATCAAAATCACTTCTTTTGACATATATTTTCAAACTTCAAAAGTGTTCATATTGTGATTCATAACTTTTTCATACTCATCATTGAACACTTATATTGATATTTATAAAGTGGATTTTGATCAAAGGAGAAGATCAACTTAGATTGATATCAAACATTGTACTACTCTCAAAAATTACAAAGAATTAAAATAGATTTTCTATTGTGACTTGTGATCCAAGATTGTTGGACTCAAGGGATAGTGATTGCAAGAGGATTTTTCTTGCACACTAGGTTGTTTAGTTGTTTAGAAAGTAGGCCTCACCGATTGAAGGTGCGATAGGTTGTACATTTCTAAAAACTAGTGAAAATCTCTTTCGTGTTGGAAAAAGGACTGGATGTACCTTCGGATTGTGAAGGGAACCAGGATAATTTTCCGTGTCTCTTTTACTTTCTCGCTTTATAGTTTTCATCCCATAAACAAGTAAAAGAAATCCATCCATCAACGAAAATAATCGAGAAAATTTTATAACTCCTAATTCACCCCCCCTCTTAGGCGTACTTTGAAACTACAATTTCGATTAGTATCTTACACTATAGTGATTAATCAAGGCAATTAAATCCAAATTCAATGAGGTTTGAAAGAATATTGAGAGACCCAAAGTAACTATGCATCAAACTTCACAAGTCTTGGATCTTAACGCAAAAAGATCAATCACTTTGGGTTTACGCGACCAACATGAGGTCCGGTCCACGAAAGTGCAAGTATCCAATTGGATATTTTAATTCCGAATTAGGGGCACATTTAGGTATATGTTAAGAAATCGCCGAGTAATTTACGAATTAATTACCTTACAAATGAGGCCGACCAACACAAATTAAAGTGAATGAAGTATGTGTTAATGCATGCGAGATAAACGATATGTAGATCGCCATCCGAAAGTAATACCACACGAAACTAAAGATGAATACCAAATTGAGTTTCATTTATGGTATTCTTTCATCATTAAGTTCAATCAATCATCTTGGTGGATTCAAGTATGAAAATATTTCACTAATGTAAAGTACCTAAAGTGAATTAAATAATGCACTTAAAGGTAGATTTGGATTAATGAATATTAACCACTCTAATCTACACCCAAAGTCCATTAAAATTAAAGAGAAGTCAGTCCCAAAAATGTCTCCCAAGGTAAAATTAAGAAGGAGGAAGAAGAAGAAGAAGCAAGAGGAATAAAAAATAAGCCAAAAATTCAGTTCTGACTCAGAGTAACCGGTTACTACCTAAGCGGTAATCGATTACCTGAACAAAAAACGCAGTTTTCTAGAATAATTAACACATATAGCCAGTTACTACCTATGCAGCAATCGATTACTCTGCGTGCAGAATAAAAAATTCTGCTAAAATTCAGCATGATCCCTTTTAAAACCTTTTTTTCAAATGCCACATGATCATCAACTGAATTCGCATGAATTTTACAACCAAAACACAGTGAAATCCCTGCAATCAAACAACAATTTATGATCTAGAAGATCAACAAAAGGCATCAAGGATCTACATCTTGAATGTTGATGATGAAGGTAGAACCATGAAAAAAGTGAATTACTAAGAACATTCTTCAAATTGATCCAATATCAAGCTTGATCTACTGAAATTGATGAACAAAAAAGAATAGGATGAATGTTTAGCTTAAAGTCGATCAATAATTCAAGGTGAATTCTTGATAACTTTCAAAAAGAGAAGAAGAACTTTAGTGAATTTCTGGTTGGGGGAGATATTTTGCAAGAGATTTGTTGGCTATCAAAAACTTGAGAAATGAATGAGAAATGACCTCTATTTAAATAGTTTAGGTATGAGAATTTGGTGGAATGGAGCTTGCTTTGGTAATTAAAATTAGGCTTGGTAATTCAAAAATTGGAGGGAATTATGAAAAGAGGGGTGATTAGTGAGGGTTTAAGGTGGGAATTAATTTTAATGATTGTAAACACCCCAAATTTTCCCTCACTCATTTCACCATGGCTTGTGATTCTTTTCATATTGCATTAGTTCAATCATATCATCTCATACTACATTTTTGCTCCACTGCATTGGTTCAAAGTCATCTGCATCTAGGGTTTGTGATTTGAGCAATCCCTGAGCTATCTGAGCCACTCCAAAGGTCTTCAATCATCTCAAGAGGGTCCATGTATGTGCAAACATCATATCATATCCTCCCAAGATCAAGAAAGTCAGAAAATCACAAGAACTGAGAAAGGCATGGAAGCAGAGCCAGGTTTAACTACACATATGACCTAAAATTAGGGTTTTGGTTTCAGAGGCCATAACTCCAACTTTTTTGGTCATTATTGTTTCTATTGGTCTCTATATGATATAAGGATCATACATACCAATTTTCATGAAGAAATTCAATGGAGAAGACATCTGATCAATATATGACTTCTTGAACAAGTCAGTGCAAAGTCAGGGCATCTGAGGCCCCCAATCATCCAACCAAAGGGTCTTCTTCATCATTTTGGGTGTAAATGATCTTTATTTGATCTTATAAGAAGTTAGAAGTTCACAAAATTGAATAATTTCAAGCCATTTGCAAAGTTGTCATTTTGGAAAAGTGACTTGTAATGCAAACTTGCCATTTTGGGAAAGTTTTTCAACCTCCTCTTTTTGATTCAAAAATGCTTAAAATGAAAAATTATTGGTCATCAAAGTTGTAGATTGGATCATTCCCTTTTCAAAAATTACAAAAACTTGATCTAATTCATCATAGAACTCAAGTTATGGCCTTGCAAAGTTGGGGAAAATCACAAAATTTCACTTATGCACCAAAGAGGGAAGTTTGCAAAAACACTTGCCAAAGCCAAATGAGACTTCTAATTTACTTCTAAGCATTGCACAAACATCATACATGACCTATAATTCAGAATTGCACAAAGAAATTCCAAGTTTCATGCCTTGAACTTTACAAAATCCAAAAGGGGCCAAAACTTCATGAAATTGCAAAATGGATCAAAACCTCTCACACACTTGCTGAATCACCACAAAACCTTTTCCATGGTTATCCTTGAACCAAGCTGACTCGAGCCATGCCTTGAAACAGCCACTGAACCAGCCCATACCTCAAGTACAAGTCATGTTGACATTTTGACAACTTGCCCATACCAATCACCATAGACCACAACAACTCCTCTGACCTATCCCAGCATGATATGTGTACCAAAAGCAAGCCATTCCAGAACATAACACAAGCTGAAACCTCCAAGAACTCAGCAATCCAAAAAACTCCCTCTTATGCAAAAGCCTTCGAAACTCAGCACACAAGCTTCAAACCTCAAAACAAATTCCATAGAACAACTCCACAATCATCACTGACCATTTCCCACCCTTCATTTTCCCCTAAAACACCCTGAATCAAAAATACGATTTTGACATGGCTTGAACTGAACTTCTGCCAACTTCATTTAGAGCCCATATAAACTCCAACCAAGGATCACAAACTCTTCAGGAGGATCATTGGAGCTGATTTGAAGCAAAGAAGCAACCAGCCAGTGCCATTTTCGAAAGCTTCAGTTCAGGTGAGCTCGAGAACTTTTTTTTTCCAGAACCTTCATTTTAAGTTCTTAATTGATTCTATATGTTCTCCTGATGATCATGATGTCTTTACTTTTGAAAATGATTGAGAAATAAGCATTTCATAAGCTTCTGAAATTTCTGTTATGTTTTCCGTTTTGCTTCGATTCATGTTTTTGATGATGAATAAATGAATTTTGATGGCTGATTCTTGTTGGGGTTGGGATGGGGATCATTTCTGGAGAGTTTAAGGGCTTAGGGTTGCGTATTGAGAGAGATAGCATGAGGGGATAGCCATAGAAGATGACAGGAACACTGTTCCGATCACCTGAAAGTGATTAGGGTTCAGATTAGGGCTTAATTGTGTAATTAGCGTAGTTTGAATTTTGGCCATTGGATAGCGCGCGAAGTCAATTCCCTCCCTTTTGAGTTTGAACCTGGACCCTTGGATTGGCTGACTTTCTCATTTTCTCATTTTCTCATTTTATTTAATAATTATTTCATTTGTTTTCTATTTATTTGAACGAATTTTTAAAAATAGCAAATGATATCAAAAAATTCTGAAAATTGTTATCCAAGCTTTTATTAATTTTCAGAAACCAAAAATATTTTTTTTTTATTTTTTGCATTAAAAATTATTTTTAAATCATTTAAATGATTATTTTTAATTAGTTAATGAGAATTAATTAATTAAAAATACATTTAGGTATTTAAAAATTCCAAAAAAAATCAGAGAGCTTTTTGATACATTTAGAAACATTATCAAACCCTCCACACAAATTTCTTTTTGGTTCTTGACCTATTTTGACATTTTTCTTTGGATTTATGGTTCTTAAAAGTCAATATTTTTACCCTAACTTAGAAAAATCCTTTCTGCCTAACCATGAAGAATTTGATGTTGGTTTTTTTACATTGCATTCCTCATATCATGTAGTTTCTAGGATAAAATGGGCATGAATTTATCTTTCATTTTCAATTTTTTGTGCATTTTTCCTTTTGAGGCATCCTAAAACCCTAGCAAACTTGAGAAAATAATAACTTCCATTAGGTTAAGGTTTAGGTCTCCTCCTTTGGGCAGTGAACTTGTATAGGTTTAGGGTATCTTTGATTCCATTTTCAATTTTTTTATCATGTCATTTGCTTCTGGTTTTGAATTTTGTATTGCATGTTATGTATAAACCCTAATTCTTGCCTTCATTTGCACTCATTCTTCATATGCTTGCATACATGAACTTGCCATGACATTTTGTGTATTCATATGACATATAAGACATCTTAGGACATATTAGAATCATATTTGATCATTGCATCATCCACTTGTCATGTTTTTGCCTTCATTTGATGTCATATGCATTCATGAACTTTCATACCTCCCTTTCATGTCTCATTTTGCATCTCCATTGCTTGTATGATCATCCACATCTCTTGGTTTGCTCTTGCATCATCTCTTAGCATAATTTTCATCATGAATTTGCTTCTGATTTTGGTTTGCATCTTTGCATCTTATCTCATTCTCATTTCATTTCATTCCTTGTTGCTAACTTTTCAGGTGGTAAGTGTTTGAGAAGTGAATTTGCCTTCACTTCTCATAATCTCTTCTCCTCTCTTTTATGCATTCATTTCTGCATTTTTGTATTTGTATTAGAGTGAGCTTGCTCATTCATGTTCCTCTCTCTCTCTTTCTTTCTTCAAGCAACTTACCTTCTTAAATGAAGTGAGTTGTCTTGCTTCTTCTGTTTCTTCCTCCTTTCATCTGCTTCTTCCTTGGTGGCTTCTCTGAAGATCTTCTTGCAAGCCTCACTAACCCTAGGAACCCCCAAGCATGATCACAATTAGGGTTTGATTAGTCCCCCCATTAGTTTTACCTTTGTGTCATCTTTGAGTCTTCTCTTCTCATCTCTTAATCAAGGACTAAACCTTAAAGCTTTTAAGACCTTGTGATTAAGCTTATGCCTGCATCCTTCTATTAGGATGGAGTGTATAACTTTAATCCTAAGTGTTAAACCCTTAATGTGTTTAAATCTTTTAAATCAATCCATCTAATAATCATTAAGACAATAAGCTTGTAACTTGGGCCTTACATTAGGGTTCTAATTCTTCCTTAATTGGTTAAGAAGGACTAACCCTAGTGTTAATGGACAAGTCCCCCTCAAGTTGTCTTACAAACCATAAAATTCACTTATTAATCTTACCATTAACTAAAATCCACTTCAATAAAGGCTTTGTTTTGTCATGAGGTTAATCCCTAATCATGGATTAAGTTGAGGAGCCTTCCTCAGCTTAAATGTTCTCATCTATTATCCTTCTATTAGGATGGTGTAATGAGTCCATTAAATCTTTGATTATGGCTTAAACTCATTACTTAACACTAAACAAAAACAACAAAAACATCTAAATAAATGCAAGTAGGTTAATGATCTTTATCCTACATCATGGTGATTAAGTGTGAGGTGTTTACTTCATACTTAAGGTATTCTCATTACCCCTAATCAGAGGGAAGATGTGATGAGTTTACTAACCCTCGGTTTACGCTTAAGCTCATTTTCTTATGACAAATTCCAAAAGCAATAAAAGATTGAAAACACAAAAACAAACAATAATCGTCTCCTCCGGGATTCTTTTCTCATCTCATTCACTCACAAACGAGAACTTGTTTCTTCCGTCTAATGCAAGACAGTTATCACCTGAGCCAGACAGGTCGTACACTTGAGCATAGACAAGTAAGCAGTTCACAGGTCAGTTTATCTTTCAGCCTCTTTGAGTCGAACTATGGTGTTCTGACTTCCTCATTGCACGAGAGGATACGTAGGCATAACTTAACGGTTATCGAACAAAATTCTCTGTATATTCCCCCCCCTCTTCCAGCATTATTCTTTAAGCCTCATAGTCTTGAGCTCCACATTCTTTTCTTACACTGACACTTCGTTATTTTACCTCACATTTCTTTTTGCACTGACACTTGCATTCTTTTTTCAGCTTTTGCACACAAAATAGCACTGACACTTCCCCTTTAAACACAAACTTTCAAGCGTGGATCCCGTCGAGTACGGCGGACAATCTGGGTGCTAATACCTTCCCAGGTTGTAACCAACCCCCTTTCTCAGGTTCTCTGGTTCGCGACCGTCTTATCCATCTTTTCTTAGGTTTATGCAGCATTACCTTTCCTTCGGGATAAAAATGCCTAGCTGGCGACTCTATTCATCCTTTTCTTTTCGCCGACCGTTCGCGTCTGTACCCCTCTTGACCGGGTGTCATTTGGTGGGAGCGACAGCTTGGCGACTCTACTGGGGACCCTTATATTGTAACCAGGGCTTCTAGTTCTTTTTGTGGGTTCCTCCTAGCACTTGTCTGATTTGTGTTTACTGGGGTGTTATGTGCTAATTGTGTTTATGTATTTGCTTTATTGCTTTATGTACAGTTTTATTTACTGCTTACTTTACAGTCTTATGCATATTTCATACTGTCATCTGCTGGATCTGGTGTGCTGTTTTGGTGGGTGGGGTCTTATTAAGAGTTTAAGGTCCTATACATGGGACCTGAGTGACACCTAGGCTAGAGTGATTCATGTTCTTTCCCATTCCATTTCGGTCTGGTGCGGGAATATGAAACACGGTTCAGATGTGGGTTTCTTCTTGAGAACTCTGTGCTACAGATTTCCTGTAGTACTAGGGCTATCTGGGAAGCCTGTTAAGTCTGGATGACCTTTATTATGACCTTCAGAAACTGAGGTGAATTAGAGGAGGATCTTTTATGATTATTGTAAACACTGTACCTCCGGGTTAGAAGTGTTTACACTTCTCATAACTGATCCAAGTCTGAGGATCCTTGTTCTAGAACACTACCTGTGAGGAGGTTGGGCTGTTTACAGGTTTGCAGGAACCCTTGGCCACATCATACCCTGTCACCTATTTTGTTTAAGAATACTTCACTTTGGACAGTTCCTGTGATTAACCCTGGATATGTGACTCTTTATTTGAGTCCCCCCACCCTGGTTACTGGATTTCTAAGCCTTCATCTGTACTTTTGAACATACATGGACCTTATATCAAGACAGATAATCAGATCCAGCTTGATCACAAACCCTTGCATATCATTTGCATATATCATCATTGCATCATTTAACATTTGTTTATTTGCTTTTCAGGATATCCACATTATTATATATTGGTTTTGGTTTTGACCCCTTCTTCTACATAGTTATCTGCTTCAGTTGTCTTCATCAGTTATCTGCTTCAGTTATCTCCACCCTCACCAGCATCAGTCTGCCAGAGACTTACCTTCAGCATCAGTCTGTGATCTTCATCAGCATTTGTCTTCAGCTTTTTTAGCAGCACTCATGACTACTCCCAGGAAGAGCAACATATCCTACCACTTTTTTGAGCCTGTTTTGACTGGCATCAGGCAGGTCCAGTCACTCATCACACCTGACCACATCCCACTATTTAGAGAGCACTATGGAGGTATCTTGGATATGGTTATGGACCTTGATCCTTCTCAGAGGAGCATGATCCACACCTGCTTACAGTTTTATGACCCTCCTTTGAGATGCTTCACCTTTCCAGACTTCCAGTTGGGGCCTCTACTGGAGGAGTTTTCCTTATTGATTGGAGTACCTATCAGAGGTGGAATCCCTTTCAACCCAGAGATGACAGCTCCCAGAAATGAGGAGATAGCAAGAGCGCTATATTTGGAGCCTGCCTTGATTGAGCAAAGTATGACAACAAAGGCTGGGATTCCTGGTTTGCATTTGGATTTCTTGGTTTCTCAGGCCATCCTGAAGGCCTCATTGGGAGAATGGAGGGCAGTCTGTGCACTGTTAGCCCTCAATATATATGGGGCTATACTGTTTGCAGATGAGCCCAAATTTGTCAGCAAGAATTCCATCCATCTGTTTCTTCTGAAGAACCCAGTACCTACACTGCTAGGAGACTTCTATTACTCCATTCATCAGAGGAATGAGAAACAAAGAGGGAAGTTGGCAAGATGTTGTGCTCCTTTGTTCTACACCTGGCTGCTTAGACACCTGCCTAAGTCAGATGCTTTCTTGAACCCTCACCAACAGAAGAATTGGGACAAGAGGCTCATTGCCTTGACTTCAGATGACATCAGATGGTACACCCAGAGCACCAAAGGCAAGGACATTATCACCAGCTGTGGACAATACCCAAATGTGCCTCTGATAGGAGTAAAGGGTTGCATCAACTACAATCCTTTACTGTTTAAGAGACAACTGGGCTATTCCTTGGTCCACCCTCCCAGAGAACAAGATTTAGCTGAGACCCTGTATTGTGAAGTGAAACCTAATTCGGCTGTTGTCAGGCAAGCATCCTGGGCTTGGGACAACATCCAGACAAGAGGGGTAGCTACTCTTGGAAGATGTAATAATGTTGCTTCAGCTCAGTACTATGACTGGTCCCGTACTAGGGCTCAGATTACCAGAATGCCTTTCATCTTGGAAGACATACCTGGGCCATCCACAGTACAGCCTGCAGCAACAGTGAGCCTGGAGGAATTTGAAAAGCTGAAGGAAAGGAATAAGCAGCTATCTCAAGCCTTGAAGAAGACCCTTTGGGAAAGGAGTGATGGTCGTCTGGATATTGAGAGATTGGAGAAGCTTTGGGTGGAGCATCTTGCCAAAATTGAGAAGACAGAGGACTATATCAGGAAAGCAAGAGCTGGGGAACAAATATTGAAAAATGCCTGTAAAGAATCCAAGATTCAGAAGGCTAGGACTGAGCTCTATCTGCAAGAGAGTCAGGATAGGTGGGTCAGGATCACTGAAGCCCGTACACAAGAAGACCAGAAGACTCAAGCCAAGATTGAACAGCTAGAGGCCAATGAGAAGAAGCAGCAGGAAGCTTTGTTGGCAACCCAGAAGGAGATTTCAGAGTTGAAACTCAAAGCAGGATTGAAGAGATCAAAGGACCAGGACAGGCATAAGAAGCTGACCACTGCCGTTGCTACCAGGAACCTCCTCATTAGGACCATTACAGAGCACCTAGCTGGTCCAGTGACTGAGGCACTTCTGAAGGAGGTCAGAGAGGATGAGTTTGGACTGGATGTCTGATCCTTTGCTTGTTGTTTGTTTCCATTTGATGTACTTTTCCTTTTGTTGTATTTTGACCCTCCATGGGCATGTATTGTAAAACAAACTATGTATTGTTCACCATTTGTAATATGTTTTAGTTTGTTTTCATTTGGGTTTTCTCTCAACAACATCAATCATCTTCCTCGAGGTCTGGAAAGGTCAAAACCAAGAACCAAACTGGATACCTTGGAAAACAAATAAGCATACTGAATTGCATACTAACTTTGTTTTGTTTTGTAGGTTTTATTATTATCTTTGTTTCTAAACTTGTTGTGATCTCAGGAAACATTGCTCGTCGCCGAGTGTTCCCTGTCAACCGCGCGCACCGGTACCCGACTCGTAACAACCTTCCCGGTATTCAAATGGAACAAGTACAACAGGATCTGACTGAGGTCAGGAATCAGATGGTCAATGAGAGGTTGGAGATGAGGAACCAGATGTCTCAATTCATGGTAGTAATGACTGGCTTGGCCCAGAGTCAGGAAAGGTTAAGAGAACTAGTGGAAAGACAAACTCCTGAGGAGCCTTATCTTGGAACAGGAGGAACTAACAACAATGAGGGGGGCCAGCCTCGTATCAACCCACCAGAATTTGGACCTCACTTGAATCCCGAAGTTAACATCCCGAGGAATGTTTAAGGTAACACCACTGGGGGCAGAATCCTACAAAAGGATCCCCAGGAAGAATAGTTCACTGTCATAGGGGCTGGAGATGAAGTATACGACAGGAGATTGGACGAAATTGCTGAAAAGTTAAGATCTTTGGAGTCTCAGAATTCTTTGGGCTTCGATGTGATGGATATGGGACTAGTAGATGGGGTGAGAATTCCCCACAAATTCAAGCACCCATGTTTTGAAAAGTACAATGGCACCTCCTGTCCTCGCACTCATCTGCAGTCTTTCTTGGGAAGGCTCAAAGCTTATACTATGGATGAAAAGTTGTGGATGTTCTACTTTGAGGACAGTCTGACTGGGGCTTCAAGAGAGTGGTATTCACACTTGTCTAGGGCCACCATAATATGTTGGAAGGATTTGGCCGAGGCTTTCATCCGTCAATATCAATACAACCTGGACATGGCTCCCAATAGGACCCTCCTAATAGGAATGTCTCAATCGTCTAGAGAGAGCTTCCGGAAGTATGCTCAAAGGTGGAGACAGCTTGCTGCTGCTGTCCAGCCACCCATGTCAGAGAGGGAAATGGCCGACATGTTCATGAATACGTTGCAAGGGACCTATATTGATAGACTGGCTGCTTTTTCCTCTACCAGTTTTGCTGATGTGATCATAGCTGGTGAGAGGATTGAAAGTCTCTTAAAGATGGGCAAAATTTCCGACAGTGGTACAAGTTCATCTAGTAATCCCAGGAAGCCTTTTGTGGGACCCCGAAGGGCAGGTGAAACAAATTCCATTCATACAAGCAGGGGCAGGCCCCAATATGCTCACCGGTCAGTAGCAGTTGTCACCATCCCAGCTCCTTTGCCACAACAATCATCATATCCTCAACAACAACAACAACCACAGTATCAACAACAAGTTCATTATCCGCAACAAAGGTCGTACAACAACAACAACAACCAACAACAGCGTCCTTTCCAGCAAAGGCCATTACAGGCAAACAGGGTGATTGACCCAATCCCAATGTCGTATGCTGCACTCTTGCCACAACTCCTAAAGCTCAACCTAGTTGAGTTAAGGACGTTGGCTCCTCCAGATCCTCTTAATATGCCAAAGAACTATGATGCAAATGCCAGATGTGCATTCCACTCAAACGCACCAGGGCATAACACTGAAAAATGTAGGGCCCTACAGATGAAAGTCCAGGATCTGGTGGACTCAAAAGCTCTCAACTTTGCACCTCCTCCAAATGTCACAAGAAATCCAATGCCTAGTCACAACGGGCCTAGGATTAATGCTATTGAAGAGGGCAAACTATCCACCTTAATCACCAGTGTTGCACAAATCCGAACACCTTTGGTTGAAATCAAAGCTCAGCTGTTAGAATGCCAAGTGTTCCCCGGATGCGAGGTCGGTTGTGGATATTGCAACATTGCCGTTAATGGATGTGAGAGACTGAGGAACGGCATAGACAGCCTCATTAGAGATGGCATTCTTCAGATTACGACAACAGCGACCACAACTCCAACAGTTCCTTCACCAACAATCACAGATACTCCTACAACATCAGCAACCATTGTTCCAACAGATTCTACTACAACTCCAACAACTGCTCAATCAATCACTTCAATGAATACAAGTTCAGTCGTGATCCCTTCTACAACGAAAACACCCATTATTCCATCATTCCCTGCTACAACTTCAACACTTGTCCAGTCAACAGTATCTTCTGCAACATCAACAACAATTAATGAAAGTGTCTCAGCGGTTACAATATACTACGATCCTGCGAATGTTCCCACCAACAACTCGCAACAAAATACTACTCCTGTCAGAGCACCAGTTACCATATACTATGATCCACACACCATTGTGTACCCCTCTGCAGCTGCTATCAGTCCGGTCACTATCACAGTACCTGGGCCAGTTCCTTACGAAAGCAATAATGCCATCCCTTGGCATTATGGCTCAGATCTATACTGCGAGGGGCAGAAAATCACTTTAGGGTCATCAACTTCTTCACCTCAGATAGACAATGTGGGGGGAGGCGGAGGCTTCACTAGAAGCGGACGTCTCTTTGTACCAAAACCCATTGCTGAAGCAGAAGTTGATGCTAAGGCAAAAGGGAAGAGCGTGGTGCAAGAAGAATCAGTTTCTAGAGAAGTTTTGAAGACTCCTTTTGATCAAGAGGTTGATGAATTCATGCGGATCATCAAAAAGAGTGATTATAAGGTGGTGGACCAGCTTCACCAAACACCTTCCAAAATCTCCATACTATCATTGCTAATGTGCTCCGAGGCTCATCGGAATGCACTATTAAAAGTCCTGCACGCAGCTTATGTGCCGGAGGAGATTACTGTCAATCAGTTAGAAGCTGTGGTTGGAAATATCAACGCTAGTCATGGATTAGGATTTACCAACGCTGATCTGACAACGGAAGGTCACAATCACAACAAGGCTTTGCACATTACCTTGGAGTGTAAGGGTGCAGTTCTTTCTCACGTACTGGTAGACACAGGGTCATCCCTCAATGTCCTGCCCAAGAAAGCCCTTGTGAAGCTGGAGCATGATGGATTGGCACTATGCCCAAGCAACTTGGTAGTGAGAGCCTTCGATGGTTCTAAAAGATCAGTTCTGCGAGAGATAAAGTTGCCAATAATGATTGGCCCACAGGTTTTCAAAACGACCTTCTTTGTGATGGATATACAGCCTGCCTACAGCTGTCTATTGGGTAGACCATGGATACACGCCGCTGGCGCCGTGACGTCAACCCTTCACCAGAAGTTAAAATTCGAGTGGGAGGGCCAAGTCATTACCATTTATGGGGAAGAGGATATCTTCGTTAGCCAGCTGGCTACTTTCAAATACCTTGAAATGGACGGGGAGATCCATGAAACCATGAGTCAAGGGTTTGAGGCCCTGAATATCAATGAAACATCTGCTGTGTCTGGGACTTCCATCATATCATACCAACAAGCCCGGAAGGTTGTTGAGGAAGGTACCGCCCGGGGCTGGGGCAGGTTGCTGCCCGTGGAGAAGAAAGAAGACCGATTCGGGTTGGGTTACAGACCAACTCGACAAGATCAACTAGAGGCTGCAAAGGAGCCCAAGTTTTTCAGCGGGGGGATGCTCATCCCGGATGCTGTGAACAATTTGGAAGATGAGTCAGAAGACGAGCGTAACCTGGAAAGCTGGATACGTCCCAGGAAATTATAAGAGTTACTCCTGCAGAGTAATTATTATTTCCTGTCTTTAAGCATGCATCAAGTCCTGCGTCTTGCCCAAGATGTCAGGACTCATTTTGTAATCGGGCCATCTTGTATTTTGTGCAAAGATCAATTAATGAATATCAGGACATCTTTTGCAAATGAGTCTTTTCTTTTTCGTTCACTATTTTTCATTTTTCATTTTTTGTACAAAAATAAAATGGCAATGTTTTTCCAAATAATAACTTTATTTTCACTTTTTTTCTAAACAAGATAAAACTGATCACTAAAATGAACAAATCTAAACCCTTGCAGAGAATGCCCTCCAGACTGCACTGACAACAACACCGCTATGACTTCGTATGACTTTGACAATCCGATTAATCTAGCCGATGAAGGGGTTGAAGAAGATTATGAGCTACCTGAAGAACTAGCCAGGTTGTTAAGACAAGAGGAGAAGTTTATCACTCCTCATTAGGAGGAGGTTGAGACGGTTAATCTTGGTACAGAAGAAGACTTGAAAGAAGTTAAGATCGGGGCCTGCCTGCAAGATTCAGTGAAAGAGCAACTGATTGACCTGCTTCGGGAGTATGTGGATATTTTTGCTTGGTCTTATCAAGACATGCCAGGTCTGGATACTGACATCGTTGTACACAAGCTGCCTCTAAAGGAAGACTGTCCACCAGTAAAACAGAAATTGCACCGCACTCGCCCAGATATGGCTATGAAGATAAAAGAGGAGGTACAAAAACAGTGGGACGCCGGTTTCCTTGCTGTAACTAGTTACCCGCCGTGGGTTGCTAACATTGTACCTGTGCCGAAGAAGGATGGAAAAGTAAGGATGTGTGTGGACTACCGGGATCTGAACAGAGCCAGCCCAAAAGATGACTTCCCATTACCTCACATTGACGTATTGGTTGATAATACGGCTCAGTTCTCGGTGTTCTCCTTCATGGATGGATTTTCAGGATATAATCAGATCAAGATGTCACCTGAAGACATGGAGAAGACAACTTTCATCACACCCTGGGGCACGTTCTGTTATAAGGTGATGCCATTCGGATTAAAGAATGCTGGTGCCACTTATCAACGGGCTATGGTAACATTATTCCATGACATGATCCATAAGGAAATTGAATGTTATGTGGATGACATGATTGCCAAGTCCCTTACAGAAGAAGACCACCTGGTGAATCTGTTGAAGCTATTCAAGCGTCTGAGGAAGTACCAACTGAAGTTAAACCCCAACAAATGCACATTCGGGGTGCGATCCGGTAAGCTGCTGGGATTTGAAGTTGACCCTGATAAAGTCAAAGCCATTCAAGAAATGTCTGCACCGAAGACTGAAAAAGAAGTTCGGGGGTTCTTAGGTAGATTGAACTACATATCAAGGTTCATATCTCACCTTATTGCAACCTGTGAGCCTTTGTTCAAGTTGTTAAGAAAAGAATAAACGGTCAGGTGGAATGAAGACTGCCAAAGGGCTTTTGAAAAAATCAAGGAATACCTACAAGAGCCTCCAATCCTTATGCCTCCAATTGAAGGAAGACCTCAAATCATGTACTTGACAGTATTAGAAGGATCAATGGGGTGTGTGTTGGGCCAGCATGACGAGTCTGGTCGAAAAGAGTATGCAATTTACTACCTAAGCAAAAAGTTTACCGACTGTGAACAACGTTATTCACTGCTCGAGAAAACTTGTTGTGCTTTAGCGTGGGCTGCTCGCCGACTAAGGCAGTATATGTTGACCCACACCACTTTATTGATCTCCAAAATGGACCCAGTTAAGTACATTTTTGAGAAGCCAACACTTACCGGACGAGTTGCAAGATGGCAAATGATCCTCACAGAATATGACATTCAATACACATCTCAAAAAGCCATCAAGGGCAGTGTGTTGTCTGATTATCTTGCTGAGCAACCCATTGATGATTACCAGCCTATGAGATTTGACTTCCCTGATGAAGACATCATGTTCATAAAAGCAAAAGATCATGAAGAGCCTATTCACACTGAAGGGCCTGACCCAGAAGAAGAATGGACTATGATGTTTGATGGGGCTGTTAATATGAATGGTCGTGGTGTTGGTGCAGTACTCATTACACCTAAGGGAGTTCACATGCCTTTCTCGGCAAAGCTCACCTTTAATTGCACGAACAGCGAAGCTGAATACGAAGCTTGTATTATGGGTCTTGAGGAAGCCATTGACCTCCGGATCAAGACTTTAACTGTGTTCGGAGATTCAGCTATGGTAATTAATCAAACCAACGGCAAATGGTACACTCACCAGGATCATCTAATACCTTACCGGGATTATACAAGGAGGTTGCTTAATTTCTTCACTACAGTCAAGCTTGAGTATATCCCTCGAGATGAAAATCAGTTTGCAGATGCCCTGGCTACCATTTCGTCCATGATCAAAGTTCAAGCTGCCAACTTTGCTCCTCGGATTTCAGTATCCAGACTTGACAGACCAGCATACGTATTCTCAGCAGACTTGGCTAAAGATGACAAGCCTTGGTTCCATGACATCAAGTGCTTCTTGGAGGATCAAACATACCCACTTGGGGCGTCATCCAATGACAAGAAGACATTAAGAAGGCTTGCTGGTAGTTTCTTTTTGAATGCTGATGGTTCCTTGTACAAGAGAAACTTTGATATGGTACTCCTCAAACGTGTTGATAAGGCAGAAGCATACTTGTTGATGCACGAGGTGCACGAAGGATCTTTTGGTACCCATGCTAGAGGGCATGCAATGGCTAAAAAGTTGTTAAGATCGGGCTATTATTGGATCACAATGGATGCAGACTGTTGTGCCTATGCTAGGAAATGCCATAAATGCCAGATATATGCAGATAAAGTGCATGTGCCTCCAAATCCTCTAAATGTGATGTCTTCACCTTGGCCCTTTGCCATGTGGGGCATTGATATGATTGGAAAGATCGAACCAACTGCTTCAAACGGCCACAGATTCATCCTGGTAGCCATTGACTATTTTACCAAGTGGGTTGAAGCAGCTTCGTATGAAAATGTTACCAGGCAAGTGGTAGCCTGATTCTTGAAGAGAGACATCATCTGTCGGTATGGAGTGCCCGAGCGAATCATTACTGATAATGGTTCCAACTTGAACAACAAGATGATGGAAGAACTGTGCCGGGACTTCAAGATCCAACACCACAATTCTTCTCCTTACAGGCCAAAGATGAATGGTGCTATAGAGGCCGCCAACAAGAATATCAAGAAGATTGTGCAGAAGATGGTAGTCACCTACAAAGACTGGCTTGAAATATTACCATTTGCCTTACATGGGTACCGTACTTCAATCATAACATCCACTAGGGCAACACCGTATCAGCTTGTGTATGGTATGGAGTCGGTCCTACCTGTTGAAGTTGAATTACCCTCCTTACGGGTACTGATGGATGTCCAGCTGAATGAAGCAGAGTGGGTCCGATCCCGGTACGAACAACTAAGTCTGATTGAAGAAAAGAGGTTAGCTGCAATTTGTCATGGGCAGTTGTATCAAAAAAGAATGAAGAAATACTTCGATCAGAAAGTCAGGCTTCGGGAATACCAAGTAGGAGATCTTGTGCTGAAAAGACTCCTTCCTCCTCATACAGACCACAGGGGCAAGTGGACTCCAAATTATGATGGTCCATTCATAGTAAAGAAAGTTTTCTCTGGTGGAGCACTGATGCTCAGTACTATGGATGGTGAAGACTTCCTGTCCCCTGTGAATTCAGATGCAGTTAAGAAATACTTCGCATAAAATGACCCGCTGGACATAAAAACAGAATGTAAGTCCAGGCAAAAAAAATAGGGCATCCCGGCGAGTCAAAAACAGAATAAAAGACTCAGGAAAAAATAGGGGAAAATAAATAAATAAATGTACACCCACTGAGTTGAAAAGCCACATTGGACAACTCAGGCAAAAATGGGTATCCCGGTAGATTGAAAACCCGAAAGGGCGATCCACGCAAAATAAGGGAATAAGCGAACAACTGCATTCTGAATTCGTCTGTATCACTTACAACATGGAAAGCCCCGAAAGGTTAAAGCATTGGTCAGAATTAGCTTTCTTCAAAAGCAAGATGAGAAGAACGTCAATGTCATACAAGTCATAGCAAAAGGGAAGCACTGAAGCGTCATCAACATTGCCAGTATCTTTTTATTTTCTCAATTTGTAACAATCTCCTCATTTCAGGGGATTTGTTTCTTTGACTGTACTTGCCAATTCAGAGCACCCCAAATTAATAAAATCAGATTTTCAGTCACATTTCGTCTCGTACATTTTATTTTCATTTGCAAAAATGTCTGATGTCCTTATAATATTGATCGCATAAATACAAGTGCGTCTTTTCTAAAATTACATGCTTACAGGAAATAGATTTGCTCCCGGGAGTGTCTAAACTCCTATGATGGAATCCAGTAAGGGATACCTCGAGATACTTGTACGTTTCTTTGTCATAACAGGATTGCAGGTATTCAAAGTGCAACATGGGGCATTGTAGCGGTAAAATCGTGAGTGTAAGCTATTGATTAACTTAACTCGATGTACACATAGTCGCCACCGCGCTTTTGTTTATTTCCAAAAGGAAAAAGGTAAAAGAACGAATAAAAACCTAGGAATCTAAAAGCAAAAGCTAAAAGAAACAAATAGAGAACGGGTAAGGGGATTGGTTACAAATCGGGAAGGTTTGACGCACCCGACTCGTCCGTGGTACTCCACAGGAGCCCTTTGAAATATTTATTGCTTTTTGGTTTGAAATTGGTTTGCTTAAAAATGATTGAAGGGATGAGGAGAAGAATGTTTTTTAAGATTTTGTGTTTGATGAGGTTTTTAATGCCTCATGCCTACGTACCCACAAAGTGCAATGAGAGATCAAAACCTCATAGTTCGTGGTACAAAATTTGAAAAGAACGATGAGTTGCATTATTTTTAAAAATGTAGAGATAAGTCGTCATTCCTTAGCGAATAATTCCGCTAGAAAGAATGAATCATATCTAAACATATGAAAAGAAAAGGTGCACAAAGGCACAAAAACAATTGAGTGGGTTTTGGATTTTTTAAAGTATTTAAGAAAAGAATTTCGATATATTTACATGGATTAACATTTATTAAGAAAACAAAGTGAAAAGGTTAAAATCAACTTGACCTAAGTCAAGGTTTGATTGCGAAAGCATTTGAAGTTTGAAAAACAAAGAAGATTTTTAAAATAGGGAGAAGTTTTGAAAATTTAAGAATGGGGAGGAGATGAAGTGACTATCCTAAGACTTGAATTAAAAAGTTAAGAGAAGAAGCGATCAAACCAAATTTGCACATTTCTTCAAGGTAACCGGAATTCCATCTTCAAAGACCAAGGAAATAACTTGAGGCTAAAGTTTCCAATCCATAACAACTTGAGCAAAGGTAGAGATCCTAAAATCTAAGTCCATACTCCAAAGCTAAGGATAGTAACCGTAGTCCGAAATTAAAGTCACCAATCTTTTTAATGTTTAATCCTTTATTAGTGTTTTGGTATCCAAATGGACAAAATAAAAATCACAAGCAACAATATAAACATAAACAATATGGTATATGATATAATATGATAAAAGCATAATAAAGAGATAAGGAACGAGAAATTGAAATAAAAGGATAAGGTGCAAGAGATTAAATTTAAACGGATTATATTCACATTATTATAATATTTACAATATATAAGTGGTATGATGAACTTAATCAAGCACAACCACGAGTCGGGACAACTTTAGGTCTATGTTAAGCAATCGCCGAGTAATTTACGAAGTAATTACCCTACAAATGAGGCTGGCCACCACTAATTAAAGTGGAAAATATTCGTGTTAATACATGTTAGAGAAACGATATTATGGATCGTTCTCAGAAAACATGCCACACTAAAAGAAAAAGGATGGTCTAATCTTAATCGAGATTTTCGTTAAATTTATCGAAGGCAATCTATCACGATCTCAAAGTATGGAGAATGATCCAAATGATCATTCATCCATAGATTTGAAATAATGAAGATTAAACATCTTCGAAAATTAACAATCACGAATCGGAGATTTTCATCGACCAAAAATAAAAGATGAAGAAAAATAGATCTAAAAGTAGATCCATAAAAGAATTAAAATATTTTTTAAATTCCTTTTCTAAAAGTCTTTTCCTAAAATCTTTTTCTAAAATATAATTTCTATAACCTTTCCTAATATATTCTAAAAATATTTCCTAAAATACATTTCTAAAATCTTTTCCTAAAATATATCAAAATAACAATTGAGAATAATTTTCTTAATAATCCAAACTAAACAAAACAAAAAAAAAAGGAAAAGAAAAGAATAATCCAAAGAGGTTAGATCCACGGGTCAAGCTGGATAGGAACAATGGCAACTGGATCTATGGCCAAAGGCCCAAACACCATCACATTCTTTATTTTTCTATTAAAATAAATTGAAAAAAAACAACATATATAAAAAATCAGAAAAAAGAAGATCCGAGTCTTCTTCTTCTTTACGCGAAAGTTAACGGCGGCGGAAACAGGGGATTATCCGCGGCGGCTCACCTTCAAAATCAAAACAACAGAAACACTTCCTCTTTCTCCTAGCTCAAACGCGATACTCTCCTTCTTCTTCTCTCAATTTCCAACGCAAAACCAAAGAAAAGAGAGCTTAGAGATGCTTCCGGATGAACTAAATTTTAGGGATTCTGAGAAATGATTTGAAAAAATCTGGAGAATGAAGGTTGGAAGGATTGGGGATTTTGTTTCAGAATTGAATTTGGCAGAATTTGTGGGGGCTGTTGAAGCTTGGAAAATTGAAGAGAAATGGGGCTAATTTATAGAAAGGGAAGAGCTGTTTAGTGAGGTCGTTTTTCGTAGTTGCGGTTTGCGTTTTGTATTCACGAGTTTGCTGCCTTTCATTGCGTTTTGAATGGCTCTGTTTGCGTTTTGATTTTTGAATGCTGCGTTTTGATTGCTTTGCAGGAAGTGAGATGCGAATGCGTGCTTGTGGTGAGGCTTGAGCCTGCTTTGGAGGCTTGGTATTATTTGTAGCTTGAGCTTGCCGCTTGCGGCTTTTTCACGTGCAGATGCGTGTGGAAGGCTTGATGAGCGTTGGCTTTTATTTTTGGCTTGCTGGATTTGATTGTTGTGCGGGAAGTCATGTGGCGTACGGCTTTGAGGCTTTTGCTGTGTTGTTGAAGCTGATGGAAAAGCTGGGTAAGGCTTGAGATGTACTGCGGCTTGTGTTGTTGGTAGCTGAGGTGAAATTTGGCTGGGAAAAGTAGCTTGAAGCATTGGCTTGGGAGATAGCTTGGGCAGGCTGACTTGAAAGTTTTTGGGTGTGGTATATTAAACTAGCTTATTGTGGCTAAAAGAAAAGTATAATAAAAAGGATCAACATTAATTTCTTTCATTTTTATATTTTTCTTTGGAGTAATAAAAAAAATGAAAATAATGAAAAAGAAAAATGGGCCTAAATGGGCTTATATCTATTTTTGTTTTTATAAAAAAGATAATCAAAATATAATAAAATGATTTATGGATATTTGGTAAATGTAGAAAGAAAAAATAATGAAGAAAAATGGATATTCGAATTTAATTGGACGAAAATGAATAAAAATAATTGAAAAGATGAATAGAAAAATAACGGCAATTGGAATGAAAAATTGAAATAATCGGAAATCTTAAAATGATTAATTGACTATGTTTGGAAGAAAGAAATGAATTTGGAATAATGGGAATGATTATTGAAAGGGAATATGGATGGACACAAAAATGGTTTGATCGGAAAAAAAATAATGGATATGAAATGATGATTTTTTAAGGCCCACAACCAACTTCTGATTTTTTCACAAGCCTCTGATAGAAAATGAACACAGCCATCACTAAACCACTGAACAGCTGAATAATTCGCCACTTGCCATTCAAGCCACAACCATTGACTTCTGAACTTCTGAACATTTTCAAATACGTCTGAATCGATCTCTTGGAAAATAAATCCACAGATGAACCGGTGATCACTCAATCAAGACCACACTTTTCAAACATTAATGCCTGATAAACCGACGATCTTAGCACGCAACACAGCTTAAACCTTTGAATACGCACTGTTCGAGAAATGAACCACTGGCACACACAACTGACAATCGAAACAATTTTTGATAGTTTGACCAAGATTAGGTCAAACATCCATCTGAAATCGAATTGTGATCGAACAAACGCATCTGAATTGAAATCACTGCCCTATCCTTGAAATCCTGCCACACAGAGAAGAAGAAGAGGAACACTGCAACATATTTTTTTGTATTTTGGTTAGAAGTCAGTAAATATAAACAAATATAAAGAAGTAAAAAAAATGGTGATCCCCTGCGAAGCATAGACCCTACATCCGAGGATAAACTGAGAAACCAGTGCGATCTTGTTTGATATGCAAAATGCAGATGAAATGCGAAGAAATCTTAGGGCAAAAATTAGGGTGTTACAGCTGCCCCTATTTAAGTTTCTTCAATCCGGAGATATGAAGATTGACATCTTCGTCTCTACAAGATGGGAGAGACTTAAATACAGAATACCCAATTTTTGTCCTAAGAGAACAAGATATGATATGAATATGATATGCAAGCCCAAGATCTCTGTGGGGGAAATATGACCATCAGAGGAAAGCAAAAACTTGGGGACACAAAAGAAAATCCCGCTGGGGAAACAACAACAGACAACCAAAGAGTTTACCAGGAAAATAAATCACTGGATAACCGACTCCACTTGGGAAAAGATATGATATAATCAGGGAACAAAATTCAACCAGGGAAAGATACACACCCTGCCAGGAACTATCAATCAAACAAAATATTTGAATCCAAAAATGGAGAAATACTGAGTTGGAAAAGAATCATCCACTACCTGTTTACTGGGTAGGACATATAAAGGACTCGACTATCAATTTACTGGATAGGAGCAAAATACAGAGGGATAACCTCCACTACCTTTTTACTGGGCAGAAAAATATATGGGACTCGATTATCGATTTACTGGATAGGAGTATGATCAACTACCTGATTTACTGGGTAGGAATTCAATCAAAGGGAAACAACTTCTATTACCTTTTTACTGGGTAAGAGGAAAATATCTAATTCTATTACCTTTTTACTAGGTAAGAGGAAAATATCTCGACTACCGGATTTACTGGGTAGGAACTCGAGCAAAAGGGAACAACTTCTATTACCTTTTTACTGGGTAAGAAGAAAAAATATCGACTACCGGATTTACTGGGTAGAAAAATTTGACTACCGGATTTACTGGGTAGGAGCTTAAGCAAATGAAAACAAACTCTATTACCTTTTTACTGGGTAAGAGGATAAAATATCGACTACCGGATTTACTGGGTAGGAGTACAAGTAAAAGAACTTGATCAATTTGGTAATGTTACCCACCATCGATTACTGATAGCTTAATTCCAAAGTAATATACTCAAGCTGGAGAAAATAGCCCACTATCAAATAATGATAGCTTAATTCCAAAGAAAAATTACTCGCAAAAGGGGACCAAAGTTCAATTCAAGAACAAGACTCATCCCGAGGAGGACATATCTCAACTGGGGAAAATTCCATCCAGATAATAAACTGGGGAGGAAACTGAATCAACATCATCCACGAGAAACAAACTCAGTGGGGAATTAGAAAGGATTAACACTTTCTGCTTAATGGTCGACACTCTAAACTTGAGAGGAATACGACACACACACTCTGTTGGGAAACTCCACACCAAAGAGCAGATAACAATGATAAACGCAAGAAATGCAAGCAAACAATGATATGCTTATGCGTATGAATATGCTTATGAATATGCTGACAAAACAGACATAAAAATAAGAAAAGGGTGACATGACCACCACAACAACCGGATACTCGGCTAATCCCAAGGCAAACAATGCAGGGAAACATGCTGGAGATTCAACTCGAAATCTTGCAGGGGACTGTCATAAGCCATCAAAGGAATAAAATCCTACTACAAGGCTTAAATCATGATGAGACAGCATCTGCTAGAGATATCATCCTGCTGAGGAAAGGTAATAGTCTGCTGAGGATGGAAGTATTCTTGATGAAAAATCAAACTTCACGAGGAATAACTGTCATACCACTCCTGCTCCACCTGGGGATAGAGTGCAAGACCTGCTAAAAATCAAATAGGAACCTGCTGGAGACTAACACATGCAGACCTACTGGGGATCCATATGGGGATATCAGAAGTTAACACCATAACCAAAATACAGTTACGAGGGATTTTAAATCCATACCCACCATCAGGTAAAAGAAAACCTCTAAACTGACTGCTATATCAATACTTCTATATTCAAGGATACAAACAAATCAAGCTGAGGAACAAGAGCTCAGCTGGGGATTCCCAATGCTTCTCAAGTTAAAGATAACTTGCTGAGGAAGAAATCAAAACTCAGCTAGGGATTCCTAAAAACATCCTTTCCAACAACTCTTCTGGGGAATACATACCATCTCCATTCATGCTTATTGTTGGGGGAACAAAACATCATTAACATCAACCTGTCAAGACTATCCAGGAACTTCGCATGGACACAACCGAATCAAACCCTGCTTTGGGAGAGACAAGTTACACACATCCAGACTTTACCATTCTTGGAATCACTATCGATATCCTTTCTTTGTTCACATATCAAAAGAAAAATGTTTTTAAAATCTTCAAAAATTAAATTTATTAAATTTGTTTCAAAAGTCATCATCAACAATAAATTGAAATTTTGTAAACAGAAACAATATAAAGAATTGCAAACAATTGGATAAAAGCTCAAATTCATTGATAGAATGGTAGTCAGCAAATGGCATGACTCCATGGATCATTACAAGTTTGAAAAATGGTAAATACATGGAAAAGGGCTACATTGAAATACAATGATAACTATTCTCCCTATCAACTTTGAACTCCACTGTGTCCGAAACTTCAGTCAAGGATGAGTGAATAAGAATCTTTGATGGGAAATTCTTCTGAGGGATAGAATCTGAAATCCTCGGTTGCTATAAGTGATCCAGTCTGTCGACGCAGTTACTTTCCATGATCCCTAACTTTTACCTAGATTGCCCTTTCGGGTTTTCAATCTACCGGGATAATTATTTCTGTTTTTGTCTCTAATTTTTGCCTGGACCGCCCTTTCGGGTTTTCAATCCACCGAGACGCTCATTTTTGCCTAAGCCGCCCTTTCGGGTTTTCAACTTAGCGAGCTGTTCTTTTATTTTTTAGGCGAAGTATTTCTTGACTGCATCCGCATTCACAGGGCGAGTGATCTCCTCACCATCCATAGTTGCAAGAATTAATGAACCTCCAGAGAAGGCTTTCTTAACAACATATGGGCCATCATAGTTCGGAGTCCACTTGCCCCGAGAATCTTTAAGGAAAGACTGAATCTTTTTGAGCACGAGGTCGCCTTCTCTGAATACACGAGGTTTTACCTTCTTGTCAAAAGCTTTCTTCATTCTTTGCTGGTACAACCGACCATGACACAAAGTTGTTATTCTCTTTTCTTCAATCAAATTCAACTGATCAAATCTACTCTGACACCATTCAGCCTCAGTCAACTTGGCTTCCATCAGAATTCTCATTGATGGGATCTCAACTTCGACGGGGAGCACTGCTTCTGTACCATAAACAAGTGAGAAAGGGGTTGCCCCTGTTGAAGTGCGGACAGATGTACGATACCCATGCAAAGCAAAAGGGAGCATCTCATGCCAGTCCTTGTATGTTACAACCATCTTCTGAATTATCTTCTTAATATTCTTGTTCGCAGCTTCAACAGCCCCATTCATCTTCGTTCTATAAGGAGAGGAATTATGGTGTTGAATCTTGAACTCTTCACAAAGCTCTTTCATCATCTTATTGTTCAAGTTCGAACCATTATCAGTAATGATTCTATTCGGAACACCATATCTGCAGATAATATTATTCTTGATAAACCGAACCACAACTTGCTTGGTCACGTTAACATACGATGCTGCTTCCACCCATTTGGTGAAGTAGTCAATTTCCACAAGAATAAAACGATGTCCATTCGAAGCCTTGGGTTCAATCATGCCAATCATATCAATTCCCCACATAGAGAAAGGCCATGGGGAAGAAATCACATTGAGATAAGCTGGTGGCACGTGAATCTTATCAGCATACACTTGACACTTATGGCACTTTTTTACATACTTGCAACAATCAGATTCCATTGTCAGCCAATAGTAACCTGCTCTCAACATCTTTTTAGCCATTGCATGCCCATTGGCATGAGTTCCAAAAGATCCTTCATGAATTTCTTTCATTAACATGTCTGCTTCGTGTCTATCCACGCATCTGAGCAAGACCATGTCAAAATTCCTCTTATAAAGCACTTTTCCATTCAAGAAGAAATTGCCTGCCAATCTCCTCAAAGTCCTCTTGTCTTTATCAGATGCCCCAAGCGGGTATTCTTGACTCTGGAGAAAACATTTAATATCGTGATACCAAGGCTTATCATCATGGACCTCTTCAACTGCAAACACATGAGCTGGTCTTTCCAGTCGCATCACACTGATCATGGGAACATCATTCCACTGGTGTACTTTTATCATAGAAGCTATAGTTGCTAAAGCATCTGCCATCTGATTCTCATCACGAGGAACATAATGAAACTCAACTTTAGTGAAGAAAGTTGATATCTTCTTGGCATAATCTCTAGGGGATCAAGTGGGGTTGATGGGTTACCCACGTACCCTGGATCTGATTAATTACCAAGGCAGAATCTCCATACACATTAAGATGCTTAATCCTCAGATCAATAGCTTCCTCAAGACCCATAATGCAGGCTTCATACTCAGCTTCATTATTGGTACAAGGAAAAGTCAACCTCGCGGCAAAAGGAATATGCGAACCATGGGGAGTAATGATCATTGCCCCAATTCCTCTTCCACGTGCATTCACAGCACCATCAAAGACTAAACTGTTGGTGTAAGCCCTAGAGGCCAATACTTTTTGGTACTTGTATCGGATTATTCGTTTAATAATAAAAGGCATTTCTTTATTATGTTTGTCTTTCAGAATAATAAAGTCCCTAGAATAGTTAGTCTGTTTAATGAAATGTTAAGTGTGACTTAATCATGAGATCCCATTAAACATAAAGACATTATTCTTAAAATATCCGTAGTCAAGCTTTATTGCAAAGTGGGATAACATTAAAGCATTGAGACTATTATGAAGATAGACTGATGATCACATCTCATGGATCATGGATAAAGGGTTATCAAGTCTTGACATAGGTATAAATATTAGGAGTAATATTTATACCGGATTGACCCGCTATGAGAATACTACATAGTATGTTATGCAAAGTGTCATAAGTTATTCTCATGGTGATAATGGTGTATTACCACCCTTCGACCTGAAACCACTATGGACCCTAGATGTAGAGTCGGGTGCTTTATTGCTGATCAAACATTATCCGTAACTGGATGATCATAAAGACAGTTGATGGGCACTCCACGAAGCATGCTGAGGGACATGAGTGTCCTAGATGGAATTTGCCAATCCTGCATAACAGGAGAAATGTCTAAGGGCCCAATATTGAACTGGACAAGGATGACACAGTGTATGCCTTGTGTTCAATATAGACATAGGGGCAAAAGGGTAATTGTACAAACATATATTATCACGAAAAAGGTTTTGTCAGATCACATGACATTTTCGTGACTTGGGTAGCAGTGATGTGTTGCTAGATACCGCTCACTGTTTATTATGTTAAATATATAATTTAATATAATTACCAACGTTACGAAATCCTACAGGGTCACACACATAAGGACAGTTTGATGAGAGATAGAGAAATCAAAGGAACACCGTAAGGTACGGTGCACTTAAGTGAAAAATAGAAATTCGGATAATATAATAATAATTATTGTTATTTTATAATGGTTATAAAATAATAATAAAATAAATATATTTATTATAATAATAGTTATTATAATAATATATAATATTATTATGGATCATGTGAATTGGGCTTTTAGCCCGCAGCCCACAAGAGAGTCTATAAAAGGAACCCTTGTGATGAAGCTTTTACTTGATGCAATTTCGTTTTTGATTCTCACTCAAATAATTCCGTTCGTAAGCAGCTAGCACTGTGACCGGAAGCTGTTCGTGTGGACTGAGTAGAGGCGTTGCACTTCATCAACGCTTGTGATCGCTGCATCAAAGATCTGAATCGCCACAAAGAGGTAACGATTCTATCACTGACCATGCTCATTCGTAAGGATCACTAAAGGAAAATTTTTGTTTTCCGCTGCGTTTAGATCGCAATTTTCCTTCATAAACCCCATCGAGATCCAGGCTCCGGCCCTTCCTCAATCAAAGGTTCATCACAATCTTTTACTTTCAAAAACATCACATCCTCATCTGGAAAATCAAACTTGATAGGTTGGTAATCATCAATCGGTTGATATGCCAAATGGTCAGCCAAGATACTACCTTTTATAGCTTTTTGAGCTCGGTACTCAATATCATATTCTGATAACAACATTTGCCAACGAGCAATCCTCCCAGTCAAAGCAGGCTTTTCAAAGATATACTTGATTGGATCCATTTTAGAGATCAACCAAGTTGTATGATTCAACATATACTGGCGAAGACGCTTTGCCGCCCAAGCTAAGGCGCAACAAGTTTTTTCAAGCATGGAGTACCGAGACTCACAATCAGTGAATTTCTTACTCAAGTAATAAATTGCATATTCTTTTCTTCCAGATTCATCTTGCTGACCAAGCACACAACCCATGGAATCTTCCAACACAGTCAAGTACACGATCATCGGTCTACCTTCCACCGGCGGAGACAAGATAGGAGGTTCAAGCAGATATTCTTTGATACTTTCGAACGCTTTCTGACAATCATATGTCCAGACACAACCTTTGTCTTTTCGAAGCAACTTGAAAATCGGAGCACATGTGGCAGTCATGTGAGAGATAAACCTCGAAATATAATTCAAACGGCCCAAGAATCCTCTTACTTGCTTTTCGGTTCTTGGAGCAGGCATTTCCTGAATAGCTTTCACTTTATCAGGATCAACTTTAATGCCTCTTTGGCTGACAATGAAACCTAACAACTTTCCAGAACGTACACCAAAGGTGCACTTGTTCGGATTCAAACGAAGCTTATACTTCCTTAATCTCTGAAACAACTTCAGCAAATGTTCAACATGATCTTCTTCAGTCTTCGACTTAGCGATCATATCATCAACATATACCTCGATTTCTTTGTGCATCATATCATGGAAAAGTGTAGTCATAGCTCTTTGGTACGTCGCACCAGCATTCTTCAATCCAAAGGGCATCACTCTGTAGCAGAATGTTCCCCATGGTGTAATAAATGTGGTCTTTTCCATGTCCTCGGGTGCCATCTTTATTTGATTATAACCGGAAAATCCGTCCATAAAAGAGAACACATCAAACTTAGCCGTATTATCTACCAACATATCAATGTGTGGCAAAGGAAAATCATCTTTCGGACTGGCTTTGTTCAAATCTCGGTAATCAACGCACATTCGGACTTTTCCATCTTTCTTCGGAACAGGAACGATATTGGCCACCCATTCAGGATAAGTTGACGTCACAAGAAAACCTGCATCAATCTGCTTTTGAACCTCCTCTTTGATCTTTACTGCCATGTCGGGATGAGTTCTTCTCAGCTTCTGCTTTACAGGTGGACATTCAGGCTTCAACGGCAATCTATGCTCCACAATATCAGTATCAAGACCTGGCATATCTTGATAAGACCAAGCAAATACATCAACATACTCTCTGAGAAGCTCTACAATCCTCTTCTTAACATCAGGACCAAGCAATGCTCCAACTTTTACTTCTTTCTTTTCATCTTCAGAACCCAAGTTGACCATCTCTATAGACTCTCCATGAGGCTGAATAACTTTCTCCTCGTGCTCAAGCAACCGAGAAATTTCATCGGGAATCTCTTCAACATCCTCTTCCTCAGCTTCAAACACAGGGAATTCAAAGTTGGGAAAGGGCATAGGATCATTGTTTTCAATGGGTTTATCAATCAATCTGCACAATGATTTTATTTTTATTTTAGAGTATGAACAAAAGTGCAAATATTATGCAGATAAACAATTATTATTATTTTGGGTTTTTTATGTTACCATTTTTCAGAATAAAGCAAAAAGGAAAAACACATATGGAAATCACAAAATAACATTTTATTGATGATGATACAATTTGAAACAAAGCCCGACAAACATCACTTTCACCTTGGGCAGAGTGAAAGGATTTTTGAAAGAAAATAAAACAAATTACTTTGAAGAATGAACAATAAAAGGAACATCAACAGCAATCCAGTTCTGGCAAATCTTTCCATGCGTAACGAAGTCAGGCATTTCTTCATCTTCATCATCTTCGATGATGGCAGCAGCGAAATGATTGTTGATAAATCCGGCACTTCGGAAGCCTTCTTGAATAGTCTTTGGATCGTTAAGAACTGCACCTGGTGCAAAGCCGATACCAAAACCTTCCTTGTTGTCGACAGCATTAATAATTCGCCCCCAACCATCAGACTGACCAGCTTCCAGCACTCACAGAGCATCCTTGAAAGAGGACATGGGCATGGCATTCTTCTTAGCAACATTATCCACAACAGAAAGAGCTTGAAACGAATTTCCCACCTCTTCCTCAGCATCAATATAGGATAAAGAAGACAAATTACTCACAAGCATCTCCCTTTCACCTTCAATGCTCACCAATTTACCCTCTTTCACAAACTTCAACTTCTGATGAAGAGTGGATGTCACAGCTCCTGCCTCGTGGATCCAGGGTCTTCCGAGGAGACAACTGTATGCAGGACGTATATCCATTACTTGAAAAGTAATCTTGAATATAAACGGTCCAATAAGAATAGGAAGATCCACTTCACCAATCACTGTCTTCTTCGACCCATCAAACGCTTTTACAATAATCCCACTATGCCTCATGGGAGCACCTTGAAACGTAAGCTTTGACAAAGTCGACTTTGGCATAACATTCAGAGATGATCCGGTATCAACTAGCACCTTGGACATAGCATCTTCCTGACAATTGACCGAAATATGCAACGCCAAGTTATGATTTCTTCCTTCTTCAGGCAAATCATCATCATAGAAGCTTAAATTGTTGCATGATGTGATATTAGCCACAATACTATCAAACTGATCAACAGTCACATCATGGTCAACATAAGCTTGATCAAGAATCTTCTGCAAAGACTGCCTATGAGCCTCATAACACATCAAGAGACACAAAACTGATATCTTCGACGGAGTATGCAACAACTGCTCAGTAATGTTGTACTCACTCTTCTTTATCAATTTTAACACTTCATCTTCACTATTACTAGATTGACCTGATTGGACAACAACATCCATAATCTGCTTACTCGCACTTGTATCTTCAACTCTCTTCGGAGGGTCTGAAGCATACACTCTACCACTTCGGGTAACCTTTGTCACATCAGCAATGCTAACCACAGACTTTGGAGTAGGAATAGGAACTTCCCTACCATTCTCTATCATCGTAGCATTATACCAGTACGGAACAGCTTTATCAGACTCATATGGCACTGGACCAGGCAAATTAATCACCAATGGAGTAACAACATTTTTGCGACTATCAAAAGAAATAACCACTCTCTCAGGAACAACCCTCTCGGGAAGATTGAACTGAGGCATAATAACATTCACTTCATTCTCATATTCATCTCTTTTTGTTGTCACTTCAATCAACTTATCATCCATCATCTTTTGAATATCCCTCTTAACAATCACGCAACCACGAGGATTCACCGAGCAAATACAACATCCATCATAATCATGATCAATATCGTGATATTCACTCAAGAAAGCATGCATCTCAACCAAAGATCTTCGAATATGACGAACCTCATAGATCTTGAACAAACCAGGACAACCATCAACCATATTCACAGACGTATTACCATGCTTCGGCAATGGATTTTTCTGCACATTTGGATTAACATCATTGAAATACAGAACATTGTTCCTCATCAATTTCTGTACTTCAAACTTCAATGGATAACAATTCTCAACATCGTGCCCCGGGGCACCTTGATGAAAAGCACAACGAGCCTTTGGCTTATACCACCATGGGACAGTCTCTGGAACTGGAGGTGGAGGACGGGTTTGCACAAGATTCTTTGCAATCAAAGATGGAAGTAAGTCCGCATACGACATAGGAATAGGATCAAAACTTGGCTTAGCCCGAGCCTGTTGATTACTACCTTGTTGCACAACAGGTTGTTGATAACGAGGTTGGTACTTCGGAACTGCCGGCACAGTTGGAGCCACGTTAATCATCGGTGTTACAGAAGCTACATGCTGTGAATGGTGATTCCCATGACTGTGAGGTCTCCTATAACTTTCACGGGATACTGCATTAGTCTCATTTTCTTTCTTTTTCCCAAAGTTGAACCTTCTAGAGCTTGAGCCATTACTATTCACTTGACTTAACCGTCCCTCATGGACACCTTCTTCTAAACGCATCCCCATGCTCACCATTTCAGTGAAATCAGAAGGAGCGCTTGCTATCATCCTCTCATAGTAAAAAGAACCCAAAGTCTTCAAGAAGATCTTCGTCATTTCTTTTTCTTCCAGCGGAGGAACAATCTGGGCTGCCAGCTCGCGCCATCTCTGCGCATATTCTTTAAAAGTCTCTTTGTCCTTCTGGGACATAGCACGAAGTTGATCTCTATCTGGCGCCATATCAACGTTGTACTTGTATTGCCGCACAAAAGCTTCTCCCAAATCATTGAAGGTCTTGATTTGGCTATTATCCAGACTCATATACCACCTCATGGGTGCACCGGTCAAACTGTCCTAGAAATAGTGAATCAACAGCTTATCATTATCAGTCTGAGCAGACATCTTTATGGCATACATAGTCAGATGGCTCAACGGACAAGTGATGCCTTTGTACTTCTCAAATTCAGGCAACTTGAATTTGTAAGGAACTTTAACATTAGGGACCAGACAAAGGTCATAGGCATCTTTTCCGAACAAATCCTTATGCTTCAAGGCTCTCATCTCCCTTTGTATCTCAACAAAGTGTCCCTGGAAGTCATCAAGTATTTCAGCCACTCCAGCGCCTTCACTGGGCTCAGCATGGTAAATCATTTCATCATGGTGCAGAATAGTGTGCACCACAGGCGGTGCAGTAGTCACAATTGGAGGAAGAGTAGTCCACACTGGTGGTGGGAGAGTATTAAATGCAGCAGTCTCAGGATGATGAGGAGGACGATAACTAGCAGGAATAAAATCAACTGGCATGCCCCAAGGTGTACTAGCAGGCATACGATAGCAAGGAGAAATAACAGTCTCAACAGGAATTGATGCGGTAACAATCTCGGAGATGACAGTATTCTGAACAGGAGAATTAGGAGGTGGCTGATTCTGAGCAGCCACCAAATTTTCCATCATAGCAGAAACTCTTTCCAAGCTTTCCCTCAGAAACGTAACCTCTTCGCGCAGCTCGCGATTTTCTTGTTGTAAAGTTTCCATCACCCTTCTCCGATTAGCTCGAGTATCAAATCGGTGAGTTAGCTTGATAGGAGAACTGAATGAAGACCAAGAAACAACATAAGATCCCTGGAGAACACTCAAAAAGCAAGACAAAATGCGGGTATGATGCATGGTATGCGTATGCAAATGCAAAGATTTCAAAGGACTATAAGTTAACTTGCAATATTTATAAAGAGACATTTTTGAAATACTTAAAAACTCATTCTCATTAAAATCAAAGTGAGGATTACAAGTGAAGTACAAACATCAATAATCCTAATACATGAGAGCAAAAGTAAACTAGGCCTAGGGAATCATATCCGAAGAAGTCCCGAATCCTGGCTGATACTTCATGCGAATTCTCTTGATCTCATTCTTGTACCGATCTTCCATATCTTCCTTATCCTTCACCAACTTATCAACAATGGCCTTCCAAGCACCGGAAGTAGGAGGAATAGTAGATGGAGTACTAGAGGAAAATAAATCCTCTCTTGGCCTCTTCGTGACACGCCGCTCAAGTAGCTCAATGAGATCATCCTTCTCCTTCAGCTGCTCCTGCATCGTAGCCCTCTCAAGTAACCATTCTTCTTTCTCTTTCTTCATCTTGTCTAACTCTTCTTGAAGAGCCACCTTCTCATCAACGGGAGGAAGAAAAGCAGACAAAGGTAATATGGGAAACATAGGCTCCTCGGGTGGATAAGGCATCTTGAGCTTGGAAGCCCTAGATCGAACCCACTGAATATAACATTCGGAAGGAGGAAGGTGTTGTCTTCCCAATTGACCTTTCTCTTTCCGGTGAACAGCATGCCAAGAATGAGCAATCCTTTTCTTCATTTCCACATGATCAGCACCATTAAGAAAGAAGAAACGGGATAAGGAGAGATTGCTTGGTATGTCCTTCAAACAATAACCGAACTGTCGTCTAGCCAAAATAGGGTTGTAGCTAATTCCCCCACGTGTACCAAGAAGAGGTACATTAGGAAATTCTCCACAACTATCAATAAGAACTCCAGTGTCATAATGAGAACTATACCATGTCATGTCCTTATGAGAAAGCGACATCAACCTTTAAGACCATCTTCGATTCTCTCTATTGTCCTTGAAGACATCCGACTTGGGTAGGTGCGAAATAAACCACCTATAAAGAAGAGGCGCACAACATACAATCTCTCTGTCACCTTTGGAGGTCCTATAGTGAAAAGCATGATACCTATCTCCAAGCAAAGTAGGCACCGGGTTCTTCTTCAAGAAGATCTGAATAGCATTCTCATCCACAATACCATCCAAGTTCGGAAACAAGACAATCCCATAAATAAGCAAAGCAATAATAGCCTCAAATGCATCCTTATGACCCAAAGTAAGTGAAGTAGAAGCCTTTCCCATCAAGAACTTAGCATTAATACCACGAACACTCCCCTTTGGAAGAAACTTCCCATTAAGATCGGACTCCTTAAGAAAAAGTGCTTTGGCGATAACTTTGATAGTAAGCTCCTTCTCTATACCACTGAAAAGAAACTCCTTGTCCAGAATAGGCAAACCTAACCAATGAGAATACTCCTCCAAAGTCGGCACAAGCTGATAATCTGGAAAGGTGAAACAATGATGCAACGGATCATAGAACTGAGCTAAAGTAGGGAGAATCCCCTCAGGTACATCAGTGTCCAACATATACAAAAGCTTCCCATGACATCTTTGGAACTCTTGGGTATCAACAACCAAAGCTCCTAGCTTTCTCAACTCTACTACATTAGGATTACTTCTTTGTGTTCCTCCTTTCAAAAGTCATAACCATGGACATCTGAAATTTTGCAAAAGTTCCTTATAAGTCCTTTGAAATATTACAACACAATGCTCATGAATGTATGATGGCATGTATGCAACAAACACAAACAAGATCACACAAGGCACACGGGCTTAGATTCCGAGTCACGAGCATGAAATCAAGGTAATAGAACACCAACCCACACAGGTAGTACTAAGGTTTTGTCTTCATTGTACCTGCAGAAAACCAAAAGGGTGCTAATAGAGGTGCCCGGAGTTAACAGTCATCTTTAGAATATCATCGGTACGTTGGATTACTCCCCAACCGATAACATTCTTAAAATAAACCTCGTCCGAGTGTAGTATAGCGTGACAACCGCCTTAGGTTTACACCCAGACAATTTCCGCACTACGTTCCTAAATTGGCTTGGATGGGTTAAGGGTTCTAAGGTCCTCAATATGATCATCTCAAGGTCGTAAAATAATGCCACGTACGATTACTCGTCATAACATTGATAGTCCAAGAGAGCCTAACCGAGTGGAGATTATCAAATTGATATCGCTTTGGACTACTCCATCGCGTATTGCTTCGAATATCGCCGTCCTATCATAAGTTTCACTCAGATCCGGGTTAGAATCTATCTCAAACAGAGGATCACCAAAACCAAAATAGAACAACCAAATAACAAACAAATCAAACCAAAGCAATAAATAAATCAAAGTAGGTTGAATCCGCTTAGAGATTACTCCCCAGCAGAGTCGCCACTTTTCTGTAGCGGTAAAATCGTGAGTGTAAGCTATTGATTAACTTAACTCGATGTACACAGAGTCGCCACCGCGTTTTTGTTTATTTCCAAAAGGAAAAAGGTAAAAGAACGAATAAAAACCTAGGAATCTAAAAGCAAAAGCTAAAAGAAACAAATAGAGAACGGGTAAGGGGATTGGTTACAAATCGGGAAGGTTTGACGCACCCGACTCGTCCGTGGTACTCCACGGGAGCCCTTTGAAATATTTATTGCTTTTTGGTTTGAAATTGGTTTGCTTAAAAATGATTGAAGGGATGAGGAGAAGAATGTTTTTTAAGATTTTGTGTTTGATGAGGTTTTTAATGCCTCGTGCCTACGTACCCACAAAGTGCAATGCGAGATCAAAACCTCGTAGTTCGTGGTACAAAATTTGAAAAGAACGATGAGTTGCATTATTTTTAAAAATGTAGAGATAAGTCGTCATTCCTTAGCGAATAATTCCGCTAGAAAGAATGAATCATATCTAAACATATGAAAAGAAAAGGTGCACAAAGGCACAAAAACAATTGAGTGGGTTTTGGATTTTTTAAAGTATTTAAGAAAAGAATTTCGATATATTTACATGGATTAACATTTATTAAGAAAACAAAGTGAAAAGGTTAAAATCAACTTGACCTAAGTCAAGGTTTGATTGCGAAATCATTTGAAGTTTGAAAAACAAAGAAGATTTTTAAAATAGGGAGAAGTTTTGAAAATTTAAGAATGGGGAGGAGATGAAGTGACTATCCTAAGACTTGAATTAAAAATTTAAGAGAAGAAGCGATCAAACCAAATTTGCACATTTCTTCAAGGTAACTGGAATTCCATCTTCAAAGACCAAGGAAATAACTTGAGGCTAAAGTTTCCAATCCATAACAACTTGAGCAAAGGTAGAGATCCTAAAATCTAAGTCCATACTCCAAAGCTAAGGATAGTAACCATAGTCCGAAATTAAAGTCACCAATCTTTTTAATGTTTAATCCTTTATTAGTGTTTTGGTATCCAAATGGACAAAATAAAAATCACAAGCAACAATATAAACATAAACAATATGGTATATGATATAATATGATAAAAGCATAATAAAGAGATAAGGAACGAGAAATTGAAATAAAAGGATAAGGTGCGAGAGATTAAATTTAAACGGATTATATTCACATTATTATAATATTTACAATATATAAGTGGTATGATGAACTTAATCAAGCACAACCACGAAAAGAAAAATAAAATCGAGGCAACCGGATCCAAGTGGATCTCATTCCGAATCGGGACAACTTTAGGTCTATGTTAAGCAATCGCCGAGTAATTTACGAAGTAATTACCCTACAAATGAGGCCGGCCACCACTAATTAAAGTGGAAAATATTCGTGTTAATACATGTTAGAGAAACGATATTATGGATCGTTCTCCGAAAACATGCCACACTAAAAGAAAAAGGATGGTCTAATCTTAATCGAGATTTTCGTTAAATTTATCGAAGGCAATCTATCACGATCTCAAAGTATGAAGAATGATCCAAATGATCATTCATCCATAGATTTGAAATAATGAAGATTAAACATCTTCGAAAATTAACAATCACGAATCGGAGATTGTCATCGACCAAAAATAAAAGATGAAGAAAAATAGATCTAAAAGTAGATCCATAAAAGAATTAAAATATTTTTTAAATTCCTTTTCTAAAAGTCTTTTCCTAAAATCTTTTTCTAAAATATAATTTCTATAACCTTTCCTAATATATTCTAAAAATATTTCCTAAAATACATTTCTAAAATCTTTTCCTAAAATATATCAAAATAACAATTGAGAATAATTTTCTTAATAATCCAAACTAAACAAAACAAAAAAAAAGGAAAAGAAAAGAATAATCCAAAGAGGTTAGATCCACGGGTCAAGCTGGATAGGAACAATGGCAACTGGATCTATGGCCAAAGGCCCAAACACCATCACATTCTTTATTTTTCTATTAAAATAAATTGAAAAAAAAACAACATATATAAAAAATCAGAAAAAAGAAGATCTGAGTCTTCTTCTTCTTTACGCGAAAGTTAACGGCGGCGGAAACAGGGGATTATCCGCGGCGGCTCACCTTCAAAATCAAAACAACAGAAACACTTCCTCTTTCTCCTAGCTCAAACGCGATACTCTCCTTCTTCTTCTCTCAATTTCCAACGCAAAACCAAAGAAAAGAGAGCTTAGAGATGCTTCTGGATGAACTGAATTTTAGGGATTCTGAGAAATGATTTGAAAAAATCTGGAGAATGAAGGTTGGAAGGATTGGGGATTTTCTTTCAGAATTGAATTTGGTAGAATTTGTGGGGGCTGTTGAAGCTTGGAAAATTGAAGAGAAATGGGGCTAATTTATAGAAAGGGAAGAGCTGTTTAGTGAGGTCGTTTTTCGTAGTTGCGGTTTGCGTTTTGTATTCACGAGTTTGCTGCCTTTCATTGCGTTTTGAATGGCTCTGTTTGCGTTTTGATTTTTGAATGCTGCGTTTTGATTGCTTTGCAGGAAGTGAGATGCGAACGCGTGCGTGTGGTGAGGCTTGGGCCTGCTTTGGAGGCTTGGTATTATTTGTAGCTTGAGCTTGCCGCTTGCGGCTTTTTCACGTGCAGATGCGTGTGGAAGGCTTGATGAGCGTTGGCTTTTATTTTTGGCTTGCTGGATTTGATTGTTGTGCGGGAAGTCATGCGGCGTACGGCTTTGAGGCTTTTGCTGTGTTGTTGAAGCTGATGGAAAAGCTGGGTAAGGCTTGAGATGTACTGCGGCTTGTGTTGTTGGTAGCTGAGGTGAAATTTGGCTGGGAAAAGTAGCTTGAAGCATTGGCTTGGGAGATAGCTTGGGCAGGCTGACTTGAAAGTTTTTGGGTGTGGTATATTAAACTAGCTTATTGTGGCTAAAATAAAAGTATAATAAAAAGGATCAACATTAATTTCTTTCATTTTTATATTTTTCTTTGGAGTAATAAAAATAATGAAAATAATGAAAAAGAAAAATGGGCCTAAATGGGCTTATATCTATTTTTTTTGTTTTTATAAAAAAAGATAATCAAAATATAATAAAATGATTTATGGATATTTGGTAAATGTAGAAAGAAAAAAATAATGAAGAAAAATGGATATTCGAATTTAATTGGACGAAAATGAATAAAAATAATTGAAAAGATGAATAGAAAAATAATGGCAATTGGAATGAAAAATTGAAATAATCGGAAATCTAAAAATGATTAATGGACTAAGTTTGGAAGAAAGAAATGAATTTGGAATAATGGGAATGATTATTGAAAGGGAATATGGATGGACACAAAAATGGTTTGATCGGAAAAAAAATAATGGATATGAAATGATGATTTTTTAAGGCCCACAACCAACTTCTGATTTTTTCACAAGCCTCTGATAGAAAATGAACACAGCCATCACTAAACCACTGAACAGCTGAATAATTCGCCACTTGCCATTCAAGCCACAACCATTGACTTCTGAACTTCTGAACATTTTCAAATACTTCTGAATCGATCTCTTGGAAAATAAATCCACAGATGAACCGGTGATCACTCAATCAAGACCACACTTTTCAAACATTAATGCCTGATAAACCGACGATCTTAGCACGCAACACAGCTTAAACCTTTGAATACGCACTGTTCGAGAAATGAACCACTGGCACACACAACTGACAGTCGAAACAATTTTTGATAGTTTGACCAAGATTAGGTCAAACATCCATCTGAAATCGAATTGTGACCGAACAAACACATCTGAATTGAAATCACTGCCCTATCCTTGAAATCCTGCCACACAGAGAAGAAGAAGAGGAACACTGCAACATATTTTTTTGTATTTTGGTTAGAAGTCAGTAAATATAAAAAAATATAAAGAAGTAAAAAAAATGGTGATCCCCTGCGAAGCATAGACCCTACATCCGAGGATAAACTGAGAAACCAGTGCGATCTTGTTTGATATGCAAAATGCAGATGAAATGCGAAGAAATCTTAGGGCAAAAATTAGGGTGTTACAGGCATGAAAGCTCCTCCCCAAACCAAACAGCATCAGAAGGGGCTCCTTTCCCCAGCAAATTTCATCATCCTAAGCAGGATCCTCTACAGAAATCACTGGGATGGTCGTTCAGTGATCATTCCTCCCCAGCCAAGTGCTAGACAGGGAACCATCTCCCCGCAGAGTTTCAGCCTCTATCCAGAAGAGCAATGTCTGAAGATTTCACAACAAAATGATGAAAGCTCCCACAAACCCCAGCGGGGCCCCTTATCATTAAGATAGGTCTATCAATGACCTATTTTCCCAAGCAGTCATACATCTTATCAGATCTACCAGTGATCTCCCCCCCAGCTGGGATATTTCTTTCAAAGCAGATCAGCCAGAGATCTTCACCGCGACGGGATCCGAATCCCGGATCGGTATCTTTTGCATAATCATAGCATTCACATCATATTTCCCCAGAGCGTAGCATTCCGTCTAATATGGAGCATTACGGCAAAAATCAAACATATTGCATAAACATAAGCCATGCTTTAGACAAATACCTGTATATACCAACATTCCATCAGCAATATACAAAATACCTCTCAAATTCCCTGGCAGAAAGCCAAGGCATCTCCTTTGCACTCTCAAAAACAGATACATGCTCCGTTTGGCACTCGTCCGTGTCATCACTCCCCAGTAAAATCGCCAGGACATTCTCCACGAACAGACATTTATACACTCTTTGGACACTCGTCCGTGTCACCTCTCCCCAGCAAGTCGAACACTCGTTTGTGCCTTAGTCATACCTTTTTACTTATACAGATACTCGCCTGCATCTGGTATATACCTATTTTCCCCTCAGAAGTGACACTCGTCCGTGTTCTTTGTTAACCAGTTGATACTCGTCCGTATCATCATCTCTGAACATGCGTCAGCGTTTGTTTCTACCGATACTCGTCCGTATCCTGGTCCTAAGGATGCTTGTCCCCATCTTTAATTTATACACAGTGTAAAACGCTTATACCTTTCATCTCTTGAATGTAGACACTCGTCCGTGTTTACCATTCCCCGGTGGAATTACTTCTCTTTTATCTGACATTCGTCCTATGTCATGATACTTTCGGCAGCCGTATCCTGCCAGGTGATCGTCCTTCACCTTTTGATGATCGTCCTCCATCATTCCTCCAGCGGAGTCTCCACCATTGGAACCCTCTTCTATCCGACATTCGTCCTATGTCGTGATATTTTTAGCAGCCGTCCCCTGCTAGGTGATCGTCCTTCACCTCTTGATGATCGTCCTTCATCATTTTATGCGATGGTCGTCCCCATCATTGATTCTGTTATCTGACATTCGTCCTATGATATGATAAAACCCGAGAGCAGCCGTCCCCTGCTAGGTGATCGTCCTTCACCTCTTGATGACCGTCCTTCATCATGATTATCTGATGGCCGTCCCCATCGTCGACTCTTTCTATCCGATAGTAGTCCTATGTCGTGATACTTTCGGCAGCCGTACCCTGCCAGGTGATCGTCCTTCACCTTTTAGATGACCTTCCCTCATCTTACCCCCAACGGAGCAGCCGTCCCCTGCTGGGTGATCTTCCTTCACCTCTGATGACCGTCCCTCATCATTTATTTCTTCAACCTGATGGTCGTCCCCATCATTTCCTTTACCTTTAATCCCTAGAGAGTCTTATTTCTTTGCCCGATGGTCGTCCCCATCATGATCCCTCTATTTCTCCAGCATGTCGGTCGTCCCCGTCATTGCATTATCCCCAGCAGTCGTCCTCTGCTCGATGGTCGTCCTCCGTCACCCGCACTTTGTAATCATTCTTTATTTTCTTTTGCAATCTATATCCCTTTTCTTCTTCATAACTAGTGAGTGCAAATTTTGGATTGTCTTTGGTATTCAACCACAAGTTATCTTGTTTGCCTGTTAAGTCGTCGCTTACACCCTACACAGCTAACTCATGTTTGAATAGGGGCAGCTGTAAACACCCCAAATTTGCCCTCACTCATTTCACCATGGCTTGTGATTCTTTTCATATTGCATTAGTTCAATCATATCATCTCATACTACATTTTTGCTCCACTGCATTGGTTCAAAGTCATCTGCATCTAGGGTTTGTGATTTGAGCAATCCCTGAGCTATCTGAGCCACTCCAAAGGTCTTCAATCATCTCAAGAGGGTCCATGTATGTGCAAACATCATATCATATCCTCCCAAGATCAAGAAAGTTAGAAAAACACAAGAACTGAGAAAGGCATGGAAGCAGAGCCAGGTTTAACTGCACAGATGACCTAAAATTAGGGTTTTGGTTTCAGAGGCCATAACTCCAACTTTTTTGGTCATTCTTGTTTCTATTGGTCTCTATATGATATAAGGATCATACATACCAATTTTCATGAAGAAATTCCATGGGGAAGACATCTGATCAATAAATGACTTCTTGAACAAGTCAGTGCAAAGTCAGGGCATCTGAGGCCCCCAATCATCCAACCAAAGGGTCTTCTTCATCATTTTTGGTGTAAATGATCTTTATTTGATCTTATAAGAAGTTATAAGTTCACAAAATTGAAGAATTTCAAGCCATTTGCAAAGTTGCCATTTTGGGAAAGTGACTTGTAATGCAAACTTGCCATTTTGGGAAAGTTTTTCAACCTCCTCTTTTTGATTCAAAAATGCTTCAAATGAAAAATTCTTGGTCATAAAAGTTGTAGATTGGATCATTCCCTTTTCAAAAAGTAAAAAAACTTGATCTAATTCATCATAGAACTCAAGTTATGGCCTTGCAAAGTTGGGGAAAATCACAAAATTTCACTTATGCACCAAAGAGGGAAGTTTGCAAAAACACTTGCCAAAGCCAAATGAGACTTCTAATTTACTTATAAGAATTGCACAAACATCATACATGACCTATAATTCAGAATTGCACAAAGAAATTCCAAGTTTCATGCCTTGAACTTTACAAAATCCAAAAGGGGCCAAAACTTCATGAAATTGCAAAATGGATCAAAACCTCTCACACACTTGCTGAATCACCACAAAACCTTTTCCATGGTTATCCTTGAACCAAGCTGACTCGAGCCATGCCTTGAAACAGCCACTGAACCAACCCATACCTCAAGTATAAGTCATGTTGACATTTTGGCAACTTGCCCATACCAATCACCATAGACCATAACAACTCCTCTGACCTATCCCAGCATGATATGTGTACCAAAAGCAAGCCATTCCAGAACATAACACAAGCTGAAACCTCCAAGAACTCAACAATCCAAAAAACTCCCTCTTATGCAAAAGCCTTCGAAACTCAGCACACAAGCTTCAAACCTCAAAACAAATTCCATAGAACAACTCCACAATCATCACTGACCATTTCCCACCCTTCATTTTCCCCTAAAACACCCTGAATCAAAAACACGATTTTGACATGGCTTGAACTGAACTTCTGCCAACTTCATTTAGAGCCCATATAAACTCCAACCAAGCATCACAAACTCTTCAGGAGGATCATTGGAGCTGATTTGAAGCAAAGAAGCAACCAACCAGTGCCATTTTCAAAAGCTTCAGTTCAGGTGAGCTCAAGAACTTTTTTTTTCCAGAACCTTCATTTTAAGTTCTTAATTGATTCTATGTGTTCTCCTGATGATCATGATGTCTTTACTTTTGAAAATGATTGAGAAATAAGCATTTCATAAGCTTCTGAAATTTCTGTTATGTTTTCCGTTTTGCTTCGATTCATGTTTTTGATGATGAATAAATGAATTTTGATGGCTGATTCTTGTTGGGGTTGGGATGGGGATCATTTCTGGAGAGTTTAAGGGCTTAGGGTTGCGTATTGAGAGAGATAGCATGAGGGGATAGCCGGAGAAGATGACCGGAACACTGTTCCGGTCACCTGAAACTGATTAGGGTTCAGATTAGGGCTTAATTGTGTAATTAGCGTAGTTTGAATTCTGGCCATTGGATAGCGCGCGAAGTCAATTCCCTCCCTTTTGAGTTTGAACTTGGACCCTTGGATTGACTGACTTTCTCATTTTCTCATTTTATTTAATAATTATTTCATTTGTTTTCTATTTATTTGAACGAATTTTTAAAAATAGCAACTGATATCAAAAAATTATGAAACTTTTTATCCAAGCTTTTATTAATTTTCAGAAACCAAAAATATTTTTATTTTTATTTTTTGCATTAAAAATTATTTTTAAATCATTTAAATGATTATTATTAATTAGTTAATGAGAATTAATTAATTAAAAATACATTTAGGTATTTAAAAATTCAAAAAAACTTCAGAGAGCTTTTTGATACATTTAGAAACATTATCAAACCCTCCACACAAATTTCTTTTTGGTTCTTGACCTATTTTGACATTTTTCTTTGGATTTAGGGTTCTTAAAAGTCAATATTTTTATCCTAACTTAGAAAAATCCTTTCTGCCTAACCATGAAGAATTTGATGTTGGTTCTTTTTACATTGCATTCCTCATATCATGTAGTTTCTAGGATAAAATGGGCATGAATTTATCTTTCATTTTCAATTTGTTGTGCATTTTTCCTTTTGAGGCATCCTAAAACCCTAGCAAACTTGAGAAAATCATAACTTCCATTAGGTTAAGGTTTAGGTCTCCTCCTTTGGGCAGTGAACTTGTATAGGTTTAGGGTATCTTTGATTCCATTTTCAATTTTTTATCATGTCATTTGCTTCTGGTTTTGAATTTTGTATTGCATGTTATGTATAAACCCTAATTCTTGCCTTCATTTGCACTCATTCTTCATATGCTTGCATACATGAACTTGCCATGACATTTTGTGTATTCATATGACATACAAGACATCTTATGACATATTAGAATCATATTTGATCATTGCATCATCCACTTGTCATGTTTTTTCCTTCATTTGATGTCATATGCATTCATGAACTTTCATACCTCCCTTTCATGTCTCATTTTGCATCTCCATTGCTTGTATGATCATCCACATCTCTTGGTTTGCTCTTCCATCATCTCTTAGCATCATTTGCATCATGAATTTGCTTCTAATTTTGGTTTGCATCTTTTCATCTTATCTCATTCTCATTTCATTTCATTCCTTGTTGCTAACTTTTCAGGTGGTAAGTGTTTGAGAAGTGAATTTGCCTTCACTTCTCATAATCTCTTCTCCTCTCTTTTATGCATCCATTGCTGCATTTTTGTATTTGTATTAGAGTGAGCTTGCTCATTCATGTTCCTCTCTCTCTTTCTTTCTTCAAGCAACTTACCTTCTTAAATGAAGTGAGTTATCTTGCTTCTTCTGTTTCTTCCTCCTTTCATCTGCTTCTTCCTTGGTGGCTTCTCTGAAGATCTTATTGCAAGCCTCACTAACCCTAGGAACCCCCAAGCATGATCACAATTAGGGTTTGATTAGTCCCCCCCATTAGTTTTACCTTTGTGTCATCTTTGAGTCTTCTCTTCTCATCTCTTAATCAAGGACTAAACCTTAAAGGTTTTAAGACCTTGTGATTAAGCTTATGCTTGCATCCTTCTATTAGGATGGAGTGTATAACTTTAATCCTAAGTGTTAAACCCTTAATGTGTTTAAATCTTTTAAATCAATCCATCTAATAATAATTAAGACAATAAGCTTGTAACTTGGGCCTTACATTAGGGTTCTAATTCTTCCTTAATTGGTTAAGAAGGACTAACCCTAGTGTTAATGGACAAGTCCCCCTCAAGTTGTCTTACAAACCATAAAATTCACTTCTTAATCTTACCATTAACTAAAATCAACTTCAATAAAGGCTTTGTTTTGTCATGAGGTTAATCCCTAATCATAGATTAAGTTGAGGAGCCTTCCTCAGCTTAAATGTTCTCATCTATTATCCTTCTATTAGGATGGTGTAATGAGTCCATTAAATCTTTGATTATGGCTTAAACTCATTACTTAACACTAAACAAAAACAACAAAAACATCTAAATAAATGCAAGTAGGTTAATGATCTTAATCCTAAATCATGGTGATTAAGTGTGAGGTGTTTACTTCATACTTCAGGTATTCTCATTACCCCTAATCAGAGGGAAGATGTGATGAGTTTACTAACCCTCGGTTTAAGCTTAAGCTCATTTTCTTATGACAAATTCCAAAAGCAATAAAAGATTGAAAACACAAAAACAAACAATAATCGTCTCCTCTGGGATTCTTTTCTCATCTCATTCACTCACAAACGAGAACTTGTTTCTTCCGTCTAATGCAAGACAGTTAGCACCTGAGCCAGACAGGTCGTACACTTGAGCATAGACAAGTAAGCAGTTCATAGGTCAATTTATCTTTCAGTCTCTTTGAGTCGAACTACGGTGTTCTGACTTCCTCATTGCACGAGAGGATACGTAGGCATAACTTAACGGTTATCGAACAAAAGTCTCTGTATATTCCCCCCTCTTCCAGCATTATTCTTTAAGCCTCATAGTCTTGAGCTCCACATTCTTTTCTTACACTGAAACTTCTTTATTTAACCTCACATTTCTTTTTGCACTGACACTTGCATTCTTTTTTCAGCTTTTGCACACAAAATAGCACTGACATTACCCCTTTAAACACAAACTTTCAAGCGTGGATCCCGTCGAGTACGGCGGACAATCTGGGTGCTAATACGTTCCCAGGTTGTAACCAACCCCCTTTCTCAGTTTCTCTGGTTCGCGACCGTCTTATCCATATTTCCTTCGGGATACAAATGCCTAGCTGGCGACTCTATTCAGCCTTCTCTTTTCGCCGACAGTTCGCGTCTGTACCCCTCTTGACCGGGTGTCATTTGGTGGGAGCGACAATGATGTATGTGAATTAAATGGAGATGGTCTAAAATATTCCAAGAGTGATCAAAAAATGAAATTGGTGTCAAAATTCAAAAATTTGAAATTACTGCCAAAAATTTTAAATTTGCACGCAAGTAACCGGTTACGCCCTAGATAGTAACCGATTACTCAGTGCAAAATTTGAAAATTTTGTTTTACTTTTGCACTGCTATGATTTCGGCTCGATTCTTTTTCGCATCAAAGAAAGCATGGAAATAAACACATGAACCTTGGAATTCCTTGAATAAATCAATTAATTCGGGAAATCATTGATCAGATAAATTTGAATTATTTGCGGATCAACTTTGACTTTTATCGGTGAAATTCATTCGAGCTGTGGGACTGCTATTTTTGGCATTTTTTACCTGAAAAATGATTAATAAAAGAAAACAAAAATATTTTTGGATTTTAATTAATGGTCAGTAAACCTAAACAAATAAAAACAAGTGGTGATCCTCTGTGAGGCATAAACCTACACCTGAGAAAAACTGATTTGCCAAAAATTATGCAGGCAGTGTTTGATAAAGTAACCGATTGCTATCATAACTAACTTACACTGTTTTTGAGCCAACTATTTCGATTTCTTCCTTCAAGCTAAACATTGATGCATTTGGACCTATTTATGAAGAATGAGGTGTAGGAGCTATTGTAAGAGACTCATAAGGATTTGTCTTAGAATATGTTGCATGGAACTTCTATGCTCTTCCTGATGCTAATCTTGATGAATTTTAGTTAGCAGCTGAATTTTCTCATGATATGGACTTTCACAATATTATGGTTGAGGATGAATCTCTTGATATGTCAAATAAAATTAGTCTTAAGTATTTTGTTTTAGAAAAAAAATAAAGTCAAATAAAGATTGAAGAGAATAATAATTGCAACATTAGATAGGCAGAATGAAGATAGGAAAATAAATTTATAAATATTTCTGCTACCAATATTTATGTGTTCTAACAAATGAATCACTAATATTCACGATGAGCTCAAATCTTCTTTGAAAAATCATAGTTATTCCTAACATAAATCATGACATTCTAAATGAAGCTATTATGAAACTAATAAGCTATCGAAAGATGAAGACTAATAATAGTAGAAATAACAAACCAAATGATCATGCTCGAAAAAAGTAATTGATCTCTAGAAACAACGGTGAACTCTATAATCGCGACATGAATGTCCATATATTGCATTAACAGTCACAAAGGATTCGAGAGGCTTAACACAAGTGCTACAATCAAACATATATATTATGTTAGGAAGTGATGTTCCACCACTATATGCAAGGAAGCCAAACTAGGCACTAACAATTAAAAAATTTCATAAGATTTGCATATAACTCAATAAGAATAAGATTGCGTGCAACATGGAGTAATTTATATGTAGGTATCTAAAAGACTAAAAAATTTTAGGGAAAAATTATAAAGCTTCAATGACAAAAAGAAAAATGCTTACTTGCTCTCTATTTCTTTTTACATCCAACTATGTAAGTCTTAGAATGAGATGAAAAACAACTAACAAAAAAGTCGCTCCATCTAGCGTTCTCACCTCTTTCCATTTCATTAGCTCCTCATCTAACTTAAATATGATTGATTCCTTGTTAAAATATATATAAATTATAAAAATTTGTCCTTCATGCTCGGTCAAATAATTGTCTTCCATCCTGGTTTGGGCACTCAAATTCTATTAAATTGTTGTTGTTCGCGGACGACAATATCCTCATTTATGATGGGGCCACCCCTAACTTTTGGTCTTTTAAAGATTTTGAGGGGTTTTGAGATGGTGTCCGGTCTTAAAATTAACTTTGCAAAAAGCTCTTTGTTCGGCGTGGGGTTGGATCCTTATTTTATCCAAGCTGCTGGCAGGATCTTTTTTTGCAAATCTGGTGTTGTTCCGTTTAAATTTTTAGGCATCCATGTTGGTGGGAAATCCAGGAGGATTGATTTATGGAATCCGGTCATTGCTTGTCTGAAGAAAAGGTTATCGCATTCGGCAAGGAGGAATTTGTCGATAGGAGGGAGAGTTATTCTATTGAACTCAGTCATTGTTAACTTGCCTATTCATCTTTTGTCTTTCTTCAAAATGCCTAGGAAGTTTGCTAATATTATCATTGCATTTCAAAAAATATTTTTGTGGTTCGATTCTTATACGAAGACTTCTATGGTTTGGATTAGTTGGAATAGAATTTATTTACCGAAAGATCAAGGTGGGTTAGGTATTAAGTGGGTGGATTTATTCATTAAGGTGTTATTAGCAAAATGGTTGTAGAAATTTTTACAACCAGGATCTGAGATTTGGCGCCCTCTTTTATAGTCCCGTTCTAGTAATTTGGCTCACTTGGTTTGTTCGAGTTCTGGCCCTTTTCACCATTCCAAAGCTTCGCTATGGATGAGAGATATCCTTAATATTGGTTTCGGATCTGTGAATAGCCCGTCCTGCAGCTCTATTTCTGCCAACGTGGGGGACGATCTCTTAGTCCCTTTCTTGTTTATGTCTTGGATTGACGGTAATCTGTTGTGCTTCTTTTTTCGTAACCTTTTAGAAGCTTCTTATACTAAGGATTGGATGATTACTGATATGAGAGATTGGGTGGAAGTAGTATGGTTCTAGTTATTTATGTTCCATGAGTATGTTCTGTTTGATTCTTATGATACCAACTTGCATTCATTGGTGCTTGTGCTGTAAGGTGTGAGTCCTGCGGTGCAGACTGGTGATTCTTGGAGGTGGTTTCCTGATGACAGTAGTGACTTCTCCGTTAAATCCATATATAGTGTTGTGTTAGGGTCACTTCTTACCCACCATCTTGCTGCCCCGTGTCATACCCCAAATTTGTCCTACCCGCACCATTTTATTTCTCTAATATTTCAAAAATTAAAAAATGTTTATTTTTATTTTGTATGATATAATAAAAATTCAAAAAATATGTCGCACTTCCTTTTATTCGAAAAGTACATTTTATTCTTATTTCAAGTTTTTTTTTCTTCATTATTCAGTCACTATAAAAAATATCTAAAAAAAATCAATTTATTTTGTCATTTTCTTTTTTCTCTTAAAAATATCCATATTATCATTTATTTTTATTTTTTCAACTTTATTTATAATATACAATCTCCATTTAATATTTTTGTACATAAAAATCAAGGATCCATTCTATTATCCCATTTCATTTTTTATTTATTTATTTTTGATATTGCGATTTCCATCTTTACATTTGTTTGATTTCTTCTTCTTATTATTATTATTATTATTATTATTATTATTCTTATTATTATTATTATTATTATTTTCTATCCCCATTATTATTACTATCATTATTATTATTATTTTCAAATTATCATTTTTTATCATCATATCCCATTATTTCTTATTTATTATTATTATTATTTTTATTATTGTTATCTATTATTATTATTATTATGCTTTAACTGTTTTTTAATCAACCATTAGTAAAGTCTTTAAGCCATTTAGTTAAATCTTCAGCCCATACAAAGCAATACGCACAAGTATGCAATCCGTACTACCACTTTTTCCATCCATAACAACCTCATTTTCACACAGCCTGTCACTAATACATCATCACCAATTCCTCTTGACCCCACACCGCGTGATGTTCGTACGATGCATCTTTATCTTTTTCACAACCACCACCTCCAATACCGCACAAAATAAAGGGCACCTGATTTTGGCACAACATGAAAAAGGCATCAACGCTCAGCACAGCACAACAAACTTATATTCCTCAATTCCACTTCTCAACTCTCATTATTCTCCATTCTTCACTCCATATTCTTCAACCATCAAATCCTTTTCTTCATGAAAAAAACCATAAACATGACACTCACAAAACCAGAAACACAAATCAGAAAACAAAAAGAAATGAGATGAAGCAAATCTGCAAACCAAACCATTTCCAATCCAAAACTCACCCCTGCTCCTCTTGCCGCAACAACCTTCAGTTTACACCACAGAAAACCAACCTGTGAAACCCGTGTAACCTCACCACCAACAGCCATCACGACCCCCATTCGAATCGAAACTCAGCCCACCGTAAAACACAGAAAAGCACAAAAAAAAACTTCAAACTCACATACCATACGCCTTGCTGCTACCACCACCAAATCCGAAAACCTTAGCCCACCACTGTTTTCAAAACACTATCCACCCAGAAAAACCACCCAGCCGCGATTCGCATCACCGAAACAACCGTGCACCACCGTAAATATTCAAACTGACCGCCACTAACCCGAGAGCCACAAATCAAACCGCATCCAAATCACCACTCGAGGTCGTCACACAACCAGGTCCGAAAAATAGCCGCCGTCGAATCCATCATCGAGTCACCGAGCCAAACCAAAACTCAACCTGTGAGCAAAACGAACAAACCCGAATCTGAGCTTCATAAACACAGATCCGCCGTAAAAAAAAACCAAACGCGATTCCAAACGCCAACCGCTTCGAAAGCTGCGCCGAAACCCGCAAGACCCTTCACAGACAAACACCGTCGAGATCGCCGACCAACCAATCGCGCCGGCCATCACCTTCATGAATCCCTTTTGAATCCAAAAACAGTAAACCACCCTCTTCACAAACAAAACCATCCGCCGCTGACCACCGCCTGAGACCGGAAACCCACGCCGCCGCACAAGAGACAGAGGGATCGCCGTGCAAACAGTGAGACGGAGACGAATCAGAGGAGAGAGCTGAGACGACGGAGATATCATCAAAAGAGACGGAAGTTTTGCGAGAGCGAGAGTAGCGCCGCCGCTGATACATTGAGAGGGTTAGTGCCCTGTTTTCACGTTTAGCTTCTCTAAAAAAGCTCATTTCCGTTTTATGATTGTTTTTGAGTGATGACTCTTATCCTTTCTGAATTTATTGTTTTTTATTATTATTATTTTAATAGATTATTTGTTTATCAATTATAGTTTTTCTTAATCCCTGTTTTCATATTACTATCATATGAACCTTTCTTTATTCTCTTTATTTTTATTCTTTATTTTATTATTATTTTTAATTTTTGTTTTTTTTCATTTAATTATTATTACCTTTATGATTTGTTCTCTTTTATTATTTTTGATTATAACTAATTTTCCATTTTATAATTTAATTAAATTTTGTTTAAATCAATTATAGTTTTTCTTGATGTTGTTTTTAAGCATTTTTCTTTTTCGACGTTTATTCTTTAATTTTTATTTTCATTTTCTTATTAAGGGCCAATGATATATTAAACGGCCAATTTTTCGCCCGATTTTAATCGGTGATTTTTGGTCAATATGAGGCCCCCCCTTGTATTTAATTTTTCATTTTATTATTCCGACAAACAAACATGTAATTTAATTCAATTTATTTATTCTTGATTTTATTCAATTTATTTATTATTTATATTCATTTTTTATTTTTAATACAAGCAAATTCAATTTATTTATTCATTTATTTTCGCATAAAAAAAATTACGATTCGACTCCTCATAGAACGATTTCATTAAATCGGCTCTAAGGCAGTAAACGAACCAAATTTCGCCGCGTCCCGAAAAGGTCCAACGCCTTCGAATAGTTGCGCTCGATTAAAAGGTCCAACGCCTTCAAATAGTTGCGTCCCGATTAAACAGGCCGAACGCCTTCGAATAGTTCAAACACACTGCACACACGCTTCCTCTTGGGTAAAATACAATGATACCCTTTATTTCTCGCAATCCCCTGTATTTATTTTGTATCCCTCTCCCCTTACTTTGTATGCAATTTATTTTCCGTATTTATTTTTGAATCCTTGGTCCAACGCCAAGCGATTTCACTTGCACACTTGCACTTTATTTTCCAGTTATTATTTCGTTATTAGGATCCTCATATCCTTGCGAGCCGAGCGATTCGTGCCTCGCTAACAAAACCACAAAAAATAAACTCCATTTGCACTTACCCTTTAAACCTCAAAAAAACCAAAATGTTTCGATTAGATCCAAACCCTTGATCCAACGTCAAGCGGTCTTAGGAAATAAAACATTCTAATAAATACGAGAAGATTTGTACGCCACGAGCCTTAAGTGGTAGAAAGGAGGATAACGAGCTCTCGTTACTCGCTCCGATTATTTCGACGCAGGACGCTCGTCCTGTTGGGCGAGATAAACTATCCATAGTCTTTAGTTCATTTCAACTCCTAAACCCTTTCATCGACGAAAGGTAATACAATCAACAACCATTACCCTTAGTAGGCCGAACTACGAGGCTCTGACTTTCCCATTGCACACGGGAGTACGTAGGCACGAGGATCTCAATCCTTGCCGAGCACCTAGGTTCAATCTAACTTATAATTCAACTCATTTCCCTCTAGCAAGCAATTCGTTTAAGCATAGACATCCTTTCGAACGTGATAACTTAGATGGTTCCCATCGAGTACGATGGATGTAGGGGGTGCTAATACCTTCCCCCTGCATAACCGACTCCCGAACCCAGGCAATGGTTCTGTTGACCTTTGTCCTCATCTTTCTCCTCCCGGGTTGTATCTATATCTTCCCTTTCCCTCTTCGGGAATAAATAGAATTAGGTGGCGACTCTTCAGTCCGTCCAGCGCGCGGCTCCGTCCATTCGGATCGCGTGAGGTCGTATTTTTCGGGGTACGACACCCCGGAGATGACGGTGCTTGATTTGTTGTGGAACTCCAAACTTCAGTTAAAAATCCAGATTTTCGCTTGGAGGATGGTTCTTAATAGACTTCCTACGCATTTAAACTTAACGGCTAGAGGTATCGTAGAGTCTATCCATGACAAGGTGTGTGTCTTATGTTTGATGTTTGATGAGGACAATTCTCGTGTTTTAGTTGGGTTGGTGTGTCGGGTTTTGACAGGGGTAATTATTGCGAGCATGTTTTAATGTGGAGGTTGCAGATGAAAGGGAGGTGTAAGGAACACTTTATTTTCTCTATTTGGTTAATCACATGTTGGGTCCTTTTGTACACTAGGAATAATATTTTATACAATGATGATTTTTGTAATATTGAGGTTATGTTTCATAGAGTGGTTTTGTTATCCTAGCGGTGGCTAGCGATTAAGAAATCTCGTAGGATCTGTAGTCTTTATGATTGGACCAAATTCTCGATGAACTTCTTGTAGTTGATTGGAGGTTACCTTGTATTTTTGGGCTGGAGAATCCCTTTTTCTCCTTTAGTTGAATTCCACTGCTTATAAAAAAAATATAAAAGAATCAAATTAGTAGAAATTAAAATAAAAATAAGAAAAATTTGATAGATTTTGTTGAGTTATCCTCTTTTCCCTCTGAATTGGGGTATAAGCACAAAAACACCCAGTCCAAAGGCACATCCCTAAAGATCAAGTACACTTGCAATCTGGAGACCTACGCACATTCTTCGCCTTGCAGATGAAAAAAGGTTCACAAATTTTTTCTCATCATAACCAATTATATTTCATTACCACACCACTTGATTTCACACCTTCATATTTATCATTTCTGATTTCTGATTGAAATAACTTGTATGCTAAACACATTTGATTGTTCTCTTCTTTAGAATTTCAAATTATGAAAACATTCTGATTTATTTCATTGATTTTCCGAAAATTATGCAAGTGTTTGATAAAGTGACCAATTGCTATCATAACTAACTTACAATATTTTTGAGCCAACTATTTCTATTTCTTCCTTCAAGCTAAACATTGATGCATTTGGACCTGTTTATGACGAATGATGCGTATGAGCTATTGTAAGAGACTCATAAGGTTTTGTCTTAGAATATGTTGCATGAAATTTCTATGCTCTTCCAGATGCTACTGTTGATGAATTTTAGTTAGCATCTCAATTTTCTCATGATATGGAATTTCGGAATATTATGGTTAAGGATGAATCTCTTGATATGTCAAATAAAATTAGTCTTAAGTATTTTGTTTTAGAAAATAAATAAAGTAAAAGAAAGATTGAAGAGAATAATAATTGCAACATTAGATAGGAAGAATGAAGATAGGAAACTAAAGTTATCAATATTTTTGCTGCCAATTTTTATGTGTTCTAACAAATGAATCACTAATATTCACGATGAGCTCAAATCTTCATTGAAAATACATAGCTTTTCCCAACACAAATCATGACATTCTAAATGAAGCTATTATGAAACTAATAAACTATCGAAAGATGAAGACTAATAATAATAGAAATAAGAAACCAACTGATCATTCTCGAAAAAAGTAATTGATCTCTAGAAACAACGGTGAACTCTGAAACCGCGACATGAATGTCCATATTCTGCATTAACAATCACAAAGGATTCGAGAGGCTGAATCCAAGTGTTGTAATCAAACATAGATATTATGTTAGACAGTGATGTTCCACCATTATATGCAGGGAAGCCAAACTAGGAAGTAACAATTAAAAATATTCTTAAGATATACATATAACTCAATAAGAATAAGATTGCGTGCAACATGGAGTAATTTGTATGTAGGTAGCTAAAAGACTAACAAAATTTAGGGGGGAAATGAACATATATAAATAATAAGTATAACATAAAGCATTTATCTAAACTATAACATGTAGTCAAATTCAAAAGCTTCAATGACAAAAAGAAAAATGCTTACTTGCTCTCTATTTCTTTTTACATCCAGCCAACAAATGCTTTTGGTGGTTCAATCCAGATGTCCTGGATAACAACCACTTTTCTCAAGTCAGGCCACTTTTTACTGGGATAATATCGATGGTCGTCAAGAGAGAACGATATGCAATCGTTTCCATTGGTATGTAGTTTGGGAAAGTAGACATGATTTCTCTTAATTCCAGTTATGTAAGTCTTAGAATGAGATGAAAAAGAACTAACAAAAAAAGTCGCTCCATCTAGCGCTCTCACCTCTTTCCATTTCATTAGCGCCTCATATAACTTAAATATGATTGATTCCTTGTTAAAATATATATAAATTATAAAAATTTGTCCTTCATGCTCGGTCAAATAATTGTCTTACATCCTGGTTTGGGCACTCAAATTCTATTAAATTGTTGTTGTTCACGGACGACACTATCCTCATTTATGATGGGGCCACCCCTAACTTTTGGTCTTTTAAAGCGATTTTGAGGGGTTTTGAGATGGTGTTCGGTCTTAAAATTAACTTTGCAAAAAGCTCTTTGTTCGGCGTGGGGTTGGATCCTTATTTTATCCAGGCTGCTGGCAGGATCCTTTTTTGCAAATCTGGTGTTGTTCCGTTTAAATTTTTAGGCATCCATGTTTGTGGGAAATCCAGGAGGATTGATTTATGGAATCCGGTCATTGCTTGTCTGAAGAAAAGGTTATTGCATTGGGTAGAGAGGAATTTGTTGATAGGAGGGAGAGTTATTCTGTTGAACTCAGTCATTGTTAACGTGCCTATTCATCTTTTGTCTTTACTCAAAATGCCTAGGAAGGTTTCTAATAGTATAATTGAAATTCAACAAAGATTTATGTGGTTCGATTCTTATTCGAATTTTTATATGGCTTGGGATAGTTGGAGTATAATTTGTTTACCAAAAGATCAAGGTGGGTTAGGTATTAAGTGGGTAGATTTATTCAATAAGGCGTTGTTAGCGAAATGGTTGTGGAAATTTTTACAACCAGGATCTGAGATTTGGCGCCCTCTTTTGCGGTCCCGTTACTGTAATTTGGTTCACTTGGTTTATTCGGGTTCTGGCCCTGTTCACCTTTCCAAAGCTTCACTTTGGATGAGAGACATCTTTGCTATTGGTTTAGGCTTTGTGAATAGCTCGTTCTGCAGCTTTATTTCTACCAACATGGGGGATGGTCTCTTAGTCCCTTTCTGGTCTATGGCTTGGATTGACGGTAATCTGTTGTGCTTCCTTTACCGTAACCTTTTCAAAGCTTTTTATACTAAGGATTGGACGATTTATGATATGGGAGATTGGGTGGAAGGAGTTTGGTGCTGGTTGTTTATGTTCCGTGAATATATTATGTTTGATTCTTATGATACTGACTTACGTTCATTGGTGTTTGTGCTGCAAGGAGTGAGTCCTTCGGTGTAGATTGGTGATTCTTGGAGGTGGCTTCCTGATGCCAGCAACGACTTCTCCGTTAAATCCATGTATAGCGTTGTGTCGGTGTCAGTTCTTACCCACCATCTTGCTGCCCCGGAGATGACGGTGCTTGATTTGTTGTGTAATTCCAAACTTTCGTTAAAAATCCAGATTTTCACTTGGAGGATGGTGCTTAATAGTCTTCCTACACGTTTAAACTTAACGGCTAGAGGTATCGTAGAGGCTATCCACGACAAGGTGTGTGTCTTATGTTTTATGTTTGATGAGGACAATTCTCATGCTTTCGTTTCTTGCTCTAAAGCACGTCTTCTTTGGCTTAAAGTGTTTAATTGGGTTGGTGTGTCGGGTTTTGACGGGGGTAATTGTTGCGAGCATGTTTTGATATGGAGGTTGAAGGTGAAAGGGAGGTGTAAGGATCACTTTATTTGCTCTATTTGGTTCATCACATGTTTGGTCCTTTGGTACACTAGGAATAATATTTTCTACAACGATGACTTTTGTAATATTGAGGCTATGTTTCAGAGTGGTTTTCTTATCCTGGTAGTGGCTAGTGATTAAGAAATCCCGTAGTATTTGTAGTCTTTATGATTGAACCAAATTCCCGGTGAACTTCTTGTAGTTGATTGGAGGTTACCTTGTATTTTTGGGCAGGAGAATCCCTTTTTCTCCTTTATTTCTATTTCACTGCTTATCAAAAAATAAATAAAAGAATCAAATTAATTGAAATTAAATAAAAATAAGAAAAATTTGATAGTTTTTGTTGAGTTATCCTCTTTTCCCTCTGAATTGGGGTCATTAGCACAAAAACACCCAGTTCAGAGGCACATCCCTGAAGATAAGTACACTTGCAATCTGGAGACCTACGCCCATTCTTCTCCTTGGGGATGACACAAGGTTCACACATATTTTCTCATCATAACCTATTTTATAACTTTTCTCACACCTCACTTATTTGAGCATTGGAGGAGTGCTAATTTTGCAGGTTCGACATGTTCCGCGAGAGAACTCATCACCACGACACTTGATTTCACACCCTTACATTTATCATTTCTGATTTCTGATTGAAACAACTTGTATGCTAAACACGTTTGATTGTTCTCTTCTTTAGAATTTCAAATTTTGAGAACATTATGATGTATTTCATTGATTTGCCGAAAATTATGCAGGCAATGTTTGATAAAGTGACCAATTGCTATCATAACTAACTTACACTGTTTTTGAGCCAACTAGTTCGATTTCTTCCTTAAAGCTAAACATTGATGCATTTGGACCTGTTTATGACGAATGAGGCGTATGAGCTATTGTAAGAGACTCGTAATATTTTGTCTTAGAATATGTTACATGGAACTTCTATGCTCTTCTTGATGCTAATGTTGATGAATTTTAGTTAGCAGCTCAATTTTCTCATGATATGGACTTTCGAAATATTATGGTTAAGGATGAATCTCTTGATATGTCAAATAAAATTAGTCTTAAGTATTTTGTTTTAGAAAAAAAATAAAGTAAAAGAAAGATTGAAGAGAATAATAATTGCAACATTAGATAGGCATAATGAAGATAGGAAAATAAAGTTATCAATATTTCCGCTACCAATATTTTTGAGTTCTAACAAATGAATCACTAATATTCACGATGAGCTCAAATCTTCATTGAAAAAACATATCTATTCCCAACAGTAATCATGACATTCAAAATGAAGCTATTATGAAACTAGTAAACTATCGAAAGATGAAGACTAATAATAATAGAAATAACAAACCAACTGATCATGCTCAAAATAAGTAATTGATCTCTAGAAACAACGGTGAACTCTGAAACCGTGACATGAATCTCCATATTCTGCATTAACAATCACAAAGGATTCGAGAGGCTGAAATCCAAATGCTGCATTCAAACATAGATATTATGTTAGGATGTGATGTTCCTCCACTATATCCAGGGAAGCCAAACTAGTCGATAATAATTAAAAAAATTCTTAAGATTTGCATATAACTCAATATGAATAAGATTGCGTGCAAGATGGAGTAATTTGTATGTAGGTAGCTAAGAGACTAACAAAATTTAGGGGAAAATGAACATATATAAAATAATAAGTATAACATAAACTAGTGGCACCACAAATGTCACAATATGCTAGCTACAGCCTACAAAAGCATATATCCAAATTATAACATGTAGTCAAACTCAAAAGCTTCAATGACAAAAGAAAAATGCTTACTTGCTCTCTATTTCTTTTTACATCCATCCAGCAAATGCTTTTGGTGGTTCAATCCAGATGTCCTCGATAATGGCCACTTTTCTCAAGTCAGGCCACTTCCTGCTGGGATAATATCTATGGTCATCAAGAGAGACCGATATGCAATTGTTTCCATTGGTATGTAGTTTGGGAAAGTAGACACTATTTCTCTTAATTTCAGTTATGTAAGTCTTAGAATGAGATGAAAAAGGACTAACAAAAAAAGTCGCTCCATCTAGTGTTCTCACCTCTTTCCATTTCATTAGCGCCTCATCTAACTTAAATATGATCGGGTCCTTGTTAATATATATATATAAATTATAAAAATTTGTCCTTCATGCTCAATCAAATAATTGTCTTCCATCGAAGTTTGGGATCTCAAATTGTCTAGACGCTTGGATCGCGGTACTTTGAAGACACTCCAAGTAGATTTATCTAGGTCAAACACCCCTAAAATATCTGTGTAACTTAAACAATAAAATACCCTTTTAGAAAAGACAATCCTAGTGCAGAATATGCTACCAGGATTGAGAAAATGCGAGTTGTTTTGGTAGTTAGCAGTTGTCCATTTGTTTTCCTTAGGATAACATGTGCTAATAGTTAGGACAGAATCACTAACACTTTGAACTACAAATATAACACATTCGGTTGATGTTGGAGCACAAGAGAAGGCAGCAAAATCAATATCTAACGTATTTTCAAGTCTTGGCAGTTTGATCAGCTCCCTAGTAAATGGATTAAACAATGAAAATAATTTGAGCCGCCGATATAGCAATAACCATCCATTTTTTGTATAGTATACATGACATTTATCCAGCTCTGGAAACTCAAGGGAATGGGTCTTACACTGCATAGGGTCGTAGATCTCATAACAATTGCCAACTTTTTCTAATTTCATAAGCCAAGGTGATTGGTTCACAACACGCACAGAAGTGGCTACGGAATGCCATATCTTGCAAACAACAGAAGCACGAATATTATTCGGTATAATCAATCGAGACAAAATCAATTCTAAGAGTTCAACAGGGAGATTGTCCCAGGTTTGCTTCTTCAAATTGTCACTTATCAACCTAAATTATAATAATATGTATTAGATATACAATACATGTGCAAGACTAAAGTGGGAAAATTCAACAAATGAACCCTAACCTAAATATGAATGATTTAATGGAATTGGAGATAGAAAGCATATACATGTATTAATGATCACTTAAAAGTAAGAATATAACATTCAAATTCTCAATGATCCAAGTTAGAGAAACTCATTCTTCAATAAAAAAAATTGTTGAAAAATAACAGATGCCGGCATGATCTATATAAACAAACCCTAAAATATAATAAGAGAATGAAATTGAAGGTTAGGATTTGGGATAAAGGGAACATACCGATTGAAATTCCTTTTTTGTTTCTCGGAGATCATGCAAATACAATTGCCCATCAAGTTGAAATAATTGCAATCTAAAATTGTATAACAAAAGAACGAGAATAGTTTCATTTATAGAGTAGGGTTCAAAACAATATTTCAATTTTTATACTATAATTTTTAATAATGTCCCATTTGTCACTATACTATTTTCATACTATAAAATGATGATGTCACTATACTATTTTCATAATCGCTAGCTCCGTGAAGAGAATATAAATAACACATTTCTAAATGATAAGTTTCAATTAACATCTAATAAAAACAAATAATTTTTTAATCTCAAAACAACTTAAACAATATCTTAAAAAATATGTTAGATTCAACTTTATTTATATTTTATTTGATTGTGGTAGAAAATAATAAGGAAATAAAAATAAAAAGAAACAGAAAAATTATTTTTACTAACGATTATAGATGTTTCTCTAATAGATATCACGTATTTTTCTTTGCTCATTATGGTTAAAATAGCTATGTTTCTCAACTTTTCCTCGTTTGCACATAACTTTTGTATCTTTATCAATCTTCAACTCAATAATATTATATTTCGTCTTGCCATTAATATCAATTCAATATTCACAAAATTCGATATTTTTTACCATTTTGTTATCAGTGTCAGACAACAATTCATCAAACTTAGATGTGAAGGTGGCGAGATATGTGACACCCTTCGGAAGCCGAAACTCTACGGGAGTTTTCATCCCATTGAAGTACACTTCTGCCTTAAACAACCCCTATGAAAGAGACATTGTATGATGTTATTCGTAAACAACACATGAGCCTTATTTATACCTTTAGAGTCATAATGGACTACACAATAAGGTCGGTGCAATCATAGTCGTATAAAAGTGAGAAAAATCGTAGAAGTTCAATTCCGCACTTCTTATAACTACCAAATTTTTTATTAATGGATTAAATATCCTATAGTTTCTTGGTTTTCTTAAAAAATCAATGCAACGCAAATATTTCAGATTTTTTGAAATATTTCGTATACCTATTTATATTTCCGTTCATACCAATTTTTTTTTTCAACTATCAAATATTTTATCTGGATTTTTTCATCTTAACTTTTCACAAGAGAAATTTGAATATTATTGAAATATGGGACGATGTCAAATTTAAAATGAAGAATGGCAGAAAAATTCCTCAATCTATGCAACTTTTAAGGAAACAATATGCTCATAAGCCCTCCACCGAAAGTGAATAACTCACCGAAGATACAAGAGGAACATGCACCACTAAGAACTAAAGAAATGCAATGCACAACTTACTCTAAAAATAAACCTAAAACTAAAATGCATGAACACTGTTTGGAATGTATGAATCCTGATAACACAATTCCTTTCAATATACATTTTCTCTTGTAGATAATAAACCCTAAACCCTAAACATTCCATGTGGAAATTATACTTTAGGAATCAAAATGTTGCCCCTAAACATAGATATGATGCTCTACCATGGATTTAAATTTCAATCCACAACCACAATTGTGGTCAATATTGTTGATGTGGTCGTCTCTACAACCGCAATCGGAGTATGAATTAATATCACGAGAATCATCAGAAAATTTCATCCATGTTCGATAATTTATTCTCTTGAAAAATCAAAATTTTAGGACCACAAATATCAATCTTATCTAAATGTATGCTAGTAATGCACATGTAAGAAACCATTGGAAAAATCATAAATTTTTTCATAAAACTCAACAAGAATAAGATTTCGGGCAGCAGAGTTTCATCAGATTCTGCGATATTTTGGCGGACTGTATGCTGTACAAAAACAAGCAGGATGGTTGGAGTTGGAATCTTAATCCGGATGATGAGTATACGGTCAGATTGGGATACATATTTTTGCAGCAGGATACATCTTTAACTCCTCTGGTAGCAGAATTTTCAGCAGCTCTTAAACTAGTTTGGAAGGCTGCATCACCTTTAAAAACAAAATTGTTTGGTTGGAGATTTGTGCATAATCGATTACCTACTCGAGATAATCTTTGTCACCGAGGAATCATTGCTAATTCTCACGATAGGGTGTTTCTTAGAAGAGGAAAGTTTATCTCATTTATTCTTTCTTTTTAATAAGAGTTGTTTGGTGTGTTTTCAATTGGCTTGGGGTGTCGATGTACTTTAACTTCGACATTCTCCGGAATTTCAAAGAATGGATAAATGTTCTTCATCGCCATAAAGTCGACATTAACAATGCTACAGGTTTGCTATTCGTTACTTGTTGGAGTTTTTGGAATTATCGATTGTAACAATATTATGTTTAAAGATGGTATTTGGGATGGTGATTCGTTATTCCAACAAATAGTGGTTCTCGCTAGGTGGTGGATTGGAAAAAATCAGAAGAAAACGTGTATAACAAAGTGAAAAAATAAAGTGAAAACTGACAAATATGTAGATGAAACTGGAGATAGAAATCATACAGTAAGAATACAATATTCAAATTCTCAACAATCAATATTAGAACAACTCATTCTTCAACAAAATTTTGTTTCAGGATTATAGCTAAATAATTGTCATTTGTTGGAAAAGTAACTTTGGCAAGAATACCAACTTATTCAATCATGGAAATATCTCTACCAAGACATATTTTCAAAATTCCAAACATAGTGAGAAATTAGTAAACCAATGAAACATGAAGACTAATAATAATAAAAATGATAAATCAACCGATCGTGTTCAAAATAAGTAAAACTAAACCTAAATCCACATTAGCATTGATAGGATCTGAAAAGACAAAATAACAAAAACGACCAAACTTTCTGCTTCCTGATTAAATTTCCATTAACTCCTAGGCCAAAGAGCAATATCTGTGAACTCAACCTGTAACATGAAACGTCCAAATTCGGTATTAATAATCAATAAGTCGGTAAAATAAAAGAAGGTAACAAGGCAATGTAAAGCTTACAACTTGACAGTTTTCAAAGCAGACTCCTGCCTTTGACTCTTTTCTTTTTCCTAAACCAGCAATCATGAACACTGGATTATAATCATGCAACTATAATATGCAAAAACTTCAATGACAAGAAGAAAAACTCTAACAGACTTTAGAAATGCTTACTTTCTCCGTAATTTTTTTACATTCCAGCCGGCAAAATCTTTTGGTGGTTCAATCCAGATGTTCTCAAAATCTTCTGGTTCTATCCAGTCCTGGCACTGCTTATTGGGATAATATCTATGCGCATCAAGCGAGAACGATATGCAACACTTTCCATAGAGACGAACTTTAGTGAAGTAGACACTGTTTCTCATTATTTCAGGGATGTAAGTCCTAGAAAGAGATGCCAGAGAGCTAGCAAAAACTGTCACGCCATCAAGCGTTGTCACTTCTTTCCATTCCATTAGTGTCTGATCTAACTTGGAAATAATTGGGCCCTCCGGACAAAGCATATGAATTACGAATATATTTCCTTCATGCTCTGTCATAAACTGCCCTTTCCGTCCTTGTCTAGCAATAAAACTCTTCTGGCTTCTGGGCGGAAGTACTTCCAGAACAGTCCAAGTACATTCAACCGGGTCAAACACCCCTAGAAAACCGTTGTAGCTCAAACAATAAAATAATCCATTAGAAAAGACAGTCTGAGTCCTTTTGCAACAGGAAAAATGAGAGGGGTTTGGGAGACGAACAGTTGTCCATTCCTTTGCCCCAGGATAACATGTGTTAATAGCTACAATAGTAGAGCTAACATTTGTAACAGTAAATATAACACATTCAGTTGATGTTGGAGCACATGAGAATGCGAAAATGATTGCACCATTAAATCTAGGCAGCTTGATCTGCTTCCTAGTAAAGGGATTAAAGAAAAAATACGGACAACCCTCAAACAACCACTGCCAGCTCCCACATACCAATAACCAGCCATCTTTCGTATACTTAACACTACTCTCATCTAACTCTGGAAACTCGAGAGAATAGGTTTTCCGCTGCACAGGATCATAGAAGTCATATAGTATATCCGTTTTTGGGTAACACATTCTTCGCTGCTCCATATCATAATATGAGTTACCCGTTTTTGGGAAAAACATAAGCCAGGGCGATTGGTTTACTGGACGAACTGAACTTGCAACTGAATGCCAACTTTTGCAAACAAGAGAAGCACGAATGTTATCCACCACAATCAAGCGAGAGAGGATCAACTCTAAGAGTTCAACAGGGAGATCACCCCAGGTTTGCTGTTCAGAATTTTCACCTTTCATCTCAGCAGCAGCGACTTTATCACTTAACCAAAATAATAAAATATGTATCAGATATAAATGCGCAAGACTGATTTCATGAAATTCAACAAACATGCAGAAAGATTAAAAAACTCAGAACTTGTTAACTTGATTCCAACAAATATGCATATCAACCTAACATCTAACTCACACAATATAATTAGGGATGAAGGGAACATACGATTTCAACTTCTTTTTCATTTTCCCTTTCATCATGCGAATGCGAAGCCAATTGGTTGATGGAGTAGAGAGAGACACTGTTGAACTTGTTGCTGCACAGTCCAATGGAATGGAGCTTTTATATATTTCCACCATGCAAGCTTGCTTCCTAATTAAGTTTGCTTCTTTCTTTATTCAGTAGACTTGTTCTTCACACCTTTGACTCTTTTTCTAAAACTTCTCTTTTCAGTTCTAATCCTAAAAACTCTATTGATTTTTTATTAAAAACCTAACCTCTTATTAATTTGTTATCTCCATAATGTTCTCACTGGATTGTTTAAAATATTCAAAGAACTGAATCGAACCACCGAATAAAACCGGACCGTTGAAAAATAACCAAACTATCTTTGGTTTATGAACTGAACCATAATTTATCAAATAGTTTAATAACCGAATTGAATTATAATTAACTAAATCGAACTATAGTTAACTGAACCGAACCATATCTATATAATCATATATTTAGTAAATATATTGTATTATTTAGTTATGTTGAAACTTTAGTTAAGTATTGATAATGATTCGACGTATGGTAATATGTTAGTGATTTAAAATAAAATCAATATTAGTAATCAATAATATTGTTATGAAAAAATATATAAATAAAATGAAATTAATTGATTTTGAAAAGTATCATTAAAATAGAACGTCATTGTGCTCGTTGTTATATAGAAAACTTTAGAATATGATTACATTTTTTGTGCTGTAGTCTGTAGTATCATTTTTATATATTGTGTCGTTAAGAAATAATTAAATAGAATATCATTATTATACACTATTCATTTATTAATATAATTTTATATATTGTGTCGTTAAAAAATAATTAAATAGAATATTATTATTATACACTATTCATTTATTAATATAATTTTATGTATTTGTTAAGTTTTGGTTTTAAAGGATTAATCTAAAATTTGATACAAGTAATATGATGTCTAATAAAATAAATTTATATAATTTTAAACTTTTTTTAATATGACAGTGATTTTAATTTAAATCCGTTTAAATTTAAATACTTTTATATTAGGTGACAAAAAATACTTATAAAAATAGTTTTAAAAAATTAATAAAAAAATTTAAAATAAAATAATGGTTTTGTTCATTAACAAATTGTTACTAACACTAACAATTTGGTATTGTTTAGAATTAAGAACCGGTATATCAAACCATTTATTTGGTTCAGATTAGTTCTGAATAAATTTAAACGGTTCAGTTCGATTTTTATAACTATTTAATATATTTTGGTTAAATATAATTTGATTTTATTAAAGAACTATATCATGAACACCCCGTTTCTCACTTATTATTCTCCTATTCATCAAAATGCCCCTTTTAATTTGTTCTCGCTTATTCTCCTATTAATCAAAATCCCCCTTTTAATTTGTTATCTCCATAATATTCTCAGCCCTAGACTTGTTCTTCACAACATCTTTGCCTCTTTCTTCAAAACTTCTATTTTCATCATTTAATCCTAAAAACTCTCTACTAACCCCTTTTTATTAGAAACCTAATCTCTTTTTAATTTATGGTTAAATATGTTTTTAGTCGCTATAAATATCTGAATTTTGGTTTTTAGTATCTAAAAAAACGTCGAGTTTTAGTTCCTATAAAATTGTTTTTGCACTCTGATTTAGTCCCTGTAGAGGGACTAAAATTGCATGCAAAAATAATTTTATATGGACTAAAACTCGACATACGTTTTTTTAATAGGGATGCAAATCAAAATTGAGATCAAAAACATATTTAAACCTTTAATTTATTATTTTCACAATGTCCTCACTTATTATCCTATATTTAACAAAATATCCCTCATTTTTCTATCAACTCTAATTTTTTTTTTCTGATTTCCTTATTTACTAATTAATTTAATTATTTAAACTAAAATAAAATTTAAATTTGGTGAACACTTGATACCTTTTAATTTTGGAGCCAACTTCGTTACCCATCAATAAAAGTTGGGTAATTTTACTCATTTCACTTGTCATGATTATATTGGTTTAAAATATACCACTTGTTATATCATTAAAAGAGTCATAGTTTATATTTGAGACACCAAATCTTTTAATAATTATAAATTAACGTTTTGTTTTATTATATTGGGAATAAGAAGTGTATATTTCAAATGCTAGCTATGACCATTATTTTTTTGTGTGTTAAAAGAAATTATGAGCATACGATATTCGGTGAAAGAATACAAATTAATACATTTGCATGTTGATAACTATTCCCTCCATCCCAAAATATAAGAGAAAAGATTTAATAAGATTGATATAGTCTTGAAATCTTAGACCCTTAGATATACGATATCAGTTTGAATATCTTTTATACCGAAATCTGAAGCTTTAGTTCTAAATTAGCCCCGAGTAGTTTATATTAGCAGTCAACACTGCCTTGAGCACAAACTACGTGGAGAGCCGATGCAAATAAGTGATTGATACTTAAAGTGCCAAAAAGAAGAAAAAAAGAATCTTGAGATTAAGCATGCCAATGATAAAATAATCGAGTTGCACCAATTCTAAAGGATGCAAAAACATGCGATAAAAGGCAAAGCAGAGTCTGATGTTGGTTGGTTCAGAGGTATTTCGTTTTGAACTCGGAAAGGAGAATTACAATTCGATCCCCCACAACTTGCACTCAGTACATGTAATGGGTTACCCCACTTGTGTACCAGACCTCGTGTTCGAAAAATATCAAATTCACCAATAGGCTACTCCATTATGCGCGTGTAAAGGTAAATGGCTTAATGTGATTGCGTCAAAATGAAAACGGGTGAAATAAAAACGAGAGAATTAGGTTGAGCGATAATAGAATGATTCAGACTGGTTTGTATAGGGGTTTATGAGCATTATGTTTTTAGTGTCATTAGTGTATCTTTAGTGTTCGAGTTACTATTGGTTCTTTTAGCAAAATATCGCACAACCACATATGGATAGGCATTATGTTCCGTGTTTGTATTTGACAGATATTTTTCAAAAACTTATTGATTGTATGCTTGAGGACAAGCAAAGATTCAAGTCTGGAGGAGTTTGATAACACGATTTTATATCGATTATTTAGCCTGGTCTCCGATTAATTAAGTTATTATTTTTCAAAATTTGAACGATATTATGCGAGGTATTTGTATGTTTTTGCAGGTATTTCGATTTATATGACTTGTGGAAGAAAGGAGCTAAAATGAGGAAGAAATGAAGTATTTAGCAGAAGAAACAAAGATAGCAGAAAACTGAAGTTTCTGCATTTTCACTACATGACGCCCGTCACAATCCTTAGACGACCGTCACACATTGAACATTTGGGACGACTGTCACAATGCTAAGACGCCCGTCACAGGTCATTTACTCAAAAAAATAAAACGTGCCTCAGTCAAACAGAGAGTCGTTGCAGTGTGTTATTCTCTCAGTATCCAAACTCAGTCCCAGTCAATTGCAACATGGATATCTCAAAGCCCAGCAAAACTATCTCCACCAATATCTACTTCACTCAAGCTATAAATAGGATATGCAACATATGAATTAAGAGAGCCACTTTTAAGAATTTAATTATTTCAGTTCATAATTTCTTTTATTTACTTTCCTGCAATTGTTCCCTTTCTGTTTCTGTTTCCTTTACCGAACCATACTAATAGCTTCCTATAAACAAAATTTATTTTCTGATTTCGATTTCTTAATTTAAAATCAGCTTTTATTACAAAAGTAAAAAGGTAAAAAGGTAAAAAGGTTAGAATTAAGACCACAAGAGTGTGAGGTTTTAACCGGATAGCTGAAACCGGACATTAGTTTTAAATAAAGCGGGAGTGCTTTAAAACCAATTAGAACCCCTAGGTTTTAAAAAAGTACTTTTAACTTGAATTGATACAGCGAGAGCGCTCAATCTGACTTAGGAGTATAGTAATAGGCAAGACCACGAGAGTGTGAGTTGACAACTTTTAAACCAACGTTTTCTACAGAAAGATAATTTGACAAATCTTTATAAGACGACCATTTATTGAATTCGTGAAGGCATATTATATACGTACCGATATCTATCGTAACTTAATTTAATTTAAACTCTTAATTTCCCGTTCCTTTAAACTTAATCATCACTCACCTTACCTAAACATAGTAACACCCCGATAGCGCTAGGTTGATTATCGAGTCTTTGTGGAATCAATATCTTTTATTAATACGCAATTAGGCTGTATACTTGCAGTTAGTACCTTAAGACTCAGAAAGTCGCGATCAAGTTTTAGGCGTCGTTGTCCGAGACTCTGATTTAGTCAATAGTGAAATTCGTTTGTTGCATCGTATAGACTAAGGCAAACCAAAATTCCCTTTTGTCGATTGTATGCCCAGTACTCGTTCTCGAGGCGAAGACTTAGAACCATAAATCGACGAAGTTCAGCATTTCTTAAGTTTGAGATGCCGAACCAAAAATAACGAAACCCCTTCACCTGGAGATCTTATACCCGAACCAGTTGAAGAACTAATCATGGCTGAAAACGAAGGATTACAGAACCGTCCACTCAAGTCCTATGCGACTCCAACTCAACAGGAACCGCATAACAATATTGCTGCCCCAACCATTACCCAAAACGATTTTGAATTGAAACCCTCGCTGCTAAGTTTTCTGGAAATCCTATGCACGACCCTAATGAACATTTGACCAAGTTTGTGCAATATGTAGATACCGTATAGACGAATGGTGTAACCCAAGACGTAATAAGATTAAGACTTTTTCTGTTCTCTCTTAGGGATAGAGCTTGGGCATGGTTACAATCCCTACCAACCAACTCTGTTACAACATGGGAAGAACTGAAGAACGTTTCCCTATCATGTTATTTCCCACCAAGTAAGACAGCTATGCTGAGAGCACAGATTAACAGATTTCGACAAAAAGATGTTGAATCACTTTATAAAGCGTGGGAGAGATACAAGGATCTGATGAGGCTATGTCCACACCACGTGTTTGAAAACTGGGTGACGATCATTACCTTCTACAATGGGTTTATATACAACATGAGACTCACAATAGACGATTCCGTGGGCAACACTCTCATGGACAAACTATACGAAGATGCCTACAACCTCATTGAGAATATGGGTCAAAACCACTGCCAATGGGGAGGTGAAAGAACCCCTGTAGAGAAGACCCAAATAGAGGGAGGAATGTCACAGATAGCCAGTTACTACCTAAGCGGTAATCGATTACCTGAACAAAAAACGCAGTTTTCTAGAATAATTAACACAGATAGCCAGTTACTACCTATGCAACAATCGATTACTCTGCGTGCAGAATAAAATATTCTGCTAAAATTCAGCATGATCCCTTTTAAAATCTTTTTTTCAAACGCCACATGATCATGAACTGAATTAGCACGAATTTTACAACCAAAACACAGTGAAATCCCTGCAATCAAACAACAATTTATGATCTAGAAGATCAACAAAAGGCATCAAGGATCTACATCTTGAATGTTGATGATGAAGGTAGAACCATGAAAAAAGTGAATTACTAAGAACACTCTTCAAATTGATCCAATATCAAGCTTGATCTACTGAAATTGATGAACAAAAAAGAATAGGATGAAGGTTTAGCTTAAAGTCGATCAATAATTCAAGGTGAAGTCTTGATAATTTTCAAAAAGAGAAGAAGAACTTTAGTGAATTTGTGGTTGGGGGGATATTTTGCAAGAGATTTGTTGGCTATCAAAAGCTTGCGAAATGAATGAGAAATGACCTCTATTTAAATAGTTTAGGTATGAGAATTTGGTGGAATGGAGCTTGCTTTGGTAATTAAAATTAGGCTTGGTAATTCAAAAATTGGAGGGAATTATGAAAAAAGGGGTGATTAGTGAGGGTTTAAGGTGGGAATTAATTTTAATGATGTATGTGAATTAAATGGAGATGGTCTAAAATATTCCAAGCGTGATCAAAAAATGAAATTGGTGTCAAAATTCAAAATTTTGAAATTGCTGCCAAAAATTTTAAATTTGCACGCAAGTAACCGGTTACGCCCTAGGTAGTAACCGGTTACTCAGTGCAAAATTTGAAAATTTTGTTTTACTTTTGCACTGCTGTGATTTCGGCTCGATTCTTTTTCACATCAAAGAAAGCATGGAAATAAACACATGAACCTTGGAATTCCTTGAATAAATCAATTAATTCGAGAAATCCTTGATCAGATAAATTTGAATTATTTGCGGATCAACTTTGACTTTTATCGGTGAAATTCATTCGAGCTGTGGGACTGCTATTTTTGGCATTTTTTACCTGAAAAATGATTAATAAAAGAAAACAAAAATATTTTTGGATTTTAATTAATGGTTAGTAAACCTAAACAAATAAAAACAAGTGGTGATCCTCTGTGAGGCATAAACCTACACCTGAGAAAAATTGATTTGCCAAAAATTATACAGGCAATGTTTGATAAAGTAACTGATTGCTATCATAACTAACTTACACTATTTTTGAGCCAACTATTTCAATTTCTTCCTTCAAGCTAAACATTGATGCATTTGGACCTATTTATGACGAATGAGGTGTAGGAGCTATTGTAAGGGACTCATAAGGATTTGTCTTAGAATATGTTGCATGGAACTTCTATGCTCTTCCTGATGCTAATCTTGATGAATTTTAGTTAGCAGCTGAATTTTCTCATGATATGGACTTTCACAATATTATGGTTGAGGATGAATCTCTTGATATGTCAAATAAAATTAGTCTTAAGTATTTTGTTTTAGAAAAAAAATAAAGTAAAAGAAAGATTGAAGAGAATAATAATTGCAACATTAGATAGGCAGAATGAAGATAGGAAAATAAATTTATAAATATTTCTGCTACCAATATTTATGTGTTCTAACAAATGAATCACTAATATTCACGATGAGCTCAAATCTTCTTTGAAAAATCATAGTTATTCCTAACATAAATCATGACATTCTAAATGAAGCTATTATGAAACTAATAAGCTATCGAAAGATGAAGACTATTAATAATAGAAATAACAAACCAAATGATCATGCTCGAAAAAAGTAATTGATCTCTAGAAACAACGGTGAACTCTAAAATCGCGACATGAATGTCCATATATTGCATTAACAATCACAAAGGATTCGAGAGGCTTAACACAAGTGCTACAATCAAACATAGATATTATGTTAGGAAGTGATGTTCCACCACAATATGCAGGGAAGCCAAACTAGGCACTAACAATTAAAAAATTTCATAAGATTTGCATATAACTCAATAAGAATAAGATTGCGTGCAACATGGAGTAATTTGTATGTAGGTATCTAAAAGTCTAAAAAATTTTAGGGAAAAATTATAAAGCTTCAATGAAAAAATGAAAAATGCTTACTTGCTCTCTATTTCTTTTTACATCCAACTATGTAAGTCTTAGAATGAGATGAAAAAGAACTAATAAAAAAGTCGCTCCATCTAGCGTTCTCACCTCTTTCCATTTCATTAGCTCCTCATCTAACTTAAATATGATTGATTCCTTGTTAAAATATATATAAATTATAAAAATTTGTCCTTCATGCTCGGTCAAATAATTTTCTTCCATCCTGGTTTGGGCACTCAAATTCTATTAAATTGTTGTTGTTCGCGGACGACACTATCCTCATTTATGATGGGGCCACCCCTAACTTTTGGTCTTTTAAAGATTTTGAGGGGTTTTGAGATGGTGTCCGGTCTTAAAATTAACTTTGCAAAAAGCTCTTTGTTCGGCGTGGGGTTGGATCCTTATTTTATCCAGGCTGCTGGCAGGATCCTTTTTTGCAAATCTGGTGTTGTTTCATTTAAATGTTTAGGCATCCATGTTGGTGGGAAATCCAGGAGGATTGATTTATGGAATCCGGTCATTGCTTGTCTGAAGAAAAGGTTATCGCATTCGGCAAGGAGGAATTTGTCGATAGGAGGGAGAGTTATTCTGTTGAACTCAGTCATTGTTAACTTGCCTATTCATCTTTTGTCTTTCTTCAAAATGCCTAGGAAGTTTGCTAATAGTATCATTGCATTTCAACAAAGATTTTTGTGGTTCGATTCTTATAAGAAGACTTCTATGGTTTGGATTAGTTGGAATAGAATTTATTTACCGAAAGATCAATGTGGGTCAGGTATTAAGTGGGTGGATTTATTCAATAAGGTGTTATTAGCCAAATGGTTGAAGAAATTTATACAACCAGGATCTGAGATTTGGCGCCCTCTTTTACGGTCCCGTTCTAGTAATTTGGCTCACTTGGTTTGTTCGAGTTCTGGCCCTTTTCACCATTCCAAAGCTTTGCTATGGATGAGATATATCCTTAATATTGGTTTCGGATCTGTGAATAGCCCGTCCTGCAGCTCTATTGCTGCCAACGTGGGGGACAGTCTCTTAGTCCCTTTCTTGTTTATGGCTTGGATTGACGATAATCTGTTGTGCTTCTTTTTTCGTAACCTCTTAGAAGCTTCTTATACTAAGGATTGGATGATTACTAATATGAGAGATTGGGTGGAAGGAGTATGGTGCTAGTTATTTATGTTCCATGAGTATGTTCTGTTTGAATCTTACGATACCGACTTGCATTCATTGGTGCTTGTGCTGTAAGGTGCGAGTCCTGCAGCGCAGACTGGTGATTCTTGGAGGTGGTTTCCTGATGCCAGTAGCGACTTCTCCGTTAAATCCATATATAGTGTTGTGTTAGGGTCACTTCTTACCCACCATCTTGCTGCCCCGGAGATGACGGTGCTTGATTTGTTGTGGAACTCCAAACTTCAATTAAAAATCCAGATTTTCACTTGGAGGATGGTGCTTAATAGACTTCCTACACGTTTACACTTAACGGCTAGAGGTATCGTAGAGTCTATCCATGACAAGGTGTGTGTCTTATGTTTTATGTTTGATGAGGATGATTCTCATGTTTTAGTTGGGTTGGTGTGTCGGGTTTTGACATGGGTAATTATTGCGAGCATGTTTTAATGTGGAGGTTGCAGATGAAAGGGAGGTGTAAGGAACACTTTATTTTCTCTATTTGGTTAATCACATGTTGGGTCCTTTTGTACACTAGGAATAATATTTTATACAATGATGATTTTTGTAATATTGAGGTTATGTTTCATAGAGTGGTTTTGTTATCCTAGAGGTGGCTAGCGATTAAGAAATCTCGTAGGTTTTGTAGGCTTTATGATTGAACCAAATTCTCGATGAATTTCTTGTAGTTGATTGGAGGTTACCTTGTATTTTTGGGCTGGAGAATCCTTTTTTCTCCTTTAGTTGAATTCCACTGCTTATAAAAAAAAATATAAAAGAATCAAATTAGTAGAAATTAAAATAAAAATAAGAAAAATTTGATAGTTTTTGTTGAGTTATCCTCTTTTCCCTCTGAATTGGGGTATAAGCACAAAAACACCCAGTCCAAAGGCACATCCCTAAAGATCAAGTACACTTGCAATCTGGAGACCTACGCACATTCTTCGCCTTGTAGATGAAAAAAGGTTCACAAATATTTTCTCATCATAACCTATTATATTTCATTACCACATCACTTGATTTCACACCCTCATATTTATCATTTCTGATTTCTGATTGAAACAACTTGTATGCTAAACACGTTTGATTGTTCTCTTCTTTAGAATTTCAAATTTTGAAAACATTCTGATTTATTTCATTGATTTGCCGAAAATTATGCAAGAAGTGTTTGATAAAGTGACCAATTGCTATCATAACTAACTTACACTATTTTTGAGCCAACTATTTCTATTTCTTCCTTCAAGCTAAACATTGATGCATTTGGACCTGTTTATGACGAATGAGGCGTAGGAGCTATTGTAAGAGACTCATAAGGTTTTGTCTTAGAATATGTTGCATGAAATTTCTATGCTCTTCCTGACGCTACTGTTGATGAATTTTAGTTAGCATCTCAATTTTCTCATGATATGGAATTTCGGAATATTATGGTTAAGGATGAATCTCTTGATATGTCAAATAAAATTAGTCTGAAGTATTTTGTTTTAGAAAATAAATAAAGTAAAAGAAAGATTGAAGAGAATAATAATTGCAACATTAGATAGGAAGAATGAAGATAGGAAACTAAAGTTATCAATATTTCTGCTGCCAATTTTTATGTGTTCTAACAAATGAATCACTAATATTCACGATGAGCTCAAATCTTCATTGAAAATACATAGCTTTTCCCAACACAAATCATGAAATTCTAAATGAAGCTATTATGAAACTAATAAACTATCGAAAAATGAAGACTAATAATAATAGAAATAATAAACCAACTGATCATGCTCGAAAAAAGTATTTGATCTCTAGAAACAACGGTGAACTCTGAAACCGTGACATGAATGTCCATATTCTCCATTAACAATCACAAAGGATTCGAGAGGCTGAATCCAAGTGTTGCAATCAAACATAGATATTATGTTAGGTAGTGATGTTCCACCATTATATGCAGGGAAGCCAAACTAGGCAGTAACAATTAAAAATATTCTTAAGATATGCATATAACTCAATAAGAATAAGATTGTGTGCAACATGGAGTAATTTGTATGTAGGTAGCTAAAAGACTAACAAAATTTAGGGGGGAAATGAACATATATAAATAATAAGTATAACATAAAGCATTTATCTAAACTATAACATGTAGTCAAATTCAAAAGCTTCAATGACAAAAAGAAAAATGCTTACTTGCTCTCTATTTCTTTTTACATCCAGCAAACAAATGCTTTTGGTGGTTCAATCCAGATGTCCTGGATAACAACCACTTTTCTCAAGTCAGGCCACTTCTTGTTGGGATAATTTTGATGGTCGTCAAGAGAGAACGATATGCAATCATTTCCATTGGTATGTAGTTTGGGAAAGTAGACATTATTTCTCTTAATTCCTGTTATGTAAGTCTTAGAATGAGATGAAAAAGAACTAACAAAAAAAGTCGCTCCATCTAGCGCTCTCACCTCTTTCCATTTCATTAGCGCCGCATATAACTTAAATATGATTGATTCCTTGTTAAAATATATATAAATTATAAAAATTTGTCCTTCATGCTCAGTCAAATAATTGTCTTACATCCTGGTTTGGGCACTCAAATTCTATTAAATTGTTGTTGTTCGCGGACGACACTATCCTCATTTATGATGGGGACACCTCTAACTTTTGATCTTTTAAAGCGATTTTGAGGGGTTTTGAGATGGTGTTCGGATTAAAATTAACTTTGCAAAAAGCTCTTTGTTCGGCGTGGGGTTGGATCCTTATTTTATCCAGGCTGCTGGCAAGATCCTTTTTTGCAAATCTGGTGTTGTTCCGTTTAAATTTTTAGGCATCCATGTTGGTGGGAAATCCCGGAGGATTGATTTATGGAATCCGGTCATTGCTTGTCTGAAGAAAAGGTTATCGCATTGGGTAGAGAGGAATTTGTTGATAGGAGGGAGAGTTATTTTGTTGAACTCAGTCATTGTTAACGTGCCTATTCATCTTTTGTCTTTATTCAAAATGCCTAGGAAGGTTGCTAATAGTATAATTGAAATTCAACAAAGATTTATATGGTCCGATTCTTATTCGAATACTTATATGGCTTGGGTTAGTTGGAATATAATTTGTTTACCGAAAGATCAAGGTGGGTTAGGTATTAAGTGGGTAGATTTATTCAATAAGGCGTTGTTAGCGAAATGGTTGTGGAAATTTTTACAACTAGGATATGAGATTTGGCGCCCTCTTTTGCGGTCCCGTTACTGTAATTTGGTTCACTTGGTTTATTTGGGTTCTGGCCCTGTTCACCTTTCCAAAGCTTCACTTTGGATGAGAGACATCCTTGCTATTGGTTTAGGCTTTTTGAATAGCTTGTTCTGCAGCTTTATTTCTACCAACATGGGGGATGGTCTCTTAGTCCCTTTCTGGTCTGTGGCTTGGATTGACGGTAATCTGTTGTGCTTCCTTTACCGTTGTAGTTGATTGGAGGTTACCTTGTATTTTTGGGCAGGAGAATCCCTTTTTCTCCTTTATTTCTATTTCATTGCTTATCAAAAAATAAATAAAAGAATCAAATTAATTGAAATTAAAATTAAAATAAGAAAAATTTGATAGTTTTAGTTGAGTTATCCTCTTTTCCCTCTGAATTGGGGTCATAAGCACAAAAACACCCAGTCCAGAGGCACATCCCTGAAGATAAGTACACTTGCAATCTGGAGACCTACGCGCATTCTTCTTCTTGGGGATGACACAAGGTTCACACATATTTTCTCATCATAACCTATTTTATAACTTTTCTCACACCTCACTTATTTGAGCATTGGAGGAGTGCTAATTTTGCAGGTTCAACATGTTCCGCGAGAGAACTCATCACCACGACACTTGATTTCACACCCTTACATTTATCATTTCTGATTTCTGATTTCTGATTGAAAACTTGTATGTTAAACACGTTTGATTGTTCTCTTCTTTAGAATTTCAAATTTTGAAAACATTATGATGTATTTCATTGATTTGCCGAAAATTATGCAAGCAATGTTTGATAAAGTTACCAATTGTTATCATAACTAACTTACACTGTTTTTGAGCCAACAATTTTGATTTCTTCCTTAAAGCTAAACATTGATGCATTTGGACCTGTTTATGACAAATGAGGCGTATGAGCTATTGTAAGAGACTCGTAAGGTTTTGTCTTAGAATATATTGCATGGAACTTCTATGCTCTTCCTGATGCTAATGTTGATGAATTTAGTTAGAAACTCAATTTTCTTATGATATGGACTTTCCAAATAATATGGTTAAGGATGAATCTCTTGATATGTCAAATAAAATTAGTCTTAAGTATTTTGTTTTAGAAAAAATATAAAGTAAAAGAAAGATTGAAGAGAATAATAATTGCAACATTAGATAGGCAGAATGAAGATAGGAAAATAAAGTTATCAATATTTCCGCTACCAATATTTTTGAGTTCTAACAAATGAATCACTAATATTCACGATGAGCTCAAATCTTCATTGAAAAAACATATCTATTCCCAACAGAAATCATGACATTCAAAATGAAGCTATTATGAAACCAATAAACTATCGAAAGATGAAGACTAATAATAATAGAAATAACAAACCAACTGATCATGCTCGAAATAAGTAATTGATCTCTAGAAACAACAGTGAACTCTGAAACCGTGACATGAATCTCCATATTCTGCATTAACAATCACAAAGGATTGAGAGGCTTAAATCCAAATTGCTGCATTCAAACATACATATTATGTTAGGAAGTGATGTTCCTCCACTATATTCAGGGAAGCCAAACTAGTCGGTAACAATTAAAAAAATTCTTAAGATTTGCATATAACTCAATATGAATAAGATTACGTGCAAGATGGAGTAATTTGTATGTAGGTAGCTAAGAGACTAACAAAATTTAGGGGAAAATGAACATATATAAAATAATAAGTATAACATAAACTAGTGGCACCACAAATGTCACAATATGCTAGCTACAGCCTACAAAATCATATATCCAAATTATAACATGTAGTCAAACTCAAAAGCTTCAATGACAAAAGAAAAATGCTTACTTGCTCTCTATTTCTTTTTACATCCAGCCATCAAATGCTTTTGGTGGTTCAATCCAGATGTCCTGGATAATGGCTACCTTTCTCAAGTCAGGCCACTTCCTTCTGGGATAATATCTATGGTCATCAAGAGATAATGATATGCAATTGTTTCCATCGGTATGTAGTTTGGGAAAGTAGATATTATTTCTCTTAATTTCAGTTATGTAAGTCTTAGAATGAGATGAAAAAGGACTAACAAAAAAAGTCGCTCCATCTAGTGTTCTCACCTCTTTCCATTTCATTAGCGCCTCATCTAACTTAAATATGATTGGATCCTTATTAATAAATATATAAATTATAAAAATTTGTCCTTCATGCTCAATCAAATAATTGTCTTCCATCGAAGTTTGGGCTCTCAAATTGTCTAGACGCTTGGATCGCGGTACTTCGAAAACACTCCAAGTAGATTTATCTAGGTCAAGCACCCCTAACAAATTTGGGTAACTTAAACAATAAAATACCCTTTTAGAAAAGACAATCCTAGTGCAGAATATGCTACCAGGATTGGGAAAATTCAAGTTGTTTTGGAAGTTAGCAGTTGTCCATTTGTTTTCCTTAGGATAACATGTGCTAATAGTTAGGATAGAATAACTAACACTTTGAACTACAAATATAACACATTCGGTTGATGTTGGAGCACAAGAGAAGGCAGCAAAATCAATATCTAACATACTTTCACGTCTTGGCAGTTTGATAAGCTCCCTAGTAAATGGATTTAACAAGAAAAATAAACTATAAAAGAAAATATTTGCATCCGATATATTGAGCCGCCGATATAACAATAACCATCCATCTTTTGTATAGTATACATGACATTTATCTAGCTCTGGAAACACGAGGGAATGGGTCTTACGCTGCACAGGGTCGTAGATCTCATAACAATTTCCAACTTTTTCTAATTTCATAAGCCAAGGTGATTGGTTCACAACACGCACAGAAGTGGCTACGGAATGCCATATCTTGCAAACAACAGAAGCACGAATGTTATCCGCTATAATCAATCGAGACAAAATCAATTCTAAGAGTTCAACAGGGAGATTGTCCCAGGTTTGCTTCTTCAAATTGTCACTTATCAACCTAAATAATAATAATATGTATTAGATATACAATACATGTGCAAGACTAAAGTGGGAAAATTCAACAAATGAACCCTAACCTAAATATGAATGATTTAATGGAATTGGAGATAGAAAGCATATACATGTATTAATGATCACTTAAAAGTAAGAATATAACATTAAAATTCTCAATGATCCAAGTTAGAGAAACTCATTCTTCAATAAAAAAATTGTTGAAAAATAACAGATGCCGACATGATCTATATAAACAAACCCTAAAATATAATAAGAGAATGAAATTGAAGGTTAGGATTTGGGATAAAAGGAACATACCGATTGAAATTCCTTTTCTTTTTCTCGGAGATCATGCAAATACAATTGCCCATCAAGTTGAAATAGTTGCAATCTGAAATTGTATAACAAAAGAGCGAGAATAGTTTCATTTATAGAGTAGGGTTCAAAACAATATTTCAATTTTTATATTATAATTTTTAATAATGTCCCATTTGTCACTATATTATTTTCATACAATAAAATGATGATGTCTCTATACTATTTTCATAATTGCTAGCTCCGTGGAGAGAATATAAATAAGACATTTCTAAATGATAAGTTTCAATTAACATCTAATAAAAGCAAATAATTTTTTAATCTCAAAACAACTTAAACAATATCTTAAAAAATATGTTAGATTCAACTTTATTTATATTTTATTTGATTGTGGTAGAAAATAATAAGGAAATAAAAATAAAAAGAAACAGAAAAATTATTCTTACTAACGATTATAGATGTTTCTCTAATAGATATCACGTATTTTTCTTTGCTCATTATGTTTAAAATAACTATGTTTCTCAACTTTTCCTCCGTTTGCACATAACTTTGTATCTTTATCAATCTTCAACTCAATAATATTATATTTCGTCTTGCCATTAATATCAATTCAATATTCACAAAATTCGATATTTTTCACCATGTTGTTATCAGTGTCAGACAACAATTCAATAAACTTAGATGTGAAGGTGGTGAGATATGTGACACCCTTCGGAAGCCGAAATTCTACGGGAGTTTTCATCCCGTTGAAGTACACTTCTGCCTTAAACAACCCCTATGAAAGAGACATTGTATGATGTTATTCGTAAACAACACATGAGCCTTATTTATACCTTTAGAGTCATAATGGACTACACAATAAGGTCGGTGCAATCATAGTCGTATAAAAGTGAGAAAAATCGTAGAAGTTCAATTCCGCACTTTTTATAACTACCAAATTTTTTATTAATGGATTAAATATCCGATAGTTTCTTGGTTTTCTTAAAAAATTGATGCAACGCAAATATTTCAGATTTTTTGAAATATTTCGTATACTTATTTATATTTCAGTTCATACCAAATTTTTTTTTTCAACTATTAAATATTTTATCCGGATTTTTTCATCTTAACTTTTCACAAGGGAAATTTGAATATTATTGAAATATGGGAGGCTGTCAAATTTAAAATGAGGAATGGCAGAAAAATTCCTCAATCTATGCAACTTTTAAGGAAACAATATGCTCATAAGCCCTCCACTGAAACTGAATAACTCACCGAAGAAACAAGAGGAACATGCACCACTGAGAACTAAAGAAATGCAATGCAACTTACTCTAAAAATAAACCTAAAACTAAAATGCATGAACACTGTTTGGAATGTATGAATCCTGATAACACAATTCCTTTCAATATACATTTTCTCTTGTAGATAATAAACCCTAAACATTCCATGTGGAAATTATACTTTAGGAATCAAAATGTTGCCCCTAAACATAGATATGATGCTCTACCATGGATTTAAATTTCAATCCACAACCGCAATTGTGGTCAATATTGTTGACGTGGTCGTTTCTACAACCGCAATCGTAGTATGAATTAATATCACGTATGCAACCGCGTTAAGAATCATCAGAAAATTTCATCCATGTTCGATAATTTATTCTCTTGAAAAATCAAAATTTTAGGACCACAAATATCAATCTTATCTAAATGTATGCTAGTAATGCACATGTAAGAAACCATTGGAAAAATCATAAAGTTTTGCATAAAACTCAACAAGATTTCGGGCAGCAGAGTTTCATCAGATTCTGCGATATTTTGGCGGACTGTATGCTGTACAAAAACAAGCAGGATGGTTGGAGTTGGAATCTTAATCCGGATGGTGAGTATACGTTTAGATTGGGATACATATTTTTGCAGCAGGATACATCTTTAAGTCCTCTGGTAGCAGAATTTTCAGCAGCTCTTAAACTAGTTTGGAAGGCTGCATCACCTTTAAAACCAAAATTGTTTGGTTGGAGATTTGTGCATAATCGATTACCTACTCGAGATAATCTTTGTCGCCGAGGAATCATTGTTAATTCTCACGATATGGTGTTTCTTAGAAGAGGAAATTTTATCTCATTTATTCTTTCTTTGTAATAAGAGTTGCTTGGTGTGTTTTCAATTGGCTTGGGGTGTCGATGTCCTTTAACTTCGATATTCTCCGGAATTTCAAAGAATGGATAAATGTTCTTCATCGTCATAAAGTCGACATTAACAATGCTGCAAGTTTGTTATTGGTTACTTGTTGGAGTTTTTGGAATTATTGATCGTAACAATATTATGTTTAAAGATGGTATTTGGGATGGTGATTCGTTATTCCAACAAATAGTGGTTGTCGCTAGGTGGTGGATTGGAAAAAATCAGAAGAAACCTTTTACTTATAATTACTACGAATGGGTTAAATCTCCCCGATGAAAAAGTGTATAACAAAGTGAAAAAATAAAGTGAAAACTAACAAATATGTAGATGAAACTCATCTACATATTTCCTTCATACTGTAAGAATACAATATTAGAAAAAACTCATTCTTCCACAAAATTTTGTTTTAAAAACTAACATATTAGTATGATCTATATAAACAAGACATATTTTCAAAATTCCAAACATAGCTGAGAAATTAGAAAACCAATGAAACATGAAGACTAATAATAATAATAAAATTGATAAATCAACCGATCGTGTTAAAAATAAGTAAAACTAAACCTAAATCCACATTAGCATTGATAGGATCTGAAAAGACAAAATAACAAAAATGACCAAACTTTTTGCTTCCTGATTAAATTTCCATTCCATCAAACAAACTAACTCCTACAGCCAAAGAGCAATATCTGTGAACTCAACCTGTAACATGAAACGTCCAAATTCGGTATTCATAATCAATAAGTCAGTAAAATTCAAGTATAATACAAGAAGGTAACAAGGCAATGTAAAGCTTACAACTTGACAGTTTTCAAAGCAGACTCCTGCCTTTGACTCTTTTCTTTTTCCTAAACCAGCAATCATGAATTTATTTTCTGGTTTCGATTTTTTAATTTAAAATAAGTTTTTATTACAAAAGTAAAAAAGGTAAAAAGGTAAAAAAAGTTAGAATTAAGACCACGAGAGTAAGAGGTTTTAACCGGATAGCTGAAATCAGACATTAGTTTTAAATACAACGGGAGTGCTTTAAAACCAATTAGAACCCCTAGGTTTTAAAAAAGTACTTTTAACTTGAATTGATACAGCGAGAGCGCTCAATCTGACTTAGGAGTATAGTAATAGGTAAGACCACGAGAGTGTGAGTTGACAACTTTTAAACCAACGTTTTCTACAGAAAGATAATTTGACAAATCTTTATAAGCCGACCATTTATTGAATTTTATGTACCGATATCTATCGTAACTTAATTTAATTTAAACTCTTAATTTCCCGTTCCTTTAAACTTAATCATCACTCACCTTACCTAAACATAGTAACACCCCGATAGCGCTAGGTTGATTATCGAGTCTCTGTGGAATCAATATCTTTTATTAATACGCAATTAGGCTGTATACTTGCAGTTAGTTCCTTAAGACTCAGAAAGTCGCGATCAAGTCTTAGGCGTGGTTTTCCGAGACTCTGATTTAGTTAATAGTGAAATTCGTTTGTTGCACCGTATAGACTAAGGCAAACCAAAATTCCCTTTTGTTGATTGTATGCCCAATACTCGTTCTCGAGGCGAAGACTTAGAACCACAAATCGACGAAGTTCAGCATTTCTTAAGTTTGAGGCGCCGAACCAAAAATAACGAAACCCCTTCACCTGGAGATCTTATACCCGAACTAGTTAAAGAACTAATCTTGGCTGAAAACGAAGGATTACAGAACCGTCCACTCAAGTTCTATGCGACTCCAACTCAACAGGAACCGCATAAAAATATTGCTGCCCCAACCATTACCCAAAACGATTTTGAATTGAAACCCTCGCTGCTAAGTTTTCTAGAAATCCTATGCACGACCCTAATGAACATTTGACCAAGTTTGTGCAATATGTAGACACCGTATAGGCGAATGGTGTAACCCAAGACGCGATAAGATTAATACTTTTTATGTTCTCTCTTAGGGATAGAGCTTGGGCATGGTTACAATTCCTACCAACCAACTCTGTTACAACATGGGAAGAACTGAAGAACGTTTCCCTATAATGTTATTTCCCACCAATCAAGACAGTTATGCTGAGAGCACAAATTAACAGATTTCGACAAAAAGATGTTGAATCACTTTATAAAGCGTGGGGGAGATACAAGGATCTGATGAGGCTATGTCCACACCATGGGTTTGAAAACTGGGTGACGATCATTACCTTCTACAATGGTTTTATATACAACACGAGACTCACGATAGACGATTCCGTGGGCAACGCTCTCATGGACAAACTATACGAAGATGCCTACAACCTCATTGAGAATATGGCTCAAAACCACTGCCAATGGGGAGGTGAAAGAACCCCTGTAGAGAAGACCCAAACAGAGGGAGGAATGTATGAGGTAAGTAGCTTGGTACTCAAAGTACTACCAAATAATCTGAGATACGAATTCCTAGACTCAGAACTTAAAAGACCAGTTATAGTCAATGTTGACTTAGGACATCTCAAAACCAAAAAATTATTAGACATCTTAAGAAAATATCCAACTACATTAGGCTACAGCATATCTGATTTAAAAGGAATAAGTCCTTCAATCTGTATGCATCGCATTATGCTAGAGGAAGGCTATAAAACCTCTAGAGAACACTAGAGAAGGATCAACCTGATTATAAGTACTGTAGTCAAGGATGAAGTATAGAATTTACTAGACATTGGAACCATATATCCAATATCCAACAGTCAATGGGTTAGCCCAGTGCATGTCGTACCGAATAAGGGAGGCATTACAATTACTAATAACTCAAAAGGTTAGTCCATAACACAGAGAGTAGTAACCGGAAGTAGAATGTGCATTAATTACCAAAAACTAAACAAAGCTTTACCCGGAAAGATCATTTTTCCTTACCCTTCATCGATCAAATGTTGGAAAGATTATCTAAACACTCATATTTTTGTTACCTAGATGGTTATTCAGGATTTTCCAAATTCCTATTCATCCAAATGACCAAGAAAAGACCACATTCACATGCCCCTACAGAACATTTGCCTACCGTCGTATGCCATTTGGCTTATGTAACGCTTTAGCGACATTTCAACGGTGTATGATGGCAATCTTAGTCAACTTCATAGTCGACATCATGGAAATGTTTATGGACGACTTCTTTGTATGCGGACAAAGCTTCAAAGGATGTCTATCAAACTTAGAGATGGTACTCAAGAGATGCGTAAAAGTAAACCTCATACATAGTTGGGAAAAATGTCATTTCATGGTCAGACAAGGAATCGTGCTAGGACATGTAATATCCAATAAAGGGATCGAGGTAGAAAAAGCAAAAATAGAAGTAATAAAGGACCTTCAACCTCCGAAAATCGTAAAAGAAATAAGAAGTTTCTTATGACATGTCGGTTTTTATCGACGATTCATTAAAGACTTTTCTAAAATCATTAAGTCGTTAACCGGTCTACTGATGAAGTGTAAACACCCCAAATTTTCCCTCACTAAGTTCACACCATGGCTTGTGATCTTTCATATTTGCATTAGTTTAAGCATATCATCTCATATTGCATTTTTGTTTCACTGCATTAGTTCAAGTTCATCTACATCTAGGGTTTGTGATCTGAGCAATCCAAGGATCCATATGAGCCACTCCAAAGGTCTCCAATCATTTCAAGAGGTTCCATGTATGTTCAATCATCATTTTATATCCCCCAAAGATCAAGGAAGTCAAAGAATCACAAGAACTGGCAAAGCATGGAAGCAGAGTTAGGGTTTAACTACACAGATGACCTGAAATTAGGGTTTTGGTTTCAGAGGCCATAACTCCAAATTTTTTGGTCATTATTGTTTATAATGGTCTCAATATGTTATAAGGATCAAGTGTACCAAGTTTGATGAAGAAATTCATTGTGGAAGTCATCTGATCACTGGGTAACTTCTTGAGCAAGTCAGAGCAAAATCAGGGCATCTGAGGCCCCCATCCATGGAACCAAAGTGGATTTTTTTTATCAAATTGAAGTTATATGATCTTTATTTGATCATTGAAGTGCTTGGAAGTTCACAAAATTGAAGAAAAGTGAGCTAAACCAAAAGTTGCCAAAAATGGAATGACTTGTAATGTAAACTTTCCATTTGGGGAAAGTTTTTCAACCTCCTCTTTCTCAACCAAAAATGCTTCAAATGAAAAATTGTTGGTCATGAAAGTTGTAGATTGGATCATTCCCTTTTCAAAAAGTACAAGAACAAGAGCTAATTCATTTTTGAACTCAAGTTATGGCTTGTCAAAGTTGGCAAAAATCACATAAAGTTCAAGAATGCACCAAAGAGGATTCTTTGCAAAACCACTTGCCAATTCATTTTGTGACTTCAAACACACTTCTATGTATCATAACATCATAGTGCATTTCCCTAAGATCAGAATTGCCCAAAGAATTGTATCATTCCATGCCTTGAACATCAAGAAATTACAAAAGGGCCAAAGCTTCATGAATTTGCAAAACACCACATAAACTTCCATCCACTTGCTGAATTGCCTCAAGACTGATTCTATGGACATCCTTGATCCATGTTGCGCATGGACAAGCCAATGAGCCATCTACACCATTGCCCATACCTCAAGTACAAAACTTTTGACTTTTTGGCAAGAATCCTATACCAATCACCACAGTCCACCACCCACTCTCTGCCCAATCCAGACCTTACAAGCATGCTCCAAGGATTCATTTTCATAACACACACAAGCTGAAACCTCCAAGAACTCAGCATTGCCAAAATGACTCCCACTTGCAAAAACCTTTGAATCTCTCAGCTCATTCACTAAAACTCCAAACCAATTTCACCATTCATCTTAGAATCATAAACTGAACACAAACCAACCATTAAAACAACCAAAAACACCCCATACACAAAACACGATTCTTAGCCAGTTGAAGTGTAATCTCATAAACCAGTCACTCTCAAAGCTTTTGAAGCATTCCATTGGTCTCAGGAGGGTCAAAGGGAGCTTTTTTCACAAAGGAGGAGGTCATAAAGCTCAAGTTTGGAAAGCTTCACTTCAGGTAGTCATCTCAAATCATTTTTCCAGAACTCTATTTTTATGTTCCAATAAGAAAGAGCATGCTTCACTGATCATTCTGAGCTTTGTATTTTTGAAAATGGTGAAGAAATGAGTATTTACTGAACCTCTGAAATTTTTACCATTTTTGATCTTTTCTTCGAATCTTGTTTGTAAGCCATCATAAATCTGTTTTGAGGTTATATTTGAGTTCAGGGAGATGAGAGGGTTTGATCTGGAGCTTTAGAGCTCCAGAAATAACCTAGGATGGAAGTTTGAGATTTTCAGGGGAGGAGGCTGCCGGAGAAGACGACCGGAGCTCTTCTCCGGTGGCCTGAAAGTGATTACTGTGTTTAATTAGGGTTAGGGCAAATTTTGAATATAAGCCGTTAGATTTAGGTTTCCCGCGTGTGTTGTGTGGTCAGGATCTTGTCATTAGCTTTTAATTAGGATTAAATAATTAATTAATTAAGTTTAGCTGAGTTTGAATTTCGTCCATAGGATTACGTGCCAGGTCAACCTAGAAATCCCCAGAATTAATCTAAACCCTTGGATTTGCATACTTTTCATTTATTCAGCTTTTAATTCATTTTTCTCATTTTATTTTGCAGCATTTATTTAAAATAGCTAAAAAATTCCAAAAAATATTGTATTCTGCATTTTCACTTCAAATAATTTTCTTAACCCAAAAATATTTTTATTTTTATTTTTTGCATTTAAAAATCATTTTTAAAACATTTAAATGTTTATTTTAATTAATTAATGGAAATTAATTAATTAAAATATCATTTAGGTTTCTAAAAATCCCAAAAAAATTCACATTGCATCTTAGGACATTTAGAAACATTGTCATACTATCCATACAAATTTCTTTTTAGTTTTGAACTATCTTTGACAATTTTCTTGAATTTAGGGTTCATAAAATTCTTATTTTTGAACCCTAACTTCAAGAATTCTTTTCTGCCTAACCATGAATGGTATGACAATGATTCTTTTTGCATTGATCTGAATTTGACATGTAGTATCTAGCATAATTTTGTCATAAATTTCTTCTGCATTTTTGATTTGATTTGCATTTTTTCCCTTTAGGTGCCTTAAAACCCTAGATAACTTAGAAAATTCATAACTTTCATTAGGTTAAGAGTTAGGTCTTCTCCTTTGGGGTGTGGTATCATATGGGATTAGGGTTCCTTTGAATTCATTTTCAATTTTTTATCTTGTCATTTGCTTCTGTTTTTTGACTTTTGCATCTCATGTTGCATAAAAACCCTAATTTCTCATGTTCATTCACATACATCTTGCATATGCATTCATTCAAGAACATTCCATGACATTTCATACATTCACATGACTTCTAAGACATCACAGGACACATTAGAATCATACTTGATCATTTCTTCATCCATTTGCCATGTTATGCATTCATTTCATTCCATGAACTTTCATGTGCTTCCATGCTTCCTACATGCTTCATTTGCATCCTCATCCTTTGTATGATCATCTATTGCACTTGACATGCATTTGCATCATCTCTTAGCATCATTTGCATCATGAATATGCTTTTGGTTTTGGTTTGCATCCTTGCATACATTTCATTTTTTGTTTCATTTCATTTCTTTATGCTAACCATTTCAGGTGGTAAGTACTTTGAGAAGTGAATTTGCCTTCACTTCTCATTTCTTTTCTCATTCCCTCTTATGAATCATTGCTTCATTTTGCTTTTGCTTTAGAGTGAGCTTGCTCATTCATGTTCCTCCTTCACTTTCTTTCTTCAATTAACTTATCTTCTTAAGTGAAGTAAGTTAGCTTGTTTCTTCTGCTTCTCCTTCCTTTCTCCTGTTTCTTCCTTGGTGGCTTTTCATGAAGATCTCTTGCAAGCCTTATAAACCCTAGGAACACCTAAGCATGATAACAATTAGGGTTTTGATTAGTCTCCCATTAGTTTTACCTTTGTTTCATCCTTTGTGTCTCTCTTCTCATCTCATAATCAGAGACTAAACCTTTAAGGTTTTAAGGCTTTGTGATTAAGCTTATGCCTGCATCCTTCTCTTAGGATGGAGTGTATAACTCTTAATCCTAAGTGTTAAACCCTTGATGTGTTTAAATCTCTTAATCAATCCATCTAATAATCACTAAGACAATAAGCTTGTAACTTGGGCCTTGCATTAGGGTTCTAATTCTTCCTTAATGGGTTACGAAGGACTAACCCTAGTGTTAATGGACAAGTCCCACTCAAGTTGTCTTATCAACCATAAAATCCACTTCTTAATCTTACCATTAACTAAAATCCACTTTAATAAAGGCTTTGTTTTGTCATGAGGTTAATCCCTAATCATGGATTAAGTTGAGGTATCTTCCCCAGCTTAAATGTTCTCATCTATTATCCTTCTATTAGGATGGTGTAATGAGTCCATTAAATCTTTGATTATGGCTTAAACTCATTACTTAACACTAAACAAAAACTCCAAAAACATCTAAATAATCACAAGTAGTTTAATGATCTTAATCCTACATCAGGGTGATTAAGTGTGAGGTGTTTACTTCATACTTAAGTTATTCTCATTACCCCTAATCAGAGGGAAGATGTGATGAGTTTACTAACCCTTGGTTTAGGCTTAAGCTCATTATCTTATGACAAACCCAAGAAGCAATAAAATATTGAAAACATCAAAAAAAACAAACAATAATCGTCTCCTTCGGGATTCTTTTCTCACCTCATTCACTCACAAATGAGAACTCGCTTCTTCCGTCTAATGCAAGACAGTTAGCACCTGAGCCAGACAGGTCATAAACTTGAGTATAGACAAGCAAGTAGTTCATCAGTCAATTTATATTTCAGTCTCTTTGAGTCGAACTACGGTGTTCTGACTTCCTCATTGCACGAGAGGATACGTAGGCATAACTTAACTGTTATCGAACAAAAGTCTACGTCTCTTCCCCCCTCTTCCAGCATTATTTTTTAAGCCTCATTCCTGAGCATTTCATTTCACATCTTTTTGCACTAACACCTGTACATTCTTTTCCAGCTTTTGCACACAGATAGCACTGACACTACCCCTTTAAACACAAATCTTTCAAGCATGGATCCCGTCGAGTACGACGGACAATCTGGGTGCTAATACCTTCCCAGGTTGTAACCAACCCCCTTTCTCAGTTTTTCTGGTTCGCGGCCGTCTTATCCATCTCTTTCCAGGTTTATGCAGCATTACCTTTCCTTCAGGATAAAAATGCCTAGATGGCGACTCTTTTCAGTTCATCTTCGTGTTCTCCTTTCGCCGACCGTTCGCGTCTGTACCCCTTCTGACCCAGTGTCATTTGCTGGGAGCGACAGCTTTGCGACTTTGTTGGGGATCCTTATATTGCAACCAGGCTTTCTGGTTCTTTTTGTGGGTTCCTCCTAGCGCTTATTTGATTTGTGTTTACGGGGGTGTTACGTGCTACTTGTGCTTATTTATTTTATTTATTGCTTTATGTACAACTTTATTTACTGCTTTTCTTTACTGTTTTATGCATATTCATAATGTCATTGTCATTATGCTGGATCTGGTTTTCCTTGGTGGGTGGGGTTTCATTGAGTGATTAAGGCCCTATACCTGGGACCTGAGTGACACCTAGGCTAGAGTGGCTTCATATTCTTTCCCATTCCATTTCGGTCTGGTGCGGGAATATGAAACACGGTTCAGATGTGGGTTTCTTCTTGAGAACTCTGTGCTACAGATTTCCTGTAGTACTAGGGCTATCTGGGAAGCCTGCTAAGTCTGGATGACCTTTATTATGACCTTCAGAATCTGGGGCGAATTAGAGGAGGATCTTTTATGGTTATTGTAAACACTGTACCTCTGGGTTAGAAGTGTTTACACTTCTCATAACTGATCCAAGTCTGAGGATCTTTGTTCTATAACATTACATGTGAGGGGGTTGGGTTGTTTACAGGTTTTGCAGGAACCCTTGGCCACATCATACCCTGTTACTGTATTGTTTAAGAATGCTTCACTTTGGACAGTTCTTGTGATTACCCCGGACTTGTGGCTCTTTATTTGAGTCCCTCACCTGGTTACTGGATTTCTAAGCCTCCATCCAGACTTCTGAACATACATGGACCTTTACCAAGGCAGATAATCAGATCCAGCTCTTGATCATAAACCCTTGTATATCATTTGCATATATCATCATTGCATCATTTAACATTTGCTTATTTGTTTTACAGGGTATCCATCATTTCATTTTTGGTTTGGTTTTGACCCCTTCTACTGCTTAGACCTCTGCTTCAGTTATCTTCTTCAGCATCTGCTCCAGCTTTCTTCTCCAGCAATCTTCATCAGTCTGTCAGAGGCTCACCTCCAGCTTGTCTTCATCAGAGACTCACCTCCAGCTTATCAGTCAGTGATCTTCATCAGCAGTTGCTCTCAGCTTTCTCATCAGCATCCATCATCAGTATGGTTACTCCAAGAAAGAGAAACATATCTTACCACTTCTTTGAGCCCACCTTGACTGGTATCAGGCAGGTCCAGTCCCTCATCACACCTGACCACGTCCCACTGTTTAGAGAGCACTATGGGGGTATTTTGGACATGGTCATGGACTTAGATGCATCTCAGAGGAGCATGATCCATACATGCTTGCAGTTTTATGACCCTCCACTCAGATGCTTCACCTTTCCTGATTTCCAGATGGGACCACCGCTAGAAGAGTTTTCCCTGTTGATTGGAGTTCCTATCAGGAGGGGGATCCCTTTCAACCCGGAGATGTCTGTTCCCAGAAATGAAGAGATAGCCAGGGCATTGCATTTGGAGCCTGCCCTCATTGAGCAGAACATGACAACCAAAGTTGGGATTCCTGGCTTACACCTGGACTTCCTGATTTCCCAGGCCACTCTGAAGATTGCAGTAGGAAAATGGAAGGTTGTCTGTGCACTGTTAGCCCTCAGTATATATGGGGTTGTATTGTTTGCAGATGAGCCCAATTTTGTGAGTAAGAATGCCATCCACCTGTTCTTGTTGAGGAACCCTGTTCCTACCTTGCTGGGAGACTTCTACTACTCCATCCATCAAAAGAATGAAAAGCAAAGAGGGAAGTTGGTCAGATGTTGTGCTCCTCTGTATTACTCTTGGCTGCTTAGACACTTGCCAAAATCAGATGCCTTCTTGAACCCCCATCAGCAAAGGAATTGGGATAAGAGGCTCATTGCTATAACATCAGATGACATTAGATGGTGCACCCAGAGCACCAAAGGCAATGACATTATTACCAGCTGTGGGCAGTACCCTAATGTGCCTCTGATAGGAGTAAAAGGTTGCATCAACTACAACCCTTTACTGTTTAAGAGACAATTGGGATATGCCTTGGTTCATCCTCCCAAAGGACAAGATTTGGCTGAGACTCTCTACTGTGAAGTTCAACCTAACTCTGCTATTGTTAGACAAACTGCCTGGGCTTGGGACAACATCTAGACCAAAGGGATAGCCATCCTTGGAAGGTGCAACAATAATGCTTCAGCCCATTACTCTGACTGGTCCCGTACTAGAGCTCAGATCACCAGGATGCCTTTCACCTAGGAAGACACATCTGGACCTTCTACAGTACAGCCTGCAGCAACTGTTAGCCTAGAAGAGTTTGAAAAAGCTGAAAGAGAGGAATAATCAGCTATCTGAAGCCCTGAAGAAGACTCTCTGGGAGAGAAATGACAGTCGTCTAGACATTGAGAGATTGGAAAGACTCAAGATTGAGCATCTGGCCAAAATTGAGAAAACAGATGACTACATTAGGAAGGCAAGAGCAGGGGAGTTGGTTCTGAAGAATGCCTACAAGGAGGCAAAAATTCAGAAAGCTAGGGCAGAGCATTATCTGGAGGAAAGCCAGGCTAGGTGGATCAGGATCACTGAAGCCCGTGCACAAGAAGACCAGAGAACTCAGGACAAGATAGAGCAACTGGAGGCTAATGAGAAGAAGCAGCATGAAGCTTTGTTGGCAGCTCAAAAGGAGATATCTGAATTGAAACTCCGGGCGGGGTTGAAGAGATCAAAGGATCAGGACAGACATAAGAAGCTAACCAATTCCATTGCTACCAGGAACCTCCTCATCAGGACTATTACAGAGCACCCAGCTGGTCCAGTGACTGAGGCCCTCCTGAGGGAAGTCAGGGAGGATGACTTTGGATTGGATGTCTGATCCTTTTGCTTGTATTTCTTTCTTTTGATGTACTTTTCTTTTGATTGTTGTATTTTGACCCACCACGGGCATGTATTGTAAACAAACTATGTATTTTCATCATTTATAATATATCAGTTTGTTTTATTTTGGTGGGCTTTATCTCTCAATATCATCAAGCATTTCCTCGAGGTCTGGAAAGGTCAAAACCAAAGAACCAAATCGGATACCCTTGGAAGACAAATAAGCGTACTGCATTTGCATACTAACATTTTCTTTGTTTTGTAGGTTTTTGTTTTATTTGCTGCTTCTCACTTTGTTGTGGTTTCAGGAAACATTGCTCGCCGAAGAGTGTTCCCTGTCAACCGAACACACCGGTACCCAACGCGAAACAACCTTCCGGGAATTCAGATGGATCAGGTACAATAAGACCTGAATGAAGTAAGGAACCTAATGGCAAACGAAATGGTTGAGATGAGAAATCAAATGACCCAGTTTATGGCTGTGATGACTGGCTTAGCTCAGAGCCAGGAAAGACTGAGGGAATTGGTTGAAAGGCAGACTCCTGAAGAACACCACCCTGGTACAGGAGGAACCAGCAATAATGAACGCGGGCAGCCTCGCATCGACCCACCAGAGTTTGGGCCCCATCTGAACCTAGATGTTAATGTCACAAGGAATATTCAAGGAAACACTGCTGGAGGCAGGATCTTGCAAGAAGATCCTTAGGAAGAGCAGTTCACAGTCATTGGGGCTGGGGATGAGGTGTATGACCAAAGGTTGGATGAGATTGCTAAGAAACTGAGATCTCTAGAATCCCAGAATTCCCTTGGCTTCGAAGTAAAATGGATATGGGGTTGGTAGATGGGGTGAGAATTCCTCACAAATTCAAACCCCCGTGCTTTGAAAAATATAATGGTACCTCCTGCCCGCGTACTCATCTGCAGTCTTTCTTAGGGAGACTCAAAGCCTATACCATGGACGAGAAGTTATGGATGTTCTATTTTGAGGACATCCTGACTGGAGCATCAAGAGAATGGTATTCGCATCTGACTAGGGCAACTATAAGATGTTGGAAAGACTTGGCCGAAGCCTTCATCCGTCAGTACCAGTACAACCTAGGCATGGCTCCCAATAGAACCCTTCTAATGGGCATGTCTCAGTCTTCAAGGGAAAGCTTCCGGGATTATGCTCAGAGGTGGAGACAGCTTGTTGCTGCTGTCCAGCCACCCATGTCTGAACGGGAAATGGCAGACATGTTTATGAACACTCTTCAAGGAACATATATTGACAGGCTTGTTGCTTTCTCTTCCACCAGTATTGCTGATGTAGTTATAGCTGGTGAGAGAATATAGAGTCTTCTGAAGATGGGTAAAATCTCTGATAGCGGTGCAAGTTCCTCCAACAATACCAGAAAACCTTTTTCAGGACCCCGAAGGACGGGTGAAACAAATGTTATTCATGCAAGTAGGGGTAGACCCCAATATTCTCACAGATCAGTAGCAGCCATTACTATCCCGGCTCCAGCTCCACAACAGCCACTTTTCCCTCAACAAAGAACGTACCACAATAACAACAACAACCAACAGCAGTGCCCCTTTCAACAGAGGCCATCTCAAGCAAATAGGGTGATTGACCCCATTCCTATGCCTTATGACGCTCTACTGCCACAACTCCTGAAGCTCAACCTGGTTGAGTTAAGGACATTGGCTCCACCAGATCCTCTCAACCTCCCGAAGAATTATGATGCCAATGCTAGGTGTGCCTTTCATTCCAACGCACCTGGTCACAATACTGAGAAGTGTAGAGCCTTGCAAATGAAGGTTCAGGATCTGGTCGATTCCAAGGCTCTCAACTTCGCACCTCCTCCGAATGTTACCAGGAATCCTATGCCTAGTCATGGTGGGCCCAGGATTAACGCCATAGAGGAGGACCAACCATCTACACTGATTAATAATGTTGCACAAATTCGAACACCGCTGGCAGAAGTCAAAGCTCAACTCTTAAGATGCCAGGTGTTCCCAGGTTGTAAAGCCTGCTGCGAATCTTGCAAGACTGCTATTAATGGTTGTGAGAGGTTGAGTCTTGGCATAGATGGCCTTATCAGAGATGGAATTTTGAAAATTACCACAACGGCGTCTACAACCTCAACAACTCTTTCTTCGGCAGCAATAGATCCTCCTACAACATCAACAATTCTTTCTTCAGCAACAATAGATCCTCCTACAACTGCAACAACTATTGATCCCACTGATTCATCCACAACTCCAGCAATCACTCCATCCATTGTTTCAACAAATCAAGGTTCAGCTACACTTACTTCTACAACATCAACACCCATCTTATCAACGGAATCTCCTACAACACCAACAAACGCTAATGAAGATGTCTCAACAGTCACGATCTATTATGACCCGGCAACTGTTCAGCCCAACAACAATTTTCAACAACAAATTGCAACACCTACTGTCAGATCTCCAGTCACAATCTATTACGACCCGCATACCATCACAGTTCCTTCCGCTGCAGCAATCAGTCTGGTCACCATTACGGTACCTGGACCCGTTCCTTATGAAAGCTGTAATGCCATACCTTGGCACTACGACTCTGATCTCTATTGCGACGGAAAGAAGATCACTCTAGATTCATCAACCTCTTCACCACAAGTTGACAATGTTGGGGGAGGAAGAGGCTTCACCAGAAGCGGACGCCTTTTTGCCTCACAAATACCGAGACCCAATGTTGAAGCAGAGGCTGCTGCTAAAGGAAAAGGGAAAAGTGTGGTACTCGAAGAGCCAGCTGTTAAAGAAACTCTGAAAACTTCTTTTGAGCAAGAGGTGGACGAGTTCATGAGAATAATCAAAAAGAGTGATTACAAAGTGGTGGACCAGCTTCATCAGACGCCCTCCAAAATCTCTATATTATCATTGTTAATGTGTTCCGAAGCCCACATGAATGCACTTTTGAGGGTCCTGCACGCAGCCACGTGCCGAAAGAGATTACGGTTAATCAGCTGGAAACAGTGGTTGCAAATGTTAATAACAGTCATGGACTGGGCTTCACAGATGTTGATTTAACGACAGAGGGACGCAATCATAACAAGGCTTTACACATCACCTTAGAGTGCAAAGGTGATGTTCTTTCTCATGTGCTGGTAGACACTGGGTCCTCGCTCAATGTCCTCCCAAAGAAAGCCTTAGTGAAGTTGGAATATGATGGTTTGGCATTGCATCCAAGTAACTTGGTGGTAAGAGCGTTTGATGGCTCTAAGAGATCAGTGCTTGGAGAGATTGAATTACCCGTAATGATTGGCCCACAAATCTTTAAAACTACTTTCTTCGTGATGGACATTCAGCCGACCTACAGCTGTTTGTTGGGTAGGCCCTAGATTCATGCCGCTGGCGCTGTTACATCTACCCTTCACCAGAAATTAAAATTTGAGTGGGAAGGCCAGATCATCACAATCTGCAGGGAGGAAGACATTTTCGTTAGCCAGCTGGCTACTTACAAGTATATAGAGATGGATGGGGAGATCCACGAGACAATGAGCCAGGGGTTTGAGGCCCTTAACATCAATGAAGCAACTGCTGTGTCTGGAACCTCTATCACTTCATATCAACAAGCCCGGAAGGTTGTTGAAGAGGGGAACGTCAGAGGCTGGGGCAAGCTGCTGCCAGTAGAAAAGAAAGAAGACAAATTCGGGTTGGGTTACAGACCAATCCGACGAGATCAACCAGAGGCTGCCGAGGAGCCCAAATTTTTCAGTGGGGGAATGCTTACCCCGAATGCTGTAAACAGTGTGGAAAACGAGGAAGAAGGCGACCGCAACCTGGAGAACTGGATACGTCCAAGGATCCCGGGGAACCAAGTCTCCAACTGGTCTTCCCAAGAAATTATAAGAGTTACTCCTGCAGAGTAATTATTATTTCCTGTCTTTTAGCATGCATCAAGTCCTGCATCTTGCCCAAGGTGTCAGGACTCATTTTGTAATAGGGCCATCTTGTATTTTGTGCAAATGATTAATTAATAAATATCAGGACATCTTTTGCAAACGAGTCTCTTTTTTTTGCTCACTGTCTTTTTTCATTTTTCATTTTTGTACAAAAACAATAAAATGGCAATGTTTTCAAAATAAACAACTTCATTTTCAATTTTTCTAAACAAGATAAAACTAATCACTAAAATGAACCAATCTCAACCCTTGCAGAGAGTGCCCTCCAGATTGCACCGACAACAACACTGCTATGACCTCGTATGACTTCGACAATCCGATTAATCAAGCCGATGAAGGGGTTGAAGAAGACTATGAGCTACCTGAAGAACTAGCCAGGTTGTTAAGGCAAGAGGAGAAGGTTATCACTCCTCATCAGGAGGAGGTTGAGATATTTAATCTTGGTACATAAGAAGACTTAAAAGAAGTGAAGATCGGGGCCCGTCTGCAAGATTCAGTGAAGGAACAACTTATTGACATGCTTCAAGAGTACGTTGATGTCTTTGCTTGGTCCTACCAAGACATGCCAGGTCTGGATACTGACATTGTTATGCACAAGCTGCCTTTGAAGGAAGATTGTCCTCCAGTGAAACAGAAGCTACGTCGTACTCGTCCATATATGGCAATGAAGATTAAAGAAGAGGTACAAAAACAGTGGGACGCCGGTTTCCTTGCTGTGACTAGTTACCCGCCGTGGGTAACTAGTTCACATTGATGTATTGGTCGACAACATAACTTAGTTCTCGATATTTTCCTTCATGGATGGATTTTTTGGATATAATCAGATCAAGATGTCACCTGAAGACATGGAGAAGACGACTTTCATCACACCCTGGGGCACATTCTTCTATAAGGTGATGCCATTTGGATTAAAGAATACTGGTGCCACTTATCAGCGGGCTATGGTAACATTATTCCATGACATGATCCATAAAGAAATTGAATGCTACGTGGATGATATGATCGCCAAGTCCCTCACTGAAGAAGACCATCTGGTAAATCTGCTGAAATTGTTCAAGCGTCTGAGGAAGTATCAGTTGAAGTTAAACCCCAACAAATGCACATTCGGGGTACGTTCCGGTAAACTGCTGGGGTTCATTGTAAGTGAAAAAGGAATTGAAGTTGATCCTGACAAAGTCAAAGCCATTCAAGAGATGCCTGCACCTAAGACTGAAAAAGAAGTTCGGGGGTTCCCAGGTAGATTGAACTACATTTCAAGGTTCATATCTCATCTCACAGCAACCTGTGAGCCCCTGTTCAAGCTATTAAGAAAGGAACAAACGGTCAGGTGGAATGAAGACTGCCAGAAGGCTTTTGACAAAATCAAGGAGTACTTACAAGAACCTCCAATCCTTATGCCTCCAGTTGAAGGAAGACCTCTAATAATGTACCTGGCAGTATTAGAAGGATCAATGGGGTGTGTGTTGGGTCAGCATGACGAGTCTGGTCGAAAAGAGTATGCAATATACTACCTAAGCAAAAAGTTTACCGACTGTGAACAACTTTATTCACTGCTCGAGAAAACTTACTGTGCTTTAGCGTGGGCTACTCGCCGACTAAGACAGTATATAATGACCCACACTACCTTGTTAATCTCAAAGATGGACCCAGTCTAGTACATATTTGAGAAGCCAACACTTACCGGAAGGGTTTCAAGATGGCAAATGATTCTGACAGAATATGACATTCAGTACACATCTCAAAAGGCAATCAAAGGCAATGTACTGTCTGACTATATAGATGAGCAACCCATTGATGATTACCAACCAATGATATTTGACTTCCCTGATGAAGACATCATGTTCCTAAAAGCAAGAGATCATGAAGGGCCTATTCACACTGAAGGGCCTGGCCCAGAAGAAGAATGGACAATGATGTTTGATGGGGCTGTCAACATGAATGGTCGGGGAGTTGGTGCAATGCTCATTACACCTAAAGGAGCTCACATGCCTTTCTCGGCAAAACTCACCTTTGCATGCACCAACAACGAAGCTGAATATGAAGCCTGTATCATGGGTCTTGAGGAAGCCATTGACCTCAGGATCAAGACTTTAACTGTATTCGGAGATTCAGCTCTGGTAATCAATCAGACCAACAGAAAATGGTATACTCACCAAGAGCATCTGATTCCATACCGCGACTATACGAGGAGATTATTGACTTTCTTCACAACAGTCAAACTTGAGTACATCCCTCGAGACGAAAATCAGTTCGCAGATGCTCTAGCTACCATTTCCTCCATGATCAAAGTTCAGGCTGCCAACTTTGTGCCTCGAATCTCAGTATCCAGACTTGACCGACCATCATATGTATTCTCCGTGGACATTGCTAAAGATGACAAGCCTTGGTTCCACGACATCAAATGCTTCTTAGAGGATCAGACATACCCACCTGGGGCATCATCCAATGATAAGAAGACATTAAGAAGGCTGGCTGGTAGTTTCTTCCTGAATGCTAATGGTTCGTTATACAAGAGAAACTTTGATATGGTGCTTCTCAGATGTGTTGACAAGAAAGAGGCAGACCTACTGATGCACGAGGTGCGTGAAGGATCTTTCGGTACCCATGCTGGAGGACATGCAATGGCCAAGAAATTGTTAAGATCAGGTTACTACTGGATCACAATGGATGCAGACTGTTGTGCTTATGCCAGAAAGTGCCACAAAGGCCAGATCTATGTAGACAAAGTGCATGTGCCTCCGAATCCTTTGAATGTAATGTCTTCACCTTGGCCCTTTGCCATGTGGGGCATTGACATGATTGGAAAGATCGAACCGACTGCTTCAAATGGTTACAGATTCATCCTGGTGGCCATTGATTATTTCACCAAATGGGTTGAAGCAGCTTCGTATGCCAACGTCACCAGACAAGTGGTAGCCAGATTCCTAAAGAGAGACATCATATGTCGGTATGGAATGCCCGAGCGAATCATTATTGACAATGGTTCCAATTTGAACAACAAAATGATGGCAGAACTGTGTCGGGACTTCAAGATTCAACATCACAACTCTTCTCTTACAAGCCAAAGATGAACGGTGCTATTGAGGCAACTAACAAGAATATTAAGAAGTTTGTGCAAAAGATGGTGGTAACTTACAAAGATTGGAATGAGATGCTACCATTTGCCTTGAATGGGTATCGGACTTCAATCAGAACGTCTACTAGGGCAACACCATATCAGCTTGTGTATGGTATGGAGGCAGTCCTACCTGTTGAAGTTGAATTACCCTTCTTACGGGTACTGATGGATGTCAAGTTGAATGAAGCAGAATGGGTCCGATCTCGGTACAATCAACTAAGTCTGATCGAAGAAAAGAGATTAGCTGCAATCTGTCATGGGCAGTTATATTAGAAAAGAATGAAGAAAGTCTTCGATCAGAAAGTCAGGCTTCGGGAATACCAAGTAGGAGATCTTGTGCTGAAAATACTTCTTCCTCCTCATACAGACCACATGGGCAAGTGGACTCTGAATTACGATGGTCCATTCATAGTAAAGAAGGTTTTCTCTGGTGGAGCACTGATGCTCACTACTATGGATGGTGAAGATTTCTTATCCCCTGTGAATTCAGATGCAGTTAAAAAATACTTCGCATAAAATGACCCGCTGGGCATAAAAACAGAATGAAAGTCCAGGAAAAAATAGGGCATCCCGGCGAGTCAAAAACAGAATAAAAGACTCGGGCAAAAATAAGGGAAAATCAAAAGAAAAATGTACACCCGCTGAGTTGAAAAGCCGTATTGGACAGCTCAGGCAAATATGGGTATCCCGGTGGATTGAAAACCCGAAAGGGCGATCCACGCAAAATAAAGAAATAAGCAAACAACTGCATTCTGAATTCGTCTGTATCATTTACAACATGGAAAGCTTGGAAAGGATAAGGCATCAGTCAGAATCAGCATTCATTAGAAAGCAAGATAAGAAAAACGTCAAGGTCATACGGGTCATAGCAAGGGAAGCTCGCTGAAGCGTCATCAACATTGCCAGCACCTTTATTTTTCAATTTGTAACAATCTCCTCATTTCAGGGGATTTGTTTCTTTGACGGTATTTGCCAATTCAGAGCACCCAGATTAATAAAATCAGAGTTTTCAGTCACACCTTGTCTTGTACATTTCTGTTTCGTTTGCAAAAATGTCCAATATCCATAATATTTGCATAAAAAAGGATGTGCCTTTCTAATTACATGCTTGCAGGAAATGTATTTACTTTCAGGAATCTCTAACTCCTATGACGGAATCCAGTACGGGATACCTCGTGATATTTATGCGTTTCTTTGTCTTAACAGGATTACAGGTATTCAATGCGTGACATGGGGCATGCCAAACATACTTCCTCCCCTAACAGTATCTGGAATGTTTTCCCCAGCGAAGTTGCCAAGGCATCACTCCCCCAACACATCTTCTTCCGGCAGCATCAGTAAATGCTCATGCCCCAGCTGAGTTGTCAAGTATCCTCATCTCCAGCCACCTCCCCACAGAGTTTCAGCCTCTTCCCGAAAGAGCAATATCTGAATCCTCACACAACAAAGTGATGAAAGCTTCCACATCCCTATTTGGGCTCCCCACTACAAAGATAGGTCTATCAGTGACCTATTTCCCCAAAAGCAGAGTCATATATCTTATCAGATCTACCAATGATCTCACCCCCAGCTGGGATATCACTTCAAACAAATCAGCCAGAGATCTTCACAGCAGCGGGATCCGAATCCTGAACCGGTTCCTTTTGCATAATCATAGCATTCGCATCATATTTTCCCCCAGAGCGTAGCATTCCGTCTAGTACGGAGCATTACGGCAAAAATCAAACATATTGCATGATCACAAGTCAGGTTCGAACCAGTCACCTGTATATATCAGCAATACCTCTTCAGCAATATACAAAATACATCCCCATAAAAGCCAAAGTGTCCCCTTTGCACTCTCAAAATACAGATACATGCTCCTTTTGATACTCGTATGGGTCATCCTTCCCCAGTAAAGTAGCCAAAATACTTTCTACAAACAGATACTTATACATAACATGTTCTTCTCGACACTCGTCCATGTCACCTCATATTTCCCCACAGAAAGCCAAAGCATCCCCTTTGCACTCTCAAGCACAAACACATGTTCACATACACTCTTTTGACACTCGTCCGTGTCATATCATCCCCTACAGATATAAACCAAACCAATGCTTATACACTCTCTTGACACCCGTCCGTGTCACCTATCCCCAACATATTTGCCCAAATACTTGTCTATTATACACTCCTTTCGACACCCGTCTGTGTCATCTTATCCCCACAGGTTGCCAGAATACAAACATAACTTTTACACTTTCTTTTCCGATACTCGTCTGTATCATGGTCTTAAGGATACTCGTCCGCATCTTTAATCTATACACAGTGTCAAAACACTTATACCTTTTATTCTGAAAAGCGTAAGCACTCGTCCGTGTTTACCATTCCCCAGCAAATCGCCAGCAAAACAACTTTTTCTATCTGACATTTGTCCTATGTCATGATACTTTCGGCAGCCGTACCCTGCCAGGTGATCGTCCTTCACCTTCGGATGACCGTCCCTCATCCTTTCCCCAGCGGAGTCTCCATAATTGGAACCCTTTTCTATCCGGCGTTCGTCTGATGTCGTGATACTTTCGGCAGCCGTACCCTTCCAGGTGATCGTCCTTCACCTTGGATGACCGTCCCTCATCCTTGTCTCCAACAGAGCAGCCGTCCCCTGCTAGGTGATCGTCCTTCACCTTTTGATGATCGTCCTTCATCAGTTTTATCCGATGGTCGTTGTAACAAGGTGGGAGAACTGACTTTAGTTAAATGTTGCGGATAGCAAGAGTCGCCACCGACTTTTATTTCATCCAAAAGGAAAGGACATAAAAGAACAGGAAAGACCTTAAAAAGATTTTGAGTTCGGGGGGTAGGTTATATAAAGGGAAGGTGTTAGCACCCTTTATATCCATGGTTATCCATGGGCTCTTAGTTACTTAGCTCACTTTAAATTTTTTTGAGAAAGGTGTGGTGTGTGATTAAAATTTTCTAAGTACTTTATAATGATCCTCGTATGGATGTATATAAAGACTTTATTTTGAAAATTTGTTTGAAATGTGAAGTGTAAAAAGTAATTTGAAATGTGTGAGCAAGCAATTAAGAGGAACCTACCCTATATTAAGTCTTTACTGTTCTTATGTTCTTTCAATGGTAAGACTATCCCTATTATTAAGGAATAGGTAGTCATTACCTTGGATGTGATAAGAGACATGTATAGGGACAATCTGAATGTAGGCAACTGTAAGGTGTCTTTAGCAATTCGTAGGGACTTATCATCTTTTATTCGAAGGGACAAGATCATTTATCGTAGGCAATCTCGAAGGGACTTGATCTTATAAACTTAAAGGGACTTGATGATATTTATGAAGGGACTTTGCTTAAGACACCTTACTTGACCTTAGAAATAGGCAACATGAGAGGTAACCCTAGAAAGTGCAAGATGGCGATCAAAGATCGACTTACGTGTGTGAGCGTTTATATTCAAATATTTATCTTTTTAAATTAGTTATTCTAAGTCAATTTTAATCACAAACATGTAATGCACACCCTATAGTTACTAACCACGCAGTTAATATATTTACAATAAAAATAAATCAAAAATATAGACCTAAACTATTACAAAGCTTTGGGATAGTTACAATATAATCGGAAAAATAATAATAACGATAAAATAGAAAATAAATAAGCAATAATTTAAATGGCTACTAATAATGAAATAATAATAATAATAAAAGGGTTAGTAAAAATAAAAATAAAAATTTTAAGAGAAAATATTATTTTTAAGTTGAATAAACATTTAGAAATTTTTTAGAAGAAAATATAACAATTATGATAATAATAAACAAATAATAATTACTTATAACAAAAAATGATTAATTATTTAATTATAGTTTATAACAAAATTAAGTTAAATATTAAAGTTAATAAAAATTAAGGTTAAAAAAATTAGGGTTAATAAAATTAGGCTTTTAGAAATTAGGGTTTATATTTTATTTAAGAAAAATTAGGGTTTTAATTATTAATTGAAATATATAATTAATCTATTTTACAAAAATATAATAATTATACATATATACATATTATAAAATAAATATAAACGATTTAAATTTTAAGAAAATAAATTATGATTTTTTAAGAATATAAAGAAAATATTATAATAGTATTTAGAAATTATTTTTATAATTTATATTTAATACAAACCTGCAAAAATCCAGAAAAATAAAACAAAACAAAATGGCCTGGGGGGATTCGAACCCAGGACCATCAACATTACATACACGCACACTAACCAACTGAGCCAACGCACATTTGTTGAAATAAAATATAAACAATTTAATAAAATATTTCATCAATATTTGAATTCCAAACTAGCGCCAGAACTTCATCTTCTTCCTCTGAAATTCGTAGGTTTACCTGCGAATTTTGTTATGAAATTTCCTGCGAGTTTTCCTGCAATCGAAGCCTACAAAATGCATACTCTCATAAAACGTACAATTTCCACAAATTGATCATGCCAATATGATCTATACAGTTCATTGGATTCAATTATGGTCTCAAACATCATTTATATAGTCTATTTCATGAAGCCCTAAAAGCTTGGCCGGAATCCTAGCAATGGCCACATATGATTCAGGTCATGAATCTGCAATTTAATTATCCAGAAAGCTTGCAAACTTCATTCTAAACACAAATCAACAACCAAAATCAGTGAATGATGCATAAATAATGAAAATCGAAAATCAAAAGTGCAAGAACAATCTTGATTCGGTTATGGCTTATGATCATGTTTTTGATGTATATGATGATTGAAATATGATCAGTGAACCTCAAGGAAGCTAAAGCAACCTTCAAAAGTTATTGAAATTGCTTGAAAGTGTGAAACCGAATTTCAAATTTGGAGTGAAATTTTGACTTGTGATTTTGTTCTTGGAGGCAGCCAAATTGTGTCCCCTGCATTGCTTTATGTTGTACATATATAATTGGACCTAATTAGGTCAAAAAATCAAATCCAACTTTGGACTTTTGGATAACTTGAGATTGAAGAAAGATATGCTTCAAAATATTGAAAAAAATTGATATCTTCTTACTATTTTTGGTTGATCTGATTTTACATGATCTCAATCATCTTTAATTGTCCTTTAAGAATTTCTAGAACAAAAATCATATCAAATATTGAGACTTTTATATTTTATTTTGATTTAAAATGATTTTTAATGTATAAAATCATAATAAATAAAATAAAATTAATAAAAAGTTGAATAAATGATTTTTAATTCGTGCATGATGTTATTGTAGTGATTGGGTCATAAAAATGCAAGCCCATGTGGAAAGAATTGGTTTTAAGATCCCATTTGCTCAATAAACCCCTCAAAAAGTTTCCCAACTTTGCAAAGGCACAAATCTCTCAATTTTAAGGCTATGAAGGTGTTCTTGGACATTTTGGAAAGCTTAGAGAGTCCTCTAACCAACCTCTTTGGTTTCATGTCAATATCCTTTACCAATCTCAAGTTATGCCCTTTGGAAGATGTTGACCTTTTGTTGACTTTTAAAATGACCTATAATGTCTTAGCTCATACCTTCCAAATGAAGCATTTTTGGGCTTGGCTTGTGATACACAAAGTTGTAGAGAATTCAATTTACTTCAAAATGAGCTTTGGATGGGAAATTTTTGATGAAGCATGTGAAAGTTATGGTTGGTCAAAGTTCAGTTGATTTTTCCTGTGAAAACCCTAATTTAGAAACTCCTGATTCTTGATGATCTGAAATCTCCTTGATGAATCATGATCAACCCTTGATCAAATGATGAATTTTACTTCATATAATTGATGTTGGTAAGAAATCATGAAGTTTAACTTTGGTTTGACCACAATTGACCTCAGTTTGACTTTTTGACTGCTTTGACTGATTTTAGCTTATCTGATCATTTGACTGAGCAAACCTTTTGGGAAAGCCTTGAAACTTGACATAGGGATTCTTGAAGACATATGGGATGCTATGAAGCTCACTTGAAGCCTTGGAAGTCCATTTAGCCTGGTGAAATCCAAAACCCTAGTTTAAGATGCATTGCTTAGGAGGATGCATTGTTTGAGGGGATTGTCAAGCTTTCTGACTAATTGTGAACCTTGTGAACCTCTTGAGATACCTTGTGAATCTTGTGAACCTCTTGGAACACCTTAGTACACAATATCTTGTCTAGGTGATGGCAAATTTTGGGGTGCAATAGCTGCCCCTGTTCAATTTTCTGAAACCTGAGGGGTTAGATTGGCATATGTGCGATTCGTGACCTGGAAGGTTGAAGGGGATTGAACACAAAAGCCCAAAAATTTGCACTCGCTGGTGCATAAAGTAACACTGATGATTAGTTGTATATGCTTAATTGGGCTTGAAGATGCCACTTGGAACTGGAGATGGGCTTATAGATGCCATCCATAATATTAGGAGGTGATAATATCTTTATGTTGATACTGGATATCAGTACTAGGTCTTCGTATAGGCCGTCTCTGAATCATTTATGCAACATGGTTTGAGTTGAATGCTAGCACTCGATCTTCGTATAGATCGTCTCTGCATTATCTCTGGGGAAAAGAATATCCTTCATTAAGTGTCAGGGCTTAGATCTTCGTATAGATCATCTCTGAACCATATCTAAGAACATACTTTAATTTAAGTATCAGAACTAAATCTTCGTGGCGATCTTTTTCTGAATTAAGTATCAGTACTAGACCTTCGTATAGATCGTTGTAACACCCCAAATTTGCCCTCTTCTTGTTTAGCATCGTTATCATATCATAATCATCATGAGCATACTATATCTTTATCATTTAGCATAGAAAAATGAAGCATAACACTCGCATGTTCTAGCATAAGGCATATGACCGGTCATCTGGGAAAATCTGAATCTGCAAGTCAAAATCAAGAGCATGGTGATCTGGCAAGAATCTCACAGGATCATTTTGCACAAGCCTGGTATCATGTTCAGAGCCCTAGAAAGAGAAGATGGATCAAAATTTGCTTGAAACGGTTGGTGCAGGTCTGTTTTTGAAGGTTCCCACCAAAGGGGGGGAAATTCAAATTTTTCATGCGTTAACCGGTTAACGCATATGGTTAACCGGTTAACAGCTGCGAAATTTGAATTTCCAGCAGCATTTTCAGCATGTGTGTTTTGGTCCCATTTTCCAATTTTCTGATTTTTATTCATTTGAATTAAATTTGAATTTGAGAGAAGGATCTAGAGCATTTATCCAAGCCTCATTCCAACCCTAAATCCAAATCACACTACCCAAACCATAATTTTGGATCCCAAACCAAAATTTTGGGCCCCAAACCTAAATCATATTTAATCATTTCTCTCCAAACCAAAGGGGTCTCTCACTCATTTTTCACTCTCATTTCTGAATTTTCATTCCTCTCACTCACAATTCTCTCACTTTTCTCTCCCAATTTTCCAAATTACTCAAAGTTCCTCTTTGAAGATCACACAACCTTGCATTGAGGTGTGTAGATCTTGGAACTAGACCTCCATCCATAGCTTCATTGCACCTTTTTGTTGGTTTTATTGAAGATTCAGATCTGGTTCGAGATCTAGAAGTGCTTTTGGATCCAAAATTCTGCATCAAGAGCTTGATCTTGCATTTATTTTGCATGGAGTGTGGAGCTTAGCATCGGATCTTCAAAGTTTTGCGCGAGATCTATCATTTTCAGCATAATCAACAATTACCAAAGCATACCTCCGCTTTGTAGGTTGGTTTAATTTCAGATCCAACTCTGTTTTTAGCTTATTTGCATTGCTTGTGCTTTAGATCCACCATGTGTTTGTGTAATTGATTGTGTTGCATGATTTGATTGTTTGATTGGTATCCGGATCCGATTGTTAGTGTTCATGAGCATAATGTTATGGATTGATGTGCATTGATCTATTTTTCCATGTGTAATTGAGTGCTGGTCTGGTGCAGCTTATTTGAATAAGCTGTTTTGAGCTGCTGTTTTCTGCAGGAATTTGCTGCTGTTTTTACAGTGTTAACCGGTTAACGTATATGGTTAACCGGTTAACGCCCTGTTTTTCTGCGTGTTTTGTGCAGGTTTTGACTGGTTAACCGGTTAACGCATATGGTTAACCGGTTAACACTGATGCAGAATGGTTTTTCAGGGCTGTTTTGAGTTTGTTTGATCCCTTTGCTTGTGCTAATTGCCATGACTCATTGTATGATCATTAAACATGATGTTTAGGGTGATTTGCTTGCTGGTTGATGTATGCTTTCATGTTTTCGACGCGTAAGTCGTGTACTTGTAAGGTTTGGCATGATGTTTGATTCTTGTTCACAAGAGCCTTTGAGCACGGCTAATTCCATGATTGTGTTGGTCAATTTGCTGGATTTTTGCTAACATTGCAGGGGCTATGATAAGTGAGAGATGTGGGAATTGAGTTCCACATCTCCAATTCTCATCCTCCTCTTATGTTTATGTTACTAACCCTTTGTTGTTGGGCTTAGGCCTTTCTCATCCCTTCTTCTATCTTCTTCTTCCTTCTTCATTAGGGTAGAAACCTCACTAACTCTTAGGACTTCCATGCATGTGAATACTTAGGATTATTTTAGTCCCCCTTTAGAATTTTTACCTTTGAGATCTTTTGGTTCTTCTTCTCTTCTCATCTCATAACTCTTAAAAAGAAAACACTTTAATAAATGTGAAGTGATGCATTGATCCATAGCCTTATTCCATGAGGTATGCTTGTAGTCTTCCCATCTTGGGATAGTACATGTTTACCTTGTGATGCACAAGTCTGATCAAGGTATCTTCTTCATAAAGAAAAGCATAAAAAACACTTCTTCATGTAAATAACCAAAAAAACACTTAATAATTAAGCAAATTAGTGAGCCTAAGCCCTAATCTTTGGGTTCAAGTTTTGGGGATCTTCTCCTTACTTGAGTGTGCTTGCTCTATTATTCCATCTTGGAATGTAGCGACAAGTGCACATTCCATTGGCGAGAGTTTGAGTTCACTTCCTTGTGACACACTCATAAAAGCTTCTAAAAAACACAAAACAAACAATAAGCGTCTTTCCTTCGGGAATTCTTTTCTCATCTCATTCGCTCCGTACGCGAACTTGCTCCTACTTGTCATCTTGCAAGACGGTAACGCACTCGTCGTCCGAGTCTGCAACACCTGAGCAATGGCATAGGCAGTTCAAGCCTTAATTCACAAGCAATTTCCTTTTAGTACCCCTAGTTAGGGGAACTACGGCGTCTCTGATCCTCATTATCCTGATGAGGTACGTAGGCAGCGGGGTAGGGCCCGTTCGAGCACAATCTTTATTTTCCCTACATTTTTCCTTTTCTTTTCTTATTCATTTCCTTTCTCATTTTTCTTTTCTTTTCATATTCTTTTCTTTGCTGCATTTTTCATACCCTCACCTTTTGAAACAGTTTCTTTTGCAAGCGTGGATCCCGTCGGGTACGGCGGACGATCTGGGTGCTAATACCTTCCCAGGTCGTAACCGACTCCCGAGCCCAGTCTCTTTGGTTCGCAGGACCCGTGTCCTTCCTTTTCTTTCTTCTGGTTTGTGCAGCATTACCATTCCCTTTCTTCGGGATAAAAATGCCTGGCTGGCGACTCTATTCTTTTTTCCGCGCCACTTTCGCGTTTGTACCAGGATGGAAATCCTCGGGAGCGACAGCTTGGCGACTTCACTGGGGAAATGAACCCAGAATCTCTGGTTCCCCTGTGAGTCTCTCCTAGCGCTTGTGTGTTGCTGTTTCATTGGGTGATGTTTGTTTGATGTGGCTTGTTGTATTATATTGCTGTTTGTTTATTGCTTTATTTACAGCTTTATTTACAGTTTTCAGTATTTATTTTCTGCATCATATATCATACTGGACTGTCTGGACTGGTTTTCTTTGGTGGGATGGGAGTTACTGGTTCTTGAGAGATATGAGCCAAGTACCCGGCTCGAGTGCACCATAGGATTTAGAGTGGTTCCACTTTGGCCTCATGAGATCTTGTCATGGGGGTAGTAGTGAGTTCCACACCCAGGTTGCGATTGTCTTGGAAATGTCTTGATTTGGGGATCTTCCTCTCTCATTACATAACCCTGACAGTTATGTGCAGCTGGGGACCGATCATTGAGAACCTTTGTGGAAACAACCCTCTCCAGTGGTGACAGTGGCAGACCACATTTTGTGGCAAACCCATTCGCACCCGAGGGTCCACTGGGAACTCGCATAGGATGGCCTGGTTCTCTTATAAGAACTCAGTTAAAGCATCTGGTCATATGACATTAGTACTGTATCCTACGGGCTGAATGTACTATTGTTTCTTGATTTCAGCGCTTGAAGCTAGGGACTTATAAGGGATGCTTGTTTTTCCCGGACTCAGCTGAGGCCTCCCTGCATAGTACATAATGCCTAACCGATTCCCTGATTTGGTCATGAGCCATTTCTCGGAGATGGTGACAGTATTATTGCTATGTGGCTTTGAGAGTCCGTGATGTCTGACCCGGAGCCTTTCACCCGTGAGATTGGGGGGTGTGTACAGGTGTGCAGGAACCCACGACCTCAACATACACTCTTTTGTTCAGTTATGATCTCTGGTCCTGTGATTATGATCTGTGGTTCTATTGATTCTATGGTTCCGGAGTTATGGTCCTGGAATTCTGGATTTCTTGATACTGTGGGTCTGAGATCTTCTATTAGAGGGTTGTGATTACCAGAGGGGGTGACTCAGTGAACTGTTGAGTTTGCCAGTTGTTCCGAGGGGCCCTTGTCAGTGTGCCAGTTCAGATGGTCCCAGTTGGTCATATGCCTGCATTGCATTACATTTGCATCATTCTTTGCATTAACTGTTTATGTTTCCCATTTTTTCAGGTCATTACTCACATCTGTTCCCGGTTCTGGTATTCTTATCTCCATGGCAGAAATTAGAAGCGATCCGAGAAAAAAGAATGTGCACTACACCTTTCTTCAGCCGGAAGTCAAAAGTGTTCAGAGGTTAGCAGATCTGATGAATGATCAAGTCTTGGGTAATTTCAAGAGAAGATATGGCCAGATACTGAAGTTTGTGGACAAGCCTACTACAGACCAAAAGGACAGCCTGCATACCTTGTTGCAATTTTATGATCCCCTGTTGCGTTGTTTTATTCTTCCAGGTTACATCTTAGCTCCGACATTAGAAGAGATCTCCAGCATGCTGAGTGTTCCGATCAGAGAGACATTGCCGTTCTATGGGTCAGAGGTTGTGCTCAGAGATGAAGATATAGCCAAGGTTTGTAGGTTGTCAGTTGCTTCAGTCAGAAAGGCTTTGCAAGAGAGTAAAGGCAGAGGTCTACCATGGAGTGTGCTTATTCCAGGGGCTGAGAAGTATGCTACAGAAGCTAAGTGGAATGACTTTGGAGCTTTGCTTGCATTGATGGTATATGGGTCTAGCTTGTTTCCCGGGGAGAAAGAGTTTGTCAGCTTAGAAGTGATCTCAATTTTTGCAAAAGGCAATCCAGTGCCTACTTTATTGGGTGACTTTTATTTTAGTGTCCATTACAGAAACGAGAAAGGTAGAGGTGGTCCAGTGGTCTGCTGTGCTCCTTTGTTTGCTGAATGGTTCGCTAGACAGTTGCCTAAATCAGGTGCCTTCAAGGATATGCGAGACGAATGGAGATGGTCCAGAAGGCTGATGGGATTGACTGAAGAAGACATTGCTTGGGGTTATGACAGGGATTTGCTAGGAAAGGAGTTGATGGTTAGTTGCGGGAGGTTTGCTGGAGTACCTTTGCTAGGAAGGAAAGGTGTCATCAGTTACTACCCGACATTAGCCAGAAGGCAGTTTGGCTACCCTTTGAAGGATCCTCCCCAGATGGAGATGTTTGCTGAATCCTTGTATTTTCCTGCTGACGGAAACGGAGAGCTAGTCCAACAAGCCGTTCAATCCTGGGATCACAGGAAAAGGAAAGGGAAGAAAGACTTCGGCCGAGTTGATCCCAAGGCATATCCACCATATGCTGAATGGTTGCAAAGGCATATCGAGTCAGTTCTCATGCCTTTTTCAGTCGAAGCTCCACTTTATCCGCGAGAGGTACCAGGTCCGAGCAGTACGGTTTCCTTGGAGGAGTACAAGAAGCTAGAAGATCAGCTGCATGCGGTCAGAGTAGAGAATGTTGAGATGGTAAGCTTATACCACCAGGCCAATGGAGCCAAGAAGGAAGCTGAAGATAAACTGCAAAAGCTCCAGTCCTCCTTGGAAAACAAAGAGAAGGATTTTGCCGGAAGAGAAGCCCATTTCCACCGATTGGGTATGATGGAAGCGCAAAGAGAAGCCAAGCACAAGGAGACTTTAAAGACTCTCAGGAGTGCTCGACAGTCCATTGTTTGGCTGAAAGGCCAAAGGGAGGAAGAGCAAAAGAAATTCAAAGAGAAGGAAGAGTTCTTTGAAGTTCAGATGGCTTTTAAGAAGGAGGAAGTGGAGCAAGCCCACGCCATCCGGAGGGAGAGGACCCAACAGCTAGTCCAAAGTCATTTAGCCCTGGAGGAAGCTAGAAAAGAGATTGAAGAGCTCAAGCTGAGAGCAGGCGTCAAGAAGAGCAGGGCAGAGGTGGCAGAGCCGGGGTCTTTAGTTTAGTTTATTTTTCAGACTACCTACAGGCTTGTTGTAGGAGTCTTGCTTTTATTTCTTTTGTCTTTATGTACTGATTTGTAACCCTTCGGGGAATATTCTTGGATGTACTCTGACTTTTAGCCTATAGTGGTTTGTCCCTATTCGGTATTAATGTGCAAGTTATCGTTTTGAATGTGCAAGACTCGTTTGTCTGGATACTACTAACGTCTGAACACTTATCAAAGAGAAAGTTTGAAAGCTAAACACTGAAAGTGATTGCCGAGATAGATACCAGAACTGGGGCATGCCAAATGCTTAAAATTGGGAACATGAACAGTTACATTGCATTGCATATAACCTGTTTGTCTGTTTTGCAGGTGTTGCATCAATTACTAACGGGTTTTGTGTTTCAGGCACTATAGCTCCTCGAAAAGTTCGAGAACAACCGGCAGTGCACAGATACCCAACCAAGATTAACAGAGAGCGGGCCATGGATCAAATGCAGGCAGATTTGGCAGACCTAAGGCAGAGAATGGATAATTTCATGACGTTAATGACCGGCATGGGGCAGAATCAAGAACGGCTGCGAGAGTTGTTTGAGAATCAGAACAGAAACGCTGCTGCTGCTGCTAATGCTGATAATCATACCGGTGCGGGCGCACGTCAGGGTGGACCTCATGTTATACAACCAGGGGCGACTGTAGTCAATGACGGAATGCATAACATTCATGTGGATCACCAGGAGGACCAGTTCACTTTACTTGATGAGACCGAGGGTCAAGGGATCGAAATGAACAAGAGATTCGAAGAGATGGCCGAGCAAATCAAGGCTATTCAGTCCCAGAATTCTTTGGGATTCGATATAACAGACTTGGGTTTGGTTCCGGGAGTCAGAATCCCGTACAAATTCAAAGTTCCTACTTTTGAGAAGTATAACGGCACTGCTTGCCCAAAGACCCATCTGCAATCATATGTGGGAAGAATCGCCGCTCATACAGACGATGAAAAACTGTGGATGTATTACTTTCAGGACAGCTTGGTGGGAGCTTCCCTTGAGTGGTACATGAAGCTCAGCAGGGTCAGTGTTAAGAGCTGGAAGGATCTCGCTGAGGCCTTCGTGAAGCAGTACCAGTACAACATGGATATGGCTCCGAATCGCACCCAGTTGCAACATATGGCTCAGACAGCAAAAGAAGGCTTCAAAGAATACGCCCAGAGGTGGCGTCAGCTAGCTGCCAGGGTGCAGCCACCTTTGTTAGAGAATGAGATGGCCGATATGTTTATGGGTACCCTCCAGGGAGTATTTCTTGAGAGATTGGCATCAAGTTCTGCTACAAAGTTCAACGATATTGTCATTGCGGGAGAAAGGGTCGAAACGTTGTTGAAAATGGGGAAGATACAAGACCCCGGTGCTAGTAGCTCAAATGGAGCGAGGAAAGCTTTTAGCGGACCTCCAAGAAGACGAGAAGGAGAGACCAATGCTGTATTCGGCCGAAGCCAGGGTCGTGGTTACAGAAGACCTTATGAACATGTGGCTGCTGTTACTATTCCTGCAGCTCCCGTACAGCAGATGTTACCTCCACCACAACAACATCAACAACAACAACAACCCAGAGCCAACTACCAGCAAAGACCTTATCAGCCGAGGCAGGCTCGTCCTGCTAACAGGGTGATTGAAGCTATTCCGATGACATATGCTGCCTTGTTGCCGAGACTACTAGACTTGAACCTTATTCAATTGAGGACTTTGGCACCACCACCTCCTGGAGAGCTTCCAGCTGGTTATGACGTCAACGCGCGATGCGCTTTTCATTCAGGGGCACCCGGGCACTCAACTGAGAAGTGCAGGGCGCTACATCACAAAGTTCAAGATCTCGTGGATTCAAAGGCAATCAACTTTGCACCACCACCGAATATCAACTCGAACCCTATACCTAATCATGGAGGGGCAAGAGTTAACGCTGTTGAGAGTGATGACAAGTTGAGTTTAGTACTGAGAATTGATGAAGTCAAGACGCCGTTGAAGGTGGTGAAAGAGAGACTGTTGAAAGGTCAAGTATTTCCTGGTTGTTCTCTCGATTGTGAAGACTGTATAAGTGTTGTGAATGGCTGCGAGAAATTGAAGATGGGTTTGCAAGAGTTGATTGATGTCGGGTCCCTACAATTTAGCAAGATTAGTAATGAAAAGGCTGATGATGTGTCAACCATTACTATTTTCTACAATGAGGCTGACATGCCTGTTCGACAAGAGCCTGTTACCGTTTACGCTCCTCAGATTAGTCCTGTAACTATAACTGTACCTGGGCCAATGCCGTATAATGATGATAGAGCCATTCCGTGGCATTACGGTTCCGATGTCTATGTGGCGGGACAGAAGATGGAAAGTAGACCTGTTGCTGACTTGACCATTGAAAATGTGGGAGGTGTTGGGGGATTTACTCGAAGTGGCCGTTTATTTGCTCCCCCTGCATTGAGAAAGGATCCCGAGGCCGAAGCCTCGTCCAAAGACAAAGGAAAGCAGACTGCGAATGATGAGTCAGATACTCCTGTGGCTGGGCAGGGGACATTTGAAAAGGAGGTAGAGGAGTTCATGAAGATCATCAAAAGGAGTGACTATAAGGTGGTTGATCAACTGAACCAGACGCCTTCAAAGATTTCTATTTTGTCACTGTTGATGTGCTCTCCCGCGCACCGAGAAGCCTTGCTGAAAGTACTTCAAATGGCCTATGTTCCTCAAGAAATCACTGTTAATCAACTCGAAGCTGTTGTTGGAAGTGTTAATGCCAGCCATGGTTTAGGCTTCACTGACCGAGACCTTACTCCGGAGGGAAGGAATCACAATAAAGCACTGCATATCACGATGGAATGCAAGGGCGCTGTGTTGTCTCATGTCCTTGTAGACACAGGCTCTTCTTTGAATGTGCTCCCGAAGAAGGCGTTGATGAAGCTTAACATTGATGGGGTTATTCTGACGCCGAGTGATCTAGTGGTTAAAGCTTTCGATGGTTCAAGAAGATCCGTTTTCGGAGAGGTTGAGTTGCCTGTCAAGATAGGCTCTCAAGTCTTCAAGAGTGTCTTCTATGTCATGGATATCCAGCCTGCGTATAGTTGCTTGTTGGGCAGACCGTGGATACACGCAGCGGGAGCCGTCACTTCAACCCTGCACCAAAAGCTTAAATATGTGGTGGATGGCCAGGTCATCACAGTTTGCGGGGAAGAAGATATATTTGTCAGCCACCTGTCGACGTTTAAATATGTGGAAATGGACGGAGAAATTCACGAGACTTTGTGCCAAGCTTTTGAAGCAGATGTCAGTATCTTGACTCCGGTGAAGAAAAGTAACGAAGGCACGTCCATTCATTCTTATCAGGAAGCAAAAGAGGCCGTCCAATCAGGCAATGCCCAGGGCTGGGGCAAGCTACTGGAGGTGGAAAAGAAGGGTGACAAATTCGGCTTAGGGTATCAGCCTGGGGGGTCTATTCAGAGTGGTAAAGCTATCTCATTCACAAGTGCTGGGTCGATTGACCGCGATCAAATCTGTATGGCAAGCCAAGACGGGGATAGTGACAGAGACTGGGACAACAATTGGATCCGCCCGTGTGCACCCGGCGAGGAGCTAGGAAATTGGTCTGCTGAGGACATTGTTCAAGTCACCTGGCTCTCAAAGTAATTGTTTTGTTTCCTTTTATTAGCATACTGCATTGTCAAATCCAGCATTCTGCCCAAGATGTTTGGATCCATTGTACTGGGCCACCATGTTTTGTATTGCATCGTTATTTTTGCCATGAAATAAAAGGACGTTTTCAGACAAATTGTGCTCTCTTTCTTTGTTTTTAAACTTTTTCACAAAAAACAATATAAAAATGGCAATATGTTTTTCATTTTTTGTTTTGTGTTAGCGTCTCTTTTCAAAATAAGCAGATTCTGAATAAGCACATCATTTGTGCAGTATTGATCATCCGGATTCCACGGATAACGTTCCTGCTATGACTATGCATGACTTTGATAATCCAGTCTACCAAGCTGATGAAGGGGTTGAGGAAGACTGTGACCTCCCTGAAGAGTTGGTCAGATTGTTGAAACAAGAGGAACGAGTTATTCAGCCTCATCAAGAAGAGATTGAAACCATCAATATTGGCAGTGAAGATGCAAAGAAAGAAATCAAGATAGGAGCCAATCTGCAGGCCGACGTCAAACAAGAGCTGATCAGTATGCTGAGAGAGTATGTAGATATCTTTGCTTGGTCATATCAAGATATGCCAGGGTTGGATACCGACATCGTAATGCATAAGCTACCCCTGAGAGAAGACTGTCCTCCTGTGAAGCAAAAGTTGAGAAGAACTCGCCCGGATATGGTGATGAAGATTAAAGAGGAGGTACAGAAGCAGTGGGATGCCGGGTTCCTTGCCGTGACTAGTTACCCACCTTGGGTAGCTAACATAGTACCAGTACCTAAGAAGGACGGCAAGGTCCGGATGTGCGTTGACTATCGAGATTTGAACAGAGCAAGCCCAAAGGATGATTTTCCGTTGCCACACATCGACGTGTTGGTCGACAGTACTGCTCAATTCTCAGTATTCTCCTTCATGGATGGATTCTCCGGTTATAATCAGATAAAAATGGCGCCGGAAGACATGGAGAAGACAACGTTCATTACCCCGTGGGGAACATTCTGCTACAAGGTCATGCCCTTCGGTTTGAAGAACGCTGGGGCAACTTATCAACGGGCAATGGTCACGTTGTTCCATGACATGATCCACAAGGAGATCGAATGTTATGTGGATGATATGATTGCAAAGTCCAAAGACGAAGAGGAGCATTTGGTTAACCTAAAGAAGTTGTTTGACAGATTGATCAAGTATAAATTGAGGTTGAATCCGAACAAGTGCACTTTCGGAGTGCGTTCTGGAAAGTTGCTGGGTTTCATTGTAAGTCAAAGAGGAATTGAGGTAGATCCTGCTAAAGTGAAAGCTATTCAAGATATGCCTGCACCAAAGACAGAAAAAGAAGTGCGCGGGTTCTTAGGTAGATTGAACTACATTTCTCGGTTCATATCTCACCTAACCGCCACGTGCGAACCGATATTCAAACTGCTAAGAAAAGAGCAAACAGTCAGGTGGAATGATGATTGCCAAAGAGCTTTCGACAAAATAAAGGAATATTTGCAGGAGCCTCCAATTCTGATGCCTCCAGTGGAGGGGAGACCGTTAATCATGTACTTGACCGTGCTAGAAGGGTCGATGGGGTGTGTGCTTGGCCAACATGACGAGTCTGGTCGAAAAGAGTACGCCATTTATTACCTTAGCAAAAAGTTTACCGACTGTGAATCCCGATACTCACTGCTCGAGAAAACTTGTTGCGCTTTGGTATGGGCTGCTCGCCGACTGAGGCAGTACATGTTGACCCATACTACACTTCTCATCTCCAAGATGGATCCTGTCAAGTACATCTTTGAGAAACCAGCATTGACCGGAAGGGTTGCTAGATGGCAAATGATTTTAACTGAATACGACATCCAGTACACTTCTCAGAAAGCCATCAAAGGAAGTGTATTGTCGGAATACCTTGCCCAGCAACCTCTTGAGGATGACTATCAGCCGATGAGATTTGATTTCCCTGATGAGGACATCATGTACCTCAAGACAAACGATTATGAGGAACCACTTCCGGAGGAGGGGCCTGACCCTGAATCCAAATGGAAGTTGATGTTTGATGGGGCTGTCAATATCAATGGTCGTGGAGTTGGTGCCGTACTTATTACTCCTGAAGGTGTCCATTTACCCTTCGCTGCCAGAATTACTTTTGGCTGCACCAACAATGAAGCGGAATACGAGGCGTGTATAATGGGAATAGAGGAGGCAATTGATCTTCGGATTAAGAACCTCAACATATTCGGAGATTCAGCCCTCGTCATTAACCAAATTACCGGCAAGTGGTACACACATCAAGAGCATCTAGTTCCATACAGGGATTATGCTAGAAGACTGTTGACATTCTTCACGACAGTTGAGCTCAAATACATACCACGGGACGAAAATCAATTTGCCGATGCTTTGGCCACTCTCTCTTCGTCAATTAAAGTCCTATGTTGGAACTTTGTGCCCAGAATTGACATCTCCAGGCTTGACTCTCCGGCTTATGCTTTCTTTGTAGACGCCGTGTCTGACGAGAAACCTTGGTATTTTGATATCAAGTTGTTCCTGGAGAAGCAAGAATACCCAACAGGGGCATCTTCCAAAGACAAAAAGACCTTGAGACGACTTGCTGCTAGTTTCTTCTTGAACACAGACGGGGTTTTGTACAAGAGGAACTTCGACATGGTCTTGCTCAGATGCGTGGATAGACACGAAGCAAGCCTGTTGATGCAGGAAGTCCATGAAGGATCTTTTGGTACCCATGCAGGAGGGCACACCATGGCAAAGAAACTGTTAAGATCAGGTTATTACTGGATGACAATGGATGCAGACTGTTGTTCATTCGCTCGTAAATGCCACAAGTGCCAAATATATGCAGATAAAGTGCATGTTCCTCCTAACCCGCTTAATGTCATGTCATCTCCTTGGCCTTTCTCTATGTGGGGCATTGACATGATCGGGAAGATTGAACCGACTGCTTCGAACGGTCATCGCTTCATCCTGGTCGCGATTGATTACTTTACTAAGTGGGTAGAAGCAGCGTCTTATGCCAATGTCACTCGCCAAGTGGTGGCAAGATTTCTGAAAAGAGATATCATATGCAGATATGGAGTGCCCGAAAGGATCATTACTGATAATGGTTCTAATCTCAACAATAAGATGATGGCAGACTTATGTCGGGACTTCAAAATACAACATCACAATTCTTCTCCTTACCGACCAAAGATGAATGGTGCGGTAGAGGCAGCTAACAAGAATATCAAGAAGATTGTGCAGAAAATGGTTGTCACCTACAAGGATTGGCATGAGATGCTACCGTTTGCTTTGCATGGGTATCGAACGTCGGTCAGGACGTCAACAGGGGCAACTCCCTTCTCTCTGGTGTATGGCATGGAAGCAGTCCTGCCTGTTGAAGTAGAGATTCCTTCACTGCGCGTGATGATGGACGTCAAACTGGATGAGGCTGAATGGGTGCGTGTTCGTTACAATCAGCTATGTCTAATTGAGGAAAAGAGATTAGCGGCTATCTGTCATGGTCAGCTTTATCAGAGGAGAATGAAGCGGGCATTCGACCAACGAGTACGTACTCGAGAGTATCGAGTGGGAGAGCTTGTATTGAAGAGGATCGTTCCTCCAGGTTCAGATAATAGGGGCAAGTGGACCCCAAACTACGAAGGACCATTCATAGTGAAGAAAGTATTCTCGGGAGGGGCACTGATGCTCACCACTATGGATGGAGAAGACTTCCCATCCCCTGTTAACTCGGACGCAGTTAAAAAATACTTCGCATAAAGAGACCCGCTGGACACAAAAACAGAATGTAAGTCCAGGCAAGAAAAGGGCATCCCGGCGAGCTAAAAACAGAATAAAAAGCTCGGGCAAAAATTAGGGAAAATAAACAAAAAAATGTACACCCGCTGAGTTGAAAAGCCACATTGGACAGCTCAGGCAAAAAAGGGTATCCCGGTGGATTGAAAACCCGAGAGGGCGATCCACGCAAAATAAGGGAATAAGCGAACAACTGTGATCCAAGTTATCTGAACCACGTCATCGTTTCGTACGGTTTGACAATATCAGAAGGATAGGAAACAGTCCCCTTGTCTTCTCAGAAAGCCAAAGCAGAATGGAGAGTCTTGAAGACATGCAGGTCATAGCAGAAATGGAACTCCTTGGAATGCCATGTACATTGCCATTAGGATAGTTTCTTTTCTCAATTTTTATAGTGGCTACCTCTTTCCAGGTGGTTGCTCCCTGATGTAAATCTGTGCCTATTCAGAGGCCATTCAATAAAAATAATATTCAGTCAAAAAGCTGTGTGTGTTTATTTTTGTTTGCAAAATGTCCTGAATTTTTGACAAAAATAGCATTGCATCTAAACATGGTGATAATCTTGAAAAGAAAACTGACATGCAGGGAAACTGTAACCCTCTTTGAGTGTCGGGTGATAATGGATGAGCAGATCATTCCATGCAAATCCCCGGGACACACGTATGTTTTCTGTTGTTGCAGGTTGCAGGATGGCGTCACATTCTCTCAAGCAAGGTACTCTTCCCCAGTAGAGTATTTCCCCAAGCAGATTTTTCTTCTCCAGCAGGTAGCTGAAAGCCTGACTTGTCTAAATAGATATTTTCCTCCAACTAAGTCTTGGCAGCAGCCCAAGCAGGTTCTTCTTCCCAAGTGAAGTAGTAGTCCATTCTTCCCCAGCGGAGTGTGCCTAGCAAGTACCTGAGAGCATGTCATCATCAGAGGTGGAATTAACAGTATTTTATCATCAGCAAGAGTCCTTCCCAGTAGGCGTGATTGAGGGCCTGATATCCCCTCAGAGTCTTGAATCATCGGATGCTCTCCCCAGCCAGAGTATTTGCCCAGGAAGCTTCCCCAGCCAAGTCTGAAGATGATCTGTCCCCCCACAGAGTTCATATTTGATTTTCACCTCCGTCCGTGAAATATTCCCCAGCAGATTTGCCCTATTGTTGGTTTATTTGATGATGCAGCCAGGTATTCATCACCTCAGTCGGAGTGGGTATCCAGACCTCTTGACTTTTTCTCCCCTGCAGAGTTGTATCTCTTGTTGCCGATCAGGCATTCGTCTGTTGCTCGTCTGCAATCTTCAACACTCGTATGTGTTATCCCTAAGCAAGTTTCCCCAGCGAGGACATATCACTGCTGTATTGTTGCTCGTCTGCATCTTTCAACACTCGTCTGTGTTAGCTCTAGCCGTTGTTGCTCGTCCGCAACTCCTCAACACTCGTCTGTGTTCGGAGATGATATTTGCTGTTGCTCGTCTGCAACCTCCCAACACTCGTCTGTGTTTGGTATGGGGTCCTTCGTTGCACTCGTCTGTGCCTTGACATGTATTCTCTGTTGTTGCTCGTCTGCAATTTCCAGCACTCGTCTGTGTTTGGTCATGATATTTGTTGTTGCTCGTCTGCAACCTTCCAACACTCGTCTGTGTTTGGTATTGGATCCTTCGCTGCACTCGTCTGTGCCTTGATATGTATTCTCTGATGTTGCTCGTCTGCAACTGTCCAGGACTCGTCTGTGTGTGTTTGAAGCTCGTCTGCTTTTATCCCCCAGAAGTCGTTTGTGTTCTGAAGCTCGTCTGCTTTGCCTGGATACTCGTCTGTATCATCCTCAGCACTCGTCTGTGCTAGCTTGCACCTGAATGTGAAGATTTGCTGTTTACCCTGATATCTCTGTGACTACTTCAAACGCTCGTCTGTGTTTGAATCTCTGGTATTCGTCTATACCAGTTGATGATACTCGTCTGTATCATTGCTTGAGGCACTCGTCTGTGTTTCTCAGATCATCGTCTGATACTCGTCTGTATCATTGACTTATGGCACTCGTCTGTGTTATCCTGATGATCATCCAATACTCGTCTGTATTGAAGAGGTTTCGAATCCTGACAGTGGGAATTAAATGTCGAAATGGTTACCGGGCCTGGCGTAACAGGTGAATCCGAGGGAGGCTCGTCTGTCTCAAGCACCAGTTATGGTTGCTGCACCTGGCGTAACAGGTTTGCTCATAAGACTCGTCTGTCTTATGCCATATATCCGCGGATAATATATGAGGAAGGTTCGTCTACCTTGATTGCATGTCTATCCCACAGACTTATATGCATTCCCGGAGCCTGCGTAAGGGTTATCCGAAGAAGACTCGTCCGTCTTATTCCACTTATCTGCGTAAGGATTAGTGAAGGAGATTCGTCCATCTCAGGTTACTTTGAAGATCCTTAAGGGCTCGTCCGCTCTCTGCACCTGGCGTCACAGGTCATGCGAGGACTCGTCTGTCAGCATGATAGTATTCCAGATATCAGTTTCAACTCGGAAGAAGCTCGTCTGCTTTTTCTCTCCTTCTTATCCCCAGAGCGTCATCTGGTTGGGTTTATTTCCCAGTGTTGCCTTCTTCGTCAGAGTGCAAATTTTAGGTCTTCTTGGTATTCAATCACAGTTTATCTCGAATGTCTGATAGCCGTTGCTCTCATCCTTTTCAGATTAACAGTTGATTGAATAGGGGCAGCTGTAACACCCCAAATTTGCCCTCTTCTTGTTTAGCATCGTTATCATATCATAATCATCATGAGCATACTATATCTTTATCATTTAGCATAGAAAAATGAAGCATAACACTCGCATGTTCTAGCATAAGGCATATGACCGGTCATCTGGGAAAATCTGAATCTGCAAGTCAAAATCAAGAGCATGGTGATCTGGCAAGAATCTCACAGGATCATTTTGCACAAGCCTGGTATCATGTTCAGAGCCCTAGAAAGAGAAGATGGATCAAAATTTGCTTGAAACGGTTGGTGCAGGTCTGTTTTTGAAGGTTCCCACCAAAGGGGGGGAAATTCAAATTTTTCATGCGTTAACCGGTTAACGCATATGGTTAACCGGTTAACAGCTGCGAAATTTGAATTTCCAGCAGCATTTTCAGCATGTGTGTTTTGGTCCCATTTTCCAATTTTCTGATTTTTATTCATTTGAATTAAATTTGAATTTGAGAGAAGGATCTAGAGCATTTATCCAAGCCTCATTCCAACCCTAAATCCAAATCACACTACCCAAACCATAATTTTGGATCCCAAACCAAAATTTTGGGCCCCAAACCTAAATCATATTTAATCATTTCTCTCCAAACCAAAGGGGTCTCTCACTCATTTTTCACTCTCATTTCTGAATTTTCATTCCTCTCACTCACAATTCTCTCACTTTTCTCTCCCAATTTTCCAAATTACTCAAAGTTCCTCTTTGAAGATCACACAACCTTGCATTGAGGTGTGTAGATCTTGGAACTAGACCTCCATCCATAGCTTCATTGCACCTTTTTGTTGGTTTTATTGAAGATTCAGATCTGGTTCGAGATCTAGAAGTGCTTTTGGATCCAAAATTCTGCATCAAGAGCTTGATCTTGCATTTATTTTGCATGGAGTGTGGAGCTTAGCATCGGATCTTCAAAGTTTTGCGCGAGATCTATCATTTTCAGCATAATCAACAATTACCAAAGCATACCTCCGCTTTGTAGGTTGGTTTAATTTCAGATCCAACTCTGTTTTTAGCTTATTTGCATTGCTTGTGCTTTAGATCCACCATGTGTTTGTGTAATTGATTGTGTTGCATGATTTGATTGTTTGATTGGTATCCGGATCCGATTGTTAGTGTTCATGAGCATAATGTTATGGATTGATGTGCATTGATCTATTTTTCCATGTGTAATTGAGTGCTGGTCTGGTGCAGCTTATTTGAATAAGCTGTTTTGAGCTGCTGTTTTCTGCAGGAATTTGCTGCTGTTTTTACAGTGTTAACCGGTTAACGTATATGGTTAACCGGTTAACGCCCTGTTTTTCTGCGTGTTTTGTGCAGGTTTTGACTGGTTAACCGGTTAACGCATATGGTTAACCGGTTAACACTGATGCAGAATGGTTTTTCAGGGCTGTTTTGAGTTTGTTTGATCCCTTTGCTTGTGCTAATTGCCATGACTCATTGTATGATCATTAAACATGATGTTTAGGGTGATTTGCTTGCTGGTTGATGTATGCTTTCATGTTTTCGACGCGTAAGTCGTGTACTTGTAAGGTTTGGCATGATGTTTGATTCTTGTTCACAAGAGCCTTTGAGCACGGCTAATTCCATGATTGTGTTGGTCAATTTGCTGGATTTTTGCTAACATTGCAGGGGCTATGATAAGTGAGAGATGTGGGAATTGAGTTCCACATCTCCAATTCTCATCCTCCTCTTATGTTTATGTTACTAACCCTTTGTTGTTGGGCTTAGGCCTTTCTCATCCCTTCTTCTATCTTCTTCTTCCTTCTTCATTAGGGTAGAAACCTCACTAACTCTTAGGACTTCCATGCATGTGAATACTTAGGATTATTTTAGTCCCCCTTTAGAATTTTTACCTTTGAGATCTTTTGGTTCTTCTTCTCTTCTCATCTCATAACTCTTAAAAAGAAAACACTTTAATAAATGTGAAGTGATGCATTGATCCATAGCCTTATTCCATGAGGTATGCTTGTAGTCTTCCCATCTTGGGATAGTACATGTTTACCTTGTGATGCACAAGTCTGATCAAGGTATCTTCTTCATAAAGAAAAGCATAAAAAACACTTCTTCATGTAAATAACCAAAAAAACACTTAATAATTAAGCAAATTAGTGAGCCTAAGCCCTAATCTTTGGGTTCAAGTTTTGGGGATCTTCTCCTTACTTGAGTGTGCTTGCTCTATTATTCCATCTTGGAATGTAGCGACAAGTGCACATTCCATTGGCGAGAGTTTGAGTTCACTTCCTTGTGACACACTCATAAAAGCTTCTAAAAAACACAAAACAAACAATAAGCGTCTTTCCTTCGGGAATTCTTTTCTCATCTCATTCGCTCCGTACGCGAACTTGCTCCTACTTGTCATCTTGCAAGACGGTAACGCACTCGTCGTCCGAGTCTGCAACACCTGAGCAATGGCATAGGCAGTTCAAGCCTTAATTCACAAGCAATTTCCTTTTAGTACCCCTAGTTAGGGGAACTACGGCGTCTCTGATCCTCATTATCCTGATGAGGTACGTAGGCAGCGGGGTAGGGCCCGTTCGAGCACAATCTTTATTTTCCCTACATTTTTCCTTTTCTTTTCTTATTCATTTCCTTTCTCATTTTTCTTTTCTTTTCATATTCTTTTCTTTGCTGCATTTTTCATACCCTCACCTTTTGAAACAGTTTCTTTTGCAAGCGTGGATCCCGTCGGGTACGGCGGACGATCTGGGTGCTAATACCTTCCCAGGTCGTAACCGACTCCCGAGCCCAGTCTCTTTGGTTCGCAGGACCCGTGTCCTTCCTTTTCTTTCTTCTGGTTTGTGCAGCATTACCATTCCCTTTCTTCGGGATAAAAATGCCTGGCTGGCGACTCTATTCTTTTTTCCGCGCCACTTTCGCGTTTGTACCAGGATGGAAATCCTCGGGAGCGACAATCGTCTCTGAACTGTTTTGAGTTGTTGAATAGACCAGTAGAAATAAATCTTCGTAACGATTATCTCTTCTGGAAATATCCTGGATTAGGTAATAGATCTTCGTATAGACCATTTACCCCTCCAAGGATAACTTGAGTATTGATCATCAGAAATGAATCTTCGTAGCGATTATCCCTGAATTAAGTATCAACACTAGATCTTCGTATAGATCGTCTCTGAACTGTTGTGAATTGTTGATAGTGTTTTATCTGCATGTAACTATCCTGCAAAGAAAAGGTTAGTTTATGCAATATGTATACATGTATGGCATGATGTACTAAGTGTAACACCCCAAATTTTCCCTCTTTATTTTAAGAATCATATCACATCATATTCATCATGAACATATCATATTCTTAGCATCATAGCATGGAAAGATGAGGCATAACATTTCTCATGACCTAACATTAGGCATATGATCATCTGTGGAGGTTCTTGAAGCATCACAAGCCATAACAAGGGGCCCAATAGATTTGTACAAACCTGCAAAAATCCAGAAAAATAAAACAAAACAAAATGGCCTGGGGGGATTCGAACCCAGGACCATCAACATTACATACACGCACACTAACCAACTGAGCCAACGCACATTTGTTGAAATAAAATATAAACAATTTAATAAAATATTTCATCAATATTTGAATTCCAAACTGGCGCCAGAACTTCATCTTCTTCCTCTGAAATTCGTAGGTTTACCTGCGAATTTTGTTATGAAATTTCCTGCGAGTTTTCCTGCAACCGAAGCCTACAAAATGCATACTCTCATAAAACGTACAATTTCCACAAATTGACCATGCCAATATGATCTATACAGTTCATTGGATTCAATTATGGTCTCAAACATCATTTATATAGTCTATTTCATGAAACCCTAAAAGCTTGGCCGAAACCCTAGCAATGGCCACATACGATTCAGGTCATGAATCTGCAATTTAATTATCCAGAAAGCTTGCAAACTTCATTCTAAACACAAATCAACAACCAAAATCAGTGAATGATGCATAAATAATGAAAATCGGAAATCAAAAGTGCAAGAACAATCTTGATTCGGTTATGGCTTATGATCATGTTTTTGATGTATATAATGATTGAAATATGATCAGTGAACCTCAAGGAAGCTAAAGCAACCTTCAAAAGTTATTGAAATTGCTTGAAAGTATGAAACCGAATTTCAAATTTGGAGTGAAATTTTGACTTGTGATTTTGTTCTTGGAGGCAGCCCAAATGGAGTAAGAAAAGCTTTCAGCGGACCCCCGAGAAGAAGGGAAGGTGAAACCAATGCTGTGTTTGGCCGAGGACGGGGCCGAGGATATAGAAGGTCATATGAGCAAGTGGCAGCTGTCACAATTCCTTCCAATCCTGTGCAGCAGGTGCAGCCTCAACAACAACAGCAACAACAACAGCCACAACGTAACAACTATCAACAAAGATCTTATCAGCCAAGACAGACTCGTCCGGCTAATAGGGTGCTTGAGGCAATTCCCATGACATATGCTGCTTTGCTACCAAGATTGCTGGACCTGAATTTGATACAATTGAGGACTTTGGCACCACCACCACCTGGAGAGCTTCCAGTGGGGTACGACATCAATGCTAGATGCGCTTTCCATTCAGGGGCACCCGGGAACTCAACTGAGAAGTGCAAGGCGCTACAGCACAAAGTTCAAGATCTGATTGACTCCAAGGCGATTAACTTCGCACCACCGTCAAATGTTACTTCAAACCCTATTCCGAATCATGGAGGGTTAGAATAAATGTTGTTGAGGGTGGTGAAAAGTTAAGTTTGGTTTTGAGCATAAAAGAAGTGAAGACTCCATTGTTGGTAGTGAAGGAGAGATTACTGAAAGGACAAGTGTTTCCGGGATGCAGTTCTGATTGTGAGAAGTGTATGAATTCAGAGAACGGTTGTGAAGACCTGAAGATGGGGTTGCAGAATCTGATTGATGAGGGATCTTCACAGTTTGACAAAGTTGGTAATGAAGTTGATGATGTGTCCACTATAACCATTTTCTATGATGCAGCTGAGATGCCTGATAGAAGAGAGTCGGTGACCATTTATGCTCCTGAAGTCAGTCCTGTGACTATCACCATGCCTGGGCCTGTTCCTTATACAGATGATAAAGCCATCCCATGGCATTACGGCTCAGATGTGTACGTGGCTGGACAGAAAGTTGAGAACAAGTCTGTTGCTATTGACCCGACTGTAGTGAACGTCGGAGGGGTTGGAGGCCTTACGAGAAGTGGTCGTCTATTTGCTACACTAGTTCTAAGAGGAGATCCTGAGGCTGAGGCTTCGCAAAGGCTAAAGGAAAGCAAACTGCGATTGAAGAGACAACAACTCGTCCTGCTGGACAGGGTACCTTTGAGAAGGAGGTCGAGGAATTTATGCGCATAATTAAAAAGAGTGATTATAAGGTGGTCGAGCAGTTGAACCAGACACCTTCCAAGATATCCATTATGTCTTTGTTGATGTGTTCTCTGGCACATAGAGAAGCCTTGTTGAAAGTGCTGCAGATGGCTTATGTTCCTCAAGAAATAACTGTTAATCAACTAGAAGCTGTAGTGGGCAGTGTGAATGCAAGCCACGGGCTGGACTTTACAGACAGAGACCTTACATCAGAGGTCCGTAACCATAACAAAGCACTACATATCACTATGGAGTGCAAGGGTGCTGTGTTGTCGCATGTCCTTGTTGACACAGGCTCTTCTCTCAATGTACTTCCGAAGAAAGCATTAATGAAGCTCAATGTTGATGGTATCGTCCTAAGACCCAGTGATTTGATTGTCAAAGCTTTTGATGGGTCCAGAAGGTCAGTGTTTGGAGAAGTTGAGTTACCTGTGAAAATAGGTTCTCATGTATTCAAAAGCACCTTTTACGTCATGGACATTCAGCCCGCGTACAGTTGCTTGTTGGGACGCCCATGGATTCATTCTGCCAGAGCTGTAACATCCACTCTGCATCAAAAGCTCAAGTATGTGGTTGATGGCCAAGTAATCACAGTGTGCAGAGAGGAAGATATCTTCGTGAGCCACTTATCAACTTTCAAATATGTAGAGATGGACGGAGAGATTCACGAGACTCTGTGTCAAGCCTTCAAAGTAGTCAATGTCAGCATTTTGACTCCAGTAGAGAAGAGCAGTGAGAAAGAGGGTACTTCCATTCACTCCTACAAGCAGGAAAAGGAGGTGGTTCAGTCAGGAAGCGCCCGAGTGGATCTAATGGGTCTTAAAGTGGTAAAGCCATTACTTTTATAAGCGTTGGGATGCTCGACCGCAACCAAATTTGTGCAACTAATGAAGATGGAGACAGTGACGGTGACTGGAACAACTGGATTCATCTGTGTGCGCCCGGAGAGGAGCTGAAGAACTGGTCTGCTGAAGACATCGTCCAAGTTACCTGGCACTCAGAGTAATTTATTTGTTTCCTTTTATTATCATGCTGCATTGTCAAATCCAGCATTCTGCCCAAGATGCTAGGATCCATTGTATGGGCCACCATGTTTGTTATGCATTTATTTTACCATGAAATAAAGGACATTTTCAGACAAATTGCGTTCTCTTTCTTTTGTTTTAAATTTTCCACAAAAAATACAAAAAAAATGGCAATGTGTTTTTCCTTTTTGTTTTGTGTTTGCGTCTCTTTTGCAAAATAAGCAGATTCTGAAATAAGCACATCATCTGTGCAGTGTTGATCATCCGGATTCCATTGATAACTTTCCTGTTATGACCACGCATGACTTTGACAATCCTATATATCAAGCTGATGAAGGGGTTGAGGAAGACTGTGAACTCCCTGAAGAATTGGTCAGATTGTTGAAACAAGAGGAACGAATTATTCAGCCTCATCAGGAAGAAATTGAGATCATAAACATCGGCACTGAAGATGTGAAGAAAGAGATCAAAATTGGGGCCAGTCTGCAGGCCGAAGTCAAGAAAGAGCTGATAGGTATACTGCGAGAGTATGTGGATATCTTTTCCTGGTCGTATCAAGATATGTTAGGGTTGGATACAGACATCGTTGTGCATAAGCTACCTTTGAGAGAAGACTGTCCTCCTGTGAAACAGAAGTTGAGAAGAACTCGTCCTGACATGGCGATGAAGATTAAAGAGGAGGTTCAGAAGCAATGGGATGCTAGTTTCCTTGCCGTAACTAGTTACCCACCTTGGGTAGCTAACATTGTACCTGTACCAAAGAAGGGCGGCAAGGTCCGGATGTGCGTTGATTACCGGGATTTGAATAGAGCAAGCCCAAAAGACGACTTTCCATTACCACACATTGATGTGTTGGTAGATAACACTGCTCAATTCTTGGTATTTTCCTTCATGGATGGCTTCTCCGGATATAATCAGATTAAGATGGCGCCGGAAGACATGGAGAAAACAACGTTCATTACCCCGTGGGGTACATTCTGCTACAAGGTCATGCCCTTTGGTTTGAAGAACGTCGGGGCAACTTATCAGCGGGCCATGGTCACATTGTTCCACGACATGATACACAAGGAGATTGAGTGTTATGTGGACGTTATGATTGCTAAGTCCCGAAACGAAGAAGAGCATATGGTCAATCTCAAGAAGCTGTTTGATAGACTGATAAAATACAAGCTGAGGTTGAATCCAAACAAGTGCACTTTCGGAGTGCGTTCCGGGAAACTGCTGGGTTTCATTGTTAGTCAGAAAGGAATTGAGGTAGATCCTGCAAAAGTAAAAGCAATACAAGATATGCCTGCACCGAGAACAGAAAAAGAAGTGCGCGGGTTTTTAGGGGGGTTGAACTACATTTCTCGGTTCATATCTCATCTAACTGCCACGTGCGAACTAATATTCAAATTGCTAAGAAAAGAGAAAACGGTCAGGTGGAACGATGATTGTCAAAGAGCTTTCGACAAGATAAAAGAATATTTGCAGGAGCCTCCAATTCTTATGCCTCCAGTTGAAGGAAGACCTTTAATCATGTACTTGACTGTGCTAGAAGGGTCAATGGGGTGTGTTCTAGGCCAACATGACGAGTCTGGTCGAAAAGAGTATGTTATTTATTACCTTAGCAAAAAGTTTATCGACTGTGAATCCCGTTACTCACTGCTCGAGAAAACTTGTTGCGCTTTGGTATGGGCTGCTCGCCGACTGAGGCAGTACATGTTGACTCATACCACACTGCTAATTTCCAAAATGGATCCTGTCAAGTACATCTTTGAGAAACCAGCGTTAACCGGAAGGGTTGCTAGGTGGCAGATGATTTTAACAGAATATGACATCCAGTATACTTCTCAGAAAGCCATCAAGGGAAGTGTAATGTCGGATTACCTTGCACAGCAACCTCTTGAAGATGATTATCAGCCAATGAAGTTTGATTTCCCTGATGAGGACATCATGTACCTCAAAGCAAACGATTGCGAGGAACCACTTCCGGAGGAGGGGCCAGACCCTGAATCCAAATGGAAGTTGATGTTTGATGGGGCAGTCAATATCAACGGACGTGGAGTTGGTGTTGTTCTTATTACTCCCGAAGGTGTTCATTTTTTCTTCACTGCCAGAATTACTTTTGGCTGCACCAACAATGAAGCGGAATACGAGGCATGCATAATGGGAATAAAGGAGGCTATTAATCTTCGGATTAAGACCCTCGATATATTCGGAGATTCAGCCTTCGTCATTACCCAGGTTACCGGCAAGTGGTATACGTATCAAGAGCATTTAATTCCATACCGGGATTATGCCAGAAAACTGTTGACGTTCTTCACAACAGTTAAGCTTCAGTACATACCACGCGATGAAAATCAATTTGTCGACGCATTGGCCACTCTTTCTTCGTCTATCAAAGTCTTGTGTTGGAATTATGTGCCCAAAATTGACATCTCCAGGCTTGACGCTCCAGCTCATGCTTTCTCTGTAGACACAGTGTCTGATGAGAAACCTTGGTACTCTGATATCAAGCTATTCCTGGAAAATCAAGAATACCCAGCGGGGGCATCTTCCAATGACAAGAAGAATTTAAGGCGACTTGCTGCTAGCTTCTTCTTGAATACAGACGGGGTTTTGTATAAGAGAAATTTTGACATGGTCTTGCTCAGATGCGTGGATAGACACGAAGCAATCCTGTTAATGCAGGAAGTCCACGAGGGATCTTTAGGTACCCATGCAGGGGGGCATGCTATGGCAAAGAAATTATTGAGGTCAGGGTATTACTGGATGACAATGGATGCAGACTGTTGTTCATTCGCTCGTAAGTGCCACAAGTTCCAGATATATGTAGACAAAGTGCATGTTCCTCCTAGCCCGCTCAACATCATGTCATCTCCTTGGCCCTTTTCTATGTGGGGCATTGACATGATCGGGAAGATAGAGCCTACTGCTTCAAATGGTTATCGCTTCATCCTGGTCGCGATTGATTACTTCACTAAGTGGGTTGAAGCAGCATCTTATGCCAATGTCACTCGTCAAGTGGTAGCCATATTTTTGAAAAGGGATATCATTTGCAGATATAGAGTGCCCGAAAGAATCATAAATGACAATGGTTCTAACTTAAATAACAAGATGATGGCAGAGTTGTGTCGGGACTTCAAGATTCAGCATCACAATTCATCTCCTTACCGACCAAAGATGAATGGTGCGGTAGAGGCGGCAAACAAGAATATCAAGAAGATTGTGCAAAAAATGGTTGTCACTTACAAAGATTGGCATGAGATGTTACCATTTGCTTTGCATGGGTACCGAACGTCAGTCAGGACGTCAACTAGGGCAACTCCCTTCTCTCTGGTATATGGTATGGAAGCAGTCCTGCCTGTTGAAGTTGAGATTCCTTCATTGCATGTGATGATGGATGTGAAGCTTGATGAGGCTGAGTGGGTGCGTGCTCGTTACAATCAGCAATGTCTAATTGAGGAAAAGAGATTAGCGGCTATCTGTCATGGTTAGCTTTATCAGAGTAGAATGAAGCGAGCATTCGACCAACGAGTACGTACTCGGGAGTATCAGGTGGGAGAGCTTGTGCTGAAGAGGATTGTTCCTCCAGGTTCAGATCACAGGGGCAAGTGGAACCCAAACTACGAAGGACCATTCATAGTGAAGAAAGTCTTCTCAGGAGGAGCACTGATGCTCACCACTATGGATGGAGATGACTTCCAATCCCCTGTTAACTCAGACGCAGTTAAAAAATACTTCGCATAAAGAGACCCGCTGTTGCACCCCAAAATTTGCCCTCACCAAGACAAGACATTGTGTACTAAGAGGTTCACAAGGTTCACAAGGTTCACAAGACATCTCATGAGGTTCACAAGGTTCACAATTAGTCAGAAAATTTGACAATTCCCTCAGACAATGCATCCTCCTAAGCAAGGCATCCTAAACTAGGGTTTTGACTTTCATCAGGCTAAATGGACTTCCAAGACTTCAGGTGAGCTTCATAGAATCCTATATGTGTTCAAGAACCCCTATGTCAAGTTTCAAGACTTTCCCAAAAGATTTGCTCAGTCAGATGATCAGATAGGTTAAAATCAGTCAAGGCAGTCAAAATGTCAAACTGAGGTCAACTGTGGTCAAACCAAAGTCAAACTACATGATTTTTTTTCCAACATCAAGTATATGAGGTAAAATTCATCATTTTATAAAGGGTTGATCATGATTCATCAAGGAGATTTCAGATCATCAAGAATCAGGAGTTTCTAAATTAGGGTTTTCACAGGAAAAGTCAACTGAACTTTGACCAGCCATAACTTTCACATGCTTCATCAAATTTTTTCCATCCAAAGCTCATTTTGAAGGAAATTGAATTCTCTACAACTTTGTGTCTCACAAGCCAAGCCCAAAAATTCTTCATCTGGAAGGTATGGGCTAAGACATTATAGGTCCTTTTAAAAGTCAACAAAAAGTCAACATCTTCCAAAGAGCATAACTTGAGAATGGTAAAAGATATGGACATGAGACTAAAGGGGTTGGTTAGAAGACTCACTAAGATTTCTAAAATGTCCAAGAACACCTTCATAGCATTAAAATTGAAGGATTTGTGCCCTCGCAAAGTTGGGAAATGTTTGGGAACTTTATGAAGCAAATGAGGCCTTAAAACCAATTTTTGCTAAATGAGCCCACCAAATTGCCATCCAATCTTTATAATATCATCAAGCACGACCCAACCCATGCCTTTTCTGATTTTTTATATTTTATTTAGTATTTATTTGAATTTTATTCATTAAAATACAAATTAAAATAAAATATGAAAATCATATATTTGGATGAGATTATGATTCTAGAAGGTCATAAACATCAATTATAGATGATTGATCTGATCCAAATTAGTGCTAGCTTGATTTGGCAAGGTTAGATGTGATCTTTTTCAATATTTGAAAGATAGAAACTTCATGATCAAGCAATCATTAAAAAGCCCATAAATCCATAACTTTTTGACCTAATTTTCATCTCTACATATACTTGAAGACATCCCAATCACAAGGACACGATTTTGCTGCCTCAAGAACACTAAACAAGTTTCAAAATTTTCAACAAAAGACAAGATTCAGTTTTGGATTTAGAGAGACTCTCAAGAAAAAATAAAGGTTGCAAATCATTCCTTGAAGATCATTGAATGTTTCTGGATCATAAAACCATCCATTCATGCACTGAATCATGCTAACCGAATCACTCTTATTCATGTTTTACATTTTTTCGATTTCATACTCCCATGCGTTATTAACTGATTTTGCTTGCTGATTTGTGTTTGTTTTGAAGCATAGAAGCTTTCTGGATAAACCAATTGAAGTTTCATGGCTTAAATCATTAGATGCCATTGTTAGAGTTTGAGATTCGAATTTGGGATCTTAGTATTTAGGGCGTCTAAATGAATTCTAAAAACATGGCCATAACGTATAAACTTCATGTAATTGATCTGGGTGGCTAATTTGCATTAATATTGTGGTTTGCTTGATGTTTCAAAAACATAGGTTTTATGGTTCATGAACACGCAGGAAATTTCGCAGGAAAAGTCATATGAATTTTCGCAGGAAATTTCGCAGGAAAAGTCATATGAATTTTCGCAGGAAATTCAAACGAGGAAGATGAAGTCTTGGCGCCATCTAGAAATTCGAATTTGTGACTTAATATTTTTAGAATTTGTTTCCATTATATTTCAACTAACACTGCCTGGCTCAGTTGGTAGAGGATGCGCGTGTGGGAGGCCAATGACCAGGGTTCGAATCCTGACTTTGTGATTATTATTTTTGCAATTTTCTCTTGTTTTGCAGGTTTGCTATATGATGATCTTGGGCCATTCATTATCAGCTAGTGCACGCTGGCCCAGTGGTTTTGACTCCCTGCAGATAAAGGGGAGGTCCTGGGTTCAAATCCAGGCCTCCCCAATTTTTTTTAAAACCTAATTTCTTCTATTTTCTTATTATTTATTTAATTATATACTTTATATTATAAATTAATTTCTTTTAAAATAATAGTATAATAATTCTTATAAAAAATAAAAATAAAAAAAAAACTTTGTATTTTATTTTGTTGCAATATATTTTGTTTATGTTTATATTATTATTATATATTTATTTTTGTAAATAAACCAATTAATATTTTAATTAAATATGTAAACCCTAATTTTATTTTTTTAAAATTTCTAACCCTAATCTCTAACCCTAATTTTTATTTAATTTTAAATATTGAACTTAATTAAATTTTCTAATATCTAATTAAATAATTAATCTTGTTTTTTTTGTAAATAATTATTATATTGTTTATTATCCTTATTATAGTTCCTTTATTATTTTCTTCTTAAAAATCCTTCAAAAAAAATTTATTTATTTAGCTTAAAAAATATCCTCTTAAACTTGTATATATTTTCTATATTTGTGCTAACCTCTTTCTCTTATAATTATTCTATTACTAACCATTTTAATTATAATTTCTTTATTACATATATTTATTATTTATAATGTAATTGCGAAAGCCTTGTAATAGTCGTAGTTTATTATTGTTTTATTGTTTATAAATATTCTTGCCATGGTTAGTAACTATAGGGAGTGATAACATGTTTGTAAGTTAAAATTAATTTAGAATGACTTGCTTGATAAGATAAATATACGAATATGAACACTCACATACGTAAGTCGATCTTTGATCGCCATCCTACACTTTCTAAGGGTATTCCTCATGTTGCCTAATTATAAGGTCAAGTAAGGTGTCTTAAAGCAAAGTCCCTTTTCATAAAATATCATCAAGTCCCTTTTAAGATTATAAGATCAAGTCCCTTCGATGTTGCCTACGGTAAATGATCTTGTCCCTTCGAATAAAAGATGATAAGTCCCTTCATATTGCTAAGACACCTTACAGTTGCCTAAACACAGATGTCCCTTCATATGTCCCTTACCACATCCAAGGTAATGACTACCTATTCCTTAAGAATAGGGCTAGTCTTACCATTGAAAGAACATATAAGAACAGTAAGGATTTAACATAGGGTAGGTTCCTCTTAAGTACTTGCTCACTTCTTCAAAATACTTCATTACACTTCACATTTCAAACAAATTTTCAAAACAAAGTCTTTATATACATCCATACGAGGATCATTATAAAGTACTTAGAAATTTTTTATCACACATTACACCTTTCTCAAAATAGTTTAAAGTGAGCTAAGTAACTAAGAGCCCATGGATAACCATGGATATAAAGGGTGCTAACACCTTCCCTTTGTATAACCTACCCCCAAAAATCAAAATCTTTTTAAGGTCTTTCATGTTCTTTTATGCCCTTTTCTTTTGGATAAAATAAAAGTCGGTGGCGACTCTTGCTATCCGCAACATTTAACTAAAGTCAGTTCTCCCACCGTGTTACAGAACTGGCGACTCTGTTGGGGATTTAATAAAACAGGGGTACCCTTAGGAATTAGATCACTATAAACTTGTTTGCTTTGTTTGCTTTACTTTACTTGTTGGGTGCTCTTATGTGTGAAAGATCCTAACCCGGATCTAGTGTACCTTAGGTAAATGGCAATAGACCAAGGAAACTGTACGGCGTATACCAATATGGTTGATCTGGTGGCCATAGTTAGTGTGACTTCTTGGTTGGTGCTTATGTTCCTTAAGTAAAGTTGAGGATAATATGAGGCTGCCATATGTTGTCAATACACTAACTAACTTTTAGAACCTTAGTCATCCCATCTTGGCCTTTAGAAAGTAGTGAGATAACCGGCTTTGGTAAAGACTGAAGTTGGTTGATACTCGATACTACGCTCATTGAGATCCTAAACTTGGAGGGTTTTGGTTGGCAAGTAAGTTGCCTACTGAACAACCACCCTTTTGAAGGATCAATGATATTGAGATCCCTTAGAACCTGGTTAATTTTTGTAGGACAGGATGAACCAACTAAACTTCAAGGGAGGGTACTTACCTTTAAACCCCATGCAAGCCTTCAAACCTAGGGCTATTGTGTGACTTGTTTGTGTGTGCCACATGTTTGTGATTAAGCATAACATCATAGCATCATCATGCATCATAAGCATAGAATTTTCACTAACCATTTCAAGGACCTAAGGATTTATCTTTGTTCGTTGTTGCAGGTCATGGCTTCTGCTCGTAGGAATACTATCCGGATCAATTTTGTAGGGATACCTCCTAAGCTTAAAGAATTGGTCTCTCAAGTTTCTGAAAACTCCCAGTTCATCAAGAGGCATGGTCACCTACTGGATCTAGTCACCTCAGGGTTCAATGAAGACATGATGAGTGTTCTGTTTCAGTTCTTTGACCCTAAACATCATTGCTTCACATTCCCCGACTATCAGCTGGTTCCTACAATGGAAGAGTTCTCCAAGCTTCTGGGTATACCTATCCTTGATCAGAGACCCTTCACAAGCTTAGAGAAAGAGCCTAAACCTGAAGTCATTGCTGCAGCCCTACATTTGAAGAAATCAGACATTGTCCTAGAAACAAGGAGTGGAGTTAAGGGTATTCTTTCTAAGGTATTGATGGAGAAAGCTCAAGTGTTCCTGAAGGCTATGAGTTATGATGCTTTTGAGGAGATCTTAGCCCTATTGATTTATGGCTTAGTATTGTTCCCCAATCCAGACCAGTTCATAGACGTACACGCCATCAACATATTTCTGACTCATAATACAGTGCCTACCTTACTTGGAGACATCTTACACTCTCTTCATACTCGTACTACAAAGGCACGAGGAACTCTGATGTGTTGCATACCTCTATTGTCTAGGTGTTTTATTTCTCACCTTCCTCGATCAGTGATGAAGAATGAACAAGGGTTCAGGTGGTCTAAAATAATCATGTCACTCTCTCATTCAGATATTCATTGGTACTCTAGATCTATGGAGAATGTTACTATCATTGACCGTTGTGGGGAGTTCCCTAATGTGCCACTCCTTGGCATAAGAGGGGGCATTACCTACAATCCTTCCTTAGCTCTACGTCAGTTTGGTTACGCTCGGAGTGATGGTCCTCATGACATGCTGATTCAGGGTATTATGTTCGACTACGACAACGATCTTCAAGGTTACTGTCAAAGGTTTATACGAGCATGGGGTAAAGTGAACAAGGTTGACAGCAAGACTCTGGAACCAAAGTACACTATTCCTATGGAAGCTTATCTCATATGGGTGCGATCTCGTGCTCAGACTCTTATGATGCCATATCCTGCTATCCTGCCAGTTACTATGGAGCCTGTTGCTGAAGGAGATACTTCTTATGTCATTCTTCACCCAGACATGCCCACTGACATGGAGGAGTTACAAAGGTCCTGGATCCAGTTGAATGAGCAAAGAGATACTTTTGAGACTCATTACAAAGCAAGTCAAGAAAGAATCCTGGAGCTAACAAAACAACTTCACGAGGAGCGGAATCTCAACTCATACCTCAACACAAAGAGGAAACGTCCATGGGAGACTTAAAACCCCATTTTTTTTGTATTCATTTCATTTTTATTGTAAGCCCAAGGGGTAAACAAGTTTATTACTAATAAAAGTTTACATTTTGGTTGTTTAAACAAATTTAAATCCTGCGGTCCTTGAAAACATTGCATACACATTTACATACCATATCACTGCATCACAGGTTTCTTATGTACATGTATCTTATCTTCTCGCTGTTTATTTCAGCAGAAATGGCTCTTGAACAGACTGTCAAAGATCTCCAGGCTCAGAATGCACAATTCTAAGAGTTAATTCTGAACTTGTCCAAAGGACAAGATAAGTTGAAGACACTGCTGGCTAAAAAGAATAAGAAGGCTAGAAGATCAGGAGGCTTTATCAATCTGGGAAGAAGGTTCAGAGGTCCTATCAAGACAAAGGAACAGGTTGATGATTCTGAGTCTGAAAATTCTGAGAAAGAGGGAGGCAGTCTCCATGATACTATGGGAGATTTTGATTCTGAGGCAAACTATTATCATGATCCTGCTGGTGAAGATAAGTACAAGATGCTGGTAGACAGGATGAATGCCATGGAGTTACAAAAATCTTCTAGGCTGGATTTTGAAGATCTGAGTTTAATATCTGGAGTGGTTATACCTATTGGTTTCAAGGTTCCTGCTTTTGTGGTGTACGATGGTGTTTCATGTCCCAAGCTGCATTTAAGGTCCTATGTCCGGAGGATTCAACCACATACTGCTGATAAGAAATTATGGATTCATTTCTTCCAAGAGCGCTTGTCTGGAGCTCAATTGGAATGGTACTATCAATTGGAGAGTGCCAATATTCGTGATTGGAATGATCTTGCTGAGGCCTTCTATAGGCAATACCAATACAATGTTGATTTAGCACCTACTCGCATGCAGCTCCAAAGCATGTCAATGGGTGCTAAGGAGAATTTCAAAGAGTATGCCCAAAAATGGAGAGACCTGGAAGGCAGAATTCAACCTCCTCTAATTGATAGGGAGCTGATGGATATGTTTATGAGTATGCTGAATGGTCCTTTCTATAGTCACCTCATTGGAAGCTCATCATCTGGTTTCACTGAGCTGATAATGACTGGAGAATTTGTGGAGAGTGGTAAAAGAAGTGGTAAGATACAGGTGGGTGCCTCTTCATCAAGCACTGCAAAGAAGCCTCCTAGTGGAAAGAAGGAGTCTAATGTTGTGTATGGTCAACCTGGTCGTAACAGAAGTCACCAATCTGTGGGAGCAGTTCACATTTCCAATCCTACTCCTGCAACACCAGAGCTACCACAAAACAATCAACAAAATCCTAGAAGACAATTTACCAAGATCAACATGTCATTGGCCCAAGCCTTGCAACACATGTTGAAAGGGGAACTCATTACTTTGAAGGACCCTCCTTAGAATCCTAATACTTCCTCTCCTCGGTACAATCCTAATGCACGATGTGTCTATCATTCTAATTGTCCGGGACATGATACCAACAACTGTTGGATATTGAAAAACAAGATTCAAGATATGATTGAAGCTGGAGAGATTGAATTTGACCCTCCTGGGACTCTGTTGCACCCCAAAATTTGCCCTCACAAAACAAGACTTTGTGTACTAAGAGGCTCACAAGGTTCACAAGGTTCACAAGATCTCCCATGAGGTTCACAAGGCTCACAAGACCTCCCATGAGGTTCACAAGGTTCACAAGACATCTTATGAGGTTCACAAGGTTCACAAAGTTCACAATTAGTCAGAAGATTTGACATTTCCCTCAGACAATGCATCCTCCTAAGCAATGCATCCCAAACTAGGGTTTTGAATTTAATCAGGCTAAATGGACTTCCAAGACTTCAAGTGAGCTTCATAATATCTTATATGTGTTTAAGAATCCCCATGACAAGTTTCAAGACTTTTCCCAAAGGTTTGCTCAGTCAGATGATCAGATAAGTCAAAATCAGTCAAAGTAGTTAAAAAGTCAAACTGAGGTCAACTTTGGTCAAACCAAAGTCAAACTTCATGATTTTTTTGCCAACATCAAGTATATGAAGTAAAATTCATCATTTGATCAAGGGTTGATCATGATTCATCAAGGAGATTTCAGATCATCAAGAATCAGGAGTTTCTAAATTAGGGTTTCCTCAGGAAAGGTCAACTGAACTTTGACCAGCCATAACTTTCACATACTTCATCAAATGTTTCCCATCCAAAGCTCATTTTGAAGGAAATTGAATTCTCTACAACTTTGTGTCTCACAAGCCAAGCCCAAAAATGCTTCATTTGGAAGGTATGAGCTAAGACATTATAGGTCCTTTTGAAAGTCAACAAAAAGTCAACAACTTCAAAAGAGCATAACATAAGAATGATAAAAGGTATGGACATGAAACCAATGAGGTTGGTTAGAGGACTCTTTAAGATTTCCAAAATGTCTTAGAACACCTTCATAGCATTAAAATTAAAGGATTTGTGCCCTTGCAAAGTTGGGAAATTTTTGGGTGGTTTATGAAGTAAATAGGGTCTTAAAACCAAATTCTTCCAAATGGGCTGAACTTTTTGTGACCCAAGGTGTTCCATGACATCATGCACGAAATTTATTTAATATTTTCATAATTTTATTTTATTTATTATGATTTTTTATATTAAAAATCATTTTAAATTCAAATAAAATATAAAATATGAAGATTTAAAATATATTTTGATTCTAGAAAGTCATAAACATGAATTGGATCAGATTGATATGCAATTGATGGTGATTATCTTAAGATAGAAAGGATACATTCAAGAATATATGAAATTCAAGCCATGATCTTTTTCAATCTTTTGAATCCAAAAAGTCCAAACAACCATTCAATTTTTTGACCTAGTTTCATATACTATAAGTACCTAAACACATCACAATGCATAGGACACGAAATTGCTGCCTCAAGAGTAAGTTTCCAATTTTTCAAAACTCACCAAAAACTCAAATTTGGATTCCATTCCTCAAGCCCTTTCAAGACAATTTGAAGGTTGCTACATGTTCTATGGACATCACTGAACTCATTCCAATCACTAAAAGCATCAAAAACATGACCTAATGCATAATCCGAAGCATACATGTTCTTAATATATTTTTCTTCGATTCACTGCATTTACTTGTTTATAATGAATTTTAGATATGTGTTGATGTTTGTTGTTGTCTATAGATGGTTTCTGGACTGTTTGGTGAAGAACTATGGCCGAATCGTGAAAACACCATAGTTAGGGTTTTGAGCTCTAAATTGGGATTCTGTGATTCACTTAATTTAAATTGATTCTAAGGACATGGTTTTGTTGTATAAGTCATGAGGAATTCATTGACATAATCAATTTGATAAAACTGTACTATTTGCTTGCTGTTTGAGATTCGCAGGTTATAAACATTGGAAAATTCGCAGGTAAATGTGTATGTAAAAACGCAGGAAAATTCATAGGTACCAAGGTTGAAGACGAAGACCAGTGGCGCGAAAAATAATTCAAAAAAACTGGTTTAAAATATTATGTATTTGTTTCTGTTTATGTTTCAAAGTGAGCGCGTGGCTCAGTTGGTTTTGACGTTGGTGTGTGATGATAGAGGGCCAGGGTTCGATTCCTTGGTCAGGTTCTTTTTGTTCAAAATTTCATGTAATTATCAGGTTTACTATATTATTGTTGGAGGCTGATTCATGTACACGCAGCATGCGTAGCTCAGCTGGTTGATGGTCAATGGAAGAGGCTGGGAGACCTGGGTTCGACCCCAGGCTCCAGCAGGTAAGTTTTTGTTATTTTATTTTAATTGTTTTCTATTTTCTTTTATTTCATTAATTTTAATTAAAATAGTTATAATAGAAATAATATAATAGGATTATATATCTTTGAAAATTAATTTGTATGCCTATATTATTAAATATATAATTTGTAAATAATTGAATTTGTTTTTTTTGTAAATTAATAAAACCTTATTTTATTTTCTAAAATAATCATAAACCCTAAATTATTTATGTTAACCCTAATATTTTCCTATAAAACCTAATATTTTTATAAACCCTAATTGTAAATATTAATTTATTTGTTTATTTTAAATAATTAAACCCTAATTTTAGTTTATATATATAATTTATGCTTATTTAATTTTGATTAGATACTTTCATAATATGTATATGAAATTTAAATAATTAGACTATTAGTCATATTTTGTTAATATATAATATTTATCATTTATTTCTATTATTAATTAAAAAACCTTAAAAATAATTATTCATTTAAAATTGAACTTTTAATTTATTATTTATTATTATTCTTATTCTTATTTATTCTATTACTACTAACCCCCTTTATGTATTTATTTACTTCTTATGTGATTATTTATTTTATTATTTCTAACCCAATTATTTATTTATTTATTCACTTATTTATTTTAATTGTTTTAATTATTATAATGTAATTGTATCCAATATGTAATAGTTGTAGTAATTTTTAATATTTATATTTTAAATGCTATGGTTAGTAAATAGGGAGTGTAAAACATGTTTGTATTTTAAAATTGAAATTAGATCATTAAAACTTAAAGATAAATATTTGAATTGGTACACTCACACACGTAAGTCGATCTTTGATCGCCGTCTCACTTCTTAAGGGTCACCTCTCAAGTTGCCTAAACAAAAGGTCAAGTAAGGTGTAAAGCAAAGTCCCTCATCTTATATCATCTAGTCCCTTAACAGATAAAAAGATCAAGTCCCTTAATGGTTGCCTTCGTAATGATCTTGTCCCTTTCGAATAAAGATGATAAGTCCCTTCGAATTGCTTATACACCTTACAGTTGCCTAAATAACAGATGTCCCTTCACTTGTCCCTAACATCCAAGGTAATGACTACCTATTCCTTAATAATAGGGATAGTCTTACCATTGAAAGAACATTTAAGAACAGAAAAGACTTAACTTAGGGTAGGTTCCTCTTATGTACTTGCTCACTCTTCAAAAACATTTCAAACACTTCACATTTTCAAACAAATTTTCAAAACAAAGACTTTATATATATCCGTACATGGATCATTATAAAGTACTTAAGAAAATTTCTATTCACACACTTCACATTTCAAAAACATTTCAAAGTGAGCTAAGTAACTAAGAGCCCATGGATAACCATGGATGTAAAGGGTGCTAACACCTTCCCTTTACATAACCTACCCCCCGAACCCAAAAATCTTTTAAGGTCTTTCCTGTTCTTTTATGCCCTTTCCTTTGGATAAAATAAAAGTCCGTGGCGACTCTTGCTATCCGCAACATTTAACTAAAGTCAGTTCTCCCACCGTGTTACAGACTCCAAATGTGATTACTGCTCCCATGCCCAATCATGAGAAGACTGTCAATGTTGTTGATGAAGTTTCATATGTTTCCTCAGTAACAGATGTGACTACTCCCTTATCTATTATCAAGAAGAAGCTGGTACAGGCTGGATTCTTTCCAGGTTGTAATGAAGACTGTTTTTATTGTGCCTACAAACCTGATAGTTGCTGGAAGTTGAAGGATGGTATTCAACGCCTCATGGACAATTACACTATATTGTTTGAGAGGACACCTTCTGTGGAAAGTATGTGTGAACATCTAACTCGAGGTACGAAGGTTGAAGAGGTGGATATGGTTGATAAAGTGCCAGTGAAGATTACCTCCAAAGGCCCTGTCAAGATCACTTCCAAGGGTCCTATCAAGATTACTGCTGAAGGCCTGGTGAAGACTGTTGCTGAAGTTAGAGTGCCTCCCATGATTATTACCACTCCTGGTCCTGTTCTTATACTTCTGATAAAGCTATACCCTGGAATTACGGTTCTGATGTTTATATCCATGGTGTTAAGTAGGAACCTTTGACTGATACCCCTGTTACTGATGATAACCTTGATGTTGATAATATTGCTGGATCTAGTAAGATCACCAGAAGTGGAAGAATTTTCTCTCCTCTGGCTACCTCAAAAAATACAGTTACTCCAACTACTACCTCCACTTCTGAACCAAGTACTGATGCTCGGGGCAAAGGTCCTGTGGTAGAACCTGTAAAAGCTGAGGCACCGACTGCTGAGAATCTTTCTAAACAGATGGAAGAAGTGCTGAAGATCATTCGTAAAAGTGATTATGATATTGTTGAACAATTGGGGCATACTCCCTCCAAGATTTCCATGTTATCTTTATTGCTGTGTTCTGAGGCTCATGCTAAAGCCTTAATCAAATTCTTGAAGACCGCCCATGTGCCAAATGCAATTTCTGTAAATCAGTTCGAGAATTGTGTGGCGCACCTGACTTATGATAATGGGTTAGGCTTTTCTGATGCTGACTTAACTCCTGCCAAAAGAAACCATAATAGAGCTTTACATATCTCCATTGAATGTAGGGGCACTACCTTGTCTCATGTGTTGGTGGACAGTGGTTCTTCATTGAATGTACTTCCCAAAGAAGTTCTGAACAAGCTCAGTCCTGAAGATGCTGTGTTAAGACCAAGTAATATAGTGGTAAGAGCCTTTGATGGTTCAAGAAGAGTGGTGCATGGAGAAATAGATCTCCCGATCAAAGTAGGCTTTCAAGTCTTCAATTCTACCTTCTATGTAATGGATATTCATCCTGTGTACTCTTGTTTTCTTGGGCGCCCATGGATCCACAGGGCAGGTGATGTGACCTCCACTCTACATCAGAAGTTGAGATATCTAGTAAAGGGAAAGATCGTCACTGTTTATGGAGAGGAAGAATATATGGTCAGTCATGTGAATACATTTAAGTATGTTGAAGTGGAAGGTGAATATGTTGAGACTCCTTGCCAGACATTTGAAGTAGTTCCTTGGGTCGTTCCTACTACTGAAACTCCTCCTGTTGTCAAAAGAGTTCCTGTGGTTACCAGAGTACCTCCTACAATGGCCTCCCTCAAAGATGCTAGAGTTGTGGTTGAAGAAGGTGGTTGTACTATTTGGGGTCAGCTTCCTGACATTCCTTACAAGTCTGACAAGTTTGGTTTGGGTTTTACTGCAGAGTCCCAGAAGGCTATTCGCCGTGCTCGTGCTGTTCGTATCACCAATCAAGGGATCATGAAAGATCAGATAAATGCTGTGGGTGACTATAGTGAAGACTATAACCTGGATAACTGGATCTTTCCTACTGTGGGTGATGGGCTCAACAATTGGAAGACTGAAGACGTTATTCCTATCTCCTTTAGTCAGGAGTAAATACTATTACTGTGTGTCGCTCCCGGGATTTTCATCCTAGTACAAACGCGAAAGTGGCGCGGAAAGGTTAGAGTCGCCAGCCAGACATTTTTATCCCAAAGGAGTGGGAAAGGTAATGTTGCACAAACCTGAGGAAGAAGGAAAAGGACGAGGCCTTGCGAACCAAAGATCTGAATACGGGAGTCGGTTACGAATTGAGAAGGTATTAGCACCCCAATCCGTCCGTCGTACCCGACGGGATCCACGCTTGCTTGCTTTGCTTCAAAGGGTGAGAAGAATAAAGTGCTGCTGAATAAAACCGCTAACTGGAATGGAATGGGAAATGAGAAAGGAACTGAAATAAGAAAACGGAAAGAAAGGGGGAAATGTAGGGAAAATAAAGATTGTGCTCGAACGGGCCCTACCCCGCTGCCTACGTACCTCATCGGGATAATGAGGATCAGAGTCGACGTAGTTCGCCTAACCTAGGCGGGAACTATTTGTTTGTGTTTTTTACAGCTGGAACTGCGTGTGTCTATGCTCAGGTGTTGCAGGCTCGTCTGGTACGAGTGCGTTTACCGTCTTGCATGTGAGACAAGTCGCCGCGAGTTCGCGATGTGAGTGTATGAGATGAGAGAAGAAGTTCCCGCAGGATAGTCGGTTATTGTTTGTTTTTGTCTTTTATGAGTTTTGTATGAATTTGGCACAAGGAAGTGAATTCAAACTCTTTTCCATGGAATGTACACTTGACTCTACATTCCAAGATGGAATAATAGAACAAGCATACCCAGCAAGGAGAATTTATCCAAGACTGGTTTCCTAGGATTAGGGTTTAAGTTCACTAGCTTGTTGAACTTTATTAAGTATTTTTGTTGCTTTTGTGAAGAAATGTCTTTTAAGTTTTTCTTTGTGAACAATTCCTTGATAAGACTTGTGCATCATGATAAACAAGCTTACACCACTCCAAGATGGAATGAATGAAAGTGCTTCATGGAATAAGGCTATACACAAGGAATCATTTCATTTATTTGTTAAGTGTTTTTGGATTTTGTTTGAAGATGAGAAGAGAATGACTCAAGTTGATAAAAGGAAAAATCTAAGGGACTAAGACTCAATCCTAATGTATTATGTATTTACAAAGTGATCCTAGTGGTTAGTGAGGTTTTCTATTCCTAATGGAAAAAGGAAAAGAAAAAAGGAAAAAGGATGCAACTTACTTCCTAAGGAAGATAAGTTGGTCCTAACAATGGGGAATCCTACCAATCACAAACATGGAAGGAAAAATGAATTAAAAAGCCTAAAAGAAATGCATAAAAAATAAAGGATAAAGTGGAGTAAACTTACCTCAATCTTCCCCACTACAAAACAAGTGTTAATGCACATTTTTATTAAAAAGAATAAGGCAAACACACATTAATTAAATCCTAATTAAATCCTAAGGCACCTTAGACCTAAACTAGACTCTATTTTAATCCTAAAGGAACTAGAAAAATGCTAAAACCAAAATACAACACCTATTACAGCCCCTTAATACACAAACAGCTATGAAACTAAGCCAAACACCCACCAGCTTTTTACAGCCAGCATGCAACATGAAAAAGTAGGTGTAGAAAGTCACACACATCATACTAATATAACAAACAAGTATTTTACAGCAGCTATATACAAAAACAGTTATGAAATGCCAAATCCAAATTTGATTATTTTTATTTATGTGCACAAAGTGAATGATAAACAACACATTAATGTCACTTGACATGAATCTACATGCATCACAAAATGAACTCAAACATGTGAATTTATTTACATCATTTATTTGATTAAAAATGACAATGATCAATCAAGAACAAACATACTTTTTTCATGTTGCACACATGAGCATTTTATCATGAGATTGAACAAGTATCACTACAAGCATCAATTGTTACACATGCATGGCATAAAATCAGAATTGAACTCATGTTAAGATATGGTCAATTAAGCACAAGAAACTTGCATGAACATGTGAAGCATTTAATCACTTTTGGCAAAAAATCAACATGGTATTTAATCACTTTATCAATCAAGCAAGCAATGACAATAATCATGAAGCATATGTTGGATTTAAGCAAGCAATTAACATGTGAAACAAATGATTAAAGTGTAGCAAACAACATCAAGAATCACTTATATCACATTTGCACCTTTAACACAAAACATAGAAAAGTAAATGGAATCATGTCGAAACGACTCGAAAAAAATAAATTGGCTACTGGAAATGGACCCAAAAATTCCCTAAAATCACTACCTAAACATACATGAACATTAGAGACACTAGGAAGCAATATTGAGCAAGAAAATAGGCTAAAAATCCAAAAATGAACAGCGTTAACCGGTTAACCATATAGGTTAACCCGTTAACGGGCAGAAAAATACAGCATTCTGGCCAAAAACGCATGCGTTAACCGGTTAACCAAATGCGTTAACCGGTTAACACTGAACAAAAAGTGAAAAATGCTTTTGAAAAAAGTGCTTTTGGCCACAATCTTCCTTCTAAACAATCCTAACCCCCACTTAATCATGCTAACACAAATTTCTACTCAATTGGAGCTTATTTACACATGGTAGAACCTATATCTATTAACACCTTAAATCCAAATTCAACCAAAATCACAAATCACAAGCAAACATAATCGAAACGGAATTGATTTTAAACAAAGCGAAAAGCACTTAAAGAATGCCAAAAATGGCGAGATGGAGAGAATAACTTAAAGAAGAAATGATTAAGATCACCAACCTACGAAGCGGAGGAGTGCTTCGGTGATTGTTGCAAGAATCGGAACTTGAATCGAAGAGAAAACCGAAAACCAAGAAATCGCAAAATAAATGCGTTCTTGAGCTTGAATCTTCGTGTGCTTCTGATAAGTCGATAATCCTCACAAAAATTCAGTAGCTTATCCTTCTTCAATCCACAAAATATGAAGGTTGGAGGCTTAAGCTTCAAGATCTTCAAGTTTCAATGTGAAACTTGAAGAGCTTATTTGAAAAAGCTTTGGTGAGAGGGAGAGGAAAAGTGAGAGAAAAAAAGTGCTTATCAAAGAGTGAGATTGGAAAATGGTGTTCAACCCTTTTTGTTTGGATGAAAATGGCTTAAATAGAGACTAGGCTAGGAGCTAGGTTTGGGTTTGGGGCCCAAATATTAGGTTTGGGATCCAAAATTAGGTTTGGAAGTTAGTTAGGGTTAGGGTTGGAAAAGGGAATATTCCTTGGAATATTCCTTGGAATATTCCTTGGAACACTCTAGAAGATGGTGGAAGGTGGTGGAAGTTTCCAAGGGAAATGGAGTGGAATTGAAGTGGAAAAATGAGACGGAAAGAATGAAAGGAAGTGTGGAAAGAAAGTGGAAGGAAAGGTGGAGGGAAATGGTGAAACTAACTACCTTTCAAATGATTTTTCTTTGGTTTTTCTATGATTCCTCCATCATTTCTTGATCAAGTTTGAACCATAGGATCATTGTAACCCTAATTTCACGATCTCGATCTTAAAAGTCCGGAGTCGACCCTTTTTACCTAGCCCGATTGCCTTTTCTCCAATTCCTCGATTTTCCGTCGTCTGGCCAGTCGAACCCCTTCCAAAATGAATTTGTGGACGAGATTTGAACCCTAGGCACTTGACATCATATATAAGTCAAAGAAATCCACTTCGACTCAAAAATTTATGTAGAAGCCCTGTAAAAATGAAACCCTAATTCGGCTCTTTTCCCTCAAGAAGTATTGCACTGCTTGCCTCCTTCAATCAAACCAAAACTTTCCATGACTTGTGGCTTCAAGTGAAGACTTGTGGGATATTGTGAACCCTTTGCACAAGGTTGAGAAGCTTTGTGGCCCTTCGGTAGCCTCTTCATAACTTTCGGTTGCTCCGATCATTGATCACATACCCACGCCTCGGCTATGCTATATATGATGCAATGTTTTTGGTTATTTTATGAATCTATATATGCAAAATGCTATGCAAAATGTTTAAGGAAATGAGAGGGCAAATTTTGAGGTATTACAGTTGCCCCTATTCAATCAACTGCAGACCTGAACGGATAATTGCAACAGCTTTTAGACGTTCAAGGTATGGAGTGATTGAATACTCGAATAAAACCTGAAAATTTGTACACCGAGAGCAACAGAAATGCCATCTGCCCATTTATTTATATATCTTTTTTCGTTTTTGACCTCTGAATAGGTAGCGAAAATAGAACCAGGTGGAAATATGCTGGGAAGAATGCCATCCTCGAACGACAAATCAAAAGATCCTCGGATCTAACACGAAACCATCCTCGAATGGAGACGCAAAGGTATACCAGCCTCGACTGATAACCAAACACAAAGCTGACCTCAGATAGACTTTGCAAAAGAGACAAACTGACCTCAATCAATAAGCTCAAAATGTGAACTACTATCCTCGAATAATAGCCACAACAACAAGACCAACCGCAGAAGGACTTGAAGAAAAGAAATGCCATCCTCGAATGACAATCCAAAAGATCCTCGGATCTAAAACGAAACCATCCTCAAATGGAGACGCAAAGGTATACCAGCCCCGACTGATAACCAAACACAAAGCTGACCTCAGACAGACTTTGCAAAAGAGACAAACTGACCTCGATCAATAAGCTCAAAATGTGAACTACTATCCTCGAATAATAGCCACAACAACAAGACCAACCGCAGAAGGACTTGAAGAAAAGAAATGCCATCCTCGAATGACAAATCAAAAGATCCTCGGATCTAACACGAAACCATCCTCAAATGGAGACGCGAAGGTATACCAGCCTCGACTGATAACCAAACGCAAAGCTGACCTCAGACAGACTTTGCAAAAGAGACAAACTGACCTCGATCAATAAGCTCAAAAAGTGAACTACTATCCTCGAATAATAGCCACAACAACAAGACCAACCTCGGAAGGACTTGAATAAAAGAAATGCCATCCTCGAATGACAAATCAAAAGATCCTCGGATCTGACACGAAACCATCCTCGAATGGAGACGCGAAGGTATACCAGCCTCGACTGATAACCAAACACAAAGCTGACCTCAGACAGACTTTGCAAAAGAGACAAACTGACCTCGATCAATAAGCTCAAAAAGTGAACTACTATCCTCGAATAATAGCCACAACAAACAAGACCAACCTCGGAAGGACTTGAATAAAAGAAATGCCATCCTCGAATGACAAATCAAAAGATCCTCGGATCTGACACGAAACCATCCTCAAATGGAGACGCAAAGGTATACCAGCCCCGACTGATAACCAAACACAAAGCTGACCTCAGACAGACTTTGCAAAAGAGACAAACTGACCTCGATCAATAAGCTCAAAATGTGAACTACTATCCTCGAATAATAGCCACAACAACAAGACCAACCGCAGAAGGACTTGAAGAAAAGAAATGCCATCCTCGAATGACAAATCAAAAGATCCTCGGATCTAACACGAAACCATCCTCAAATGGAGACGCGAAGGTATACCAGCCTCGACTGATAACCAAACGCAAAGCTGACCTCAGACAGACTTTGCAAAAGAGACAAACTGACCTCGATCAATAAGCTCAAAAAGTGAACTACTATCCTCGAATAATAGCCACAACAACAAGACCAACCTCGGAAGGACTTGAATAAAAGAAATGCCATCCTCGAATGACAAATCAAAAGATCCTCGGATCTGACACGAAACCATCCTCAAATGGAGACGCGAAGGTATACCAGCCTCGACTGATAACCAAACGCAAGAAAATTGGACAAGATGGAACGGGATCGTTGTACACAAACGAGAGCCCAAGCAAACAGGACCGTTGTACAAAACGGGAACCTGCGACGCGAATGTTGTACCAAACAAGACGCGGAATAAGTGACCAACATTGACCTGAAAAGACAAGGATGTCTGAAAAATGATATTGGTATCCTCTGTGCGGAATACTTCAGGTTGAGAAGATGTTATAAGTCGTACGTGATATACCTCAAAACTGGCCCATGCTGGCATGCATATGTTTGAATTTATGGCGTAATGCTCCATGATGATGGAAATGCTACGCTTTGGAAGATGCAAATGCAATGATGATTATGCGAATGACAATGCAAAGAAGATCTCCTAACAAGGGGACTGCAGGTAATTCCATATAACTTGGCTGGAAGGAAACGATGATCACTGCATTGATCTGGCTCGTCCTGATGAGGAGGAAACAACTCTGCGGGGAAAGTTGTTAATAATTCACAGGCTCTGAACAACCGCCACTGCCAAAAATAAATTGGACTTTGAGATCGGAGTGCCAAGATCCGGCTGGAGATGGACCCTTCTTGAACTCTGGTGGGGAAGTGAGGACTTCCTGACTTGGCTGGGAACCAAAGGCATGACACTGCTGAGGAAACACCTTGCTGGGGAGGCAAAACACTCCTTATACTGCTGAGAATTGCCCCTGTCTGAAGGGAAACTTCTGCTTGGGGACGACACCCACTCTCCTGCTACCTTGCTGGAAGATTTTAGCTTCCAAATCTACTGGGGATGACAGATTATGTCAATGATAAAGCTACCCGCTGAAGATAAGAGCTCAAGTTGCCACTTGCTGGGGATAAGAGATAAATCCTCTCATGTTGGGAATGAGAGATGTAAGGCGTCTCATGCTGGGGATAAGAGACGATGATATCCTTCTGCTCAAGAAGTAACCTTCCATTTTCCGCACTATTGGAGAAGGAATTGTCTAATGAGATTTGCTAAGTAATTTTGATCAATGAAGCTTGCTGATGAAATAACTCTTGAAGTACTGTGCTGACAATGGCTTTGCTTCCAGCCTCTGGGTTGATAGATCGTCAACTAACCATGATTGAATAATGGTTCTCTGAAATTTTCAACTCGCCTCCGACTAAGGTCTGTCAGAAGTAAATGTCTCAAGAGGATTTTACAGAAAACATGGCATATGAAATGCCTTAGTGTCTTCAAACTCTTGGAGAGATTCGTTGGATCTCGAAATAACTGCCCCAGACTTCATGGTCTGTGCAAGAATTTTCCTCGCGAGGATTCATGAAAAACCTCATATCACTGTGAGATATTCTGCTCCATTATTTTGAACTCTGGATAGGTGCCTCTGATTAACCGTCTTTAGGAGAAAGTACTTCCCATGCTCTTGGGATGGCCTGCCCCAGTACGAGCCTCGAAGTGATCACCTCTGACGGACTGTGCTTTGAAGAAAACACATATGCCAATCGTTCTTTGAGAGATTGGATATCGAAGTGATTGCCCCAGTTTGGCTGAAATTTGAATAATGCTTCCGCCTGATGGCTCTTTGAGAGATTTGAATCTCGAAGTGATTGCCCCAACTTGGTTGAATTTTGAAGAAATTGCTCGACGTGATTGCCCCGGCTTAGTTGGCTCTTACCACGACTGTCGGGAAAGTCCCTACTCAATGGAGTCTTCTTGAAAAGTGCACCTCGATAGATTGTCCTTTGGAAGTTTCAGACTTCTCAACTTGGCAAGATTAAGCTTCTGGACTGAAGTTTCGTATGTGAATTTTTGTGATGCCCAACAAATATATGCAAGCAGAAAATGTTTATTCTAAGAATGAAAATTCTAATGCAACACACATGTCACTCTTGAAGTTTTACTGGAAAAGATGTCGCAAACCTTTGTGAGCGAATCACTAGTTAAGATACGACATTAATTTTTTTAATAATAGAAAGCATGCACATGCAACACCAACAAATATTTTCAACACCACTCATAGGAGTCAGGAACGCGGTCTCGTGGTAGTACGCTCTCAAAAATAACCCTGTTTCAGTTAGGACTTTTGAGGGTTGTATCGTGGCCTGGTTCACGGTTATAGAAACAAAGGATATAGGCTCGAAATTTATTTGTGCCCACCCATCTTCGTGATGTTCTCCATTCCTATGTTCAGCTAGCTTTTACAAGCGCTCACCTCTCAAAAAGGGTTTTGTGATGGTTGAGGAACCAATTACACTAACGGTTTAAGCACCAATCAAATTATTGTTTAGAGTCAGTCACCCCTATTGTCTTTTGTGTTTGTATCACACGACTTTGTTCCTGCTCAAGGATCTTTCTTGTGTAATCCTTTTCGTCTTTCACTTTTGCATTATTTTGTTTATCCCTAACTTTTGCCTGGACTGAATTCTTGTGAATCTTTGATTGTGAAGTCCAGCAGGATGCCCTAATTTTTGCCTAAGTCGCTTGTTTTCAAGTTTCGACTTAGCGGGCTTTCTCATTCATTTTTTTTCAATTCTTTTTTTTGAACAAATCGTGTGACACTGTTTGTCTTGAATGCTTTGCGAGGGTCGTGACTGTCTCACTCCTTTGTTGTTGAGGAATAACCATTGTGGTCTCCGGTCTTTGGACCTCTTGATTGGGATAACCATTGTGGTTTCTGGTCATTGGACCTCTTGATTTGGTACAACGAAAGGTAATGGATCCTCAGATTTGCACTCCTTTTTGAAATTTGAATGCTCGGTCAAACTAACTGACGCCTACCCTGCCCCTGGGTTAAGTGCGAGGGTTTTTTCATGCAAAAAGAAACTCCTACTTCAAGGCTCAAATGGGTTGGCGAGGGTCTATCTCCCTTATATCTCCGGTGTTTAGGATTTGAAACAATGCCTGTACATCGTCAACAAGGTCTTTCTCAAAAGCACACAATTAGAGATTCATGCATTTTCATTTCGTCATCCTCCCTGATAGAGTTTAAGCTCAACAGTTGGTATTGCAATGCACATACACAAAATCATGAGTGAATACGAATGGATTACTTCAAGAAAAACATGTGCGTTATATTATGATTAACATTCAAAAACAAATAAGTTTCATGCATGCATACAAATGTTTAAACAAACAATATAAACTACAAATGAAAAATGCAGTAAAGAAGCTGAACATTGCCGTCATTGAGGAGACTTGACTCCGTATGGACTTATTGCTTCTGAAGATGCCTTTGCATATTGGGAGACCCATTTGATGAGGAGACTTTAATATGTGAGCAGACTTTCTGGCATGATGACCTTTGAATCGATCAACTTCGGGACCTTGTCTTCACCTTTGCCTCTGAAAGACTTGCAATCTTCAATTAAAAGGTCGGGTGCCCCAGAATGGTAATCATACTTGGCATTGAAACCCCAAAGGAAGCTTTGTCAGAGATGATCCTGATGCAATTAGCTCAACCACTTCGAATTTGCGTAAATAAGGAAACTTGTTGCACGTACGTCATCAGAATATGATCAAACTTATGCTCTGCCTGCTGCACTCTCTTGGGAAGCTGAAATTGGATGCCGACAAATGACGTCTGGAGGGAAGAGGTTGATAAATGAAGTTGATAAATAAAGTTGCTCGGAAAGATCTTGCACGATCTCCTGCCTACGTATCTCCATTGACCAATGGAGAATCAGAGCAGCGTAGTTCCCCTCAATAGGGATGAAAATAACTTTGTTCAGAATTTCCATAACCAAGCTCATCTGAGTCTTCATCTGGTTGACTTCCTCTTTCAACAACTTCTGATTCTGAAGTAAGGTTTACACCTCTGTCCTGAATGGCCTCAGCTGGGTCTTCCTTCGATTACCTCCGCCCGGAGTTGCTTCAAATATATACCTTGATGATTGTGATTCAAGTTGTCCATTCTGATGAGAAATCAAGTCAGGAAAAGAATTTGTCTCTGAACACCTGTCAAGAATGCAAGGATGTATGCAAATGCCATGTTCAATTATTTCTGAGGAATCTATCTGCTTTGATTCAAGTTTTGATACAGAAAAATCCAACAGCATGATTCAAATATGTGATCCTCCGAAATAACTGAACATGTGTGCAGAAATGCTATGATGTCATGTATGCAACAGGCATGTGATCAATAATCTGATGCTGGTGTTGAGCAGTGAACCAACTGTCTGAATAGAACCATAATAGTAGCACCATCTCTGTATAGAATCCCATAACTGAGAACCCAATAACTGTAAAACTGGATCACATAATAGCATAATCACTGATGGTATTGAAGCTGAACAACGAGCCAAGTGTCTGTGGAGAGTCATAATAGCAGTCACAATATCAGGGTCACCATGGTAATCACAGTAACAATCTCTCTGAATAGAAATCCCGGATCTCAGAATCAAAGAACCATATGGCACCAGATAATATCATAAAACAACACTGGCAAAGCGGGTATGTTGAAGTTTAGGGTTCCTGCAAACCTGTAAACCCCTCCCAATCTCACGGGTGTGCTACTCGGGTCAACATCACGGACTCTCAAAGCCGAATAGCAATAATACGTTCACCATTTCCGAGAAATGGCTCATGACCAAATCAGGGAATCGGTTTGGCATTATGTACTACTCAGGGAGGTCTCAGTTGAGTCCGGAAAAACAAGCATCCCTCACAAGTTTCCAGCTTCAAGCACTGAATCGAGAAACAATAGTACATTCATCCCGAAGGGTACAATACTATCGTCATACGAACAGTTTGTTTTAACTGAATTCCTATGAGAGAACCAGGCCATCCTATGCGAGTTCCCAATGGACCCTCGGATGCGAGTGGGTTTGCCAACAAATGTGGTCTGCCACTGTCATCACTGGAGAGGGATGTTTCCACAAAGGTTCTCAATGATCGGTCCCCTGACTGCACATAACTATCAAGGTAGCGCATCAACCCAGAAAGATTCCGGTATCAATACATTCCCGAGAAGGTCGCAAGTCAAGGTGTGGAACTCACTACTACCAACATAGCAAGATGCCATGAAGCCAAAGTGGAACCACTCTAAGTCCTAGGGTGCACTCAAGCCGGGTAGTTGGCTTATCTCACAGTAACTCCCATCCCACAGAAAAAATGAAAACCAGCACAGCCAGACAGTCCAGTATAATATGATGCATGGAAAATAAAATACTGAAAGCGATAAATAAATGCGATAAAGTAAAGCTGTAAAGTAAAACTGTAAATAAAACAGTAAAGCTAAACTAAAGCACTCAGCATCAAACAGATATACACCCAAAGAACAAAACCAAACAGGCGCTAGGATTGACTCTACAAGGGAAACCGGAAGAATCAGGTTAATCCCCAGCAGAGTCGCCAGCTGTCGCTCCCGGGATTTTCATCCTAGTACAAACGCGAAAGTGGCGCGGAAAGGTTAGAGTCGCCAGCCAGACATTTTTATCCCAAAGGAGTGGGAAAGGTAATGTTGCACAAACCTGAGGAAGAAGGAAAAGGACGAGGCCTTGCGAACCAAAGATCTGAATACGGGAGTCGGTTACGAATTGAGAAGGTATTAGCACCCCAATCCGTCCGTCGTACCCGACGGGATCCACGCTTGCTTGCTTTGCTTCAAAGGGTGAGAAGAATAAAGTGCTGCTGAATAAAACCGCTAACTGGAATGGAATGGGAAATGAGAAAGGAACTGAAATAAGAAAACGGAAAGAAAGGGGGAAATGTAGGGAAAATAAAGATTGTGCTCGAACGGGCCCTACCCCGCTGCCTACGTACCTCATCGGGATAATGAGGATCAGAGTCGACGTAGTTCGCCTAACCTAGGCGGGAACTATTTGTTTGTGTTTTTTACAGCTGGAACTGCGTGTGTCTATGCTCAGGTGTTGCAGGCTCGTCTGGTACGAGTGCGTTTACCGTCTTGCATGTGAGACAAGTCGCCGCGAGTTCGCGATGTGAGTGTATGAGATGAGAGAAGAAGTTCCCGCAGGATAGTCGGTTATTGTTTGTTTTTGTCTTTTATGAGTTTTGTATGAATTTGGCACAAGGAAGTGAATTCAAACTCTTTTCCATGGAATGTACACTTGACTCTACATTCCAAGATGGAATAATAGAACAAGCATACCCAGCAAGGAGAATTTATCCAAGACTGGTTTCCTAGGATTAGGGTTTAAGTTCACTAGCTTGTTGAACTTTATTAAGTATTTTTGTTGCTTTTGTGAAGAAATGTCTTTTAAGTTTTTCTTTGTGAACAATTCCTTGATAAGACTTGTGCATCATGATAAACAAGCTTACACCACTCCAAGATGGAATGAATGAAAGTGCTTCATGGAATAAGGCTATACACAAGGAATCATTTCATTTATTTGTTAAGTGTTTTTGGATTTTGTTTGAAGATGAGAAGAGAATGACTCAAGTTGATAAAAGGAAAAATCTAAGGGACTAAGACTCAATCCTAATGTATTATGTATTTACAAAGTGATCCTAGTGGTTAGTGAGGTTTTCTATTCCTAATGGAAAAAGGAAAAGAAAAAAGGAAAAAGGATGCAACTTACTTCCTAAGGAAGATAAGTTGGTCCTAACAATGGGGAATCCTACCAATCACAAACATGGAAGGAAAAATGAATTAAAAAGCCTAAAAGAAATGCATAAAAAATAAAGGATAAAGTGGAGTAAACTTACCTCAATCTTCCCCACTACAAAACAAGTGTTAATGCACATTTTTATTAAAAAGAATAAGGCAAACACACATTAATTAAATCCTAATTAAATCCTAAGGCACCTTAGACCTAAACTAGACTCTATTTTAATCCTAAAGGAACTAGAAAAATGCTAAAACCAAAATACAACACCTATTACAGCCCCTTAATACACAAACAGCTATGAAACTAAGCCAAACACCCACCAGCTTTTTACAGCCAGCATGCAACATGAAAAAGTAGGTGTAGAAAGTCACACACATCATACTAATATAACAAACAAGTATTTTACAGCAGCTATATACAAAAACAGTTATGAAATGCCAAATCCAAATTTGATTATTTTTATTTATGTGCACAAAGTGAATGATAAACAACACATTAATGTCACTTGACATGAATCTACATGCATCACAAAATGAACTCAAACATGTGAATTTATTTACATCATTTATTTGATTAAAAATGACAATGATCAATCAAGAACAAACATACTTTTTTCATGTTGCACACATGAGCATTTTATCATGAGATTGAACAAGTATCACTACAAGCATCAATTGTTACACATGCATGGCATAAAATCAGAATTGAACTCATGTTAAGATATGGTCAATTAAGCACAAGAAACTTGCATGAACATGTGAAGCATTTAATCACTTTTGGCAAAAAATCAACATGGTATTTAATCACTTTATCAATCAAGCAAGCAATGACAATAATCATGAAGCATATGTTGGATTTAAGCAAGCAATTAACATGTGAAACAAATGATTAAAGTGTAGCAAACAACATCAAGAATCACTTATATCACATTTGCACCTTTAACACAAAACATAGAAAAGTAAATGGAATCATGTCGAAACGACTCGAAAAAAATAAATTGGCTACTGGAAATGGACCCAAAAATTCCCTAAAATCACTACCTAAACATACATGAACATTAGAGACACTAGGAAGCAATATTGAGCAAGAAAATAGGCTAAAAATCCAAAAATGAACAGCGTTAACCGGTTAACCATATAGGTTAACCCGTTAACGGGCAGAAAAATACAGCATTCTGGCCAAAAACGCATGCGTTAACCGGTTAACCAAATGCGTTAACCGGTTAACACTGAACAAAAAGTGAAAAATGCTTTTGAAAAAAGTGCTTTTGGCCACAATCTTCCTTCTAAACAATCCTAACCCCCACTTAATCATGCTAACACAAATTTCTACTCAATTGGAGCTTATTTACACATGGTAGAACCTATATCTATTAACACCTTAAATCCAAATTCAACCAAAATCACAAATCACAAGCAAACATAATCGAAACGGAATTGATTTTAAACAAAGCGAAAAGCACTTAAAGAATGCCAAAAATGGCGAGATGGAGAGAATAACTTAAAGAAGAAATGATTAAGATCACCAACCTACGAAGCGGAGGAGTGCTTCGGTGATTGTTGCAAGAATCGGAACTTGAATCGAAGAGAAAACCGAAAACCAAGAAATCGCAAAATAAATGCGTTCTTGAGCTTGAATCTTCGTGTGCTTCTGATAAGTCGATAATCCTCACAAAAATTCAGTAGCTTATCCTTCTTCAATCCACAAAATATGAAGGTTGGAGGCTTAAGCTTCAAGATCTTCAAGTTTCAATGTGAAACTTGAAGAGCTTATTTGAAAAAGCTTTGGTGAGAGGGAGAGGAAAAGTGAGAGAAAAAAAGTGCTTATCAAAGAGTGAGATTGGAAAATGGTGTTCAACCCTTTTTGTTTGGATGAAAATGGCTTAAATAGAGACTAGGCTAGGAGCTAGGTTTGGGTTTGGGGCCCAAATATTAGGTTTGGGATCCAAAATTAGGTTTGGAAGTTAGTTAGGGTTAGGGTTGGAAAAGGGAATATTCCTTGGAATATTCCTTGGAATATTCCTTGGAACACTCTAGAAGATGGTGGAAGGTGGTGGAAGTTTCCAAGGGAAATGGAGTGGAATTGAAGTGGAAAAATGAGACGGAAAGAATGAAAGGAAGTGTGGAAAGAAAGTGGAAGGAAAGGTGGAGGGAAATGGTGAAACTAACTACCTTTCAAATGATTTTTCTTTGGTTTTTCTATGATTCCTCCATCATTTCTTGATCAAGTTTGAACCATAGGATCATTGTAACCCTAATTTCACGATCTCGATCTTAAAAGTCCGGAGTCGACCCTTTTTACCTAGCCCGATTGCCTTTTCTCCAATTCCTCGATTTTCCGTCGTCTGGCCAGTCGAACCCCTTCCAAAATGAATTTGTGGACGAGATTTGAACCCTAGGCACTTGACATCATATATAAGTCAAAGAAATCCACTTCGACTCAAAAATTTATGTAGAAGCCCTGTAAAAATGAAACCCTAATTCGGCTCTTTTCCCTCAAGAAGTATTGCACTGCTTGCCTCCTTCAATCAAACCAAAACTTTCCATGACTTGTGGCTTCAAGTGAAGACTTGTGGGATATTGTGAACCCTTTGCACAAGGTTGAGAAGCTTTGTGGCCCTTCGGTAGCCTCTTCATAACTTTCGGTTGCTCCGATCATTGATCACATACCCACGCCTCGGCTATGCTATATATGATGCAATGTTTTTGGTTATTTTATGAATCTATATATGCAAAATGCTATGCAAAATGTTTAAGGAAATGAGAGGGCAAATTTTGAGGTATTACACTGTGTTGTTATTTTTAAGTTTGTAATTTTGAACAATTAAACTTTTAAGCCTTGTGTCTTACCCGGGGCACAATTGTATGCTTGTTACGGGATGTCATTTCATTTGCATACTTCATTCAATATAAATCAATGGACATTTCGTTTTCGTAAATATTGTGCTCTTTGTCTTTCTTTTATTTTTGTTTTATCAACTATGTGTTCTTACACACACCCACATCACTAAAATGCATATCCTCATCCACTCTGGATCCTGTTGATAACAGTTCTACTATTGCCAATTATAATTTCGAGAATCCGATCTATCAAGCTGAAGATGGAAAGGAGGAAGATTGTGAAGTACCTGTAGAGCTTGCTAGGTTGTTACAACAAGAAGAGAAAGCTATACAGCCACATGAAGAGCCAATCGAAGTTGTGAATCTGGGAACTGAAGAAAACCAGAAAGAGGTCAAGATAGGGGCTGAATTAGAGGATGGTGTTAAGAGCAGATTAATTCAGATGTTACGTGATTATGTGGAGATCTTTGCTTGGTCCTATGAAGATATGCCAGGGTTGGATACAGACATTGTGGTTCACCGTTTACCGGTAAAAGAAGATTGTCGTCCAAAGAAGCAGAAGGTTTGTCGCATGCGTCCTGAAATGTCAAAAAAGATTAAAGCAGAGGTGATGAAACAGTTTGATGCAGGGTTCTTAGCTGTGACTTCTTATCCTCAATGGGTTGCAAATGTGGTACCAGTACCTAAGAAAGATGGTAAGGTATGCATGTGTGTGGATTACAGGGATTTGAATAAGGCTAGCCCCAAAGTCGACTTTCCACTTCCTCATATTGATGTCCTGGTAGACAACACTGCTCAGCACAAGGTATTCTCTTTTATGGATGGTTTCTCTGGATACAATCAAATCAAGATGGCACCTGAAGATATGGAGAAGACTACGTTTGTTACATAGTGGGGCACCTTTTGTTATAAAGTGATGCCATTTGGTTTGAAGAACGTCGGGGCAACATATCAGTGTGCTATGGTGGCTTTGTTTCACGATATGATTCATCATGAGATAGAGGTATATGTGGATGATATGATAGCCAGGTCCCAGAATGAAGAGCAACACCTTGATCATCTGCATAAGCTGTTTGAAAGGTTGAAGAAATACAATTTGAGATTGAACCCAAATAAGTGTACTTTTGGAGTTAGATCTGGTAAACTCCTGGGTTTCTTTGTCAGTGGAAAAGGTATTGAAGTGGACCCTGCAAAAGTGAAAGCTATACAAGAGATGCCAGATCCCCGTACTGAGAAGGAAGTTAGAGGTTTCTTGGGCCGACTGAATTACATTGCAAGATTTATTTCCCAGTTAACTGCTACCTGTGAGCCAATCTTCAAGTTATTGAAGAAAGATCAGGTGATGGAATGGAATGATGAATGCCAGACAGCCTTTGATGAAATCAAGAGATATCTTCTAGAACCTCCAATTTTAATGCCACCAGTTGATGGAAGACCCTTGATTATGTACTTAACAGTGTTAGACAACTCAATGGGGTGTGTGTTGGGGCAACATGACGAGTCTGGTCGAAAAGAGCAGGCAATCTACTACCTTAGCAAAAAGTTTACCGACTGTGAAACAAGATACTCACTGCTCGAGAAAACTTGATGCGCTTTGGCATGGGCTGCTCGCCGACTAAGACAGTATATGTTGACTCATACTACCTTGTTGATTTCAAAGATGGATCCAATCAAGTACATATTCGAGAAACCTGCTCTCTACGGACGAATAGCGAGATGGAAAATGATCTTAACAGAATATGATATACAGTACACTACTCAGAAAGCCATTAAAGGAAGTGTTGTAGCTGATCATTTGGCTCATCAGGCAGTGGATGATTATCAGTCAATGAGTTTTGAGTTCCCTGATGAAGATATTATGATCATTACCAAAGAACCTGGACAATATGACGGACCTGAACAAGGATCCCGATGGACTATGGTTTTTGATGGAGCTTCTAATGCACTTGGTAATGGTGTTGGTGTTGTGATCATTTCCCCTGAAGGTTCTCATACCCCGATTACTGCAAGACTTTGTTTCTATTGTACCAATAACATGGCTGAGTATGAGGCATGTATCCTGGGCATCAAAGTTGCCATTGACATGAAGATTCAGTTCCTGGACGTATATGGAGATTCAGCCCTAGTAGTGAGTCATATTAAAGGAGATTGGGATACCAAGCATGAAAATCTCATTCCTTATAAAGAGCATGTGTTGTCTTTGATCCCATATTTTGAAGAGATTACCTTTGGACATATTCCACGAGGAGAGAATCAGTTGGCAGATGCATTAGCCACCATGGCATCTATGTTCGAGATTAGCTGGGATGATGAAGCTCCCAAGATTACTATTGATAGATTTGAGAAGCCTGCATACTGTAATGAGATTGACACTGAAGAAGCAGAGGGGAAGCCTTGGTTCTATGAATTGAAAAGATATCTTGAAACTCAGGAGTTCCCTGAGGGGGCGTCTGTCAAAGATAAGAAGTTTCTGAGGAGGTTTTCTGCTAAGTTCTTCTTGAGTAATGGAATTTTGTACAAGCGCAATCATGATTCAACTTTGCTTCGTTGTGTGGATAAGAAGGAAGCAACAGAGATTATGGAAGACATGCATGATGGGATCTTTGGCACTCATTCTAGTGGTCATACTATGGCAAAGAAGATATTGAGAGCAGGATACTATTGGTCTACCATGGAAGCTGACTGCTATCAACATTCCAGAATATGTCACAAGTGTCAAATCTATGCTGATAAAGTGCATATACCTCCAGCTCCGTTGAATGTGTTGACTGCTCCTTGGCCTTTTGCCATGTGGGGCATTGATATGATTGGTGAAATCAAACCTACTGCTTCTAGCGTGCATCGTTTCATCCTGGTTGCTATTGATTACTTTACTAAGTGGGTGGAGGCAGCTTCATTTGCATTTGTTACTAAGAATGTGGTGGCTCGATTCATTAAGAATAATCTCATATGTAGGTATGGCATCCCTGAAAGGATTATCACAGACAATGGCTCTAATCTGAACAACACCATGATTACTGATCTCTGCACACAGTTCAAGATTAAGCATCACAACTCTTCTCTGTATCGTCCGAAGATGAATGGGGCAGTAGAAGCTGCTAATAAGAACATTAAGAAGATTCTACAGAAGATGAATGTCACTTACAAAGATTGGCACGAGATGTTACCATTTGCTCTTCATGGCTATCGTACTACAATACGTACTTCAACAGGGGTAACCCCATTCTCCTTAGTCTATGGTATGGAAGCAGTTCTGCCCATTGAATTTCAGATCCCTTCCTTAAGAATCATGAAGGATGCAGGCTTGGATGGAGATGAGTGGATTCAGACTCGACTTGACCAGATAAATTTGATTGATGAGAAGAGGTTGGCAGCTGTTTGTCATGGTCAGATGTACCAGAAACGAATGATCAAGGCTTTCAATAAGAAGGTTAAACAAAAGGTATATCAGGTTGGTGACTTGGTAATCAAGCGTATCATACTACCATAGGGTGATCCTAGGGGCAAGTGGACTCCTACATATGAAGGACCATTTGTGGTCAAAAGAGTATTCTTAGGAGGTGCCATGATGCTTACTACTATGGATGGTGAAGACTTCCCACAACCCATAAACGCAGACATAATTAAAAAATACTACGCATAAAAAGAGACCCGCTAGGTTGACTAGCCTAGGAAAAAATAAGGGCATCCCGGCGAACCAAAAGGGTTCGGGCAAAAATTAGGGATATATATATATATAAAAAATGTACACCCGGCAAGTCGAAAACCTGAAAGGGCGGCTTGGGCAAAAAAGGGTATCCTGGTGGATTGAAAACCTGAAAGGGCAATCCAGGCAAAAGTTAGGGATTAAAGCGTATGACTATGTCTCGTTTGGATCACTCATATAGCCCTAATTAGTTGTGCTACTTAACTCAAGTTCGAACAGATAAAGATCAATCCAATTGTTTCCGTCTCAACAGCAGAGGATGCGATACTTGAAGGTAATGGCAATAGTAGAATTGAAACTCAATAGGATCATTTTTCACATAGCTGTCTTTCTTTGTTTTTGTAAACAAATTTACGACGAATTCTTCTTATTAGGATTTCTGTCTCCTTGTAAAAACTTGCCTATGTATAGGTCACTTTGTAATATAAATAAAATTTCATCTTTGAATCCAGATTTACTTTTACCCTATTTACATAACGAAAACGTCCATTGGTTGTGTTTGAATGTATGTATGCTTTTGAATATGATTGATGTTTACCAGAAATGCATGAAATGCAGTAATAGCATTTACTAAGGACGAACGAGGATGGTAGTTCAACGAAGCTTCGCCGGTTCATCCCCACAAGACAACTACAGATCCCCAGTAGAGAAAATCTATCTTTATAGATACTTCAAGTTACGTCTTTCCTTGAATTTATGTCCATCTCTTTTATCCTCAGTCGGGATACTCGGGAACTTATTCCTTCAATAGAAGTACGACGAACAAAGACGGGAGGATATAAATACTATACTATCAAACAAAACGGGACCAAGGTCCTCATATTCTTCAGCAACGGATCGGGATTTATTTTCCCTAGCCAGCAGTTGTTATATAAAGATATCCGGACGCTTCAGGCTGCATGATTCATACATACATCATTTACATCATACCATAACATATCCATAAATGCATAATGCATTTACTTAGATGCACCATGCCATGCATGCATACATATTGCATAAACTAACCTTTTCCTTGCAGGATGGTTATATGCAGATAAAACAATATCAACAACTCACAACAGGTCAGAAACGATCTATACGAAGGTCTAATGCTGATACTTAATCATTACTCAAGATGTCCTCGGATAGTAGGCAAACGATCTGTACAAAGATCTATTCCCTAGTCCAGGATATTTTCAGAAGATTTAATCTATTTGTTCTTAGATAGTAGGCAAACGGTCTGTACAAAGATCCATTCCCTAGTTTAGGATGTTTTCAGAAGATTTAATCTATTTGTTCTTGGATAATAGGCAAACAGTCTGTACAAAGATCCATTCCCTAGTCCAGGATATTTTCAGAAGATATTCTTTTGTCCTTGGATATTAGGAAAACGGTCTGTACAAAGATCCATTCCCTAGTCCAGGATATTTTCAGGAGATTTGATCCTGACACTCTATTTATTCTTGGATAATATTCAAACGGTCTGTACAAAGATCCATTCCCTAGTTCAGGATGTTTTCAGAAAATTTAATCTATTTGTTCTTGGATAGTAGGCAAACGGTCTGTACAAAGATCTATTCCCTAATCCAGGATATTTCCAGAAGAGATAATCGTCACAAAGATTTATTTATACTGGTCTATTCAACAATTCAAACCATGTTGCATAAACGATTCAGAGACGGCCTATACGAAGACCTAGTACTGATATCCAGTATCAACATAAAGATATTATCATCTCCTGATATTATGGATGGCATCTATAAGCCCATCTCCAATACTTCCATGTGGCATCTTTAAGCCCAATCAAGCATATACAATTAATCATCAGCTTTACTTTACGCATCGGCGAGTGCAAATTTTTGGGATTTTGTGTTCAATCCCCTTCAACCTTCCAGGTCACGACTGGCACATATACCAATCTAACCCCTCAGGTTTCAGAAAATTGAACAGGGGAAGCTGTTGCACCCCAAATTTTGCCCTCACCAAGACAATACATTGTGTACTAAGAGGTTCACAAGGTTCACAAGGTTTACAAGACATCTCATGAGGTTCACAAGGTTCACAATTAGTCAGAAAATTTGACAATTCCCTCAGACAATGCATCCTCCTAAGCAAGGCATCCTAAACTAGGGTTTTGACTTTCATCAGGCTAAATGGACTTCCAAGACTTCAGGTGAGATTCATAGCATCCTATATGTGTTCAATAACCCCTATGTCAAGTTTCAATACTTTCCCAAAAGATTTGCTCAGTCAGATGATCAGATAGGTTAAAATCAGTCAAGGTAGTCAAAAAGTCAAACTGAGGTCAATTGTGGTCAAACCTAAGTCAAACTTCATGATTTTTTTGCCAACATCAAGTATATGAGGTAAAATTAATCATTTGATAAATGGTTTATCATGATTCATCAAGGAGATTTCAGATCATCAAGAATCAGGAGTTTCTAAATTAGGGTTTTCATAGGAAAAGTCAACTGAACTTTGACCAGCCTTAACTTTCACATGCTTCATCAAATTTTTTCCATCCAAATCTCATTTTGAAGGAAATTGAATTCTCTACAACTTTGTGTCTCACAAGCCAAGCCCAAAAATGCTTCATCTGGAAGGTATGGGCTAAGACATTATAGGTCCTTTTAAAAGTCAACAAAAAGTCAACATCTTCCAAAGAGCATAACTTGAGAATGGTAAAAGATATGGACATGAGACCAAAGGGGTTGGTTAGAAGACTCACTAATCTTTATAATATGTCCAAGAACACCTTCATATCATTAAAATTGAAGGATTTGTGCCCTCGCAAAGTTGGGAAATTTTTGGGAAGTTTATGAAGCAAATGAGGCCTTAAAACCAATTTTTGCTAAATGAGCCCACCAAATTGCCATCCAATCTTTATAATATCATCAAGCACGACCCAAACCATGCCTTTTCTGATTTTTTATATTTTATTTAGTATTTATTTGAATTTTATTCATTAAAATACAAATTAAATTAAAATAAAATATGAAAATCATATATTTGGATGAGATTGTGATTCTAGAAGGTCATAAACATCAATTATAGATGATTGATCTGATCCAAATTCGTGCTAGCTTGATTTGGCAAGGTTAGATGTGATCTTTTTCAATATTTGAAAGATAGAAACTTCATGATCAAGCAATCATTAAAAAGCCCATAAATCCATAACTTTTTGACCTAATTTTCATCTCTACATATACTTGAAGACATCCCAATCACAAGGACACGATTTTGCTGCCTCAAGAACACTAAACAAGTATCAAAATTTTCAACAAAAGACAAGATTCAGTTTTGGATTTAGAGAGACTCTCAAGACAAAATAAAGGTTGCAAATCATTCCTTGAAGATCACTGAATGTTTCTGAATCATAAAACCATCCATTCATGCACTGAATCATGCAAACCGAATCACTCTTATTCATGTTTTACATTTTTTTCAATTTCATACTCCCATGCGTTATTAACTGATTTTGCTTGCTGATTTGTGTTTGTTTTGAAGCATAGAAGCTTTCTGGATAAACCAATTGAAGTTTCATGGCTTAAATCATTAGATGTCATTGTTAGGGTTTGAGATTCGAATTTGGGATCTTAGTATTTAGGGCGTCTAAATGAATTCTAAAAACATGGCCATAACGTATAAACTTCATGTAATTGATCTGGGTTGCTAATTTGCATTAATATTGTGGTTTGCTTGATGTTTCAAAAACATAGGTTTTCTGGTTCATGAACACGCAGGAAATTTCGCAGAAAAAGTCATATGAATTTTCGCCGGAAATTCAAACGAGGAAGATGAAGTCTTGGCGCCATCTGAAAATTCGAATTTGTGAGTTAATATTTTTAGAATTTGTTTCCATTATATTTCAACTAACACTGCCTGGCTCAGTTGGTAGAGGATGCGCGTGTGGGAGGCCAATGACCAGGGTTCGAATCCTGGCTTTGTGAATTCTTTTTTTTTTGCAATTTTCTCTTGTTTTGCAGGTTTGCTATATGATGATCTTTGGCCATTCATTATCAGCTAGTGCACGCTGGCCCAGTGGTTTTGACTCCCTGCAAGTAAAGGGGAGGTCATGGGTTCAAATCCAGGCCTTCCCAATTTTTTTTAAAACCTAATTTCTTCTATTTTCTTATTATTTATTTAATTATATACTTTATATTATAAATTAATTTCTTTTAAAATAATAGTATAATAATTCTTATAAAAAATAAAAATAAAAAAAAACTTTGTATTTTATTTTGTTGCAATATATTTTGTTTATGTTTATATTATTATTATTATATATTTATTTTTGTAAATAAACCAATTAATATTTTAATTAAATATGTAAACCCTAATTTTATTTTTTTAAAATTTCTAACCCTAATCTCTAACCCTAATTTTTATTTAATTTTAAATATTGAACTTAATTAATTTTTCTAATATCTAATTAAATAATTAATCTTGTTTTTTTTGTAAATAATTATTATATTGTTTATTATCCTTATTATAGTTCCTTTATTATTTTCTTCTTAAAAATCCTTCTATATTTGTGCTAACCTCTTTCTCTTATAATTATTCTATTACTAACCATTTTAATTATAATTTCTTTATTACATATATTTATTATTTATAATGTAATTGCGAAAGCCTTGTAATAGTCATAGTTTATTATTGTTTTATTGTTTATAAATATTCTTGTCATGGTTAGTAACTATAGGGAGTGATAACATGTTTGTAAGTTAAAATTAATTTAGAATGACTTGCTTGATAAGATAAATATACGAATATGAACACTCACACACGTAAGTCGATCTTTGATCGCCATCCTACACTTTCTAAGGGTATTCCTCATGTTGCCTAATTATAAGGTCAAGTAAGGTGTCTTAAAGCAAAGTCCCTTTTCATAAAATATCATCAAGTCCCTTTTAAGATTATAAGATCAAGTCCCTTCGATGTTGCCTACGGTAAATGATCTTGTCCCTTCGAATAAAAGATGATAAGTCCCTTCGTATTGCTAAGACACCTTACAGTTTCCTAAACACAGATGTCCCTTCATATGTCCCTTACCACATCCAAGGTAATGACTACCTATTCCTTAATAATAGGGCTAGTCTTACCATTGAAAGAACATATAAGAACAATAAGGATTTAACATAGGGTAGGTTCCTCTTAAGTACTTGCTCACTTCTTCAAAATACTTCATTACACTTCACATTTCAAACAAATTTTCAAAACAAAGTCTTTATATACATCCATACGAGGATCATTATAAAGTACTTAGAAAATTTGTATCACACACTACACCTTTCTCAAAACAGTTTAAAGTGAGCTAAGTAACTAAGAGCCCATGGATAACCATGGATATAAAGGGTGCTAACACCTTCCTTTTGTATAACCTACCCCCAGAACTCAAAATCTTTTTAAGGTCTTTCCTGTTCTTTTATGCCCTTTCCTTTTGGATAAAATAAAAGTCGGTGGCGACTCTTGCTATCTGCAACATTTAACTAAAGTCAGTTCTCCCACCGTGTTACACCCGCTGGACACAAAAACAGAATTAAAGTCCAGGCAAAAAAAGGGCATCCCGGCGAGCTAAAAAACAGAATAAAAAGCTCGGGCAAAAGTTAGGGAAAAAAATAAAAAAAATGTACACCCGCTGAGTTGAAAAGCCACATTGGACAACTCAAGCAAAAAAGGGTATCCCGATGGATTGAAAACCCGAAAGGGCGATCCACGCAAAACAAGGGAATAAGCGAACAACTGCGATCCGAGTAATTTGAACCAAATCATTGTTTCGTACAACTTGACAATATCAGAAGGATAGGAATCAGTCCCCTCATCTTCTCAGAAAGCAAAGGCAAAAATGGAGAGTTTTGAAGACATGCTGGTCATAGCAGAAATGGAACTCATTGGGATGTCGTGCCCATTGCCATTAGGATAGTTTATTTTCTCAATTTTATGGTGGCTACCTCTTTCCAGGTGGTTGCCTCCTGATGTAAATCTTTGCCTATTCAGAGGCCTTTCAATAAAAAGAATATTCAATCAAAAAGCTGTGTTGCGTTTATTTTTGTTTGCAAAATGTCCTGAATTTTTGGCAAAAATAGCATTGTATTTAAAACATGGTGATAATTTGAAAGAAAATGACATTGCAGGGAAACATTTGAAACCCTCTTTGAGTGTCGGGCGACGATGGATGAACAGATCATACCATGCAAGTCCCCGGGGCACACTTGTGTTTTCTGTTGTTGCATGTTGCAGGATGGCGTCACATTCTCCCAAGCAGAAGTTTCCCCAGCTAAGTCTTGGCAGGCGGCCCAAGCAGTTTATATTCTCCAGTGGAGTATGCCCAACAGGAAGCTGAATGCCTGATGTCCCCACAAGGTTCATATTTGATTTTCACTCCCATCAGTGAAATATTCCCCAGCGAAGTCGCCATTCTTTTGGTTAATATGGTGATACAAACAGGTATTCATCACCCCAGTCAGAGTTAGGTGTCAGGGCCTCTCGATTTGTTTTTCACCTGAAGAGTTGTGACTCTTGTGGCCAATCAGGCATTTGTTTGTTGCTCATCTGCACCTTTCTAGCACTCGTCTGTGTTCATATTTGTTTATTGCTCGTCTGCATTTCTCAGCACTCGTTTGTGTTATCCCTTTGGTATTGCTCGTTTGCTTTCCCCAGCAGTTGCCCATGGTTGTAATATTTGTTGTTGCTCGTCTGCAATTTCCAACACTCGTCTGTGTTTAATATTGTAATTATTGTTGTTCCTCGTCTGCACTTTCCAGCACTCGTCTGTGTTTGGTATATGGATGTTTTGATGTTGCTCGTCTGCAATTTCCAACACGCGTCTGTGTTTGATGATTGATGTTATTGTTCGTCTGCCTTTTCCAACACTCGTCTGTGTTGATTATCTGTTTATTGCTCGTCTGCACTTCCCAACACTCGTCTGTGTTTGGTATCTAATATTTGTGGTTGCTCGTCTGCATTCTCCAGCACTCGTCTGTGTTTATTATCTGTTTGAAGCTTGTCTGCATTGTTTGGATACTCGTCTGTATCACCCCTAAGGGTCTGTTTGGATTAATGGAAAGGGATGGAATGGGATGGAGTGGAATGGAATGAAGTTATATTCCATTGTTTGGTTTTGTAAAAAATGAATGGAATGGAATGGAATGTGATGGAACCAATTCCATCCAATACCACTCTTTTAACCCATTTTTCATTCCCCCCAAATTGGAGTGTATCTAATGGAATGGAATCAACTAATAACACATTTACAATTTTGTCCTCCAAAATTTCAATTTTATTAACCGTTCTATTTCACGTGATATTTTTCTATTTACTCATTGAAACTCTTCTCCTTCCCAACCTTCATCTTCTATCTTAACAAGGTATGTTATATTTCTTCTTATTTTTTCATCTATTTATTTGTATTCTATTGATTTATTTTTAAGTTTATGAGTATTTCAATTTTTAGAAATTAGGTATTTTATTGTAAACCTAAATTAGGTATCACAAAACAAACTATTCTAATAGTTATACTCACAATTTGATCCCTTCCAACCAAGATTTATGTTTTCGCGATCAAAAACTATACGGTAACCAATCATGAAGTTTTCTGCATCAGGTCATATATGTTTTTATTTGTTTCAACTAAGAATAAAAGGATTCGTTTGTATACAAAAGAGGTTTTAAACATGCATGTGTTTTTAGCTCATCCAATGACGGCGTGAATGCATGTGTAAAACCTTTTGTACACTGACGATGTATATATAAGTAAATCTATATCATATATTTTCTTTGAAGAAATGTTTCTTCTGCTATATACTCACGTCCAATGATATTCAAATTGTCACTTTTATGTATTCCCAAACAAAGAAGATTTCCCTCAACCTGGATATCAGAAAAGAAATTTGAATTTAAGAAGGTAAAAGAATCATTAGGAATGATAAACCATAAAATTGAGCTTATGTTCTCACCTCACTAGTAAATGTTTTCTTGATAATATAAAAATAGGTTAATATAAAAATAGGCTAAAATTAGTTACTACATCATAAAAAATAGGCTAATAAATTGTTGATTTGTTATAAAAACTTTTAATTGATTTTATTTAGATTTGAAATTATGTATTTGATTTGTTATAAAAAAAATTAATTGATATGTTCTGATTTTTATATGATGTGTTTGATTTGTTATAAATATTTTAATTTAATTTATTTATATATAGATTTATATGATGTTCTGATTTGTTATAAAGTAAACTTTATTGTTTAATTTGTTATAGATGACTATCGAAGACATAAGAATCAAGTATATGAAATTGGTTCAAATGATGATTCTTCAAGTATCTATCATTATTGTTCTAATATGTTCGCTAAAAAACAAGCGTAAACGATCACAAATACCTTATAGAATCACAGAGCAAAGAGAGAAAGTTAGAAATGAGTTGATGAAACATATTATAGGAAGTGAACGGTGTTATGACATCATTCGTATGGGTCCCAAAGCTTTCTTAAACTTGTGCACCTTATTACAAGATCAAGGTGGACTTACAAATACACGAAGGGCGTCTATCGAGGAACAACTAGCAAAATTTCTTCACATAGTAGGACATAATGTTAGAAAGCGTGTGATGTCCTTCTTTTTTAGACGCTCTGGTGAAACTGTTAGTCGTCATTTTCATAGAGTGTTAGATGCTTTGATAGAGGTGGAGGGAATTTTTTTAAAACAATCTGATGGAACACAAGTGCCTCCACAGATACTTAACAGTCATAGATTCTACCCGTATTTTAAGGTAAAAAAAATTGTGTCTTATACAAATATTGATTAATTTTGTTATATATTTTTAATATATAAATTGAATGTCAGGATTGTATTGGAGCAATTGACTGCACACATGTGCGTGTTAAAGTTCCAATAGAACTCGCACCTAGATATCGTGGTAGAAAAGATTATCCGACACAAAATATATTGGCTGCATGCACATTTGACTTGAAATTTACATATGTCTTGGTTGGATGGGAAGGAACGACATCTGACTCAAGAATAGTTAAGAGTGCATTGACACGTGCATACCCTCTTAAAGTTCCACAAGGTAATAAAAAATAATAAAAAATATTTGTATAAGTATTTATATTAAAATAAACTAATAAACTAATAATTTTTTTTAGGAAAATATTATTTAGGTGATGCGGGATTTCCTTTAAAAGCATGCCTCATCACACCGTATAGGGGAGAAAGATACCACTTACAAGAATACTCTAGAAATCCACCTCGAAACCCTCGTGAGTTATTCAATCATTGACATTCCTCACTACGAATGTCGATTGAATGTGCTTTTGGAGTGTTGAAGAAAAGATTTCCAATTTTACAAACTGCAACGGAGCCTACATTTGGTATTAAAACTCAAAATAAAATCATCATTGCTTGTTGCATTTTACACAACTATTTGATGGGTGAAGACCCCAATCAAACTCTATTAGATGAGGTACAAGACGAGCTTGCAAATGAAAGAGGTTCTCAAGAGGGTCATCAAGATCAAAGAGAAGAAAATGATGATATGATTAGTGGAGATCCAATTAGAGATAATGTTGCTGGTTCTATGTGGCTAGATTATTAAAATTATTCTTAATGAATTGTTACTCTTATGAACGATGTGTTGAATAATTTTATTTGGATTGAATTTTGTATTTGTAATTTGTGGGTGGAATTTTTTATTTGAAATTTGCAGATTGAATTTTAGTGTTTTTGTGGGTGGAATTTTTTATTTGAAATTTGCAGATTGAATTTTAGTGTTTTGAATCTTTACTTTTGAACTTGCATATAAAATGTTATATTTTTCACTGTGTTTTGAATTTTAGTGTTTTGAATCTTTAGTAATAGACATGGAAGCAAATTTAAAGAGGCCAAGGAAACTCAAAAGTCAAGAAACATGCAATTGGACAATTGCTATGGATGAAGTTTTGATTGATGCATATTTGCATCAACAAACTTTGGGAAATAAAAATGGTAATAGTATGACAACAAGTGCCATGGATAGCATTCTTAAAGAATTGAAGATTCACTTTCCAGACAAACCAATTTCCAAAGAAAAGATAAAAGATCACATGAAGCACATCAAAACAAAATTCAATTCTTGTTACGACCTTTTCAAGAATGGCTTGAGTGGGTTTGGATGGGATTCAACGACAAATATGTGGATTGCTGAAGATGAAGTTTGGAACAAGTTAATTGAGGTATTATTTACTATAATTGTTTTACCAGATTATTTTTATTTGATTTCACTCATAAATTTTTTTTAGTGATGCCTTGTTTTGTTTATTATGGTGTAGGCAAAACCCGAAGCTGCTGAATGGAAAAACAAGCCAATATTATTTTATGATAAATTGGCCAAACTTTTTGGAAAAGATCGAGCAACAGGAGAGAATGAAGATACAGCAGCTGAAATGAGAGCAAAAAAAGCTGCAAATGTTGAAAAAACTTGTGGCACAACCATCGAAGAAATAGACCATCTAGTTGAAACCAATGAAGTTAATTTGGAGGGATTTGATGATGATGAACACCATTCTAACAATTCTCCTATAACACCTTCTGTTATCAATTCTCAAGATGCATCATCGTCTAGGAATAAGAAGCGAGTAAAGAAGGTTATTGAAGATGATACAAGCATGATTGAAATTTCTAAAACTTTCAAAAAAATGGTTGATGTGTTTGAAATGAACACGGTGGAGTTGGTCAAACAGAGTAAGAATGCTAATGGTGGAGATATTTGGGCTGAATTGGTCGAGATTGGCGTCGAACAAAGTTCTTTGCCTTTTGTATACATGTACCTTGTTAAGAATGTTGACGCATTGAAAGCATTCAATGGAATTCCGATCGATAAGCGCAAGGAAATGTTACATCTCATTGTTCCAGATTATTTATCAATTTTATGCAATCTTTTTTCTTCTTTAACAAATGAAATTTAGCGTAATTTATTTTATGTATTTTTTACAGGTCCTTTGGAATACTTAAAGAATAGAGTCATTATCTATAATGAATCTATATTTGTCTTTTGTTCCAGCAAGACTTGATATCATTGTCTTCAATAGACCTATATTTATCTTTTAATTTTAGCAAGACTTGATTTTATTTATTAATTACCATGATTATCAACTATAGTGTTGAGAAAAACTTATGCATCTGAACTTTGCAATTTCAAGTTATAATAATCATATTTCATTTATGAAATTTCAAATGTTAAGTTGATATTTTTGTATGATTATATGTATAGTATTTTATTAATTGAATGTTAGATCCATCAATATTGTAGTATTCTTTATCTTATAAGTGTTAAGTGTTTAAGGGTAAAAATAGAATAAAAAATTATAATGTCTTTCCGCTCCGTCCAATTTCCAAACAGTGGAATGAGATATTAGTTCCATTCCGTTGTAAAATATCCAAACAGTGGAATGAAATTTATGTTCTGCTCCACTCCGCTCCATTCCGTTCCGTTCCATTCTGTTTCGCTCCGTTCCGTTAGTTTTAAATTATCCAAACATAGCCTAACACTCATCTGTGTTAGCTTATATCTGTATGAGTAGATTTGCTAATTATCTTGATACTTGTCTGTTTGGCTACTCCAAATGCTTGTCTGTGTTTGAATTTCTGGTATTCGTCTGTACCAGTTGCTGATATTCGTCTATATCATTGCCTGAAGCGCTCGTCTGTGTTTCTTAGATCATCGTTTGATACTCGTTTGTATCATTGACTTATGGCACTCGTCTGTGTTCTCTTGATGATCATCCAATACTCGTCTATATTGAAGAGGTTTTAAATCCTGACTGTGGGAATAAATGTCAAAATGGTTACCGGTCCTGGCGTAACAAGTTTATCCGAAGGAGACTCGTCTGTCTCAAGCACCAATTATTAAGGTTGCACCTGGTGTAACAGGTTTGCTCGAAGAAGACTCGTCTGTCTTATACCATATATCCACGGATAATATATGAAGAAGGTTTGTCCACCTTGATTATGCATGTCTATCCCACAGACTCTAATGCATCACCGGTCCTGGCGTAACAGGTTTATCCGAAGGAGATTCGTCTGTCTCAAGTCATATGTTTTGCAAAGTGTTTGAGGACTCGTATGTCCAGTTCCTGGCGTAACAGGATTGTTCGAAGAAGACTCGTCTGTCAAAGTATTCTGATTCCAGATAAAAGTTTCAACTTAGAGGGATCTCGTCTGTTTTCTCTTCACTTCATTCACCAATGCGTCATTTGGTTGGGTTTATTTCCCAGTTTCTGCATTTTTCGTCAGAGTGCAAATTTCAGGTCTTCTTGGTATTCAACCACAATTTATCTTGAACGGTCGATAGCCCGTGCTACCGTCCTTTTCAGATTAATAGTTGTTTGAATAGGGGCAGCTGTAACACCCCAAATTTTCCCTCTTCATTTTAAGCATCATATCACATCATATTCATCATGAACATATCATATTCTTAGCATCATAGCATGGAAAGATGAGGCATAACATTTCTTATGACCTAACATTAGGCATATGATCATCTGTGGAGGTTCTTGAAGCATCACAAGCCATGAAAAGGGGCCCAATGGATTTTTACAAGTCCTATGAGGGGTCTACATTGCATTTACAAGTTCAGGTTCATTTGCAAAAGCTCAGAAGGTTGGAAGACCATCAAGGATTACAGGCTAAGGCAAAGTTCCTACACAATGGTCCTTAACTAGGGTTTGAGATTCAAGCATGAAACCTCAAAACTTTGGCCATATAATTTGGGCAAAGTCTTTTACATGTTAAGAGGATCCTAGGTACCAAATTTGGTGAGAAAATTCCTTGTGGAATTCAAGCATTTCTTCAGTTGCTTGCAGATGAAGAAACTGGTCAATTGTGCCTTAAAAAAGTCAACTGTGTGATTTCAAGGGGTCCAATCCCATTTTTCTAGCCAAGGGATGTTCTTATAATGTTAGAAGAGGTTTGGCAAGTTCAAAGATCAAGAATCATGAAGTTTTGAGGGTTTTTGCAAAATTGGTGCAAAGTTGGTTATGGAAAATGCCATTTTTGGCAAGTTTTTGCCCTAAAATTCAAGTGACCATAACTTAATGAAAAATTCTTCAAATGGACCAAATTCAAACATGAAAGGTGGATATTAAGGCCTCCCATTTTCAAAAAGTACAAGTACTTTTTCATAGCCTTCATGGTTGAAGAGATGTGCCCCTCGAAAATTCCATCAAAACTAGGGCAAAACTTAAATTTTCATGTATGCACCAAAGCCAAAAGGTTTGAAATTTAATTTTGAGTGTTGGTATGGACCAAATAATGTTCCAATATTACAATTCAATGCATTTGGATCACTTTTCTCCAAGAAATACATCAAATTCGTGCCTAGTGAGAATTTCATTCAAAAAATGCAAAAAGTGCATGAACATGAAAAGAGTGTGACACTCTCATCCAATGGCCAAGATCTATTGGATTGAAATCAAGGGTGGGATGGTGAGTGCACATGGGCTAGAAGCAAAGGAAATGCATGAAGTTTTCATGAGATCACACAATTCTTGCCAAAATTGCAAAATCACTCACACTTTTCATTCACACGTGCAAACTTCCTCATTCTTTCAGCACTAATTCATGACTCCATATAAAATCAAATTAGGGTTTTAGAAGGGTTCAGTTCTCTCTCATTTCTCAGCTTCCAAGTTTTTGCACCATTTGAATTTTCTCTCGAATCTCTTCACACACTTGCTCTCTCCAAAAACAAATCACAGATCCTTCATCCTTGAGAGCTCAGGATCACAAATCTCTCCTTTGTGCAAGCTATTTCTCAAGTTTCATCACCTTGCCATTTCAGGGCAGTTGGCTGCAAATTCTTAGATCCAGCAAGATTCAAGACTCTAGTTGCGTTTATTTTGCATCTAGAGTGCATTTGGAGTGGATTGGCATCATTATCTTGGCTTCTCACAAGCTTTTTCAAGAACTGCAAGTTTCAGGTGAGTCAAAATCTTCAGATCTAGAATTGTTTTTTGAGGTGTGCATTCTGATCCTTGATGTTTGCTGATCATTATGCTAGTTTTAGTTTTGAATTTGATGCATTATTGAGTTTGTATTATGGATTTGAATTTTCATGGTAGAAACTGTTTGTGTTCGATCCATAAGATTCTTTGATCCAATGAGAATTTCATCACCATATTTGGAATCAGCATGTTTCATTTGTCCAATCTGGAGCTTTTTGTTAATTTTGGTTGTGATCTGTTCATGTTGTGAGTTTTCCGGTGTCGGAGCCCTAGCTCCGATCACCGGAATCTGGAAATGTGAATTAGGGTTTCTCATTGAAGAAGATGATCTTTGAGCCCTCAGATCTTTCATCTGGACGCACATGAAGATGCCACCTCATTTAATGAATCCACCTCTCTCTCTCACGTGCCATTCTCTTTTATATTTTCATTCTGATAATCTTCATGTTTCGCATCCCATGTTACTTATCATGCTACTCCACTCTGGTCATGTTATACTGCCACATCATTTAATGAGACAACTCATAGGATGCGTCCATCCAATCCTCTGGCCAGTGTTTTTCCCTTATTTTCCTTAAATTTCCACCCTTATTGTTATATACCTGCGCCAATCCATTGGGCTCACATGACTATTCGCACCCCCTCTTGCATTGGGCCCATTTCTTTTGAACTGAATTCTTTACTCTTCACACCTCTAGTCTTTCTTTCATTTTTATTTTCTTTTTCTTTATTTCATTTTCACATCATTTTGGTTTCTAATTTTTTAAAATACTTCCAAGTGTCCAAAAATTCTGAAATAATTCATGGATATTCATTTGAGTTTTCTTTAATTTTCCATATTTTTCTTTTCCATTTATTTTTAATATCCACGTGTCAATTAATTCCCTCATTCAATTATTTCTTTTTAATTCCTTTTTGAGCATGCTGCCTTGTCCAATTTCCATAGTGATCATCATTTTAAATTTCTTGTTGGTTCTTTTTTCTCTGGATTCATAAGAAGATGTAGTTCATGTGTGATTTTTTCCCTGTTTTTTAGAAACTTATTCATTTGGTTTTGGTCCTTGACTTGTCATTGAAGTTTCTTAACCCTAGTTCATGTTTAAGCCCTCTTTTGACTTGCATAGCTTCTGAATTTCTTCCTATCCTTTTGGCACATTGTTATATCATGTTTGAAGATCTTTTGTCCAAAGTTGTGGAATTTGTGGGTGCATTGTTGATTTAATTTGAATTTTGTTTCTTACCTTGTCCCATTTGGCTTCTTTTTTATCATAAGTTCTCTTATTGGCTTAGAAGGGCACTTGTGCCAACTTCTTCATCTCATTTGGGGTCTCTTTAGGGTATTGATACCTTTCTGATCTTGGGTTAGGGTTTGTGTCTTGGAAATTTTGTGATTTGCTTATCTTTTGAAGTTCATCCTTTCTTAAGTGCATTCACCTCACTTCTTTGCTTCTTCCTTTCCCATAAGTGATTGTTTAGCTTTGTAATTCTCTCCTCCTCATCTCTCTTGCTTCTTAAGCACTTCTTTAATTTGATTTGGTTCTGATCTTGTGCTTTGAGTTCATGTCTTGTGCATTTTTGCTTTGTATCTTCTTAAGTTCACTTTGTTTGCCATGTGTTTCATGTTACTTCATAATTGACTTGTATGCTTCTTCTCTCATTCTTGTTTCTTGCATTTTCATTGAGCATTTGTATATATGATTACACTTCTGTTTGTATGATGTTGGCATGTCATTATATTCATTTTGTTTCACTTGTATGCTTGTGTTGCTAACCTTTTCAGGGGCTATGGTAAGTGAGAGGTGTGGAAGTGATTCCCACATCTCCAAATCTCATCTCTTCTCTTCTTATCCTTACTTGTGCTAACCTTTGATTTTTGGGCTTAGGCCTTACTCCTCTCTTTTTCTTTCTTCTTCTTCTCTTCTTCTTTCTTTCTTCTTTAGGATAGTTAACCACACTAACCTTAGGATCTCCATGCATGACAACACTTAGGATTCTTTAGTCCCCCATTAGACTTTTGCCTTTGTGATCCTTTTGGTGCTTTCTCTTCTCATCTTCAAACTTAGTTTTAATTCACTTTAATAAATGTTGAGTACTTTCATGTGACATGAGACTTTGCTATGAGATACTTGCACGCGTTCCGTTTCGGGGCGAGGTGTAAGTTATCCCTCGTGGTGGATAGGTCTTAGCATGAGATTACCTCACAAAGAAAAGCTAAAAAACACTTCTTAATCAAAAATCACAAAAACACTTAATAAATGTTAATAGGTCAGTGTGTCTGAGCCTTCACTTGTGGGACTAGCTTTGGGGATTTCCTCCATAGATAGGTGTGCCTCTTGTGCATTCCATTTCGGGATGATGTGAGACGTACACATCCCAGTGAGTAAGACTTAGGTACACTTACCTATGCAAACTTCACTCCTAAAAAGCTTCTAAAAAACACAAACAAACAATAAGCGTCTTTCCTTCGGGAATTGTTTTCTCATCTCATTCGCTCCGTACGCGAACTTGCTCCTACTTATCACTTTGCAAGACAGTTATGCACTCGTCGTCCGAGTCTGCAACACCTGAGCATTGGCATAGGCAGTTTAAGCCTTAATTCACAAGCAATTTCTTTTCTACCCCTAATTAGGGGAACTACGGCGTCTCTGGTCCTCATTGTCCTGATGAGGTACGTAGGCAGCGGGGTAGGGCCCGTTCGAGCACAATCTTTATTTTCCCTACATTTTTTCTCTTTGTTTTCTCATTCATTTCCTTTCTCAGTTTCTTTTCCAGTTCCAGTTTCTTTTCTTTTCTTTTGCAGCAGCTTTCATACCCTCACCTTTGAAGCATTTTCTTTGCAAGCGTGGATCCCGTCGGGTACGGCGGACGATCTAGGTGCTAATACCTTCCCAGGTCGTAATCGAATCCCGAACTCAGTCTCTTTGGTTCGTAGGACCCGTGTCCTTCCTTTCTTTCCTTCTGGTTTGTGCAACATTACCATTCTCGTTCCTTCGGGATAAAAATGCTTGGCTGGCGACTCTATTCTTTTCCGCGCCACTTTCGCGTTTGTACCAGGATGGAAATCCGGGGAGAGACACTAAGTAAATGTATTATGCATTTATGGATATGCTATAGTATGATGTAAATGATGTATGTATGAATCATGTTACTAGAAACGTCTGGATATCTTTGTATAACAACTGCTGGCTAGGGAAAATAAATCCCGGCTTGTTGTTGAGGAATATGAGGACATTGTTCCCGTTTTCGTTTGATAGTATAGTATTTATAACCTCCCGTCTTCGTTCGTCGTACTTCTATTGAAGAATAAGTTCCTGAGTATCCTGACTGAGGATAAAAGAGATGGATATAAATTCAAGGGGAGATGTAACTCGAAGTATCTATAAAGATAGATTTGCTCTGTTGGGTATTTGTAGTTGTCTTGTGGGGATAAACCTGGCGAAGTTTCGTTGAACTCCTACCCTCGTTCGTCCTTAGTAAATACTATTACTGCATTTTATGCATTTCTGGTAAACATCAATCATATTCAAAAGCATACATACATTCAAACACAACCAATGGACGTTTTCGCTTAGGTAAATAGGGTAAAAGTAAATCTGGATTCAAAGACAAGATTTTATTATAAAGTGGCTTATACATAAGCAAGTTTGTACAAGGAGACAGAAATCCTAGTAAGAGGAATTTGTCATAAAAGTTTTACAAAAACAAAGAAAGACAGCTATGTGAGAAATAATCCTATTGAGTTTCAATTCCACTATTGCCATTATCTTCAAGTATCTCATCTTCTGCTGTTGAGACGGAAACGATTGGATTGAGCTTTATCTGTTTGAACTTGAGTTAGGTAGTACTGACAGTTGGAGTTATATGGGTGATCCAACGAGACATAGTCATACGCTTTAATCCCTAACTTTTGTCTGGATTGCCTTTTCAGGTTTTCAACCCACCATGATACCCTTTTTTGCCCAAGCCGCCCTTTCAGGTTTTCGACTTGTCGGGTGTACATTTTTTTTATATATATATCCCTAATTTTTGCCCGAACCCTTTTGGTTCGCCGGGATGCCCTTATTTTTGCCTAGGCCAGTCAACCTAGCAGGTCTCTTTTTATGCGTAGTATTTTTTAACTATGTCTGCGTTTACAGGTTGTGGGAAGTCTTCACCATCCATAGAAGTAAGCATTATGGCACCTCCTGAGAATACCCTCTTGACTACAAATGGTCCTTCATATGTAGGAGTCCACTTTCCCCTAGGATCACCCTGTGGTAGTATGATACGCTTGATTACCAAATCATCAGCCTGATATACCTTTTGCTTAACTTTCTTATTAAAAGCGATGATCATCCGTTTCTGGTACATTTGACCGTGACAAACAGCTGCCAGCCTTTTCTCGTCAATCAAATTTATCTGGTCAAGTCGAGTCTAGATCCACTCATCTTCATCCAAGCCTGCATCCTTCATGATTCTTAAGGAGGGGATCTGAACTTCAATGGGCAGAACTGCTTCCATACCATAGACTAAGGAGAATGGGGTTGCCCCTGTTGAAGTACGTATTGTAGTAAGATAACCATGAAGAGCAAATGGTAACATCTTGTGCCAATCTTTGTAAGTAACAGTCATCTTTTGTAGAATCTTCTTAATGTTCTTGTTAGCAGCTTCTACTGCCCCATTCATCTTCGGACGATACAAAGAAGAGTTGTGATGTTTAATCTTGAACTGCTTGCAGAGATCATTAATCATGGTGTTATTCAGATTAGATCCATTGTCTGTGATAATCCTCTCAGGAATGCCATACCTACATATGAGATTATTCTTAATGAATCGAGCCACCACATTCTTAGTAACAGATGCAAATGAAGCTGCCTCCACCCACTTTGTAAAGTAATCAATAGTGACCAGGATGAAACGATGCCCATTAGAAGTAGTAGGCTTGATCTCACCAACCATATCAATGCCCCACATGGCAAAAGGCCAAGGAGCAGTCAACACATTCAATGGAGCTGGAGGTATATGCACTTTATCAGCATAGATTTGACACTTGTGACATGTTCTGGAATGTTGATAGCAGTCAGCTTCCATAGTAGACCAATAGTAACCTGCTCTCAATATCTTCTTTGCCATGGTATGACCACTAGAATGAGTGCCAAAGATCCCATCATGCATGTCTTCCATAATCTCTGCTGCTTCTTTCTTATCCACACAACGAAGCAAAGTTGAATCATGATTGCGCTTGTATAAAATTTCATTACTCAAAAAGAACTTAGTAGAAAACCTCCTCAGAAACTTCTTATCTTTGACAGATGCCCCTTCAGGGAACTCCTGAGTTTCAAGATATATTTTCACCTCATAGAACCAAGGCTTTTCCTCTCCTCCTTCAGTATCAATCTCATTGCAGTATGCAGGCTTCTCAAATCTGTCAATAGTAATCTTGGGGGCTTCATCATCCCAGCTAATCTCAAACATAGATGCCATGGTAGCTAATGCATTTGCCAACTGATTCTCTCCTCGTGGAATATGTCCAAAGGTAATCTCTTCAAAATACGGGATCAAAGACAACACATGCTCTCTGTAAGGAATGAGATTTTCATGCTTGGTATCCCAATCTCCTTTAATTTGACTTACTACCAGGGCTGAATCTCCATATACGTCCAGGAACTGAATCTTCATATCAATGGCAGCTTTTATGCCCAGGATACATGCCTCATACTCATCCATATTATTGGTACAATAGAAACAAAGTCTTGCAGTAATTGGGGTATGACAACCTTCAGGGGAAGTGATCACAACACCAACACCATTACCAAGCGCATTAGAAGCTCCATCAAAAACCATAGTCCATCGGGATCCTTGTTCAGGTCCGTCATATTGTCCAGGTTCTTTGGTAATAATCATAATGTCTTCACCAGGGAATTCAAAACTCATTGATTGATAATCATCCACTACTTGATGAGCCAAATGATCAGCTACAACACTTCCTTTAATTGCCTTCTGAGTAGTGTACTGTATATCGTATTCTGTTAAGACCATTTGCCATCTCGCTATGCGTCCGAAGAGAGCAGGTTTCTCGAATATGTACTTGATTGGATCCATCTTCGAAATCAACACGGTAGTATGAGTCAACATATACTGTCTTAGTCGGCTAGCAGCCCATGCCAAAGCGCAGCAAGTTTTCTCGAGCAGTGAGTATCTTGTTTCACAATCGGTAAACTTTTTGCTAAGGTAGTAGATTGTCTGCTCTTTTTGACCATACTCATCATGTTGCCCCAACACACACCACATTGAGTTGTCTAATACTGTTAAGTACATAATCAAGGGTCTTCCATCAACTGGTGGCATCAAAACTGGAGGTTCCAACAGATATCTCTTGATTTCATCAAAGGCTGTCTGGCACTCATCATTCCATTCCATCACCTGATCTTTCTTCAATAACTTGAAGATTGGCTCACAGGTAGCAGTTAATTGGGAAATAAATCTTGCAATGTAATTCAGTCGTCCCAAGAAACCTCTAACTTCCTTCTCAGTACGGGGAGCTGGCATCTCTTGTATAGCTTTCACTTTTGCAGGGTCCACTTCAATACCTTTTCCACTGACAATGAAACCCAGGAGTTTACCAGACCTAACTCCAAAAATACACTTATTTGGGTTCAATCTGAGCTTGTATTTCTTCAACCTTTCAAACAGCTTATGCAGATGATCCAGGTGTTGTTCTTCATTCTGGGACCTGGCTATCATATCATCCACATATACCTCTATCTCATGATGAATCATATCATGAAACAAAGCCACCATAGCACGCTGATATGTTGCCCCGACATTCTTCAAACCAAAATGGCATCACTTTATAACAAAAGGTGCCCCACTATGTAACAAATGTAGTCTTCTCCATATCGTCAGGTGCCATCTTGATTTGATTGTAACCAGAGAAACCATCCATGAAAGAGAATACTTTATGCTGAACAGTGTTGTCTACCAGAACATCAATATGAGGAAGTGGAAAGTCATCTTTAGGGCTGGCTTTGTTCAAATCCCTATAATCTACACACATACGTACCTTACCATCTTTCTTAGGTACTGGTACTACATTTGCAACCCATTGAGGATAAGAAGTCACAGCCAAGAACCCTGCATCAAACTGTTTCATCACCTCTGCTTTAATCTTTTCTGACATTTTAGGACGCATGCGACGAACCTTTTGCTTCTTTGGACGACAGTCTTCTTTTACTGGTAAACAGTGAACCACAATGTCTGTATCCAACCCTGGAATATCTTCATAGGACCAAGCAAAGATTTCCACATAATCACGTAACATCTACATTAGTCTGTTATTAACACCATCTTCTAGTTCAGCTCCTATCTTGACCTCTTTCCTGTTTTCTTCAGTTCCCAGATTCACAACTTCGATTGGCTCTTCATGTGGCTGTATAGCTTTCTCTTCTTGTTGTAACGACCTAGCAAGCTCTACAGGTACTTCACAATCTTCCTCTTTTCCATCTTCAGCTTGATAGATCGGATTCTTGAAATTATAATTGGCAATAGTAGAACTGTTATCAACATGATCCAGAGTGGATGAGGATCTGCATTTTAGTGATGTGGGTGTGTGTAAGAACACATAGCTGATAAAACAAAAATAAAAGAAAGACAAGGAGCATAATATTTACGAAAACGAAACGTCCATTGATTTTTATTGAATGAAGTATGCAAATGAAATGACATCCCGAAACAAGCATACCATTGTGCCCCGGGTAAGACACAAGGCTTGAAAGTTTAATTGTTTAAAATTACAAACTTAAAATAAAAACACAGTAATAGTATTTACTCCTGACTAAATAAGATAGGAATAACGTCTTCGGTATTCCAATTGTTGAGTCTGTCACCCATGGTAGGAAAGATCCAGTCATCCAGGTTGTAGTCTTCACTATAGTCACCCACATCATTGATTTGATCCCTCATGACCCCTTGATTGGTGATACGAACAGCGCGAGCACGACGAACAGTCCTCTGAGATTCTGCAGTGAAACCCAAACCAAACTTGTCAGACTTGTAAGGGATGTCAGGAAGCTGACCCCAAATAGTACAACCACCTTCTTCAACCACAACTCTAGTATCCTTGAGGGAGGCCATTGTAGGAGGTACTCTGGTAACCACATGAACTCTTTTAACAACAGGGGGAGCTTCAATAGTAGGAACGACCCAAGGAACTACTTCAAATGTCTGGCAAGGAGTCTCAACAAATTCACCCTCCATCTCAACATATTTAAAAGTATTCACATGACTGACCATGTATTCTTCTTCACCATAAACAGTGACAATCTTTCCTTTCACCAGATATTTCAACTTCTGATGTAAAGTGGAAGTTACAACACCTGCCCCATGGATCCAGGGGCACCCAAGCAAACAGGAGTACGCAGGACGAATATCCATTTCATAGAAAGTAGAGTCGAAGACTTGAGAGCCTACTTTGATCAGGAGATCTACTTCTCCATGTGCCACTCTTCTTGAGCCATCAAAGGCCCTCACCACCACATCACTTGGTTTTAACACAACATCTTCAGGACTGAGCTTGTCCAGAACCTCTTTGGGGAGCACATTTAATGAAGAACCATTGTCCACCAGCACATGAGACAGGGTAGTGCCCCTACATTCAATGGAGATATGCAAAGCTCTGTTATGGTTTCTCTTGGCAGGAGTCAAGTCAACATCAGAAAAGCCTAACCCATTATCATAAGTCAGATGTGCAACATAATTCTCAAATTGATCCACAGAAATTTCATTTGGTACGTGAGCAATCTTCAGGAACTTGATTAAGGCTTTAGCATGAGCCTCAGAACACAGCAACAAAGATAACATGGAGATTTTGGAGGGAGTATGCCCCAACTGGTCAACAATATCATAATCACTCTTGCGAATGATCTTCAGCACTTCTTCCATCTGTTTAGAGAGATTTTCAGCAGTCGGTGCCTCAGCTTGCACAGGTTCAACCACAGGACCTTTGCCCAGAGCATCAGTACTTGGCCCAGAATTGGAGGTAGTAGTTGGAGTAACTGCATCTTTGGAGGTAGCCTGAGGAGAGAAAATTCTTCCACTTCTGATGATCTTACTAGATCCAGCAATATTATCAACATCAAGATTATCATCAGTAACAGGTGTATCAGTCAAAGGTTCATGTTTAACGCCATGGATATAAACATCAGAACCGTAATTCCAGGGTATAGCTTTGTTAGAAGTATAAGGAATAGGACTAGGAGTGGTAATAATCATGGGAACCACCCTAGCTTCAGCAACAGCCTTCACAGGGCCTTCAGCAGTAATCCTAACAAGTCCTTTAGGAGTGATCTTGACATGACCCTTGGAGGTAATCTTCACCGGCACTTTATCAACCATAGCTACATCTTCGAGCTTCGTACTTCGAGTTAGATGTTCACACATACTTTCCACAGAAGGTGTCCTCTCAAACAATATAATATAATTGTCCATGAGGCGTTGAATACCATCTTTCAACTTCCAGCAACTATCAGGTTTGTAGGCACAATAAAAACAGTCTTCATTACAACCTGGAAAGAAACTAGCCTGCACCAACTTCTTCTTGATAATGGATAAGGGAGTAGTCACATTTGCTACTGAGGAAACATATGAAACTTCATCAACAGCATTAACAGTCTTCTCATGATTGGGCATGGGAGCAGTAATCACATTTGGGGTCTCAGGAGGATCAAATTCAATTTCCCCGGCTTCAATCATGTATTGAATCTTGTTTTTCAACACCCAGCAGTTGTTGGTGTCATGTCCCAGACTATTAGAATGATAGGCACATCGTGCATTAGGATTGTATCGAGGAGAGGAAGTATTAGGATTCTGAGGAGGGTCCTTCAGAGTAATGAGTTCCCATTTCAACATGTGTTGCAAGGCTTGGGCCAGTGACATGTTGATCTTGGTGAATTGTCTTCTAGGCTTCTATTGATTGTTTTGTTGTGGCTCTGGTGCTGCAGGAGTAGGATTGGAAATGTGAACTGCTCCCACAGATTGGTGACTCCTGTTACGACTATGTTGACCGTACACAACATTAGCCTCCTTCTTTCCACTAGGGGGCTTCTTAGCAGTTCTTGATGAAGAGGCACCCACCTGTATCTTACCACTTCTTATACCACTCTCCACATGTTCTCCTGTCATTATCAGCTCGGTGAAACCAGATGACGAGCTTCCAATGAGGTGACTATAGAAAGGACCATTCAGCGTACTCATAAACATATCCATTAGCTCCCTGTCAGTCAGAGGAGGTTGAACTCTGCCAGCCAGGTCTCTCCATTTTTGGGCATACTCCTTGAAACTCTCCTTAGCATCCATTGACATGCTTTGGAGCTGCATGTGAGTAGGTGCTAAATCAGCATTATATTGGTATTGCCTATAGAAGGCCTCAGCAAGATCATTCCAATCACGAATATTGACGCTTTCCAGTTGGTAGTACCATTCCAATTGAGCTCCAAACAAGCTCTCTTGGAAGAAGTGAATCCATAACTTCTTATCAGCAGTATGTGGTTGAATCCTCCGGACATAGGATCTTAAATGCAGCTTGGGACATGAGACACCATCATACACTACAAAAACAGGAACCTTGAAACCAATAGGTATAACCACTCCAGAAACTAAACTCAGATCTTCAAAATCAAGCCCATAAGATTTTTGTAGTTCCATAGCATTCATTTTGTCTACCAGCATCTTGTACTTCTCTTCACTAGCAGGATCATGATAATAAATTTGCTTCAGAATCAAAATCTCCCACAGTATCATGAAGACTACCTCCTTCCTTCTCAGAATTTTCAGACTCAGAATCCTCAATCTGTTCCTTTGTCTTGACAGGACCTCTGAACCTTCTTCCCAGATTGATAAGGCCTCCTGATCTTCTAGTCTTCTTCTTCTTCTTAGCCAACAGTGTCTTCAACTCATCTTACCCCTTGGACAAATTCAGAATCAATTCTTGGAATTGTACATTATGAGCCTGGAGATCTTTGACAGTCTGTTCAAGAGCCATTTCTGCTGAAATAAATAGCGAGAAGATAAGATACCTGTTCATAAGAAACTTGTAATGCAATAACATGGTATGTAAATGCGTATGCAATGTTTTCAAGGACCGCAGGATTTAAATTTGTTTAAACAACAAAAAAGTAAACTTTTATTAGTAATCAATAAACTTGTTTGCCTCTTGGGCTTACAACAAAAATGAAATGAATACAAATATGGGGTTTTAAGTCTCCCATGGACGTTTCCTCTTTGTGTTGAGGTATGAGTTGAGATTCCGCTCCTCGTGAAGTTGTTTTGTCAGCTCTAGGATTCTTTCTTGACTAGCTTTGAAATGAGTCTCAAAAGTATCCCTTTGCTCCTTCAACTGGATCCAGGACCTCTGTAACTCTTCCATGTCAGTGGGCATGTCTGGATGAAGAATGATATAAGGAGTATCTCCTTCAGCAACAGGCTCTATGGTAACTGGCAGGATGGCGGGATATGGCATCATAAGAGTATGAGCACGAGATCGCACCCATCTGAGATAAGGTTCCATAGGAATAGTGTACTTGGGTTCCAGAGTCTTGCTGTCAACCTTGTTCACTTTACCCCATGCTCGTATGAACCTTTGACGGTAACCTTGTAAATCGTTGTCGTAGTCGAACACAATACCCTGAATAAGCACGTCGTGAGGACCATTACTCCGAGCGTAACTAAACTGACGTAGAGCTAAGGAAGGATTGTAGGTAATGCCCCCTCTTATGCCAAGGAGTGGCACATTAGGGAACTCCTCACAACGGTCAATGATAGTAACATTCTCCATAGATCTAGAACACCAATGAATATCTGAATGTGAAAGTGACATAATTCTCTTAGACCAACTTAACCCTTGTTCATTCTTCATCACTGATCGAGGAAGGTGAGAAATAAACCACCTAGACAATAGAGGTATACAACACATTAGAGTTCCTCGTGCCTTCGTAGTACGGGTATGAAGAGAGTGTAAGATGTCTCCAAGCAATGTAGGCACTGGGTTATGAGTCAGAAATATGTTGATGGCGTGTACGTCTATGAACTGGTATGGATTAGGGAACAACACTAAACCATAGATCAATAGGGCTAAGATCTCCTCAAAAGCATCATAACTCATGGCCTTCAGGAACAGTTGAGCTTTCTCCATCAATACCTTGGCAAGAATACCCTTAACTCCACTTCTCGTTTCTAGAACAATGTCTGATTTCTTCGGATGTAGGGCTGTATCAATGACTTCAGGTTTAGGCTCTTTTTCCAAGCCTATGAAAGGTCTCTGATCAAGGATAGGTATACCCAGTAGTTTAGAGAACTCTTCCATTGTAGGAACCAACTGATAGTCGGGGAATGTGAAGCAATGATGTTTAGGATCAAAGAACTGAAACAGAACACTCATCATATCTTCATTGAACCCTGACGTGACTAGATCCAGTAGGTGACCATGCCTCTTGATGAACTGGGAGTTTTCAGAAACTTGAGAGACCAACTCCTTAAGCTTAGGAGGTATTCCTACAAAGTTGATCCGGATAGTATTCCTACGAGCAGAAGCCATGACCTGCAACAAAGAACAAAGATAAATCCTTTGGTCCTTGAAATGGTTAGTGAAAATGCTATGCTTATGATGCATGATGATGTTATGATGTTATGCTCAATCACAAACATGTGGCACACACAAACAAGTCACACAATAGCCCTAGGTTTGAAGGCTTGCATGAGGTTTAAAGGTAAGTACCCTCCCCTGAAGTTTAGTTGGTTCATTCTGTCCTACAAAAGTAACCAGGTTCTAAGGGATCTCAATATCATTGATCCTTCACAAGGGTGGTTGTTCAGTAGGCAACTTACTTGCCAACCAAAACCCTCCAAGTTTAAGATCTCAATGAGTGTAGTATCGAGTATCAACCAACTTTAGTCATCACCAAAGCCGGCTATCTCACTACTTTCTAAAGGCTAAGATGGGATGACTAGGGTTCTATAAGTTAGTTAGTGTATTGACAACATATGGCAGCCTCATATTATCCTCAACTTGCTTAAGGAACATAAGCACCAACCAAGAAGTCACACTAACTATGGCCACCAGATCAACCATATCGGTATACGCCGTACAGTTTCCTTGGTCTATTGCCATTTACCTAAGGTACACTAGATCCGGGTTAGGATCTATCACACATAAGAGCACCCAACAAGTAAAGTAAAGCAAACAAGGTAAACAATTTAAAGTGATCTAATTCCTAAGGGTACCCCTCTTTTATTAGCATCCCCAGCAGAGTCGCCAGTTCTGTAACACGGTGGGAGAACTGACTTTAGTTAAATGTTGCGGATAGCAAGAGTCGCCACCGACTTTTATTTCATCCAAAAGGAAAGGACATAAAAGAACAGGAAAGACCTTAAAATGATTTTGAGTTCGGGGGGTAGGTTATATAAAGGGAAGGTGTTAGCACCCTTTATATCCATGGTTATCCATGGGCTCTTAGTTACTTAGCTCACTTTAAATTGTTTTGAGAAAGGTGTGGTGTGTGATTAAAATTTTCTAAGTACTTTATAATGATCCTCGTATGGATGTATATAAAGACTTTGTTTTGAAAATTTGTTTGAAATGTGAAGTGTAAAAAGTAATTTGAAATGTGTGAACACGCAATTAAGAGGAACCTACCCTATATTAAGTCTTTACTGTTCTTATGTTCTTTCAATGGTGAGACTATCCCTATTATTAAGGAATAGGTAGTCATTACCTTGGATGTGATAAGGGACATGTATAGGGACAATCTGAATGTAGGCAACTGTAAGGTGTCTTTAGCAATTCGTAGGGACTTCTCATCTTTTATTCGAAGGGACAAGATCATTTATCGTAGGCAACCTCGAAGGGACTTGATCTTATAAACTTAAAGGGACTTGATGATATTTATGAAGGGACTTTTCTTAAGACACCTTACTTGACCTTATAAATAGGCAATATGAGAGGTAACCCTAGAAAGTGCAAGATGGCGATCAAAGATCGACTTACGTGTGTGAGCGTTTATATTCAAATATTTATCTTTTTAAATTAGTTATTCTAAGTCAATTTTAATCACAAACATGTTATGCACACCCTATAGTTACTAACCACACAGTTAATATATTTACAATAAAAATAAAGCAAAAATATAGACCTAAACTATTACAAAGCTTTGGGATAGTTACAATATAATCGGTAAAATAATAATAACGATAAAATAGAAAATAAATAAGCAATAATTTAAATGGCTAGTAATAATGAAATAATGATAATAATAAAAGGGTTAGTAAAAATAAAAATAAAAATTTTAAGAGAAAATATTATTTTTAAGTTGAATAAACATTTAGAAAATTTTTAGAAGAAAATATAACAATTATGATAATAATAAACAAATAATAATTACTTATAACAAAAAATGATTAATTATTTAATTATAGTTTATAACAAAATTAAGTTAAATATTAAAGTTAATAAAAATTAAGGTTAAAAAAATTAGGGTTAACAAAATTAGGCTTTTAGAAATTAGGGTTTCTATTTTATTTAAGAAAAATTAGGGTTTTAATTATTAATTGAAATATATAATTAATCTATTTTACAAAAATATAATAATTATACATATATACATATTATAAAATAAATATAAACAATTTAAATTTTAAGAAAATAAATTATGATTTTTTAAGAATATAAAGAAAATATTATAATAGTATTTAGAAATTATTTTTATAATTTATATTTAATAATTTAAACAAAATAGAATTAATATAAGAAAAGAAATTAAAAATAAGAAAAAACAAGAAAATTGGCCAAAAAGAAAGGACCTGGGATTTGAACCCAGGTCCCTTACCTCAACAACAACCCTTCAAAACCAACTGAGCCAGCACGCGCTGGTGACTACCAATGGCAATGCAATCACTTTATTACAAACCTGCAAAAATCCAGAAAAATAAAACAAAATAAAATGGCCTGGGGGGATTCGAACCCAGGACCATCAACATTACATACACGCACACTAACCAACTGAGCCAACGCACATTTGTTGAAATAAAATATAAACAATTTAATAAAATATTTCATCAATATTTGAATTCCAAACTGGCGCCAGAACTTCATCTTCTTCCTCTGAAATTCGTAGGTTTACCTGCGAATTTTGTTATGAAATTTCCTGCAACTGAAGCCTACAAAATGCATACTCTCATAAAAACGTACAATTTCCACAAATTGATCATGCCAATATGATCTATACAGTTCATTGGATTCAATTATGGTCTCAAACATCATTTATATAGTCTATTTCATGAAACCCTAAAAGCTTGGCCGAAACCCTAGCAATGGCCACATACGATTCAGGTCATGAATCTGCAATTTAATTATCCAGAAAGCTTGCAAACTTCATTCTAAACACAAATCAACAACCAAAATCAGTGAATGATGCATAAATAATGAAAATCGAAAATCAAAAGTTCAAGAACAATCTTGATTCGGTTATGGCTTATGATCATGTTTTTTATGTATATGATGATTGAAATATGATCAGTGAACCTCAAGGAAGCTAAAGCAACCTTCAAAAGTTATTGAAATTGCTTGAAAGTATGAAACCGAATTTCAAATTTGGAGTGAAATTTTGACTTGTGATTTTGTTCTTGGAGGCAGCCAAATCGTGTCCCCTGCATTGATTTATGTTGTACATATATAATATGACCTAATTAGGTCAAAAAATCAAATCCAACTTTGGACTTTTGGATAACTTGAGATTGAAGAAAGATATGCTTCAAAATATTGAAAAAATTTGATATCTTCTTACTATTTTTGGTTGATCTGATTTTACATGATCTCAATCATCTTTAATTGTCCTTTAAGAATTTCTAGAACAAAAATCATATCAAATATTGAGACTTTTATATTTTATTTTGATTTAAAATGATTTTTAATGTATAAAATCATAATAAATAAAATAAAATTAATAAAAATTTGAATAAATGAGTTTTAATTCGTGCATGATGTCATGGTAGTGATTGGGTCATAAAAATGCAAGCCCATGTGGAAAGAATTGGTTTTAAGATCCCATTTGCTCAATAAACCCCTAAAAAATTTCCCAACTTTGCAAAGGCACAAATCTCTCAATTTTAAGGTTATGAAGGTGTTCTTGGACATTTTGGAAAGCTTAGAGAGCCCTCTAACCAACCTCTTTGGTTTCATGTCAATATCCTTTACCAATCTCAAGTTATGCCCTTTGGAAGATGTTGACTTTTTGTTGACTTTTAAAATGACCTATAATGTCTTAGCTCATACCTTCCAAATGAAGCATTTTTGGGCTTGGCTTGTGAGACACAAAGTTGTAGAGAATTCAATTTCCTTCAAAATGAGCTTTGGATGGGAAATTTTTGATGAAGCATGTGAAAGTTATGGTTGGTCAAAGTTCAGTTGACTTTTCCTATGAAAACCCTAATTTAGAAACTCCTGATTCTTGATGATCTTAAATCTCCTTGATGAATCATGATCAACCCTTGATCAAATGATGAATTTTACTTCATATAATTGATGTTGGTAAAAAATCATGAAGTTTAACTTTGGTTTGACCACAGTTGACCTCAGTTTGACTTTTTGACTACTTTGACTGATTTTAGCCTATCTGATCATTTGACTGAGCAAACCTTTTGGGAAAGCCTTGAAACTTGACATAGGGATTCTTGAATACATATGGGATGCTATGAAGCTCACTTGAAGCCTTGGAAGTCCATTTAGCATGATGAAATCCAAAACCCTAGTTTAAGATGCATTGCTTAGGAGGATGCATTGTTTGAGGGGATTGTCAAGCTTTCTGACTAATTGTGAACCTTGTGAACCTCTTGAGATACCTTGTGAATCTTGTGAACCTTGTGAACCTCTTGGAACACCTTAGTACACAATGTCTTGTCTAGGTGAGGGCAAATTTTGGGGTTCAACAGTCGTCCCCATCGTTGATCTTGTTATCTGACATTTGTCCTATGTCGTGATAAACCCCGAGAGTAGTCGTACCCTGCTAGGTGATCGTCCTTCACCTCTTGATGATCGTCCTTCATCATGCTTATCCGATGGTCGTCCCCATCGTCGACCTTTCTTTTCTATCCGACATTCGTCCTATGTCGTGATAAAGAGCATTTGTCCATTGCTAGGTGATCGTCCTTCACCTTTGATGACCGTCCCTCATCGTTTATTTCATTCATTCTCTAAACCGATGGTCGTCCCCATCGTTGTTTACTTTATTTTGCAAACATGATGGTCGTTCCCATCATTTCCTTTATCTTTAACCCCCAGAGATCCTTGTTATTTTATTTGATGGTCGTCCCCATCATGATCCCCTTATTTCCCCAGCTTGTCGATCGTCCCCGTCATTGTTTTATCCCCAGCAGTCGTCCTCTCCTCGATGGTCGTCCTCCATTGCCCGCATCTTTATAGTCATACTATGCTACATTTTAAAATTTATATCCCTTTTCTTCTTCTCCCTAGTGAGTGCAAATTATGGACTGTCTTTGGTATTCAACCATAAGTTATCTTGTTTGTCTGTTAAGCCAAGCGCTTACATCCTGCACAACTAACTCATGTTTGAATAGGGGCAGCTGTAAACACCCCAAATTTTCCCTCACTAAGTTCACACCATGGCTTGTGATCTTTCATATTTGCATTAGTTTAAGCATATCATCTCATATTGCATTTTTGTTTCACTGCATTAGTTCAAGTTCATCTGCATCTAGGGTTTGTGATCTGAGCAATCCAAGGATCCATCTGAGCCACTCCAAAGGTCTCCAATAATTTCAAGAGGGTCCATGTATTTTCAATCATCATTTTATATCCCCCAAAGATCAAGGAAGTCAAAGAATCACAAGAGCTGGCAAAGCATGGAAGCAGAGCTAGGGTTTTACTGCACAGATGACCTGAAATTAGGGTTTTGGTTTCAGAGGCCATAACTCCAAATTTTTTGGTCATTCTTGTTTCTAATGGTCTCAATATGTTATAAGGATCATTTGTATCAAGTTTGATGAAGAAATTCATTGTGGAAGTCATCTGATCACTGGGTAACTTCTTGAGCAAGTCAGAGCAAAATCAGGGTAACTTCTTGAGCAAGTCAGAGCAAAATCAGGGCATCTGAGGCCCCCATCCATGGAACCAAAGTGGATTTTTCATCAAATTGAATTTATATGATCTTTATTTTATCATTGAAGTGCTTGGAAGTTCACAAAATTGAAGAAAAGTGAGCTAAACCAAAAGTTGCCAAAAATGGAAATGACTTGTAATGTAAACTTTCCATTTTGGGAAAGTTTTTCAACCTCCTCCTTCTCAACCAAAAATGCTTCAAATGAAAAATTGTTGGTCATGAAAGTTGTAGATTGGATCATTCCCTTTTTATAAAGTACAAGAACAAGACCTAATTCATTTTGGAACTCAAGTTATAGCTTGTCAAAGTTGGCAAAAATCACATAAATTTCAAGAATGCACCAAAGAGGATTCTTTGCAAAACCACTTGCCAATTCATTTTGTGACTTCAAACACACTTCTATGTATCATAACATCATAGTGCATTGCCCTAAGATCAGAATTGCCCAAAGAATTGTATCATTCCATGCCTTGAACATCAAGAAATTACAAAAGGGCCAAAGCTTCATGAATTTGCAAAACACCACATAAACTTCCATCCACTTGCTGAATTGCCTCAAGACTGATTCTATGGACATCCTTGATCCATGCTGGGCATGGACAAGCCAATGAGCCAGCTACACCATTGCCCATACCTCAAGTACAAAACTTTTGACTTTTTGGCAAGAAGCTCATACCAATCACCACAGTCCACCACCCACTCTCTGCCCAATCCAGACCTTACAAGCATGCTCCAAGGATTCATTTTCATAACACACATAAGCTGAAACCTCCAAGAACTCAGCATTGCCAAAATGACTCCCACTTGCAAAAACCTTCGAATCTCTCAGCTCATTCACTAAAACTCCAAACCAATTTCACCATTCATCTTAGAATCATAAACTGAACACAAACCAACCATTAAAACAACCAAAAACACCCCATACACAAAACACGATTCTTGGCCAGTTGAAGTGTAATCTCATAAACAAGTCACTCTCAAAGCTTTTGAAGCATTCCATTGGTCTCAGGAGGGTCAAAGGGAGCTTTTGGCACAAAGGAAGAGGTCATAAAGCTCAAGTTTGGAAAGCTTCACTTCAGGTAGTCATCTCAAATCATTTTTCCAGAACTCTATTTTTATGTTCCAATAAGAAAGAGCATGCTTCACTGATCATTCTGAGCTTTGTATTTTTGAAAATGGTGAAGAAATGAGTATTTACTGAACCTCTGAAATTTTTACCATTTTTGATCTTTTCTTTGAATCTTGTTTGTAAGCCATCATAAATCTGTTTTGAGGTTATATTTGAGTTCAGGGAGATGAGAGGGTTTGATCTGGAGCTTTAGAGCTCCAGAAATAACCTAGGATGGAAGTTTGAGATTTTCAGGGGAGGAGGCTGCCGGAGAAGACGACCGGAGCTCTTCTCCGATGGCCTGAAAGTGATTACTGTGTTTAATTAGGGTTAGGGCAAATTTTGAATATAGGCCATTAGATTTAGGTTTCCCGCGTGTGTTGTGTGGTTAGGATCTTGTCATTAGCTTTTAATTAGGATTAAATAATTAATTAATTAAGTTTAGTTGAGTTTGAATTTCGTCCATAGGATTACGCTCCAGGTCAACCTAGAAATCCCCAGAATTAATCTAAACCCTTGGATTTGCATACTTTTCATTTATTCAGCTTTTAATTCATTTTTCTCATTTTATTTTGCAGCATTTATTTAAAATAGCTAAAAAATTCCAAAAAATATTTTATTCTGCATTTTCACTTCAAATAATTTTCTTAACCCAAAAATATTTTTATTTTTATTTTTTTCATTTAAATATCATTTTTAAAAAATTTAAATGTTTATTTTAATTAATTAATGGAAATTAATTAATTAAAATATCATTTAGGTTTCTAAAAATCCCAAAAAAATTCACATTGCATCTTAGGACATTTAGAAACATTGTCATACTATCCATACAAATTTATTTTTGGTTTTGAACTATCTTTGACAATTTTCTTGAATTTAGGGTTCATAAAATTCTTATTTTTGAACCCTAACTTCAAGAATTCTTTTCTGCCTAACCATGAATGGTATGACAATGATTCTTTTTGTATTGATCTTCATTTGACATGTAGTATCTAGCATATTTTGTCATAAATTTATTCTGCATTTTTTATTTGATTTGCATTTTTTCCCTTTAGGTGCCTTAAAACCCTAGATAACTTAGAAAATTCATAACTTTCATTAGGTTAAGCGTTAGGTCTTCTCCTTTGGGGTGTGGTATCATATGGGGTTAGGGTTCCTTTGAATTCATTTTCAATTTTTTATCTTGTCATTTGCTTCTGTTTTTTGACTTTTGCATCTCATGTTGCATAAAAACCCTAATTTCTCATGTTCATTCACATACATCTTGCATATGCATTCATTCAAGAACTTGCCATGACATTTCATACATTCACGTGACTTCTAAGACATCATAGGACACATTATAATCATACTTGATCATTTCTTCATCCATTTGCCATGTTATGCATTCATTTCATTCCATAAACTTTCATGTGCTTTCATGCTTCCTACATGTTTCATTTGCATCCTCATCCTTTGTATGATCATCCATTGCACTTGACATGCATTTGCATCATCTCTTAGAATCACTTGCATCATGAATATGCTTCTGGTTTCGGTTTTCATCCTTGCATACATTTCATTTTTTGTTTCATTTCATTTCTTTATGCTAACCATTTCAGGTGGTAAGTACTTTGAGAAGTGAATTTGCCTTCACTTCTCATTTCTTTTCTCATTCCCTCTTATGCATCATTGCTGCATTTTGCTTTTGCTTTAGAGTGAGCTTGCTCATTCATGTTCCTCCTTCACTTTCTTCCTTCAAGTAACTTATCTTCTTAAGTGAAGTAAGTTAGCTTGTTTCTTCTGCTTCTCCTTCCTTTCTCCTGTTTCTTCCTTGGTGGCTTTTCTTGAAGATCTCTTGCAAGCCTTATAAACCTTAGGAAAACCTAAGCATGATAACAATTAGGGTTTTGATTAGTCCCCCATTAGTTTTACCTTTGTGTCATCCTTTGTGTCTCTCTTCTCATCTCATAATCAGAGACTAAACCTTTAAGGTTTTAAGGCTTTGTGATTAAGCTTATGCCTGCATCCTTCTCTTAGGATGGAGTGTATAAACCTTAATCCTAAGTGTTAAACCTTTGATGTGTTTAAATATCTTAATCAATCCATCTAATAATCACTAAGACAATAAGCTTGTAACTTGGGCCTTGCATTAGGGTTCTAATTCTTCCTTAATTGGTTAAGAAGGACTAACACTAGTGTTAATGGACAAGTCCCCCTCAAGTTGTCTTACCAACCATAAAATCCACTTCTTAATCTTACCATTAACTAAAATCCACTTTAATAAAGGCTTTGTTTTGTCATGAGGTTAATCCCTAATCATGGATTAAGTTGAGGTATCTTCCCCAGCTTAAATGTTCTCATCTATTATCCTTCTATTAGGATGGTGTAATGAGTCCATTAAATCTTTGATTATGGCTTAAACTCATTACTTAACACTAAACAAAAACTCCAAAAACATCTAAATAATCACAAGTAGGTTAATGATTTTAATCCTACATCATGGTGATTAAGTGTGAGGTGCTTACTTCATACTTAAGGTATTCTCATTACCCCTAATCAGAGGAAAGATGTGATGAGTTTACTAACCCTTGGTTTAGGCGTAAGCTCATTATCTTATGACAAACCCAAGAAGCAATAAAAGATTGAAAACATAAAAAAAAACAATAATCGTCTCCTTCGGGATTCTTTTCTCACCTCATTCACTCACAAACGAGAACTCGCTTCTTCCGTCTAATGCAAGACAATTAGCACCTGAGCCAGACAGGTCATACACTTGAGCATAGACAAGCAAGCAGTTCATCAGTCAATTTATCTTTCAGTCTCTTTGAGTCGAACTACGGTGTTCTGACTTCCTCATTGCACGAGAGGATACATAGGCATAACTTAACTGTTATCGAACAAAAGTCTCCGTCTCTTCCCCCCTCTTCCAGCATTATTCTTTAAGCCTCATTCCTGAGCATTTCATTTCACATCTTTTTGCACTGACACCTGTACATTCTTTTCCAGCTTTTGCACACAGATAGCACTGATATTACCCCTTTAAACACAAATCTTTCAAGCGTGGATCCCGTCGAGTACGACGGACAATCTGGGTGCTAATACCTTCCCAGGTTGTAACCAACCCCCTTTCTTAGTTTCTCTGGTTCGCGGCCGTCTTATCCATCTCTTTCCAGGTTTATGCAGCATTACCTTTCCTTCGGGATAAAAATGCCTAGCTGGCGACTCTTTTCAGTTCATCTTCTTGTTCTCCTTTCGACGACCGTTCGCGTCTGTACCCCTTCTGACCCGGTGTCATTTGGTGGGAGCGACATGAATGATGTCGAGTTTATCTTCGAAAAAGACTGTCTAAAAGCATTTGAAACACTCAAAATAACTTTTATCACTACACCCATCATGCAACCGCTAGATTGGACACTATCGTTTGAGATCATGTGTGATGTGAGTGATTACGTTGTAGGTGCAATCCTAGGACAAAGAAAGGATAAGAAGCTTCACGTAATTTACTACGCCAATAGAATTTTAGACCTTTCTCAAATGAACTACGCCACTACAGAAAATGAACTCTTAGCCGTTGTGTTCGCGCTTGACAAATTTTGTTCCTACTTGGTAAGAGCTAAAATAGTCATCTATACTGATCACGCCGCTACTAGGTACCTTTTAAGTAAAAAGGATGTGAAACCTAGACTACTTAGATGGATCCTGTTACTACAAGAATTCGATTTAGAGATTAAGGATAAGAAAGGAACTGACAACATAGTAGCAGATCACTTATCACGAATGAAATGTATTAAACCAGACCGAATGCCTATTAATGACGATTTCCCTGATGAACATCTTATAGCCCAAATAGAAAGTGAGATATCCTCCTTGACTCTAGACGATCAAAATCAAGAGGAAACATGGGAAGAAATTTATAGACAAGATACACTACCATGGTATGCTGACATAGTCAACTATCTAGCTGTCGGAGTGCTTCCACCTGATCTCACATACCAACAAAAGAAGAAATTTTTCCATGACCTAAAACAATATTACTGTGATGAACCTTTTCTTTTTAAGCGAGGATCTGATGGTATCTTCCATCGATGTTTCCCGGAAGAAGAAATAGAAAATATCATCTCCCATTATCACTTTTCTCCTTATGGTGGACACACAAGTGAAAACACCCCAAATTTGCCCTCACCCATTCACACCATGGCTTGTGATCATTTCATATACATAAACACAATCATAACATCCCATATCACATTTTTGATTCACTGCATAGGTTCTAAGTCATCTGCATCTAGGGTTTGTGATCTGAGCAATCCAAGAGCTTCTTGAGCCACTCCAAAGGCCATTAATCACTTCAAAGGGGTCCATGTATGTTCAAGAATCATATTATATCCTCTCAAAGTCAAGAATGTCAAGAATCACAAGAACTGAGAATGGTATGGAAGCAGAGCCAGGCTTGACTGCACAGATGACCTAAAATTAGGGTTTTGGTTTCAGAGGCCATAACTCCAAATTTTTTGGTCATTCTTGTTTCTATTGGTCTCTATATGATATAGGGAGTATGTATATCAATTTTCATGAAGAAATTCCATGGGAAAGTCATCTGATCAAGAGTTGACTTTTCAAGCAAGTCAGTGCAAAATCAGCGCATCTGAGGCCCTCAATGACCCAACCAAAGGGTGTTCTTCATCATTTTGATTGTATATGATCTTTATTTGATCATAGAAGTTGTTGTAAGTTCACAAAATTGAAGAATTACAAGTCTTTTGCAAAGTTGACTTTTTGGGCAAGTTTGACTTTTAATGAAATTGTCATTTTAGGCAACTTTTTCAACCTTTACTTTTTGATTCAAAAAAGCTTCAAATGGAAAAACTTTGGTCATGAAAGTTGTAGAATAGATCTTTCCCTTTTCAAAAAGTACAAGAACATGACCTAATTCATTTTGGATCAAAAGTTATGGCTTGTCAAAGTTGGCAAAAATCACAAAATTTCAAAGTTTCCACCAAAGAGGCAAAGTTGCAAATTCACTTCTCAAGGAAAATTAAGTTATCAAATGGACTTCTAAACTTCACCACATGATCACACAAGTCCTAAAAGTCAGATTGCACCCAAAGGATCACATGTTTTATGGCTTATGGAGCAAGACTTTTTCATAAAGATCAAAGGCAAGGCAAGTTGCAAAACTCATCATAGCTTCTCATCCACTTGCTGGCTAGCTTGCTGAACCATCCTAGGCCTTTCCCCACATCATGCTGCGCAGGACACACTCTTTGTCCTTGGCTAGAAAGTAGCCCATACTTCTCTTACACCAACTTTGACATTTTGGCAAAAGGACCCATACCAATCAATAAAGCACACATCACTTCATCTGACCAATGGCAATTGTTTATACAAAGAAAAAGCAAGCCAAAGCAACTACAACACAAGCCTGAAACACTCCATAGCACAGCATTCTCATTTTCACCTTCATGTGCAAGAGCCTTCGAAACTCATCACACAAGCCACAAACACCCAAACAAACTTCACAAACCAACTCAACACATCTTCCTGGTCACAAAGCACCCTTCAAAACAGCCTGAAACTCAATGAATCAAAAACACGATCACCACCTGCCATTGAACAGAACTTCTGCTATCTCTCAAACCATCCATTCTAAACTCCAAACAAACATTGCAAGCTTCTTAGGAGGATCATTGGAGTGCATTTGAGCCAAAGAAACAGCCAGAAAGCTCCTGAATCGAAAGCTTCAGTTCAGGTAGTCAACTCAAAACTTTTTTCCAGAAACATGTTTTTAAGTTCTTAATAGCTTCTATGCACTCTCCTGATCATGAATATGTGCTTACTTTTGAAAATGGTTGAGAAAACAGGATGTATGCATTGTCTGAAACTTTTGCCCTAAAAAATGTTTGATTCGATTCTCTCTGTTAATGATTGAAAAATGTTGTTTGATTGAGGGGTTTGATTTGTTTTGAAGTGGGGATGAATTCTGGGTAGTTAGATTTTGTTTTGGATGCGTGTAAAGAGAGTTTGAGAAATGAGATGGCCGGAGAAGACGACCGGAACAGTGTTCCGGTCGCCTGAAAGTCATTAGGGTTAATTAATTAGGGTTTAGTCTTAATTGCGCAAGTTTGAATTTGGACCGTCCAGATACGCGCGCATGTCAATTCCCTCCCTTTTAGTTTGAATCCTGGCCTTTGGATGCGCTGACTTTTCTTTTTTCAGTTTAATTCATTTTTATTTTTCATTTAAATGCATTTGTTTTCTACATTTTATTTAAAATAGCAAAACAATCTTAAAAATTCTGAAATTTTTTGTGCAAACTTTTATTTAATTTCAGAAACCAAAAACATTTTTATTTTTATTTTTTGCATTTAAAAAATATTTTTAAAATATTTAAAAGTTTATTTTTAATTAATTAATGAGAATTAATGAATTAAAAATACTTTTAGGTATTTAAAAAATCACAAAAAATTCATGAAACCTTCATAATCATTTAGAAACATTGTCCAACCCTCAAACCAAATTTCTTTTTTGATCTTGATGTCTTTTGAGAATTTTTCATGGAATTAAAATCATTTCAAGGCATTATTTTGATCCAAACTTCAAAAAATCATTGCTGCCTAACCATTGAGAGTTGGACTTTGATTCTTCTTGCATTGCATTTTGTTTAGCATGTAGTTTGTGAGATTAAATTGGTTTGATTTGATCTTTCATTTTCCATTTGTTTGGCATTTTTCTTGTTAAAGTACCCTAAAACCCTAGAAATTTTAGGAAATTCATAACTTTTATTAGGTTAAGAGTTGGAACCTCTCCTTTGGGCAGTGAGTTAGTATAGGTTTAGGGTTCCTTTAAATGCATTTTCAATTTTTTATCTTGATGTTTGCTTCTGATTTTGGTTTTTGTTTGATGCATTGATCATAAACCCTAATTTGGGCTTCCTTTTGCATCCATCTTGCATTTGCATTCATACCTTGACTTGCCATGATATTTTATGCATCCATTTGATTCATTTGACATCTTAAGACATATTAGAAGCATGCTTGATCATTGCATCTTGTATTTGCCATGTGATATGCCATTTGCATTCCATAACTTTTCATGTATGATCATGGTTCTTAACTTGCTTCATTTGCATCCATAAGTTTGTATGATCATCCCCATGTGTTGTTTCATGTTTGCATCATCCCATAGCATCATTATCATCGTGTATATGCTTCTGGTTTTGGTCTGCATCATACCATTTCATTTCATTTTGCATTGCATTGCATTCCTTTCACTAACTTTTCAGGTGGTAAGTTACTTTGAGAAGTGAATTTGCCTTCACTTCTCATAACTTCTTTTCATCTCCTTTATGCATCCTTGCTGCATTTTGTTATGTGTTTGAGATTGAGCTCGCTCATTATTCTTCTCCTTACTTTCTTTCCTCAAGTGACTTGACTTCTTGAATGAAGCAAGTTACTTTGCTTTCTCTTTGCTCCTTTCATCTGCTTCCTGGTGGTTCCTCTGAAGACTTCTCTTGCAAACTTCACAAACCTTAGGAACAACCAAGCATGACAATGATTAGGGTTTTGATTAGTCCCCCATTTAGATTTTACCTTTGTGTCTCATTGAGTCTTCTCTTCTCACCTCATAATCAGGGACTAAACCCTAAAGGCTTTAAGGCTTTGTGATTAAGCTTATGCCTGCATCCTTCTATTAGGATGGAGTGTATAACTTTAATCCTAAGTGTTAAACCCTTAATGTGTTTAAATCTCTTAATCAATTCACTTAATAATCATCAAGACATCAAGCTTGTAACTTGGGCCTTGCATTAGGGTTCTAATTCTTCCTTAATTGGTTAAGAAGGACTAACCCTAGTGTTAATGGACAAGTCCCCCTCAAGTGGTCTTACAAACCCTAAAAATCACTTCATCATCTCACCATTAATTAAAATCCACTTAATCAAAGGCTTGTTATGTCATGAGCTTAATCCTTAATCATGGATTAAGTTGAGGAGCTTTCCTCAGCTTAAACATTCTCATCTATTATCCTTCTATTAGGATGGTGTAATGAGTCTGTTTAATCCCTGATTATGGCTTAATCTCATTACTCAACACTAAACAAAAACAACAAAAACATCTAAATAATCACAAGTAGGTTAATGATCTTAATCCTGCATCAAAGGTGATTAAGTGTGAAAAGCTGACTTCACACTTAAGGTATTCTCATTACCCCTAATCAGAGGGATGATGTGATGAGTTTACCAAATCCATTGGTTTAGGCTTAAGCTCATTAACTTATGACAAACTTTCAAAAGCAATAAAAGGCTGAAAACTCAAAAACAAACAATAATCGTCTCCTCCGGGATTCTTTTCTCATCTCACTCACTCACAAACGAGAACTTGCTTCTTCCGTCTAATGCAAGACAGTTTGCACCTGAGCCAGACGGGTCATACACTTGAGCATAGACAAGCAAGCAGTTCACAAGTCAATTCATCTTTCAGTCTCTTTGGGTCGAACTACGGTGTTCTGACTTCCTCATTGCACAAGAGGATACGTAGGCATAACTTAACAGTTATCAAACAAAAGTCTCTGTATATTCCCCCTCTTTCCAGTATCATTCTTTAAGCCTCATAGTCTTGAGCATTTTATTCCTGTTCTTACACTGACACTGTACATTTATACACTTCACACTTCTTTTACACTTACACCTGTACATCCTCTTCCAGCACTTTATACACAAATTGCACTGACACTACCCCTTTGAAACACAAATCTTTTAAGCGTGGATCCCGTCGAGTACGACGGACAATCTGGGTGCTAATACCTTCCCAGGTTGTAACCAACCCCCTTTCTCAGTCTCTCTGGTTCGCAACCGTCTTATCCATATCTTTCTAGGTCTATGCAGCATTGCCTTTCCTCCGGGATAAAAATGCCTAGCTGGCGACTCTATTCATTTCCCGTGAGTTCACTCCTGTGTGTTCTCACATCCTCTTTCGCCGACCGTTCGCGTCTGTACCTTTATCTGGGCCACTTCCCATTTATCGGGAGCGACAACAAGCACTTCAAATACTTGCACAAATACCCTTTAATCAGACCTTTTTTGGCCCACTCTTTGGAAAGATGTTCACGTTGCCATTCTAAACTACGACAGGTGCCAACGCACTGGTAACATCTTGAGGCGCGATGAGATGCCCCAAAAAGGCATTTTGGAAGTAGAAGTCTTCGATGTGTGGGGGATCTACTTCATGGGACCATTCTCTTCTTCTTTTGGAAATAAGTACATACTCGTTCATGTCGACTATGTTTCAAAATGGATTGAAGTTATAGCTTCTCCGAAAAATGACACACGATTAGTCATAAAGCTCTTCAAGAACATTATCTTCCCTAGATTCTGTGTGCTAAGACTCGTCATAGGCGACGGAGGCTCCCACTTCATATCTAAAATATTCGATAAACTCTTATTAAAATATAGAGTAATACATCGTGTAAAAACACCTTTCCATCTGCAAACTAGTGAACAAGTTGAGGTTTCAAATAGAGAGATAAAATAAATATTAGAAAAGACTCTCGCTACATCTAGGAAATATTGGTCAACCAAGTTACATGAAGCTTTATGGGCTTATAGAACAACTTTTAAGATACCCATTGGAACCACGCAATTCAAATTAGTTTACGGAAAATCTTGCCACTTATCGGTAGAAATAGAGCACAAAGTCTATTGGGCAATTAAAACTCTTAACTTTAAATATACTGACGCATGCGAAAAACGTATCTTAGACTTACACGAATTAGAAGAGCTGAGACTAGACGCCTACGAAAATGCCTGCATCTACAAGGAAAGAACAAAGAGCTGGCATGACAAGCGTATATCTAGAAAAAAAATTCAGTGTGGGAGGAATTGTACTCTTATTCAATTCGTGGCTTAGGTTGTTTCCTGGAAAATTACGATCTAGATGGTCCGGTCCTTTCAAAGTAACAAAATTCTTAGTAAGTGAAGCAATTGAAATTAAAGGTAGGTCTAGTGCACCATTTGTAGTAAATGGGCAACGTATAAAACATTATCATTGCATAGAAGATAAAGAATTTCCAACAGGTCTAAAATTGGCAGAACTTCCTTCAGAGACCTTAGACCGAAACTTCCTTAAGTTGTGTCGAGCCCCGACATAAGATGAAGCGCTTTGTGGGAGGCAACCCACGATTTTATTTTCGTTTTTTAATATTTTATTTATTTTTTGTTTTTTTTTTACAAATTCTATTTTTCAAAATGCGGTAAATTTACTGATTATTGTGTTGGTTTATTTTAATGTGTGTTTCTAGGATTTTTAAAGTTTTTCTACCTCCCACCTCCTTCTCCGATTTCATTCTGCATACTAACATTAACAATGAATGACAACATGATCGTGGATTTCAGAGATGGTGCCCAGAGGCACCGTTATGAGGTTTTAGCTCAGACACCTATGACCCTCACCAAGTTTGCCCATGGACCTACCATGACCGCTCTAGGTATATGTGCTAGTATTGACTTTATGTTTAACCATATAGGATGGGAAGGATTCGCTACTAAAAAACATAGAACTTACTACAAGCTGACTTTAGAATTCTTGAGTTCACTTACCTACATTCCTAATTGCGGGAAAGGTTATACTAGAGATAGGATATCCTTCAGACTGTTTGGATATCCATGTGAATTTAACATACACGAAATGGCTGAGCTACTGAATTTCCCATATGGCCCTACTGTTTTCTCAGAGGCACATGAAGATGTACTTATGGAGGATGAGTTGAACCGTTTTTGGAGTAGTATCTCAGGATGCCCTGACCATGACCTGTACCCCATGTTATCTACTGATATTCATAACCCAACTATTAGGTACTTTCACATGATTTTGGCCTACACATTGTTTGGAAAAACTGGGAGTTATAATAACGTCTCTAGAGATGAGCTATTCATTATGTTCTGTGTTTTTCAGTCCTGACAGGTTAACGAAGCAACCTTCACGTTTGTGAATTTTTGTAAGATTCTGCAATCTGAGCACCAACCAATTCTGATAGGTGGCCTAGTTACCAAAATTTCTGATGCAATGGGATTTAGAACCTGCCTTTCTCAGATTAACCCTCTCGAAGATTTAAGGCCCATGAATATCACTTTCTGTTTTGAAAGGGCAATGCTTCATGACCGTGGACCACATCATTTTAAACTTTTGATCAATAGTATAGTTGTGCCACATTTTACATTACCTGACCATGAGCGCACAAGTGTGCATAACCATCATAACTGGCTTTATGATCTGGACGAACCACTTTTTGAACCTGAGGATGCTTGGTGTGAAGTAGAAATTGATCCAAAACACCTCTTAATTATTATGATTCTTACTATCATGAGGACATGATTTAAGAAGAAGAGAAACCCATTCCTGCCGCCATTAACATCCATGCTTCCACTAATCCTGAACTTACCATAGAAAACCTCCACATTGAAATGACAATAATGCAAAACGAGCTTCGCGACTTACACATTGACATCATTACATTGAGGGATATAGTCGTTGAACAGTTTGACCACTTAAGCCAAACCATTGAATAAATCCGCCAAAACCGTGGCTAATCACTAACACCGGCATTTATCAGAAATTGTATTACATTTTAGTTATTGCATTTTAGTTTAATTCAATTTTGCATTTCAATTTAATTTAGTTTTTCAATTTTTCAATTCTGTTTTTAATTTTTGATTATTAGAAGCTATTGTGTTCACCTTTCAAATATTAATGAAATTATCAATTTGATTCCATTGCTAAAATTATTTTATGCCTTTGATTTAATTATTTAGTAGCAGTTAATTATTTTTAGTGTTACTATTGTGTTTTATGCACTCCTATTATAAATGTTTCTATTTACTCTACTACACAAATATAATAATGACTGTTATTTATTTATGCACTACTATGTTACTGCTAATACTAAAGTATAAAATTAAATGATACACTATTTATGAGAATATGAAAGTATTGCATGGAAGACACCTAGGAGATTTAGCTATTACCACCGTACATGATGTGTGACACTCGTCACACATCTTTATGGTGTGACGTCTGTCATTAGATCAGGTTACCGTCCCACTAACCAGACGACCGTCAGGTTTGTGTAACGGTAACCTGTAACATTTCTGCAACATTCATATGACCGTTGTGCTCCCCCTTTCTTCTCCTCTTCCAACGGTCCATTTCCCCCACTACTATTTATTAACCACCCACTCTCCCATTCTCTCACACAACAATTTATTAACTCCCATTTTGCACATTTCTCTTTATATATTACAGTAGAGTTTCGTTCCAATTTAATAGCCTACACCTTTCCACTTTTTTCTTCACGAAACTCTCTAATCTTGTGAAACTATGGCCAACCCTGACCTTTCTGCAATCACCTTCCGTGAAGAAGAGGCTGATGACCTTCAACGTGCAAGATACATCACTTTTTTATGAACGATCCATGGAAGCCACCCGATACGTCGATGAAAAGTGTCTATCGCAACTTAGACTTCTCGACGATGTCGACTGGTTACTTACAAACATTGGTTTGACGAAACTGTGCAAGTGTAATCGCCCAACCTTTGAGTCGCTGACACTGGAGTTCTTAATCTCTTTCTCTTATAGCATACCTAACAACTAAATCATGCATATGCTCGGTACCACAATACTTAGGATGTTCGGCATCGAATATTCTGTAATGCAAGAGACATTCAGCAAATGTTTTGGTTTTCATCGTGGCACCCGCATTTTTTATCGCCTTCCTGGTCATGCGACTTGGCAGGCTGAGGCTTTTGAACTTTGGGAGCATCTGAATGGTGCTAAACCTTCTGCATGGGAAGGTTTTTATGCTTCTCACATCCATAATCCCGCCATCCGTTACTTTCGGAGAGTTCTGAGCCACACCTTCTTCGGAAGGTTCAACAACCATAAGGTAAATTAAAAGGAGTTGTTTCTCTTTCAGTGTGCTTTTCACCCTGTCCATTCAAACCCGATTGCCTTTATGCTTTCCAACATTCAATCGGCATGTGCTAGAGGGAAGACTCCATTTTGCTTCAGAGGGATCATCATCGATATTGCGCTAAAGCTCAGTTTAGGGGATCGTCTCGCCAACTTGCCCTCCATTCCAAAAAATATTTCGACATGGATTATTGTCGAAACGGTCGTATAATCAAGTCGGGGAAGGATGGAAGGTACTACCTGGTGATTCATAACCAAGTTGTTAGAAGCATTGTCATGCCATGTCTAGCCCGTACGAGTGCGTAGAACACGGGAAATTGGCTTTTCAACCTTGATGCTTCGTCGCCTGATGCTGCGGCTTCGGAAGCAAAACCAGCTGAAAGAGTTTATGAGATGCAGCAAGCTATGAACGATGAAGAAGCTGAACAGCCTCCGTCCACCGACTTTGCTAGCACTATCACTTTCGTCAAACGTTGTCGTAGAAATCAACAACAACCTGCAATAGATGATGACATTCTTGCAGCGATCATTCAGAGGAATGATCAAGATGCCCAGAGGGATGAGCGCAACAAGAGACATCATGCTGAGATGATGGCTCTAATGGGACAGATCCAACTGGAACAAATAGCCCAAGGAGAAAGGACTGTATGCGCCATAGAAGGACTTGGTGCAGTGACCCGGAAGGTGCAAGAACTACATGATTATATCCATCATGTGGGTATACCTGATCATGTTGCACAATATGGGCAGAGGAACCTACGAGGCAGAGCACGAGGTAGAGGACCGTAACATTAGTTTTTTTTTCCTTTTCTTTATCTCGCAACATTGAGGACAATGTCCGAGATAGTGTGGGAGAAGAGTAGTTATTATTTCCCTTTCTGTATGTTTCATTCGAAACTAAGTTAGTAATCAAAATATTCTCGTTTATTTGATTCCCTCTATTATTTTTAACTATAACAATTTTTTTCCAATAAGAATGCATTCACTCGACATACCCTACGAGTATATAGGTTGATAGACTATGTTAGAAAAATGAGAAAATACTTAACAAGATTGATACAGTCTTGAAACCTTAGACCCTTAGATATGCAATAACAATTTGAATACCTTTTATACCGAAATATGAAGCTTTAGTTCTAAATTAGCCTCAAGTAGTTTATATTATCAGTCAATACCACCTTGAGCACAAGCTACGTCGAGAACCGATGCAAATAAGTGAATGATACTTAAAGTGCCAAAAATATTTTTTTGTTTCAACTATAAAATATTTTATCCGGATTTTTTCATCTTAACTTTCCACAAGGGAAATTTGAATTTTATTGAAATATGAGAGGATGTCAAATTTAAAATGAGGGATGGCAGAAAAATTCCACAATCTATGCAACTTTTAAGGAAACAATATGCTCTTTCACTGAATTATTATTGCACCCCATCCTAGCATCGTTTTCTTTATCATTAAATTTGAAGTTATACCCTCTTTCTTCCTTCTATAAAAAGCAATGACTTCATCTACTCCCACGAACTTCAATTCCCAACCCATCTCATAAGCCCTCCACTGAAATTGAATAACTCACTGAAGAAACAAGAGAAATATGCACCACTAAGAACTAAAGAAATGCAATACTAATTAATCTAAAAATAAACCTAAAACTAAAATGCATGAACACTATTTGGAATGTATGAATCCCGATAAAACAATTTCTTTCAATATACCTTTTCTCTTGTAGAAAATAAACCCTAAACCCTAAACATTCCATGTGGAAATTATACTTTAGGAATCAAAATGTTGCCCCTAAACATAGATATGATGCTCTACCATGGATTTAAATTGCAATCCACAACCGCAATTGTGGTCAATATTATTGATGTGGTCGTCTCTACAATGGCATCGGACTGCAATCGAAGTATGAATTAATATCACGTATGCAACCACATTAAGAATCGCATCAAAAAATTTCATCCATGTTCGATCATTTATTCTCTTGAAAAATCAAAATTTTAGGACCACAAATCTCAATCTTGACTAAATGTAACGAATAAGTTTAACTTTGAACACTTTTAAATTGCGTATTTCAAATATTCACGCCGTAATACACTTCACACCATCTGCAATGATTGTAATTATAAAACCCACAATTGCATTCACGTCTTCAGCCTCAATTTTAAACCATGAGCAAGACAATAATGTTCCTCCGGTGCATGCAGGGAAGCCAAACAATACTTCAACTAAAAATAGGTATGCTAGTAATTCACATGTAAGTAACCATTGGAAAAATCATTAAGTATTGCATAAAACTCAACAAGAATAAGATTCAGTGCAACATGGAATTAATAATTCGTATCCAACTAGCCAAAAAATTAATAAAATTTAGGGGAAAATCAACATATATATACAAAATAACTAGTATATTCTTTAGGTGGTTCAATCCACATGTTCTCGTAAACAACCGGTTCCATCAAGTCACGCCACTGCTTGTTAGGATAATATCTATGATCATCAAGAGAATACGATTCACAATTATTTCCTTTGAAATGTTGTTTGGGAAAGTAAACACTATTTCTCTGGTTCCATCAAGTCATAAATTGTTAACTAGAATGGTAATTCATCCCAACAACTTGTCTTCCATTTAGGTTTGGGCTCTCAAATTCTATTAAATTGCTATTGTTCGCGGACGACACTATCCTCATTTATGATGGAGTCACCCCTAACTTGTGGACATTTAAAGCGATTTTGAGGGGCTTTGAGATGGTGTCCGGTCTTAAAATTAACTTTGTGAAAAGCTGTTTGTTCGACGTGGGGTTGGATCCTAATTTTATCCGGGCTACTGGCAGGATCATTTTTTGTAAATCTGGTGTTATTCCATTTAAATATTTAGGCATCCATATTGGTCGGAATTTCAGGAGGATTGATTTATGGAATCCGATCATTGCTTGTCTGAAGAAAAGGTTATCGCATTGGGCAGTGAGGAATTTATTGATAGGAGGGAGAGTTATTTTGTTGAAATCGGTCATTGTTAACGTGCCTATTCATCTTTTGTCTTTCTTCAAAATGCCTAGGAAGGTTGCTAATAGTATAATTGCAATTCAACAAAGATTTATGTGGTCTGGTTCTTATTCGAATACTTATATGGCTTGGGTTAGTTGGAATATAATTTGTTTACCAAAACATCAATGCGGGTTAGGTATTAAGTGGGTGGATTTATTCAATAGGCGTTGTTAGTGAAATGGTTGTGGAAATTTTTACAACCAGAATATGAGATTTGGCACCCTTTTTTCCGGTCCCGTTACGGTAATTTGGCTCACTTAGTTTATTCAGGTTCTGGCCCTGTTCACCATTCCAAAGCTTCGCTTTAGATGAGAGACATCCTTGTTATTGGTTTTTGATTTGTGAATAACTCGTTTTGCAGCTCTATTTCTGCCAACTTGGGGGACAATCTCTTAGTCCCTTTCTGGTCTATGGCTTGGATTGACGGTAATATGTTGTGCTGCCTTTACCGTAACCTTTTCAAAGATTATTATACCAATGGTTGGATGACTTCTGATATGGGATATTGGGTGGAAGGAGTCTGGTGTTGGTTGTTTATGTTCCATGAATATGTTTTGTTTGATTCTTACGATACCGACTTGCGTTCATTGGTGTTTGTGCTGCAAGGTGTGGGTCCTTCGACGCAGACTGGTGATTCTTGGAGGTGGCTTCCTGATGCCATTAACGACTTTTCCGTTAAATACATGTATAGTGTTATGTTGGTGTCAGTTCTTACCCACCATCTTGCTGCCCCGGAGATGACGGTGCTTGATTTGTTGTGGAATTCCAAACTTCCGTTAAAAAATCCAGATTTTCGCTTGGAGGATGTGCTTAATAGACTTACTACGTGTTTAAACTTAACGGCTAGAGGTATCGTAGAGTCTATCCACGACAAGTTGTGTGTCTTATGTTTTATGTTTGATGAGGAAAATTCTCATATTTTCGTTTCTTGCTCTAAAGCTCGTCTTCTTTGGCTTAAAGTGTTTAATTGGGTTGGTGTGTCAGGTTTTGACGGGGGTAATTATTGCGAGCATGTTTTGATGTGGAGGTTGAAGATGAAAAGGAGGTGTAAGGATCAATTTATTAGCTCTATTTGGTTAATCACATGTTGGGTCCTTTGGTACACTAGGAGTAATATTTTATACAACAATGACACAAAAACACCAAGTCCAGAGGCACATCCCTGAAGATCAAGTACACTTGCTATCTAGAGACCTACGTCCATTCTTCACCTTGGGGATGACACAAGGTTCACACATATTTTCTCATCATAACCTATTCTATAACTTTTCTAACACTTCACTTATTTGAGCATTGAAGGAGTGCTAATTTTGCTGGTTCGACATGTTCTGCAAGAGAACTCATCACTACACCACTTGATTTCACACCTTATATTCATCATTTCTGATTTATGATTGAAACAACTTGTATTCTAAACATGTTTGATTGTTCTCTTCTTTAGGATTTCAAATTTTGAGAACATTCTGATGTATTTCATTGATTTGCTGAAAATTATGCAGGCAGTGTTTGATAAAGTGACTGATTGCTATCATAACTAACTTACACTGTTTTTTAGCCAACTATTTTGATTTCTTCCTTAAAGCCAAACATTGATGCATTTGGACCTGTTTATGACAATGAGGCGTAGGAGCTATTGTAAGAGACTCATAAGGTTTTGTTTTAGAATATGTTGCATGGAACTTCTATGTTCTTCCTGATGCTAATGTTGATGAATTTTAGTTAGCAACTCAATTTTCTCATGATATGGACTTTCACAATATTATGGTTGAGGATGAATTACTTGATATGTCAAATAAAATTAGTCTTAAGTATTTTGTTTTAGAAAAAAAAGTAAAGTAAAAGAAAGATTGAAAAGAAGAATAATTATAACATTAGATAGGCAGAATGAAGATAGGAAAATAAAGTTATCAATGTTTCCGCTACCAATATTTCTGTGTTCTAACAAATGAATCACTAATTTTCACGATGAGCTCAAATCTTCCTTGAAAAAACATATCTATTCCCAACATAAATCATGACATTCAAAATGAAGTTATTATGAAACTAATAAACTATCGAAAGATGAAGACTAATAATAATAGAAATAACAAATCAACTGATCATGCTCGAAATAAGTAATTGATCTCTAGAAACAACGGTGAACTCTGAAACCGTGACATGAATGTCCATATTCCGTATTAACAATCACAAAGGATTCGAGAGGCTGAATTCAAATGCTGAAATCAAACATAGATAATATGTTAGGCAGTGATGTTCCTCCACTATATGCAGGGAAGCCAAACTATCTAGTAACAATTAAAAAAATTCTTAAGATTTGCATATAACTCAATATGAATAAGATTGCGTGCAACATGGAGTAATTTGTATGTAGGTAGCTAAAAGACTAACAAAATTTAAGGGAAAAATGAACATATATAAAATAATAAGTATAACATAAACTAGTGACACCACAAATGTCTCAACATGCTAGCTACAGCCTACAAAAGAATCTATCCAAATTATAACATATAGTCAAACTCAAAAGCTTCAATGACAAAAGAAAAATGCTTACTTGCTCTCTATTTCTTTTTACATCCAGCCAGCAAATGCTTTTGGTGGTTCAATCCAGATGTCCCTGATAATGGCCATTTTTCTCAAGTCAGGCCACTTCTTGCTGGGATAATATCTATGATCATCAAGAGAGAACGATATGCAACTGTTTCCATCGGTATGTAGTTTGGGAAAGTAGACATTATTTCTCTTAATTTCAGCTATGTAAGTCTTAGAATGAGATGAAAAATGACTAACAAAAAAAGTCGCTCCATCTAGCGTTCTCACCTCTTTCCATTTCATTAGCGCCTCATCTAACTTAAATATGATCGGGTCTTTGTTAATATATATATAAATTATAAATATTTGTCCTTCATGCTCGATCAAATAATTGTCTTCCATGCAGTTTTGGGCTCTTAAAATCTCTAGAGACTTGGGTTGCGGTACTTCGAAAACACTCCAAGTAGATTTATCTAGGTCAAGCACCCCTAACAAATGTGTGTAACTTAAACAATAAAATACCATTTTAGGAAAGACAGACCCAGTGCAGAATATGCTACTAGGATTGCGAAAATGCGAGTTGTTTTGGTAGTTAACAGTTGTCCATTTGTTTTCCTTAGGATAACATGTGCTAATAGTTATGACAGAATAACTAACTTTTTGAACAACAAATATAACACATTCGGTTGATGTTGGAGCACAAGAGAAGGCAGCAAAATTAATATATAACATACTTTCACATCTTGGCAGTTTGATCAGCTCCCTAGTAAATGGATTAAACAAGAAAAATAATTTGAGCCGCCGATATAGCAATAACCATCCATCTTTTGTATAGTATACATGACATTTATCCAGCTCTGGAAACTCGAGGGAATGGGTCTTACACTGCACAGGGTCGTAGATCTCATAACAGTTGCCAACTTTTTTTAATTTCATAAGCCAAGGTGATTGGTTCACAACACGCACAGAAGTGGCTACGGAATGCCATATCTTGCAAACAACAGAAGCACGAATGTTATCCGCTATAATCAATCGAGACAAAATCAATTCTAAGAGTTCAACAGGGAGATTGTCCCAGGTTTGCTTCTTCAAATTGTCACTTATCAACCTAAATAATAATAATAATAATAATAATAATAATAATAATAATAATATGTATTAGATATGCAATACATGTGCAAGACTAAAGTGGGAAAATTCAACAAATGAACCCTAACCTAAATATGAATGATTTAATGGAATTGGAGATAGAAAGCATATACATGTATTAATGATCACTTAAAAGTAAGAATATAACATTCAAATTCTCAATGATCCAAGTTAGAGAAACTCATTCTTCAATAAAAAAAATTGTTGAAAAATAACAGATGCCGGCATGATCTATATAAACAAACCCTAAAATATAATAAGAGAATGAAATTGAAGGTTAGGATTTGGGATAAAGGAAACATACCGATTGGAATTCCTTTTCTTTTTCTCGGAGATCATGCAAATACAATTGCCCATCAAGTTGAAAGAGTTGCAATCTAAAATTGTATAAAAAAGAGCGAGAATAGTTTCATTTATAGAGTAGGGTTCAAAACAATATTTCAATTTTTATACTATAATTTTTAATAATGTCCCATTTGTCACTATACTATTTTCATACTATAAAATGATGATGTCACTATACTATTTTCATAATCACTAGCTCCGTGATGAGAATATAAATAACACATTTCTAAATGATAGGTTTCAATTAACATCTAATAATTCGTGTCCAGCTGGCCAAAAATTAATAAAATTTAGGGGAAAATCAACATATATAAAATAACTAGCATATTCTTTTGGTGGTTCAATCCACATGATCTCGTAAACAACCGGTTCCATCAAGTCACGCCACTGCTTGCTAGGATAATCAAGAGAATACGATACGCAATGCTTTCCTTTGGAATGTTTTTTGGGAAAGTAGACACTATATCTCCGGTTCCATCAAGTCATAAATTGTTAACTAGAATGGTAATTCATTCCAACAAATATATAGATCTATAGAACTTGTAGAGTACAAAAAAAAATATCTCCGATGAAAAAGTGTATAACAAAGTGAAAACTAACAAATATGTAGATGAAAAATTGGAGATCGGCAAATTCTTTTGGTGGTTCAATCCAGATGTTCTCAAAATCTTCTGGTTCTATCCAGTCCTGGCACTGCTTATTGGGATAATATCTATGTGCATCAAGCGAGAACGATATGCAACACTTTCCATAGAGATGAACTTTAGTGAAGTAGACACTGTTTCTCATTATTTCAGTGATGTAAGTCACAGAAAGAGATGACAGAGAGCTAGCAAAAACTGTCACGCCCCCTTGAATAACTAATCCCCCTTTGTAAGTTTTGAATTTTTCTGGTCACACTCCTTGTCTGTGGCCTTTGCCTTCCCCTTGTCCTCTCTGCAAATTTGATGTGTCATCCGTTTATAAATTTCCCGCTCCCGATTCTTGTTGACAATATTGTAGTTATCTTCATGAGTTTTGTTCTTTGTTGTTGTATGTAATCTGATCCCTCGACCAATGTACTGCCTCTCCCGACACTGAACTTGGTCCTCCTGCAGAATCATTCCCTGAATGTGCTCCCCAGGTATGTCATAATCCTTGCCACTCTCCTTATCAATGACTTTTCCTTTACCCTTGTACATATTGTGAATGTTTTTTGTCATACAACCCTTGTTACCATCATTATTACTCTGATGTTGCTTAGTCGTATCTTCCTTAGGCTTCTGCTCTGCCTCTTGAGTTTTGTAATACATAGCCATCTGATCCTGAATAATCCTCCCTACAATAATAGGGTGTGCCACCTGTTGGTCCACTAAAGCCTTATTCCTATTAAACCATATGCAATTAATAGTTTGAATTAGCCAAGCAATTTGGTCCTCATCTTTATCCCTGATAAAATTTCTACACCAATCAACAAACTGAAGGTTGGTTTTTTCAAAATCAGTGAACTTAATAGTGAGAGGAGTTCCCATCCACACACGTTTGGACCAATCTCATAACATGAAGTAGTGGTTATAAAATTCAGTATCAATCCCACACCTAGGACATAAATAGTCTGTAGGAACATGTCTTTGAGCCAGGGTACTCTTGATAGGAAGAATTTGATTCAACACTCTCCACATAAGAGTTTTGTTTCCTAGGAGGGACCTTACTCCCTCAAACTTTCTTCCAAATCACGTTTTCCTGCACAGAATTAGACTGATTCTCTACCCTCTTGTCCCTGCTTACCAGAAATTTGTACCCAGTTCTAATCGTGTAGTGCCCATTTTTGGTATGCTCCCAACACAACATGTCCTCAACATCCATATTAGTGATAGGCATTTGTTCTATACAATTCACACCCACCTTCCAAAGATGATCTTTGAGTTTTTCTCTATCCCATCCTACCTCCTTTCTATTGATCAAGGAACTCACAGCAGGGTTCCTACATATGATAGGCCTGGGTGTTATAAGTTTATGATTCCCCCCATTTGGAATCCATATGTCCTCCCACATGTTTATGCTTTTACCATTTCCCACCACCCAATAAGTGCCATTCTTGATGATATAAACACTGAAACAGGCTTCTCCACATATAGCTCGCTTAAGGTCCAAGTTTTGCTTCCAAAATTCCCCCCTTAGGATAATACTTAGCCTTTAAAACTTTAGCCACCACAGTCTCAGGTTGAGTGTAAAGTCTCCACACTTGCTTCGCAAGAAGAGCTTCATTAAATTCCTTCGGCTTTCTAAAACCAAAACCTCATTCGCTTTGGTGCCTACAAAGGTCATCCCACTTGATCCAATGCATTTGCCTAACACCCCACCAGTAAGAAGCCATCAAACTCTCCATCTTTTTAAGCAGTTGAGTAGGCAGACGAAAGGAGCTCATCATATAAGTAGGTATCGCTTGAGCCACATCTTTAAGAAGAGTGATCTTTCCCCCTTTTGATATATGCTTGCTATTCCAGCTGTCCAATCTGCTCCTGAGCCTATCCAAAATGTACCTAAAACTAGCCTCCTTGGACTTCCCAATTTTAGTAGGTAATCCCAGATAACTTGTTATTTGAGTTGCTTCTGGTATATTGAGGACTTTGATAAAGTGCTCCCTGATCTCTTGAGGAGTTCCTTTGGAAAAGATGATCTGGGACTTGCTGTTATTGATCTTCTGGCCAGAACAAGCCTGAAACCAATCCAGCATACCCTTAAGTTGTTCAACTTCCTTTGTACCTGCCATAAGACAAAGAGGGTGTGGGACGAGATTTGCGATTGGATTAACATTGATTATATAGCGGAGCTGGATTACGAATCTCACATCAAGGCTTGGGAGATTGGTAATAGAGGCCAGTGTAAGTCTTCCCATATTGATTCAATTTGGTTTATAACATGCTAAAATATTTGGAGATGTAGAAACAACATTATTTTTTTACGAAGGTTTGTGTATTATTGATGATATTGTGTTTGCTACTATTACGTCCTCATGGGTTTGGTTAACTTTAGGTTGTAACAATAGTAAGCCTTGTAGTTTTTACTAATGGTTCAAATTTTTATTCGATTTTTTGTAATTTAGTAGCTTTCAAATCGGTTGTATCGTTGGTTTTGAGATTTCCTTACTCTCTTTTATATGTTATTGAATTGCCTATTTAAAAAAAATAAAAATTGAAAATCAACTTTTTTTTAACTGTCGGTACTAGTAAAATTTAATTTTGTATGTGGGTGATAAATGTGATCAATATTCTACTGAAAACTCAATTAAGTGGATATTGGAAGTATTGGTAATGATTTGAAGTATCAGTAATATGTTAGTGATTTAAAATAATATGAATACTAGTAATCAATAATATTGTTTTGAAAAAAATATATAAATAAAATGAAATTAATTGGTTTTGAAAAGTATCATTAAAATAGAACGTCATTGTTATTATATAGGAAATTTTAGAATACTATTAAACTTTAAAATAATATTGTGATAAGAATTGCATTATGAACATTTGAACGCCTTATAACTTATGCAGGAGGACAAAACTATATGATGCCACTCTAAAGAATTGAGTGGCGGGGAGTGTGATTCATGCCATAGGCCCGGGGCATACAGGCCAAACTAACTCTCCATGTTGCAGGCACTATCAGTTGTGTTTATGTAGGTGCAGGTATAGGTAATGCTAGCAGAGCCAGAATAGACCTTCCGGAGGACTTCCTCAACAGGTTCTTGAACAGAATCCCTCAACAAGCGTCTTCTCGATTATCACCAATAGAGTGGAAATTGAAACCTTCCCCAGCAGTGGTGAAAGAAGACTGATAGTCTCCCCAAGCGGAGATTTTCCTTCAACAAAGGAGCATTCCCTCATCTGAGTCTACCTATCTCCGGCAATATATGGAGACATCTCTTCCCCAAGAAGAAGATTGTGTATATAAGGAGTTTCCCGATAGATTCCTTCCTCAGTAGGGCATCAACATCTGATTCCCCAGCCTAGTCAGAAGGATATCATTCCCTCAACAGAGTTCTACGGGCAGCGTACCTCTTAAGTCATGTTCATTCCCAACAGGGTCTTGGCTCCAATCTCAAAGTCCAATTTATTTTTGGCAATGGTGGCAGTTCAGAGCCAGTGTATCATCCACAATATCTCCCGCATAGTTGCTCTTCCCCATAGGGATTCATCACAATCAATGTAGAAATGGGTTCTTCCCCAGCGAAGTCGTCAAAGATACCCGTCATCTCCTCATCGGTAGATTCCTTTGCATTTGAATTCGCATTTAGTAATCATCATTACACTTGCATCCTCAAAAAGTGTAGCATTTCCATCATTATGGAGCATTACGCCATGGAAAAATCCAAACATATGCATACCAGCATAAGCCAGTTTTGGTACTTTGCACAAAAGCCCAAAACAATATTTCTGCAATCAGACCTAAGTATTCCCCACAAAATGCCAAGTTCATTCCCTGATGTGGTTTATTTCCATCAAGTATCATTTGTTATCCCCAGACGATTCTGTTTAAGTACAATGATTTCATTTTGTGAGTTGTCATTTAAGGATGACATTCTCTTCTTCAAGTCCTTATGAGGTTGGTCTTGTTATTTTGGCTATCATTCGAGGATGGTAGAACATTTTGAGTCTATTGATCAAGGTCAGTATGTCTCTTTTGCAAAGTTTGTCTAAGGTCATTATTTGTGTTTCTGGTTATCGACTGAGGTCGGTATACCATTGCGTATCCATTCGAGGATGGTTTTGTGTTAGATCCAAGGATCTTTTGTGAGTTTTCATTTGAGGATGACATTCTCTTCTTCAAGTCCTTCTGAGGTTGGTCTTGTTGTTTTGGCTATCATTCGAGGATGGTAGACTATTTTGAGTCTATTGATCGAGGTCAATATGTCTCTTTTGCTAAGTCTGTCTGAGGTTAGTCTTTGTGTTTTTGGTTATCGATTGAGGCCGGTATACCATTGTGTCTCCATTCGAGGATGGTTTCGTGTTAGATCTGAGGATCTTTTGTGAGTTGTCATTTAAGGATGGCATTCTCTTCTTCAAGTCCTTCTAAGGTTGGTCTTGTTGTTTTGGCTATCATTCGAGGATGGTAGACCATTTTGAGTCTATTGATTGAGGTCAGTATGCCTCTTTTGCAAAGTCTGTCTGAGGTCAGTATTTGTGTTTCTGGTTATCGACTGAGGCCGATATACCATTGCGTCTCCATTCGAGGATGGTTTCGTTTTAGATCTGAGGATCTTTTGTGAGTTGTCATTCGAGAATGGCATTCTCTTTTTCAAGTCCTTCTGAGGTTGGTCTTGTTGTTTTGACTATCATTCGAGGATGGTAGACCATTTTGAGTCTATTGATTAAGGTCAGTATGTCTCTTTTGCAAATTCTGTCTGAGGTCAGTCTTTGTGTTTCTGGTTATCGACTGAGGCCGATATACCATCGTGTCTCCATTCGAAGATGGTTTCGTTTTAGATCTGAGGATCTTTTGTGAGTTGTCATTTGAGGATGGCATTCTCTTTTTAAAGTCCTTCTGAGGTTGGTCTTGTTGTTTTGGCTATCATTCGAGGATGAAGACCATTTTGAGTCTATTGATTGAGGTCAGTATGTCTCTTTTGCAAAGTCTGTCTGAGGTCAGTCTTTGTGTTTTTGGTTATCGACCGAGGCCGGTATACCATTGTGTCTCCATTCGAGGATGGTTTCGTTTTAGATCTGAGGATCTTTTGTGAGTTGTCATTCGAGGATGACATTCTCTTTTTAAGTCCTTCTGAGGTTGGTTTTGTTGTTTTGGCCATCATTCGAGGATGGTAGACCATTTTGAGTCTATTGATTGAGGTCAGTATGTCTCTTTTGCAAATTCTGTCTGAGGTCAGTCTTTGTGTTTCTAGTTATCGACCGAGGTCAATATACCATTGTGTTTCTATTCGAGGATGATTTCGTGTTGGATCTGTGGATCATATTTTCAGTTGTCATCCAAGAAGGACATTCTTCCACCATATTTTATTTTCCCATAAAGTGCAAATTTTATGGTTTATTCGGGTATTCAATCCCTCTGTACCTTGAACGTCTGAAAGCCTGTGCTATCATCCATTCAGGTCTACAGTGATTGAATAAGGGCATCTATAACACCCCAAAATTTGCCTCTTATTTATTACCACTAATTGGCTTTTGTTTGCATCCATCCGCATTTCCCACTAGGTCATTAACATTCATGATCATGCATTTCATTGGTTCCTAATATATGGGATCAACGCACTCTAAAGAACCAGGTTATTCCATTGGTTTGTGGTTTCTACTTCACTGGAGTTTGTTTCATGGACTATGGAATTAGGGCTTCACACCCTATCTATGGTTATCCGATGAATTCAAAATGTTGGTCATGTGACCATCATAATTCAGGAGAAATGGTTTGTACTCCAAGGTTCGACTTGAGCTAAAGAAAAGTGTATGATCATTGGTTTATTTGGAAAGAAGGTGTTCGAGTTCATACTTAATTCCATAATTTACCTGATTTAAGCATGTCTCTTTTTTTTAAACCACTTCATTATTCACTTGTGTATTCATACAATTAACCGATATCCATGTCAATCCATGTCCATCTTGATTCAATTCTAAACTATAAACCACCTTTGAATCTACTGGTTTAAGTCTTCGGTCCTTCATTAATTTAGTCCACAAGATTCAATCCTCCCTTTCCTTTTTAAATCCAATTTCCAAAATATTTCACTTTTCAATAACCATTCAATTCGTTTAATATTTGTTTCAAACCTCAAGTCATTACCTAATAATCATGGTCGAATCCATTGGGTCATCCGATTATCCAATCATTCATGTGTCCATCCATATTTCTAAACCATATCAAGATATTCATTTTTCTAAAAGTCCAATATTTAGTTTAGTCATTAAAGTCTGAAGCCATATTCGAAATCCATATTTCTAAAAAAATCAATTAGCAGAAAACGAAAAACAGAAATAACAGAAGGATTTCTCTCCAATCTCTCTGAATCATCATTAAGAGGCCACTTTCGAATCATCATAAAAATCCCTTTCTCTCTCAGAAGTTGAATCTCCATCAATATCCTTCAATCACAACCCTCTATTCATATTAAGACATGCATCCCACAATAACAAAACTTAAGAAATCAGTGAACGCTCAAGAAGAAGAAGCAGAGGATCACAACACAAATCAGTTACAAAATTATAACAAACTGAAACAGAATTTCTGAAAAAATTACCAGGTTATCCCTCAATTCATCAACTATAAGAAGAGGTTGAAGTTGCAGATTGAAGGTCTTCTTCACCATCTTTCAGATTCTCCTTCCTCATTTTTGCTTCATTCCTCATCCTCCATTTTTTATGAAATTCTTCTCCACCATTTTCTCTGTCAATTCCGTTTTTCTTCAATCTCCATGATTTTCGAAGTTGATCTTCATCAGCTTTGCAACATCATCATCAACTTTAATAAATTTTCATCACTCTCAGAACCATCATCTTTTAACCAATTTGATTTTAGTTTCGTCATCGAAAGTCTTCCACAGCTTCACCATCACCACATTCATCAACCTGCACAATACAACACAAAATACACCTCAGAATTGTAACTCAGAATCGCATCAGCAACAACTCGACACCACTGCATAAGCTTCATCAAGAAGATGCAACAATAACTCGCAACGGATTCAAAATGCATCGCGATTTCTATTTCCATAGCAAGAGTTCAATCGCAGAAAGCAAAACGAGAACGAGAGTGCGAGAAGTGAGATCGAAGTGAATACCTGAACGGAATTTCGCAACATTCCTTTTCGTGCCATCGACGTCTTCATCGTTGCATCCTCATTGTTCAGCAACCGGAGTCATCATCAATCTCGCAACAGTGGCAACGACATATTTTCGTCGTTAAGAACATCATCGCAGCTTCGAATCAAGGTACGAATTTGCATCTCGTGTATGAAATCGCTGTTGAGTTTGTTCGTGGTTCTTGAATTCGAGTGAGGTGTTGTTTGGTCTCAAATTAGAAGTGAAATGAAGTTTATATTTGGCTAGTTGTTAAGATAATAGGTTAGGGATGAGATACCGCGGTGTTGTTGTCTCCGGTGGCTATCACCGATGATGATTAGGTTAACGGTGAGAGGGTGGCGACGTCGAGAGAGGAAGAAGAGGAGAAGACCTAGGTTTTGCATTTGTTAATTATCAATTTAATTTTATAAGATGTTAATGGAAATATTAATGAAATTAAAATATCATAAACAACCATTAAAATCCTTTTAATTTCATCCGATTCAAATGTCCATAAAGATAAGATCATGAGGATTTTGTTTTTATTTTCAACCATACCGGCGGTGACACTTGTCACCGTCCGATAGGTTTCTTCCCTAGTCAATCATGTGTGTGCTAGACCACCATAATGCCATGCTCCCTAGCTCTATCAACCATCTGATGAATATACTTGCTCAGTCTACCAATCGTGCGATCCAGAAGAGGTCAACGTTGTTGACCTGAGTTCCATAACATGCACCTCAAGAATTCCATCGTGTGGGCCTGGGCATTTTTTCTATTCGTACCCCTCTCATTCTAGGCCCATTTTTTTTTTCAATTAGAAATTTCCTTACCTACACCTCCTTTTATTTCCTTATTCTTTTTTTTTTTCTGTTTTGCATAGATTTAGTTTTAATTCATAAAAATACAAAATTCGTAATAAAATTCCCCAAATATTATAGAGTCATTCTAACTCATTTTAGATTTTTTCCATGATCTTACTTTCTGATTTTAGCCATTTTCCAATTTTATTTCGATTTAATTTCCTTCATGAATACCTTCATGAATACCTCAATTTGTGCAAATTGTTTCTTCCACTTCCAGTAACCTTTTTGCCCCATTATTTTTGCTATGTTTAGATGATTCATAAGGTTACCTGGAATTATTTTTGTTATATTTTTAAGTCCATTTTAGCCACTGTTTGGTAGTAGTGTTTATGCAAACTTGTGAATAATGCCTAAGTAGATTTAGGTACTCATTTGGTATGGCTAGATTGTGAATTTTTAGGAGATTTTTTAACACAACATTAGATTCTGGTTAGTGACCTTAGAGAATTAATTTCATATTTTTTCCAGGACCATTTCTATTTTTTTAGTGCTTTGATTTCATTCAACTTTTCCATGTATATTCACCTAGTCTTCACTTAGGGTTTTATGGTTGCATTAGGACATAGTTTGATTAGGTTTGATCTTAGAATATTAGAATGCCTTAATATGGTTTAGCTACTGATTTTAGAAGATTGTTATCATTTAAGATCCATTAGTTTTAGGAATTAGGCTTAGAATCCCTTTAAGTGCGTTTCCATGATGTGATTAGCCTTTGTATTTGTTTTATGTGTTTAATATGCATCTTGAAATTGATCTTTGTTTTGTAGGGAGGTTAAGGTAAGACTTTGGTCATATCATTCTTCTTCATCTCTTTATGCTTTTTAATTGTATTTTCCTTAGTATCGGTACTTTACTTGCATAGGCTTTCCCCTTTCTTAGAAACAACTTAACTTCCTTAGGAAGTAAGTTGAGTTCTAATTCTCTATTTTTCTTCATTAGGATTAGAAAACCCCACAAAACATTAGGGCCTTCTTTTGCATACAATAAATAACTTAGGGTTGTGTCTTAGTCTCCTTAGTTTTTTTCCTTTCTCAATTTGAGTCTTCTTCTCTCATCTTCAAGCAAAAAGCCAAAAGACGCTTAATAAAGGATGGAAGTAGTCTCTTGTGTATAGCCTTATTCCATGGGGCACTCATATTCATTCCATCTTGGAATAGTGTGAGCTTTTCTAGAATGATGTACAAGTCTAATCATGAGAATATCTTCACAAAGAAAACATAAAAGATATTTCTTCAAAAAACTACAAAAACATGTAATAAGTTCAACTAGCTAGTGAACTTAAACCCTAATCCTCATAAACAAGTCTTGGATAAATTCTCCTTACTTGGTGTGTTTGTTTTACTATTCCATCTTGGAATGTGGTAACAAGTACACATTCTATGGAAAAGAGTTTGAATTCACTTCCTTGTGCCAAATTCAAAACACTTATCTAAAAGACAAACAACACTCGTCTTTTCATGCGGGAACTTCTCTTCTCACCTCATTCACTCTCAACGCGAACTTGCGACGACTTGTCTCATTTGCAAGACGGTAAACGCACTCGTTCCAGATGAGTCTGCAACACCTGAGCATAGACATAAGCAATTCCAGCTATAAAAAACACAAACAAAGTTCCCGCCTTAGTTAGGCGAACTACGTCGACTCTGATCCTCATTTTCCTGATGAGGTATGTAGGCAGCGGGGTATGGCCCGTTCGAGCACATTCTTTATTTTCCCTACATTTATGCATACCTTTTCTTTTCCAGTTTCCTTTTCTTTTCTCATTCCAGTTCCAGTTAGCAGTTCTTCTAGTCAACAACATCTTATTTCTCACCCTTTGAAACAGATAAACAAGCATGGATCCCGTCGGGTACGACGGACAATATGGGGTACTAATACCTTCCCAGGTCATAACCGACTCCCGAACCCAGATCTTTGGTTCGCAAGGCCTTATCCTTTCCTTCTCTTAGGTTTGTGCAACATTACCTTTCCCATTCATTCGGGATAAAAATGTTTGGCTGGCGACTCTACCTTTTCCGCGCCACTTTCGCGTTTATACTAGGATGAAAATCTCGGAAGCGACATATCTGAAAGTACTACAATACTTCCTTTTTCATCACTGCAAATACATAATGTAGTGTTTTTGGACTATACTGTTCAATATGTTGTCCAACACTTCAACTTCTAACTGCTCCTCTTTGCTAAATAAAATTTGTTAGTAGTTTTATTAATCAAACAGTTCACACTCATGAGACTAGTTTGATAGATATGGTTTGGATTTACGAATTAATGTTCTGCTGGTTGTATGGATTGATTGATATGGTTTGGATTTCAAATGCTTGTGTGACTGCATTGTATTGGGCTTGCAGAATCATGAGACTAGTTTGTATCTGTTACTGCATCTGAGTTTAGACTTGTAGTTAATTCAACATTGAATGTTATTTTGAGCTATGGTATCTGTTTGAATGTATTGATGTGTATGTTGCATTTAGCTCATGATTGAAATGAATTTGATTTTGTATAGGAAAAATATGCAGTAGTTTGACACAAGTTGGTGATGAAGTGGAATGATCAACAAGAATACAACTTTGGAAAGAAGCTGCAGGGGGTAAAACACGGGGGCGGTGTTATGGGACTAGACAATTGGCACGTAACATAAGATATGGAGTAAACTTCTTGACTCAGGTTTACAAACCCACATAGAGAAGCAGATAACCAGACCATTGAGGCTTCCAGAGCTGAAGCTGCGGCTGCACGTGAAGAGGCTGCATGGGCTAATGCACGGGCATATGAATTGGCAAACAAATATGATGAATTGTCAAAGAAAATTGATATGTTGAAATCTCTTCAGGCGGGTTCTTCTAGTGCTCCTGCGAGTGGTCATCCTGATTATAACAATTCGGTACGTTCTATTTTCGGTACTTACATTGTTAAGATTATTAAGGATAATTGGTAAAGGATATTTTTTGAAAAGATTTAGTGATACATGGTTTAATGATACATGGTTATTGATTATTAAGGATATTTGATACATTCTACATAAAAAATTATGCTGAAAAAATTTGGTAAAGGATATTTTTTTACAGTCTTCAATCTAATGATACATGGTGTTTCTGAAAGTTTGCAATTATTTTGAAAGTCTTCAATCTAATGATACATGGTTTTTTTGCCTCTTATGTTCTTTCTTTGTTTACTTATGGTAAATGATATGTTATATAGAGAGTAGAATATAGAATATAGTTAACTATTTTGTCTCTATTGGATATATATATATATATATATATATATATATATATATATATATATATATATATATATATATATATATATATATATACTATGTGTATTACAGTAATTAAAGGTAACCAATCATATGCTATGTTTTTTGGTGTTTTTGATATTTTCTCTTTTTTTAGAAGAGAATGATTTAGACTTGTTTGAGAGGGTAAGAATATTAGAAACTTCACAATAACATTTAGTAGAAAACGTTGTGTTAAAAATTTGCAGAGTCCAAATCAAGTTTTAAAGAGAGATTATGTACCATGCACATGAACAATTATTTTGATCCTCAATATTTTCTTGGTACTATCATTATGTGTCTGACTATTTATTTTGAATATTTATGTGTCTGACTCGTGACTATTTATTTTGAATGTTACATGAGGAGAAGGAGGATTATGAGGATGATGATGATGATGAGGAAGTTGATGTTGGTTATCATGATTAATACGTAGATCATTTAAGAGATTATCAGTATTTTGGAACTCATTAGTATTTTGATGTTGGTGTATTTTGGAACTCATTAGTATTTTGATGTTGGTTTATTTTTAGAACTCATTAGAATGACATGTTGGTGTATTTTAGAACTCATTAGAATGACATGTTGGTGTATTTTGGAACTCATTAGTATTTTAGAACTCATTAGAATGACATGTTGGCATATTTTGGATCACCTGAATTGTGGATTGATAAATATTTTTTGTAATGCCATTGGTTTGTTAGAGTTAAAATAATAAATAGGTTTGAATTAAGTTTGATTGAATTAATAATAAACATGCCTTGATCAGAACAGGTGATTTGAGTGGCGATTGTATAAAGTGAAGGTGACGATTTCAAATAAAACCAAACAAATCCATTGACGATTAAAACCACTAGTGTCGGCTACGAGGCCGATAATACATTAATTTAAAAATGCTTTCTAAATCTACTAGTGGCGGCCACAAGGCCGATGCTACAATAAAATAATATGCCAGCTTAAATCAGTAGTGGCGGCCAAGAGGCCGACACTATAATAAAATAATATGTTGTCTAAAACTACTAGTAGCGACCACGTCGCCGGCGCTATGATAAAATAATATGTTGTCTAAAAATACTAGTGGCGGACACGAGATCGACGCTAGAATAAAATAATATGCTGTCTAAAAATGCTAGTGGCGACCACATGGCCGACGCTATCATCAAATAGTATGTTGACTAAATCTGATAGTTAATCCAATCAAAAAATGACACCTGGCAATCCATAGCGACGCTTAAAATCGACGCTAACTCAGTAATTAGCTCTGTAATTTAGGTCAAGAATTAGCGACGATTTAGTGTTATCTTTTGGCCGACGCTACATGAGTGTCACACAAAAGGCTGACACTAATATAATTAACTTCCAGCTTTGAAAAGTCCGCCCCGACACCCACGCTAAACCGATGCTAAACCCCTTTAGTGTCGGTTTTTTGGTGTTAGCAAGGGCTTTTTGGCCGCTGCTAATATTATGTTTTCTTGTAGTGTTAGCTTATAGTTTGTAATGAGTAATTGTTAAAAAAACACATTAGTTTAGTATGTTAGATTTTATTATAAATAACATACTAGTCTCTCATCATAAGGAGTGGTGGCAAATCCTTATTATGGTAAGAGAGGTTAATTGTTGGTATTCACTTGTAATCTTTGAACCCTTATTGAGAAAGTGAATAATAAAACAGTTTTAACTAATTATCTATTCTTCTTCCTCTTTTCTCTATCCATTGTGAAACCTAATAGGGTTTCTTGTATTTGTTCAAAAAACTCAATCTTTTCCTAATGACTTTGTTTTGCTATTTACGACATCGATTCACAAATATATATATATATATATATATATATATATATATATATATATATATATATATATATATATATATATATATATATATATATATATATATATATATATATATATATATATATATATATATATATATATATATATATATATATATATATATATGAGGTTTGCTATAATACACCCACTTATTTTTATGAAGGTCTATTTTAACAAGCCTTAACTAAAAATTTTAAGACATAGAGATAAAACATGATTTTACACCAATCAAATTCATTACACAAAGATATAATCATTACACACAATTTAGACCAGAATATGATGGAAAAACAAATTTATATGAGCAGATCCAATTAAAATATAATATCCTTCAAAATGAAAAACTACAAGTTTTTGCCCATTGTGCCACAAATGTGAAATGTATTTCCTGATATGCCACCCCTTCAAAAATAATGCCCAAAATGCCACAAAATTTGTCCGGTAATGAATCTTTTTAATATTTTTTCTACAACCTCCAACCAAGATGGCGGATGGGCCCCACCTGCTGTAGGGGTCCGCCATCTTGAAAGGAGTCCCTTTTTTTTCGTTTTATATTATTAATTATTTAAAAAACTGATTTTTATTATATTTAAATTATATTTAATAATATAATAATATAAAATATTATATTTTAATTATTTTTTTCTCGTTTTTAATTAATATTAATATTTTTTTTTTCTAATTCTATATTAAAATATTTCCATAATATTGTTAATAGAATAAATAAAAAAAACAATATAATAAAAGAATATTGTCATTAATATAATAAATATAATTACAAGAAATTGAAAACTATACAATTTATTGAAATTCATCTTCGTCATCTATATCTGGTAAACAGCTACCGGTTCCACATCTTGTTGGTCGTCGAATCCGTCGTTGTCGACCTAATTCTTGTGTAGGAGCAGGTGGAATGTTAGGATTTTGGACAACAGGTGTTTGGTTTGGAAAAATTTCAAATGGGTTGAAATTTTCAAAAAATTCCGGCGATGGAAATTCGTGTGAGGTTTGGGTGAATTGGATGGGGTTTGGCGCCGATGGTGCGACGGTCGCGACGTAATAGTACGACACATCGAGGGATGATGAAGGTTGGTTTGTTTGTGTGAAGTCAAAGTTTGGTGGTGGGATAGGGGTGTGATGTCGTGGTGGGCGGATGTAAGTTTGATGTTGTGTTTGGTAAGTGTAATGGTAAGGTTGTTGGGGGGTTTGGTATGTGTATTGGTGAGGTTGTTGGTAAGAGGATTGTTGTTGATGAAATTGAGTGGATGTGTTTGGTTGTGTGTATTGGGTATGAGTGTATTGTGTAGTGGATGTGTTTGGTTGTGAGTATTGGGTTCTCGGGTTTCGTTGACGGGGGTCTGCCAAGAATTGTTCTGTTGATGCAAATTGATACGGTAGCCTATGGAACCAATATAAGTATTCTTGCGTAGGCTTATTTTCTCCGTCAAAATGCACGCCAGTCAAACACATTTGTTGTCTGTTTGCCCAAAGTTCTTGATCGGCACGATACAAATTTGTGAAAGCATAATTCCATGATGTTTGCATTTGCATTAGGTGTTGTTCTTTCAGACACCTTGGTGTGTCGGGTATTTCCTGCTCATACCCGAACTGCAGTTTGACCCAATCGGATTGATGCATTTCAACAATCCAGAAGAAAAATATGGGTGTGGTAGCGCTCCAGATAAGGTGATCGTCATTTTGCGGTTCTTGCAATCCTAGATATGGCCGCCATATGAACCGGAAAAATGTAAATTACAATTATTAGTACAATGCATAAATCTATAGTATTAAAGTAAAAGAAAATATTAATGATGGAAACTTTACATTTGTTGCAACCATGTGATCAATTAAACCACGATACCCCTTGAGAAAATGTCTAGGATTATTGTGGCAATTTTTCTTCATTTGTGGGTCCGTACACCATCTGATATAAAAAAAATTAAGTTATTATAATTTAAAAAGTTAGTAACAAAGAAAAACAAAATATATAGAAAAATACTAACCTTGATGCATATGGAAAGGTTACTTCTAGTTGACTGATTGGTGCCAAAAAGGGCATATGTGTGAACCCCCAAGCCTGGAGTAGTATAACACAACCCCCCATTCCATCAACACCGATTTCAGCTGCTTTGCACAGTTCCCTGTACAAAAATGCTAACACAGCAGATCCCCAGCTATATTTGTTACATTCTGAAATTTTTTGAACAAAAGGTATCCACATACTATGCACCTGTTTTCCTCCCTTGTCGAGGAACAATGTAAGTGCAATACATAAAATGATATAAATTCTGGCATAATAAATAAACTCAAAGCTAATAGGCCACAAAATCAAATCTATGATTGAAACTGATGCGCCACTGAAAGTAAGGCACATCATCGCTCATATTCGTGAAGAGTACAACTACACTATCTCATACAAGAAGGCATGGATTTCAAAGAATAGAGCAATTGCGTCTATTTATGGAAACTGGGAGACCTCTTACAACGATCTTCCACAATGGTTGTTGGTCATGAAGTCATTTTTACCAGGTACAGTAATAGATCTGGAAACCCTTCCTGTGTTGTCAACTGATGGGACACAAATCAGTGGTACCAGAATCTTCAATCGTTTATTTTGGGCTTTCCAACCTTGCATCAAGGGTTTTGCGTTCTGCAAACCGGTAGTTCAAGTGGATGGCACGTGGTTATATGGGAAGTACAGGGGAACTTTGCTAATGGCTATTGCACAGGACGGAAATAGGAATATATTTCCCATAGCCTTTGCATTGGTGGAAGGTGAAACTACTGATGCTTGGAGTTTTTTCCTGAAAAATCTCCGGATGCATGTAACCCCCAAACCAAATCTATGCCTAATTTCTGATCGCCACAGAGCCATAAAGAGTGCATATGATAACCCGGAAAATGGTTGGCAGAACCCTCCCTCTTCGCACGTATATTGCATAAGACACATAGCACAAAATTTCACGAGGGAAATAAAAGATAACGACCTGCGCAAGAAAGTTGTTAACATGGGTATTGTCCTTAACTAATTATTCTTTATAGAAAACTAGTTATTTATTATGTATTAATATTTTTTTGTCACTCAGGTTATGCGTTAACTGAGTCTGCGTATGAATACTACAGAGCAGAACTACGTAAAGCTAACATACAAGCATTACATTGGGTTGATAATATCCCCAAAGATAAATGGACAAGGGCGTTTGATGGAGGAAAAAGATGGGGGCATATGACTACCAACCTCGCTGAATCAATGAACTCGGTTTTGAAGGCCACTAGAAATCTACCGATTACAGCTTTGGTAAAGTCAACATATTATAGGTTGGGCACAGTTTTTGGTAAAAGAGGACATGAATGGACTAGAAAGTTGACAACTGGACAAGTCTTTACTGCTAATTGCATGAAGGGTATCGAGGAAGAGGCTTTCAAATCAAACAACCACATTGTTAGACAGTTTGATCGACAAATGTTTCGCTTTTTGGTACAAGAAACAGTGAATCATGATGGTAGACCAACAACACACTTCAACGTCGATCTCCAAAATCAAACATGTGAATGTGGAAAATTTTAAACTTTTCATGTCCCTTGCTCACATGTTATTGTAGTGTGTTCAAGCATTAGACAAGACTATACTGTTCATATAGCAGACGTTTTTAAAGTACAAAGTGTTTTTAAAGTTTACGAGGAAAGCTTCCTCGGGGTTCCTACGGAGTCAGCTTGGCCACAATATACAGGTGACATTCTATGCCACAACGACACCATGCGACGAAAAAAGAAAGGTCGTCCAAATAGTACTAGGATTCAGACTGAAATAGACACAACTGAGAAGGAAAAACGAAGGTGTGGCATATGCCGAGAAGTCGGCCATATGCGCAAAAAATGTCCTAACAAGGTTGGGCCTTCTAGTTAGTTTTATTTCTGCAAGTATTGTCTTTTTTTTCCAATCAACAAATATTATTATGAGCAACTCATTACGTTCTTCAACACATACACAATGACAACTTAACATAACCTTCAAAATAAACACATAAAACAATAGCTAATACAACATAACACTAACTTCCGATAACAACACAACAGTTAAACGATACATAGAAAATAAACATGACAACATGTCAAACGACAACGGCTAAGACAAGTGGGTCCAGAACACCCCTTCGGACTTCTCCATCATGCGCGGAGAACATGCAATAAACATCTTCATCGTTTTCTACACGATCCCAGTAATAGAGGTAAGTGCCATCTGGGCTATCATCCGTCAAGGTGATGTACGGACAATAGTATTAAATTTTCCTTACGCGCCTGATTGGACCACCGAAATAATGAAATCCGATGTTGATTGCCGATACTAGTGTTGCAAAATTCCATTCTGGATTCAAACTAATGCTCATGCATTTATCTGTTTCAAAAAAAACGTTACAATTCAGAGGCATGATTGCTCAGGAGATTAAACAATAAAATTAGAAGAGGCAAATTATACATTTCCTACAAAATGAACCATCTATTTATAAATGCAAATTCGGGCGGAAAACAAAATGCTCATAACAAATTTTGGCGGGAATAATTAAATAAATACTTTTTTCCGAAAAACATTTTATTATAGTTTAATATAGAATTAGAATAAAAAAAATATTAATATTAATTAAAAACGAAAAAAAAAATTAAAATATAATATAATATTTTATATTATTATATTATTAAATATAATTTAAATATAATAAAAATCAGTTTTTTAAATAATTAATAATATAAAATGAAAAAAAAGGGGACTCCTTCCAAGATGGCGGACCCCTACAGCAGGTGGGGCCCATCCACCATCTTGGTTGGAGGATGTAGAAAAAATATTAAAAAAATTCATTACAGGACAAATTTTGTGGCATTTTGGACATTATTTTTGAAGGGGTGACATATCAGGAAATACATTTCACATTTGTGGCACAATGGGCAAAAACTCGAAAAACTACACATTTGAAACCGATCTAAAATTATTATTTATTAGTATATTATATATTATATCAAACAAAATAATATATTATATATTATATCAAATTTTTTATTATTAACACTTTTATAATATTAAAAAAAACTATAATTTGTGATCTGGATATAAAAAAATGATCTAAATTAAATCGCATGAAATTGAATAACATTGAATCATATTTTTTTAATCAATCATCTAAAATCGAACCGAACCGCAAATAAATTTATCTTTGAATCAAATAATATTTTGCTTCAAAATAGATCCAAATAGAACCGCAAACACCATTGCCGAGTGTATGTAATAGACTAATAGATTAAACTAATATAATTAATTTATACAAAAATATTTTTTAGGTCCTTTAAGTCATTTTAAAATCTCAAGTTAGTCATTTAAGTTTTTTTTGTAACACTTTGGTCTTTTATGTTAAGTAATATTTGCGTCGTTTACCTTTTTAAAATTTCCGATACAATCAAAATTCATATATCATTTGAAATAATTTTTTGCGCTTATCATGAATATGCAATCAAATTTATTAAACAAGTTACGGTTCATGAGAATCAGGGAAAAAGTGGATGAAATACACAATAAAAAATCGTTCGATCCGATCAAAATACACAATCAACGCAAAACTAATTGAATATTCGTGATCAACATGAAAAACCAGTTTAAATGTTACATAAGTTTGCAATTTATTATAACGATTATTTTTAAAAAGATCAACGACGCAAACATTAGTTAACATAAAGGGTGTTGGAGAGGTGATGAATAGGTAAATTCGAAAGAACCAAATTAATAAGAGTGACCATACCTCCTATAGATAAATTCCTCCCCTTCCGTACATTACCGAAAGTCCAGATCAAAATGGGTGTTGGAGGGAGATGTCAATTCACATTTTTTTCATGCATCTATTAAAAGCAGGATTCGAATATATTCCATCACTGTGGTGAAAGTAAATGGTCAGGTTCGGTTCCGTTCAAGTTTCTGGGTATTATGATAGGAGGAAACCAAAGGAGAGGTTCGTTTTGGAAACCGAACATCTCGTGTTTCAAGTCGAAATTATCTTGTTAGAGGGGGAGGAATTTATCTATAGGAGGCAGGGTCACCCTTATTAATTCGGTTTTTTTGAATTTACCTATTCATCATCTCTCCTTTTTCAAAGCTCTGTCGCATATTGTCAATGAGATTATTGCTATGCAACGAAGATTTCTTTGATCCGGTTCGAGAAATAGAGACAATATCGCGTGAGTTAGTTAGAGTCGAATATGTAAATCTAAAAAGAATGGTGGCCTTGGTATTAAACATGTTGACATGTTTAAAAGGGCTTTGTTGGTTAAATGGATGTGGAAATTTATTCATGTGAATATAAAGAGATTTGGAGACCTATTATCCATCATAGGTTATGGTTCTCTTGCTAATAGAGTTGATCCTCTCTATAAATATGCATCAGATTCTCTAACCCACGGCACTGTATTACAAATAAAAATAAAAAGCTGTAACATGCATGTTCTTTCAATTTCATGTGCAATGTCATCATGTCGTGGTTAAATCCCACAAGGTTGAAATAATCAAATCTTGAATGACAAATAAGTTTCATTTTGTTATATTATAGCTATACTCAAAAGTCAATTCAAATGAAGAAAATAGCAAATTAAGAATTTTAAGCATAAACCATCATAAGTCACAGCATAAGAAGCATCGTTATAGATTATGTGGTCACCGTGTAAAATGGATCGTCTATATTCTGCAAACCAAAGACGAGTAGACCATGTGTTTGTCTTTCACGGTTTTGACTGGAAAATAAAAGAGTATTTTCTTCCTTCTTTTTTCTTTCTAATTTATATTCTAAAAATAGTCGTATAAAATATTAAATATTAAATATAAAAGATTTTGTTAAGAGTTTCGTCGGAAAAATATAGTATTTGAATATTTTTTTCTAAATGGGAACAATTATCACCTTATAAAATGAGTTTTATGAAGGTGAGTTAACATTTCTTAAAATAGTATTAAAGGCTAGTTTAAAATTCGGCAGGTTGGTCAATAAAGAATGTGTTAAAAGTCTTATATAAATTTATATATTGCATGAGATAAATAGGAAAAAATTTCTACCCTACAAATCAATTTTATAAAATTGAATTAAACTTATCATAGATGTAGACAGACCTTATAAGAGTTCTATATCAAACAATATATAATTTGAACACATCTTTATAAGTGGTAAAATTATGATTTAGTCGAATGGTAAACATATATATTATAAATTTAAGCTGCGTTAGTAAATTTATATAAATATAAATTCATTTTTTTTGGCTTAAATTATGTTAAGTAAGATCAATTTTTTATATTTTATTGTATAAGTAAGTATATTTCAAAAAATATTCAGCATCGTTCATTTCTCATAGTTTATAATTTAATTTTGTCTTAAATAGTTTGACGCGTTTTTTATTTTGGTTTATAAATTTACTTTTTTTTATTGAAGTTTCAAATTGTTGATTTTCTTTTGAATTTGATCCCAGACGTTAAACTTCAGTTAAAAAAATTGTTATTATATAATTATTTGAATGTTAAATGATAAAAACCAAAACTTTTAAAAATTGGTCCCAAGATAGCAATGACACCTATACATTAAATTATTTGTGTTACTTGTATAATAATTAAAACATATATGTATATATTACATAATGGGAAGGAGGATTAAATCAAAAAATGAAATAATTTTACAATTTGTATTTCTTCTTCCTCTTCTCTAATAAGTATTCTTCTTCTTTTTCTGCCTCTTCATCTATGACTACGTATTCAATTGGTAACTTTACTCCCACTATTACAAAACGTGCAAGCAATAACGCAAAATTTACAATGGATTCTTATATGTACCGTTGTAATACGTTAAAATTTCTGTAGCTAGATTAATCTCTAGTCACTTAACGACGATTGTAATAATAACAGTAATAATAAGTGACGTGTAACAAGCTTGGATTCTCAGTAACTATATTTTTTTTTCATTTTAAACATATATTTTATTTCATTTTATAGTGTTATAGGACTTTACCATTATTTAACGATTGTTGTATAAAAATTCGTAGTAATAAGTGATGTGTAACTAGCTTCGATTCCCAACAACTACATTTTTTTTTTTTGCATTTTCTTTCCATTTTAAACATCTATCTTATTTCATTTTTTAGTGTTACGGGACTTTATCATCTAACCCCCAAATTCATCTTTTTTCTATTTTTAAGTGAAAGAGAAGAATTTGATAAAAAAACTAAAGTGAAAGACAAGAGTATATATATAATAAATAACTTCATTAATATTTTTTTTAAAAAGGAGTACATATATTTTTCAAATGTCCGAGCCCATAGCAACAAATGCATCTTCAGAATCTAGGACTCTCTCTTCAATACTCTCATCAGATTCATAATAAAAAGTCATCATCTCCTTCTTTTTCCTTTTCTTCTTCGGCTTCTTCTTCTTCTTCTGGCCTTCCTCACCCAGATGGTTGGACCTCCTCGTTTGGCCGTTGACGTTGTTCATTTGTGACCTTGGTGATGTTTTTGTTAGCATTCTTGTTGAAACTATAATTCTTTGTGTCGAATCAGGTTGTTCGACGGAAGGAATGGTGTATCGAAACAGATTTGATTTAGTTCCAAAATAGGTATTTTGGGCTTTTATAGTTTTTGGCTTTTATAGTTTTGGGTTTTTGCTTGGGATGTAAGCAAACCTAATTCTATAAATAGGGAGCAACCCTTATATTTTGTAATAAATCAACATATTGTAATTCACGGTTTGCAGTTGCAAGTGAATAGAAAAAAAAATCTCACAGGTTGTGGGTAACAACATTCTTCTCCAAAATTCTCTTAGAACCCTAATTTCTTTTCTTTATCTATTTTCTTCTTTCCTTTGTTTCCGCGAGAACCTTTCTTGTTCATAAAGAAAGGGTCAGAATTTTCATAGGTTTTGAGTTAATTCCAACAATTCTCATTTGTAGAACTCATTGTTACTCCAAATTATGAAAAATGTAAATCTGACTATTTATAGATGAGGTTGAAGATGAAAATTCTGATAATTTAATGCTTGCAATGATTATAACTTGTAATGTTTGATATTCTTGAATGATATTTTTGAAAAACGGAGAAAATTTTAAATCATTATTATAATTGGGATGAGTGTTTCCCTCTTCTGGAAGAGTAAAGGTTGTAATATTACAACAATTGTTTTTTATAAACGTGATTAAATAATAATGTAAATGGAAAAAATATTGTTGTCAGGAGTCGAACCTTGTACCAATTAAAAGGGTATCACTACAGTTCATTTGGATAACTGTTGTGATATACTTAAAAAATCATTTGTATATAACAACAGTTATAGAACCAATTGTTGTGATATATTTATTATAAATTAATACTTATCATTACGATTCTTATTTTTAACCGTTGTGAAATTGTTTACCCATATATAAGCGAATTAACTTCCACATATTGATAGAAGCGCCGTTTCTTTCATAGCGAAACCCTAGAACCCATTTTTCTCTTCTTCACCATTAGCCCTGAATCTTTTACTTCATGCAATAAGGTATTCTTCTTCTTCCATATATTGTGAGATCTTTCCCATTATCTCGTTTGTTGCATGTTGTTTTTGTTGATTATTCTCATTTTTTTCAGATTCGTCTTAACTACCTTAACAAAGACCATACTTTGGTTATGGTACATAATATTTATGTAGCTATGGAAAAAAGTACAAGAAGCATGAAGATATGATGGAAACTTCAACCACCTTGTACTTCTTCTCCATAGCTTCACAAACAAGATGTTAGTAAATGAAGAAACAGTCGTGGCAATAAAATTCATCTAGTTTAGAAACAATGAAAAGAAATATAAGAAGTATGAAGCTTTTGTGTAAGCTTTTTCCACCTTATATTTCCTTATCATTGTTTCACAAACTAGATGGAATTCATTGTTTGGAAAGTCATGGTACAGTCCAAACTACGACGACAACGAAGATGGTAATTTCTCTTGCTTTCTCTTTTGATCTCTCTTTACTTTTCACTGGATTATGGCTTTAGGGTTTGGTTTTAACTGAAGATGCTCATTATTGAAGTTTGAAGATTAAGGGGATGGATACATGGTGATAGCAAGAAGTGGTAAGAAGTATATAGTATGAGATGATATGGTTCATATGGTTTGTGTAGCAATGGAAAAAAAATACAAGAAGTATGAACTCATTGTGGAAACTTCATTCACCTTGTGTTTCTTTTTCATTTCTTAACAAACTAGATGAAACTCAAACTCAAGCAGTGATAATTTTCAATAAAAGGTGCATTCTTGAAACCATTTAATATAGTTTGTGATATTGTATGTAGTTAGGTTTTTGTTGATTAATTTATAATATCTGGTTCTAGTGTATGATATTGTTTGAGTTTATTATATTTTATGTAGATTGTTTGTTTCACTAATCCTCGCTTAAAATAAATTCATTTAAATTGACATCGATACTTATAATTTGTAAATTAAGTTGTATTTGAAAACCAAGTTAAACAAACCATTTTTGTATTTGAATTGCATGCGTCTCATCATTCATCTCATGTTGTTTGCATATATTACGGTATAATGATCTGACTCCTTAGATGCATCGCTGAATTTGATTATAGTTAAATTTCCATAATAATAATTTAGTGGATCATCTACCTCATCATCAACACTTATAATCGTAAAAATTATGATTGTAAAAATTACGATAATAAGTGATGATGAGGAGGCAGATTATCCAATAAATTGTTGTTATGGAAATTTAACTATAATCGAAGATAGCGATGCATCTAAGGAGTCAGGTCAATATACCATAATATATGCAAACATCATTATATGCACGATGAGACGAATGCAATCAGAAAATAACAATGGTTTGATTAAATTGGTTTTCAATAATAGTTTAATTTTCATATTATAGACTTCTTCATCAATTTGAGTCCATGTATTTCTTAAGTGAGGTGTATGTAAAACGAGCAATCTATATATAAATAATAAACTCTGGGGACTTTTAACAACGATTATCTATTGTAACCGAGATTAAAGGTAATTTATGTTTTGGAATAATTTATTGTTGATGGGTTTCAAACCCAATACCTAAGTGTATATATCACAATGATTTATAAGTTTAATCATTGTGATATGTGACGTGTGTCCTGACTTTCAATAACGATTTACATACCGTTGTAGAAACTACAAACTTACAACGATATTCTACTTAACAACGGTATGACCGGTGTGATGGTACCCATTTTCCAAGCGTTGTGAAAGGGGTTTTCTGTAGTAGTGTCCATTCCAAATTCTCGGTTGTTAACTTTACTTAGTTTCATTTAATTTTGTTGTTATTTTATGATGATGATGATGGGAGATGGGTTTGCAAGCTTCATCATCTACTAGATTTTGTGATGGATTTTTGTTGCACAATGATAGTCTTTGGTCTTAATAAAAGTGTGAGAATCATTTTTATGCAAAAGTAAAAACAAACAATTGTATGAATGTTGGGGATGATGGTATGAACACAAATCTGAAATTATGGATTAAATAGTTTTTTCATCCCTATAAATTGGCTTGTTTTTTGTTTTAGTCCCTGTAACTTCTTTTTTTGTTTTAGTCCCTAATTTTGGGTTTAAATTCATATCTTCATGCCCAACCTTCATACAAGCCCATAATTTTTTTCAAATCAATGAGAATATATGTGTTTGTTTATGAGATATTTATGTATGTTTATTTAATGCTCTACCATTTCAAACCATAATCATCTTTGGTAGTTTGATTTTGTAACTTTATTATTCACTCTTTCTCTCATAATTTTCATCATAGTCTTCCATTAAAGTTTCATCGTCATGTTTGCTTTTAAAGAAAAGTTTGGATTTTTAGTTTCTCAAAGTGCAAGTGTGATTTTTATGTATGCAGAGTGATGAAATTTTTTCCAAAACAAATACACATATGTATGTATATACACCTATGAGAACAATATGGGAGAGATGGAACAAAGTCAGGTTGAGTTAAGAAGGGTTGGAGCTTAAATATGTCATCATCATTATCATGCTCATGTTTCATGAATAAGTATTGAAACATTAATTAGCGTAAACAAGGGCTACAAATGCATGATCTCTCTCAAGAACTCAAGAACAAGAATTAAACATTAATGTTTATATATTAAAATTTCGGTGCAAGAATTAAACAAAAGAAGCTTGTGACTGAGTTGCAAAGATATAGGTATTATAACCAAAGTGTGAGTTCAACAAAAAAAGAGAAATTATTTTTATAGGTAAAATATATAATAAAGTTAAATTATTTATAAATGTTCTAAACTGTTTTTATAATCTATTTAAGAAAAATTATGCAACTAAATTGAAAAAACTCATAAAAATGTCATAAGTTATTTTAATAATTTTTCTTACGTAATCTTAAATTTTTTAGAACAATAGATAAATTCAAATAAATCAATAAAAACATAGCTTAATTTAAGCAATTTATAGTTTAGAGTTTATAACTCATCATTTTATCTCTCAATTTTATCTTTATTGTATTATTAAAATAATTAAATATTATATATATATATATATATATATATATATATATATATATATATATATATATATATATATATATGTGTGTGTGTGTGTGTGTGTGTGTGTGTGTGTGTGTCATTTCATTATAATAAAGTTCAAATTTAATAAAAAGAGACTCGTTTAAGATCCAACCACATTTTTTAACATAGTATTAAAAGACTCATTACATCAAAAAAGATGTTTAATAGCATTTTTATCTTTATTAGCGCTTTTAAGGGCTATTATTGCTCATGCTATATATAAACCAGCCACATATAATAGCACTTTTAAACGCTATTACAAGCTTAGTCTTTAATGACTCTTTTCACAAAAGCGCTATCATAACTTAGATTTACGTTTTGAAAAAGTGCTATCATAGACCCTAATATTTATTAGTTTTTAGAGAGAGAGAGAGAGAGAGAGAGAGAGAGAAATGCTATCAAAGCTTTTATCAGCTAAAAAAGATATAATCTGTGATTTTGTACATCAATACTATAACATAAACAAATGCAACTATTCTTCTCAAAATAGCATCAAATATTATAGATTTATGATAAAATTATGAAACTCTCCATTTTGAAAGTTCTTTAAACCCTCTTTTAAACACAATTAACTACACCTCAAGCGAAGTTACGAAACTTTAGTTCTATTTGTTTCAGTTCATCCATTTTGCAACAATTCCTACATAAACTATAAAATGAAAATGCTTGACTTCTAAATAGCATGAAAAAGTATATAAATTTATGAAACTCTTCATTTTGAAAGATCATTAAATTATCTTTCTAACGTAACTGACGACACCCCAAAAGGACTTATGATACTCAAGTTATGTAGAAAACACGATGACCAACATATGACTCAAATTGAATATGCCTCTAGTACAAAAACAAGCAATTTGCTACCGTTGTAGCTCATATAGATCTGATTTCTCTACTTCAAGTGAAATATTATCGCGTTAGCTTTCCAACGCAACTGACGACACCCCAAAAGGACTTATGAAAATCAAGTTATGCATGGAATAAGGCAGACAATCCCCTTTTATGTCTACCTGTGATATTTCTGCGTTTTTCTCCCTATTGAACAATTTTAAAACTCATCTATTTAAGCCAAAACCTCCCCAAATTCTTAACAAATTCGATTTCTCTGGGGAAAAAAATCAAATTTTTGTTTTTCGTGAAAATTCCAATTTTTTAAAAATTAATTTTTCTGACATTTGAAAAAATTGGGGAAATGGGTTGTAAGGTTTTTGGAATTGAAGAAAACACATCATGAGGTTTTTGAAATTTTTTAGGAAACACGACCAAGTAGGGTCGCTCAAAATCACACACATCTCTCAAGAACTCTAAGGTATGAACATAACATATATTCACAATTTAATAGTCATGACATCACAATCAACAAAAAATAATATTAAATTAAAAACAATAGCACTACAGTGACCCTAGGGGATTTATCTAAAATCTCCTTTGATTTTCAGAGTAACCCAGACAAAGCAGTTCATTCATCGATCATTGTCAATAAGGTTTTTCCCAAACCTTATTTAGCCAAACATTTCATGCATCAGTACCAAATACGATAACCATGTGAGATTTATCCCAAATCCCTATTGGCCACCCAAAACAACAAAACAAATCATAGATCTTATTAATCAATTTAAGGCCAATAAGGTTTTGCTCAAACCTTATTTGGCCAAACATATTACAGAAGGAAAAATAACATAAACTTTGGCGCCGATGGGAGGGTAAGGACCCATCACCACCCTGATTTCCTATTATCACCCATCAATAAGGGAATCCCCCTTACTTCGAAATTCAAGCTTTCAAACTCTTGGCTATGACTTCCTAACTCTCCCTCTTCCAATTACTTCGCAGTCTCTTTTCTCCCAATTCCCAATTACATCTATAGTAACCTAGCCTCCCCTCAAACTTTCCTATTTATTTTACCCTAATTTTTAAAATATTTTCTTATTACACTATTGACCAAAATTACTCAATTTCTCACCAATCCACCTCCAAATTTCTATTTTCTCAATTTATTACTAAATAATTAAATCATCCAATTATTCCTAATAATTTCAATAAATCTCAATTTATTTTTCTGATCTTAAATCCTATAACCTTGCTAGTTATTAAATTACAAAAATACCCGTAAGAAAATAAACGGATATGCGAAAGCAAGTCTAACATAAAATTTTAAATGAAGTGATATGCAAAAGCAAGGCTTTCTTTAAATTGAAAAAATAAATATTTTCAAAATTATATTTTAAGAGCATAAACGGATATGCGAAAGTAGACTTTTATGAACTTAAAATCTGGTGTTAGACGAGCGAAAGTCAATAACATCTTTAAACTTGTTTTTCACCTTAAACAACTTTTTAATTAATAAAAAATAATTAATTTTTAAAAACAAAAAGATTTACACTTTAAAACGCAGAACACGCGAAAGTGGCAATATATATTTTAGGCTAAAGGTTGTATCCACCTCGACGGCCTCCTGGTTGAATCGCTCGATGTACGAGCGCAGAGTTTTGTTCTTCCCTTGTACGATGACTTCAATGGTTGCTTCAGTCTTGGGGTGGTGTCGGGAGGCGGTGAAATGCCACGTGAACGCCAACCTCATGCTCCTCCAGGATGTGATGGACTCGGGTGCCAGGATTTTGTACCATGCCATGGCTCCCTTCTTGAAGGTTGTCTATAATAACCTGCACTTGACGTTCCCGGTGATGTCGTTACGATAGTAGAGCATAACGTTGATGTTTTCGACATGGTCATCAGGGTCAGTCGTCCCGTCATAAGGTGTCAGGTTCGGGGGTTTCTCCATGCCCTTCGGGAGTAGTGCCTCCATAATAGCCTGTGAAAGAGGGCAGTGGGGGTCATCTTCATCACTCCTCAGTGGGGAGTCTCCTTCGTTCCTCGAACTTTGATCGTGCCGCGAATAATTCCTTGGTTGATCGTTCACTCATTCAAGTCACCCCCTGGACCTATTCGTCTTTGGCTCGGGGGAACGTTGCCCTCGATGAGGAGGTGAACGTCCCCGCTTCTTCGTCGCCTCTGGTTGATGTCTCTCGGGTTGACGTCCCTGCTCCTGTCGGGGAGGTCTAGTTTGACGCTCGGTCTCCAGTGCTATTATCCTCCCATACTGTTGAGAGAGCATGAGATTAGTCTAATTCAGAGCGTGCACCATGGCTATCATGGTGGGGTCTCCTTTGACTGGTACTGGTATAGGCTGAAAAGTAGTTGCTGGCTGAGGTTGAGGAATGCCATTGTCCTCAGGCTCAGATGATGGGGTGGAGGGCTTCCCGTCACGCACATCAGATTCGTGGGTGACAATCAGGTTATCCTCCGTGGTGTAGTCGACCAGACCAAAAGTGTTGTTGTCACCGTGTTCGTCGGCCATGCTGGAAGGGTGAAAAGTGGATAGAAGCTTTTATCTTTGGATGTGGAAGATGGGGAGAGCTTGATTCCCACAGACGGCGCCACTGATATTACCTTATCAGAAGGGTCTTCTAGGTGTTAAGTTGCGAATGTGACGGTTGATTGAGAGAAGGTAGGGGTGTACCTTCAAGGAACTCTGATGCTTAAGTGAGTATGGGTACAATAGAATAACCGTAAAAGATTCAGAATACCTGGCCCTCTAACGAGAGAGGGTATTATAGTGTGTTCCAGCACTGGGCCAAGGTCCTTTCTTGGGCTGGATCAGCTAGGCCCAAGGAAGAACTGCCAAGGAACGCGTAGGAGCATGTAAGACCTAACATGTGGTCTTTCCCTTGGTCCAACTGCCCCTATATTCTAGGAGATAATAGTGGACAGTTGGGTGACATGTCATACATGGGGGAAACGTGGTCTCCCCTACTGCCAGCTAGTGGGTCGTGTTTGTGCCCGACGATGTGAACCTTTTGCCCGTCGGGTTGGACCTCTGCCCGACACGGACTTAGAGGCCTAGTCCGAAACATATATATTCATGCAAAAGATACCATAAAGACCTCTAATTATATATATTTTTTACACATAACATTTTAAATTTTTGAACAATTTACTTTCTTTTCTATTAAAATAATATTATAATTTACTAAATTAAAATTTGTAACTAATTATTAATGATTAAAAGTTAATTATCCTATATTTTATTTTAAAGATTCATTTTTATTTTATAATTAGATAATTATTATTTTTATCATCATTTCCATATATATTGCCAAACTATTATCTTTTATCTCATTTCCTATCAAACTGTTAAATTATCTTCTTTTTTTTTTGCATTTTATCTTTATTTATATTTTTATTTCCTCTCTTTCCTTCATCAATTAAATAAAATAAATAAGATAAATTATCTTTTTTTTAAAGACTTAATGCATCATTTGATCCCTTAACTTAATTTCAGGTTTCAGTTTAATCCCTTATTAAATAAACGTTCGTTTTAAGTCACTTAAGTGTACTTTCGTTAGCCACTCTGATCCTGTTTGTTAAATTTTGTGAACTTCTGTTAATTTGTGCATATGTGACACACCAGATGGACATTTATTATATGAAATGAAATTATCATATTACACTTTGATTTATGTTTGTAAAATAAAATAAAAATGCAAGTTGAAGTGTATCATATTTTCATTTTCACTTCACACATTTCAATTTCATTCTTTCTCATTATAAATCCTAAAAACACATTTGAGTGCTAAAGAAAACCTGAAACACATTTCATTTGCATTTCGTTGGTTCATTTTCACTTTTCCCTTTTCATTTTCGTAGAAGACGAAACTTCATCCATCATCAATCGTAAGTACTTCTCATTCAGGTTACTTCAAAAAGCAAATTTTTTAGGTTTTGAACCATCTCTTTACTGCTACTTCTCATTCATGTAGCTTGTTTAGGTCATTGAAACTCATTTATCTGGAATACGGAGTGGAAGAAGAACTTCTTTCACCTACAATAATAAGGTACAAATAATTATATATTTGTTACTAAAAATGAAAACTTGTTAGGTTTTGTCATCCTCCGTAGTGTTATTTCTCATTTAGGTTGTTTATTTAGCTCATGGATAGCTGTTTTTAGTGCATTATGCGTCATTGAGTGAGTTTGATATGTTCACAGAATTAGGTTATAAAGGATTAGAGGAAACTTGGGATGTTGGTCATGATTTTTGGAGTTACTTTGAAGTTCTGAGTGGGTTAAAGGATTTAGGTTATCCTAGTGTAGATAGCCTTTAATATTATGATCAAATATAGTTTAATAACTTGGTTTTGTTGAAAGATCACAATGGAACTAGAAGGATGAAGACAATTATAGTGTTGACTAGGCAAGTGTATTTATATATCATTCATCCTACATTACAACCTGACATCATTGAAGAACCAATAATATCACTAGAATACAATGTGGTAGGTCCCAATGTTGTTGAAAAAGGTACCACTGACACTGAATTGGGAAAGAATAATGTAGAAGGGACCGCTGAAGTTGAAAATGTGGTTGGTGAAAGAGGAATTTTTGATAAGGGGACCATTGAAGTTGAAACTGTGATGGATGAAAGAGACATTTTAAATAAGGGGACCGCTGAAGCTGAAACTGTGGAGGATAAATGAGACATTTTGAATAAAGGGACCACTTAAGCTGAAACTATTATGGATGAAGGAGACATTTTTGATAAGTTATCACTGATGCTAAAACTATTATGGATGAGGGGCTAAGTTGTATCACGGGGGAAGACGAAGGACTAGGTGAGGAGACCAATTTGGTTGATGAGGGATTGAATTGTAACTCTTTAAGATGAGGGACTAGATGGTGGTCGTGAGGATGATGCTTTGGATATTAATTTTGAAGATTTTAATGATGATGTGGGTATGAATGGAGACATGGTAGTTGTTGAAGATGTGGTTTCTGAAGAGGATGAGGTTGAGATCCAAATGAATGAAAAATGGAAGAAAAGGGGGAAATGGTAAAGGTAAGGGGAAGGGTAAAGGGAAAGGGAAAGGGAAGAGAAAAGGTAAAGTGGGAATACCACATAGGAAACCAAATCAGTGTGAAGGAAGTCATGAAGTAAGCCTTTTGGATGATTGTATTGATGAAGAGCAAACAAATGTAAACTTGAAAGGTTTGAGTGATATTGAGGATGAAAACAATGATGATTTATTTGAAGAATATTATAGTGAAGATGATTGTGTTGGTAAGATGGATTGGAAAACTTTCAAGATACCTACAAGGATGGATGGATACAAGTGGGAATTAGGGATATACTTTGCTACTAAATAATAACTCAAAGATTATATTAGAATATATGCCATGCACTATGGTATGAAATTGAAATTTAAGAAAAATGACAACACAAGGATGAAAGTGATATTTAAGAAAAGATGTCCATGAGAGGCATATTGTGCAAGAATCAAACATGAAGACATATGTCAACTCAGAAAGGTTATTGATAAGCATACATCTAGTAGATATTTCAAGGTCAATTTCCTCACATCCAAGTGGATTAGTAGTAAGATACAAAAAAATGTGAGGGAGAATCCAAGTTTTAAACTGACTGATATCATGGAGAAGACCCAACATAAATGGAATGTGGGGATTAACTAAACTTTTGCATACAAAACAAAGATAATGGGTATTAATATTGTTGATGGATCTTTTAGGAAGCAGTATAAAAGAATTCATGATTATGAACATGAATTTTTAAGGTCAAATCATGTTTGAACTATGAAAGTTACAAGTTAACCACTTCATGGTGGAAAGGAAAACATTGAGCATCTTGAGAGACAATTGAACCCACATTGTCAAAGGATGTATATTTTTTAAGGCCTGCAGGGAATTTTTTTCCAACTACATGCCTATAATATGTTTGGATGTGATATGACCTGATCAGAAGGAACCTTCCAGTGATTAGCAGCTTTGATGGAGAGTTGGGGGTGTACCTGCAAGACACTTTGATGCCAAAATGAGAAGGTGCAAGTACAGAAAGGTAGAAGAGAATAGAATTCAGAATACCTGACCATCTGGTGGAAGAAGGTATTTATAATGTGCCCCCAACATTGGGCCAAGGTTCTCCCATGGGCTGGATTAGCTAGGCCTAAGGGAGAACTGCCAAGGATTGCGTAGGAGCAGGTAAGACCTAACACGTGGTCTTGCCCTTGGTCCAAATACCCCTACATATCAAGAGATGATACTGGGTAGTTGCGTGATGTGGATCACGTGGGGGAGATGCTCTCCCCACGCCTCAGTGTATTGGGCCATGGGTCGTGCCTGACGATTGGGCCTCTGCCCGGCGCAGACTGTGTAGGCCCAGTCTAGAAATGATGATTGTTTCTTGAAAGGGTATTGTGGTGGACAAATACTTGCTGCAATTGGAAGGGACCCAAATGACCAAATGTTTCATATTGCATTTCCTGTTGTGGGAAGTGAAACCAAGGATTCATGGACTTGGTTCCTAGAACTATTGATATCTGACCTATGAGGTACAAGATTATGCAAGATATATACATTCTTCAGTGATCAATAGAAGTTGATTTAATTTGTTATGTCTTTTGATTTTTATAAGTTAATTGTTATTTTTTGAGTAATTTATAAACTAATTGTTATTTTACTGCATGGAGTGTTACCATATCTTGATGAATTGCTCCCTAGAGTAGACCAAAGGTTTTATGTCAGGTATATTTTGCCACTTTAGCCTATAGCTTTCTATAGGTTTCAATACTACCCTTTAACTATGTGTTTTATTTATTTTAAGGCATCTATACAACAACTTTAGGAAGAAATATCCAAGAACTAAGCTCAAAGAACTCATGTGGAAAGCTGATATAACTAGTTATGGATGCATTTGAAAGGTCATGCTTGAAATGATGATTGTTAATGAGGAGGAATTCAAGCATTTGATAAAGATTCCACCAAGGTTTTGGAGCAAATCTAGGTTAAGGACCAATACTTTATGGGATACTTTGGTGAACAATATGTCAAAGGCATTCAACTCTGTTTTTGGTTATGATAGGGCCTAACCAATCGTAACAATGATTGAAAAAATCAGAATGTGTCTCATGCTGAGGTGAGAGTTAAACATGCAGAAGATTGTCAAATATGGAGGTGATATTCTACCAAATATCAAGAAAAGGATAACAGAGGAATCAGAAAAATAAATAATTAGATTGTGAGGTATTGAAAGCTGATTTGTCTTACACTTGGATTGTGTTCTACATTTGGTTATGAAGCTGAATTGTTATTATGTTTTGCACATGTGTGTAGGTGAATTTGAATACGAGGTTAGGCATATCTTATATAATTGAGTATATTATGAGTTTGTCCACTAAGGAGTGCTCTTGTAGGAGATGGATGATGACAAGGTTGCCATGTTGTCATGCAATATCTTGCATGAAATCTTAATAACTTAAGATTGACAATTTTATGCTTGATTGCTACAAAAAAAAAGCATGTTATGTACCTGTAATATATCCACTGAATGAGGATACTTTATGGGATAAAATATAATATGTTAATTTGTAGCCACTGCCAATCAAAAGACAACCATGAAGGCCAAAGAAGAATATGACTAAGGATGTATTAGAGAATATAAGAGATAAGCCACAACTAAAGCAAGTTAACTTTGGAATCAAGTGCAGCAAGTGTCACATGATGGGGCACAACAAAGATACTTTCAAGCTGCCTTCACCAAGTCAGACAACTCAGCCTGAACCAAGTCAGTCTGGACCAAGTCATCCTAGACCAAGTTAGTCTGAACCAAGTCAGCCTGCACCAAGTCAAATAACTCAACCTACACCAAGTCTGACAACCCAACCTGAAGCAACTGCAGTGTGATCTACTTGTCTGCTACATTTTTGCACTAGTCTCAATGAAAACAAATTGTCTGTGTAACTTAGCCTTTTTGTATTAATGTCAATGAACACTAAATTTGGTTTCTTGTATTAGTCTCAATGAACACAAAATTTGGTCTTTTTATTAGTGGCAATGAACACATATGTAACAAGGATCTCAATTATGATTATGATAATGCAAACAATATTTTGTTATTTCCTTAATTTGGCTTTTGATTGTGCTTTATTTAAGATGAACATCATTCTGGTTCTGATAAATAACATGCAACATGGATAATGTATTTGCAGTTTGGTTAGATTATCAACCATAATCACCTAGATTTCAACACAAGCCCTGATGTATTCCATTATTTCAGTCAAGTCACTTATTTAATATTACATAACACATTTTAGTCTTTTTTCTGCAATATTACAAACCATATTTTATAACACATAACACCTTTGTTATAACATAAATGATAAAGAGGATTCTTAAGGAAATTTGGTTGTTTGATCCAAATGACCCACAACTTTTGATTGTTTGATTTTGAATAGGTTATGAAATTCATTGATATCTTAACAGAAATTATGAAGATGGTCGTTTGGATGAAGAGGTTTATTAAAGAAATTTGAAAGAAGAAGGATGAAGGAAAAAGATGAATAGTAACCCTAGATAGAAAATGATTGATAATGTTAAAATGAAGAAACATGGAGCTTACATCGGTAATATAATCCCTTGTACATGCACTAATGAAAGTAAAGTCTTGTTGTCATGCCACATCAGCTCAATTAACATTTTTTTTAGCATTTAATATAAAAAATTAAGTTGGCTAAGAAAACTATTATTCAAAAAGTAACATTTATTAAATAAGAGACTAAAATAAAATTTGGAATTAAGTTAACGACTTTCAGTCACTTTAATTGTTTCTTTAACAATTAAATCAAATCCCATAATTTATTTTAAAAATTAAAATGAATCTTCACTAAAACAATAAATAGCAACTAGATTGAAAATCCAAACTTTTAACTTTGAAATAAAGATAATTTAAGCTTTTAAACATAAGAAAAGTTAAAATCAATATATTAAATGATTTTTTAATATTTCTCCTAACAAAAGTTGTTCTATGCAAAATTTTAATCCACTCATTTTCCCAACCTTTCAATAAACCCAACCAAATCCTCCTTAAATTTTAGTTATATAAAAATAACAAGAAAAATCGCATAACTTTCATTCATACATTTTGTTTGTGAGAAACAATCCTAACAAAAATATCATATTAATTTAAAAATAACAAGAAACAGTCCCTAACAAAAATAACATTATTTATTTATTTTTGTCAGAAGAATCAAATATATAAATTCATTCGTACCTAAGACAATAAAAAATCATATATTATATTATTTAATTTATGATCATTGAACATGAATAGTTGGCATTTGCAAAAAATTCAAAACTCAGAAACCCACCGCTATTGCATGACTCATGCGCAAGCAAGTTGAAACCTCTCCCTCCAAATTATATATTCTTTCTTTCATCTTCACACTTCTTCTCACCACAACAAGAAGAAAATACTCCATTCTCTTTCTCTCTCTATCTTTCTCTTTCTCTCTCTAGACTTTATATTTTCAAGATATGCTACAAGTAGAAACACTTGTTTCTGCCTGTGCCGGCGGTTCTACTGATCGGAAAATCGCCTGCGAGTCACAAGCTGACGATCACAAAACGGATCCACCGGAGCTTCATCATCCCGATTCTCCACCGGAGTCATTTTTCCTCTCCAAAGATGAAGAAACCGAGTGGTTGGATCGTAACTTCGTCTACGAACGGAAAGAATCCACCAAAGGAAACTCCAATTCAGGAAACTTGAACGCTAACTCCAGCTCTAACTCCAACTCCAATACGAACTCTCAACGTTTCGCAAATCTCAAATCTAAGACTTCAATGATTGGCTTGCCTAAGCCTCAGAAACCTTCCTTCGTTGACGCTAAGAATCGTCGCAACCATAAGCCTAGCAACCATAAGTTGTTTCCGAAGCGGACCGCTTCCGTTGGAAAATCATTCGCCGAACCTTCGTCACCGAAGGTGTCGTGCATGGGGAGAGTCAGATCTAAACGCGGAAGAACTTCATCCGCCGCCGCCGCTGCAGTTAAAGAAAAATCGCCGAGAACCGAGAGAAAACGCAGTTTCTTTGGAAGTTTACGGTCTATTTTCCGCTCCGGTGGAAGAAATAAACCGGACCGGAGAACTGAACCTCCGGCTTTTGATTCATCTGTGACGAACACGAACAGTATAAGTATTTCAAAAGCGCGTGACAGCACGGCGAGCTTAAATGACACGTCTTTTGTGGAGTCTGTATCAAGAAATAGCGTCTCGGAGAGTGAACCGCCCGGTTTGGGTGGGATGAACCGGTTCAAGTCTGGAAGGCGGTCTGACTCGTGGGGAGGAGATGATTCTGAAATCCACGTGTCGAGATGACATTCGTTCTTGGTAACGGTTCCGTTACGTTACGCGACGGCTACAACGAAGTGGGGCCCATCGGCTTTGGAAGTCAGTGGAGTCAGTAAATGTTAAACAACACAGGACTCGCGGGTCACTCGCGTGGGGCCCAAGCGTGTTTAAAAAAGTGAATGACGTGGCGCGTTGAATAACAATAGTGAGACTTTTATTGTTGGGAATTTTTTTTCCAGTTTTTTTATATTGTTATTAAATTTGAGGAGGGTATACAAGAGACACGGGTGTTTTTAATTGTGCAGTTGTTGATTTTCAAATGGTAGTTTGAATAATTATTTAACCTTTTTTGAATGTAAAGTTTCAACTAACTCTCGTCCTTTTTAATTGAACAAAATCAAACAAGGATATGATAATATTTTATATTGCTTCTGAATTTTATCTACATGAAGGAACAAGAGCTGACAAAGCCAAGACCCTGTTGAGTTTTAGATGACCTTGTCTAAATTTATCATGATTTAACGGAAGAAAATAATTAGGGATCCTATGGTTTAACCATAATCATTATTTTTTAGGCAAATTTTAGCAATGGTTTAATCGTGAAACTTTTCGAAATCTATTTTGTAATAATCCATCTTAAATGCTCTCAAAAACAATTTAGGACAGAGCCTTAAACTATTTAGAAATCACACTGATATGAATCAAACAATATGTGTATAGTACATAGACTTATCCCTAGTTTTAGATAGTAGAGGCAATTTAAGGTTCTTTTTAATTTATACACATTAGTTAAAAATAAATAATTGTGTATAATTGAAGATGATTTTTTTCATGATTTATGATGTTTCTTAATTTATATTGTTTTCTTCTCCACTATAGTGAAGATAATCAAGAGTTGAGTTAGTACACAATTTTTCTCTAAAAGAAATGAAACTATGACATCTTACTCGTTTACCTTTATTAGATGCATTTCAGTCATTATTCTACTTCATCAAAAAAGTTATTTATTTATTTTTTTTAAAAATTAAACTTATTTTTAGAATTATTTTTTACATTTGATTTGATTTCTATTCAAATTGATTTGTTATCATTCGGTTTATTTTTAGAACTGGTTGTGTTTGTGTAACACATATTCAATTGACTAATCAAACATAATAATTATTTTAACTTCAGATCAATAGTTTGGTTCAACAGTTTTACTCGGAACAAAGGCATATGAGTAGGCACAACCACAAAGAGAATGAGATGTGAGTTATATATGTGTGTGACCCTTACCGAAATTCTTAGTTTATATTTGATTTAACTGTTTGATGAGGCAAAAACAATTATAAATGTGTAAAATTAATTTTAGAATAATTGTGAGGTATTTGATTCTTCTAAAATAGAATTGATTTTTTCTCCAGAATTAATTCTACTTGAATCTTGATTTTATAACTTGAGTTTAAATGTGATTTATACATTGAAATTTGTTGTTAAAATTACTTTTACATAAATGTATCCAATCATAAATCAATTTACATTTAACCATAATCAATTCTACAAAATCAATTTACTCAAAATCAATTATCGTCGTCGCGGAACCAAATACACACTTAGGGGTGGCAAACAGGCATGCTCGTCCCGTTTAAGCCCACCCTGCAAAAGCCTGCCAAAAAATGGGGCAGGCGGGACGGTCAAAGTTGAGGACGAGAGCCTAAAACCTAAGCCCACCCCGTAAATAAGTGAGGGGGGGCAGGGAAAACCCGCGGGCATTGCACTTTTTAAGCCTAAAAATACAAACAAATTTAAGTAAATGTACATGCCCATAAAAGCCCGCGAAAAAAATGAGGCGGGACGGGACGAACACTTTCGAGGCTGAGGGCCTAAACCCTTGGCCCGCCCCGCACTAAAATGCAGGAAAAACGAGTATGCCCAATGGTTCGGGCCCGTTTTTCCACCCCTACACACACTTAGTTCATGTTTTGTGATCACGTGACAAAATGTATATGCGTAAGACAAATAAATTTACAAAGATGTATATGTTTAAGACAAATAAATTTACAATTATGACATGACTATTAATGTACACTACATTTTATTCATTTTCTATGTATTCATTTTTTTAGTTTCATGAAGCCTCAAATTGTATCAAAAACAAAATAAAATCACAAAATTAAATATTACAAACAAAAGATGATTCATTTACTCCATTGGTGACACTACATTGGCAAAGGCCGTCTCTATCGACTATAGATTGATTGATACCGACTTACTATTAACATTTGTAGAGAGATGACACTAAGAGACCACCAACTTTCATCTCCCGATTTGTGAGATGACAATGATATTGGATTATATCTCTCTTATCTTCTTCATTTGTATGTTACAGTTCGTATGTTGGATCACACGATGATTGTCAAAGGTCGGGAGATTGAGATATTGGCGGATCTAATTGGAGCTAATTAGGAAAAAATTATGGGCGTGTGAAGTCACTAGAGGGGCTCATGAATGTTTCTAACGTGTCGAAAAACAAAAGACCCTAAGGGTCGTGTATCCACCCGTGAACCGATACCACATCATTAGGCATGGTGTCATCAATGTAATAATGAAATTTATGATTCACATATAATAATCATACTACACATATTGATAGGCCATAATATTACACACCTTATTCGACACGTGATAAATGAATAAAGGCAATTGATCCTCAAGAGAGCCATCAAGCACCGACTGTTGGAATTAACTTAAACCCTATGAGAATTCCGACATTTTCTTTATGAACAAGAAAGGTTCTTGCGGAAAAATTAACAAAGAAAAGAAGAAATATGAAGTAGAAAAGAATTATAGTTCTAAGATAATTTGGAGAGAAAGTTTTGCTACCCACAAACTGTGAGATTTTTTTTCATATTCACTTGCAACTGCAAACCGTGAATTACAATGTGTTGGAATGATTTGATTACAAGAGGGATACTCCTTATTTATAGAATTTGCACTTCAAGCCAAAAACCCAAAACTATAAAAGCCCAAAATATCTATTTTGGAACTAAATCAAATCTAGATTTAAAACTAAATCAAATTTAATCTAAATCAAATATGACATAATGAATTACACTTTCAACACACCACTTAATTCACTGCGTCTAAGCTATCTACATTCTTCATAGCTCTTTGTCTTTTGAATACTCTGACATGCACTCCCTTCGTCATGATATCTGCAATCTCATTCTCAGTTCTGCAGTGTTCCAAGTTCATCTTCCTGCCTGCTACCTGCTCTCGAAGATAATGGAACCTCATTTTGATGCTCCTTACTTCGACCATGTGCTATCGAATTCTTTGTCATATTGATAGTTGTCATACTGTCGATTTTCATGGTGATTGCTCCATGACTCTTCGATGTAATCTCTTCGACCAAGTTCACCATCCATGTTGCTTGAAATGCACAAAGAGAAGCATCTATGTACTTTGCTTCGCATGATGACAATGCCATTATTGGCTCCTTTCTCGAACTTCAAGCAACTAGTGTACCACCTAACATAAACACATATCCAGATGTGGATTTTCGATCCTCAGCATCACTACACCAACTTGAATAAGTTTATCCCATTATCTTTCATTATTTTCCTTCATAAGCTGTAGGAAACAAAATGTAATAGTCGAAAGTTCCTTTCAGATACCTCAGTATCCTCTTCGCCACTGCAGGTGTGATACCTTTGGCTTCTACATGAATCTACTCACCATACCAACATTATATGCTAAGTCAGGAATTGTGTGACAAAAGTATTTAAGTGACCCAATAATTCTTCTGTATTGGGTTGGGTCAACATCATCTTCCTCTGAGTCTTTCAACAGTTGCAATCTGGGCTCAGCTGGAGTCGAAGTTGGGTTTCAATCTTGCATCTCGAATCTCTTAAGTATTTCTCCCACATATCTTCTTTGATGCATCATCAAACCTCTACCGTTCTTGTAAAATTAGATTCTAAGGAAATATGATAGATTACCCAAATATGACATTTCAAACTCCTTTCTCATGTCACATTTGAAATCTTCGATCTCCTTCTTGTAACTTCCTATTATCAACAGATCATCGACATAGAGACATAGTATAAGAAATTCGCCATTGCTTCTTCTTACATATACTCCATGCTCAGTTGTGCACTTCACAAATTCCTTCTCCTTTAGAAAGCCATCTATTTTCTTATTCCAAGCTCTTGGAGCTTGCTTAAGTCTATACATGTCTTTATGCAGCCTGTACACTTTTATTTCGTCACCTTGTTTCACAAATCCAGTTGGTTGTGCAACATAAACTTCTTCATCTAAGGGGCCATTGAGGAATGCATATTTCACATCCATCTGACATGTGTGTCAATTGTTCATATTCTCTAGACCAACAACCAACCTAATTGTTTTGATCCTATCAAGAAGTGAAAAATACTTCATCGAAGTCGATTCCTTCCTTCTGAAGAAATCCTTTCGCCACAAGCCTTGCCTTGTGTCGAGTCACTTCCCCTATGGGATTCAACTTCACCTTGTATACCCACTTCACATCAATTGCCTTCATGCCTTGAGGTAATTCGACAAGTGACCAAGTGTTGTTGACTTCGATTGACTTCATCTCCTCATTCATTGCTAACACCCACTTTGAATCTTTCAATGCCTCAACTGCATTGACATGTTCAATATCTGCATAGAAAACATAGTGTACCAGCTCACCTTCTTCATCTACCACATCACCTTATGTAATCATACATTCTTGCAACCTTGCAGGCATGTGTCTTGTTCGTTGAGGTCTTATTAGGCCTGCTTCACCTCTAACTTATTCTTGTCGAACATATCTTTCAACTTCACTAGCTGGTTCTTCACACAAGATTCTAACTTAATCTTTCTTGACATTTTCAGTCCAATCCCATTCTTTAAGCTCATCTATGATCACATCCCTGCTGATCACTACTTGCTTGTTCATTGGGTCGAACAACTTGTAACCTCCAATCGAATGATATTCTATCAGAATCATTTGACTTGATTTGTCATCAAGTTTTCTTTTCATCTGATCTGGCACATGTCTATGAGCTATAGATCCAAACACCTTCAGATGACTCAAGCTAGTCTTGACACCAGATCAACACTCTTCTAGCATAACTCCTTCTAGCTTCTTTGTCAGACACCTGTTCAAAATATATGTTGTAGTCGATACATCTTCTCCCCATAGTTCTTTGGGTAGATGCTTGTCATTCAACATACTTCTCACCATGTTCATGATGGTTGTATTCTTCCTTTCTGCAATTCCATTCTGCTGTGGAGTGTAGGGTGGCATCACCTCATGCACAATCCCTTCTTTTACACATAATGCATCGAAATCTTTCGACACATACTCTCCACCACCATCAGTCCTCAAAATCTTGAGCTTTCGACCACTTTATCTTTCGACTATAGATTTAAACTTAGAAAATACCTCGATCACTTCACTTTTCTTCTTGATCAGATAAGTCCATAATTTCTGACTGAAATCATCTATGAAACTGACAAAGTATCTCTTACCTCCAATCGAATCTACCTGGATAGGACCATATACATCAGAGTATATGACTTCAATAAATTCCTTCGACCTGCTTCCTGCATCCTTGCTGAAGTTATTCTTGTGTTGTTTCGACTGAACATATTCTTCACACACTTCGTTTGGGATGTCGATTTCTGGAAATCCTGAAACCATATTTCTTCTCTTTAAATCTTTGATGTCTTTGAAATTAAGATGACCAAGTTTATAGTTCCATAACGATTCATCTTTGTCGGTTGCATTTGCAAGGCACTTATGCTTCATCACATTTAGTTCGATCATGAAGGTTCTATTATGAGACATTGGAGCCTTCAAGATCAACATACCACCTGCGTGGACGACTCTCATCACCTTGTCTTCGACCGACACCTTGTAGTTCTTTTCGAACAATTGCCATATATTGAGCAAATTACTCTTCATGCCTGGTATGTACAAAACGTTGGAAATTACTGACCTTTTTCCATCCTTCCTTTTAATCAGAACATCACCAATACCTTCAACTACTAGAGTATTGTCATTTGCGAATTTCACTGTGTTCTTCATTGCGGGTTTCATGTTGACAAACCAATCTTTCCTACCAGTCATGTGTGATGAGCATCCTGTGTCCAAGTACCATTGGTCCTGGAATCTCTATTTATCTCTTGTTGTGACCATCATCAACATTTCTTCTTCTTTATGCTTTGCCAGCTTAGCATCAGAATCATGATTCTTTTTCTTTTCTGGACAACCACTAAAATATTGATCAAACTTCTGACAATTGAAACACTAAATATGACTCTTGTCTGGCTTTCGACCACCATCTATTTCTCTACCTGCAACACCACCTCTTTGGTTGCCTTGGTTCTAGGATTTTCTTTGATTCGACCAACCTCCTTCCTACTGATTTCGACCAATCGAACTGTTATAGCCACCCCTTCCTTTGTTGTCGAACACCTTTCCTTTGTCTTTCTTATCTCTCGTTGATTGAGCTTGTAGAGCCACATCATTCTTCGACTTGCTTGCTGCTCTTTCAGCCATTCGTTGTTCATGAGATTCAAGTGTCCCTTGAAGCTCTTCTTTAGTCACATTCGACAAGTCTTTTGACTTTTCTATGGCTACTACCATGTGGTCGAACTTTGGGGCCAACGATCTCAAAATCTTTGAGACAATTGCTTTCGTCGTCAGCACTTCTCCACATACTTTGATTTGATTCACAACTTTCGTAACTCTTGTGAAGAAATATGTAATGCTTTCAATGTCTTCCATCTGAAGCAATTCATAAGCCCTTTTGTGAGTTTGTGACCTCACTTCTTTCACCTTCTCTGCACCTCCAAAAGACTTTTTAAGAATCTCCCATGCTTCTTTTGCAAATTCAATATCACTAACTTTTTCAAAGTTATCCAGATCAGCACATTGATGAATTATAAATAGATCTTTATAATCTTTCTTCTTCAATTCTTTGTGTGCAACTTTTTCTTACTTTGTTGTGTTCTCTACAAGCGTTGTTACTTCTTCCTCCACAAGATCCCATAAATCTTGATAACAGAAAACAACTTTAATCTGCTTGCACCATTCTCATAATTATCTTTCTTGAGAATTGGAAGGCTTGCTGGAAAATGCTCATTCAGATGATTCATCGCCATCACATTTGCTTCCCACGAATCGTTGAAACCGGAACTCTAGATACCAGATGTTGGAATTAACTCAAAACATATGAGAATTCCGACCCTTTCTTATGAACAAGAAAAGTTCTTGCGGAACAATTAACAAAGAAAAGAAGAAATATGAAGTAGAAAAGAATTAGGGTTCTAAGAGAATTTGGAGAAAATGTTTTGCTACCCACAAATTGTGGGATTTTTCTTTCTATTCACTTGCAACTGCAAACCCTGAATTTCAATGTGTTGGAATGATTTAATTACAAGAAGGATACTCTTTATTTATAGAATTAGGTTTGCTTGCACCTCAATCCAAAAACTCAAAACTATAAAAGCCCAAAATATCTATTTTGGAACTAAATCAAATCTAAATTCAAAACTAAATCAAATTTAATCTAAATCAAATATAACATAATTTATTACACTTTCAACACTAACAAGGGAAGAAATAATACCAAATCACACACGCCTGCACACACACATAACTAATTGGTTAAATAATTTTCTCATCAATTAAAAGCATGTTTTACAAAGGGATAATCGATTATACCTCAAATTGGTTGGAGAATTTCTTTAATGATAAGAAATGACTAAAAATAAAAAAATCTTCTATTTTGAGGTATCATAATCGATTATTCACTCGGGATTAAGAGAATTTTATATTATGAATAGAAACAACCCCTCTAAAATTTTATCTAACTAAATCGTTTTAGTTTTTTCACTCCATCATTCAATTTTATCAATACCTTCCATTTTCTATCCCTTCAAAGTTCAAACTCAAACAAAACCTAATGTAGTTTACTAATCTTTTATTTGTGTTAGACTACAAGATTAGAGAACCTTGTATTTTATTTAGGTCTCCAATTTTCTTTTCCACTCATATGTTTTATTTAATGCCGGTGGAAATTGGTCAATTAATTGGGTTAGACTAACATGAAATGATGCTTTCGTACACTTTCAACCGTTGAGAGGTTATTGTCAATAGCCCATGGTTGAATGTTGCGGCAATTAAAACATGAAACATAAAACGACAAAACGAAGATACATATTCAATCTTAAATAGAGAAGTACAGTATGTTCTAGAAATGTTTTCTTTTTCTTTACTTTCATATCCAAGGATGCACCCATTCAATGTCATTTATCAAATCTATACCCATCAATGACACCTAATTATTCCAACATAAACCCATTCGACTTGAACCATTCATAGTAAAAATTTGACTTTTTTTTCAATCCCCATTCTTCATAATTTTATTAAAGAAGCTACCCTCCTTTATTTTGAGAAATTTTCAGTTTTGAGAAATTTTTAATTCACTTCTTTGAGTCAAAATAATTCTTTTGATTATAATTTTTCTTCTAAAATGATCATTGGTATCTTTATATAGATGTATCTAAATGTCTCATTCTTCATTCCACCCGTTTTGTATCGGTATATTTTAATGCACATGTTTTATATCGGTATATTTTGATGAAGGGAATGAAATGTGACATGAGATTTTCAATAGTCAATTTATCAGTTCAATTGTCTATTTATTAGATGTGTCACTCATCTATTAAATATGTAATTTTTCTTTTAAGAATGAGTCGTCTGATGTGAGAGTTGGAAAGCGACATATCCTCATCTCGTAATAGCATGTAAGGAGTCATATGAGAAGTGAATCACACTTCTCTGAATATCTTTAAATAAATAGTCCATTTACTGAATGACTTACTCAATGACTACTATTTTCAATGAGGATTTGGATCCAGGTCTATGGTGATTATAAATTCTTCAACATCGTAACAAATGACTAACAACAACATAAAATACACATATATATATATATATATATGAGTGAATGTTAAAGAATTTGATTTTGTGTATCATCATCTTAAAAAAAAAGACACTCTCCTTCCATTTCGTTTTAAATGCCACTTTTTAGAAAAAAAATTGTTAATCTTTAAGCGTCGTTTGAAAATTTAAAATAATATCGATTATAGTTTTGTCAAAATTACCTATAATAATTAATTACAGAGAAAGAGAGAGAAATTAAATAAAATATTAAAAAATTAAGGGCATTATAAAAAAAAATTATTGTTTAAAAAATAACAACAATTATTAATTATGTTAATACGTGTAAAAAGTAAAAAAAAAAACACTTAAAAAGAAATAAAATGAGTATTTTACTATTTCATATCTTGTAAGTTGGTTTATCAATTTAATCCTATTTTCTCTATTATGCATTGGTATGACCTTTTTTTTTCTTTTAGACTTTGTTTGGGAGTTTGGAGGGGAGGGAAAAAAAACTTCCGAAAATGGATTTTTTTTTAAATATAGAAAAATATTCAACATTTTTTAAAAGAATGTTTTTTTAATGAGAAAAGAGTGTTTATCAATGTTATATTTTTTATTTTAAAATACTATAACAACATAAATATATTTGAAAAATATTATGTAAGCCCTTCAAAATCCTCCGTCAATATAATACAAATTTTGTGTTACCCCAAATTAGGATTTTTTTAGTATTATGAATAAAAACAAATTCTCAAAAACCTCCCAACAAAAATCCTTCAATTCTTTCTACTCAATCCTTCCATTTTTTTAAAACTCACCCCTCCGTTCTCCTTTAAACTCCCAAATATATCCTTAGGCATTGTTTGGAAGTTTGGAGGAGAAAGGAGTGAAAGACTTTGAAAAATAGGAAGAATTGAGGAGAACGAATAGAAAGATTTTGGTTGGAATAATTTTGGAGGGTTTGTTTTTATTCATAACACCAAAAACCTCTTAATTTGGACGAACTTAAAATTTTTATTCGAGGAGGATTTTGGAGGGCTTAGACAAATTGTTTAAATATAATGTTTGTTGTTATAATATTTCAAAAATTAAAAATATATTAATGATAAATATTATTAATAGATGATAAAAAATAGATAATGGTGTAGTTAGTTAAGTTTGTTACAATATGATCAAGTTAGTTATGTTAGTTAGCTTGCTTGTACTCAAAGTAACTAACTTGTATCCTTTATATATATATATATATATATATATATATATATATATATATATATATATATATATATATATATATAATCGTTCTTGTGATCAGAATGTATAGTAGCCCCAGACGCTGACGTGGATGATGAAGGCGATGCTCGGTCGTCGAGGAGATACGGGGGATGAACCTGCAAGATACTCTGATGCCAAAGTAAGAACGGACAAAAGAGTATGAAAATACGAGTAAGTGAGTTAAGGGAGTAAATATTCGATACCTGGCCCTCTCATGTGAGAGGGTTTATAAAGAGCCCCCAGCGCTTGGCCATTGGTCCCTATTTTGGACATGGATCGCGGATCCCCCGAAAATAGGTAACTGTCAGAACTACCCGTTGGAATGGGCTTGCATGGTCGGATGGGTGTGTCGGGTAGAGGCCAATCCGAGCATGAGCGATTCCCTGGTCGGATCTGGGTGACTTCCCCGAATGACGGGCAAAGGTCTAGAAGGAGCAGAGGAAACCGACCACAGGTGACCGTGGTCGACGAATCCTCCTAAGCTGAGAGGCATAAAGTCAATGGGTCCTTTTGACATTGGTCTTTCCTGGAAGTAAAAGTGGGTTGGGTCATGCCTTGTCATTGGGCCAGTCCGGAACAGGAGCCCCCCAAGTCGTTGCTTATGGTCGTAGAAGTGATGACTTAAGGGTGCCTAGCTACATACGGGGTGGAATTGGGACTTGTGAATTTCCTTTGTCACCAGCTCGGTATGTAAGATCTTGAGTGTACCTGGGCATTAAAATGTGGTCGACGAACGAGGATCTCAACAATTGTACTGAGAAGTCATGTCACGTCTGCGCCTTGGGAAGCGTGCACAGTTAATGCATAATGATGGCTACTCTAAGGTCGTACCTAGGCAAAGAGTGTGTCGTTCATAGGTTATAGGACACATGTGCTCGCGTATGTGCTGAAGGAGGTTATAAATAGGGCATTGGGACCCAGTTTCATGCTTTTTGTTCATCGTCTTTCTGCTCGACAAAGATAAATCCTTGAGTTCCTCCGTAAATCACTGTTTGCCTCCGTTGCCAACGAGGAAAGCCAAACGACCACAAACTTTTCTTCTAAGAAGTTGTAAGTTTCTTCATTTATCTATCTATTCTTGCCTTTGACTCTTGTTAGATATGTAGATGCATGCAGTTAGGATAGATTCCAGGGTCAATAGGATCCATAACTTAGACTGTTATGGTTTTTGGTATGGCGTCCCCATTTCTTTATGGTGGTTGACGTGTGGTGTTTCATTGTTGTTGTGATAATTAAGGCCTTTAGCGACGTTCCCCGTAGCTTTATACGATAATTCTGGTTGAGCTTCAATCGGAGTTCTCAGCTTTCTCACAGAGTCATCTACATTTTATGTGAGTCGGTAATTTGATATCTTCGAGTTTCCCCCTCCTCGTGTAAGTACCTGGTTGTTATAACAGACATGGGTATTTTAAATAAGGACTTAGGTTGGGGACAGCGTCCTCGTTCCTCTGCACATCCTTTCACTTGATCAGTGGTGGAAGGGTGGATTTGATTTAACTCATTGAATTCACGTTTACTTTCACTGCTTTTCAGGTGTAGAGATGTATGCAGATGAACCAGCCCACATGGATGTGAAGGAACTTTCTAGCGACATGACTTCGTCCCCAAATCACTCTGAGGAAACGAAATTGGGAGAAATTGCTTCTGGTTCGAGTGATTCCTAGGAAACCACCTCTGATCATGTTCAAAATAACAACCCTGGAGAGAATGAAGACGATCAAGATATTCATGTCGGAGAATGGGCTGCTGAGGAGCCGCTAACTATCCAGTTGATATATTCCAAGCCCCTAGAAGGTCCAGATCCGGTGGTCGGGGATCCAAGGGATTGGCTAATTAGATATCCCGACGAGAAGGACCGCATCTGCTCGTTCTACAGTCCCAATAGGTTTCCTATGTATGACATATTTTTTAAGGAACTCAGATTTAGACTCCCCTTCTCGGATATTCAGATCTCTATCTTCATAAACTTAGAGCTTTCATCATCGCAATGGCATCCGAATGCATTTGCTTTCATGAGAGCTTTCAAGCTGACATGCAGATATCTAAAGATTGGAGCGACTCTCCCCCTGTTCTTCCACATCTTTCATCTTCAGAGGAAGGTCGTTCAGGGGAGATATGGTTAGGTCTCCCTCAAACAGATAAGAAAGATATTCAAAGCCTATTCTAAGTCGATTAGAGATTTCAAGGATCATTATCATATGGTCGAACCGATCTCAGATCGTGCTCAGGATTCCGTGAAATTCTGGTGGGTGGATACTGATAACAAAGGGAGAGTTCTGTTTGATGAGCAGAGAAAGGAGGTTCCCCGTATCATGCTGAAGTTCTATTTTTCATGGTTGCACGACCATTCCACGCATGGCATAAACGAATACTTGGCCATCGCGTCTGAGTTGAGTGACGAGGATCAGACTAGCTATAATGCCCTGATGAAATATGTCTCCAGAATTACTATGACCGTACATGTGGACGAGAAGAGTCGTGCGCTTTTGGATAAGGACGGGGGTGCAAAAGTGACCCCTAGGTTTATAAAAGTGTCCAAGCTCTTTGTCTGTGAGACAGACGAGGATGTTACAGCTTATCTCGGTAGCTTTTAGAGTTATTTCTTTGTATTGGATATATGCTCGTATACTGTTTACGCCCTAACCAGTTTCTTTATGTCTTTTTCAGATTCGATGGTGGACTTGCAGGACAACGTGATGGAGAATGCTGCCAAAAGAAGAGGGGCCAAGAAGTTGAAGCAAACCCGGATGAACGACCACTTGGTATCAGCAGGCACAGGTTCAGGCAACTCTTCTTCAGCTCCTCAATGTTCTCCGAGCACCGCCTCCAGACTAGGGAAGAGGTCGAGGGTTGATGATGTTATAATCTTAACGGGGACTCCCACAAAGCCATCATTCGACCTTCACACCTACTTTCTTAAACCAAAATTCTTCGAGGAGACCTCTCTCCAGATTCATCGAACGGAGACGCTGAAGTTGGAGGAGCTAAGTTGATCAGATAGGCGGTTATCCCTGGCTCGGGATGCAATTTCTGTGATGAGGGTCTTAGTGATGAAGTCCATATATGTCGAGGGTACCGCTACTTAAGAGCAAGAGATCCAGAGGATGAAGCTCCTCTTATATGCTTCCAAGGACAAGGCCAACAAAGCTTCTGAGATGGAGAATGAGGCCTCGAAGAAGAATAAAGAACTGAAAGAGTCTCTGGCCATTGCTACCTCTGAGGAGAAAACTGTGAAAGACGAAGTCCTTAAGGCTGTAATGGTACCTTCTGAGGACGAACCTGAGGACTTGAGATCGTTGATGACTTGAGCTGAGCTGATTGCAAAGATCGAGCAAGGGGAAGAGGACCTCGAGGAGATAGAAGGCGTGGATTTTAAGAACACGGTGGATCAACTAAAGGTTGTTAATCCCGAGGTGGTATTCAACGAGGAGGGCATCAATTGCCTATATAAGGTTACGAATGGAGCGATCTTTGTACTCGAACTTCTTAGGTCGTCGGATCAGGATGATTCGACCATGGATGAAGGAAATCAGGGGGGGCGTCGATGCTCAGCCTTCCGCAGATAGAGATGCTTGAAGATCTTGTTTTAATTTGTTTTTCTCTTTTGGTGGTCGGTCTGCGTGCCATAAACTTTGTTTTGTTTGGGGGAGTTGTTCCCCCATTTATGTAATATTTGAACAAGTAGGTTCATGTGGCTGCTTTTCCAATGCTTTTCCGACCGCGGTGGTCATTTATTCTCTATCTCTTGTGTGTTCACGTGTGTCCGTCAGAGGGCACACTTTAAGGCTTTAACTTTTTACCAAGTGTTTTTACGATGCTCGATCCTTTTATATGTTTGTTTTAAAACACGCACGATATTCTTTTTTATATGCCCCCCGGGGGTCGGTGGAGCGATGTTTATATATATGGGGAACTATGCTCGGTATATGTGTGTCTGATGGTTTTTGGAATTAGGAAGAATGTTAGAGTATATCTGGTAGGGGAACGGTGCTCGAGTCATGATAATGACTCGTGCTCCGTGATGTGAACGTCCCATCGTGAGCTGGGTGTTCTTCCTGGTCGTGGTACGAAGATGACGACAGACTCAATTAAGGATCCAGTCGTGTGACGGTGATCTTCCTCGTTCATGAGGGAAACCCCATCGAATAAAATGTTTTTATATGCGATACTTGTACCTAGGTATGCATGTTAGGTTGCTGCTTATGCTCAATTGTTTAGATTCGAGCCGGCCGAACGACGTCTTAACTGTAATATTTCTTAAAAGTTTCTCGGTGTTCCAAGGACGAGCAAGTTCTTCCCTGTAATACCTCAAAATTTGCCCTCATTCTCTTTACCTTAACTGGCTTACCGCTTTGCATTCCATTTGCATATTCCATTAGGTCATTAACATTCATAATCAGGCATTTCATTGATTCCTATGGCATGTGATCGGCGCATTCCTTTGTGATTTGAATTTTCTATTCATAAGTGGTTTATCCGGCTATTGCACTCAATTTAAGCGGTTCAAGGGTTCTCATATATGGTATGGCTTTGTTGATGGTTAATTAATTGAAAATGGGGTTCAAGTTTTCATATCCAAGGTATCATGCTATTCATGGTACAAAAAGATCAAGTGGTGGACTCGTGTGATAATAGGGTCATTATGGTTCTCTCGATTGTCTGTTGATGATGTTACGAGTTCATGAGGGTCGAGATTGAAGTTGATTGAAGTTTTGGAATTCACTGAGAATACAAGTTTGATATGGATTGAGCGTTTGAGTTGATGTAAACAGATTAAGTCGAATAATAGGGATTAAGTGAAATTCGAAGATACGAGCTCATTGAAACCGCTTATATTTTGGTGAAAAAGCATCGTTACGCTCTCACTGCATTTCAAGCTCTCACTCTCTTCCTTCTCTTACCCATGAAAATGGATTAGAATCATTCCCATTCTCCTCATTATCATAACTTATGGTACATTGGCAGACTTGTAAGTATTTCTCAATTTCCACAAGATGGATAAGGATTTATTGATATTGATAATAGGAATATGCATAGGCTTCGTAATTGGAGCTGGTTTGGGATTGTTAATTTTAGTCCTCTTCATGTATGGAAGGAAGTTTGTAGAGGGGGAAAAGTGCAGTCCTCAGAGGGCCAAGGCCGTTACTGGTCATGTCAAAAGGGTTGATTCCAGCGTATCATTATCAGACTCCAATGCTGCTTTGGAGTCGCCAAGGACATCGGAATAGAGTAACGCAAATTTTTGGTTAGAAGGACTTAGGAGGAAGAATTCGGTCTCAGCATGTGGAATTACTAAGTATTCTTACAAAGATATAGAAAAGGCTACTTCTAATTTCACAACGATCATAGGCCATGGAGCATTTGGTTCTGTTTACAAAGCACAAATGCCAACGGGTGAAACAGTTGCAGTTAAAGTTCTTGGTGCTAATGCAAGACAAGGCGAACAAGAATTCTTAACTGAGGTTCTATTACTTGGAAGATTGCATCACAAAAAACTTTGTGGCTTTGGTGGGATATGCTGCGGAAAGAGGACGACATATGCTCCTTTACATTTACATGAGCAATGGAAGTCTTGCTTCTCATTTATATGGAAAAGATCAAGAGCCATTAAGCTGGGATTTGAGACTTAGCATAGCACTAGATGTTGCAAGGGTGCTGGAATATCTACATTATGGGGCTGATCCACCTATTGTGCACCGTGACATCAAGTCTTCCAACATTCTATTGGATGAGTTTATGAAAGCCAAGGTCACTGACTTTGGGCTTTCCAGACCAGAAATGATTAAACCACGTGCATCCAATATCAGAGGAACTTTTAGATATCTTGATCCCGAGTATATATCTACAAGTACCTTCACTAAGAAAAGGGATGTATATAGTTTTGGTGTGCTACTTTTCGAGCTTATTACAGGAAAAAATCCAACAAACTGTAAAAGAAAAGACTCAGAATTCAGTTATAGAAAAACAATTACAATCTTCATCCCTCTCGATCCCTCTTCTTCAACCTACACTCTCCCCGCATCATCAATCACCATAATCCTCAACAGCTTCTGAAAAACCTTCAACCACCTTCATCAATCTCAATCTTCGACTCTCTGAAACCGCAACTACATCTTCCATCTTCACTCTTGAATTCTTCAACAAAATTTAATCTTTAACCAACAACCGACTTCACCGCAACCTCCATCTTCAACACTTTTCATCTTCATCCATCAAAAATCACCACACCCTCGAACGTCTTCCATTCTTCAGACTCATGATTCATCAACCTTGGAGCCTTTTATCATCATCGATCCTCAACCTCCTTCTCCCCGCATCCATAACGAAACCTGCAACAAAGTTTTAAAAAAAAAGGGCTTCAATTACATTGATTATGACTGAAATCCTTAACTAGCAACAGAGTCGAACTAACTCGAAAAAAAGCTCATAACCAAAATGTGATTAGTTCAAGACTCAGTATTGAAAGCTAACTGAGGTGCTTGAGAAGGTTCCAGAGCAAAATTAAATGTTAAAACAAAACCAGTAACTAACTCTATAACTGAATTTTTCCATAACCCAAAATCAGAGAAAACCAACTTCACAACAGATAATAACAGAACCAAAAGCTGATTCATAACAATCCTAACAGAAAATTCTAGAAGCTACCTGAGAAAATTCCAGAAATAATACCTTCAAGCATTCCCTATAAAGCAGGAGCCTCTGATTTTTTCTCTTCTTCTTCCACAATTTTCAGAACCCTTTATCCAATTCTCCCTCTCTTCAACCATTCTCTTCTCCAATTTCTCCATACAATTCCTCAATCTCTCCCTAATCCTTTCTTCAAGCTCTCTTGAACTCTTGTTCAGTATTCATTGATCTCATCACCATTCTTTTTCACCATTCTGTATCTTTGAACTCTCACCAATCTCCAATCTCCAACATTCAATCTCCTCCTCCAATGAATCAAGAATCGCATAGCCATCATCCATAACCAATCGCTGCATCAACAGAATTGAAACTTTCATCAATCTACAACCAAAACCTACATCATCATTGAAGACAGTACGAATCACATCATCAACATCACGCATACGCGAATTCAGAATGAATTGAAACAGGACCAACAGGGAGTTGAAATCAATAGGCATACCTGAGTAGTGTATATCGCTCGAACGACGGAACCAGCTTCACGTCTTTCCTCGGCCGTCAATCAAGGGTTGTTGAGTTCGTAACAACAATGAAGTAACGAATCGCTGTTGAGGCATCCACCAGTTGCAAGGTACGAATTCGAATTTGTACGAGCTTGTCTATAATGTTTTGCTTGTTGCTGTTGTCCGCGAATTTTGAACTGTGATCTTGATTCGGATAGTCGGATTAGGATCGTTTCATGTAAGAGGTTAAAGTTTAGGGTTTGGATCTTTGATGGAGGAGGGGATTAGGTTGTAGTAGAGAGTGTGGTTTTAAGGCGTTGTCGGCCTTCCTCCATGGCCCGCGGCGGCGCTGTGCGGAGGAGGAAGAACGCTGGGGGTTTGTGACCGAAGAAGAGAATGGGAGAAGAAGAAGCTGACGAGAGGTGGGCGATGAGGGATTGGACGGTGAGGTTGAAGTGATGGTGGCGGTGGATAATGGAGTTGGGAAGAAGAGGGAGGAGGCCGAGAGAGAGCTGCGGCGGCGGTGAGAGGAAGAAGAGAGAGGGGAGGGCTTAGGGTTTCATCAGCTTTCTTTATCTTTCTTTTTCTTTGTTTTTTTCTTTCTTATTCTTTTTATATAACACCGTTTAATTAATAAGATTTTATTGGATAATTATTAAGATAATCATGTAAGTTAATTAGATATTATTAAAATGTCTTAAGTTTTAGTAAGAATTATTATGATGTTTTTAAAGAATAATAAGTACAGATTAATCTCACTTATAATCATTAAAATGTAATTAGGTGCTATTGTTGTTATTGGCACCCCACCATAAGCCCATTTAGAGAAAAATAAATGAATTTAGTGATTCCTGCACCCCCCTCTCAAAACCAGCGCATGGGCCTGCTGCCATATTGCTATCCGCACCCCTCTTTTGAGCCCATTTAGAAAAATAATCTAAAATAAACGCTTTCTGCACTCCCCCTAGGACTCCTGCGAAATGGGCTTAGCCCCTGTTGATGTTCACACCTCCCTTTTAGGCCCAGATTAGAAAAATAACTATAAAGTTACTTAATTCACACACATTTTTTTATTTCTTTAAAAAATTTAGTCTTTTAGTTAATATAGTTCAAAAACAAATCAAATAAAAATAGGAAAAGCCTTATAAATTCCCAAAAAAATTCGAGTAGGTTAATAAATCTAATTAGAAATTTTTGGCATTTTTGTTTTTCTGAATTTTGTTATTTTTCGATTTAATTCTGATTTTTCTTTTAATTAGCTTTTATTGAATTTCCTTTAACTGTACATAATTTTGTTGATTTTATTTTTTAGCTTTCCAGTAACTTTTTTAGCCCATTCTTTTTACTGTAGTTAGATGACCCATAATGGTACTTAGGATATTTTTTGTAGATTTTTTAGAATTTTTTATCTTAAGTTTTAGAGGTTAATTCATTATAAATTAGGGATTAATTTGTAGCTGGAAATAAATAATTTTTAGGCCTAGTTAAATTCTGAATTTTTAGGATTCCTTTTGACACAATGTTATATGTAATTTTAGGACCCTGTAGATTTAATTCCATAATTTTTCTAGAAGTTTAGCTATTTTTTTAGAATATTAATTCTTAGGATTTTTATGTGTTGTTTCCCATTGGTTTAGGCCATAAAAATAAAGTCACACAAAAATATGGTTTAGTTTAATTTGAGCTTTAGAATTTAATATAGACTTAGGTTAGTTTAATTTGGATTTTTAGAATGGACATTAGGCTTGACTTTGATTTAGAATGTAGGTTAAAGTTCCCTTTTAATTAGGATTAGAATAAATAAAATAGGACTATTTTTAATTCATGCCTTTAATTGCATTTTTTAGAATTTTATTTCTTATGTCCAATTTTATTGTTTTGCCATATCATTTGATTTTTAACTTGTATAGGCTTCCCCATTGTTCTTAGAATCAACTTAACTTCATTAGGAAGTAAGTTGAATTCTATTAGTTTCTAGTTTTTTCCATTAGGATTAGAATACTTCACAAACCATAGGATCACTTGTAAATAAATAAACAAAAATTAGGATTGAGTCTTAGTCCCTTAGATTTTCCCTTTTTTTCAACTTGAGTCATTCTTTCTCATCTCAAAAAGAAAAGCAATAAAACACTTAATAAAAACCGAACAATCTTGTACGACACGAGACTTTGTTGCGGAGTGTTTATACGCGTCCTGTTTCGGGGCGAGGTGTAAATACTTCCCGCGATGGATAGGTCTTAGTACAAGATAGTTCACAAACAAATTCAAAACACTTCTTTTAAAAGACAAAAACAAATAACAAGCGACTATCCTGCAGAAACTTCTCTTCTCATCTCATTCATTCACAACGCGAACTCGCGGCGACTTGTCTCGCATGCAAGACGGTAAACGCACTCGTACCAGACGAGCCTGCAACACCTGAGCATAGACATACGCAGTTGCAGCATAAAAAACACAAACAAATAGTTTCCGCCTTAGTTAGGCGAACTACGTCGACTCTGATCCTCATTATCCCGATGAGGTACGTAGGCAGTGGGGTAGGGGCCGTTCGAGCACATTCTTTATTTTCCCTACATTTTCCCCATTCTTTAGTTTAGTTTTCTTATTCCAGTTCCTTTCTCATTTTTCATTTCCATTCTAGTTAGCGGTTCATTTGTTCAGCAACATATTTTTCTCACCCTTTGAAACAAACAAGCAAGCGTGGATCCCGTCGGGTACGGCGGACGATCTGGGGTGCTAATACCTTCCCAGGTCGTAACCGACTCCCGAACTCAGATCTTTGGTTCGCAAGGCCTCATCCTTTTCCTTCTTCCTCAGGTTTGTGCAACATTACCTTTCCCATTCCTTTGGGATAAAAATGTCTGGCTGGCGACTCTACCTTTTCCGCGCCACTTTCGCGTTTGTACTAGGATGAAAATCCCGGGAGCGACAGCTGGCGACTCTGCTGGGGACTAACCTGATTCTTCCGGTTTCCCTTGTAGAGTCAATCCTAGCGCCTGTTTGGTTTTGCTTCTTTGGGTGTTTGTTTGCTGTTGTGTATGCTTTAGTTTAGCTTTACTGTTTTATTTACAATTTTACTTTACAGCTTTACTTTATTGCATTTATTTACCGCTTTCAGTATTTTATTTTCCATGCATCATATTATACTGGACTGTCTGGCTGTGCTGGTTTTCATTTTTTCTGCGGGATGGTGATCACACTAAAATTCACCGTATTTCTGACTCCGATTTCGCATGCATTCTTAGCTTTTATTGTTGTTTTGCTTTGTTATTGCTTTGTTTTCTTATGTTTTCAGGTTTTTATAATAATCGGAGCTGGAATCGGGAAAAGGAGCGAAAAAGGAGTGAAAACGGACGAAAACCTAGAAATTCAGCATTTTGCACTTACGGCACCCACCGTGGCGGGCGCCATGGGGTTAGCCATGACGTGGCCACGTCTCAAGACCACTCCTCAACCTCCAAGACCCACGATCCCCACTCCACAATCCCCTGTAGGGACCATGGCGGGCGCCATAGGCCTGTGGCGGGCGCCACAAGGCCAAAATCAGTAACCTCCACTTTTTAGTGGAGGGGCGTCCCGGTCATTTCATGCTTTCAGTTTTTACTATAAATAGGACCTTAGATTTTCGTTTTTCTTCATCCAGAATTAGAATTCTCTAGGCATATATCAGTTATAAAGCAGTTGCCATTCCACATCGGGGTGCCTCTGCAATCGAGTGATCGAGTCTGTAATCTGTCTGTGGTTCGAGTTTTGGAGCACTCTGGAGGAAGTTAATCCTGCCGCCATTTTAATTCAAGTTCGTAATTTACTTTTATTTATTTCCTGCACTCGCACATTTATCTTGTTTATTTCCTGCACTCGCACATTTACTTTGTTTATTTCCTGCACTCGCACATTTATCTTGTTTATTTCCTGCACTCGCACATTTACGTTGTTTATTTCCTGCACTCGCACTTTTACTTTGTTTATTATCCGCACTCGCTTTAAATTACTTATATGAAAAACTATAAAAAGAATATTTACTTTATCATGTCTAACTAATTCCATAAAGGTTAGAATGTAAGGATCGTAATCAAACCAGTAATCAGTATAATTGTTCGTGGAAACACCTAAGGGCTATTTTATCTTTCAATTCAAATAATTGTTTTTAACTATTTCAAAAACAGCCAAAAGCGCTTTGTATAGTTCATTAGGAGATTTTAGATTAAAAAGAAAAGAGATTTTAAAACGATTTTCGGACGCGTTAGGAAGTTTAAACTCTGGTTCGCAAGAACCTCTTTTTGCTAAGAAGTCCAGGTTAAAATACTTTTCAACTTAGTTAAGATACTATATTTCTTAAAAATAGGTTTACTACTCTAACGCAGTACGCACCTTTTTATCCGTGACAATAGGAGGGGTTGATTAGAGAGTACAACTCGGTTCTGAATACGCGAAAGCGACAGTTCCTGTTAAATTAGTTCTTTTCAAAGAAGAAAACACTGCCCATAAGTAGTTCCACTAACAAGTACTGGATTATCATTGATTACGTGAATTACATTCGAGCCTGTCTTTATTTATTATTTAAAATTATAATTTTATTTACCATTGCACCCTTATTAAAACCCTTAAAAATAGTTGCCTTAGATACACACCATAACAACAGGTTTGATAGATTGACACTTGGTCTCTGTGGATTCGATAATCTTTTATATTACTTTGACGTGATTCGTACACTTGCGAAAAACACGCATCAAGTTTTTGGCGCCGTTGACGGGGACCAATATCGTCAAATTTCATTACCCTGTAGTTATACCGTTTAGACTAAGGTTGTTACCCACCGGTCAATGCGAAAGACTCGCAGTGCCGGAAGTTTAGTAGACCCTCTAGCTGAACCTGAACGTTACGCTCGCGCACGTTTATTTTTCCATAGGAATAGGATAGCTATGGCCGAAGAACAAAACCGAAGACCTCTTAAGGACTTCGCCCAACCATCAAACGAGGAACCTAGTTCCAGTATAGTAAACCCCGCTATCCCAGCCAATAATTTTGAACTTAAACCATCCCTGCTGCAATTAGTGCAACAGAGACAATTCTCAGGTCTCGCTACTGATAACCCGAACCAACATTTAAAAAACTTTCTTCAGTTAGCAGACACCTTTAAAACCAATGGAGCTTCTCCTGAGGCAATACGCTTAAGATTATTTCCCTTTTCCCTCAGAGATAAAGCTCTATCATGGTTAGATTCCCTTCCACCCAATTCAATAACAACTTGGGATGACCTTAGGAAAGTTTTCCTTGCTAGATATTTTCCCCCGAGTAAGACCGCTCTTCTTCGAAACCTAATAACTAGATTTACCCAGCACCAAGGAGAGTCGTTGTTCGAAGCCTGGGAGAGATATAAAGAACTATTAAGAGCATGCCCACACCATGGCTTAGAGAATTGGCTAATCATCCAAACCTTCTATAATGGACTTCATTATAACACTAAAATGACCATCGACGCTGCCGCTGGTGGCGCACTGATGAACAAACCTTACCCTGAAGCTAGTGCCCTTATCGAGGATATGGCCCAAAACCATCAATCATGGGGAGTAGAACGAGCGACAGTGGAAAAGAAGGAAGCCCAAGGAGGAATACATGAGCTAAGCTCTATAGACATGATGCAGGCTAAAATGGACGCGTTGGCCCTAAGAGTCGAACATATGTGTACAACTCCGAATACTGTAGCCGCAGTTTCGCCGAATTGTGAGATATGTGGAACGCAAGGACACCAATCCGCCGAATGCAATTTGTTGAATGAAACTAACACCGAGCAAGTGAACTATACCCAAGGGAACCCATTTTCAAACACATATAACCCTGGATGGAGGAATCACCCAAACTTCTCCTACAAAAATAATAACCCTATCCAAAATACCGCACCTCCGAGACAACAAGGTTACCAAGCCCCTAGAACAAATCAACCTATGCAACCCGTGCCACCAAACCCGAGCTTTGAGGAAATTGTAAAAGATTTTATCGTTGCTCAAAAACAGAAGAACAAAGAGTTCATGAACCAAAGCGTCCATGTTAACGAACTAATTACCCAGTTAGGAACCAAGGTTGATCAAATCATTACTCATAATAAGATGCTTGAAACCCAAATCTCTCAGGTAGCGTTAAACCAAGCCCCACAGACTACACCTGGAGGACAGTTCCCTGGACAACCTCAACAGAACCCGAAAGGGCAAGCTAATGCCATTACTCTACGAAGTGGAACCGCTTATAAGGAACCTTTAAACCCTAGATTGAGTGAGCCCGAAACTTCTGAGAGGAGTGAGGAGAAGGAACCAGAGAAGCCTGAAACCCCGGAAAGTCAAGAAAAAGGAGAAGAACCTAAAAATAAAACCTATGTACCACCACCGCCATACAAACCACCAATACCTTACCCTCAAAGATTAAAGAAAACCCAAATCGATAATCAATATCAAAAATTCGTTAAGGTTATAGAAAAACTTCACGTAGAAATCCCCTTTACAGAAGCCATCACCCAAATACCTTCTTACGCTAAGTTTCTCAAAGACATACTTACAAATAAACGTAGACTTGAAGATCCGAAACCCGTGGAATGTAATTCTATTTCCGAAGATAGGTTAGCAAAGAAAGATAAAGATCCCGGAAATTTTTCCATTCCTTGTATTTTGGGGAATCATGTCATCGAAAAAGCTTTTCTAGACCTAGGAGCTAGTGTGAGCTTAATGCCTTTAGCAGTTTGTGAGAGATTAAACTTAGGAGAATTACAACCTACTAAGATGTCACTTCAATTAGCCGATAGATCCGTTAAATACCCTATAGGCATACTTGAAGACGTCCCTGTTAGGGTAGGTCAGTTGTTTATACCTACTGACTTTGTTGTCATGGACATTAAAGAAGATGACGACATACCAATACTCCTAGGTAGACCGTTCTTATCGACTGCTGGAGCCGTAATAGATGTTAAAAAAGGAAAACTAACTTTTGAGGTAGGTGAAGAGAAGATAGAATTTATATTGTCAAAATTTCTTATGGCACCTGTGATAGGAGATTCCTGTTATGCCTTAGATGTCATCGAAGAATGCATTAGGGAATTAGAACAAGAAGAAGAAACTGAATCTATGAAATTGCCATCAACCCTTATTTTGGAAGATGACAATTATAAAACACCCTACATTGATGATATCCTTCACGAATGTTTATCTCTTACCCCAGATCCTATGCCTTGCCCTATGAAACCGACCGTAAAACTTAAGGAACTGCCTAAAAACCTGAGATATGAATTTCTCGATGAAGATATGAATCGTCCAGTTATAGTCAGTGCTACCTTAAACCAAAAAGAAACCGATCAATTATTAGAAGTTTTACATAGGTACCCCTCAGCCTTAGGATATAAGATCTCTGATCTAAAAGGAATAAGCCCATCCGTATGCATGCATCGGATTTTGCTTGAAGAAGATTCAAAACCTTCCAGAGAACACCAACGAAGAATAAATCCTATAATGAGTACTGTAGTTAAGACTGAAGTTCTTAAGTTACTAGAGGCAGGTATAATATATCAGATCTCGGACAGTAAATGGGTGAGTCCTGTGCATGTAGTACCTAAAAAGGGAGGCATCACAGTCGTGCAAAACGAGAAGGGCGAACCTGTAGCAAAAAGAACCGATGGAGGTTGGCGTATGTGCATAGATTATAGAAAATTAAATAAAGCAACTAGGAAGGACCATTTCCCATTACCATTCATAGACCAAATGTTGGAGCGCCTAGCCAGACACTCTTACTTTTGTTACTTAGATGGATATTCCGGATTCTTCCAAATACCTATTCACCCCGAAGATCAAGAAAAAACTACCTTTACATGCCCAGTTGGAACTTTTGCCTATAGAAGAATGCCTTTTGGACTTTGTAATGCTCCTGCAACTTTCCAACGCTGCATGATGTCTATCTTTGCTGATTATTTAGATGGAATTATGGAAGTATTTATGGACGATTTCTCAGTTTGTGGATCAGATTTCAAAAATTGTCTTGTCAACCTTGAGAAAATCCTGGAGAGATGTGTGGAGGTAAACCTTGTGCTAAATTGGGAAAAATGTCATTTCATGGTCACCGAAGGGATTGTTTTAGGACATGTAGTTTCCGAAAAAGGTATAGAGGTAGATAAAGCAAAAATAGAAGTCATAGAGAATCTAAAACCGCCGAAGACTATCAGGGAGATAAGAAGTTTTCTTGGACATGCCGGATTTTACCGACGTTTTATCAAGGATTTCTCCAAAATAACAAAGCCCTTAACTGGTCTTTTGATGAAAGATGCTGAATTTATCTTCGATGAAAAATGTACTGAAGCATTTAATCTCCTGAAGCAAGCTCTGATTTCAGCACCTATAATGAAACCCCCTGATTGGTCAGAACCGTTTGAGATAATGTGTGACGCCAGTGATTACGCTGTTGGAGCCGTTCTAGGTCAAAGAAAAGATAAGAAGTTACATGTGATTTATTATGCCAGTAGAACCCTAGACGCTGCACAGCTCAACTACGCAACAACCGAAAAAGAGCTCCTAGCTGTAGTTTTTGCAATAGACAAATTTAGATCTTATCTAGTAGGAGCCAAGATTATAGTTTACACCGACCATGCTGCCATTCGTTACTTACTAAGCAAAAAGGATGCCAAGCCTAGGTTACTTCGATGGATTCTATTACTGCAAGAGTTTGATTTGGATATCCGTGATAAGAAAGGCACTGATAATGTGGTAGCTGATCACCTATCTAGGCTAGAATACCTGAAACCTGATCCAGTTCCCATAAATGACGATTTTGCCTATGATAGACTGATAGCCCAACTAGAAACCATTGAAGAAGATAACCCAGACCCTCATGAGTATTTTCAAAAATCCTTAGCCATAAGTGATGTACCTTGGTATGCAGACTTTGTTAATTACCTAGCCGCTGACATCATACCCCCTGATCTAAACTACCACCGGAAGAAGAAGTTCTATAGTGATGTGAGAAACTTCTATTGGGACGAACCGTTTCTTTTCAAGAGAGGTAAAGATGGCATTTTCCGCCGTTGTGTTCCAGAAGAAGAGGTAAATAATATAATTGAGCATTGTCACTCTGCACCCTATGGTGGACATGCAAGCACATCTAAGACCTACGCCAAGATTCTTCAAGCTGGCCTATTCTGGCCTACTATGTGGCGTGATGTCCATGCTTTCATTGTCAAGTGTGATAGATGCCAACGCACAGGAAATATTTCAAGACGTAATGAAATGCCGTTAAGAAATATCCAAGAAGTAGAACTCTTCGACGTATGGGGTATAGACTTTATGGGACCGTTCCCACCATCTTTTGGAAATCAGTACATCTTAGTAGCAGTTGACTACGTGTCTAAATGGATTGAAGCTATCGCCGCACCCACAAATGACACCAGAGTAGTCATCAAATTATTCAAGAATTATATATTTCCCAGGTTTGGAACCCCCCGTTTAGTCATAAGTGATGGAGGATCACACTTCATATCGAGAATATTTGATAAACTTTTAAGCAAGTATGGAGTTAAGCATAGAGTAGCAACACCATACCACCCACAGACCAATGGACAAGTGGAAGTATCTAATAGGGAGATAAAACAAATCCTCGAGAAGACTGTCTCTACATCTAGAAAGGATTGGTCACAGAAACTTCAAGAAGCATTATGGGCCTATAGAACCGCTTACAAAACTCCTATAGGAACAACCCCTTATCAACTGGTCTATGGAAAATCATGTCACTTACCTTTTGAATTGGAGCATAAGGCCTATTGGGCCATCAAAACTTTGAATTTGGATTACTTGACTGCTGGTGAGAAACGTATCCTTGACATCCACAAATTAGAAGAACTCAGACAATCTGCCTACGAAAATGCCATCATATACAAAGAAAGAACAAAAGCTTGGCATGACAAAAGAATCATAAGAAGAGACTTCAAAATAGGCGATCCTGTTCTCCTGTTCGATTCTAGGTTACGACTGTTTCCAGGTAAACTCCGTTCGAGATGGACTGGCCCTTTCGAAGTATCTAAGATCCTGAGATCCGGCGCTATTGAAATCAAGAACCAGACATGTAAACCGTTCATCGTCAATGGACAGAGGTTGAAGCCCTACGAAGGAGGTGACATCCCAACAACATACACCTGCCATACTCTGAGTGATCCACCATATCCTTCCAATGATGTTTAAATATCGGTCGTCGAGCTAATGACGTTAAACAAGCGCTGCATGGGAGGCAACCCATGGTTTTTCTTATTTTTGTACTTTTTATTTTTTTTACTTTTACTTTATTTTGTTTATATTATTATTATTATGTCAGGACTAACGATTGAATGTTTTATGTGCTTTCAGGACTTGTTTGCTAACCTTGTACAGAATGCAGAACCCTGATGACATGCACGTGGCCTTTAGAGATGATGCACAGAGAGAGCGTTACTATGTCCACATGAGACGCCCTATGGCTCCTACCAGGTACCCTGACCATGACTGCATGGATGCCTTGGGGATAGAGCCAAGCGTCAGATTTTTATGCCATCAACTCCAGTGGGACCAGTTTGACTACAGGAACAACACTTATAGGAACTTGACTCTTGAGTTCCTCAGCTCGTTTCATTATGACCCCTGGGCTGGACCCGATGGACTCGCTGTTTTCAGGTTGTTCGGGATTGATTACTCATTCTCTCACAGAGAGTTTGGTGATTCGCTAGGTTTCCAGACTACTCCTGATGCTATTCCAGATACACCGATGGGGTATTTTATGAGCAGAGAAGTGGAAAAGTTTTGGACTAAAATATCCGGCGGAGGGAGCCAAGATCCTTCTACCCAGTTTTCTCAGGTAATCCACAACCCTGCATTGAGGTACTTCCAGATGATTCTAGCACATTCTTTCCTAGGTTTTCCAGATACAGAGACACTGCTAAGTGAAGAGGAGATTTTCCTACTGTTTTGTGCGACTCAGTCTCGCCCTGTTGCTTGTGGCAACTTTCTGTTGAAGGGCTTGGCTAGTGTTGCCAGATCATCAGTAGGAATCATCCATGTCGGTGGGATTGTTACACAGATTGCTACTGCATTGGGTCTGTCTCGCAAGTTATTGCACCTCAGGACCTTCTGCTGCTACACCACCCTGGATATTGATTTTTGTCTTGATAGAGGACTGATGAGGAGGGCTTCTTTTGAGCCCAACATGTTTAGATTGCTGATCGACGGCGAAGCGATACACTACTTTACATTACCAGATCAGCTGATGACCAGTGTCCATGATCCTGAAAATTGGAGTTATGCTCTGGAGGGTTATGGAGAGACTGTCGAAGAGCCGAAATCGCCTCCCGCCGCTGAGTACACTCCTACACCTCTTACTCCCCAAATCACGGTTATGTCTAACAATATGTCTCTGCAGCCACCTGACCTACAAACACAGATTTATGAGCTCCGTAAGGAGACTGCCCTGCTCAAGCAGGAAGTGGCAGACTTAGAGTTACAGATGCAGGTTTCTGATCTCACTCATGCCTCAGAGACCGATGCTCTACATCAGGCGATTGAAGAGCTTCGGAGGGAGATAGCTGAGATTCGTGGATCAAGCCAGGAAAAGACGCCTACCACATGACTCATTCTACCCTGACAGCATTACCCTAGTATTTTATTTATCGCATTTCCAGACATATTTTACTTTACTGCAGCTTTTATATTTTCATGCATTTTGAATTCCTTATATATATACATATTATGCACTAATGTTAACCTTTTTCTTTTTCTTTTGTTTCTTTAATCATTTTTATTTTTTGTCGTGCAAAGAAAAAAAATATAAGACAAAAATAATTTCATTTTTGTCTTCACAAAAAAAAATATATGCAAGCCTCAAGCCTTGAAAAGAAGAAGAAAACGCTATCCAGACCCCCCGAAGACCAAAGGTGCAAGGAAGGCCCAAAAGGAGGATCCAAAACCACAAGGCCCAGGAATTGGCCTTATGGCGGGCGCCATAGGCCCTGTGGCGGGCGCCACACCGTACCATCAACATATACGGGATTCAATCCCCATTTCCACCATTTTCATCCTTTTCTTCACCAAAAACCCATTTTTCCAACCTTCCAAATCCTCCTTGAACCCCATTGAAGCTCCCTCATTTCCAAAATACCCACCATCCATAAAACATATCCAACATCCATTTCCATTTTCATCCATCAAAAACCAAAAAAATCAAAACTTTATCATTCCCTCATAAACCACTTTTTCTACCATTTTCACTACCTAAGGAGCATTCAACAATGGAGTTCAACGGATTTCTTCTTCGTGATGGAAGACCGGGCGAAAGGCAACGGAAAATTATTCAGAGGCTTCAAAGTCGAGAAATTCTCTCGACTAGGTACGTCGACGATAACTGTCTGTATGCTTTGGGTATTTATCATAGTGTTTTTAATTTATTAGAATTTCTAGGCTTGCATAATATCTTCATCAATCAGGAACCTACCTATGAGCGACTGACAACTGAGTTTTTGAGTTCTTTGATATACACTGTCAGTCCTAACACTGCTAGCACTGTTGGTACTGCTATTTTTAGACTGTTCGGAATTGAGTATGAATTCAGTACCGACGATCTAGCAGGTTTGTTAGGAATCCCTCATAGGGAAGGTTCGATCTGTGAGGCACCTTTGGATGCTGAATGGTCGGCCGAGGTATTTACCTTCTGGCTAAGGCTTTCAAGTACTTCAATTAATTCTTTTGAAGGGATACTTGCGTCGACCATTCACAACCCGGCCATAAGAGTTTTTAGACTTCTTTTGGCATGTACTATTTTTGGCCGGGAAAGTCCAAACAAGGTAAATGCTTGTGAACTCCTATTTTTGCAAGGATGCCTCACTAGAACCCACATCAATCCGGTCCCGTTTATGCTTGCCCATATGACTTTATTTACTAATAAAACAGGACCGATTGTATTTGGAGGACTTGTTACGTCTATTGCTCGGGCTCTTGGCCTGAACAATGAGATAGCTACACTTGAACCACTACCTCCTCGCACAATTAATTTAAAATTTCTGAAGGACATGAAATTGTGCCGAACGAGGAGAGAAGGTGGTTATGAGTTGATGGTTCATGGGGTAGCTATCCCATCTGTTGCTTTACCATGCAGTAGACGTACTGATGTACGTGATGAAAGGAACTGGACCTATGATCTTAATGCTCCACGTGTTTTGGGTCCACTTCCTCCTAATATTCCCGATGGGGAGGCACATGACACTGATGATGAGTATGATCGGAGAGAGCAGTCTCCCATCCCTCATATGTCCCCCCATCGTCCTTCACAGTCACACACTGCACCATCTTCCTCTAACCATGTTGCAGGTACTGCTCCTGGATTCTTTGTCACCGAGGAGATGTGGCGTGATATGACAGCTAGAGAAGAAAGGCGTGATGGCCTTCTCTCTACTATTTCACAACAGCTGACGGACAACATGAGCTTCATGCAACAGTCGCGATTGGTTTCGGATCGTGCTTATAGCAACGTCTGCCGTACCTTGAACGATATCTCATTAGAGCAGAACCGTCAGAGAGAGTTCAACAGCCGACACTACCAGCTTGTAGAGGCTACTCAGGGTTCCATCTTGGGTAACCTTCGAGAGGTCCGGAGTGCTCAGGCTGCTTTATCAGCACGACTCGACCGGAGGGACCAGCATCGTAGTAGATCCCGTCGTTCCAGACCATCACATCAGGACGGCGAAGGCACCAGTGCCCCTCCTCAGTAGTCTTTTCCAGGTTACCCCCCTTATCTTATTTCGAAACATTGGGGACAATGTTCGATTTAAGTGTGGGAGGGGATTTTATTGCTTTCTGTTATTTCCCTTTTTAGTTAATTTCCTTTCAGTTATTTCCCTTTCAGTAATTTAATTTTCTTAGATAATGCATGAGTCTGACGAGTCACCAGTATAGTGTCTTTTTTAGTTCATCTTCATTTTTTCCCATTTCCTTAGCCTTACCAGAAAAATTTTAAAAAGAAAATAATGTTGTTTCACATGTTTTTTGGGCTTTGAGACAGGTTTAGATTAGGATGTGGTGACTTAGGTCAACTTTTTGAAACATCAGAACCATTTTAGCACCATAGACCTCTTGAATATAGGAATCACTCCTAAACCCCACCACCTTGGCCTTTACTATCATTTTAAAAATTGTCCTAAGTAGTTTATCTTAGCAGTCAGCTCCGGCTTAAGCATGCTCTACGTAGGGGGTCGATGAATATAAGTGAATGATCCAGTGCTAATAAAAAAAAAAGAAAAAAAGAAAAAAAGGCAAACTCTGGTATAGGTGACCCTCACAAAGTCATTTAAACCGAAAAAAGAAAAAAAAAAAAAAAAAAAAAAAAGAAAAAAAATTGCAAGTCACCTATTGTTAGTTGGTTCAGAGGTATCTGGCACTGAACTTGGTAGGGCGGATTACGATCCGATCCCCCGCAGCTACATTTAGGCGAAATAAAAACAGGTTTACACATGCTTATGTGCCAGAAACCTTATGTTATGGATCAGAATCACTAACCGGTCACTCTACTATGAAGCATGTACGGATAACGGGCTTAATGTGATTGCGCCTGAATGAAAAGGACACAAAAAGATGAGAAGATAGGCCTAGGTATCGTGGGATGATATGGAGTGGTTAATATAGGATTGAAGTTTGTGTTTGTGTTACTATGGTACCCTTGGTTCACTTAGTTAGTATCTGTCACTGCATCCTGACTTGAACTTAGAATCCCTTTAGCCCAAAGACAAGTGTTGACACCATATTTTTCTTAAGCTTTAATGTTTGCTTGAGGACAAGCAAAGGTTTAAGTGTGGGAGAATTTGATCACACTAAAATTCACCGTATTTCTGACTCCGATTTCGCATGCATTCTTAGCTTTTATTGTTGTTTTGCTTTGTTATTGCTTTGTTTTCTTATGTTTTCAGGTTTTTATAATAATCGGAGCTGGAATCGGGAAAAGGAGCGAAAAAGGAGTGAAAACGGACGAAAACCTAGAAATTCAGCATTTTGCACTTACGGCACCCACCGTGGCGGGCGCCATGGGGTTAGCCATGACGTGGCCACGTCTCAAGACCACTCCTCAACCTCCAAGACCCACGATCCCCACTCCACAATCCCCTGTAGGGACCATGGCGGGCGCCATAGGCCTGTGGCGGGCGCCACAAGGCCAAAATCAGTAACCTCCACTTTTTAGTGGAGGGGCGTCCCGGTCATTTCATGCTTTCAGTTTTTACTATAAATAGGACCTTAGATTTTCGTTTTTCTTCATCCAGAATTAGAATTCTCTAGGCATATATCAGTTATAAAGCAGTTGCCATTCCACATCGGGGTGCCTCTGCAATCGAGTGATCGAGTCTGTAATCTGTCTGTGGTTCGAGTTTTGGAGCACTCTGGAGGAAGTTAATCCTGCCGCCATTTTAATTCAAGTTCGTAATTTACTTTTATTTATTTCCTGCACTCGCACATTTATCTTGTTTATTTCCTGCACTCGCACATTTACTTTGTTTATTTCCTGCACTCGCACATTTATCTTGTTTATTTCCTGCACTCGCACATTTACGTTGTTTATTTCCTGCACTCGCACTTTTACTTTGTTTATTATCCGCACTCGCTTTAAATTACTTATATGAAAAACTATAAAAAGAATATTTACTTTATCATGTCTAACTAATTCCATAAAGGTTAGAATGTAAGGATCGTAATCAAACCAGTAATCAGTATAATTGTTCGTGGAAACACCTAAGGGCTATTTTATCTTTCAATTCAAATAATTGTTTTTAACTATTTCAAAAACAGCCAAAAGCGCTTTGTATAGTTCATTAGGAGATTTTAGATTAAAAAGAAAAGAGATTTTAAAACGATTTTCGGACGCGTTAGGAAGTTTAAACTCTGGTTCGCAAGAACCTCTTTTTGCTAAGAAGTCCAGGTTAAAATACTTTTCAACTTAGTTAAGATACTATATTTCTTAAAAATAGGTTTACTACTCTAACGCAGTACGCACCTTTTTATCCGTGACAATAGGAGGGGTTGATTAGAGAGTACAACTCGGTTCTGAATACGCGAAAGCGACAGTTCCTGTTAAATTAGTTCTTTTCAAAGAAGAAAACACTGCCCATAAGTAGTTCCACTAACAAGTACTGGATTATCATTGATTACGTGAATTACATTCGAGCCTGTCTTTATTTATTATTTAAAATTATAATTTTATTTACCATTGCACCCTTATTAAAACCCTTAAAAATAGTTGCCTTAGATACACACCATAACAACAGGTTTGATAGATTGACACTTGGTCTCTGTGGATTCGATAATCTTTTATATTACTTTGACGTGATTCGTACACTTGCGAAAAACACGCATCAGATGGGAGTTACTGTGAGATAAGCCAAATACCCGGCTTGAGTGCACCATAGGATTAGCGTGGACAGACATTGTACTCTTATGGTATCTCACCATGATGGGTGGCGATGTGTTCCACACCCAGATTGCGACCGTCTTGGAACTATTCTGTGTGGGGATTACCTCACTTCAGGGTACGACCTTGATAGTTATGTGCATCTGGTGATCGATCTTCGAGGACCTTAATGGGAACACCCCTCTCCAGTGATGACAGTGGCAGACCACATTTGTTGGCAAACCCACTCGCATCCGAGGGTCCATTGGGAACTCGCATAGGATGGCATGGTTCTCTCATAGGAATTCAGTTAAAGCAAACTGTTCGTATGACGATAGTATTGTACCCTTCCATGATCAAATAAAGATCATATACACTCAAAATGATGAAGATCAACCCTTGGTTGGGTCATTGGGGGCCTCAGATGCCCTGATTTTGCACTGACTTGTCTGAAAAGTCAACTCTTGATCAGATGACTTCCCCATGGAATTTCTTCATGAAAATTGATATGCATACTCCCTATACCATATAGAGACCAATAGAAACAAGAATGACCAAAAAATTTGGAGTTATGGCCTCTGAAACCAAAACCCTAATTTTAGGTCATCTGTGCAGTTAAACCTGGCTCTGCATCCACACCATTTCCAGTTCTTGTGATTCTTTGACATTCTTGACTTTGAGAGGATATAATATGATGCTTGAACACACATGGACCCCCTTGAAGTGATTGATGACCCTTGGAGTGGCTCAAGAGGCTCTTGGATTGCTCAGATCACAAACCCTAGGTGCAGATGACTTAGAATCTATGCAGTGAATCAAAAATGAGATATGAGATGATATGATTGTGTTTATGCATATGAAATGATCACAAGCCTTGGTGTGAATGGGTGAGGGCAAATTTGGGGTGTTTACAGCTGCCCCTATTCAAACATGAGTTAGCTGTGCAGGATGTAAGCAACGGCTTAACAGGCAAACAAGATAACTTGTGGTTGAATACCAAAGACAGTCCAAAATTTGCACTCACAGAAATGAAGAAGAAAAGGGATATAGATTGTAAAGGAAAATAAAGTATATTGTAAAGTGGGCGACGGAGGACGACCGTCGAGCAGAGGACGACTACTGGGTAAAGAGCAATGACGGGGACGACCGACATGCTGGGAAAAGTATGTGAAGTAAAGCAATGACGGGGACGGCCGACATGCTGGGGATAAAAGGTAAAGCCAAGACGGGGACGGCCGACTAGCTGGGAAAAAGGATATTATGATGGGGACGGACATCAAGATAAAGTTGCAAAATTCTCTGGGGATCAATGAAACATGACGGGGACGGCCATCAAGTTCACAAAGCAAGGTAACCGACGATGGGGACGGCCATCGGGCTAAAAGAAAAGGAAAAGGGACCACGACGGGGACGGCCATCGGGTTAAAGAATAAATGAAATAGACAGATGATGGGGTACGGCCATCAAAGGTGAAGGACGATCACCTAGCGGGGGACGGCTGCTCTGTTGGGGAATAAAGGAAATATGATGGGGACGGCCATCAAAGGTGGAGGACGACCACCTGGCAGGGTACGGCTGCCGAAAAATATCAACGATGGGGACGACCATCGGATGAGCATGATGGAGGACGACCATCAAGAGGTGGAGGACGACCACCTAGCAGGGGACGGCTACTCTCAGGGTTTGTCATGACATAGAATGAATGTCAGATAACCAAAATCAACAATGGGGACGACCATTGGATAAAATGATGAAGGACGATCATCAAGAGGTGGAGGACGACCACCTAGCAGGGGACGGCTGCTAAAAAAAACAACGATGGGGACGGCCATCGGATGAGCATGATGGAGGACGACCATCAAGAGGTGGAGGACGACCACCTAGCAGGGTACGGCTGCTCTCAAGGTTTATCATAACACAGGACGAGTGTCAGATAAAAAGGAAATTTGCTTTGTTGGCGATCTACTGGGGAGCAGTAAACACGGACGAGTGTTTATATCCAAGAAACAAAGGGTGTGAGTGTTTGGGTATTGTGTATAGATTAAAGATGCGGACGAGCATCCCTACGATACGGACGAGTATCGGGTAGAAACAAATACTGACGCGTGTTCAAAGATGATGATACGGACGAGTATCAACTGGTTAACAGAGAACACGGACGAGTGTTGAATCTGAGGGGACTCTTCTGGGGAATAGTAGACACAGACGAGTGTCTATATTCAAGAGGACATAAGTGTTTGACACGGTGTATGGATTAAAGATGCGGACGAGCATCCTTAAGACTATGATACGGACGAGTATCAGGTAGAAACAAACTCTTGACACATATTCTGAGATGATGGTACAGACGAGTACCAACTGGTTAACAAAGAACATGGACCAAGTGTCGAATCTGAGGGGATATAAGTGGTATATACAAGATACGGACGAGCATCTGTATGAGTGTAACATGAGTAGTGAGTACGAGTATTGTATAGATGAGTGTTTATCTGCTGGGGAGGGTGACACGGACGAGTGTCAAGAGAGAAAAGTATAATAACATCAACAAGTATATATAGGTTGTAAAAGTTTAGGCAACCGCACTGGGGATACGACACGGACGGGTGTCAAGAAAGTGTATATAGGTATATGTGAGTGCAAAGAGGATGTCTCTGGCTTTCTGCTGGGGTATGACACGGACGGGTGTCAGGGAGTATCTGTAGTGCGGGTGGTGTTGTTTGCAAAGAGTGTTTAGGCGACTTTACTGGGGAAAGATGGCACGGACGGGTGTCCGAAATGAGTATATACTGGTGTTTGTGATTGAGAGGCAGCTGTTTTTGCCGGGGACTCTGATGGGGATTTTTCGGTATGTTGATGAACTGTCGTTATTCACAAGTGCTGATTCAAAACATGGCTTATGATTATGCTATGTGTTGGATTTTTGCCGTAATGCTCCGTGTTAAAACGGAATGCTACGCTTTGTGGGTGAATATGATGCGAATGCTATGATTGTGCAAAGGTACCAAGCCGGGATCCGGGTCCCGTTGCTGTGAAGATCTTCGGTCGATCCGTTTGTAGTAAACATCCCAGCTGGGGATGAGATCATTGGTAGATCTGAGGAGATGTATCTGCTTGGGGCTCCGGGTCACTGAGAGACCTATTCCAATAAATGAGGGACCCAACTGGGGTTGGTAGAAGCTTTCTTTACTCTGTTGTGATCTCCTTTGCGCTGCTCTTCTGGATAGAGGCTGGAACTCTGTGGGGAGATAACTCTTTGACCTTTGTGCTCGGCCGAGGGCGAGATGGAAACTCGGCTGGGGGGAAAAAGAGGAATCACTGAAAGACCTCCCTAGGGATTCTGCTGAAGTAGATTCTTGACTCAGCCGGGGATATAGGTGCCTTCTGTGATGCCTGGCAGCTCTGATGGGGATAAGCAACAAGTGGCAAACTCAGCTGGGGAAGTCATGAGGGGCAACTCAGCTGGGGAGTGATGACACGGACGGGTGTCAAAATGAGTGTTGATTTGCTTGCTTGCTGGGATAAAGCTTTCATGCCCCGAGTTGCATTCTGGATACCTGCAATCCTGAAAAAGATAGAGAAACGCACAAGATAATCCCGAGGCATCCCTTACTGGATTCCGTCATAGGAGTTAGGCACTTCTGAGAGTAAGTATATTTCCTGCAAGCACGTGTTTTTGTTTGAAGATAAACATCTGTATTTTATGCAATCAGTTTCCTTTAAACATCAGACATTTTTGCAAATAAGTGAAAACGTACAAGACGAGACATGACTGAAAATCTGATTTTATTAATTCAAGAGCCCTGAAATGGCGAGATACAGTCAAAGAAACAAATCCCTTGAAATGAGGAGATTGTTACAAATTGAGAAACAAAATGTCGGCAGTGTTGATGACGCTTTGAGGAGCTTCCTCTTCACTATGACCCGTATGACTTTTGACGTTCTTCTCATCTTGCCTTTTGAAGAATGTTGATTCTGGTTGAAGCTTGATCTTTTCGAAGCTTACCAAGTCGTAGATGATACAGACGAATTCAGAATGCAGTTGTTCGCTTATTCCCTTATTTTGCATGGATCGCCCTTTCGGGTTTTCAATCCATCGGGATACCCATTTTTGCCTGAGCTGTCCAATGCGGCTTTTCAACTCAGCGGGTGTACATTTTTCATTTATTTTCCCTTATTTTTGCCCGAGTCTTTTATTCTGTTTTTGACTCGCCGGGATGCCCTATTTTTGCCTGGACTTACATTCTGTTTTTATGTCCAGCGGGTCATTTTATGCGAAGTATTTTTTAACTGCATCTGAATTCACAGGGGACGGGAAATCTTCACCATCCATGGTGCTGAGCATCAGTGCTCCACCAGAGAAAACATTCTTTACTACGAATGGTCCTTCATAATTTGGAGTCCATTTGCCCCTGTGGTCTGTATGAGGAGGAAGGATTCTTTTCAGCACAAGATCTCCTACTTGGTACTCTCGGTGCCTGACTTTCTGATCGAAGGCTTTCTTCATTCTTTTCTGATACAGCTGCCCATGGCAGATTGCAGCCAATCTTTTCTCTTCGATCAGACTCAGTTGTTCGTATCGGGCCCGAACCCATTCTGCTTCACTCAGTTTAACATCCATTAGTACCCGCAGAGAGGGTAATTCAACTTCAACAGGTAGGACTGCTTCCATACCATACACAAGCTGATACGGTGTTGCCCCAGTGGATGTTTTGATTGACGTGCGGTACCCATGCAAGGCAAACGGTAGCATTTCATGCCAGTCTTTGTAAGTGACTACCATCTTCTGCACAATCTTCTTGATATTTTTGTTAGCCGCCTCAACAGCGCCATTCATCTTTGGCCTGTAAGGAGAAGAATTGTGATATTGAATCTTGAAGTCCCGGCACAGCTCTGCCATCATCTTGTTGTTTAAATTGGAACCATTATCAGTAATGATTCGCTCGGGCACTCCGTATCGACAGATGATATCTCTTTTCAGAAATCTGGCTACCACTTGTCTTGTGACGTTTGCATATGAGGCTGCTTCAACCCACTTGGTGAAATAGTCGATGGCGACCAGGATGAATCTGTGGCCATTTGAAGCCGTCGGTTCAATCTTGCCGATCATGTCAATGCCCCACATAGCAAAGGGCCAGGGTGAAGACATGATGTTCAAAGGGTTGGGAGGCACATGCACCTTGTCCGCATAAATCTGGCATTTATGGCATTTTCTGGCGTAGGCACAACAATCAGCATCCATTGTGATCCAGTAATATCCTGATCTTAGCAACTTTTTAGCCATGGCATGCCCTCCCGCATGGGTACCAAAGGATCCTTCGTGCACTTCATGCATTAGCAGATCTGCTTCTATCCTGTCAACACATCTGAGGAGTACCATATCAAAGTTCCTTTTGTATAAAGACCCATCAGTGTTCAGGAAGAAACTACCAGCAAGCCTTCTCAAAGTCTTCTTATCATTGGAAGATGCCCCAGGTGGGTATGTCTGATCCTCCAAGAAGCACTTAATGTCATGGAACCAAGGCTTATCATCTTTAACAACATCTGCTGCGAACACATATGCTGGTCTGTCAAGTCTGGACACTGAAATCTGAGGTACAAAGTTGGCAGCTTGAACTTTGATCATGGATGAAATGGTAGCAAGAGCATCTGCGAATTGATTCTCATCCCGAGGGATATACTCAAGTTTGACTGTTGTGAAGAAAGTCAATAACCTCCTTGTATAATCCCTGTAAGGTATTAGATGGTCCTGGTGTGTGTACCATTTGCCGTTGGTCTGATTGATTACCAGAGCTGAATCTCCGAATACGGTCAATGTCTTGATCCTGAGGTCAATGGCTTCCTCAAGACCCATAATGCAAGCCTCGTATTCAGCTTCGTTGTTAGTGCAGTTGAAAGTGAGTTTTGCCGAGAAAGGCATGTGAACTCCTTTGGGTGTAATGAGTACTGCACCAACACCACGACCATTCATGTTAACAGCCCCGTCAAACATCATAGTCCATTCTTCTTTCGGGTCAGGCCCTTTAGTGTGAACAGGCTCTTCATGATCTTTTGCTTTTATGAACATGATGTCTTCATCCGGGAAGTCAAATCTCATAGGCTGGTAATCATCAATAGGTTGCTCAGCAAGATATTCAGACAATACACTGCCTTTGATGGCTTTCTGAGATGTGTATTGGATGTCATACTCTGTAAGGATCATTTGCCATCTTGCAACCCGTCCGGTAAGAGCTGGCTTCTCAAAAATATACTTAACTGGATCCATCTTTGAGATCAACAAAGTAGTGTGGGTCAACATATACTGTCTCAGTCGGCGAGCAGCCCACGCTAAAGCACAGCAAGTTTTCTCGAGCAGTGAATAACGTTGTTCACAGTCGGTAAACTTTTTGCTTAGGTAGTATATTGCATACTCTTTTCGACCAGACTCGTCATGCTGGCCCAGCACACACCCCATTGACTCTTCTAATACTGTCAAGTACATTATCAGAGGTCTTCCTTCAACTGGAGGCATAAGGATTGGAGGTTCTTGTAAGTACTCTTTGATCTTGTCAAAAGCCCTTTGGCAGTCTTCGTTCCACCTGACCGTTTGTTCTTTTCTCAACAACTTGAACAAGGGTTCGCAGGTTGCTGTGAGGTGAGATATGAACCTTGAGATGTAGTTCAATCTACCTAGGAACCCTCGAACTTCTTTCTCAGTTTTCGGTGCAGGCATTTCTTGAATAGCTTTGACTTTATCAGGGTCAACTTCAATCCCTTTCTCGCTTACAATAAAGCCCAGCAGCTTACCGGATCGCACCCCGAATGTGCATTTGTTGGGGTTCAACTTCAGTTGGTACTTCCTCAGACGTTTGAATAACTTCAACAGATTTACCAGGTGGTCTTCTTCTGTAAGGGACTTGGCAATCATATCATCCACATAACATTTGATTTCTTTATGGATCATATCGTGGAATAATGTTACCATAGCCCGTTGATATGTTGCACCAGCATTCTTGAGCCCAAATGGCATTACCTTGTAGCAGAACGTGCCCCAGGGTGTGATGAAGGTTGTCTTCTCCATGTCTTCAGGTGACATTTTGATCTGATTGTATCCTGAAAATCCATCCATGAAGGAGAATACCGAGAACTGAGCCGTATTATCCACCAATACATCAATGTGAGGTAAAGGAAAATCATCTTTCGGGCTAGCTCTATTCAGATCCCGGTAGTCAACACACATCCTTACTTTGCCGTCTTTCTTAGGCACAGGTACTATGTTAGCAACCCACGGTGGATAGCTAGTTACAGCAAGGAACCCGACGTCCCATTGCTTTTGTACCTCCTCCTTGATTTTCATTGCCATGTCCAGGCGAGTACGGCGCAACTTCTGTTTAACCGGTGGGCATTCTTCTCTCAAAGGCAGCTTGTGCACAACAATATCGGTATCCAACCCTGGCATATCTTGATAAGACCAAGCAAACACGTCCACATACTCTTGAAGCAGGTCAATCAGTTGTTTCTTCACCGAGTCTTGCAGGCAGGCCCCGATTTTAACTTCTTTCACGTCTTCATCTGTACCAAGATTGATCACTTCAACCTCCTCCTGGTGAGGAGTAATAACCTTTTCCTCTTGTCTTAACAACCTGGCTAACTCTTCAGGAAGCTCATACTCTTCTTCAACCCCTTCATCAGCTTGATTGATCGGATTGTCAAAGTCATACGAAGTCATAGCCGTGCTGTTGTCGGTGCTGTCTGAAAGGCACTCTCTGCAAAGGTTCAGTTTGTTCATTTTAGTGATTTGATTTTAATCTTGTTTTAGAAAAGTGAAATAAAATTGTCATTTTGAAAACACTGCCATTTATTTTTTGTACAAAAAGAAAAATGGAAAAACAGTGAGCGGAAAAGAAAAAGACTCATTTGCAAAAAGATGTCTGATATTTCATTGATTAATCTTGTTGCACAAAAAGTACAGATGGCCCGATTACAAAATGAGTCTTGTCATCTTGGGCAAGATGCAAGACTTTGATGCATGCTATAAAAATACAGGAAATAATAATTACTCTGCATGAGTAACTCTTATAATTTCCTGGGAAGACCAGTTTGAGATACTGCTCCCCGGGATCTTTGGACGAATCCAGCTTTCCAGGTTGCGTTCTTCTTCCAGCTCGTCTTCCAGACAGTTGACAGCACCAGGGGTGAGCATCCCCCCACTCACAAAGTTGGGCTCCTTTGCAGCCTCTGTTTGATCTTGTTGAGTTGGTTTGTAACCCAACCCAAATCTGTCCTCTTTCTTCTCCACCGATAACAGTTTGCCCCAGCCTTGGGCGTTTCCTCCCTCCACAACCTTCCGGGCTTGTTGGTATGATGATATTGAAGTACCAGGCACAGCAGATGTTTCATTCACGTTCAAGGCCTCAAAACCTTGGCTCATCGTTTCATGGATCTCCCCATCCATCTCAATATACTTATAGGTAGCCAGGTGGCTGACAAAAATATCCTCTTCTCCACAGATTGTAACGATTTGACCCTCCCACTCATATTTTAACTTCTGGTGAAGGGTAGAGGTCACGGCGCCAGCGGCGTGAATCCATGGCCTACCCAATAGACAGCTGTAGGCAGGCTGTATATCCATCACGTAGAAGGTCGTTTTGAAGGTCTGCGGGCCAATCGTTATGGGCAACTCAATCTCTCCCAGAACCGATCTCTTAGAACCATCAAAGGCTCTCACCACCAGGTTGCTGGGTCTCAACGCCAATCCGTCATATTCTAACTTCACCAGGGCCTTCTTAGGTAAGACATTGAGGGATGACCCCGTGTCCACCAGCACATGGGAAAGGACAGCACCTTTACATTCCATGGTTATGTGCAAGGCTTTGTTATGGTTGCGGCCTTCCGTTGTCAAATCAGTGTTGGTGAACCCTAGTCCGTGACTAGCATTAACATTTCCAACTACAGCTTCTAGCTGATTGACAGTGATCTCTTCAGGCACGTAAGCTGCGTGCAAGACTTTGAGTAGTGCATTCCGATGGGCTTCGGAGCACATAAGCAATGATAGGATTGAGATCTTGGAAGGCGTCTGATGAAGCTGATCCACTATTTTATAATCACTCTTCTTGATGATTCGCATGAACTCATCAACCTCTTGATCGAAGGGTGTTTTCAAAGCTTCTTTAACAGTCTGCTCTTCTTGCACCAAGCTTTTCCCTTTTGCCTTGGCAGCAGCCTCTGCTTCGGCAGTGGGTCTCTGGATTTGTGGAGCAAAGAGACGTCCGCTTCGAGTGAAGCCTCCGCCTCCTCCCACATTGTCAATTTGTGGTGCAGGGGTTGATGATTCAAAAGTGATTCTTTGTCCTTCGCAGTACAGGTCAGAGCCGTAATGCCAGGGGATGGCATTATTACTTTCATAAGGTACTGGTCCAGGCACCGTGATAGTGACTGGACTGACTGCAGCTGCGGAGGGAATTGTGATAGTCTGTGGATCGTAATAAATTGTGACCGGTGCTCTGACGGGAGCAGCACTTTCTGAGTTGTAGGCAGAGTTGTTCTCAGGATCATAGAATATTGTGACAGTTGAGACATCTTCATGATTTGTTGCTGGTGTTGTAGGAGACATTGGTGGAAGGATGGATGTTGTTGTTGTAGGAGTTTCGAAATGGAGTGGTGCTGGAGTTGTAGAAGAAAAATTTGTTGATAACTGACCAGTTGAAATAATAGATGAAGTACTTGTTGATGAAGCTGAAGAATTGTCAGGAACAATGGTTGTTGCAGTTGTAGGAGGTTCTGGAGTTGTTGCTGATGAGATTGCTGGATTTGTAGGAAATGATGTGGTGATCTGAAGCTGGCCACTCTGAATAAGACTATCTATGCCATTCCTCAGGTTATCGCACCCATTTACTGAGATATTGCAGTAAGCACACCCCAACTCACACCCCGGGAACATTTGACATTCGAGGAGCTGAGCCTTAATTTCCACCAACGGTGTCCGGATCTGACCCACACTGGTTATTAAATAAGACAGCTTGTCTTCTTCAATAACGTTAATTCTAGGACCACCGTGGTTTGGCATAGGATTTTTGTTGACATTGGGTGGTGGTGCGAAATTCAGAGCTTTTGAGTCTACCAGGTCTTGTACCTTCATGTGCAAGGCTCTGCACTTTTCTGTACTGTGGCCAGGTGCATTTGAATGAAAAGCACATCTGGCGTTGGAGTCATAATTCCTAGGTAGACTGTTGGGATCTGGAGGCGCCAACGTCCTTAGCTCAACTAGGTTGAGTTTCAGGAGTTGTGGCAGCAATGTAGCATATGGCATAGGGATCGGATCGATTACCCTGTTGGCTTGAGAAGACCTCTGTTGGAATGGCCTTTGCTGGTTATTGTTGTTGGTGTTGCTGTTGTTGTAATTTCTCGGAGGATACTGAGCTTGTTGATGGTACTGAGGTTGTTGCTGATAGTTTTGTTGCGGAGGTTGATAAACTGGTTGAGGATGAGCCGGAGCGGGAATGGTGACTGCTGCCACTGATCTGTGAACATATTGGGGCCTGCCCCTGTTGGTGTGGATGGCATTGGTCTCGCCAGTTCTTCTTGGGCCTGCAAAAGGCTTCCTTGTACTACTGGACGAGCTTGCACCGTTGTCTGATATCTTTCCCATTTTTAACAAGCTCTCAATTCTCTCCCCAGCTATGACAACATCCGCAAAGCTAGTGGAAGAGAAAGCAGCCAGCCTGTCAATGTAGGTCCCCTGAAGGGTGTTCATGAACATATCTGCCATTTCCCTTTCAGACATAGGTGGTTGAACAACGGCAGCCAATTGCCTTCATCTCTGGGCATATTCTCGGAAACTCTCCCTTGAAAACTGTGACATTCCCATTAGGAGGGTCCTGTTGGGTGCCATATCTAAGTTGTACTGATACTGTCTTATGAAGGCCTCTGCCAGGTCTTTCCAGCATCTAATAGTTGCCCTTGTCAAGTGAGAGTACCATTCTCTTGACGCTCCAGTTAAGCTATCCTCGAAATAGAACATCCAGAGCTTCTCATCCATAGTATAGGCCTTCAGCCTCCCCAGAAATGACTGTAAATGAGTCAGGGGGCATGAAGTCCCGTTATATTTTTCAAAACAAGGAGGCTTGAACATATGGGGAATCCTGACCCCGTCTACCAAGCCCATGTCCATGACATCGAATCCCAAAGAGTTTTGAGACTCTAAGGACCTCAATTTCTAAGCTATCTCATCCAACCTTCTATCATAAGATTCTTCCCCAGCACCCATTACTGTGAATTGATCCTCCTGGGGGTCTTCTTGAAGTACCCTGGCTGCAGTGGCAGTCCCTTGAACATTTGCAGGAATATTGACCTCAGGATGGAGATGTGGTCCAAATACAGGAGGATTGACATGAGGTTGGACCCTTTCATTGTTGCTGGTACCGGCAGTCCCTATATGTGGATCTTCTTGATTTTGCCTTTCCACCATGGCCCTCTATCTTTCCTGGCTCTGAGCCATGTTGTTCATTACTTCCATAAACTGCGTCATTTGATTCCTCATTTCTAGCCTTTCATTGGCCATTTGATTTCTGACCTCAGTAAGGTCCTGCTGCATCTGATCCATTTGGATGCTCGGAAGGTTGTTACGGGTCGGATAACGGTGCGGACGATTGAGGGGAAACACCTGGCGCCGAGTAATACTTCCTGAACATCACAACAGAGTTAGCAACAATAAAACAAAAACCTACAAAACAAACAAAGGGTTAGCATGCAATGCAGTATGCCTATTTGTTTTCAAGGTATCCGGCTTGGCATTCAGTTTTGACCCTTCCAGACCCTTGAAGATGCTGTTGATGTTGCTTTTGAAGTGAAACTTGGACGGAACAAACTAATACATATATTACAAAAGACAAATGGTACACAGTTTGTTTTACAAATACAAGCCCTCGGAGGGGTCAAAATACGTTACAAGAAAAATGAAAAATACACGGAATGAAAGCAACAACAAACAAATGGTCAGACACCAAGGCCAAACTCATCCTCACGAACTTCCTTGAGAAGTGCTTCGGTCACAGGATCAGCCGGACGCTCCGTGAGATTCTTAATGAGGAGATTCCGGGTTGTAACAGCTGCTGTTAGCTTCTTGTGCTGACTTTGGTCCTTTGACCTCTTCACTCCAGCTTTGATCTTTAGTTCTGATATCTCCCTCTGGGCTGCTGCCAGGGCTTCCTGCTGCACTTTTGCACTAGCTTCCAGTTGCTCCATCTTGTCTTGGACCCTCTTGTCCTCCAGGGTACGAGCCTCGGTGATCCTGACCCACCGGGCCTGACTTTCCTTTAGATACAAGTCTGTCCTTGCTCTCTGGAACTGGGCTTCCTTGCAAGCATTCTTCAGGATTTGTTCTCCAGCTTTAGACTTTTTGATATAATCCCCAGACTTCTCAATCTTAATCAGATGCTCCACTCTCAGCTTCTCTAGCCTCTCAATCTCCATCCTGCCATCACTCCTCTCCCGGAGGGTCTTCTGCAAAGCCTGGGTTAACTTCTCATTTCTTTCCTTCAAGCTCTCAAACTCCTCCAAACTGATAGTGGCAGGGGGTGGTGCTGAAGATGACTCAGGCATATCTTCTATAGTAAAGGGCATTCCAGAGAATTGAGCCCTGGCACAGGACCATTCATAATATTGTGCTGATGCCACATTGCTGCACTTTCCCAAAATGGTTATTCCCTTGGTTTGAACATTGTCCCAGGCCCAGGCTGCCTGCCTAACAATAGCCAAATTAAGCTTGTTTTCACAATAAAGAGTCTCAACCAAGTCCTGTGCCTTAGGAGTGTGGACCAGTGCATAGCCCAGTTGTCTTTTGAACAGCAAAGGATTGTAATTAATACTACCCTTAACTCCTATTAGGGGCACATTGGGAAAATGCCCACAGCTGGTGATGATATCCCTACCCTTGGTGCTTTGAGTGCACCATCTGATATCGTCTGAAGTTAGAGCAATGAGTTTCTTAGCCCAGTTTCTCTGCTGATGAGGATTCAAAAATGCATCTGTCTTGGGTAGATGCCTGAGAAGCCAAGTATGGAACAATGGAGCACAACACCTCACTAATCTTCCCCTCTGCTTTTCATTTCTCTGATGCACTGAGTAATAGAGATCCCCCCAATAGAGTGGGCACTGGGTTCTTCAGGATAAAAAGATGGATTGCATTCTTGCTAATGAATCGAGGCTCATCTACAAACAACACAATTCCATATATACTCAAGGCCAATAAAGCACAGACAGCTTTCCACTCTCCTAAAGAGGCTTTCAGGGTGGCTTGAGAGATCAAGAAATCCAGATGAAAACCAGGGATTCCAGCTTTAGAAGTCATATGCTGCTCAACCAGAATAGGTTCCAGATGTAAAGCCTTTGCTACTTCTCCATTACCAGGAAAGACCATCTCAGGGTTGAAAGGGATTCCACCCCTGATAGGCAGACCAACCAATGATGAGTATTCTTCCAATAGAGGGCCCAACTGAAAGTCTTGAAAAGTAAAACACCTCAAAGGGGGATCATAAAACTGGATGCAAGTGTGGATCAGGCTTCTCTGTGAAGGGTCCAGCTCCATAACCATATCGAGTATATCTCCATAATGTTCCCTGAACAATGGTATGTGATCTGGAGTGATCAGGGTCTGAATCCTCCTGATGTCAGATAGCTCTGGCTGGAAAAAGTGATAGGTGATGTTGCTCTTTTTAGGAGCCATGATGATGAAGGTGAGTAGAGACAGGTGCTGATGATAACACTGAAGAACTGGCCACTGATTGGCTGGTGCAGGTGACTAGAACAGATAGCTGATAACTGAAGCAGATGCTGATGAAGATAGGTCAATACTGAAGATGGGGTCAAAACCAGAACCAAATGAAGATGGATACCCTGAAACACAAATAAGCAAATGTCAATATGATGCAATGTTTATGTATGCAAATGATATGCAAGGGTTTATGACTGAGCTGGATCTGATCAATTGCTCTGATATAAGTCCATGTGTGTAAGAAATCCAGATGGAGGTCTATAAATCCAGTAACCAAGGTGGGGGCTCAAATAAAGAGCCACATGTCCAGGGTTTTAGAATCACAAGAACTGTCCCAAAATGGAGTACTCTTAAACAAACAAAGTAACAGGGTATTCTGAGGTCAAGGTACCTGCAAACCTGTAAACAGCCCAACCCCCTCACAGGTGGTGTTCTAAAACAAGGATCCTCAGACTTGGATCAGTTATGAGAAGTGTAAACACTTCTAACCCGGAGGTACATTGTTTACAATAACCATAAAAGTTCCTCCTCTAATTCACCTCAGTTTCTGAAGGTCAATACTAAAAGGTCATCCAGACTTAGCAGGCTTCCCAGATAGCCCTAGCATTGCAGGAAATCTGCAACACAGAGTTCTCAAGAAGAAACCCATATCTGAACCGTGTTTCATATTCCCGCACCAGACCGAGATGGAATGGGAAAGAATATGATTCACTCTAGCCTAGGTGTCACTCAGGTCCCAGGTATAGGACCTTAACTCTCAATAGAACCCCACCCACCAAAGCAAACAACAGATCCAGCCAGCAGCACAGTATGACAATATGATAATATATGCATAAAGCTATAAAAAAGCAATAAACAAAACTGTACAAAATAAATACAAATACACAAACACAAATAAGCACATAACACCCCAGTAAACACAAATCAAACAAGCGCTAGGAGGAACCCACAAAAGAACCAGCAGCCCTGGTTGCAATATAAGGGTCCCCAGCAGAGTCGCCAAGCTGTCGCTCCCACCAAATGAAGCCGGGTCAAATGGGGTACAGACGCGAACGGTCGGAGAAAGGGACAATGAGAACACACAGCCGTGAACTCACTGGAGGTGAATAGAGTCGCCAGCTAGGCATTTTTATCCCGGAGGAAAGGTAATGCTGCATAGACCTAGAAAGATATGGACAAGACGGTTGCGAACCAGAGAGACTGAGAAAGGGGGTTGGTTACAACCTGGGAAGGTATTAGCACCCAGATTGTCCGCCGTACTCGACGGGATCCACGCTTAAAAGATTTGTGTTTTAAAGGGGTAGTGTCAGTGCAATTTGTGTGTAAAAGAGCTGGAAAGAATGTACAGGTGTCAGTGTAAGAAGTGTGAAGTGTAATATATGCAGTGTCAGTGTAAGAACAGGAGTGAAATGCTCAAGAGTATGAGGCTTAAAGAATAAAGCTGGAAAAAGGGGGAATATACAGAGACTTTTGTTCGATAACTGTTAAGTTATGCCTACGTATCCTCTCGTGCAATGAGGAAGTCAGAACACCGTAGTTCGACCCAAAGAGACTGAAAGGTGAATTGACTTGTGAACTGCTTACTTGCCTATGCTCAAGTGTATGATCTGTCTGGCACAGATGCAAACTATCTTGCATTAGACGGAAGAAGCAAGTTCCCATTTATGAGTGAAGGTGATGAGAAAAGAATCCCAGAGGAGACGATTATTGTTTGTTTTTGTGTTTTCAGTCTTTTATTGCTTTTGAAAGTTTGTCATAAGTTAATGAGCTTAAACCTAAACCAATGGGTTAGTAAACTCATCACATCTTCCCTCTGATTAGGGGTAATGAGAATACCTTAAGTGTGAAGTCAGATTCTCACACTTAATCACCTTTGGTGTAGGCTTAAGATCATTAACCTACTTGTGATTATTCAGATGTTTTTGTTGTTTTTGTTTAGTGTTGAGCAATGAGATTAAGCCATAATCAAGGATTTAACAGATTCATTACACCATCCTAATAGAAGGATAATAGATGAGAATGTTTAAGCTGAGGAAAGCTCCTCAACTTAATCCATGATTAGGGATTAAACTCATGACAAAACAAGCCTTTGATTAAGTGGATTTTATTAATGGTATGATGATGAAGTGGATTTTATGATTTGTAAGACAACTTGAGGGGGACTTGTCCATTAACACTAGGGTTAGTCCTTCTTAACCAATTAAGGAAGAAATAGAACCCTAATGCAAGGCCCAAGTTACAAGTGTAATGTCTTGATGATTATTAAGTGAATTGATTAAGAGAGTTAAACACATTAAGGGTTCAACACTTAGGATTAAAGTTATACACTCCATCCTAAGAGAAGGATGCAGGCATAAGCTTAATCACAAAGCCTTAAAGCCTTTAGGGTTTAGTCCCTGATTATGAGGTGAGAAGAGATGACTCAATGAGACACAAAGGTAAAACTAAGTGGGGGACTAATCAAAACCCTAATCATTGTCATGCTTGGTTGTTCCTAAGGTTTGTGAGGTTTTCAAGAAAAGATCTTCAATGGAACCACCAGGAAGCAGATGAAAGGATCAAGAGAAGCAAAGTGACTTGCTTCTTTCAAGAAGTCAAGTCACTTGAAGAAAGAAAGTGGGAAGAAGAAGAATGAGCAAGCTCAAACTCAAACACAAACAAAAATGCAGCAATGGATGCAAGAGAGATGAAAAGAAAAGTTATGAGAAGTGAAGGCAAATTCACTTCTCAAAGTTACTTACCACCTGAAAGGTTAGAAAAGAAATGCAATGCAATGCAAAATGAGATGAAATAGTATGATGAGAAACAAAACCAGAAGCATATACATGATGCTAATGATGCTATGAGATGCTACAAACATGAGGCAGCACATGGAAATGATCATACAAGTTCATGAATGCAAATGAAGCAAGTTATGAACCATGAACATACATGAAAAGTTATGAGGTACACATGGCATACAACATGGCAAATACATGATGCAATGATCAAACATGCTTTCAATATGTCTTATGATGTCACATGAATCAAATGGATGCTTGGAATATCATGGCAAGTCATGTTATGCAAGAGAATGCAAGGTGGATGCATATGGAAACCCAAATTAGGGTTCATGATCAATGCAACAAACAAAAACCAAAACCAGAAGCAAAACAACATTATGAAAAATTGAAAATGCAACACAAAGGACCCCTAATCCTATACTAAACCAAAGCCCAAAGGAGAAGTCTCAACTCCTAACCAATTTCAAGTTATGATTTTTTACAAGATTCTAGGGTTTTTAGGGTTCCTAAACAAGAAAATTGTCAAACAAATTGAAAATGAGAGATCAAATCATGGCCATTTAATCTCATAAACTACATGCTAAAAACAATGCAATGCAAGAAGAATCAATGTCCAACTCCTCATGAATAGGCAGAAATGATTTTTTGAACTTGGGATCAAAATAATGCACAAAAATGATTTTAATTCAATGGAAAATTCTCAAAATGCATCAAGATCAAAAAAGAAATTTGGTTTGAAAGTTGGACAATGTTTCTAAATGTCTTAGAACATTTCATGAATTTTTTGGTGATTTTTAAATACCTAAAAGTATTTTTAATAAATTAATTTTCATTAATCAATTAAAAATAAACTTTTAAATATTTTAAAATACTTTTTAAATGCTAAAAATGGAAATAAAAATATTTTTGTGTCATAAAAATTAATGAAAGTCTTGAGAAAAAGTTTCATAATTTTTAAATAATTTTTACTATTTTAAATAAATTATGGAAGTTAAATGAAAAGAAATGAAATAAAAATTGAAATAAAATGAAGTCAAACAAATGGAAGGCTGGGATGAGCCCTGGATTCAAAAGTGTTGACCGCGCGCGTGAATGAAGGGCCAGGATTGCTTCTAATCAAATTAATTTAATTAAGATTAATTAAACTAAATAAAATGGATTAGGGCTAATTGAGTGAATCCAGGCCACACATGCGCGCGGGAGGTCAACTGGTCAAGGCAATCCAACGCTTCACATTCAAATGGAATTAATTACAGGGATTAGGGCATAATGATTTTCAGGTGGCCGGAGAAGACCTCCGGTCGTCTTCTCCGGTGGGAAGCCCACCTGAAAATCCCTAAAACTCTCAAAACCTAACTAAAATGAAATCTAAAAACATGGAAATGATCCCCACAACTTACTGAATCAAAACCCCATCACAAACAACATTTATATTTTCTCTAACTCATGAATCGAAACAAAGAAGATTTTAGGTCAAAACTTTCAGAAATCAATTAAACTCTCATCTCTCAACCATTTTCAAAACCAATGACATCAGGATGATCAGTGAAGCACATAGAACAACTTAAGAACTTAAAAAACGATTTCTGGAAAAAAAGTTCTTGAGCTACCTGAGTTTCGAAGCTTTCACTCCAGCAACTTTCTGCCCTCTTCCTTTGATGCAATCCACTCTACTTGGTCCCCTGATGATCCTTGAGTGCTTGGAAGAAATTTATGTTGGCTAGTTAAGGAGTTTGAACAAGTTCTGTCCAAGCTCAGTTGAAAATGGTGATGGTGATTCAAGCTGTTTCAGGCCAATGTGAGTGGTTCTTTGTGACCAGTGTGATGAATGGAGAAGGTTTATGAAGTTTGTTTGAGTGTTAGTGAACTGTAGAGAGAGTTTCGAATGGTTTTGCTTCTGGGGGTGAAAATGTAGGAATGGTGTTCTTGCTTGATTCAGGCTTGAGTCTTGTTGGTTTGGGACCAATGAAGCATGGTGAGATGAGTAGTGGAATTGGTTTGAGTGTTTGTGGTTTGGGGAGGCAGATTCGAAGGCTTTTGCTCTATGGAGTGTTTTTGTGAATGGTATGTTCTGGTGTGTTTCAGCTTGGCCTCTTGATATGTTTTGCTTGCAAATGGATAGTATAAAATAATCCTATAGGTCAGATGATGTGACCTGGCCTTTATTGATTGGTAAGTTCACTTTTGCAAAATGTCAACTTTGTTGTAAGAGAGGTATGGCTTGAGTTCTAGCTTGGTACAATGGCTAGGGCTGGCGCAGCATGGTGTGTATGGGAGGCTAGCATGGTTCAGCATCCAATGTAACAAGTGGGTGAAGTGTCATGAGTGATTTTGCAACTTGCTTGTCTTTGAAACTTCATGAAAATATCTTGTTATACAAACCATGTACATGAGAAACTTTGGTTCAATTCTGATTTTTAGAACTTATGTGATGTTTGTACATTGGTTTGAAGTGAACTAGAAGTTACAAATGGCCTTGCTACATGATTTTGCAAATTTTCCAATTGGTGCATGTCTTGAAAATTAATGATTTTTGCCAACTTTGTCACACCATAACTTTTGATCCAAAATGAATTAGGTCATGTTCTTGTACTTTTTGAAAAGGGAAAAATGTATTCTACAACTTTCATGACCAAAGTTTTTCCATTTGAAGCATTTTTGGATCAAAAAGCAAGGCTTGAAAAATGGCATAAATTGACAAATTCCTTAAAAGTCAACTATGCCCTAAAAAGTCAACTTTGCAAAAACTTCAAATTCTTGATTTTTGTGAAATTCAACCTTCTTCCATGATCAAATAAAGATCATATACACTCAAAATGATGAAGATCAACCCTTGGTTGGGTCATTGGGGGCCTCAGATGCCCTGATTTTGCACTGACTTGTCTGAAAAGTCAACTCTTGATCAGATGACTTCCCCATGGAATTTCTTCATGAAAATTGATATGCATACTCCCTATACCATATAGAGACCAATAGAAACAAGAATGACCAAAAAATTTGGAGTTATGGCCTCTGAAACCAAAACCCTAATTTTAGGTCATCTGTGCAGTTAAACCTGGCTCTGCATCCACACCATTTCCAGTTCTTGTGATTCTTTGACATTATTGACTTTGAGAGGATATAATATGATGCTTGAACACACATGGACCCCCTTGAAGTGATTGATGACCCTTGGAGTGGCTCAAGAGGCTCTTGGATTGCTCAGATCACAAACCCTAGGTGCAAATGACTTAGAATCTATGCAGTGAATCAAAAATGAGATATGAGATGATATGATTGTGTTTATGCATATGAAATGATCACAAGCCTTGGTGTGAATGGGTGAGGGCAAATTTGGGGTGTTTACAGGGATTACCTCACTTCAGGGTACGACTTTGATAGTTATGTGCATCTGGTGACCGATCTTCGAGGACCTTAATGGGAACACCCCTCTCCAGTGATGACAGTGGCAGACCACATTTGTTGGCAAACCCACTCGCATCCGAGGGTCCATTGGGAACTCGCATAGGATGGCATGGTTCTCTCATAGGAATTCAGTTAAAGCAAACTGTTCGTATGACGATAGTATTGTACCCTTCGGGATGAATGTACTATTGTTTCTCGATTCAGTGCTTGAAGCTGGAGACTTGTGAGGGATGCTTGTTTTTCCGGACTCAACTGAGACCTCCCTGCGTAGTACATAATACCAAACCGATTCCCTGATTTGGTCATGAGCCATTTCTCGGAGATGGTGAACGTATTATTGCTATTCGGCTTTGAGAGTCCGTGATGTTGACCTGAGTAGCACACCCGTGAGATTGGGAGGGGTTTACAGGTTTGCAGGAACCCTAATACCTTCAGCATACCCACTTTGCCTTTGGTTCAGTTTTGTGATCTGGATTTCTGTTCTTAAGATATGGATCCCGGATCAGAGGGATGATTATTGTGATATCTGGATTTTGAGACCTTACACCGGCACCTGACTATTTGATTGGCACATCACAGACACTTCACTGATCACATGCCTTGCCTTGCATAAGCATCATATCATCATTAATCATTTGTGTTTCTTTTATTCTCAGGGTTTGCATTACTCCCGGTTCCTGGTCATATCTCTGCTTCAGAATGGAAGATGTCAGAAAGAAGAATATTTTCTACAAGTTTTTTGATACCAAGGTGGACTTGCTCAAGCAGATGGTGTCTCTCATTACCCCGGGTCATTTGGATTTCTTCAAACAACAATATGGTGATATTTTGGATATGGTGTTCAGCTTGGATAGTTCGCAGAAGAGTGCCATTCATACTTTGCTACAGTACTATGATCCTAGACTCCGATGTTTCACATTTCCAGATTTCCAGCTAGGTCCACTGCTAGAAGAGTATGTTGAGATTCTGAGACTACCGATCCAAGATCAGATTCCATTCAATTCAGAAATGACAAGGCCGACTCACGCCGACATTGCTAAGGCTCTTTATTTGAGCCCATCAGAAGTATCTGCTAATCTGGTTTCCACCAAAGCAGGAGTACTTGGTTTTCCCTTAGAGTTTCTGGTCAGGAGAGCTGAAGAATGCGCTGTGGAAAAGCAGTGGGATTCAGTTTGCGCCATCTTGGCATTATCTGTGTACGGGATAGTTTTGTTTGCTGATATGGACAAGTTTGTGGACATAAATGCTATTCATTTGTTTGTGTTGAAGAATCTGGTACCTACTCTCCTAGGTGACTTGTACTATTCAGTGCATTATAGGAATGAGAAGAGACGAGGCGGCTTGGTTAGATGTTGTGCTCAGTTGTTCTACACTTGGTTTATGAGGCACATCCCTATTGCTGGAGTGTTCACGGATCCCAATGTAATCTGGTCGCAAAAGCTCAACACGTTGACTGCCAAAGACATCAGATGGTTCACTTTAAGGTTAAAAGGGAAAGAGCTTATCTCCAGTTGTGGAAAGTATCCTAATGTTCCCCTCTTAGGAGTAGCTGGGTGCATTAACTACAACCCCATACTTTTGAGAAGACAATTAGGATACGCTTTGAAGAATGTTCCCAAGGATTCAGAGTTGGATCAAACCTTTTATTTTCCTATGAAGGATAATCTCCCATTGGTGCGGGAGGCTGCAGGTGCTTGGAAAATGGTTATTAAAAAGGGTATAGATCGATTGGGCAGGAGCAATAACCAAATGTTTCCCGAGTTTGAAGCGTGGGTAAGAGAAAAAGCCCAAGTGACTCTAATCCCTTTCTCTGCACCATTACCACCACCTAATACGGTGCCTCTGGAGGAATATCAGAAGTTAGAAGCTTTGGTTAAGCAACTTAGGGTTGAAAATCAAGAGGCTCTTAATTCTTGTCAAAAACTGATGATCCAGAACCGCCGATTAGAAGATAGAGCTGTACAAGCCGAGGAAATAGTCCGTCTCAAGCAGAAGGACTTTGAAGATAGAGAGCTCTACTTCCGAAAGAAAGGGTTAGCTGAGACTCACAAGACTGCCCAGCACCGAAGAGAGAAGAAAGATCTTAGTGAAGCCAATGAAGCTGTTACCTTATGGCAGGAGAAATGGGACGATAATTTGAAAAAGCAAAAGGAGTTAGACTCCAAGCACAAGCAGGAAATCAAAAGCCTTCAGGATTCTTTGGATGGGCAGAAAGAACTCCTCAGGAAGGCTTATCATCAAGAGAAGGACCGTCTCCAGCGCTTAGCAGAAAGCCAGCAGACACTGAAGGAAGCTCAAAAGGAAATTGAAGACTTGAAGTTGAAAGCTGATGTGAAAAGGTCGAAGGCCGAGTCGAGTCAAAGCAAGGAGAATGAGGCAGCATTCCTACAGCAGATCGAGGAGTTACATGCTTCTTATGATACAAGGGACCTCCTCATCCAGAAGCTCATCCAGGAGCCCGGTCATCCAGATGTAGTTCAGCTGTTCCAGAACGTCAAACGCCTTAGCTGGAGATTGAAAGATATAGAGTTCCCTAGGGTTTAATTTCATGTTATTGTACTTGGATTACCCACAGGCTTGTTGTGGGATTCCTTATATTTGATGTACTTTTGTTGTTATTGTGATTGGCACCCCTCGGGGACTTTGTATTTTCAAACTCCAGTTTATATGATTGATTTGTTCTGGATTTCTTGTTCGTTATTTGCACCGACACGGGGTAATGAGCACCAATCCTCCACAGTCATCATTATATTTGAATATTACTTGGGTCTTCTTCCCAATTCTTATCTTCTTAATGCCAGGACCGGACACGGGAAAAGTCTCGGGAATAAAAGGAACACATTGCATTGCATATGCATCATTTGCATTTTGTCTTTGTCTTTGCAGGTTTTTCTACGGGATGTTTAATTTATCTGTGTTCAACAGGAAAAGATTGCGAGGGCCGCCAAGACCCGGTACCTTCGAAAAGATATCCCTCATCGGTACGCGACCCGCAGTAATCAAAGAACAACAATGGACACCAAGCAGACAAAACTCAATGAAGTCCGTACCAAGATGGCAGAATTTATGACCCTGATGCAAGGGATGGCCCAGGGGCAGCAAGAGCTGAGAAATGCAATTCAAGGGTTAACTCCTCCTAATACTAATGCTCAGGCAGCCACTTTCGGCGGGCTAGGGGCTCCTCCCAACACTAACAACGGCCCAGGTGGACCTCATGTTCCAGATCCAGCTATGGCAACGTTCGTTCCTGTGTACGACAGGCAGGAGGACCAATTCCAGTATTTCAATAATGATATGGGTTTCGGCGGTGATGGAAATCTTAATGACTTCGGCGGTGATGGATCTTCCAGGATAGTCTTTCTGGAGGATCCTTGGAGTGGTACATGAAGCTGGAGAGGAGCTCTATTAGAAGCTGGAAGGATTTGGGAGAAGCCTTCCTCAGGCAATATCAATACAACATTGACATGGCACCCAGCCGCACTCAGCTTCAGAGCTTGACACAGAGGAGCTCGGAGAGCTTCAAAGATTATGCACAGAGGTGGCGTGAGGTAGCCGCCCGAGTGCAACCACCTTTATTAGAGAGAGAGATGGTCGGCCTTTTCCTGAATACCCTCCCAGGGCATTTCATGGAAAGGTTGGCTGGTTGTTCCTCAAGTGGTTTCTCGGACATTATCTTGACTGGAGAAAGAATTGAAAGCTGGCTCAAACAGGGGAAAATTCAGAATGGAGGCGCTTCGGTGTCTGGTATCAAGAAACCCTTTGTGAAAAGGAGGGAAGGAGAAACAGGTGTAGTATATGCACAGAGGGGAATGATTAATCGAGGATATTATCAGCAAGTGGCCCCTATCACTATTTCAACTCCGCCCGTTCAACAACAGGTCCAGCCTCCGCAGCCGCAACGCTCACAAGGGTATCAGCCAAGAGCCCCTCGTCCATACTACTCTCAGAGGCCGAAGGATAGACATATTGAAGCTCCACCAATGTCTTACTCCCAACTTTTGAAGAATCTCCTACAGCTTCAAATGATTCAGCTCCGAACCTTGCAACCTCCGAAGCCAGGCCAAATTCCCGAGGGTTATGACTTAAATGCTAGATGCGAATTTCATTCCGGAGCTCCCGGCCATAGTACTGAGAATTGTAAAGCATTGAAGCATGTTGTTCAGGACTTGTTGGATTCTAAAGCGATCAATTTTGCTCCTTCACCTAATGTGCTTCAGAACCCCATGCCTCCTCACAGGGGTACAGTTGGGGCAATTGATGAAGGGGAGAACTTGAATTTGGTGGATGATGTTGTTGACTTGCAGACTTCATTGATTGCTGTCAAGGTTTGCTTGTTGAAGAAAGGCATCTTCCCTATATGCGAGGAAGATTGTTCGGACTGTGCTGAAGCTACCAACGGTTGTAAACGGTTGAAGGCCGGAATCCAAGGCATGATTGACGAAGGAGTGCTACAATTTGACAAGATTGTGAAAGAAAGTGAAGTCTCCACAGTAACTATCTTTTATGATCCATCCCAAGTTCCTTCACGGGCCAGAGCAGCACCAATAACCATTACCACTGCTGGACCCATAATGTACCAAAGTGACAGAGCTGTCCCTTGGAGTTATGGTGGTGAAGTGTACTACAACGGCCAGAGGCAAGAGTTGGCCACGACTAGTATAACCCCAGCTCAAGTAGAAAATGTTGGAGTAGGGGGTTTTACTCGAAGTGGAAGGTTGTTTGCGCCGGAAACACTGAGAAACAATGTGATACCACCCAGAGATACTGCCGAAGCCCAAGCTAGAGCCAGAGGGAAGCAACCAGTAGTTGTCAATGATCCAACTCCATCAACTGATCCAGACCTCACCTTTGATAAAGAAGCCGAAGAATTCCTGAGGATCATCAAGAAGAGTGATTACAAGATCGTGGACCATCTACAACAGACACCGTCGAAGATCTCCATCTTGTCCTTGCTCATGTGTTCTGACTCTCACAGGAAAGCTCTCCTAAATATTCTGAATAGGGCATACGTGCCTCAGGATATTTCTGTAAATCAGTTAGAAACGGTGGTGTCCAACGTCAATGCCAGTCATGGATTGGGTTTCACAGACTTGGATTTGACTTCTGATGGGCGTGCTCATAATCGGGAATTGCATATCTCTCTGGAATGTAAGGGTGAAGTACTCTCCCACGTGTTGGTAGATACTGGATCCTCTTTGAACGTCTTGCCCAAGAAAGCACTGATGAAGTTGGACTATGATGGAGTGGTTCTTAAGCCCAGTGACCTAGTAGTTCGAGCATTTGATGGGTCAAGAAGATCGGTGTTTGGAGAGGTGGAGTTACCTATCAAGGTAGGTCCACAAGTCTTCAATACCACGTTCTACGTGATGGATATCCAGCCTGCATATAGTTGCTTACTCGGAAGACCTTGGATACATTCGGCAGGAGCGGTATCGTCTACACTCCATCAGAAGCTAAAGTTTGTATGGGAGGGTCAAATTGTGACTGTCAGCGGGGAAGAAGATATCTTTGTTAGTCATCTAGCTTCATTCAAATATGTGGAGATGGATGGCGAGATAGTTGAGACCCCATGTCAGGCTTTTGAGCCCTTGAAGTCGGAGCAAGCATCCGCAGTAGCAACTTCTCCTGAAGTACCGAAGAAAGGGGTTTCCATAGCCTCTTATAAACAAGCGCTTGAATTGGTAGAATCTGGAATACGAGAAGGCTGGGGCAGTCCGGTAGAAGTGCCAGAGAAGAAAGACATGTTCGGGATTGGCTATCACCCTGGAAGATCTTCGTCTGAACCAAGTGCTAAAGGTTGTCAGAGCCCGGTTACTTTCACAAGTGCGGGAGTGGTAGACTACGGAAACATCAGTGCGGTACAGGATGACGCTGTCGATAGTGATTGTGACTTAGATGAATGGATCAGGCCTGCCGCTCCAGGAACTCAGCTTAGCAACTGGACATCGGAAAGGCTTATTTCGGTCACTTCTTTCGAAGAGTAATAATGTTTTGTTTCTATTTTTCCTGTATTAAAGCACTATGTCTTGCCCGAGGCATAATGGCTCTTTGTAAGGGTTCATTTGTTCATTAACACAATCATAAATAAAATTGACGTTTCACATTCATTCATGTTGTTCTCTGTCTTTCGTTTTTTACTTTTGTTTTTCAAAAAGAAAGAAAAGTTTTAAAATGGCAATGTTTCTCATTTTCTCAAGTTGTTGCTAAAGCCTTGCATGAATCATCATTCATGCAGGTGCTCGTCACCGGATCTTATCAATGACGACCCTGTTATGGCTGAGTATGACTTCGACAATCCAATTTATCAAGCCGATGAGGAAGGTGAAGAGGATTGCGATTTACCCGAAGAATCGGCCAGACTGCTTAAACAGGAGGAGAAGATGATTCAGCCGCACGAAGAAGATGTCGAAGTAATAAACCTGGGTACTGAAGAAGACAAGAAAGAAGTCAAGATCGGAGCTGCATTAGAAGAATCTGTCAAGACTCGTTTGATGGCTATGCTTCGAGAATACGTTGACGTCTTCGCATGGTCCTACCAAGATATGCTTGGTTTAGACACTGATATTGTGGTACACAAGCTACCTCTCAGAGCAGATTGTCCTCCGGTAAAGCAGAAGTTGAGGCGCACGCGTCGAGACATGGCAATTAAAATAAAAGAAGAAGTGCAAAAACAGTTTGATGCTGGCTTCTTGGCCGTGACCAGTTATCCTCCGTGGGTTGCTAACATTGTGCCGGTTCCCAAGAAAGATGGCAAAGTCAGGATGTGTGTGGATTACAGGGATTTGAATAGGGCCAGCCCCAAAGATGATTTCCCTCTACCTCACATAGATGTACTTGTCGATAATACTGCTCAGTTTTCCGTGTTCTCTTTCATGGACGGATTCTCAGGCTATAATCAAATCAAGATGGCCCCCGAGGATATGGAAAAGACAACTTTCATCACTCCTTGGGGCACCTTTTGTTACAAGGTCATGCCATTTGGTTTAAAGAATGCAGGAGCTACCTATCAACGGGCAATGGTGACGTTGTTTCACGACATGATCCATCATGAAATTGAGGTTTATGTTGATGACATGATAGCAAAATCCCAGACAGAGGAAGAGCACTTGGTCAACCTAGCAAAATTGTTTGATAGGCTTCGGAAGTTCAGACTGAGGTTGAATCCGAATAAGTGTACCTTCGGGGTTCGTTCTGGCAAGTTACTCGGTTTCATTGTTAGTGAACGAGGAATTGAGGTTGATCCAGCCAAGGTGAAAGCTATCCAAGAAATGCCTGAGCCGAAGACTGAAAAGCAAGTGCGTGGTTTCTTAGGGAGACTAAACTACATTGCACGGTTTATTTCTCACCTAACGGCCACGTGTGAGCCCATCTTTAAGCTTCTGAGGAAGAATCAGGCCATTAAATGGAACGAAGACTGTCAGCAAGCCTTTGACCGAATCAAAGAATACTTGTTAGAACCACCAATTCTTATGCCTCCAGTGCCAGGGAGACCTCTGATTATGTATCTTACTGTGCTTGAAGGATCGATGGGATGTGTGCTGGGTCAGCAGGACGAGTCTGGTCGAAAAGAGCACGCCATTTATTACCTTAGCAAAAAGTTTACCGATTGTGAGACGCGATACTCACTACTCGAGAAAACTTGCTGCACTTTGGCATGGGCTGCTCGCCGACTAAGACAGTACATGCTGACTCACACTACTCTCTTAATTTCCAAGATGGATCCTGTGAAATACATCTTTGAGAAGCCGACTTTGATAGGAAGAGTGGCCCGTTGGCAGATGATACTCACGGAGTATGACATACAATACACTTCACAAAAAGCTATCAAGGGGAGTGTGTTGTCAGAATACTTGGCCCAGCAACCGATCGATGATTATCAACCCATGAGGTTTGAGTTTCCGGATGAGGACATCATGTTCCTCAAGTCTAAAGACTACGAAGAACCACTTCCGGAGGAGGGGCCCGACCCCGAATCCAAATGGAGGTTGATGTTTGACGGGGCTGTAAACATGAATGGGAGTGGAGTAGGTGCTGTTATTATCTCACCAGAAGGAGTCCACACACCTCTTGCCGCTCGGTTGACCTTCGAGTGCACTAACAATGAGGCAGAGTATGAAGCTTGTATCATGGGGATCGAAGAGGCAATAGACTTGCGAGTCAAGAACCTTGAGATCTTCGGAGATTCTGCTTTGGTGGTAAATCAAGTCAATGGCAAATGGCTAGTTCATCAAGCCCGTTTGATTCCTTACAGAGATTATGTCAGGAGGCTGTTAACTTTCTTTACCAAAGTCAAGCTGAGCTATGTTCCTAGAGACGAAAACCAGTTCGCCGATGCTCTCGCAACTTTGTCGTCCATGATTAAAGTTTGTCGAGAAAATTTCGTGCCTCGAATTTCGATCTCCCGACTTGAAAGACCTGCTTATGTCTTTGCAGTTGGTGATGGTGAAGATAACAAGCCTTGGTACCATGACATCAAACAATTCCTGAAGGCTCAAGAATACCCGGCTGGGGCATCTAGTAAGGATAAGAAGACCCTTAGAAGACTGGCAGGAGGTTTCTTCTTGAATCAAGATGGTGTGCTGTACAAACGGAACTTTGACATGGTGCTGCTCAGATGTGTGGATAGACACGAAGCAGACCTATTAATGCAGGAGGTTCACGAAGGCTCCTTTGGTACCCATGCTGGAGGACATGCCATGGCCAAGAAATTATTGAGATCAGGATACTATTGGATTACCATGGAATCTGATTGTTGTAAATACTCCCGTAAATGCCATAAGTGTCAAATTTATGCCGACAAGGTCCATGTGCCTCCGAATCCGTTGAGTGTCATGTCTTCACCATGGCCGTTCGCTATGTGGGGCATCGATATGATTGGAAAGATTGAGCCAACAACTTCTAATGGACATCGCTTCATCCTAGTCGCTATTGATTATTTCACGAAGTGGGTTGAAGCGGCATTCTACACCAATGTCACTAAACAAGTGGTCGCTCGATTTATTAAGCGAGACATCATCTGCCGGTACGGAGTTCCTGAAAGGATCATTACTGATAATGGTTCTAATCTCAACAACAAAATGATGGCTGACTTATGTCAAGACTTCAAAATAGAACACCACAACTCTTCTCCGTATCGTTCGAAGATGAATGGCGCCGTCGAGGCAGCTAATAAAAACATCAAGAAGATTGTGCAAAAGATGGTTATGACGTACAAAGACTGGCATGAGATGCTACCATTCGCGTTGCATGGGTATAGAACATCAGTACGCACTTCAACTGGGGCAACTCCATTCTCATTGGTGTATGGTATGGAGGCAGTCCTACCGATCGAAGTGGAAATCCCCTCGTTGAGGTTGATGATGGACATCAAGCTAGATGAAGCTGAGTGGCTCCGATCCAGATATAATCAATTGAGCCTTATTGAAGAGAAGCGTCTAGCAGCTGTATGCCATGGACAGTTGTATCAACGATGAATGAAGCAGGCTTTTGACAAGAAGGTGCGACCACAGAGGTACACGCCAGGAGATTTAGTGCTGAAAAGGATTCTTCCTCCTCTCAACGATCACAGGGGCAAGTGGACACCCAATTATGAAGGACCGTTCGTGGTTAAAAAGGTTTTCTCAGGCGGAGCCTTAATGTTGACAACCATGGACAGAGAAGACTTCCAATCCCCTGTCAACGCAGACGCAGTAAGAAAATACTTCGTGTAAAAAGGACCCGCTGGATAAAAACAGAATAATAATCCAGGCAAAAATGGGCATCACGGCGAGCCAAAAACAGAATAAAAGGCTCGGGCAAAAGTTAGGGAAATCTTGAAAAAAAATGTACACCCGCTGAGTTGAAAAGCCACATCGGACAACTCAGGCAAAAAAGGGTATCCCGGTGGATTGAAAACCTGAAAGGACGATCCACGCAAAAGAAGGATTAACACGAACGACTGCGATCTGCGAGATCCATGACCTACCTACAGTTGAGGCTATCCTGAGGGTTGAAGATCAGTTCACTTACTCTTTCTCAAGAGGCAGATCGAGCGGAGCGTCTTGAAGACATACGAGTCATAACTGGGTTGAGACTTGATAAGATTCACGTCTCACATTGCCAATAGGATAGTTTGTTTTTCTTTTTAGTTGTTCCCTCATTCCAGTGAACTGCTTCCTTTGTATTGCCTATTCAGGGCCACCTTTCCAAATCAATGAGAATTCAACTTCAGTCAAATGACTATTTTTCTTCTTTGTTTTTGCTTTTTTCATCTAGCATGGATTGATTGTGAAAACGTCTAGCAAATGGTAACTTGCATTGTGTTATGAACATTTGAATGCTTTCTAACTCGTGCAGGAGAATAGAAACATTTAATACAACTCTGAAAGGGTATCGAGATGCCCATACAATGATTCATGCTATGAGCCTGGGGCAAGCAGGTCCCAAACTAATTCTCTATGTTGCAGGTACTATCGATTGTGTTCGTGCAGGTACAGGTGCTGGTGTTGCTAACAGAGCTAAAGATTATTATCCAGGATGGGCATTCCCTTTTGTTTGAACAGAAACAAGTATCTTCTAGGGTGTTTCCAATCATCCCCAGCCATGTGGAAGTTGAAATTTCACCCATCAAGGTAGCAGAGAGTGGGAGTAGTCCCCAAGCAGAAGTTTCCCTTCAGACAGGGGCAATTCTCAGCAGTACAAGGAGTTCTTTCCTCCCCAGCAAGGTGTTTCCTCAGCAGTGTCATGCCTTTGGTTCCCAGCCAAGCCAGGGGGTCCTCACTTCTCCACCAGAGTTCAAGAAGGGTCCATCTCCAACAGGGTCTTGGCGCTCCAACCTCAAAGTCCAATTTATTTTTGGCAGTGGCGGCTGTTCAGAGCCAGTGAATTATTAACAGCTTTCCCCGCAGAGTTGTTTCCTCCTCACCAGGATAAACCAGATCAATGCAGTGATCATCGTTTCTCCCCAGCCAAGTTATCTGGGATACCCGCAGTCTCCTTATCAGGAGATCTCCTTGCATTTGCATGTGCATAATCACATTTGCATCCTCCAAAGCGTAGCATTTCCATCGTCGTGGAGCATTACGCCATAAATTCAAACATATGCATACCAGCATGGGCCAGTTTTGAGGTATATTACATAAGACCCGTTACAGCTCCAATCAGATTGAAGTGTTCCCCACAGAATGCAACTCTGTTTCCCAGGGTGGTTACTTCTACCGAGTCTTGTTGTTATCCCCAGTTGAGTCTTGTTTCAGTACAACAGTCTCATTTTTCGCGTCTCCATTTCAGTACAACGGTCGCGTCTTGGGCTCTCGTTTAAGTACAATGATCCCGCTCTTTCCGAGTCTCCATTTAAGTACAATGGCCTCGTCTTTGAGTCTTGTTTCAGTACAACAGTCTCATTTTTTCGCGTCTCCGTTTCAGTACAACGGTCACGTCTCGGGTTATCATTTAAGTACAATGATCCCATTCATTTCAAGTCTCCATTTAAGTACAATGGCCTCGTCTTTGAGTCTTGTTTCAGTACAACAGTCTCATTTTTTCGCGTCTCCGTTTCAGTACAACGGTCGCGTCTTGGGCTCTCGTTTAAGTACAACGATCCCGTTCTTTCCGAGTCTCCATTTAAGTACAATGGCCTCGTCTTTGAGTCTTGTTTCAGTACAACAGTCTCATTTTTTCGCGTCTCCGTTTCAGTACAACGGTCACGTCTCGGGTTATCATTTAAGTACAATGATCCCATTCATTTCAAGTCTCCATTTAAGTACAATGGCCTCGTCTTTGAGTCTTGTTTCAGTACGACAATCTCGTTTTTTCGCGTCTCCGTTTAAGTACAACGATCGCGTCTCGGGTCATCATTTGAGTACAATGATCCTGTTCCTTTTGGTCTCGTCTCAGTGCGAAGATAATGGATCGGTTGATACCATTTCCTAGTTAGATCAGTTGATCTTATTTGAGTTATGAATCGGTTGATATCATTTCTCTTCGAGCTGTAAATCGGATGATATTACATTCTCGTTTTCTTGGTTATGGATCGGTTGATACCATCTCCGTGTTAGATCGATTGATCTTATTTGAGTCGTAAATCGGTTGATGTTGCGTTAAATCCTGTTTCGCCAACAGACACCCTCGGTGTGGCTTTGATTCGCTCAGTAGTCACAGTGATTGCATTGATTCTATTCCCCCTGGTCTTATCTCCGTTACCTATTCAGAGGTCAAATAAAAAATACATCAATAAATAAATGGGTAGATGGCATTTCTGTTGCCCTCAGTGTGCAAATTTTCAGGTTTTATTCGAGTATTCAATCACTCCATACCTTAAACGTTTAAAAGCTGTTGCAATTATCCGTTCAGGTCTGCAGTTGATTGAATAGGGGCAGCTGTAATACCTCAAAATTTGCCCTCATTCTCTTTACCTTAACTGGCTTACCTCTTTGCATTCCATTTGCATATTCCATTAGGTCATTAACATTCATAATCAGGCATTTCATTGATTCCTATGGCATGTGATCGGCGCATTCCTTTGTGATTTGAATTTTCTATTCATAAGTGGTTTATCCGGCTATTGCACTCAATTTAAGCGGTTCAAGGGTTCTCATATATGGTATGGCTTTGTTGATGGTTAATTAATTGAAAATGGGGTTCAAGTTTTCATATCCAAGGTATCATGCTATTCATGGTACAAAAAGATCAAGTGGTGGACTCGTGTGATAATAGGGTCATTATGGTTCTCTCGATTGTCTGTTGATGATGTTACGAGTTCATGAGGGTCGAGATTGAAGTTGATTGAAGTTTTGGAATTCACTGAGAATACAAGTTTGATATGGATTGAGCGTTTGAGTTGATGTAAACAGATTAAGTCGAATAATAGGGATTAAGTGAAATTCGAAGATACGAGCTCATTGAAACCGCTTATATTTTGGTGAAAAAGCATCGTTACGCTCTCACTGCATTTCAAGCTCTCACTCTCTTCCTTCTCTTACCCATGAAAATGGATTAGAATCATTCCCATTCTCCTCATTATCATAACTTATGGTACATTGGCAGACTTGTAAGTATTTCTCAATTTCCACAAGATGGATAAGGATTTATTGATATTGATAATAGGAATATGCATAGGCTTCGTAATTGGAGCTGGTTTGGGATTGTTAATTTTAGTCCTCTTCATGTATGGAAGGAAGTTTGTAGAGGGGGAAAAGTGCAGTCCTCAGAGGGCCAAGGCCGTTACTGGTCATGTCAAAAGGGTTGATTCCAGCGTATCATTATCAGACTCCAATGCTGCTTTGGAGTCGCCAAGGACATCGGAATGGAGTAACGCAAATTTTTGGTTAGAAGGACTTAGGAGGAAGAATTCGGTCTCAGCATGTGGAATTACTAAGTATTCTTACAAAGATATAGAAAAGGCTACTTCTAATTTCACAACGATCATAGGCCATGGAGCATTTGGTTCTGTTTACAAAGCACAAATGCCAACGGGTGAAACAGTTGCAGTTAAAGTTCTTGGTGCTAATTCAAGACAAGGCGAACAAGAATTCTTAACTGAGGTTCTATTACTTGGAAGATTGCATCACAAAAAACTTTGTGGCTTTGGTGGGATATGCTGCGGAAAGAGGACGACATATGCTCCTTTACATTTACATGAGCAATGGAAGTCTTGCTTCTCATTTATATGGAAAAGATCAAGAGCCATTAAGCTGGGATTTGAGACTTAGCATAGCACTAGATGTTGCAAGGGTGCTGGAATATCTACATTATGGGGCTGATCCACCTATTGTGCACCGTGACATCAAGTCTTCCAACATTCTATTGGATGAGTTTATGAAAGCCAAGGTCACTGACTTTGGGCTTTCCAGACCAGAAATGATTAAACCACGTGCATCCAATATCAGAGGAACTTTTGGATATCTTGATCCCGAGTATATATCTACAAGTACCTTCACTAAGAAAAGGGATGTATATAGTTTTGGTGTGCTACTTTTCGAGCTTATTACAGGAAAAAATCCAACAAACTGTAAAAGAAAAGACTCAGAATTCAGTTATAGAAAAACAATTACAATCTTCATCCCTCTCGATCCCTCTTCTTCAACCTACACTCTCCCTGCATCATCAATCACCATAATCCTCAACAGCTTCTGAAAAACCTTCAACCACCTTCATCAATCTCAATCTTCGACTCTCTGAAACAGCAACTACATCTTCCATCTTCACTCTTGAATTCTTCAACAAAATTTAATCTTTAACCAACAACCGACTTCACCGCAACCTCCATCTTCAACACTTTTCATCTTCATCCATCAAAAATCACCACACCCTCGAACGTCTTCCATTCTTCAGACTCATGATTCATCAACCTTGGAGCCTTTTATCATCATCGATCCTCAACCTCCATCTCCCCGCATCCATAACGAAACCTGCAACAAAGTTTAAAAAAAAAGGCTTCAATTACATTGATTCTGACTGAAATCCTTAACTAGCAACAGAGTCGAACTAACTCGAAAAAAAGCTCATAACCGAAATGTGATTAGTTCAAGACTCAGTATTGAAAGCTAACTGAGGTGCTTGAGAAGGTTCCATAGCAAAATTAAATGTTAAAACAAAACCAGTAACTAACTGTATAACTGAATTTTTCCATAACCCAAAATCAGAGAAAACCAACTTCACAACAGATAATAACAGAACCAAAAGCTGATTCATAACAATCCTAACAAAAAATTCTAGAAGCTACCTGAGAAAATTCCAGAAATAATACCTTCAAGCATTCCCTATAAAGCAGGAGCCTCTGATTTTTTCTCTTCTTCTTCCACAATTTTCAGAACCCTTTATCCAATTCTCCCTCTCTTCAACCATTCTCTTCTCCAATTTCTCCATACAATTCCTCAATCTCTCCCTAATCCTTTCTTCAAGCTCTCTTGAACTCTTGTTCAGTATTCATTGATCTCATCACCATTCTTTTTCACCATTCTGTATCTTTGAACTCTCACCAATCTCCAATCTCCAACATTCAATCTCCTCCTCCAATGAATCAAGAATCGCATAGCCATCATCCATAACCAATCGCTGCATCAACAGAATTGAAACTTTCATCAATCTACAACCAAAACCTACATCATCATTGAAGACAGTACGAATCACATCATCAACATCACGCATACGCGAATTCAGAATGAATTGAAACAGGACCAACAGGGAGTTGAAATCAATAGGCATACCTGAGTAGTGTATATCGCTCGAACGACGGAACCAGCTTCACGTCTTTCCTCGGCCGTCAATCAAGGGTTGTTGAGATCGTAACAGCATTGAAGTAACGAATCGCTGTTGAGGCATCCACCAGTTGCAAGGTACGAATTCGAATTCGTACGAGCTTGTCTATAATGTTTTGCTTGTTGCTGTTGTCCGCGAATTTTGAACTGTGATCTTGATTCAGATAGTCGGATTAGGATCGTTTCATGTAAGAGGTTAAAGTTTAGGGTTTGGATCTTTGATGGAGGAGGGGATTAGGTTGTAGTAGAGAGTGTGGTTTTAAGGCGTTGTCGGCCTTCCTCCATGGCCCGCGGCGGCGCTGTGCGGAGGAGGAAGAACGCTGGGGGTTTGTGACCGAAGAAGAGAATGGGAGAAGAAGAAGTTGACGGGAGGTGGGCGATGAGGGATTGGACGGTGAGGTTGAAGTGATGGTGGCGGTGGATAATGGAGTTGGGAAGAAGAGGGAGGAGGCCGAGAGAGAGCTGCGGCGGCGGTGAGAGGAAGAAGAGAGAGGGGAGGGCTTAGGGTTTCATCAGCTTTCTTTATCTTTCTTTTTCTTTGTTTTTTTCTTTCTTATTATTTTTATATAACACCATTTAATTAATAAGATTTTATTGGATAATTATTAAGATAATCATGTAAGTTAATTAGATATTATTAAAGTGTCTTAAGTTTTAGTAAGAATTATTATGATGTTTTTAAAGAATAATAAGTACAGATTAATCTCAATTATAATCATTAAAATGTAATTAGGTGCTATTGTTGTTATTGGCACCCCACCATAAGCCCATTTAGAGAAAAATAAATGAATTTAGTGATTCCTGCACCCCCCTCTCAAAACCAGCGCATGGGCCTGCTGCCATATTGCTATCCGCACCCCTCTTTTGAGCCCATTTAGAAAAATAATCTAAAATAAACGCTTTCTGCACTCCCCCTAGGACTCCTGCGAAATGGGCTTAGCCCCTGTTGATGTTCACACCTCCCTTTTAGGCCCAGATTATAAAAATAACTATAAAGTTACTTAATTCACACACTTTTTTTTTATTTCTTTAAAAAATTTAGTCTTTTAGTTAATATAGTTCAAAAACAAATCAAATAAAAATAGGAAAAGCCTTATAAATTCCCAAAAAAATTCGAGTAGGTTAATAAATCTAATTAGAAATTTTTGGCATTTTTGTTTTTCTGAATTTTGTAATTTTAGGACCCTGTAGATTTAATTCCATAATTTTTCTAGAAGTTTATCTATTTTTTTAGAATATTAATTCTTAGGATTTTTATGTGTTGTTTCCCATTGGTTTAGGCCATAAAAATAAAGTCACACAAAAATATGGTTTAGTTTAATTTGAGCTTTAGAATTTAATATAGACTTAGGTTAGTTTAATTTGGATTTTTAGAATGGACATTAGGCTTGACTTTGATTTAGAATGTAGGTTAAAGTTCCCTTTTAATTAGGATTAGAATAAATAAAATAGGACTATTTTTAATTCATGCCTTTAATTGCATTTTTTAGAATTTTATTTCTTATGTCCAATTTTATTGTTTTGCCATATCATTTGATTTTTAACTTGTATAGGCTTCCCCATTGTTCTTAGAATCAACTTAACTTCATTAGGAAGTAAGTTGAATTCTATTAGTTTCTAGTTTTTTCCATTAGGATTAGAATACTTCACAAACTATAGGATCACTTGTAAATAAATAAACAAAAATTAGGATTGAGTCTTAGTCCCTTAGATTTTCCCTTTTTTTCAACTTGAGTCATTCTTTCTCATCTCAAAAAGAAAAGCAATAAAACACTTAATAAAAACCGAACAATCTTGTACGACACGAGACTTTGTTGCGGAGTGTTTATACGCGTCCTGTTTTGGGGCGAGGTGTAAATACTTCCCGCGATGGATAGGTCTTAGTACAAGATAGTTCACAAACAAATTCAAAACACTTCTTTTAAAAGACAAAAACAAATAACAAGCGACTATCCTGCGGGAACTTCTCTTCTCATCTCATTCATTCACAACGCGAACTCGCGGCGACTTGTCTCGCATGCAAGACGGTAAACGCACTCGTACCAGACGAGCCTGCAACACCTGAGCATAGACATACGCAGTTCCAGCATAAAAAACACAAACAAATAGTTCCCGCCTTAGTTAGGCGAACTACGTCGACTCTGATCCTCATTATCCCGATGAGGTACGTAGGCAGCGGGGTAGGGCCCGTTCGAGCACATTCTTTATTTTCCCTACATTTTCCCCATTCTTTAGTTTAGTTTTCTTATTCCAGTTCCTTTCTCATTTTTCATTTCCATTCTAGTTAGCGGTTCATTTGTTCAGCAGCATATTTTTCTCACCCTTTGAAACAAACAAGCAAGCGTGGATCCCGTCGGGTACGGCGGACGATCTGGGGTGCTAATACCTTCCCAGGTTGTAACCGACTCCCGAACTCAGATCTTTGGTTCGCAGGCCTCGTCCTTTTCCTTCTTCCTCAGGTTTGTGCAACATTACCTTTCCCATTCCTTTGGGATAAAAATGTCTGACTGGCGACTCTACCTTTTCCGCGCCACTTTCGCGTTTGTACTAGGATGAAAATCCCGGGAGCGACATTCCCCCATTCAGGTATTCTAAGTAATATGCCCCATTTTCCATTTTCGCTCGGACACGGTAGGAACCCTCCCAATTTGTGGCCAATTTACCTTCTTGGGAGTCCTTGTGGTTTCTCCTTAGGACGAGACTGCTGACTTCAAATGTTCATTTTATGACTTTAAAGTCATGTATGATGGCAATTTTTTGTTTAAGTGATGCTTCGCGTAGTGCTGCTCCTAATCGAACTTCCTCGACCAAATCGAGCTCTTCACGTAATGCTTATGAATTGGTATCTTCGTCCATTAGAGCTTCTGTTCGTCTGGACGGTACATGCATTTCGATGGGGATAATGACCTCTGTTTCATATGATATTAGGAAAGGGGTTTCCCCAGTTGTAAAGTGAGGCGTGGTCCGGTATGCCCATAAGACGTTTGTCGCACCTCGAAAAATACGACCTCGCGATATAAGAATACCGCGTATAAAAATTAAAACAACAGAGTCGCCACCGAACTTATTTTATTCCAATTAAGGAAAGGGAAAATATCGAGAAACCCTTTTTAGAAAAATGGATAGAACAAGGTGTTTGAAACCAGATTCTAGGTTCGGGAGTCGATTCCGTAAGGGGAAGGTATTAGCACCCCTTACGACCGTTGTACTCAACGAGAACCTCTTAGTTTAACTTGCGATTCAATGTTGACTTATGCTTCCTGTTTTCTTCGAATAATAAAATAAATGCGAACGATTCTAATATAAGATTAATAGGGGAATGGGTTATTTTGTTCCTAGGGTGCTCGGCAAGGAATAAGATCCGTGTGCCTACGTATTCTCTAGTGCAATAGGAAAGTCAGAGCCTCGTAGTTCGTGGTTCTAAGGTTGGTTGGTTTGTTTTAATGAACAGTTATTTAAACTGCATTCTACTGCTAAGCGTTGGCTTGTCTGCTCGCGATAGAAGGCTGAAGCGCTAGCTTATTTGTGAGATAGAAAGGATTTAAATAATGTTCGCTTAAAAGATGTTTGATTCGATTGGTGTTTTTTTTTAAGAATGAAAGGGTAAATAAACTGCGTCCTGAGGGGCGGGCCTCAGGAGAATTTATTCGAGAATTCGAGGAATGCAAGACTCCAGAATCCAATTCTTTCATTATTCGGATATGCGGATTAAAAATTTTAAATTACGGAAAGTCGAATGAACCGCATCCCGCGGGGCGAGCCTCGGGAGTGTTCATTCAAGAATTCGAGGAATGCGAGACTCCAGAATTCAGTTAATCCGTTATTTAGATTATGAAAAATATTCGTATTGTCGAGTTCGGAAAAGTTGATGGCGAGGCGCGATGCTCGACTTACATGGTTCATAAATTGATTAAAGCGATAAAAAAAGAAATAAATTAACTGGCGATAATTAAATCGAAATGAAATAATATTTATAAATGAATAAATTAAATGAAATTAATAAAGTATTAAATAGTTGAAATAATGTGATGAAATAAAAATTGAATTAAATTAAATTTGTCGAATTTGAATTTCGTAATAATTAAAATAGGAGGCCTCATATCTAATTTAAATTTTCTAATTAAAAAAAAAATTGAAAAAAAATTAATTTTGTTCTTTATATCATTGGCCCAAAAAGAGATCCAAGTCCAAATAAATCAAATCAAATGGAAAATACAATAATAATAAGAACTTAAGATCTAAATAATTCTTGAAGATATTTTTTTTAGGATAATTTTCTTTTCTTTTTTTAAATGATGAACAAATAATATGAAATAACAAGAGAAACCAACTAATAAAATTAATTGAAAAAAGAAAAAGGAACTCCACAAAGGAAGGTGTAGTGTTCAGCCTATGTGTGACCAACAGAAGATTCGGATGGGCCCAGCCCCAATTCATCAGCAACAAAACAACGCAAAAAGAAGGGTGTGTGTGTGAATCAGCATGTGATAATAGCAAACTGATTGGGGCTGAGCCCAACAACCATCCATAAAAAAAATAAAATACATAAATAAATAAACAACTAAATAATATAAAATTTAAAAGTTATAAAACAAGTTTTTAGTAAAAAAAGAAAAGAAAATCAATCACCCCCCACACGCTTAGTTCAGCCGGTGGAAAGAAAGGAACAAAATGCTCACCCACCCCGATGCCGGCTGCCGCTCAACTCAAATCAATCTCGCTTATGCTCTACTCTCCAAACTCACGACGATGCTCTCTCACTCGCGGTTTGGTGGTGGTAGCGCACGGAGGTCGGGTGATGGTGGTCCGGCGCGGATGGCTGCGGCTTGGTTGTGCGATGGAGTGATGAAACGGTGATGGGGTTCGCTTGGCCGCCGTTTACGCGGTTTTGGAAGGTGATTCAGTGCATCTTTAAAAAATGGTGTAGGGTTTGCGGTGAATCGATTTTGCTGCTTGGATTCAGAAGTTTGATGCGGCGGTAGTGAATGATTCGGATTCGCGAGTGAAGGTTTGCTCGCGGATTCAGTTTGTGAATCGGTTTGGGAACGTGTTATTTGTTTTTGCGTTTTGGTCCGGGAAAGGGGCTTTGTGGTGGTGGTTCTGAACCTTTGAGTGGTTTCACGCAAGTTTCGGTTTCTTGGCTTTTCTGGGTTTGTTGGTTTAGGTTGCCAAAAGGATGAAGGTGCGATTTTTTAAAGGGGCTGATGGAGGATTTTTTTTTTCGTGAAGGTGACGGATTCAATGTGCGTGCGAGAATACTTTGTTGCTAAAAAAGAAAAAAAAAATTGAAAGCTGAGCAAGTTTGTGCATATGGTTTGTGGGGGAGATTATGGAAAAAAGTTTAGAGGTGATGGTAGAGTTTTTTAGTTTTACAATATTTTCTGGTATTCTTTCTAAAGTTTGAAGCTTGATTGCTATTTTTGTGTGCAGATTTTGGGTATTTCAAGCCTCCTTTTGATGAAAATGAAGAGGTGCTTATATAAGAGAATTTGATGAGGGTAAAGGTGGAATCTTTGGTGAAGATTTGGATAGAATTTAAAGATCTGATGAGCTGTGAAATATTGGTTGTGAATTGTTTGTTATGCTTTTGCGGTTAAGTGTAGTGGAGTGGGAATTTGGTTGTTGTACTATGTGAATTAAAGTTGGATGAAAAGGAAAATGAAAGAAGTGGTGATACTGATACAAAAATGTAGGTAGGATGTTGTTTTGGGTAAATTTGAAAAATAATTCTGATACTAATAATAATAATAAGATTTGAAATAGTAAAAATAATAAAAACTAATAATAAAAATCAATAATAATAATAATAATAATAATAAAAAAGATAAGAAATATTTAAAAATAATAATAATGATAGTAAAAATTACAATAATATGAAAGCAATAACAATAAAAATAATAATATTACTAATAATAATAGTAATAATGAAACAAGTGAAATAATTTTTTTGGTAATTTTGTGAGTTTAAGAATAAAAATGAAAATGGGCTTAAAATAGTGGGTTTAAAAAGAAAGGTAGACTATGAACTTTTATAATGGATTTTTGTAAAAAGAAAAGTTATGGAAAATGAGAATCAGACAAATGCCTCCACACAAAACACTGACTTCAGCATTACACACACTGACAAGCTCAACTAAAACCGATTTTTCGTATAAACCCTAAAAAAAGCATATTTATGGATTTTTAAATATCGGTTAGACAGTAAAAATAAAAAATGCGGGTAGGACAAATTTGGGGTATGACAGTTGCCCCTATCGAATTGGCTTAGACCGAGTAAGATTAACTGACCTGCGTTCAATCTTTCAAGGTATAAGATAATTAGATATTAACAGACTCCAAATTTGTCCGACAAAGAAAGAAATTTGTGAAAATAGCAGATGATTAAAACTGGAAATAATGGGTGACACAGCAAGAAACAATTGACAAAATAAATCACTTAGAAAATGATGAGGCGACTAATTAAAAGATAAAATCACTTATCACCAGAGGATGATAAGGCGAAAGACAGAAAATAAAGAATTACTATCAACAGAGGATGATAGGAGAAAGACAGAAAAATAAAAAAAACACTATCAACAGAGGATGATAGGAGAAAGACAGAAAAATAAAAAATCACTATCAACAGAGGATGATAGGCGAAAGACATAAAAATAAAGAATCACTATCAACAGAGGATGATAGGCGAAAGACATAAAAAATAAAGAATCACTATCAACAGAGGATGATAGGCGAAAGACATAAAAATAAAGAATCACTATCAACAGAGGATGATAGGCGAAAGACATAAAAATACAGAATCACTATCAACAGAGGATGATATGCGAAAGACGGAAAAATAAAGATCACTATCAACAGAGGATGATAGGAGAATGACAGAAAAATAAAAATCACTTATCACCAGAGGATGATAAGGTAAATAACAGAAAAATAAACTCACTTATCAACAGAGGATGTTAAGGCGAATAACTAAAAATAAAATCACTTATCAACAGAGGATGATAAGGCGAATAACTGGAAATAAAATCACTTATCAACAGAGGATGATAAGACGAATGAATGAAAATAAAATCACTTATCAATAGAGGATGATAAGGCGAATAACTGGAAATAAAATCACTTATCATCAGAGGATGATAAGGCGAGTAACTGGAAATAAAATCACTTATCAACAGAGGATGATAAGGCGAGTAACTGGAAATAAAATCACTTATCAACAGAGGATGATAAGGCGAATGAAATTTAAATACAGCCATTGAATCCGCCGAGGAGATGCCTGGAATCTTCGATTGATATGATCCTGACTTCTGCTGGGGAAAGGACCGGAAACCTGGGTTGATCCTGGATCCTGAATTATGCAATTATGCTTGATTGTTTTTTTGTGAAATGGTATTCCATAATGATGGAGATACGATGCAAGTGCTTATGCATTGAGATATAAATTGAAAAGTTAGGGATATGAAAGTCTGATTTATTTAGGTATGCAAATGATGCATATGCTGTAAATGATGCATAATGATGCTTATGACTAATTGGAATGAAAGGTGCCAACTTGGTGGACTTTTGGTTTGGTATTTGCCAATAATGATTGGACTTTGGGTGGATGGAGGGCTTAATTCCCCGACACTCGATCTTCGACGATACATGTCTAGAAGATGAATCTATATGCTCCAAGTTCGGTTATTTGCTGGTGAGCAAAGCGATTTAATTGACATATGAAGACCTCTTTGCTTTGAATGATTGTCAACGTCTAACAAGGACTACCTGTTTAGCTGGGGAAAAGAGATAGGAGGATTTGCTCCTTGTTTGCTTGCCCCGGTCCGTAGGGTATTTGAAATAAATCTGGTGGGGAAACTTTGAGAATGACAATGACATGACCTGCCCCTGATTGGAATCGGTAGGCGTCTGCCCCTGATTGAGCTGTTTGAAGATAATTTGCCCCTGATTGAGCTGCTGAAGATGATTTCGCCCCTGATTAACGGACTTTGAAATGAATTGCCTCTGATTGGATTGTTGAGGTAATCTTGATTCAAGTTGGCACTAATGAAGCTCAAATTTCTCTTTTGATTGCCCCTTGTTGGGATTGCACTGATGTCAGGCACTAAATTGCAGTTAAATTATTCATACACAAATGGTAGTGTTAATGTAAAGTTCATATAAGTTTTGAAAAAGTCAATTTATTTGAATGTTGTGAAAGTGTGACGAATGGACAATTAGTCCAAACGAAGTGCTGATTTAGAAAGTGCGTGAAAAATGCAGCAAGAATAATGTGCAATCGAGATTAAAGATTAGCAAATATATGGGAGTCAATTTACGCAACCTTGTTGGTATTACGCTTTCAGAATAAACCCTGCCTCAATTAGGTCTTTTGAGGGTTGTAACGTGGTCTGGTTAATGGTTTGAGAAACAAAGATATAAGGCTCAACTTTTGATTTGTACCCAACCCTTCTTCGTGATATTCTCCAGTCCTACGTTCAGTTAACTTCTACACATGCATTTGTATTGACTTTGCAAGAGTGATGAAACTTCAAAGTTTGCTTGAAGTGGCAGTCATCTTATTTTGCTTTGATGTTGGTGCCCCTTTGATTTTGATTTGGTGGTCACTGATATTTGCTTTGCTTTTGCTAAGGATTTGAATTCCTCTTTTAATTTGTTCTTTCTTTTGTTTCATTTTTCGACTAAGTCCCCCTTTGGGGTGCTCAACTTAGCTGTTTTTTCTTTTTCTATATTTTTCCGTATTTTGTTGAATGTTGTGACTGCCGAGTCATTTGTTGATGGTCCACCGACGGGATATCTCATCTTGCGATTTGGAAGTGTAGTCAGGTTAACTGAACAACTACCCTGCCCCGGGTTAGATGTAAGGGTTGTATCCGAAAGAAACTCCTACTTCTAGGCTCGAAGTGGTTGACTAAGGATTAACTCCTTATTTCTCCAGTGTTTGGGGATTTGAACAAATGCATGTACATCATTGACGAGGCTTTATCTGAAAGCATACCGCAACAGTTATGGGTACTTCATTTTCATCATCCTCCCTCAAATATTTGCTAAAGTGAAGTGAGGAAATATTTTGTGATTTTTGCGATAAATGATAAATAATGAGCGAGTGCGAATAGATTGATACAAAACATGCATAAACATAACATTAACATAACCAAGTACAGATAACAATGTTTAGAGCAAATAGTACTTAAACAAACATTACAAAATAACAGAAATGCAGAAATCATAAATGGCACTGGCTGCCTTGATTTGAGGAATGAACTTCTCTTGATTGAATGCTTCAAAGTTGGATACTACTAAACTTGGTCTTCAACAACCCCTTCAAATGTCTGCACTTGCTGGCACCGTGTGGCGGCAATGGATTGTTCTGGACATTTGCATTTCTCGGAGTGAGGGTGAGATCCTTAGAGTTGATCATATCCTGAACCATGTGTTTGAAGGAATGGCAAATCTCAATTGTGTAACCTGGAGCGCCTTTTTGATACTCACAGCGAGCATTGGCATCATAATTTCGGGTGTTACCAGTCTGAGGTGGCATATCTTTCAAAGTAAGAGATCCTTTTGCCATCAGCTGATTAAAGATTTCAGAATATGTCATAGGTAGGGGATCAATATGCCTATCATATCCTATTTGTTGATATGGTGGGCGCTGCTGAGGAGCGCGTTGTTGTTGTTGACCAGGCCGTTGTGGATAAGCCGGTTGCTGATACGGATTGGGCGCTTACTGTGCAGCTGCAATCATAGAATACAGACATGGTTGATAAGCCATCTGAGGCGGAAATGGAGCTTTAATGGTCTGCTGATAAGGCATTGGAGGAGTTGGCTGATATGGCACAGGAGCATATTGTGCAGCAGCAACATACAGATACTGGTAGTAGGGAACTGGAGTAGGTGCACTCTGTTGAAAATTCCCATTTGCAGCAGAAACGACATTTGTTTCGCCCTTTTTGTACCCGTTGAAAGGTTTCTTGACATTGGCTTGGTTGCTAGAGCCTCCTTGGATCTTTCCACTCTTCAGACCTTCTTCGATTCTTTCTCCTACCATCACCATGTCCGAAAATCCAGAAGATACGCTGTTGATCAGCTTCTCGTAGTATTGCCCCTGTAGGGTACCCATAAAGATATCGATCAATTCACGGTCAACCAATGGCGGATGCACTATGGCAGCTAATTCTCTCCAGCGTTGGGCGTACTCCTTAAAGGATTCACTTTCCTTTTGAGACATACTCTGAAGTTGAGTATGGTTAGGAGCAAGGTCAGTGTTGTATTTGTACTGCTTTTTGAATGCATCAGATAGATCAAGCCAAGTACGAACATTGTTGCGTTCGAGCTGCATGTACCATTCTAGAGACGCTCCAGACAGGATGTCTTGGAAGCAATGGATCATGAGTATGTCATCTTTGGCATGAGCGGCCATTTTTCTGCAGTACATTCTCAAATGGAGTTCAGGGCAACTGAGGCCTTTGTATTTCTCGAATTCTGGCAGTTTGAACTTAGCAAGGATCACAACATCCGGAACTAAGCACATGTCTGAGGCACTCAGAGAAGTTGAGTTGTGTCCTTCCAGGATTCGGAGTTTCTCAGCTAACTCGCGACACATCTTTATAGCTTCAGACTCTTGAACAGCATGAGGATTGATGATTGGAACAACAGTATGCATCTCATACTCAACTTGATGATCCTCTTCAGCATGAGGAAACTGGACTTGAGTCGGAATAGGTTGAGTTTGAGGGATAGCACCAACAGTAACACCAGAGATTGGTATTGGTTGAGAAGTGACCTCTTCAACGGCAGGAGTGAAGCCTGGAGGCAAACCATAGACCAAAGGATTTGGAACTGGATTTGAAGCCATTGCTCGCGAGGTAGATCCTTGCAGTAGAGCATTGTTCATTGCGGCAGCAGCTTCGCAGCGTTCTTCCATCCTAGCCAAGGCTTGGATAGTCTCGTAAATCTGGTCAATCTTGTTCTTGACCGAGTCAATCTCTTCCCTCACAGCAGCTTGTTCTTCTTGAATCACGTCCATCAGTCTTCTAGTGTTAGTTCGAGTTAGGTAAGGGCATCTAGCACGATACGGGCGTCGGGAAACCAACTTGATTTACTGAAGATAAAGGAACATGCAATGAGTTTACGGCTTTGGAATGAAACGCAAGATGAGCAGTTATGAAATTAATATGCGTATGGATGCAATGCAAGATCCAGGATCACGAGTATAATCTGCTCTGAGGTTAACCATAGTAACGAGTAAATAAACTGGTATCCCTGATAAATGTAACCTTAGCAGGTAGACTCTTATAGGATTGTTCTAAGTTCTTTACCCGTAAAACCACTCACAAGATAGTTTCTACGGTTATGGATAAGATACTCAAGGTCACAGACGCTAATCGTACTAACGTCCTGCCACAGGCTAGCTGTGTTATGACGATAATAACGGTAGGGTCTACCTTGAGTGGAGTTCTCATGTTAGTCGTATGAGGAGCGGGTCCTCAGAGACTAACACTATACAACTACCAACATTGAAACTGGTTCTAAAAGTGGTCCCAGAGTCACAACCCTTTCATGAATCAAGTCATGCAACAGGCTAGCTGCGTTATGACGAGATCTATGAATAGGTCTACTCTCTAGGGGGAGCTTTCATGCTAGGCTTGCAAGGAGCGAGTCCTTGGAGACTAACACTAATAACTTCCAATTCTAAACTAGGTGTTCCCTCTTCTTTTTCAAAAACTCAGATATCGTCCCAGGATCAAACAAGCAAGTATGATAATGATCATAATAAGAAAAGAGCAAATAAACAAGCATAAATAAAAAAGCATGAAGAAAACAGATAAGCAATATAAACATTGATCGCAAAGTATACTAAGTTAGGCTTGACTCTCTGACAATCCCCAGCAGAGTCGCCAGCTGTCGCACCTCGAAAAATACGACCTCGCGATATAAGAATACCGCGGATAAAAGTTAAAACAACAGAGTCGCCACCGAACTTATTTTATTCCAATTAAGGAAAGGGAAAATATCGAGAAACCCTTTTTAGAAAAATGGATAGAACAAGGTCTTTGAAACCAGATTCTAGGTTCGGGAGTCGATTCCGTAAGGGGAAGGTATTAGCACCCCTTACGACCGTTGTACTCAACGGGAACCTCTTAGTTTAACTTGCGATTCAATGTTGACTTATGCTTCCTGTTTTCTTCGTATAATAAAATAAATGCGAACGATTCTAATATAAGTTTAATAGGGGAAATGGGTTATTTTGTTCCTAGGGTGCTCGGCAAGGAGTAAGATCCGTGTGCCTACGTATTCCCCATTGCAATGGGAAAGTCAGAGCCTCGTAGTTCGTGGTTCTAAGGTTGGTTGGTTTGTTTTAATGAACAGTTATTTAAACCGCATTCTACTGCTAAGTGTTGGCTTGTCTGATCGCGATAGGAGGCTGAAGCGCTAGCTTATTTGTGAGATAGAAAGGATTTAAATAATGTTCGCTTAAAAGATGTTTGATTCGATTGGTGTTTTTTTTTAAGAATGAAAGGGTAAATAAACTGCGTCCTGAGGGGCGGGCCTCAGGAGAATTTATTCGAGAATTCGAGGAATGCGAGACTCCAGAATCCAATTCTTTCATTATTCGGATATGCGGATTAAAAATTTTAAATTACGGAAAGTCGAATGAACCGCATCCCGCGGGGCGAGCCTCGGGAGTGTTCATTCAAGAATTCGAGGAATGCGAGACTCCAGAATTCAGTTAATCCGTTATTTAGATTATGAAAAATATTCGGATTGTCAAGTTCGGAAAAGTTGATGGCGAGGCGCGATGCTCGACTTACATGGTTCATAAATTGATTAAAGCGATAAAAAAAGAAATAAATTAACTGGCGATAATTAAATCGAAATGAAATAATATTTATAAATGAATAAATTAAATGAAATTAATAAAGTATTAAATAGTTGAAATAATGTGATGAAATAAAAATTGAATTAAATTTAATTTGTCGAATTTGAATTTCGTAATAATTAAAATAGGAGGCCTCATATCTAATTTAAATTTTCTAATTAAAAAAAATTGAAAAAAAATTAATTCTGTTCTTTATATCATTGGCCCAAAAAGAGATCCAAGTCCAAATAAATCAAATCAAATGGAAAATACAATAATAATAAGAACTTAAGATCTAAATAATTCTTGAAGATATTTTTGTTTAGGATAATTTTCTTTTTTTTTTAAATGATGAACAAATAATATGAAATAACAAGAGAAACAAACTAATAAAATTACTTGAAAAAAGAAAAAGGAACTCCACAAAGGAAGGTGTAGTGTTCAGCCTGTGTGTGACCAATAGAAGATTCGGATGGGCTCAGCCCCAATTCATCAGCAACAAAACAACGCAAAAAGAAGGGTGTGTGTGTGAATCAACATGTGATAATAGCAAACTGATTGGGGCTGAGCCCAACAACCATTCATTAAAAAAAACATAAATAAATAAACAACTAAATAATATAAAATTTAAAAGCTATAAAACAAGTTTTTAGTAAAAAGAGAAAAGAAAATCAATCACCCCCCACACGCTTAGTTCAGCCGGCGGAAAGAAAGGAACAAAATGCTCACCCACCCCGATGCCGGCCGCCGCTCAACTCAAATCAATCTCGCTTATGCTCTACTCTCCAAACTAACGACGATGCTCTCTCACTCGCGGTTTGGTGGTGGTAGCGCACGGAGGTCGGGCGATGGTGGTCCGGCGCGGATGGCTGCGGCTTGGTTGTGCGATGGAGTGATGAAACGGTGATGGGGTTCGCTTGGCCGCCATTTACGCGGTTTTGGAAGGTGATTCAGTGCGTCTTTAAAAAATGGTGTAGGGTTTGCGGTGAATCGATTTTGCTGCTTGGATTCAGAAGTTTGATGCGGCTGTAGTGAAGGATTCAGATTCGCGATTGAAGGTTTGCTCGCGGATTCGGTTTGTGAATCAGTTTGGGAACGTGTTATTTGTTTTTGCGTTTTGGTCCGGGAAAGGGGCTTTGTGGTGGTGGTTCTGAATCTTTGAGTGGTTTCACGCAAGTTTCGGTTTCTTGGCTTTTCTGGGTTTATTGGTTTAGGTTGCCAAAAGGATGAAGGTGCGATTTTTTAAAGGGGCTGATGGGGGATTTTTTTCCCGTGAAGGTGACGGATTCAATGTGCGTGCGAGAATACTTTGTTGCTAAAAAAGAAAAAAAAAGTTGAAAGCTGAGCAAGTTTGTGCATATGGTTTGTGGGGGGAGATTATGGAAAAAAGTTTAGAGGTGATGGTAGCGTTTTTTATTTTTACAATATTTTCTGGTATTCTTTCTAAAGTTTGAAGTTTGATTGCTATTTTTGTGTGCAGATTTTGGGTATTTCAAGCCTCCTTTTGATGAAAATGAAGAGGTGCTTATATAAGAGAATTTGATGAGGGTAAAGGTGGAATCTTTGGTGAAGATTTGGATAGAATTTAAAGATCTGATGAGCTGTGAAATATTGGTTGTGAATTGTTTGTTATGCTTTTGCGGTTAAGTGTAGTGGAGTGGGAATTTGGTTGCTGTACTATGTGAATTAAAGTTGGATGAAAAGGAAAATGAAAGAAGTGGTGATACTGATAAAAAAATGTAGGTAGGATGTTGTTTTGGGTAAATTTGAAAAATAATTCTGATACTAATAATAATAATAAGATTTGAAATAGTAAAAATAATAAAAACTAATAATAAAAATCAATAATAATAATAATAATAATAATAATAATAATAAAGATAAGAAATATTTAAAAATAATAATAATGATAGTAAAAATTACAATAATATGAAAGCAATAACAATAAAAATAATAATATTACTAATAATAATAGTAATAATGAAACAAGTGAAATAATTTTTTTGGTAATTTTGTGAGTTTAAGAATAAAAATGAAAATGGGCTTAAAATAGTGGGTTTAAAAAGAAAGGTAGACTATGAACTTTTATAATGGATTTTTGTAAAAAGAAAAGTTATGGAAAATGAGAATCAGACAAATGCCTCCACACAAAACACTGACTTCAGCATTACACACACTGACAAGCTCAACTAAAACCGATTTTCGTATAAACCCTGAAAAAGGCATATTTATGGATTTTTAAATATCGGTTAGACAGTAAAAATAAAAAATGCGGGTAGGACAAATTTGGGGTATGACAACGTTGTGCAATTCCTTAACCCATCGTTTCTTAATCTCATCTAGTCTTCGTTTGAGTCCTCGTAGGATTACCCTGTTCACTGAAGCGAAATGATGTTTAGCCCCTATGTTGGCAACGAATTCTTGGAAATTTTTATCCATGAATTGCGTCATGTTGTTGGTAACTATGGCTTGGGGTACCCCAAACCGTGCGAGGATGTTACATTTGAAGAAACGTAATATGTTGAGGGTTGTGATCGTGTCTAGGGCCTCGGCTTCTCTCCACTTTGTGAAATAGACAACTCCAACGATTAAGTACTTATTTTGGTTTGAACCGATGACAAAGGGACCTAGGATATCCAGGCCCCACCATGCGAATGACCATGGAGATGACATTGCCTTAAGCTCGTTTGGAGGTGCTAAGTGAATGTCCCCGTGTTCTGCATTATTGGCAAGTAATACCGTGCCCAAAGAGATTTCCTTGACAGTGATCTCCTGCCCAGATGTTGGGCGTTGATGCCTTCGTTGGCCTCCTTTGGGTCTTGGGGTTGTTCGTCATGAAATTCTGGTATGACAGACTCAGATGCCGAATACAATGTTGAGACATCTTATATATTACATATAAACATAGCAAGGCACAAACAACAATATTTAAAATTCTGATATATCAGATTCCAACATTCTTCAGGATATTTAGACATCTGATATGACATTCAACACACATACTACATAAAATAAATAGAAAAGCTATAAAGAACACATTTAAATTGTTAACCTAGTTCGATGCAAACTCATCTACTCTGGGGGCTACCAAGCTAGGAAGGAAATCCACTATGTAGTATCAATTCAAAGACTTCTCAGCAACCACCTACAATTTACAGTCTTCTCACTTAATTACTACCAATGCAACTTCTACTTAGGAACTCCTAAATATAAGAAACCCATCCTCACTTCCAATCACCTCAGTGATGTCTCACAGTCCCAACATTCGGTTGCTGATATTGACAACTCTTTACCTAAACAATTAGGAAAAACAGAAGACACACTTCCATGACACTACCTTAACCTTACTTCACAACTTCAGTTAAGTACACACAACATCTATTGCTTAGCAGCTTTGAGACTCGCAAATAAAACAGCCACAACATTGAACCTTGTTGCGCACAGCAGCCACAAGAACACAACCCTAATGATATGATCTTTACATTTTCGGTTGGTTTGTTAAACCTAGGTTACAAGGTTTTTTTATAACCTATTCCCAACTGGATTTGGGCCTAAAAAATACAGCATAATATCTGCTACAATAATGCAGAAAAATCTGCTACAAATAAAAAGATCTTCGAATCAACAACTCCCTAAAATATCTCTAAATATAGAAACTCTATATATTTCAATATTTTATTTTGTCTTCAATGTAAATTTGAGTTTTCAAGATCTTTTAAAATCAGCTCCACTTGGATTGATTCAAATCTTCTGATTATTCTTTTTCTGTTAAAACATAACAGAATCTGCAATCCATCTTCAGCAGTTCATGATGTCGAATGATCTGTCTTGACATCTTCTTTGACATGTTGTTCCAGATGTTGAAACACTTCAACACAACATGTTTGGACGCACAAAAGGACTCCTTGCTTAAATTGTTCTTTATTTTGCAAAGATCTCGTACATACACATTGTTTCTATATTTGTTTTACAAAATTAATGCCAATCATAAAAATACAGAACTTACAGTCTCCCCCTTTAGCAAATTTTGGCTAAAACAAATAATACAAAGAATAAACACAAAACAAATATAGAAACAAAGCTGGAAAAACAACACCAAAAACAAACTCTCCACTATGTCAGGACATGTTGTTTGACATCTTCTTCTATACAAAAACAACAGTCACCTATTCTTTCAGTGAACAAGTTGCTACCTTTTCTTGTAGTGGAAACAACAGTAGTGGAATAAGGAGTAGAAAGTCCTGAACTCTTGACCGAACTAATCCATTTCTACTTCCTTTCTTTTTCAGATTCCCAGAAAAATTCTTCATAGGTTGCTGAATATACTCCATCTAGAAGACCAATGGTGGCATAAGAGAACAACCTCTCATTCCCTTATGTAAATAAGAACACAAGTCACAATTATGTTCTTTAACTCAGGACACAAGTCACAAAGGCTATCATTCAACATCCACCTTGACATCCTGGCATCCACCATTCAAAAACATAATAGACGCAGCTGGTGTGACAACAACTCCAAGCACATCATCTGCACACACTCTTTCTCCCCTTTTTTAGCCAAACTATGGAAAATACAACCCTCACAACACCATACCCACGTATTATTCATCCAGAGACAAAAGAACCCCATTAGAAAGAAGAAAAGATGAAAATACTCACATGTTTGAAGGAGAAAATTTCTCTTTATAAATAGAAAAAGCTAACCTTGAAAGTAACGATGGTGCCTTGAAAAGCAAATGCTTTCTTGGTCAAGACTCGTTATTTTAGGCGTAAAAGCTTCTCCACCCAATAAAGTGAACCGACCAAAATAAGCTTTGAATAAGCACGAGTTTCACACCTATACTGTCCATACAACAAAAATAGTTATCCTCAACACACATGTTCTGAAACATGGTCTGACATCCCACTACAACATGGTCCACAATCTCATCAGAATCCAAAATAAATACACTACAGATAGCAACTTTATTCCATAAGCCTATTAGACACACATGACATTCCTCATCTGGATCACAAGGACATACACACCACAACTAAGTAATAAATGTAATAAAATCTCATACTTAGTAGCACATGTCAAAATATGATGCATAAAATCACAAAACCTGGTTAAGGTACTGTCGCTCCCTGGATTTCCATCCAGGTACAAATGCGAAAGTGGCGCGAAAAGAGGTAAAGTCGCCAGCCAGGCATTTTTATCCCGAAGGAACGGGAATGGTAATGTTGCACAAAATGAAGAAAAGAAAAGGAAGGACACAGGTCCTGCGAACCAAAGAATCTGGGTTCGGGAGTCAGTTACGACCTGGGAAGGTATTAGCACCCCAGATCGTCCGCCGTACCCGACGGGATCCACGCTTGCAAGGAAACTGTTTCAAAGGGTGAAGAAATGAAAGCTACTGCAAAGAAAAGGAACTGAACTGGATAAAAAGGAAAAAAGGGGGGAAATGTAGGGAAAATAAAAGAGTGTGCTCGAATGGGCCCTACCCCGCTGCCTACGTACCTCATATGGACAATGAGGATCAGAGTCACCGTAGTTCCCCTAACTAGGGGTGGACAAGATTGCTTGTGTCTTAAGGCTCGAACTGCCTATGCCAATGCTCAGGTGTTGTAGGCTCGGACGATGAGTGTGTTACCGTCTTGCAAAATGACAAGTAGGAGCAAGTTCGTACGTAAGGAGTGAAGGGGATGAGAAGAGAAATCCCAAAGGAGAGATGCTTATTGTTTGTTTGTGTTTTTTAGAAGTCTTTTAGGAGTGTGGCACAAAAGAGTGAGATTAAACTCTTTTCCATGGAATGTGTACTTGCTACTACATTCCAAGATGGAATAATAGAATAAGCACACCAAGTAAGGAGAATTTATCCAAGACTCGTTTCCACGGGCAAGGGCCTAAGCTCACTAACTTGTTGAACTTATTAGATGTTTTAGTGATTAAAATGAAGAAGTGTTTTTTATGGTTTTTCTTGATGAAGATGACCTCATGATCAGACTTGTGCATCATGCTAGACAAGTGTACTATTCCAAGATGGAATGAATACATATGCCCCATGGAATAAGGCTATACACAAGAAGTCACTTCTTTCTTTATTAATGTGTTTTTTTTAGGGTTTTTGTTTTGAGATGAGAAGAGAAATAACCACAAAGGATCTTAAAGGTAAAAAGACTAAGGGGAAAAACTAATCCTATTTTATCATGCATAGATGTACCTAGGTTAGTGAGGTTTAAAACTATCCTAAGAGAGAAGAAGAGCAAAGAAGAAGAAAAGACGAGGAGAAGAAAGCTAGATAACAACTTACTCCTCTAAAGGAGATAAGTTGCTTCTAAAGGGGAAAGATGAAGAGTCGAATCACATGATGGCATAAGGCTCATCAAAAATCACAAAATAGAAAGCAAAGTAAGAAGAAGAGATGAAGAGTCGAAATATGGATAAACATCCACACTTCACTTACCATTACACCTACAAATGTTAGCAAAATTTCCAACACATATTCAGCACATCAATCAATGCTAACACATCAACACAATTCATGGAATTAACATGTTCAAAGTTTTAAGAAAACAAAGTCATCAAAACATGCCAAGCTTTGAAAATACATGAATTCACGTGTCAAGAAAATGAAGGCATACATCAACCAGCAAGCAAACCACCCTAAACAAGCATACAAAATGATCATACAATGATCCATGATGATTATGGCAAGTAAGAGAAGCAAACAAGCTCAAAACAGCCCAAAAATGTCACTCAGCTTCAGTGTTAACCGGTTAACCAATGCGTTAACCGGTTAACCAACCTAAACCCGCAACAAATAACCCAGAAAATAGACGTGTTAACCGGTTAACCAAAGCGTTAACCGGTTAACACTGTGCGAACAACAATAAAACCTGCAGAAAAATCAGTCCAAACCAGCTTATTTCAAATAATCTACCAACAGTCCAGCAATCAATTATGCATGAAATAGTAAGATCAATTCATATTGGTAAAACACAATTAGGCTCATGAACATTAACACATAGATCCAATCACAAATAAACCAAGCAATTCAAGCAAATACACAAGCACATGGTGGATCTAAGCACAAGCATGCAAATGAGCTAAAAACAAAGATAGATCTAAACTTAACCAACCTACAAAGCTGATATATGCTTTGGTAAATGTTGTTCGAGTTGGAAATAAGGAATCTCGCGGAAAACTTCGAAGATCCGGTGCTATTATTCCCACGCAATTCAAAATAAATGCAAGCAAAGAATCTTGATGTAAGAACTTGTCTCCAAAAGCACTTCTAACCACCAAATCAGATCTGAACCAAGTAGTGAAACCAGAAAATTGATGCAAAAAAGCTATGGATGAAGGTCTAGTTCCAATATCAACAAACTTTAATGCAAATTTTTGTGATATTCAAAGAGGAACTTTAAGTGACTTGGAAATTGGGAGAGATAATGAGAGAATGGTGAGAGAGTAGTGAAAATTCAGAAAATGAGAAGTGTGAATTATGAGAGAGAGTTTTTTCTTTTGGTTTGGAGGGAAATGGGAAAAATATCCTCTAGGTTTGGGGCCCAGAAATTTGGTTTGGAGTCCAAAAAAATGTTTTGGAATTAGCTTAGAAAGGTGATTAGGATCTAGCTCTGGAATTAGGCTTGGTAAACTCTCTAGATCCTTCTCCATAATTCCCAATTAATTCAAAATGAATAAAATTAGAAAAAATGAAAAATGGAGCCAAAACACACATGTTGAACTTGCTGTTGGAATTCAAAATTCACAGCCGTTAACCGGTTAACCAAAGCGTTAACCAGTTAACGCAGGAAAAAATTGAATTTTCCCTCCTTTTGGTGGGAAACTCCAAGAATACATCTGCGCCAACCATTCCAATCTGATCTTGATTCTCAACCCTTTTAGGGCTTTGACCATGATACCAAGCTTGTACAAAAGTTCCTGTGAGCTTCCTGCCAGGTCACCATGCTCTTGACTTTGACTTGTAAGATCATGAGTTCTCAGATGATTGATCATATGCCTTATGCTAGAACATGTGAGTATTATGCTTCATTTTTCTATGAAAAATGCTAAGGATATGACATGATTATGATATGATGATAATGCTAAAAAGAAGAGAGCAAATTTGAGGTGTTACAGGTACTACTCCCCCTTAACTTCACAAAACCAGCTGCACAAAATTGTAACACACTCCCCTTGTCTAGAATACTACATGCTTCTCTGTACTCGATGAAAGGAAAACATAAGATACATTGATAACTCGAATTTGTATCGATTATTTAGTATAGTTTCCGATCATTTAACTTGTTAATTTATTTGTTTCAAACGATATTATGCGAGTTTTGTGTTTGTTTTGCAGATATTAAGTTAAACTTGACTTTTGGAAGCAATTAATGAAAATGAGACTTGTAGGACAAGAAATGAAGCAAAACAGAAGAAAACAAAAGGCAAAAATGAAGTTTCGGCATTTTTACTGTAGGAAGACCGTCATAGATGTGTGACGACCGTCACACACTCAAGATGACCGTCCCAACTTCATGATGACCGTCCAAAGCCCAAGTTGCTCGTCACATATCCAAGTTGATCGTCACAACTTATTTTTCCAAAAACCTATTTACGTATCAATCAGTCAAAATAGAGCGCCTTTTTCTCATTCAACATAGAAGTTTTCTCCACCCTATTCAACCACAGTCCATATTCATCAGTCAAGGCCCAAGTTAAATTCGTTTCGTTAAATTCTCAACAAACCAAAGCTTATAAGCTATAAATAGAAGCTTTGCCAAAGTGCAAAAGGAGCTTCGTTTTGATACCGAATTGATGTCAAATTTTAGTTTGAAGTTCATATTTATTTCCATCACTGTTTCTATTTTTCCATTACCAAACCAAAGTGATAGTCTCCATCATTAGGAAACTATCACTCTTTAATTCTTTCTAGCCACATCATATTTGTTTTAGTTTTAGTTTTCTTCAAGTTTGATTGATCAAGAACATTGCAACCAGGTTTCTATTTTTAATTCATTGTTTAATTATTATGCCATTTATTGTTATTCAATTCTTCTTCTTCTACCTTTCTTCGTTATTATTTAATATGTCTGACTAAATCGTTAATCGATATGTAATTGTCTAACCGAAACGAATTCGATAGAATTAGGCTAATATCTTAAATTAAGTTACTTTTCGGTTTCGATTTCTTAATATAAACAACTTTCGTTATGAGAGTAAGAAAGTATAAAAGATTATGATTAAGACCACGAGAGTGTGAGATCGTAATCAGATAGCAGAAATTGGGCATTGTTTTAAATACATCGGAAGTGTTTTAAAACCAATTAGAACCTTTAGGTTTCAAAAAAGTATTTCTAACTTGACACAGCGAGAATGCTCAATTGAACTTAGGAGTATAATAATAGGAAAGACCACGAGAGTGTGAGTCGAGGATTTTTAAATCGACAGTTTCTACGGAAAGATAACTTAACAAACCTTAATAAGTCGACCCTTTGTTAAATTCGCGAAGGCGAATCAATTACGTACCGATATCCTTATTATTAATTTAACTTAATTACTTTCTCACCTTTTAAAACTAAAAATATCACTCGCTTTAGCTAAACATAGTAACACCCGATAGCACTAGGTTGATTATCAAGTCTCTGTGGGATCAATATCTTTTATTACTACATGATTAGGTTGTATACTTGCAGTTAGAATCTTTAGACTCGGAAAGTCGTGATCAAGTTTTTGGCGCCACTGTCGAGGACTTAGATTTAGTCAATAGTGCAATTCGTTGTTGCTCCGTATAGACTAAGACAACAAATTTACCTTTCCTTTGTCGATTGTATGCCCAGTACTCGCTTCTAAGGTGATGATATAAAACCCCAGATCAACGAAGTAGAACATTTCATAAGTTCGAGATGCCGAACCGAAACTAACGAATCCTTTTTTCCTAAAGATATTATACCAAAACTAGTTGAAGAATCAATCATGGCCGAAAATGGAGCTGCTCCATGTTCACTCAAGTCATATGTGACTCCAAATCAACAAGAACCACACAACAGAATTGTCGCACCAGCCATAACCCGAAACAATTTTGAACTGAAACCTTCACTACTGCAAGTTGTACAACAAAACCAGTTTTCTGGGAAGCCTACGGATGACCATAAGAGATACACATATACCGTGAAAGCGAACGGTGTAACCCAAGACGCAATAAGATTAAGACTCTTTCTGTTCTCTTTAAGAGATAGAGCTTGGGCGTGGTTACAATCGCTACCTGCCAACTCTGTCACAACATGGGTAGAACTGAAGAAAGTTTTCTTATTTTGTTATTTCCCGCCAAGCAAGACAGCTATGCTGAAAGCTCAAATTAACGGATTTCGACAGAAAGATGCCGAATCACTTTATGATGCGTGGGAAAGATACAAGGATCTGTTAAGATTATGCCCAAACCATGGGTTTGAAAATTGGGTAACCATCATTACCTTCTATAATGGACTTCTATACAACACTAGGATGATGATAGACACTGTCGCGGGTGGCGCTCTTATGGATAAACCATACGAAGAAGCCTATAATTGAGAACATGGCTCAAAATCATTGCCAATGGGGAGGAGAAAGAACACTTGTAGAGAAGAACCAAACTATGGGAGGAATGTAAAAAGTGAACAGTTTCGATCACGTAAATGCCAAGATGGATGCCATAGCTCAGAAAATCGATAACTTGACCATAACACCACCAGCCACCGTGGATCCAAATTGAGAAATTTGTGGAATCCCAGGACACACATCACCTGAATGTCAACTCCTTACCGGATTAACCACAAATCATGTGAACTATGCTCAAGGAAATACTTATTCAAATACCTACAACCCAGGATGGAAGAATCATCCAAATTTCTCTTACAAGAACAACAATGCCTTGTATGCGCCTAACCAAGCACCAACTATACCATCGGGATACCAAAAAGCTGCCGCACCCAATTCAAATGCTCCTAGGAAATCAAACCTTGAACTGATGATGGAAAAATTTATCGCCATGCAAACGCAGACAAACAAGGATTTCCTAAACCAGAACATCCATACTAGTGAGCAGATCAAACAATTGGTGACCAAGGTAGATTCTTTAGCTACTCATAATAAGATGTTAGAAACCCAAATCTATCAAGTGGCCCAACAATGAGCATTCAGTGTTGTCCCAGCTGGAACATTTCTTGGACAGCCACAACCAAATCCTAAAGGTCATGCAAATTCAATTATACTAAGAAGCAGAAAAGAATTGGACAGACCTACTGATCCAAGAACTGAAAACCCATCCATGCATAAAAAAACTGAGAAATCAACTGCGAACAACGATAAACCACAAGAAACGGAAGCCAAGGAACAAAAGGTCGAGGAAAAGGAAAAACCTTATGTACCTCTGCCGTCGTATAAAGCACCAATTCCATACCCCCAACGGTTAACAAATTCTAAAACTATGGGACAATTCAAGAAATTCGCAGAGCTTCTGAAACAATTAAACATGACTATACCCTTTACAAAAGCTATTACTTAGATGCCCTCATATGTTAAATTTCTAAAAGAGATCTTATCTAACAAAAAGAAAATCGTTTAGTGAAACAGTTTCACTTACTATTGAGTGTAGCGCAATTATTAAAAATAACATGCCTCCTAAATTGAAGGATACATGAAGTTTCTCTATTCCTTGGGTAATAGGAAAGTTCGTCATAGACAAAGCTCTATGTGATTTGGGAGTAAGTATAAGTGTTACACCATTATAAATTTGCAAGAAGCTCGATATGGGACAATTGAGACCAACCAAGATGTCAGTTCAACTAGCCGATCACTCAGTAAAATTCCCAGTTGGTATTCTAGAGAACGTTCTTGTACGAATAGGCAAATTTTTACATCACAACTAATTTCATAATGATGGATATCAAAAAAGATGCTACTACCCCTATCATAATTGGAAGACCATTCTTAGCCACAGTCGGAGCTATCATCGATGTGAAGAAAGGAAGGCTGATAGTTGAAGTAGGAGAAGAGAAAGTCGAATTCATTCTAACCCAATTCCTCCAAGCTCCAACCATAGACGATACATGTTACCTTATAGACGTCATTGACAAGTGCAGACGAGAAATGGAAAAAGAAGAGACTACCTACTCTGGCATAATGAAAATCCCATCTCCCGAGATCTTCGAAGATGATAATTGGAAAGAACCTTACTGTAGCACCCTAATTTTTTCCCTAAGTTTTCTTCGCATTTTCATCTGCATCTTGCATACAAACAAGATCGCACTAGTTGCTCGGTTCTTCTCGGGTGTAGATTTATGTCTCACAGGGGATCACTGTTGCTTTTAATTTCTTTATTTGTTTATGTTTACTAACCATTAATTAAAATCCAAAAATATTTTGTTTTCTTTCACTAACATTTTCAGGAAAGAGGAACCATGTGAAAATGCTAAAAATAGCAGTCCTGCAACTCGAATAAAATTTCACAGACAAAAGTCGAGGTTGATTCGCAAGTAATTATCTGATCAAGGATTTCCCAAGATAATTAATTCATTCAAGGAATTCCAAGGTTCATGTGTTTATACCTCCTTCGATGTACAAAAAGAATCGGGCCACGACAACCAAGCAATCATGTTTGAACAAAAAATTCAAATTTATGCTTGGTTAACCCGTTAACCATTTCCAGTGTAATCTGGTTAACCAGTGCGAAATTTGAATTTTTTATTCAAATTCAACACCATTAGATGCCCCTTTTTGCGTTGCATGGGTATCACACATCTTTTCACACTTCAACAGGGGCAACCCCTTTCTCACTTGTTTATGGTACAGAAGCAGTGCTCCTTGTCGAGGTTGAGATCCCATCAATGAGAATTCTGATGGAAGCCAAGTTAACTGAGGCTGAATGGTGTCAGAGTATATTTGATCAGTTGAATTTGATTGATCAAAAGAGAATAACAACTTCGTGTCATGGTCGGTTGTACCAACAAAGAATGAAGAAAATTTTTGACAAGAAGGTCAAACCTCGTGTATTCAGAGAAGGCGACCTTGTGCTAAAAAAGATTCAGTCTTTCATTACAGATTCTCGGGGCAAGTGGACTCCGAACTATGATGGTCCATATGTTGTTAAGAAAGCCTTCTCTAGCGGTTCATTAATTCTTACAACTATAGATGGTGAGGAGATCACTCGTCTTGTAAATGCAAATGCAGTCAAGAAATACTTCGCCTAAAAAAAAATAAAAGAATAACTCGCTAAGTCGAAAACCTGAAAGGGAGGCTTAGGCAAAAATGAGCGTCTCGGTGGATTGAAAACCCGAAGGGCGGTCCAGGCAAAAATTAGAGACATAAACAGAAATAATTACCCTGGTAGATTGAAAACCCGAAAGGGAAATCTAAGCAAAATTTAGGGATCATGGAAAGTAACTGCGTTGACAGACTGGATCACTTGTAGCAACCGTGGATTTCAAATTCTACCCCTTAGAAGAATTGCCCATCAAAGATTCTTATTCACTCATCCTTGAATGAAGTTTCAGACACAGTGGAGTTCAAAGTTGATAGGGAGAATAGTGATCATTGTATTTCAATGTAGCCATTTTCCATGTATTTACCATTTTTCAAACTTGTAATGATCCATGGAGTCATGCCATTTGTTGACTACCATTCTATCAATGAATTTGAGCTTTTATCCAATTGTTTGCAATTCTTTATATTGTTTCTGTAAATAAAATTTCAATTTATTGTTGATGATGATTTTTGAAAGAAATTTAATAAAATTTAATCTTTGAAGATTATAAAAACAATTTTCTTTTGATATGTGAACAAAGAAAGGATATAAATGGTGATTCCAAGGATGGAAAAGTCTGGATGTGTAACTTGTCTCTCCCAAAGCAGGGTTTGATTCGTTTGTGGCCATGAGGAATTCCTGATTAGTCCTGGCATGTTAATGATGTTTTGTTCCCTAACAATAAGCATAAACGGGGATGGTAAATGTTCCTAGTTCCGTTTTCTTCCCCAGAAGAGTTGTAGGAAGCGTTTTTCCTGTCACTTGAGAATCCCCAACTGACATTTCCTCAACAATTTACCTTTGACTTGAGAGGCATTGGGAATCCTCAGCCGAGTTCTTGTTCCTCAGCTTGAATTGGTTGCATCCCTTAGCAGAAGTATTGATATAGCAATCAATTTAGAGGTTCTCTTTTACCTGGTGGTAGGTATTGATTTAAAATCCCTCATAATTGTGTTAGCTATGATGGGAACTTCTGATATCCCCATGTGGGTCAGCAATCCCAGAATTTTTAGTGGCAAATGATCTCCATAGATCTTTTCCATAGATCCCCAGTAGGTCTGCGTGTGATGGTTTCCAGCAAACTCTTATTTGATCTTCAGCGAGTCTTACACTCTTTCCCCAAGCAGAGTAAGAGTGACATGACTCTTTCCCCAAGTAGAGCAAGAGTGGCATGACTCTTTCCCCAAGCGGAGCAGGAGTAGTATGACGGTTATTCCTTGAAAAATTTGATTTTTATCAAGAATTCTTCTGTCCCTAGCAGGATTGTGGAATCTTTTCCCCATCCCCGACAAATTATTATCTTTCCTCATCAGGATGGTGCCCCTATGCAAAGTTGATGTTTAATGCTCTAGTGGATTATGTTTTATTTGCATCACTGGTAGATCTTTATCTTGTTTCCCCAAACAGAGTTATGAAGATGTTTTTTCCCATCAGAGTTTAACAGGGATATTTCCCTCTTTCCCCAAAGAGTGGAAGATTTTGTGCTATTGGTGTTTCTCCAACATGTTATCCTCTCAGAGTAGAATTTCTGATGTTATCCTTTTACGGACTTTTGAAGATTGCTTTGTGGATTGGATCCCTAGCAGATGTTCCCTCAGTATGAGTTAAGCCTTGTAGCAGGATTTTATTTCTTTGATGACTTTTGATGTTCCCCTGTAGGATTTCAAATTGAATTTCCAACAGGATTCCCCATCATTGTTATCTGAAGATTAGCCGAGTATCCGGTTGTTGTGGTGTTTATGTCACCCGTTGCTTATCTTTATGTCTGTTTTGTTAGCATATTCATACATATATTCATACATTCTCTTTATGCATGGTATCATTCTGCTTGCATTCTTGCATTTATCTTTGTTCCCCGCTCTTTGGTGTGATTTTTTCCCACAGAGTGTGTGTGTGTTGTCTTCCTCTCAAGATTAGAGTGCCATCCATTAAACAAAAAGTGTTTATCCTTTCTATTTCCCACTGAGTTTGTTTCTCGTGGATGATTTTGATTCAACTTCCTCCCTAGTTTATTATCTGGACGGAATTTCCCCAGTTGAGATATTTCCTCCTCGGGATGAGTCTTGTTTGACCGTTTCTCTCCAATTTGTTCTTGGATTGAACTTTGGTCCTTTTGGTGAGTCTTTATTGCTCTTGATTTAAGCTATCATTGTTTGATAGTGGACAATATTTTCCCCAACTTGAGTATATTACTTTGGAATTAAGCTATCAAATATTCGATAGTGGGTAATATTACCAAGTTCATCAAGCTCATTGCTTGTGCTCCTACCCAGTAAATCCGGTAGTTGCGAATTATTTTTCTACCTAGTAAAAGGTAGTATAGGTTATCTTTCTTTGATGTGCTCCTACCCAGTAAATCCGGTAGTTGAGAATTCTTTTCTACCTAGTAAAAGGTAGTAGAGGTTATCTTTCTTTGATGTGCTCCTACCCAGTAAATCCGGTAGTTGAGAATTCTTTTAATCCTACAGATTTTTCTACCTAGTAAAAAGGTAGTAGAGGTTATCCCTCTGTGTTTTGCTCTTATCCAGTAAATCGATAGTCGAGTCCCTTGTTTTCCTACCCAGTAAATCGGTAGTTGATGATTCTTTCCCAACTTGGTATTCCTCCATTTTTGGACTCGAATACTTTGTTTGGTTGATATTCCCTGGTAGAGTGTTTACTCTTCCTCGTTGAACCTTTTACCTTGATTATATCATTTTTTCCCCAAGTTGAGTCAGCTATCCAATGATTTATTTTCTTGGTAAACTCTTTTGGTGTCATTTGTTTTCCCCAGCGGGATTTTCTTCTGTGTTCCCAAGCTTTTGTTTTCCTCTGTTGGTCATATTTCCCCCACAAAGATCTTGGGTTTTCATATCATATCATATTCATACCATATCATGTTCTCTTAGGACAAAAATTGGGTTTTATGTATTTAAGTCTCTCCCATCTTGTAGAGACGAAGATGTCAATCTTCATATCTTCAGATTGAAGAAACTTAAATAGGGGCAGCTGTAGCACCCTAATTTTTTCCCTATGTTTTCTTCGTATTTTCATCTGCATTTTGCATACAAACAAGATCGCACTGGTTGCTCGGTTCTTCTCGGGTGTAGATTTATGTCTCACAGGGGATCACCGTTGCTTTTAATTGCTTTATTTGTTTATGTTTACTAACCATTAATTAAAATCCAAAAATATTTTGTTTTCTTTCACTAACATTTTCAGGAAAGAGGAACCATGTGAAAATGCCAAAAATAGCAGTCCTGCAGCTCAAATAAAATTTCACAGACAAAATTCGAGGTTGATCCGTAAGTAATTATCTGATCAAGGATTTCCTAAGCTAATTGATTCATTCAAGGAATTCCAAGGTTCATGTGTTTATACCTCCTTCGACGTACAAAAAGAATCGGGCCACGACAACCAAGCAGTCATGTTTGAATAAAAAATTCAAATTTATGCTTGGTTAACCGGTTAACCATTTCCAGTGTAATATGGTTAACCGGTTAACCAATGCGAAATTTGAATTTTTTATTCAAATTCAGCACCATTAGATCATTGATATATTTAGAATATTCTAGATCCATTGGCCTCTGATTTCTCAACATCACTTTGATCATTTCCTACCATAAATCCTCACTAATCACCACTCTTTTCCATTTCCCACCAAATTTGCAATTACCAAGCCTAATTTTGATTACCAAAGCAAGCTCCATTCCACCAAATTTCCATACCTAAGGCCTTTAAATAGGACCATAATTTCATTCATTCACCAAGCTTTGAAGAGCCAACAAATCCCTTGCAAAATACTTCCCCAAAACCAAAAATATCACTAAAGCTCTTTTCCTCCTTTTGAAGTTATCAAGAATTCACATTGAATTCTTGACTAACTTAAGCTAAACCTTCATCCTATTCTTCTCTTGTTCATAAATTGCAATAGATCTAGCTTGATTTGGTCCAATTTGAATAAGTTCTTTTGGTAATTCATTATTCCCACAAACCCATACTCATCACAAACATTCAAGATGTAGATCTTTGGTGCCTTTGATTCTAGATCCTTTGGATCTTAATTTGTTGTTTGATCGTAGGGATTCCACTGTATTTTGGTTTTAAAATTCGTGCAAATTTAGATCATGATCACCAAATGTTTGAAAAGGGTTTTGAAAATGGATCATGCTGAATTTCTGCATTTTTTCTGCTACTGGTTCATTGTTAACCGGTTAACCATTTACAGTGTAAATTGGTTAACCGGTTAACCAGTTTTAAATTACGTAGGATTTGCTTGCGTTAATCGGTTAACCAAATTGGTTAACCGGTTAACACAAGTCATAATGGTGTTTTTGGCTTGTTTTAAGCCCTTTTTGGTTCCTCTTTCTTCTTCTTCTTCCTCCTTTCTATTTTTACCTCGGAATAAAAATCTAATTGGGTACTTGCACTTTCGTGGACTGGACCTCTTGTTGGTCGCGTAATCCCAAAGTGGTTAATCATATTGCATTAAGAATTGAGGCTTATGAATATTTGATGCGTAGGTGCTTTGGGTCTCCCAATCTCCTTTCAAATTTCATTGAATTTGATTTGGTTTGCCTTGATTAATCGCTATAGTGTAAAATGCTAAGAGGATCTGGTTGCCTTTCGATTTTGGTTGCTCTTTTGGTTGTGGTAGATTAAGTTCACCATACCACTTTTTATGTAAATATTATTATACTATTACTACTATACTAATATTTTAGATTCTTGCGTTTTTTATTGTTTTTATTTTATTATGCTTTATTATGCTTTATTCATCCATATCATGTTTATTATTTGCTCTTATTTTGTTATGTTGATTTTCCTTTTTGTCCGTTTGGACACAAAAACATTAATAAAGGATTAAACCTCTAAAAAACTTGTGATTTTAATTTGTGGACTATTGGATACTATCCTTGGAATTGGAATGGAGATTTTGGACTTAGGTTTTAGTATCCCTCTCCCTTGCTTTGATCTTCATGAAGTTGGTACTCGCCTTTATTTGGCCATTTGCTAGCTTATAAGGATGAAACTCTTATGCTCATAATTTGAAGTAACATCAAGTTTGGTTAGATCTTTCTTCCTTTATCTCCTTATTTTCTTTTTTTATGATAGTCCCTTCATCTTCACCCCTACTTTAATTTTCAAAATCTTCTCTCTTTTTCAAAGGATTCTTGCTTTTCCAAAATCATCACTTCTTTAATAAACAAAACTTTGACTTTTGTCAAGTGGATTTTTACCATTTTTATTTTCTTTTAAAACCAATGAATTTAATCATCTTGACCTTGATTCAAAAATAAAAAGAACCAAACTCATTCAAGTTGTTTTGTGCCTTTGTGCACTTTTGTTTGTTTTCTTTATAAAGTGTCGATTATGAGTCATTATTCTTTAGTCGGGTGTAAGTCTCTCAATCTCCATGGTTGTAGGTTGATGTAATTGAGTCTCTTGTCATTCGTGGGGGTTTAGTGGCATACTCGTCGATTTTATCCGAGTTGGCGCCCTCTCCATAATGATGTATGAGTCCATGCCTTCATTCTCATGGTAGTTTGTTTGGCTATCCACTTGAAGATGATAAATTCTCTTCACTTAATAAAATCCATTACAACTAATCCTTTTCACTATTGTACCATGAACTACGGGGTTTTGATATCGCATTGCACTTTGTGGGTACGTAGGAATAAGTTGATAAACCTCTCCAAACACAAAACCAAAAGCAAAAAAATTTCAAAGGGCTCCCGTGGAGTACTATGAACATTTTGGGTGCGTAAAACCTTCCCATTGTATAACCTATCCCCTTACTCGGTTCTCTGATGTGTTTTTTTATCTCTTTTTGCTTTTAGATTCATTAGGATTTATTCGCCCTTTTTTCCTTTTCCTCTTGGAATAAAATAAAAGCGCGGTGACGACTCTGTTTACTTTGAGTTAAGTTAACCAATAGCTTACACTCATAATTTTACCGCTACACTTACTAGGACAAAGGCCTAATTGAATGCTTAGCTCTTACACCTAACCATATGCCATGCCCAAAGAAACCTGATCTTGAACTTAAGGCATTACCTAACAATCTTAGATACGAATTCCTCGATTCAGAACTTAAAAGGCCAGTTATAGTGAATCTAGACTTAGGACAGCTCGAAACCGAAAAACTTTTAGACGTCTTAAGAAAATACCCAACTGCGTTAGGCTATAACATATCTGATCTAAAAGGAATAAGTCCTTCAATATGTATGCACCATATTATGCTAGAGGAAGACTGCAAGACCTCTAGAGTACCTCAGAGAAGAATTAATCTGATTTTAAGTACTGTAGTCAGGGACGAGGTAACGAAGTTACTAGACGCCGAAATTATATATCCAATATTCGATAGTCAATGGGTCAACCCAATGCATGTCGTACCAAAGAAGGGAGGCATTACAGTCACTAAGAAATCAAAAGGCGAGTCTATAACACAAAGAGTAGTAACCGAGAGTAGAATGTGCATCGATTGCTGAAAACTGAACAAAGCTACTCGGAAAGATCATTTTCCTTTACCCTTCATCGATCTAATGTTGGAAAGATTAGCCAAATATTCTTACTTTTTCTACCTAGATGGTTACTCAAGATTTTTCCAAACCCCTATTCATCCTGACGACCAAGAAAAGACAACATTCACATGCCCCTACGGAACATTCGCTTATCATTGTATGCCGTTCGGTTTATGTAACGCTCTAGCAACATTTCAATGATGTATGATGGTGATTTTTGATGATTTCATATATGACATCATGGAAGTTTTTATCGATGATTTTTCCGTATGCGGAGAAAGCTTTGAAGGATGTCTATGTAACTTAGAGATGGTACTCGAGAGATGCGTAAAAGTGAATCTTGTACTAAATTGGGAAAAGTGCCACTTTATGGTCAGACAAGGGATATTTTTAGGATATGTGATATCTAACAGAGGCATCGAGGTAGATAAAGCAAAGATAGAAGTAAAAAAATACCTTCAATCACCTAAAACCGTGAAAGAAATAAGAAATTTCTTAGGACACGCCGGTTTTTACCGACGATTCATTAAGGATTTTTCCAAAATCACTAAGTGGTTAACTGGTTTACTAATGAAAGACGTTGAGTTTGTCTTTGACGGAGACTGTTTAAAAGCATTTGTAACACTCAAAACAACCCTCATCACTGCACCCATCATGCAACCACCTGATTGGACACTACCATTCGAGATTATGTGTGATGCGAGTGATTATGCTGTAGGCGCAGTCTTAGGCCAAAGAAAAGATAAGAAACTTCATGCAATATACTACGCAAGTAGAACTTTAGACCATGCTCAGATGAATTACGCCACAATAGAAAAAGAACTCTTACCCGTCGTGTTCACACTTGATAAATTTGATTCCTACCTAGTAGGAGCTAAGATAATCATATATACCAATCACGCAGCCATTAGATACCTTCTAAGTAAAAAAGACACGAAGCTGAGATTACTAAGATGGATCCTATTTCTACAAGAGTTTGATTTGGAAATCAAGGATAAGAAAGGAACTGACAATGTAGTAGCAGACCACTTATCACATAATGAAGGAATTAAACCAGACCTGATACCAATTAATGATGATTTCCCTGATGAATGTCTTATAGCTCAACTTGAGAGTGAAATATCTTACTTGAATTTAGATGAACAAATCCAACAAGAAATTGGAAGATATTTATGCACAAACCACTCTACCATGGTATGCTGACATAGTCAACCATTTAGCTGCCAGGGTACTTCCACCAGATCTCACATACCAACAAAAGAAGAAATTCTTCCATGATTTAAAACAATACTATTGGGATGAACCATTTCTTTTCAAGCGAGGATCCGATGGTATTTACCGTCGATGTGTCCCAGAAGAAGAAATGGAAAATATAATTTCCCATTGTCATTCCGCTCCTTACGGTGGACATGTAATCACTTCAAAGACTTGTACAAAGATCCTTCAAGCATGTATATTTTGGCCCACTCTTTGGAAATATGTTCACCTCTCCATTCTAAATTGTGATCGATGCCAATGAACTGGTAACATCTCGAGGCACGATGAGATGCCCCAAAAATGCATTCTTGAAGTGGAAGTTTTCGATGTTTGGGGAATTGATTTTATGAAACCATTCCCATCCTCTTTTAGAAATAAATTTATACTCGTCGCCGTCGATTATGTTTGAAATAGATCGAAGTTATAGCTTCTCCAACAAATAACACACGAGTAGTCATGAAGCTTTTCAAAAACATTATCTTCTCGAGATTTGGTGTACCAAGACTCGTCATAAGTGACGGAGGTTCACATTTCATATCTAAAATATTTGATAAGCTCTTATTAAAATATGGAGTAAGACACCGAGTAGCAACACTTTACCATCTGCAAACTAGCAGACAAGTAGAGGTCTCAAATAGAGAAATAAAACAAATTTTAGCAAAACTTGTTGCTACATCGAGGAAAGATTGGTATACCAAGCAACCTGGAGCTTTATGGGCCTACAGAACAACTTTTAAGACACCTATCGGAACCACACCTTTCAAACTAGTCTATGGAAAATCATGCCACTTGCCAGGAGAATTAGAGCATAAAGCCTATTGGGCGATTAAAAATCTTAACTTTAACTATATTGACACAGGTGAGAAACACATTTTAGACTTACATGAATTAGAAGAACTAAGACTATATGCTTACGAGAATGCCCACATATATAAGGAAAGAACGAAAAAATGGCTTGACAAGCGAATTTCTAGAAAAGAATTCAGTTTAGGAGACATTGTCCTTTTATTCAACTCTAGACTTAGGTTGTTTCCTGGTAAATTATGATCCAGTGGTTCGGTCCCTTCAAAATAAAATTTTTTTTAATTAATGGCGCTATTGAAATTAAGGGTAAGTCTAATGCACCATTTATAGTAAATGGGTAACGCCTTAAACATTATAAATGCGTAGAAGACAAAGAATTTTCGACAGGTTTGAAACTAACAGAAGTGCCATCGGAAACCTTAGATTAATCTCCCCTAAGTTGTGTCGAGCCTCGACATTAAACGAAGCGTTTCGTGGGAGGCAACCCATAATTTTTATTTTTAATTTCGCTTTTGTTTTTTTCAAAATTTTAATTTCCAAAATGCATTTAATTCACTGATTGTTATGTTTGTTTTTGTTTTATTGTATGATTCCAGGATTTTCAAAGTTTTCTACTCCTTCTCTATTTTCATTATCACTAACTCTGACAATGACTACCAATCTGATTGTGGACTTTAGAGATGGAACCCAAAGGCGCTGTTATGAAGCTTTAGCCAAGAGACCTATGGCCTTGACCAAATTTTCCCATGGACCTACCATGAAAGCTTTAGGCATAGGTGCTAGCATTGACTATCTGTTTAACCAACTAGGTTGGGAAGAGTTTGCACTTAAGAAACATAAGACCTATTATGAGCTAACCTTAGAATTTTTAAGTTCACTGGTTTATGATCCCAACTGTGGAAAATGATTTACAAGAGGAAAGATTGCATTCAGACTCTTTGGATACCCTTATGAGTTTAACATCCGTGAGATGGATAACCTTTTAGGTTTCCTAGATGACCCTACTGTTTTCTCAGAACCACAGGAAAACTTGCTTGCACAGGATGAGCTAGACCGTTTTTAGAGTAGTATCTCAGGACAACCTGATCATGATCTATACCCTATGTTGTCCACTTAGATCCACAACCCAGGTATTAGGTATTTCCATATGATCCTAGCCCACACATTGTTCAGAAAGACTGAAAGGGATAACAATGTCTCGAGAGATGAACTATTCATCATATTTTGTGCTTTTACATCCAGGAGAGTTAATGGAGTGAATCTCATGTTTGCAAATTTCTGTAGGATTATTCAGAATGAGCACCACCCAATTCTGATAGGTGGCCTAGTTACCAAGATTGTTGATGCAATGGGATTTAGGACCCGCCTTTCTTAGATTAACCCACTTGGAGAATTTAGGCCTATGAACATCACTTTTTGTTTTGAGAGAGATATGTTGTATGACCGAGGACCTGAACGTTTTAAGCTTCTGATCAATGGCGTGGTTGTGCCACACTTGACTTTACCTGACCACGAGCACACAAGTGTGTATAATAAGCGCAACTGTCTGTATGATATAGACGAGCCAATTTATGAACCAAGGAATCCTTGGTCTGAAGTTGAGATAGATCCTAAGACTCCTTCAAATTACTATGATTCACACTGCCCTGAGGAGATAATTAAAGAAGAAGTGAAACTTAAACCTGCTAAGACACCTGCACCTGCTCAAGCCAATCATGAGCTTACCTTAGAGAATCTCCATACTGAAATGTAAATCATGCAGTATGACATCCGCAACTTGCATATAGACATCATCACATTGAGAGATATGGCCGTAGATCAACTCGACCATTTGAGAGAAGCGTTAGAGTCCATCCACAACAATCGTGGATAATTTTTCAATATCAACACTCATCAGAATTTTTCCTGCATTTTATTTCAATTCAACATTTTAATTTTAATTCAATTTGATTTCTAGTTATTTTAAAAAATTTAGTTTATTTCGATTTATGACTATTGCAATTTCCTAAGTTTTAATAAAGAATTTTGGTTTTGTTTTTATTTTGTATGTGCCTCAGTTATAATTGATCAGTATGTTACAAGTACTTTGCTTAAATTGAGTGTTTATATCCTTCTGCTATTTATAATGCACTAGTGCTTGTTATCAAATTATATTGATTTGACACAATTTTAGTGCACTGCTATTTTATTACCAATCATGTTGAACTACTATTAGTTTATAAGCTACTGATAAATAATTGCTACCTGCTATAAAAAAAATAATTGCTACCTGCTATAAAATAATAATAATAATAATAATAAGTTGCCTGAGAAAAGTGAAAACTTAATAGTGTGAATTATGTCCAGGACCTGAGGAAAGCCTATTAGGAGTTTTGGCATTTTTCAAGGGTGACAATTGTCACTAACTTGAGACGCCCGTCTCACCTCCATGATGATCGTCACAATGCCCAAACGACCGTCACGAATCCCAGAACTCAGTAACGGTCGTCTGCAATGGTCATACGACCGTTGTAACCCCACTACCTCCACTCTCAACGTTCCGATTCCCTCTTCAGCCCATATAAATAGCCATTTTCATTCCCACCTTCTCACAACTACTTAACCACTCCTCTCCATAGCAATTCTAGCATTTTTCTAGCACACACTTCCTGTTTCCATTTCTATAAATTAGCAGTAGTAGTGGCAGTGTCGTATCACACCCATCTTCTTCACAAGAATCAACCCTTTCTATTTTCATCTTACTCTATTTCATTTTCCAACCCTTCCAAAATCATGGCAGCCCAAACACCTATCAACATTCCCCCACGTGAAGGTGATGTCGGAGAGCTCCAATGCGCACGTTTCACCGAATACCACGATAGGACGGTCGAAGTAACTCGTTACATTGACAAGGATTTCCTAAACCAACTTGGGCTCCTCGACAGTGTCAACTACTTGCTTGCGAATACTGGTCTCACGGTGCTGTGCAAGAGCAACAGTCCAACATACGCCACCCTCACTCTAGAATTCTTGAGTTCCTACGAGTACAACACTCCTATAGACACAAAACAGTACCTAGTCGGTAATGCTATGTTCCGCCTTTTCAGAACAGAGTATTCCGTCACCCAGGAACAATTCAGCGAATGGTTCGGATTCCAGCAAGGGGACGGTGTGCACCTAACCCTTCCAAGAGATGCAAACTGGCAAGTAGAAGCTTTCCAGTTTCGGGAAGAATTATCAGGAGAGCGAAATTCGGCATGAGATGAGTTATACGCCACTCATATCCATAACCCTGATGTTCATTACTTTCAGAGGGTCCTGTCCAACATAGTCTTTGGAAGATACAATAATCACAAAGTGAACCAGAGATAGTTGTTCTTGATCAGATGCGCCTTCTTCAAAATCCTTGTGAACTCTGCAACCTTCATTCTTCACAACATTGAGAGTACCTGCAAAAGAGGGAAAGCCCCTTTTTGTTTTGGCAGGATGTTCACCGACATCTCAATTAAGCTCGGTCTAGGTGAACGTCTTGGTCAGCTACTAGCCACTCTATCCTTCTACCTTGATTTGGACTATTGCAAGAACAACCACCTCATTAAGCAAATGAGGGATAAAAGGTATAACTTGGTTGTGAAAAATTGGGTTATTCGAAGCATCATCCTACCATGCCACTCCCTCACAGATGTGAAGATCAGAGCCAACTGGCACTATGATCTCGACGCCCCTTCACCAGGCGCTGATGCACCAGAAGAGCAACCAGATACAGGGATAGATGAGATGCAGCAGGCCATGGACGAGGAAGAAACCGCTCAAATGCCAGCCACTGAGTTCGCCAGCACCAGCACCTCCACTAGACGTCGTTGTAGGAATCAACAACCCGCGCCTATGGATGACATCATGGAGGAAATCATTCAGAGCAATGAGCTACATCAGGGGCACTACATGGAGATGACAGAAAGGATGTGAAGAATGGAGTTTGAGCATACAACACAAGGACAAAGAATCACTGCTAATACTACTGCATTAGGTGATTTAACAAGTCAAGTTCAAGCGCTAATAACTATATCCATCACGTGGGTATACCAAATCATATAACGATATATAGGCAGAGAGCCATAAGAGGCAGAGCCAAAGGAAGAGGACAGAGGCCACCGTATCAATAGTCTATTCTAGTTTAGTTTTTATTATTTTTGTTGTTTTATTTTGTTTAGTAGTGTACCTATATCTCGCAACATTGAGGACAATGTTTGAGATAGTGTGGGAGAAGGGTATTAGATTTCCCTTTCATTGTATGAAACATTATTAAATTAATCGAAGCATTTAGTTTTTAAATTATCTCCAGTATTTTTAGCCATACCAAAATTTTTTATTCCTTTTAGAATGCTTTCATTTAACATACCCTACGAGTATATAAGTTGATAGGCTTTGGTTAGAAAACTGAGAAAAGACTTAATAAAATTGATACAGTCTTGACACCTTAGACCCTTAGATATGCGATATCGGTTTGGATACCTTTTATATCGAAATCTGAAGCTTTAGTTCTAAATTAGCCCTGAGTAGTTTATATTAGCAGCTAGCACCGCCTGAAGCACAAGCTACATGGAGAGCCGATGCAAATAAGTGATTGATCGCAAATATGCCAAAAAGAAGAAAAAGAAAAATGTTAAGAATATGCAAGTCATTGGTAAAACAATCAAACTGCATAAAAGGCAAGGAAAAAGACTAATGTTAGTTGGTTCAGAGGAATCTGGTTCTGAACTCGGTAGGGTGGATTACTATTCGATCCCCCACAACTTGCATTCAGTCGTTAAAGGATTACTGCACTTGTGTAACAGACCCCGTATGAAAAAAGGATCAAACTCACTAACAGGTTACTCCACTATGCGCGTGTAAAGGTAAATGGCTTAATGTTATTGCGTCAGAATGAAACCGGGTGAAACAGAGACAAGAGCATTAGGTTGAGCTATAATAGCATGATTTAGATTGGTTTGTATAAGAGGTTTATGATAACACTGAATTTCACCGTGTTTCTGACTTCGATTTTGCATGCATTCTAAGTTTTTTATTGCTATTTTGTAATGTTATTACTATATTTTTCTTTCTTTCAGGTTTTTAGTTTAATCGGAGCCTCGAGCAAGAAAAGGAACGAAAAAGGAGCTGAAAAGAGCAAAAATCAAGTAATTCAGTATTTTGCACGTGTGGCACCCACTGTGGCTGGCGCCATGGGGTCAACCGTGACGTGAACAAGTCTCCACCTCCCCTCAACTTCCAAGTTCCCCATGATCTCCAATACCTCCCTTCATTTTACACTCATGGCGGGCGCCATGAGGGTGTGGCGGGCGCCACAAGGCAAAATGAAGTTCCCTCCCTTTTTCAAATGCATAAGCATCCATGTCTTTTCATACTATCATCTTGCCTATAAATAGGACTTTAGTTTTTCGTTTTTCTTCATCCAAACTTAGAATTCTTAGGCATATATTAGTTGTAAAAGTAGTAACCGATTCACATCAGAGTGTTACTACAATCGAGTAATCGAGTCTGTATACGTCTGTGTGATTGAGTCTTGGAGCACTTTGGAAGGAAGTTAATCTTGCCGCCATTTTAATTCCAGTTCGTATTTTACTTTCTGCACTGCTTTACTTTATTTAATTTCCCGCACTCGCACTACTTTATTTAATTTCCGCACTCGCATTACTTTCATTTAATTTCCGCACTCACACTACTTTTCTTTATTTCTCGTACTCACACTACTTATCTTTATTTCCGCACTGCCTTATTTATATTTACTCTCCCACACCCGCACTTTACTTAATTTACTATCCCGCACTCGCACTAAAATATCTTTAATGAAATATATTAAAATGAACTCTTACTTTACCATGTCTAGCTAATTTTTTAAAGGTTAGAATGTAAGGATCATAATTGAACCGATAATCTGTACAATTGTTTGTAGAAACACTTAAGGGCTATTTTGACTTTCAATATAAGTTTTCCTGTTCTTTAAAGTTCCGTTGGGTAAGATCGAAAGTCGTTCAATGCCTATTTAAACTTAATTGTTTTTAACTATTTCAAAAACAACAAAAAACGCTTTGTTTAGTTCATTAGTAGTTTTTAGATTAAAAAGAAAAGATATTTTAAAACTATTTTCGGACGCGTTAAGAAGTTTAGAGTCTGGTTCGTGAGAACCTCTTTTTGCTAGAAAATCCGGGTCAAAATACTTTTCAACTTAGTTAAGATAATATATTTCTTAAACATAGGTTTACTACTCTAACGCAATGCGCGCCTTTTTATCCGTGACAATATGAGGGTTTGATTAGGGAGTACAACTCGGTTCTGATTACGTGAAAGCGACGGTTCCCGTTAAATTAGTTCTTCTCAGAGTAGAAAACATTGCCCATAAGTAGTTCTATTAGCAAGTACTTGATTATCAATTGATTATGTGAATTGCATTCGAACCTGTCTTTATCAATTAATTTTAATTTACTATTTTATTTATCATTGTGCACTCTTTAAAACCATTATTTTCAATTACCTTAGATACACACCATAACAACAGATAACGATAGATTGACATTTGGTCCTTGTGGATTCGACAATCTTTTATATTACTCTGACGTGTTCGTACACTTGCGAAAAACACGCATCAAGTTTTTGGCGCCGTTGCCGGGGACCAATTTCATCAAATTTCATACCTTGTAGTTATACCGTTTAGACTAAGGTTGTTACCTGCCAGTCAATGCGAAAGACTCGCAGTACCAGAAGCTTAGTAGACCCTCTAGCTGAACCTGAACGTTACGCTCACACACGTTTATTTTTCCATAGAATTAGGAGAGCTATGGCTGAAGATCAAAATCAAAGACCTCTTAAGGATTTTGCCCAACCATCCAACGAGGAACCTAGTTCCAGTATAGTAAACCCCGTCATCCCAGCTAATAATTTTGAACTTAAACCATCCCTGCTGCAATTAGTACAACATAGACAATTCGCAGGTCTTGCTACTGAGAATCCAAATCAACATTTAAAAAACTTTCTCTAGTTAGCAGACACCTTTAAAACTAATAGAGCCCCTCCTGAGGCGATCCGCTTAAGATTATTTCCTTTTTCCCTCAGAGATAAAGCCCTATCATGGTTAGATTCCCTTCCACCCAATTCTATAACAACTTGGGAAGCCCTTAGAAGAGTATTCCTTGCTAGATATTTTCCCCCGAGTAAGACCGTTGTTCTTCGAAACCAAATAACCAGATTTACCCAAAACCAAGGAGAATTGTTGTTCGAAGCCTGAGATAGATATAAAGAGCTACTAAGAGCATGCCCACATCATGGTTTAGAAAATTGGTTAATCATTCAAACCTTCTATAATGGACTTCACTATAAAACTAAGATGGCCATTGACGCTGCCGCAGGTGGCACACTGATTAACAAACCTTACCCTGAAGCTAGCGCCCTTATCGAAGATATGGCACAAAACCATCAATCATGGGGAGTAGAACGAGCAACAGTGGAAAAGAAGGAAGTCCAAGGAGGAATACATGAGTTAAGCTCAATAGACATGATGCAAGCTAAAATGGACGCGTTGGCCCTTAAAGTTGAACATCTGTATACAACCCCGAATACTGTAGCTGCAGTTTCGTCGAATTGTGAGATATGTGGGATGCAAGGGCAACAATCCGCAGAATGCAGTCTATTAAATGAGACCAGCTCTGAACAAGTGAACTACACCCAAGGGAACCCATTTTCAATCACCTACAACCCAGGATGGAGGAATCACCCAAAATTCTCCTATAAAAATAATAACCCTATCCAAAATACCGTACCTCCGAGACAACAATTTTACCAAGCCCCGAGATCAAATCAACCTATGCAACCTGTGCCCAAAAACCTGAGCCTTGAAAAAATTATGGAAAATGTTATCACTGCTCAAACACAACAAAACAAAGAGTTCATGAACCAAAACGTTCATGTTAACGAACTGACTACCCAATTAGGGACCAAGGTTGACCAAATAATCACTCATAATAAGATGCTTGAAACCCATATCTCTCAGGTAGCTTTAAACCAAGCCCCTCGGACTACCCCTGGAGCACAATTCCCAGGACAACCTCAACAGAACCGAAAGGGCAAGAAAACACCATTACTCTACGAAGTGGGACCGCTTATGAGGAACCCATTAACCCAAGATTGAGTGAGTCTGAAACTTCTAAGAGAGATGAAGAGAAGGAACTAGAGGAATCTAAAAACAGGGAAGTCAAGAGAAAGGAGAAGAGCCTAAAAAAAACCTATGTACCACCCCCGCCATACAAACCGCCAATACCATACCTGCAAAGACTAAAATAGACCCAGATCAATAACCAATATCAGATATTCGTTAAGGTTATAGAAAAACTTCATGTAGAAATCCCCTTTACAGAAGCCATCACCTAAATACCTTCTTACGCAAAGTTTCTCAAAGACATACTTACCAATAAACGTAGACTCGAAGATCCGAAACCCTTGGAATGTAATTCTATTTCCGAGAATAAGTTAGCAAAAAAGGATAAAGATCCCGAAATTTTTTCCATTCCTTGTATTTTGGGGAATCATGTCATCAAAAAAGCCTTTCTAGACTTAGGAGCTAGTGTGAGCTTAATACCTTTATCAGTTTGTGAAAGGTTAAACTTGGGAGAATTACAACCTACTAAGATGTCACTTCAATTAGCTGATAGATCCGTTAAATACCCTATAGACATACTTGAAGACGTCCCTGTTAGGATACGTCAGCTGTTTATCCCTACTGACTTTGTTGTCATGGACATTAAAGAAGATGACGACATACCAATCCTCCTAGGTAGACCGTTCTTATCGACCGCCGGAGCCATAATAGATGTCAAAAAAGGGAAATTAACCTTTGAGGTAGGTAATGAGAAGATAGAATTCGTACTCTCGAAATTTCTTATGGCACCTGTAATAGGAGATGCATGTTATGCCATAGATATCATTGATGAATGCATTAGGGAATTAGAACATGAAGAAGTAACTTAAACAATTAGGTTGCCATCGACTCTTATTTGGGAAGATGATAATTATAAAAAACCCTACATTGATGATAACCTTCACGAATGTTTATCTCTTACCCCAGATCCTATGCCTTGCCCCATGAAACCAACCGTAAAACTTAATGAAATTATGTGATCAGGTACGAGATGTCGAATGAGATGTTTAAACACTTGAATACTTAACTAAAACTTAAAGTGCAGGAAAATTAAACAACACAGGAATTTGTTAACCCAGTTCAGTGTATAACCACACTTACATCTGGAGGCTACCAAGCCAGGAAGGAAATCCAATATAAGTAATATTAATTCTAGACTTAAACCACCCAGTTTAATCTTTCACTTAATATCTACCCAATGCAATTTCTACCTAAGACACAACTTAGATATGAGTACTAACTCACTCCCCCTCAATCACACAGTGATATGTTTACAAGTTTAATAAAATTGAAGTCATACTTCAAACAAAACAGCTTGATCTTACTTCACAGTTTCAATCAAGACACAAATACACTTTTGCTTAAAAGCTCATAAAGTGATACAATTAAACAACCTGCTATTAAAACACAAAACACCCTATTTGGTCTTCTTAAATTCGTACACTATTCTGAGAGTTTCTGTTGCTTAAATAGGTGTTTGGATTTTGGGCTTTCTGTAGGTTTATCCAATCCTGATACGCATGTAGTCATCACCATGAATTAGGGTTTGTTACTTCCTAGATTCTAGGTGATTCAGTTCTTCTGATTATGCTGAAGTCACATAACAAAACTCCCTACAGATGTGCCTTATTCTGTTTCATTCATCCATAATTAATTCCAGATAACTTCCCTTAATTTGCTCAGTTCTGTTAGTCATTAATTAATTCTGGTAGCAGGTTTGAGATGTCACAACATCTGGTGTGACATCCTGAAAACTGAACTTACTTCATTTACTGATACAATGTCACAACATCTGGTGTGACATCCTGTAAACTGAACTTATTTCATTAACTGATACAATGTCACAACATCTGGTGTGACATCCTGTAAACTGAACTTATTTCATAAACTGATACAATGTCCCAACATCTGATGTGACATCCTGAATTAAGTTCATTTACTTATACTCTGTTTGATAATGTCACAACATCTGGTGTGACATCCTGAACTAAATTCAACACTTCTTGTTGGTCAAAAATTCTGCCAATTCTAAACATCTACAAACTCCCCCTTTGGCTAATTTTTGGCTAACATACTTTTTCTGGTTATCAGAGTGCAACAGAGTTTCTTTTATCAGAGTACAACAGTTCTTTTCTGTTGAGTCATGTGTGAGTTTACTCCCCCTCAAACATACATGTATTCAGTCTTGTTGCAACAGAAAATTTTCATTAAAATCACAGCTTTAGTTCAGAAGCAAACAGATGTTTTTCATTAATCAGTAATTAGCATCATACATTGTTTCATTAACTGATACAATGTCCCAACATCTGATGTGACATCCTGAATTAAGTTCATTTACTTATACTCTGTTTGATAATGTCACAACATCTGGTGTGACATCCTGAACTAAATTCAACACTTCTTGTTGGTCAAAAATTCTGCCAACTCTAAACATCTACAAACTCCCCCTTTGGCTAATTTTTGGCTAACATACTTTTTCTGGTTATCAGAGTGCAGCAGAGTTTCTTTTATCAGAGTACAACAGTTCTTTTCTGTTGAGTCATGTGTGAGTTTACTCCCCCTCAAACATACATGCATTCAGTCTTGTTGCAACAGAAATTTTTCATTAAAATCACAGCTTTAGTTCAGAAGCAAACAAAAGTTTTTCATTAATCAGTAATTAGCATCATACATTGTTGTTGTTGTTCAGTTCTCCCCCTTGTTAGACATAAATTGGGGCCAAAGTTACTAATTCAAAATTACAATGCAGAAGCAGTCATTACATATTCCTCACATACAAGTTTCACTCAGACTCCTCATATTCAGTTTCTTCCTCTTCCTCAGTCTCTTCATCAGAAGCAACAACTTTCTGAGCATTCTCTTCAATCTCCAACCTTTGGATAATCTCCTCAAGCTTCTGCTTCCTAGCATCTAGCTCTTTGCATGTATTCTTCAGCTCAGCAATCAAGGCAACTTTGGAGATTGGAGTCTTTGTCTTTGAAGATCCAGCAGATGTCCCAGAGGGAGCCTCAACATCAGCTGCATGATGACTCAAGAACAGCTTGTAGTGGAAGGCCAGAGGGCTTTCTCTTTTGCAAATTGAGTCCTTCTTAGTGAGGATACCTGGATATATAAGCTCAGCTCTCTTTCAAGTGCTACCCTTCTTTGATATACAAACTTCCATCTGTTCACACTTGACACATGATGGAAAGAGATGTTGTCCAGAGGAGCTTCTGGAACAGCAACTGAGGACCTTGAGGGTGCTGGTTTCTTCTTTGGTGGGGATGTTGGGACATCCTCTTCAACATCTGAATCTGGAGGGGTGACAGCTTTCCTCTTCTGTGTATTCACCTTGCTCCATTGTTTTGTAGGACCAAAAACAACTTTAGCTTTGTCCTTCTTTGGTGTAGATTGCTTCTTCTCAGGAGTTGCATGTCCTGCATTTATCTTTTCCTTCCTAGTCCTAAGCCTTTTGGCTATGCTAGGGTTTATAGAAGCAATGATTTCTGTATCAGAATCATGCTCTATGTTTACAACAGGAGGAGGTTGAGCAGTCTCCTCTTCAGTAGGTGGATCAACATAAGCTTGACCTTCAGTGGAGGCCTTGTGCTGGTCCTCAGAAGTTTCATCATCACTATCAGTGGAGGCCTTTTGCTGATCCTCGAATGTTTCATCAGCATCATTTGAGGAGGCCTTTTGCTGGTCCTCAGATGTTTCAACATCTATTGGGACATCCTGTTGAGCAGGAGTGTCCTTTTCAGCCTGATTTTGTTGTTCTTCTTGTGGAGCTGGCATGGTGTTCAGAGGGATAGATATGCCACTCACAACTCTTTGCTAAGACAAGATCCTGTTCACCAGTTCCTTTATAGAATCATCAACATATTCTTGAGCTTTTGGAGTGGTGTTTGATGATGAAGGCATGCCTTTGGCTTTGCTGAATACAGGTTCCTTTGCCCTTCTTACAGTAGGAGTTCTTGGCTTTTGAGCAAGAGGAACACTTCCTCTGATTTCGTCCATTGGAGTTGAATCCATGGGTACCACAGAGATGGGGGTTGCATGTACCACATCTTCCTTGTTGAGGATTTCTTCAGAGAGGTTAGGGTTTTGATGTTGAGCCATTTTCGAATGTGGTGAAGAAAGAAATTAAGATTGGTTGAGTTTGATGATCTCTGAAAGTTAGCTATAGCATGCAAGTTGTTTTGAGAGAATGATGAGAAGATGAATAGCTGAAAGTGAGCTGATATTCTTATAAGAGTCGTTACTTGGAGAATTTCTAGGAGTGGAATACACAAAGTGCTTGACCAGACTGGTGTTGCCATCTGGTGATCATGCCACACGATGTCATATGACATGTTGGCACATCTCCATAACTGCTAAACTTCACATAAGCAGATTCCCAATCTACCCCTTAGGTTTTCAAATTGGGTAGCATCTAAAGCTTTAGTAAATATATCAGCCAATTGCAGATTTGTAGCTACATGTTCCAATGAGATTACTTTCTCTTCCACAAGATCTCTGATGAAATGATGCCTGATATCAATATGCTTGGTCCTGCTATGTTGGATAGGATTCTTTGATATGTTAATAGCACTTAAGTTGTCACAGTACAATGTCATGACATCTTGTGGGACATTGTACTCAGTGAGCATTTGCTTCATCCAAACCAACTGTGAACAACTGCTTCCAGCTGCAATATATTCAGCTTCAGCAGTAGATAAGGATACACAATTTTGTTTCTTACTGAACCAAGAAATCAAATTGTTTCCTAGGAAGAAGCATCCTCCTGAAGTGCTTTTTCTGTCATCAGCACTTCCAGCCCAATCAGCATCACAGAAGCCAGTGAGAATTGGTTTGCATCCATGAAAGTACATTATGCCATAGTCACAAGTACCATTAACATATTTCAGAATTCTCTTGAATTGGTTTAGATGACTAACTTTTGGATCAGCTTGATATCTTGCACATACACCTACTGCAAAAGTTATGTCTGGTCTGCTAGCAGTCAGATATAATAAGCTTCCAATCATACTTCTGTATAGGCTTTGGTCTACATTCTCACCCTTGTCATCTTTAGTCAGCTTTAAGTGTGTGGGGGCAGGAGTTCTCTTATGAGTAGCATTGTCCATCCCAAATTTCTTGACAATGTTCTTAGCATACTTGCTTTGGGAAATGAACACGGAGTCCTCCATTTGCTTTATTTGCAGTCCAAGAAAGTAGGTTAATTCTCCTACTAGACTCATCTCAAATTCAGATTCCATTTGAGTGACAAAATGTTTAACCATCCTGTCTGACATCCCACCAAAAACAATGTCATCTACATATATTTGAGCAATCATGACATTTCCTTCTTCATCTTTAACAAACAAGGTTTTGTCTATTCCACCTTTCCTGTACCCTTGCTTGATGAGAAAAGTAGTCAGCCTTTCATACCATGCTCTTGGAGCTTGCTTCAGTCCATAAAGAGCTTTCCTTAGTTTGTACACATGATTTGGACAGCTTGGATCAACAAATCCTTTAGGCTGTTCTACATATACTTCTTCATTAAGATATCCATTTAGAAAGGCACTTTTCACATCCATTTGAAATAGCTTGAACTTCAAGATACAAGCAATTCCCAAAAGTAGTCTGATTGATTCAAGCCTTGCTACTGGTGCAAAGGTTTCATCAAAGTCTACTCCCTCAATTTGTGTGTATCCTTGAGCTACAAGTCTAGCTTTGTTCTTTGTAACAACTCCCTGCTCATTTGACTTGTTCTTATACACCCATTTAGTGCCAATCACATTTATGTCATCAGGTCTAGAAACAAGATTCCACACTTCATTCCTTGTGAATTGACCTAATTCCTCTTGCATAGCACAAATCCAGTATTCATCAGTAAGAGCTTCCTTGATTTTTTTAGGTTCTATTTTTGAAACAAAACAGGAACCTGAAATCACCTCTCTTGATCTAGTGCTTACACCTCTGTTGGGATCCCCAATTATCAAATCTTTGGGATGATCCTTCTGGATTCTGATGGAGGGAGGTTTGCTGGATTGTTCTGTCCTTGCATCAGTTTGAGTGAAGTCAGGATGATCACTCTTTTCTTCAGCTTTAGTTTGGCTGTCAGCAGATGTTCCAACATCTTCTGTAACATCTGCAGGAGCATCATCAATTATCACATTTATGGACTCCATGATAACCTTGGTTCTAGAGTTAAATACTCTATATGCTCTGCTGTTTATAGAGTATCCAAGGAAAATCCCTTCATCACTTTTAGGATCCATTTTTCTTCTTTGCTCCCTATCAGCCAGAATATAACAATTACTTCCAAACACATGGAAGTACTTAACTGTGGGTTTTCTGCCCTTCCAGACTTCATAGATTGTGGACAAAGTTCCTTTCCTTAGAGTGACTCTATTATGGATGTAACAAGCTGTGTTCATAGCTTCAACCCAGAAGTACAAAGGTAAATTTAGCATGGATCATAGCTCTTGCTGATTCTTGGATAGTTCTATTCTTCCTCTCAACAATCCCATTCTGTTGAGGAGTGATTGGTGAAGAGTATTCATGATTTATTCCTTCTGAAGAACAGAAATCTAAGAATTTTTTATTCTCAAATTCTTTTCCATGGTCACTTCTTATTCTGATCACACAGCTGGCTTTTTCTCTTTGTATTCTTTGACATAAATCTTTGAATACATCAAATACATCAGACTTTTCTTTGATAAAATTTATCCATGTATACCTTGAAAAGTCATCAACCACCACATAGGCATACCTCTTACCACCAAGGCTCTCAACCTGCATAGGTCCCATAAGATCCATATGCAATAATTCCAAAACTTTGGAAGTTGTCAGATGTTGGAGCTTTGGATGGGACATCTTGGTTTACTTGCCTATTTGACATTCACCACATATTTTTCCATCATCAATCTTCAGTTTAGGAATACCTCTCACAACTTCCATAGATATGATTTTCTTTATGCCTCTGAAATGAAGATGACCCAGTCTTTGGTGCCATAGTTTCACTTCTTCTTCTTTGGCTAAAGAGCAAGTTGAAGTGAGACTGAAGTCTTGAGGTTCCCACATATAACAGTTGTCTTTAGATCTGGCTCCTCTCATGACAACCTTCTGTTCTTTATTAGACACTATGCATTCAGTTTTGGTAAAGTTTACACTGTAACCTTGATCACACAATTGACTTATGCTGATCAAGTTAGCAGTCAATCCTTTTACCAGCAGCACATCATCTAGTCTTGGTACATCTGGACAGTCCAAGGTCCCAACTCCCTTGATTTTACCTTTAGCTCCATCTCCAAATGTTACATATCTGGATGAATATGACTTTAAGTCTACTAGCAGATTCTTCAATCCAGTCATGTGTCTTGAACATCCACTGTCAAAGTACCAGTCTTCTTTAGCTGATACTCTTAGGGATGTATGAGCTATATATGCAACACCCTTCTTTGACCATTTGTATTGAGGTTTCTTTTGATACCTCTTCCCTGTGCAGTGTCCATTAGTAGAGCTCCAAGGTTGTTTGTTGGACTTGTTCTTGGGCATGTAGCTTTGATCAGCATGAGGACTAGCTTTAGGTACCCATACTTTCTTGATGACCTCTGTCTTCTGCTTAGGGGGTTGCTGATATCTTTGAGGTTGATGTCTATGCAGCACTTTCTTGGTAACTTCTATCTTCTGCTTAGGAGATTGCTGATACATCTGATTTGGATATCCATGCAACTTGTAGCAATGAGGTTTGATATGTCCAAATCTTCCACAATGATGACATCTCCATCTTTGATACTTTTTCTTCATTATGTTCTTTTCATGATGTTGAGACATCTGTTGGAAAATTATGTTTGACTTTGTGTTCTTTTCATGATGTTGAAGCATCTGTTGGGACATCTTGTTTGACTGTATGGAATTTGAAGTAGTTTTGCTGGTGCTAGCTTCAACCTTATGAACTTTGTTAAATCCCAGTCCACTTCTATCCCCTGAATGCTTATTGTTGTTGAGAATAACATCCAATGTGCTTTAGCTACTGTTCATCATTCTAACAGATTTGGACATATGCTCCAACTTGGAGTTGAGAAGACTTACTTCACTTTTCAAGGTGTCAATGGTCTCTAGATCACTTGTTTTTTCATCCTTTAGTGCCTCAATATGCTTCTTTTGCTTTATACTCTCCATGCAGATTTCAGTGCTTCTTTTAACCAGTTCTCTGTATGATTGCTCAAGCTCTTCAAAAGTAAGCTCCCCATCACTGGATTCACTTTCAGATTCACATAATCCAGCTAGAGCAGTGATATGCTTAGCTGATTCTTCTTCTGAATCACATCCCGAGTCTTCATCAGACCAGGTTACAGAGAGACCTTTCTTTTTCCTTTTTAAATAGGTAGGACATTCATTTCTGATGTGTCCATATCCTTTGCATCCATGGCATTTAATCCCTTTTTCTTGACTGGTCTTTTCATCATAATTTGACCTTCTATTAGCATCATAAGGTCTTTTGTTCTCAGAAGAGTTTGTGTATCTTCCACTTGGTCTGGACTTGTCTTCCATCTTTCTGAGAATCTTTTTGAATTGTCTTCCAAGCATAGCAATGTTTTCTGATAAATTTTCTTCAGGTTCTGATTCATTATTTTCTTCTTCTTTATCAGTATTTGACACCAAGGCTATGCTTTTGTTCTTCTTTACAATTGTGTCATTCATTCCCATCTCAAATGTTTGAAGGGAACCAATGAGCTCTTCAACTTTCATTGTGCATATGTCTTGAGCTTCTTCTATTTCTGTGACCTTCATGTCAAATCTTTTTGGCAAAGATCTGAGAATCTTTCTTACAAGCTTTTCATCAGTCATCTTTTCTCCCAAAGCTCCAGAAGTATTGGCTATTTCTAAGATGTTCATGTAGAATTCATGAATTGTCTCATCTTCCTTCATTCTCATGTTTTCAAACTTGGTGGTGAGAAGTTGAAGTCTTGACATCTTCACCTTTGATGTTCCTTCATGAGTTGTTTTGAGAGTGTCCCAAACATCTTTGGCCAGCTCACAGTGATGCACAAGTCTAAAGATGTTCATATCAATGCCATTGAATAAAGCATTTAAGGCCTTGGAGTTGCCAAGTGCTGAATCTTCTTCCTCCTTACTCCATTCTTCTTCAGGTTTCAACACTTTTGCTCCATCTTTGGTGTCTTGGACAGGGTGCTCCCATCCATTGTTGACTGCTTTCCAGGCCCTATTGTCAAGTGATCTTAAGAATGCAACCATTCTTGGCTTCCAGTAGTCATAATTAGATCCATCCAATATAGGTGGTCTATTTACTGATCCTACATCCCTGTCCATGTTTCCAGAATTTGCAGTCCCTAGATCTCACCCAGTATAAACAGGCAGGGTGCCTGCTCTGATGCCAATTGAAATTCTGTGATCAGGTATGAGATGTCGAATGAGATGTTTAAACACATGAATACTTAACTAAAACTTAAAGTGCAGGAAAATTAAACAACACAGGAATTTGTTAACCCAATTCAGTGTATAACCACACTTACATCTGGAGGCTACCAAGCCAGGAAGGAAATCCAATATAAGTAATATTAATTCTAGACTTAAACCACCCAGTTTAATCTTTCACTTAATATCTACCCAATGCAATTTCTACCTAAGACACAACTTAGATATGAGTACCAACTCACTCCCCCTCAATCACACAGTGATATGTTTACAAGTTTAATAAAATTGAAGTCATACTTCAAACAAAACAACTTGATCTTATTTCACAGTTTCAATCAAGACACAAATACACTTTTGCTTAAAAGCTCATAAAGTGATACAATTAAACAACCTGCTATTAAAACACAAAACACCCTATTTGGTCTTCTTAAATTCGTACACTATTCTGAGAGTTTCTGTTGCTTAAATAGGTGTTTGGATTTTGGGCTTTCTGTAGGTTTATCCAATCCTGATACGCATGCAGTCATCACCATGAATTAGGGTTTGTTACTTCCTAGATTCTAGGTGATTCAGTTCTTCTGATTATGCTGAAGTCACATAACAAAACTCCCTACAGATGTGCCTTATTCTGTTTCATTCATCCATAATTAATTCCAGATAACTTCCCTTAATTTGCTCAGTTCTGTTAGTCATTAATTAATTCTGGTAGCAGGTTTGAGATGTCACAACATCTGGTGTGACATCCTGAAAACTGAACTTACTTCATTTACTGATACAATGTCACAACATCTGGTGTGACATCCTGTAAACTGAACTTATTTCATTAACTGATACAATGTCACAACATCTGGTGTGACATCCTGTAAACTGAACTTATTTCATAAACTGATACAATGTCCCAACATCTGATGTGACATCCTGAATTAAGTTCATTTACTTATACTCTGTTTGATAATGTCACAACATCTGGTGTGACATCCTGAACTAAATTCAACACTTCTTGTTGGTCAAAAATTCTGCCAATTCTAAACATCTACACTTAAGGAACTGCCTAAGAACCTGAGATATGAATTTCTTGAAGAAGAAATGGACCGTCCAGTTATAGTCAGTGCTGCCTTGAATCAAGAAGAAACAAACTAATTGTTAGATGTTTTATGAAGGTACCCCTCAGCCTTAGGATATACGATTTCTGATTTAAAAGGAATAAGCCCATCTGTATGCATGCATCGGATTTTGCTCGAAGAAGATTCAAAACCCTCCAGAGAACATCATAGAAGAATAAATCCTATGATGAGTAATGTAGTTAAGACCAAAGTTCTTAAGTTACTAGAGGCAGGTATAATATATCAGATCTCGGACAGTAAATGGGTGAGCCATGTGCATGTAGTACCTAAAAAGGGAGGCATCATAGTCGTACAAAACGAGAAAGGCGAACTTGTAGCAAAAATAACTGATGGAGGATGGCGTATGTGCATAGACTATAGAAAATTAAATAAAGCAACCAAGAAGGATCATTTCCCTTTGCCATTCATAGATCAAATGTTGGAGCGCATTGCCAGACACTCTTACTTTTGTTATCTAGATGGATATTAAGGATTCTTCCAAATACCTATTCACCCCGAAGATCAAGAAAAAACTACCTTTACATGCCATGTTGGAACTTTTGCCTACAGACGAATGCCTTTTGGACTCTGTAATGCCCCAGCCACTTTTCAACGCTGCATGATGTCTATCTCTGCAGACTATCTTGATGGAATCATGGAAGTATTTATGGACGATTTCTCGGTTTATGGATTTGATTTCAAAAATTGTCTTATCAACCTTGAGAAAATCCTGGAAAGATATGTGGCGGTGAACCTTGTGCTAAATTGGGAAAAATGTCATTTCATGGTTACCAAAGAGATTGTTTTAAGGCATATAGTCTCCGAAAAAGGAATAGAGGTAGACAAAGCTAAAATAGCAGTTATAGAGAATCTAAAACCACCGAAGACTATCAGGGAAGTAAGAAGTTTTCTTGGACATGCCGGATTCTACCGACATTTTATCAAGGACTTCTCTAAAATAACAAAACCTTTAACAGGCCTTTTAATGAAAGATGCTGAATTTATCTTTGATGAAAAATGCAATGAAGTGTTTAATCTCTTGAAAAAATCTTTGATTTCAACACCTATAATGAAATCCCCTGATTGGTCAGAACTGTTTGAGATAATGTGTGACGCTAGTGACTATGCTGTTGGAGCCGTTCTAGGTCAGAAAAAAGATAAAAAGTTACACGTAATATATTATGCCAGTAGAACCCTAGATGCTGCCCAGCTCAACTACGCAACAACTGAAAAAGAACTCCTAGTTGTAGTTTTCGCTATAGAAAAATTTAGATCTGATCTAGTGGGAGCCAAAATTATAGTTTACACCGACCATGCTGCCATTCGTTACCTACTAAGTAAAAAGGATGCCAAACCCAGGTTACTTCGATGGATTCTGTTACTACAAGAATTTGATTTAGATATTCGTGATAATAAAGGCACTAAGAATGTAGTAGCTGATCATCTTTCTAGGCTAGAATACCTGAAGCCTGACTCAGTACCCATTAACGAAGATTTTGCCTATGATAAACTGATAGACAAACTAGAAACTATTGAAGACGATAACCCAAACCCTCATGAGCAATCTCTAAAATCCTTAGCTATAAGTAACATACCCTGGTATGCAGACTTTGTTAATTATCTAGCCGATGAAATCATACCCCTGATCTCAATTACCACCAGAAGAAGAAGTTTTACAGTGATGTAAGAAACTTCTATTGGGAAAAACCATTTCTTTTTAAGAGAAGTAAAGATGTCATTTTTCGCCGTTGCGTCCCAGAAGATGAGGTACACAGTAAAATTGAGCATTGTCACTCTGCACCTTATGGTGGACATGCAAGCACCTCTAAGACCTACGCCAAGATTCTTCAAGCTAACCTATTATGGCCTTCCATGTGGCATGATGTCCATGCTTTCATTGTCAAATGTGACAGATGCCAACGTACATGAAATATTTCAAGACGTAATGAAATGCCTCTAAGGAATATCCCAGAAGTAGAATTCTTCGACGTATGGGGAATAGATTTTATGGGACCATTCCCACCATCTTTAGGAAACAAGTATATCTTAGTAGATGTAGACTACATGTCTAAGTGGATCGAAGCTATTGGCGCACCCACAAATGACACTAGAGTAGTGATCAAATTATTTAAAAATTATATATTCCCCAGATTTGGAACTCCCCGTTTAGTCATAAGTGATGGAGGATCACACTTCATATCAAGAATATTTGATAAACTTTTAAGCAAGTATGGAGTTAAGCATAGAGTAGCAACACCATACCACCCACGGACTAGTGGACAAGTGGAAGTATCTAATAGGGAGATTAAACAAATTCTTGAGAAGACTGATCACACTAAAATTCACCGTGTTTCTGACTCCGATTTCGCATGCATTCTTAGATTTTATTGTTGTTTTGTTTTGTTATTACTTTGTTTTCTTATGTTTTCAGGTTTTTATAATAATCGGGGCTTGAATCGAGAAAAGGAGCAAAAAAGGAGTGAAAACGGACGTAAACCTAGAAATTCAGCGTTTTGCACTTACGGCACCCACCATGGCGGGCGCCATGGGGTTAGCCATGACGTGGCCACGTCTCAAGACCACTCCTCAACCTCCAAGACCCACGATCCCCACTCTCCAATCCCCTGTAGGCACCATGGCGGGCGCCATGACCTTGTGGCGGGCGCCATGACCTTGTGGCGGGCGCCACAAGGCAAAAATCAGTAACCTCCACTTTTTAGTGGAGGGGCATCCCAGTCTTTTCATGCTTTCAGTTTTCCTATAAATAGGACCTTAGATTTTCGTTTTTCTTCATCCAGAATTAGATTTCTCTAGGCATATATCAGTTATAAAGCAGTTACCATTCCACATCGGGGTGTTTCTGCAATCGAGTGATCGAGTCTGTAATCTGTCTGTGTGATCGAGTTTTGGAGCACTCTGGAGGAAGTTAATCCTGCCGCCATTTTAATACAAGTTCGTATTTTACTTTCATTTATTTTCTGCATTGCTTTACTTTATTTATTATCCGCACTTGCACTTTACTTTATTTATTTCCCACACTCGCTTTACTTTCCTTTATTTTCCGCACTCGCTTTAAATTACTTTATTTCTTGCACTCGCTTTAAATTACTTTATTTCTCGCACCCGCTTTAAATTCATTTACTTTCCGCACTCGCACTAAATTACTTTTATGAAAAATTATAAAAAGAATCTTTACTTTATCATGTCTAACTAATTCCATAAAGGTTAGAATGTAAGGATCGTAATTGAACCAGTAATCCGTATAATTGTTCGTGGAAACACCTAAGGGCTATTTTATCTTTCAATTCAAGTAATTGTTTTTAACTATTTCAAAAACAGCCAAAAGCGCTTTGTCTAGTTTATTAGGAGTTTTTAGATTAAAAAGAAAAGAGATTTTAAAATGATTTTCGGACGCGTTATGAGATTTAGAGTCTGGTTCACAAGAACCTCTTTTTGCTAAGAAGTCCAGGTTAAAATACTTTTCAACTTAGTTAAGATACTACATTTCTTAAAAATAGGTTTACTACTCTAACGCAGTACTCACCTTTTTATCCGTGACAATAGGAGGGGTTGATTAGATAGTATAACTCGGTTCTGAATACGCGAAAGCGACAGTTCCTGTTAAATTAGTTCTTTTCAAAGGAGAAAACATTGCCCATAAGTAGTTCCATTAACAAGTACTGGATTATCATTGATCACGTGAATTACATTCGAGCTTGTCTTTCATTTATTATTTAAAATTATTATTTTATTTACCATTGCACCCTTACTAAAACCCTTAAAATTAGTTGCCTTAGATACACACCATAACAACAGGTACGATAGATTGACACTTGGTCTCTGTGGATTCGACAATCTTTTATATTACTCTGACGTGTTCGTACACTTGCGAAAAACACGCATCAAGTTTTTGGCGCCGTTGCCGGGGACCAATATCGTCAAATTTCATTATCTTGTAGTTATACCGTTTAGACTAAGGTTGTTACCCACCGGTTAATGCGAAAGACTCGCAGTGCCGGAAGTTTAGTAGACCCTCTAGCTGAACCTGAACGTTACGCTCGCGCACGTTTATTTTTCCATAGGAATAGGAGAGCTATGGCCGAAGATCAAAACCGAAGACCTCTTAAGGACTTCGCCCAACCATCAAACGAGGAACCTAGTTCTAGTATAGTAAACCCCGCAATCCCAGCCAATAATTTTGAACTTAAACCATCCCTGCTACAATTAGTGCAACAGAGACAATTCGCAGGTCTCGCTACTGATAACCCGAACCAACATTTAAAAAACTTTCTTTAGTTAGCAGACACCTTTAAAACCAATGGAGCTTCTCCTGAGGCGATACGCTTAAGATTATTTCCCTTTTCCCTCAGAGATAAAGCTCTATCATGGTTAGATTCCCTTCCACCCAATTCAATAACAACTTGGGATGACCTTAGAAAAGTTTTCCTTGCTAGATATTTCCCCCCGAGTAAGACCGCTCTTCTTCGAAACCTAATAACTAGATTTACCCAACACCAAGGAGAGTTGTTGTTCGAAGCCTGGGAGAGATATAAAGAACTATTAAGAGCATGCCCACATCATGGCTTAGAGAATTGGCTAATCATCCAAACCTTCTATAATGGACTTCATTATAACACTAAGATGACCATCGACACTGCCGCTGGTGGCGCACTGATAAACAAACCTTACCCTGAAGCTAGTGCCCTTATCGAGGATATGGCCCAAAACCATCAATCATGGGGAGTAGAACGAGCGACAGTGGAAAAGAAGGAAGCCCAAGGAGGAATACATGAGCTAAGCTCTATAGACATGATGCAGGCTAAAATGGACGCGTTGGCCCTTAAAGTCGAACATATGTGTACAACTCCGAATACTGTAGCCGCAGTTTCGCCGAATTGTGAGATATGTGGAACGCAAGGACACCAATCCGCCGAATGCAATCTGTTAAATGAGACCAATACTGAGCAAGTGAACTATACCCAAGGGAACCCATTTTCAAACACATATAACCCTGGATGGAGGAATCACCCAAACTTCTCCTACAAAAATAATAACCCTATTCAAAATACCGCACCTCCGAGACAACAAGGTTACCAAGCCCCAAGAACCAATCAACCTATGCAACCTGTACCACCAAGCCCGAGCTTTGAGGAAGTTGTAAAAGATTTTATCGTTGCTCAAAAACAACAAAACAAAGAGTTCATGAACCAAAACGTCCATGTTAACGAACTGATTACCAAGTTAGGAACCAAGGTTGATCAAATCATTACTCATAATAAGATGCTTGAAACCCAGATCTCTCAGGTAGCGTTAAACCAAGCCCCACAGACTACACCTGGAGGACAGTTCCCTGGACAACCTCAACAAAACCCGAAAGGGCAAGCAAATGCCATTACTTTACGAAGTGGAACCGCTTATAAAGAACCTTTAAACCCTAGATTAAGTGAGCCCGAAACTTCTGAGAGGAATGAGGAAAAGGAACCAGAGAAGCCTGAAACCCCGGAAAGTCAAGAAAAAGGAGAAGAACCTAAAAATAAAACCTATGTACCACCACCGCCATATAAACCACCAATACCTTACCCTCAAAGATTAAAGAAAACCCAAATTGATAATCAATATCAAAAATTCGTTAAGGTTATAGAAAAACTTCACGTAGAAATCCCCTTTACAGAAGCCATCACCCAAATACCTTCTTACGCTAAGTTTCTTAAAGACATACTTACGAATAAACGTAGACTTGAAGATCCGAAACCTGTGGAATGTAATTCTATTTCCGAAAATAGGTTAGCAAAGAAAGATAAAGATCCCAGAAATTTTTCCATTCCTTGTATTTTGGGGAATCATGTCATCGAAAAGGCTTTTCTAGACTTAGGAGCTAGTGTGAGCTTAATGCCTTTAGCCGTTTGTGAGAGATTAAACTTAGGAGAATTACAACCTACTAAGATGTCACTTCAATTAGCCGATAGATCCGTTAAATACCCTATAGGCATACTTGAAGACATCCCTGTTAGGATAGGTCAGTTGTTTATACCTACTGATTTTGTTGTCATGGACATTAAAGAAGATGACGACATACCAATCCTCCTAGGTAGACCGTTCTTATCGACTGCTGGAGCCGTGATAGATGTTAAAAAAGGGAAACTAACTTTTGAGGTAGGTGACGAGAAGATAGAATTTATACTTTCAAAATTTCTTATGGCACCTGTGATAGGAGATGCTTGTTATGCCTTAGATATCATCGAAGAATGCATTAGGGAATTAGAACAAGAAGAAGAAACTGAATCTATAAAATTGCCATCAACCCTTATTTTGGAAGATGACAATTATAAAAGACCCTACATTGATGATAACCTTCACGAATGTTTATCTCTTACCCCAGATCCTATGCCTTGCCCTATGAAACCGACCGTAAAACTTAAGGAACTGCCTAAAAACCTGAGATATGAATTTCTTGATGAAGATATGAACCGTCCAGTTATAGTCAGTGCTACCTTAAACCAAGAAGAAACCGATCAATTATTAGAAGTTTTACGTAGGTACCCTTCAGCCTTAGGATATAAGATCTCTGATCTAAAAGGAGTAAGCCCATCCGTATGCATGCATCGGATTTTGCTTGAAGAAAATTCAAAACCTTCCAGAGAACACCAACGAAGAATAAATCCTATAATGAGTACTGTAGTTAAGACTGAAGTTCTTAAGTTACTAGAGGCAGGTATAATATATCAGATCTCGGACAGTAAATGGGTGAGTCCTGTGCATGTAGTACCTAAAAAGGGAGGCATCACAGTCGTGCAAAACGAGAAGGGCGAACCTGTAGCAAAAAGAACCGATGGAGGTTGGCGTATGTGCATAGATTATAGAAAATTAAATAAAGCAACTAGGAAGGACCATTTCCCATTACCATTCATAGACCAAATGTTGGAGCGCCTAGCCAGACACTCTTACTTTTGTTACTTAGATGGATATTCCGGATTCTTCCAAATACCTATTCACCCCGAAGATCAAGAAAAAACTACCTTTACATGCCCAATTGGAACTTTTGCCTATAGAAGAATGCCTTTTGGACTTTGTAATGCTCCTGCCACTTTCCAACGCTGCATGATGTCTATCTTTGCTGATTATTTAGATGGAATTATGGAAGTATTTATGGACGATTTCTCAGTTTGTGGATCAGATTTCAAAAATTGTCTTGTCAACCTTGAGAAAATCCTGGAGAGATGTGTGGAGGTAAACCTTGTGCTAAATTGGGAAAAATGTCATTTCATGGTCACGAAGGGATTGTTTTAGGACATATAGTTTCCGAAAAAGGTATAGAGGTAGATAAAGCAAAAATAGAAGTCATAGAGAATCTAAAACCGCCGAAGACTATCAGGGAGATAAGAAGTTTTCTTGGACATGCCGGATTTTACCGACGTTTTATCAAGGATTTCTCCAAAATAACAAAGCCCTTAACTGGTCTTTTAATGAAAGATGCTGAATTCATCTTCGATGAAAAATGTACTGAAGCATTTAATCTTCTGAAGCAAGCTCTGATTTCAGCACCTATAATGAAACCCCCTGATTGGTCAGAACCGTTTGAGATAATGTGTGACGCCAGTGATTATGCTGTTGGAGCCGTTCTAGGTCAGAGAAAAGACAAAAAGTTACATGTGATTTATTATGCCAGTAGAACCCTAGACGCTGCACAGCTCAACTACGCAACAACCGAAAAAGAGCTCCTAGCTATAGTTTTTGCAATAGACAAATTTAGATCTTATCTAGTAGGAGCCAAGATTATAGTTTACACCGACCATGCTGCCATTCGTTACTTACTAAGCAAAAAGGATGCCAAGCCTAGGTTACTTCGATGGATTCTATTACTTCAAGAGTTTGATTTGGATATCCGTGATAAGAAAGGCACTGATAATGTGGTAGCTGATCACCTATCTAGGCTAGAATACCTGAAACCTGATTTAGTACCCATAAATGACGATTTTTCCTATGATAGACTGATATCCCAACTAGAAACTATTGAAGATGATAACCTAGACCCTCACGAGCATTCACATAAATCCTTAGCTATAAGCAATGTACCTTGGTATGCAGACTTTGTTAATTATCTAGCCGCTGACATCATACCCCCTGATCTAAACTACCATCGGAAGAAGAAGTTCTATAGTGATGTGAGAAACTTCTATTGGGACGAACCATTTCTTTTCAAGAGAGGTAAAGATGGCATTTTCCGCCGTTGTGTTCCGGAAGAAGAGGTAAATAATATAATTGAGCATTGTCACTCTGCACCCTATGGTGGACATGCGAGCACATCTAAGACCTACGCCAAGATTCTTCAAGCTGGCCTATTCTGGCCTACTATGTGGCGTGATGTCCATGCTTTCATTGTCAAGTGTGATAGATGCCAACGCACAGGAAATATTTCAAGACGTAATGAAATGCCGTTAAGAAATATCCAAGAAGTAGAACTCTTCGACGTATGGGGTATAGACTTTATGGGACCGTTCCCACCATCTTTTGGAAATCAGTACATATTAGTAGCTGTTGACTACGTGTCTAAATGGATTAAAGCTATCGCCGCACCCACAAACGACACCAGAGTAGTCATCAAATTATTCAAAAATTATATATTTCCCAGGTTTGGAACCCCCCGTTTAGTCATAAGTGATGGAGGATCACACTTCATATCGAGAATATTTGATAAACTTTTAAGCAAGTATGGAGTTAAGCATAGAGTAGCAACACCATACCACCCACAGACCAATGGACAAGTGGAAGTATCTAATAGGGAGATAAAACAAATTCTTGAAAAGACTGTCTCTATATCTAGAAAAGATTGGTCGCAGAAACTTCAAGAAGCATTATGGGCCTATAGAACCGCTTTCAAAACTCCTATAGGAACAACCCCTTATCAACTGGTCTATGGAAAATCATGTCATTTACCTTTTGAGTTGGAACATAAGGCCTATTAGGCCATCAAAACTTTGAATTTGGATTACTTGACAACTGGTGAGAAACGTATCCTTGATATCCACAAGTTAGAAGAGCTCAGACAATCCGCCTACGAAAATGCCATCATATACAAAGAAAGAACAAAAGCTTGGCATGACAAAAGAATCATAAGAAGAGACTTCAAAATAGGCGATCCTGTTCTCCTGTTCGATTCTAGGTTACGACTTTTTCCAGGAAAACTCCGTTCGAGATGGACTGGCCCTTTCGAAGTATCTAAGATCCTAAGATCCGGTGCTATTGAAATCAAGAACCAAACATGTAAACCGTTCATCGTCAATGGACAGAGGTTGAAGCCCTACGAAGGAGGTGACATCCCAACAACATACACCTGTCATACTCTGAGTGATCCACCATATCCTTCCAATGATGTTTAAATATCGGTCATCGAGCTAATGATGTTAAACAAGCGCTGCATGGGAGGCAACCCATGGTTTTCTTATTTATGTACTTTTTATTTATTTTTTACTTTATTTTAATTTGTTTATTTTATTTTTATGTCAGGACTAACGATTGAATGTTTTATGTGCTTTCAGGACTTGTTTGCTAACCTTGTACAGAATGCAGAACCCTGATGACATGCACGTGGCCTTTAGAGACGACGCACATAGAGAGCGTTACCATGTCCACATGAGACGCCCTATGGCTCCTACCAGGTACCCTGACCATGACTGCATGGATGCCTTGGGGATAGAGCCAAGCGTCAGATTTTTATGCCATCAACTCCATTGGGGCCAGTTTGACTACAGGAACAACACTTATAGGAACTTGACTCTTGAGTTCCTCAGCTCGTTTCATCATGACCCTTGGGCTGGACCCGATGGACTCGCTGTTTTCAGGTTGTTCGGGATTGACTACTCATTCTCTCACAAAGAGTTTGGTGACTTGATAGGTTTCCAGACTACTCCTGATGCTATTCCAGAGACACCGATGGGGTATTTTATGAGCAGAGAAGTGGAAAAGTTTTGGACTAAAATATCAGGCGGAGGGAGCCAAGATCCTTCTACCCAGTTTTCTCAAGTAATCCACAACCCTGCATTGAGGTACTTCCAGATGATTCTAGCACATTCTTTCCTAGGTTTGCCAGATACAGAGACACTGCTAAGTGAAGAGGAGATTTTCCTATTGTTTTGTGCGACTCAGTCTCGCTCAGTTGCTTGTGGCAACTTTCTGTTGAAGGGCCTTGCTAGTGTTGCCAGATCATCCGTAGGCATCATCCATGTCGGTGGGATTGTTACACAGATAGCTACTGCGTTGGGTTTGTCTCGCAAGTTATTGCACCTCAGGACCTTCTGCTGCTACACCACCCTGGATATTGATTTTTGTCTTGATAGAGGACTGATGAGGAGGGCTTCTTTTGAGCCCAACATGTTTAGATTGCTGATCGACGGCGAAGCGATACACTATTTTACATTACCAGATCAGCTGATGACCAGTGTCCATGATCCTGAAAATTGGAGTTATGCTCTAGAGGGTTATGGAGAGACTGTCGAAGAGCCGAAATTTCCTCCCGCCGCTGAGTACACTCCTACACCTCTTACTCCCCGAATCACTGTTATGTCTAACAATATGTCTCTGCAGCCACCTGACCTACAAACACAGATTTATGAGCTCCGTAAGGAGACTGCCCTGCTCAAGCAGGAAGTGGTAGACTTAGAGTTACAGATGCAGGTTTCTGATCTCACTCATGCCTCAGAGGCCGATGCTCTATATCAGGCGATTGAAGAGCTTCAGAGGGAGATAGCTGAGATTCGTGGATCAAGCCAGGAAAAGAAGCCTACCACATGACTCATTCTACACTGACAGCGCTACCCTAGTATTTAATTTCCTTTTATATGCTTTATTTTATTTATTGCATTTCCAGACATATATTACTTTTTTGCATCTATTATATTTTCATGTACTTTGAATTCCTCATATATATACGTATTATGCACTAATGTTAATTTTTCTTTTTCTTTTTTGATTTTTAATTATTTTATTTTTTTCGTGCGAAGAAAAAAAAAATATAAGACAAAAATATTTTCATTTTTGTCTTCACAAAAAAAATATATGCAAGCCTCATGCCTTGAAAAGAAGAAGAAAACGCTATCCAGACCCCCCCGAAGACCAAAGATGCAAGGAAGGCCCAAAAGGAGGATCCAAAATACCCTCCATCCATAAAACATATCCAACATCCATTTCCATTTTCATCCACCAAAAACAAAAAAAAATCAAAACTTTATCATTCCCCTCATAAACCACTTTTCTACCATTTTCACTACCTAAGGAGCTATCAACAATGGAGTTCAACGGATTTCTTCTTCGTGATGGAAGACCGGGCGATAGGCAACGGAAAATTATTCAGAGGCTTCAAAGTCGAGAAATTCTCTCGACTAGGTACGTCGACGATAACTGTCTGTATGCTTTGGGTATTTATCATAGTGTTTTTAATTTATTAGAATTTCTAGGCTTGCATAATATTTTCATTAATCAGGAACCTACCTATGAGAAACTGACAATTGAGTTTTTGAGTTCTTTAATATACACTGTCAGTCCTAACACTGCTAGTACTGTCGGTTCTGTTATTTTTAGACTGTTTGGAATTGAATATGAATTCAGTACCGACGATCTAGCAGGTTTGTTAGGAATCCCTCATAGGGAAGGTGCAATTTGTGAGGCACCTTTGGATGCGGAATGGTAGGCCGAGGTATTTACCTTCTGGCAAAGGCTTTCAAGTACTTCAATTAATTCTTTTGAAGGGATACTTGCGTCGACCATTCACAACCCGGCCATAAGAGTTTTTAGACTTCTTTTGGCATGTACTCGGGAAAGTCCAAACAAGGTAAATGCTCGTGAACTCCTATTTTTGCAAGGATGCCTCACTAGAACCCACATCAATCCGGTCCCGTTTATGCTTGCACACATGACTTTATTTACTAATAAAACAGGACCGATTGTTTTTGGAGGGCTTGTTACGTCTATTGCTCGGGCTCTTGGCCTGAATGATGAGATAGCTACACTTGAACCACTACCTCCTCGCACAATTAATTTAAAATTTCTGAAAGACATGAAATTGTGCCGAACGAGGAGAGAAGGTAGTTATGAGTTGATGGTTCATGGGGTAGCTATCCCATCTGTTGCTTTACCATGCAGTAGACGTACTGATGTACGTGATGAAAGGAACTGGACCTATGATCTTAATGCCCCACGTGTTTTCGGTCCACTTCCTCCTAATATTCCCGATGGGGAGGCACATGACACTGATGAAGAGTATGATCGGAGAGAGAAGTCTCCCATCCCTCACATGTCCCCCCATCGTCCTTCACAGTCACACACCGCACCATCTTCCTCTAACCCTGTTGCAGGTACTGCTCCTGGATTCTTTGTCACCGAGGAGATGTGGCGTGATATGACAGCTAGAGAGGAAAGGCGTGATGGCCTTCTCTCTACTATTTCACAACAGCTGACGGACAACATGAGCTTCATGCAACAATCGCGATTCGTTTCGGATCGTGCTTATAGCAACGTTTGCTGTACCTTGAACGATATCTCATTAGAGCAGAACCGTCAGAGAGAGTTCAACAGCCGACACTACCAGCTTGTAGAGGCCACTCAAGGTTCCATCTTGGGTAACCTTCGAGAGGTCCGGAGTGCTCAGGCTGCTTTATCAGCACGACTCGACCGGAGGGACCAGCATCGTAGTAGATCCCGTCGTTCCAGACCATCACAGCAGGACAGCGAAGGCACCAGTGCTCCTCCTCAGTAGTCTTTTTCAGGTTACCCCCCTTATCTTATTTCGAAACATTGGGAACAATGTTCGATTTAAGTGTGGGAGGGGATTTTATTGCTTTCTGTCATTTCCCTTTTTAGTTAATTATTTCCTTTCAGTTATTTCCCTTTTCAGTAATTTATTTTTCTTAGATAATGCATGAGTCTGACGAGTCACCAGTATAGTGTATTTTTAGTTCATCTTCATTTTTTTCCCATTTCCTTAGCCTTACCAGAAAAAATTTTAAAAAGAAAATAATGTTGTTTCACATGTTTTTTGGGCTTTGAGACAGGTTTAGATTAGGATGTGGTGACTTAGGTCAACTTTTTGAAACATCAGAACCATTTTAGCACCATTGACCTCTTGAATATAGAAATCATTCCTAAACCCCACCACCATGGCCTTTATTATCATTTAAAAAATTGTCCTAAGTAGTTTATTTTAGCAGTCAGCTCCGGCCTAAGCATGCTCTACGTAGGGGGCCGATGAACATAAGTGAATGATCCAGTGCTAATAAAAAGAAAAAAAGGCAAACTCTGGTATAGGTGACCCTCACAAAGTCATTTAAACCGAAAAAAAGAGAAGAAAAAAAAATTTTGCCACAAAAAAAAAAAAAAATTGCAAATCACCTATTGTTAGTTGGTTCAGAGGTATCTGGCACTGAACTTGGTAGGGAGGATTACGATCCGATCCCCCGCAGCTACATTTAGGTGAAATAAAAACAGGTTTACACATGCTTATGTGCCAGAAACCTTATGTTATGGATCAGAATCACTAACCGGTCACTCTACTATGAAGCATGTACGGATAACAGGCTTAATGTGATTGCGCCTGAATGAAAAGGACACACAAAAAGATGAGAAGATAGGCCTAGGTATTGTGGGATGATATGGAGTGGTTAATATAGGATTGAAGTTTGTGTTTGTGTTACTATGGTACCCTTGGTTCACTTAGTTAGTATCTGTCACTGCATCCTGACTTGAACTTAGAAGCCCTTTAGCCCAAAGACACGTGTTGACACCATATTTTCTTAAGCTTTAATGTTTGCTTGAGGACAAGCAAAGGTTTAAGTGTGGGAGAATTTGATCACACTAAAATTCACCGTGTTTCTGACTCCGATTTCGCATGCATTCTTAGCTTTTATTGTTGTTTTGTTTTGTTATTACTTTGTTTTCTTATGTTTTCAGGTTTTTATAATAATCGGGGCTTGAATCGAGAAAAGGAGCGAAAAAGGAGTGAAAACGGACGTAAACCTAGAAATTCAGCGTTTTGCACTTACGGCACCCACCGTGGCGGGCGCCATGGGGTTAGCCATGACGTGGCCACGTCTCAAGACCACTCCTCAACCTCCATGACCCACGATCCCCACTCTCCAATCCCCTGTAGGAACCATGGCGGGCGCCATGACCTTGTGGCGGGCGCCATGACCTTGTGGCGGGCGCCACAAGGCAAAAATCAGTAACCTCCACTTTTTAGTGGAGGGGCATCCCAGTTTTTTCATGCTTTCAGTTTTCCTATAAATAGGATCTTAGATTTTCGTTTTTCTTCATCCAGAATTAGATTTCTCTAGGCATATATCAGTTATAAAGCAGTTACCATTCCACATCGGGGTGTTTCTGCAATCGAGTGATCGAGTCTGTAATCTGTCTGTGTGATCGAGTTTTGGAGCACTCTGGAGGAAGTTAATCCTGCCGCCATTTTAATTCAAGTTCGTATTTTACTTTCATTTATTTTCTGCATTGCTTTACTTTATTTATTATCCGCACTCGCACTTTACTTTATTTATTTCCCGCACTCGCTTTACTTTCCTTTATTTTCCGCACTCGCTTTAAATTAATTTATTTCTTGCACTCGCTTTAAATTACTTTATTTCTCGCACCCGCTTTAAATTCATTTACTTTCCGCACTCGCACTAAATTACTTTTATGAAAAATTATAAAAAGAATCTTTACTTTATCATGTCTAACTAATTCCATAAAGGTTAGAATGTAAGGATCGTAATTGAACCAGTAATCCGTATAATTGTTCGTGGAAACACCTAAGGGCTATTTTATCTTTCAATTCAAGTAATTGTTTTTAACTATTTCAAAAACAGCCAAAAGCGCTTTGTCTAGTTTATTAGGAGTTTTTAGATTAAAAAGAAAAGAGATTTTAAAATGATTTTCGGACGCGTTATGAGATTTAGAGTCTGGTTCACAAGAACCTCTTTTTGCTAAGAAGTCCAGGTTAAAATACTTTTCAACTTAGTTAAGATACTACATTTCTTAAAAATAGGTTTACTACTCTAACGCAGTACGCACCTTTTTATCCGTGACAATAGGAGGGGTTGATTAGAGAGTATAACTCGGTTCTGAATACGCGAAAGCGACAGTTCCTGTTAAATTAGTTCTTTTCAAAGGAGAAAACATTGCCCATAAGTAGTTCCATTAACAAGTACTGGATTATCATTGATTACGTGAATTAAATTCTAGCCTGTCTTTCATTTATTATTTAAAATTATTATTTTATTTACCATTGCACCCTTACTAAAACCCTTAAAATTAGTTGCCTTAGATACACACCATAACAACAGGTACGATAGATTGACACTTGGTCTCTGTGGATTCGACAATCTTTTATATTACTCTGACGTGTTCGTACACTTGCGAAAAACACGCATCAAAGACTGTCTCTATATCTAGAAAAGATTGGTCGCAGAAACTTCAAGAAGCATTATGGGCCTACATAACCACTTTCAAAACCCCTATAGGAACAACCCCCTATCAACTAGTTTATGGAAAATCATGTCATTTACCCTTTGAGTTAGAGCATAAAGCCTATTGGGCCATTAAAACTTTGAACTTGGATTACCTAACTGCTGGTCAAAAATGCATTCTTGATATCCACAAATTGGAAGAACTCAGACAATCAGCCTACGAGAATGCCATTATATACAAAGAAAGAACAAAAGCTTGGCACGACAAAAGAATCATAAGAAAATACTTCAAAATAGACAATCATGTTCTCCTGTTCGATTCTAGGTTACGACTTTTCCCAGGGAAGCTTCGTTCGAGGTGGAATGGCCCCTTCGAAGTATCTAAGATTCTTAGATCTTGAGCTATTGAAATCAAGAACCAGACATGTAAACAGTTCATTGTAAATGGATAGAGACGGAAGCCCTATGAAGGAGGAGACATTCCAACAACATACTCCAGCCATACTCTAAGTGATCCACCAAATCCTACGAATGATGTATAAGATCCGTTTATCGAGCTAACAACGTTAAACAAGCGTTGCATGAGAGGCAACCCATAGTTTTCTTATCTTATTTACTTTTATTTACTCTCATTTTATTTTATTTTATTTTCTTTATTATTCTGTCAGGACTAACATTTAAATATTTTTGTGATTTCAAGACCTTTTTCCTAACCCTGTGCAGGATGCAGAATCTCGATGACATGCATGTGGCTTTCAGAGATGACGCCCAGAGGGAGCGTTACTATGTTCACATGAGGCACCCTATGGCACCTACGCGATACCCAGATCAGGATTGCATGGATGCTTTGGGGATTGAGCCAAGCGTCAGATTTTTATGCCACCAACTCCAATGGGATCAATTCGACGACATAAATAAAACCTACAGGAACTTGACTTTAGAGTTTCTCAGCTCGTTTGATTATGACCCCTAGGCCGGACCCAATTGACATGCTATTTTCAGGTTGTTTGGGACTGAGTATTATTTCTCTCATAAAAAGTTTGGTGATTTATTAGGTTTTCAGACTACCCTCGATGCTATTCCCGAGACGCCGATGGGATACTTTATGAGTAGAGAAGTGGAGAAGTTTTGGAGCGATATCTTAGGTGAAGGGAGCCAGGAGACTTCCACTCAGCTATCCCAGGTTATCCACAACCCTGCACTGAGGTATTTCCAGATGATCCTAGCACACTATTTCCTTGGTTTACCAGATACTCAGACTTTGCTTAGTGAGAAGGAGATATTCCTGCTGTTTTGTGCGACCCAGTCACGCCCTGTGGCATGTGGCAACTTTCTTCTGAAAGGCATTGGCAGTGTCGCCAGATCGTCCGTAGGCATTATTCATGTCGGTGGGATTATTACTCAGATCGCTATTGCATTAGGTCTGTCTCGCAACTTGTTACATCTCAGGACCTTCTGTAGCTATACCACCATGGATGTCGACTTTTGCCTAGACAGAGGGTTGATGAGGAGAGCCTCTTTTGATCCCAACATGTTCAGATTACTGATTGATAGCGAGGTGATACATTACTTCACACTACCTGACCCGCTGATGACCAGTGTCCACGACCCAACTAATTGGAATTATGCTTTAGAGGGTCATGGAGAGACTGTTGAGGAGCCAAAATCACCTCCTGTTGCTGAGTATACTCCTACGCCTCCTTCTCCCAGGGTCATTGTTTTGTCTAACAATCTGTCTTTGCAGCCACCTGATTTACAGACCCAGATTTATGAGCTCCACAGAGAGACTTCCAGGCTCAAACAGGAAGTAACTGACTTGGCTTTACATATTGAGGTATCCGATCTTACCCACGCCACTGAGGCAGACTCTCTATATTAGGAGATTGGAGAGCTTCGTCGGGAGATCGCTGAGCTTCGTGGATCAGACCGGGTAGAGGAGCCTACTACTTGATCGTGTTACCCTGACATATTTCTCTAGTATTTAATATTTTATGCATTATTTTATTTCTCGCATCTCCAGACATATTTTATATTATCGCATCTGCTACATTTTCTATGTACTTTGGTTGAAAATCATTTATATATATGTTATATTACATTATATGCATGAATATTTATTTTTATATATATGTCTAATAACAAAAAAAATAATACAAAAAAAAAGAATTTCTTTTTATGTTTAATATTTATTAAAGGTTGTGCAAGTATCGTGCCTAAGAAGAAGAAAGCAAACGCTATCTGGACCCCCAAACACAACAAGGTATGCAAATCCCACTTGGAATTTTCAAATTTTGGCCCAGCCACGAAATGGCCTTGTGGCGCCCGCCATAGAGGCATGGCGTCCGCCATGATGTCCCACAAAATTCGGGACATATTCACTCCCCCCACCATTTTTTAACCTTCAAACTTCCAAAACCCATTTTTTCCCTCTTCCAAAACTCCATTGAACCCCATTAAAGCTCCCACCTTTATCATTCATTCACCACCCATTAAACCCTTCCAAGTTCCATTTTTATTTTCATTCATTACAATCCATAAAAATCCCACCTTTACAATTTTCTATTTAAACCACTCTTCACCATCTTCAACTCATCCAAGGAGCAAGAATAATGGAGTTCGACGGATTCATTCTTCGCGAAGGAAAACCCGGGGATAGGCAAAGAAGGATCATTCAAAAGTTTCAGAGTCGAGAAATTCTCTCAACTAGGTACGTGGATGATAATTGTCTGTATACTTTGGGTCTATACCATAGTGTTTATCATTTACTAGATTTTTTAGGCTTGCACAATATTTTTGCAAATCAAGAACCTACCTTTGAGCGGTTGACAATTGAGTTTTTGAGTTCTTTAATATATACTGTCAGTCCTAACATTGCTAGTTCAGTCGGTACTGTCAATTTTAGAATGTTTGGAATTGAATATGAATACAGTACCAGCGAACTAACAGGCCTATTAGGAATCCCTCATTGGGAAGGTGCTATATGTGAGGCCCATTTGGATACAGAATGGTCGGCCGATGTATTTTCCTTCTGGCAGAGACTGTCAAATACTTCAATAAATTTTTTGAAGGAATCCTCGCATCGACCATCCATAACCCGACCATCAGAGTTTTCAGATATCTGTTAGCATGTACTATTTTTGGCGGGAGAATCCAAACAAGGTAAATGCTAAAGAGCTTCTATTTTTGCAAGGAAGCCTCAAAAATAGTCATATCAATCTGGTCTCGTTTATGCTTGCACACATGTCTTTAACTATTAATAAAACAGGACCGACTGTTTTTGGAGGACTTGTTACGTCTATTGCTCGGGCCCTTAACCTGAATAATGAGATAGCCACAATAGAACCCCTACCTCCTCGCACAATTAACCTAAAATTTCTAAAAGACATGAAATTGTGCCGAGTGAGAAGAGCAGGTGGTTATGAATTGATGATTCATGGTGTAGCTATCCCATCTGTTGCTTTGCCTTGCAGTAGATGTACCGATGTACGTAATGAAAGGAATTGGACCTATGATTTAAATGCTCCACCTGTTCTAGGTCCACTTCCTCCTAATGTTTTTGATGGGGAGGGACATGACATTGATGAAGAATTTGATCAGAGAGAGAAATCTCCCGTACCGCACGTGTCCCCCCATCATCCTTCACATTCACACACTGCACCATCTTCCTCTAACCCTGTTGTAGGTGCTACTCCTGGATTTTATATTACTAAGGAGATGTGGCATTATATGACGGCTAGAGAAGAAAGGCGAGATGGCCTACTCTCTACCATTTCACAACAACTGGCGGATAACATGAGCTACATGGAACAATCACGATTAAGGTCGGATCGTGCCTACGGGAACATTTGCAGCACCTTGACTGCGATCACAGCCAAACAGTCCCGTCAGCGAGAAGTCAACCGCCGGCATTACCAACTTATGGAGGCCACTCAGGGTTCCGTCCTAGGTAACCTTCAAGAGGTCAGAGATGCCCAGGCAGCCTTATCGGCCTAACTAGACCAGAGAGACCAGCACCGCAGCAGATGTCGTCGTTCCAGGCATTCTCAGCAGGACGGCGGGGGCACCAGTGGTCCTCAGCAGTAGTTTTACAGGTTACTCTCCTTATCTTATTTCGAAAAATTGGGGACAATGTTCTATTTATGTTTGGGAGGGGATTTTATTGCTTTCTATTTTTTCCTTTTCTCAGTTATTTATTTGCTTTCTGTTTTTCTTTTTTCAGTTAGTTATTTTTTACCTTATAGTTGTTTAAGTTTTTTTCTAGATAATGCATGAGTCTGACGAGTCACCAGTACAGTGTATCTTTAGTGCACCCTCATTTTCCCCATTTCTTTAGCCCTACCAAAAAAAATTCAAAAGAAAATAATGTTGTTCCACATCTTTTTTGGGCTTTAAGACAGATTTGGATTAGGATGTGGTGACTTAGGTGAACTTTTTGGAACATCAGTATCGTTTTAGCACCATAGACTTCATAAATATAGGAATCACTCCTAAACCCCACATACCATGGCCTTTATTTTCATTTAAAAAATTGTCCTAAGTAGTTTATTCTAGCAGTCATCTCCGGCCTAAGCATGCTCTACGTAGGGGATCGATGAACATAAGTGAATGATCCAGTGCTAATAAAAAAAAAGAGAAAAAGGCAAACTCTGGGATAGGTGACCCTCACAAAGTCATTTAAACCAAAAAGAAAAAAAAATTGAAACAAAAAGAAAAAAAATTGCAGTCACCCATTGATAGTTGGTTCAGAGGTATCTGGCACTGAACTCGATAGGGCGGATTACAATCTGATCCCCCACAACTGCATTTGGGTCGAATAAAAGGGTTTACACATTCTTATGTGCCAGAAACCCTATGTTTCGGATCAGAGTCACTAACCGGTCACTCTACTATGAAGCATGTACGGATAACGGGCTTAATGTGATTGCGCCTGAATGAAAGGGACCCCAAAAAGAGATGAAAAGATAGGCCTAGGTATTGTGGGATGATATGGATTGGTTAATATAGGATTGAAGTTTATGTCAGTGTCACTATGATACCCTTGGTTCACTTAGTTAGTACCTGTCACTGCATCCTGACTTGAACTTAGAAGCCCTTTTAGCCCAAATCACGCGTCGACACTAGTTTTTCTTCTTTGAGCTTTAAATGTTTTGCTTGAGGACAAGCAAAGGTCTAAGTGTGGGAGGATTTGATAACACTGAATTTCACCATATTTCTGACTCCGATTTCGCATGCATTCTAATTTTTTATTGCTATTTTGTTATGTTATTACTATGTTTTTCTTTGTTTTCAAGTTTTTAGTTTAATCGGAGCCACGAGCGAGAAAAGGAACGGAAAAGGAGCTGAAAAGAGCAAAAATCAAGTAATTCAGCATTTTGCACTTGTGGCACCCACTGTGGCTGGCGCCATGGGGTCAGCCGTGATGTGGACACGTCTCCGCCTCTCCTCAACTGCCACGTTCCCCATGATCTCCACTACCTCCCTTCCTTTTGCACTCATGGCGGGCGCCACAAGGAAAAATTAAGTTCCCTCCCTTTTTCAAATGCAGGGGCATCCATGTCTTTTCATACTATCATCTTGCCTATAAATAGGACTTTAGTTTTTCGTTTTTCTTCATCCAGACTTAGAATTCTTAGGCATATATTAGTTGTAAAAGTAGTAACCGCTTCACATCGGAGTGTTGCTACAATCGAGGGATCGAGTTTGTATACGTCTGTGTGATCGAGTCTTGGAGCGCTTTAGAAGGAAGTTAATCCTGCTGCCATTTTAATTCATGTCCGTATTTTACTTTTCGCACTGCTTTACTTTATTTAATTTCCCGCACTCGCACTACTTTATTTAATTTCCGCGCTCGCACTACTTTCATTCAATTTCCGCACTCGCACTACTTTTCTTTATTTCTCGCACTCGCACTGCTTATCTTTATTTCCGCACTGCCTTATTTTTATTTACTTTCCCAAACTCGCACTTTACTTAATTTACTTTCCCACACTCGTACTAAATATCTTTAATGAAATATATTAAAATAAACTTTTACTTTACCATGTCCAGCTAATTCTGTAAACGTTAGAATGTAAGGATCATAATTGAACTGATATTCTGTACAATTGTTTGTAGAAACGCTTAAGGGCTATTTTGACTTTCAATATAAGTTATCCTGTTCTTTAAAGTTTGTTGGGTAAGATCGAAAGCCGTCCAACACCTATTTAAACTTAATTGTTTTGAACTATTTCAAAAACAGCCAAAAGCGCTTTTTTTAGTTCATTAGGAGTTTTTAGATTAAAAAGAAAAGAGATTTTAAGACTATTTTCGGACGCGTTAAAAAGTTTAGAGTCTAGTTCGTGAGAACCTCTTTTTTGCTAGAAAATCCAGGTCAAAATACTTTTCAACTTAGTTAAGATACTATATTTCTTAAAAATAGGTTTACTACTCTAATGCAATGTGCGCCTTTTTATCCGTGACAATAGGAGGGTTTGATTAGGGAGTACAACTCGATTCCGATTATGCGAAAGCGATGGTTCCTGTTAAATTAGTTCTTCTCAGAGTAGAAAACATTGTCCATAAGTAGTTCTATTAGCAAGTACTTGATTATCAATTGATTATGTGAATTGCATTCAAACCTGTCTTTATCAATTAATTTAAATTTACTATTTTATTTATCATTGCGCACTCTTTAAAACCATTATTTTCAATTACCTTAGATACACACCATAACAACAGATAACAATAGATTGATATTTGGTCCCTGTGGATTCGACAATCTTTTATATTACTCTGACGTGTTCGTACACTTGCGAAAAACACGCATCAGTTTATGAACATTATACGTTTTAGTGTCACTAGTGTATCTTTAGTGTTTGAGTTACTATTAGTTCTTTTAGCATAAAGCCGCACAACCATGTATGGATAGGTAATGTGTTTTGTGTCTGCATATAAAGGATATTTTTCAAAACATATCTGATTGTTTGCTTGAGGACAAGCAAATATTCAAGTCTAGGGGGAGTTTGATAACCCGAATTTGTATCGATTATTTAGTAAATTTTCTGATCATTTAACTTGTTAATTTATTTGTTTCAAACGATATTATGGGAGTTTTGTGTTTGTTTTGCAGATATTCAGATAAACTTGACTTTTGGAAGCAATTAATGAAAATGAGACTTGTAGGACAACAAATGAAGCAAAACAGAAGAAAACAAAAAGGCAAAAATGAAGTTTATGCTTTTTTACTATAGGACGACCGTCATAGATGTGTGACGACCGTCACACACTCAAGATGACCGTCCCAACTTCATGATGACCGTCAAAAGCATAAGTTGCTCGTCACATATCCAAGTTGATTGTCACAACTTATTTTCAAGAAACCTATTACCTATCATTCATTCAAAACTGAGCGCCTTTTTCTCATTCAACAGAGAAGTTTTCTCCACCCTATTCAACCACAGTCCATCTTCATCAGTCAAGGCCCAAGCTAAATCTGGTCCGTCAAATTCTCATCAAACCAAAGCTTAAAAGCTATAAATAGAAGCTCTGCCAAAGTGCAAAGGGTGCTTCGTTTTGATACCAAATTTCTATCAGATTTTAGTTCGAAGTTCAGATTTATTTCCAGCATTGTTTCTATTTTTGCATTACCAAACCAAAGTGATAGTCTCCATCATTAGGAAAATATTACTATTTAATTCTTTCTAGCCACAACATATTTGTTTTAGTTTTAGTTTTCTTCAATTTTGGTGGATCAAGAACATTGCAACCAGGTTTCTATTTTTAATGCTTTATTGTTTAATTATTATGCCATTTATTATTAAGCAATTCTTCTTCTTCTACCTTTCTTCATTTTTATTTAATATGTCCGGCTAAACCGTTAATCGGTATGTAATTGTCTAACCGAAACGAATTAGATAGAATCAGGCTAATATCTTAAATTACGTTACTTTTCGGTTTCGATTTCTTAATATAAACAAATTTATTTACGAGGGTAAGAAAGTATAAAATATTATGATTAAGACCACGGGAGTGTGAGATCGTAATCAGATAGCTGAAATCGGGCATTGTTTTAAATACAGCGGAAACCTTTAAAACCAATTAGAACCTTTAGGTTTCCAAAAATTATTTCTAACTTGAATTGACACAGCGAGAGTGCTCAATTGAACTTAGGAGTATAGTAATAGGAAATACCACGAGAGTGTGAGTCAATGACTTTTAAACCGACAGTTTCTACGGAAAGATAACTTAACAAACCTTAATAAGATGACCCTTTATTGAATTTGCGAAGGCGGATCAATTACATACCAATATCCTTATTATTTATTTAACTTAATTACTCTCTCGCCTTTTAAAACTAAAAATATAACTCTCCTTAGCTAAACATAGTAACACCTGATAACGCTAGGTTGATTATCGAGTCTCTGTGGGAACGATATATTTTATTACTATGCGATTAGGTTGTATACTTGCAGTTAGAATGTTTAGACTTGGAAAGTCGCGATCACGCATCTTCATGTCTTTAAGATCTCACCCTTTGTTCAATTCCCAATTCAACATATTCACTTCTTGTACCAAAGCATACCTGATCCCTTCTTGGTTTGTTGTTACCACAAACTACACAAGTTGAACATCTTCTAGCATGCAGGTTCTGACACTAAGCCAACACACACCAATGGCCATACAATCCAGATAGTGTACATCCATACTAACTCTGATATCAAAATGAATGACCATAATCAGACTTCCAAGCAATCAATACCTGATCTACTTCAATCTACTCTACATGTTTTTTCCAGGATAGATCATCTACTTCATCATTCTCCCATATGATTAGGTAGGCTAACATTAGAAACCATGTAGACAAACACCCCAGATAATGTCCTAAAACTAGTTAGAACATCTTCCAAACACTAAGACCTCATTACTAAGATTTTTGATGTGCTCCACCAATTGGACTTACTATAACATAGTAATCCATGAACTGAAAATCTTCACCAACATTGTGCCACCAGCTTGAATCAGAAATCCAAAAGAGAGATATACTCTCATCCATCTTCAAGAAGAACAAATCTCCTTGAGTCTTCAAGTCATAACTCTTCTGCCCAGGAGTAACTTGTTCCAAGACAATCCTCAAGACCAACCAGCTGCCACACTCTGATTATCTTGATTCTTCGAATCCACTAAAGAGATCAACCAATAGCCACAGTCTGATCACCTCATCTAGGAACCCTCATATGAAAAAGCCAACTACCACACTTTGTCTTCTTCACGTATATCAGAAATCTTTCAAGGATATCTTAATCAATAAAATTGATCTGCAATAAGTTGTCAAGATAACAATCCTTTTTGAAGCATTCAATCCCTGTAGATCAACCTATCTAAATTGATGTGCCACTTCACCAATTTAGATTCCGAAGTTGAACTAGATGTTAGAACATTGTTAGTCCACATCCAGCTGTTAAATTCAGCTCCTTCTTCTACCAGTTGAAAAAACCTCCTTCCTTAATAGAACAAGAGTTCCATGCTCTCATAGACTTGATTCATCAACCAAGTTTGAGTAGACAACCTCTATTCTGTTGATTCTGCGGAAATTCATATCAAAATCACATATTGTTAAGAAAATCCCACTATTTCTCCAAAGTCTTCAATCCTGCAACTGTCTGAATCTTTAGAAGGAATAATTCAGAACTACACCTTGCAGATATACCAAGGATGATACTTCTCCTTGAGTAAAGCAATCTTCACAAAGTCCTAATTATTTTGTCAATTATAACTTCATGATTCTAACTACTTTCCTTGTCATGGGAAGAACAAACAATCTAACTGCACCTACCAAAAAAATAGTCTGCACCCTTGCATCAATAGACCACAAATAACACTTCTTAACTCCCCCTTTCATGAACAACCAAAGCTCTTTCTGAGGATGAGCATTAGTTACCTAGTACACTCTCTGAACTATAACATTTAGACTGCATATATGCATACTTCCCAGATAAATACTAAGTCTCCCATCAAAGTATCCACCTTTATGCATCATATAAACAACAGACAAATACCAAGTCTCCCGTCAAGGTATTTACTATTAGTCAGATAAGATTACCTTCTCACACAAGATAGGACATGTAATTTGACTTCTTCTTCTTCCTCTGAAGGCATCTGATACTTTCTGAGATGATGTTCTAACATTCTTTCAGACATCAGTATCAGTCACATAAACCTCCACAGATTACTATGGTTCTGAAGACAACCAACATAGTAATTCATACACAAGGGAATCAACCATCAGTAGTTGATCAAACCAAAACATAAACATATGCAGCAGCTGGAACTCTTCAACAGACTTCTCCTTCAGACTCAATATCCAGACTGTCTGATTTGAGATGTCTTCACACACAATATAGCAACATATAAGCTATATACACATCATGTACAAGGAGTCTCTCTGAAATAATTCTCCTTGAAGCTCAGGTACTTCACTCCTACAACAAAGACTAGAAATAAAGTGTCCTCAGGAGAAAAAAAACACATGTTGATCACTCCTTGATCAACACACATAGCTAAGAGAAGTTCCAAGGCCAGAACCTTCTTAGACACACCATACAGATGCCTCATCTTCCAGATCAGAAGTAGGTTCCAAACATGTGTGATATAACCACAATTGTTTAGCACCCAAGCATATATACCACCAGCCCTTAGACAACAAAATCATGCCTAATTATGATGTGATGTTCTATCAAAGGATAGGACATCACTCCAAGGATTACACCAAGAGACCTATAGAGATAGGTCTGTTTAAAACAATATTCATATCTATAAACAACCACTTCTCTTCACAGTGCCTTAAGTGGACTTGAAAAAGAGTCTCCAAGTATCATTAGCATAGTTGACAGAAGCAGATAGACATATATCCCCAACACCATAGGATATATCTCCAAAGAAGAGCAAACCTCTCAAACATATGGAGTTATCAAATAGATAAACATCAGATACAAACTCCTCAAAAACGTCAAGTGTCATAAATTAGCTCTAGCAAAATCTCCAGGTGACACCAACAGCCATAGGTTTGGAAATAAATCAAACCTGTCACATCAGCATCACACCACCATGCTACCACAAAAGAATAGTCCAACATCCACTTCTAGGGACAATTCACACAACAAATAACTTTTCATTAGACCACTTCTACCTTGACCATGAACCAGAAAGTATCCCCCTTGGATCTCATCCAGAAACAGACTAGGATGCCTACTCTGATACCAATTGAAATTATGGTATGATAGACTTAGATGACAAATACGATGTTGAGACATCTTATCTATTACATATAAACATGGCAAGGCACAAACAACAGTATTTAAAATTCTGATATATCAGATTCCAACATTCTTCAGGATGTTTAGACATCTGATATGACATTCAGCATACATACTGCATAAAATAAACAGAAAAGTAGTAAAGAACACATTCAAATTGTTAACCCAGATCGATGCAAACTTATTTACCCTAGGGGCTACCAAGCCAAGAAGGAAATCCAATATGTAGTATCAATTCAAAGACTTCTCAGCAAACACCTACAGTTTACAGTCTTCTCACTTAATCACTACCAATTCAACTTCTACTTAGGAACTCCTAAATATGAAAAACCCATCCTCACTTCCAATCACCTCAGTGATGTCTCATAGTCCCAACATTCAGTTGCTGATATTGACGGTTCTTTACCTAAACGATCAGGCAAAACTGAAGACACACTTCCATGACACTACGTTAACCTTGCTTCACAACTTCAATTAAGTACATACAACATCTCTTGCTTAGTAGCTTCGAGACTCACAAATAAAACAGCCACAACATTGAACCTTGTTACGCCAGTTGTCACAAGAACACAACCCTAATGATATGATCTTTACATTTTTGGTTGGTTTGTTAAACCTAGGTTACAAGGTTTCTTATTATAACCTTTTCCCAACTGGATTTGGGCCTAAAGAAATACAACATAACAGCTGCTACAATAATGCTGAAAAATTTGCTACAAGTAAAAAGATCTTCAAATCAACAACTCTCTAAAATATCTCTAAATATAGAAACTCTATATTTTTCAATATTTGATTTTGTCTTCAATGTAAATTTGAGTCTTCAAGATAAATCAGCGCGACTTAGATCGACTCAAATCTTCTGATTATTCTTTTTCTGTTAAAAGATAATAGAAATTGCAATCCATCTTCAGTAGTTCATGATGTCGAATGAATTGTCTTGACATCTTCTTCGACATGTTGTTCCAGATGTTGAAACATTTCAACACAACATGTTTGGGCGCACAAAAGGACTCCTTGCTTAAATTGTTCTTTATTTTTCAATGATCATGTACATACACATTGCTTCTATATTTGTTTTACAAAATTAATGCCAATCCTAAAAATACAGAACTTACACGTCATTAGTTAAGTATTTGTAGACCGGGGTCATCCAGCATTTGGTGTCTCCGATGACCTTCACGTCTATCGTGGACGATTTCCTTTTAATGTTGGGCTGAGGGAGTATCTCATGTATAACATATTTGTTTCCTCCTTTCCTTTTTGTGCTCGCGAGTTTTGATAACATATCTGCTCGTACATTCTGTTCACATGGAACATGTTTGACTTCTGCAAATGTAAACTTTATAATATTTTTCTTGAAAAGTGTTAGGTATTTTGACAAGTTGTCATTTTTAACCTGATATTCACCCTTGACTTGCAAGGAAACGAGCTGAGAGTCTGTACAGATGATTATTTATTCGGCCCCTAGATCGTCGACGAGTCTCAGACCAGCGAGGAAAGCTCCGTACTCTGCTTGATTGTTGGAGGTGGGAAAAGATAGTGTGAGGGATACCTCTATCAGGATACCTTCCTCGTTTTCTAGAATAATTCCTATTCCACTTTCCATTGAGCTTGATGCCCCGTCCACGAAAATGGTCTATTTCTTGGACGTGTAAGCCTTGCTCTCGATGATGGTCATTTCGGCCACGAAATCAGCCAAGACTTGTGCTTTCAAGGTTGACCTGCTTTCATAGCGGATGTCGAACTCAGACAGTTCCAAGGACAATTTGAGCATCCTTCCGGCCATGTCAGTTTGATCGAGGAGTTGTTTGATGGGTTGGTCAGTTCTAACGATGACCGTGTGTTCCAGGAAATAATGTTTGAGTCTCCTTGTTGCATCGAGGAGTGCGAGGGCGACTTTTTTAATTTGTTGATATCTAAGCTTGGGCCCTGTAGGACTTTGCTCGTGAAATAGTTTGGTTTTTTCCCCTCGGGTGTTTCTCGTATGAGGGCGGCGCGTACGGCTTTGTTAGCGACGACCATATATAGGAACAAAATATCTATGGCGTCTGGTCGGGAGAGAACTGAGGGTTCCGACAAAGCCTTCTTGAGATGTGTCAGGGCTTGCTCGCACTCCTCCGTCCATTCGAAAGAAGCCTCTTTGCGGAGGAGCTTGAAGAGGGTGGGTGCGTGTTGGGCGGATTTTCCCACAAAGTGAGATAGCAAGGTGAGGACCTCGTGTAATGACTGGATGGATTTTTTGGATTTTGGGGCATTTTGGCGAACGTTCATCAGTGTCGAGGTTAGCTTCGATTCCCCTTTCAGTTAGATAGAAACCGAGGAATTTACCCACGTGTACCCTAAACGTTGATTTTTCTGGATTAAATCGCATTTTTCACTTGCGTGCTTGATCAAAAATTTTCTTTATATGAAGAGCATGATCGGTTTCCTCATGGGATTTAACGATCATGTCGTCCATGTAATCTTAGAGGATGTCTCCAATTTCTTCTCGAAAGACTTTGTTCATCATGCGTTGATAGGTTGCGCCCGCGTTTTTCAAGCCGAATGGATTATGTTGTAGTAATAGTTGCTCGATTCGGTCATGAAAGCGGTGTATTTATTATCGGTCACGACCATAGGTATTTGATTATACCCTGAATAGGCTTCGAGGAACGACAATAATTTAAAACCTGCAGAGTTATCGACCAACTTATAATGTTAGGCAAAAAGTAAGCATCTTTCAGGCAAGCCCGATTGAGATCAGTGTAGTCAACACCTATGCGCCATTTTCCATTGCTCATTTTGACTAATACAACATTTGAGAGCCAGTTAGTATACTTGGCCTCAGTTACAAAGCGTGCCTCTAGGAGGTCTTTAACGGCCTGCTCAGTAGCCTCTATCTTTTATGGGGATTTTTTCCTCCTGCGTTGGGCTACTACTCGGACGTAGGGATCTATGGTCAGGTGGTGGCACGCTGTTTCTGGATCCAACCCGGACGTCTCAGTTGCGCTCCACGCGAACAGATCAATGTTCTCCCTGAGGCACACCTTTAGCTGCTTCCTTGCAAGGTCCGGGAGGTCGAATCTGATCTTCACTCCTTTGGTAGGATTCCCACCTAATGTAACCAGCTCGAAATCTCCGACGAGCATCGGTCAAGTAGATGCAGAACTCTTCACGGCTAGTTGTGCCTCCTTCTCTTCCTCGAAAAACCTGTTATCAAGATCAATTGAATCGACTCGAGGGAGTGGCTTTGGTTCCTCGAAACTGCAGGGAAGCGTCACTTTGGTGTTCTACTTTGGATTTGCGGCTATGGCATTGAGCCCTTTAGACACAGCCTCGAAGCATCGTTGATCAGCTTCAATGTTCCCGTGGAGAGTGGATACATGTCCCAATGAGGTGCAGTACTTCATCTTTAGGTGTACCGTGTAGGGTACAATGATGAGCTCATCGAGGGTTGGGCGACGTTAGATGCATTGATATAGTGACGGGTAGTCAATCACAAGGAACTACACCTTGATAGCCCAAGCAGTCTCTCCTGCTCCGAAATTTATTATCAAGTCAACATAACCCCAGGGCCTGGATATTGTCATGTTGAACCCTTGTAGATCTGACCCTACGTAGGGTGTTAGATGTATCTTGTTGAGCTGCAAGGTTGTGAATAGCTAGGATTACATGATATCGACGGAGCTTCCTTGGTCGACCAGGATCCTCCAAACGTCAAAGTTGGCCATTTGTGCCCGAATGAGCAGTGGGATACTAGCATTAGGTGTGCCTTCGAGGAGGTCCTTTTTGTAAAACGAGATGGGTGTTGATCCCCCACGGGGAGGATACAGAGTGGGATTTTGGTTGGAGTTGGTGCTGATTAGTTGATCAAAACATTGTTTTACTGACCCCACGGTGACTTTGTTGTGTCTGCCACCGGAAATTACCATGGCGGAAGGGAAGAACTCCCACAGGCTATAGGCGGCAAAATACGCAGGACCGGTGTACGGTTTGGGGATGTAGGAATCCTCTGGCTGTGTGATGCTGAGGGAAACCTGGAGATTGACGTTTGTGGCTGGAGGGGGCGATCTCTTCGACTTTTCGACCCTCTTGCACCTCTTGTCGGGGAGCCTCATTCCCCTTGGTGAACTGCTTAAGATGGCCATCTCGAATGAGTATTTCAATGGCATCCTTCAGATGGATGCAATAGCCAGTATTATACCCGTAGAACTTGTGAAACCTACAATACTTTCACCTCCTCGACGAGATGTCAAGGGGTCTTCAGATTTGGATGGTTTGACATCTTCATGACACCTCGTATCCCGATTAGTGTTGGCTGCCTATTTCTCCTCGTATTGGATATATGCTTGTACTTTAAGGAGAAAAATATCAAGCGTGGAAGGCGTCTCAATGTTAATGGCCCTCCTGAAATCACTATGGGGACGGAGCCCGCACTCAAGAAGATATTTTTTCATGTCGTTCGTGGTTAAGACCTATACGGGTTCTTTATTGAATCTTTTGATGTACTCCCATAGGGGTTCATCCTTGCCCTGAATAATCGCCTCCAAAGAGGCCTCGGTCTTAGGATGGCGTTGTGATGTAGTGAAGTGTCAGGAAAAGGTTCTCCCGAGCTGTCTCCAGGAGGTGATAGATTCATGAGGAAGGCTTTTATACCAAGTTACAGCTCCCTTCCTCAGTGTTGTGGGGAAAAGACGATATGTGATTTCTCCTCAAACACCTCTATAATTGAGGAGAGTGTTGATGTTTTTGATATGCTCGTCAGGGTCTGTTGTCCTATCGTAGGTCCCCAAGGGGGGCTTCTCGAGCCCCTTCGGTAGCCTTGTGGACATGATATCGTTGGAAAGAGGCCTGTGAGGTTCATCCTCGTCACTAGAATCATGGGAGGCGGAGCGATTGTCTCGGTGCCGATGAGGAGATGGGGATCTTGATCGATTTCTGACGCACTCAAGAGACGATCGCGTTCCCGACTGGAGAGTCTTCCTGGTTTCCGGGGATTTGTGTGGCCAGGGAGATGAACGAGTCTGTTTCTTGATGGACCCAACTGCCTCTAGGTGGTGGTGAGTCTTTCTCCGTTCATCTGACCTGCTGTGGGACCTGTGGAGCCTCCTCGTGGGAGAGAGAGAGATATGGTACGCCGTGCATCTTCTAAAGCTTCCAGTCTTTCGCCTTGGAGCAAAAGTATAAGTTTGATGTTGTTGGTCGTTTTGAATGGAGTTGTGAGCGTCTGATTGGTCCCTTCGGGAATGGGAATTAGGGGGAGATCAATATAGGTGATCTCAGGTTGCATGGATGGTTCTGGTGACGGGGAGACGATATACCCATCTTGGAAACAATCAGTCTCCCCAAGCGGGGGATTGATCCAATCACTCTCTCATTGCTTAACGAGGAAGTTAGTGATGATTCGGGAATCGACAGAGTCGTTGTGGTGATCTATTGAGTAAGTTGAATTAATATGTTTTGGTTTTCATGATCTAAGGATGAGAAATGGGGTAACATGAGTTCCCACACACAGCGCCACTGATCATTCTTGTGATCAGAAGATATAGTGGCCCCAAACGTTGATGTGGATGATGAAGGCGATTCCTGGTCGTCAAGGAGAGATGGGGGGTATACCTGCAAGGTACTCTGATGTCAAAGTAAGATGGGAAAAAGAGTATGCAAATACGATTAAGTAAGTTAAGGGAGTGAATATTTGATACCTGGCCCTCTCATGTGAGGGTTTATAAAGAGCCCCAAGCGCTTGGCCATTGGTCCGTATTTTGGGTCTGGATCGCGGATCCCCCAAAATATGTAATTGTCAGAACTAGTCGTTGGGATGGGCCTGCATGGTCGGATGGGTGTGTCGGGAAGAAGCCAATTCGAGCAGGAGCAATTCCTCTGTCGGATCTGGGTGACTTCCCCGAATGACGGGAAAAGGTCTAGGAGGAGCAGAGGAAACCGACCACGGGTGATCGTGGTCGACAAATCCTCCTCGACTGAGGGGCAGAAAGCCAATGGATCCTTTTGACATTGGGTCATTGGGTCGTCCTGGAAGCAAGAGTGGGTTAAGCCATGCCTAGTCATTGGGCCAGTCCGAAATAATATATATATATATATATATATATATATATATATATATATATATATATATATATATATATACTCCTTCCACCATTTATCAATACAATGAGAGTTATCTTTTCCTTTTCTCATCTTCTCAATGTTAACTTTGTGTAACTTCATGCAATGATGCATGTTTCCATAGTTTCCATGCATGAAGCATAATATGGTATCATCGCTTTCGATCCACATTTCCACTCTTCAGTGTTTATTATGATGAATCCATTACTGATCTTTGTTCATCTTTTATTGTGAACTTTCTCCATTCTGTCTACCTATCATTCTTGCCCTAATTTTCTACTTTTTTTTGCATCATGCCTCCATGCATTGATCCTACTGCAAATCACATCACAAATGGTGATGTTGATTCAATGTATTATGTTCATCCTAGTAAAAGTCCCAATTGTGTTAGCATCACACCTCAACTGAACTATTCCAACTACATTTATTGGTCTAGATCCATGGAAATGGCTCTTGGAGCTAAAAACAAGATTGCGTTTATCAATGGATCCATTCGTTCTCCTGGTGTTAACAATCTTAATCGTTATGCATGGGAACGATGTAAATGCCTTGTACATTCATGGATTCTGAATTCAGTTAATCCTGCAAATGTTTAACCATAGTGTTCTTGGAAATGTATTTTGATGTATGGAACAACCTCAAAGAACGATTTGCAATGGCTAATTGTATCTGAGTTTCTAATATGCGTGTTGATATTAACACTCTCAAACAAGGTTAAAAATCAATTTTTGATTACTTCACTGAGTTACGTGGATTATGGGAAGAATTGAACTCTCATACACCAATTCCAAGCTTCATAGACGTTCTACAATGTTGTTGTGAATCCATGCAAAAGTGCACAAGATTTTCGTCTTGAAGATCAAATCATTCAATTCCTAACAGGTTTAAATGATAATTTTTCTGTCATAAAAGCTCAGGTTTTGTTAATGGATCATCTTCCATCCATTAACAAAGTTTACTCTATGGTTATACAAGAAGAGAGTAACAATGTTTCTTTACTTTCTAAAGATGATTCCACTATCAATCTTGATGAAGCTAACACTTTGTTTAATGCTTATACTTCAAGAAAACATGTTGATCGTGGTAAATCTTTTAATGGTGGTCCTTCTAACAATAAGACAGATAATAGATTGTGCACTTTTTGCCACGAGTCTGGACATATAATTGATGTATGTTATCGCAAGCATGGTTTCCCTCCCAATTTTTCTAAAACGTAGACTTCAACAAATGCCTCTAATTCATCTCATGGTGATACACAATCAATGGCTAACAATGGGAAAGAAGTTCCTCCAATTAATCCTAATGTTGGCATCACTTAAGAACAATATGCTCAATTGATTGGCTTGTTACAACAAACCAATTTCCAGCCTCCTACACCTACTACAAACCACAATGCTAATAATATATCTACTCATTATGGTCATACACCAAATGAGACTTCAGGTAAAGCTTTTATGTCAACAGTTTCTTGTTCTACCCACATTAAACTTGAATTTTGGATCCTTGATTCATGTGCCAATGATCATGTTTGTTCATCTTTACATTGGTTCATTTCTTACCACAAAATTCAGTCTGTTAATGTATGTTTACCTAATGGATCTATTGTTGTAGCTAAACATGCAGGAACAATCAGTTTCTCACCTCAATTATATTTATCCAATATGTTATACACACCAGGTTTTTCTTTGAACCTTTTATTAGTTTCTAAATTACGTCAATCTATTAATTGCAGATTTAAATTCTCTAACAATGGTTGTCTTATTCAGGATGTGAAAACCAAGAAGATGATTAGTTTGGCTAACCAATTTGAAGGGTTGTATAGATTTATGACTAATATTGGTTGGCTTGTTGCAGAAGTAACCTCACCTTAAAACACCATTTATAGTATTTCCTTATCCAACATATTTGTACCCAATACTTTCATAAATAATTGTAAAGTGATCCCTAAGCAAGCCATATGACATTTTATATTGGGTCACTTATCTCATGATAGGCCAACCAAGATGTCTCAAATGCACCCTTCTATTTTCAATATAATAAAGTTGTTTGTGATGTCTTCCATTATGCTAGACATAAGAAACTTCCATATAGTTTGAGTCATTCTAAGGCAACACAAAGATTTTAATTGCTTCATTTTGATATATGGGGTTCTATCTCTATTAATTCCATACACAATCATAGATATTTTCTCATAGTTGTTAATGATTATATCATATTTTCTTGGATCATCTTGCTTAAAACCAAATCAGAGGTATCTAATCATGTTAGAAAATTTATTACATAGAAAGCCAATTCCACACCTACCCTAAATATATCAGGTCAGATAATGGCCTTGGATGTTTAATTCCTCAATTCTATGCCTCAAAGGGAATTGTCATATGTAGAATCCCCTAAACAAAATTTTAGGATTGAAAGAAAACATCAACACTTACTCAATGTAGGCAGAGCCTTTCAAACCTACCAAAATCTTATTGGTCTTATGCAGTCAGTTATGGAGCATTCATTATCAATAGAGTCAACACACCTTTTCTCAATAACCAATCACCCTATCATATTCTACATGATAAACTACCTAACATAAACCAAATCAAAGTTTTTGGCTCTTTATGTTATGCCTCTACTTTGTCCAATCATAGAACCAAATTTAACACTCGGGCTAGAAAATTTTTCTTCCTTGGCTATGCAGTTGGATACAAAGGCTCCATCTTACTTGACCTACACTCACCTAACATTTTCATATCTAGAAATGTTACACATCAAGAACATATTTTATCTTACCATATACACTTGATACGGTGTTTTCGCAAGTATACGAATCGCGTCAGAGTAATATAAAAGATTATCAATCCCACAGAGACCAAACATCAATCTATCATTATCTATTGTTACGATGTTTATCTAAGGCAAATAAAAAATGGGACTAAATAGTACACAATGAAAATAAAGTACAAAGATGTAAATTCAAATAAAAATAACAAGTTTGAATGTAATTCACACAGTTTAATAATACTTCAAATGCTTTTAAATAGAACTACTTATGGACAATATTTTCTACTTATGAAGATAACTAATTTAACGGGAACTATCGCTTTCGCATATTCAGAACCAAGTTTATCCCCTAATAAAACCCTCTTATTGTCACTTATAAAAAGGTGTGCATTGTGTTAAAGTAATAAACCTATTTTTAAGAAATATAGTTTCTTGACTCAGTTGAAAAGTATTTTGACTTGGAACTTTTAATCGATAGAGGTTCATGTGAACCGGACTCTAAACCCATAAACGCGTCCGAAAATAGTGTTAAAATTGTTTTTCTATAATATTAAAAACTCCAACTTAACTGGACAAAGCATTATCGCTTCATTTGAACAGTTAAGAGTAACCAAGTTTAATTAAAGGTTGGACGACTTTCGATCTTATCCAACAGAAATAAAGTGCAGAAAACTTGTGTTAAAAACCAAAATAGTCCCTAAGCATTTCTATGAACACATTAAAATGGATCATGTTAAAAGTAAGTTAAAAGCGAGTGCGATAAATAAATAATTTAAAGTGAGTGCGAGAATTAAACAAAGTAAAGTGAGTGCGAGAAATAAACAAAGTAAAGCGAGTGCGAGAAATAAATAAAGTAAAGCGAGTGTGAGAAATAAATAATTTAAAGCGAGTGCGGGAAATAAATAATTTAAAGCGGGTGCAAGAAATAAAAGGAAAGTAAAGCGTAAATATAAATTGAAACCTGCTCCAAATCGAAGGCTTTGAATCAGGTACAACTCGAAGTAAATCCAACTGGAAATGAAAATGGCAGCATGATTAACTTCTACTAAAGAGTTCCAAACTCGATTACAGACTCGATTACAGTGTGATAACTCTTCGATGAGAAGGGTTTATCACTTACAAAACTAAATAATATATGGCCTAAGTTGTAACTAAGTTTGGATGAAAAAATATGAACAATGAACTACTCTATATATAGCCAAGGGAAAAGGAATGGAAAGACTAAAGTGCCCCCAACTTCTTTTGGGAGGGAAAGCGAAATACAAAGGTGGCGCCCGCCACCCCCTCATGGCACCCGCCACATGAACTGAGGGAGGAAGATAGTGGAGAACATGGCAGTTAACATCAGTTTGAAACCATCCTACTTATGGTCTACCCAATGGAAGTCGCGAGGTGGATGTTGTGTGAACACTTTGCTCAAAAACTAGTTTTTCTGCTCGTTTTTCTTCAATTTTGCACGAGGAGCTCTGGATATACTAGAAACCTGAAAAAAAATAAAAAACAAGCATAACAAAAGAAAATAAAAATAAAATCCTAATAAACATGTGCAATTCGAGTCAAATACGCAATGCGATTCAGTGTTATCAGATTCTCCCACACTTAAACCTTTGCTTGTCCTCAAGGAAAATAATTTATAGCTCATGAAAGAAAACTCGATATCAATGAACGATTTGGGATAAAAGGGCTTCTAAGTTTGAACTAGGATGAGATGATAGATACTAACAAAACAAACCAAGGGCATCATAATAATACTTTTCTGCAAAAACAGACATAAACTTCATTCCTATACAAACCAATCCATGACCTATCTTTTCATCTCTTTTGGGTCCTATTCATTCCGGCGCAATCACATTAAGCCTGTTTTCCGTACATGCTCATAGTAAAGTGACCGATTAGTGATTCTGTCTTTTAAGCAATGGGGCTTTGGTACACAAATTGGTGTAACCCCTTTTATTGACCCAATTTTAGTTGTGGGGGATCAGATCGTAACCCGCCCTACAAAGTTCAGCACCAGATACCTCTGAACCAACATACAATGGGAAACTCTTATTCTTTTTATTCTCTTTTTATATTTATTTTTGAAAATTTTTACAACTTTTTGGGTTAAATGACCTTGTGAGAGTCACCTATCCCGAGTTTCCTTTTTAAATATTAAAATAGCATAACAGACATAATTCACTTATATTCATCGGTCCCCTACGTAGAGCATGCTTAGGTCAGAGCTGACTGCTAGGATAAACTATTAAAGGACATATTCTAAAGTGATAATTAAGGCCATGGGATCGATTCCTATAATCATGAAGCTTATGGTGTTAAAACAATACTGATGTTTTGAAAAGTTTTCCCAAGTCCCTTACATCCTATCTCAAACCTGTCTCAAAGCCCAAATATATCAAAATAATATTGTTTTTCTTTTTCATTTTTTTGGTAAGGATAAATAAATGGGGAACTAAAGATACACATCACAAATGACTCGTCAGGAACATGTATTCGCTAAAAGCTAACTAATGATACAAGGAAAACAAACTAGAAAGCAAAAAAGTAAAATGGAAAGAAAATGCGAGAAAATAAAATCTCCTCCCACACTTAAACCAAACATTGTCCTAAATGTTTTGAAATAAGATAGGGAGAGAGTAACCTGAAAAAACTACGACATACTGATGGTACTCTCGTCACCGTGCGGTGAGCGCATGGGATGACGAGATCTGTTGCGGCGACGATCGTTGTGAGAAGCTATAAAATGGTCGAATCGAGCGGATAAGGTAGCCTGAGATTGCAAAATGGTTTGAATGGACCTATTTGTCTGTTGTTGTGACTCTTGCATGAAGGTCATATTAACAGCCATTTGCTGCTGGATAGAAGATAGCAAGTCATCACACCTTGCTTCTTTGGTGAGCTGCTCGCTCCATATCTCTTTAGTGTTATAGAAACCAGGGGCTGAACCTGCAACAGGGTGAGAAGAAGATGGTGCAGTGTGTGCAGGTGGTACATGGTGGGGAGACATATGATGATCTAAAGAGTGTTGGATTTATTAATTCAGCGTCACCCTTAGGGATTCGATGGGCTTAACATCCCAACCCATGGCGCTTAATAGGCGCAGCCCCTTGAAAGACTCTATACTATAAGGAAATAAAGTTGCGCCTTCACTAACAGCAATTGCTTTTAGTGCAGTGGTAAGCGCTTGATCCTACAAGTGGTATCAGAGCCAGGTCATGGGTTCGAATCCCCCCGGCTGACACTGGGGGGGAGATTGTTGGATTTATTAATTCAGCGTCACCCTTAGGGATTCGATGGGCTTAACATCCCAACCCATGGCGCTTAATAGGCGCATCCCCTTGAAAGACTCTATACTATAAGGAAATAAAGTTGCGCCTTCACTAACAGCAATTACTTTTAGTGCAGTGGTAAGCGCTTGATCCTACAAAGAGTGCTCTCTTTGATCATACTCGTCATCAGTCTCATGTCCGTCCCTAATAGGAACATTAGGAGGTACTGGACCCGTAACAGGTGGAACATCTAAAACGTAGTTCTAGTTCCTATCAACTCGTACATTGGTACGTCTAGTGCAAGGCAACACAACAAATGAGATGGACACACCATGAACCATAAGTTCATAACCCCCCTCTCTCCTTTCTCTGCACAATTTCATATCTTTCAGAAATTTTAGGTTAATTGTGTGGGGAGGTAAGGGTATCAAGGTGGCTATCTCAATGTCGAGATTTAGGGCCCTAACAATAAATGTAATCAAGCCTCCAAATATAATGGTCTCTGTTTTCTTTAAAACAACAGTCATATGGGCAAGCATATAAGGGACCTAATTGATTCATCTATTTGTGAGGCACCATTGCAAAAATATAAGTTCTTTTGCATTCACCTTGTTAGGATTCTCCCGGCCAAAAATAGTGCAAACTAACATGTATCAAAAAACTCAGATGGTCGGGTTATGGATAGTTGAGGCAAGAATTCCTTCGAAAGAAGTAATAGTGGAATTCGACAATCTGTGCCAAAAGGAATATGCCTCAATTGACTAATCAGAATCTAACGGTGCTCCACAAATAGCGCCTTCCCCATGAGGTATACCTAATTTGTCTGCGAGTTGGTCGGTGGTGCACTCATATTCAACATTAAACATTCAGAATCACATTGTTTCGAATGTGCTCGTAGAGTTAGGATTAACTATATAAATTAATGAACTTAGAAATCTCGGGTTAACCTCTCATGGGAAGTCTCTTTCCTATAAAACAAATTATGCAATCCTAAAGTATCTAACAAATAAAAAAAATACTATAATAAATGCCTAGATTATAAAGACAATCTTCATCGACATACCTAATTGGGACAATTTCCCGTGCTTGTAATTTCTCAAGAAACTTCCTTTTCTGTTCTCCAGATTTGCCTTTGTGAAGGATGTAACCATCGAACTCCCTTTTTGCTCCTTGAGGTCGAAGATGAAGAAATGGGTATTTATAGAAATGGTTGAGAAAATGGGATTTTGATGTATTAAATGGAGGCTGGTAGATGTTTGAATTTGGAATGGGTGGTTAATGAGAAGTTATGAAGTTTGGTGGGTTTTAATGGAGTTTGGTGGTGGTTGGGAAGTTGAGAAGATGGAAGTTTTGAAGAGAAAGGAGGAAAAAATGGGGGATTTATAGGTTCTGCCTCGCATAAAGGTCCCAGACCCAAGGCGGACGCCATGGCTTCTATGGCAGGCGTCATATGAACAAAATGGTTGGGGAGGATTTTCTTTTGGTTGTTGGGCCTCTTACTCTTTCTTTTCTTCTTGGGTGGTGTAGAAAGTGTTTTCATCATGCAAGATATTTTTAGAACATAAAAATAAACATAAAAAATAAATGATTAAGTAAATAAAAGAAAATAAAGTGCATAATCTATATATATATATATATATATATATATATATATATATATATATATATATATATGTGTGTGTGTGTGTGTGTGTGTGTGTATGTGTGAATTACCAAAGTACATCATGGATAAAACATAAGTTAAATGCGAAAATGCGAAAATATATACATATCAGTCTGAAAATAAAAATAAGTAAATGAAAATAGTAAGGAAATAATGAGAGCACGTCGTCACTGAGCTGAATGCTCCTCTTCCTGATCTGAGCGTCGCATTGCGGAAAACTCGCTGAGCAAATATGTGATCTCTTGATATAGGCAACCCACCTCTGTAGCATGGGTCAAATAAGACACCTGAACCTGTAAAGCAAGATCAGCAGTCTCCAGATGAAATCGAGCAGTCTCCATACGCAGCTCGGCGAGCTGTGTGTGCACATTGGGTCTCTGCAAAGAAAAATTGTTTGACAGTACTGTGATCCTGTGCGAGGGTAGTATAGAACATACTCTGGAGTAGGATGGGGTCGAGGCTCATCGATCGTCTCTCCGAAACCTTTTAAAGCATAACTCCAATTGGCAGGATCATGGACGCTGGTCATCATGGGGCCAGGCAGGGTGAAATAATGTATGGTCTCGCTATCTAAAATTCTGGTATCAGATACGTGATGTTGAAGGCGATGTCACGACATTACTATCTGAGTCCTAACAAGGTAAAAAAATAAAATAAAGAAAAGCAGTAATAACACAAAGAATTGTTAACCAGTTCGGTGCAAACTCACCTACTCTGGGGGCTACTAAGCCAGAAAGGAAATCCACTATTAGTAGAACAATTCAAAGCCTAAACAATCTCCATTTACAACTTCTCACGTGAACCTATCTAGAAATCAACCTCTAGATATGAGAAATCACCATCTCACTCCCCCTAAATCACACACTATGATAATCAACCAATACTTTCAAAGAAAACAGAAGATCACTCTTCCAAAACACAACACCTTGATCTTGCTTAAGAGCTTTGATCAAGAACAAACACTCATGCTTAAAAGCTTAGAATGGACAAAATTATAACTCAAAAATCAGTCCAATTCAAATATCTAGGTGATGTATGAATGGCTCACAAATAAAACAACAAGACAGTGTTAAAACCCTAATTCTTAATGTGCAACACTTCAATCTCTATTCTAACACCAAATAGGGTTACACCCCTTTAATAGAACAATCTTCAAAGACTAGGGCAAAGAAAACAGACATATAAGATCTTCATAAAAGTAGATTGATCTTCAAATCTTCTTAATTTAGAAAGCATAAGCATGGAACCATCTGAACCTTTCAAAAGTGAAATATTCATCTCTAATAATAAACTCAATAAAATCACAATCAATCACTAAAAATAACGCACAAAAGATAACAGCTCAACAGACAATTATAACATTCTGAAAAGAATGTTCTGTTGTAAAATGTCAGAACATTTGTCTTGACAACAAGACCAAATCCCTGAAACAACACAAACACACATGCATCACTCTTAGAACATAAAGTCAAGACATCCTTCATGCCATCTTGACAACAACAACAACATGTTTTAGCAAAATTCCTGCCAATCACAGAACTAACAATCTCCCCCTTTGGTAAATTTTGGCTAAAACCATATTAGAGCACAGACCTACAAGATACCAACTAGAGAGCCACCATGGAAGTAAAATACAAGCAACTTCTAAGAACCAAACCATCAGAGTAAGCAACTGCCAAGAACCAAACCATCAGAGTAAACATGCAGCACTAAAATCTTCTCCCCCTTTTTAGACATAATTAGCCAACCATAAAAAGAGAAGCCATAAACAAAGAAACCAGGGCAGTTAGAAAGAAACCAAAATTCTTAAGAGTCAAAAGAGAATTCTTAAGAGTCAATAGAAAAGTTATTACATCCCATGCACATTAAGTGCCAAAAGTAAAAAACCAAGACGAAAAAAGAACATTCAAACAGAAGCAACACCAATAACATCAATCAGACCAAGAGCTATCAGTTTCCTCACTAGCAGCAAAATCAGTGTCCTTAGTACTTTCACCAGCTTCCTCTTCAATATATTCAACATCTTCAATGCTACCACCTTCAATATGTTCCAAATCCTTTATTAAATTTTCCAATTTCATCTTTCTCTCAGCATGAACACGAATAACCTCTATTAATTCCCTGCAAGCTTCCTTCAAGTCCAATATAACTCCTGTCTTGGTGGTAGGTGTCTTCTTAGTAGATGTTAAGACAAGATCTGAGACATGTCTTCTTGAAAAGAGTTTGTAATGCACAGACAAGGTAGATTCTCTTTTGCAAACATTGCCAGTACTAGAAATAATATCAGAGTGCCAATTGAGAATTATTCCACAAATAAGGGAGGGAAAAGCAATGTGCATTTTGGTAGAATTTGTTGTAGCATGCTTTACAGTCTGGTCAAAGATATACTTTCCATAATCAAACCAAGTCTTTGTACCTATAACAAGGATAAATTTACCTAATCCAAGAGCAACAATGGAAGTGTGATTATTGGGAACCCAATTGAGTGCTCCAATTATGTGAAGAATAGCATATTTCACACTAAGTTCTCCATCACATAGTTTCCCTTTAATGGGCCAAGCCTTCACTTGATTTGCAGTTATCACTTTACAAATCTAATTGTCAGTAACTTCAAGCTCACTTTCTTCTTGTTCACTTCTTTCCAGATACTTGTTGATGACAATAGGAGAAAACTCAATACATCTACCTCTAACATAGACCTTTCTAAAATACTCACTCCTTCTATTGTCAATATCCACAGGAATATTCGCAATGAACTCCTTGACTAGCATTTCATAACAATTTGAGAAACCAGACACATTCTTCATTAATCCAACACTGGATGTCAATTTTATAACCTCCTTGATTTCAGAAGCATTGGTTCCCAGTTCTCTTTCCAAAGAAATCCTTCTTTGATACACAAATTTCCATTTGGTCACATTGTCCATAAAATGGAATGAAATGTTATCCAATGAAACATCTGGTATGCTGACATAAGATTTCTTAACCATGATTTTTCTTGCATGGGTGATGTTCTGGACATCATCATCAACATTATTATCAGTTGTAGTGTATTATCTGGTCTTCCTCTTTTTGGAAGCTGATTCAACTTTTCTCCAAGATCTAGTAGGTCCAACCATAGTCTTTTTCTTGAATCTCTTGGAGGGAGGGTTATCAACAATTGATTTTCCTTTTCTGGATTTCATTCTACTGACTATACCAGGGTTAGAATTAGCAATCAACTCATTGTCAGAGGGAACATCATCTATATTGACAACATTTTCAGGGTCTTTACTTGGACTAGCAATCTTCTTCTTGTTTGAAACATTTATCCCAAAATTTGTACTTTCTTTCTCAATAACAGAGTCAGCAAGTGTGTGTAAGTTTAAATCATCATGAATCTTCTCAGAATGAGAGGACTCAACCTTTTTATCCCTAAATTTATTGGCATTAATAGGAGGACATCAACCATTTGAGAAAGGGGTTTGGAAATACCAGAAGCACTATGTCCTTCAGACAAGATCCTACCAAAAAGACGCCTAATATACATATCTACATAGATACTACCTTCTTTGTAATTATAATCATAAGGCAAGTCATGAGAGACATCAACATGGTTACCTTTAGAAGATCCTTCAGAAGTATGAGAGGTCCTAAATTTCTTTGTATCACCACTGTCATAGGGAACCATAGAGAGAGGGGCAACGTTCAGGGCTTCATCAGAAGAGAGGTTCATTTGCGACCTAGCAATGGAATCTGACATAGTTGATTTTGAGGAGGAAGAGGTATGATGTTGAGACATTACAAAGTGGTTTGGAGGAGGTTTTGTAAAATTATCCAAGAGATTTTTGGAGGTATGGACAGTTGGGGAGCAGTTTATGTGAGAACAAATGAGAGTAGGGTAGCGTGTGAGAGAGATGCAAAAAGTATATTTGAATGATTTCTCTTGATAGTGGAGATATTTTTGTTGGAAGCATAAAGAAAAATTAAATATGTTTCCATATATCATTAAATGACTCTTCAATTTATTTAAATGGAAAATGGCCTTGATATTCTTCTCACAAACCTTTAATTGATATAATCTTTCACATACACAAATTCCCAATTTACCCTTCATATTTCCAGGATGAATATTATTTATGGCTCTAGTAACATAGTCATACAATTTCCTTTCAGTAGTCTCATATTCTAAGATAATCACCTTGCCTTCAGCAGACTTCCTCATAACTTGGTGACATACATCACTAAATTTGGACTTGTTGTGTTGGTTGAAGATGTTTATAACAATCAGATTGTCACCAAATGATGTTATGACATCATGTTTGACATTACAATTAGCTAGAATTTATTTTATCAGTTGTGAACAACTATTTCTAGTTGCTATGTGCTCAACTTTAGTTGTAGACAGAGAGACACGACTTTGTTTCTTATTAAACCAAGTTATATTTATGTTCCTTACACATAAGCAAACTTCTAAATTGCTCTTCCTATCATTAGAACTGCCATTTATACCACCAAGACTTATCATCTATTTAGGTTCCATCAAGTCCTCATGAACTTTTTTCACCACTTTTGAAGTAGTGAGATGTTTAATCTTTTGGTGTGACATCTTGATTTGCTCTCCAATTCTGCATTCACTACATGCTATTTCTTCTTCTTTTTTGCTAGAATACATATGGTGGAATGGCTGGAATATTTACGAATCCAAGCATAATAGTTGTCTTTAGATTTGACTCCTTTCATAATGACTTCATTTTTCTCATCAGTAACCAAACATTTAGATTTAGTGAAGTTAAAATTTATCCCTTGATCACACAGTTGACTGATACTAATCAGGTTGTGTAGCGGTAAAATCATGAGTGTAAGCTATTAGTTAACTTAACTCAAAGTAAACAGAGTCGCCACCGTGCTTTATTTTTATTCCAAGAGGAAAAGGAAAAAAGAGTGAATAAATCCTAATGAATCTAAAATAAAAAAAAGCTAAAGAAACACAACAGAGAAACATGTAAGGGGATAGGTTACACAAAGGGAAGGTTTTACGCACCCAAAATGTCTGTGGTACTCCATGGGAGCCCTTTGAAAAATTTACTGCTTTTGGTTTGAAAAAGGTTTGTTAAATGAGAAGGGAGGGATGAGGAAAGAATTATTTTTTTTTTATATTTTTGTGTTTGGAGAGGTTTAGCACCTCATGCCTACGTACCCACAAAGTGCAATGCAATATCAAAACCTCGTAGTTCGTGGTACAAATAGTGAAAAGGGTTGGTTGTAATTGATTTTATTAAGTGAAGAGAATTTGTCATCTTCAAGTGGATGGCCAATCAAACTACCATGAGAATGAAGGCATGGACTCATACATCATTATGAGGAGGGCGCCAACTCGGATAAAATTAACGAGTATGCCACTAAACCCCCACAAATGACAAGAGACTCAATTACATCAAACTACAACCATGGAGATTGAGAGACTTGCACCCGACTAAAGAATAATGACTCATAATCGGCACTCTTTAAAAGAAAATAAACAAAAGTGCACAAAGGCACAAAACAACTTGAATGAGTTTGATTCTTTTTATTTTTGAATTAAGGTCAACATGATTAGATTCATTGATTTTAAAAGAAAAAGAAAAAGAGTAAAACCCACTTGACAAAAGTCAAGGTTTTTGTTTATTAAAGAGGTGGTGATTCAAAAAGAAGGAATCCTTTGAAAAAGGGAGAAGATTTTGAAAATTAAAGAAGGTGAGGAGATGAAGGCACTATCCTAAAAAAAAGAAAATAAGGAGATAAAGGAAGAAAGATCTAACCAAACTTGATGACACTTCAAATTATGAGCATAAGAGTTCCATCCTTATAAGCTAGCAAATGGCCAAATAAAGGCTAATTTCAACTTCATGAAGATCAAGGCAAAGGAAGTGTCCTAAGAATCTAAGTTCAAATCTTAATTCCCAATCCAAGGATAGTAACCAATAGTCCATAAATTAAAGTCACAAGTTTTTTAGAAGTTTAATCCTTTATTAATGTTTTTGTGTCCAAATGGACAAACGGAAAATCAACAACAAAATAAGAGCAAATAATAATCATGATATGGATGAATAAAGCATAATAAAGTAAAATAAAATAAAAGCAATAAAAGTGCAAGAATTTAAATGTTAGTAGCAAAAGAAATTAGAGTGCAAGAATCTAAATATTAACAATAATAATAGTATAATAATATTTACATAATAATGCTATGGTGAACTTAATCAACCACGACCAAAAGAGTAACTAAAATCGAAGGCAACCGGATCCGCTTAGCATCTTACACTATAGCGATTAATCAAGGGAAACCGAACCGAATTCAATGAAATTTGAAAGGCGATTGGGAGACCCAAAGCACCTACGCATCAAACATTTATAAGTCTCGATTCTTAATGCAATATGATTAACCACTTTGGGATTACGCGATCATCAAGAGATCCGGTCCACGAAAGTGCAAGTACCCAATTATATTTTCATTCTGAAGTCGGGACACATTTAGGTCTATGTTAAGCAATCACCGAGTAATTTACGAAGTAATTACCCTACAAATGAGGCCGGCCACCACCAATTAAGGTGTATAATGTTAGTGCTAATGCATACGAGATAAACGATATGTAAATCGTTATCCGGACGCGATACCGCATAAAACTAAAAGTGAATACCAAATTGATTCGCACTCATGGTATTCTTCCATTTTTAAGTTCAATTACTCATCTCGGTGGGTTCAAGCATGAAAATGTATCACTAACGCAAAGTACCTTAAATGAATTGAATAATCTACTTAAAGGTAGTTTTGAATTAATGAACACTAACTACTCTAATCTACACCCAAAGTTCATTGAAATTGATGAGAAATTACTCCCAAAAGTACTTCCCAATGTAAAAATAAAAAGGATGAAGAAGAAGAAAGAGGAACCAAAAAGGGCTTGAAACAATCCAAAAACACCATTCTGACTTGCGTTAACCGGTTAACCAAATGGGTTAACCGGTTAACGCAGGCAAGATCTGCGCAGTTTTAAAGATGGTTAACTGGTTAACCAATTTGAGCTATAAATGGTTAACTGGTTAACGCTATATCAGAAGCAGAAAAATGCAGAAAATTCAGCATGATCCATTTTCAAAACCCTTTTTAAACATTTAGTGATCATGATCTGAATTTGCACGAATTTTAAAACCAAAATACAGTGAAAACCCTGCAATCAAACAACAAATTAATATCCAAAGGATCTAAAATCAAAGGCACCAAAGATCTACATCTTGAATGTTGATAGTGAATATGGGTTTATGGAGAAAGATGAATTACCAAAAGCACTTCTTCAAATTGGAACAAATCAAGCTTAGATCTACTGAAATTGATGAACAAAAGAAGGAAAGGATGAAGGTTTAGCTCAAGTTAGTCAAGAATTCAATGTGAATTCTTGATAACTTCAAAAGAAAGAAAGTGAGCTTTGGATAATTTTGGTGTTGGGGGAGTATTTTGCAAGAGGTTTTGTGGCTCTCAAAAGCTTGGTGAATGAATGAAATTATGGTTCTATTTAAAGGCTTTAGGTATTGGAATTTGGTGGAATGGAGCTTGTTTTGGTAATTAAAATTAGGCTTGGTAATTGCAATTTTGGTGGGAAATGGAAAAGAGTGGTGATTAGTGAGGGTTTATGGTAGGAAATGATCAAAGTGATGTAGAGAAATCAGAAACCAATGGATCTAGAATATCCCAATTAAATCAATGATCTAAGGGTGCTGAAATTGAATACAATATTCAAATTTCGCACTGGTTAACCGGTTAATGTATATGGTTAACCGGTTAACCAAATCAAAATTTGAATATTTTATTCAAAGGTGATTGCTTGGTTGTTCTGGCCCGATTCTTTTTGTACGTCGAAGAAGGCATGGAGATAAACACATGAACCTTTGAATTCCTTTGAATGAATCAATTAACTTGGGAAAATCTTGATCAAATAATTTTGAATTATTTACGGATCAACTTCGATTTTTGTTTGTGAATTTTACTCGAGCTGCAGGACTGCTATTTTTGGCATTTTCAATGGTTCCTCTTCCTGAAAAAAAGTTAGTAAAAGGAAACAAAATCTTTTTTTGGATTTTGATTAATGGTTAGTAAACATAAACAAATAAAGTAATTTAAAGACAACGGTGATCCCCTGCGAGGCATATACCTAACCCGAGAAGAACTGAGTAACTAGCGCGATCTTGTTTGTATGCAAGATACAGATGAAAATGCAAAGAAAACTTAGGGAAAAAATTAGGGTGCAACAGGTTGGCAGTCAAACCTTTGACTAGCAGGACATTATCAAGAGTTGGGACCTTTGAACACTTCAAATTTCCAACCCCTTTAATCTCTCCCTTGGCTCCATCACCAAATATAACATGATTAAGGGGAAGAGGCTTCAAGTCTACCAATAAATTTTCAATCCTAGTCATGTGTCTAGAGAAACCGCCATCAAAATACCATTCCTCTTTACCTATTTTTATGAGAGAAGTATGAGTTATTAGACTAGTAGCATCAACCCTGGGAATCCATTGCTTTTTGTTAATAGAGATGTTTTGATTTGACCTGGTTTGGAGGACAGGCTTAGGGAATCCGTATAATCTATAGCAGAAGGGCTTTATATGACCAAAGCGCCCACAGTAATGACATCTCCATTTCTTAAATTTTTTCTTTCTGTAATTTCCTTGTCTTCTGTCATGATGTTGAGGCATTTTATTCAACATCTTGGGTTTGATCTCATAGTGAACAGGATTTGAGATAGTTTCTTCTCCTCTAATAAACCATATACCAGTCATATCTCCAGCAAACTTTCCAACCTGTAGAATCTCATCTAAAGTGTTTGAACGTAAGTTCAGCATTCTGACAGACTTGGTCATTTGATCAAGTTTAGAGTGAAATTCTAGTATGACAGACTCAAATGTCAAATATGATGTTGAGACATCTTATCTGTTACTTATATGCATAGTAAGACATACACCTCAGTACTTAAAAATTCTGATAAATCAGATTCAAACATGCTTCAGGATGTTGTGACATCTGATAGGACATTGAGTTTAGGTACTGCCTAAAACATAAAATAGAAAAGCTGTAAATAACACAAGATAATTGTTAACCCAGTTTGATCAAACTCATCTACTATGGGGGCTACCAAGAAAGGAAGGAAATCCACTATGTAGTATCAATTCAAAGACTTCTCAGCAAACACCTACAATTTACATACTTCTCACTTAATCACCAATGCAACTTCTACTTAGGAACTCCTAAATATGAGAAACTCATCCCCACTTCCAATCACCTCAGTGATGTCTCACAAACCTCAACAATCAGTTGCTATTATTGACGGCTTGTTACCTACCAAAAATTCAACATAAGAAGTCACACTTCCATGACAACAACTTAACCTTGCTTAGCAGCTTCAGTTAAGTACTTTCCACCTCTTGCTTAGCAGCTTCGATGTTTACAAATACACAGCCACAACACGGTTCCTTGTTGCTTACGGCTGCACAAGAACACAACTCTAATGATGTTTACATTTTCGGTTTGGTTGGTTGGTTCTAAACTAGGATACAAGGTTTATTTTATAATCTATTCCCTACTGGATTTGGGCCTAAACAATAATACCAATAGTTGCTACAAATATGCAGAAAAAATATGCTTACAAAAATACAAAAAGATCTTCAAATCTAAAAATTCCTAAAATATTTCTAAATATAGAAACTCTATATTTTTCAATATTTGTCTTCTATTTAAATTTGAGTCTTCAAGATCTTTTACAATCAGCGCCACTTGGATTGATTTAAATCTTTAATAATATTTTGTTTCTGTTGAAACCTAACAGAATATTCAATCCATTTCCAGCAGTTCATGATGTCGAATGAACTGTCTTGACATCTTCTTCGACATGTTGTTCCAGATGTTGAAACATTTCAACACAACATGTTTGGGCGCACACAAGATGATTCTTTGCTTCATATATTCTTTATTTTGCAAAGATCATGTACATACATTGCTGCTATATTTGTTTTACAAAATTAATGCCAATTCTACAGAACTTACAATCTCCCCTTTTGGCAAATTTTGGCTAAAACAAATATACACGAAATTACATCAAAGAAAACAACAACAAAAACAAAAGTGGAAATAACAACCTTTTCTTGATCATGTTAGGACATGTTTCTTGACATCTTTCACACTGGCCTAGCTCTTATTTCAATGGAAATAGCAGTGGACAAAAAGTAGAAAGTCCTCCTGAACTCTGAGAAATACCTCCTGAACTCTGAGCAGAAAGTCTGGAACTCTTGAAAGAACAGACTCAGTACTACCCATATCCATTCAGGTCCCCAGAAACATCCCTCTTTAGAAAGACCAATGGTTTCATAAGAGAACAAGGTATTCATTATCTTATGGAACTCATAACATTAGTCACTACTGTGTTCAGAACTCAGGACACAAGTCACAAAGACAAGCTACAAAATCCATCTTGACATCACTAGTTATTCCACATGCCACACATACAGAACATATCCAATACAGACATTGGAACACACACTCCAACCTCACTACAACACCATGATTTCTCTCCCCCTTTTTAGCCAAACATTGGCAAAAACAACCACCAAAAACACAATGCCAAACCCATGCATTACTCTCCCAGAAACACACGAACCCCATCAGAACGAAGAGGAATGAAAAATACATGTTGGCTGAAGGAGAGGGGATGCTCTCTATAAATAAGATAAGGCTAGCCTTGAAAGTGATGAATTTTCCTTAAAAAGCATATGCATTCTTAGTTAAGACTCTTTATTTTAGGCGCAAAAGCTTCTCCATCCAATAGAGTGAACCGATCAAAACAAACTTTATAAGCATGCGTTTCACCCCTGTACCATCCACACCTCAAACATGGCCATCCTCAACTCACATGTTCTTAAACATGTTTTGACAACCCACTACAACATTGTCCATATCCCCTGAAGAATCCAAAACAACCTGCAAAAAGCAGCTTTATTCCAAATAGACTTTACAGAATCTTCTGGACACCCTTGGACACTTCTCATCTGGATCACACAGACATGCACACCACAACCACTAAGTAATAAAAATTTATCAAAGAGTCATAGTAGCACATGTCAAAAAATGATGTGTAACATCACAGAACCTGGTTAAGGTATTTCTCCCCCCTTAACTCCACAAAATCAGTTGCATAGAATTGTAACATACTCCCCCTATCTAGGATACTTCGTTCTTCTCTGCACTATGATGAAAGCAAAACATAAGACGCATCTTAATGTATTCAAGGGCTCACCCTCTATTCAATTCCCAATTGAAAACATTCATTTCTTGTATCAAAGCACACTTGATCCCTTATAAGTTTGTTGTTACCACAAACTACATAAGCTGAATATCTTCTACACACAGATTCTTGAAACTGGCCCATCATAATTTCTTTTCAGTCCTTTGGCCATTCAATCCATACAAAACACATTCAAACTAATTCTGAAATTAGAAAGAATATCCATAAAAATACTTCCAAGCAATCAATATCTAATCTACTTCAGTCTCTTCTACATGTTTCTTCCAATACAGATCATCTACTTCATCATTCTCCCTTATGATTAGGTAGGCTAGGAATAGAAACCATGTAGACAAATACCCAAGATAATGTCCTAACACCTAGTTATAACATTTTCCACACACTAAGACCTTATCACCATGATCTTAGATGTGCTCCACCACTGGACTTACTATAGCACAGTAATCCAAGAACTGAAAATTTTCAACTGCACTGTGCCACCAGCAAGAATCAGAAACCCAGAAAGAGGGATAAACTTTCACCCACCTTCAAGAAGAACAAATCTCCTTGAGTCTTCAACTCATCACTCTTCTGATCAAGAGTAGTTTGTTCCAAGACAATCCTTAAGAACCAACTGCCACACTCTGATTATCTTGATTCTTCGAATCCACTATAGAGATCAACCAATTGCCACACTTTGATCACCTCTTTTATGAATACTCATATGAAAAATCCAATTGCCACACTTGTCTTCTTCATGTTTATCAGAAATCTTCCAAAGATATCCTGATCAATAAAGTTGATCCTCACCAAGCTGTCAAGATAACAAGCCTTATGAAGCATTCAATCCCTGTAGATCATTTTATCTTAAATTAATGCGACACTTCACCAATTAGACTCAGATGTTGAACTAGATGTTTGAACATTGTTAGTCCACATCCAACTGTTAAATTTAGCTCCTTCTTCTGCCACTTGAAAGAACCTACTTCCTTTACAGAACAAGAGTTCCATGTTCTCATAGACTTGGTTCATCAACCAAGTTTGAGTAAACAACCTCCATTTTGTTAGTTTTGCAGAAAATCCTACCAATGTCACATATTGATGAGACATTTCCACTGTTTTCTCCAAAGTCTTCAAACCTATCACTGTCTGAATCTTCAGAAGGAATAATTCAAAACTACACCTTGCAGTAATACCAAGGATGACATTTCTCCCTGAGTAAATCAATCTTCACAAAGTCCTGATGATTTATCAATAATAACTTCATAACTATAAACACCTTCCTTTTTATGGGAAGAACAACACTCCAGCTGCATCCACCAAAACCAGTCTACACTCTTGCACCAAAACACCACAGATAGCACTAATTAACTCCCTTTTTCATGAACAACCAAAGCACTTTATGAAGATGAGCATTAGTTACTCATAACACTTTTTGAACCATATGATTCAGACTACATATATGCATAAACCTTATATAAATACTAAGTCTCTCATCTAAGTATTCATCTATATGCATCATAAAAACAACAGACAAATACCAAGTCTCTCGTCAAGGTATTTACTAATGGTCAGATAAGATTACCTTCTCACACAAGGTTGATAATGTAATCTGACTTCTTTTTCTTTTGCAGACATCTGACACTTTTGGATATGATGTTCTAACATTCGTTCAGACATCAGTATCAGTCACATAAGTCTCCACACAAACCATATGCATGGAAATACAGGGAAATAAACCATCAGCAGTTGATCATGCTACCAAGACAGAGACATAAACAGCATCTGGGACACTTCCACAGACTTCTTTTTCAGACCCAGTATTCTGACTGTCTGATTAGAGATGTCTTCACACAATATAGCTACTGATCATCTATATTCATATCAATCAACTTCACCAGTTGACACAACTTGACCTTCATGTACAAGGAATCTCTCTAAACTAATCCTCCTTGAAGCTCAGGTACTTCACTCTTGCATCAAGGACCATAAATAAACTATAATCAGGAGAAAACACATGTTGATCACTCATTGATCAACACCCATAGCTAAGAAAAGTTCCAGGGCCAGAACCTTCTTATACACACCATAAAAATGCCTACTCTTCCAGATCAGGAGTAGGTTCCAAACACTTGTGAAATAAACATAGTAGTTTAACACCCAAGCATCTTTATTGCCATTCCTTTGACAACAAAGTCATGTCTAATTCTAATGTGATGTTCTATCATGGGATAAGACATCATTCCAAGGATCACAAAGAGATCTAAAGACAGAAAATAGGTATGTTAATAGCAGTCTTCAGATCTCTAAACAACTATTTCTCTTCACAATTCTTTTTGTGGACTTGAAAAAGAGTCTTCAAGTATCATTAGCACAGTTGACAGAAGCAGATAGACATATATCCCCAACACCATATGATATATCTCAAGAGAAGAGCAACCTTCTCACACAAAGTAGTTATCAGATACATAAGCAGCGGATAACAAACTCCTTAAAAGCTTCAAGTGTCACAAATTAGCCCTAGCAATTATTTCCAGATGACACCAGCAGCCATAGGTTTGAAAATAAATCAAACCTATCACAATAGCAACACGAACCCCATGCTACAACAACAGAACATTCCAACCTCAACGTCTAGGGACCATAAACACAACTAAACAACTCTTTAGTAGAACCCTTCTACCATAACATGAACCAGAAAGTATCCCCCTTGGATCTCATCGAGAAACAAACTAGGATGCCTGCTCTAATACCAATTGAAATTCTGGTAAGACAGACTCAAATGTCAAATATTATGTTGAGACATTTTATCTATTACTTATATACATGGTAAGGCATACACAATAGTACTTAAAAATTCTGATAAATCAGATTCAAACATGCTTCAGGATGTTGTGAAATCTGATAGGACATTGAGTTCAAGTACTTCATAAAACATAAAACATAAAAGCTGTAAATAACACAACATAATTGTTAACCCAGTTCGATCAAACTCATCTACTCTGGGGGCTACCAAGCCATGAAGGAAATCCAATATGTAGTATCAATTCAAAGACTTCTCAGTAAAGACCTACAATTTACAGTCTTCTCACTTAATCACTACCATTGCAACTTCTACTTAGGAACTCCTAAATATGAGAAACTTATCCTCACTTCCAATCAACTCAGTGATGTCTCATAGTCTTCAACATTCAGTTGTTGTTATTGACGGCTTGTTACCTACCAACAATTCAACACAAGAATTCACACTTCCATGACAACAACTTAACCTTTCTTAGAAGCTTTAGTTAAGTACAATCCACCTATTGCTTAGCAGCTTCGAGGTTTACAAATACACAGCCACAACAGGGTTCCTTGTTGCTTACGGCTGCACAAGAACACAACCTTAATGATGTTTACATTTTTGGTTTGGTTGGTTGGTTCTAAACTAGGTTATAAGGTTTCTTTTATAACCTATTCCCAACTGGATTTGGGCCAAAACAATCATAGCAATAGCTTCTACAAATATGCAGAAAAAATATGCTTACGAAAATACAAAAAGATCTTCAAATCTAAAAACTCCTAAAATATTTCTAAATATAGAAACTCTATATTTTTCAATATTTGTCTTCAATTAAAATTTGAGTCTTCAAGATCTTTTACAATCAGCGCCACTTGGATTGATTTAAATCTTCAATAATATTTTGTTTCTGTTGAAACCTAAAAAAATATTCATCCATCTTCAGCCGTTCATGACGTGGAATGAACTGTGTTGACATCTTCTTCGATATGTTTTTCCAGATGTTGAAACATTTCAACATAACATGTTTGGGCGCACACACCAGGATTCTTTGCTTCATATATTCTTTCTTTTGCAAAGATCAAGTACATACACTACTTCTATAGTTGTTTTACAAAATTAATGCCAATTCTACATAACTTACATAAAATTTAGCAATGTTACCTCATCCTTCAGTTTGGAGATGTTTTCAAGATGTTCTTCCTTTTAGATCTCCAGTTGGATTATTAGTTTCTTTTGTTTCTCTCCTTGTAGACAAACTTCTTCACTTCCGAGGCATATCTTTTTATAAGAGGCTTCCAGTTCTTCAAAGTTCAATTCATCATCACTTGTGTCTGAGTAATATCTCCCAGTTAGAGAAGTAGCACCTTTAGTTGATTCTTCTTCAGTTTCACTCTCAACCTCCTTATCAGACCAAGCTACTGTAAGACACTTCTTCTGTTTCCTGTGATATGTGGGATTTGATAGACCTTCATCAATATACAAATCACATTCTTCTATTCTATCTTCAGTGTTGTAGACAAAAGCAATATTTTTGTTCTTCTTATCATATTTGTCATTCATGACTATCTCAAAAGTTTGAAGAGATCCATTAAGTTCATCCACTCTCATATTGCTAATATCGTGAGCTTCTTCTATGGCAGTGACTTTCATATCAAATCTCTTGGGCAGAGATCTGAGAGTTTTCCTTACCAATTTGTCTTCAGACATGGTTTCTCCTAGGGCACTGGAGGCATAAGCTATTTCAATAATGTTCATATAAAAATCATGAATGCTCTCATCATCTTTCATTCTCAAGTTTTCAAATTTAGTAGTGAGCAACTAGAGCCTAGACATTTTTACCTTAGAAGTACCTTCATGAGTAGTCTTTAGAATATCCCAAGCATCTTTAGCCACAACACATATGTCAACCAATCTGAAAATACTTGTTTCAATTCCATTGAATATGGCATTCAATGCTTTGGATTTCCCAAGAGCAAGATCTTCTTCTTCTTTAGACCAGTCCTCTTCAGGCTTCAAAACTGTTATGGCCTTCTATAACACCCCAAAATTTGCCCTCTCATTTTCATCTCATTTCCATATCATTTAGCATATCATTTTCTTACATTGCATTGCATTCAAGAGAGTCATAAAAAAGAAAAGAAAATAATAATCACAAGAAAAATAAATAAAAAAGTAAAAATAAAAAGTAAAAATAAAGCATACATCAGTTGAAGCATAGGGCATGTGGTCAAGTGTTTTTTAGTGGCAATATCGATCATCAGGTCTCAGAGTCAAAACATGATCAAAACGGACAACGCAAGTGCATTTCTGAGGTTTCCCACCAAAAAGAGCAAAAATAAAAATTTGCTTGTGTTAATCGGTTATTTGATTTGCTTGCCAAAAAATGCATATTTTCAGCATGGAGGAATTTTGTGGTTTTTTCATTTTATTTGATTTGAATTTATTTTATTTCATTTAAATGTGAATTATTGAGAAGGATCTAGAATGATTACCAAGCCTAATTCCCAAGATAATTCCTAATCACCTTTCTAAGCAAGCTCTAATCCTAGCTCCAAACCATATTTTGGGCCCCCAAACCTAAGTGGTATTTATGCCATTTCTCTCCAAACCTCATAACGCATTTCCCTATGAATTTTCTGGTTTTCTCTCTCACTTTTCTTTCAATTTTCTTCAAACCCTTGCACACTCAAAGTTCCATTTTCTTCAAAGATTATCAAATTTCACCTTGAAATTTGTTGATCTTGGAACTAAACCTTCATCCATTGAATCTCTACACATCTAACTATAGTTTTTTCTACTGGTTTGAATCTGAATTTATGCTTTGGAAGTGCTTTTGGATTAAGCTTTTTGCATCAAATTCATTATCTTGCATTTATTTTGCAATTGCTTGAAGAAAAGCATTGGATCTTTGGATTTCTTATCTTGATTCATCAATTACAACTTAATCAACACTCACCAAAGAAAATCTCAGCTTTGTAGGTTGTTTAATTTCAAACCTACTTCTATTTTTAGCTTATTTGCATGTTCATGATGTAGATCCATAATATACTTGAGTTGATTGATCAATTTATAGATTAATTTGTGTGTCAATGTTCGTGGATCCAATGCATGTTTGATTTGTGCTTGATTTGATGTAAATTTTGTGCATAATTGAGTGGTAGAACCTCTGGTGATTATGGAAATAAGTTATTGCTGGAAGTGTTTTTTCTGCAGGTTTTTGTTGTTGCTGGTTCAGTGTTAACCGGTTAACACAGTGTAATTTTGCATAAATATGCAGGTTTTTTATCTGTTAACCGGTTAACACTTTGGTTAACCGATTAACACTAAAGCAGATTGAGTTTTTTGTGCATTTTTATGTGTGTTTGAATACCATTCCATCCACAATCATTATAGATCATTGTGATATCACTTTAGGTAATTGTTAGGAGTTGTTTGCATGCATGTTGATGTATTTTTGCATTCTTTCGACGCCTGAGTTTGTACATTCCTGATACTTGGTATGATCATTTGTTTACATCTATGAAGCATTGCACATGATGATTGTTTGTTTGCATGATGATAATAATAATTTGATATTCTAGTGTTCATTGTCTATACACTTGTTTCTTATTTTCATACTCACACACAAAAATAGAAAATTTGCATGAATGTGCATGCTTGCTTAAAAGGTGATACATGATTCAATGTTTTTGATGTGCATTCTCATTATGGTCATGAGTTGAGATGTATACATTTGTACATGTTCTTGTTTGCATGTTGATCATAAATGTATTTGATCTTGCATGTTCACTTCTTGATTATGTGATGCCTTTAAGACTCATAGATGCATATCCATGCTTGTTTGTTGATGGTTATCCATGCTCATTAATACTTGATCGTCATGCATTTTTGGTGCTTACTTGCTGCATGATGTATGAGAGTGTGCTTTTAATCTTGATGTTATCATTTGTGCATCCAAATATGTAATGCATTCTATTGTTGTCTTGCTGCATAAGTGTTGTAGAAAGTGTGCAATTTGTGTCCTGTCTTGACTTCTAACACATGTCTTGATGTTGAATGTGGGCTGTTATATGATGTTTGTGTTTGTTTGTTGTTTTTATGCCTATGCAAGTGCTGGAGCTCCGTGACAAGTGTTGTTTGGTATTATTTTCTCATTATGCTAACCTTTTCATGGGCTATGGTAAGTCATTAGAGTGTGGATGTGCATCCACATTCTAACTTCTTCCCTCTTCTTTTTTATGCTTTCAATTTGTGTTTAATTAAGCATTTAAGATACTTTATTTGTACAATCTTCTTCCATCCCTCTTAGAAACAACTTAACTTCCATCTTGGAAGTAAGTTGCTTTCTTCTTCTTCTTATTTTTCTTCTTCTTCTTTCTCTTCTCCTTCTTTTTTATTTTAGGATAGATATCTTATACCATACTAACCCCAGGACATCCAAGCATGATAACTCTTAGGATTGTTAGTTTCCCTTAGACTTTTACCTTTTGAGTCTCTTTTGAGCCCTTCTCTTTCTCATCTCAAAACAAAAGCTAAAAAACACCTAATAAAGGTTGAACTTCTTCATGTACCAAGGGAATTTTCCATGGGATACTTGCATTCATTCCATATGGGGATGAGGCGTAGGGTATTTATCATGATGAATAAGTCTTATCATGAGGATGTTTCACAAAGAAAACTAAAAAACACTTCTTTATTTCAAAAACAATAAAAACACTTAATAAATGAAATATGATAGTGTGCTTGAGCCTTAATTATTGGAACTAGGTTTGGAGATCTTCTCCATACTTAGTTGTGCTTCTTCTTCATTCCATCTTTGAGTGATGTAAGAAGTACACACTCCATTAAACGAGACTTGAATACACTCTCATATTCAAAACTCTCAATTAAAAAGCTTAAAAAAACATCAACAAACATTAAGCGTATTTCCTTCGGGAATTCTCTTCTCACCCCCTTCACTCTAAATGAAAGAACTTGCTCCTACTTTTCATTTTAAAGACGGTAAATGCACTCATTCTAGACGAGCCTGCAACACCTGGGCTAAGACATAAACAGTTCCCTTCTAAAAAACATAAGCAAGTTATGTCAGTCTTATTTAGTCGAACTATAATGTTCTGGCTTTCTCATTGCATAAAGGGAATATGTAGGCACAAGCGACGACGCTTGGCAAACACAATCCTTCAGCCTCTTTCCTCGTTCTTCGTGCCATTTCATCTTCTTATCCTTTCATCTCATTCTTCCTTATTTCTTTTTAATCCTTTCCAGTAGCAGTTGCAGCAGTAGCAAATACCTTCACCCTTTGAAACAGTGCTAGCAAGCATGGATCTCGTTGGGTATGATGGACGATCTGGGGTGCTAATCCCTTCCAATTTAGTAACTGACTCCCTTACCCTTCTCTTTGGTTCACGAGACCCTGCTCTCTCCTTCTTTCCGGGTTTGTGCAGCATTACCCTTCCTTCGGGATAAAAATGCTTGGCTGGCGACTCTTCCTTTTCCACTCCACTTTCACGTCTGTACCAGGATGGAAATCCCGGGAGCAACACCTTCCCATCTTTGTCTTTAATAACAGGATGATCCCATCCTTTCACAACAACTTTCCATGCCTTGTTGTCCAAAAGACTTCAAAAAAGGCAACCATTCTTGGCTTCCAGTAATCATAATTAGTTCCATCCAGAAAGGGTGGTTTATTCACCAATCTCACATCCTTGTCCATAACACCAGAAAGTAACTTTCCTAGAACTCACCCAGATATAGAGCAGGATGCCTGCTCTGATACCAATTGAAATTCTTGTATCAAATACGTGATGTCAAAGGCGATGTCACGACATTACTATCTGAGTATTAACAAGGTAAAATAATAGCATAAAGAAAATCAGTAATAACACAAAGAATTATTAACCCAGTTCAGTGCAAACTCACCTACTATGGGGGCTACCAAGCCAGGAAGAAAATCTACTATTATTAGAACAATCCAAAGCCTAAACAGTGTCAGTTTACAACTTCTCACTTGAACCTACCCAGTGTAACTTCTACCTAGAAATCAACCTCTAGATATGAGAAATCACAATCTCACTCCCCCTCAATCACACACTGTGATAATCAACCAATACTTTCAAAGAAAACAGAAGATCACTCTTCCAAAAAAACAAAACATTGATCTTGCTTAAAATATTTGAACAAGAATAAACACTCATGCTTAAAAGCTTAGAGTGGACAGAATTACAACTCAAAAATTAGTCCAATTCAAACATCTAGGTGATGTATGAATGGCTCACAAATAAAATAACAAGACAATGTAAAAACCCTAATTCTTAATGTACAACATTTCAATCTCTAAAAAAATCTCTAACACCAAATAGGGTTACACCCCTTTAAGAAAAGAACAACCTTCAAAGACAAGGGCAAAGAAAAAGGATAGATAAGATCTTCATAAAAGTAGATTGATCTTCAAATATTCTTAATTTAGAAAGTATAAGAGTGAAACCATCTGAACCTTCCAAAATCAAAATATTTAGCTCTAATTGTAACACCCCAATTATTATTTTAGTTACTTAATATGGATTTGTGGTATTTTGTGTGTGGAAGAAAGAAATATTATCTAATATGATATTTAATTATATGAATTATATTATATTGAATAATTATTTGGTGAATAATTAAATAATTGGAAAATAAAGAGATAAGGGTAAGGTGGTCGTTTGGTGAAAATAGTGAGGGTAAATGTGGAAGACCATAGATTGGGTCTAAGGGGTTATGTTGGAATTAAGGAAAAGAGAAAAGAGAATCGTATTTTTCTGAAGCGATATAGCAATCGTGAATAGAGAGAAGAAGAAGGAGAAGATGAAAGGCTTGAAGAGAAGAATCCACGAGGAATAAGAGAATTCTCGTTGAAACCAAGGTAAGGGTGGGATTCTTTCGTCTCTTAAGGGTTTTATAATGAGAATTAGGTTGTGTTGTTGACTAGAGGTTTGGGGGTTGAGTGAATTTGGATGAATTGATGTGTTGTGATTGTTGTTATTGATGTATGTGTTGTGGAGATATTTGTTGTAGATGTTTATATTGTTGAAGATTATGATGTGGATGTATTGAAAGGTTATGTTGGGGATTTTGGTTATGTTGGTCCTCGGCAATGGCGCCAAAAACTTGATGTGGTGTTTTCGCAAGTATATGAATCACGTTAGAGTAATCTAAAAGATTATTGATACCACAGAGACCAAACGCCAATCTATTGTTATCTATTGTTATGATGTTTATCTATGGAAAATAAAAAATGAGAGTAAATAGTACACAATGAAAATAAAGTACGAAAATGTAAATTCAAATAAAAATAACAGGCTTGAATGTAATTCACACGGTTTAATAATACTTCAAATGCTTGTAAATAGAACTACTTATGGGCAATGTTTTCTACTTATAAAAAGAACTAATTTAATGGGAACTGTCACTTTCGCGTATTCAAAACTGAGTTTATCCCCCAATCAAACCCTCTTATTGTCACTTATAAAAAGGCACGCATTGCATTAAAATAATAAACCTATTTCTAAGAAATATAGTTTCTTGACTCAGTTGAAAAATATATTGACTTGGAACTTTTAATCGATAGAGGTTCATGCGAACCAGACTCTAAACCCATAAATGCGTCCGAAAATAGTTTTAAAATAGTTTTTCTACAATATTAAAAACTCCTACTTAAATGGACAAAGCGATGTCGCTTCCTTTGAACAGTTAAGATGGATCATGTTAAAAATAAAGTACAGAAAAATTGTGTTAAAAATCAAAATAGCCCCTAAGTATTTCTATGAACACATTATGCGAAATATTATTTTACCATTATCCTTACATTCTAACCTTTAAAATTTATCTAGACATGAAAATGTAAATGAACATATTAAAATGGATCATGTTAACAGTGAGATAAAAGTCAGTGCGAGAAATAAATAATTTAAAGCGAGTGCGAGAAATAAACAAAGTAAAGCGAGTGCGAGAAATAAACAAAGTAAAGCGAGTGCGGGAAATAAATAATTTAAAGCGAGTGCTGGAAATAAATAATTTAAAGCGAGTGCGGGAAATAAATAATATAAAGCGAGTGCAAGAAATAAAGGAAAGTAAAGCATAAATAAAAATAGAAACCTGCTCCAAATCGGAGGCTTTGAATCAGGTATAACTCGAAGTAAATGCAACTGAAAATGAAAATGGCGACAGGATTAACTTATATCGAAGTGCTCCAAATTCGATTACGGTGTGATAATTCTATAATGTGAAGAGTTTATCACATACAAAACTAAACAATATATGGCCTAAGTTGTAACTAAGTTTGGATGAAAAATATGAACAACAAACTACTTTATATAGCCAAGGGAAAAGGAATGGAAAAACTATAGTGCCCCCTGACTTCTTTTGGGAGGGAAAGTGAAATACAAAGGTGGCACCCGCCACATGAATTGAGGGAGGAAGATATTGGAGAATGTGGCAGTTATCCTCAGTTTGAAACCATCCTACTTATGGCCTACCCAGTGGCGGCCGCCATGGTGGATGCCGCGTGAACACTTTTCTCAAAAACTGGTTTTTCTGCTCGTTTTTCTTCAATTCTGCACGAGGAGCTCTGGATAGACTAGAAACCTGAAATTCTGGTATGACAGACTAAGAATTCAAATATGATGTTGAGACATCTTATCTGTTACTTATAAACATGGTAAGGCATACACAACAGTACTTAAAAATTCTGATAAATCATATTCAAACATGCTTCAGGATGTTCTGACATCTGATAGGACATTGAGTTCAGGTACTGCATTAAACATAAAACAAAAAAGTTGTAAAGAACACAACAGAATTGTTAACCCAGTTCGATCAAACTCATCTACTCTGGGGGCTACCAAGCTAGGAAGGAAATCCACTATGTAATATCAATTCAAAGACTTATCGACAAACACCTACAGTTTATAGTCTTCTCACTTAATCACTACCAATGCAACTTCTACTCAGGAACTCCTAAATATAAGAAACTCATCCTCACTTCCAATCACCTCAGTGATGTCTCACAGTCCTCAACTCTCAGTTGCTAATATTGATAGCTCTACACCTATACAACAATTCACAATAGAAGTAACACTTCCATTATAATACATTAACCTTGCTTAGCATCTTCAATTAAGTACAATCCATATCTTGCTTAGCAGCTTCGAGGTTTACAAATACACAGCCACAACAGGGTTCGTTCTTGCGTACAGCTGCACAAGAACACAACTGGGGTTCGTTCTTATGTTTACATTTTGATCGGTTGGTTGGTTGGTTCTAAACTAGGTTACAAGGTTTCTTTTATAACCTATTCCCAACTGGATTTGGTCCTAAACAATCACATCAATAGCTTCTACAAAACTACAGAAAACATATGCTACAAATTATACAAAAAGATCTTCAAATATAAAAACTCCTAAAATATCACTAAATATAGAAACTCTATATTTTTCAATTTTTGTCTTCAATTTAAATTTGAGTCTTCAAGATCATTTACGTCAGTGCCATTGGATTTATTTAAATCTTCAATAATATTATGTTTCTATTGAAACCTAATAGAATATTCAATCCATCTTCAGCAGTTCATGATGTCGAATGAACTGTCTTGACATCTTCTTCGACATGTTGTTCCAGATATTAAAACATTTCAACACAACATGTTTGGGCACACACAAATGGATTATTTTCTTTATATATTTTTCATTTGCAAATTTCCTGTACATACACTGTTGTTATATTTGTTTTACAAAATTAATTCCAATCTACAGAACTTACAATCTCCCCCTTTGGCAAATTTTGGCTAAAACAAATATTACAAAAATACATTAGCAACAGGAAATAGGAAATCATCAAACTCTCCATTATGTCAGGACATGTAGTTTGACATCTTCAACAACATTCACAAAAACAAACAACAGTCACCTATTCTTTCAGTGGATAAGTTGCAACTACCTCTTCTTCCAATGGAAACAGTAAACAATAACATAAGAATTAGAAACTCCTGAAATCTAGACCGAACCAATCCATTACTACTTCCCTTCTTTTAATATTTTGAGAAGTTTCCTTCAAAGGCTACTGAACCTCTTCCATCAAGAAGGCCAATGGTGACATAAGAGAACAATTTGTCCTTCCCTTATGTAACTCAGAACATAAGTCCCAATTGTGTTCTTCAACTTAGGACACAAGTCACAAAGACTAGCATATGACATCCACCTTGACATCCTGGTAACCACCACACATAACATATGTAATTGTTGTGACATCAGCTTTGTGCACAACATCTGTACACATTCTTTCTCCCCCTTTTTAGCCAAAACATGGCAAACACAGCCCTCACAGCACCATATCCACGAATTATTCATCCAAACTCTAAAGAACCCCATTAGAAGGAAAAAAGAATATATGAAAAAGTTAAACTCACATGCTGGAGGAGGAGGGAACACGCTTCTATAAATAGGGAGCCAAGGCATAGATAGTAACGTCATATCCTTGAAAAAGAAGCGTTCTTGGTCTAAGATCTTTATGATAAGAGAAAAAACTTCTGCACCATTCAATGTGGAACAAAAACTGATCTTGACCAGCTGACATGTTCTCCCAAAACAAATGGCCCAATAACAAACACACATGAAAACCACGTGTTTCATATTTTTCTGCCAGCGCCGTCCACAAACACTCCCAAAAAAGAACAATACACACATGTTCTGACATCCAACCATATACTGTCTGCTAGCAGTGCAACAATATGGTTCACAACACCTCAAGAATCCAACATAAACTGCAGAGAGCAGCTTTATACAATATAGCCTTTTGGACTCCCAGGACACTCCTTATCTGGATCACAAGGACATTCACACCACAACCACTAAGTAATAAAAATTAATCAGGAAATAATACTTAGAAGCACATGTCACAACATGATATGTAACATCACAGAACCTGGTTAAGGCATTACTCCCCCTTAACTTCACAAAATCAGTTGCACAGAATTGTAACATACTCCCCCTATCAAGGATACTCCATGCTTCTCTGTACTATGATGAAAGGAAAACATAAGACGCATCTTCATGTCTTCAAGAGCTCACCCTCTGTTCAATTCCCAATTGAACACATTCACAACTTGTACCAAAGCATACCTGATCCCTTCTAAGTTTGTTGTTACCATAAAGTACACAAGTTAAACATCTTCTGCACACGGGTTCTTGAAACTGGCCCAACATAATATCTTTACATTCCTTTGGCCATACAATCCAAACAAACCACATTCAAACTAATTCTGAAATTAGAAAGAATGTCCATAAACAAACTTCCAAGCAATCAATATATGATCTACTCCAGTCTCTTCTACATGTTTCTTCCAAAACAGATCATCTACTTCATCATTCTCCCTTATGACTAAGTAGGCTAAGAATAGAAACCTTGTAGACAAATACCCAAGATAATGTCCTAACACCTAGTTAGAACATTTTCCACTCACTAAGACCTTATCACCATGATCATAGATGTGCTCCACCAACTGGACTTACTATAGCATAGTAATCCAAGAACTGAAAATCTTCAATTGCACTGTGCCACCAACTTGAATCAGAAATCCAGAAAGAGAGATAAACTCTCACCCAACTTCAAGAAGAACAAATCTCCTTGAGTCTTTAACTCATCACTCTTTTGCCAAAGAGCAATTTGTTCCAAGACAATCCTCAAGAATAACCAGCTACCACACTCTGATTATCTTGATTCTTCGAATCCAATATAGAGATCAACCAATTTCCACACTTTAATCACCTCCTTTATGAATACTCATATGAAAAAGTCAATTGCCACACTTGTCTTCTTCACGTTTATTAGAAATCTTCCAAAGATATCCTGATCAATAAAGTTGATCTTCATCAAGCTGTCAAGATAACGGGCCTTATGAAGCATTCAATCCATGTAGATCATTCTATCTTAAATTGATGTGCCACTTCACCAATTAGACTCTGATGTTGAACTAGATGTTTGAACATTGTTAGTCCATATCCAGCTGTTAAATTCAGCTCCTTCTTCTGCCACTTGAAAGAACCTCCATCCTTTACAGAACACGAGTTTCATGCCCTCATAGACTTGATTTATCCACCAAGTTTGAGTAAACAACCTCCATTCTATTGGTTTTGCAGAAAATTCCACCAATATCACATATTGATGAGAAACTTCCACTATTTTCTCCAAAGTCTTCAAACCTGCCACTGTCTGAATCTTCAGAAGGAATAGTTCAAAACTACACCTTGCAGCAATACCGAGGATGACATTTCTCCCTGAGTAAAGCAATCTTCACAAAGTCCTGATGATTTATCGATAATAACTTCGTGATTATAAACACCTTTCTTGTCAAGGGAAGAATAACACTCTAGCTGCATCCACCAAAACTAGTCAGCACTCTTGCACCAAAGCACCACAGATAGCACTACTTAACTCCCCCCCTCATGAATAACCAAAGCCCTTTCTAAATATGAGCATTAGTTACTCAAAACACTTTTTGAACCATAAGATTCAGACCGCAGATATACATACTTCCAGATAAACACTAAGTCTCCTGTCTAAGTATCCATCTATATGCATCATAAAAACAATAGACAAATACCAAGTCTCCCGTCAAGGTATTTACTAATGGTCAGATAAGATTACCTTCTCACACAAGGTTGAACATGTAATATGACTTCTTCTTCTTCTGCAAACATCTGACACTTTCTGAGATAATGTTATAACATTCGTTCAAATATCAATATTGGTCACATAAGTCTCCATACAAACCATATGCATGGAACAAAGGGGAATCAACCATCAACAATTGATCAGGCTACCAAAACATAGACATAAACAACAGCTGGGACACTTCCACAAACTTCTTCTTCAGACCCAGTATTCTGACTGTCTGACTAGAGATGTCTTCACACAATATAGCTAATGATCCGCTATATCCACATCAGTCAACTCCACCAGTTGACACAACTTAACCTTCGTGTACAAGGAGTCTCTCTAAAATAATCCTCCTTGAAGCTCATGTACTTTACTCCTGCAACAAGGACCAGAAATAAATTGTCCTCAGGTGAAAACACATGTTGATCACTCCTTAATCAACATCCATAGATAAGAAAAGTTCCAAGACCATAACCTTCTTAGACACACCATACAGATTCCTCCTCTTCCAGATCAGGAGTAGGTTCCAAACACTTGTGAAATAAACAATGTAGTTTAGCACCCAAGCATCTATATAGCCATTCCTTGGACAACAGAATCATGCTTAATTCTGATGTGATGTTCTATCATGGGATAAGACATCATTCCAAGGATCACAAAGATATCTACAGACAAAAGATAGGTTTGTTAATAGCAGTCTTCAGATCTCCAAGCAACCACTTCTCTTCACAGTACCTTGAGTGGACTTGAAAAAGAGTCTTCAAGTATCGTTAGCTCAGTTAACAGAAGGAGATAGACATATATCCCCAACACCATAGGATATATCTCCAGAGAAGAGAAACCTTCTCACACAAAGGAGTTATCAGATAGATAAGCAGCGAATAACAAACTCCTTAGAAGCTTCAAGTGTCATAAATTATCCCTAGCAATTATCTCTAGGTGACACCAACATCCATGGGTTTGAAAATAAATCAAACCTATCACAGTAGCAACATGAACCCCACTTTTATGGACCATTCACAGATCTAAACAACTTTTTAGTAGAACACTTCTACCTTGACCATGAACCAGAAAGTATCCCCCTTGGATCTCATCCAGAAATAGACTAGGATGTCTGCTCTGATACCAATTGAAATTTCGGTATGACAGACTCAGATGTCAAATATGATGTTGAGACATCTTATCTATTACTTATAAACATAGTAAGGCATACACAATAATACTTAAAAATTCTTATAAATTAGATTCAAACATGCTTAAGGATGTTGTGACATCTGATAGGACATTGAGTTTAGGTACTCCATAAAACATAAAACAAAAAGAAGTAAAGAACACAACAGAATTATTAACCCAATTCGATCAAAATCATCTACTATGGAGTCTACCAAGCCATGAAGGAAATCCACTATGTAGTATCAATTCAAAGACTTCTCAGCAAACACCTACAGTTTACATTCTTCTCACTTAAACACTACCAATGCAACTTCTACTTAGGAACTTCTAAATATGAGAAACTCATCCTCACTTCTAATCACCTCAGTGATGTCTCATAGTCCTCAACTCTCAGTTGCTGATATTGAAGACTCTACACCTATACAACAATTCACAATAGAAGTCACACTTCCATTACAATATATTAACCTTGCTTAGTAACTTTAGTTAAGTACAATCTACCTCTTGCTTAGCAGCTTCGAGGTTTACAAATACACAGCCACAACAGGGTTCTTTGTTGCGTACAGCTGCACAAGAACACAACCTTAATGATGTTTACATTTTGATCGGTTGGTTGGTTGGTTCTAAACTAGGTTACAAGGTTTCTTTTATAACTTATTCCCAACTGGATTTGGGCCTAAACAATCTCAACAATAGCTGCTACAAAACTGCAGAAAAATCTGCTACAAATTATACAAAAAGATCTTCAAATATAAAAACTCCTAAAATATCTCTAATTTTTCAATATTTGTCTTCAATTTAAATTTGATTCTTCAAGATCTTTTACAATCTTGCCATTGGGTTAATTTAAATCTTCAATAATATTTTGTTTCTGTTGAAACCTAACAGAATATTCAATCCATCTTCAGCAGTTCATGATGTTGAATGAACTGTCTTGACATCTTCTTTGACATGTTGTTCCAGATGTTGAAACATTGCAACACAACATGTTTGGACGCACACAAACGGATTCTTTGCTTTATATATTCTTCATTTGCAAAGATCATGTACATACATTGTTGCTATATTTGTTTTACAAAATTAATGCCAATCTACAAAACTTACAAAATCTGAAAACAAAATAAAAACAATCATAACAAAAGAAAATAGCAATAAAAATCCTAATAAACATGTGCAATCCGAGTCAAATACGCAGTGCGATTTCGTGTTATCAACACTCTCCTTCTGTCACACAAAACTGGGAATACTTCAGTACCTTAGACCCCAAGTTAAACCCCAATCCATCTCAGTTTCATGATGTACCTACATCAATTCCTAATATTTCACTTGTTGATCAATCTCCCTTTATACCTTCTACATCTACTCCACCATTCCCATCTCATCTACCTCTGATTGTTCCATCTACCTTGATATTCCTCTTGTTCATCAAACACATACCAAAAACCCACCTTATTCCACTAGTTCTTCTTCAAGAGTAAGGCGTCCACCATCCCATTTGAAGGATTATGTTTGTACAACCTTCAATGATCCACAAACACAATCATCTTCAGGTACTCTTTATTCTCTCTCAAATTTTCTATGATATTACAATCTATCTCCTTCTCAATATTGCTTTTGTGTTTCTATTTCCACCAATCACGAGCCTAAAACATACAAAAAGGCATGCAAATTTGAATGTTGGAACCAAACTATGAAACTTGAGCTTTGTGCTCTTGAGAAAACCAACACTTGGAAGATTGTAGATTTTCCATCCAATGTGAAACCAATTAGTTGACGTTGAGTATACAAGGTCAAACACAAGTCTAATGGAAACATCAAGAGATTCAAGGCACACCTTGTTGCCAGAGGCTATAACCATATTGAAGGCCTCAATTACTCAAACACTTTCTCACCAGTTTCTAAACTCATCACAATTAGACTTGTTCTAGCTTTGACCTCCATTCATAACTGGCATCTTCATCAACTCGATGTTAATAATGCATTCTTGCATGGTGATTTACATGAAGATGTCTACATGGCCATTCCACTTGGTGTTCAAACATCTAAGCCAAATCAGGTTTGCAAGCTAATCAAGTCACTCTATGGCTTAAAACAAGCTAGTAGTCAATGGTTTCAAAAATTTACTTCTCTTCTCATTCATCATGGACACATAAGTAACTTCTGATCACTCCGTATTTATCAAGAAACATACTCTGCATTTACAACTCTCCTTGTCTATGTTGATGATGTTATTTTGGCAAGTGATTCTATGCAAGAATTTTAATTCATGAAAAATATCCTGCACCATAATTTCAAGATAAAGGACCCATGTACACTCAAATATTTGTTAGGTTTATAAGTGGCTCACTCAAAACAAGGCATTTCCATTTTCCAAAGAAAATATGGCCTTGATCTCCTCACTGATTCAGGTTTCCTAGGATCCAAACTTGATAATAAACCCCATGATTCATCCATCAAACTATGCCTTGATAACAGTCTCGAGTTTGAATACATCCCTTCTTATCGAAGACTCATTGGTAGGTTGATCTACCTTAACACCACTAGATCTGATATCACATTCATAACCCAACAACTCAACCAATTTCTCTCCAAACCCTATATTAAACATTACAATGCTGCTTGTAGAGTCTTGAGAAACTTGAAACAATGTCTAGACCAAGGTTTGTTTTCCCTCGAAACTCATCCCTTCAAGTAACTAGTTTCTCTGATGTAGACTGGACTAGCTGTGTTGATACTTGATAAGTGGTTTATATCATTTATATTGGTTCCTTTTCCTTTATATTTTACCATTTTAGTTCGTTTTCCTTTAATTTTACCATGTTTTACGCTTTGGTATTGTATTTCCTTTATTTTCAGGTCATAATAAGCATTTCAAGCTAAAGAAGAAAAATAGTGGGTAAAACGCGGAAAAATAATGCATCGAATTGTCAGAAGGATTAACAAAGAACATTTTTTAGCATGTTGCACATCATGATATACATGTGGTATTTTGATCATATCTAAAGCATCATAACTCAAAATGATGTGGGACCAGCGGAAAATGAGAGCTAACAGAAAGGGATACAAAAGCCAAGAGTCTACATTCAAAAACCAGAGGCCTATTACGGGGCATAATAGGCAGGAAAATTTCTCCCGATTCATTTCCTTTTCCAGTCTGATTCCCTCTGCTTTAAGGCTTTTGATTGCTTGAATTTGATCTTCATTGTGTGTAATTGGCATTGAATACTAGGAGATTCTTTCTATGTTTAGGATTTAATATAAAAACTCATAGGTAATCTTGAGTTTTTATCAAATTTTTAATTCCCATTTTTATTTTCACGCTTATTCTTCTTCTTCATTTTGTAAAAGTCTCCATTGGAGCAGCTGGATCAAGTTTATAATTTAAGCATTACTTTTTCATAAATCAGGTTCCCAATTATCGCTTTAATTACTTGTTTATCGATTATGTATGTATCTGTGATTATTGTTTTGATGGGTTTGTTCCTGAATATGAATGAGTAGTCCTCTAGGGACTAAGGGTTATGAACCATATCGTCTGAATATGAATACCTAATTTGTTAACCGACACATTAACTTTTGAAAGTTTTGTTGCAGAATTCAAGGCCATTATCAGTTCTCAACCCCTTTTACCTTTCTGCCAGTTTCAGTTTCGACCAAAACCTTCCAACTCTTGAAATTCTCAAAAGTTTCATCCTTCGTCTTCTGAATGAATACCCATACCTTTCTGGAATAATCATCAACTATGGATAGAAAATACCTTGCACCTGAATGTGAAGGATTCCTTGCAGTCCCCCAAAGATCAACATGAATGTAATCAAGGGATCCATGTGTTCTTTGTTTACCTTTGTTAAACTTCACCCTACATGATTCACCAAATACACAAGGTTCCCAAAACTCCAAGTTCTCGACTTTGTCACCACCTAGTAGGTTCTGTTTCCCCAATTCGACTAGGCCTCTTTCGCTGACATGGCCCAATCTCATGTGCCATAATTTTGTCTTCGAAAACAGTTTTGTGGATGCAACATCTGTCAAACCACTTACAACTTCAGCCTCAAGGGTATACAAGCCTTGTTTTTTCACGCCTCTCTAGACTTTCTTCGACCCCTTCATGACTCTTAGGATACTTTTCTCTCCTTGAAAGATATATCCCTTCTTGTTGAATTCACCAAGAGAAATAAAATTTCTCTTCAAATCAGGTACATACCTAACTTCAGTCAATAATCTTATTGACTCATCATGGAGCTTGAATCTCACAGATCCAATACCTGCAATTTTGCAGGCTTTGTTGTTTCCCAACAACACCGATCCACCATCTTGATAACATAGCTCCTCAAAAAAATCTTTGTTTAGATTCATGTGCCAAGTGCAACTTGAATCCATAATCCACACTTTTCTTGAGTCGCCGCTTGAAACCACAAGAACATCAGATGAGTCAAAATCATCTTGAACAATGGAAGCATTGGCATTATCCTTACCTCCATGATCTTTCAGGCGTTCAAGGCACACCTTTTGAACGTGACCCTCCTTCTTACAATGATAGCATCGAACACTAGATGTTTCACCACTATAAGACTTCTAATGACTTATACCCTTCTTCTTGTAAAACTTGCCATCCTTTCGCAAGAATTTCGCCTTAACAGTCAAACCTTCACTAACCGTCAAAGGTTTATGCTCCTTTTGTTCGTTCAAGTCCTTAGAGTATAAGGCAGATTGAACATCTTCAAAGGTCAGGGACTCTCTTCCATACAAGAGCGTTTCTTTAAAGTGAGCACGCGTTTTGGGAAAAACGCATAACAATAACAACGCTTGATCTTCATCATCGAGCTTCACATCAATATTTTCAAGATCAAGAATCAGCTTGTTGAACATATCCAACTGCTCAGCCAACACTTTGTCTTCACTCATCTTGAATGAATACAAGGCTTGCGTCAAGTAAACGATTTAGTCATGTACACATTTTCAAGTTTTAACCATAACCCTGACACCGTCGTCTCCTTTGATACCTGTCGAAGAACCTTATCACCAAGGCTCAACAATATTGCGTTGTGTGCTTTCTCAATCATGATCATCTTTTTCAGTTGCCGTTAACGCAACATTCATGGTCGTCTCTCCCTTCAATTCTTCCAAGAAACCCTGTTGAGCACGTAGGGATTTCATCTTTAAGCGCCACAGACCGAAATCGTTCACTTCGGTGAACTTTTCAATCTCATACTTTAATGAAGGCATCTTCTCCACACTCACCGCACCAATTTATTGTGAATCAGATACCTTAGAAACAAAGTATAATTGGTTCCTTGATCAGTCAAGAAACCCACAAGGGTTAGGGTTTAGGGTAACCAAGGATAACAACAAGGATTGATTATAAACTGTTATTCTTTCCTTTCTCTTCAAACAAGATTACAAGTATACAAGAATAACAAATAACCTCTCTCACTTTTGAATTAGGGTTTTATCTTCCTATTTTCCCTTATACAAAAGATGAGAGACTGATATGTTATTTATAAGAAAACTGACACACTAACCTAATGGGCTTTTTAACAATTACCCATTACAAGCTAACTTAGGGTACAAGCTAACTTAAACAATTTGATCCATAACACAAGGCTTAATTAGACATACATACTAGAACTGACTTCGACTACAATATGTATAACTTTTGCACTAGCATGTGAACCAGCTTCGACTTCATGCTAAACCTCTCTCGTATCAGAGTTCGATCCAATATTCCACAAATGCATTTTTTTATACATGAAACCTTTTTTAATATGTCTCCAAATGCTTTTATGCTTCCTAATACTAAGATACACATTTAGAATCAGAGGATATGGTCCAATATACATTAACTCTAAAGTATCATAGTTTTGACATCATGTAAAATACATCTAACGAAAAGCTGCACTCACACAAGAGATAGTGGATGGAAGGTAAATTATTATTGAGCCAAACTCATAGTTTTTTGTTGTCGGGGTGCTCTTTCTCCATTAATGTTTTTATTTTATTCCTCTTTCTTTATTTGCTTACCATTATTTTTACCTATTACGTGTGTTGGCATGTGTTCGCGTTCTCTTCATTGGGAATTAGTTGACGTCTGATCTTGTGCTCTAAAGTTTTATTAGACATCTCCAGGGGACTCACCACCGTGCTCTAGAGTTGCTAGCTACCAAGAGAAAGACGTTGTTGAGCCATGATCACCATTTTTTTGTGATTCATCATTTTATGTCTACGAATTTGCTGCGAGATTTTGATTACTTTAATCGTACATCTATGGTGTTTATGTCATCATGTGTTAGTCGTGCACATCATTTGTGGTCATAGTGAAGAGAGTTTGGTGAAAACTTTTTTGTTGCCACATACTAGATGTTACATAATAATGCAAAACAAAATTTACACATGTTGAACAAAGATACTTAACCAAGAGTCTGTGACACTACTTGTTGATCTCTGAGCATCTCACTGCATTGTATCATGGCCGCTTTAGCCTTCCTTCACAATTGTCTTGTCATTTTAGAGCAATTTATGCCATATATCTAGTGGGAGCACTATTTCTTCCTTTTGTGGCCGATCATCATTTCTCCCAACTATTTGATAAGGAAAGATGTGTTGATTTCCTTTACGTTCTCTTAACCTTTCTCACCTCAGTCACATTACAATGTTTTGTGTATCCATCGAACTCCGACCAAATCATCATATATTGTTACCAACTTTGTCGTAGAGGCTATGATATTTCTTATTTAGATAGAATAAACAAATTCTCTTCTTTAGTCATGTGTGCTCAAAACAATAGTACCAAAAATAAAACTTAAATTTCACAATAATAATAATAATAATAATAATAATAATAATAATAATAATAATAATAATTCTTTGACCAAGCCAGTAAATGGAATAAGAGAATTAAAGAGTCAGAGAGTTAGAAAAAGTATGAAATGTTCTTTTAATGACAACAAGTCAAAGAGAGAGATTTAAGGGATATCAATCAGTTTTTTTTTTGACAGAATATATCAATCAGTTACAAGCATACAAATGTCAATTACCAACACTTCATCTTCTGCAAAATGAAATTCCACATTTTGAACAAGAGTGACATAACACCTCTCTTTAATAAAGGTGTTTAAAGTGCCAAACACACACATGATACCTATAAATTTTGAATTGGATTAGTCAATAAACATTCAGTATCCCAAATACAAGACATAAAATAACCAAATCAACAACAAATTAGGGACTAAAACACTCTTTAGAACCCTACTCCTACAAACATGACACAAACAACATATCAAGCATCATTGGTTAAAACATTCCAAATTACAAACACACAAACACAAGTTTTCAACAACATATAGAACAACGAATAATCCCATTCTCATTACAATAACCACACTTAACACTTTTCTTTATCTTCTCATCCAAAACCTTACAACTTCCATTACATTCCTTACACATCACAAACCTCATTCCTCCACACACTTCACAAACTCCTAACGCCTTCGGAATCCCTTCCAAAAGAACACCCAATTTCTCCTCATCTTCCAACTTCACAACCTCATCAACTCCTCCAATGAATCTTCCCTTCACAAACACTACCGGAACTTGAACTTGTTTCATTCCCATTAGCTTCTTCAATTCCTCCTTAAACCCGGAATCCATTGACACGTCGCGCTCGCGCAAACACACGCAGTAAGATTCAATGATCGATCGAACTTTATTACAATCCTCGAATGTCTTTCTGATTCCTCTTAATGTGGTTGTGTAAATCACAACACAATTTTCTCCTCCCGGAGGACACTTGTTCTCATATACATTCAAAAGTGTGATTGAGTCAAGAGATTTTCTCGCTCTTCTTGTTTTTGGAGTAGCAAAAACAATTCTCTTAATTTGTTCTTCCTCTTCCGAAACTTCCTTTTCATAGGATTCAACAAGTTCCGGTTCAAACAAAGGACTAGAAACCGATTTTCTCTCATTCCCAAAACTGTTTCTTTTGGCAGAAAACGGAGAACCTTTAACAGAAAAACTCGAATTCTTAGGAGATGAATTTGCTGCGGATTTTAAAATCCCCTTAGGACTATAACTATAATCCAAACGACGAACACCACCTCTAACCATGTTAGTGACTTGAACCTTATTCTCCTTCCCCGAGGATTTCTTGATTGTGGTTTTCGGTGACCCGAATTGATTAAGAAACTTCAAAGGACTTCGTGTATCAGAAGTCAAAAACCCACGAAGGAAAGGTGCGGACTTTGGGCTTTTCTTGGGTATATTCGAAATAGGTACTCCTTCTTCAAGACCCTCCATGAGTTCCCAAGCATTGATGTTAATGACAGTTTCTCTTTCTAAATTCTTCTGTGTTGGTGTTGGTGATGGTGATGGTTTCGACACTGTTTCTGGCTCTCGTTCTGTTTCCGAAACATTGGAATCTGAAGAGCCATTGCTGCTATTGTTGACGATGTTGTTGTTCTTGTCTAGACTGAGTGCTCCATAGGTTGAGGAAGTGAGAGAAACGACATGGTTAAGGTAACCATTTTCTTGGTTGATGTCTTTTTTGATGAGTTTAGAGGAAACGCAACCCATGAATGATGGTGATGGGTTTGAGGAAGAACAAACCTCTGTTACTTTCTCTCTCTAACTCTGATTTTTGTTTGGTAGTTTTATCAAGGTTGTGTTACAAACCAACGGCTCTTACGTTCTCCTAACGGTTACCTCAACCACAATGGGCCCAACGGTCAAAAAATTCGAATCCTTTTTCCTAATGTGAAATCGGTTTCTGTTTCCACTATTTTTAGTTATCATTAATTATAAATAATTTTTAAGTCATTACATTTTTGGTTAAGTAAATACATAATTTTTTTATGAGATTAATTATTAAACCTTGACAAACATAAATTTTTTTACCGCATCAATTCATCACTTTTGTAATATTTTATAAATATAAAAATTAAAAATTAATTTTTTTCCAAAATCAAATATTAACTGATTCATTTTACAATATCGGTATATTTCAATTAATTTTTTTTACATAGAAAATAAGAATATACTTAATGTTTAAAATATTTTAAGCTATTAACAAGTTAGGGACATGTATTCCATTAAACCACATTTTTATTAGTAAAATATTTAGATAATATGGTTTTATATTAAAATCATATTCGATGATGGTATAAAATTATTTTATAGTGACAACGATAAAAATTTGTGTTTTCGAAAGATTAAAAATCATAATTTCAGAAATATTATTATTTGAAATTACAATTTATTTTATCATTATCAATATCTTTGATAATAATTTAAATTTGTAAGAATAATATTAAATTCTTTAATTTTTTATTTAAAAATAAAGGGATAATAACTTTATTATTATTTTATTGGTTGCATGTTAAAATATTAAAATTTCAAAATTTAAAATTTTGTCTCCACTAATATTAAACTCATGACATGAGATTTACAAATTGTGCCTTTTACCATTAGACCAACTTGTTTGCATTATTATATTTCCTGATTGAAATCTATATATTATATAAATGAACAAAATATTCATTTTCTTCCTCAAATAAAAATAGTTGTTTTTCTTTATTAAAAAATAGTTTTTTTTCTAACTTTATCATTTATAATATTATTCTTTGCTAAATATCCTCATTTAAGTTTTTTCAATAATAATGTTGTAATTATTTGTTTTTTAAAAATGGTTATAATTTAAATTTTATATGATATTTTTTGTCTAGTCTTAATTATAATTATTTATAAATTTAATAAAAATAATTTTGTTTATTGGGTTAATAGTCATTTTGCCTGCTTTTTAAAATGCCCGTAAAAAAAATTGCATGAATTCCCTTAACATTTGAAAATTTTCTAAATTTTGACATTCTTCATGTGGATGACCAAGTGACAATTTTATTTTTATTTGAATTATTTTAATGTCACGTTGACATTTCATTGGAGGCGGGTGTTGAATCCATTACCTCATGACCTCGTGGTAAAGTCATATGCATGTCACCATGAGACCATGAGTTTAACACCCACCTCCAACAAATTTTGGAATGTTTACATATTTTGTATAATAAACCAAAATAAACATAAAATAAAATGTCAACGTGACATTAAAATAATCCAAAATAAAAATAAATTTGTCACTTGGCCATCCACATCAATAAAAAAACGGTCACTTCGGTTTTTTTGATAACCAGATACGATGAAGGTCAAAATTAAGATAATCTTCAAATGTTAGGGGGATTCATACAACTTTTTTATACAGAGACTTTTCAAAAACCGTCTATATGACAGGGGAACTATTAACCGTTGTTTATTTTGTTTGTGTGGATTTAAAGTAAATGACTGATACTCTTAAAAATGGTGTTGCTTCGCTGCTTCAACTTTAATAGATAGTGCATCTGATCTAGTCCTTATTCTTTCTCCAAGCTTTTACAACAGAGTCACCTCTAACTCATTTTCTATTCTTGAAACTTTAGACATTGTTTGTAAACAAAACCAACCAACAAAGCTCGTGTGGAAAATAAAACAACTCAGATGAACAAAACTTTTTCAAATGCAACTATCAATGTTTGTAGCATACAACAAAGTCAACTTCCCATTCCTTTCCTAAAAGGAGACAGACTAGCCATCAACATTCATGAAGAAGAATACAAGTTTGATCTTGTAGCATGTAAATATAATCTCCATGGTAGAATCTTATGGCTTAAAGGAGCATCACCATTGACAATTACAAACATTAAATCGAAGCTCGCTTCTCAATGGTCTTCCATTGCAAAATGGGGCATCAAATTGTTTGGTAAAGGCTTCTATGAGTTCACTTTTTCGATCCTTGAAGATTTTCAGAGATTCGGATTTATAAACTCATGGAATCTACATCCAGATATTCTTAAACTATTTCCTTGGTCTAACGATTTTATCCCTACAAATGTGAATCAAACTTCGGCTCAAGTATGGGTTAAGATACATGGTATATACCAAGAGTATTGGCACCCTAGGATAATATTTGCCATTATTGGTAACTTAGGCACACCTATCTATATAGATTCCACCTCTAATCCACCTACTTTAGAGATGCCATTTGTGCTTTTTGTGCGTGTCTTGGTGGACATTGACCTACATAAATACTTAAGTTACAAGATCCTAGTAGAGATATTTGATTTTTCATTCTTTGTTATGATAGAATATGATAATAATCTAGAGTTTTGTAGTCATTATAATGTCATTGGGTACTCAATTCAAGTATGTAGAAAGAAAGACAACATCACTGAGAAAACCAACAAAACTACTTTATATATGTGCCTATAACTAGACGACTAAGGTGCACACTGTTAATGAAATAACTAGGAAGGAAATTGGAGAAAAGGTGGGGTGCCTAAGGTCACACAAGACAAACTTTCTAACTCTGCATACAAGAACAACCAAACTATTGATCCTGATAAGGATTCTCAAAGAAATGATGAATTGAATAAGAACACAGGCAAACGAAATCAGTTAGCAACTATAGATAGAATAAGCTCGAATGAATTGGATTTTGTAGATGCAACACAACATAATGAACCTGAAAAAAGGTTGGCTCTAACACAAGTGGAAAAGAAGGAATTTATGAAGTAATCATAGGCCAATATGACATATATGCAGGAGGAAACACATATGTCTACAAGTGAGGATGAAATCTCTAAACTGGAGGTTTTCAACATGCAATATCAATATCCCATAAGAAATTATTTAGGCAAAGAACTAAAGCTAAAGGAGCCCCCATAGCCAAATCTAAGGTGGTTTACCTTCAAGCCTCTACAGTGAAATGCATTTACTTGAATGTAAAGAGTTTTGCCAACTCCCACATATTAGAGTATAAATAATATGTACACTAAGGACTGACACCTGTCAGTCTAAGTAATAGGTATAAGGTGTTATCTGTACCTGCTAGTGCAGGTTACAGATGTGAAATTACCTACTAGCTCTGGTTTCACTATATAAGCAAACCTCTTGTAATGTTCTAATTCAATTTAATGAAGATAACTGAATAACAGAATCAGTTAGAAAAATGCTGTTATCAATCTTTCTTTTCTAATATGGTATCAGATAGCTCTGGTTCGATCTAGAAGGTTCCTATGGATGCGTCATCGTCTCATGGAAACTCGTCCAGCACTTCCGATCAAAACTCACCGGTAACTTCATCGGTAAAGGCAGATTCCATGGCCGATTCTCATCGTCTTCATTTTGCGCTCAAGATTTTGCAGAAGCTGGATGAAAATAACTTTCATCTATGGTGGCAATAGATTGAGCCGTATATCAATGCATATAACCTCACTGAATTCGTTGTATGTACGAAAAATTCATCCTAAATTTGTTGATGATTCTGCTTGCGAAGCTGGTGCAATTAATCATGTGTATGCTCGCTGGCTCCAAAAAGATCAGAGGCTCCTTTCTTGGTTGTAGTCGATGCTCTCAAATGCGATTCTATCTTGTGTTCTCGGCTGCGCACATGCTCATCAACTTTGGGATCTCTTGTTCAACTACTTTCAGAAGCAAACCAAAGCGCGCGCAAGACAGTTACGTGTTGAACTTCGTGCCCTAACTCTTGACAACTTCACTGTTCAAGAATTTCTGCACAAGATCCGTACGATTGTTGATGCTTTAGCATCCATATGTGATCATATTCCTCTCTCTCATCATATAGATGTTATTATTGAAGGCTTACCAACTGAATATGCAGCTATAGTGTCTGTTATTGAGACCAAATTTGGTGTAATGGATCTTAATGAAGTTGAAATTCTGCTTTTAGCTCATGAATTGCGTCAGAATAAGTTTAAGAAAACTGCTCCTGTAGATTTAGCATCTCTTAATCTGGCTCAAACTTCTGTGAGCGCTCCTCCTCTAGAGGAACCTCAATCTGGTAGTGTTGATTCTGCAAAAATATTTGTTGCACCTGCATCTACTGAGCCAGATTTCACTCAGTTTCGTGGCACAAGAGGCACACGTGGAGGAAGTTTTGGCAGAGGTAGAGGCAGAAATTACAATGTTCAATGTCAAGTCTGCAACAAAACTGGTCATTCTGCTCTCAACTGCTGGTTCAGGTTTAGTCAGAACTATCAACCTACCTCTATGTCTCCCAGTCCTTACAATAATCAGCAATGGCTTGCTTCTCCATATGGTCACACTGCACCTCAGAATGTCTGGATCAAACCTTCTCTACAACCAAGAGGTAGTACTCCTTATCCTGCACCAAGTGCTTTCATTGCTAATTCAGCACCATCAGTTGCAGGCTCATGGTATTCTGACTCTGGTGCCTCATTTCATGTGACCAATGAGGCAAGGAACATTCAACAACTTTCTCCCTTTTAAGGACCTGATTAGATCTTCATGGGAAATGGCCAAGGTGTGCAAATCCAATCCTCTGGTTCAAGTAGGTTCACCTCACTAATTCACCCTCACACAACACTCACTTCACAATCTTTTATTGATCCCATCTATTACCAAGAATCTACTTAGTGTCAGCCAGTTTTGCAAAGATAACAATGTGTAGTTTATCTTTACAGCTGACAAATGCTTTGTGTCATCTCAGGTTTCTAAAGCTGTCCTTCTTAAATGAAATGTTGGCAAAGATGGTCTTTATGAGTTTCCCACTCTCAACTTTGAGGATTCTACTTGGCTACCTAGCTCCTCTAGCTTATCTTTACCTAAGTCTTGTACTTCAAGTGTGAATGTTGTTTCAGTTAGTTCTAGTACTCCAAATAAGTGGCATCTCAGATTAGGCCATCCTAACTCTCATGTACTCAAACTAGTTATGCAATCTTGTAACATTTTAGTTTCTAATAAAGAACTTGCTTCCTTCTGTTCTGCTTGTTGTATTGGTAAAGCATACAAACTGCACTCACCTGATTCACACACATCATACACAACACCTCTTGAATTGATTTTTAGTGATTTATGGGGTCCTTCTCCATATGTTTCTCCTTTTGGTTTTAAATATTACATGTCCTTTGTTGATGCTTACTCTAAGTTCACATGGATATACTTTCTTAAATCCAAAGCTGAAGCCCTCTCAACATTTCAATAGTTTAAAAGCCTTGTTGAACTCCAGCTTGGTCATCCTATCAAGGCTGTCCAATCTGATTGGGGTGGAGAATTTAGACATTTCTCTAATTTTCTCAAGGAGCATGGCATAGTCAATAGAGTTATCTGCCCACACACACACACCATCAGAATGGAGTGGTGGAAAGAAAAGATAAACATATAGTGGACATGGGGCTTACATTGCTCAGTCAAGCCTCTCTACCTTTTACCTATTGGGATTGTTCTTTTTCTATTGTTGTGTATCTCATCAACAAACTGCCATCTTCCTCAATTCAGTTTCAGGTCCCTCATTCTCTTCTGTTTAAATCTCAACCTGATTATCACTTTCTGAAAGTGTTTGGTTGTGCCTGTTTCCCGCTTCTCAAACCTTACACTAGTCACAAGCTGGATTTTAGATCTAAAAAATGTGTGTTTCTTGGCTATTCCTTCTTACATAAAGGCTATAGGTGCTTAGCTTTTTATGGCAGGATTTATATATCAAAGGATGTCTTGTTCAATGAGTCTAGATTTCCCTATTCTGACTTATTTCCTTCTTTTGTCTCATCTTCAAAACCAAATTCAGGTGTCACTATTTCTCCTCTGTTTCACACCATTGACTCTACTCATTCATCTCCATTTGTACCTTCTTCTACAATCAGGCACACTGATCAGTCTTCTGATTCTGATCAGGCCTCTTCCTCTTCATATCATTCTACTGCATCTCACTCTCCTGCTCCACCTGATAACTTCAGTGAGTCACCATCCTCATCTCAAGCCTCCTCATCTGATACTTCCTCCACCAGTTCACCCGTCTCTATTCCTCCCACAGCAGTGGCAGTCTCTCAACCTCAGAATGCTCATCAGATGAAAACTAGGGCTAAGTCTGGATTTGCTCAACCAAGACTTGAGCCTAGATTGCTTTTGGTGACTACTGAACCCAAGAGTGTGAAGTATGCCTTAGCTGACTCCAATTAGAAAGCAACTATGCAAGAAGAGTACAATGCTCTAATTAAAAACAATACCTGGACTCTTGTCTCCTTACCACCCAAGAAGAATGTGATTGGCTGCAAATGGGTGTTTAGGATCAAAGAGAATCCTAATGGTACTGTTAACAGATACAAGGCCAAACTGGTGGAAAAAGGGTTCCATCAAAGGTATGGGTTTGACTTCATTGAGACTTTTTCTCCTGTTGTCAAACATATCACTATCATGCTTATCATGTCCATAGCTCTCACACATAAGTGACATATTCAACAACTAGATGTCAACAATGCCTTTCTCAATGGGCTGCTCCATGAAGAGGTTTACATGGAACAACCTAAAGGCTTTGAGAATGACAATCCTAGTCTTGTGTGCAAACTGAATAAGGCATTGTATGGGATCAAACAGGCACCCAGACAGTGGTTTGATAGGCTTCAGCAAGCCCTGATTCAACTCAAATTTAAATCTAGCAAATGTGATCCTTCCTTGTTCACCTATTGTGCTCAGGGTCACACTATCTACATGCTAGTATATGTGGATGATATTCTCATTACATGGGATTCTCCATCACTTATTCAGTCTATGATCTCTAAACTCAACTCAATTTTTCCCTTAAACAGCTGGGTCAGCTAGACTACTTCTTGGGCATTGAGGTAAAGCACATTGCCTCTGACACACTTCTCCTCACTCAGTCCAAATACATTAAGGACTTGTTGGTCAAGACTAATATGCTTGAAGTCTGCCCTGTGGAAACACCTATGCAATCCTCCTGCAAGCTCACCAAAACTGGTTACACTGCCATGTCTGATCCATCTCTTTACAGGTCAGTTGTTGGAGCTTTGCGGTATGCCACTCTCATCAGGCCAAATATTGCTTATGCAGTCAACAAAGTGTGTCAATTTATGTCTCATCACTTGGAGACTCATTGGGTGTCTGTTAAAAGGATCCCTAGATATCTCAAGGGCACCTTGGGTCATGGTCTCTCCATCTCAGCTTTGTCCTCTCAGACTGCTCCCTCCTTATATGTCTATTGTGATGTTGATTGGGCTGCTGATCCTGATGACAGAAGGAGAACATCAGGAGCTGCCATCTACTTTGGTCCTAATCTTATTTCTTGGTGGTCCAAGAAACAGCCAGTGGTTGCCAGATCTAGCACATAAGCTGAATACATGAGTCTAGCTCAAGCAACTGCAGATTTACTTTGGCTTCAGACACTTCTCCAAGAACTTTTTCAACTCCACCAACACTCCTCTGATTCTGTGTGACAATCAGTCAGCTGTGTTTCTAGCTCATAACCCTGTGCTTCATTCTAGAACAAAACACATGGAGATTGATCTTTTCTTTGTCAGGGAAAAAGTTCTTGCTAAGTTGTCGCTCCCTGGATTTCCATCCTGATACATACGCGAAAGTGGCGCGGAAAAGAGGTAGAGTCGTCAGCCAGGCATTTTTATCCCGAAAGAACGGGAAAGGTAATGTTGCACAAACCATGGAATGAAAAAGAAGGACATAGGTCCTGCAAACCAAAGAGACTGAGTTCAGGAGTCGGTTACGACCTGGGAAGGTATTAGAACCCCAGATCGTTCGCCGTACCCGACAGGATCCACGCTGGCAAAGAAAATGTTTCAAAAGGTGAAGAAATGAAAGTTGCTGCGAAAAAGAAAGACTGGAACTGGAGAAAAGAAAAGAAGGGGGGAAAATGTAGGGAAAATAAAAGAGTATACTCGAACGGGCCCTACCCTGCTGCCTACGTACCTCATCTGGACATGAGGATCAGAGTCGCCGTAGTTCCCCTAACTAGGGGTGGAAAGATTGTTTGTGTCTTAAGGCTTGAACTGCCTATGTCAATGCTCAGGTGTTGCAGGCTCGTCTGGCACGAGTGCGTTACCGTCTTGCAAGATGACAAGTAGGAGCAAGTTCGCACGTAAAGAGTGAAGGTGATGAGAAGAAGAAGTCCCGAAGGAGAGACATTTATTGTTTGTCCAAGTCTTTTAAAGAAGTGTTTTTGTTGTTTTTGTTTGTGGTATTTCTTAAGTGTTTTTTAAGCTTTGTTTGAAGATGAGAAAGAGAGCACCAAAAGGATCTCAAAGGTAAAAAAATCTAAAGGGGGACTAACAACCCTAAATGTTATCATGCATGGGAGTTCTAGGTTAGTGTGGTTTGAATTCTATCCTAATGAAGAAGGAGGAAAGAGAAGAAAGAAGAAGAAGAAGAAAGGAGCAAAAAACGCTAGAAGACAACTTACTTCTCTAAAGAAGTTAAGTTGTTTCTAAAAGGGAAGAGATGAAGTCAGACAAGTATAGCATAAGGCTAAGACAATCACAAATTTAAAGCATAAAAAGATGAAGGAAAGAATTGTATGTGGGATGCCTTCCCACACACATGACTTACCAAAACCCTACAAAACAAAGATTAGTGAATCACATAAGCATAAAGTGAAAATAAGGAGATTCAAACAATACGCAAACCAAATACGAAGGTCACAAACCAACACAATCAAAAAGTCAGTACTTAAACCCTATAGGTGACCTAAAACAACTACCAAGCAAACCTAATAGGATGACATCAATGTCTTCCTCAAACTATGTTATAAAGAAGGAAGAAAGATGCACGAAAAGCTACCTAAGAAACAAGACACCAAACAAATAGAAACGCTCATGAGAAAATTACGAAATTAAATTTCTAAAGTCAACAACCAGTAGCAAACAAAGTGTCCAAATGGCTCACAAAAATTCACAATGAAACTCCGCTAAAAGATCACACAAAGTCGCTTGAGAACAATTAAGGAGATCGCACAAACACAACTCCTAAAACTATGGATAAAATGAATTTAAAAAAAACAAAAATATTTTTATGAGCTTTTCTAAGTCATTAAAATGATATAAAAAGAATGGAGTCAAAATATTACTTGAGGTGAAAGAAACAAATTCTACAAGCTAATACGTTAATGTGGAAATTAAATGAAAAGGAAATTAAAGTACACAAAGTTTCTAAAATGATTTAAGATCTAAAATATTTTTTTTGGGAATTTTATAAAATGTTTTTGTATTTTAATGAATTAAAATGAAATTTAAGTGAAAAGAGAAATAAAAAAGACAAGAAATGAAGAGGGGTGCGAATTAGCAAAAAGGAAGTTAGAAAAAAGGAAGATGGGCCGCAGGTGGGGTGCGGAAAGCAAAAGGAGAAAGGCCCAAATGCACAAGAAGAATGAGGGTCTACGGTGGGATGGAGTCAATGTGTTAACCGAACCTGGAATGTTAGATCTAGGAGTTGAATTAGTATGATCATCCAAAGGTCCAGGGCGCGAGGGTACATGGAACTATGACGCACAAGCACGCATGGGAGAAAAATAGAAAGGTCCTACAGGACGGTGACAAGTGTCACCTCCGGTATGGACAAAATCCAAAAAATCCACCGTATGCTTATCCTTATCATTGAATCCTCTTTAATCTCTTTAATATCTCTTTACATTTTCTATGAATATTTCTTATAATCTTTAATATTCTCTATGAAACAGAAAAAAACTCTTAACAAATTTAAAGAAAAACAACACAAACACAAAGAGCAAACACGCCCTTCCTTCTCCCTGCATTGCGTCTTCCTTCATCTTCCATCTTCTTCGTTCTCACCAACCGCCGCCGGAGCTTCGCCTCCTCCTTCTTCTTCTCCGAACAACAAGAACTCCACACAACCTTACTAAACCTCGAGCTCATCATACATCCACCACCAGTTCACAAAACCAAATTCAAACACTAAATCGGAGCACACAATAGCAAGCATAAACAACACTCAAAAATAATGAATTGGAACAAATCGGAGTAAACAATAATAACGTCTAAAAGATTTTCGAATGAGTGCACCTGATAATCGAAGTGGCGAATAATGAAACCACGGTAAGATTTGATCTCGTCTCGTCTTTGAACCCTCCTTCCTTCCTCCACAAATTCGATTCGGCTTGACGATTGATGATGTTGATTTAGATGAAGGTATGAAGATGTTGCAATCGGTGAAAAATGATGAGATTAATAATGAAGAGAGTCGAATCCGAATTTGTGATTTTGGTGTAGAAGATTGATGATATGAGGTTGATGAAGGAAACCGGTCTCGGTTTCTTTTTGTGATGAATTTCTTCCGTTTGCAGGTTGGTGAAGATTAGATTGATGGAGGTTAGGGTGATAGAATGTTGATTCGTTTTTCTGTGTAAGATTGGTGATAAAGAAAAGGAAGTTTGTTCTTGATTATTTGTGATGTGGGTGGACGATGAAGATGACGATTGAACATGACGATGGAGCCTCTATTTTTGTTTTGTCGAAGAACGATGGTTGCTTCGGTTTTGATGATGAAGAATCAAATTTCGTTTGTCGATACTGATAGAGAATAGCGATTTTGATGATGACGAGCGTTCAACTCTCAACGGTGAAGTGATGACGATTTAGTTTCTGATCCAATCAAGCATTCCGTCATGATTTCGAAGATGAAAAAACATGAACTTTTGTTGTGATTCCTTTCTAATTGAAGAATGATGAATCAACTTATGATCATGAAGAACTAGTGTCGTTTTTGTGCGATGAAGAAATCTTTTTATGGTGAAGAGTGCATTTCGGTTTCATCTTTTTTCTGTGGAGATTGATGATGACTTTGGATTATTGGTGATGAAGAAAAGTCACCAGATATTTTTCTTTCTCTTATATTTTTGTAATGAAATTCTGTTATTTCTCCTCCTTTCATGAGTCTTGCGTGATATCTCCTTTTTCGTTTTTTGTTTGTTTGTTACGTTTTCATATACTTATTGCGTGATATCTCCTTTTTCTTTCTCTTCTATTTTTTGTTTGTTTGTGTGTTTGTGTGTGTGTGTGTGGGGGGGTATTAGAGTATAAATAATATGTACACTAAGGACTGACACCTGCCAGTCTAAGTAATAAGTATAAGGCAAGTTACAGTTGTGCAATTACCTACTAGCTCAGGTTTCACTATATAAGCAAACCTCTTGTAATATTCTAATTCAATTCAATGAAGATAACTGAATAACAGAATCAGTTCGAAAAATGTTGCTATCAATCTTTCTTTTCTAATACTCCACAAGGTTGGTATGAAAAAACATCTCACAAGATACAAACTAGACTTTTGTTTCATACCAAAGCCCGGGATGGACTCTCTAATCTCCCCTTTAACTTTTTTGATCATGAACCTTAAAAAAATTCCCTAAAATTATTTAATTGCCTAGTAATGCTTGGGAATTGATGCGGGGTAACTAGAAGTAGCGAGAGGAGAGTTATACACCTAATTGTAGGGATAATTAGTGTAAACGGGCAAAACATAATATATATGTTCGTTGATATTGATGTTGTTGTGGTGATGAGTAGTGTTTTGTTGATATGTTTCATGTGTTTATTAATGATATATGGGTATTTGATATGTTGTAGTATATGACGTGTTACATTATTGTGATGTGAGTTGAGTTATATGATTATATGTTATGAAATGCATGATAATCGCGATGATGATGATTAGTAGTATATTGATAGATGCGCGATATGTGGTTGTTGTTGTCGATGTGGTATGATGTAGTTATTGTGAGTATGCATGCATGTCATTGATGTTGCATGACATGTTGCATAGTTGAATAATATACTAGGGTGGGGTATGTCGTTGTTGTGATGTTGGTGCGGTCATGAAATAAGGATCGTATGTGGCCATGAAATAGGGGCCGAGGGTGTGGTCATGAAATAAGGATCATATTGGACCATGAAAGAGGGTTTAAGAGTTCCGACGGAAACTGGATCTTGAAATAGAGATCGGATATGGTACCACATGCATAGAGTCAAGTTGAGTCTCATTGCATGATTGTGTTTTGTTGTGTATATGATGTTGTGGGAGTATATGATGTTGTGGTATGTATTTCGTTGTTGTATGTGATAGTGTTGAATAGTCATTGTTGAAATGTAGTGTATAGTTTTATGATACTTACTTAATTCTTATTATATTATCTTTATGATGTAAGTATCTCACCCCTTCCGTTTGAATGTTACCCCAATGTTGGTAACGTGCAGGTGAGCGGGATAAGTCGAGTGGTGGTCAGTGAAGTCGCGTATTTCTCGTCTTTAGGGTGTCGGCTCTGATACGTCACTTTGGAAGTTGGGTCGACGTTGCTTTTACTCGTTATTCCTTTTTGAAAACAATTTTTGTAATTGAAGTTTGATTTACGTTGGTTTAAAAATTATTTTCGCTGCATGTTGAATAATTGTTTTGGAAAATGTATCACTGATCAAGGTTGTTTTGTTGAATTGTAGCAATCAATTGGCTTTTTATGAATAAATTTACTCTGATAATTATATACACAATTCCGTGGGGTAAATTGGGTGTTACATGTATAATCATGATATGCAGATTACCAATATGTCGAGAAAACGTAGATCCGCCGTCGCCTTCTTGTTCTCCTTTTATTTTATTTTTTCTGTATTTTTTTCGGTCCCTCTCAGCAGCACCAATAGTAAGTATATATAGGACCAAATTAGGGTTAATGATAATGGCTCTTAATGCTTATTTTGAAACCCAAATAAAATATTAATTTAAAAACTAAATAAAGTTTAACAATTAAAATAATTAAAATAAAAATAAAACTAAAAAATCTATTTATTTACTCTAGATACAATGTAAAAATAAGTGGACTCAAAAAAAAAAAGTCGGGAGCTAAAGTGCTCGAAAAAATAAAACGAATACATCAAAATAATCAGCGCAAAATAAACGATTCGAAAAAATACAACGTTTGATCAGATTTTGAAATAAAATTATGACCGTTTAAACTGCTCAGACTGCTCAACATATGACAAAAAATAGTCGTAAAAATACTTTTAGCATGTCATATTAAACCACGTAATCCGTAGATTAATATTACTAACATTTGCAAATTTTAAATTTGACATTTTTCGTTAACTGATTTTAGGCACAGTTGAAAATTAGTTTGACCAGTCTGTCTGTAAATTCGAGAAATTATTTCGGCTAATATTAAGACGAAACACATGCTATGCTATGAAGATGATGCAAATGAATGTGAAACAAAAAAGGTCAGATAGAGTTAAAAATCAGAGGGCAAACTTTGAGATACAACATGAACATATTGTTGTTGATGTACGTGATGATGCGTGAAACGCGTCTTGGATGATGGGAAAAAATGTGGTCCCAGTTATTGTTATCATGAAAATAACTTGCCGCGTAATTGATTTGTGGGGTCACACTTTGTGCTAGCAAATGGTCCTGAGGAAAACACAAAAAAATGGATTTATATGTGTATGAAAAATGGCTTATTAAAAAGAAAGTTAGAAATAGATAATAATAATAATAATAATAATAATAATGAAAATAAAAATAGAAATAAAAATAGTGATAGAAATAAAATAAAAATGGTGATAAAAATAAAAATGAAAATAATTATAACAATAAAAATGATAGTACTAGGAATAATCTATACTATATATCTATACTATATATAAAGGGGATACGTTCTTTTGGAGTGACCTATTTTAATTCCTAAAATACTCTTTATTTTTTAATAAATAAAAAGAAATTTAAAAATAATAGTGTTGTAACTTTCATCTGTTTTCAATTTTATCTTTGTAGTTAGCAGTTACAAAATCAAATTTTATACATTTAAATATTAATAAAATTTAAACCGGTTAGAAATTAATAGTTATAATTGACAAGAGTTAAAAGTAAAACTGTCTTTCAACATTATTTATTTAAATTGTATTATCACGCTCATTGATATGGAAAATGGTTACCAAAATATTAATACCCAAAAAATAGTATATGAGTGCAACTGGTAATTAAGAGAGCGAAAACATAGAAAAGGTCGAAACTTTCTTCTTCACAATAATATTTTTTTTCTTCTAATTATAATCACTTGCTTTTACAGTATATTGCCATTGGATTTTAAAACTTCTATTATCTTATTGTACTTTTTATTCTATTAATTATTATTATTTTGGTTTTCCTTCATTCTTTTTTTATTCTTTTCTATTCCCTTCTTATTTCTCTTTTTCCTGAATTTGTAAAATAATTTGATCCCCTTTTTTCTTTATTTTTGTTTTAAAGATCATATTGTGAAGGAATTGTTCATATTGTTGAGTTATTTTTTAATACATCTTTTACTTTATCCTTTATATTTTATATTCTTTAACTTTTTTTACTATTGTACGTTTCAATTTTTTTTCTTTTTCTTTTATGTTTTTATAGTTTATTGGATATAATAAAATGAACGGAGCGGAGTAGTGGAATGGAATAAAGTTGTTGTTCCATCGTTTGGGTGTTTCAAGATGGAATATAGAGATTTTGTCGTTCCGCCCAAATCGGAGGGTACACAAAAATGATGGAAAATGATGGAATGAGATGGAATGCATTCCATCCAGTTTCAGTCAGTTCCATCATTTTTTAATCAATCCAAACAATGAAACTGTAAGTTTATAACATTTCATTTCATCTCATCTCATCTCATTCCATTCCATCAATCCAAACATATCCTAAGATATTCATATTCTTTAAGAATTTAAGAATTGTGATGCAATTTTCATGAAATTGAGTTTTTAATTTAGGATTTCGTTTCATTTATGAGATGAAAAATAATTTAATTATGTTAGAATAGAAAAATAAGTTTAACATATGAGGTGATCATTAGTATAAAATAATAACAATCATATAATAAAGATTAAAAAAGTGTCCATTTATGTGTTAATAAAATAATGACATATAATCATACTCCTTTTAAATTTTTATTGTAAATCAAAAAGTTTTTTCCTTTATGTTTTTACTCTTATACATAATTTTTTTTTCTTTACATTTACATTTTATTCTTTTGGTTTAAATTGAATATCCATTTAACATGGTTATTTTACAACAACAGCGGAGAACAACAATGCCAATATCGTTTGTTTGTTTATTTCAATTTCTTTTTAAATGATTTATAAAAGAAAATGATGTAGTTATAGGTTAAGAGAAAATAGAGGGAAACATTTTATGTTCACAAAAGGGGGATAAACGTAAATTGATACACAAGGGAAAATTGTATGCTTTCTTTATCATGTTTCTATTTATAACCTCTAATACTTGCAATCCATAGTTTGCCGCAGATTCTAATTTTGGTGTTTGTAGAAATTAATTAAAGTTTAGATTGGGTGTAAAATTATAGATTAAGGAAAAATATCAACAAAAAAACATGAATATTTTGTTTGGAAAACTTATCATGATGTATGGCGACATGAGTATGATTAGAAGAAGTCAAATAATAAATGGGAATAATGATTAAGGAGTCTGAAAGTAAATAGATGTTTATCAATTTTTATTTCTTTTCTCCATATTTCAGTTTTGCTTTTTTATTCTTTGAATTTAAAAAAAATGATGGTAAGATATTTTGTCATCAAATTTTCTTTCAATTTCTTTTGCGAACAATAAATATCGTACCAATTTAAGTGATAATTGTCACCAATTTCCGATTCGGTGCATGCTTTATATGTTGATGTTATTTAGAATATGTATGTTTTATGCAATATTCATTTGTTTACCATTGAATCTTAACAGAATATCAAATATACACTTAGTGTGCATGTCCGCGCAAGTGCATTAATTTGGTAATTTTCAGAGCCAATAATCAAATGTGATTAAGCCATCGATAACTAACGTACAACTCAATAAAATAAATATATTAAAAAAATTATTTATGCCTTTCACATGATTAAAAAAAAAATTTAATATCAAAACATATCAGGGTGAAGATAATGTCCGTAGGAAAAGGAGAAGAAGAAGATTATGAGATGAAAATTTTTGGAATAAGGAGTAGAGCATGTTCATGACGGCGGCAATAAAGCAAACTATTATATTGTCATTTTCTTATGCACGATTATATATATATATATATATATATATATATATATATATATATATATATATATATATATATATATATATATATATATATATATATATATATATATATATATATATATATATATATATATATATATATTTCTATTTTGACGAGTGCTTATTTTATATTATATATATATATATATATATATATATATATATATATATATATATATATATATATATATATATATATATATATATATATATATATATATTCTATTTTGACGAGTGCTTATTTTATATTGTTGTTAATTGTACTTTGTATGTTTCACTTATTGAATAAATTTAGAATATTTTTGTTTACCACTTTAAAAATGTAATAATATTATTAGCATCTTGACTTTAGGTCTATTTGAACAAAACCTAAAAATATTATTGCTTATTGCAAAGTACGTGTTTTTTGGCATTCATAAGAGAATTTAATTTGCAAATATTATATAGTACAATTTTATTTGTAAGTATCTGAATAAATATGTTAGACCTCATCATATAAATAGTTTATGTTAAAATCAAACTTATAAAAGTTGATATTGTTAATATTTTCATGCGGTGCACCTTAAAAGAGCAAACAAACGGGCACGAGAGTGCCCGTTTGGACGCTAATAATAATAATAAGGAACCATAAAAATAAAATAATGCTAATGATATCCATTTGGACGCTAGTAATAATAATAAGGAACCATAAAAATAAAATAATGCTAATGATAAAAATAATAATAATAATAATAATAATAATAATAATAATAATAATAATAATAATAATAATAATGAATAACAGAAGAAAATAAATAAATAATGATAAAAAAAAATTGGATTAAAAAATGAATTTTTTGGATTAGAACCGAAAAACGGAAATATAGAGATAATGGTCTTACATTGGACCTCCACCGATTTTACCACACACAAGTGATCTGATAAGCATATAAACCCCGACTGAATAAATTAAAACAAAAATATTTTTTTTGGATTTTCTGTATAATAAATAGTAAATATACGGGTAAAACAAATTTAGAGTATGACACCGAGTGGTTGGATAGTTGGTTGCGATTTTAATTCCGTTAAATCAATTGAGGAAAGAGGGGGAATGGAGCTCCTAGTTTTACTGAGATGGAAGAATTCAACTCTTTCATTGAATGTATGAATCTTTTGATATACCGGTTGTAGGTAATAGATTCAAATGGTTCAAACCAATTAGAAAATGTAGAAGTAGAATTGACAGGATTTTTGTAGATGATTGCATGATCAATGCTTGGAATATTAAAAATCTGATTGTAGGAGATAGAGATATTTCGAACCATCGTCCTTTGTGGGTTAAGTCGAGTTCTTTCAAATGGGGGCTAAACTGTTTCGGTTTTTTAATTGTGGGATTGAGCACAAGGATTTTCTTAATTTTGTTAAAGCTAGCTGGTCTTCTTGTGAATTTTTGGGTTCTTACAGTAACATTTGTATTAATAAGTTTAAGATCCTGAAGGACAAGATTCGTTGGTGGCATTATAATTCCCAGTTATAGATTGTGATAGTAATAAATTCCCAGTTATTCTACAATACGTAGAAACATACTAACTTACATCAACACTTTTATAAAAAAAAATGTGTTGCCTAAAGAGTATTTAAGTCAACGCTTTTATAAAAATATGTTGTCTAATAATTTACGTCAATGATTTTTTTTAAAATCATTGTCTGAAGAGCACTTAAAAGCGTCGTCTAAAGTGAACTTAAACCACCACTTATATATTAAAAAAATAATGATGTCTAAGATCTTATTTGCTAAGAGGTGGTTTCATGAATAAATAATCATAAATTGTTATTTTTGGGTTAAATTGACGATAAATTCGTGTTTATGAAATTGTTTTTATTTATTTTTATTTTCAGGTTTAAGATGAAAAACATTGAGAAAATTGTGAATTTGGCATTAGCAGGTTTGTTTATTTTGTTGTGTGAATTTTCTGTTGATGATTATTTTTCTTCATTCTTTTGTTACTTGTAATTATTATTATTATTTAGAATTAGGAGTAGATTTATGTGTGTGTTAATTTGTGGTGCTAATATATGCTTAATGCTGCTGAAATGAAATTGGTTTTGTGGCATTTTAGAACAATGTAGTTGTTGTTTATATTCTCTGGTGACAGTCCTGTGTAGGAATGTAACTTCTGATTGAATGAATGTCTGGATTCAGCATGTGATTATGTTATTAAATTAACTCTATTTTCTCAATTTATTATAGTGTCTATATGTCATTGTCGGGTGTCGATGTCTGAGTCAGTGCCTCATAGCATGAACGTGATTATGTACTTTTATGCTCAACATATTCTTGATTTGATTGTCATATCAGGATTATCTCTAAGGACGAGCTTTAGAATTAGGATTATAATTTTTGATATATATACTTTCAATGTAATTTCCGCCTTCGATGAATAATTTGTGAATCAGTAACGTTTTTGCGAATGCTACAAGCTGATTGTTGTAGTTTGTGTTTTGGACATTGCTTTGTGTTAATCATTGCAGAAGCGTACGACATAATTTAGGAGGAGACACTCTCTTCTCAATGTTTATTCACAACTACCACAGAGGTAATATATCATGCTAGGCTGTATTTGGAATATTATAAAATTTATTAACATTAAGAGTATCTTTTCAGCTTTGAGGTATATTTCACTCACCATGCTAGCCTTAATAATCTATATAATGTTTATTTGATAAATAGACTTATGAGTTCATAGTGATATATATTGCTGTCATGCTATCATGCTATGATGAATATAGCCTCATGTTTAATTTTTTTTTATGCATGCACAGAGAGGGGAAGGCTAATTAAAGAAATAAGAGATTCATTTACCGTCGATGCATTCATTAGTAATGCAACTTATTGGGATAAAGTATGCATAGGCAATCTTGTTGGTTTACCAGTCATAGTAGTGTCAATATATAGTAGTGTATAAGGTTATAAACTTATCAGCATTATGCTTTGTATGGTCTTATATACTTACTCTGTCAAAAGAAATTGTTTTATCAGCATAACTCTTTGCTTGGTCTTACTTATTTCATTTTATTATGATAGAAAGCATATAATAAATTTTGCATGTAAGAGTGCTAATGCTGAATTTTGGATGGACTCTTAGGATATACAAATTGGGCAAAGAATGATGACTATCTCCAATGAAGGGGTTCCAAATACAATAAAGAAGCTAGCTTCTCACAAACTTCAATCCACGTTACCTGTGAGGTAATCTTCCTTGATTTTGATTTCGTCAGTCAAGAATTACGATCTCATTGTGAATAGTCAATATGCTTTTTATCCCATGTCTTTTTTTCTTTATTGTTTGATACTTTGGTGTTTGGTCTTGGTTTGTTGTTACTAAATATATCATTTGGTGGATTTTTCTTCATGATGTCTATAATTTTCTTTCATAACTTGTATCAGTCTACATGCTCCTAACAAGAAACTAAGGGAAGCAATTGTTCCAAGTGCAAAATCTTACCCATTTGATGCACTTATGAAAGACTGCAAGGAATACTTCCAGGAAACAAATAGACGTGTTTCTTTTGAATATGCACTTTTAGGTACATAAAATTTCCTACACATTCTTGCTTCTCCCCGTACTATTATAAGAGTAGTGAAATTATTGTATGCACTTACCATTTTCCCGATATTATGTTTGAATAAATGGAATCAATGACTCGGTAAACAATGCGGTAGAACTTGCTAAACTACTACACGAATATGGCACTGGTTATCATGTCAATCGGATACCTTTTAATTCCAATAGAAGACTCTGAGTTTCGCCATCCTTATAGGAAAGCAGTATGATATTTTTCTTATGTTTTAGTTTCATTCTAAACACTATTTACTTCATGGTTTGATTTATTCAAATAATTGAGTATTGAATCAAGACTTCTCATTTCGTAGGTGTAAGCATTTGTTAATTCTTTGGAGTCATCTAAAAGAACTGCTAGTGTACGTCAAACCAGTGGACTAGACGCAAATGCAACTTGTGGTCAGCTATGTAACAATTTCCAAAAAAATCCTTTGGTCATAGACTCTGATAATCTTGAATTCCAGCTGCCAAATATGGATCTTGCAGTTAAAGGTTGATTGCACCGTGTCAGTTTCATGGCTGCTTGTTGTTATCAACTTCTACTTATACTCATGCATCCATAAATTTGGAGTAAACAACGAAAGGTTTGATGTACCAATTGTGAAGTGATAGAGGTGTTTGTTGTTAAGGCCTGAGTTGTGATGTCAACTTTCTTGCTATAAGAGAATTATGGAGAGGCATCCATTTGGTTGTTGGTAATATTGTTGAGGCATTCAGGTCTTGGAAAATTATAAGTCTTTAGATTCTTTGGCATTTTTTGCTGTATTACTGAGGCATGCAACCTACTGGAGAATTACTTACTAAAAGTAAATATTGTTGTCAATAAATGATTACTTGCAAGTTTCATTTGATTTGATGTAGAATTTCAACTAAGATTAATATCATCTTGTATAATTAAATATTGCAGAAATTATATGATGAGAAAAAAAACATGATTCCTAATACATACGTTAAAATTCTTGAATATTATATTATAGTAGTGATTGGGAGAAAATATTTGATTAAATGAAATAGGTTTAAATTAAATATAATATAATTGAAAATAAAACAAATATATTAAATTTAAAGAAAATAAGGTGTAAATTTGTTAATATCCAGGATTAAATTTGATGTAATATATCATGAAAATAGGGTGTAAATTTGTCAATATGCATATTAAAATCGGATGTAATATATCATATTTTTATACCATATTTAAAGAAAATAGGGTGTAAGTTTGTTGATATCAAGAGTAAATATTGCTTATTTTACACCCGTTTTTTATCAAATGAGGAGTAAATATATTTAATTTAAATGCAATTATTTATATATTTACAGGGTGTAATATTATATATTTATACATCTGTTTTAAACAAAAAAGGGTGTAATATATAATCTATAAATGTATACATGTAAACATTTACATCCGATTTCTATAAAACAGAGTGTAATATACCATCTATAAATGTATATATAAAAACATTTACACCCGATTTAAACCAAAAAATATTGTAATATAACATCTATTTACACTCGTTTTAAAACGGGTGTAAATTCGTCAGACATTTTTCACCCATTGAATTCACACCCTCTAATAACGGATGTTAAATGTAATAAAAACGGATGTAAATTACACTTTCTGCACTAGTGTTCCATTCGATTTCTTGTAATGTTTGTGGATTTAGAGCCTATTGTTGCTCTAGTTTTTATTTTTGATAAGTTTTGTTCATCCTAATGATATTTGTTTGTAACAATTGAGGTAGGAGATCCCCTTAATCTCTTATTAATGAAGTCATGGTGATAAAAAATCTAAGCCCTTCTTTATTCATACAATCCAATAAAAGAGGAAACGATTGGAAAGCCATATCTATTCAAAATGATGTCTTTCCATCGACCATTATCATGTAATATTGTCCACCTCTAACTAGAGCGCTAAATTGAATATATTTGAAATGATTTAATTTATGTAGGGATAGCTTATTACCACACAAACAATGAGTATAAGGGTCCACTTGTTTAAGTCCCTCTTTCCTTTTTGTTTTATATGTACAAAAAATAAAAATTAATCATTTAAGAAAAGTCTTAAATATGCTCTAGTCTTTCCAATAGATTAACCTTTGCAAGACTTTTTGAAAAATGAGCATATCTATATAAGGAGTGAATCTGATAAGTGCTATTAAGCGGTGCCGTCAAACCACTCAGAGCCAAGTATATGTATATAAATACCACAATTTTCTGCGTCTTTTGTCACCATAATTTGGTCCTTAACATTGGAGAATTAATTTCTATGTCTCTTCTGCATGCGTATTAGCCTAATAAAGGGAGATGTTTTTATGACTTTGAGCTTTTGCATATATGGTGATGGTAAAAAGCAATAATAGTTTCTAGATTGAAAGGGATATCGATGTATCATAATTTCTAGTTTATTACATCATTTACAACGTAAATTAATAAGAATGTTTTCTCTGTGATAAGGATAGTTTACAAGAAAGAATGTATAGAACAACAGCAAGAAGACATCATTAGTGGAGAACAAAGTCATGCTTTGCTGCGCATGTGCAAAACCGTCCAACTTTGCATACAAACAAACAAACAATTATTCTTTCTCCTATTTTAATTTCATCAAATAGTTTTAAGTAGCAATTTTATTTTGTTTTCTTGGACGGTTTTATTCAGGATAGGTTCGGTAAATAATTCTTGGAAATTAGATCGTTTGACTTTTTATTTGTTTTTCTTGTTTGTAGCACAACTTATCAAATAGTTTTTAATAAGCAATCAAATTCAATACAGAAGAAAAAAAGGATTCTCTGGCCCAAATATACAAGGAAAACTCCAAACGAATATCTATGATATCTCTAGCCACTAAATTTAACCGCGTAGGAAGTCTATTAAGCACCACCCTCCAAACGAAAATCTAGATTTTTAACGGAAGTTTGGAGTTCCATAACAAATCAAGCACCATCATCTATGGGGCAGCAAGATGGTGGATAAGAAATGACCCCAAAACAACTTTATATATAGACATAGTTTGTTAGTAAATAACTCCTTGTTCAAAAGGATTTGGAATTCGAATCTGGTTGTGGCACAAATATTTTTTTACTATATTATTTTAATTTAACTTAAAGATTTTTTAATTATAGTGAATGAAAAAAAAATTTCGTTTTAATATTCGCCTTAGACCTCCGATTATATTGGACCGGCCCTGACCACAGTCCTAATAAAATATGTCTCTCGATCATGGTGAGCATTTTGCTCTATTTATGTATTGTATTTCGGAACAAGTTAAATTTTGACTTTCATCTAAGTTATATCACAAACATGTCATTAAACATTGATCACTAAGGATAAGCTAGCTTAATGAGGAGTTAGTGAAAGTATGTTTAATTTGGTTTGTCCTTTTTGTCTTCATGATATGGAAGATGTTGAGCTTTTGTCTCTTAAGAGCAAGATCACGGTTTTAAATTGCAGGCCACATAACGTGATGTGGTCGCAGCATTGGTTATGGTAGTGACCGCATCTGCATCAAATCATAATTACAGTGTGATTGGAAATCACAATAAAAATTGTATCATAATACTGTAACAACCATACCATAATACTACAACAGTCGCATCAGCCTGTATTATACCACATCAGATTGCAAGAGATTATAGAATAGAATGCTCCTAAAAATTATTTGGTTAACGTTTCATCCTATTTATATCATAGATTTAAGGTATATTTTAAAAGAATTAATGATATTTAAAATATAATAATTTGTTATTGACATACATGTATTGAAGTCAGATTCGCTTTTGACCTATTTAAGGGAGTTTAATAGAAATATCTCTTTAAAATTTTGGCTTAATCTCAATTGGTTGTTTGGTTATACTATTTGTTGGATCATTTGGTATTGTAGGAATGTTGTTTTATTCTATAGAAAAATTTTAAGCAAGTTTTATATGTTAGGGGTGATCAAATTTATCTTTTGGGAGTCGCTTGTGTATTGTAAGTTGAGCAACACGAGTCATTGGTTGAATTTGTGTGATAATCTGATCACTTGCTTTACTTAAGTTGGTTGTAGTTTTTTTTCTTTAGATTTTGTGTCGGTTGATCTAAGTGTTTGTGATTTGATTTTTATTAGGTTGGATATCCCTTATATTCCATTCTCGTAAGAATTCATTATTCATCGGAAAAACACTAAGATATTTTAAACTTCAAAAAATTATTATTTTTATGGATACACAAAAAGGATAAAAATTAAGAGAGTGTTAGCTCTAAAAATGAATTTCTAACTATCAATTTCCACATTTTTTCATTTTCTTTTGGTGAAAATTTGTAATTACTTTCTTGACTTTTCTATTTTTCTTGTTGTTTCTTTTCTTTCTCTCCTAGGCTCTTTCTTTTCTTTCTTCTTGCGCTATCAAGATAAGAATTTTAATATTTTTTTAGCATATGCCTTTTCACCAATTCTTATTCTTTGATTGGATGACATAATTGAAATTTTTTAAAGAATTTAAAAATTATAAACAATTTATATTATTCAATTGAAATTCATTTATTTTTAAATTTTTTGTTTGGATGTATTATTAAAATATTTGGTTTAAGGATGGTGATCTCAACACCAAATTTTTCCATGATTCTCTTAAGGCTAGGAATCGAGTTGATTCGATAACAATAATTAAGGTGGGATATGACCTTTTGGAAGACCCTGAAGGTATTAAACAAGAGGCTGTGAAATTTTTTGAAAGAAATTTCAATTTCATGTTGGCTCCTCGATTAAGTTCAATTTGGATAATGTTGTTAGACTTGATGATTTAGACAAGAACTTGATAATGTAACACGGTGGGAGAACTGACTTTAGTTAAATGTTGCGGATAACAAGAGTCGCCACCGACTTTTATTTTATCCAAAAAGGAAAGGACATAAAAGAAAAGGAAATACCTTAAAAAGATTTTGGGTTCGGGGGGTAGGTTATATAAAGGGAAGGTGTTAGCACCCTTTATATCCATGGTTATCCATGGGCTCTTAGTTACTTAGCTCACTTTAAACTGTTTTGAGAAAGGTGTAGTGTGTGATAAAAAATTTCTAAGTACTTTATAATGATTCTCGTATGGATGTATATAAAGATTTTGTTTTGAAAATTTGTTTGAAATGTGAAGTGTAATGAAGTATTTTTGAAGAAAAGTGAGCAAGTACTTAAGAGGAACCTACCCTAAATTAAATCTTTACTGTTCTTAAATGTTCTTTCAATGGTAAGACTATCCCTATTATTAAGGAATAGGTAGTCATTACCTTGGATGTTATAAGGGACATGTGAAGGTTCATATGTGTTTAGGCAACTGTAAGGTGTCTTAGCAATACGAAGGGACTTATCATCTTTTATTCGAAGGGACAAGATCATCTACTGTAGGCAACATCGAAGGGACTTGATCTTATAATCTTAAAGGGGCTTGATGATATTTTATGAGAAGGGACTTTGCTTTTTAGACACCTTACTTGACCTTTTGATTTAGGCAACATGAGGGATAACCTTAGAAAGTGAAAGATGGCGATCAAAGATCGACTTACGTGTGGGCGTGTATATATTCAAATATTTATCTTACGATTAGTGATCTAAATTAATTTTAAAGTACAAACATATTATCACTCCCTATATTTACTAACCATGGCAAGAATATTTATAAACAAATAAACGATAAAAAACTACGACTATTACAAAACTTTTGCAGTTACATTATAATAAAAAATGATTAAATAATAACTATATAATAAAATAAGCAATTAAATAAAAGTTAGTGATAAGATAATTATAAGAAAAGAAAAGGTTAGCACAAATATAAAATATATACAAGTTAATTAAATATTTTTTAGGTTAAATAAATAATTTTTGAAGAATTTTAGAAAGAAAATAATATAATGAGAATAATAATAATAAATCATAGAATAAATTTTTACAAAGAAAACATTATTAATTATTTAATTAGATATTAGAAAAATTTAAATTAATTTTAATATTTAAAATTGAATAAGAACTAGGGTTAGGGATTGAAAAATAAAATTAGGGTTAGAAATCTTAGAAAATAGAATTAGGGTTTATAATTTAAATTATAATATTAATTTGATTATTTACAAAAAAAAAAAATATATAATAATAATATATACATATTTTAATTTAAATATGAACTAGGATTAAAGTTTTAGAAAATAAATTAGAGGTCCTTTAGAAAATATGAAGTTAATATATATATATATATATATATATATATATATATATATATATATATATATATATATATATATATATATATATATATATATATATATATATATATATATATATATATATATATATATATATATATATATATATATTCACATATTATTATCTAAACACATTTTTATTATAAGAAATATAATTAGAATTATTTATAAAAATAAGTTAACAAAACAGAATAATTAAGAAAATGAAATCAAAAACTTACCTAGGGCAGGGATCGAACCCACGCCCTAGGCCTTTCCACCCTTGGACCAGCAAGGCTACCACCAGGCTAGACGCGTGCTGGTGATAAGGTTTGGGTAGTAATCCTTTTATGATTAACCTGCAAAATAAAAGAATTTTCAAGCAAAAAAGAATAACCTGGGGATCGAACTCGCCCCCCAAGCTTACCAACACAGAGTCTTAACCACTGGGACAAACGCGCGTTTGTAATAACAATATCAAACAAAATCTTAATAAGACAATTCAAATATTTGAAATCCTAATTCGCGCCAACTGCATCGTCTTCTTCCTCAGAATTTCGCAGGTTTACCTGCGAAATTTGATGGGGATTTTCCTGCGATTTTCCTTGCCAATACAACCTGCGAATCTCAAACTCCATTCAAACAGTAAAATTTCATGAAATTAATAACTCCATTGAATTCCTAATGACATCTACGATTCTTCTATGTCTTTAGAACTCATTTATTTTGGCTAAATGGTAAAACCCTAAACGAGGTCCAAAAACCCTAACAATGGCCAATCTTCAATCCTGTATCAAAACTCAAATTAAACTGCCCAGAAACATTCATTAACTTGTTACAAACACGAAACAACAATCAAATACAATTTATATTGCACAAATATATGAAAACGAGAAATTCATAAAGGTGTAAGAAGTTTGATTCGGTTTGAGCAATTCATGGGGTTTGAGATGCATATGACTATTGCTACATGATCAGTGATGTTCAAGGAAGAGATTGGTGCCCTTAATTCACCTCAAAAGCCACGAAATCTTAGAATCCGAATTTCAACTTTTTGATGAATTTTCAAGTTTTGAAACTTGTCCTTGAGGCTGTGAATTCGTGTCTAGGGCTTGGCTTAATGTTGTTTATATATCACACAATGAAATTAGGTCAAGACTTTCACCAAACTTGTGGATTTTTGGACCTTGTGAGATTGAAAAAGATTTGACATTAAACTTGAATTTTTTATTATCTAACATTGCTTTATTGGTATGATCTGAATTATATTGGTATCAATCAAGCTTAAATGAGTGTTAAGACTTTCTAGAATCCAAATCTTTTCCAAATATATGACTTTCATATTTTATTTTAATTTAATTTGTATTTTAATGAATAAAATTCAAATAAATATTAAATAAAATATAAAAAATCAAAAGAGGTGTGGGTTGGGTCGTGCTTGATGATTTTGTAAAGATGGGATAGCAATTTGGTGGGCTCATAAATTGGTTTTAAAGCCTTATTTGCTTCATAAACTTCCCAAAAATTTCCCAACTTTGCAGGGGCACAAATCCTTAAATTTTAATGCTATGAAGGTGTTCTTAGACATTTTGGAAAGCTTAAAGAGTCCTCTAACCAACATTTTTGGTCTCATGTCCATATCTTTTACCATTCTCAAGTTATGCTCTTTGGAAGTTGTTGACTTTTTGTTGACTTTTAAAAGGATCTATAAAGTCTTAGCTCATACCTTCCAAATGAAGCATTTTTGGGCCTGGCTTGTGAGACACAAAGTTGTAGAGAATTCAATTTCCTTCAAAATGAGCTTTGGATGGAAAATGGTTGATGAAACATGTGAAAGTTATGGCTGGTCAAAGTTTAGTTGACTTTTCCTGTGAAAACCCTAATTTAGAAACTCCTGATTCTTGATGATCTGAAATCTCCTTGATGAATTATGATCAACCCTTGATCAAATAATGAATTTTACTTCATATACTTGATGTTGGAAAAAAATCATAAAGTTTGACTTTGGTTTGACCACAGTTGACCTCAGTTTGACTTTTTGACTGTCTTGACTGATTTTAACCTATCTGATCATCTGACTGAGTAAATCTTTTGGGAAAGTCTTGAAACTTGACATGGGGATTCTTGAACACATATAGTATGCTATGAAGCTCACTTGAAGTCTTGGAAGTCCATTTAGCCTGATGAAAGTCAAAACCCTAGTTTAAGATGCATTGCTTAGGAGGATGCATTGTTTGAGGGAATTGTCAAACTTTCTGACTAATTGTGAACTTTGTGAACCTTGTGAACCTCATGGGATGTCTTGTAAACCTTGTGATCTTTGTAAACCTCTTAGTACACAATGTCTTATCCTGTGGAGGGCAAATTTTGGGGTGCAACAGCTGCCCCTGTTCAATTTTCTGAAACCTGAGGGGTTAGATTGGCATATGTGCCAGTCGTGACCTGGAAGGTTGAAGGGGATTGAACACAAAAGCCCAAAAATTTGCACTCGCCGGTGCGTAAAGTAATACTAATGATTAGTTGTATATGTTTGAGTGGGCTTGAAGATGCCACTTGGAAGAACTGGAGATGGGCTTATAGATGCCATCCATGATAGGAGATGATAATATCTTTATGTTGATACTGGATATCAGTACTAGGTCTTCGTATTGGCCGTCTCTGAATCGTTTATGCAACATGGTTTGAATTGTTGAATAGACTAGTAGAAATAAACCTTCGTGACGATTTATCTCTTCTGGAAATATCTTGGATTAGGGAATAGATCTTTGTACAGACCGTTTGCCTACTCTCCAATGACAAAAGAATATCAGGATTAATTCTTCTGAAAAAATATCTTGAACTAGGGAATGGATCTTTGTACAGACCGTTTGCCTACTATTCAAGGGCAAATAGATTAAATCTTCTGAAAATATCTTGAACTAGGGAATGGATCTTTGTACAGACCGTTTGCCTACTATTCAAGACCAGATAGATGAAATCTTCTGGAAGTATCCTGGACTAGGGAATGGATCTTTGTACAGACCGTTTGCCTATTCTCCGAGGACAAAAGAGTGTCAGGATTAAATCTCCTGAAAATATTCTGGATTAGGGAATGGATCTTTGTACAGACCGTTTGCCTACTCTCCGAGGACAAAAGAGTGTCAGGATTAAATCTCCTGAAAATATCCTGGATTAGGGAATGGATCTTTGTACAGACCGTTTGCCTACTCTCCGAGGACATCTTGAGTAATGTATAGATCATTTCTGACCTGTTGTGGATTGTTGATATTGTTTTATCTGCATATAACCATCCTGCAAAGAAAAGGTTAGTTTACACAATATGTATGCATGCATGGCATGGTGCATCTAAATAAATGTATTATGCATTCATGAATATGTTATGGTATGATGTAAATGATGTATAAATCATGCAGCCTGAAGCGTCTGGATATCTTTGTATAACAACTGCTGGCTAGGGAAAATAAATCCCGATTCGTTGTTGAAGAATATGAGGACCTCGTTCCCGTCTTGTTTGATAGTATTTCTATTGAAGGAATAAGTTTCTGAGTATCCTGATTGAGGATAAAAGAGATGAACATAAATTCAAAGGAAGATGTAACTTGAAGTATCTATAATGATAGATTTGTCCTACTGGGGATTTGTAGTTGAGGATGAACCGGCGAAGCTTCGTTGAATTCTTACCTTCGTTCGTCCTTAGTAAATACTATTACTGCACTTTATGCGTTTCTGGTAAACATCAGTCATATTCAAAAGCATACATACATTGAAACACAACCAATGGACGTTTTCGCTTATATAAATAGGGTAAAAGTAAATCTGGATTCAAAGATGAAATCTTATTTATATCACAAAGTGACCTATACATAGGCAAGTTTGTACAAGGAGACAGAAATCCTAGTAAGAGGAATTTGTCATAAAATTTTTACAAAACAAAGAAAACAGCTATGTGAGAAATAATCCTATTGAGTTTCAATTCCACTATTGCCATTATCTTCAAGTATCTCATCTTCTGCCATTGAGACGGAAATGATTGGATTGATCTTTATCTGTTCGAGCTTGAGTTAAGTAGCACAACTGGTTGGAGTTACATGGGTGATCCAAACGAGACATAGTCATACGTTTTAATCCCTAACTTTTGCCTGGATTGCCCTTTCAGGTTTTCAATCCACCGGGATACCCTTTTTTGCCCAAGCCGCCTTTTCAGGTTTTCGACTTGCCGGGTGTACATTTTTTTTTATATATATCCCTAATTTTTGCCCGAACCCTTTTGGTTCGCCGGGATGCCCTTATTTTTTCCTAGGCCAGTCAACCTAGCGGTTCTCTTTTTATGCGTAGTATTTTTTAACTATGTTTGCGTTTACAGGCTGTGGAAAATCTTCACCATCCATAGTAGTAAGCATCATGGCACCTCCTGAGAATACTGTTTTGACTACAAATGGTCCTTCATATGTAGGAGTCCACTTGCCCCTAGGATCACCCTGTGGTAATATGATACACTTGATTACCAAGTCACCAGCCTGATATATTTTTGGCTTAACTTTCTTATTAAAAGCTTTGATCATTCGTTTCTGGTACATCTGGCCATGACAAACAACTGCCAACCTCTTCTCATCAATCAGATTTATCTGGTCAAGTCGAGTCTGAATCCACTCATCTTCATCCAAGCCTGCATCCTTCATGATTCTTAAGGAAGGGATCTGAACTTCAATGGGCAAAACTGCTTCCATACCATAGACTAAGGAGAATGGGGTTGCCCCTGTTGAAGTACGTATTGTAGTACGATAGCCATGAAGAGCAAATGGTAACATCTCGTGCCAATCTTTACAAGTAACAATCATCTTCTGTAGAATCTTCTTAATGTTCTTATTAGCAGCTTCTACTGCCCCATTCATCTTCGGACAATACGGAGAAGAGTTGTGATGCTTAATCTTGAACTGCGTGCAGAGATCAATAATCATAGTGTTGTTCAGATTAGAGCCATTGTCAGTAATAATCCTCTCAAGGATGCCATACCTACATATGAGATTATTCTTAATGAATCGAGCCACCACATTCTTAGTAACAGATGCAAATGAAGCTGCCTCCACCCACTTTGTAAAGTAATCAATAGCAACCAGGATGAAACGATACCCATTAGAAGCATTAGGCTTGATCTCACCAATCATATCAATGTCCCACATGGCAAAAGGCCAAGGAGCAGTCAACACATTCAATGGTGATGGAGGTATATGTACTTTATCAGCATAGATTTGACACTTGTGACATGTTCTGGAATGTTGATAGCAGTCAGCTTCCATGGTAGACCAATAGTAACCTGCTCTCAATATCTTCTTTGCCATAGTATGACCACTAGAATGAGTGCCAAAGATCCCATCATGCATGTCTTCCATAATTTCTGTTGCTTCCTTCTTATCCACACAACGAAGCAAAGTTGAATCATGATTGCGCTTGTACAAAATTCCATTACTCAAGAAGAACTTAGCAGAAAACCTCCTCAGAAACTTCATATCTTTGACAGATGCTCCTTCAGGGAACTCCTGAGCTTCAAGATATCTTTTCACTTCATAGAACCAAGGCTTCCCCTCTACTTCTTCAGTGTCAATCTTATTGCAGTATGCAGGCTTCTCAAATCTATCAATAGTAATCTTGGGAGCTTCATCATCCCAGCTAATTTCAAACATAGATGCCATGGTAGCTAATGCATCTGCCAACTGATTCTCTCCTCGTGGAATACGTCCAAAGGTAATCTCTTCAAAATATGGGATCAAAGACAACACATGCTCTCTGTAAGGAATGAGATTATCATGTTTGGTATCCCAATCTCCTTTAATCTGACTTACTACTAGGGCTGAATCTCCATACATGTCCAGGAACTGAATCTTCATATCAATGGCAGCTTTGATACCCATGATACATGCCTCATACACAGCCATGTTACTGGTACAATAGAAACAAAGTCTTGTAGTAATCGGGGTATGACAACCTTCAGGGGAAATAATCACAACACTAACACCATTACCAAGTGCATTAGAAGCTCCATCAAAAACCATAGTCCATCGGGATCCTTGTTCAGGTCCGTCATATTGTCCAGGTTCTTTGGTAATAATCATAATGTCTTCATCAGGGAACTCAAAACTCATTGACTAATAATCATCCACTGCTTGATGAGCCAAATGATCAGCTACAACACTTCCTTTAATGGCCTTCTGAGTAGTATATTGTATGTCATATTCTGTTAAGATCATTTTCCATCTTGCTATTCGTCCGGAGAGAGCAGGTTTCTCGAATATGTACTTGATTGGATCCATCTTCAAAATCAATAAGGTAGTATGAGTCAACATATACTGTCTTAGTCGGCGAGCATCCCATGCCAAAGCGCAGCAAGTTTTCTCGAGCAGTGAGTATCTTGTTTCACAGTCGGTAAACTCTTTGCTAAGGTAGTAGATTGCCTGCTCTTTTCGACCAGACTCGTCATGTTGCCCCCAACACACACCCCATTGAGTTGTCTAACACTTTTAAGTACATAATCAAGGGTCTTCCATCAACTGGTGGCATTAAAATTGGAGGTTCTAGAAGATATCTCTTGATTTCATCAAAGGTTGTCTGGCATTCATCATTCCATTCCATTACCTGATCTTTCTTCAACAACTTGAAGATTGGCTCACAGGTAGCAGTTAATTGGGAAATAAATCTTGCAATGTAATTCAATCGTCCCAAGAAACCTCTAACTTCCTTCTCAGTACGGGGAGCTGGCATCTCTTGTATAGCTTTTACTTTTGCAGGATCCACTTCAATACCTTTTCCACTGACAATGAAACCCAGGAGTTTACCAGATCTCACTCCAAAAGTACACTTGTTTGGGTTCAATCTCAACTTGTATTTCTTTAACCTCTCAAACAACTTATGCAGATGATCAAGGTGTTGCTCTTCATTTTGGGACCTGGCTATCATATCATCCACATATACCTCTATTTCATGATGAATCATATCGTGAAACAAAGCCACCATAACACGCTGATATGTTGCCCCGACATTCTTCAAACCCAATGGCATCACTTTATAACAAAAAGTGCCCCACTGTGTAACAAATGTAGTCTTCTCCATATCTTCAGGTGCCATCTTGATTTGATTGTAACCAGAGAAACCATCCATAAAAGAGAATACTTTATGCTGAGCAGTGTTGTCTACCAGAACATCAATAAGAGGAAGTGGAAAGTCATCTTTAGGGCTGACCTTGTTCAGATCCCTGTAATCTACACACATACGTACCTTACCATCTTTCTTAGGTATTGGTACCACATTTGCAACCCACTAAGGATAAGAAGTCACAGCTAAGAACCCTGCATCAAACTGTTTCATCACCTCTGCTTTAATCTTCTCTGACATTTCAGGATGAATGCGACGAACCTTCTGTTTCTTTGGACGACAATCTTCTTTTACTGGTAAGCGGTGAACCACAATGTCTGTATCCAACCCTGGCATATCTTCATAGGACCAAGCAAAGATCTCCACATAATCATGGAACATCTGAATTAATTTGTTCTTAACACCATCTTCTAATTTAGCCCCTATCTTGACCTCTTTCCTGTTTTCCTCAGTTCCCAGATTCACAACTTCGATTGGCTCTTCATGTGGCTGTATAGCTTTCTCTTCTTCTTGTAACAACCTAGCAAGCTCTACAGGTACCTCACAATCTTCCTCCTTTCCATCTTCAGCTTGATAGATCGGATTCTCGAAATTATAATTGGCAATAGTAGAACTGTTATCAACAGGATCCATAGTGGATGAGGATCTGCATTTTAGTGATGTGGGTGTGTGTAAGAACACATAGCTGATAAAACAAAAATAAAATAAAGGAAAGACAAGGAGCACAATATTTACGAAAACGAAACGTCCATTGATTTTTATTGAATGAAGTATGCAAATGAAATGACATCCCGAAACAAGCATACCATTGTGCCCCGGGTAAGGCACAAGGCTTAAAAGTTTAATTATTCAAAAATTACAAACTTAAAACAACACAGTAATAGTATTTACTCCTGACTAAAGGAGATAGGAATAACGTCTTCAGCCTTCCAATTATTGATCCCATCACCCACAGTAGGAAAGATCCAGTCATCCAGGTTGTAGTCTTCATTACAATCACCCACATCATTGATTTGGTCTTTCATGATCCCTTGATTGGTGATACGAACAGCACGAGCACGACGAACAGCCTTCTGGGACTCTGCAGTGAAACCCAAACCAAACTTGTCAGACTTGTAAGGAATGCCAGGAATCTTACCCCAAATAGTACAACCACCTTCTTCAACCACAGCTCTAGCATCTTTGAGGGAGGCCATTGTAAGAGGTGTTCTGGTAACCACAGGAAATCTTTTGACAATAGGAGGAGCTTCAGTAGTAGGAAGGACCCAAGGAACTACTTCAAATGTCTGGCAAGGAGTCTCAACATATTCACCTTCCACTTCAACATACTTAAATGTATTCACATGGCTGATCATATATTCTTCCTCTCCGTAAACAGTGACAACCTTTCCCTTTACTGGGTATCTCAACTTCTGATGAAGAGTGGAGGTCACAGCACCTGCCCCATGGATCCAGGGGCTCCTAAGCAAACAGGAATACGCAGGATGAATATCCATTACATAGAACGTAGAATTGAAGACTTGAGAGCCTACTTTGATCGGGAGATCTATTTCTCCATGCACCACTCTTCTTGAACCATCAAAGGCCCTCACCACTATATTACTTGGTCTTAACACAGCATCTTCAGGACTGAGCTTGTTTAGAACCTCTTTGGGAAGTACATTCAGTGAAGAACCGTTGTCTATCAACACATGAGACAAGGTAGTGCCCCTACATTCAATGGAGATATGTAAAGCTCTGTTATGATTTCTCTTGGCAGGAGTCAAGTCAGCATCAGAAAAACCCAACCCATTATCATAAGTCAGATGTGCAACACATTTTTCAAATTGATCCACAGAAATCTCATTTGGTACATGAGAAGTCTTCAAGAACTTAATCAAGGCTTTAGCATGAGCCTCAGAACACAACAACAAAGACAACTGATCACACTAAAATTCACCGTATTTCTGACTCCGATTTCGCATGCATTCTTAGCTTTTATTGTTATTTTGTTATGTTATTACTTTGTTTTTCTTTGTTTTCAGGTTTTTTATGTAATCGGGGCTTAAATCGAGAAAAGGAGCGAAAAAGGAGTGGAAACGGACGAAAACCTAGAAATTCAGCGTTTTACACTTACGGCATCCACCGTGGCGGGCGCCATGGGGTCTGCCATGACGTGGCCACGTCTCAAGACCACTCCACAACTGCCAAGACCCACGATCCCCACTCTTCCATTCCCTATCAGTCTCATGGCGGGCGCCATGACCTTGTGGCGGGCGCCACAAGGCAAAAACAGTTCCCTCCACTTTTTAGTGGAGGGGGCATCTTGGTCTTTTCCTGCATTTAGTTTTCCTATAAATAGGACCTTAGATTTTCGTTTTTCATCATCCAAACTTAGAATCTCTTAGGCATATATCAGTTTTAAAGCAGTTACCATTCCACATCGGGGTGTTTCTGCAATCGAGTGATCGAGTCTGTAATCTGTCTGTGTGATCGAGTTTTGGAGCACTCTGGAGGAAGTTAATCCTGCCGCCATTTTTAATTCTAGTTCGTATTTTACTTTTCTGTATTGCTTTACTTTCATTTATTATCCGCACTCGCACTTTATTTTATTTATTTCCTGCACTCGCTTTACTTTCGTTTATTTCCCGCACTCGCACTAAATTTCTTTATTTCTCGCACTCGCACTACTTTTATTTACTTTCCGCACCCGCACTACTTTTATTTACTTTCCACACTCGCACTAAATTACTTTTATGAAAAATTATAAAAAGAACTTTTACTTTACCATGTCTAACTAAATCTATAAAGGTTAGAATGTAAGGATCGTATTTAAACCAGTAATCCGTACAATTGTTCGTGGAAACACTTAAGGACTATTTTATCTTTCAATTCAAGTAATTGTTTTTAACTATTTCAAAAACAGCCAAAAGAACTTTGTCTAGTTCATTAGGAGTTTTTAGATTAAAAAGAAAAGATATTTTAAAACGATTTTCGAACGCGTTAAGAAGTTTAGAGTCTGGTTCGTAAGAACCTCTTTTTGCTGAGAAATCCAGGTTAAGATACTTTTCAACTTAGTTAAGATACTATATTTCTTAAAAATAGGTTTACTACTCTAACGCAGTACGCACCTTTTTATCCGTGACAATAGGAGGGGTTGATTAGAGAGTACAACTCGGTTCTGAATACGCGAAAGCGACAGTTCCTGTTAAATTAGTTCTTTTCAAAGGAGAAAACATTGCCCATAAGTAGTTCCATTAACAAGTATTGGATTATCCATTGATTACGTGAATTACATTCGAGCCTGTCTTTGTTTATTGTTTAAAATTATTATTTTATTTACCATTGCACCCTTCTTAAAACCCCTATATTTAGTTGCCTTAGATACACACCATAACAACAGGTACGATAGATTGACACTTGGTCTCTATGGATTCGACAATCTTTTATATTACTCTGACGTGTTCGTACACTTGCGAAAAACACGCATCAAGTTTTTGGCGCCGTTGTCGGGGACCAATTTCGTCAAATTTCATTACCCTGTAGTTATACCGTTTAGACTAAGGTTGTTACCCACCGGTCAATGCGAAAGACTCGTAGTACCGGAAGTTTAGTAGACCCTCTAGCTGAACCTGAACGTTACGCTCGCGCACGTTTGTTTTTCCATAGGAATAGGAAAGCTATGGCCGAAGATCAAAACCGAAGACCTCTTAAGGACTTCGCCCAACCATCAAACGAGGAACCTAGTTCTAGTATAGTAAACCCCGATATCCCAGCCAATAATTTTGAACTTAAACCATCCCTGCTGCAATTAGTGCAACAGAGACAATTCGCAGGTCTCGCTACTGATAACCCGAACCAACATTTGAAAAACTTTCTTCAGTTAGAAGACACCTTTAAAACCAATGGAGCTTCTCCTGAGGCGATACGCTTAAGATTATTTCCCTTTTCCCTCAGAGATAAAGCACTATCATGGTTAGATTCCCTTCCACCCAATTCAATAACAACTTGGGATGACCTTAGAAAAGTTTTCCTTGCTAGATATTTCCCCCCAAGTAAGACTGCTCTTCTTCGAAACCTAATAACCAGATTTACCCAACACCAAGGAGAGTCGTTGTTCGAAGCCTGGGAGAGATATAAAGAACTATTAAGAGCATGCCCACATCATGGCTTAGAGAATTGGTTAATCATTCAAACCTTCTATAATGGACTTCATTATAACACGAAGATGACCATCGATGCTGCCGCTGGTGGCGCACTGATGAACAAACCTTACCCTGAAGCTAGTGCCCTTATCGAGGATATGGCCCAAAACCATCAATCATGGGGAGTAGAACGAGCGACAGTGGAAAATAAGGAAGCCCAAGGAGGAATACATGAGCTAAGCTCTATAGACATGATGCAAGCTAAAATGGACGCGTTGGCCCTTAGAGTCGAACATATGTGTACAACTCCGAATACTGTAGCCGCAGTTTCGCCGAATTGTGAGATATGTGGAACGCAAGGACACCAATCCGCCGAATGCAATCTGTTGAATGAGACCAACACTGAGCAAGTGAACTACACCCAAGGGAACCCATTTTCAAACACATATAACCCTGGATGGAGGAATCACCCAAACTTCTCCTACAAAAATAATAACCCTATTCAAAATACCGCACCTCCGAGACAACAAGGTTACCAAGCCCCAAGAACAAATCAACCTATGCAACCTGTACCACCAAAACCGAGCCTTGAGAAAATTATGGAAAATTTTATCACCGCTCAAACACAAAAAAACAAAGAGTTCATGAACCAAAACGTCCATGTTAACGAACTAATTACCCAGTTAGGAACCAAGGTTGATCAAATTATTACTCATAATAAGATGCTTGAAACCCAGATCTCTCAGGTAGCTTTAAACCAAGCCCCACAGACTACACCTGGAGGACAGTTCCCTGGACAACCTCAACAAAACCCGAAAGGGCAAGCTAATGCCATTACTCTACGAAGTGGAACCGCTTATAAGGAACCTTTGAACCCTAGATTAAGTGAGCCCGAAACTTCTGAGAGGAATGAGGAGAAGGAACCAGAGGAGTCTGAAACCCCGGAAAGTCAAGAAAAAGGAGAAGAACCTAAAAATAAAACCTATGAACCACCACCTCCATACAAACCACCTATACCTTACCCTCAAAGATTAAAGAAAACCCAAATCGATAATCAATATCAAAAATTCGTTAAGGTTATAGAAAAACTTCACGTAGAAATCCCCTTTACAGAAGCCATCACCCAAATACCTTCTTACGCTAAGTTTCTCAAAGACATACTTACGAATAAACGTAGACTTGAAGATTCGAAACCCGTGGAATGTAATTCTATTTCCAAAAATAGGTTAGCAAAGAAAGATAAAGATCCCAGAAATTTTTTCATTCCTTGTGTTTTGGGGAATCAGGTCATCGAAAAAGCTTTTCTAGACTTAGGAGCTAGTGTGAGCTTAATGCCTTTAGCAGTTTGTGAGAGATTAAACTTAGGAGAATTACAACCTACTAAGATGTCACTTCAATTAGCCGATAGATCCGTTAAATACCCTATAGGAATACTTGAAGACGTCCTTGTTAGGATAGATCAGCTATTTATACCTACTGATTTTGTTGTCATGGACATTAAAGAAGATGACGACATACCAATCCTCCTAGGTAGACCGTTCTTATCAAATGCTGGAGCCGTAATAGATGTTAAAAAAGGGAAACTAACTTTTGAGGTAGGTGACGAGAAGATAGAATTTATACTTTCAAAATTTCTTTTGGCACCTGTGATAGGAGATGCTTGTTATGCCTTAGATATCATCGAAGAATGCATTAGGGAATTACAACAAGAAGAAGAAACTGAATCTATAAAATTGCCATCAACCCTCATTTTGGAAGATGACAATTATAAAAAACCCTACACTGATGATAGCCTTCACGAATGTTTATCTCTTACCCCGGATCCTATGCCTTGCCCTATGAAACCAATCGTAAAACTTAAGGAACTGCCTAAAAACCTGAGATATGAATTTCTCGATGAAGAAATGAACCGTCCAGTTATAGTCAGTGCTACCTTAAACCAAGAAGAAACCCATCAATTGTTAGATGTTTTACGTAGGTACCCCTCAGCCTTAGGATATAAGATCTCTGATCTAAAATGAATAAGCCCATCTGTATGCATGCATCAGAGTTTGCTTGAAGAAGATTCAAAACCCTCCAGAGAACACCAACGAAGAATAAATCCTATAATGAGTATTGTAGTTAAGACTGAAGTTCTTAAGTTACTAGAGGCATGTATAATATATCAGATCTCGGACAGTAAATGGGTGAGTCATGTGCATGTAGTACCTAAAAAGGGAGGCATCATAGTCGTGCAAAACGAGAAAGGCGAACCTGTAGCAAAAAGAACCAATGGAGGTTGGCGTATGTGCATAGATTATAGAAAATTAAATAAAGCAACTAGGAAGGACCATTTCCCATTACCATTCATAGACCAAATGTTGGAGTGCCTAGCCAGACACTCTTACTTTTGTTACCTAGATGGATATTCAGGATTCTTCCAAATACCTATTCACCCCGAAGATCAAGAAAAAACTACCTTTACATGCCCAGTTGGAACTTTTGCCTATAGAAGAATGCCTTTTGGACTCTGTAATGCTCCTGCCACTTTCCAACGCTGCATGATGTCTATCTTTGCCGACTATTTAGATGGAATCATGGAAGTATTTATGGACGATTTCTCAGTTTGTGGATCTGATTTCAAAAATTGTCTTATCAACCTTGAGAAAATCCTGGAAAGATGTGTGGAGGTAAACCTTGTGCTAAATTAGGAAAAATGCCATTTCATGGTCACCGAAGGGATTGTTTTAGGACATATAGTTTTCGAAAAAGGTATAGAGGTAGATAAAGCTAAAATAGAAGTCATAGAGAATCTAAAACCGCCGAAGACTATCAGGGAGATAAGAAGTTTTCTTGGACATGCCAGATTTTACCGATGTTTTATCAAGGATTTCTCCAAAATAACAAAGCCCTTAACTGGTCTTTTAATGAAAGATGTTGAATTCATCTTCGATGAAAAATGTACTTAAGCATTTAATCTTCTGAAGCAAGCTCTGATTTCAGCACCTATAATGAAACCCCCTGATTGGTCAGAACCGTTTGAGATAATGTGTGACGCCAGTGATTATGTTGTTGGAGCCGTTCTAGGTCAAAGAAAAGACAAAAAGTTACACGTAATTTATTATGCCAGTAGAACCCTAGACGCTGCGCAGCTCAATTACGCAACAACCGAAAAAGAGCTCCTAGCTGTAGTTTTTGCCATAGACAAATTTAGATCTTATCTAGTAGGAGCCAAAATTATAGTTTACACCGACCATGCTGCCATTCGTTACTTACTAAGTAAAAAGGATGCCAAACCTAGGTTACTTTGATGGATTCTATTACTGCAAGAGTTTGATTTAGATATCCGTGATAAGAAAAGCACTGATAATGTGGTAGCTGATCACCTATCTAGGCTAGAATACCTGAAACCTGACTCAGTACCCATAAATGACGATTTTGCCTATGATAGACTGATAGCCCAACTAGAAACTATTGAAGATGATAACCCAGACCTACATGAGCATTCTCATAAATCCTTAGCTATAAGTAATATACCTTGGTATGCAGACTTTGTTAATTACCTAGCCGCTGACATCATACCCCCTGATCTAAACTACCACCGGAAGAAGAAGTTCTACAGTGATGTGAGAAGCTTCTATTGGGACGAACCGTTTCTTTTCAAGAGAGGTAAAGATGGCATTTTCCGCCGTTGTGTTCCAGAAGAAGAGGTAAATAATATAATTGAGCATTGTCACTCTGCACCCTATGGTGGACATGCAAGCACATCTAAGACCTACGCCAAGATTCTTCAAGCTGGCCTATTCTGGCCTACTATGTGGCGTGATGTCCATGCTTTCATTGTCAAGTGTGACAGATGCCAACGCACAGGAAATATTTCAAGACGTAATGAAATGCCGCTAAGAAATATCCAAGAAGTATAACTCTTCGACGTATGGGGTATAGACTTTATGGGACCGTTCCCACCATCTTTTGGAAATCAATACATCTTAGTAGCTGTTGACTACGTGTCTAAATGGATTGAAGCTATCGCCGCACCCACGAACGACACCAGAGTAGTCATCAAATTATTCAAAAACTATATATTTCCCAGGTTTGGAACACCCCGTTTAGTCATAAGTGATGGAGGATCACACTTCATATCGAGAATATTTGATAAACGTTTAAGCAAGTATGGAGTTAAGCATAGAGTAGCAACGCCATACCACCCACAGACCAATGGACAAGTGGAAGTATCTAATAGGGAGATCAAACAAATTCTTGAGAAGACTGTCTCTATATCTAGAAAAGATTGGTCGCAGAAACTTCAAGAAGCATTGTGGGCCTATAGAACCGCTTTCAAAACCCCTATAGGAATAACCCCTTATCAACTGGTCTATGGAAAATCATGTCACTTACCTTTTGAGTTGGAGCATAAGGCCTATTGGGCCATCAAAACTTTGAATTTGGATTACTTGACTGCTGGTGAGAAACGTATCCTTGATATCCACAAATTAGAAGAGCTCAGACAATCCGCCTACGAAAATGCCATCATATACAAAGAAAGAACAAAAGCTTGGCATGACAAAAGAATCATAAGAAGAGACTTCAAAATAGGCGATCTTGTTCTCTTGTTCGATTCTAGGTTACGACTTTTTCCAGGAAAGCTTCGTTCGAGATGGACTGGCCCTTTCGAAGTATCTAAGATCCTAAGATCCGGTGCTATTGAAATCAAGAACCAAACATGTAAACCGTTCATCGTCAATGGACAGAGGTTGAAGCCCTACGAAGGAGGTGACATCCCAACAACATACACCTGTCATACTCTGAGTGATCCACCATATCCTTCCAATGATGTATAAAAATCGGTCGTCGAGCTAATGACGTTAAACAAGCGCTGCATGGGAGGCAACCCATGGTTTTCTTATTTACGTACTTTTTATTTATTTATTTTTACTTTATTTTAATTTGTTTATTTTATTATTATGTCAGGACTAATGATTGAATGTTTTATGTGCTTTCAGGACTTGTTTGCTAACCTTGTGCAAAATGCAGAACCCCGATGACATGCACGTGGCCTTTAGAGACGACGCACAGAGAGAGCGTTACTATGTCCACATGAGACGCCCTATGGCTCCTACCAGGTACCCTAACCATGACTGCATGGATGCCTTGGGGATAGAGCCAAGCGTCAGATTCTTATGCCATCAACTCTAGTGGGACCAGTTTGACGATAGGAACAACACTTACAGGAACTTGACTCTAGAGTTCCTCAGCTCGTTTCATTATGACCCTTGGGCTGGACCCGATGGACATGCTGTTTTCAGGTTATTCGGGATTGACTACTCCTTCTCTCACAAAGAGTTTGGTGATTTACTAGGTTTTCAGACTACTCCTGATGATATTCCAGAGACACCGATGAGGTATTTTATGAGCAGAGAAGTGGAAAAGTTTTGGTCTAAAATATCAGGTGGAGGGAGCCAAGATCCTTCCACCCAGTTTTCTCAGGTAATCCACAACCATGCGTTAAGGTACTTCCAGATGATTCTAGCGCATTCTTTCCTAGGTTTTCCAGATACAGAGACTCTGCTAAGTGAAGAGGAGATTTTCCTACTGTTTTGTGCGACTCAGTCTCGCCCAGTTGCTTGTGGCAACTTTCTGTTGAAGGGACTTGCTAGTGTTACCAGATCATCTGTAGGCATCATACATGTCGGTGGGATTGTTACACAGATAGCTACTGCATTGGGTTTGTCTCGCAAATTATTGCACCTCAGGACCTTCTGCTGCTACACCACCCTGGATGTTGACTTTTGTCTTGACAGAGGACTGGTGAGGAGGGCTTCTTTTGAGCCCAACATTTTTAGATTACTGATCGACGGAGAAGTGATACATTACTTTACATTACCAGACCCGTTGATGACCAGTGTCCATGATCCTGCCAATTGGAGTTACGCTCTAGAGGGTTATGGAGAGACTGTCGAAGAGCCGAAATCACCTCCCGCCGCTGAGTACACTCCTACACCTCTTACTCCCCGAATCATTGTTATGTCTAACAATATGTCTCTGCAGCCGCCTGATCTACAAACTCAGATTATGAGCTCCATAAGGAGACTGCCCTGCTCAAGCAGGAAGTAGCGGACTTGGAATTACAGATTCAGATTTCTGATCTCACTCATGCCTCAGAGGCCGATGCTCTATATCAGGAGATTGAAGAGCTTCGGAGGGAGATAGCTGAGATTCGTGGATCAAACCAGGAGGAGAAGCCTACCACATGATTCGTTCTACACTGACGATATTACCCTAGTATTTAATTTCTTTTTTTTCATGCTTTATTTTATTTCTCGCATCTCCAGACATATCTTACATTATTGCATCTATTATATTTTTTTTTCATGTACTTTGAATTTATCTTATATATACATATTATTTCATGCACTAATTTCGATTTTTCTCTTTTCTTTTTTTTGATTTTTAATTATTTTATTTTTGTCAAGCAAAGAAAAAAAATATAAGACAAAAGTATTTTCATTTTTGTCTTCATAAAAAAATATGCAAGCCTCATGCCTTGGAAAAGAGAAGAAAACACTATCCAGACCCCCCCCCCCCGAAGACCGAAGGTACAAAGAGGGCCCAAAGGAGGATTAAAAATCCAAGGCCCATCAGGATTTAGCCTTGTGGCGGGCGCCACAGGCCCATGGCGGGCGCCATGTCGTTCTCCCCTATTTCGGGGCTGAACATTCATTTTCACCATTTTCTCACCTTCCATCTCCAAAAACCCATTTTTGCAACTTTCAAAAACCTCATTGAACCCCATTAAAGCTCCCCCATTTCCAAAATACCCACCATCCATAAAACCTATCCAAAATCCATTTTCATTTTCATCCACCACAAACCATAAAAATCAAACCTTTATCATTTCTCTCATAAACCATTTTCTACCATTTTTTCACTTCCTAAGGAGCAACTGTAACACGGTGGGAGAACTGACTTTAGTTATGTTGCGGATAGCAAGAGTCGCCACCGACTTTTATTTTATCCAAAGGAAAGGCATAAAAGAACAGGAAAGACCTTTTAAAAGATTTTTGGGTCCGGGGGGTAGGTTATGTAAAGGGAAGGTGTTAGCACCCTTTACATCCATGGTTATCCATGGGCTCTTAGTTACTTAGCTCACTTTAAAATGTTTTTGAAAATATGAAGTGTGTGAATAGAAATTTTCATAAGAGTTTAATAATGATCCATGTACGGATGCGTAAAAAACTTGTGTTTGAAAATTGTTTGAAATTTATGAAGTGTTTGAAAAGTTTTTGAATAGTGAGCAAGTAACTATGAGGAACCTACCCTAAAGTTTAAGTCTTTCTGTTCTTTATCCTTTAAATGGTAAGACTATCCCTATTATTAAGGAATAGGTAGTCATTACCTTGGATGTAAGGGACAAGTGACGGTCATCTGTTAATATAGGCAACTGTAGGGTGTATTAAGCATTTTTTTTGGAGGGACTGTCATCATTATTCGAAAGGGACAAGATCATTATGAAAGGCAACCATTAAGGGACTTGATCTTTTATTGTTAAGGGACTAGATGACTTTTCTTTTAAGGGACTTTTGCTTTATACACCCCACTTGACCTTGTGATTAGGCAACAATGAGAGGTAACCCTAGAAAGTGAGATGGCGATCAAAGATCGACTTACGTGTGTGAGTGTACAATTTTATTTATCTTTTAAATTTAAATGATCTAAATTAATTTTAAATAGCATACATGTTTACACTCCCTATTTTTACTAACCATGACATAAAAATAAATACTTTAAATATTACAAAAAATTACATCCAGGAGCAATTACATAATTAATAATAAAACAATTTAAATAATAGCAAAATAAATAAATAAGCAATAAACAAAATAATTAATTGGGTTAGTAGAAAATAATAATCACAATTTGAAAATAAATAGGGTTAATGACAAAATAATTATAAGAAAGAAAGGTTAGTACAAATATACAAAAATAAAAGAACATTTTTAAATTAAATAAACAGCTTTTTAAGAATTTTTTAAGAAATAAATAATAAAGGAATTATAATAATGATAATAAACAATATAATAATTATTTACAAATAAAAGAGCAAAATTAATTATTTAATTAAGTATTAGAAAAATTAATTAAGTTAATATTTAAAATTAAACAAGAATTAGGGTTAGATATTTAAAAATAAAATTAGGGTTTTTAAAAAATAATTAGGGTTAAAAAATATTAGGATTCAATTTACAATAATAATTTATTAACTAAATAAATATATACATATTAATAAATAATAAAAAAAAATATATAAAGAAATAAATATATTAATTTTGGTTTTGAGAAAATAATATAAGTTTTTTAAAAAAATGATTTATATATTGTTTAGAAATTTATTGAGATTAATTTAGGAAAATAATATAAGAAATAATAAAAGAAACAAAATTAAAAGAAAACAAAACCAAAAAAACAGGACCTGGGATTTGAACCCAGGTCCTTTACCTGGATAACTAGAGGCATAACCACTGGGCTGCGCTGCACTTGGTGTAAGAAGAGTGAGTCCAATTTGGTTTTGTTCTTTAAACCTAAAAATCAGAAAGAAAAAAAAGAATGAAAAGCAAAAGGCCTGGGGGAATCGAACCCAGGACCTTACCAACAAACACACAAACACGTTACCAATCCTGCTGGGTGAGCGAACCTATTAACATAATGGCAATAAAACATAATATATAATGTCTAATGAATAAACTGGAAAATAAGAAAAAAACATTGGGCAGCCAGGATTCGAACCAAGGACCTACAAGCATAACCTGCGCATGCTTCACCACTGGGCCAACGCTGCCTCTGTGAAATAAAATAACAAACAATTCTAAAAATATTAAACATAATTTTAAATTCTCCAGAGGGCGCCAAGAGCTTCGTCTTCAACCTTCTTCCTGCGAAATCACCTGCAAAATTTCTTACAAAATTTCCTGCGAATTTTTCAAAACATAAACCTACGAAATTGGGAATACCATCAAAACAGTGAAATTTCTCAAAATTAATTTGTGTATTATGATTCCCAGAGTTCACATGATTGTGCTGTGTTCATAGAATTCATTTATTTTAGGTTTATCATGGAACCCTAAAAGCTTGGCCGAAACCCTAGCAATGGTGATTTCTCCATCTTGGACCTAAAATCAAATTAATTTATCCAGAAAGCATCCAAACATCATCATAAACACAAACCAACAGTTAGTTTTCATTAATAATGTGTAAATCATTCAAATCGAAATTTTTTAAAACATGAACAAAGTGCATTCGGTTTTCACGATTTAGGGCATGAATGAATGATGTTATGATCCAAAATCAATCACTGAACTTCAAGGAACAAATTGCAACCTTTGGTTTGTCTTGAAAAGGGCTATAAGTGCCAAACCGAATTGGAGTTTTTGCTTGAATTTTTGAAGTGTGAAACTTACTCTTGGAGGCTGCAAATTCGTCGCTTGTGAATTGTTAAGTGTTCATTATATATGAGTGAGTGAATTAGGTCAAAGACTTCACCAATTTGATGGATATTTGGATCATTTGAAGATTGAAAAAGATTAGCTTTGAAATTTGAATATTCTTGATCTCACATTGCTATTTTGGTATGATTCTCATTACTCTTGTATCAATCAAGTCTAAATATAATTTAAGACCTTCTAGAAACCAAATCAAATTGAATTTTCATTATTTTATATTTTATTTGAATTTAAAATGATTTTTAATGTAAAAAATCATAATAAATAAAAACAAAATGAATAAAATTATGAATAAATCAATTTAATTTCGTGCAAGATGTTTTGATGTGGATTGGGTCATTATTTGGCAAGCCCATTTGGAAGAAATTGGTTTTAGACCTCCATTTTCTTCATAAACCAACCAAAAATTTCCCAACTTTGCAAGGGCACACATCCTTCAATTTTAATGCTATGATGGTGTTCTTGGACATTTTGGAAAGCTTGAAGAGTCCTCTAACCAACCCCACTGGTTTCATGTCCATATCATTTACCAATCTCAAGTTATGCCCTTTTGAAGTTGTTGACTTTTTGTTGACTTTCAAAAGGACCTATAATGTCTTAGCTCATACCTTCCAAATGAAGCATTTTTGGGCTTGGCTTGTGAGACACAAAGTTGTAGAGAATTCAATTTCCTTCAAAATGAGCTTTGGATGGAGACTTGGTGATGAAGCATGTGAAAGTTATGGCTGGTCAAAGTTCAGTTGACTTTTACTGTGGAAACCCTAATTTAGAAACTCCTGATTCTTGATGATCTGAAATATCCTTGATGAATCATGATCAACCCTTGATCAAATGATGAATTTTACTTCATATACTTGATGTTGGCAAAAAATCATGAAGTTTGACTTTGGTTTGACCACAGTTGACCTCAGTTTGACTTTTTAACTGCTTTGACTGATTTTGACTTATCTGATCATCTGACTGAGCAAACTTTTGAGAAAAGTCTTAAAACTTGTCATGGGGATTCTTAAACACATATAAGATGTTATGAAGCTCACTTGAAGTCTTGGAAGTCCATTTAGCCTGATTAAAGTCAAAACCCTAGTTTAGGATGCATTGCTTAGGAGGATGCATTGTCTGAGGGAATTGTCAAATCTTCTGACTATTTGTGAACTTTGTGAACCTTGTGAACCTCATAAGATGTCTTGTGAACCTTGTGAACCTCATAAAATGTCTTGTAAACTTCATGAACCTCATTGGAGGTCTTGTGAACCTTGTGAATCTCATAAAGTGTCTTGTAGACTTCATGAACCTCATGAAAGGTCTTGTAAGTATTGTGAATCTTGTGAACCTTCTTAGCACACAAAGTCTTGTATTGTGAGGGAAAATTTTGGGGTGCAACAGCTGCCCCTGTTCAATTTTCTGAAACCTGAGGGGTTAGATTGGTATATTTGCCAGTCGTGACCTGGAAGGTTGAAGGGGATTGAACACAAATGCCCAAAAATTTGCACTCACCAGTGCGTAGAGTGATACTGATGTTTGGTTGTATATGCTTGAGTGGGCTTAAAGATGCCACTTGGAGAAAAGTTCTTCAGATACATTTCTTGGAGGATAAAGCAATCCAAAATATGAAGATATAATAATAGCTTTCAGGAGGATAAAGCAATCCTGAGGTAGTGATATGCTTTCAGAAGGATAAAGCAGTCCTGAAGTAGTGATAATAACTTTCAGGAGGATAAAGCAGTCCTGAGGTAATAATAAGCTTTCAGGAGGATAAAGCAATCCTGAGGGATGATATGCTTTCAGGAGGATAAAGCAGTCCTGAGGGATAAGAAGCTGTCAGGAGGATAAAGCAATCCTGAGGTAGTGATGAGCTATCAGGAGGATGAAGCAATCCTGAGGTAATGATATGATTTCAGGAGGATAAAGCAATCCTGAGGTACAAGAAGCTGTCAGGAGGATAAAGCAGTCCTGAGGTAATAATATGCTTTCAGGAGGATAAAGCAGTCCTGATGGATAATATGCTTTCAGGAGGATAAAGCGATCCTGATGTAGTGATAATAACTTTCAGGAGGATAAAGCAATCCTGATGTAGTGATATGCTTTCAGGAGGATGAAGCAGACCTGATGTAATGATGATAACTTTCAGGAGGATAGAGCAGTCCTGAGGTAATAATAAGCTTTAAGAAGGATAAAGCAATCCTGAGGGATGATATGCTTTCAGGAGGATAAAGCAGTCCTGAGGTATAAGAAGCTGTCAGGAGGATAAAGCAGTCCTGAGGTAGTAATATGATTTCAGGAGGATAAAGCAGTCCTGATAGTCACAAGTTGTTGACGAAATTTATCTGCTGGAGAATTAACCTGAAATCAAGGTAACATTCTATATGGTAGTATTAGTTTATGCATTATGTATGCATGTATAATATGATGCACTTAGGTAATGTATTATGCATCTATGTATATGTATGGTATGGTATGGTATGATGTAGATGATGTATGTATGACATGATGCTGCCTGAAGCGTCTGGATATCTTCGTATAACAACTTGCTGGCCAGGGAAAATAAATCCCGGTTTGTTGCTGAAGAATATGAGGAACTTGTTCCTGTCTTGTTTGATAATAAGGTATACATAACCTCCTGTCTGCTGGGGATAGAAAGGTATATATAACCTCCCGTCTGCTGGGGATAGTAAGGTATACATAACCTTCCGTCTTCGTTTGATAGTAGGGTATACATAACCTCCCGTCCTCGTTCGTCGCACTCTTATTGGAAAGTAAATTCCCGAATATCCGTATGAGGATAAAAGAGATGGATATAAATTCCAGGGGAGATGTGACTTGAAGTACTTTATGAAGATGGATTTGCCCTACTGAGGGATTTGTAACTGTCTTGTAAAGATGAACCGGCGAAGCTTCGTTGAAATCCTTCCCTCGTTCGTCCTTAGTAAATACTATTACTGCCTTTTCATGCATTTCTGGTAAACATCAATCATATTAAGCATTCATGCATTTCTGGTAAACATCAATCATATTCAAAAGCATAATACATTCAAACACAACCAATGGACGTTTCGCTTATGTAAATAGGGTAAAAGTAAATCTGGATTCAAAGATGGAATTTTATTCATATCAAAGAGTGACCCATACATGGGTGATTTTGTACAAGGAGACATAAACCCTAGTAAGAGGATCTTCTCACAAAGTTTTTACAAAACAAAGAAAATCAGCTATGTGGGAAATAATCCTATTGAGTTTCAATTCTACTATTGCCATTATCTTCAAGTATCTCATTTTTTTGCTGTTCGAGACGGAAACAATTGGATTGAGCTTTATCTGTTCAAACTTGAGTAAGTAGTACAACTGGTTGCAGTTTCATGGGTGATCCAAACGAGACATAGTCATACTCTTTAATCCCTAACTTTTTCCTGGATTGCCCTTCCAGGTTTTCAATCCACCGGGATACCCTTTTTTGCCCAAACCGCCTTTTCAGGTTTTCGACTTGCCGGGTGTACATCTTTTTATATATATCCCTAATTTTTGCCCAAACCCTTTTGGTTTGCCGGGATGCCCTTATTTTTGCCTAGGCCTGTTAACCTAGCGGGTCTCTTTTCATGCGTAGTATTTTTTAACTATGTCTGCGTTTACAGGTTGCGGGAAGTCTTCACCATCCATAGTAGTAAGTATCATGGCACCTCCTGAGAACACTGTCTTGACCACGAATGGTCCTTCATATGTTGGAGTCCACTTGCCCCTGGGATCACCCTGTGGTAATATGATACGCTTGATTACCAAATCACCAATCTGATATACCTTTGGCTTAACCTTCTTGTTAAAAGCTTTGATCATCCGTTTCTGGTACATCTGGCCATGACAAACTGCTGCTAACCTTTTCTCATCAATCAAATTTATCTGATCTAGTCGAGTCTGAATCCACTCATCTTCATCCAAGCCTGCATCCTTCATGATTCTTAAGGAGGGGATCTGAACTTCAATGGGTAGAACTGCTTCCATACCATAGACTAAGGAGAATGGGGTTGCCCCTGTTGAAGTACGTATTGTAGTACGATAACCATGAAGAGCAAATTGTAACATCTCAAGCCAATCCTTGTAAGTAGCAGTCATCTTTTGTACAATCTTTTTAATGTTCTTATTAGCAGCTTCAACTGCCCCATTCATCTTCGGACGATACGGAGAAGAGTTGTGATGCTTAATCTTGAACTGCGTGCAGAGATCAGTAATCATAGTGTTGTTCAGATTAGAGCCATTGTCAATGATAATCCTTTCGGGGATGCCATACCTACATATGAGATTATTCTTAATGAATCGAGCCACAACATTCTTGGTAACAGATGCAAATGAAGCTGTCTCCACCCACTTTGTGAAATAATCAATAGCAACCAGGATGAAACGATGTCCATTAGAAGCAGTAGGCTTGATCTCACCAATCATATCAATGCCCCACATGGCAAAAGGCCAAGGAGCAGTCAACACATTCAATGGTGATGGAGGTATATGCACTTTATCAGCATAGATTTGACACTTGTGACATGTTCTGGAGTGTTGATAGCAATCAGCTTCCATGGTAGACCAATAGTAACCTGCTCTCAATATCTTCTTTGCCATGGTATGACCACTAGAATGAGTGCCAAAGATCCCATCATGCATATCTTCCATGATCTCAGTTGCTTCCTTCTTATCCACACAACAAAGCATAGTTGAATCATGATTGCGCTTGTACAAAGTCCCATTACTCAAAAAGAACTTGGCAGAAAACCTTCTCAGAAACTTCCTATCTTTGACAGATGCCCCTTCAGGGAACTCCTGAGCTTCAAGATATCTTTTTACTTCGTAGAACCAAGGCTTCTCCTCTGCCCCTTCTGTGTCAATCTCGTTGCAGTATGCAGGCCTCTCAAATCTATCCATAGTGATCTTGGGAGCTTCATCATCCCAACTGATCTCAAACATAGATGCCATGGTAGCTAGTGCATCTGCCAACTGATTCTCTCTTCGTGGAATATGTCCAAAGGTAATCTCTTTGAAATGTGGGATCAGAGACAACACATGCTCTCTGTAAGGAATGAGGTTATCATGCTTGGTGTCCCAATCTCCTTTGATCTGACTTATTACCAGGGCTGAATCTCCATACACGTCAAGGAACTGAATCTTCATATCAATAGCAGCTTTAATACCCAGGATACATGCCTCATACTCAGCCATGTTATTGGTACAATAGAAACACAATCTTGCAGTAATCGGGGTATGGCAACCTTCAGGGGAACTAATTACAACACCAACACCATTACCAAGTGCATTAGAGGCACCATCAAAAACCATAGTCCATCGGGATCTTTGTTCAGGTCCGTCATATTGTCCAGGTTCTTTGGTAATAATCATAATGTCTTCATCAGGGAAATCAAAACTCATTGACTGGTAATCATCTACTGCTTGATGAGCCAAATGATCAGAAACAACACTTCCCTTGATGGCCTTCTGAGTGGTATACTGTATATCATATTCTGTCAAAATCATTTGCCATCTTGCAATTCTTCCGGAGAGAGCAGGTTTCTCAAATATGTACTTGATTGGATCCATCTTCGAAATCAACAAGGTAGTATGGGTCAACATATACTGTCTTAGTCGGCGAGCAGCCCATGCCAAAGCGCAGCAAGTTTTCTCGAGCAGTGAGTATCTTGTTTCACAGTCGGTAAACTTTTTGCTAAGGTAGTATATTGCCTGCTCTTTTCGACCAGACTCGTCATGTTGCCCCAATACACACCCCATTGAATTGTCTAACACTGTTAAGTACATAATCAAGGGTCTTCCATCAACTGGTGGCATCAAAATTGGTGGTTCTAGCAGGTATCTCTTGATTTCATCAAAGGCTGTCTGGCACTCATCATTCCATTCCATCACCTGATCTTTCTTCAACAACTTGAAGATTGGCTCACAGATGGCAGTTAATTGGGAAATAAATCTTGCAATGTAGTTCAGTCGTCCCAAGAACCCTCTAACCTCCTTCTCAGTACGGGGAGCTGGCATCTCTCGTATAGCTTTCACTTTTGCAGGATCCACTTCAATACCTTTTCCACTGACTATGAAACCCAGGAGTTTACCAGATCTAACTCCAAAAGTACACTTGTTTGGGTTCAATCTCAACTTGTATTTCTTCAACCTCTCAAACAATTTATGCAAATGATCAAGATGTTGTTCTTCATTCTGAGATCTGGCTATCATATCATCCACATATACCTCTATCTCATGATGTATCATATCATGAAACAAAGCCACCATAGCACGCTGATATGTTGCCCCTGCATTCTTCAAACCAAATGGCATCACCTTATAGCAAAAGGTGCCCCACTGTGTAACAAATGTTGTCTTCTCCATATCTTCAGGAGCCATCTTGATTTGATTGTAACCAGAGAAACCATCCATGAAAGAGAATACCTTATGCTGAGCAGTGTTGTCTACCAGAACATCAATATGAGGAAGTGGAAAATCATCTTTAGGGCTGGCCTTGTTCAAATCTCTGTAGTCCACACACATACGTACCTTACCATCTTTCTTAGGAACCGGTACCACATTTGCAACCCACTGAGGATAAGAAGTCACTGCTAAGAATCCTGCATTGAACTGTTTCATTACCTCTGCCTTGATCTTTTCTGACATTTTAGGACGCATACGACGAACCTTCTGCTTCTTTGGACGACAATCTTCTTTCACTGGTAAACGGTGAACCACAATGTCTGTATCCAACCCTGGTATATCTTCATAAGACCAAGCAAAGATCTCCACATAGTCACGTAACATCTGAATCAACCTGCTCTTGACACTATCCTCTAAATCAACCCCTATCTTGACCTCTTTCCTGTTTTCTTCAGTTCCTAGATTCACAACTTCGACTGGCTCTTCATGTGGCTGTATGGCTTTCTCTTCTTGTTGTAACAACCTAGCAAGCTGTACAGGTACTTCCCAATCGTCCTCATTTCCGTCTTCAGTTTGATAGATCGGATTCTCGAAATTATAATTGGCAATAGTATAACTGTTATCAATAGGATCCAGAGTGGATGAGGATCTGCATTTTAGTGATGTGGGTGTGTGTAAGAACACATAACTGATAAAGCAAAAATAAAAGAAAAGAAAGACAAGGAACACAATATTTACTAAAACGAAACCTCCACTGATTTTATTGAATGAATTATGCAAATGAAATGACAGCCCGTAACAAGCACACCATTGTGCCCCGGGTAAGACACAAGGCTTGAGAGTTTTAATTGTTCAAGAAATTACAAACTTAAAAAACAACAACACAGTAATAGTATTTACTCCTGACTAAAGGAGATAGGGATAACATCTTCAGCTTTCCAATTATTGAGTCCAGCACCCACAGTAGGAAAAATCCAAGCATCCAGATTGTAGTTTTCATCATAATCACCCACAGCATTGATCTGATCTTTCATAACCCCTTGATTGGTGATACGAACAGCACGAGCACGACGAACAACCTTCTGAGACTCTGCAGTGAAACCCAAACCAAATTTGTCAGACTTGTATGGGATATCAGGAAGCTGACCCCAAATAGTACAACCACCTTCATCCACCACAGCTCTAGCATCGTTGAGGGAGGCCATTGCCATTGTTGGAGGTACTCTGGTGACCACAAGAACTTTCTTGACAACCGGAGGAGCTACATAATCATTAACAATCCAAGGAACCACTTCAAATGTCTGACACGGAGTTTCAACGTATTCACCTTCCACTTCCAGATACTTGAAGGTGTTTACATGGCTGACAAAATATTCTTCCTCTCCATAGACAGTAACAACCTTTCCTTCTACCGGATATCTCAGCTTCTGATGTAATGTAGAGGTTACAGCACCTGCCCCATGGATCCAGGGACGACCAAGCAGACAAGAGTACGAAGGACGAATATCCATCACATAAAATGTAGCATTAAAAATCTGTGAACCAACTTTGATGGGCAAGTCAATCTCTCCATGCACCACTCTTCTAGAACCATCAAAAGCCTTCACCACTATATTACTGGGTTTCAGCACAGCATCTTCAGGACTCAACTTATTCAGGACTTCTTTGGGCAACACATTCAGAGAGGAACCATTGTCTATCAATACATGTGACAGGGTAGTGCCCCTGCATTCAATTGAGATATGCAGAGCCCTGTTGTGATCCCTCTTGGCAGGGGTTAAATCAGCATCAGAAAATCCTAACCCATTATCATAGGTCAGGTGGGCAACACAATTCTCAAACTGGTCAACAGAAATTGCATTGGGTACATGAGCAGTCTTCAGAAACTTGATCAAAGCTTTTGCATGAGCTTCAGAACATAACAACAAGGACAACATAGAAATCTTAGAGGGAGTATGCCCCAACTGATCAACAATGTCATAATCACTCATGCGAATGATTTTCAATACTTCCTCCATCTGCTTAGAGAGGTCATCAGCAGCTGGCACATCAGCAGGTATAGGCTCAATAACAGGACCTTTGCCCCGAGCATCAGTGGTGGAGGTAGCAGCAGGAGTAACTGCATTCTTGGAAATAACTGGTGGAGAAAAGACTCTTCCACTTCGTGTGATCTTACTAGATCCAGCAATATTGTCAACATCAACAGGCACATCAGCTAATGGTTCTTGCTTAACACCATGGATATAAACATCGGATCCATAGTGCCAAGGCACAGCTTTATCAGACGTATACGGAATAGGACCAGGAGTGGTAATGACCAGAGGAGCCACTCTAGCTTCAGCACCAATCTTCACAGGGCCTTCAGCAGTAATCTTAATTGGACCCTTATGAGTGATTTTAACAGGTCCCTTTGAAGTGATCCTCACCGGCACTTTGTCAACCATATCAACCTCTTCAGTCTTCCTACCTTTAGTAATATGATCCACCATACTCTCTACAGATGATGGAGTCCTCTCAAACACTATGGTATACTTATCCATGAGACGCTGAATTCCATCTCTCAATCTCCAGCAACTATCCAGCTTATAGGTACAATACAAACAATCTTCACGACAACCTGGAAAGAACCCAGCTTGTACTAACTTCTTCTTGATAACAGATAATGGTGTGGTCAACTCTGCAACTGAATAGATATGTAGATCTTCATCAATGGCATTGACAGTCTTCTCGTGATTTGGCATGGGAGCAGTAATCACATTTGGAGTACCCGGAGGGTCAAACTCAATCTCTCCAGCCTCAATCATATCTTGAATTTTATTCTTCAAGACCCAGCAGTTATTAGTATCATGTCCCTGACAGTTTGAATGATATGCACATCGTGCATTGGGATTGTACCTGGGAGAGGTAACATTAGGATTTTTAGGAGCCTCTTTCAAAGTAATAAGTTCAGCCTTCAACAAGTGTTGCAATGCCTGAGCCATTGACATGTTGATCTTTGTGAACTGCCTTCTAGCCCTCTGTTGGTTGCCCTGTGGCTGCTCTGGTGTTGTAGGAGTTGGATTTGAAATATGAACTGCGCTAACAGACTGATGCCTTCTATTACGATCAGGTTGACCATAAACAGCATTGGATTCTTTCTTCCCAGTGGGAGGCTTCTTTGCAGCACCTGATGAGGAAGTACCCACCTGGATCTTGCCATTCTTTATACCATTTTCCACTCGCTCTCCTGTCATGATCAACTCAGTGAAGCCAGATGATGAGCTTCCAATGAGATGACTGTAAAACGGGCCATTCAGCGTACACATGAACATATCAACCAATTCCCTGTCATTTAAAGGGGGTTGAACTCTTCCAGCTAAATCTCTCCACTTCTGAGCATACTCCTTGAAACTTTCTTTGGCACCCATAGACATGCTTTGCAGCTGCATGCGAGTGGGAGCTAAGTCAGCATTGTATTGATACTGCTTATAGAAAGCCTCAGCAAGATCATTCCACTCCCTGATGTTGACACTCTCCAACTGATAATACCACTCCAATTGAGCTTCAGATAAGCTCTCTTGAAAAAAATGGATCCACAACTTCTTGTCAGCAGTGTGAGGTTGGATTCTTCTGACATAAGACCTCAGATGCAGCTTGGGACAAGAGACCCCATCATAAACAACAAAGGTAGGAACCTTGAAACCAATGGGTATGACAACCCCAGCTATCAGACTCAAATCTTCAAAATCCAGCCCAGAAGATTTCTGCAACTCCATAGCATCCATTCTATCCACCAGCATCTTGAATTTGTCTTCATTAGGATCATGGTAATAATTAGCCTCAGAATCAGAGTCCCCCATAGTGTTGTGGAGACTGCCTCCCTCTTTTTCAGATTCCTCAGATTCATAGTCTTCAACCTGTTCTTTGGTCTTAACAGGACCTCTGAACCTTCTTCCCATGTTGATCAGGCCACCTGACCTTCTAGTCTTCTTAGTCTTCTTGGCCAGCAGTGTCTTCAATTCATCCTGCCCCTTGGCCAAGTTCAGGATCAGTTCTTGGAACTGTGCATTCTGTGCCTGGAGATCCTTAACTGTCTGTTCAAGAGCCATTACTGAAATAAACAGTGAGAAGATGAGAAACCTGTGCACAAATAAACCTGTGATGCAATGATATGATGTTTTAATGCATATGCAATGTTTTCAAGGACCGCAGGATTTAAATTTGCTTAAACAAACAAGAAGGTAAACTTTTATTAGTAATAAATTTGTTTTGCCTCTTGGGCTTACAAAAATGAAATGAAATAAATACAAGAGATGGGGTTTTAAGTCTCCCATGGACGTTTCCTCTTTATGTTGAGGTATGAGTTGAGATTCCGTTCCTCGTGAAGTTGCTTTGTTAGTTCCAGGATTCTTGCTTGGCTTGTTTTGTAATGAGCCTCGAAAGCATCCCTTTGCTCCTTCAATTGGATCCAGGATCTCTGTAAGTCTTCCATGTCAGTAGGCATGTCTGGGTGAAGGATGGTATAAGCAGTGTCTCCTTCAGCAACAGGTTCCATGGTAACTGGCAGGATAGCAGGATATGGCATCATGAGAGTCTGAGCACGAGATCGCACCCATCTGAGATAAGCTTCCATAGGAATAGTGTACTTAGGCTCCAGTGTCTTGCTGTCAACCCTGTTTACTTTTCCCCAGGCTCGTATGAATCTCTGACGGTAACCTTGGAGATCGTTGTCGTAGTCAAACACAATGCCCTGAATCAACATGTCATGTGGACCATCACTCCGAGCGTAACCCAACTGTTGTAAAGCTAGAGAGGGGTTGTAAGTGATGCCTCCTCTTATGCCTAGAAGTGGCACATTAGGGAACTCCCCACAACGGTCAATGATGGTGACATTCTCCATAGATCTGGAGCACCAATGGATATCTGAGTGAGAAAGTGACATGATCCTCTTGGACCATCTAAACCCTTGCTCATTCTTCATTACTGAACGGGGAAGGTGAGAAATAAACCACCTAGATAGCAAAGGTATGCAACACATCAAAGTTCCTCTTGCCCTTGTAGTACGGGTATGAAGAGAATGCAGGATATCCCCAAGCAATGTAGGCACTGGATTGTGACTCAGGAATATGTTGATGGCATGCACATCTATGAACTGATCTGGATTGGGGAACAACACTAAGCCATAAATCAGTAAGGCTAAGATCCCCTCAAAAGCATCATAGCTCATAGCTTTCAAGAACACTTGAGCCTTATCCATTAATACCTTAGCAAGAATACCCTTAACTCCGCTTCTCGTTTCTAGAACAATATCAGACTTCTTCAGATGTAGAGCTGCAGCAATAACCTCAGGTTTAGGTTCTTTCTCCAAGCCTGTGAATGGTTTCTGATCAAGAACAGGTATGCCCAGAAGTTTAGAGAACTCTTCCATTGTTGGAACCAACTGGTAGTCGGGGAATGTGAAGCAATGGTGCTTAGGATCAAAGAACTGAAACAGGACACTCATCATGTCTTCATTGAACCCTGAAATGACTAGATCCAATAGCTGACCATGTCTCTTGATGAACTGGGAGTGATCAGACACTTGAGAAACCAACTCTTTAAGCTTAGCAGGTATACCCACAAAGTTGATCCTGATGGTGTTTCTACGAGCAGAAGCCATGACCTGCAACAAAGAACAAAGATAAATCCTTTGGTCCTTGAAATGGTTAGTGAAAATGCTATGCTTATGATGCATGATGATGCTATGATGTTATGATCAATCACAAACATGTGGCACACACAGACAAGTCACACAATAGCCCTAGGTTTAAAGGCTTGCATGAGGTTCAAAGGTAAGTACCCTCCCCTGAAGTTAGATGGTTCATCCTGTCCTATAAAGTAACCAGGTTCTAAGGGATCTCAATATCATTGATCCTTCACAAGGGTGGTTGTTCAGAAGACAACTTACTTGCCAACCAAAACCCTCCAAGTTTAAGATCTCAATGAGCGTAGCATCGAGTATCAACCAACTTCAGTCTTCACCAAAGCCGGTTATCTCACTACTTTCTAAAGGCCAAGATGGGATAACTAGGGTTCTAAAAGTCAGTTAGTGTATTGACAACATATGGCAGCCTCATATTATCCTCAACTTGACTTAAGGAACATAAGCACCAACCAAGAAGTCACACTAACTATGGCCACCAGATCAACCATATCGGTATACGCCGTACAATTTCCTTGGTCTATTGCCATTTACCTAAGGTACACTAGATCCGGGTTAGGATCTTTCACACATAAGAGCCCAACAAGTAAGTATAAAGCAAACAAGGCAAACAATTTTAAAGTGATCTAATTCCTAAGGGTAGCCCTCTTTAATATTAAATCCCCAGCAGAGTCGCCAGTTCTGTAACACGGTGGGAGAACTGACTTTAGTTATGTTGCGGATAGCAAGAGTCGCCACCGACTTTTATTTTATCCAAAGGAAAGGCATAAAAGAACAGGAAAGACCTTTTAAAATATTTTTGGGTCCGGGGGGTAGGTTATGTAAAGGGAAGGTGTTAGCACCCTTTACATCCATGGTTATCCATGGGCTCTTAGTTACTTAGCTCACTTTAAAATGTTTTTGAAAATATGAAGTGTGTGAATAGAAATTTTCATAAGAGTTTAATAATGATCCATGTACGGATGCGTAAAAAACTTGTGTTTGAAAATTGTTTGAAATTTATGAAGTGTTTGAAAAGTTTTTGAATAGTGAGCAAGTAACTATGAGGAACCTACCCTAAAGTTTAAGTCTTTCTGTTCTTTATCCTTTAAATGGTAAGACTATCCCTATTATTAAGGAATAGGTAGTCATTACCTTGGATGTAAGGGACAAGTGAGGGTCATCTGTTAATATAGGCAACTGTAGGGTGTATTAAGCATTTTTTTTTGGAGGGACTGTCATCATTATTCGAAAGGGACAAGATCATTATGAAAGGCAACCATTAAGGGACTTGATCTTTTATTGTTAAGGGACTAGATGACTTTTCTTTTAAGGGAATTTTGCTTTATACACCCCACTTGACCTTGTGATTAGGCAACAATGAGAGGTAACCCTAGAAAGTGAGATGGCGATCAAAGATCGACTTACGTGTGTGAGTGTACAATTTTATTTATCTTTTAAATTTAAATGATCTAAATTAATTTTAAATAGCATACATGTTTACACTCCCTATTTTTACTAACCATGACATAAAAATAAATACTTTAAATATTACAAAAAATTACATCCAGGAGCAATTACATAATTAATAATAAAACAATTTAAATAATAGCAAAATAAATAAATAAGCAATAAACAAAATAATTAATTGGGTTAGTAGAAAATAATAATCACAATTTGAAAATAAATAGGGTTAATGACAAAATAATTATAAGAAAGAAAGGTTAGTACAAATATACAAAAATAAAAGAACATTTTTAAATTAAATAAACAGCTTTTTAAGAATTTTTTAAGAAATAAATAATAAAGGAATTATAATAATGATAATAAACAATATAATAATTATTTGCAAATAAAAGAGCAAAATTAATTATTTAATTAAGTATTAGAAAAATTAATTAAGTTAATATTTAAAATTAAACAAGAATTAGGCTTAGAGATTTAAAAATAAAATTAGGGTTTTTACAAAATAATTAGGGTTAAAAAATATTAGGATTCAATTTACAATAATAATTTATTAACTAAATAAATATATACATATTAATAAATAATAAAAATATATATATAAAGAAATAAATATATTAATTTTGGTTTTGAGAAAATAATATAAGTTTTTAAATAAATGATTTATATATTGTTTAGAAATTTATTGAGATTAATTTAGGAAAATAATATAAGAAATAATAAAAGAAACAAAATTAAAAGAAAACAAAACCAAAAAAACAGGACCTGGGATTTGAACCCAGGTCCTTTACCTGGATAACTAGAGGCATAACCACTGGGCTGCGCTGCACTTGGTGTAAGAAGAGTGAGTCCAATTTGGTTTTGTTCTTTAAACCTAAAAATCAGAAGAAAAAAAAGAATGAAAAGCAAAAGGCCTGGGGGAATCGAACCCAGGACCTTACCAACAAACACACAAACACGTTACCAATCCTGCTGGGTGAGCGAACCTATTAACATAATGGCAATAAAACATAATATATAATGTCTAATGAATAAACTGGAAAATAAGAAAAAAACATTGGGCAGCCAGGATTCGAACCAAGGACCTACAAGCATAACCTGCGCATGCTTCACCACTGGGCCAACGCTGCCTCTGTGAAATAAAATAACAAACAATTCTAAAAATATTAAACAAAATTTTAAATTCTCCAGAGGGCGCCAAGAGCTTCGTCTTCAACCTTCTTCCTGCGAAATCACCTGCAAAATTTCTTACAAAATTTCCTGCGAATTTTTCAAAACATAAACCTACGAAATTGGGAATACCATCAAAACAGTGAAATTTCTCAAAATTAATTTGTGTATTATGATTCCCAGAGTTCACATGATTGTGCTGTGTTCTTAGAATTCATTTATTTTAGGTTTATCATGGAACCCAAAAGCTTGGCCGAAACCCTAGCAATGGTGATTTCTCCATCTTGGACCTAAAATCAAATTAATTTATCCAGAAAGCATCCAAACATCATCATAAACACAAACCAACAGTTAGTTTTCATTAATAATGTGTAAATCATTCAAATCGAAAATTTTTAAAACATGAACAAAGTGCATTCGGTTTTCACGATTTAGGGCATGAATGAATGATGTTATGATCCAAAATCAATCACTGAACTTCAAGGAACAAATTGCAACCTTTGGTTTGTCTTGAAAAGGGCTATAAGTGCCAAACCGAATTGGAGTTTTTGCTTGAATTTTTGAAGTGTGAAACTTACTCTTGGAGGCTGCAAATTCGTCGCTTGTGAATTGTTAAGTGTTCATTATATATGAGTGAGTGAATTAGGTCAAAGACTTCACCAATTTGATGGATATTTGGATCATTTGAAGATTGAAAAAGATTGGCTTTGAAATTTGAATATTCTTGATCTCACATTGCTATTTTGGTATGATTCTCATTACTCTTGTATCAATCAAGTCTAAATATAATTTAAGACCTTCTAGAAACCAAATCAAATTGAATTTTCATTATTTTATATTTTATTTGAATTTAAAATGATTTTTAATGTAAAAAATCATAATAAATAAAAACAAAATGAATAAAATTATGAATAAATCAATTTAATTTCGTGCAAGATGTTTTGATGTGGATTGGGTCATTATTTGGCAAGCCCATTTGGAAGAAATTGGTTTTAGACCTCCATTTTCTTCATAAACCAACCAAAAATTTCCCAACTTTGCAAGGGCACACATCCTTCAATTTTAATGCTATGAGGGTGTTCTTGGACATTTTGGAAATCTTGAAGAGTCCTCTAACCAACCCCACTGGTTTCATGTCCATATCATTTACCAATCTCAAGTTATGCCCTTTTGAAGTTGTTGACTTTCAAAAGGACCTATAATGTCTTAGCTCATACCTTCCAAATGAAGCATTTTTGGGCTTGGCTTGTGAGACACAAAGTTGTAGAGAATTCAATTTCCTTAAAAATGAGCTTTGGATGGAGACTTGGTGATGAAGCATGTGAAAGTTATGGCTGGTCAAAGTTCAGTTGACTTTTACTAAGGAAACCCTAATTTAGAAACTCCTGATTCTTGATGATCTGAAATATCCTTGATGAATCATGATCAACCCTTGATCAAATGATGAATTTTACTTCATATACTTGATGTTGGCAAAAAATCATGAAGTTTGACTTTGGTTTGACCACAGTTGACCTCAGTTTGACTTTTTAATTGCTTTGACTGATTTTGACTTATCTGATCATCTGACTGAGCAAACTTTTGAGAAAAGTCTTGAAACTTGTCATGGGGATTCTTAAACACATATAAGATGTTATGAAGCTCACTTGAAGTCTTGGAAGTCCATTTAGCCTGATTAAAGTCAAAACCCTAGTTTAGGATGCATTGCTTAGGAGGATGCATTGTCTGAGGGAATTGTCAAATCTTCTGACTATTTGTGAACTTTGTGAACCTTGTGAACCTCATAAGATGTCTTGTGAACCTTGTGAACCTCATAAAATGTCTTGTAAACTTCATGAACCTCATGGGAGGTCTTGTGAACCTTGTGAATCTCATAAAGTGTCTTGTAGACTTCATGAACCTCATGAAAGGTCTTGTAAGTATTGTGAATCTTGTGAACCTTGTGAACCTTCTTAGCACACAAAGTCTTGTATTGTGAGGACAAATTTTGGGGTGCAACAGCAACAACAATGGAGTTCAATGGATTTCTTCTTCGTGATGGAAGACCGGGTGATAGGCAAAGGAAAATTATTCAGAGGCTTCAGAGTCGAGAAATTCTCTCGACTAGGTACGTCGATGATAACTGTCTGTATGCTTTGGGTATTTATCATAGTGTTTTTAATTTATTAGATTTTTTAGGCTTGCATAATATTTTTCGTTAATCAGGAACCTACCTATGAGAGGCTGACAGTTGAGTTTTTAAGTTCATTGATATACATTGTCAGTCCTAACACTGCTAGCACAGTCGGTACTGTTAATTTTAGACTGTTTGGAATTGAATATGAATTCAGTACCAACGAGCTAGCAGGCTTGTTAGGAATCCCTCATAGGGAAGGTGCGATTTGTGAGGCACCTTTGGATGCGGAATGGTCGACCGAGGTATTTTCCTTCTGGAAAAGGCTTTCAAGTACTTCAATAAATTCTTTTAAAGTAATACTTGCGTCGACCATTCATAACCCGGCCATAAGAGTTTTCAGATATCTTTTGGCATGTACTATTTTTGGTCGGGAGAGTCCAAACAAGGTAAATGCTAGAGAACTCCTATTTTTGCAAGGATGCCTCACTAGTACCCATATCAATCCGGTCCCGTTTATGCTTGCACACATGGCTTTACTTACTAATAAAACAGGACCGGTTGTTTTTTGAGGGCTTGTTACGTCTATTGCTCGGGCTCTTGGCCTGAACAATGAGATAGCTACACTTGAACCACTACCTCCTCGCACAATTAATTTAAAATTTCTGAAAGACATGAAATTGTGTCGAACGAGGAGAGAAGGTGGTTATGAGTTGATGGTTCATGGGGTAGCTATCCCATCTATTGCTTTACCTTGCAGTAGATGTACTGATGTACGTAATGAAAGGAACTGGACCTATGATCTGAATCCTCCACCTGTTTTGGGTCCACTTCCTCCTAATATTCCTGATGGGGAGGCACATGACACTGATGAAGAGTATGATCGGAGAGAGTAGTCTCCCATACCTCACATGTCCCCCCATCGTCCTTCACAGTCACACACCGCACCATCTTCCTCTAACCCTGTTGCAGGTGCTTCTCCTGGATTCTATGTCACCGAGGAGATGTGGCGTGATATGACAGCTAGAGAGGAAAGGCGAGACGACCTTCTCTCTACTATTTCACAACAACTGACGGACAACATGAGCTTCATGCAACAATCGCGATTGGTTTCGGATCGTGCTTACAGCAACGTTTGTCGTACCTTGAACGATATCTCATTAGAGCAGGACCGTTAGAGAGAATTCAACCGCCGGCACTACCAGCTTATGGAGGCCACTCAGGGTTCCATCTTAGGTAACCTTCGAGAGGTCCGGGGTGCCCAGGCTGCCTTATCGGCACGACTCGACTGGAGGGACCAGCATCGCAGTAGATCCCGTCGTTCCAGACCATCGCAGCAGGACGGCGAGGGCACCAGTGCTCCTCCTCAGTAGTTTTTTCAGGTTACCCTCCTTATCTTATTTCGAAACATGGGGGACAATGTTCGATTTAAGTGTGGGAGGGGATTTTATTACTTTCTGTCATTTCCCTTTTTAGTTAATTATTTCCTCTCAGTTATTTCCCTTTTCAGTAACTTATTTAGTTTAATTTTCTTAGATAATGCATGAGTCTGACGAGTCACCAGTATAGTGTATTTTTAGTACATCCTCATTTTTTTCCCATTTCCTTAGCCTTACCAGAAAATTTTAAAAAGAAAACAATGTTGTTTCACATGTTTTTTGGCTTTGAGACAGGTTTAGATTAGGATGTGGTGACTTAGGTCAACTTTTTGAAACATCAGCACCATTGTAGCACCATAGACCTCTTGAATATAGGAATCACTCCTAAACCCCACCACCATGGCCTTTACTATCATTCAAAAACATTGTCCTAAGTAGTTTATTTTAGCAGTCAGCTCCGGCCTAAGCATGCTCTACGTAGGGGGTCGATGAACATAAGTGAATGATCCAGTGCTAATAAAAAAAAAAGGCAAACTCTGGGATAGGTGACCCTCACAAAGCCATTTAAATCGAAAAAAAGAGAAGAAAAAATTTTTTTTGCCACAAAAAGAAAAAAATTGCAAGTCACCTATTGTTAGTTGGTTCAGAGGTATCTGGCACTAAATCTTGGTAGGGCGGATTACGATCCGATCCCCCGCAACTATAATTAGGTCAAATAAAACAGGTTTACACATGCTTATATGCCAGAAACCTTATGTTATGGATCAGAATCACTAACCGGTCACTCTACTATGAAGCATGTACGGATAACGGGCTTAATGTGATTGCGCCTGAATGAAAAGGACAGAAAAAGATGAGAAGACAGGCCTAGGTATTGTGGGATGACATGGAGTGGTTAATATAGGATTGAAGTTTGTGTCTGTGTTATTATGGTACCCTTGGTTCACTTAGTTAGTACCTGTCACTGCATCCTGACTTGAACTTAGAAGCCCTTTAGCCCGAAGACACGTGTTGACACCATTTTTTTGAGCTTTAATGTTTGCGTGACGACAAGCAAAGGTCTAAGTGTGGGAGAATTTGATCACACTAAAATTCACCGTATTTCTGACTCCGATTTCGCATGCATTCTTAGCTTTTATTGTTATTTTGTTATGTTATTACTTTGTTTTTCTTTGTTTTCAGGTTTTTTATGTAATCGGGGCTTAAATCGAGAAAAGGAGCGAAAAAGGAGTGGAAACGGACGAAAACCTAGAAATTCAGCGTTTTACACTTACGGCATCCACCGTGGAGGGCGCCATGGGGTCTGCCATGACGTGGCCACGTCTCAAGACCACTCCATAACTGCCAAGACCCACGATCCCCACTCTTCCATTCCCTATCAGTCTCATGGCGGGCGCCATGACCTTGTGGCGGGCGCCACAAGGCAAAAACAGTTCCCTCCACTTTTTAGTGGAGGGGGCATCCTGGTCTTTTCCTGCATTTAGTTTTCCTATAAATAGGACCTTAGATTTTCGTTTTTCATCATTCAAACATAGAATCTCTTAGGCATATATCAGTTTTAAAGCAGTTACCATTCCACATCGGGGTGTTTCTGCAATCGAGTGATCGAGTCTGTAATCTGTCTGTGTGATCGAGTTTTGGAGCACTCTAGAGGAAGTTAATCCTGCCGCCATTTTAATTCCAGTTCTTATTTTACTTTTCTGCATTGCTTTACTTTCATTTATTATCCGCACTCGCACTTTATTTTATTTATTTCCTGCACTCGCTTTACTTTCGTTTATTTCCCGCACTCGCACTAAATTACTTTATTTCTCGCACTCGCACTACTTTTATTTACTTTCCGCACCCGCACTACTTTTATTTACTTTCCGCACTCGCACTAAATTACTTTTATGAAAAATTATAAAAAGAACTTTTACTTTACCATGTCTAACTAAATCTATAAAGGTTAGAATGTAAGGATCGTAATTAAACCAGTAATCCGTACAATTGTTCGTGGAAACACTTAAGGACTATTTTATCTTTCAATTCAAGTAATTGTTTTTAACTATTTCAAAAATAGCCAAAAGCACTTTGTCTAGTTCATTAGGAGTTTTTAGATTAAAAAGAAAAGAGATTTTAAAACGATTTTCGGACGCGTTAAGAAGTTTAGAGTCTGGTTCGTAAGAACCTCTTTTTGCTGAGAAATCCAGGTTAAGATACTTTTCAACTTAGTTAAGATACTATATTTCTTAAAAATAGTTTTACTACTCTAACGCAGTACGCACCTTTTTATCCGTGACAATAGGAGGGGTTGATTAGAGAGTACAACTCGGTTCTGAATACGCGAAAGCGACAGTTCCTGTTAAATTAGTTCTTTTCAAAGGAGAAAACATTGCCCATAAGTAGTTCCATTAATAAGTATTGGATTATCCATTGATTACGTGAATTACATTCGAGCCTGTCTTTGTTTATTGTTTAAAATTATTATTTTATTTACCATTGCAGCCTTCTTAAAACCCCTATATTTAGTTGCCTTAGATACACACCATAACAACAGGTACGATAGATTGACACATGGTCTCTGTGGATTCGACAATCTTTTATATTACTCTGACGTGTTCGTACACTTACTAAAAACACGCATCAACAACATGGAAATTTTGGAGGGAGTATGCCCCAATTGATCAACAATATCATAATCACTCTTACGAATGATCTTCAGCACTTCTTCCATCTGTTTAGAAAGATTCTCAGCAGTCGGTGCTTCAGCTTGCACAGGTTCAATCACAGGACCTTTGCCCCGAGTATCAGTACTTGGTTCATAAGTGGAGGTAGTAGTTGGAGTAACTGTATTTTTTTAGGTAGCCAGAGGAGAGAAAATTCTTCCACTTCTGGTGATCTTACTAGATCCAGCAATATTATCAACATCAAGGTTATCATTAGTAACAGGTGTATCAGTCAAAGGTTCCTGTTTAACACCATGGATGTAAACATCAGAACCATAATTCCAGGGTATAGCTTTATCATAAGCATACGGAATGGGGCCAGGAGTGGTGATAATCATGGGAGCCACTCTAGCTTCAGCAACAGTGTTCATAGGGCCTTCAGCAGTAATCCTGACAGGACCCTTAGAGGTGATCCTGACAGGGCCTTTGGAGGTAAACTTCACTGGCACTTTATCAATCATATCCACATCTTCAACTTTTGCACCTTGAGTTAAATGTTCAACCATACTTTCCACAGAAGGCGTCCCCTCAAACAATATGGTGTAATTGTCCATGAGGCGTTGAATACCATCCTTCAACTTCCAGCAGTTATCAGGTTTGTAAGCACAATAGAAACAGTCTTCATTACAACCTGGAAAGAATCCAGCCTGTACCAACTTCTTCTTGATAACGGATAATGGAGTAGTCACATCAGCAACTGAGGAAATATATGAAACTTCATCAATGGCATTAACAGTCTTCTCATGATTTGGCATGGGAGCAGTAATCACATTTGGAGTCCCAGGAGGGTCAAATTCAATCTCTCCAGCACCAATCATATCCTGAATCTTGTTTTTCAATATCCAGCAGTTGTTGGTGTCATGTCCTGGACAATTAGAATGATAAGCACACCGTGCATTAGGATTGTACCGAGGATAGGAAGTATTAGGATTCTGAGGAGGGTCCTTTAGAGTGATGAGTTCCCCTTTCAACAAGTGTTGCAAGGCTTGGGCCAGTGACATGTTGATCTTGGTGAACTGTCTTCTAGGCTTCTGCTGATTTCTCTGTGGTGGCTCTGGTGTTGCAGGAGTAGGATTGGAAATATGAACTGCTCCCACAGATTGGTGACTTCTATTATGACCAGGTTGACCGTACACAGCATTAGACTCCTTCTTTCCACTAGGGGGCTTCTTTGCAGTGCTTGATGAAGAGGCACCCACTTGTATCTTACCGCTTCTTATACCACTCTCCACACGCTCTCCAGTCATTATCAGCTCAGTAAAACCAGATGATGAGCTTCCAATGAGGTGACTATAGAAAGGACCATTCAGCGTACTCATAAACATATCCACTAGCTCCCTGTCAGTCAGAGGAGGTTGAACTCTTCCAGCCAGGTCTCTCCATTTCTGGGCATACTCCTTAAAATTCTCCTTAGCACCCATTGACATGCTTTAGAGTTGCATGCGAGTAGGTGCTAAATCAGCATTGTATTGGTATTGCCTATAGAAGGCCTCAGCAAGATCATTCCAATCACGGATGTTGACACTCTCCAATTGATAGCACCATTCCAATTGAGCTCCAGACAAACTCTCTTGGAAGAAATGCATCCACAATTTCTTGTCAGCAGTATGTGGTTGAATCCTCCGGACATAGGACCTCAGATGCTGCTTGGGACATGAGACACTATCATACACCACAAAAGCAGGAACTTTGAAACCAATAGGTATAACCACTCCAGATATTAAACTCAGATCTTCAAAATCCATCCCAGAAGATTTTTGTAACTCCATGGCATTCATTCTATCCACCAGCATCTTGAACTTATCTTCATTAGGATCATGATAATAATTTGCTTCAGAATCAGAATCTCCCATAATATCATGGAGACTGCCTCCCTCTTTCTCAGAATTTTCAGACTCATAATCATCAACCTGTTCCTTGGTCTTGACAGGACCTTTGAACCTTCTTCCCATATTGATAAGGCCTCCTGATCTTCTAGCCTTCTTAGTCTTCTTAGCCAGTAGTGTCATCAGCTCATCTTGTCCCTTGGACAAGTTCAGAATCAACTCTTGGAATTGTGCATTATGTGCCTAGAGATCTTTGACAGTCTGTTCAAGAGCCATTTCTGCTGAAATAAACAGCGAGAAGATAAGATACATGTACATAAGAAACCTGTGATGCAGTGATATGGTATGTGAATGCGTATGCAATGTTTTCAAGGACCGCAGGATTTAAATTTGTTTAAACAACCAGAAAGTAAACTTTTATTAGTAATAAACTTGTTTTCCCTTTGGGCTTACAATAAAAATGAAATGAATACAAAAAATGGGGTTTTAAGTCTCCCATGGACGTTTCCTCTTTATGTTAAGGTATGAGTTGAGATTCCGTTCCTTGTGAAGTTGTTTTGTTAGCTCCAGGATTCTTTCTTGACTTGCTTTGTAATGAGTCTCAAAAGTATCTCTTTGCTCCTTCAACTGGATCCAGGACCTCTGTAACTCTTCCATGTCAGTGGGCATGTCAGGATGAAGAATGATATAAGAAGTATCTCCTTCAGCAACAGGCTCCATAGTAACTGGCAGGATGGCAGGATATGGCATCATAAGAGTCTGAGCACAAGATTGCACCCATCTGAGATAAGGTTCCATAGGAATAGTGTACTTTGGTTCCAGAGTCTTGCTGTCAACCTTGTTCACTTTACCCCATGCTCGTATGAACTTTTGACGGTAACCTTGAAGATCGTTGTCGTAATCAAACATAATACCCTGAATAAGCATATCATGAGGACCATCACTCCGAGCGTAACCAAACTGACGTAGAGCTAAGGAAGGATTGTAGGTAAGGCCCCCTCTTATGCCAAGGAGTGGCACATTAGGAAACTCCCCACAATGGTCAATGATAGTAACATTCTCCATATATCGAGAGCACCAATGAATATCTGAATGAGAGAGTGACATGATCCTCTTGGACCACCTAAGCCCTTGTTCATTCTTCATCACTGATCGAGGCAAGTGAGAAATAAACCACCTAGATAACAAAGGTATACAACACATCAAAGTTCCTCGTGCCTTTGTAGTACGAGTATGAAGAGAGTGTAAGATGTCTCCAAGCAATGTAGGCACTGGATTACGAGTCAGAAATATGTTGATGGCGTGTATGTCTACGAGCTGGTTTGGATTGGGGAACAATACTAAGCCATAAATCAATAGGGCTAAGATCTCCTCAAAAGCATCATAACTCATAGCCTTCAGGAACACTTGAGCTTTCTCCATCAATACCTTAGCAAGAATACCCTTAACTCCACTCCTCGTTTCTAGAACAATGTCTGATTTCTTCAGATGTAGAGCTGCAACATTGACTTCAGGTTTAGGCTCTTTTTCTAATCCTGTGAAGGGTTTCTGATCAAGTATAGGTATGCCCAGAAGCTTGGAGAACTCCTCCATTGTAGGAACCAATTGATAGTCAGGGAATGTAAAGCAATGATGTTTAGGGTCAAAGAACTAAAACAGAACACTCGTCATGTCTTCATTGAACCCTGAAGTGACTAGATCCAGTAGGTGACCATGTCTCTTGATGAATTGGGAGTTTTCAGAAACTTGAGAGACCAATTCCTTAGGCTTAGGAGGTATTCCTACAAAGTTGATCTGGATAGTGTTCCTACGAGCAGAAGCCATGGCCTGCAACAAAGAACAAAGATAAATCCTTTGGTCCTTGAAATGGTTAGTGAAAATGCTATGCTTATGATGCATGATGATGCTATGATGTTATGCTCAATCACAAACATGTGGCACACACAAACAAGTCACACAATAGCCCTAGGTTTGAAGGCTTGCATGAGGTTTAAAGGTAAGTACCCTCCCCTGAAGTTTAGATGGTTCATCCTGTCCTATAAAGTAACCAGGTTCTAAGGGATCTCAATATCATTGATCCTTCACAAGGGTGGTTGTTCAGTAGGCAACTTACTTGCCAACCAAAACCCTCCAAGTATAGAATCTCAATGAGCGTAGTATCGAGTATCAACCAACTTCAGTCTTCACCAAAGTCGGTTATCTCACTACTTTTATAAAGGCCAAGATGGGATGACTAGGGTTCTAAAAGTCAGTTAGTGTATTGACAAAGTATGGTAGCCTCATATTATCCTCAACTTTACTTAAGGAACATAAGCACCAACCAAGAAGTCACACTAACTATGGCCACCAGATCAACCATATCGGTATACGCCGTACAGTTTCCTTGGTCTATTGCCATTTACCTAAGGTACACTAGATCTGGGTTAGGATCTTTCACACATAAGAGCCCAACAGATAAGTATAAAGCAAACAAGGCAAACAATTTTAAAGTGATCTAATTCCTAAGGGTACCCCTCTTTTATTAAATCCCCAGCAGAGTCGCCAGTTCTGTAACACGGTGGGAGAACTGACTTTAGTTATGTTGCGGATAGCAAGAGTCGCCACCGACTTTTATTTTATCCAAAGGAAAGGGCATAAAAGAACAGGAAAAACCTTAAAAGATTTTTGAGTTCGGGGGGTAGGTTATATAAAGGGAAGGTGTTAGCACCCTTTATATCCATGGTTATCCATGGGCTCTTAGTTACTTAGCTCACTTTAAACTGTTTTGAGAAGTGTAGTGTGTATTTGAAAAATTCTCTAAGTACTTTATAATGATCCTTGTATGGATGTATATAAAGACTTTATTTTGAAAATTTGTTTAAAAATGTGAAGTGTAATGAAGTGATTTGATGAAAAGTGAGCAAGTACTTAAGAGGAACCTACCCTAATTTGAATCTTTACTGTTCTTGTATGTTCTTTCAATGGTAAGACTATCCCTATTGTTAAGGAATAGGTAGTCATTACCTTGGATGTTATAAGGGACATGTGAAGGGTCATCTGTATTTAGGCAACTGTAAGGTGTCTTAGCAATACGAAGGGACTTATCATCTTTTATTCGAAAGGGACAAGATCATTTACGTAGGCAACATCGAAGGGACTTGATCTTATAATATTGGAGGGACTAGATGATTTATTCATGAGAAGGGACCTTGCTTTTAGACACCTTACTTGACCTTTTGATTTAGGCAACATGAGGGATAACCTTAGGAAGTGAAATGGCGATCAAAGATCGACTTATGTGTGTGCGTGTATATGTTCATATATTTATCTTATGATTAGTGATTCTAAATTAATTTTAAAGTACAAATATGTTATCACTCCCTATATTTACTAACCATGGCAATATAAACATTTATAGATAATAAAATAAGGACAGAAAATAAAACCTACGACTATTACAAGGCTTTCGCATTTACATAAATATAGAAACGATCGTATAATAAATAAATAAATAATAAAGAGGGTTAGTAATTAAACAATTATAAGAAAAAGAGGTTAGTATGAATACAAAAGTATATACAAGTTAATTAATTATTTTCAAATTAAATAAACATTTTTTAAAAGAATTTTTGAAAGAAAATATAATGAGAATAATAATATGAAGTCATGGAATAAATATTTACAAAGAAAATATTATTAATTATTTTAATTAGATATTAGAAAAGTTTAATTAATTTTAATATTTAAATAAAATAAGAACTAGGGTTAGAAATTTAAAAATAAAATTAGGGTTTTAGAAATTAGGGTTATGAATTTTAGAAAATAGAATTAGGGTTTATAATTTAAATTACAATATTAATTTAACTATTTACAAAAATAAATATATAATAATATGAACATAAAAATAAATTATATTTGAAAATAAAATATTGAAAAAACTTTATTCTATAAAACATATTATATTATTAAAAAATAATTTATTATATGATATATAATTAAATAAATAAAAAACAAGAAAAGAAGAAGAAAATAGAAAAGAAATTAGGTTAAAAATAATGGGGAGGCCTGGATTTGAACCCATGACCTCCCCTGTACCTGCCAGAGGAGTTACCACTTGGTTGCGCTGCGTTTGGTGATATCCAACGACCAAAATTGATTATATGTAAAACCTGAAAAATATAACAAAGTAAAAAAAATATAACACAAGACCTAGGAATCGAACCCAGGTCTCTCACCACCAAAGCACTTCAACAAAACCAGCTGAGCTACACGCGCTAGTTGTAATACAATGTAAACGAATTCAAAAAATATTAAGTTGTAAATTTGAATTTCCCAGATGGCGCCAATGGTCTTCATCTTCTTCATCATACCTGCGAATTTTCATGCAAGTATACCTGCAAATTTCCCTGCGTTTTTTTACCTTCAAAAACCTACGAAACTTGGATCTTGATTAATATGTAAACTTTCAACAGATTGATCACATAAACATGATCCTTACATCATCCACGATTCATTGACGTTCTTAAAATTCATTTATATTAGTTTCATTGAGAAACCCTAATCGGCTACCTCAAACCCTAACAATGGTGAATCTCTAATCCTGTACCAAAACTCAAATTAAAATGTCCAGAAACGATCGTTAGCTTGTTACAAACACAAAACAACAATCAAATACAATTTATTTTGCACGAATATACGAAAACGGGAAATTCACAAAGGTGTAAGAAGTTTGATTCGGTTTGAGCAATTCATGGGGTTTGAGATGCATGTGACTATTGCTACATGATCAGTGATGTTCAAGGAAGAGATTGGTGCCCTTTATTCACCTGAAAAGCCACGAAATATTAGAATCCGAATTTCAATTTTTTGATGAATTTTGAACTTTTGAAACTTATCCTTGAGACTGTCAATTCGTGTCTTTGTGATTGCTTAATGTTGTTTATATATCACACAATGAAATTAGGTCAAGACTTTCACAAAACTTATGGATTTTTGGACCTTGTGAGATTGAAAAAGATGTGACATTAAAACTTGAATTTTCTTTGATCTATCATTGCTATTTTGGAATGATCTGAATTATATTGGTATCAATCAAGTTTAAATAAGTTTTAAGACCTTCTAGAATCCAAATCTTTTCTAAATATATGATTTTCATATTTTATTTTAATTTAATTTGTATTTTAATGAATAAAATTCAAATAAATATTAAATAAAATATAAAAAATCAAAAAGGGTGTGGTTTGGGTCGTGCTTGATGAGTTTGTAAAGATTGGATGGTAATTTGGTGGGCTCATTTAGCAAAAATTGGTTTTAAGGCCTTATTTGCTTCATAAACTTCCCAAATATTTCCCAACTTTGCAAGGGCAAAAATCCTTCAATTTTAATGCTATGAAGGTGTTCTTGGACATTTTGGAAAGCTTAAAGAGTCCTCTAACCAACCTCTTTGGTCTCATGTCCATATCTTTTACCATTCTCAAGTTATGCTCTTTGGAAGTTGTTGATTTTTTGTTGACTTTTAAAAGGACCTGTAATGTCTTAGCTCATACCTTCCAAATGAAGCATTTTTGGGCTTGGCTTGTGAGATACAAAGTTGTAGAGAATTCAATTTACTTCAAAATGAGCTTTGGATGAAAAAAATTTGATGAAGCATGTGAAAGTTATGGCTGGTCAAAGTTCAGTTGACTTTTCCTGTGAAAACCCTAATTTAGAAACTCCTGATTCTTGATGATCTGAAATCTCCTTGATGAATCATGATCAACCCTTGATAAAATGATGAATTTTACTTCATATACTTGATGTTGGCAAAAAATCATGAAGTTTGACTTTGGTTTGACCTTTTGACTGCCTTGATTGATTTTAACCTATCTGATTATCTGACTGAGCCAATCTTTTGGGAAAGTCTTGAAACTTGACATGGGGACTATTGAACACATGTAGGATGCTATGAAGCTCACTTGAAGTCTTGGAAGTCCATTTAGCCTGATGAAAGTCATAAACCTAGTTTAAGATGCATTGCTTAGGAGGATGCATTGTCTGAGGGAATTGTCAAATTTTCTGACTAATTGTGAACCCTGTGAACCTTGTGAACCTCATGAGATGTCTTGTGAACATTGTGAGCTTTGTGAACCTCTTGGGACACAATGTATTGTCTTGTGGAGGGCAAATTTTGGGGTGCAACACACCTTAAGGAAAGGAGCGATGACTTGGTACAAAAGTCTTGAGCCTGAATCCATCACTTCCTGGAGATAACACGGTCGAACTTTTTCCAGGCATTTCACCGCCTCCAGACGCCATCCCAAGACGGAGGCATCGCTCGAAGCCATTATCCAAGGAAAACATGAGGCACTCAGAACCTATATCGAGAGGTTCAATAAAGACGCTATCCAGGTCTCGACCACGGATGACATGAAAAAATATTTGATGGAGCACGGGCTCCGCCCGTCCACTGACTTCCACCGAGCAATGGGAATCGAAACACCTGCCACTCTGGACGCTTTCCTCCTGAAGGCGCAAGCGTACATCCAGTACGAAAAGAAGAAAGCGGCCAGTTCCGTTCGTGATGCCAGGCGTAGAGAAGACGCCAACCTTTCCAAAGATGATGAGCCCTCGACATCTCGTCGGGGAGGTGACAAAAGAAAGGAAGACCGCCCTCGTGAATCATGGGAGCAAAGAGGACCGATAGGTCATTTTTGCGAGTATACTCCTCTCTCGGTGTCGAGGGAGAAAATATTATCTGAGTGCGCCAATTCATAATTCCGGCAAGCGGGGGTTCGCTTCCCCAAGCAGCTGCCTACCAAACCAGGCACTGACAAAACCAAGTATTGCAGGTTTCACAAAAGCCACGGACACAATAATGAGGATTGTATTCATCTGAAAGACACAATCGAAATACTCATAAAAGACGGCCACCTCAAACAATTCACAAAATCCAAAGAAACCTCTAGGTCGGAGGCGCAGGAGACCAAAAAAGTCGAGGAAGCAGTGGTGCTGCTCGCAGACACCAATATGTAGGTCGCTCTCAGCATCTATCGCCCTGAAGATATCTTTTTACCCGATCATCAAAGAAGTCTGGGCTATCTGTCTTCCCATAGCCCTTGGGAAGTATTCCCTTCCGCAATGGTGATTTCAGGTGGAGGATTTAACAAAATCACAGTCGGTTTCGTGAAAAGGAACTTCGACCAGCTAATCGCAAAGGGACCGACCCTGAACTCTACGTTAGACCCACCCAGAGACAACTCAGTGCCCATCTCCTTTTACAATGAAGAACTACTGGGGGAGCACCTAACGCTAGCATCCCATTGCTCATTCAGGCCCAGATGACCAATTTCAACGTTCGAAGAATACTAGTCGACCAGGGCAGTTCGTTCGATATCATGTATTTGCAACTATTCGCGACACTTCTACTTAACGAGATCCATCTGACACCATACGTGGGATCTGATATGCAGGGTTTCAACGAGGAAGTATCTCGGCCATGGGGTTATGTCGAACCCATAGTCCCTTTTGGGGCCGTAGAAACCGCTCGGTCAGTCCACGTCCAATTTCTGGTCGTCGATTGCCCTTCCCTGTATCAATACATTCTCGGTCGACCAACGTTGGTCGATCTCCTGGTTGTTCCATCAATTGTCCATCTGAAGATGAAGTACTACACGATGTCGGGAAGAGTGGCCGCCCTGCACGGTGATGTCGAAGCTGGCAGTCGCTGTTTCGAGGCAACCTCTAAAGGCCTTAGCTCGATATCATACCAGCCCAAAGCTTCTACCTCAACATCCTCCGGAAACACAAAAGCGCACACGCCTCTCCCTCGGGTCGACTCTATCGACCTAGATTGCAAGTTTCCGGAAGAAACCATTAGCTCCCAGCAGTCATCCACTTCGTTAGCTCGACCAATCCCCGACGGTGAGTTCGAGCTGAGCCCTCTAGGGGAAGACCCGAACAGATGCGTGAAGATCGGGCCCACCTCCCAAACCTGGCAAAGAAACAACTAGAGGCGTGCCTGAAAGGAAATGCAGATCTATTCGCATGGTGTGCAGCGTAGATTCCCGTACTCGACTCGGACGTGGCCTGCCACCATCTATCCATTGATCGTAATCACAAAGTCGTTTCCCAACGGAGGAGGAAACAGTCGACCGAAAAAACTAAAGCGGCCGAAAAAGCTGTAGAAGACCTCCTAGAGGCGAACTTTGTAACAGAGGCCAGGTACACAACCTGGCTCTCTAACATTGTACTTGTGAAAAAATCTAATGGAAAGTGGAGAATGTGTGTTGATTATACCGATCTCAACCGGGCTTGCCCGAAAGATGCTTATTCATTGCCAAATATCGACAAACTGGTCGAAAATTCGGCTGGTTTCAAACTACTATCATTTATGGATGCCTATTCGGGATACAATCAAATCCCTATGGCCGTGACCGACAAAAAGCACACGGCCTTCATGACCGAATCGGGCAATTACTACTATAATGTTATGCCCTTCGACCTGAAAAATGCGGGCGCCACTTATTAGTGCATGATGAATAAGGTATTTCGAGCCGAAATTAGAGACATGCTCAAAGTATATATGGACGACATGATCGTTAAATCTCAGCAAGAGACGGATCATGCTTCCCACATACGAAAGGTGTTCGACCAAGCTCGAAAATGCAAGATGTGCTTCAACCCTGAAAAATGCACGTTCGGAGTTCGAGCGGGCAAAGTCCTCGGGTTTTATTTGACCGAGCGGGGAATCAAAGTCAACCCCGACAAATGTCGGGCGTTCACGGAGATACCTACCCCAAACTATAAGAAATCTATACAATCGTTAAACGGAGTGCTCGCTTCCCTCGCCCGGTTTGTGGCTAAGTCCACCCAACACGCGCTCCCATTCTACAAACTCCTTCGCAAAGAATCGAATTTCGAATGGACCGACGAATGCGAGCAAGCCCTGGCCCACCTGAAAAAAAGCATTATCTGAGCCCCCAGTACTCTCCAGGCCTAACGAAGGCGAAACAATATACCTCTACCTCACCGTGGCAAACGAGGCGGTGAGCGCGACCCTTATTCGTGAACTGCCCGAAGGACAAAAGCCTATTTACTTTACGAGCAAAGCCTTGAATGGCCCTGAGCTCAGATACTTGCAAATCGAAAAGGTAGCGCTGGCCCTCCTCTTCGCAGCAAGAAGGTTGCGACACTACTTCTTAGCCCATACTATTGTCGTTAGGACAAACCAACCCATCAAGCAGATGCTCGAAAGGCCGGATATGGCCAGACGAATGCTGAAATGATCGCTAGAATTATCCGAGTTCGACATAAAGTTCGAGGGAAGGAAGACCCTCAAAGTTCAAGCCTTGGCCAACTTTGTAGCAGAACTTACCTCCACCGAGCAGACTTTAACATCCCCATCTAGGTGGACCATCTTCGTGGACGAAGCATCTAGCTCGGCAGGCAGTGGGACCGGGGTGATATTGGAGAACGAGGAAGGAACCATCATCGAAGTATCCTTAACCTTGTCTTTTCCCACGTCCAATAATCAAACGGAATACGAAGCCTTCCTGGCCGGTTTACGCCTTGCAGACGACCTAGGGGCAGAGGAAATTGTAATATGCACAGACTCCCAGTTGGTCGCCAACCAAGTGCGAGGTTATTTTCAAGCCAAAAACGACAACATGACCGAATACTTAGCCTTAGTCAGAGAGAAACTAAAATGATTCACATCCGTAGAAATCAGGCACGTCCCGCGCGAGAACAACACCCGAGCGAATATATTGTCCAAACTAGCAAGTACCAATAAGAAAGGGGGCAACAAATCTGTCATACAGGAGATACTCCCTCGACCCATCATTGGGCAATCGTCAGCCCCCGGTAGCATCGTGCGGTGTAGGTCATGATCGTATACCATGGTCGGGGGAAAGATGTATCGTCGGGGTTTCTCCATGCCACTCCTCAAGTGCGTCGAGGAAGAACACATTCCACAGGTGTTGAGGGAAGTCCACGAAGGGATCAACGTACAACATCCAGGTGGGAGATCGCTCGCCCATAAAATCTTACGAGCAGGATACTACTGGCCAACGATGCAGAACGGCGCGAAGGAGCACGTTAAAAAATGTGACAAATGCCAACGGCATGGTGCCGTACATGTGGCACCTCCTACTGAGTTGAAATCACTATCTTCCCCATGGTCGTTTGCCTGGTGGGGACTAGATATATTAGGGCCCTTCGTCATCGGCACTGACCAAAACAAATATCTCATCGTGGGCGTCAATTATTTCACTAAATGGATAGAAGCAGAGGCCTTAGCCAAAATCAATGTACTCAACATATTACACTTCTTCAAGCGGAACATCCTCGCCTGATTTGGGGTGCCGCTCGCCATCGTAACAGACAATGGGACCTAGTTCACCGACAAAAATTTCCAGGAATTCGTAATCTCGGTGGGAACCAAACAACACTTCGCCTCAGTCAAACACTCTCAAACAAACGGGCAAGCGGAAGATGCGAACAGGGTAATCTTAAGAGGTCTTAAACGAAGGTTGGAAGAGGAAAAAAACGTTGGGTCGAAGAATTACACAGCATTGTTTGGGCGTACAGGACCACACCGCACTCAACAACCGGGGAATCCCCATTCCGGATAGCATACGGGACTTAAGCGAACATCCCCATAGAGATGCACATACCGTCCAGACAAACAGAATCGCCTATGGACCAAGACACCAACTCTGAAACGCTGAGAGAAGAGTTAGACTTAGTCAAAGAAATATGATCGGAAGTTGCTCTTCGAGAAGCTACACTTAAACAAAAAATAACATCTCGACATGACACCAAAGTTATTAAGCGAGCATTCGAAGTCGGAAGTCTCATCTTGAGGAGAAATCACAAAGACTCCCGAGAAGGGAAGTATGCACCAAATTGGGAGGGCCCATATCGCGTCCGAGCAAAGACCGAAACGGAGCCTATTACTTAGAAAATCTTCAAGGGAAGAGCTCGCTCAGCCGTGAAACGCCAAGAAACTTAAGCAATACTACAGCTAGTATGAAGGTCGCCCTGCTCAACTCCCAAACGAGGAGCAGATGGCCCGACCAAACCTGCATGCCCAAGTACAAGCATTGCAGCCCAAAACGTTTGATCAACACGACCCTCTCACGAAGAGGAAGGTAACTGTTGCACGGACGGATACTCAAACGAGTTCGAAATCTCCTAAGTACCACATCTAGGGAGAACCCCAACTCGCGATGGGAAGTTCAAGCCACGGTATACGAGCCATGATCTTGACCCGGATACCGACCCAGAGCCAACCTCCAAACATCTCTGACTGATTCCTTTAACCGACGAATCACACTTTCTAACGAGCATTTACCCCCTATTCAACCACTATATCATATTCCTTATGTTGAACGAGCATAAAATACTTAGCGAAATCATACATTTAAAATAAAAGTCCTCTGACAGATAGGCAACCATACGTGGAAACAAAAACACTGCAAAAATAACAAAACGACAAGTCAGGCCGGAAACATTCATTGAGAAATTGTGACCCCGAAGGGCCGACTTGTTCAAAATTACATAAAACAGGGACCAAGTCCCCGAGCAAAAACAATAAATTACATATATTTGGGCACGCAGGCCAAACTAATTACCCTCCTCCTCTTGGACACCAAGTTGACCCTCACTCTGAGGTTGCTGAGCTTCAGGCTGGACTGGTTGGTCGAGCTCACCAGGCTGAGAATCGTCAACGATCATATAGTCAGGGACTACAATCTGACCATCCTCGACCTTGTACAAATAGATCATACGATCAATATCAGGATCCAACTCCGGATGGAGAGTCTTGATCTGATCCACAGCGTTTTGAAAGCTTAGTTTGGTAGTGTCCCTCAGTTCTTCCAGATCCTTATCCAGTCGGGCAAGGAAGTACGCCCTTCTCATCAAACCCTTGGTGTCTTCATCCTCATCCTCCTTGGGAAAGAAGGCATCTTTCAAATTTTTATTCTGGTCGACAACCTTCCTCTTGTCCACCTTTAGCATGGCAATCACGTCAGCCTGCGCCGCCAGCTCTTTGGTCGTAGCCTCAGCATCCTCAGCAGCCTTCTTCACTTTTTCCTCCGAAGCAGATAGGAGGGATTTCAAGCGGGTAATTTCACGCTCCTAACCGGAGTTTCCCTCGGCTAACATCGAGGCCATGGATAGCACCCGCATGACAGCATTGACATCCTGCGCCAGGGACAACCTCCGAGTAGGGTGATCCATCTGCTCAAAAAATAGAGAGTCCGCCCGTTCAACCTCCAAGGAAGTATCCTCGAATAAATTGAGTTTCACAAAACACGATGGCAACACGCGTTTGGGTTTTGAAGGGGCATTGGTCGTCAAGTCCAGAACAGTCGTTCCAACTTTGTGTTTTTTAAGACTCGAACCCGAAGTCACACTCGGGGAGCATTGAGCGATGGGGCCTGAGCCAGAACCGTTTGTATCATTGTCCACCAGTCGAGTCTAGACGATATTGGCTTTCCTTTTGTTGCCTTGTCTCAAGTTGTCCTGGATCTTGTCCAGAGAATTCTCCATAGAACCTGCAAAACAGAGGAAAGAGAAAGGGGTCAGGTCGGCCACAAACATAAAATCACAGGACAAATAAACAAAAAGCAAAGCAAATACCAAATAGTTCGGACACTTCTTGCCCTTTTTTACAAGCCAGGAGAGCCGTGACGTCAATCAACGGACACTCCACACCTTCTCCCCCATCAGAAGCTAACATTACTTTCCCCTCTCCGTCAAGCATCGGGGTCGGAGTGAAAGAAGACACCAGCTTGTGAAACTCCTCGAAGCTGGTTACATCATCCTCATTCAGAACATCCCTTATCTGAACAAAATCGCTCATAGGTCGCCCATAATGACCGTAATCCCATGAGAAAGGAAACATCCAAATTCTCCTAGGGATCTGACGCCCTTGTGCATCCAGCCTGGGTACATCATTCTCGTCGGTGTCGACCCCTATAAAGCTGATCGACCTTGTAGCTTCTCGACTCATAGGTTCGATCAAAAAATGGTCGCCCTTGAACGATCAGATGGACTTCGAATGTGCCTTGAAGATCTTGGTATGCTGTTTAAAGGAGATGAAACCCTTCTGGGAATTCCCTTGCCCCACCTGGCGCTGCAGAGAGAACAACCGGAAAAAGGGAGGAAGGGTAGCCCCCGCACCAAGGTGCGTACACGTTAACTCGAATGCTTGCATAAAGGCATAAGAGTTGGGATGCAGCTGCGAGGGCGCTACTCCCAGGTGACCGAGCACCGAACAGACCAAATCACTGAATGGAAGCCTGATCCCTAAGGTTGAAACTGCATACTCATACATTGAGAATTTTCTCCCCCCAAAATCTGAGAAATTTATGTCATTGTCACCCGGACATGTCACCCTCCAATGGTCAGGATTCCCCACCACAGGCAGTGGATCTTCGCGTGGCCGAGCATAAGATGAAACTTTATCCAACAGGTCATCAACCACCCACTCCTCGGGCGTAAGAGCCCTTTCGTCTTCTTCTAGAACCACGGGAGTACCAGCCTCTCCCCCGGACATCGTGGCCACCTCATCTATTTCGGTTGCTTCTGAGTCCCCTGAGGAGCTTTCGGGGTCGGATGGGACAGTTGCCGAAGAGCCCGAATCCTCCGACGTGTCTTCCTCCGAAGAAATGTCGTAGGGATCGACGAGCGCATTTTCACCTGAAAAGTAGGGGAAATGTGTCAGTGAATTCGATTAAAATATCAAATCCACCCTTCCACTACCTATCAAGTGAAAGGGCGTGCAACGGCCCGGGAACAGGGTCCCCGACCAAAGCACTCGAGTAGTCGTCGCTCGAGACGATCGATCAATGCTCGATAGGGAATCATAAAAACACAGGGTTCATAACAAACAGATGCTCATCACTAAACCTTAAACCTCGGTCGAGCTTCGACCAAGGTCACCGTCGACTGCAAACTAGGGTTCAGAACAGGCGGTGTAACAGTAACTACAACAACTTAAAATTCGTCTGAAACTACCCTAATCCATTGTCTAAAAACAAAACCTAAACCGCATGCATGTCTATTCTTGAAATACTAATACAAAAAAAATGGAAAATAACTCTTACCAGGAGCATGAGACATGATTATGAGAATTTGTGTTGATACGCATGGTGGTTGGCAGAAGAACTGCGGTGGTCGACGGTTGTCTAAGGTTGCCGGCGAGTCGATCTGAATAGTGTAAGGAATATGAAATGAAAAATGTGACAAATGAGATAATCCTCCTATTTATAGGGAAGGGGGCACGTGCAGCTGAAGCGTGACCCCTATCCCTAGGCAATGATGGCCTACGTGCTAGTCCCTAGGCTAGCCGTCATAACATTAAATAGACATGAGTCCCAAGACACGTCACCTTTTTGTTTCTTCTTCCTCTTCGCCGACCAACTAATGGGGAGCCCGTCCGCCGAGCCCCATTGATCTCCCAAGAAAGGTCGTTCGTCGGTCAAAAGCCAATCCGTCAACATTACAGGTATCTTTGAGCAGCCAGGCATCCTTAAGTCATCGTTTCCTTGATCGGAAACAACGACTTGGGGGGCTCCTGTTCCGGACTACCCCAAATTACGGATTCGGGCCCAAACACTCTCTCACGCCTAATCAGCCCAATAACCCGTTGACGGACGCTCGACACCAGTACCATCTGACCAACTAACAAGCCGAGCGAGGTAAATAGCGCCCCAACGACTAGCTCCTAACCGTTAGTGGTTATTACGGAATTTGTGATCCACACCCAACAATACGGACCAATGACCATCCACTTGGACCAATATAAAACCCCTCTCATTTGAGAGGGTCAGGTATTCAAATATTTACCCAAAACCTCATATTTTCTCACTCGTTGCTTTCTCTTTGACTTTAGCATCGGAGTGCCTTTGCAGGTACACCCCTTTTTCTCCATCATCAATTGTGCCTCATCCACGTTCGACGCCGGCCACATCGGATCCTGATCTCCAGGTACGATTATATATATATATATATATATATATATATATATATATATATATATATATATATATATATATATATATATATATCAAGCTTATAACAACCAAGAAAAACTATTGTTGTTTAGCTTCATAACAAGATAATTAGACACCGACCCAACTTGATTGGATGTCATTTGTATCTTTTAGTGAGAATGGTGATTTTTTCTAAACTCCTAAGATTAGAACAAAATTTAAATTATGATTAGCTAACAACCACAACAACAACAACAACTTAAGAAATATACATAAATTCCATGTATATGGGTTAAGCTAATACCTTTTTCTTAGTTCATCGATTTGTAATGCCTCTAGAGACTATTTAAAACATTTGTCTTATAACATAATATTCACAAGAATGACAATCGATTCCATAGTTTGCCAATGACTACTACATAAACATTAAGAATTGTTAATAATATGTATAAAATTGATTTACAAATGAAAACACAAATTAAAACTTTATTAGATTCCTTTCAACACAAATCTCATGCAAGAACCAACAATAGTCAAATCTTAATGTTAAAGTACCAGAACGTATGAATATAAATAGAAATTTAATGTAAAAATTATACATACGAGCACCACAATTGTAATATGGTATTGTGAGGCCATTCACCCTCCTTCAAAAATTGCATAGCATAAGACTTAGTAAGTACAAAATATTGATATGGTTCATGACTTAATTTAATATCCTGACAAACATCTGAAATACTATCTAATGTCAATGGAAGTCTCTTAGTGTTATCTAGTTGCGGTGGTGTGATTTCAATAATTTCATGGTGGGAAGAACAACTTTATTTTATGCTAGTGCCACCCATGAATTTATCATGAATGTACAACTGAGCATTTGAAGTTGTTGGTTGAGTAGACCCTATGAATTCAATTTCTGCATCATAAAAACAACATAAATACTATACAAAAATTAAAAAACGCAAACAATAAAAACAAAAACATAGAACACAACTTTTCTTTCTAATATTTATACCTCAAGCACATCACAAGTACACTTCTCAAACATCCTCTGAATATCTTCCTCCTTCGACCTCTTTCGCTCCTTCTAAATCAACCTCTCCTGCTCCTTTTGTTCATTTTGGACAGTCTACCTCACCCACTGCATTAAAATCTATATCTCCTCATGAATTCACTTCCTCCTTAACTCCCCCACCTATAAATAAAATATCTCTTGAATCTACGATTTACTTGCCTATATGATTTAGATGGTCCAAAATGTGGCTTGAAGTAAATGCCTATTCCAATACCACAGAGACTCCCTGGATAATATTTCTAGATCTATTATACTTTCCTTTTATACTCTTAGCCAAGATTTTAGGAGTGGTGCATGATTTTACAAATTTCTCCCAAATATCCCGGTCAATAAATTTATACATCAAGTATGGAGTCTTATATTCAGGGTCATCTTCATCTCTTGGATGAGTAATATAATCACAAATGAGCTATATCTTAAAGCCCCAATGCTCACCAACATATGTAAAAAAGTTATTTTTCACCATATTATCATTTGGACTAACATCAAACACCTCTTATGTTTACACAATACAATTGTTATTAGTATTTAACAAAAAAATAAATGATCATATATACTTGTAAAACATATCATAAAATTCAAAATAAATAATTTAATATTAGTCCATATTTTGGTTTTCAAATCATCTTCAACATCGTGCCACTATCTATCAAAATACTCACTTTACTTCTACCTTATAACATAATGTAACCCATAAAGTCCTTAACATTTTTACCATAAGCTATGTCGGTGGCAACATCAACCATAACCAGACATCGAATACCCTTTTTGTTGGCTTTTATCACCTTGGTATAGATTGTGGTACCTCTAGTTTTTCTCTTACGTTTAGTATTAATATAGGTTGCACCATATGTTGTATCAAAGATGTTTGTCGAATTGACCATGACTATCTAAATGAAGAAACATACTAACTAACATCATTTCAATGATAAACAACACGTAGAAACATACTAACAAAATTTTAGTGATAAACAACACGTAGAAAGATATTAATTAACAATATTTCAGTGATAAAAATTCAAGGTCATGTCATTAATACATTTCTTTTCTTCCGGCTTAAACCGACAAACTAGGATGGCCGGCTAATTTTAAACACAAATCATGGTTATGCAAACCACATATCACATTAAATCTCTAATTTTTATCTGCCAACGTGTAACCACAAACCTTAAACGAACACTCATATTTTTTACTACCTGTGTCACCTCTTTTAAAATTCCGAAGAAGAGATCGATATTTCCTACTTCTTTCGCACATTATTGACATAAAGGTGCATCTTCTATCTGAACCATTATCAGACCTTCTGATAACTACACTCACTACTACGGGAAATCCATTTAAGAATGGTTGAAAGCTATATATACTCACGCATATCAAGCCATTGCTTTTTAGAGTGTTGTTGTAAATACGCTACTTATAATCACATACCTGGGACCGTTGTTGTATTCTGGAAAGCGCATGGTATATTACAATGGTTATGTATAACAACCGTTATGATATATACTGAATATCACAACAGTTATGCATTTCAACCGTTGTGGAAGGTACCCGTAGTTTATTATATACAAATGTATATTGTTTGTTTTACCATACACCTAATTAAAGAAATACAACCATTAAAAATGGTAAAGAACTATATAATCTGAAAATTAAACTATTCTTAAAAACCAACTTAAACACACCATTATTTTCGGAATTGCATGCGTCTCATCGTGCACATTTTATGTACTTTAACACAAATATGGTTCAATGGTCGATTTCCTTTAATACATCGATATCTTTTATTATAGTTTATCTCATCATCACCGTTTATCTTCGTGATTGTTATGATGACTTATCATCATAACATTCATGATCATAACATTTACGATGATAAGTGAGAACGATGAGGTAAAGTTGAATTGTAGATATCGATGAATTGAAGCAAACAAACTATTGCAAAATATTCTAAAAACATTGATTGATATAAGCTGATTTTCAAATACATCTTAATTTTCAGATTATAAGTTTCTATGTCAATTTAAATGATTACATTTTCAATAAAAGGATAGTGAAACAAACAATATACATAGTATATAATAAACTAAATTTCATGTACCATATCAAAAGAACTTTATATATATATATATATATATATATATATATATATATATATATATATATATATGTATGTATATATGTACCTTATTAACTCATAGTATACGCTTGTTACCACCATCATCATCACCATGTATGATATTTACTATACAACTTCAACTATTTCAAATAAAAGAAAATTAGTTAGTATTCAAAACAAATCCAACAAAAGTTGAAACAAAACCCTAAGTGGGACTGTAACAAAACAAGATACATTATCGTCATATGTACCATTATAATGAAGTTCACCTAACTTGTGAAGCATCCTGAGTTAAAAGAAAACACTAAAACCATAATCCAGTGAAAACTAAAGAGAGATCGAAAGAGAGAGTATGTATGAAAAACATCTTGTTCGTGAAGCAATGAAAAAAGAGTACAAGGTGGTTGAAGTTTCCATCATAACTTCATGCTTCTTATACTTTTTCCATTGCTACACAAATAATATGTCCCATAGCCAAAGTATGGTCTTTGTTAATGCATTGAAGAAGAATCCGCAAAAATAAGAACAATCAACAAAAATAACATGAAATAAACAAGATAATGGGAATTGTCTAACAAGAAGATGGAAGTAGAAGATTACCTTATTTTTCATAGCTACACAAACAATATGTATCATAGTCAAAGTATGGTTTTTTAATTGGTACAAGGTTCGAATCCTAGCAACAACACTTTTTCCAATTTACATAATTATTAATTCATGGTTATAATAAGCAACTGTTGTAATATTACAACTTTTGCTCTTCCTGGAAGAGAGAAACGTCCATCTAGAGAATAATAATGATTTAAAATTTTCTTTGTTTTTCAAAAATATCATTCGAGTATATCAACCATTACAAATTATCATCATTGCAAGCATTAAGCTATCAAACTTTGCATCTTCAACCTCATCTATAAATAGACAGTTTTACATTTCCTCATAATATTTTTCGTAACAATGAATTCTACAAATGAGAATGCTAACAAAAACATCACAAATGAGGTCACCATTGATCAAAATCATCAGCGGTCAAATGAGGAGGTCCAACCACCTAGATCGTTGGCTGTCAGAGATACGTTAAGGGAGAGGAAGGACAAGAAGAAGAAGAATTTGAAGAAGAAAAATAAGCAAAGGAGGACTTTTTTTTATGATTCTGATTAGGGTAGTGAGGAGAGAGTCCCAGATTATGAAGATGCATTTGTTGATATGGACTCAAAAATTTGAAAAATATATGTCATGATATTATCAATGTACTCTTCTTTGTTGAATTTTAATGAAGTTTTATACTATATATACTTTTCTCTTTCACTTTTTTTATCCAACTCTTATCTTTCACTTAAAAATAGAAAAATGATGAATTTTGGGTTTTGAGGGTAAAGTCCCGTAACACTAAAAATTAAATTAAATATATGTTTAAAATGGAAAAAAATGGAAAACGAATGTAGTTACTGGGAATCAAAGCTTGTTACATATCATTTATTACTACGAGTTGTAAGCCAACTGTCATTAAATCTGACGTTGTAAACCAGCTAAAAAAATTTTAACCTATTGCAACGGTGTATAAGAATTTGTTGTAAACCTGACATAGTTGTTTGCGCATTTTGTAGTAGTGACTAGATCTAAATTTATAGGCCTCCATACGAACCCATTCAAGCATTTTACCACGAAATTCAAATTATTGCTTGTTTTTAAAGTCGTTGCCAACATCTACTGTCTTCACAACAACTCCTTGAACATTCGGAGAAACAACACCTTGAAAGTTTGGAGAAACAACTTGTTTTGGGAAAACATTTGGGTGCACCATATCTATTGAAAATGATTAAAACAATAACAGAACATTACTTCAACTACTATTGCGGAATAACTACAAAAGTGAACACAAACAACTTCTGTAAATGCATCTCTGAACAAGTTCATACACGTTCTAGCGATACATAATCAGACACAACGTAAATTTTTCAGAAAAAATGGATGATTAAAGTGAGCTATGCAAAGAGAAAAAATAAATCTTTACATGAAATTCTATCTTCTTTTGCTCCCTGTGATATGTTGAACCAAAAGGATGGAGATTTGGAGTGAAAAAATGGATTGAGAATGAAGGAATTTTTAGGGTGAAGAGTTTGGTGGAAAATCAACTATGTCAACAATGGAAAAGTGATCATGCAGTTGGATACTATATTCAATATATATTTCCAGAGATGAATCTCCGAAAATGCCTAACATGTAAAGGTGATCGAAAATTTCAAAATTCCGCCCATAATTTCGTAGATGCATCTCTGAAATATCTAATGAACTGAACAATTAAAATATTTTTCTTAAAATGTTTCAGAGATACATCTCTAGAAATAATTAAACCAAAAGAAAGAGCATAGCTCAAAATAATCTTTATTAAGTGTGTGTTGGAGTGCATCAGGAGAAGTATCTCTGAAATCATGGGACATACGTTGAAACTCACGCTGCGCATTAAAGACATCTGAGATGCAATAAGAAATTTTCTAAATTAAAAAAATTTTCATTTCTATAATACCTTGAAATGTGTCAAAGTGATACACTGAATGGATAATGGATTAAAAAGCTAAATAATAAAATAAAAAAGCAAATTAACTAATATAAAATCCATCCTAAATAAATTTAGTATCTAAATTATCTATTTAATTATAATTGACATTTTATCACTCATTGGAGACGAGTTCTTGATGGATAGTTGAATTTATCGATATTCCATGTTTTGTTTGATTCTAGAGCTTCACGGTTGACTTTTAGATTTTCTTGATGTTTAGGTAAACACTACGCCAAAAATGACTTTTCACAGAACACAAAAGACAGTGCTTTTAATGAAAAGCGCTGCTATAGGTCACTTGAAAATTCCCTCAAAAAAAGCGCCCTCTAAAGGGCACATTAGACAACAATTTTTGAAAGCGCGTTCTAAGGTGACCACTTTAGAGAGCACTTTCATCTAAAGCGCTTTCTAAGGTATAATTTAAGAAAGCACTTTATTTTAAATTATTTTACAAAAGACCTATAATAGCGTTTTACAACAAAAACGTTGTCTTTTTTGCTAGGCACAATTTTACTGGACCATATAAAGAATCACAAAATATGACAAAATAGAGGATCGAACCCACGCCCTTTAGGTAGGGAAAGGAATTTTAAATTATATTGACATATCAAATTATATTTAATATATTTAAATCATATTAAATTAAATATTAATTTATTTTAAATTATATTTATAATTATTCAAATATATGTTTTAAATTCAAACATTTTAGTTTATTAAAATTATATTTAATATATTAAAATTATGTTAAAATATAATTTAAAATATATTAATTTAAAATATATTTGAAATTATATTAATATATCAAAATATAATTAATGTATTAAATAATATATTTATATTGATAATTTTTACAAAAAAAATATTATATTTATATTAATTCAAATAATATATTTAAATATATATGTTTTAATTAAAATATATTAATATATTTAAATATTTAAAATATACTAATTAATATATACAAATTAATATATTCAAATAAGATATTTAATTAATATATACAAATTAATATATTCAAATAAGATATTTAAATAATATATACAAATTAATATATTCAAATAAGATATTAAAATAATATAATTAAATACGATATTTAAATAATATATACAAATTAATATATTCAAATAAGATATTCAAATAATATAATTAAATAAGATATTTAAATAATAAATCAAATAATATAATTAAATAATATATTCAAATAATATATTTAATTAATATATACAAATTATATTAATATATAATTTAAAATATATTAATTAATATATACAAATTATATTCAAATATAATTTAAAATATATTAATTAATATATACAAATTATATTAATATATAATTTAAAATATATTAAATAATATATACAAATTATATTATATTAATATATAATTTAAAATATATTAATTAATATATACAAATTATATTAATATATAATTTAAAATATACAAATTATATTAATATATAATTTAAAATATATTAATTAATATATATAAAATATATTAATATATAATTTAAAATATATATGATAACTTATGTTATATAAATTTAATGTGATTTTAATTCATGGATGAGAGTGTAGTATCGCTGATCAAGGAGGTTTATTTGAATGCTTTGGGTCTGGGGTTTGAATCTCATCGCCCTAGACTCATTATTATATATTTTTTTATATTTTCAACATTAAATAGTGCTTTCCAGTGAAAGCGCCCTCTAAGGTTAATCTATAAAAAAAACCTTAGAAAGCGCTCTTTATAAAAAGCGCTCTCTAATGTCAATCATTTATTATTATATATTAATCAATATATAAAAATTATATTAATTAATAATTTAAAATATATTAATTAATATATAGATATTATAATAATTAATAATTTAAAATATATCAATTAATATATACAAATTATTTTAATATAGAATTTAAAATATATTAATTAATATATTCAAATATAATTTGAAATATATTAATTAATATATACAAATTATATTCAAATATAATTTAAAATATATTAATTGATATATACAAATTATATTAATATATAATTTAAAATATATTAATTAATATATACAAATTATATTAATATATAATTTAAAATATATTAATTAATATATACAAATTATATTAATATATAATTTAAAATATATATGATAACTTATGTTATATATATTTAATGTGAATATAATTAATGGGTGAGGGCATAGTACCGCTAATCAAGGAGGTTTATGTGAATGTTTTGGGTCTGGGGTTCGAATCCCCCTCGCCCCAGACTCATTTTTTTTTTTTTTTATATTTTCAACTTTAGAAAGCATTTTTCAGTGAAAGCGCTCTCTAAGGTTATTTATTAAAATATTTTATATTACATTATTTCAGAGACCTTAGAAAGCGCTTTTAACAAAAAAGCGTCCTCTAAGGTTAATCTATCAAAAGACCTTAGAAAACGCTCTTTATAAAAAGCGCTCTCTAATGTCAATCATTTATTAAAATATAAAACGTTTCTAATCATTTTCTTTTTCAGAAACCAGAATCGCTTTCGCTCTTAAACCCTTTTCTTGCTTTCTCATTGTTCGTTCTTAAAACTATATTGATCATTGCTGAAGTTCGTTGATCATTGCTGAAGTTCTTAAAACGATATTGCTTTCTCATTGTTCGTTCGTCCGTTCGTTGCTGAGGTACATTGTTCGTTCGTCCGTTCTTGATGATATTGTGTTGAAGAATCCCATTTATGTTGTACATTGTTGTTTTTGTCGTCCATTCTTGATGATATTGAGTTGATGATGTTGTGTTTGTTATTGTGTTGATGGTATTGTTGATGTTGCTCATTGCTGATGTTGTGTTGATTTTCCTGACTATTGCTGATGTTGCTCATTGCTGATGTTGAAGAATGTTCCTAGGTTGTGTTGATGTTGTGTTGATGATATTGTGTTGATGATGTTGTGTTTGTTGTTGATGATACCATTTATGTTGTAGATTGAACTAATTTTGTTTAATGGTATGCTTAAGGTTATTTGTGATGATACAATTTTGTTGTTGATGATACCATTTATGTTATAGCCATTGATACAAAAATAGTTGTTGCAAACATAAAGCATACACATAGGATCTGCAATGTAATGGAAAAGCATAAATAGGTATACGTTGTATTCAGCCTAAAAAAGTAAGAAGCATGACTGCCATGTTATAATGGAACATTTTCTACCAATAGGATACTCTTCAGATATTATAAGACTTGTGTCTATGAAAGACCTCAAGTTAACGAGTTTGAAGATGCATGACTGCCATGTTATAATGGAACATTTTCTACCAATAGGTATACGTCTATTCTGCCTGAAAAAGTAAGAAGCGCACTAACTAAATTGTGTTTTTTCTTCAAGTCAATTTGCAATAAGGTGATCGATCATGCGGTCTTACCAACATTACAAAACGAAATAGTTATTACTTTGTGTGATCTTGAAATGTATTTTCCTCCCTCCTTTTTTGACATAATGGTTCATCTAGTTGTTCATCTGGTGAAAGAGACACAATTATATGGACCGGCTTATATGAGATGGATGTACCATGCTGAACGTTATATGAAAATATTAAAAGGGTATGTGAAAAACTGAAGTCGACCAGAGGGTTGTATTGTCGAATGATACATTGTTGAAGAAGCGATTGAGTTTTGTACTGAATATATGTCCAATGTACAATCAATTAGACTCCCCAAATATAATGTTGTCGGAAAAAAAGCAGGAAAAAAACTAATTGGGAATGAAGTTGTGACAATATCAAGGGTCGAACGGGATCAAGTGCATTTGTATGTTCTGCACAATGAGAATGAAGTTGAGCCGTATGTTGAAATGTACAAGGATGTTCTCCGAGGTTTAAATCCAAATAGAAATGCGAATTGGATAATACGAGAACACAATCGAAGTTTCATACCTTGGTTTAAGAGTCACATTTTCGAAAAGTATTATTCAGATCCCACTCCAATAACAGAAAGATTGAGATGTTTAGCATATGGTACAAGTTTGGTTGTGTTTTCTTATAGCGCATATGCAATTAATGGATACATATTTTATACCAAAGAACAAAATGATAAAAGTACAATGAAAAATAGTGGTTTCACTGTGGTAGCTGAAGCAATGCACATTTCAAGTGTGAAAGACTTAAACCCCAAATTTGCAAATCTGTCATATTTTGGGGTTATCGAGGGCATTTGGGTGTTTGATTATGAGAAGTTTCAGATTCTTATATTTCGTTGCAAGTGGGTTGAAAACAATAATGGTATACGAATGGATAAGTTGGTATTTTTGCAAGTGGATCTTAATAGGGTGGGATACAAAGATGAGCCTTTTATTCTTGCCTCTCAAGCTAAACAAGTGTTCTATATTAATGATCCGACAAGTACAAAGTGGTCTATAGTGCTTTTATCGAACAAAGTAATTGATGATAACATTGGAGACCAAGGTGATATTGATGTAGATATTTAATCATTTACTAGAAATGATCAAGGTGATATTGATGGTGATATTGAATCATTTACTAGAAATGATCATAATGAGGGTATTTGGATCAATCCAATTGTCCGTGTTGTTAAGAGACGTGTAGAACATATTCCAACTAAGAAAAGAAAGAGACATGCCTAAAAAAGGTACTAATGGCTAGTAATTGATTATAGATTATGAATTTTAGATTTGTCATTATAATTTGACATGTTATATCATTCGATGGATTATAGATTATGGATTTTAGATTTGACATGTTGAAATTTAGATTTGTCATTTAATTTTTGGATTTTAGATTTATTATTATAATTTGACATGTTATATCATTCGATGGATTATAGATTATGGATTTTAGATTTGACATGTTGAATTTTAGATTTGTCATTTAATTTTTGGATTTTAGATTTGTCATTTAAATTTTGTTTTTTCTTTCTTACAGGTATAATGGCTAGTAATTAGGAAGATGCACACGAGATACACGAGACACGTGATACAAATGAAACTCAGGAAAAAGCTTCGAAGGTAGAAAGTGAAATAAAACGTGGAATAAAAATTATGAGGTCAATTCACCGTGCTAGAGACAAAGGGGTGAAATTTGATGTACATTGGAGTGATGAGGACCGACTAATTGAGCCTAATGGTTCAATGCTGGCTTCATACATTGATTCACTTGTCCGCCAGCACATTCCAATTACCAGTGATAATTGGAGGAAACCATTCTTGAAAGCTGGTAAAGATAAGATATGGAGTGAGATACAGGTACTTGATTACCAAACATGATTGATGTGTTATTAGATTTCTTTTGACTTATACTAACACACTTATACTAACACATTTTATGTTTATATGTGTATGTTTTTTTGTAGAGGTCCTTTAATATTGATGAAAGCCGACAAAGGTATTGTCTCCAATTGGCCGGAAAGAGACATAGGGGATTTCGAGCCTTATTATCAAACAAATATCTGATTGATGATAAATAAAAAATTTGTTGAAGCAGAACTTCCACCATTGTATGCGGATTTGATTACACTGGAAGAATGGAAAACTTTTGTAGCCAAACGGAAAACCGAAAAATTCAATGTAAACTTGTTTATCTTTTAATTTCATGTCTATTAATTGTATTATATACTTGTTTGTCTTTGCATTAGTTTGTTCTGATATGACTTAAACTTGTTTATCCAAGATTTGAGTGCCACTAATCGCCAAAGAGCCTCAAAACCCGCATATCCATAGAGAAAAAGGCCGAAAGGGATATGCACGCTTACAACAACAAATGGTAACTATATATAAATGATATGATCTTATTATTTATCTCGATATTTTATAATTGACGATCTTATTATTTTTTTCAATGTGTAGTTGGAAGAGGAGAAAAGTGCAGAAAAATCTCTTCCGGAACATGTTTTGTGGAAGGCTGCTCATGTGGGAAAGAGTGGAGTTCCTAGTGAAGATGTTCAACAAGTTTATGAGAAATGTGTAAGTATAAAATTATGTCTTTAATCCCCACTAATAATTTTCGATTTGTCAATGAATTTCAGGAGAGTCTATCTAAATCCTTAACCACCGGTGAGGATCAGGATTGCAGGAACATTCTTAGTCGAGTACTAAATGTTCCTGAGTATTCTGGTCGAGTGAGGGTTAAAGGATTTGGTGTGACGCCCTCTTCCTTGTATAAGCAACCAAAAATAAAAAATCCTAGCAATGAAGAAGTGATGAAAACATTGGAGGAACTTAAAGCGCAAGTCAGTGCATTGCAAAAGGATAAAGAGATGTATGAGGCGTCTAAGCGCAGTTCCGGGTTGAAAGATACTAGTGACAAAGCTAGTATCAATTGTAAAAATAAAATTCCTGAGGTAATTATATCACATATTTATCTTAATTAAATTAACACTTTTATTTTAATTTACCTTTACACACATTAACAATTATGCATTCACTATTGCTTCAGAGCATTTCCTCTTGTCAGCTGTATTTGTCGCTACCGACTTATCGCATGGTTGGCAAGGGAAAAGTGTATAACAGAGCGGGAGAGTTACTTCACCATAATCCGCTCCCTCGTGGATTTCTGAAAGTGTCAGTTGCTATTGTTGTAGATATGGGTGCAGCACTACCTATACCTAACACGGTTTCAGAGATAACATCGTTGGGAGAGGCTTTAGGCTCGTTTATTGCATGACCGTCAGACCTCATTATCATAGATGATGAGTGTAGCGGTAAAATCATGAGTGTAAGCTATTGATTAACTTAACTCAAGGTACACAGAGTCGCCACCGCGCTTTTATTTATTTCCAAAAGGAAAAAGGCAAAAAGAACGAAGAAAGCCTAATGAATCTAAAAGCAAAAGCTAAATGAAACAAACAGAGAATGGGTAAGGGGATAGGTTACAAATCGGGAAGGTTTTACGCACCCGACTTGTCCGTGGTACTCCACGGGAACCCTTTGAAATATTTCCTTCATTTTTTGGTTTGAAATGGTTTGCTTGAAAAAAAGATTGAAGAGATGAGAAGAAGAATGTTTTTTAAGATTTTGGTGTTTGAAGAGACGAACGTCTCATGCCTACGTACCCACAAAGTGCAATGCGAGATCAAAACCCCGTAGTTCGTGGTACAAATTGTGAAAAGAAGCAATGAGTTGAATTGATTTTAAAATGTAAAGATAAGTCGTCATTCTTTAGCGAATAATTCCGCTAGAAAGAATGAATCATATCTAAACATAAAAAATGGTTAAAAGGAAACGTGCACGAGGGCACAAAAACAATTGAATGAGTTTTGAAGGTTTTAAAGTTTTTGAGAAGAAAGTTTCGATATGCTTATGTGGTTTAGCATTTATTTAAGGAAATGAAATGAAAAGGTAAAAATCACATGACCTAAGTCAAGGTTTGATTGCGAAAATGTTTGAAGTTTGAAAAACAAAGAAAGTTTTGAAAATAGGAAGGAGATTTGAAAATTGAAGAAGATGGGAAGAGATGAAGGGACTATCCTAAAACATGAAAATAAAAGCTAAAGGAAGAACGATCAAACCATATGGCAAGCATTCTTTGAAACAATTGGATTTCCATCTTCATAATCAAGTGAACTCAATCGGAGCCAAAGCCTTCAATCCATAACAACTCAAGCAAGGGATAGATCCTAGAATCTAAGTCCGAACTCCAAGTCCAATGCTAAGGATAGTAACCATAGTCCGAAATTAAAGTCACCAGTTTTTTAGATGTTTAATCCGTTATTAGTGTTTTTGTGTCCAAATGGACAAAGGAAAAATCACAAGCATAACAATATAAACAATAAGCAATATGATGAATGATATAGTATAATAAGCATAATAAGAGAGATAAGGAGCGAGAAATTGAAATAAAGAGGATAAGGTGCGAGAGATGGAATTAAAATGTTAGTATATTAATAGTATAATAATATTTACATATAAAATGGTATGATGAACTTAATCAAACACAACCACAAAAAGAGAACCAAAATCGAGGCAACCGGATCCAAATGGATCGCATTCCGAATCGGGACAAGTTTAGGTCTATGTTAAGCAATCGCCGAGTAATTTACGGAGTAATTACCCTACAAATGAGGCCGGCCACCACCAATTAAGGTGGAAACTATTTGTGCTAATACATGTTAGAGAAATGATATTGTGAACCATTCTCCAAAAACATGTCGCACGAAAAGAAAAAGAACGGTATAATCTTAATCGAGATTTTCGTTGAATTTATCGAAGGCAACCTATCACGATCTCAAAGTATGGAGAATGATCCAAATGATCATTCATCCATAGATTTGAAATAATGAAGATTAAACATCTTCGAAAATTAACAATCACGAATCAGAGATTTTCATCGACCAAAAATAAAAGAGAAGAAAGAAAATATGGATCTAAAATAGAATCCACTAACAAAATCAACCAAAAAAAATTAAAATCAAATTGAAGTAGAAATAAGGAAAATCAAATAATACGACATTAAAATATTATATTTGAAAATTAAAAGAAATTCATAAACAGAATATATTTTTCTAAAATGAATAAAACAAAAAAATCCTAAGAAAACTAAATAGGAAAGAATTATAAAGAAAAATAATATTAAAAAAAAGAGGGAGGTGAAACGTAGGCGTAATGTGGTGTTGGTGGTAACAGGACTTAGTCCAAAGCCCAAACAATCATCAAATCTTTTTCAATTATAAAAAAAATCAGAACAAAAAAATGAGAAAACAAAATCCTCTTCTTCTTCAAACGCGGCCAGTACCTTCTCTTCTTCCTCTAACAAAAACACCGCACGGCCGTAGTACTTCTTCACTTCACAACGAGAACGACAAACAATGACACGCACGTTTCTTCTAAAAACATCGAGGACCTTTCCCTCTTTTCCTCTTTGGCTTCGTGTTTCTTCCTTTCTTTCTAATTGTAAATCCGAATCCTTCTTATTGATGAGGTGAGAATTGAAGAATTTCGAAAGAGACAAGAATGAAGAAAAGTTGTTGAATCCAGATGATTGAAGAGTGCAGTTTATTGAAGGATTTAAGTTTTTTTTTTAAGTTTTGAGAAAGGGGTTAATGGAGATGGATCCAATTGAAGGTGAAGGAGATTGGGAAAAATGGTGTTGAAGCTTTGATATGATTTTGGCAGGGGTTTTGTGGCTTGAAAAGCTTGGTGAATTGAAGGAGGATGGGGCTATTTTATAGAGGGATCAGCTGAGGTTTGCGGTGATTTGAAGGTTGCCTTCCGCGTGCGCGCTACGCTTGGAGTCATGAGGTTTGTGTGCTCTCAGTTGCGTTTTACATTAAGACCGTTTAAGTTTTGTGCTTCTTCAATCATATATTACTTGCTGAGTTTTTGTGTTGCGTTTCATTCAATTTCCAAATGCATTTTGATGGCTTTCTGTGTTGAGTGTTGACCTGCGTTTTACAGGTACGGAACGCGTGTGGTGATACGGCTTGGGCTTGAGGCTGAAAGTGAAGTGAGCTGCGGCATTTTGATGAAGCTGTGGTTGTTTCGCTGTTGGTATTGTTGAAGCTGCAGCGCGCGGGATGAGTGTGAGAAGCTGATGTGAGGCTTGGTTTTGCTTTGGCTTGTTATTTTGTGAAGCTCACATGCTGTTGATGTAAAGTTTGGTTTCGGCGAAGGCTTGCTGTGAAGTGACTTGTTCACTTGGGCGTGGGAATGTTTTTGCACTTGGCTGAGGGAAAGTAGCTTGGGCAAGGCTTGGAGTTGCTGGTTGAAGTTGTTATGGCGTACGGAAGGCTGGTGTGGGCATGTGAAAGCGTGAAGCTTGATGGCGTGTATTGTTGTCATGTGTGAAGGCTATGCGAGCTGGAGTTTGGCAGATGCATTGGCTGTTGTGAATTCAGCGTGTGGGTGTGAAAAGCTGGTACGGCTTTGTATGAGCTGGGAAAAAAGAAGTGGCTGTCACGTGATGTATTTGTTGTAGCTTTGGCTCTTGCTGGTGGAATAGCTTGGGCTTAGCTTAGCAAAACAAAACAATGGGCTATTTTTTGTATAGAAAAAACTGAAAAGAAAAAAAAAAGTCTAATAAAAAATATTTTGGAAATGTTAATAAAATAAATGGATGAAATTATGGTTTATGTAATTTGTATATGATGATAATATTGGATATATATTAAAAATAAAAAATGGATTATGGAAATGAAATAAAAAATGGATAATGAAGTTGGAAAAAAAAAAATTGGAAATGGTTTTAAAAAAAATGATTTAAACAACAAAAAAAGATAATAGATATTTGAGATATGGAAAAGAATCGAGAATGAATTATAAAATGATTATTGGATATTTTTGTGTGAAATGGATATGGAATTGGATATTTTTGTGAAATGGATATGGAATTGGATATTTTTGTGAAATGGATATGGAATTGATGGTTTTAAGCCCACAGCAAACTCTGATTTTTTCAACAAGCCACTGATACGACCACTTTTGCACCAACTGGATAACTTGTAACTGAAGATTCAGCCCAAACTTCTCACGTGACATTGTATGATAACTGATGACTTCACACATAACACAACTTGAATTTTGAAAACACATTGTCCAAGAAATAACCATTGGCACAAGTAACTTGCAGTTGAACACTCTTCTGATAGTTTGACCAATATTAGGTCAAACATCCACTTGACTCGAATTGTAACTGAACAAATGTATCTGGATTGAAATCACTGCCATGTCCTTTAAAACCTGCAACACAGAGAGAAGAAGAAGCAAACTGCAACATATTTTGGTATTTTGGTTAGAAGTTAGTAAATATAAACAATCAACAGAAATTAAACATGGTGATCCTCTGCAAGGCAAAGACTTGCACCTGAAAAAGGATAAACGAACCAATGCGTGATCTTGTTTGTATGCAAATGCAGATGAGATGCGGAAAATCTTAGGGTCAAAAATTAGGGTCTGACAGATGCCCCTATTTAAGTTTCTTCAATCCAAAGATAATGAAGATTAGAATCTTTGTTTCGACAAGATGGAAGATACTTAAATATATAAAAAAAACCCAAATTTTTTATCCTAAGATGCCAAAAACTGGAATGAAATGAAACGAACGATATGAAGACGATATGGAACTGCAATGAAGCAAATGAAATGTTTTGAAAGCATATGAGATGATATGAAATGCAGAGACAATATGCGAAAGCATATGAAATATTATGAGAAAATTTATGAGATGGTATGAAATGTATATGAAAACAAATGAAATTCAGAGAAATCCGTGAGGAACAAGACAACGCATGAAAAAGAATAAACGCTGGGGATAAAGAGCATGAGACTCCGACGGGAAAAACAACATGCTAGAGACCAACACATGGCTCAGCCGAGGTGAAACTATCCAAGAATGGCAATTGGACAGAAAGGATCACAACATCCAGGAATGGCACTGAATGAAGTGAGAAAAGTCCCGAGAAAGTACATCAGAAGCATCCAAGGATGACATTACTGACTATGCTAGAGATATCCGAGAATGGCATCGGAAAAAGGTAATCACAACATCTGAGAATAGCAATCAGATAAAATGTGAATTATAATATCTGAGAATGGCAATCAGATAAAATGTGAATCACAACATTCAGGAACAGAACTGAATGAGATGGAAAAAAAATTCAGGACGGTACATCAAATCAATGATGACTTCACTATGGACATCCGAGAATGGCAATCGGAAGGAGAGTGATCACAACATCTGAGAATAGCAATCAGATAAAAAGTGAAGCACAACATTCAGGAACAACACTGAATGAAATAGGAAAAAGTCCGGGACAGTACATCAAATCACTGATGACTTCACTATGGACATCCGAGAATGGCAATCGGATAAAATGTGAATCACAACATTCAGAAACACAACTGAATGAGATGGAAAAAGGTTTGTGACAGTGCATCAAATCAATGATGACTTCACTATGGACGTCCGAGAATGGCAATCGGAAGCAGAGTAATATCTGAGAAGAAACAACAAGTATATGAAGAAAAGGTTTTGGAGAAACAGACAAATGCCAAGTAAGTTGGACTTTAACCAAAAAGTAAGAAATTGAAAACAACAAGACCTCGAGAAATTCATATGAGGACTAAAACACTCAGTATGCGATCTTTTACGAACATGGGGACTAAACCACCCAAGAGAATGCATAATGAGGACTAAAACACTCAAATATGCAAAGGTTAACAAGAATGGGGAATAACACACCCGAGAAAACATATAATGAGGACTAAAACACTCAAATATGCAAACATAAACAAAATTGGGGAATAACACACCCAAAGAATACGCATAATGAGGACTAAAACACTCAAATATGCAATCATAAGCAATACCGGGGAATAACACACCCAAGAATACGCATAATGAGGACTAAAACGCTCAAATATGTGAACATAAGCAATACTGGGGGAATAACACACCCAAGGAGATAAAATGAGAGAAAATGATGACAACCAGTTTATACTCTTAGAGGAGTGAAAAGAAAGAAGACTGATTCCTCAACACGGAGATCACTGTTATTCTGCTCGGATATTAGAAATACTACTGCTGAACAAATCTCTGTCACACCAGTGGACTGTACCAAGTTGAAAATCTTGTGAGAGAAGTCATGCAAAATTGCTTGGGGATTCTTGAAGAAAGTTGCCCCAAGTTCAATGACTGATAAAGGTAAACTGATAATGGATTCAGTTCTTGACTACTGCTTGGAGAAAAAATAATCACATCTTTGAAATAACTGCTGAGAAGAATAAACTGATCATGGCTTCAGTTCTTGAAATGAATATTAAGAAGATAAATCCAGTATGAATCTTGCAGAGAATCTTCTGACCAACCAAATCTGAGAATAACTTGCGCTGAGCAACAACTCTTGAATCATAGAAACTGAGAAAAAAACTTGCCCCTGATAAGATCACCGACCAAGTTTCTAAACTGTTTGCAAATTCCTTGATGAGGAAAGTTTATTTGCAAATAAAAAGTGTTTGTACAAACCTGGTAATTTTAATGCAAAGTTCAACGCAAAGTTTGAAATCAAGAATCATTTTTGGAATGAAATTTATTGATGTAAAGTAAATGAAAACATTGTCAAAACACGGCGATTGAGACAACATGAAAGATATAGCAACGGTAAGAAACAAATGATTGGTAACGAACTTGGGAGTCAGTTTACGCAACCTCGTTGTAGTATGCTTTTCAAAAGAAACCTGGATTCAATTAGGACTTTTGAAGGTTGTAACGTGGTCTGTTTCACGGTTTATGAATCAAAGGATATAGGCTCAAAGTTTATTTGTACCCAACCCCAACTTCATGATGAACTCCAGTCCTACATTCAATTAATTCAGCCTATGCATTCAAATTCCAAGACCTTTAGGATTGCACAGAGGAATATGGTTCACAAGCCAAGGGTTTTGGAGATAGCAGTCACATCCTTCCTTTTGTTATCTCTAGTGAGGACTTTGGTCAACTCATCTTATTTTTGCTGAGGATTTTGACGACCTCTTGACAAATATTTCTTTTTATTATCCCTAACTTTTGCCTGGACTGTATCATTTGAACTCACAGCCAGCGGGATGCCCCGGTTTTTTGCCTAAGTCTCCTTCATAGGTTTTGACTTAGCAGGCTTTGATTTTTTTTCAATAATTTTTCAATATCATTTTTTTTGAAAGATAATGACTGCATGGCTTGATGATTACGATGAAACATCATTGGCTTTTGAATTGAGAAACATCTTCAACACTTCTTTGATGTGTATGAATGAGAGCTTGAGATTACAACCTTTATTGAAAGGTGTCTTGAATGAATCTCTTGTACTTGAATGCACATTCGAATTAATTGAGAACTACCCATCCCTGGTTAAAAATTGCGGGTTTTTTCGAATAGAAAGAAACTTCAACTTCAAGGTTAAAAGGGGTTGACAAAGGATTAACTTCCTTATTTCTCCAGTGTTTGGGATTTGAAACAATGCCTGTATATCATCAACCAAGTCTCAATTGAAAGCATACCAACAACAGTTATGGGTATCTCGTTTTCATCATCCTCCCTCCAATCATTGTAAACTTGAGAAAAGATAAATGAACTTGAAATGTAAAGCATAAAGATGCAAATAGTAAATGAAATTGAATCAAAACAAAGCAATGCTCATTTCATTAAAATCAACATGAAAGTACAAACAAAGTTTAAAAGCAAACAAGTCAATACAATTGAAGAAAAATTGCAAACATAAAGAAACAATGGCCTAGTGATCCATCAGCCACAAGGATGAGCTGTCCCGTCTGATATTCTGGCCTTGAAGAAAAATTGACAATTGAAGTCTTCTAGAAGATTCACTTCCCAAGCTTCGGCAAAGGATTGTTGATAACATTGGGATTAAGGTCATTAAAGTAAAGGATGTTGTTCCTGATAAGTTCTTGCACTTTAGCCTTCAGTGCAAAGCAATGTTCCAAATCATGACCAGTTCCACCTTGATGAAACTCACAGCGAAGATCCGATCTATAACCAACTGGAAGAGGACTTGGAATGGGAGGCGGAGGCCTAGTAGTAATTAAACCACTCTTAATCAAGGAAGGAAACAACTCAGTGTAAGGCATCGGGATCGGATCAAAGTTTGGCCTATTGCGATACTGATTTTGTCCAGCAGCAGGATGAGGAACCTGAGCTTGAGCTCGAATCTGAACTTGAGCTTGAGCTGGTCGAACTTGACCTTGAACTTGAGTTTGAGCAGGTGGAGTTTTGACAACAGGAGCAACTGCAGCTACATATGGTTGAACATATCATTGTTGCGGGCAATAAGGCCTCCTCTCAGTTGAAACAACATAAGCATCACCATCTCTTCTCTTATGAGGATTCCCAAAAGACATTCTTGCAGCATTAGGAGCTTCAGAATTGGTAATCTTACCTTTCTTGATACCTTCCTCTAGTCTTTCTCCAATAGTGACTAGATCTTAAAAATCAGATGAAACACTTCCTACCATTTTCTCCCAATAGAACGGTTGAAGAGTGTCCATGAACAAACCAGTTAATTCATTCTCGGGCAAAGGTGGTTCCACTTGAGCAGCTAGCTCTCTCCAACGCTGAGCATACTCTTTGAACGATTCTTTTTCTTTTTGTGACATGTTTTGAAGTTGACGACGATCAGGCGCCATGTCCAGATTGTACTTATACTGTCTTACAAAAGCATCAGATAAATCTTTCCAGCTTCGAATGTGACTCTTCTCAAGTCCGACATACCACTTCATGGAAGCACCACTCAAACTATCTTGAAAACAGTGAATAAGCAGCTTGTCATCCTTAGCATGCGCAGCCATTTTGCGACAATACATTAGCAGATGAATCTTTGGACAAGTATGACCATTGTATTTCTCAAATACAGGAACCTTGAACTTATCAGGAAGAACTAAGTCGGAAACCAAACATATGTCTATAGCAACAGAACCAAAGACATCTTTTCCTTCTAGACCTCTTACCCTCTTCTCAAGAGTCAAACATTGCTCTCTAACTTCATCCATATATCCAGGTTCACCCTGACTTTCAGCTTGTGGACCGGTAGCTTGGTACAAGAAAGGAGAATTTTGATAAGTAGTCTGAGCAGTAGTGTGCACAACAGGTTGAGGTTCGACAAAAGTCGGAGCTGAAAAGACTGGCACAACAGATGGACCACCCACTTGAGCAGTTGCAGAAACTGGAACATAATCCGGAGGTAACCCATATTCTGGCCAAGTAGAAACCGGTTGCTGAGTAACAGGAGGATCAACAACAGTAGTAAAAACTTCAGAGATAACAGTCCTTTGAGGTGGTTCACCTCGAGCAATCAGGACTTGCATCATTTCGGTGAGCCTGGTCATACCGGCCTTCAACTCATCAATCTCCATTCGGACTTCCATGTTATGCTGTTCTTGGTGTTCCATTCTCAATCTGATAGCTCTCAATCTGTTAGCAGCTCTAGTACCGTATCTGTGGTGAGGAGTCAGCTTGACGGATCAACAGACAACTGAGGAAAGAAACAACCGAGATGAGTTCCCACACAACTCGGATGAACGCAAGAATATGCGAGGATGCACTGATATGCAATGTTCACTCCCATTTTCAGAAAAACAACTCGATTATTGCAAACATAGTCATCATCGAGAATACGGTCATGAAAAATCTTGACAAAAGGGATATTTGCTTTTCCAATATTTGCAATAATCAGGATTATTTTCCTTGAGAAATGGTTGTGAAGATGATCATGATGAATATGTAGATGCAAAAACCACAAACAAGATCACGCAAAGCACACAGGTTCAAAGGTTCGAATCACGAGCATGGAGTCAAGGTAACAGAACACCAACCCACACAGGTAGGTACTAAGGTTTGTCTTCATTGTACCTGCAAAAAACCAAAAGGGTGCTAACAGAGGTTCCCGGAGTTAACAGTCATCTTTAGAATATCATCGGTACGTTGGATTACTCCCCAACCGATAAAATTCTTAAAATAGACCTCGTCCGAGTGTAGTATCGCGTGGAAACCACCTTAGGTTTACACCTAAATAGTTTCCGCACTACGTTCCTAAATTGGCTTAGATTGGTTAAGGGTTCTACGGTCCTCAGTATGATCAGCTCAAGGTCGGAAAATAATGCCACGTATGATTACTCGTCATGACATTGATAATCCAAGAGAGCCTAACCGAGTGGAGATTATCAAATTGATATCGCTTTGGACTACTCCATCGCGTATCGCTTCGAATATCGCCGTCCTATCATAAGTTCAACTCAGATCCGGGTTAGAATCTATCTCACAGAGGATCACCAAAACGAAAACAGAACAACCAAGTAACAAGTAGATCAAACTAAAGCAGTAAACAAATCAAAGTAGGCCGAATCCACTTAGAGATTGACTCCCCAGCAAAGTCGCCACTTTTCTGTAGCGGTAAAATCATGAGTGTAAGCTATTGATTAACTTAACTCAAGGTACACAGAGTCGCCACCGCGCTTTTATTTATTTCCAAAAGGAAAAAGGCAAAAAGAACGAAGAAATCCTAATGAATCTAAAATCAAAAGCTAAAAGAAACAAACAGAGAATGGGTAAGGGGATAGGTTACAAATCGGGAAGGTTTTACGCACCCGACTTGTCCGTGGTACTCCACGGGAACCCTTTGAAATATTTACTGCATTTTTTGGTTTGAAATGGTTTGCTTAAAAAAACAAGATTGAAGAGATGAGAAGAAGAATATTTTTTAAGATTTTGGTGTTTGAAGAGACGAACGTCTCATGCCTACATACCCACAAAGTGCAATGCGAGATCAAAACCCCGTAGTTCGTGGTACAAATTGTGAAAAAAAGCAATGAGTTGAATTGATTTTAAAATGTAAAGATAAGTCGTCATTCTTTAGCTAATAATTCCGCTAGAAAGAATGAATCATATCTAAACATAAAAAATGGTTAAAAGGAAACGTGCACGAGGGCACAAAAACAATTGAATGAGTTTTGAAGGTTTTAAAGTTTTTGAGAAGAAAGTTTCGATATGCTTATGTGGTTTAGCATTTATTTAAGGAAATGAAATGAAAAGGTAAAAATCGCATGACCTAAGTCAAGGTTTGATTGCGAAAATGTTTGAAGTTTGAAAAACAAAGAAAGTTTTGAAAATAGGAAGGAGATTTGAAAATTGAAGAAGATGGGAAGAGATGAAGGGACTATCCTAAAACTTGAAAATAAAAGCTAAAGGAAGAACGATCAAACCATATGGCAAGCATTCTTTGAAACAATTGGATTTCCATCTTCATAATCAAGTGAACTCAATCGGAGCCAAAGCATTCAATCCATAACAACTCAAGCAAGGGATAGATCCTAGAATCTAAGTCCGAACTCCAAGTCCAATGCTAAGGATAGTAACCATAGTCCGAAATTAAAGTCACCAGTTTTTTAGATGTTTAATCCGTTATTAGTGTTTTTGTGTCCAAATGGACAAAGGAAAAATCACAAGCATAACAATATAAACAATAAGCAATATGATGAATGATATAGTATAATAAGCATAATAAGAGAGATAAGGAGCGAGAAATTGAAATAAAGAGGATAAGGTGCGAGAGATGGAATTAAAATGTTAGTATATTAATAGTATAATAATATTTACATATAAAATGGTATGATGAACTTAATCAAACACAACCACAAAAAGAGAACCAAAATCGAGGCAACCGGATCCAAATGGATCGCATTCCGAATCGGGACAAGTTTAGGTCTATGTTAAGCAATCGTCGAGTAATTTATGGAGTAATTACCCTACAAATGAGGCCGGCCACCACCAATTAAGGTGGAAACTATTTGTGCTAATACATGTTAGAGAAATGATATTGTGAACCATTCTCCGAAAACATGTCGCACGAAAAGAAAAAGAACGGTCTAATCTTAATCGAGATTTTCGTTGAATTTATCGAAGGCAACCTATCACGATCTCAAAGTATGGAGACTGATCCAAATGATCATTCATCCATAGATTTGAAATAATGAAGATTAAACATCTTCGAAAATTATCAATCACGAATCGGAGATTTTCATCGACCAAAAATAAAAGAGAAGAAAGAAAATATGGATCTAAAATAGAATCCACTAACAAAATCAACCAAAAAAAATTAAAATCAAATTGAAGTAGAAATAAGGAAAATCAAATAATACGACATTAAAATATTATATTTGAAAATTAAAAGAAATTCATAAACAGAATATATTTTTCTTAAATGAATAAAACAAAAAAATCCTAAGAAAACTAAATAGGAAAGAATTATAAAGAAAAATAATAAAAAAAAGAAAAGAGGGAGGTGAAACGTAGGCTTAATGTGGTGTTGGTGGTAACAAGACTTAGTCCAAAGCCCAAACAATCATCAAATCTTTTTCAATTATAAAAAAAATCAGAACAAAAAAATGAGAAAACAAAATCCTCTTCTTCTTCAAACGTGGCCAGTACCTTCTCTTCTTCCTCTAACAAAAACACCGCACGACCGCAGTATTTCTTCACTTCACAACGAGAACGACAAACAATGACACGCACGTTTCTTCTAAAAACATCGAGGACCTTTCCCTCTTTTCCTCTTTGGCTTTGTGTTTCTTCCTTTCTTTCTAATTGTAAATCTGAATCCTTCTTATTGATGAGGTGAGAATTGAAGAATTTCGAAAGAGACAAGAATGAAGAAAAGTTGTTGAATCCAGATGATTGAAGAGTGCAGTTTATTGAAGGATTTAAGTTTTTTTTTTTTAGGTTTTGAGAAAGGGGTTAATGGAGATGGGTCCAATTGAAGTTGAAGGAGATTGGAAAAAATGGTGTTGAAACTTTGATATGATTTTGGCAAGGGTTTTGTGGCTTGAAAATCTTGGTGAATTGAAGGAGGATGGGGCTGTTTTATAGAGGGATCAGCTGAGGTTTGCGGTGATTTGAAGGTTGCCTTCCGCGTGCGTGCTACGCTTGGAGTCATGAGGTTTGTATGCTCTCAGTTGCGTTTTACATTAAGACCGTTTGCGTTTTGTGCTTCTTCAATCACATATTACTTGCTGAGTTTTTGTGTTGCATTTCATTCAATTTCCAAATGCGTTTTGATGGCTTTCTGTGTTGAGTGTTGGCCTGCGTTTTACAGGTACGGAACGCGTGTGGTGATACGGCTTGGGCTTGAGGCTGAAAGTGAAGTGAGCTGCGGCATTTTGTTGAAGCTGGGGTTTTTTGTTGTTGGTATTGTTGAAGCTGCGGCGCGCGGGATGAGTGTGAGAAGCTGATGTGAGGCTTGGTTTTGCTTTGGCTTGTTATTTTGTGAAGCTCACGTGCTGTTGATGTAAAGTTTGGTTTCGGCGAAGGCTTGCTGTGAAGTGACTTGTTCACTTGGGCGTGGGAATGTTTTTGCACTTGGCTGAGGGAAAGTAGCTTGGGCAAGGCTTGGAGTTGCTGGCAGAAGCTGTTATGGTGTACGGAAGGCTGGTGTGGGCATGTGAAAGCGTGAAGCTTGATGGCGTGTATTGTTGTCATGTGTGAAGGTTATGCGAGCTGGAGTTTGGCAGATGCGTTGGCTGTTGTGAATTCAGCGTGTGGGTGTGAAAAGCTGGTACGGCTTTGTATGAGCTGGAAAAAAAGAAGTGGCTGTCACGTGATGTATTTGTTATAGCTTTGGCTCTTGCTGGTGGAATAGCTTGGGCTTAGCTTAGCAAAACAAAACAATGGGCTATTTTTTGTATAGAAAAAACTGAAAAGAAAAAAAAAGTCTAATAAAAAAGATTTTGGAAATGTTAATAAAATAAATGGATGAAATTATGGTTTATGTAATTTGTATATGATGATAATATTGGATATATATTAAAAATAAAAAATGGATTATGGAAATGAAATAAAAAATGGATAATGAAGTTGGAAAAAAAAATAATTGGAAATGGTTTAAAAAAAATGATTTAAACAACAAAAAAAGATAATGGATATTTGAGAAATGGAAAAGAATCGAGAATGAATTATAAAATGATTATTGGATATTTTTGTGTGAAATGGATATGGAATTGGATATTTTTGTGAAATGGATATGGAATTGGATATATTTGTGAAATGGATATGGAATTGATGGTTTTAAGCCCACAGCAAACTCTGATTTTTTCAACAAGCCACTGATACGACCACTTTTGCACCAACTGGATAACTTGTAACTGAAGATTCAGCCCAAACTTCTCACGTGACATTGTCTGATAACTGATGACTTCACACATAACACAACTTGAATTTTGAAAACGCATTGTCCAAGAAATAACCACTGGCACAAGTAACTTGCAGTTGAACACTCTTCTGATAGTTTGACCAATATTAGGTCAAACATCCACTTGACTCGAATTGTAACTGAACAAACGCATCTGGATTGAAATCACTGCCCTGTCCTTTAAAACCTGCAACACAGAGAGAATAAGAAGCAAACTGCAACATATTTTGGTATTTTGGTTAGAAGTTAGTAAATATAAACAATCAACAGAAATTAAACATGGTGATCCTCTGCAAGGCAAAGACTTGCACCTGAAAAAGGATAAATGAACCAGTGCGTGATCTTGTTTGTATGCAAATGCAGATGAGATGCGAAAAATCTTAGGGTCAAAAATTAGGGTCTGACAATGAGGTAAGGTTAAAATCATTATGAATCTCTTAGTATTCAAATGTCAATTCTGAACCATTATGAAAATCATTCTGAACCTTACGTACAGTTTTTTGCAATATGGTAATTTTAGACTCCTATAAAACTCGCATCTAAAGGGCTTTTTCTGGAAAAAGAGTCTGTTGCATCACAAAAAAGAGAGGTACATTTAAAGTGTTATTCTATGATCTATATTCAGAGTTTTATGATTTTATACTTTACCTAACTTATATGATTGTTAGGTTCCTCCTTTTCAAGCTTCACAAGTTCCTCCTGCTCAAGCTTCACAAGTTCCTCCTGCTCAAGCTTCACAAGTTCCTCGTGCTCAAGCTTCACAACAGGTCGAGAGCAAGAAAAATGTTCCTGCAAGAAGAGCTGCTGCAAATCGCTTTCGGTTTTGTCTTGAGACACTTGTGTCAACATCAGATGTGATGCAAGGTTGTATTCGTCAAATAGACTTGAACGAAAGTGTTTTTGGTTTTCCTCATTCCGAGATAATCGGAATAGAGGACATGGAGCAGATTCTCAAGCATCAAACATTAGGCATCGGTGTTATGCATTCCTACATCTGGTACTCCGATCAATCTATTATTCATTTACTTGAACAATTTATTGGAACATTTCAATGAAAATAGTCTAATGTCTATTATATGTTTTTATTTAAGGTACTTGTATGACAAACTCAAGCGCGAGACGAAATTGTCAAACCGATTCCGTTTCCTTGCTTCCACTAGTGTCAACTGTACAACAATTGGTTTGAATGCGGATACAGTAAGACAATACTTAGTTGACAGATACATGACATCCAATATAGGAACTTTGTTTTTTTATCGTATAATACTGGACACAAGTAAGATTGTCATTCTAATTTCATTCTAATCTTTGTATCTTTTGCGTAGAAATTATCTATCTAAACTTTTGTTATATTTTACAGTGGACACTGGTTGTTGGTTGCCATTAATCCTACAAGAGAAGTGGTCTATTATTTGAATTCAATGGAGCATGATTGGTCAACATACCCGAGTATGAAGGAAGCACTATGCCAAAATTGACATTTAACAGTGCTCCTTAGACAGCGCTTTATAAAGAAAGCGCTGCTATAGGTCAAAATTAAAAGAAAACACGGAAACTGTTCAAAAAAATAATAAAAGCGCTGCGAAAAGTCATACCTTAGACATCACTTTTTCAAAAGCGATGTATAAGGTCTATCTTAGACAGCGCTTTTAAAGATAGACCTTAGACAACGCTTTTAAAAAAGTGTTGTCTTAGGCTTTCAATATAAAAAAAGTTAAAATCAAAAGTGTTGTCTAAGGTTGACCTTAGACAGCGCTTTCCCAAAAGCGTTGTCTAAGGTCTAGTTATATTAAAAATATACAGTTTCTATTTTCATTTCCCTCTCTTCTGCGAACTCTCTCACTTTCTACGAATGAACACCATCGTCGTCCTAACTGAGCTTTTCGCCGCCATTGCCCTAACTGAGCTTCTCGCCACCATTGCCCTAACTGAGCTTCTCGCCACCGTCGTCCTCCACGTTCACCGTCGTCCACCACATTATTTGGTAAGCTTCTTCTCTGTTCTTTTCTTCTCTGTTCTTTTCTTCTCTATTTAGGGCAAGAACGAAATCAACTTTATCTCTTTTAGTTTAAGCTCTTTTTGTTTGTAGTTGACATTGTTGTAGTTGACATTGTTGTAGAAGTGCTTATTAGTTTAAGCTCTTTTTGAATATTATTGTAGAAGTGCTTATTAGTTTAAGCTCTTTTAGTATATAGTTGACATTTTTGTTGAAGTGCTTATGAGTTTAATATCTTTTTGTATATGATTGACATTGTTTGAAGAAGTGCTTATTATTTTAAGCTCTTTTTGTATATAGTTACACTATTCTATACATAAAAACTAGAATAATGTAAGTTATTAATATTGGACATGAAACTAAGAGTATGTATCAATATAGGGTATTCATGAAAATTTTGAGAATATCTAACTAATATACAAAGATTCATAAAATAAGCACTTTAATAGGGTATTCATGAAACTTTTTGCTTATTAGTTCATTGTTGAAGCTTTTTGATAGGGTATTCATGAAACTTTTGAGATGATCAAACTAATAGACAAAGATATTCTCAATACACAAAATTATAATATATGAAAGATTCATAAAATAAGCATTTTTATTAGTTTAAGCACTTTTTATTAAGTTAGATTTGATCATGCATGGTTTCTTTATTATGTATGTATTTATTTGACATTGTTGTATTTATTTGATTATAAGTTAGATTTGATCATGCATGGTTTCTTTATTTTTGTGTTTTCAATTGCTTTTATTATAAGTTATATTTGATCCTCCTTGGTTTCTTTATTACAGGTTAGACATGGCCACTAATGATGATAACCCACATGATGATCATTCGACACATGAAGGAGGTAGTAGAAAACTATCAACTGAAGAAGAGATTTGAAGAGGTATAACGGTTATGAGAAGAGTGGTCGATGGTAGATCTCGAGGCATCATTCTAGATGTGAATTAGAACCATCAGGGGCAGCTTATAGAACCTAATAGGCACACCTTAACTAGTTTCATCGGTGCACTAGTAAGGAATGAAGTTCCCATTACTTGTGATGATTGGAGAAACAAAGATCTGAATGACTCCAAAGAAAGAATTTGGAGTGAGATAACACTACAACAAAAATGATATTTAACAGCGCACCTTAGACATCACTTTCTTAAGGAAGCGCTGTCTAAGATTAAAATTAATAGCAAACACGGAAACTGTTCAAAAAAAATTAAAAAAGCGCTGTTAAAAGTCCTACCTTAGACAACACTTTTGTAAAAGCGCTTTCTAAGGTAGGCCTTAGACAACGCTTTTATAAAGCGCTTTTAAAGGTAGGCCTTAGACAACGCTTTGTCAAAAGCGCTGTCTAAAGTCTTTCAATTTAAAAAAAAAAAAACAAAAGCGCTGTCTAAGGGGGGGCTTAGACATCACTTTTCAAAAGTGTTGTCTAAGGCCTACCTTAGAAAGCGCTTTTATCAAAAGCGTTGTCTAAGGTCTAATTATATTAAAATTATATAGATCTATTTTCATTTCTTCCTTTCCATCTCTTCTGCGAACGACGAACAGAAATCGCCATTTTCTCCCTAACGAGCTTCAACAGTCTTACCTCCACCGTCGTCCACCAGATTCTACCTCCGTGAATGGGGTTGCGGAATTCGTTAAGTTTGTTGTTCAACACACTGAAAACCCCAGACGAATGCATTGTCCTTGCTTGCGTTGTTGTGATATTGGTAAGGTTGACGCAGATGGATTGAAATCGCATTTACTGAGGCATGGAATTGATCAAAGTTATTAGTGTTGGATATTTCATGGTGAGAAAATTAACGAGAATGTTGAACCGAGTGGAAAAAGTAATACGGCCTATGCTTCATACGACAAAGACACGGAAACATACGATTGTGATTGAGTTGAAGAGATTGTAGAAGCACTTGAAGAATTTGAAGACACATGATTTCCATGTTATAATGGAACATTTTCTACCGATAGGTATACGTTCTATTTTTCCAGAAAAAGTAAGAAGTGCCATAACTAAATTGTGTTTTATCTTTAGGTCAATCTGTAGTAAGGTGATCGATCCCGAGATCTTACCAACACTACAAAAAGAGATTGTAATTACCTTGTGTGAGCTTGAAATGTATTTTCCTCTGTCTTTTTTTGACATAATGGTTCATCTAGTTGTTCATCTTGTGAAAGAGACACAGTTGTGTGGACCAGCTTATATGAGATGGATGTACCCTACTGAACGGTATATGAAAATATTAAAAGGGTACGTAAAATCCCGAATTCGACCAGAGGGTTGTATTGTTGAACGATACATTGTTGAAGAAGCTGTTGAGTTTTGTACTGAATATTTGTCTAACGTTCAATCGATTGGACTCCCCAAAGTTCAGATTTTTCGAAAAACTGGAAGGTAAAAAATTAATTGGAAATAAAATTGTGACAGTATCAAGGGATGAACAGGATCAAGTTCATTTGTATGTTCTGCACAATGATAATGAGGTTGAGCCATATGTTGAAATGCACAAGGATGTACTCCGAAGGTTAAATCCGAACAGAAATGAAAATTGGATAGTTAGAGAGCACAATCAAAGTTTCATACAATGGTTAAAGGATCATATTTATTCGAAGCGCTCTTCAGATCCTTCTTCGGTAACAGAAAGGTTGAGATGTTTGGCATATGGTCCAAGTTTGCATGTATTTTCTCATAGCGCATACTCAATTAATGGATACACATTTTATACCAAAGAACAAGATGATAAGAGTACTATGCAAAATAGTGGTGTCACCGTGCTAGCTGAAGCAATGCATATATCAAGTATGAAGGACTTAAACCCCAAATATGCAAATTTGTCATATTTTGGAGTTATTGAGCACATTTGGGTGTTTGATTACGAGAAGTTTCAGATTCCCATATTTGGTTGCAATTGGGTAATAGTAGTGGCATATGAATGGATAAGTCTGGATTTTTGCAAGTTGATCTTACTAGGGTGGGGTACAAAGATGAACCTTTTATTCTAGCATCTCAAGCTAAACAAGTGTTCTATGTGAATGACCCGATGAGTACAAAATGGTCTATAGTGCTTTTCTCTAACAAAGTAGTTGATGATAGTGGTGTCGATCAATGTGATATTGATGTTGAGAATGAGTTATGCATTAGACGGAATGAGTTGAATAGAAATGATGAAGATGCGGATCTAATAGCGGATGAGTCATATATAAGAAACGATCATAATGAGGGAATTTGGATCAATTCATCTGTACGCATTGCTAAGAAACAAGTGATTAATATTCCAACAAAGAAAAGAAAGAGATGTTAGTGAAAGAGGTAAATTATGCAATTATATCCTTGGTTTCTTGATTATAAGTTATATTTACACATATCTCTCATATAATTAAATAGTTGAAACTAAATCAAACTATGTTATATTATTATGTAGTACTTTGATGAATTCAAGTGTGCATATTATACAAAAGATCAAGTGGACGAAATCAAAGAGGAATGGTGTCAATTCCTTATAGAGCTAGGTGTTATGTGAGGTATAATATTGTACTCTTACTTTAATTGATGAGAATTTAAATATGTGTAACGTTGTAATTTCTATAATATTGTTTATTAATTGAATTATAATCTTTGTATTGTTTCAGGACCTATGTATATTTGAAGCAATGCTTTGGATGGATTAGATATGTGTACTTATAATATGTGCATTTGTAGTAAAATGCAATGACTTGTAATTATAATAGGCCAAAATGGTTTGAATTGGTATATATATATATATATATATATATATATATATATATATATATATATATATATATATATATATATATATATATATATATATATATATATATATATATATATATATTGGTTTGAATTGCATTTTATGGATTTATAATTTTGGTGCATAAATTGATATATAATTTGTGATATTTGTCTGCCAAAATTTGGTTGAAAACAGGTCAAAATTCTGGTTTAAAAACCTGGTAAAAAAAGTGGTTTCAAAAAAATTATTCAAAAATTTTCGTATACCTTAGACAACGCTTTTGGCAAAAGCGCTGTCTAAGGGGGGGATTAGACAGCGCTTTCACCATAAGCGTTGTCTAAGGTATACCTAAAAAATTAAAATAGGAGGGGATTAGACAGCGTTTTCACCAAAAGCATTGTCTAAGGTATACCTACAAAATTAAAATAGGAGGGGATTAGACAACGCTTAAACCAAAAGTGTTGTCTAAGGTATTCCTAAAAGCGCTGTCTAAGGGTACCTTAGACAGCGCTTTTAAGATTTAAAAAATTGATGTCTAAACCTTTAGCTGCGGAGGTTTAGACAGCGCTTTAAAGCGTTGTCAAAGTGGAAAAAAAAGTGTTGTCTAAGGTCTTGTTTGACATAGTGTAAAGGTACAATAATTATGTCTTTAATTATGCGAATCAATTATGTTTTTTCGATTACCTGTACTAACGCACAATCTGTATGTTTTTCTTAGTGGTGTTTTAACATCGAAGAAGAAAGAAGAGGTTTTTGTATGAAATTGGTCGGAAAGCTTTTACGAGGGTTTAGAACATTTTTATCATCCAAGTTCCTTAAGGATGCGGATGATAATTATGTTGATGCAGAGCTTCCTAAAAAATATGAAAGTTTGATATCAGCAGAAGAATGAGAAGCCTTCAAATCCAAACGACAGGACCCTGTATTTAAAAGACTAAGTGCCACAAATCGGGAAAGAGCATCAAGTCCCGCATATCCGTACCAAAAAGGACGTGTTGGATATAGACACATAGGACAATCCATGGTAAGTATTTATAAATTGCGATAACATATTTGTTCATCATATATTAGTTTTATTTGATCATATTGTATGACTTAATGTGTAGCTGCAGAAGGAGAAAAATTCTGAAACATCTATTCTTGCACATGTTTTGTGGAAGGAAGCCCGTGTGGGCAAATCTGGAGTTCCTAAAGAAGATGTTTTACAAGTATACGAGAAATGTGTAAGTATAACATTTTTCTTTAATTAAATAAAAACTTTATAAACAAATATTTGACAAGTATACGATATTCATCTGATATTCAGAAGGCATTATCTCAGTCTTTACCTCCAGATGATACTAGGAGCATACTTAGTCAGGCATTAGATGTCAGTGAGTATTCTGGTCGGGTGAGGGGTAAGGGATTTGGAGTCACTCCGACCTCCCTGAGTATTAAAAAAGGAAAGGCTCCTAGTAATCGGGAGCTTCATGCAAAATTGGAAGCAATGCAAGTTGAGCTTAATGCATTAAGGAGAGAAAGATAGGCTAGCGCCTCAGCATGTTTCAGAGATGCTTCGGACAAAGATAGTATCAACTGTACCTTTAATCCGAACATTCCAGAGGTAATTACATATAATTGTCTTAAATTGAACTATTTTCTTAAATTATGTATTTGACATATATACACATTAACAATTTCATTTTATTATTGGTTTTAGGGCATTTCCCATTGTCATCTTTATTTATCGTCACCATATTATCGGATGGTTGGCAAGGGAAAAGTGCATAATATTAGCGGAGTATTACTTTACACCAAAGAGCTCCCTGCTGGATGTTTGAAAGTATCGGTTGATATTTCAGTTGAGCCGAATGCATCATTACCATATCCTAACGATGGTTCATATGCAACAACGGTGGACGAAGCAGTAGGTTCGTTTGTTGCATGGCCGACAAACCTCATTAGCGTAGGATATGAGGTATGCCTAAAACCTTTGTTAACCTTAATGTGTATATTCAAAGCTTTTACGGGCATTTTATGTACATTTTTTACTTGGTTATGTTAAATAGACTCCCACAAGAACCAAATCAAAAGATAATGCTATTTTGCGGCATACCGAGTCCGTGGTTTCAAAAAAACAGGTACAATACAATTATATGAAATATATGCATGGAAGTTGTTAAATTCTTAACTTCATCTAACTATTTATATGATATGTAGCTTCAAGAAAATGAGGTTAGCAACGTCTCCGCACACCAAAAAAAGGAGGTTAGCAAAGCCTCCGCACAACAAAAAAAGGAGGTTAGCAACGCCTTCGCACAACAAAAAAAGGCTGGTGCTAAGAAGACCGTAGCTAAGAAAAAACCTACCACCAAGTATAAGACGTGCCTCCAGACATTTCTAGAGATGACAGATATACCGATCGGAGGTGTTCGTCTTGTGCATATGGAGGAAGGTATTTTCGGCTTTGATTACGAACAAATGATTGGTAATGAAGACTTCATGCAATTTTCTGGTCGTGAAGAAATTGGCGTCAGTGTTGTCAATATATATCAGGTAAATCCGATATACTTTGTTATATTAATTGAACAACTTATTTACTTTATGTTTCAAATTAGGCGTCTAATGTTAATGATGTTTTTATTTAAGGTTTTTGTATGAAAAATTGATGCGCCCCAATGGATTGGACGTAACATTTGGATTCTTAGCACCCGCGTCCGTCAACTTAAGTTTAATCATAAGTAGACCGGATACCGTGACGGAGTATGTTCTCAGGATCCTCATGGCGAACAAAGATGCGGAGAAGTTGTTCTTTATACCGTTTAATACCGGGTTAGAATTTCATTCTAAATTCATCTATTATAATTATTTTGTATTTTGACGTCGTGTAGAAAATTTACATCTAACATTTGTTTAATCATACAGTGGACATTGGTTGTTGCTTGCAATCAATCCTATCAAAGAAATCATTTATTATCTTGACTCGTTAGGAAATAATTGGACAACATACCCGGATATGAAAGACACAATTGACACGTAAGTGAGATTGTTCTAAATTTTCTTGTGTGTATTTATTAATTTATGTGAATTTTTATAATTACTTCATTTTTATTTTATTAGCATCCTACAAGCTTTTCGAGCCCAACGAGATATCCAAACATCAAAGAGGAGAGCCAACTGCATTACATGGATAAAAGTGGCGGTATATTATTAATTATCACATTTTTTATTATATTAGTGATGATACTTGATAAAACTTAGGATTTACCCATATTTTATTTTCCTCTATAGTGTCCTCAGCAACGTAATCAAATAGATTGCGGATATTTCATGTTGAGGTTTATGCGAGATACTCTTATTTTTGGCCGATTAGAGATTCTCACCGATGTATGTATTTCTAACTTATGAGTTATTTTAATATTTACACATATCTCTCATATAATTAAATAGTTGAAATTAAATCAAACTATGTTATATTATTATGTAGTACTTTGATGAATTCAAGTATGCATATTATACAAAAGATCAAGTGGACGAAATCAAAGATGAATGGTGTCAATTCATTATAGAGCTAGGTGTTATGTGAGGTATAATATTGTACTCTTACTTTAATTGATGAGAATTTAAATATGTGTAACGTTGTAATTTCTATAATATTGTGTATTAATTGAATTACAATCTTTGTGTTGTTTCAGGACCTATGTATATTTGAAGCAATGCTTTGGATGGATTAGATATGTGTACTTATAATATATACATTTGTAGTAAAATGCAATGACTTGTAATTATAATAGGCCAAAATGGTTTGAATTGGTATATATATATATATATATATATATATATATATATATATATATATATATATATATATATATATATATATATATATATATATATATATATATATTGGTTTGAATTGCCAATTTTGGATTTATAATTTTGGTGCATAAATTGATATATAATTTGTGATATTTGTCTGCCAAAAATTGGTTGAAAACAGGTCAAAATTCTGGTTTAAAAACCTGGTAAAAAAAGTGGTTTCAAAAAAACTATTCAAAAAGTTTCGTATACCTTAGACAATGCTTTACACAAAAAGCGTTGTCTAAGGGGGGACTTAGAAAGCGCTTTTGGCAAAAGCGCTGTCTAAGGGGGGGCTTAGACAACGCTTTCCAGGTATACGTAAAAAAATTAAAATAGAAGGGGATTAGACAGCGTTTTCACCAAAAGCGCTGTTTAAGGTATACCTAAGAAAATTAAAATAGGAGGGGATTAGACAGCGCTTAAATCAAAAGCGCTGTCTAAGGTATTCCTAAAAGCGCTGTCTAAGGGTACCTTAGACAACGCTTTTAAGATTTAAAAAAGCGTTGTCTAAACCTTTAGCAGCGGAGGTTTAGACAACGCTTTAAAGCGCTGTCTAAGTGAAAAAAAAGCGATGTCTAAGGTTTTGTTTGTTGTAGTGAAGTAGTTAATACGTAAGTGAGATTGTTCGAAAAATTCGTGTGTATTTGTATATTTAATTATTTCTATGAGATTGTTCTAAATTTACGTTTTTCTTTTATAGATCTATACTAGTGTACCGAGCACAAAGAGATTATCGAGTTGCACGGGCTAAAGCAAATACTATTCCATGGATCCATGTGCAGGTAGATTAATTTAATTTTCACAATGTTGCTTATTAGTGATGCTACTTGATAACACAAATTTGTTTGTCTATGTGTAGTGTCCTCGACAGAAAAATGACATAGACTACGGGTACTACGTTTTGAGGTTCATGAAAGAAATCATTCAATTGGATCAATTAGAGATTCCTAATCAGGTATGCATAGATTTATAACTTAGGATTTATTTTAATATCGTATATTATGCATATTATCGAATATTAACTAATTAATGCATATTTTGTTTTGTTATGTAGTACTTTGAAGAATTTGCGTGTCCTCATTACACGGCCGCAAAAGTTGGTGAAATTATGGAGGAATTGTGCGAATTTATTATAGAAAAAAGAATAATTTAAGATATATATATATATATATATATATATATATATATATATATATATATATATATATATATATATATATATATATATATATATATATTATGGTATGTACATGACTTGTGGTATGTAAATGACTTGTTTTTATGTAAATGTTTATATTGCGATTTCCGGTGATAAATACCAAGTATATTGAGATTTCTTATATTGGTTTGGAATGGATATAAAATGAATTGGTTTATATGTAAATGATGAAATTGTTTGGAATGGTGAATTGGTTTATATATAGGTTTGAAATTAGAATATTGAGAATATACAGGTTCTGCGTATAAAAATGGAAGAAATGGGATGTTTTGAAAAAATATTTAAAATTATAGGTACACTTTAGAGAGTGCTTTCTCCTAAAAGCGCTCTCTAAGGTCCACAATAGAAAGCGCTTTCTCATAAAAGCGCACTCTAAAGTTATAGAAAAAATAAAATAAAAATTATAGGTAGCCTTTAGAGATCGCTTTTCAAAAGCGCTGTCTAAAGAGGGACCAAAGATCGTTTTTTTTTTCTCCATAAAAGCGCTCTCTAAAGTAATGTAAAAATAATTATAAATTTTTTAAAAGTATACAATAGAAAGCGTTTTTAAAGCGCTGTCTAATGGAATACCTTAGTGAGCACTATTTAAATAAAAAGCGCTTTATAAGGTCTACCTAAGAAAGCGATTTTTATTTAAAAACGCTCTCTATGAGGGCCTTTTAAAGCGCTTTTTATTTATTAAAAACAATGTTGTCTTTATCTAAAATAGCGCAATCTTTAATAGCGTTTTAAAGCGTTTTCTAAGATTAAAAAAAAACGCTATCTAAACCATTTTTGTTTAGTGAAATATGGCTTCTTAGTCTATTTCTTTCTTCTATGTAATTTAATTTTTTGGATTTTTATTTTCCTTTTTATTCTTTTCATTTTTCTGGGCCAGGCTCAATCCCTCAACTTGTAATTATCTTTTTCTATTATAAAATAGTATGTTAGTATTAAAAAAAGAAAACTATAAAAAGATCTTCTTTCATGCTACATTCATGCATATATCTAACTAAAAACGGTTTTGTGATTTTGTCTAAGAAAACGAATTAATGGATAGAATTTCTCTGTTATGTGTAATGGATTTATTCCATTGCTTAATCGTGTTACCTCCACTAAAATTAATCCTGCAAGAAGTTTCTTTTATTATATTCAAAGCTAGCACAAAACATTCATGATGATAACATCAATTACCACTAAACCCTTTCTTTTCTCCAAATACTCCTCCAATAATAAACTTATCTTTGCATTTCATTAAAATATATTTTAATTTTTTTAACTCACAAGAACTACCAATAGCGAAGCTTAAATCCATGTTTTTTATATTGCTGTTTTGCCCTCAAACTTTAAGTGTTAAAATACAATTTGCACTCTATACCCAATTGCATCTTTTTAAATCTTGGTGATGATTAAATTAACTAGTTTTATATTTTTCTCAACTGGACCACCATTGCCTTATATAACGACATAGTGCCAAACTATCTTTCTGAATAATCAGAAAGCAATATTTCTGAAACGTATTTGTTACATGCAACATGAAAATTGGAACTCTCTCAAATTTATTGAGATCCTATACAGATTAATTGTAGTTTAAATATGACAAAATAATCATAGTTTTACGGAATTTTATTTATCTATAGATAAATTTTGAATCCTTTGAAGTTGTATTTTTTTAATAAGTGATGGAATTAAAACGGCACAAGGGGTGTGCAAACCCAAAAAACGACAAAGTTGGGAATTGTTACATTTGAGTGATACAGTCATAAGGAGCCGTAAATCACTTGTAAAAAGTACATTTCAATGGAAAAGAGTTTAAAAATAACCACTTCCACAAAAGAATTTAATAGAGTTCAAAGTTTCGTCCATCGAAATAATCTTGCCAAGAACGTCAAATTGTTCCGTCTTTTCCACAAAAATCATATGGTTGCTGCCCAAACGGTTGAACTCAAAGAAATTTTGTTAGTTTCATTGGACGTTAACAGATTGCAAAAAGAATCAGAGCAGTCCCCATCCAAGTTAATCTGCAACCCACACCTCTTCATCACACTCTTCCAAATTACTAATGCGGTATTACATCGAAAAACAATGTGGCGCAGATCCTCCTCCTCTATGCCACATGCCTGACACAATAAGCCCTCAATGATGTTCTTGTGAGCCAACTGAACGTTAGTTGTGATATGATTACGGAAAAGCCTCCACAAAAATATATGCACTTTAGACGGCAACTTCGAAGCCAATACGACCTTATAGGCTGCCAAAGTACCATCTTCAACGGTAAAATAGACAAACTTACTCTCCAGCATACGATAACAAGATGATACCAAAAATACGCCATCGTCCAACCGAGACCAAATAGAAACATCTTCATTTCCCTACTTTGTAATAACCATCTACAGAAGATCCCATAAATCTTCTTTCTCTCTAGCCATCACTGAATTAGATTGGAAAGGGTGGAACAAAATGTCCCACTCCCATTCACCACCATTCCATCCACCACCTGTTGCCACTTAATATGCAGGGTCTATGCAAAATAAATAAAAAAGTTAGGGAAAATTTCCTCAAGAGGCTCATTGAGAAGCTATAAGGAATGTCAGAAGGCCATTTTCTCTCCTTTCCCAAAATAGCTTTGTAGATTTTCGACAAAGAAATATGATCCAGAAACTTTGTCAAAGTTGATGCCCCGGAGATCTCGCCACCATATGGACTCGTTCTTCTTACCCTTAACACCACATGTACCCACAACCTCTAGGCCCAGGCCAAAATTTACATATCTATGATTTAAAATATCACTCCACATCGTGTCGAATTCATTCACAAAACACCATTTCCATTTACACAAAAGATATTTATTAAAAAGGGACAAATCTTTAATTCCCAAACCTCCCACCTCCTTCGATGCACAAACAGATTTCCAATCGATCCAATGAACTTTCCTACTTTACGAAGACCCTCCCCACAAGAAGTTACTTTGGATACTGTTTAGATTTTAACAACATAAGGGAGCCTTATAAAAATACATAGCATAAATTAGGAGCGCACTAAGAACATAATTGATTAGAACCACCCTCCCTCCTATCAATAGATTCTTCCCCTTCCAAACCGACAACCTACGCCTCATTTTATCAATAACCCCATTCCACATAGAAATTTTACGAGGACTGCCTCCAATTAACAAACTAAGGAACTTACAAGGAAAGGAGAGAACCTCGCAATGGAGGAACTCCGTTGCCACCTCCAAAACTTCCACATCCATATTAACACCTCCAATACTTTTGAAGAAGTTAACTTTTAAACTCGACACCACCTCAAAACCTCTCAAAACAACTTTAATTTCCCATAGATTAAACCAATTAGCATCCCTTAATAGTAGGGTGTCATCGGCAAACAGAACGACCTTATACGAGACAGTGTCATTAACTTTGAATCCCATAAAAGGTCTCATGATAACACTGAATTACACCGCGTTTTTTATTCGAATTGCACATGTTTCTTAGGTTTTTATTATAATTTTCTTGTATTATATTTATTTTTTGTTTTCAGATTCTAAGTGTTTCCAGATCCATTCTTGAAGAAACCGAGAAAAGTGAGCAAAAAGCCAGTTTTTGTAGGAATTGCACACATGGCATTCACCATGGCGGGCACCATAGGGTATCCCACAAGAAGAATGTTTCTCAACTGCTGACAACTTCCACGTCTCCCACTTCTTTCTACCTTGGTTCACATGGCGGGCGTCATGAGGGGGTGGCGGGCGCCACCTTTGGCATTTTTTTCTTCCCAAAAGAAGTCGGTGGGCGTCCTTAACATTCCATGCTTTTTCCTTAGCCTATAAATAGATGGCCTTATTTTCATTTTAAATCATCCAAACTTAGTTGCAACACTTAGGCATAAATAATCGAGAGTTTGTAAGTGATAATCTTCTCACATCGGGGAGTTATCACATTTGTGTAATCAAGTTTGGAGCACTTGGTGGAAGTTAATCTTGCCGCCCTTTTTATTTCAAGTTATTTTCCAATTGTTTTCAGATACCAAGCCTCTGATTGGAGCAAGTTTCCATTTATGAATTTCTCTTTTACTTTATTTAATTTCTCGCACCGCTTTTACTTTATTTAATTTCCGCACCGCTTTTACTTTATTTAATTTCCGCACTATTTTACTTTATGTAATTCCTGCACTGCTTTAAATTCGTTTATTTCTCGCACTCACTTTAAATTATTTATTTTCCTAGCACTCGCTTTTAATTTACTTTTAAAATGATCCACTTCAACATGTTCATTTACGTTTCATGTCTAGCTAAATTTTAAAGGTTAGAATGTAAGGATCATGGTAAAATAATGTTGCAATAAAGTTACTTAGGGGCTATTTTGATTCTTAATACAAGTTTTCCGTACTTTAATTATTTTGGGTAAGATCAAAAGTCGTCCAACCTTTAGTAAACTTGGTTAGTCTTAACTGTTCAAAGGAAGCGATAACGCTTTGTTCAGTTAAGTAGAAATTTTTAATACTTTAGAAAAACGATTATAAAACTATTTTCAGACAGTTAGTGGGTTTAAAATTCAGTTCGTCTGAACATCTTTTGTTTAAGAGTTTCAGATCAAAATACTTTTCAACTTAGTCAAGAAACTATATTTCTTAAAAATAAGTTTATCACATTAACGCAATGCGCGCCTTTTTATAAGTGACAGTAAGAGAGTTTATTTAAAGGTTAAACTTGGTTCTGAATATGTGAAAGCGATATTTCCTGTTAAATTAGTTCTTTTCATAAAGTAGAAAACATTTCCCATAAGTAGTTCTATTAACAAACATTCGAAACATTATTAAACTGTGTGAATTACATTCAAGCCTGTTGTTTCATTTGAATTTACATCCTTGTATTTTTTTTTCATGGTGTACTATTTACTCCCGTATTTGATTTTCCTTAGATAAACAACGTAATGATAGGATTTGATAGATTGACGTTTGGTCTCTGTGGGATCGATAATCTTTTATATTACTCTGATGTGATTCATATGCTTGCGAAAACACTACATCATCCTACACTCTCTGCCTTATGGAACATACGATTCATCCCTTCCATTACTAAAATAAATAGCAATGACGATAACAGGTCACCTTGCCTGAAACCTTTGCACACTTTAAACTCTTTTGACGCGCTCCCATTGATCAAAACCGACATGGTACCATTAAAGACTAAATCCTCCATCCAACCTCTCCACCTTTCCCCGAAATTCATCTTCTCCAACAGGTGCCTCATAAAATCCCAAGCTACGCAATCATACGCCCTCTCAAAGTCTATTTTCATAACCATACGGTTTCGCTTAGACCTTTTCGCTAAACTAATGACCTCGTTTGCCACCACTACCCCGTCAAAAATGCATCTTCCTGGAATGAAAGTAGATTGATCCAAAGAAACAATTCCTCTAATGACCTTTCTCAGCCGAGCTGCAAGGATCTTGGCAAGGATTTCTAGAAACAGTTTACTAAATATATAGGCTTGTAATCCACCAAGGATTGAGGATTCTTAACCTTGGCCACCAAAGTAATGAATTATGTCGAAGCCACTTTTGTGAGTCTAGGATTAACAAAAAAGTCTTTGACAAACCTCACAACATTTCCTATAATTATATCCCAACAACCTTGGAAAAAAACCAAAAGAGAACCGCCAAGACCAAGGCTTTTACTACCATTACAAAACCACACAGTGTCTTTAACGTCTTCCTCTATTAGATCCTCCTTTAGATTATTTGCATCCTTTACAGGTAAATGATTCAACCCTAAATCTTCAATGAAAGGTCGACAAAGAGACCTTTCACTGAAGTTATCCTTAAAATAGTCTCTAAACACAACTTTAACTTCTTCCATAGATTATTTCCTCCCATTCACCGTGTCGACAAATGAAAAATAATTTCTACGACGTTTCTCCTTCAATACCCTGTGAAAGTATTTAGAATTCCTATCCCCTTCTTTGAGTTGTGGTTCTCTCGATTTGAGTATTAGCATTCCCTCCTTTTTATCAAGACAATTCCACACCTCTTTGACTGCATTCTTCCTAGATCTAGACATATCAGTAAAGTCAATGAAACCTAGATCAGCAGCCTCTGCATCCAACACATTAAGGTTATTAACTGCATCCTCCGTTTTCAAGTCTAACCACCCAAAGACTTCGTGATTCTACCTTCTCAAATTGACCTTAAGTAAACTAGTTTCTCTTTCATAACGAAGTCCCCGCGAACCCTAATATTATACGAATTTTACTCAGCCTCAATAAACTTCTTGAAATCTGGGTGGTTCATCCAACAGTTGTTGAATCTAAAAGATTTGGGGGCCCAATCTACTGAATATGCTTTGATCCATATCGGGCAATGGTCAAAGATGTCACTACTGCCAATAGATTGACCGACAGCCTTCCACTCTTCAATCAACTTATCCTTTAACAAGAATCTATCTATTCTACTCATTGATGATCTGGAACTGTTAAACCAGGTATATCGACCTCCTATACACAACACATATGCACAACCAACCTCTCCAATGAAGCGGTGGAACTATTCAATCTCCCTCCTACTCCCACCCTTCCTTTCACTATGACGGGCCACCGCAATAAAATATTCGACGATGATCAATTCTCCCCTACCAAACCTGCTATTAACCTCCAAAATGTATCTCCACAAATTCCTCTTCGATCGCAGACTACAGGAAGAATAAACATTAATAAAAAAATAATCCCATACCTTTCCACTCCACATTGAGACCCACAAAACCCTCCCTTCTGAAATTGTTGATTAGTTCAAAGAGTCCTTACACCAAATAATTGCAATTCCCCCAGACAGACCCTTAACATCTGAATTCGTCCACTCGACATCATTGTTACCCCAGAGTGAAGATGTAACCTTCAGATCCATATTTAATAACTTAGTCTCTTGTATGAAACAAACATCAACATTACCTTTGAACAACATTTCAACAAACTTCCTTGGCTCATTTTCTACACCCTCTTATATTTAGAGAAATATTCATTTTACAACCTTACTTTTGGACACCCTATTAGATTTCTCTCCCTTGTCTCTATCTTCAAGGTTGCAGATGGCTTTGAGAACTTCATCCTCATTTCCTCCTCCTTTGACACCAATCAATTCCATTATCTCCCAAACCTTCTTCGACATCTTACTCTCCATTTCCTCCCAAAACCTTTTGTTTCATTGGAGCACTTCAGAATTCGTAACTGAGAGGCATCTTGAAAAAATGGATTGAGAATGAAGGATTTTTAGTGTTAAGGATTGTGGAAAACCTACTATGTCAACAATGGAGAAGTGATCATGCAGTTGGATACTATATCAGATATATATTTTCGAATATGTATCTCTGAAAATACTTGGCATGCAAAGGTGATAGAAATTTTCAAAACAACGTCCATAATTCTAGAGATGCATCTCTGAATATCTACTGAACTGAACTATTAAAATATTTTTCCTTAAATGTTCTGGAGATGCATCTCTAGAATTAATTAAACCAAAAGAAAGAACGTAGCTCAGAATAAGCTTTGTTGAGCGTATATTGGAGTGTATCCGGAGATATATCTCCGAAAATAAGGGACATATATTAAACTTTACACTATGCATTAGAAACATCTAGGATGCAATAAGAATTTTTTTTAAATAAAAATATATTTATTTCTATAATACCTTAAAATGTGTCATATATATATATATATATATATATATATATATATATATATATATATATATATATATATATATATATATATATATATACACTTAATGGATAATGAATTAAAAAGTCAAATAATAAAAAATATACTTAACATCCATATTATATATTTAACTATAATTGACATTCTATCACTCTCATGTCTCATTCGAGACGAGTTCTTGATGCATAGATTGAATTTACCGATATTCCATATTTTGTTTGATTCTAGAGTTTCACGGTTGGCATTTGGATTTTCTTGATGTTTAGGTAAATATGACTTCTTAGGCTTTGTTTGGTAAAATTAGCTCATAGCTAATAAGTTAGTTGGTAGCTGCATGTAGCTGGTGACTTATAGCTGATAGCTTATAACTGGTGACTTATAGTTTATAGCTGATGACTTATAGCTGATAAATTAATTTGAGTGTTTGGTAAATTAGCGGTTACACTAGCTAATAAATGTAAAATGACATAAAAGGACATTATTAATTAAAAACAATAGTCGTCATATTTATCAAATTAATTTTTATTCAACAAAAATAAATGTATTAACAATGAAATGAAAATTTTAAATATAATTATAAAATTAAATATAACACAAAAATATATTAAAACTTACATATAAATTTTGTAATGAAATTTAAATATCTAAAATAACAATATTTTCATTTGATCTTATATTTCAATAAAGTGCATATTTTTATCTTTTTTTCTCTCAAAATTTATGATATGCCTACTAATAAACAAATATATTAAATCATTCATTATCATATTTATAAAAAAAACATTAATAATAAAAACTCAAGTAATAAATAATTAAAATAATAATTTAAAAGTAATAAAAACAATTCATTTTAATGAATCAAAATATTTCATTAATAACAAAACGAAAGATAGATTGCACCATGAATTTGTTCTGTAAAAATAATGACTAATCTTTTTATTCCCTCGATTAAAATGCAATTATTTTAATTTAAATTATATTAATATAAAGGGTAAATTTGAGGTTTTGATAAAATAACGAGGGTATAAATGGAAGAAAAAGTCATATGCTAAAAGCTATAAACTTAAAAGCTACTGTAAATAGCTTTTAAAAGAAAACTAAAATCTAATAAAAAAAACACAAGCTAAAAGCTAAAAGACAGTTACTAAACAAAACTTTTTTATTGATAAGAGCTGAAAAGCTAAAAACTTTTTTTTATGTCTTATCAAATAGGTCCTTAGTCTATTTCTTTCTTGTATGTAATTTTATTTTTTGGATTTTTATTTTTCTTTTTATTATTTTCATTTTTCTGGGCCAGGTTCAATCCCTCAACTTGTAATTATCTTTTTCTATTATAAAATAGTATGTTAGTATTAAAAAAAGAAAACTATAAAAAGATCTTCTTTCATGCTACATTCATGCATATGTCTAACTAAAAACGGTTTTGTGATTTTGTCTATGAAAACGAATTAATGGATAGAATTTCTCTGTTATGTGTAATGGATTTATTCCATTGCTTAATCGTGTTACCTCCACTAAAATTAACCCTGCAAGAAGTTTCTTTTGTTATATTCAAAGCTAGCACAAAACATTCATGATGATAACATCAATTACCACTAAACCCTTTCTTTTCTCCAAATACTCCTCCAATAATAAATTTATCTTTGCATTTTATTAAAATATATTTTGATTTTCTTAACTCACAAGACCTACCAATAGCAAAGCTTCAATCCAGGTTTTCTAAATTGCTGTTTTGCCATCAAACTTTTAGTGTTAAAATACAATTTGCACTCTATACCCAATTGCATCTTTTTAAATCTTGGTGATGATTAAATTAACTAGTTTTATATTTTTCTCAACTGGACCACCATTGCCTTATATAACGACATAGTGCCAAACTATCTTTCTGAAAAATCAGAAAGCAACATTTCTAAAACATCTTTGCTACATGCAATCATGAAAATTAGAACTGTCTCAGATCTTTTGAGATCCTATATAGATTAATTGTAGTTTAACTATGATAAAATTATAGTTTTACGATATTTTATTTACCTATAGATAAACTTTGAATCCTTGCACACTTTTAAAAATAACTCTTCTATGCAATTAGAGTCATCCATTATCAAATTTTTTTCACTCACGAAGATAAAGAGAGGATATTGCCAAAATTTCATATTTAAAATAAGGATTCCATGAGGTAATCTAAAGACTACAAAACAAACACAATACAAAAGACTAAATGGTAGTCAAATTAGAAAAAACATTGTTTTATGCATTCAATAACACAAGTGCGTCAATTAACAAAAAGAAATACACCTTTACCACCACCTACTCTTGTCTTAAATCGGGATCAAGATATATTTATAAATGAATAATGATATTTTTACACCAAAAGCTATACCGTATACCACTTTTTTCAACTTTTATTATTAATTCTCTCTTATTTTCAAATGAATCTAATATTTTATTATTAATTCTCTCTCATGGATATATTATATAATAACTCCAACTTTATATTTAAATTGATATATATTAATATCTACAACTATATAAATATATATGAAATATTATAGTAATAAATTATTGATCAACTTTAATAATTTTTTAAATTTTGGACATTTATTACTCAATTTCATCACTTCATTAACCAATTTCTTCCTTTTCATTAATCAACTTTATTTTGCTACTGTTGGCTGGAGATTTCGATCAGGTCCAAGAAAATACATTTAGAGGCAAACCCAAGAAAATGCCAAAGGGAAGGATTTCAACCCAGCCAAAGAAAAGGAAACTTGTTTCCAACAATCCTGAACAACAAGGTAATCACACTAATTTATCCCTAACAATTCTAAGGATAAATAGTCACAATGAAACAAAGAGATAAGTAGTTCTTGAATAGATGAAAATGGTGAAGTCTTGAACTTTATATCAATAAAAGTATTGATCTTCTCCTTTGATAAATTTTTCCCACTCACAATAATATATATATATATATATATATATATATATATATATATATATATATATATATATATATATATATATATATATATATATATATATATATATATATATATATATATATATATATATATATATAAGTGTTCACTATTTTATGAAATGAAACTTTAAAAATAATATGAAAATATTTAATGTAAAGTTTCACTTTTTGAAGATTTTGAATAAGTGTACTCAAAATTGTATGAAAATGTAGAATAAGTGAGTAAGAAAATATTTATGAAATTTTTAGGAGGTGAAGGAAGAAATTCTGATTATAAAATATATTTATAAATGTATAACACCTTTTTGAAACATTGTAAAGTTATGCAAAAATATCATGAACAATTGTCAAGTTAAAAGAAATTGTTTCATGAAAAGATGTTAAAAAAATTATTGTTTTTTCAAATTCGTACAGGACTTGTTAAGTCAGTTTTAACGGATACTTGATTTAACAAATGCAGAACAATTTTTGAATTTCAAAATTAAAATAATGCTACAGATGGGTGCAAATTACGGTCGTTTTTATTCATGTTACGACGGTTAAAACTGCCATAATTTTCCAAAAACTGCATGTTTAAATAAATTTAAAAAAATTAAAAAAAATTAAAAATTTCTCTAAATGTTTGAACAAATATTATGCAATGTCTATTGATTTATCCAAATCAATATATTATATTTGAAAGTGATTTAACATGGTTCAAATATGAAAAATAAATTTTCAAATGTATGATAAAAAAATTGTTTTTTAAAGCTAGAAATAGTGATATATTTTCAACCAAATGAAGCATTCATGCAAATGAATTTTAGAGATTATTTTGAGCACTATTTTATCAATATATGTTGCATGCTTATACCTCAATAAATAAAGATCAATGCAAGTCTTCATAATGTTGCAATCTGTATCCATAGCCATATTGCTTCATGGTACTTTTTCTCATCATTTGATAAATGAACATAGTAGTTGTCTTCATCAAAACATGATGTTGAAGAAGCTTTACTTCACATTCTCCCCATTTTTGATGATGACAACCCAATTTTGAAAATTAGCTATAATATTGTTTCTGTAACACAAAAGGCTCCCCCTTGATCCATGCTCCCCCTAAATTCATGATTTTAGAGAGTCTTTGCTAGCTGCATTTTGTTAGAGAGAAAAAAAACACAAACACATACATCTTCTCCCCCTTTGTCATTAGCAAAAAGAAGGGAAAGAATAAAAAAATATTGATTTGAATTGATGTGCATGAATGACCATTCAATGGACCAAACCTAATGAGAAAAGAATAAAAAAATAACAGTTTTTGGCAATGTTATAGGTGCAAATCGATTTGCACTAGTGTGCAATCGATTGCTTATGTGAAAATTTGCCAAAAACATAAAACAACATGCAACAAAATATATTTTAACCATACTTTAATATATATCAAACATAATAAACAATTATATGAAGGAGTGGAATGAGAGATGCACTAAAAATAAAATTCAAGAACAATTAGAAGAATTAAAGACATTTGTGCACCTTTGATGTATAAAACGGATGAAGAATCTATATGACATTGTCATCCAAAATTCCAAGTTCACGACAAATCTTAAAGAATGCCTCTTTTACGAGAGGTTTTGTGAAAATATCCGCAAGTTGATTTTGTGTATCGGTGAAGGAAATCTCAATGTCACATTTTAGCACATGATCGCGAAGGAAGTGATGCCTTATATAGATGTGCTTGGTTCTTTAATGTATGATTGGATTCTTTGATATGTTGATTGCATTTGTATTGTCGCATTTGAGAGAGATGCTTCCTAGATTTACACCAAAGTCATGAAGTTGTTGCTTCAACCAAAGTATTTGCGAACAACAGCTACCGGCGACGATATATTCTACTTCTGCAGTACTAAGAGCCACACTTGCTTGCTTTTTGCATGACCAAGAGACTAAGGCATTTCCAAAAATGTGTACCACTTGTGCTTTTTTTGTCCGTCTTACATCCTGCATAATTTGCATCAGAGAAACCAACAAGACTACATACACTACCTTTGAGGTACCATGGACCGACATTGGATGATCCTTTAAGATACTTCATTATCCTCTTCACAATAGTGAGATGTGATTCCTTCAGACATGCTTGAAATCATGCACATAAACATACACTAAACATAATATCAGGTCGACTAGCAGTTAGATATAATAAAGATTCGGACATGCTCAAAATTGTATGAAAATGTAGAATAAGTGAGTAAGAAAATATTTATGAAATTTTTAGGAGGTGAAGGAAAAAATTCTGATTATAAAATATATTTATAAATGTATAACACCTTTTTGAAACATTGTAAAGTTATGCAAAAATATCATGAACAATTGTCAAGTTAAAAGAAATTGTTTCATGAAAAGATGCATGAAAAGGTGTTACAAAAAATTATTGTTTTTTCAAATTCGTACAGGACTTGTTAAGTCAGTTTTAACAGATACCTGACTTAACAAATGTAGAACAATTTTTGAATTTCAAAATTAAAATAGTGCTACAGACGAGTGCAAATTACAGCGGTTTTTATTCCTGTTAAGGCGGTTTTTGAATTTTTGAAGAACATTGTCATTATATTATGGTATGGTTTAAAGTTGGGGAGACTACTTGTGGTGTGAGAAAGAATTAATGTGGTAAAAATGGTCCCTCTTGTGAAAAATAAACAAAAATGAAAAATGTTATTTGTTATGCTTTGCACTCAAATGTGAGTTGCTCAAAAGAAAAGTGAAAGAAACATTTAATTTGAATCATATGTGAGAGGACACCATGAAAAGAAAAGAAAAAGTGAGGAAAAGAGTGAATTGGATTGAGGTTTGATTAAGTCGGCATGTTCTTCAAATTTTTGAAGAAAAAAAAATTGATAGCCACTTTGTTTCATTAGCCTTTATATATATATATATATATATATATATATATATATATATATATATATATATATATATATATATATATATATATATCATTTTCTTGTGTACCCTTACCAAGTTACAACCTTTAGAAGTCCTTAGTGATCTTTGTTTCCTTGTTTTCCTTGAATGAATTGATAGATGAATGCATTAAATTTTCTTGATGCTGGCACAATTGCTATGAGAGTTTTTTGTCCCTTTTAGATAGTGATCATGACTCATCTGAGTAAAATAGTTGATTCTCGTTTGAACATCTTATTGTGTATGATTAAGTTGCTTGTTACTTTTGTTTAGAAGTTAGTTCATAACCATGTTTTGATTTTGTGATAAGCTGAGTACTACTGGTTGTGCATAATTTAAGTTTGAACCATCAAATTTTTTTTGTGTTGTCTTATCCTTAGTTCATCTTGTTTCTATTTAATCGTACTTTTGTTTGAGGACAAACAATGAAGCAAGTTTGGGAGAGTTGTTAGGTGCTAGAATGTGTTAATATATAATTTAGTTTTTGGCACCTTTCGAATACTTTTTGTGATAATCGATGCTTTTTTCAGTTGTTTCCAGTAATTATTCATAGTTTAGTTTTAATGCATTTATAGACTTAGATATTTAACTTTTGTGTTCTTAATTATAGGTTTTGCCATTATAAAGGGAAGCTTGGAGCATGGAAGCATCTTTGGATGTTTTTTGAAGAAATTCAATTTTTAAAGCATGCTTGTAGCCCGCTAAGCGCGCTCCTAGCCCAAGACAAGACCTAATTCCATGGAGTTACGTGCTTAGCGCGATTATGATCCTGCTAAGTGCGCCCTTAAGGCGGTTTAACAATAAATGATTGCGCGCTCCTGCGCGCTTTTGCGCTCTGCAACTCTCAACCCCTTTTAAATATATCATTTCATCACTTTTACTAGGATCCTTGATATTTTCTTAGACCGAATACCTTGTAAATAGTGTAGCTTCTAGTTTTCAAAGATTTGACGCATCAATAGTCGGGAGATCCTCATTGATGCTTTATTCTCTTCTCTCATTTTTTGTTTGTGAAGTAATTATATCAATGGATAGCTAAATTCATCTTATGTTAAGATTAGAAGGTAGATTTTCCTTCTTTTGTATGTATAATAGTTGATGTAAACTCTTGAACTTATGGATGACAAATATATGAAGAAAAACCTTGATTTTATGATATATTCTTTGTGTTGATCATGATTGAGAAATGTGTTCAAACTCTTTACCTAGGTTTTTCATCCATCAATGGAAATAGGCTAGAGACAGTGGTAAGATTTGATGTTCACAATTATTGAACTTGAATGTTATCATATTGATAGTTTGAGTGAGAAATCATCAAAGGATCAAAATGATAAATCTTACAATATATGTTAGAGATAAACATATTGAGAGGATATGTGATTGTATTTATCATCTAAACGAGTTCATCCGTTTTATTGATTTTATCCGTACGAATTGGTTTGTCGAACCTTAATCTTGACGTGTTTATTAAACCTTTTAAAGTCGATACTTTTACCGTTACTTTTTAGAACTTATACAAAACAAAATGTTACTACCAATCAAAACCCTTTTTGTTACGATAAGACAAAATTAGGACTCTAGAACGGCGATAATATCTAGAATAATCTTTGTGGAACGATATCAATCTCTGCGGATGTGTTGTTGTAGTTTTCATGTTTTGGATTTCATGTTATTTCCATCTGTGCGGATGAGGATTCTTGTGTTCGAATTATTTTGATTAAGGAACCATTCGGGTAGATGAGGTTTTGTTGATTATGCTTTTTGGCTTAAATTTTTTTGTATTTGTTCTTAAATTAAGGTATTTTGATTGATGAAACAATGTTTATTTTCTTGGCACCAAAAGTGATGTGAGGCACCAATCTTTGATGGTGATTATATAAGTCTCAATTGTTGCACGAAAAGGTATTTTGTTTGTGCTTTGTAGAATGTTAGCATGTGTATGAACTTGTTGCACTACATAAATTTCAAGTCTTGTTTCATTTTACATATATGTTAAAATGTTATTAGAATTTGGAACCACATGATTAACAATTGAAAACAAAGTTGAACTCATATATAACTTTTTTAGTGAGGTAAGAATTAATTGAGTTAATTATTAATAATAATAGTCTTTAGTTATATGTATCTAATAAATCAAGAGTTAAGTTACAACAAACTCAGCATACTACCAGTCGTTAGTTAGTTTAGTGGTGATTGGCACTGGACTTGGTAGGGAAAATCATTGTTCGATCCCCGTAACTACGATCAGAAGGAGGCTAGAACCTCTTGATGGCAGAACTGACCTCCGAATCAGACTAAATCGGTGGTGATAAAAAGAAAACTCGACACATTATGTGACTAAGTTTATAGTCAAGTAAAATACATAATAATGAAAACCTAATAAGGAAATGGGCTTAATATATTAGACTGGTAGTAAAGCTAATACAAGAGTCCATGGATATTATATATCAAATTCAATAGTACTCCTACTTCTATAAAGATGTATCCCTTAAGAAAAGATGAATTAGGGATCAGAGAGTCAATGTAGCATAGGGTTTAGTCAAGACAATAAAATCTGTGTAGTGCACACAACACAAGTAGTCAACAACTTGAACTTTTAAGGGCCCCACACCATCCAACATTCTCTTATTATGACAATACAACCGCCCAGGATAATGACATATTGACTCCAACTTGATTCACTTCACAACCAATACACACTTTAAAATAAGACAAAATTAGGTTATTTTTGTAATATTTCCAATACCATAAGGGCATTTCCAATGACCAAGTAGCTTATATATGGCACAAAACATTGCTCCTAATTCACTTGCAAATCAACTATTTTATAACTATATCATCTTTTTTTCAAGCAAACCCACTATAGAAAAAGACATGGGAAATTGTTTGGTGCTACAACAAATTAATGTGATGAAGATCATGAAAACTGATAGGAAAGTTCTTGAATACAAAACAGCAATCAAAGTTGAAGAGATTTTGCCTCTTCCACCTCCAGTATCCCCAAAAGGGGTCAAGACGGTGAGGTTTGCAAATCCAGAAGTTCAAGATGTACATAAAAGTAGTGTGGTTAGGATAAAGCTTGTTATTAGTAAGCAAAAACTGCAAGATATGTTAGATAATGGAGGGATTTCAGTTGACAAGATGCTATCTCTTGCTCATGGTGAAAAGGGAATGGATAGTGAAGATCTGTGGAAAGAAAGTGATGATGATGATTCTCTAGGGGAGTGGAAACCAGTATTAAAAAGCATTCCTGAAGTAATCTAGCTGCAGTAGGTTTCATTCTTATACTACTTAGGTGTTAGAATTTTCCTTTTTCAAACATGTACTATACAATAGTGTAATAACAAAAGCAATGTTTTTTTTTTTATCAATACAAATCATGTGTTAATAATTAATTATTTGCTTCGGAAAGAGTTCATTCTATTCACTGACCTTTAAACTTTGAATTTTCTTTATAGCTATAGAAGGTGATAAACAAGATGCATGCTCGATGGGTGAGTTTTTTTACATAAATTTTCTTTTATTATTTAGCATAATTCGAGGGCTCTTAATAAGGTAGCGGATGCATTGATAGAGGAAGGTTTTCTTACTAATCACCTTAGCGCAGAAGATAAAAGGCTTTGAGTGTCTGAAATATTTGTATGAAAATGATGCTATGAAAATGATGCTGAGGTCAATGAGTTACGGGCCAAATGCAATGCAAAACATAAGGCTTTACTCTATATCCCTATATCTATACTTTTACCCTTACAAATTTTTTAAATGTCTATTATAACCTTATTATATTTTATTTTTTTATTTTTTTATTTTTTTACCATTTAAAGAATGAGTTCAAAACAGAAGGCTTTACTCTATATCCCTATATCTATATTTTTACCCCTACAAATTTTTTAAATGTTTATTATAACCTTATTATATTTTATTTTTTTATTTTTTTATTTTTTTACCATTTAAAGAATGAGTTCCGCTACGTTAATTTTCATACCGGAAGACTTTCCCAAAGTCTTCCGATTTTGTTATTTTTGTTCACCGGAAGACTTAATAAAAGTGTTCCGTACCGGAACACTTTTATTAAGTCTTCCGGTAGCCCTGTGTATGTGTACCGGAACACTTCAGGTAAGAGTTCCGGTTGTTCCAAATACACTACCTGAAGACTTACGTGAAGTGTTCCGGTTTTTTTTTTTTTTAATTTTTTAATTTTCTTTATAATTTCTTAATATACAATTAAGGAAGAAAAAATTATTTCACATTAACAACATAATAAATATTTATTACAAATTAAAATATTTGACATTAACAACTAAATATACAATAAAAGAAAAATTATTTGACATTAACAACATAACAAATATTTATTACAAATTAAAATTTATAACATTTAAATGTTGATTTATTGAATATGTGTTTTTGATGTAAATACTGAAATATGAGTATTATATATTAATTATTCAAATACAATAAAAATAAATATTATATATTAATTATTTAAAAGAAAATTATAAAAAAATCATTTTTATAAATATTAAACATTGAATAAAAGTATAAAATAAATAAAAATATTATGAGAAACAAAGTTATTTAATGTCATTTATACCATTGAATCATTATTATAAGATAAATAAAATTTATTACTCTTTATAATATATATTTTTTTTAATACCATTCATTACTTAGAACTTAATTACATTTAATTTTTTTCTCCCTAACAAATAATTAAAAGTATATTATTTATAAAAGAGAAATTAGTAATTTAAAGTTTAAACGTACATTAACCATCATTTTAAATTAAACTAATTTCTCTTTTATAAATAATATACTTTTAATTATTTGTTAGGGAGAAAAAAATTAAATGTAATTAAGTTCTAAGTAATGAATGGTATTAAAAAAAATATATATTATAAAGAGTAATAAATTTTATTTATCTTATAATAATGATTCAATGGTATAAATGACATTAAATAACTTTGTTTCTCATAATATTTTTATTTATTTTATACTTTTATTCAATGTTTAATATTTATAAAAATGATTTTTTTATAATTTTCTTTTAAATAATTAATATATAATATTTATTTTTATTGTATTTGAATAATTAATATATAATACTCATATTTCAGTATTTACATCAAAAACACATATTCAATAAATCAACATTTAAATGCTATAAATTTTAATTTGTAATAAATATTTGTTATGTTGTTAATGTCAAATAATTTTTCCTTTATTGTATATTTAGTTGTTAATGTCAAATATTTTAATTTGTAATAAATATTTATTATGTTGTTAATGTCAAATAATTTTTCCTTCCTTAATTGTATATTAAGGAATTATAAAGAAAATTAGAAAATTAAAAAATTAAAAAATTAAAAAAAATAAAATAAACCGGAACACTTCACGTAAGTCTTCCGGTAGTGTATTTGGAACAAACCGGAACTCTTACTTGAAGTGTTCCGGTACACATACACAGGGCTACCGGAAGACTTAATAAAAGTGTTCCGGTACGGAACACTTTTATTAAGTCTTCCGGTGAACAAAAATAACAAAACCGGAAGACTTTCCCAAAGTCTTCCGGTATGAAAATTAACGTACCAGAACTCATTCTTTAAGTCTTCCGGATCGTATTTTTTTGGATCACTTTTTCAAGAATCTGACGGTCTGATATAAATGGTAAAAAAATAAAATAATAAAATAATAAAATATAATAAGGTTATAATAGGCATTTTGAAAAATTTGTAGGGGTAAAAGTATAGATGTAGGGGTATAGGGTAAAGCCTTCTGCAAAACATCCTTGTGAGATTTTCAAATTCTAGATGGCTATCTTTTTAAAGAGGAATCTACATGTCATCCTTCATTCATTTTTGGCACCCTCCCAAATTTATATAATGACAAAAATGTTCTTAATTTTTTTACAAATAATTTCCGAAACAAATTCCCTAAAAATATAAATAAAAAATTCCGGTATAAAACCAAATTCTCGGTTGTTCATTTGAAATTACCGGTATACCGGTAATTTCAAATTACCGGTAATTTGCCATGAAACCGGATATTTAAAAATACAGTTTGATACCGAAAATTTCAAATCCTTTGAAATTCTCGGTAGGCATAATTTTAAGGTTTTTAGTTTTTTTATTTAAACGGGTAAGATTTTGCCGACAGTTTTGTATGGTCTTTTTATTGCACCGACAGTTTGTGTAGAATTGTTGCACACTTGTATAAATATGGATTAGGTCTTGTGGTTAAACATATATGAAAAAAATGGTTATTCCAGCATTTTTAATTAAGGAAGAAGTTTACTTCAAGAGAGGTTCTCAACCTGTCGAATTCATGCTCCCAGATGACACGACCTCCTTTGTCGGCGTGACTTCGAAATTGAAGCAATTGTTGTCTGATGGTGAGAATCGAAAGATGTTGAAGATCGAGTTTCGGGAGGATTGAGGGGATGGTAGTGTGAAATATAATCTAATTGAGCTGAAGAACGATCAAGACGTCAGCAAAATGTGGAGATTATTTTGTTGTAGGCTAACAAGGGGTACGCTGACATTAGATGTGCAACTGGCAAGATCAGTTAATGAAATAATGGAAATGCTAAAACGCCCTGAAGCATCTAGTAGTGTTTAGGTTTTTAATATTGATTAATCATGTTGCAATGATTTTTATTTGTTTAAGTTTTTTAATCAAGATCACTGCAGTGTAAGGGAATAAATGAAGACATAATAATATATTGTTAAGCCATAATATACATATAATACAGCAATATACAAATCATCACTACGCCAAAAATGACTTTTAACAGCGCATCTTAGACAGCGCTTTTAAAAGAAAGCGCTGTCTAAGGTTAAAATTAAAATAAAACACGGAAAATGTTCCAAAAAAATAATAAAAGCGCTGTCTAAGGGGGGGTCTTAGACAGCGCTTTCTAAAAGCGTTGTCTAAGACCCTCCCTTAGACAGCACTTTTAGAAAGCGCTTTTAAATATAGACCTTAGTCAGCGCTTTTGATAAAGCGCTGTCTAAAGTCTTTAAATTTTAAAAAAAAAAAAAGTAAAACCAAAATCGCTGTCTAGGGGGGGTTAGAAAGCGCTTTTGGAAAGCGCTGTCTAAGGCATACCTTAGAAAGCGCTTTCCACAAAAGCGTTGTCTAAGGTCTAATTAAAATAAAATTTCAGACTCCATTTCTATTTTCGTTCTCTGTTCTTTTGTTTTCCCTCCTGCGAACGTTGTAACCCTAACAGCGAAAACCATAACAGCGAACACGAATACACTTCCATTTTTCGGTTTCAATCATTGAACGTGTTTGAAGAATCGTACGTGTCTCGACATTTGGGTGTTGACTTCGTTTTTCGTTTCTACTGTTCTTCATTGCGGTATGTTCTTCATTTCTTCGTTTCTACTGTATAATCTTGTTGAGAATGTTGAGAATGTTTATAATCTTGTTGAGAATGTTGAGAATGTTTATAATCTTGCGGTAGTTTACTAATGTTGAGAATGTGCATAATCTTGTTGACTGAGTTTAGTGTATTATTCTTGTTGAAGTTGTTTTGATTCATAAAAACTGAGTTTAGAAGTTTACAATAGAAAAATGTTGATGTTTGTAAGGAAAACAATAAGGTACATTGTTGTTGTTATGTTTGATTAGAAAACTGAGTTTGTAAAAACTGAGTTCATAAGGTACATTGTTGTTGTTATGTTTGATAAGTAATAATGTTGATAATAGAAAAATGTTGATAATAGAATAATGTTGATAAGAGAAAAGTAATGGAAGAAAAAGTTTGATTCTTGTAATAGAAAAAATGAAAGTGATGAGGTAATTAAAGTTGTTATGTTTGATAAGCAATAATGTTGTAATAGAAAAATGTTCTTCCTTGAAAAATGTTGTAATACAAAAATGTTTGTAATAGAAAATGTTTATAGGTATAGTTATAGGTATATTCTAATAGAAAATTAAAGTTAGTTATAGAAAAATTAACGTGTTATAGGTATAGTTATAGGTATATTGTAATAGAAAAAGTTTGATTCTTGTAATAGAAAAAATGAAAGTGATGAGGTAATTAAAGTTGGTATATCGGCGTATCGGATACGTTATTGAAGTTTATATTAATATTGGTTATGTATACATTATTGAAGTTTAAAATGAATTGAACTTTAAAATTGTTAGAATATTCAAAGATACTACCTTAGTTATGTATTTTCGTCTGGATTGATTGTTTACCTTAATAAGTAGGAAAACCATGGATAAAACATGGATCTGTGCCGATCGAATGACCAAAGAGTACGAGAGTGGGGTTGCGGAATTCGTTAAGTATGTTGTTCAACACGCTGAAAACCCCAGACGAATGCATTGTCCTTGCTTGCGTTGTTGTTATATTGGTAAGGTTGACGCACATGGATTGAAATCGCATTTGCTGAGGCATGGAATTGATCAAAGTTATCAGTGTTGGATATTTCATGGTGAGAAAATTAACGAGAATGTTGAATCGAGTGGAAAAAGTAATACGACCTATGCTTCATACGACAAAGACACGGAAACATACGATTGTGATTGAGTTGAAGAGATTGTAGAAGCACTGGAAGAAGATCTTCATGATTGTCCTGAAATGTTTGAGAGGATGGTAAGCGATGCAGAGAAAGCGTTGTACAAAGGTTGCACTAAATTCTCAAGACTGTCTGCGGTATTAAAGTTGTACAACTTAAAGGCGGGCAATGGATGGTCGGATAAAAGTTTCATTTGTATGTTCTGCGGTATCAAGTTCATTTGTATGTTCTGCACAATAATAATGAGGTTGAGCCATATGTTGAAATGCACAAGGATGTACTCCGAAGGTTAAATCCGAACAGAAATGAAAATTGGATAGTTATAGAGCACAATCAAAGTTTCATACAATGGTTGAAGGATCATATTTATTCGAAGCGCTCTTCAGATCCTTCTTCGGTAACAGAAAGGTTGAGATGTTTGGCATATGGTCCAAGTTTGCATGTGTTTTCTCATAGCGCATACTCAATTAATGAATACACATTTTATACCAAAGAACAAGATGATAAGAGTACTATGCAAAATAGTGGTGTCACCGTGCTAGCTGAAGCAATGCATATATCAAGTATGAAGGACTTAAACCCCAAATATGCAAATTTGTCATATTTTGGAGTTATTTAGCACATTTGGGTGTTTGATTACGAGAAGTTTCAGATTCCCATCTTTGGTTGCAAGTGGGTGAATAGTAGTGGTATACGAATGGATAAGTCTGGATTTTTGCAAGTTGATCTTACTAGGGTGGGGTACAAAGATGAACCTTTTATTCTAGCATCTCAAGCTAAACAAGTGTTCTATGTGAATGACCCGAAGAGTACAAAATGGTCTATAGTGCTTTTCTCTAACAAAGTGACTGATGATAGTGGTGTCGATCAATGTGATATTGATGTTGAGAATGAGTCGTGCATTAGACGGAATGAGTTGAATAGAAATGATGAAGTTGAGGATCTTATACCGGATGAGTCATATATAAGAAACGATCATAATGAGGGAATTTGGATCAATTCATCCGTACGCATTGCTAAGAAACAAGTGATTAATATTCCAACAAAGAAAAGAAAGAGATGTTAGTGACTGAGGTAAATTATGCATGGTTTCTTTATTTTTTTGTTTTCAATTGCTTTGATTATAAGTTATATCTGATAATGCATGATTTCGTTATATTTTTGTTTTCAATTGCTTTGATTATAAGTTATATCTGATAATGCATGATTTCTTTATTTTTTTGTTTTCAATTGCTTTGATTATAAGTTATATCTGATAATGCATGATTTCGTTATATTTTTGTTTTCAATTGCTATGATTATAAGTTATATTTGATATTTGATGGTTTCCTTGGTTTATTACAGGTTAGACATGGCTGATGACCAACATGAGGAAGTTAGTAAAAAAGTATCCGCGGAAGAAGAAATTCGAAGAGGCATCACAGTAATGAGAAGGGTGGTCCAAGGAAGATCTCGAGGCATCATACTAGATGTCTATTGGAGCCACCAGGGACAGCTTGTAGAACCTAATGGGCATACCTTAACTAGTTTTATCGGTGCACTAGTAAGGAATAAAATTCCCATTACCTGTGATGATTGGAGAAACAAAGAGCTGAATGACTCCAAAGAAAAAATTTGGAGTGAGATAAAGGTACAATCATTTGGCCCTTAATTATACGGTATCAATTATGTTTTTTCAATTACCGGTACTAACTATCAATCTATATGTTTTTCTTAGCGATGTTTTAACATCGAAGAAGAATGAAGAGGTTTTTGTATGAAATTGGCCGGAAAGCTTTTAAGAGGGTTTCGAACATTTTTATCATCCAAGTTCCTTAGGGATGCGGATGGTAATTATGTGGATGCGGAGCTTCCGAAAAAATATGAAAGTTTGATATCAGCTGAAGAATGGGAAGCTTTCAAATCCAAACGACAAGACCCGGTTTTTAAAAGAATAAGTGCCACAAATCGGGAAAGAGCATCAAGTCCCGCATATCCGTACCGAAAAGAATGTGTCGGATATGGACGCTTAGAACAATCCATGGTAAGTATTTATAAATTGCGATAACAAATTTGTTCATCATATATTAGTTTTATCTGATCAAATTGTATGACTTAATGTGTAGCTGCAGAAGGAGAAAAGTTCAGAAACATCTCTTCCTGCACATGTTTTGTGGAAGGAAGCCCGTGTAGGCAAATCTGGAGTTCCTAAAGAAGATGTTTTACAAGTATACGAGAAATGTGTAAGTATAACATTTTTTCATTAATTGAATAACATTTTTATACACAAATATTTGACAAGTATACGGTATTCATCTGATTTTTCAGGAGGCGCTATCTCAGTCTTTATCTCCCGATGATACTAGGAGCATACTTAGTCGGGCATTAGATGTCCCTGAGTATTCTGGTCGGGTGAGGGGTAAGGGATTTGGAGTCACTCCGACCTCCCTGAGTGTTAAAAAAGGAAAGGCTCCTAGTAATCGGGAGCTTCATGCAAAATTGGAAGCCATGCAAGCTGAGCTTGATGCATTGAGGAGAGAAAGAGAGGCTAGCGCCTCAGCATGTTTCAAAGATGGTTCAGACAAAGACAGTATCAACTGTACCTTTCAGCCAAACATTCCAGAGGTAATTACATATAATTGTCTTAAATTGAACTATTTGCTTAAATTATGTATTTGACATATATACACATTAACAATTTCTTGTTATTATTGGTTTTAGGGCATTTCCCATTGTCATCTATATTTTTCGTCACCATACTATCAGATGGTTGGCAAGGGAAAAGTGCATAACGTTAGCGGAGTATTACTCCATACTAGAGAGCTCCCTGCTGGACGTTTGAAGGTATCGGTTGATATTGCAGTTGAGCCGAATGCATCATTATCATATCCTAACGATGATTCGGATGCAACAACGGTGGACGAAGCAGTAGGTTCGTTTGTTGCATGGCCGACAAACCTCATATGTGGGTATGCCTAAAACCTATGTTAACTTTAATGTGTATATTCAAAGTTTTTACGTGCATTTTACGTACATATTTTCCTTGGTTATGTTAAATAGACTCCCACAAAATCCAAATCAAAAGATAATGCTATTTCGCGGCATACCGAGTCCGTGGTTTCAAGAAAAGAGGTAATATACAATTATATGACATATATTCATGGAAGTTGTTACATTCTTAATTTGATCTAACTATTTATATGACATGTACTTCAAGAAAATGAGGTTAGCAACGTCTTCGCACAACAAAAAAAGAGGTTAGCAACGCCTCCGCACGGGTAAAAGTGTTGGTGCTAAGGAGACCGTAGCTAGGAAAAATCCTACCACCAAGTATAGGTCGTGCCTCAAGACATTTCTTGAGATGACCGATATACCGACCGGAGGTGTTCGGAATGTACATATGGAGGTAGGTATTTTCGGCTTTGATTACGACCAAATGATTGGTAATGAAGACTTCATGCAAGTTTTTGGTCGTGAAGAAATCGGCGTCACCATTGTCAATACATATATTAGGTAAATCCGGTCTACTTTGTTATATTAATTGAACAACTTATTTACTTTATGTTTCAAAAGAGGTGTCTAATGTTAATGATGTTTTTATATTAGGTTTTTGTATGACAAATTGATGTGCCCCAATGGTTTGGACGTGTCATTCGGATTCTTAGCACCCGCGATCGTCAACTTAAGTTTAATCTTAAGTAGACCGGATACCGTGACGGAGTACGTTCTTCGGATCCTCATGGCCAACAAAGATGCGGAGAAGTTGTTCTTTATACCGTTTAATACTGGGTTAGAATTTCATTCTAAATTCATCTATTATAATTTTTTCCAAGTTAACATCTAACATTTGCTTAATCATTACAGTGGACATTGGTTGTTGCTCGCAATCAATCCTATCCGAGAAATCGTGTATTATCTTGACTCGTTAGGAAATGATTGGACAACATACCCGGATATGAAGGTCATAATTGACACGTAAGTGAGAATGTTCAAAAATATTTTTTGTGTATTTCTTAGTTTATGTGAATTGTTCTAATTACTTCATTTTTATTTTATTAGCATCCTACAAGCTTTTCGAGCCCAACGAGATATCCAAACCTCAAAGAGGGGCGCCAACTCCATTACATGGATTCAAGTGGCGGTATATTTTTAATTATCACATTTTTTATTATATTAGTGATGACACTTGATAAAACTTAGGATTTATCCATATTTTTTTTCATATGTAGTGTCCTCAACAACGTAATCAAATAGATTGCGGGTATTTCATGTTGAGGTTTATGCGAGATACTCTTGTTTTGGGCCGATTAGAGATTCCCACCGATGTATGTATTTCTAACTTATGAGTTATTTTTATATTTACACATATCTCATATAATTAAATAGTTGAAATTAAATCAAACTATGTTATATTATTATGTAGTACTTTGATGAATTCAAGTGTGCATTTTATACAAAGGATCAAGTGGACGAAATCAAAGAGGAATGGTGTCAATTCATCATAGAGTTCAATGTTTTATGTAATGACTTGTAAATTTGTAGTATATTGTACATGACTTGTAAATTTGTACATAAATTTGTGTAATTATATTGTACATTTGTAGTATATGTAATGACTTGTAAATTTGTACATAAATTTGTATATATTTTGATACATTTAAGGCAAAATTGGTTTGAATTGGTATATATATATTTGTTAGCCAAAAATTGGTAGAAAAAGGCCAAAATGGTTTGAAATGGCATATATAAAATATGATATTTGTCTGCCAAAATTTGGTTGAAAACAGGTAGAAATTCTGGTTTATAAACCTGGAAAAAATGTGGTTTAAAACAAAAGCTGCAAAAAAATTCGTATACCTTAGACAGCGCTTTTGGCAAAAGCGCTGTCTAAGGGGGGGCTTAGAAAGCGCTTTTGGCAAAAGCGCTGTCTAAGGGGGGGGCTTAGACAGCGCTTTTGAAAAGAGATGTCTAAGGTATACCTAAAAAAATTAAAATAGGAGGGGATTAGACAGCGCTTTCACCAAAAGCATTGTCTAAGGTATAGGGGCTTAGAAAGCGCTTTTTCAAAAGCGTTGTCTAAGGTATTCCTAAAAGCGATGTTTAAGGGTACCTTAGACAGCTCTTAGACAGAGCTTTTAAGATTTAAAAAAGCGCTGTCTAAACCTTTAGCAGCGGAGGTTTAGACAGCGCTTTAAAGCGTTGTCTAAGGCTAAAAAAAGCGTTGTCTAAGGTCTTGTTTGGCATAGTGTATGCTCATCGTAGGGTGTCTATATGACATCTTTTATGATCAGCGCATCCAATCTCCTCATATACTCAAGTATGCCTCCAGGGTGTTTCTGCCTCGCCTTCCACCTCTTCGCCCATGGCTCCCCTGGTGTATAGGGATGGATCCTCGTATCGCATATCTGCGGGAAATGCTCATAGATCCAACACTGAAATCACAACAAACAGTAAATTAGAATTAATAATATTTAAAAAAAATACAAAAAAAGTAAGTTAGAAAATGAATTAAGATATACCTGTAACAAACTAAGATACACAGATAGATGCTTCGTATCAAATCGGGTCGCCTCCCCCAACGCATGATACAACTAAGTCAGAGCTACACAACCCCAAGCCCAATTGTGCACCTCTAGATCATTGAAGAGGAACAGATACCGAGCATTGGCATACGTATCAGACTTGTCTGCAAAGAGAGTACATGCTACCACATGCAACATGTATGTCCTAGCAGTAGCCTGATACTTACCAGCAGCAATGAGTTCATCATACCTATCCCGCAGCCACCACATATGAAGGTGAGCACCTCGTGTATCCGTGAATTCATATGCCACCACTGCCTCAGGCAAACAAATATCATGAACTACCAGCTCATGTGCCTAGGAAACACTCAATAAAGGATTCATCCAGAATCTACTGCCGATGGGGAGATGGAACAAGGAAGTGACATCATCTAAAGTCACAGTCATCTCTCCAAATGGGAGATGAAATGACGATGTCTCCTTGTGCCACCTCTCAACAAAGGCACTGAGTAGCTCCGCATCCATCATCATCAGGGAGCATTGGTCAAAATGGAGCAAGTCAAAGTCCCACACAATCGTCCTCGTAGCATTAGAGAAGGGAATACGAGGGAAATCCTTCATCTTCGCGCCGTGAGACTGGACCCTTAGTACAGGTCGCACATGTGACACCAACCAATAGCCAAATTTGTTAATACATAAACAATTTATGCATTAGTAAACAAATGTTAAAATTAAACGTAAAAACCATATACCTCCCCCTACCATAGGTGCAAAGCTACATGCTCAATATACTTTGTAAGCACAAACATATCAATCGTCCCACCAAGGAATCTTTGCTCTGTGTGTACGGATGGCTTGGTCGAAAGAACCGCCACATCCATCTGAATGGTCTCCTCTACGTCTCATGTATCGGAGGCCCCTACAGTGCCATCACCCTCACAAACAGTATCACCCTCTTGCACGCCCTTAGTTGATACTCTATCAGTCTCCTCTATGACATCCCTAACAACATCCTCCACTGGAACATCTTCTCAATAGCATCCACTGGCTGAGGCTGAATATCAGGGACGTCCTCTGGTGTGACCTTCTATGAAGAAAGACCTCCACGTCTCCTAACGGTGCGAGGTGCCTGGAAATATGTATGTTGCTTGGCCATCCTCTTCCAGTGTGAACAGGTTGGGACCATCTGTCAAGTTGCAGCCAAGTCACACGTCCTCCCACTGAGGGTACCATCAACACCTGTAGTCCTCACTGCAAAAAAAAACACATATTAAAAAAAATACCAAAAAGAAATAAACTATCGGGAATTTGAAATTCCCGAAGAAAAAAATAATAATAACACTACCGATAATTTCAGATTACCAGTAGAAAAAACATAAAAAATGAACTACCGAAAATTTCAAATCCCTGGGAAATAATTACCGGTAATTTTGGAATTTCCGGTAAATATTACCGGATTTTTTAAAATTTATGGTAATTCATACCGGTAATTTAGAAAAAACCGGTACAACTTGTAAAATTTCAAATATTCGGTAGTGCAATCGAAATTCCCGTATCGTCAATTTTTTTGAAAAATCTGAAAATGTGTGAAATGTGAATATGTTTTCTTCCAGCGTAAATTTGGTCTTTTCATTGGATGTGGGGGGTTCCAGAAATGAGTGGGGGTGACAAGTAGATTTCTCCTTTTTAAATGGGGGTCAACTATAATCTTTAAGAGAGAAGTTAATTTAAGATCTGCATGGTGGTGGTCTTAATGATCAATTGCGTAGAGACAATACCAATGCTAGCCTCGAATAAAGGTATTATTGGCGACACTTGAGGAGGGACGTTGGTGTTATAGTCAGGAGGTGTTATATTTGTCAAGTTTCTAAAGGCCAATCTCAAAAACCGAGTCTTTATATGCCTTTATATATTCTTGATGATATTTGGAAATATTTAGCCATTGATTTTGTGTTGGGCTTGCCTCAGAGACAAGAGGTGTAGATTATATGTTTGTTGTGATAGACATATTCTCCAAGATGACACACTCCATTGCTTGTAAGAATATTGCTAGTGCTTCTAATATATCTAAATATTTTTCATGAGGTTGTGCGTCTAAATGGGGTTCCTACATCATTTACTTCAGATAGGGACACCAGATTTTCTCGGTAATTTTTGGATTACTATATGGAGATTGTTTGGAACAATGCTGAACAAAATTTCAACAGCTTTCCTCAAACAAATGGACAAACTAAGTTAACCAACATAAATTTGGGAAATATGATTAGGAATGTTTGTGTGGACTAGTTGAAACATTGGAATTTAGTTTTTCCTAAGGTTGAATTTGCTTACAACAGCATTATGCATTCAGCTATAGAGAAATCACCATTCTCTTTGGTTTATATTTATGTTCCTAAGCATGTGGTTAATTTGGTTGAGTTCCGTAAGGTGCCTGGAGTTAGTGCAGTTTCTCATAATATGGTTAAGGAAATGGTTGCTTTTAAAGAAGTTGCCAAGTCTAAGTTAAAGGGTACTTGGAAGAAGAATAAAGCAACTACTAACAAACGCATGAGAGTCAAAGTTTTCAATGTAGGAGACGATGTAATGGTGTTTTAACCCAAAGAGAGGTTCATGGTTGGTACTTACAACAATCTGAAGTCACGCAAATATGACCCGTTCAAAGTGACTTGGAAGATCAATGATAATGCTTATATGGTAGCTCTTCTGGAATTCATGAATATATCCAATACTTTCAATGTTGCTAACATTCATGAATATCATGCATATGTGGTTCTTTACCGAGACGAGAACTCGGGATCGAGTCTTTAGAGATGTAGGAGACTAATGTAGGAAGACTGGTTATGCGCATCTAAAAGGAAGTCGCACGTCGAAAAGGTTTCGTTGGAATTGTGCAAGTTTGGCGTCTGATGTAAGAATAACTATTATTATACCTTTCCGAGTTTGTTTCAGGCCAAACTCAGCATTTTACTATTTTCTCATTTTGTTATTATTTATTTAATTTTGTTTTGGATTAAAGGCCTATTAGGGTTTCTTTTTTTTCTGTATTTAAAGAACTTTGGTGTGGCCATAAGGATCATCTTTCATTAATAAAACTCATAGTTTCCTTCTTTCTGGTAGATTCTAGCTTTATTTGACAAGTTTATCGCTTGCAAACATGTGTTTGTTCTAGTGTTAGTGCTTTTTATTCCTTTCGTGTTTTTGACTGTGTCAATCGGGTGGGTTGATAATTGATTGGAAAGGTCCATAAACAAATACAAGAAAAACATTGAACTCAAAGCAATGAGTATGTAAGAAAATTTAGAATTTGAGCTTCAACAACCTGCAACGCATGATGATGATGACGATGATGACGATGATGATGATGATGAAGATTTTGAATTTGTCAACAAATTAGTACTTTTTAGATTTAAACGAAAAATAATATAAATAAATAAAAATTGTTATTTTACTAAAATGGGATTGTTGGGGATCAAACCAATAACTAGTTATATTTTTTCCTCTGCTAAAAGATCAACCAAGGAAAAAAATGGCGCACTTTCCATGACACCCTTCATTACCTCGGTCTCCAAGCTAAGGTCAAAGCCCTATTTCAACCAAGGTATAAACCTAGTTTTGTAGAAGTTCACATACTATCACTACTGCAAAATGCTTAAACAACGACGACAGGCTCACCACGATTTATCCCTACACCGTTGTGACATAACTAAACTATGGCACTATTGTATTATATTTTTTTATTTAAAATTATTTATATATAACAACGGTAGATAACCCAACCGTGGTGATACCATCAAGCTTTCATGGGTTCGAACCTCAACGTCATCATTTATATTATTCCTTTTATGTTAAGGCGTGCTTTTCTTTTTATTTACTTTTAAATAAATAAAAACTTAATGGTTATGAATACGGTTGTTTTTTCTACCGTTATGATATATTTTGTATGATTTTTTGATTTTTTATTCTAAATATGACTCTGCCACTTCATTATGGAATTTCATTATGAAAGGAATATATCACGACGACTTGTAATAATGACCGTCATAGTATAGTTTCAATATTTTTATTTCATAATGACTGATTGTATAGACCGTCATAGTAGATTTACAATATACTCCTAGCTAGTTTACTTATCTCTTCAGTATCCTTTTTCCATTAAAAATAGAAACTAGACGATTTCAACTCTAAACCCTAACGTCCAATATTGTGAAACAATAATCAATTTCAACCAAATCTTACATCATCAATATCCATTATTCACTGTGTTGTTGTCATTTTCGTTATCATCGTCACGATCGTTACGGTAGGAAGATTACGCACTAACCAACACTGATATCATCATCGTCACCGTCGAGAAGGAAGAAAACAACAAAACCATCATTATCGCAAGGAAGGAAGACAACAACAACACCAACACCAACATCATTAACTTAGTCATCATGTTTAGGGTACTGTAGCGGTAAAATCATGAGTGTAAGCTATTGATTAACTTAACTCGATGTAAACAGAGTCGCCACCGCGCTTTTATTTATTTCCACAAGGAAAAAGGAAAATGAACGAACAAAACCTTAATGAATCTCAAAAGCTAAAAAGCTAAAAGAATCAAATAGAGAATGGGTACGGGGATTGGTTACACATCGGGAAGGTTTTAAGCACCCGACATGTCCGTGGTACTCCACGGGAACCCTTTGAAATGTTTACTGCATTTTTGGTTTGAAATGGTTTGCTTGAAAAAAGATTGAAGAGATGAGAAGAAGAATGTTTTTTAAGATTTTGGTGTTTGAAGAGACGAACGTCTCATGCCTACGTACCCACAAAGTGCAATGCGAGATCAAAACCCCGTAGTTCGTGGTACAAATTGTAAAAAGGCAAGTGAGTTGAATTGATTTTAAAATGTAAAGATAAGTCGTCATCCTTTAGCGAAAAATTCCGCTAGAAAGGATAAATCATATCTAAACATAAAAAAAGTTAAGAAGAAACGTGCACGATGGCACAAAAGCAATTGAATGAGTTTGAAAGTTTTTAAGTTCTTGAGAAAGAAAGTTTCGATATGCTTATGTTGTTTAGCATTTATTAAAGAAATGAAATGAAAAGGTAAAAGCACATGACCGAAGTCAAGGTTTGATTGAGAAAAATGTTTGAAGTTAGAAAACAAAGAAAGTTTTGAAAATAGGAAGGAGATTTGAAAATTGAAGAAGATGGGAAGAGATGAAGGGACTATCCTAAAACTTGAAAATAAAAGCTAAGGAAGAAATGATCAAACCATATGGCAAGCACTCTTTGAAACAAATTGGATTTCCAACTTCATGAACAAGTAACTCAACCGGAGCCAAAGTCTTCAATCCATAACAAAATGAGCAAAGGGATGATCCTAGAATCTAGGTCCGAAACTCCAAGCAAGGGATAGTAACCATAGTCCGCAATAATAGTCACCCATTTTTTAGATGTTTAATCCGTTATTAGTGTTTTTGTGTCCAAATGGACAAAGAAAAAAATAACAAGCAACAATAATATATACAATAAGCAATATGATGAATGAATATAGAAGCATAATAAGAGAGATAGGGAACAAGAGATTGAAATAAAAGGATAAGGTGCGAGAAATTAAAATTAAATGTTAGTATATTCACATTATTATAATATATACAATATAAGTGGTATGATGAACTTAATCAAGCACAACCACGAAAAGAAAAATAAAGTCGAGGCAACCGGATCCAAGTGGATCGCATTCCGAATCGGGACAACATTAGGTCTATGTTAAGCAATCGCCGAGTAATTTACGGAGTAATTACCCTACAAATGAGGCCGGCCACCACTAATTAAAGTGGAAAATATTCGTGTTAATACATGTTAGAGAAACGATATTATGAATCGTTCTCCGAAAACATGCCACACGAAAAGAAAAGGAACGGTCTAATCTTAATCGAGATTATCGTTGAATTTATCGAAAAGCAACCTATCACGATCTCAAAGTATGGAGAATGATCCAAATGATCATTCATCCATAGATTTGAAATAATGAAGATTAAACCGATCGGAATTCAACAATCTCGAATCAGAAGATTGTCATCGACCAAAATTAAAAATAAGATGAAGAAAGGTGGATCTAAAATAAATCCAAAAAGAAAGAAATAGAAATAAATTTTTTTAAATCTTTTCTTTGAAACTCTTTTCCTCAAAAAAACAATTTCTAAAAAATATTATCTAAACACATTCCTAAAATTCTTTTTCCATAACCTCTTTTTCTAAAATATAACCTCTAAAAATTCTTTTTCTAAACCATTACTAAAATGAAAATTAAACTCAACTTATTAAAAGAATAAACTAAAAAAAAAAAAAAAGAAGAAAAATGGAGGGGGACGCATGGACTTAGGAGGTGAAAGAAGCATGAATCTAAAACACAAACCAGAGGCCCACTCCAATTCTCTTATTAAAAAAAATAAAAGCAACAAATAAGGAAAATAGAAAAAAAATTCAGATTCTCTTCTTCTTCTCATGCGTGGTTATGACGGTGAAACAGGGGATGGCTTCATCTTCCTCACAACGCAAATATTCAACAAAAGGGGAAAACCGAAACAACAATGAAATCTCACCGTCTCTCAAGTCATCAATCTCTCTCTCGGATCCTCTCCTTCTTCTTTCTTTTCAAGCCGCGTATCTCTCTCTCTCTCAATTTAGTTAGGTTTTTGAAAATCTTTTGAGAATGAGAATCAATTGAAGGTGATTTGAAGATTAAATGGAAGGTGTGATTTGTGAAAGCTTGAAGGTGAGATATGAATTGAAGCTTTTGATTTTTTTTTTGATTTTGGCAGAGAAAGGGTATGGCTCTCAAAGCTTGAAAATGAAGGAGAAAGAAACTGTATAAATAGAAGGTGAAGTGAGAAAGATGCTCGCCGTTTTGATCTATTTCATTTGCGTTTTAGACGGTGAAAATCTCGTGTGCATGGCGTGCGTCGTAAGCGTGAGATGTGTGAAAGCTAGGAAACTTGGGCCTGTGCGTGCGGTACGTGTGACTGTTTGAGCTGGCTGTTGGCTAGGAGTTCTCGGCGTCTGAAGCTTGAATGCGTGTAGCTTCGGTTTAATGAATTTGCTGCTTGCTGTGTGTTGTGCAGCTTGCTTGAAGCTTTCCGCGGCTGGGAGATGGCTACGGCTTGTTGTAGCTGAGCTTGTAGCTTGGGCCTTGAAGTGTTGTAACTTGGTGAAGCTTGGAAAAAAGCTGTGTTAGGCTTGTACTTGAAGTGATATTTGTTGCGTACGGCTCTGTTTGTTGTCACGGCTTGCTTTGTTGGCTTGGGGCTATGACTTGTTGAGTTGGTTTTGGAGTGTGTACTGCAGCTGGCTTGGAGTATTCTTGCCGTACGGATGTGCGAAGTCTGCTAGCTGGCCTTGGCTTGTTTACGGCGTGCTAGACTGGGCCTGTGGCTGCGGTGAGATATGACTTAAGGTGGAGTTTGGCAAGCTGATTGTGTACGGAAGACTTGGATGATGACTTTAGCTTTGGTAGCTTGGCATGATGTGAAATTGGCTGTATCATCTTTATAATTTTTATTTCATTTCATTTTATTTAATATAAAAAAAAAACAAATAGGGTGGGCCTATAATGTGGGCTTATAGTTTTTGTTTATTTTTGGTAAATGGTTAATTGGTAAAAGCAAATGAATATTGGTATAATATAAATGGAGGGATATTGAATATGAATTTGGATAATAAAAAATGATTTTATGGAGTATTTGGTGAAAATGAGAATAATATTTGGAAATTAAAAATCGAAATATGGACAATGGTTAGAAATAGATGGATAAGAAATAATTGGATAATTGAAATATGGTCAAAGTAAGAAAATGGTGACTAAAGGAAAATATATGAATCGGATAATGGATGAAACGATGATTTTTTATTTTAAGCCCATAACCAAATCCTGATTTTTCTCGCAAGCCTCTGATGAATACAGCCAACTCCTGAATCACTGAATAAATTGTCAATTCAACCACAATCACTGTCATTTTCTGAAAATTCCCTGATAACTCGAATCTATGTTGAGGAAAATAAATCCTCAAATGAATCACTAAGGCACTGGTTAACTGATGGAGATGAAGATTCAAACCAAACTTCGCATAAAACGCTGCCTGATAAACTGATAATCTTCGCACACAACACGGTCTTGAACTTTTGAATACGCACTGCCTGAGAAACAAACCACTGGCACACACAACTTGCAGTCGAAACAATCTTTTGATAGTTTGACCAAAATTAGGTCAAACGTCCATCTGAATCGAATTGTGACTGAACAAACACATCTGAATTGGAATCACAGCCCTGTCTTTGAAATCCTGCAACACAGAAGAAGAAGAAGAAGAAGCAACTGCAACATATTTTTTTTGTATTTGGGTTAGAAGTCAGTAAAATATGAACAGATAACAGAAATTAAACAAGGTGATCTCCTACGAAACAAAGACTTGCACCTGAAGAAGATACATGAACCAGTGCATGATCTTGTTTATATGCAAATGCAGATGAGATGTGAGAAATCTTAGGGTCAAAAATTAGGGTCTGACAGATGCCCCTATTTAAGTTTCTTCAATCCAGAGATAATGAAGATCGAGATCTTCGTTTCGACAAGATGGAAGATACTTAAATATCAAAAACCCAATTTTTGATCCTAAGATGCCAAAAACTGGAATGAAATGAAATGAAACAAACGATATGAAATGATATGAAGATGATATGGAAATGATATGAAGCAAATGAAATTGTTTATGAAAGCATATGAAAATATATGAAGGCACATGAGATGGTATGAGACAAATAGGAAATGCAGAGAAAATATGTGACAGCATATGAAATGTTATGAGAAAATTTATGAGATGATATGAAATGTATCTGTAACCGAATGAAATGCAGAGAAAATTGTGAGGGATAAGACGACACATGAAATAAAATAAACGCTGGGGATAAGGAGCATAAGACTCCGACGGGAAAAACAACATGCTAGAGACCAACACATGGCTCAGTCGAGGTGGAAATGTTCAAGAATGACAATTGGACAGAAATCATCCAACATCCAGGAATGGCACTGGATGAAGTGAGAAAAGTCCCGAAACGGTACACCAGAAGCATCCATAGATGACATTACTGACTTTAATAAGGATATCCGAGAATGGAAATCGGAAAAGGGTAATCACAACATCTGAGAATAGCAATCAGATGAAAATGTGAAACTCAACATTCAGGAACAGCACTGAATGAAAATGGGAAAATTTCGGGAAAACACATCAACTCAATGATGATTCCAACATGAAAATCCGAGAATGGCAATCGGAAGGCAAGTGATTACAACATCTGAGAATGGCAATCAGATAACATGAATCACAACATTCAGGAACAGATCTGAATGAAATGGGAAAAATCAGGAAAACACATCAACTTAGTGATGATTCCAACATGAAAATCCGAGAACGGCAATCGGAAGGTAAGTGGTCACAACATCTGAGAATAGCAATCAGATAAAGAGTGAAGCACAAACATTCAGGAACAGAACTGAATGAAATGGGAAAAAGTCCGGGACAATACATCAAACCAATGATGACTTCACTATGGACATCCGAGCATGGCAATCGGAAGGCAAGTGATCACAACATCTGAGAATAGCAATCAGATAAAATGTGAATCACAACATTCAGGAACAGAACTGAATGAAATGGGAAAAATCCAGGAAAGTACATCAACTCAATGATGACTCCAACATGAAAATCCGAGAATGGCAATCGGAAGTGAAGTGATCACAACATCTGAGAATGGTGATAACGAGAAAATGTATCGATTATATTGCTATGTTTCATTGACGTTTTATCGCATAATCATAGTTTTAACACTCAATTCCTCGAGTTTTTCTTACTATTTTGCAGGTACATCATATACGGAGCTAAATCATGAATTAAGAGCAAAAGGAACAAAAACAACCATAAAAAGATGAAGAAATGAAGAAGCCTGCAGAACTGCATAATTTGTTGCACTCACGGTCGTCATCACATTGTCACGACCGTGACACCCCAAATGAAGCCATCACGACCGTGATCACATTGTCACGACCGTGACACTTAAAATGCAAGGGACACGAGCGTGAAGACCTTGTCACGACCGTGACAAGTGTAAAAGTAGGTTATTGACTGAGACCACGTCAAAACCTTACGTGAAGAAGTTTATGCCTATTTTTTAGCCACGTTCCTATATTTCCTCCACTACTTCAGCAAGGCCCAATGCAACAAGTCCAAATTTCAAGCCCATTAATTGTTCTATAAATAGCACAAGTTTTATGAAGAAACTACAGAGCATTTTTTCTATCAATTTCTTGCGGAAGCTCTGCCGATTTATTTTACGACCCTTTTTATTTCAGCATTATTTTCAGTTTTTCATTCTTATTGTATCCAAACCCAACATATAACAATTTCCAACATCAGGAAATTGTTATACATTTACTTGTTTCTAAACCATCAGAATTTGCTTTATTTTCGATTTCCGCCAACTCCAAGCTTTCCGGTCTGTGGAAGAAGGAGTCTGCTATAATATTGTTAACCAGGTTTGTATTATTTGCAAATTTAATATTTATGTCATTTATTTATTTTTCTGCCATGAATATTTTGTTTATTGTTTTTCTGTCTCTGTCTGGTTCAACAAAAATGAGTAGCTAATTACCTTAGGGCGGTATGTAGTTAAAACAAACTTAATCGGTAAAAATTAATCATAGGCTTAAAATATTTAATAACTTAACATTCTGGCTGATACTTTTTAATTAAAATCGACCTTTTCGTTACGAGAGTAAGAAAAGAGTATTAGGTTAGGTCAAGACCACGAGAGTGTGCGATTTTAACCAGATAGCTAAAGTTAGGCATTTAAATTAAACACAGCGAGAGCGCTTTAAAATAAATTAGAATTACTAAGTTTCCAAAAATTATCTCTAAACACTTATGGGCTAGCGAGAGCAGGCATAGGGCTTTAGGGGTAAGACCTGAGATAAGACCACGAGAGTGTGAGTTGAGGGTATTTAAACTGGTAACCTCTACCGAATAGATTAAGTAAACATCTTTATAAGCCTAGGTTAGTTTGACCCACCTAAGTTAGTATAATTACATACCGACCGCCTTAGTATTACTTTATTAAAACTTAATTTTAATTCCGCCTTTAATCTTTAAAAACAACAAAAAATCGTGACAACTATTCGCCTTAGCTAAACTAGAAGTCCATCTAGCACTAAGTAACCATAGAATCCCTGTGGATCGATAATCTTAAATATTACTTCGATAGGCTGTGCACTTGCAGTTAAGATACCGCTAGACACATAATTAGACACGTCTTTAGCCCATCAAATGGCAATCAGATAAAAAGTGAAGCACAACATTCAGGAACAAAACTGAATGAAATGGAAAAAAGGTCCGGGACAGTACATCAAATCAATGATGACTTCACTATGGACATCCGAGAATGGCAATCGGATAAAAGGGTGTAATATTTGAGAAGACACAACAAGTAGGTGAAGAAAAAGTTTTGGAGAGACAGACAAATGCCAAGTAAATTGGACTTTGACCAAAAAGTAAGAAGTTGAAAACAACAAGACTTTGAGAAATGCATATGAGGACTAAAACACACAGTATGCAGACATTTACGAAAATGGGGAATAACACACCCAAGAACACGCACAATGAGGACTAAAACACTCAAATATGCAAACATAAACAAAACTGGGGAATAACGCACCCGAGAAAACGCATAATGAGGACTAAAACACTCAAATATGCAAACTTTTTCGACAATGGGGAATAACACACCCGAGAAAACGCATAATGAGGACTAAAACACTCAAATATGCAAAGATAAACAAGACTGGGGAATAACACACCCAAAGAGATAATATGAGAGAAAATGCTAACAACCAGTTTAAACTCTTAGAGGAGTGCAAAAGATGACAGAAGACTGGTTCCTCAACACAGATATCACTGCCATTCTGCTCGGAAATTAGAAATGCTACTGCTGAACAAATCTCTGTCACACCAGTAAACTGTATCAATTTGAAAATCTTTTTGAGAGAAGTCGTGCAAAGCTGCTTGGAGATTCCTTGAAGAAAAATTTCGCCCCAAGTTCAATGACTGATGAAGATAAACTGATAATGGATTCAGTTCCTGATTACTGCTGGAGAACAATAATCACATCTGTGAAGTACCTGTTGAGAAGATAAACTGTTCATGGCTTCAGTTCTTGAGATGAATGCTGAGAAAATAATCACGTCTTTGAGATAACTGTTGAGAAGAAATAAACTGATCATGGATTCAGTTCCTGAAATGAATGTTGAGAGAATAAACTGATCATAGCTTCAGCCCTTGAGAAAATGTTGAGAAAAGAAATCCAGTATACATCTTGCAGAGAATCTTCTGACCAACCCAATCTGAGAATAACTTGCACTGAGCAACAATTCTTGAACCATAGGTACTGAGAAGAACTTTCCCCTGATAGGATCACCGACCAAGTTTCTAAACTGTTTGAAAATTCCTTGATGAGGAAAGCTTATTTGCAAATAAAAATGTTTGTACCAACCTAGTAATTTTAATGCAAAGTTCAATGCAAAGTTTGAAATCAAGAATCATTTTTGGAATGAAATTTATTAATGTAAAGTAAATGAAAACAATGTCAAAACACGGCGGTTGAGACAAAATCAAAGATAAAGCAACAGCAAAAAAACAAATGATTGGTAAAGAACTTGGGAGTCAGTTTACGCAACCTTGTTGTAGTATGCTTTTCAAAAGAAACCTGGATTCAATTAGGACTTTTGAAGGTTGTAACATGGCCTGGTTCATGGTTTATGAAACAAAGGATATAGGCTCAAATTTTATTTGTACCCAACCCAACTTCGTGATGAACTCCAGTCCTACATTCAATTAATTCATCCTATGCATTCAAGTTCCCAGAAATTTAGGATTGCACAGATGAAGATGGTTCATAAGCCAAAGGATTTTGAGATAACAGTCACATCTTCCTTTTGTTATTTCCGGTGAGGACTTTGGTCAACTCATCTTATTTTGCTGAGGATTTGATGACCTCTTGACAAATATTTCTTTTTATTATCCCTAACTTTTGTCTGAACTGTATCATTTGATCTTACAGCCAGCGGGATGCCCCAATTTTTTGCCTAAGTTTCCTTCATAGGTATTGACTTAGCGGGCTTTGATTTTTTTTCAATGAGTTTTTTTCAATATAATTTTTTTTTGAAAGATAATGACTGCATGGCTTAATGATTACGATGAACCATCATTGGCTTTTGAATTGAGAAACATCTTCAACACTTCTTGATGTGTGTGAAGGAAAGCTTGAGATTGCAACCTTTATTTGAAAGGTGTCTTGAATGATTCTCTTGTACTTGAATTCACATTCGAATTAATTGAGAATTACCCATCCCCGGGTTAAAATTGAGGTTTTTTTTTTTTTGAATAGAAGAAACTCCAACTTCAAGGCTCAAAGGGGTTGACAAGGGATTCACTTCCTTATTTCTCCAGTGTTTAGGATTTGAAACAATGCCTGTATATCATCAGCCAAGTCTCAATTGAAAGCATACCAACAACAATTATAGGTATCTCGTTTTCATCATCCTCCCTCCAATCATTGTAAAAATTTGAGAAAAGATAAATGAACTTGAAATGTAAAGCATAAAGATGCAAATAGCAAATGAAATTGAATCAAAACAAAACAATGCTCATTTCATTAAAATCAACATGAAAGTACAAACAAGCTTAAAAGCAAACAACTTGATATGATTGAAGAAAAATTGCAAACATAAAGAAACAATGGCCTAGTGATCAATCAACGACAAGGATGAGCTGTCCCGTCTGATATTCTGGCCTTGAGGAAAATTGACAATTGAAGTCTTCTAGAAGATTCACTTCCCAAGCTTCGGCAAAGGATTGTTGATAACATTGGGATTAATGTCATTAAAGTAAAGGATGTTGTTCCTGATAAGTTCTTGCACTTTAGCCTTCAGTGCAAAGCAATGTTCCAAGTCATGACCAGTTCCACCTTGATGAAACTCACAGCGAAGATCCGATCTATAACCAACTGGAAGAGGGTTTGGAACAGGAGGCGGAGGCCTAGTAGTAATTAAACCTTTCTCAATCAAGGAGGGAAACAATTCAGTGTAAGACACCGGAATAGGATCAAAGTTTGGCCTATTGCGATACTGATTTTGTCCAACAGCAGGAGGAGGAACCTGAGCTTGAGCTCGAATCTGAACTTGAGCTTGAGCTGGTCGAGCTTGACCTTGAGCTTGAGTTTGAGCAGGTTGAGTTTTAACAACAGGAGCAACTGCAGCTACGTATGGTTGAACATATCGTTGTTGCGGGTGATAAGGCCTCCTCTCAGTTGAAACAGCATAAGCATCACCATCCCTTCTCTTATGAGGATTCCCAAAAGTCTTTCTTGCAGCATTAGGAGCTTCAGAATTGGTAATCTTACCTTTCTTGATACCTTCCTCTAGTCTTTCTCCAATAGTGACCAGATCAGAAAAACCAGATGAAACACTTCCTACCATTTTCTCCCAAAAGAACGGTTTAAGAGTGTCCATGAACAAGCCAGTTAATTCCTTTTCAGGCAAAGGTGGTTCCACTTGAGCAGCTAGCTCTCTCCAACGCTGAGCATACTCTTTGAACGATTCTTTCTCTTTCTGTGACATGTTTTGCAGTTGACGACGATCAGGCGCCATGTCCAGATTGTACTTATACTGTCTTACAAAAGCATCAGACAAATCTTTCCAGCTTCGGATGTGACTCTTCTCGAGTCCAACATACCATTTCATGGAAGAACCACTCAAACTATCTTGAAAACAGTGAATAAGCAGCTTGTCATCCTTAGCATGCGCAGCCATTTTGCGACAATACATCAGCAGATGAATCTTTGGACAAGTATGACCATTGTACTTCTCAAATACAGGAACTTTGAACTTATCAAGAAGAACCAAGTCGGAAACCAAACACATGTCTATAGCAGCAGAACCAAAGGCATCTTTCCCTTCTAGACCTCTTACTCTCTTCTCAAGAGTCAAACATTTCTCTCTAACTTCGTCCATATATCCAGGTTCACCCTGAATTTCAGCTTGTGGACCAGGAGCTTGGTACAAGAAAGGAGAATTTTGATAAGTAGTCTGAGCAGTAGTGTGCATAACAGGTTGGGGTTCGACAAAAGTCGGAGCTGAAAAGCCTGGCACAACAGATGGACCACCAATCTGAGCATTAGCAGAAACTGGCACATAATCCGGAGGTAACCCATATTCTGGCCAAGTAGAAGCTGGTTGCTGAACAACAGGAGGATCAACAACAGCAGTAAAAACTTCAGAGATAATAGTCCTTTGAGGTGGTTCACCTCGAGCAATCAAAACTTGCATCATTTCAGTGAGCTTGGTCATACCGGCCTTCAGCTCATCAATTTCCATTCGAACTTCCATGTTATGCTATTCTTGGCGTTCCATTCTCAATCTAATAGCTCTTCGTCTGATAACAGCTCTAGTACCGTATCTGTGGTGAGGAGTCAGCTTGACGGATCAACAGACAACTGAGGAAAGAAACAACCGAGATGAGTTCCCACACAACTCGGATGAACGCAAGAATATGCGAGGATGCAATGATATGCAATGTTCACCTCCATTTTTCAGAAAAACAAACTCGATTATTGCAAACAAGATTGATATTAAGAATACAGTCATGAAAAATCTTGACAAAAAGGAATATTTACTTTTTCCAATATTTGCAATAATCGGAATTATTTTCCTTGAAAAATGGTTGTAATGATGATCATGATGAGTATGTAGATGCAACAAACACAAACAAGATCACGCAAAGCACTCAGGTTCAAAGGTTCGAATCACGAGCATGGAGTCATGGTAACAGAACACCAACCTAAACAGGTATGTACTAAGGTTTGTCTTCATTGTACCTGCAAAAAACCAGAAGGGTGCTAACAGAGGTTCCCGGAGTTAACAGCCATCTTTAGAATATCATCGGTACGTTGGATTACTCCCCAACCGATAACATTCTTAAAATAGACCGCGTCCGAGTGTAGTATCGCGTGACAACCACCTTAAGTTTACACTCAGATAGTTTCCGCACTACGTTCCTAAATTGGCTTAGATTGGTTAAGGGTTCTACGGTCCTCAGTATGATCAACTCAAGGTTGGAAAATAATGCCACGTACGATTACTCGTCATGACATTGATAGTCCAAGAGAGCCTAACCGAGTGGAGATTATCAAATTGATATTGCTTTGGACTACTACATCGCATATCGCTTCGAATATCGCCGTCCTATCATAAGTTCCACTCAGATCCGGGTTAGGATCTATCTCACAGAGGATCACCAAACCGAAACAGAACAACCAAGTAACAAGCGAATCAAACTAAAACAGTAAACAAATCAAAGTAGGCCGAATCCACTTAGAGATTGACTCCCCAGCAGAGTCGCCACTTTTCTGTAGCGGTAAAATCATGAGTGTAAGCTATTGATTAACTTAACTCGATGTACACAGAGTCGCCACCGCGCTTTTATTTATTTCCACAAGGAAAAAGGAAAATGAACGAACAAAACCTTAATGAATCTCAAAAGCTAAAAAGCTAAAAGAATCAAACAGAGAATGGGTACGGGGATTGGTTACACATCGGGAAGGTTTTAAGCACCCGACATGTCCGTGGTACTCCACGGGAACCCTTTGAAATGTTTACTGCATTTTTGGTTTGAAATGGTTTGCTTGAAAAAAGATTGAAGAGATGAGAAGAAGAATGTTTTTTAAGATTTTGGTGTTTGAAGAGACGAACGTCTCATGCCTACGTACCCACAAAGTGCAATGCGAGATCAAAACCCCGTAGTTCGTGGTACAAATTGTAAAAAGGCAAGTGAGTTGAATTGATTTTAAAATGTAAAGATAAGTCGTCATCCTTTAGCGAAAAATTCCGCTAGAAAGGATAAATCATATCTAAACATAAAAAAAGTTAAGAAGAAACGTGCACGATGGCACAAAAGCAATTGAATGAGTTTGAAAGTTTTTAAGTTCTTGAGAAAGAAAGTTTCGATATGCTTATGTTGTTTAGCATTTATTAAAGAAATGAAATGAAAAGGTAAAAGCACATGACCGAAGTCAAGGTTTGATTGAGAAAAATGTTTGAAGTTAGAAAACAAAGAAAGTTTTGAAAATAGGAAGGAGATTTGAAAATTGAAGAAGATGGGAAGAGATGAAGGGACTATCCTAAAACTTGAAAATAAAAGCTAAGGAAGAAATGATCAAACCATATGGCAAGCACTCTTTGAAACAAATTGGATTTCCAACTTCATGAACAAGTAACTCAACCGGAGCCAAAGTCTTCAATCCATAACAAAATGAGCAAAGGGATGATCCTAGAATCTAGGTCCGAAACTCCAAGCAAGGGATAGTAACCATAGTCCGCAATAATAGTCACCCATTTTTTAGATGTTTAATCCGTTATTAGTGTTTTTGTGTCCAAATGGACAAAGAAAAAAATAACAAGCAACAATAATATATACAATAAGCAATATGATGAATGAATATAGAAGCATAATAAGAGAGATAGGGAACAAGAGATTGAAATAAAAGGATAAGGTGCGAGAAATTAAAATTAAATGTTAGTATATTCACATTATTATAATATATACAATATAAGTGGTATGATGAACTTAATCAAGCACAACCACGAAAAGAAAAATAAAGTCGAGGCAACCGGATCCAAGTGGATCGCATTCCGAATCGGGACAACATTAGGTCTATGTTAAGCAATCGCCGAGTAATTTACGGAGTAATTACCCTACAAATGAGGCCGGCCACCACTAATTAAAGTGGAAAATATTCGTGTTAATACATGTTAGAGAAACGATATTATGAATCGTTCTCCGAAAACATGCCACACGAAAAGAAAAGGAACGGTCTAATCTTAATCGAGATTATCGTTGAATTTATCGAAAAGCAACCTATCACGATCTCAAAGTATGGAGAATGATCCAAATGATCATTCATCCATAGATTTGAAATAATGAAGATTAAACCGATCGGAATTCAACAATCTCGAATCAGAAGATTGTCATCGACCAAAATTAAAAATAAGATGAAGAAAGGTGGATCTAAAATAAATCCAAAAAGAAAGAAATAGAAATAAATTTTTTTAAATCTTTTCTTTGAAACTCTTTTCCTCAAAAAAACAATTTCTAAAAAATATTATCTAAACACATTCCTAAAATTCTTTTTCCATAACCTCTTTTTCTAAAATATAACCTCTAAAAATTCTTTTTCTAAACCATTACTAAAATGAAAATTAAACTCAACTTATTAAAAGAATAAACTAAAAAAAAAAAAAAGAAGAAAAATGGAGGGGGACGCATGGACTTAGGAGGTGAAAGAAGCATGAATCTAAAACACAAACCAAAGGCCCACTCCAATTCTCTTATTAAAAAAAATAAAAGCAACAAATAAGGAAAATAGAAAAAAAATTCAGATTCTCTTCTTCTTCTCATGCGTGGTTATGACGGTGAAACAGGGGATGGCTTCATCTTCCTCACAATGCAAATATTCAACAAAAGGGGAAAACCGAAACAACAATGAAATCTCACTGTCTCTCAAGTCATCAATCTCTCTCTCGGATCCTCTCCTTCTTATTTCTTTTCAAGCCGCGTATCTCTCTCTCTCTCAATTTAGTTAGGTTTTTGAAAATCTTTTGAGAATGAGAATCAATTGAAGGTGATTTGAAGATTAAATGGAAGGTGTGATTTGTGAAAGCTTGAAGGTGAGATATGAATTGAAGCTTTTGATTTTTTTTTTGATTTTGGCAGAGAAAGGGTATGGCTCTCAAAGCTTGAAAATGAAGGAGAAAGAAACTGTATAAATAGAAGGTGAAGTGAGAAAGATGCTCGCCGTTTTGATCTATTTCATTTGCGTTTTAGACGGTGAAAATCTCGTGTGCAGGGCGTGCGTCGTAAGCGTGAGATGTGTGAAAGCTAGGAAACTTGGGCCTGTGCGTGCGGTACGTGTGACTGTTTGAGCTGGCTGTTGGCTAGGAGTTCTCGGCGTCTGAAGCTTGAATGCGTGTAGCTTCGGTTTAATGAATTTGCTGCTTGCTGTGTGTTGTGCAGCTTGCTTGAAGCTTTCCGCGGCTGGGAGATGGCTACGGCTTGTTGTAGCTGGGCTTGTAGCTTGGGCCTTGAAGTGTTGTAACTTGGTGAAGCTTGGAAAAAAGCTGTGTTAGGCTTGTACTTGAAGTGATATTTGTTGCGTACGGCTCTGTTTGTTGTCACGGCTTGCTTTGTTGGCTTGGGGCTATGACTTGTTGAGTTGGTTTTGGAGTGTGTACTGCAGCTGGCTTGGAGTATTCTTGTCGTACGGATGTGCGAAGTCTTCTAGCTGGCCTTGGCTTGTTTACAGCGTGCTAGACTGGGCCTGTGGCTGTGGTGAGATATGACTTAAGGTGGAGTTTGGCAAGTTGATTGCGTACGGAAGACTTGGATGATGGCTTTAGCTTTGGTAGCTTGGCATGATGTGAAATTGGTTGTATCATCTTTATAATTTTTATTTCATTTCATTTTATTTAATATAAAAAAAACAACAAATAGGGTGGGCCTATAATGTGGGCTTATAGTTTTTGTTTATTTTTGGTAAATGGTTAATTGGTAAAAGCAAATGAATATTGGTATAATATAAATGGAGGGATATTGAATATAAATTTGGATAATAAAAAAATGATTTTATGGAGTATTTGGTGAAAATGAGAATAATATTTGGAAATTAAAAATCGAAATATGGACAATGGTTAGAAATAGATGGATAAGAAATAATTGGATAATTGAAATATGGTCAAAGTAAGAAAATGGTGACTAAAGGAAAATATATGAATCGGATAATGGATGAAACGATGATTTTTTATTTTAAGCCCATAACCAAATCCTGATTTTTCTCGCAAGCCTCTGATGAATACAGCCAACTCCTGAATCACTGAATAAATTGTCAATTCAACCACAATCACTATCATTTTCTGAAAATTCCCTGATAACTCGAATCTATGTTGAGGAAAATAAATCCTCAAATGAATCACTAAGGCACTGGTTAACTGATGGAGATGAAGATTCAAACCAAACTTCGCACAAAACGCTGCCTGATAAACTGATAATCTTCGCACACAACACAGTCTTGAACTTTTGAATACGCACTGCCTGAGAAACAAACCACTGGCACACACAACTTGCAGTCGAAACAATATTTTGATAGTTTGACCAAAATTAGGTCAAACGTCCATCTGAATCGAATTGTGACTGAACAAACACATCTGAATTGGAATCACAGCCCTGTCTTTAAAATCCTGCAACACAGAAGAAGAAGAAGAAGAAGCAACTGCAACATATTTTTTTTGTATTTGGGTTAGAAGTCAGTAAAATATGAACAGATAACAGAAATTAAACAAGGTGATCTCCTGCGAAACAAAGACTTGCACCTGAAGAAGATACATGAACCAGTGCGTGATCTTGTTTGTATGCAAATGCAGATGAGATGTGAGAAATCTTAGGGTCACAAATTAGGGTCTAACAGGTACGTAAAATATTTTCCTCATCCATCTACAATAAACTCATTTTCCATTATTGTTCCTTTTGTTGTTGTTTATGTTGTTGTTGTTCATGTTGTTGTTGTTCATTTTGTTTTTGTTTTTTTTAACATAGATGTCGACCTTTTCGAGTTCTTCAACAGGAAGCAGCGAAGATACTCAAACGTTAAGTTTTCTGTGAATACAACTCAAACGAAAAGATCACAGAGAGTTGTCACAATAATACCCCAATTCATATCAGTCTGCAACTCATCTAGTGTGAAAATTTCGATCGAGTTTGATTCGTTATATAGAGTAGTGGATTGTCCACATGACTTTACTTTTAAGAGTTATGTTGCTTTCCTTGCACGTAGCAAGGTCAGTATACTGATAGATGATTGGAGAGAAGTGGATGATAATGTCAAAGATAGCATATGGACAGACGTTAAGGTATTACATAGTTTCTAACTCATTACCTATAGTTTATGATTCATACTTATGTATTCATTTAAATATTGTTGAATTTTGAGATTGCCGGTAACTCAAAATTGAAATATAAGTGGATATCTTATGTCGGTTTTCGTTGGAGGGGATTTAAGTCATGGCTCACGACTGACTACATTACGAGGCCTAAGATCGGTCTTGAACGTCCATGGATTCGGTATAGTTTTATATTGAGGAAGATGTGGCACATGATTGCAAAGAAACGTTGTTATGAGGAATTCGGGGTTATAGTACTAGTCTTATTTAATCGATAATGTTATGCTAATGAGTTATAGATACTAATTATACACATTAACTACTTTGTTAATTACGAGGCCTAAGAGCGGTCTTGAACGTCCATGGATTCGGTATAATTTTATATTGATGAAGGTGTGGCATAGGTTTGCGAAGAAACATCGTTCTGAGGAATTTAGGATTAGTACTAGTCTTATTTAATCGATAATTTTATGCTAATGAGTTATAGATACTAATTATACACATTAACCACTTTGTTAATAATAGGCTAAAAGTGAAGCAGGGGTTCAAAATAAGGCGAAAAACATGTACCCCCATATATTGTCTCATGATGCTTGAAAAACAACAACAAATGGGAGATGGTGACATTACATCTCCACCATCAAGACACGAGAAATGGAAAAAGGCTTGAGTAAGACCTAATGGAGAGTACACCTCTGAGGCTTCAAGAGTAGTTGCTGAGAAAATTGTAGGTATACGTTTTGTTTTGCTTATGTTATTTAAATCAGTTTGCTTATGTAAGTTGCTAATGTTGTGTAGGATAATTTGGTTTTGGCGACTCGTGAAGGCACATTTGTTCCGAAAGCACGACAATACATATTAGTGGAAGCTATCAGAACAGTTGAGCATGAAGGTCGTGTTTGTGGTGTTGGAGAAGGTGTCGACTTGAGGTCATGCTTTGGGTTTCAAAGGAGAAGCACTAAAACCCCTGAAGTTAATGCTTAACGACAAAAGATTGAAAAAGTTGAGAAACAATTGGAAGAACAACTGAGGATGTTTGAAGAGGAGAGGGAAAAAGGGAAAAAGACATGGAAAAGTTACAAGAGTTATATTCGGTATGTGCTTTACTTGAGATGTATGATATATATATATATATATATATATATATATATATATATATATATATATATATATATATAATGCTTATTTTTTATTTATATTGTAATTCAATGTTATGATGTAGAGATTAAGTGAAAACCTTGAACAACGAACAAATGAAGATAATTGTTATGTTGATGGTGATGATCATCAAACTCTAAGTAGAAGTGTTGTAAATCATGCTTCTACAAGAGGAAGTAATACAACCCTTCCCTTTGTGGATAACCGCAATGGATTATTGGACCAAAGTACAAATGAAATAACCAATTTATACATCTTCATTGCAACAACAAATTTATCGCAACCTCCCACGTTAGAACATTTCCCGTAATTGGACGTAATGTATTACGGTCCTAAAGATGTAAGGGATTTTCTCGCAGGATTTAAGTGTCTTGACGTATGTATTTTGCAATTTTGGTGCACGTAAGCATATTGTCGAATATACATGTCATTAACATTTTATGTATGTTCTCCCTTAATTAATTCATTTTCTTTGACCATGTAGGTACATTCACCGTCTTTGTATAGAGTTTAATAAATCAAGTATTTATGGAATCTTGGAGCCAACTTATATTATATGGGCGTATTATGAAAAAAAATCATGGAAAATTACTTGATAAGTCAGCTAAATGAGGGAAGAAAAGAATGTTACATTGCACCATTCCTCTGTTGGTAAGTATTGTTAGTTTTGTTTTAGTAAAAACTAACTAACTAACTAACTAACTAACTATATATATATATATATATATATATATATATATATATATATATATATATATATATATATATATATATTCTCGTGTTCATTCGGTGGTCATTGGCAATTGATCATAATATCATTTAGGACAAATACGGTGACTACAATGTGTTTCTTGCATACTCCACTCCACAAACCAATGAAAGAAATGATTCAAATGTAAGTGTCTATGTTTAATATCATTTTCTTTAACATTAATTGTAATTAGTTTATCATATATAATATGTTGAATTAATTTTCAATGTGCAATTATGTGGAACAAGTTAATATGTTGAGGAATGTTTTAAAAAAACCGACATGAGTGGTTCCTAAGGTTAGTATTCATTTAATTATTTCTTCAAATTTACATTTACATTCATGTGTGGTTATATTAATGTAATTATTTCATAAATTTGTAGACGAGGAGATAACCGAAAACTTACGAGTGTGGGTATTATGTCATGAAACACATTTTAAACATTGTCCTTGGCGACATTGTTGATGACTCATGTGATAAGGTATATATTTCTTTAATATATAAGTTGACTATTGAATTATTATCATGCATGATATTCAATATTTTTCTCTTTCTTAAGTATGTGTGTAATGATCAAACCCCATTTCCCCTCGAGGACTTTGTAGATTTTCCCAAATGTTTGGTGTATATGCACAATCTGCTTAAGGGTCAACAAGTTGTTTGATTTATCAGTAACATTCATCAACATATATTTTGTTGCACATATTTTTTTATGTAAACAAACTTGTTTTGACAGTTAGCTTTAGATGTACATATATAGTGCTTTTGACAGTTTAATGAACATAATATTAGTCTTTGATTTAAAATTGATGAACATAATGTCAGTTTGATGCAAAAATTGTGTTATATATATATATAAACAACCACTGTTTTGATGACATAATTTCAGTTTGCGGCACATATTATGTTATATGTAAACAGAAGTTATTTTGACGGATAAAATAGAGGAGGAATTTGATAATAAGAAATGAATTTTTATATTTAGAACTGATGTTTTGACAACGGTTACAAAACCTAATCGTAGTTCTATGTTGAATAATATAAATAAAACAATGTTTTCGCTGAGAATCGAAACTAACCGTTGTGAAATGGTTCGTGCTTCAAGAATACAATAATGGTTCTAGGACCGTCATTGTAAGTACAGTATATACAACAACACTCTACATAACAATGCATGCGCAGACGTCATTATATATATTTCACAACCGTTGTTAAATGGATTTTTTCTTAGTACGTAGTATATACTAAGATCCATTCTTGCTCCTCTACATAGCCTAACAATAACTCTTACATCTATTTTGGTTTGAAAATGCAAGTGTAGTAAAAGTATGTCAAAAAAAATTCACAAGTGTGGATATTTATATTGTGCAGGTATACCCGTCTCTAATCATCATTTGATTATGATGATAACAATTTATAAGTTAATGACAACTGTCAATTCGGTTCAAGTTGGTTCAGCTATTAAGTAAAGTTAATATTCTCAACTCTGTAAGTCAAACGACATGTGTTGATTTAAGACGTCCTTAGTGAAAATTGGCAAAGGGTAACATAGTGTTTGCTACTGTAGCGGTAAAATCATAAACCTTAATTTTTTGTGTAAACCTTACAAATATTTTATAAACTTTAACCATGTTATTTCCTCTAAACCATAAACCTTTTCTCAAACCTTAACAAACCTGTTATTGTTTCTTATTTTCACTAATTTTTTTTATGTTATTCATCTGCCATTTATTTTTATGTGATTATTTCTCATCTGTAATATTTTTTGGTTTACTTTTATTTTTCGCCTTATAATGATGTAACTGCCCCAAAGCGTTGTAATAGTTAGCCATTTATTTTCTGTCATTTTATTTTTCTGCCATTTATTTTTTTGCCATTTATTTTTTGCCATTTAAATTGCTGCCATTGATCATATATTAACTGCGTGGTTTAGTAATGTAGGGCGTGAAAACCTACTAAATTACTTATTTAATATTTTTCTATAATCTTTATATTTTTTTGTAAATAAATGCTAATTATTTTTATAAACTTATTTTATTACTTATTTATAACAATAAATTTTTATTTTGTAAATACTAACTCTTTTATTATTTTGTACATATTAAATTTTTTTTCTCTAAAAAAATTTCTCAATAACATTTTGTCAATAATATTTTATATGTTAATAGTATTCTATTATAATAGTAATAATCATATAGTGTAAATAATTAAAAGTTTTCTCAATAATCTTTAATTGTTTTTCTCTAAACTTAATTCCCTTTTTTCACTAATTCTAATAACTTCTAAAAAATCTAACTTGTCTAACCTAAACTTTTTCTTTTTTTAATTAAATGTTTTAATTTATTTTAACTTTATTATTTTTGCTTTATTAGTATTATTATTGCTTTATTATTATTGCTTATTTACTATTTTATTATATCTATTATTCTTGCTTTATAATTTATTTTTATCCTACTATTATGTATCTGCCAAAGCCTTGTAATAGCTTATAGATTTATTTTTCCGTCTTTATTTTCTTTGTAAATATTTAACTGCGTGGTTAGTAATTTAGGGAGTGCAAAACTAACTGTAAATAATTGAACTTAGAAAATTAAATACAAGACAAATATCTGAAAAATAACGCTCACACACGTAAGTCGATCTTTGATCGTCATCTGCACCTCCTAGGGTTACCCTCCTTAAAGTTGCCTTTATATGGTCAAGTCCCTCGAAAATGGGGGTGTCTTAAAAAGCAAAGTCCCTACAGAATAAAATCATCATAGTCCCTTCAAATTAAAAGATCAAGTCCCTACGAGGTTGCCTACGATATAATGATCTTGTCCCTTCAAATAGATGGTGATAGTCCCTACGAATTGCTAAAGACACCCCTTAAGTTGCCTTCATTGACCATACGATGACCCTACGCCCGTCCCTTAAACAAATACAAGGTAATGACTACCTTTTCCTTAATAATAGGGATAGTCTTACCTTTGAAAGAACATATAAGAACATGAATGACTTAGTCTAGGGTAGGTACCTCATAGTTACTTGCTCACATCTTTAAAAAATACTTTTCACACCTCACTTTTCTTAAACATTTTTCAAAACAAGGCTTTGTATACATCCATACGAGGATCATTACAAAGTACTTAGAAAAATTTCTAATCACACACTACACTTTTCAAAAACAATTAAAGTGAGCTAAGTAACTAAGAGCCCATGGATAACCATGGATATAAAGGGTGCTAACACCTTCCCATTATATAACCTACCCCCCGAACCCAAGTTTTTTCAAAAACGGTATTTCCTGTTCTTTTATGTCCCTTCCTTATGGATAAAATAAAAGTCCGTGGCGACTCTTGCTATCCGCAACATTTATAGAAAGTCAGTTCTCCCACCGTGTTACAAATACCAACAAAGATCTTTTAGCACAACTCATGGGAGTCAGGAACGTTATCTCGTTGAAGTACACTTTTAAAACAAACCCTGCTTCAATTGGGTCTTTTGAGGGTTATAACTTGGCATGGTTCACGGTTTTAAGAAAAAAAGATTTTTATGCTCAAAAATTTATTTGTACCCACCCAATCTCTGTGATGTCCTTCAGTCTTATATTCAGCTAATTCAACACAAAGGTTCATCTCTCAAAAGAATCAAACTAACGGTTTAAGAACCCATGTGGTTGACAGTTTAAGATCCAATGAGGATTTTCAGGGAATAACAGTCACCCTGTCAGCTTTTGACTTAGTAGTCACACAAATTTGTTCTTTTGATGAGGATTTTTCTTTTTTAGTCCTTTCTTTTCGCTTTTCGCGATTCTTATTCTTTTATTTTCCCTAACTTTTTCCTGGACAATTTTTTTTTTAATTTTGACGTCCAGCGGGATGCCCCAATTTTTGCCTAAGTCATTCAATTTTTTTTTCGACTTAGCGAGCTTTTCTTTTTCTTTCTATCTCTTTTTTTTAACAAATCATGTGACATTGGCTTTTCTGACTTTGTTAAACATGGTTGTGACTGTCTCCTTCCTTCATGGATGAGGGATAACCATTGTGATTTTCTTTTAGACGCACATTCCTTTTAAAATTTGGACACTTTTGGTTAAATTAACTGAAGACTACCCAGCCCCAAGGTTAAATATGAGGGTTTTTTCATTTAGAAAAGAAACTCCTACTTCAAGGCTCAAAGGGGTTAACAAGGTAATATCTTCCTTATATCTCCGGTGTTTGGGATTTTGAAACAATACCTTACATTATCAACAGGGTCTTATTCAAAAGCACACAACCATAAATTTTGCATTTTCACTTCATCGTCCTCCCTCCAAGAGTTTAGACAAGAAGTTGGTATTGCAATGCAAAAAACAAATTAAATGAGCGAAAGCGAATGGATCACTTCAAGATAAACATACTCATTGCATTATGATTAATATTCAAAACAAACAAGTTCTTACATGCAAACAAAGCATTAACAATCATGAAAGATTACAAATAAAACTCTAGTAAATGAATTCAAGATCTGAGGAGACTTTCTTAGTCCGAGATCTTGGCTTGCACATCAAGTCCATTGTCTTCAAAAGACAAAACACCACTTTGCAATAGCCTTTGCACTTCAGCTTTCAAAGGAATACAATGTTCAATGTCATGACCGGGTGTCCCTTGATGGAAATCACAACAAAGATTAGGCTTATAGCACCATGGAAGTTTCTTTGGAATAACTGGTGGATCCCTAGTTTGAACCAAATCTTTCTCTATCAAAGTGGGATATAATTCCTCATAGGACATTGGAATTTGATCAAATTGCTCTTTCTTTTGAACAGGGTTCAAATTGCTCTTTATTTTGAACAGGGTTCTTTTGAACTGGCTTCACCCTCTTTCTTTTCATAGAATCCAGCAGAACCTCTTTCTTTGGTTAATCGTCCTTCACGGACACCTTCCTATAATCTCATTCCCATGTTCACCATCTCGGAGAAGTATGTGGGTGCACTAGCAATCACCTTCTCATAATAGAACAGACTCAAAGTCTTCAGAAAGATCTTGGTCATCTCTTTTTCTTCTATTGGAGGAATGACTTGGGCAGCAATCTCACGCCACCTCTATGCATACTCCTTAAAGGTTTCTTTGTCCTTTTGAGACATAGAACGAAGTTGGTCTCTATCATGCTCCATATTAATGTTATACTTATATTGCTTCACAAAAGCCTCCCCTAAGTCAGTGAATGTACGAATTTAAGTGCTATCAATCCCTATGTACCACTTCAAGGCAGCGCCAGTCAAACTATCTTGGAATAAGTGAATCAACAACTGGTGATTATCCGCCTGGGTTGACATTTTTCTAGCATACATGACAAGGTGACTTTTAGGGCAGGAATTTCCTTTGTATTTCTCAAAATTAGGAACTGTAAATTTGTAAGGAATTTTGACATTAGGAACCAAACATAATTCATGAGAATCCTTCCCAAATAATTCCTTGCTCCTTAGAGCTTTCATTTCCTTCTGCATTTCAGTAAACTGACCTTGAAAGTCATCGAACCTTTCATTTATACCAATATCTTCATTAGGCTCAGTGTTGAAAATAAACCCTTCCATTTGGGAATCAGTGTAACCCACAGGCGGTGATATAGTCATCATAGGACGAACAGTCGAAACCATAGGAGTCTATGGAGGAAGAGGTGGTGGTGGCTGATTATGAGCAGCTACCAGACTTTCCATCCTAGTAGTTAACCTCTCAAGACTATCCTTCGGAGTTGTGACTTCTTCGTGGAGCTCGTGATTCTCTTGTTGCAAAGTTTCCATCTTTCTTCTTTGATTAGCTCGAGTACCGTAACAATGACTCAGCTTGTCAAACACACTGGATGAAGACCAAGAGAAACACAATAAGACCTCGATTGAACTCTCAGAAAGCAAGACTAATTCCAGCATGATGTATGATATGCAAATGCAAATGCAAATATTTCAAAGGACTATAAGGTAAATTGAAATATTTATAAAAATGATACTACATTGTGAAATATTGAAAAACTTCTTTTCATGTTCAAAGCCAAAGACATTTGAAATATTTGCAAAAGTGCCTATGAGTCCCTTGAAATATCAAGAACAATGCTCATGAATGCATGAGTGCATGTATGCAACAACCACAAACAAGATCACACAAAACACACGAGTCTAGGTTCCGAGTCACGAGCATGAAGTCAAGGTAGTAGAACACCTCCCACACAGGTAAGTACTAAGGTTTTGTCTTCATTATACCCGCAGAAAATCAAAAGGGTGCTAATAGAGGTGCCCGGAGTTAACAGTCATCTTTAGAATATCATCGGTACGTTGAATTACTCCCCAACCGATAACATTCTTAAAATAGGCCTCGTCCGAGTGTAGTATTGCGTGACAACCACCTTAGGTTTACACCCAGATAGTTTCCGCACTACGTTCCTAAATTGGCTTGGATGGGTTAAGGGTTCTACGGTCCTCAGTATGATCATCTCAAGGTCAGAAAATAATGCCATGTATGATTACTTATCATGACATTGATAATCCAAGAGAGTCTAATCAAGTGGAGATTATCAATTTGATATATCTTTGGACTATTCCATCGCTTATCGATTTGAATATCGTTGTCCTATCATAAGTTCAACTCAGATTTGGGTTAGAATCTATCTCACTCACAGAGGATCATCAAAACCGAAACAGAACAATCAAATAACAAACAAATCAAACCAAAGCAGTAAATAAATCAAAGTAGGTTGAATCCACTTAGATATTCATCCCCAGCAGAATCTCCACTTTTCTGTAGCGGTAAAATCATGAGTGTAAGTTATTAGTTAACTTCACTCAAAATAAACAGAGTCGCCATCGCGCTTTATTTTTATTCCAAGAGGAAAAGGAAAAAAAGAGCGAATAAATCCTAATGAATTTAAAAGCAAAAAGCTAAAGAAACACAACAGAGAATGGGTAAGGGGATAGATAGGTTACACAATGGGAAGGTTTTACGCACCCAAAATGTATGTGGTACTCCACGGGAGCCCTTTGAAAAATTTATTACTTTTGGTTTGAAAGAGGTTTGTTAAATGAGAGTGGGGGATGAGGAAATAATTTTTTTTAAAAATATTTTTGTGTTTGGAGAGGTTTACCACCTCATGCCTACGTACCCACAAATTGCAATGTGAGATCAAAACCCCGTAGTTCATGGTACAAATAGCGAAAAAAAGGTTGGTTATGATTGGTTTTATTAAGTGAAGAGAATTTGTCATCTTCAAGTGGATGGCCAAACAAACTACCAAGAGAATGAAAGCATGGACTCATACATCATTATGGGGAGGGCGCCAACTCGGATAAAATCAACTAGTATGCCACTAAACCCCCACGAATGATAAGAGACTCAATTACATCAAACTACAACCATGGAGATTGAGAGACTTGCACCCGACTAAAGAATAATGACTCATAATTGGCACTCTTTTAAAGAAAATACACAAAAATGCACAAAGGCACAAAACAACTTGAATGAGTTGGATTCTTTTTATTTTTTGAATTAAGGTCAACATGATTAGATTCATTGATTTTAAAAGAAAAGAAAAAGAGTAAAAAAGCCACTTGAAAAAAGTCAAGGTTTTGTTTATTAAAGAGGTGATGATTTAAAAAAGAAGGAATCCTTTGAAAAAGGGAGAAGATTTTGAAAATTAAAGAAGGGGAGGAGATGAAGGGACTATCCTAAAAAAAAGAAAATAAGGAGATAAGGGGAGAAAGATCTAACCGAACTTGATGACACTTCAAATTATGAGCATAAGAGTTTCATCCTTATAAGCTAACAAATGGCCAAATAAAGGAAAATTCCAACTTCATGAAGGTCAAGGCAAAGGAAATGTGTCCTAAGAATCTAAGTCCAAATCTTCATTCCAAAGCCAAGGATAGTAACCGATAGTCCACAAATTAAAGTCACAAGTTTTTTAGAAGTTTAATCCTATATTAATGTTTTTGTGTCCAAATGGACAAAAGGAAAATCAACAAAAAAATAAGAGCAAATAATAAACGTGATATGGATGAATAAAGTATAATAAAGCAAAATAAAATAAAACAAGCAATAAAGGTGCAAGAAATTAAATGTTAGTAACAAAAGCAATTAAAGTGCAAGAATCTAAAATATTAATAATAGAAATAGTATAATAATATATACATAAGAGTGGTATGGTGAACTTAATCAACCACAACCAAAAGAGTAACCAAAATTGAAAGGCAACCGGATCCACTTAGCATCTTACACTATAGCGATTAATCAAGGCAAGCCGAACTGAATTCAATGAAATTTGAAAGGCGATTGGGAGACCCAAAGCACCTACGCATCAAACATTCATAAGTCTCGATTCTTACGGCAATATGATTGACCACTTTGGGATTACGCGATCAACAAGAGATCCGGCCCACGAAAGTGCAAGTACCCAATTAGATTTTTATTCCGAATTAGGAACAAATTTAGGTCTATGTTAAGCAATCGCTGAGTAATTTACGAAGTAATTACCCTACAAATTAGGTCGGCCACCACCAATTAAGGTGAACAATATTAGTGCTAATGCTTGCGAGATAAACGATATATAAATCGCCATCCGGGCACAATACCGCACAAAACTAAAGGTGAATACCAAATTGAGCCGCACTCATGGTATTCTTCCATCATTAAGGTCAATCACTAATCTCGGTGGATTCAAGCATGAAAATGTATCACTAACGCAAACTACCTTAAGTGAATTGAATAATCCACTTAAAGGTAGTTTTGAATTAATGAACATTAACTACTCTAATCTACACCAAAAGTTCATTGAAATTAAGGAGAAATCACTCCCAAAAGTGATTCCAAGGTAATAATGAAAAGGAGGAAGAAGAAGAAGAAAGAGGAACCAAAAAGGGGCTTGAAACAAGCCAAAAACTAAATTCTGACTTGCGTTAACCGGTTAACCAATTGGTTAACCGGTTAACGCGGGCAAAACCTGCGCAGTTTTAAAGATGGTTAACCGGTTAACGTTGTACCAGAAGCAGAAAAATGCAGAAAATTCAGCATGATCCATTTTGAAACCTTTTCTCAAATATTTGATGATCATGATCTAAATTTGCACGAATTTTAAAACCAAAATACAGTGGAGCAATCAAACAACAAATAAAGATCCTAAGGATATAGAAACAAAGGCACCAAAGATTTACATCTTGAATGTTGATGGTGAATATGGGTTTATGGAGTGAGATGAATTACCAAAAACACTTCTTCAAATTGGACCAAATCAAGCTAAATCTACTGCAATGGATGAACAAAAAGAAGAATTGGAAGAAGGTTTAGCTCAAGTTAGTCAAGAATTCAATGTGAATTCTTGATAACTTCAAAAGAAAGAAAAAAAGCTTTAGTGAATTTTTGGTTTTGGGAGAATGTTTTGCAAGGGGTTTTTTGGCTCTCAAAAGCTTGGTGAATGAATGAAATTATGGTCCTATTTAAAGGCCTTATGTATGAGAATTTGGTGGAATGGAGCTTGCTTTGGTAATTAAAATTAGGCTTGGTAATTGCAATTTTGGTGGGAAATGGAAAAGAGTGGTGATTAGTGAAGGTTCATGGTAGGAAATGATCAAAGTGATGTAGAGAAATCTAAAACCAATGGATCTAGAATATTCCAATTAAATTAATGATCTAATGGTGCTGAATTTGAATAAAAAAAATCAAATTTTGCACTGTTTAACTAGTTAACCAAGCCAAAATTTGAATATTTTATTCAAATGAGGTTGCTTGGTTGTTGTGACCCGATTCTTATTGTACGTCGAAGAAGACATGGAAATAAACACATGAACCTTGGAAATCCTTGAATGAATCAATTAACTTGGGAAATCCTTGATCAGATAATTTTGAATTATTTGCGGATCAACTTCGACTTTTGTTCTGTGAAATTTTACTCGAGCTGCAGGACTGTTATTTTTGGCATTTTCAATGGTTCCTCTTCCTGAAAAAGGTTAGTAAAAGGAAACAAAATATATATTTTTTTTAATTAATGGTTAGTAATCATAAACAAATAAAGTAATTAAAGGCAACGGTGATCCCCTGTGAGGCATAAACCTTACCCAAAAAGAACCGAGCAACCAGTGCGATCTTGTTTGTATGCCAGATGCAGGTGAAAATGTGAAGAAATCTAGTGATTTTGAATATGGCATCTAATAGGGTGCAACAGCTACCTCTAGTGATTTTGAATGATGTCATCTATCAAGAGGAAGATATCTCAAGTCCTATTAGTCATAAATTCCAAGTTCCGATTGAAATTCTAGTCAATAATGAATCAAGTAGAGAAATTTAGAGATCTGAAATTCTGAAAGAAAGAAAGTGTGAAAGTTCATGTGTTCTTGTGTTTAACGTTATAATGAATTGTTTATTATAAAAAATATCAGAATAATTCTCGAGATACTTAGGTAACTCAGACACCCAATTTTTCAAATAAACTTCTCTTATCATTTGATAAAATACTTAAAAATCTTTTTAAACACCATCACTAGCAAATCTTCCATAGTTACAAGAGTATGAAGAAAAGTCTTACTCATGCTCAAAAAAAAAAATAGAATTAATTTTATAAGTAACTAAAATAATAAAATATAAACTTAATATTTTCTAAGTGTGCCTTAGAAATTTATAAATCATGAAAACAAATGAATTAATGGATAAAAAATTTGCTTGTTCTAATATTAATGATAGAACAAGAGTAATAACTAAATATCTAGAAAGAAAAATGCCTTTTTCTGTGTTTTGTGCAATGGACAATTTCATTGTTTAGTTGTGTTTCCTACCTCCACTAAAATAAACTGTGTAAGAAGTTTCATTAGTTAAATTCCAAAACTAGCACAAAACATGCGTGACGATAACATCAGCCACCACTGAAAAAGCCTTTCTTTTTTCCACAAGTGCATCAATCAGCAAAAAGAAATGATATTGCTTGAATCTATTTATACGGCTTTGATATTCCTACACCAATTTTTACACCAATACATATACTGTATGTACTGTTCACGTATTTATACGGTGAACAGTATATATTTCAATTAAAAAAAATATTTAATGAATAGTGTCAGTGAACAGTAAAATCGTACATGAACAGTACAACGCATGAACAATACACGTGAACAGTATCCATGACACAATGACTTTAAAAATAATGAAACAAGTTGGTTAATGCAATGTAAAAACTTGGTTAATACAGTAATGAAGTTGGTTAATAATGTTCAGGTATTAAAAATAATTTTATCAGTCACCAAAATTGGTTAATATAGTATAAAAACTTGGTTAATGCAGTAATGAAGTTGGTTAATAACGTTCAGGCGTTAAAAATAATTTTATTCAGAAAAATAAAAAAATATTAAAAAAATAATTTTTTATATTATTTTAAAAAATATATATATTATTATAAATTTTTCTGTTTACCAATACGGTGAACAGTAAAATACGATGTAGGTGTATGATTTGGTGTAAGAATACCATTTCTCCTAATTTATATTTTAAATGAGGATTCAATGAGGTAATCTAAAGATATGATATTACCAAAGCATTACTTTATGCATTCAATAGCACAAGTGCATCAATTTATTGGATTTTGTGGATAAGTATAAATAACACCATCTCATTTTTTAGGTAAATTTTGAGCATGTGATTTTAGTTGGAGTTTCTTTTTCTTTTTTTTTATATATGCTTATCAAATTTGACATGAGTGAAAAGTGGATATCCTAGATGAGAGTTTGGGTGTTTTCAAAAAAAACTTGTGATATTGGTGAATGGTTGTTCAACAAAAGAGATCAGTATTTAGAGGAACTTGAAGTAAGGTGACTTGTTAGCTCTGTTATTCTTCTTTCTGCTAGATGAAGAAGGTTTGAATGGGCTATTTAGGAGTGTGTAACCTCTAATTAGGAGTAGGGTAGATTCAATATATCTAATGGTCTCTCATATTTAGCAGGGGGACGACACTCTTATTTTGGCTTAAGTCACAGTGGACAATCTCTGACTGATTAAGGTTATTCTACGGGGATTCGGATTTTCTTTATATCTTCGTGTTAATTTTGTTAAAAGTAGTCATAAGTCATGTATCACTATAAATAAAACTTAGTTTTCATTTTCAAATCATCAAATTTTAGTTAAAGCTTAGTCATAGATTCACATTGTTTAAAGCGATAATTCATCACATTAGAGAGTTATCGCATCGTTGTTGTAATTGAGGTTTGGGGCATCGTAGTGTTAGAGTTTTTAATATTGTTGTCATTTATTTTCAGTCCCCGTTTACATTCCAGTTGTATCAGATTTTAAGCCTCCGATTGAAACAGATTTTTAATACAATTCCGCATTTATATTATTTTATTTTTTTGCACCGCATTTACTTTATTGCATTGCTTTATTTTATTTACTTTCCCCGCATTACTTTAATTTCAGTTATTTCCTTACATTGTCCTGCTTTGTTTATTTCTCGCACGATTATCTACTCGCTTTATTTTGTTATCGTAAAATATTTATTTTTAAAATCATATTTTATCATATCGTTCTCGTTGTTTACTTTTAAAATCAATTGTACACTTAACTCTTGATTACCCAAAATATTTTATTCTGATTATCAATTATATACTATGTTGTTTACCGTAATCATGTCCAGCTAAATCTTTATTGCTAGAATGTGAGGACCGTCGTTTTGATGGTACTCCACATGTTGTATCTGTAGGAATACTTTTATGGTTGTTTTGACTTTAATACAATTTTTATGTGGTTTATTTGATCGGTTACTACGAAAATAGATCTGTGATTAAGTAAGATCGAATTCGTCTGACACTTAAGATAAAAATTGGTTATTTTTTATTAGAAAAAACAGCGAAAACACTTTATTAATCAATTAGGAAAGTTTAATATTATTAGGAGATTTTGAAACTATTTTCGGACGCGTTTATAGATTTAGGATCCGGTTGTCCGGGCATATGGCGGAAACCCTTTTAAATTAAAGTTTTCAATTAAAAGCACTTTTCAACTGAGTTTAAGAGGTGATTACATATAAAAAAAAGGATTTTCTATTTTGATGCAATATGCGACCGGTGCAGTGTAAACAGCTGGTATAGATTAGAGATTAAATTTGGTTCTGTCCTTTTTAATTAACTCTTTTTTAAGGAAGAAAATATTTCTACGCAAGTAATTCTATTGAGAAACAATAAGAATATTGTCTCACCGATGTAAATTATATTCCAGTGTTATTCTTGTGAATATATTTTCATCTTTATCATCTTCATTTTTGTGCATAAACCCTTTTGTTTTTGTCTTAGAGTAAGTATTGTAACAATAGTACACGATCAAATGACATTGATTTCTGTAAAATCGATAATCTTTTATATTATTTTGACTTATTCTGTATATTTGTGTAAAACAAACATCGGATAAATAATTCATAATGCCAAAATAATGATGGAAGAAAGACGTGTGCAAGAAGGATTGGTTCAAATTTTTCTTTCGACTTTTCAATTTTAAAAAATATGTGTGGCCAAGAAAATTTTAAGGATATTTCATTGGGGTCACAAAAATTTATAAAATGAAAATTGTCGTACTCTTCTACTTCAACTGTCCCCTTAAAAATATTAAATTTCTCTTTGAAATTGTGTGTGGACAAATTGTATTTCTCTTTCTTTTCCAATAAAATAATAGAAAAAACTTATAAGATTAATTCAAATAAAGTTATGTGATGAAAAGAAAAGAAAAGATAGTTATAAGATTGAAGTGAAACCAATTCAATATTTCTCCTACTTGTTTAAAAATGCATCTCTTGAGAAAAGATGAATTGAGTATCAGATAATCAATGTGGCTTATGACTTGGTCAACACAACAAAATCTTTGTAGTGCTCATATTAAGACAATCATACATTCTGGCCATAACCCACTCACTATCCCCCAACAATACAACCGCCCAATAATGAATGATTGACTTCAACTTGATTCACTTCACAACCAATACACACTTGAAAATAAAACAAAATTAGGTTATTTTTGTAATACTTCAAATACCATAAGGGCATTTTCAATAACCAGTGGTTTATATATTGCACAAAACATATTGCTCCTAATTCACTTGCAAATAAACTAATAACTATATCATCTTTTCTATCAAGCACCCACTATAGAAAGAATAAAACATGGGAAATTGCTTGGTGCTGCAACAAGTTAACATGATCAAGATCATGAAAACTGATAGGAAAGTTCTTGAATACAAAGAAGCAATCAAAGTTGAAGATGTTTTGCCTCTTCCACCTCCAGTATCCCCAAAAGGGGTCAAGAAGGTGAGGTTTGCAAATCCAGAAGTTCAAGATGTACATAAAAGTAGTGTGGTTAGGATAAAGCTTGTTATTAGTAAGCAAAAACTGCAAGATATGTTAGATAATGGAGGGATTTCAGTTGACAAGATGTTATCTCTTGCTCATGGTGAAGATCTGTGTAAAGAAAGTGATGATGATGATTCTCTAGGGGAGTGGAAACCAGTATTGAAAAGCATACCTCAAGTAATCTAGCAGTAGGCTTCAAGTTACAATACTTGTGTTTCTTTCTTATACTGCTTAGCTATTAGAGTTTTCCTTTTTCAAACATGTACTATACATGAGTGTAATAACTAAGAAGTAATATAAATAGAGGACTAGATAGAATTATTCACTCTTCAAGTACAACATATACTCTAACTTAAAATGATAATCAATAAAAATGTGCATAAACTACTAATTTCTTTATCCATGATCTGCAATTCGAATTATCCACCTTTTCTCATCATAAACTATTAGGTCTTCCTCCTCCTCATTTGTCGGTGTGATGGAGAGTTGGACCTTGCAAAACATGTTAAGTCACTCCTGAGGTAGGAATGAATGTACATTTCAAAAATTGTTGGTGTTGCTTCGAGTGTCTGAGGCAAGTGGTGTTTCTTTGATTGTATGAGGTGGTGGTGCAGGGATTGTCAGATCACTAGGTCGTGATGTTGCAGTTGTCTCGGGCGGTGGTGGTGTATGGGTCTTTTGAATTGGTGGTGTTGGTGTTCTTTGGCGTTCTTTTGACTAGGTTGTGATGTTAAAGAGAACTTGACCTGGAGGTGTCTTCCTTGAGAGTAGAGGATTACGAAATGAAGAATTTGAGAGGAAAGGAGAGTGTGTTTGTGAAGATGGTGTAGGGAGGACCCGCTAGTGAAAGCATGACGTGGGAGCTAGAGAGTTAGATAATAGAGTCTTATCCAGAGTTGTTTTCTTAAGGTAATTTTCGAGGGAAAATATTCTTTTAGTGGGGGAGAATTGTAATGCACCGATTTTTGGTTTATTTTATTTTATGATGCTCTGTGAATTATTCACGTTTTATTATATAATGAAATTATGTGATGATTATGTGAAATATTGGAATAAATGTGGATTTATTGAGTATATCGGAATTTAGAATAATTATATTTGATTTAAATAATATGAATAATTAAAGGATGAGAAAATAGGAGATTGGGTGAAAAATTAAATTTATTATTGTTATGAGTTTAATAATTTAATTGGAAAAATAGAATAGTGAGAGTTTGGGTGATAGTGTAAACTAAAAGTGTTGGAAGCTAATTAGGTCATTAAAAGGGATTGTATAGAAGTATATATATATATATATATATATATATATATATATATATATATATATATATATATATATATATATATATATATATATATATATATATATATATATATATATATATATATATATATATATATATATATATTCTAAAAGGTGAGAGAGTGTTAGGTTTCATCCAATTCTTAGATAACTTGAGAAAGAATCAAGGGGAGAATCCTAGAGCTAGAAGAGGATAGGAGAACCATTGGAGAGGTGCTTGCTTGTTGTAAAATTTAAGGTAAGGGGAAAATTTATCTTCTCTTAGTGTATTACATATGGGGTAGAGAGGGATCATCACCCTCTTCTAGGTTTTCTTTCTCCATTGTTGTGTTTGAAAAACTAGATTTATGATTATGAACAATTGATGATTCTAGTTGTGAATTGATTGTGTGTTGTTATTACCAAGTGTATGTTATGGAATTAATAAATTCTATGTCAATAATTTTATGCATGAGATTGATGATTGATGTTGTGAATTGGATACCTTAGAAACAAAGTATAATATTTTTCTTCACGATCAAGAAACCCACAAGGGTTAGGGTTTAGGGTTACCAAAGATAACAACAAGGATTGGTTATAAACTGTTATTCTTTCCTTATTCTTAAAATAAGATTACAAGTATACAAGAATAACAAATAACCTCTCTCACTTTTGAATTAGGGTTTTATCTTCCTATTTTCCCTTATTTTCAAAATATGAGAGACTAGTATGCTATTTATAATAAAACTAACATATTAACCTAATGGGCTTTTTAACAATTACCCGTTACAAGCTAACTTAGGGTACAAGATAACTTAAACAATTGGATCTATAACACTAGGCCCAATTAAACAATAATATGTGAGCAGACTTCGACGGCATGCTATTCGTACTAGGGTTTGTTCCAATATTCCACAAATCTCCATCTTGGAACACACCATATACCAACAAGAAACAAACTAGCTTTCTTCATGCAGCTTTATCAACTGTATACAATGGAAAAACTTGCAACTAGGCAACGTTTTGGTGATCATATCAGCAGCACTATGATCTATCGAAACCTTTATCACTTGGACTTCTCCACACTCGATTACCCCTCTGACGAAATACAACCTCACATCAATGTGCTTGGCTCGCTCATGAAAGGATAAGTTCTTGGATAGGTGTATTGAACTTTGATTATCACATTTAATAGTGATACTTTGACCTTGAAGTTTTTGCTCATTTTCAAAACCTTCAAGCCACAATGCATCCTTTACAACTTCAGTTAGGGCGATATATTCTGCTTCAGTGGTTGATAAGGCAACAACCTTCTGAAGTGTTTCTTTCCAACTAATTGTTGTGTCAAACATAGTGAAAACATATCCAGAAATAGATTTTCTGGAATCCATACAACCTGCATAATCAGAGTTGACATATCCTTTGATTGCTGCTTTATTATCTTCAACCAAGGCTCCACCATAAATTAGGACTATATTCAGAGAGTCATTTATATACCTTAGAATCCACTTCAATGCTTGCCAGTGATCCTTTCCAAGATTCGACATGTACCTACTTACAAGACTTACTGCATATGTTATGTCGGGTCTAGTACGTACAGACCATATCATACATCAAAGAACCTACTATATTAGCATATGGAATGCTATTCATATAAGCTCTTTCGACATCAGTACTAGGACACTGATATACTCAACTTGAATTGAGGGTTTTTTTGGAGTCACAACGGGTTTTGAATTCAACATACCAAACTTATCAAGAATCTTCTTCGAGTATGCCTCTTGAAATAAGCATAATCTCGATTATTTTCTATCTCTCCGGATGTCAATCCCAAGAATCCTGGATGCAGCTCCCAAATCCTTCATATCGAACTCCTTATTGAGTTCAACCTTTACCCTCATTACATCTTCGACATTATTGTTGGCTATTAGAATATCATCCATATAAAGCAACAAAAAAACAAATGAATTACCAAGTCAAAATTTGAAGTAAACACATTGATCGAACTGGCTTCTGATGAAACTTATGCGTGCCATGAACTTGTCGAATCTCTTATTCCATTGTCGAGGAGATTGTTTCAGCCCATATAAAGATCTCTTCAGTTTGCACATATACTCTTCTTTCCCCTCTTCGACATACCCTTCAGGTTTTCTCATCAGGATTATTTCATCAAAATCACCATACAAGAACACAGTCTTCACATCCATCTGTTCCAGCTCAAGGTCGAATTGTGCCACCATGTCAAGCAACATTCGAATGGACATGTGCTTCACAACAGGAGAGAACATATCATTGAAGTCGACACCTTCTTTCTGAGTGAACCCACTTGCAACCAACCTTGCCTTGTATCTCTTTGATGCCACTCCTTTTATTCCTTCCTTAACTTTGAAAATCCATTTACAGATGACTAACCTGGCTCCAGCAGGTTTCTTGATCAATTTCCAAGTATTGTTATCTTTTAAGGCGTGTGTAGTGAGGCTTGTGGTGGGTGTTCCATTGAGTCCCACAGGAAGCATAGTGAGGCTTGTGGTGGGTGTTCCATTGAGTCCCATAGGAAGCGTATTGAGGCTTGTGGTGGGTGTTCCATTGATTCCCACGGGAAGCATAGCGAGGCTTGTGGTGGGTATCCCATTGAGTCCCACGGGAAGCATATTGAGGCTTATGGTGGGTATCCCATTGAGTCCCACGGGAAGCGTATTGAGGCTTGTGGTGGGTATTACATTGAGTCCCACGTGAAGCGTTAACAACTTATCGAATGCCCCTTTTGTTTTAGGTTACTTATAGAGAAGTGACTTCGGTACCTTATGGAAAATGTTGGAAATTGAACCCTTAGAGCCAAGAGAACTCTAAGATAGGGAACTCACTTAGATGTTTTATCTCACCCCATGTTGATGTTGTTATTTCAGGTACTTCAGGTTCCGCAAAGGGTAAAGATAAGGCGACTTGATTATCTTTGCTTGTTTGATGGTTTCTTCCGCTGTGGACTTTTGAGATCTTCGGATCTAGTTCTTAGACTTTTTATTTTGTGAACATCTTGTATTATTTATAGCCTTTTTGCTAGTACCTTATATTGTAGTGGCTATATTTATGCAATGTGTAACTAAGAACTTGTTGTATTTCAATACCAAACTTAAATTTATATATGAAAAATATGCTTTGAAGTATGTCTTATATATGTGGGTATTACATACGATCAATATCAATGAAATGTATTTTCAGTGAAGGTTTAGTTAAAAAAACAATCTACATATCATATAATAAACTTATCTTCATACAAAAACATACAATATACAACATACAATAAGCTTCTTTCTAGTGACAATACAACATGTATGTAATGTTCAAAGAATTTAAGAACAAAGTATTGCTAAGTCACAAGAAGCTTTTTTCTAGTGACTTAGCAATATTTTGTTCTTGTTCTAAAAACATTAGTCAACAACATATAACAACAACAACAACGACATGTCAACATAACATACAACACAATAACATAGAACAATAACAACATTTCAACAACAAAAACAACAAGATAATATGTAATGTTTAAAGAACGCACTTTTTTTATCGTTGATCTGAAACAAATTATGAATTTCATTTTGTTCATGAACCTATAAATAAGAAGTACAAGGTGAATGAAGTTAAGATATATACTTCTTGTATTTTTCTTCATAACTACACAAACCAAATGTATCATAGCCAAGGTATGCGTTTGTTAAAGTTGTGAAGACAAATCTGAAGGTGGACTCAACAAGTAAAACCATAGCCATTGTATCATTGACCAAATGTATCATAGCCTAGGTATCGTTAAACTTTATATTTATTTATGAATGTAATGGTGAAGATTTATTCATTGTTATTGTTATTCTTCGTCAATGTTGATATTGTTTTTGTTATTTTATGTTGATATTGTTGGATTTTAATTTTTTTGTAGTACAATAATAGTATATGAATGATAGAGAAGAGTATATAATAGATGATTTCATTAAAAGGCCCAAAAGGGGAAGAGTACATAAATAATTCATTACATATATTTTTCAATGTCATAACCCATATCAGCAAGGGAATCTTCATGATTTATGAGTCTTTCCTCACTCCCTTCGTGAAAATCATAGTAATAAATCTTCTTCGACTCTTTTTTCTTCTTCTTCAGATTCTTCTTCTTCTTGACCTTCCTCGTCCCTATTGCATTACCAACAGAATACAATCTAGATGATTGGACCTCTGCAGTTGAAGGTTGATCATGGTGTTGTACAGTGGTGAGCTGAGTTGTGATATTTATGTTAGCATTCTCAGATGGAGAATTCATGTTGATAAAGGAAGTTACAAAGAATATTTTGAAGAAGTGTAAAACTGTGCATTTATATATGAGGGTTGAAGATGCAATAGTTCGAGCCCTAATGCTTGCAATGATGATTACATATCCTTGAGTCTTCTTAAAAATGGAAAAAAATTGCAATCATCATTATACTTGGGAAGCGTTTCTCTCTTTTGGGAAGAGCAAAGGTTGTACGTACAGATAATATTACAAAAGTTGTTTATTAAAACTGTGAATAAATAATTTTGATAAATGAAAAAAAAATATTGTTGTCAGGATTCGAACCTTGTACCACTAACTTTATCACCACGGTGGAAGTCATAACCGTGATTAAATATCTTTCAAAAAAATCATAATGCGCAACAAGTATCAGATATTACAACGGTGGATGAAATAACCGTAATAAAATTATGTTATCGAATGTCTATTTTGTAGTAGTGAATATTTTGGTTGTTATTATATTGTCATTACTATTGTTAGAATTATTTTTCTTTCATTATTATTAACATTTTATTTTAGCATCATTATTATTTTATTTTTTATTTAGACATATTTATACTTGTTTTAACACTATTTTATTTAATTTTTCTTTTAATGAACTTAATTTTTTAGATTAGATTAGAATTATGTTATTATTAGGTGTCAAATTTATACTATTATTATATTTATTTAGATTTAAATTTATATTATATTTTCTATTATTGATTAATTTATCTATAAAAAAATATTAAAAAGTCAAATGTTAATTTATTTTTTATTATTTAGATAATGTTTTTCATTTTTTATTTTTAAGCTTTTTAAAAAAATTATTTTTATTTTTTATCATTATATTTATGCAGAAATTAGTCAAAAATCTAAAAACAACAAAAAAAATCTCCATAATCAAACAAAGAAAGAATCAGATTCTACACAAATCGATACAAAAGATTGAAAAAAGTCACAAATCCATCAAGATTCAAAAATTTGTTCACCAAGACATGAATCAAGTTTCAATCTACAAATCTTGCTAAAAATAGATGAATCATACCTAAAATTCATCTATAAATAGATATTTTTTCTACATTTTTTCCTTCATCCACAATTCTCAAATTCAATCTTTAAAGTTGTTGCTCTTCACATTGAAGAACAACAACAACTAAATCTTAATGCCTCCATCAATCTGATCAGAAAATCCTGCACCGAAGAAAAAAGGAAGAGCACAAAGAAGAGAAAGAAAAGAAATGGAGTAAACAACTTATTATGGTCACGACATTCTAGAATGGTAACTTCATCTGCTTTGATGTGAATTTGAGTTTTGTAATTCAAATTTTGATTTGTTTGCATATTTAGATCCTTATTTAAACTTTGGTTAAGTTATTTGTCGTTATGGTTCATGATTACATTGTTTTTTAGTCTTTGTTGTTTTATGAATCTTTTTAATCCAAATCATTTACTTTTAACTAATATAATGTAGTTTTTTTTTCTTTCTGTTTTAGTTTTTTTTTAATTTCATTTAGTTCTAATTTTTAGTTATAACAAAAATAAAAATCCAAAAGAAAAAAAAACAGTGAATTACAACCAACCCAATTCTTTTCCACACCTCATATCTATTTTCTAATTTTGTTATTTCTTTTATTATGTGTTTTAATTTGTTTTTTTTATTTTTTATTTAATTATGTATTTAATTCCATGATCCTAACTAGTTCTTAGTTTTTATTTAGTTTAATTAGGCTTTGATTTTAATATGATTTGATTAGAGTTTAATTTAACTTAGTTTTAATTTTCTAATTAGGTTATAAAATGAAAACAACAAAAAGAACAATTCCTTTTTATTTAGTTTCAAATATTCAAAATTATCAATTAAACTTTTTTATTTAACTTAATAAAAACCAATACTTTTTTTTCAAAAAAAAAAAGAAAAAGATTTGATCCCTTAAATGCTAACTAGAAACAAGTTTAAGGCTCCATTGTGTGAGCAAGTTACAAGTATATGTTTATTGCTCGAATGTAACTTTACATCGTTCCATAAAATTAACTAGGCAAAAAACTATAAATTACGATGACTCTGATTTCCTCATCACTTGATGAGAATACGTAGGCATAAGACGGCAAAGTCGTGGCGAGTCTACTAACTTTAACTAAATATTTTTTATTATTGTACAAATTCCTTCCTTTGTAAATAGATAAATAAAGCGTTTAGGACAGAAATAAAAATAATGCATGCAAACATTCCCTTAGACAATCACACAAAATCCTAGACTAAAGAAGGTTTCCGTTGAGTACAACGGAGGTGAGGGGTGCCTAACACCTCCCTTCACATAACTGATTCTCTAACCTATATTCGGTTGTGATTGTCGTGTTATCATTTTCCTTTAGGATTTTATCATTATTTCTCTTAATTTTTAAGAACGAATTTAATATGGTAGTGACTATAATTTTTCCCGCCGCGACACTTGTACTTTTCTCACAAACTAATACAATGTAAACTCAAATAATATCAAAACATTAACTAATACTCAATAAATTTACATGATGACAAAGAGACATTAATGGGCATAAAGAGAAGAGTTTCAGAAAGCCAACCTTGATAAGGTCACCGTAGATGCTATGATAGTCGAAGCACGACATCCCTTACAGTACAAGAGGCAGAGGAGGAGGAACCGAGGGGTTAAATATACTTATTATTTGACTTATTTACTGTATTTGGATAATTTGTATTTTAGTTTATATTTATGTGAACAATTTATGATTTGCATTTTAACTTAATATATGATATTTGATTAATTACATGTGTGCATCGTTTAATTGTATAACAATTATGTAAATATTTTAATTAAAGATATAAAATATAAAAAATTTTAAAATATGTCAAATTTATAACGAATTTTCTACTCATGATAAAAATTTATTATCTTAAGAATTAGTATGGAACTTAACTTCCATTTTATTTATTGAATTATAAAATAAACATAATATAATAAGTTCAAAATGTGTCCAAGATTTAATTTAGAACTTAATCTTCAGACTTATTCTTCCATCAATACGAAGATTGACTTCTATACTTTTTTGAACAAAATAGAGGTGACTCGTTTATTAAATATTTTGATATGTATGTTGGAATGTCCGGAAATTACCTTTCATAGTATTCCAAAAACATATTCAAATTTCATAAAAGTAACTCTTCACCATAAAAACAACCTCTACCTATATCACTCACCACTAAGGGCCTTTCTTTTCTCCAATAATTATTTTATCTTCTTTGCATTTCATTCAATATGTATTATTTTATTACTCTCAAGAGAAACCAATAGCTAAGCTTAAATCCAGGTTTTTTAAATTGCTGTTTTGCCATCAAACTTTAAGTGTTAAAATACAATTTGCACTCTATATCCAATTGCATCTTTTTAAAACTTGTTGATGACTAAATTAACTCGTTTTTATTTTTCTCAACTGGACCACCACTTACCTATATAACGACACTATGGGCAAATTTGTATGTTTTCTTTAATAATTTTCATAATGATATATGTTTTTGTTAAAAACATTTATAAAAGACTTTAAATTAAAAATTGGTTGAAATTGTTTTACATAAAATATTTTATTTTTTAATATGAAATTTTAAAATATCTCTTAAATTTGAAACTATTTTGAATAAATTTTCATAAAAATTATTTTGAAATACTTTGTTTTGAAATATTATGTAATATTAACGGTTTAATATTCAATAATATATATTTATATTACAGGATATCATATTAATTTTTCAATGTATTAAAAGAAACTTTTATTATTTTACTTTACCAAAATTATTTTTAAAAAAACAAAAAAAAAAATCCTATATTTATGAAAAATTAAAAAACATTTCTGAAACGTAACATAAAAAATACACACGTTTCACTAAAAAGATAAAGAAAGGATGTTGATTGAATTTCTTAATGAGGATTCCATGAGTTTAATCTAAAGAGTGCAAAACAAACTCATATGCAAAAGACTAAACGGTAGTCAAATTAGCAAGGCATTGCTTTATGCATTCAATGGCACAACAAGTGAACTTTTTCTTTTAGTTGATTATTTGGATAAGCATAATATTGTTTGTTTTAACTTTAAAAAATAACTCGCTTTTATAGAAAGTTTCATTGTAAAAAAAAATCACAAAATTATATTATATTATAAAAATTATTTTTTAAAAAAACAAAATAAACGGGTCCTAAATAAGACCGTCTCATGCTTATCATATATATTTGACCTTGGTGAGAAATGGAGATTGTGGATGAGAGTTTGGGTGTTTTCAAAAAAAAAAACTTGTAATATTGATGAATGATTGTCCAACTAAAGAGATTAGTATTCATATGGATTTGAAGCAAGATGACCTCTTAAGTCCTATTTTTCTTTGTGTTGGTAAAGGCTTAAGTGGACTATTTAGGAGTGTGGTGCATCTTTACCTCTTTTAGGTTCATTATATCTAGTGATCTCTCTTCTTTAATATATGCATAACACTCTTATTTTGGCTAAATCCATAGTGGGCAATCTTTGACTGATTAAGACAATTCTCTAAGGGTTCGTACTTTTTTTTCAAACATTCGTATTAACTTTGCCAAAAGTAGTCTTATTAGGATTAATGTCGATCGAATTGTTCTCTTAGTCTTTAATGGGTTTTCATTTATTGTAAACAAAAGTCTCTTCCTTTCAAGTATCTTGACTTAGAGGTTGGGCTAACCTTCCCTTCAAACTACTTAGGAATCTCTAGTTAAGTTTGTCTTTAAGTGGATTTCATTCTTGGAGGAATAGGTTTGTTAGTCTGTATGGTAGGCTAATTCCCCTTAACTTTGTTCAAATGTTATTTCAATCTTATTATTATATATTCTTAAAATGCATGTTAAGGTTTGAAAGAAATACTTAACATTCAGAGGAGATTCCTGTGAGAAGGGATGAAAGGGAATTCTAAGTGTTTGTAGGTTAGATGGTTTGATGTGTATAAACCTAAACGAAAAGGTGGTTTAGGGATTTACGATCTCCACCATATGAATTTGGCTCCCCTAAATAAATGGTGGTGGATGCTGATATAAGATGTTACTCGGCTTTGGGCTAATATCATATATAATGATGATTGGATTGGTAGTGATAGTGATAAGTTTTATTTATATTTTATGTATAGGATTATTAAAGCAAATTCTGTTGTGCATTTTTTAAAATAAATATATAAATAAATTGTATTAAAGTTTTAAATTTATACCGATAAGAATATGGGTTTTTTTTACCAATTAAAATTACGAAATATTTATAATAATTTAATAGATTATATATTGAAATGGGGGTTATTCTATTTGGCCTGGGGAATGTTCATTGATAAAATAAATTAGACTAAGAGTGTTAATGGGGAGAGTGTCCAAGGTGGAGTTGGTCACGCAAGGCGTAATACATGTCGTCTGATAGGGTTTGGGTCTGAAACCCATGATCTGCCTCATCAAGCATGTGTGGCATGTGAGTTTCCAGCGAAGAATAACGGTCTACAAAGGTAAATCAAAGGAAAAACCACCTCTTCCATATTTTGAGGGAGAATTGGTATCCATTTATTTCAACATTGCTAATGATAAAGAATGGAACAGTTTTCTTTTAGAGTTTATCCCATGGATCCAATATAAGTATCCTTACCTCAAAATTTAAAAAGGTGATTCATTGATTTCCCAAAAAAAACAGTATAAATGTTCTCTTGCAACCTATGTAGGTATATTCTTTCCATCACTATTCTACTTTTAGCAAGTACAATTGGTGTCCACCATGAGGTTACGGTAAAACTGACATACGCCAAACTCACCTTTAGTTCATAAGCCTCCTCAACAATCTTTTTAACATGACAACAAAATAGGGTGTTTTGAATTCTACCAAATTGACCATGATCATTAAGATCATGTCAGAGGGGTTTGTTGGAGGCGAAAATCCAACTCCTCTCGTAGGAGATACGCTCACCAAGTCTTGTTGTTAGAGGGCTCGCCTACTTATTAGAACAAAATTGGTTGATACCATATCCCTTGGATTTTGATGATAACAAAGTATTTAAAGAACAATTGGGTATTCTAACATTTGTTCAAGTATGTTGGTTTATAAGATTAAGAACAGATGAAGAGAAGCTTGAAGATTCTAAATCTGAAGTTCATACTATAGATCTGAAGATCACTTTTGAAGACACTAGCTCTGAGGGAAGATCCAACTCTAAAGAAGTTAACATCTAAAGAAATCCAGTCTCTGGTGATCCAAACTTTGAAGCTTCAGAAGTCATGAAGCAGACTCTGGGGAGACTAGTCTTTGAATAGTGAAGTCTAAAGAAAGTCAACCTCTGAAGGATAATCTCTTCAATCAAGGCAATTCTGATAGACTCAAAGATCTTTTGTTCATGCAAAGACTTAAGAAAAAATCTCTCCTTTGTTGTCTGAGCTTCAACGAATAATTGCTCTTGCAGAAATGTGTTTTCTTGATGTGTCCAATCAAGTACAAAGCTAGCCCAACTTTTTGGCAAAAGTCTTCCAACGTCTTTTTTCCTCCTCTCTATATAAGTAGCATAAGACATGAAGAAGAAGATTAATACACTGCAATTCAAGACTCTGAACCTTGACATTTCAAAGAGAAATCACTCTGTAAAAAACAAACTAGAATTAGAATCTCTTAACACTTTATATATTTTAGAAGTCCTTAAGTCTTAGAGTCTTTCTAAGTTGTATTATGTATACACCTCTGATTGTATATCAATTATAGTTGTTACCCGAATCTCTTAACAGTATGTTATAGAGTCAGAAGTCTCTTGCTTTATTGCTTGAGCATTTGAAGTATCTTTCTTGTATTCTTGAGCATATAAGTTTCTTACTTGAGTGTTTGAGCATTGGAATCTTACTTGTGTGCTTGAGCATAAAAGTCTCTAACTTTAGGGTTTGAGAATTGGAAGTCTCTTTCTTGGTGTTTGAGTATTTGTAATCAATTTGGTTATAGTAAAAATCCCTTGAAAGTGCAAAGAGAGTGGAGTACTCTCAAGTTGTGAGAGGGACCAGGATAACTGTTGTGTTTCTTTGTTTTTACTTTCATGCTTTTTGATCTTATTATTTTGTTGCTATCAATTGTGCAACTCTGAGTCATATTCTAGTTTAGAATCTCATAACGATTATTAGAAGTTATCCTAGTGATTATGAGTCAGTCTCTAAAATAAGTGTTCAGAATTTGATTAAAATCCATCAGAAGTAAAAGAAGAAAACCCTTGGAAGGGAAAAAGTCAACACAGACCAACCCCCTTCTTGTGTTTTTCTCACCTTCACTACAGGTATCAGTGTCCATAGTTAAGGAAACTCATTGGGAAACATTTTCAATTTAAATTGGCAGAATTGTATTGATTTAAACTTTTGGCTCAATTTAAGTACAAGAGAGAAAGATGATTGGTAAGTCATATGAGTAACATTTTACCATACTATTTAGTAATGCATAAATCAGAGGGAACATCAGGATGATTATATTCTTTTTGTTGACTTAGTACCGAATATTTTAGTGAAAGCCATGAATGGTAATATTAGTATAGGCATGTAGGATAATTCCATCAATGCGCGAAGTATTGTACAACAAATCAAATGGACACTAAAAAATGTATTAGGCCTAACATGGATCGAGTAGTTTCAACATGAGATCAAGTAAGGCGTGAAGGTCTAATTAAAGTTAAATATGGAGCTTGGATAGGAGGATTCTTCAAATTCATAATAAATTGTACTATTGGAGTTGTGGAGCTTTAGGGGAGTGTATGAATGCCTGGATCAAGTGTTTGACAATGACATATGAGAGTAGTACTTCACATAGATAACAAAGACGCACACTTAGCTCTTACTACCATGAACTACAATATGGAAGTTGATTAGGGTCTGCTTCAAAGAATCAAGAGCTTGATAAACAAGGATTGGGATGTTTGTATTACTCGTATATATTGTGAAGTGAATAAGTGTACGGATGCGCTAACAAGTTTAAAAGTGAGACATTATCATTTTATTTTATTTGTTCCCGCGAGAGTTGAGTCTTTTCTTATTAGTATATCGTATTAGTATTTGTTACAATATAATTGTTGGATTGTAGTTTGTTTTTTCTTTCTAGGACATAAGCCATCTTGCAGTGGCGGGTGTTAATGGGGGCGGGTGGGAGCCACGGCTCCCCTCAACTTTTTTTTTAATTAATAAAAATATAATATTTAGAATAAATAAAAATTAAAAATATTTGGGACCCTAATTATTCTCACAAACCTAACTCCCACGATACTCTCACTTTTTTCTTTTTTTAATTAATAAAAATATAATATTTGGAATAAAAAAATTAGAAATGTTGCATCTTCTCACTAACCTAATAACACCACATCGTTTAACCTTTTTTTTCTGTTACAATTTACAACAATACTATCAACATAAACAAAACCATAAATTCAAAACAAAAACATCTTTGTCTTCTTGTTTAGGTACGATATCGACGGTGGCAACAAACAACTATGAGGACGACGGTGTTCACGACGATGGCGACGATATTGTCTACGGTTTTAACAATAACTTCCACAACTTCGTACCGTTTACAATTTTAACGACGACGACAATTTTATTTCTCAAGGATTGTCCTTATGCTTATTACATTCATTGTTTTGCACATAGATTACAACTTGCTTTGATTGCTGCTTCAAGAGAAGTTTTCCTTGTTCATGATTTCTTTTCACACTTGACTCTTATTGTTAATGTTGTATGTTCCTCTAGTAAGCATCATGATGAATTACAAAATTCCATATTAGAGGAGATTTCACATTTGTTAGATATTGGTGAGCTTGATAGTGGTAAAGGAAAAAAAATCAGATTAGCACTTTGAAACGAGTTGGAGATACACGTTGGAGCTCACATTTTTCTTTTGTTTGTAGTATGATAGATTTGCACAATCCAACTTGCGTGGTTCTTGCGGATATTGGAAAAAATGGGAGAACTTATGATATATGTGTGTATGTTAATGCTGCTTATAAGTTTATGAAATCATTTGAGTTCACATTAATTTTGCACATGATGAGAGAGCTTATGGGAATTACAGATCGTTTGTGTTAAGCATTACAACAAAAATCTCAAGATATACTTAATGTTATGCAGTTAGTAACCACTACAAAGGCTTTAATTCAAAAGTAGAGAGATGATGGGGGTGGTTTATTGAAAGATGTAATATTATTTTGTGAAAAGCATGATATTGATTCCCCTGATTTTAATGCAATTTATATAGAGCGTGAAAGGCGTGCACGACATCAAATGGATCACATCATTGTAGGTCAACATTTTAAAGTGAATCTCTTTTGTGTTACAATTGATCAACAATTGTAGGAATTAAATCATAGATTTTGTGAGCAAACAATGGAGCTTTTAAGTCTAAGCAACAGTTTGGTTCCTAAGGATATTTACAAAGCATTTAATATGGATAACATATGTGCTATTGTAAATAAATTATATCCTAAGGATTTTAGTGAGAATGAGAAAATTAGTTTGAGATATCAACTTCAACACTTTCATCTTGATGTTGTTGGTCATCCAAATTTAAGTAACTTGTCAACTATGTCTGAATTGTGTGAAGTTCTTAAAAAGACAGGGAAGGCAGATACATATTATTTAATTGATCGACTAATATGTCTCATCTTAACTCTTCTAGTTTCTACAGCTACTACAGAAAGATCATTCTCAACAATGAAGATAATCAAGACAAGATTGTGCAATAAGATGGAGGATGAATTTCTTGCTGACAATATGATGTTTTACATTGAAAAAGAAATAGCCGGACACTTCACCACTAATTCAATTATTGATGAGTTCAAGTCTTTAAAAGAGCGAAAGGCAATACTTTAATTCGAGGTTGAATATCTGTTTTAATATATTCTATTTTTATTTTGTGTTAGTTATTTTGAATATTTGAAAAATTTTGTATCGAAAGTTTATAATTTTTAATCAATTTTAATTATAATATTTTAATTAAAATTTAGCGCCCTCCCCACCCCCTAATATTTTAGTCAAGATCCGTCACTGCCCTCTTGTATTCCAAAAAAAAATGTTGTTTTTTCACCTCCACAAAATAGCCGCCATAGTTTATTATATATCTTAATTGGTTTGGTTGTGTCATATTTTGTGGGTCAAAAATGCTATATTGCATTTTAACAATATATAAACAACCTCATTTATTTTTGCTCCAATGGTAATTATAAATAAATAACATATATTTGATCCCACCAATTTATATTATTTTATTTACACTACATTTTAAGTCTATTAATTAATTAATTCAATTATAATTAATATATAAAAAAGATGGTAAATTTTAAAAAATACATGATGAAAAATAAAATATATAGTAAATGTATTGTATCACTTTTATATGTTTTTTATAAATCAAAATAATAGTTAAAGTAAATTGAAATTAAAAATTCTTTACCAATTTTACTAATAAGGGTAATGTTGATGGGGATGACAAATGAACTCATTTTCAACGGGTATCCTCAAAATTTATCCACAACTGGTAGAGTAAAAATCCATAAAATGGGTACGGACTCGGGTACGGGCAATTATCCATTAATATAAGCGGGTATGGGCGTGGATACGGATACCTTAGTACTCATTTTGCCTCATACCCACACAATATATATTTATGTATTTTTTATTTTTATAATTATTTATATAAGTTAGTTTTTCAATTGGCAACCACAATCAATTAATTTTTTCATTGAATTAACTAAAAAATAATAATATTTTAATGTTAAATTCTCCATTTTTGAGATTGTTTGAGGAAGTTCAATTTCTTAAATTTAAGCAACCAATGTTGTCACATCAGCATATTCTAATTGTAAAAAAAAAAAATAAGCAACAGAATTTAAGGTTTAAACAATCACTAAATTCTCACCATTGAAGATGCTGTTATTAATACATCATTTCCAATTCCCAATTAGTATTCAATTTTTTTCAAACAAAAAATATAAATATCAGAATGCAACATTTCTGGACATGCATCATAGTAATATGCACCACACACTATAGAAGTAGTTCACTACTATTGTTTAATAGTGTCAAATTTTGATCTATCTGTGGTAGTCTACCATCCACACTCCTAAAAACGGCCATGGTAATATCAAGAAATTAAAGTTGTTGGGTTGTTTGTGTGAATTTAGTGTTCGGAGGTAAGTAAAGTTCATTTGGGACATTTTGTTATCCGGTGATCAGAATTATTTACAAATATATCAACAAATATATTTTTTCAATCATGATCATGGTTTGAGCAGGATTTTTGGGTCTATCTCTTTAAGGGGTTGGGAATAGATAGTGGTGCACTAGATTGCTCGCTGGCCTTTTTGAACTCAACAACAATATATTTTGAGATTTTTTTAAGGCAACTGATTGACTTTCTTAAGCACCATGTGCATTTTTAATAATATTTCTAGGTTTCGAAGATATATATCTGGACGCATCATATTTTAACTAAATTTTAAAATATTCTAGAGATATATTTCCAAAATCACCATAAAATTAGTAAATGTTGAAATATTCTGGAGACATATCTCAGGAACAATTTGGAATATAATATCGCGTCAGACTCTTCTTCTTCCCCACTTATTCATTTCTCTCAAAATTTCACAAACCTCTTCATCTATCTCATTTCCCAATTTTCACATACTTCACAAAACCTCTTCATCTATCAAGCATCATCCAGTTTAGCAATCAACAACTTCTGAATCATATTATACGGGTAACTTTTTCGAGTTTCCGATAAATATTCGATTATTTTTCGTGAACAAGTTAGAATGGATTGTTAAGGGTAGAAATGGTTAGATATTTGCATAACATAGTTTATAGTCAATGTATCTATTGTTTGTTGGCTAAAATCGACGATTAGAGCTTCGAAAATGTCATTCTGAGGGGTAGGGGATGTCATTGTCGCAACCTCTGTGTTGCAGAAATTTCCGGAGACACATCTTTGAAAGATTTTACGTTGTGTATTTTAGGTTATTTCAGAGATACATCCCGGAAACATTTTACGTTTTATGCAATCTAGGTTATTCCGGAGATGTATCTCCAGAATTATATTTTTTTCATTTTTATTTTATAATTTCTTTGTTTTTAATATTCATTTAATTATACCTTATAGAAATTATGGTTGACATGTGGAGGCATGGAAGGGTTTCCTAGCATGCATTCGTTCGGCGCGAGCGGAGCTAGCCGGTTCCGGAGATAGCAGGTACCTCTGGTCAGGGAGAGGCATCAACTGTTGCGGCACATCCTACTCCTAAGATCCAGTCCACTCCATCTACATCTCAACCCACTTTTGGGGCTCGACCTTTGCCTCAGGACATTACTTCTACATCACAGGCCACTCCACAGTCTACTTCTTCTTCCCACAGGCCACATGTGCCACCTCTTGTTGATTTGGTGCCACCACCGAAGGGTGCAATTGTTGATGATCATGATGCACATGTCCTACCTGCGGAGGATGAGGGTGATGATTCTGAGCCACATGCTTTCGGAGGGGATCCATCAGATTTGTCCCTACATCCGTTGTACCCAGACCACACTGTCAGATATATCTGGGAGGGAGAGGTAACATTACTCATGTTGTTGCTATTTTTTCCGTTACTTTAAATTGTTGACATTGATTCTTACTGACATTGATTATGTCTGAAAATTTACATGTATGTGATCCTCAGAAGTTTCTAAACCATGGGCGGAAGATTTTAGCATTGCATCACCCGTAAGAGACTTGGTTTTAGGAAGTTCTAACGGCTTCTGGTTTGAGTAACTTATGTTTTGCTAGTTACAGACTAGTCAACCACAGAATGCTTAACGCATTCGTGGAGCAATGACACTCTGAAACCTCATCTTTTCATCTTCCCCATTGTGAGATTTCGATTACACTGGACGATGCCTCGACTTTTTTGCATCTTCCGATCATGGGGATCTTCCTTTATCATTCAGAGTCTAACTTGACCGCTTGGTTGCTGAGGACATCCACTTCAACTGCTGCGTGGATCAACGTTATACGCGGCCTTTTGATGACATATCGTTATACTCTGGATGGTTGGCAGCTAGATCCCGTATCACTGCTCCACATCTACCCGAGCGCGTCATGCGGAAGCTGGGGTTCATTCAGACCATCCCCAGACACCATGTTGTCTCTACTCCTTCTGCATTGACTCGTATACAGATTAACGAGATGTTTGTTGATTATGAGAGTCACCTAGTACCTGAGGAGGCTCGGGTCACCATAGTACTGAATGATTAGAGCTACGTCGATGGTTACATGAGGTGAGGCTCAGTTGGATCACACTTAGGATGTCTTGCCTCGTTGTCATCGCATAATGGAGATGACGCAGGCAGCCATCGACAAAGGTATCTTCCCCGAGGGATCTGCTGCCAGGCGAGTACTAGATGATATTATTGCAGAGGCACGGGGGACACTTTTGTACCGTAGACATCGTGCGAGAACGAGGAGAATCGATGGTCGAGGACGTACACCAGGTTGTCGAGAAGGTGGTAGGGGCAAAGGAGGTGGTAGAGGAGACTAGGAAAGGTTGTCAGACACACTCAGTAGATGTCTATATTGTTTTGGTTTCAGTACTCTAGCTTGTACTTTTTTCTGATTTTGTTACTATGTTTTAGTTTTTTGTGACATATAACATCTTTATATGTATATTGTTATATTATTTTGGTATATATCTTATTTTATATTTCATCTGCAAACAACTACACTATAAATTTTCAAAAAAAAATTGTTTTGATAAGAATTCGAAGATATACCTCTGGAATTTTACCGTAGATGCATCTCCGGAAGTTTTCAAAAGAAAATGGATTGTGGGAGATATCCTGAAACCATTTAAGATTTAAATAGTTCTGGAGATACATCTTCAAAAAATAATTAATATAATATCATATATGAGTTACGTCCAGATATATCTCTTCTAAATCTAAAAACATTGTTAAAAACGCATATGGTGCTTAAGAAAGGCATGGGATGCCTTAAAATATTCTATATATTTCTTCCTTTCCTCAGCTTATGTGTTTTGAGGGTTGCTTTTCGGGCTTTGCTCTTTTTGGTTAGTTGAGTGGGTTTGGTGGCGGTCTTCCATTTGCAGGGTACCTAACTCTTATGTAGATTTTAGGTGGTCTGTGTGTTTTTGTCCTTTTTGTTGCTTGTTGTTTTTTGGGCTGCCTTGATACATCTTATATTTGTGACTTTCTCTTTAGCTTGTACTTTGGAAATATTGCTTGAATTTCATATTTAAAATGAGGATTCCATGAAGTAATAGCATTGGCTGTAAGCATTCAATAGCACAAGTGCATTAATCAACCCAAAAAATAACATCTTGCACCACCTACTCTTGTCTTAAACCGGGACCAAGGTATAATTATAAAGTGGTCCAAGAAACATATCAAATTAAAAATAGGAGTTTCTAAATTTATCATTGCTTTTTGGAATGAATTGAAAAGTTCTCAAAAAAGTCATATAATAGCATTTTAAAATAGATCATCATATTTCTGCTCTAAATCAGAGTCAGAATTATGCTTGAGTTTGAAGATTTGACTCCTGGTGGGACTTCACAAGTCTTCAATACGGTGAATAACAAGGTGAAAATATAAGATTTAGAATTCTAATATCCAAAAATCAGTGATAGAAATAAAATATGAATTAATGTTTGTATACAAAACCTTAATCATATATTCTTATTAATTAGATTAACTTATGTTTTTTTAATGGCAATTAGATTAATGTATGTACACAAAAGCTTTAAAAGGCTAAAAAAAAGAAAACACAGTTGCCCTTTCTAGAGATCAAATTTCAATATTACTCCTTCTGTAAAAAAATGTATCCCTTAAGGAAAGGTGAATTAGGGATCAGATAATCAATGTGGCATATGACTTGGTCAACACAACAAAATCTTTGTAGTGCACACAATACAAGTAGTCAACCACTTGAGCTTTTAAGGGCCCTACACCATCCAACATGCTCTTATTATGACAATGACACATTTTGGCCATAATCCACTCACTCTCCCAACAATACAACCGCCCAGGATCATGACTTATTGACTCTAACTTACCTTACTTGATTCACTTCACAACCAATACACACTTGAAAATAAAACAAATTTTGGTCTTTTTGTAATACTTCAAATACCATAAGGGCATTTTCAATAACCAAGTAGTTTATATATTGCTCCTAATTCACTTGCAAATAAACTAATAACTATATCATCTTTTCTATCAAGCACCCACTATAGAAAGAATAAAACATGGGAAATTGCTTGGTGCTGCAACAAGTTAACATGATCAAGATCATGAAAACTGATAGGAAAGTTCTTGAATACAAAACAGCAATCAAAGTTGAAGATGTTTTGCCTCTTCCACCACCAGTATCCCCAAAAGGGGTCAAGAAGGTGACGTTTGCAAATCCAGAAGTTCAAGATGTACATAAAAGTAGTGTGGTTAGGATAAAGCTTGTTATTAGTAAGCAAAAACTGCAAGATATGTTAGATAATGGAGGGATTTCAGTAGACAAGATGTTATCTCTTGCTCATGGTGAAGATCTGTGTAAAGAAAGTGATGATGATGATTCTCTAGGGGAATGGAAACCAGTATTGAAAAGCATACCTGAAGTAATCTAGCAGTAGGCTTCAAGTTACAATACTTGTGTTTCTTTCTTATACTGCTTAGGTATTAGAGTTTTCCTTTTTCAAACATGTATTATGTACAGTAGTATAATAACTAAAGGAATATAAATAGAGGATTAGAAATACATATTCACTCTTCAAGTTCAGAATATACTCTCTTCTAGGTTAACTTTGAATTTCCATGAATCACTTGACAAAAAAACAATTGAATTATATTAAATTTTGATTCTAACAATACAGTTAACATTATTTAAAGTGAGTTGGACAAATTCAAATATGCCAAACAAGCGTTATGGAAGATGAAGTATGATAATACTCCTACTTGTTTTAAAACATGTCATCTAGATAAGTCACTGAAATAACACATGTTCAAGCTAGCTTTATTTGAACCTATTTTTAATAAAAGTTATCCAAGTTGATGTTTTATATATAAAAGTTGTGTAAGTTGATGTTTTTTATATAAAAGTTGTGTTTTTTTATGTACACAAAAATAAGTGATGATTTCAAGTGTAAACGATAAAGTATCACGTTTAATATAAATGAATAAAAGATTAGATATATAAGAGAGATGATTCATATATTAATTATTTAAAAAAAAAATTTAAAGCTTCGAGTTGAGATGTTTCATCTCACTCTTCTGTGAAATCGGAGTTGATCCAACATGATGTGAAAATATAAGGTGGATTGAGATGTTTCATCTCACTCGTTTGTGATACGGAGTTGGTCCAACATGATGTGGAAATATAAGGTGGATTTGATGAATTCAAGTATGAAAAAGCCACAAAACCAATTGTTAGAAATATGAGATATTAATCATCTCATATCATTCTCTCATGTTACAACTATTTGATTTCATCTCACTCATTCTCTTATATATTTAATATGTTTTGTGGCTAATTCATAGGTGCAAAGTAACATATAAGTGGTGTTTGCATCATACACAACTTTTTACAACAATTGGATTTTAACCAAACACATAAAACTTGATGCTGGACCATCCACACTGAATCTTTACCCTCAGCAGTCACCGCCACTTTCCCCTGGTCACGGTGCCCACCACTTCCATGCCATGTAGTGTATCCAACAGTAATCCTTCCTTGCTCACATCATCAATGCATCAGTATGAGATATTTTTAGAATAACTAACGTAATGAATATCACCCAATTATAACACCCATTTTTGCAAATGTGAAAGGGATGTCACGAATGATCCATGTCTCACGATAGGGAGGTATAGAGAAAGATAGTGAAAGGTGAAGATAGTGCTGTTAGAGGTCACCATCTGGAAAAAAATACTGGAGGGGAAACGCACAACAGCTGAGGGCACTGCTCTTGGCAGGTTTGATTTACATTGAGTATATGAGTCTAGAGAGATGAGGAAAATTAAGTTTTAGTGTCTATTAATGATAAACAACACACTTTTCTATTTTTTCATTAAATATTTTACTGCACTGTTTGCCAACTATTTGAAGACACCGGTCGTTACACCTCTGTAGCTATGTTAGGTCTCCTTCAATTATTCTTTCTTCCTTGTCTTACATGCTTTAGTGGAACTTATTTTTTCTTTCTTGTCAGTTATCCAAAGTGTTTTTAGATTTTCCTTCCATACCTACGTGGTATTTGGATCAAACTCTAGTGTCGACAAGGATAGTTTCATGATTCGACAGAAGATTTAATATGAAGTCGAAGTCTATCTTATATGTTGTAGTTGAAATATGCTCAAACATAGTCGAAATACTAAGATTGTTTGCATGTCAAAGAGTTAGTTTGTGGTCTAAGTTAACTTAGTAGTCTATAAATAGACTAGTTCATGTTATTGAGGTTGAGAGGTTAATGGTTAGTGTAATCTTTGAATCCTATTGAAAAAGTGAATAGTAAAACAGATTTAACTAATTCTCTATTTTTCTTTCTTCTTCTTTATCCTTTGTAAAATCTAATAGAATTTCTTGTGTTTGTTCAAGAACTCAATCTTTTTCGAATATTTTGGTTTTTCTCATATTTTGGTTTTTGTTTTTGACGACATCAATTCACAACAAACTGGTATGATGCGAGCGTGGAGAAGAAGATGTCGTCAATAAAATATAAAATTGAGAAATTCACCGGTGTGAATGATTTCGGTTTGTGGCGCTTGAAGATGCAAGTCTTTTTTCTTCAACAGGGTTTGTTAGAAGCGTTGAAAGTATTAGAGAAGATGGGTTTGTCAGAACTGTCTCCCGAACCAGATTAATGGATCCAGTGTATCAAATACTGGTGGTGGAAAAAAATGTAATTAAACTCAAGAAAGAAAGAGAATAGTAAAAGACTATTAAAATTTAAATTGAATTTAACACAACCTTATAAAACTCAACTTAAATATTGAAGCTTGAATCGAATGACGAATTAGAGGTCTAAATTACAAAATTAGATTATAAGATGAGAATTACTTCGACTTATAAAGCCATGTTTAGGTTTTATTGCATCCAATATGAAATTCTTAATCTGTTAGTTCAAGAGGCGAGAAAATTTGCTCTCTTTAGATAAATAAAAATTAATTTCATGTTTTATGAATGGAGAAAATCGGTGTTGAAAGAGCTTTTTGTCCCCTTCAATAATTTAAACTTTCATTAACTGCATGATTTTAATAAGACAATATATGAGTTCAATAGAAATCACGTTTTGAAGTTATTTCATCAGCTATTAGCCCCAACACTTTAGGTAAAGTGTGAATTCACATGAATCTTTCAAATGCTAATACAACCTCCCCATAAAAAATAATAATGGAGAAAGTATGATTATGTTTGCCAATCACACTTGGGTTAATGGAGAAAACATGATTATAATGGTGTTAATAAACTGCTCTTACAAGAGGTCAATTTTTTTATTATTGTTACTACTATTTATTCCATATATAATTTGATGAGACAGGTAACCTCTAGTAAAACGTCTATGTTAAGATCTAATCTCATCGTAAAAAAGAAGAAAAGAGGTGGGTGGGTAAGGTTAATGAGCCATCTATTTTGACATAATCTAACCAAAGGGGTTTTTGAGGTAAATTATTATCAGGGGAAATGTAAGGTGCACTTTCCTTGAGGGAAAGAAGAGGGAGAGATTGTAGGATTAAAGTGAGAAATTTAACGTAGAAATAAATCAATAGAACTTGAAGGCTAGTAGCCTCAAGCATGGTAGTCAGAATCGCGATCCTACTCGTAGGATCGTCCAATTCTACAATTCTGCTAAGTAAATATGTTTGAATTTAAATAAAACAAAACATTCTAGTAATGTTTCCACCATCCTTGATTTTTGTTTTAGTTATGCATCCAACCCTGTCTAACAGCTGATATACAAGAAACGTAAAAAGAAACGCGAGCCAAGAAATCTAGTAGCAGAATAACTTGACACGATCATCTTGGGTTTTTATAATCTCCCTCCAAAGAGGTTATTTTTCAAAATATAATTAGGGGTTCCTATCTAATAACCATCACGAAATTTGTATATAGATAAAAAAAACCCAGATCAAAAAAGGAGCTTATCAAGTGCAGGAGCAGGTAGGTAGCCTCGTGTAAACCGCCATTACTTATGGGAGCAGTATAAGGTGGACAACTTTAAAAGTGATGCACCTGTGGTCGAACTACATATCAATCCTTTCTATTTGTAACCTGCAGCAATCGTTTCATGCATATTATTCTAGGCTGGAGATGATATCCATATTCAACATCAGAGCTCATTGCCGAAGAGAGACTGAGATACTGTGTTTAGCAACTAGCATTTGATATCGAGAATGAGGTGCTTTGAACTAGTAGGCAGTTAAGAGAAATTGATTGCTTCAACAAAGTCGAAGGTTTCAAGGCAGGGGAAAAGGCAGTAATAATTCCTAATCATTGCAGCAGAAGAAAGTCCTAAAAATCATGATACAGATGATTTTGATGCGACCATTTCCTCGGTCTTCATAAACTCAAACAAGATGATAGTCACCCAATAGTTAAAAGAATGTATGTAACAGCTGTTATTATGGCAACAACAAGATAGAGACTGGTAATAAGGAAGCTTATCATTTTAGAACACCCTCATGCCCAGCAGTGTCGAGATTAGTTTGTGGATATAAATAGTAGGTGGTTTGATAGATACCGGAAATCTGATAGCACGTAATCCAACGGATCTTAAATAGGTTATAATACCAATTTAGAATTGTGATTGAGCCTAACACAACGTTAGAAAACCGACTTGTAAGGTAAGAATTGCCCTCACTTATAAACATATTTCTAGACCATATCTCGTTCGAGGTGGGACTCTTTAACAGAGACCATATTCTTCAGCTGTTTTTTGCTATAATTATTCAAACTAGCAGGCACAAAATTGGAGTTCAGTACTACATATCATCCTCAAACGGACAGACAGAAATCGTAAATTGATGTTTAGAGACATACTTGCAATGCAGGGCTGGTTCCCACCCCGCCAAGACCATGGCCACTCAGTTGGGTTGAATTTTGGTACAATGCCAACTTTCAGAGCTCAACTACAACACACCCCATTCAAGGCTCTGCATGGTTGTAACCCTCTTGCCCTTCTTTGCCATGCTGCTATCCCTTTGGCAGTCAAAGATGTTAACCACGTGTTTGAAGAGATTGAGAGAGATTAACTATTGGACGAGTTGAAAAATAATTTAGTGAAAGATAGAGTTAGAATGAAACCACAAGCTAACAAGATAAGAAAGTTGGAGTGTGAGGAGGGAGATATGGTGTACTTAAAATTACAGCCCTACCACTGCAAATCGTTGGCCAGAAGAGCGAATAAAAAGAAAAGTTCTCAATCCTATGATCCATTTCCAATTCTGAAGAGATTGGGAGAAATGGCATATAAACGAGCGATCATAGTTGGAAACATCAAGGTTTTCATGTCTCATTATTGAAGGCAGTTCTCTCACCTAATATACTCAAGCACAGCCTCTGCCTCCTATGTTGACTGAAGGGTTAAGATTAGAAGTACAACCAATGATGTGGTTTCGAGACGATAATAATGGCAACCAGCTAGTACTCCTTAAATGGCAAGATCTGCCATCCTTTGAGAATTCATGGGAAACTATGGACTATGTTCAGTGTTCCCACCACCAAAGAGGTCTTTCTTTCATAAAATATGAATAAGGGTTCTTATCTATTAACAAATGCAGGTAACCTCATGAAAACTGCTATTACTAATAAGAGCAGTATAAGGTGGACAACTTTTAAGGTAATTCGCCTGAAGATCAATCACATATCAATCCTTTCTGTTTGTAACCTGCAACAACTGTTTCATCCTTATCATTCTCATAAGATTCCTCTGCTATAGAACTTCATCCATCATAGCACAAAATGAGGTTATATTTTGGGTTGGAGATCATATCCATATTCAACCATAGGAATTCGTTACCGGGGAGAGGATGGGATGAGGATACTATGTTTAGCAACTAGCAATTGATGTTGGGATGGAGTTGGTTTTAACTAGTAGGCAGTCAAAGTAGGAGAAACTGACGGCAAAGTGGAAGGTTTCAAGGGAGGGGGGAGGCAATCAGAATTCTAAACCATTGCAGCAGAGATGAGACATGTGATTTTGATGCTGCCATCGCCTCAATCTCCATACGCTCAAACAAGATGACAGTCTCCCATTTATTAAAAGTGTGTTTGTTAGACAAAACAAAAGGAATGAAGGGGAATTAATAATTGTAACACCTGTTAGCAGTAACAGGATAGAGACCACTAGCTATTCCTTGGCCTTTTACGGTCAGAAATCAGAATAATTCAAACTAGAAGGCACGGCATTGAAGTCCAATACTGCATATCCCCCTAAACAAGATGGACAAACAGAAGTCAGAAACCGATGTTTAGAGACATGTGACGTATGACAGATTCTCAGCCAAGTCACTAACCAAAACTCCCTAGTTGAGCTGAATTTTAGTACAATATCAACTTTCGCGGTTCAACTAAACTCTCAAAATTCAAGGCTCTGTATGGCTGTGACCCTCCCACCCTTCTTTGCCATGCTACTATCCATTCGACAGTTAAAGATGTTAACCTGATGTTTGAAGAGAGGGATGAATTATTGGACAAGTTGAAAAACAATTTAGTGAAGGCCAGAGATAGAATGAAACTCCAAGTTGACAAGAGAAGAAAGTTGGAGTTTAAGGAGGAAGATATGGTGTACTTAAAATTACAGCCCTACCACTGCAGTCTTTGACTAGAAGAGTGGGGAAAAAAACTAAGTCCTCAGTTCTATGGACCATTTCCAATTCTGAAGAGAGTATGGAAAACGGCAAATAAACTGAGATTGTAGTCGGATACATCGATTTTTTCATGTCTCTTTGTTAAAGGCAGCCATCTCACCTAATACTCAAGCACAGCCTCTGCCCCGTATGTTGACTGAAGGGTTAAGATAAGAAGTACAGCCAGAAGATCTGGTTTCAGCAGATGATAATGGCAACAAACTAGTACTCCTCAAATGGTAGAATCAGCTACCTTTTGAGAATTCATGGGAAACTACGGACTACACTCAATGTTCCTTTCCATCTATTCTCCTTGAGGACAAAGTAGCTCAGTTAGAGAAGGATAAATAGGAATCAGTTAGGAGGAGGAGTGGCAAATTAAACCATTTCTAGTGAATAATTCAAGTAATTAAATTCATTGAAGCTCCAATTCTAACACGAGATATACCTCGATTTTAAACAAAGTATACCTCACTTTCTTTTGCAGTGATCACACCAGGGGCGGGTTTTCTTTTATGGTGGCCGAGGCTGATTCCCTCTTGCTGCCATTGCAGAGCTCTCGCTGTACGGAACTGAGTTGGCTGTCCCCAACATGATTTTCCTCCTGCTTTCTTCCCTTCTCACTTCTGAAAAGACTTCTCGAATTTTGAGAAGTGGTTTGGTTCCAAGAATCCTTCCACGAACTTCATCTAGATCCTTGTTTAGTCCCAATAGGAATTTGTAAATCCTATCTTTTCCACCGGTTCCTTATAATTCTTTTGATCTTTTGTACAACACCATGTAACCTCTTCATATATGTCGAGTAATTCTTTTGATCTTTTGTACAACACCATGTAACCTTTTCATATATGTCGAGTTGCTGCCAGTGTTTGTTAAGTATGTTAAAATACTCCGTAACAGAAGATTCTCCCTGTCGATGGTCATGAAAAATGCTTTTATCTCAAATACGACAGATGTATTGTCAACATTTAAGTATGTTTCCTTCACTGCATCCCATATTTCTTTCACAGTGTCATAGAACATGAAATTTTCACCAATTTCATTTGTCATGGTACTGAGCAGCCATGACATTACTTGGTTGTTCTCAAGTTTCCATTTCTGAAAGTTTTTGTCTCCTTTCTCGGGACATTTAGAATCTCCTGTGGTGTAGCCTTCCCTTCCTTTTCCTTCGAGGAAGATCTTGACTGATCTTACCCATTGGATATAGTTTTGACCATTTAAGTTATGGCCTGTGATGAGGTGAGTGAGCCCTTCGTGTGAACTAGTCGGAAATGATTCAGTCTCCACTTTGAGTGATTCATCAAATTTGGGATCCTCCATAGTTTGGCGGCGCTAGGTTTGGGATGGTTCAGATCGTGCTCTGATACCATGTAGAAATATATTTTATATTTCCTTGTGTTTGATGAGAATTACATATGTTATATTTATAGAATACACAAGACAGTATTTAAAAGAGAAATCTGTCCTAAGAATTAGGGGAATTAATTTCCCATAAAAGTTAATTCTAATTACAGAAAAGAACAGGAAATAATAGCTAATTAATTTCATTAATCCTAATCCTAATCCTAATGGGCTGTACAAACAGAATCATTTGATTCTGTATTGATTATTCCACAGTAAGTTCTCATGGCAATGCTATCAAAAGAACATGTTCCAAGACAAAATGCAAATGGTTGCTGGTATATCGATATTTGATAGACCACTGAAAAGTAATATACTGTATAATTCCTTAGTCTTTTTCTTTTCAGGTTCAGCTATACATTGGTAAATTCTTTGGGGGGGGAAATGTAATTTCCATATAATGCCACACTTTTACAATGCTAGATTTACACCCACATTATAGCCAAACTGATTACACATCCAAACACGTATGTCTATATACATATATCAAACATCAATATTGAGCACATGACCTATTTACAGAAAATTAAAAGACAAGCATCAATAATGAGTATGAAATATCGTGTATAGTTGTAGTTGTATTGGAGTCTGATTCATGAAAAAGAACAGGTATCTTCTGCAGCTTACAGTGAAATGATGAAACTTCAAAAGTACCTTGAGACTGTATATTGGCAAATATTGTCCTTATTGATTTTTCCACTCCACTTCCAATGCAACCTCGTTACGGCGTTGAAATGGAAGAGCAAATGGGGGATTGTACTGAAACAAAATAAAAGAATAACTACCATCTGAAGAAGAGATAAATGAGAAAGTATTAGAGACATTCAACCCAAAGATTGCATTAAGGATTTAACCTGAGCAATTTCTATTGAAGTTCCCTCTTTAATTTTGAATTGTCCGTCATTTTTCAAAGCTTCTCTCAGTTTCAGTTCACGCCGCTTAACTTCTTCATCATTCACAAAACCTGATTCAATATAAAGGAAAGAAAAGTATATACTTGGTTTAGGACTTCAAATGAATTTTCAGTAAATATTTTATCCACTTATAAATAAATATTTAGAGTTTTCCAATTTACTCATTCAATTACCCAACAGGCACCAAAAAAGAAAGAATGGAGCACATCCAAATGTGTGTAATATATGAGGAGGGATCAACTTACTCTAGGAGTAACTCTACATTGAGTTACTCCGCCTAATAACTCATTATAAATATTTGATCTCACCAATCTAACCGTTAAATTGAAAAAAATTTACTGAGTAGATCAAGTGCACAAATTTCTATAAAATTACAAAATTATTTGATACTTCATTTAATAGCTTTAATTAGAAGTATGGTTTTTAAAATACAAGTAAATATCTACTATTCCATTACATAGTTATAATTGTTGAAATTTTATAAAATTTTGTGCTATTGATCTACTCGGTAAGAATTTTCAAATCAGTGGTTGGATTAGTGAACTTTAATAATTATAAATAAGTTATTAGGTGGAGTAACTAAATGTAGAGTTACTCCTAGAGTAAGTTCATCTCACACACACACATAAATATTTACATATAAAGATTCACTGAATTGTGTGGGACTACAAATACATAGAAATACTACCAGTAAATTATAATTGAATGAAATTCATACTAAATCATGCAATTCTCATTTCCTATTTTAAGGTTCACACGTGAATTTCACTTAATAATTCAGAAAATGTTGAAAAAATGTGTTGCTAACCTTTCTCTGCATACAAATATACATGTGAATGGAATAAACCAAATTGTGTTATAGGTGCTATCTCCTGTAATAATAACTTTAAAATCTTGATCCTAAATTTGTATAGAAACTATATACAAAGTATTAAGGCAAGAGCACACCTGAAAAGGAAACTACAGCAACGATTTTTCTAGCCACTTCTTTAATTGTCACAGAGGAATCTTTAGGAAGTGGCAAGTTAGAACCGTACTTTGAAGGCATGACAAAGGACATTTTCCATTTATCTTGATCTCCCGTCTAAGATAATACCATCAACAAATTAGAACACCATAAAACAAACATATATTTTAAGAAATATCACCCAATTAAATACTAGAATTAAATGTGGAACTTCCAGAAGATATATAATGACATGTCATTCAGATAGATATGGTTGATTCCTAAGATGAAGAAGAACAGTATCAACTTATCCAAACTGCAAACCAATCTTTGACATTTAGAGCTTGAACTTTACATATTACTGTTCCATACTCAAAGACCCTATGAATTCAAAAGATTTTCAGGTGCTAGGTAGTCATAAAATGTCAGCTTGACAAAAATATTCCAGGGCAGTTTGAGTTTTTTAATCACTGCCCGAGCTTTAATTTGATTGAACTCGGATTCAAGAAGAATGGTTTATAATATTGTGAACTATGGTAGGTCAAAATGACAAACTGTGATAATTAGTATTTCGCTGCCATTATTGAAGAATATAGATAGAATAAGTTAGGTGAGATTATTTCTCTGCCATTGTCTTTCTTTTATATATATATATATATATATATATATATATATATATATATATATATATATATATATATATATATATATATATATACCACTTCCAAACCGTTGTTGATGAAATGAATTTATAATAAATAAATCAAATAAAGAATATATTGAAGTAACTTTGCTGCAAATTCATCTGAAAACAAATAAGTAAAGAATGTAGCTGGGATATTTAACAAAGGTCATGAAAAAGAATCATAATACCTTTGTTGTTAACACAGGAGTTGTCATATCCATTTTAACCCCGTCGGATTGACTCTTACTTGTAAAAACGGGTGTAGTCATTTCCATTTTTTCCTTCGTTGTATTCTACCATCAAAACAGCATCACACATCAATAACTTCTTCCAAAATAGAAACGGAAAACCGAGAAATGCAGCAACCAAATACAACCCGGTAAACAAAAAATTTTAATGCACAAATGTGAGTCGATTCTAAAATGTATTACTACCTTACCAAAAAGGTATTCAGCAAGAACATTAAATGACTGAGAAGCACCGCTGAAATCAAACCCATTTTTCCCGGGCATTGTAGCCTCTGCTACAAAGTAAGGCTGCAAAGATAATCAAGTCAATGTGGGTGAGATTGATAGGAACCAACTGGTATTATTACAAAAAACAAGAAAGAATCCCTGTGATTACTTAACAACAGCAAAACACAACTTCGAAGGTTTGCCCACCTTCCAATGCCAAAAAGCCTTAAATCACTTGATTAATAAGATGATCCCCTCTCTAATCCCTCCTCTCTATTACAGTCAACATGATTTATTGGGCCTAACTATCACCCTAACACACCTGCAAACTAATCATTAACTATTAACTAACTACTTATAAAGGGGTTACCTATCAAACACATGCCTAAGACCCAATGGTTTGTTGGTGATAGCAGAGCACTCCTCAATTAGCATTGGAGGGAAGTAGTGTTAAGCCAGCACTTGCAACATGTAAGTATCTTGGCACAAAGGGATATACGAGCATATCAATTCAACTAACTAAGAGTGTGAAGTATATTTGCATTACCCATCAGCACAGTCCCTCAACTCCAGTTTTTGACAGCTACAAATTGAACAAGGAAGCATAATATATCTGATATTTCTAAATTAGATCCAGTCTGAATTTGCTTCAGTTTATTAAGTGTTTTGCCATTGAAATAAACATTTAGTTCTTAACTAAGAAAAAACTCTTATAAACATTTTACACACATACCCTAGTGAAAACATGAAGAAATCACACTATCGTTGTGAAAACAAAAGTAAAACCGAAGTAACCTAATAAATTCTATGTCATCAAAGGGAACTAAAACTGTAAAAGCATAATAAATATGGAATAACTTAACAATTATATTATATACCTCAATTTCCCTAATCTCATACCGGTCCCTTCTACTCAGAACTTTGAACTTGATAGTCTCAAGGTCCGGAACTACAAAGAAGCTCAAGCACCAAATAACTAAATTAATTTACATAATAATCGAAATTTGTTGCATAATTGAGAAGGAAAATGAACCACCTGTCATCAATGCTTCTTCGAGAGTGCGACTTTCAAATCTTTTCGGAAACAAGTATTTAGCAGTCTCGTTAGCCAAATCGACAACAACTGCATCGCATAAATCAATCAAAACAACGAAAGAAAAAAACAAAACACAAAAAGATTCAACAGAGAATAAATCTTGAAGAGATAAGTAGTAGATTTACTTCGCTGGGAGAGAGAGGAGGATTGAGAAGCGAGAGCGAAGAGGAGAGAGATTCGAGCTTCGAATGCCGAAATAGTTCTTCGTCGGGTGCTTATTCTGTTGCCGGAAGATGCAGAGTTGGTGATAGAGATGATTGTTTTGTTAGGTTTTCCGTGAATTGAGGCCGATTGAAGCGAAAGAGAAGGGTTGCAAAGAGGAATTAACATTTTTCTTTTGGAGAATTGAATATGGATTTGTTTGGTTCACTATTTTACTACAACTGAAAATTCTTCTGGATTTTGAATTTCTGTTTGATTTTGGTCTACTGGTGGTTAATGGTTATGGTTTTCCCGGCACAGTATATATAGGTCCTATTTCAGATTTTTTCTTCTCGGACAATTTAGTTAGGGAAATTTTACCCGGGCTTAAAAGTAACTTTATCTTTTTCATTTAGGGGGATTAATTGATATCCATCTTTACATCATCAATTCATTATCATCATCATCATCAATTCATTATCATCATCATCTGTTTCTTATACTTTATAAATTTTTAAAATAAAAATCAAATTTGTTATAACATTCGACGACTATGATTTATTGACAGTATAAAACTTTTTTACGTTGATAGTGCATATCAATTATATCATTTCATTTATCAAATAGTTTATTATTCAATTCTTACCCTAACAATTGCTCCCTCCATTCTTTTTTAAACGTCATTTTGTATAAAGTTCTTCAACTAAGATAGTGGATTGTTAGAATAATTTTTTCTATTATACCTTCTTTTATTTTATTTTTTAAAATAAATTCAATCATACGTTCTCTCTTTTTCGAATAATTAATTGAGAAAATAATTAATTTTATGAAAAATGAGAAGTAGAGTTATTGAGATAGTAAGGATATAATTGATAAATTATAACATTAAAACCATAAAAACGACACTTAAATAAAAATAAAAAAATTCTTCTAAAACGACATTTGAAAAGAAATGGAGAGAATAATTTTTTTGAAATTAGAAAATTGTATTCATATTGTATCAGAGAATTTTTTTTAAAGAATTTCGATATATTTTCCTTCAATGAATAACATGCATCAAAGTATTTTCATATAAAGATTTGTTCATCAAATAAATTATTCCATAGTTATCCAATATATTTTTACCAAATAACTTGGACTCAAGTTATCATGTGATTTTTATGTTATTCACTGGATTAACTTATCTATAAAAATTATCATGTGATTTTTATGTTATTCACTGGATTAACTTATCTATAAGTTATTTTGTATGTGTTTTTTCAAAAAAAAAATTAATGTTTCACTTATATAAAGGGGATAAAATTGGAGTTCGGAAAGAATTTGTTAAGAAGTTCAACCTTTCTTTTAAAAAGAGTAATAAAAAAACCTTTTTGGTTTAAGGATTTTTAATAGGAATGCATTGGTAATTTTATCTTGGTGAAACTACCTCTTTTGTCGGTCTGATGGTGAAGTTGAACGAATTATTTCCTGAAGGCGACAATAGAAAGGTGAGAAAGATCGAGTTTCGTGAAGATTGAGAGGATACAGACGGTAAGGTGAAATACAACTTTATCGAGTTGAAGACCAATGATGACGTGAAGGAAATGTGGAGATTCTTTCGCCGTGGGCTAACAAAGGGTTCGATTGAGCTTGATGTGAAGCTGCCGAGATCTGTTGACGAAATAATGGAGATGCTGAAACGTCCTAAATCGTCAGGTAGTGTTTAGATTTTTCTTATTTATTAATCATGTTGTAATGTTATATTTTTATATTTAAGTTGTTTAATCAAGATCAATGCAATGTAAGGAAAATATCAAAATAATATAATGTTATGACATAAATGTCTGGATAATATATATAATACATATGATACATATAATACAAATATTACAAATCATATCTAAATAGACCCCCCACGGGATATATGTGCAGCCCGAGCTAATGAAATATAAACCACCCCGTCTTGGTTTACTAAACCTATGACCTCATTCGTAATAACTGGAATCATCTGATAGTGTTGTTGGTCCTCGGGATGATGTGCTGGAGGGGGAGACGGGAGTGCCATCAACAGGTCCCTGATCACCAGAAGGTACATCCTCAATTGGAAGTGGCGTGATGCGAGAATGTGATATAGTGAGACATCATTTCAAGTAGTCATCCTCACACTGTCCGAGATACTAAACAGGTACGACTCGAGCTAAGATGGAACGACCAGAGCTGAGAAAATGACTCTGAAACCACTAATCAATACCTTCATATGGTGTATCAGGAACTACTGGTGGTATAGTCTGAATGTATCCATATTGACGCGTACATCTCTCAGGCAGGTGTCTGGCAACCAAAGTCCCCCACCGCATATATCCAAAGTATAAGGACGACTCCACGAACTCACAGTGTACTTTATGAGCATCGTAGGGTGTCCATATCACGTCCTCAAATGTAAGTGCGTCCAATTTCCTCCTGTACTCAACTAAACCATCAGTGTGTGACTGTCTCGCCTTCCACCTCTTCGCTTGTGAGTCCCCTAGCGCACAGTGTAACACCCCATTTCTACCTGATAATTAATCATAAAATCAGAGTATAAAATTTCAACAAAGCAAATGGAATGATACATTTTCAACTCAAATAACAACATGAAAATGACTCAATTAATCTTTAAAAGAAAATACTTCATTACTACGCAGAGGATTCATAATATTCAACGTAAAATATCACAACTTGTTTTCAAATCCACTCTACTCTGGATTATCTGCACGTTATCAACAGAGGGAAATATTCAAACAGAAGGGGTGAGATATCGAAAGATATAAATGGAAGTATGTAATCAATATATTAGACTAGAATCATACAATTTCATCACTATCCAACAACAAAAAAACAACAATCGGCGAAATATGTATAATATGCAACTCAAATGCGAATCACTTATGTGTATGCATGTAGTGCCATTGGAGTAGAACTCCCAGCTTAGAAAGTGTCAGTTTATCGAGGCAACAACAAGGCATAAGCCTTCAACTTCAACTTATAATTCTTTGTCAATCCAGGCCAACGTGGTTGAGCATTAGCTCCAACTTAGAAAGTGCAATGTATGTGATGTGACGCAACTCCATTATTAGAACAATAACAATAATAATTATATAGCAACAAAACGCAAATATATTATCCCAACGTAGCAACAACAACATACTACAACAACTTAACAACAAATACCTACCATCTCAACTTATCGACAACAACGTATCAACATTGGACATGTGCTTACAACTTGACAACAACAAAGATTCAACATTGGCCATAGGCCTACAACTTAATAATAACAACAACAAATCAACAATGTCATGTGACTTACAACTCAAATATGCCCTTAAATCGGGACTAATCAACTTATTCAACGGTGCCTACAAATTCACGTATTCAACTAGATTCCAACAAAATAAACCAACTAAAATCACTTACTAACTTATGTGAACTACCCCAACAAATTTCAACTAATTTCAGATAGCTAATTTCTTACGCTTAATTTCACTTACTCGACTAAATTGGTATTATTTTACACCATGTTATTTCTGCTAAGAAGTTTCACTAATTCTATGAAATTCTATATTAGTGATACATACATTGTTCTGCTATCATCAAAATTCAATTCTGGTATAATATGCCATTATCTATTAATTACTCGTTTTCTGCTAAAAGTTGCTACTGCTATTTCTAAATCCCACGACATTATTTTGATTCATCTATATAATACTACTTATTAATTAATCACTAGTTACATGTATAAACTAATTAACTAATTCATTATTCATTTATTACAACAACTAAATTAATTAAATAAGTGTAATATTACAAGACAAAGTGGCCCCCACCATTCTCATAAGTGGCTTGCGCCGCATTTTAGGTGGCTCTCACCACCAAAATTGATGGCTTGCGCCATCCCCATATTCCTATGTGACTTCCGCCACCACTAAAGTGGCTTGCGCCACCTCTCACAAACGGGTGCTCCCCACCCACAATTTTCCATTTTTTTTCTATTTGGTTTCCAGTATTCTTCCATATTTTCAGTATTGTTTTCGACGGTGATTTGCACTAATATCAACCTAATTCCTCCATGTTCAATACTACTTCCTGATTCACAAAATCGATCACCACAGAAACGATCCTCAAAATAAAATCAACATCGCATAATTTTTCCACAAAATAATAACAAATCATCAACACAAATCAACACCATGCAGTAGAAAATTATATAATTCCCAATCTTGTATACCAATTATCGTATTCCCGCTTATAAAATTCGAACCCCACTCTTACCTTGGATTGAAGGTAGCTCAAATTTCCCGATCAGATCTGAAACTTCGGCTTGACAGCAAACTCTCGTATTTTCTCTTATCCAACCCTCGTGCCTTCAAACCCTTGTTTCCACTACTTGTTAAAACTACATGACTTAACTTCCTTGTTTTGTTTGTTGCATAACTCCATTATCTCATTCTAATCACTTAATAAAACAATGGGTCTACTAATTCTCTTAATGAGCCTACTACACAATATCCCCAACTTTGCTATATCTCATGCACAACTTAATCCAACCAAATTAATTAATATTCTACGAAAATTAATATTATTTCTAATATTAATTTCTCCCGACTAAATAGACTATTTACCCAATTATTAACTTATCAGCTCAAATAACTTATTCAACAAATATTCAGAAAATATTCAATAATATTTAATTAAATACGGGTGTTACAACACTTCCCTACTTATAATATTTTTGTCTTAAAAAATTTACCCAATGCAACCAATCTAAATGTGTTTCTCACAACTAAATAATCAACTTCCATGCTACGAATGCCAATACTACTAACAACACAACACGACAATATACCTTATCAACGACAACGACAACAAAATGCAATGCTCACACGATGCACTTGATGACCGGCTCAAAACACAAAGAATAACCAACTTAAGAACACACATGTTCACTACGAACTAGAACACAACGCAACTGTTACCATCACCATAGGCAATGCTCCATTAATTCTCCATCATAGGAATCAGCTACTCGCACTCGAACCATCACCATAGATAACGAGGCAACGACAATGATAAGAACACAAAAGCCTTAACAGAATATCAACTTAATCAAACTACTAACAGTGTTGTTACCCCCATAAGAACAAATGAGTTACACCATGCTTTGTTGTGCACTCTGAGTACTAGCAACTATCAAATCTACGAAGTTCACATCAACTTCCGACCATCAAGTAAACCTCAGAAATGACTTTCAACTTAATTCACCGGAAATTCTGACCAACAGGTATTATACACTCTTGTGATTACTAAATACTTCGAACCTATATCCATAAAATAATACCTCTGAATATCCAACACAACTACAACTGCAGTCAATCCTAGATATTGAATAGGATATATACTTTCATGAATCCCCAATCATCGTAAAACATAAACTACAACTTTATCATCTTATATTAACACACCGTCCAAACTGATCTCAATGCATAACAAAATTACAACAACATAAGGATACAATTTCTAATTAATCCCAACAAGGAAAGTCATCTTCCAAACAGTTCTTAATACCCATTAACTACCGATTTTGTATCAATAACTTACACTTATCATGGGCACATTAACCAAACCAATCAAACAACTAATTCATCAAGTCATACTAGTACAATTTTCCAAAATCCCTCGTCTGAATTAACACAACCACACAAACTCATATTTACAACTCAAAAATCACACTTCGCTAACTTAACATACAACTTAACTTCTTTCACTATTTGTAACTCAACTCTCAAATACTCTGCGCACTTTCCTTATGATTTCATAATAGATCATAGCATCCACAACGAACACCAGTGATAACTTATTCAAACAAGTACGGGAAATACAATTCATATTTCCTATATACACGTTAAATAACACTAGTCACTACCATTCTCTATCCGACATCCTTGGTCAATTCACGATCTTACATTTTTGACTACTTACTCCTTGGATCATCTCTACAGTGTGTCAAGTCTCAATTCAATTGGATTCTCGATACACCACCAATCGAAACTCAAGTTATCTAGAACACAACTGAGAGTTTCCATATTACTCACCGATCAACTCGCAACCTCATACTAACATCCTTGAGTCCGCTTCATCTTCCTATATAGGAATATGCATCGACTAATCAAAACAACTCATAAACATTTGGCTCAACTCCAAACAATTCATTGTGCATACTATTCTAGTTGGCAAGAAATATTTATTCCATATAACATGATTCCGTCTACTATCAACAAGAGATTAAGGGTGATCAGTTCCTTAATTTGTCAATAGACAGCCGACAACCATAACGGTGGCATAAATCATCATTACCCAACTACAATAGTGTCCTCTACCTGGTGCTCAAGGTTACCTAACCATACTGCTTCGACATCTCTCTAAGGCTTAAAAATCTCATAACCTCAATGATTCGTATAGATTCATACTTGATTCTCATTCCAATTGCAATCTCAACAATACCATCTCATAATCTGGTAGGTGATAGAAACTTCCAAAAAAAATTCAGACTCATGTCGACACATCTCGCCAACAACACATGATCCACTTAACTATTAAATCTTCTTCAAAGATTTCTATTCTTTAATAATTATCAACCATCACACGCCGCACTTTCATTTGCGTCTCCGGTACACTTACCTTTTTCTAATACCACACATTTTATACTTGACTTCATCATACTATTTCCAACAGAATTGTCTAACTTCAAACACGATTATATTTTTCAATACAGATCTCCCAATTACAGAATTATATTCCAAATTGAAGGGAATTTCATGTAGATTCCAGAAATTCAATAATCACTCAAATATGAGTTATGAGTAAAAAGTTATGATTCTCGCAATGGGACTGGTCAAGAAATCCCGTATACGAACTTTCAGCAAACATCAGCATCAGACCCAAATATTCAAACGCGTTTTCTCTCTCTTCAAAAGCATTCCGAAGACAAACTTAATATGCAAATTGTAGGAAATTTTGTAAGCTTTCTGAAAAGTCCAGAATCGTTCTCATCAGATTCACGAGCAGAAAGTTATACCTCTTTCACTAAAGGCTGCTCCATAAATACGAAAATAAAAACCGAAATTGGTGAACATGAGTTCTACCTCTTTCTCAAGTTTCCAAACTCTTCCAACTATCCTTGTTTTTCACCCAACTATGAAAATCATCTGACTTTAATCTAACTATACTCAAGGCATAAAAGTCTATTAGTTGATCTAACAAATCGACAATTTTTTTGGGATAGACTCTCATTCCCAATTGCATTCTTGTCCCACTGTCAATAATCCGAGCATATCTCATAAAATTGTAATCATATATGTGCACTCATGTAAGTTTCATCCTCTACGAGTTATACCATTCCTTAACCAACTCCAACTTATACTCACAAGGCAAGTCGCAATCATCTCCAAGAGACTTCAATAATTATACTCCACTTGCAAATCACTATTCGTCACATTGTCCTCCTTTCTCTGAGAAGTAACCATCAACCATATTGACTTGTCCTCCTTCAAAGGCATTTCTACTTGACCGACTGATAGAATCACGAGTCCATTAGACTAAAATCAATACATTAGACTGGAATCATACAATTTCACCACTATCCAACAACAACAAAACAACAATCAGCGAAATACGTATAATATGCAACTCAAGTGCGACTCAACTATATGTATGCATGTGGTACCTGTCACACCCCAAATTTTACCCCTAACTGCCCACATCATACATACATCGCATTTAGTAGAGATTTCCAAGTTTCTTTTATTTTTTTTATTATTTTCTGTTGCTTTCTTCTCATTTTCTAGTTATTTTATAATTTTAATTCTTAATATTTCTTTTCACTTACGAGCTTCCATTTTAATTTAATTTCTTTTTCTTGTTTATAACTTTTTAATTCATTTTCGTATTTTTAATTTTAATTTCTATTTTTCGTTCCTATTTTAAAATTTTATTTCAATTTCTACCTCTAATTCTTTTTTAGTTCATTTTCAAATTTTCTCTAAAAAAAAAAAACTTATTTGTTATTTCTATTCATTTTCAAGTTCTCATTTCTAAATTAATTATTATTTCATTTTCAAGTTTTTATTTTTTGAATTTATTTTCTATTCTTCAATTTCTAATTTTATTTCATTTTCAAGTTGTTACTTCTAAATTTAATGTCAATTTCTATTTATAATTTTCAATTCATGTATTTATTTTATAAACTCCAAAATTATTTCTTTAGTCCTAAGTCTTTTCAATTTCAGGTTTAATTTTTAGTTTCTAATTTATTTTCAATTCTAAGTTTAATTTCTAGTTTTTTAATTCACTTCCACTTCCAAGTTTTAATTTTTATCCCAATTTTCCATTTCAATTCATATTCATGTATTTATTTTCTAAACTCTAAATTTATTTCCTAAGTTCTAAGTTAATTTTAATTCCAAGTTTAATTATTTAGTTTCTAAGTTATTTTTCAATTTTAAGTTTAATTCTTTTTTTTTAATTCACTTCTAATTCTAATTTAAAGTTCCCATTTCAAATATTAAATTTCAATTTCAAATTATAACCATAGTGTAAATATCCAACTTTTATTCCAAATTTTTGTTTATGTTACAACCAAAAAATGTACAATACAACCACAAAAATGCAGCAACAAAACCACCCACAAAGCACCAAAATTCAGCAGGACCACAAGGCAATGCAGCCTGCTCCATACAGCCCCCCACAACAGCATGCAGCCACCAACAACCTCTGCTCCACCCACAACAAAATTCAGCATTTGTCCCCTTGCCTCCAACCCTTCACCTACAAGTTTTCATAGTACAAAATAAAATCAGAACAACCACAAATTCAGTCATATAAACACACTACTGTTACATTCAAAAAATCAGCCACAAAATCTGCCTCAAAACCAACCAAATCAACACTGCAAAAACAACTGATATAGCCATAAAACAGTCTCAAAAACAACTACAAAACAGCATCAAAAACACAGCACTAAACAGCTCTCAAAACAACCAAAAATTCAGCCCTCTAAATACACTCAGAACAGCCCCAAAAAAACACCAAGTTACAGCTCTCAAAAACCACAGAACAACCATAAACTACCAAAAAAAATCAGCTCTCAAACATCATAAATCAGCTCTCAAACATCATAAATCAGCCACTAAATACCCACAGAACAGCCACTAAATACCCACAAAAATCAGCCCTCAAACCCACACCAAAACAGCCCCAACTTCAAACAAAAATCACAAAAAAAGGAAGAGGGAGAAAAGAGAGAATGCAAAAGACAATAACAACACCAGCAGCAAGGAGTAGAAGGCTTACCCTTGTGGATTCTTCACCCCGATAACGTTCGGGTCGGTATTGTTCTTTTTCCTTTCACTTTTTTTCCAGCATGTTGTCCATGGTTTAGTTTCTTTTTTTTAGTTCCATTTCAGTTTCAAACCTGTATGCACAAAATAAACTTAATATTAAAAACTTCAAAAAAAAGGGGAAACTTAAAACTCAACTGCAGCCAAGCCAAACTCATCACAGACCCACCGACCCCTCTCCATCAACACTCACCTTACTGCATTCACCAAACACAAACTTGCCAGAAAGCTCACCGAAACAACAAACCACCCGCATTTTTTTTCTTCACTGGCCTACAATAACATTTTCCGAACACGCCATCATATCCTCCATCTCACAAACCGCTGCACTCTTCATTGTCAGCCTGCAACAATACCAAAGCCATAACCATCAGAAGCAAAAAACGAACACAGCATACAAAGCAAAAGAAAACCTCGTACTGCATACGAAAAACTCCAGCCAACTTCGAACCAGCAGCCACAAAACCGTCTCCTACCCTCTTCCTTCAACATCAAACCTTCATCCTTCATCCTTCACCTCCAGCCTCATATCATAAATCCAAACAACCTTCCAAACACCAGCCGTAAACTCTGTCACTATCAAAACCCCTCCGCCCAAAACCAGAATAAAGCCTTCCGAAAAACCCATTCACAGCCGCAACACCACAAACCTGAAACCAAAACAGAACCATCATCAAACCATGGGAACCAAAATTTGAAAAACAAACCGAAAACTGAACAGATTTAAAGACGGAAAGAGTCGTGAAAACTAAAACCAAAACCTTTGAACCAAAACCAAACGAACCAGAATCCACCTTGAAACACAAAACACCAGCTTTCTTCTTCTTTTCATAACCCAGCCATCGTCATCCAACAATATCACCGCCGCGACCCGTCTCACCATACTCAGAAATCCGCCACGAAATCAAACACAAACCCTTCACAGCATCCAAACCAGAACCGCTATCAAACTCGCGGTATACACTATAAACAGAACTGAATCAAGAGCCAATCGAAACCGGATCCGTACGTCCGTCATCTCCAGCTCACCTTCATCCCTTCAGCCACGACTCAATACCACACCAGAACCAACCGCGATAAACCGACATAACCACCATCTTCACAAACGCAGAGTAACCGCAGCGAAAACCTCTCTCACTAAACTAACCAAAACAAACCTGCAGGATATGAAACCGAGTCATCACAAACTGTTTCACCAACTTCACTCCAAACCCAAAAACCAGAAGAAAATAAAACAAAAATAGATGAAGGGAGCTTGAGATTTGAAAATCAAAAAACTCACAAACCAAACCTTCAAATTGTGTATCATACTGACTTTGCAAAATCACAACCAGAATCAATTCATTAACCAATCCTCACTCACCAAACCGAAAGTTCGCGAAAACACCATTTTAACAGTCGCGCGAACCGGCCCTTCACACAACCAATCGCCCCTGAAACCCCTTCTTCGACCCACCTTCAACTCTTTCGAACACCCTTCATAAACTCACATTACCACCGACGAACAGTGCACAAAAGCAGTGAGATGGGTGAGAGCCACCATCGAAAAACCCTTGAAACCGTGAGAAATCAAACGGAGAGAGAGCCAAGATCGAGAGAGAACACAGAGATGAAGATAACCATGACAGACCCACAAACCTTGAAACCAAAACCCCAAATCTCCGGCTTCCACCGCGAACACATCACCGAGCCTAACCGTGCGAAAACGTTTGCGACACGAATTTTGAAGGTGGGTTTTCGTGTTCTTTGAATCGTGATCATCTGAGGGTGAATAATCTGAGAGAATCATGAGACCCACCTATCCCGCGAGTGTTCGGATCATTGTTGATGGACTTCCGCCGGCGAGCAAGGTTTTGAGGGTGAGAATGTTTGCGTTTTGTTTTACCCTAAGTTGAGATATGGAGGCCTGTAGCACATTCGTTTTTTTTTTAAAAAAGGGGATCAATGCCTTTACTTTCTGTTAATAAACCATGTGCATTTTTTTTACTTATTTTTTGAGAAACAGTCTGGGCCTTCATTGGACCAAATGGTGCTATCTCCTGCACCTTGCATTAATTCACACGTCCTTTATTTTCTTTTTTGTTCTTTTATTTATTAAATTCTTTTTTTTATTATTATTGTATATTTTGGTTCAAAGTTAATTATTTATTGTTGTTTTAGCTTAATTTCTATTATAATTTTAAGATTTATTTTATTTTTTTGGTTTAGAAGCTCAATCTCACTTTGATAGTTTATTTGGGCCTATGATAAGAATAGGTGGTTTATTGACATTTGACTTTGTCAACATTGTCTAAACCAATTTGAGGCCATTTTTCTATTTCTTTATCATTCACCGATTTCTCGATTTATACTTTATTATTAGGGGCCGATGATATGACAAAAGGTCACGATAAATCGTTTCCGATTAATCGTGACCAATATGAGGCCATGCTTTTATTTATTCTATTTAATTCATTTATTTTTATTTTTATTCTATTTATTTTATTTAATTTATTCTATTTCAATTTATTTCACTTTATTTATTATTTATTATTTATTTCTCGCGCTTTTACACCATATTAAATTTAATTTTCAAGATAATAAATTCTTGGTCCAACGCCAAGTTCACTTCACTCCACTCACACACGTAAGTCGGTCGTTTACGATCGCCATCTGCACATTCCTTACACTTCACAGCTTTTCTAACTTAAACAAATTGACGCACCACGCTTGTTTTCCACCTCAGCATTCTCGATCCATATATCGAGCCATAGCCCAGTTACTAAGCCTTTGTCTTATATTTCTATTTATTTTATTCAATTCATTTTTGCAAGTAGCAACCTTTGCCTTAGACTTAGGAGCTTGCACCCTCGTTTATTTATTTTTGTTTATGCGTTTCAATCCAAAAGGGAAAGAACTCCTGCAGTTGACTCAATGTCATAGGAAGTTTAGCTATCCCTAGTTACCTTTTTGACCTTAGCAATTAGGTCCTTCTTTTTTCTTTGACCTTAGCAATTAGGTCCTTAGCCATTAGGTCCTTAGTATTTTATTTTATAACTTTTTGTGACTTTGTTAAGTCACGTGAGTGTTTGTCATAACATTTACCTTCCCCCGTGAACCTTGAGCGTAACCAAGTGTTCGTTAATCCTTAGGAGAACTACGAGTGCTCTGATTCTATACCCGATACGTAGGCATCGATGCGATGTTGTGCGAACACCATTAGAAATAAAACCTTAGGTTCCCATAATTTTAGCAAGCAATAAATAACAATAACACAAATATTAACAAGAGGTTCCCGTAGGATACTGCGGATGCTTAGGATGCTAACACCTTCCCTAGGTATAATCAACCCTCGAACCTAGTTTCTCCTCATTTAGGGTTTTTTACGATCTTTTTCCCTTTTCCCTTTGGATTAAATTAAAGTCGGTGGTGAACATAAAAGTTTTGCGATTCAAGCTCACTTAATAGCTTGGTATCCGATTCTCACCGCAACAGTACCCTTGAAGTAAAACTCCCAACTTAGAAAGTGTCAATTTATCAAGGCAACAACAAGGCATAAGCCTTCAACTTCAACTTATAATTCTTTGTCAATCCAGGCCAACGTGGTTGAGCATTAGCTCCAACTTAGAAAATGCAATATATGCGATGCGAATCAACTCTAATATCATAACAACAAAAATAATAATTATATAGCAACACAACAACAATATATTATCCCAACGTAGCAACAACAACATACTACAATAAATACCTACCATCGCAATTTATCGACAACAACGAATCAATATTGGCCATGGGCCTACAACTTGACAACAACAACGATTCAACATTGGTCATAGTCCTACAACTTTAAAACAACAACAAATCAACATTGTTATCTGACTTACAACCCGAATATGCCCATAAATCGTGGCTAATCAACTTATTCAACGGTGCCTATAAATTCACGTATTCGACTAGATTCCAATAAAATAAACCAACCAAAATCACCTACTAGCTTATGCGAACTATCCCGACAAATTTCAACTAATTCCGGAAAGCTAATTTCTTACGCTTAATTTCACTTACTCGACTAAATCGGTATTGTTTTACACCATGTTATTTCTACTAATAAGTTTCACTAATTCTATGAAATTCTAGCTTACTGATACATACAATGTTCTGCTACTACTTCTACTGTCATCAAAATTCAATTATGTTATAATATGTCAGTATCTACTAATTACTCGTTTTCTGCTAAAACTTGCTACTACTATTTCTAAATCCCACCACATTATTTTGATTCATCTACATAATACTACTTATTAATTAATCACTAGTTACATGTATAAACTAATTAACTAATTCATTATTCATTTATTTCAACAATTAAATTAATTAAATAAGTGTAATGTTACAAGACAAAGTGATCTCAACCTAATTCCTCCATGTTCAATACTAATTCCTGACTCACAAAATTGATCACCACAAAAACGATCCTCAATATAAAATCAACACCGCACAGTTTTTCCACGAAACAATAACAAATCATGAACACAAATCAACACCACACATTAGAAAATTATATAATTCTCAATCCTATATACCAATTATTGTATTCTTGGTTATAAAAATCGAACTTTATCCTTACCTTGGATTGAATGTAGCTCGAATTTCCCGATTGGATCTGAAACTTCTGCTTGACAACAAACTCTCGTATTCTCTCTTCTCCAACCTGTGTGCCTCCAAACCCTTGTTTACACTACTTGCTAAAACTATGTGACCTAACTGCCTTGTTTTGTTTGCTGCATAACTCCACTATATCATTCTACCCACTTAATAAAACAATGGGTCTACTAATTCTCTTAATGGGCCTACTACACAATGCCCCTAACTTTGTTATTTCTCACGCACAACTTAACCCAACCAAATTAATTAATATTTTATGAAAACTAATATTATTTCTAATATTAATTTCTCCCGACTAAATCGACTATTTATCTGATTATTAACTTATCAGCTCAAACAACTTATTCAACATATTCAACAAATATTTGAAAAATACTCAATAATATAATTAAAATATTTAATTAAATATGAGCGTTACACATAGGGCAGGACCCCCTATCACATATTATCGGAAAGTGCTCATAGATCCAACACTGAGATCACAAAAAATAGTAAACTATAAATAATAATATTTGTAAGAAATAAATACAAAAGCAATAACATGCAATAAAATATACATGTAACAAACTAAGGTACCTGGCAAGCTGTCTGGTGTCAAAATGGGTCTCCACCTCTGGTGTCGGAGAACTCATGTAGTACATGTGCCTTTGTCAAACTCAGATCATGCATAACCATCTAACAAGCCATGGCCACACTGAGATGAGGAGCCGTCCAGAATCTGCCGCCAATAGGAAGGTGGTACAAGGTGGTAACATCATCCATTTTCATAGTCATCTCTCTGAATGAAAGATGAAATGATGACGTCTCCTTGTGCCACCTCTCGACGAAGACACTAAGTAGAGGAGCATCCAACATGGTCAGTGAGCAGTCGCCGAAAATGAATAAATCAAAGTCTTGGATGATCCTCCTCACAACATCAGACATGAGAATCTCCGGGAAACCCTTCATCGTCGCACCAAGAGACTGGACCTTTAGCATTGGTCGCTCATGTACCACCAATATTTAAATAAAATTGATTATACTTAAACAACTTTTGCATAAATAAACAAAAGTTAAAATTAAACATAAAAACCATATACCTGGTGGCCCTGCCATATACGTAAGGCTACATGCTCACTATACTATGTCTCAATGGTTTCCTCAGTAAAATCTCTAGCAGTAGCCCTTCCATTACCCACAACATCAACCTCAACAACCTCCCTCGTATCACCTACACCAACCTCCTCAGTAACATCTCTAGCAGCAGAATCCTCAACAACTAGATCAATCGGCTGAACAATTGGGTCAACTATAGGAATGTCTACGACTACCTCATTTGTTGCCTGTGATGCAGAATGACCTCCACGTTGGTGAACTGTACGAGGTGCCCAGAAATGACCTCGTTCAGCATGATATGCCAACCACTTATGGTGTGAACCAGTTGGGACCGGTTGTCCTGCCCTTACATGAGAAGACTCAGCATCCGGAGCACCCGTACCCCTACCCATACTACCTCCAACTAGATCAAGTTGTCTTCCAACTAGGGGTGGAAATAGGTTGGGCCGAGCTAGGCTTTGCCAAGCCTAAGCCTGGCCTGCCAAAAAACCCGAAGTCTAAGTCTGACCTATAGCCTGTTATAGACTTATTTTCAGGCCTGAGTCTAGTATTTTCTAAGGTCTGGTTAGCCTGTTAGCTTACATAAAAGCCTATTATTTTAGACATATGTAAATAAGCAATTAATTAATTTTTTTTTAAATAAACTAACAAACTAAAAAACCAATGAGACTAATTTTTTTTTTGCATTGACTTATTGTAACTTACCCATTAACATAAGTTTTGTAAGACTATTTGTTTAAGATACCTTATGAAAATAACTTATAACATTGTTCATAAGGTGTTTTCATCTTATTTTCATAAGTTCTCCAAGATAACCAATTTTAATTTATGTATTTTAGTTCAAAATACAAAACATAACATAATGATAATAATAAAAAATTATTCATATTTATTTAGATAGGTCGGTCTGTTAGGCTTAAAAGGTTTTTTTTCATGGCCTGAGGTCAAACCTTTTTAACTAAATAGGCTTAAAAAAAGCTTAGGCCTTTTCTATTTAAAAAATAAGTTTGATATGACCTGAGTCTGTGTAGGCATAGGCTATAGGTCCCTGTTATCAGTCTGACCTATTTTCACCTCTACTTCCAGCAATAGTACCATTGTGACCTCTGGATTTCATTGTAAATAAATAAAAAAAAAGGTAAGATAACGAATAAAAAAATTAGGTAACTACCAGGAATTTGAAATTACCGGTAGTATACAAAAAATTTATAACTACCAGGTTTTTCAAATTACCAGTACACAACAAGTTTTTTTTAACTACTGGTAATTTCAAAAACCTGGTATAAAGAAAGATAATTTCCTTAAAATACCGGAAATTTCATAATTACCGGTACATTTTATCGGAAATTTTAGAATTCCCGACCGGAAATACCAGTAATTATGAAATTTCCAGTACAATATACCGGTAATTCTGTAATACTTGATATAACTTACTTGTAATATTGAAATATTTGATATCGTCAATGAATTTTAAAAAATTTGTAATTTTCCAAAAATTTGGAAAATGGTGGAATATTTTGTCTCAAAGTCAATTTGATTGTTTCATTACGTTCAGAGGTGGCAAGTAAAATACTCTAGCTCGTATTGAGGTTGAATATAGAAGCCTGGCCCATGCTACAACAAAGATTCTCTAACTTCAATATTTATTGCAAGAACTGCACATCAAGCATCAAACTCTTATTGTCATATGTGATAACCTAAGTGTTATGTCACTTGATCATAACCCTGTTCTACATGCCCGAACCAAACACATGAAACTCAACATAATCTTTGTTAGAGAAAATATTCAGCAAGAATCTGATTATTTCTCATATTCCTTCATCTGACCAGTGGGCTGATGTACTATAGAATCCCTTTCTACTACTAGGTTTTTATTACTCAAAAGCAAACTTAAAGTGCTCGACATATTTGAACCTGATAAACCACCATAAGTTTGAAGAGGGAGTATAGAGGGTATTAGGGGTGACAATTTGATCCATTAAAACAAAATCCATCCAATCCATCCATTAAAAAATCCATCCAATTCATCCACCATATAAAAAATAAGTTAATGGATTGGACTAAATCCATCCATTTATATGTAAGGATTAATCCAATCCATCCAACATATTTTAATGATCCAACGGATTATTATTATATCCATCATATCGATTTAAAAATAATAATAATGAATTATTTTAAAAAATTGAATTTTTTTTCAAAAAATAAATTGTTTTTTTCGAAAATTTAAAAAATTAATTTTTTTTTCCGAAAATATCTAAATTTTTTTTTTTTTGAAAATATTAAAAAATTGATTTTTTTTAAAAATATCAAATAACCAGTTTTTTTCGAAAATATCGAAAAGTCGTTTTTTTTTAAATATCAAAAAACCAATTTTTTCGAAAATATCATGAAATCGATTTTTTTTCGAAAATATCAAAAATCCGATTTTTTTGAAAATATCAAAAAACCGATTTTTTCGAAAATATCAAAAAATGACATTTTTTCGTAAATATAAAAAAACCGATTTTTTTTTGAAAATATAAAAAAAATGATTTTTTTTTGAAAATATTAAAAAACCGATTTTATTTTCAAAAATAAAAAAAAAAACATTTTATCGTTAGTTTGTATTTTTCTAAAGGATCGATTCAAAAAATTATGAATTGCACACATAATATTTATTATTTTACCGTGTGCGTGAAAAGCAAGAAATAAATACAAAACTAATATCCCATCTAGTTAGTTGAAGCATATTGTTCAGAAATTTTATTAATTTGGTTTATGTAGCAAGACATTGACTTAATTTGTAGTTTGTGTCAAGTGATTGATAGAAAATCTATTCATTTTATGAAAAAAAAGTTGAGACATTGAAAAGGTATTCATCGTGATCCACTTATACTAATTTTTATGAAATTTAAAATTTTTAATGAAATTGATTTTTTTTTTGTGAAATTTAAATATTTTACAAAATTTTTAAAAATAATTCAGAATATTAATTTCTTTTTTATGAAATTAAATATATTAAAAATATATTTTTATGAAATTAAAAAAATAATTAAGAATTTTTAAATTAATTTTTTGGATGGACGGATATCCATCCATTAGAAATATGTTAATGGATGGATTGGATGAATTTTATCTTTTAATGGATGGATTGGATCGGATCTTTATTTTGAGAGTTTAGTAGATTGTTAATGGGAAGATTTTACCCCGCACCCCCCCACCTATACCTGTACCCCCACATTTTTTTAAAAATGCTCATTTTAACCTTAGATTATTTTATTATATTATTATTTTATTATTATTTTTTTTACCATTTGTGTCAGACCGTCAGATAAAAGTAAAAATTTGTCAAAAATTACACGTTCCGGAAGACTTTGGGAATGAGTTCCGGTACGTAAATTTACATACCGGAAGACTTTATGTAAGTCTTCCGGTATTATGATGATTGTACACCGGAAGACTTAATAAAAGTGTTCCGGTACGGAAGACTTTTATTAACTCTTCCGGTAGGAATGAATATGTGTACCAGAAGACTTTATGTAAGTGTTCCGGTATTGTAAGAGTACAATACCGGAAGACTTGCATAAAGTCTTCCGGTTTGAATTTTTTTTTATATTATTTAATTTTTTTTAATTCATTTTTTTAAAAAATATTTTTATTTTGTAGGTGCAGTACCTTTACACGAAAAAGAACCGATATGTGTGAATACATCAGATGTATTTACAACGACAGAGATATTTGGTACACGAGAAGAGGTGATAAGATGGGTCAAAGACACCGGATTACGAAATAAAGTGACGGTCGTCATCACTCGTTCAGATACACAAACAGGCAAGAGAGGAAGAAAGAACAAAATAATATTTGGTTGCGATAAAGGTGAGAAATACAAGGATATTCGTAGTGGAATAGAAAGTGCGACGAAAAAATGTGGATGTCCATTTAAGATCAGGTCGATTCCGACAAAAGATGGATCTGGATGGAAGATTGATGTAAAATGCGGCGTTCATAACCATGATTTACCCGATAGATTAGAAGGTCACTCATTTGTTGGTAGGTTGACAGCGGATCAGAAGCAACATGTTGCTGATTTAACAAAGAGAAAGGTTGCACCCAGAAATATATTGAAACTACATTCTCACCCAATGTCTCATTTTATTGCATTGGATTTGTAAACTCCAATCATTGGATTCAGGTAAACATTGTTATAATTTGATATTATTAGTAAATTATTTGAGTAACATTAAATAATGTATTGTTTAATTTTGAATATAGGTTAACATGAAAGAAGGATTTCCATTGCCACCAGTGACAACAGATTGGAGGAACTTTCGTTCTCCAGCAGCAACATCATGGATGGTAGGATTTGCTGCGCGTCTACAACATTGGCAACAACTTACGCCTATATTACAAACTCATTATAAATTATAAACTATGTTATTCATTTTTATTCATGAATTATATTATATGTTTTAATTTCATTATGTTTTTCATTTTTATTTTCACTTAAATAACATATAACATAAATTGGATTCAGGTAATCGAAAAACTATAAATAACATATAACATAAATATCAGTTCAAATGTCAATATATTAACAAACAAAGTCTAAGAAATAATATGACATAAACATAACTATACATCACTGTGAACGAGCAATACGTAAAGCTGCAAACAGATCAGCAAAATGTGGATCATCCTCTTCAGCTGCATTCTGCTGAAGGTAGCGATGAATCAAGGTGGACACAGAACCCCATGCAGGATCAGATGGTCCCGCATCGTACTCAGGAATAGATGCAACTGGCGGCTCATCATAGGGCTCATCATAGGTAGGAGGTACCAATCGAGGATGCGAAACACGATAATACCACTCTAGGTATCCATCCTCTACCTCAAATGGGATAGTCGCCCGTGTAGCAGAACGAATCACCTGGCCAGCGCTCTGGGTGTAACTAATCCACTCAACATCAATGTCACCAGCCATCCTAGGATCAATGGGTGCAGGTGGAATGGACTGACGGTATCCAAACTGTCGAAGACACCTGTCAGGCATGTATGGAACAATAGTATCTCCCCACCTCAAACAACCCCTGAATAGAGAAATCTCATCAAAACGACGATGAACTCTATGATCCTCGAACGACCTCCATATGACATCAGTCGGTGTCAGCTCATCCATAATGGGTCGCAACTCATCCACCTTTAACGCCCCCTGTTTGTACGTCCACCTCATCGCACGCGGGAGTCCACAGTTCTGAGCAGGTATCCAATTCTCTCCTTTTTTCCCAAGTGTAGGAAAATACTCGTGAATCCAGCACTGTTAAAAAAACAATAACATAATAATTAAATAGAACATAATGAACTTAATAAAATTAAAATTAGAATTAAAAGAAAATCAATAAACTAAATTTAATATATAACTTTAACATAATAAACTGAATTTAAATATATACCTGTAGGAGAGTCGGATAACCACCAAGCTGTTTGCAGCTAAACATAGACGCATCTCCAAGAAACCTATACAGTGTCACCAATGCAGCTGTTGCCCAACTATAGGTGGACAACGCATCCAGGTCCCTAAATAATGCCAAGTATCGCGCCTCCACGAGTGTAAATGACTTATCCGCAAAGATGGTGCAGCCCACTAACACCATCAAATAACATCGGGTCGCAAATGCCCAACGTGAAGCTGCTCGATGCTCTACGAATCGATCATATAACCACTCTATCTTGAAGTACGATCCTCTGCACTCACGAACCTGGAAAAGTGCCGCTCTCGATGTCACTCCAAGATAGTCAACAGCCCACTCAATGGCTAACTCCTCACTGATGGGTTGAGGGTTCCAGAATACCCCCTAATAGGCAAATGAAGCAGACATGCCACATCATCGAGAGTAATCGTCATTTCACCGAACGGCAGGTGAAATGAAGATGTCTCTATATGCCATCTCTCCACAAATGCAGAAACCAAGTTTGCATCAATCTTCTTCAAACTCGATCTCTGTAAGGAAGCTAAACCGGATCTCGATATGATACCCTCAATCTCCGGTGGAAGCTGCTGTGGAACCATCTGGGTCAACTTCAACCCATGTCCAGCCACCTTCAGTTCCTTCTTCGCCCCCCTCTCCTGAAATCAAATAAAATTAAACAAATTATATAATTTCGGTTATTATTCAAAACTAAATAATTATAATTTCATTACCTCGCCAAACCATACACGACTCGCCACGTGATGCTCGTACGAAACCAAAAGCCTGGTATCGTACGGACCACCAGGATACCCCACAGGGTCAGCTGCAGCTGCAGATGTACCAGCATCATCTGCGCGTGATCTACTCGTCTCGCCCCGTCCCATCGATCGCACTGGAATCCTCCCATCTCTGCCGCGTGATCGAACCACTGAAAAAAAACAGAAAAACAATTATTTAATAAAAAAAACAAATATATATATATAAATTTCCGGAAGACTTTCTTCAAGTCTTCCGGTACACACGAAAGCATTCCGGATGACTTCAACAAAGTCTTTCGGTAGGCATTTTTTTAAAAAACTTTCCGGAAGACTTTGATGAAGTGTTCCGGTAGTCATCCAAACCATACCGGAAGACATTCATAAAGTCTTCCGGTACCGGAAGACTTTCACAAACTCTTCCGGTACATCATTTTTCATTCTGGAAGACTTACTTGTAGTCTTCCGGTAAACACGTGCGAAAATCAAAATTTTTTTTCTCTCTGTAACTTTTGGACGGACGGTAAAAATGGAAAGTGAATTTGAATTAGTAACTATTTATATGAGGGCATTTTGGTCAAAAAAAAATTTTGGGGGTACAGGTATAATTGGGGGGGTGCGGGGTAAACTCTTCTGTTAATGGATTAATGGATTGTTTTGATCCATCCATTAACAATCCAATCCATATCCATCCAATCCATATCCATCCAATCCATCCATTTTGTCACCCCTAGAGGGTATAGTATAACTCTTCCCTCTAACAACATATAATTGAACGAGTAGAGTTTAGTTAGGTGTAACAAACTATAAATACTCACTTAATGTAAAATAGAATTCAGTTATGCAATTCGGTTAGATCCTCTTTTTTCCTTTCATCTATAGTTAAGTCCGTAAACAGGAACACTCCCCTGGAGTTTCACGATAGAGAAATTTCCGATTCCTAACGACGCAGTTGTAAGCTCTTTCTCTTCTTCTTCTTTTTGACATGAAGAAACATTTACTAAAATTAATAACAAAACCACCACCACCACCACCACCACCACCACCACCGATCCTCAACCCGCCACAACCACCACCGCAACCAAACCCTTCTTTTTTCCCTCCCACTCTCTCTCCCACCCAGCACTACACCCACTTCCTTCACTTCCTCAACTCTCATCTCACTCCTCCACTCACTCCACAAACCCTAACCCATTTCCTCAAATCAAAGCTCCACCACCACCCTTCTTTCACTCACTACGATTTTCATCTCTTCAATTGGGCGTCAACCCTCGACACTTTCTCTCACAATCACACTTCATACGAATGGATGACACGCACCCTCGCTCTCTCTCATCGTTTCTCTCTCCTCCGTACCCTCCTTAACTTCATCTCCTCCAACCCTTGCACTTGCTCCCACGCCATTTTCTCTTGCCCCAAAACTGAATCCATTTTCCGTTTTGCAATTCATGCTTACTGTAAAGCTTCCAAATTTGATGACGCTCTTTTTGCATTTAGCTGTATGCGTAGGTTGATTGATGGAAAACCGAGTGTTTCTCTTTGTAACATTTTGATTCATGGGTTTGTTAAATCTGGTAGGTTTGATAGAGCTTTTGAGTTTTACAATGAGATGGTTAAGGATAGAGTTAAGCCTGATGTTTATACTTTTAATATTTTGATTAGTGGTTATTGTAGGAATTTTAAGTTTGATTCTGCATTGGAGATGTTTGATCAAATGCGGAAAATGGGGTGTCATCCAAATGTTGTTACTTTTAATACTTTGATTAAAGGGTTGTTTAGGGAACGCAGGGTTGATGAAGGGATTGGAATGGTTTATGAAATGATTGAATTGGGGTGTCAACTTTCCGATGTCACTTGTGAGATTTTGGTTGATGGGCTTTGTAAGGAAGGTCAGGTTTCGAAGGCGTGTGAGTTGTTAATGGAATTATCTAAGAGAGAGGTTTTGCCTAAAGGGTATGATTATTTTGTTTTGGTGGAAGTTTTGTGTGGGAATGGAGATGGGTTTAAAGCTTTGGAGGTTATTTATGAGTTGTGGAGTAAAGGTTGTGTTCCTAGCTTGATTTCTTGTATTGTGATGATTGATGGTTTGAGAGGATTAGGGAAGACAGAAGAGGCAATGAGATTTGTGGAAAAAATGCTTAAAGAGGAGGGTATGGTACTTGATGTTGTGACTTTCAATTCTGTCCTTCAAGGTCTTTGCGATGTGGGAAGGACTGAAGAGGCCAATAGGTTAAGATTACTTGCTTCGAGCAAGGGTTTGGAACCCGACAGCATGACTTATACAATTCTGGTTACTGGGTACAGAAGAGAGGGAAATCGAACGGATGGAGAGTTACTGGTAAATGAAATGTTGGATAGGGGGTTTATACCTGATCTTGCTTCATATAATAAGCTGATGGATGGACTATCTAATTGTCAACGCCTGAGGCGTTATCAAATGAACAAAATTGGCAGCTGAAAATGCAAACAAGATGAGATCTAACTTTGTTATCAAGTATGACTCTTGCTTGGGCTGAAATGATTGTAGAATGACTGAGAAGTGAGCCTATAAAAACGTCAGATGATAAATACAGGTTGTTTTGCACAACAATGAAGATAGCTTGCAAGTTCACTTTGAAGATGGTTAGTGCTTTACATTCCCATCTTTTAAAAATCATTTAATCAAGGTTATGTTTTCCTGATGCTAGTTAACATTGTTATTAGAAGGACTCCAATTAGATTGAGTTCATGTTTGGTATCATGATGAGTTGGTTGCAGCTGCATATAATCTTGAGTCTTTAAATTAAATGAAAAATGCACAACTCTATTAATATTGACATTATCATGCTTCCTCATATTGCTTGTTTGCTGCTGTCCTTGTTGCTGAACCTGGAGTTTGTTGGTTGTTGAGTCAGTGTGACTTGTATTTGCTGCTGGTGTGCATTGGTTGGAACCCTTCCCTGAGATTGATTGACGGTGTGATGTGTGGTTTCCTGGTGCCTCCTAATTGGATTGTCCTTTGTTTGAGTTATCATTTGCTACTGAGTGTTCTCAAGGTGTAGGATCTGCGTACGATGATCCTCAATTTTTAACTGCCGCAGTTTATATGTGCCTTCATTTCCCGATCTTATATGCTAATTTCTTGCAATATATCTTGTTTGATCTGAACTAGAGTGCCCTTCGTTGGAGTTGCTTTTTGTTGTTGAACATGAGAGGTGTCCATTTGTTGACTTAGGTTGACCTGTTCTTGCTAATGTGCATTATTTAGCTTCATTCCATAAGCTTGAGTGACAGGGTTTTGCATTGTGTCATGTTTCTGCTGAAATGGAGTGTCCATGATTTGAATTGCATTTTGATGCTAAACCTAGTTTATTCCAGTTGTTGAATTATGTTGGAATGTTCTTGCGGATTGAGTATATGAGAGGTTGGAAACTTGGAGATGAGCTTTAGAAACACATGGTTTTCGCCTAAGCAGAAGTAAGACGAAGCATATGGAATGTAAGTTCAACAAAAGAAGCAGGGTTTCTAACTTAGAGGTGAAAGTAGAAGACCATATTATCCCTCAAGTCACAAGGTTTAAATATCTTAGGTCTGTAATACAGAATGACGGAGAATTAGAAGGGGATGTAAATCATCGAATTCAAGCTGGATGGATGAAATGGGGAAATGCATCTGGTGTCTTATGTGATGCAAAGGTACCACTTAAGCTAAAGAAAAGTTTTATTGGACTGCGGTAAGACCTGCGATTTTGTATGGAACAGAATGTTAGGCAGTTAAGAACCAACACGGGAACAAAGTAGGGGTAGCGGAGATGAGGATGTTGCGGTGAATGTGTGGTAAGACTCAACAGGATAAAATCATAAATGAAATTATTAGAGAGAGTGTTGGAATAGCATCTATTGTAGAGAAGATGGTGGAAAATAGACTTAGGTGGTTTGAACATGTAGAGAGAAGACCTGTAGACTCCGTAGTAAGGAGAGTAGACCAGATGGAGAGAAGTAATACAATTCAAGGAAGAGGAAGACCCAAAAAGACTATAAGAGAAGTTATCAAAAAAGATCTTGAACTTAATGATTTGGATAGAAGCATGGTCCTGGATAGAACATTATGGCGTAAGTTGATCTATATAGTCGACCCCACCTAGTGGGATAAGGCGTAGTTGTTGTTGCGGATTGAGTGCATTAGTTGAGTTCATTCCATTAGCTTGGTAATCATTTTGCTACCAGGTGTCGTTCTTTCTATTAGCTGGAATGTCCTGCATTTGAGGTGATTTTTGATGTTGAACCTACGTTGCTTCCAGTTGTTGGTGATGTTTGTGCTTCCTAATATGTATTTTGTGCCTTCATTTCCATAGATGATTCCAGATCCTGAGATTTAGTTCAATGATCATCGATTATAACTTGTTGCTTCTGTCTTTATGGCATGAATAGATTTCAGATGTTGGTGTTATTGGATTAGTTCAATTCAACCTTTTGATAATTTAATTCAATACTACTCACACATGAGAATTTGTAATTACTAATGTATGATTAAATTAAAGAATATGATACTCTGTCATAATGTTACATCATCTTACCAAAGTAGTATGACAAATTTACGTGCATTTGTGCACCATTGAATTGAAGTGTAGCTTAGAAGCTCTGTAGCCTATAGAGACATTGTGCTAATGCGCTTAATCTTTTATTATGACCTAAAGTGATTAAATTAAATACAACATGCATCGCTGAGTGTCGGAGATTTCGATAATGATATAGCATTTTAATTAGAGTATTGTAGAAATGAAAACTAATCTCTTACATTTTAATTAGGGTATTGTAGAAATGAAAATTAATCTCTTACAATCTGCCAAAAGAAAGTCATGCTTAAAAGAATTCACTCAGCGATTTCGATAATGATATAGCATTTTAATTAGAGTATTGTAGAAATGAAAACTAATCTCTTACATTTTAATTAGGGTATTGTAGAAATGAAAATTAATCTCTTACAATCTGCCAAAAGAAAGTCATGCTTAAAAGAATTCACTCAGCGATTTCGATAATGATATAGCATTTTAATTAGAGTATTGTAGAAATGAAAACTAATCTCTTACATTTTAATTAGGGTATTGTAGAAATGAAAATTAATCTCTTACAATCTGCCAAAAGAAAGTCATGCTTAAAAGAATTCATCTCCATGTATGCATATGTTAGGATATATGTTCGGTGACTACAACTATAAAAGCTACAACGATTAATTTCTATTAGATGTTTATTTAGTTGATTTTTACTGATGTATGCACACATTTATGTGGATGCTTTTGTTACAAAGTTTTCTTTTTAGAACTCAATCAAGTGTAGACTCTTTGAGTATAAGCTAAAGAACAACACAAGGAAAGAGTTCCTGTCATTTGTAAATTAAGAGGCTGATCCGATCCTTCCAATGAAAAATAGGCTTAGGAGAGTTGAAGTTTTGAATGCATTGGGGTTAGTTGTTGCTGCTGTAATGTGAGTTATGTATATAAGCTATCATTTGTGAAGTATATAATTTTTTGTACAATACAATTACTTTCTTAGGTTCATCTTTTGATTCTCTTCTTTTGTGCTTTAGATACATGTCAGTTTCTCTGGTCAAGGTTAAAATTCATCAATCTGTATTGGTGAAATTTTGTTGAGTAACATGTTGCTATACTCATTGATTTGTCATTGGAATTTCAGGTTCTCAAACTCCTTTCTTGTTGCCTGTATATTATTATTGCATGCAGTGCAGCCACCACTTTGCTTTCTTTGAATGTACTAGATGGTCCATTGTGGAATGGAGATGAGTGAGTGATGGGGTTCTCACAAGCTCAAGTATAGAGATGCTCATAAAACATTAGGCTCGTGGTTCTTATGCATGCTACTTGATGTGGACCAATCCTACGTGAAGACTAAGGAATTTTAAGAGCTAACAGTGAAAGGGATATTGATTAGAGGGATAGTTGAAAGCTAAAGGCATAATTGAAGCTACAACTTGTTAGCTTCTTAGTCTTGAATCCTGTGACAAGATTGATTCGCTTCTTACTAATCTTTTGATCATAGAATTAGTAGACTTTCTTTTAATTTTGGGATTTAATAATCATACATTTTTATTAGAAATTATGTCGGTTTTGTATGCTGAAGCATTTGGTATCATATGTTGTAGCTTAGGCACAATTATTATTTTAAGTAAAGTGTAGCTTTTGTTAAAAAAAAAAGAAAAAGAGTAAAGTGTAGCTTAGACACATCAAATCTGTATGTTATACTGTCTTTATTTTAGACTATATGTGCTATGTTGTAGCTTGGGCACCATTATTATTTTAAGTAAAGTGTAGCTTAAACATCATATCTGCATTGGCTTGAATATGTTTGCTAAAATCAACGAAGAACTCACAAAGAAGAACAATGTGAAAAAGTAACTATTGAATATAACAATGGTTGGTATCTAACATCAACCATAGCTTCCAAACACACCTTCAATATCTTCAACAGAAATTAAACAAACTCAGAATCTAAAAAAAAACAGAGAATCAATCAGCTAAAATACAAAGCCATTTGAACATCCTTCTGCTTAAAACCACATTTCTCATAAAACACCGTATTCTTCACAGTGCAATCAAGAATAACCTTATAGCACCCAACAGAACGAGCATGATCAGTGAGAAACTCAACCACTTTCTTCCCCAATTGTTTCCCACGAGCACTGGCATCAACAACAACATCTTCAATATGCCCAACTTTACCACAATTTCTTATAAATTTCTTCTCAATAAACACACACCCCGTCGCAATTATCTTTCCGGTTACCTCATCTTCAATTACGCCGATAACATGATCATCTCCAAGTGAATCAACCTCCCGAAATCGATCCTCAAAATCCTTGTCACAAACTGAATCACAGACTGTAAGCTGTTGCAGTAACTCTATGAATCCTTTTTTCTTATCGGTAATCTCTAATCTTCGGATTCTAAACTTTTGATCCTCGCTGTTTTGCATCTTCTTCTCTAATGAAACTAAACAATCAGAGAAAAGTTGAAATTTAAAATTGATTTTTTTATTAAAATCGCATGCAATGTGTAGGTTTTACAGTTCAATGAAACTCAGATCTGAAACTGAAACAGAGAGATTCAAGAATTTTACACTTACATGGAGTTTCACGATGGAGGAAATTCCGATGAAAACGACGCCGTGTGACATTAGGTAGTTTTGCGTTCTGTTTATATTCAGAAATTTAGGACGGTTTAGTAAAATCTGAGCCGTTGATATTTCTTATGATGAGGTGGCGAATTATGGACCGTGAGTTAGGTTGAATTCGATTTTGAGTCTCTGTAAAAAAGAAAACGAATCAGAGAGAAGATCATAGCGAGAGAGATGCAAACGTCGCTTTTTCGACGGCTCGCTCCATCGTTGGCAGCACGATTTCAACGCAACGAGAATCTTCTAACCTCTTTCTCTTCTTTATCTTTTTCTTCTTCTTCTTCTTCGGTTCTTCACCATGCCACGTCTTCATCGTCGTCTTCTGCTGACGTGGAACCTGTTCACATAACTGAAAACTGCGTTCGAGTATGTTCTTTGTTCTACCAATTGCTTACTTTTCTATTATTCCTGTATGATTTTCTATATTAGTGATTTTGTAATCTAATTGCGCGTTCATCAAATTTACGTTAGGTTTTTATTGATGGAACTTATCTATCTGCTATACCTGTTATTAGTTATATTCATGTACTAATATATAACTCAGGAACTATGTGTATAATTACATGTAATTGATTCTAACTTATTGAATTTTGAATTTGTAACAGAGAATTAAGGAACTGGATTCTAATGAACCATCAGTGGCTGGAAAAATGCTTCGTTTGAGTGTAGAAACTGGTGGATGTTCGGGATTCCAGTATGCTTTTAATCTGGACGACAGAGTGAACTCGGACGATAGGTATTACTTCTTGGATAGTTAAATTTCAATGTTGATATCATATGCTTGTCATATGTTGATAAATTACAATGTAGTTTTACTTTATTGTATTGGCAGAGTTTTCGAGAAGGAAGGAGTTAAATTGATTGTTGACAATATTTCGTACGACTTTGTTAAAGGCGCGACTGTTGATTATGTCGAGGAGCTAATCCGCTCAGCTTTTGTAGTAAGTCATGCACACTTGTGAGTTCGAACCATGTTTAGACTGGTGTTTATTGAAAATTAATAATTTAATTATCTTCACATTCTTTCCATTCCAATTCACATTAGCTATGATACAACATGGATATAATCAAGGAAGAAATTGTTTTGATTGTATTCTCCTAGGAAGTTTTTCTCTGAATTATAGTAGCTATCCACATTCACATCCTGTTATCAAGTTAAATCTTGAAACATTTGAGAACTTTATAGAGCTAGAGATGAGGATTTGGGTGTTGATGACGTGTCTAGTCATCCACATGTTGTAAACATAATATGGAGGGTGTCTGTTAGGAAAAATAGGACGACGGGAGAGAATGATGAGCCAGCAGTAGTGGGGTAATGTGTGACCCAATTCTATTTTATTGGGTTGGGTAGTGGAGAGAGGAGGCATTGTGGAGAATCTAAGGAATTAGTTGCTGAGTATTAAGGAATTCTTAGTCAGCAAGCATAGCTCTCATGAGTAGCAGGGAGCTTCTTGTTTCTTCTTGTCATTTCCTTTCTATCATTCCTCAACCTTAGCCTGACTGCTTAACGCAGAATCATAGCCTCTCTGATCAAGAAACTAAAGTTCCTGCCCCTATAATAGAAAGATGAACAGAACAAGTTGGAAGAAACTAAAGTTCATCTTCCAAGCAATGCATTTAGATTTTAGATGTATTTGGAATCTATATAGCTTATACATAAACACTTAATTAGTCTGTTCATCCAAAATGGGCCTTAGTCTTGCACCTTATCTATTTTGGTTGCAGATTGTGCAATGAACTTATTTTGTGAACTGCAGACGCAAGTTCATTTCATGTTATGTGGATGATGCAGTTTTTCTTCTGGCGAAGCTTTTGATTTGGACTCCTCTCTCCCAAAACCATTTATAGGCACACCTCCATCCAGTTCAAACAAAAATAAAGCTACCATTGAGATATGTAACATTAGAATAAAATTGTTTGTGCAAAATAGTGGTCGAGAGGAGCAACTGTAGCACTGCAACCTAAACCAAGCTCACATGTCAGTTTTGTAATTTGTTAAACCAGAGTAGTCAATAGCGGCCAATAGCAGTGCTATCATGATATAGCAGAGCGGAACGGAGGCCGGCCACTATGGAAAGGGCCTTAGCGGTTTCCGGTCCGGAGCTATTTCTGCCCCGCTATCCTTTTCGCCTCTGAAAAACCGAAATTACCCCTTAAATTTAAAATGTGCTAAGGGTAATTTGGAGGTTTTTCAATCAAATTTTAGTTGAGACTCAACCCTATCCTTCCTTCACCGACATTTTTGCACTTCAGTCGTTCCAAAGAAAAATCACAAGTTCCTCTCTTAGCTCTCTCTGCACTTCGTTCTTCCCTCTGTACTTCATATGTTTATAGTTATTATTCATGTGATTTGTCCAAAAAATGATCAAATAGCAGCCATATCCCGCTATACGCCATCGCACTTTTGGGGTCTTAAACAACTTTAAAGCATGATGTGCTCCTAAAATACGTGAGGCGCCAAAGAGACTTCCAATCTTAAGGTGCATCATTCTGTGAACTTTGATTAAAGAATGTTAATAATATACTATTTGGCAATTTTTTTTGTTGACACTTTCTCCATTGTTGGGTGATATCACATATTACTCAAACTAAATAACCTTAGCCCGATCTCTATATGTGAGGTAAGAGATTTCACCTAATACTAAAGAATATATAAAAGAATGGGTAGTTAGTGTTTCTCCCTTTGCTTTTGTCGTTAACTATCCTTTGCAATCACAGTTTGCCATAGTGATCCAGTTATTTAGGTAATTATTTTGCACAAAAAAAAAAAACTGCTCTTGCAGAATTTCACAATGATGTTGTCTTTTATGTTTGATGGCATCACTTTCATAATAGAAGAAGACACATTTACACATCCTTAAAGTTGTATGTGCATTTCGAACCAAGTTCAAAGTCCTCAGATTGTATGTGAATGTGAATTGTGGACAGAAAAACGTTGATGTTATTGTGCCTACATTTGCTCATTTATAACATTGAATGTCATTCTTAAGACATTTAAACAAAGATAAATTTACATTGATTTACTGGTTTCATTTTCAGGTGACTGAGAACCCCAGTGCAGTTGGCGGTTGTAGCTGTAAAAGTTCCTTCATGGTGAAACAGTAGTTATCTATCTTGGTACTCCCCTCCTCAGCTTCCTCCACTGCTCAGATATATACTCAGTGAACAAGATTCTTATATTATGAACATGATTTTTCTAACTCAAAAAACAATTGATTAAATTGAAGATTAAATTATTGTTTGCATAATGATATCAATGTAACATACAGTTGGTGTACTGGTAATAAGTTAGCAGGCATTTCAGTATAGCCTGTTCTAATGTCTTTTAGTGTATATTACGGATCGATGGATATTAAATGAAGCCTGCAAATGTATTTACAGTTTGCAGTTGCAGCAATAAGTTGCTTGTCTAAATGCCTATAATGACAATGACTTAGTGGTAAACCTTGCTAGAGCTGGGGATGCAGGCTGCTGGTCCGCCCCGTTTAAACCAGTGCCACGTAAATCTGCATATCAAACACTCTAAGTTGGCCCTATTTGTAATTATTAAGAAGGATTTCTTAATGGACCTATATGTTATTTACCCACCGTCTAAAATATTAAAATGCTCCTTAGATTTTGGAGATGTATCTTCGGACATATCCAATGCATACACAACGTAGGTTATTTTGAATGACGTCCTATTAGTTTGGTTTTTTAATACTAAAGATGCATGTTCGGTATATTTTCATAAATATATTTCCGCAACGTATGCTAGCAGAGGCAGAAACAAATAACTAGTAATTTTACAAAATGAAATTACATTCATAACATAAAATAAATGTCATATAGGAATTTCAACATAAAATACAAGATTACATCAAATGGACACTTCAACATAAAGTGCAAAATTATATTAAATCGACGTTTCAACATCTTCAAAATATGTTCGATTGATCTTGCTTACATTCGAGTGGAACTTTTGTTTTGAAATGGAAATATGTATTCCACATAGTCCTTACATTTGCATCCATCTTGAGTTCAAAGTTGCTAAAATCAATCTTCCTTCCGTTGTTAATTGACTGTGACGGTATTCGAGATTCACAATTTTTTTATTGTCTCAGTAAGATAGGAGATTATGGACTTTGTATTTTAGATCTGCGAGAGAGATGCACTCAATGAGCTTAAATTTTCGTTCGGGTGTTGTGCTTGAGAATGAGATATTTGCGACATATTAGGTGATGTTTATTTGTGAGATTTGAGATATTTTGTATTTGTATGAAAGAAAGAACCAGAGCCCCTAAATTTATAGAAACATTAGACAAATGTGGACCATTCATAATCTGGTATGTTGACTCCAGAGATATATCTCCGATTTCGCACCTTACTATCTTGTTTCGGAGATACATCTTTGAAATCTCTCCTGAACCAGTTCCAAAACAAAACCTTTAAAATTATAACTTATTTGAAAACTTTTTTTGATAAATAAACAAATGTTGTTGGAAAGAACAATTATATTATATTAAAATATTAAGAAATTGAATATTACACTTAACTAATATTGATATAATTACATATATTTAATTAAAATGAATCAAAACATATGTCATTAAATTTATGGGTGACATCCCTTTTGACTTTTAAGCATTTGATTCTTTTTCAATGTTGCACAATTTCTCGAACTCTTGCATCCTTTCCACAAAATGGTCTGATCAAGTCTCAACTTTTGTTGTTGAATGAGTTGTCCACTCCGGTGATGTAAAAAGTATAGGACATCTCGGTTGCAAGTAAACTTGAACAAAATATCGTGATTTTGAAATCCACCAAATACAAATAATACAATCGTTTGGATTTTGATGTGGGGTGGTACACAATGGGAAAAAGATTTTCGAAAAATCGTATTGTGTAAGATCAACATTCATCCTATCATACACACATATTATGAGATGACACATTTCAGGGAAGCACATTCATTTTGCCTCCGTTGTCGCTCCACTAAGGAAAGGAACAAGAGACTCATAAACTTCATAGAAATGTTATTTCTTTCCATATAGTAGTGTGTATGATTCTTTAAGAGTCAACAACTCTTGGATAAGTTGATGGCGGACAAGTGTATGATTATCTTCTTCTTTACCGAGTAAAGTCGAAACAATTTGATGTCCACAATTACCGTCTCCCGCAACAATGATGATCTGCTCGATATATTTGTGTATAAAAATTATCATCTCGTCAATGAATAAAATCTTTGGAGGAGACGAATGAGGTTGTTTGCTAATGTGAGTAGCTTTGACAACACTTTTTTGAGATTTTGAAGTTGGTGAGTCGGGAGAAACTTTTTCAACATTTTTAAAATATGAAGGAGGTCGTGTCGTCGAATTATCATTTGGTGTAGACTTGAATTTTTTCAGATCACTTTGTTACACAATACGATCGTTTGGATTTTGATGTAGACCGGTACACAATGGAAAAAAGGTTTTCGAAAAATCATATTGTGTAAGATCAACACTCACCCTATCATACGCACATGTTGAGATGACTCGTTTCAGGGAAGTGCATCCATTTTGTCTCTGGTGTTACTCCACTAAGGAAAGGAACAAGAAACTCATAAACTTCATCGAAGTGTTCTTTCTTTCCATATAGTAGTGTGTATGATTCTTTAAGAGTCTTCAACTCTTGGATAATTTGATGTCAGATAAGTGTTATCTTCGTCTTTAACGAGTAAAGCTGAAACAACTTAATGTCCACAATTATCATCCCCCTCAACATTGATGATCTGCTCGATATATTTGTGAATAAGAATTGGCATCTCGTCAATGAATAGAATCTTTGGAGGAGGCGGTGAATAAGGTTGTTTGTTAATGTGAGTAGCTTTGACAATACTTTAAGAGTTTGAAGTAGGTGAATCGAGATTTTTTTCTTCTTCAATATTTTCAAAATGTGAAGGAGACTGTGTCGTCGAATTATCATTCGGTGTAGACTTGAGTTTTTTGAGATCACCTTTTATTTTCACCGATTGAGAGGGTGATTTCAAATCAATAGTTACTAGATATACAATGGATATACAATCGGGTGATTTCAAATCAGTAGTTACTGGATATACAATCTTCCGCCATTGTTCTTTTACAAAATCTAAGGGCATTTTTTAATTCTTAAAGAATACTACATAGGGCCAAGTTAGTAATCCCCATTGTATATGGGAGGCTTTTTTGAAACACTGTAGGGATATGTTGGAAACTAATTTACATGTGCTTTGCTATAGTCCTATCATATGGCAATGATCTCCTCAATAAGTATAAGAAAGATTGTCATGTAGTCAATATATAAAAACATGAACCCATTTGGTAGATAATCAGGTACTTGAGAAAGTATATACTATTTTAAGGGACAATTAAAGAGTGATCCTTAAAGGAACTAAATTGAAGATCTATTCATAAAAGATGGTTGTTTGTTTGGGGAACCTCTTCACCAGAAAGATAAATGCCTCCATAAGCTTATTTTATCTAGTGTAAAACATTAAAACATTAACAAGGATAGGCAAGTTATTTTAGAAGTTAGAACACCTATATTAAAATTGGAGAGTATCCTATATCATTTATATGCAGATACATTGGAGCCTCTGCTCAGAAATCCTACTCATTCCAGAAACAGTTACTGGATACATACTTGTTCTGCACAGAATTTTTCTATATTAGTTTCTTTTTTCTTTTGCTGACAAATAATACAGCCATACAACGAATATACAAGCGAATTTCCGAAGAACTATCCTTGGGAAAACAAACCTGCAGGAACACGAAACAGAAGATTCAGTTCTAAGGTTACATGGCTCTTCTCAAATGAGTTATAGGTCATTTATCACAATAAAACTTTTGACTCTTGAATTGCGTCTCTCATTCACCAACAATTAAAATACATTATTGGTTACATTATTTACAAGAAAATTACACAAGTACTATTCAGTAGTTTACGCAATTATATCACCCCTCACGCAAGCTGTCCATTCATGTATAAAGCAAATTCTATGTTTGAAACCAAAACTTGAATGGAACTACAAATCAATTGAGGCCGGGTTCATGAAATTATCAATCGTCTTTCTGATGCAAAACACTAGGCAGGCTATTATTACCATTGAGAGCAGCGTGATAAACTCGTTTTTCAGCTAGCCCAATATCAGAAAGTGTCAAATTACCCTGCAAGCAGAACATACAATAGATAACAACAAGGTATCAGCGGCAGTGTGCAGAATATACAATAAATAACAAGTATCAGCAGCAGTCGCACTATAACTTTCAACCATTAAGATCAATGCCACTTTCCTGGAAACATAACCCACCCCCCCCCCACACACAAAATAATTTATACATAACATGGAGGTAACTAACTTAGAACTTTCAATCTAGTGACAGTCATGTGAGAAAGTCACCTACAGACTTTCCATTGGTTTTAATTCATACTTGTGTCTACGAACAAAAAGCTTGAGAAAATTGTTCATTAGGTGCAAACCATTAACACCTATTCTGGCAATCCAAGCTTAGTACTAGTACAATTGGTACCAAGTTCCAACCCTGCTGACAAGCAAGACTATTGAGTTAACATGAGACACCTAAAACATTGGGTCCTAATATCCAAACATGCTCTTGAAAAGTTTTAAACAAATCCATGGTTCAATAATGGCCAGATTTATCAAAACAATTCTCTGTGAAGAACTATTGAATCTAGGTGCCAATGTGCCATCTTATAGTATGTTAATTTATACATGTGTGTCCAACAATAGAATACAGTATCCTCATATCCTTCCAAACTATGTAATTACTTCTAGTGCAAGAGTTCATGAAAAAAAAAACCTAGTGTAAACAAATATGGGATCTATCTCCACTGAGTAAACAGAATAAATACCTCACTAGCCATCAACCTTCTAACATTTTCGGCATACAATTTGGGATCATCCATTTCCGGTTGTGAGGGATAGTAAATCGGTAATTGTATCGCCTCCATATTATTTACAAACTGACATAGGAGAAATATCACATGGCGCACCTGCCAACATTAATGTCAACGTAAGAATAAAATAAATAGTCAAGTAAGATGGCAATTTCTCCAGTCAAACAAGCAGAAAGATGTAAGCATAAAACTATAAGTTGTAGCTTTCCTAGGGTTCATCAATTTATCAAAGACCCGGCAGTGTCATCATGCCAAATTGCCAAAACAATATGGCATACCATATAATGCAGGTTAGGTAACAAGCAGAAAAAACACAACTTTAATTGAACTCGTAAGCAACATACAATACTAAATTTTTTAATATATATGGTATATATCACTGTAAAAAGTTAACAAGGACTTGTCGATAAATGGTCATCTTTTCAACATGGCCAGTGAATGTTTTAGGTGGCAATCATTTGGCTAATAGACCCATTATCATTAAATTTGTAATATTGTATTAATATGTTCAATCAGACACTTTTTATTTCTGTACTTTTTTAACTCACAAGTACTTCACATCCATGTGTGTCACACACTTCTAATAGTTGTCATTCTTAGAGAAGGAGATAGTTGCATAATCATCTCAATAACCAAGTTGTAAGGTAAAGTTTTGCAATCATAAAGTGTAATAGTCTCGAGTCTACCAGACAAAACAAACATACACCTAAAGTGGAATTCTCGAGTCTACATATCAAAGTCTAGATCAAAGTAGCCAACCACTCCAAGATGATTATGGGCATGTTTGATTCAGCTTTAAAATTTTTTTTTTCTTTGTATTTTCAAAAATGGATTTTATAAAACCGTTTATTAAAATATTCCAAGTTTTTTTATATTCGTTTTTTCTAAATTAAAAGACTAATTATGGCATCCTATAACATAAACATACATTATTGAAAGATTATTTTTGATATCCTATAACATAAACATACATCATTGAAAGACTAATTTTGACATCCTATAACATAAACATACATTATTGAAGATCAAGACATATTCGAAATCACAATTTTTTTAAAAATTTGTATCTCAAAAATGAGTTTTATGAAAAGCTATTTGAATTAGCTTTAAAATTAAGTGATTTTTTGAAATTTTGCTATCCAAAAAAAATTTCAATAAAATGATGAAATACCTAAAATAACATTTTAAGAATAATTATTCAAATCAAAGTGATTATATGAAAAGTTTCTTTGTAAATTTTATTCACACAATTATGTTACACTATAAAAATAATTTTTGAAAAAAGCCAAAACAGACTGGCCCTATATAACCTTCTATATGTGAACATGTAAATTTTGGTGTATTGTATGTAAGCACCTGGGTGCCTTTTCGCCAATTCTCTTATGCAACAAGAACAACAACCAAGTCTTATCCCACTAAGTGAATCGGTTACATGGATCAAACTACGGCATAATGTTCAATCAAAAACTATTTGAATCGGTTACATGGATCAAACTATGCCATAATGTTCAATCAAAAACTATTTTTCTATCCAACTCATTAAACTCAAGATCTTTCTTAATTTAGGATTACTTTCATACCGTCTCAACATTCCAATGGCCAAAACTGATATATGGCAGAGAAGGAAAGGAAAAGGCATTGAAAGTGTATCACTAACAAAGAAAAGACACTCTGAACATATGGAGTCTAAAGAAACCCAAAAACCCCGAATTTATGAAATCAATCCATAATCATACCAGTAAGCGTTGTTATAAAAGGGGTCGTATAATGCAAAAATAAATATGCCTCACAACACAACTCAAACATATGCCCCAAGGTGTTTTGAAATAAGACTGGAAGGGATGAAATCAATGATTCAAAATTGATTTGCATCACAAGCACATAGAGAAGACACAAACAAAGATGGTTGTAATCAGCAGGAGATAATGAAGTGCTGGCATAAGCATCAGCGATGGTGGTTTTAGTGGGAGAACAAAGAACGTGAGTGAATTCCCTGTTGAAACATCAAAAGTAGCCTACTGGATATGTTTAGTCAAACTTAAAAAGGGAGATACACATTACTAACTTAAATAAAATGTACTCTAAACATATGAAGGAAACGAAAAGGCTCTTACGCAGAGAAGGAAACAATACACTTTTGTTTCCTTTTCGGGAAGGCGCATCATCAGAAACAGTAAAGTGAGGGAGGGAGTCACATGCAACGGCAGCACAAGAAATAGATAAAGGAAGGGGGCATAAGGTGGCCGCATCGCAATCTTCGGCAAAAAGGGGGACATTGCATTACAACCATAGTTGGCAGCTGAGTAGAATTTTCTGCCAAAAACCGGCCCAGTTCTGAGAAAAAAAAAAACATGCGCAACACTCGTAACTCCTCGAGTTGATAGTGATTATTCAGACTATGCTGCAATCATTAGCCATCTGATCCTATGTGCATTACAGCAAGAACAGGGGTGCTTGGACCGCAGGATTGTGTGATCCTACGAGTCTACTCGCAATCTTACCAGCACTGCCTGTCACAAAGGATGCCTCTCACTCATATCTTATATTTCAAGTTACTATATCAAAGTTACTAGAGGGAATCTTTACATTATGCAACAAAACATCATCATTGCAGCTAGTAGAATATCATCAACCCATTAGAGCAAAATTATGAATTTGTTTACACCAACCATCATATAAACACGCTGTTAAAAGTACAGGATGCTCGTTGACAGATTTACCAATAATATTGTCGTGTATATATTATATTTATGAGAACATAGCAGCTTCAAAGTTGAGTACAGGATTAGGTTTTTTGTAATCAGAAATTGTCGAAAACCATAAAACTTAATTACTATAAAAATGCTTACCCCAGAAATTGAATCCCAGGCAGGGCTAAATCTTTGGTAATGGTATTTTAAAATTACAGGAAGTACTGGTGCCTTTGCCAAAAAACCACCAGTCTTGAATGGAAGGAGGAAATCTCCATTTGTGGTTGTACCTTCTGTAGAATACCAAATAGCATCAAATGAAATTATTAGAAAGAAAACGTTGATTTGAAAAACATGAATATTTTGGATATTCGGGGGGTCACTTTTGATAATTTACAGACTGATGCAACAAACAAATAGAAAAATATTGACTAATATCTATAGTATGAAGTGCTACCATATGTGACAAATAAAAATTCACATACTAGAAACAGAATAGGTAAATAAATGTGAAGAACCTTAAGGCATAGAGTTATATTTGAAGATAAATAAATATGAGAGATGAAGTCAAAAGGAAATGGATCTAACAAATGAATGATTACGTTGAAATAAGATTTTTAAAACAAAATACATTGGGTCAAAAATAATAATAATAATAATGCAGATGAGAACAAGGATGCAGTATATGCTTAATAAATAGGATAAAATAAGTAAAGAAATGCAGCAACTTTAGCCATCAAATTAGTTTGCATCGCCTATCTTATATGCTATCTTGCTTATACAATCGATTTGTTTCCCTTAAAATAATAGAGACCCACACTACCAAGTATGAACTTATTATATCTTAGGTTAAGGTTTGTGTATTTGAGACATCAAGGTACAAAACTCCTAGCCTACAGCATGTAATTAGTGAGTGTAAAATAACCTGTGGTCCGATTTGATAACTCAAGCCCAATTTATAAATTTGATCGACACCATTCTACCCCCCAACAACAACAAAAAAAGGGAAGGATGATAACCTGGAAATAACATCATTAATGGAGCAGATTCATTCTGATGTGCTTCTCGAATTCTTTCAGTGACAACAGCTGCAAGAAGAAAGTTCACAGGTTAGCCGCCTGTTGCAACTAAAACACATTAATATGTCAAAAGGGAAAACCACTACTAGGGCACCTTTAATTGGTCACAAATAGCATGAGTATGACTAGAAGCCAAAAAGGAAATTCAAATACTACCACAAAAAATTAATTAAATCAAGAAAAATGAAAATTATTTACTTGGTCTATTTCCAAAGTGGAAAATTTAAGAATCCAACTAACCATATTATGCTACCAAACAGACTTGATGAAATATTTATGGCAAGTCAAGTAACTTAATTAACATCAACGATTGGGCACTCTTTACAAATGGTATATAGAATTTTGCATTGACAGGTTCAATGTATAACTCAGTATAACAAACAGGAGGTAAGACAAATACCAAAAAAATTATAAGTTAAAGATGCAAAATACCTCATGCAATTAATTAGTATACAATCGAAATATGAAAACAACAACACAAGGAAGAAAAAAATGATGGAAACAATGAAAACAACAACACAAGGAAGAAAAAAATGATGGAAACAAGGAATTAATACATTTTTTAGTTCATTTAGATTGTGTACACATGATTATTACAGAGTGCACATATACAATCATCTATGTAGTAAGCACCTGAAACACCCTTGAAGTCAGATGATTTTGATTCCCGCTGAACATAGATGCAACCAAGGCACTTGCTGTCACAAAAATGTGTCAATACATAAGCACTAGGTTCTGAAAATATCTTACAGTGAAAAAATAATGCACATTGAATCATGTGAAATGAAGCATTCTTGCTAACTATAAATCAATCACTATTTAACTTTTGAAATGAGACTTGAGAAAAAATAAAGAGCAGAACGCCTCAAGAACTACAGAATTCAAATGAAGAAAAAAGATTTAGGTTTGCAATGACTAACAAAAGCCATAGAATTAAATCAGGGGGAACGGATAAAAAAAGACAACAAACCTGATGAGACCAACAAGAGGAAGCTTGGCCACTGATCTCTTCATTGATTAAATCCAAGATTTTAACAGAACATTTGGGATGAAAAATGTCAGCAACATACATATATTATATACAAATATATATACAACATTTTGGAAGATAAAAAAAGTCATATGACAAACCTTAGCAACAAAACTTGGGAAAGAGGAAGACATGTGATACAAAATATCCAAGTAAGACACATGATTAGATATTATTACACCAGGCCTTTCCATCTTTTCAGGCTGAGGTTTGTCTTCCTAGTTAAAATGAAGCAGACAGAACAAATTAAACAAATACCAAAAGAGAACATGTATACTGCAAAAGTATAATGATAATGGTATACAAGCTGGCCAGATGTAACCACTAAGATACATCCAATTCAATAATCCTTTGAGCGATGACAAAGTAGATAAAGGCAAAAATGAGTAAGCAAATGTATTAGAAAGAGCCAGTTCTTATAAGCTTAACTTTAAACTTTAAACATCATGAGTGGCGTATGTTAAAATTAACTTCTACGCATAGTTCTAAATTGCAGTTTGTAACTACAAGTGCAGCTGCAATATAAAGACTTTAAAGATCGCTGCAACAACATCACTACTGCAATTGCAGCATATTCGTCCATATTTTGTCACAATATCAAGGTTCACAGTTAAACCACAACACTGCCTCTCATTTTAGCCCTCCAATTTTACTTGTTCATAATGATAAACATCTACCATAAAATCTTTAAGAGCTTTTCACAAGTAAAAACGGCTAAACTTATCATAATCAAGACGAAAACTATAAACATATTTAAACTAAGCAGTTCCAGATAAATTGAAATTGAATGCACGAAGAGTAGAAGTGGAAATGAAACCTGATTGATAGAGGTAGTAGAATCAGGAATCCAATAAAATCCAAAAACGAAAAGCATAACTCTAGAAAGAGCTTTTCCACACCGAACAATAACAATCCTTCTCCACCCTCCCATATGAGCATAATCCTCTTGTTCATCTTCACGATTTGGACTCAAAAACAATGTACAAACCCTACAGATAACGTAATAAACCACCAAAACAATCGCAGCAAGAATCACTCTAATTGGAAGAAGCGTAACAAGTGCGAAACCAAGAAACAGTTTCTCCTTAGCTCCTAACTCTCCTCTCCCCATGGTTCCATAAACATCGCGACGAACATACGCCGCGAATTTCTTTTCAAGTTCTTGAAGCTCCGCCGCGGTGATTGCCGTTGCGGTGGTCGCGGTGGAAGATACTGAATCCGATTTGAGAAGAGGACGATCGTCGAGAACGGTGTCGTTTCCATTCGATTTCGCTGCTTTGGAATTCAAGTCTTTCAGTTCAGACTCCATCCCCTTCATCATTGCTGTTCATAGATTGTTGCTTCACTTTCATATATACAAACCCTAGTTATATAGGATAATCAAAAGGTAATTAATTAATCATTAATTAGGGTTTATTTGTGAGATTAGAGATAAAAAGTGAGATTAGCTTAGCATCACCCAAAGCTTGCTTACTTTTGGTTTCCCAGATCTGCACGCATTTTTTATGAATTTCTTTCTTATTCGTACCGTTTCACCGTGACTGTAATTATTTTAAATTGTAGTGGATTGCAGATTCAAATCGCACTTTCGCAATAAAAAAATATTTATTTATTTTAAAATAAATATCATTTTACGGTTAGTATATACGTACTCCGTACGAAATGATAAGAAGGAGAAGGTTAGAAAGAGTTGATTAGGTGTTGTTGCAGCTCTTATCCAATAAGATTATGACAAGTGGAATACTTAATCTAATCTAAGCGATTAATCTGGTTTTTTTATTTGTATCTGTTAAACCAACAAAATAATTCTAGAAAAAAGTCCAACTGATTGCGGTTTTGAGATATTACTGTTGGCGGTTATCTACCGTAAGGACAGTTAGTTGATGAGTTTGAAGTGGGTTAAGTAATCCACTTGTCATATTTTTTTTGAAAAATAGTTAAGCAAAAGTAGGGAGAACTCTGTCTAAGAGTTTTCTAGATAAGAATTTTTAATAAGAAGTATAATTTCACTAATTTAATAATTACAGATTTTGTTTTTGTTTAAATTATTATAATTTATATTATGAAGAGAAGTGCTTTCTATTTAATCAAAATATTCATTCATAAGATTAAAATACTGTATTTTTTTTAAGTTAACATTTAATGAATATTTTTTTTTAAATTCTATAAAAATACCTCAATGAACTTATTAATAATAATAATAATAATAATAATAATGTTAACTTAATAATAACAATAGTTCACATGCTTAATCATGTGGTTCAATTCAGCTTAAGCGTTCAACTGATTAGCATACATGTGCAGCTCAAAGTATAGCACAAATGCATTGTTTTTTTATCTCATTTTTATCGTCATTGATACAATGATATATATTTAATGGTTTTGTACAATCCAAGTTAAATCGCACAGAACAATTCTAATTGTCATCACTATATAAATGTGATTCAGCTAGGTATTCACTAACTCAATCATACAACTGTTTCATCTCAGTTATTTATTGTTTTAATTTTAAGAATGCTAATGTTCCAGATATCTATTCTCTGATCACTATAGACCATAACCACCTCACCAGAAGTTATTTTATGGTGGTCTTTTTCAATCTTTCATATATTTTTTTACTTCAACACAGAATAATGGTGTCATTTGGAAAATCATCATTTTATTCTCACGATTTTTTCATCAAGTTTTTCTAATTTTCTCAATTGCGCCACCGTAATTGCTTTTGTCATCTCTTTTGAATTGTAACATCACATTCAATAATTATAAGTTTTGTTAAAAATGTCATGAGTAGTCGAACTCTTTACGAACATTTTTAGCCTTGTCCAGCAATAAAATGAGATACTCCTAACTTGCAAAAAGTCATGACACAAATAACAACTCAATTAGAGGTATTGCCAACACAGTCACTCCAGAATCACAACTTTCCTCGGAAAATTCAGACGCAAATAGCAACTCAAATAGAGGTATTGCAAAAATTCAGACGCAAATAGCAACTCAAATAGAGGTATTGCAACTATCAACCTAACCACGATCACAACTATCAACCTCGTGATTAAGGGAGAAAATAGCAGTTGAATGCTACTTAAAGATAATTATCATAGGTAGGATGTGCATGATTGGTTATTTTTAGAAACTAAACTATAATCCTTTTTAAACCATTTAAATGGTTTGGATTCATAACCATAACCACATTTTAATTAAAACTTGTTATAAAATCGGTTATAAATTTGGTTATGGTTATATAATCGATTATTATTTTTTTTTAAATTTATTTTCTTTTCAGAAAGATTTTTTAAAATAATTTATTTTTTCAAAAATAATAATTTTTTATCAAAAAAATTAAAAATTTTGTTCAGAAAATTTAATTTATTTTTTATTTATTAAATTTAATTTTAGAATTTTATAGTTAATCTAACACATTATTCTTGATCCATATGAGTTATCCCTAAATGAATAATGTGCTTTTTAGGAACAGATTATAAAAGTTATAAAAAATATAGACCTTTATTTTAAATAAAGTTTTTTATTTTTTGAATTTAGCGGACCAATCCATATAAACTAACATAATTTAACAACTCTAATTTAAATATAATGTAATTCAATTTAATTTTATTTTGTTTGATTTGCAAAATATAAATTACAAACTAAATTGAATGAACAATGCAGTTTTAAAATGCACAGACGTTAAAGCAAATACATTTTTTTTTAGTTTTCGATTTAATTACGTTGGGTTGGTAAACTCCCACGTTTTTAATGGAAGGATTGAGTCAAAAAAATTAATTTTCACATTTTTTTCTATGGATAATTAATAGAAAGGAATATCCACGTTTGTTATCATATAAAAGAAAATAAAAGATGAAAACTTAATCTCATTGCTACAAGATAGGACCATAATTCAAAAAATAATAATTAATTTTTCTAAAAAATTAAAAATAAAATCATAAATTTATTTTTTTTTTTTTCAATAAAGAATAATTTTTTCCAAAAAAAAAAATATATTTGAAAATTAAATAAATTATAATTGAATTTAAAATTTTGGATTTTGGATAATAACCAGATTATAACTAGATCCAAAAATAAAATATGATTGGATAACTAACCATTAATAATTAAACTAGTTAATAATCATTTAATTATATTCGGATATTTTGAAGGATTTTGATCTTACCTGATCAGAAGAGCCTTCCAAGGTCTTGGTGAATGGGCCAGAGAATGAAATGAGGAGGGGGTGTACCTGCAAGGTGCTCCAATGCTTAAGTCAGAAGAGGTACAGAATAGGTTATCAGAGTGTAAGTTAGAATACCTGTCCCTTTGCCATGAAAGGGGTATTTATATTGAGCCCCCAGCGCTGGGCCAAGGCTCCTAATGGGCTGGATTAGCTAGGCCCAAGGAGGAGCTGCCAGGGAACGCGTACGAAGCGTGAAGACCTAGGCCAAGGTCTGCTCCCTGGTCCAACTGCCCCTATCCCTAAGGAGATAATATAGGGGAGTTGGGTGACGTGGTAAGTGATGTGCCGTTATGGTTCTGCCCGACATAACATAGTTGCCCGCGATGTGGGCTGATGATATGTGGGCAGAGACCATGGGACGGACAACACGTTCTTTGCCCGACACGTAGTCAGAAGGTCGAGGAGACGTTCCACGGGTGAACAGACCTTCGCCCGACATGTCTACGTGCTCGGTCGTTTGGACTTGGGCCCGACGAGAGTTGGGCCGTGCCGTGCATGGGGTCATGGCCCAGTCCAGAACAGGAGCCCCCCAAGTCGAGTCTCTGAGCTAGAGCGACGACTTATGTTGCAACTGGGGGTTCCCCGAGCTGACGGGGAAGTGTGATCGTTTGGTAGGTGAGGTTGTTATAGAGTTGTTCATGAATTCCTCTTTCGCCGGGAGTGTCGGGGATGGAAGTGATCGGTAGGTATGCACCTTCCTAGTAACAGACGAGGGTATGATGCGAGGATATGGCGTCTTGATGAGTCGGGGAGACGGACAGGTGCCCGGCGTCGTTTCAATTTCTTTTTTGGATAGACGTGTCTCAGACTTAATGGCGTCGCTTCGTTTCGTGTGCAAAGACGGCGTAGGCATAGTAGGTAATGATGACCTAGCGCGTTGGTCCACGCGCCAGGCATTATAAAAAGGGGTTGAGTAACTTCATTTCTACTTTTTTGCTCCCACGTTCACCGGAAGTTCTCCATATTCTCTCTTGTTTGCTCGTTCAACCGCCTGAACCGCCGTCTCCGCCCGTCTCCCCGCCTGAACCACCGTCCGTTGCCCGTGCGCCACCGTCTCCTTTTCAACTTCTCTATGTCAGGTATGATTTTTCCTCTGTGATTCATCATTTTCCTTTCTGTTTTCCGTCAAATGCATGTTATCTCTGTAGAAATGTGGTTAGGTTTGACTTAGGAATAGTGTAGTGGACTGTAGATGTATTGTAGATGGTAGAAAATAAGGTTAGGATTATACTGTACCGGGCAGAAATTTCATATGCCGGGCAATATTTGCATAGGCTGTATGAATTTTCTGCCCGGTAACTTAAGAACGCGCGTGTCTCTGAGTTGAGCACAGTTAGTGTCTGTCGCCGCCACGCCCTTTCACTTGACCTGCGGTGGAAGGGTGGATTTGATATGACGTCGAATTCACTCTTTCTGTCTGCGTTTCAGGTGCTACCGGGCGTTTACGACCGAGGAGGGAAGATTCTGGGTCCTCGACCGAAGATGCGACAATCGCTCGTCTCCCTGTTGGGGACGGGAGTGTCCGGGATGGTACCGAACACGCATCCTCTTCCGGGCAGGCTGACTTCTCCTGGGTTGCGGACGAGCCTTTGGAGGAGGAATCATATTTCTGCGACGAGGCCATCTCTGCTTACGCTGTGGTCGAGAACATGAGCCGGGAAGATCCACCGAACTGGCATTGTTTCGCCCCCAAGGAAGAAGACCGCATCTGCCATCATTTCCCGGGGAAGCAGTTCACCATGTATGAATTTGCTTTCCGTGAGGCGGGGCTTAGACTGCCCTTCAACTCCTTCCAGATGTCGGTCTTCAAATGGCTTCGGCTGGCGCCGTCCCAACTGCATCCTAATGCTCTCGCCTTTATGCGGGCATTTGAGTTGGTCTGCCAGTTCCTCGGCATTGGTTGCACCCGGGCCCTCTTCTTCCACGTCTTCCATCTCCAGCGGTCCGGTTCCCGTGGGCGTCACAGCTGGGTCTCTTTCAAACAGCCCGTGCGCCTGTTCAAGACGTACGTGGACTCTGTTCGTCACTTCAAAGGCCGATGGTACGTGGTGCAGCTGACCGGGTGCCCAAGAAGAAGAAGAAGATTGTGGTCCGTGTCTTGGAGACCGCTGGTGATGCCGGGGCCGGTCCTTCGAATGTGGCGAGCGTGACTCCTTCCTCTCCTCCTCGGGCGATAAATATACCTGACAGCCCGCCGCCATCTGCCTCTCCCCTCCACAAACGGAAGCGTCCGTCGGGGACTCTTTCGAGGTCGTCGCTGGGAAGTCCGGATGGACCGGGCAGCTATTTGCTACCTCCTTGCTATGTGGAACGGTCGTTCTTCAAGGCCGAGGAGGCGATTGCTGTGCCGGCGCCCGAGGCCAAGGCTATTCTGGATCAAGACGCTGGTGCTCGACGCAAAGATCTGGCTAGGGACATTGCCGCTGTCATCCGGGTGATGGAGACGGCCATGGTTTTGACCGACACTTCGGTCTCCACTGCCTCGCTGGAGGATGCTCTTTTGCAGGTCCGGTCGGAGAAGGACAAACTGTCCAAAGACCTGTCGGACTACAAAGAGGAGCATCAGCTGCAGGAAGGGCTGAGCCAGAAGCTGGATGAGGTGGAGAAGGAGCGAGACCAGTTGAAGGCTGCTAAGGCGAGCTTGGAAGAGCAGGTGGCCGATCATCAAAAGTTGACCGAGGACAATGCTGGCCTGAGGGCTCAGATTGAATCTCTCAAAGAAAAGGTCCGTTCTCTGGCCGACGAGACCGAGGAGGAGCGTGCCCTTGGTTCGCGCGGTGAGCTGCTGGGGCATATCCGCTCGCTCAACCAAGACCTTGTGGCCGTTTTCAAAGAGGGTTTCGACAATGCTGTCGAACAACTTGGGCTTCTGAACCCCGAGTTGGTGACGGCGGGGTCGGCCCATAACTACTGTGTCAGGGATGGTGAGATCGTCTGCCCGTTCGAAGCGGAGGAAGAGCTGGGGGGTGAGGAAGAGGAGGAGGAAGAAGAAGTGCTCCGAGCGGAGTCTTAATTATGTAATTTTAATTTGTAGCTTTGTTATGGCCTGCGTGCCCGTTATATATTTTGGCCTTCGGGCATTTGTAATATGGCCTTCGGGCGTACTTGGCTTCGGCCGTTGTTATTGTTTTTAATGTATGAATGTTTTGTTGTCATTCATTGTGTTCGTTTATGTTTGATATTTGCTTTTATGAATTCGTACTCTGCTCGACCTAGGTAATCTCCTCGGTTTAGGGAACCGACGAAGTGCCGGGCTTGGTGCCCGTTGGGATCGAAGCCCGGGTTCATTGTATGAGCCCCGGTCTCGAGGCTTGGGCTTTCCCATCGCGAGCTGGGTGCCCTGCCTGTCCTGGTACTTCGACGTTGAGTCTTGGTCTAGATCCCACTCGTCGGGGAGGGTTGTGTTCGCTATGTGACCTCGGCTCGTTCCCGGGTCTCGCGGTTCCTCTCTGGGGTTTTGGAGACGAAGAGCGTGGTCGTACCACCCACGTTTCCCCGTGATACATTTAGCTGTAATATTGTCTAAGTTTTTCTGCGTTCCATGGTCGAGCGAGTTGTTCTCCTTGTAGGTTTTCTAGGTAATAGGCCCCGTTGCTCGTCTTGTCGCGGACGCGGTAGGGGCCTTCCCAGTTGGCTGCCAGCTTGCCCTCTCTTGGGTTTTTCTGGTTTCTTCTGAGGACCAGGGTGCCGACCTGGAACTCTCTTCTTATGACCTTCGCGTCGTGGCGTAGTGCTATTTTTTGTTTGAGGGTCGTTTCCCTGAGGGCTGCTTCGGAACGAATCTCCTCGACTAGGTCGAGCTCGTCTCTAAGGGTTTCGTCGTTCATTTCCTCGTCTAGGGGTTCCTCTATCCTCCTCGTTGGTGCCCGTATTTCCACCGGGATGACTGCTTCGGTGCCGTAAGTCAGTCGGAACGGGGTTTCCCCGGTGGTAGAATGTGGTGTTGTGCGGTAAGCCCATAGGACACTATGTAGCTCCTCGACCCATGCCCTCTTCGCCTCGCCGAGCCTGCGCTTAAGGCCACGTAAGATTACTCTGTTGGCCGCCTCTGCTTGCCCGTTCGTCTGTGGATGTTCGACAGACGTGAAATGTTGTTTAGTGCCTAGGCTGGCGACGAAGTCCTGGAATCCTCCGTCCGTGAATTGTGTCCCGTTATCTGTGACAAGTGCCTGGGGTATGCCGAACCGAGCGAGGATGTTGCGTTTAAAGAACCGGAGAATGTTCTGCGCGGTTATTTTATCCAGTGCCTCCGCTTCGATCCATTTGGTAAAGTAATCCACCCCGACGATGAGGTATTTATTCTGGTATGATCCGGTGACGAAGGGTCCGAGGATGTCCATGCCCCACCACGCGAAGGGCCATGGGGAAGATAGTGATTTTAGGTCGTTCGGGGGTGCGAGGTGCATGTCGGCGTGTCGTTGGCATTTGTCACACCTTTTGACGTGCTCCTTTGAATCGCTTTGCATGGTCGGCCAGTAGTAACCTGCTCGAAGGGCCTTTCTTGCGAGCGATCGCCCGCCGAGGTGCTGAGCGTTGATTCCCCGGTGTATCTCTCCAAGTATGTCGGGGACTTTCTCTTCCTCGACACATTTAAGTAACGGGATGGAGAATCCTCTCCTGTAGAGCTTACCTTCGAGGAGTACGTACGAGCATGCTCGTCGTTTGACAGTGGCCCCCTCTTTCGGGTCAGTTGGGAGTTCGTCTCGTGTGAGGTAGTTGTAGATGGGCGTCATCCAACAGTGAACATCCCCGATAGCGTTGACCTCGAATGGAGGAGGTAGTTTGTCAATGCTAGGTCGAGGGAGGATTTCTTGAATTACTGATTTATTCCCACCCTTTTTCCTCGTGCTGGCTAGTTTCGAGAGGATGTCTGCCCGTGTGTTGTGCTCGCGTGGTATGTGTTGAACTTCCCACTTTTCAAATTTATCAAGTTTTTCTTTGACGAGGGACAAGTACTCGACGAGGTCGTCGTTCTTGGTTCGGTATTCTCCTCGCACTTGTGAGGCCACGAGCTGGGAGTCTGTGGATATTGTCACTTCTTTTGCTCCCAGGTCCTCGGCTAACCTCAGGCCTGCGATAAAAGCCTCGTATTCGGCTTGGTTGTTCGACGTCGGGAAAGCCAGTGCTAATGAAACCTCGATCAGGATCCCATCCTCGTTCTCGAGGATGATCCCGGCTCCGCTGCCTGACGAGCTAGAGGCGCCGTCGACGAAGATCGTCCATTTGTGGGCGCCCTCTGCTGGTGTCGGGCTATGGGTCATTTCTGCGACGAAGTCGGCCAGTGCCTGTGCCTTCAAGGCTTTCCTGCTTTCGTATTGTATGTCGAATTCGGAGAGTTCTAGCGACCACTTGAGCATTCTCCCGGCCATATCTGGTCGTCCGAGCAGCTGTTTGATTGGCTGGTCGGTTCTCACCTTTATTGTGTGTGCGAGGAAGTAATACCGAAGTCTTCTTGCCGCATTGATGAGGGCCAGGGCAACCTTTTCGATTTGCTGATATCGGAGCTCGGGGCCTTGGAGTGTTTTGCTCGTAAAATAGATGGGCTTTTGTCCCTCGTCGGTCTCTCTTATTAGAACGGCGCTGACGGCCTCGGTCGCCACGGACAGATATAGGTATAAGGTTTCCTTTTCTAATGGTCGCGATAGGACCGGGGGTTCGGATAGAACCTTCTTCAGATGGAGTAATGCTTGTTCTCATTCGTCGGTCCAGTCGAAGATAGCCTTCTTGCGAAGGAGTCTGAAGAATGGTAATGCGTGCTGGGCGGATTTGGCGATAAAACGGGAGAGTGAGGTGAGCACTCCATTGAGGGATTGGATCGATTTCTTTGTCCTCGGGGTCGGGAATTACGAAAATGCCCGGCATTTGTCGGGGTTGGCCTCGATTCCTCTTTCGGTGAGGTAGAACCCGAGGAACTTTCCCTCCCGTACCCCGAACGTGCATTTTTCGGGATTGAACCTCATTCTGCACTGCCTCGCCTGCTCGAACACTTTGGTTAGATGTCGAGCATGGGTACTCTCTTCGTGTGATTTGACGATCATGTCGTCCATGTATACTTCGAGCATGTCCCCTATTTCATCCTTGAAGACTTTGTTCATCATGCGTTGGTACGTAGCACCAGCGTTCTTGAGCCCGAACGACATGACGTTGTAATAATAATTGCTCGTTGGGGTCATGAATGCTGTGTGTCTTTTGTCTGTGGGCGACATAGGGATTTGATTGTATCCACTATATGCGTCCATGAAGGACAAGAGTTTAAAACCTGCAGAATTGTCGACGAGCATATCTATATTAGGGAGGGGGAAAGCATCTTTCGGGCAAGCCCTATTAAGATCAGTATAATCAACACACATACGCCATTTTCCATTATTTTTCTTAACGAGGACTACATTAGAGAGCCAGGTTGTATACTGGGCTTCAGAAATAAAATTTGCCTCTAAGAGGTCTTTTACAGCTCGTTCGGCAGCCTCTGCCTTTTCGGGCGACTGTTTGCGCCTACGCTGTGCTATGGGCTTGGCTGCCCGGTCTAAAGCTAGCTTGTGACACGCGGTCTCAGGATCCAGTCCGGGCATTTCTGCGGCATTCCACGCGAAGAGGTCAGAATTCTCTTTGAGGCATGCCACGAGCTTCTTGTCGCTCCCAATAAGTGACACAGGGTCAGATAAGGGTACAGACGCGAACGGTCGGCGAAGGGAACAGTGAGAACACACAGCCGTGAACTCACTGGAGATGAATAGAGTCGCCAGCTAGGCATTTTTATCCCGGAGGAAAGGCAATGCTGCATAGACCTAGAAAAGAAATGGACAATACGGTTTGCGAACCAGAGAGACTGAGAAAGGGGGTTGGTTACAACCTGGGAAGGTATTAGCACCCAGATTGTCCGTCGTACTCGACGGGATCCACGCTTAAAAGATTTGTGTTTTAAAGGGGTAGTGTCAGTGCAATTTGTGTATAAAATAGCTGGAAAGGAATGTACAGGTGTCAGTGTAAAGTGTATAAGTGATGCGAAGTGTAAAGAAAGAGTATGCTCATGATCATGAGGCTAAGAGAATGATGCTGGAAAGAGGGGGAATGTACAGAGACTTTTGTTCGATAACTGTTAAGTTATGCCTACGTATCCTCTCGTGCAATGAGGAAGTCAGAACACCGTAGTTCGACCCAAAGAGACTGAAAGATGAATTGACTTGTGAACTGCTTGCTTGTCAATGCTCAAGTGTATGACCTGTCTGGCTCAGGTGCAAACTGTCTTGCATTAGACGGAAGAAGCAAGTTCTCGTTTATGAGTGAAGGTGATGAGAAAAGAATCCCGAAGGAGACGATTATTGTTTGTTTTTGAGTTTTCAGTCTTTTATTGCTTTTGAATTTGTCATAAGAAAATGAGCTTAAACCTAAACCAATGGATTAGTAAACTCATCACATCTTCCCTCTGATTAGGGGTAATGAGATTACCTTAAGTGCGAAGTCAGATTCTCACACTTAATCACCTTTGATGTAGGGTTAAGATCATTAACCTACTTGTGATTATTTAGATGTTTTTGGTGTTTTTGTTTAGTGTTGAGTAATGAGGTTAAGCCATAATCAAAGATTAAACAGACTCATTACACCATCCTAATAGAAGGATAATAGATGAGAATGTTTAAGCTGAGGAAAACTCCTCAACTTAATCCATGATTAGGGATTAAACTCATGACAAAACAAAGCCTTTATTAAGTGGATTGTAGTTAATGATATGATGATGAAGTGTTTTTTATGATTTGTAAGACAACTTGAGGGGGACTTGTCCATTAACACTAGGGTTAGTCCTTCTTAACCACTTAAGGAAGAATTAGAACCCTAATGCAAGGCCCAAGTTACAAGTGTGATGTCTTGATGATTATTAAGTGAATTGATTAAGAGATTTAAACACCTTAAGGGTTCAAGACTTAGGATTAAAGTTATACACTCCATCCTAAGAGAAGGGTGCAGGCATAACCCTAATCACAAAGTCTTAAAGCCTTTAGGGTTTAGTCTCTGATTATGAGATGAGAAGAGAAGACTCAAAGGGAGACACAAAGGTAAAAAAACTATGAGGGGGACTAATCAAAACCCTAATTCATTGTCATGCTTGGTTGATCCTAAGGTTTGTGAGGTTTACAAGAACAATCTTCAGAAGAACCACCAGGAAGCAGATGAACAAGATCAAGAGAAGCAAAGTGACTTGCTTCATTCAAGAAGTCAAGTCACTTGAAGAAAGAAAGTGGGAGGAACAAGCATGAGCAAGCTCAATCTCAAACACAAATAGAAATGCAGCAATGGATGCAAGAGAGATGAAAAGAAAAGTTATGAGAAGTGAAGGCAAATTCACTTCTCAAGTTCACTTACCACCTGAAATGTTAGAAAGAAATGCAATGCAATGCTAAATGAAATGAAATGACATGATGCTAGACCAAACCAGAAGCATGTTGATGATGATAATGATGCTATGAGATGCTGCAAACATGAGGCAAGGCATGGGGATGTTCATACAAGATTATGAATGCAAATGATGCAAGTTAAGGAGCATGAATGAACATGAAAAGTTATGAATCATACAAGACAAATGACATGGCAAATATGTAATGCAATGGTCAAACATGCTTTCTATATGTCTTAAGATGTCAAATGGATCACAAGAATGCACAAAATGCAAAGACAAGTCAAGTTATGCAAGGAAATGCAAGAAGGATGCAAAAGAAAGCCCAAATTAGGGTTCATGGATCAAACATCAAACAAAAACCCCAAAACAGAAACAAATCCTAAGATAAAAAATGGAAAATGGTACCCAAAGAAGCCCTAAACCTATAATGAACCACTGCCCAAAGGGGAACTCTCAACTCTCAACCAATCTCAAGATATGATTTTTACAAGTTATTAGGGTTTTTTAGGGTTCTTAACAAAATAAATGTCAAACAATTGGAAAATGCAAGATCAAATCATGGCCATTTTACCCTAGAAACTACATGCCAAACACAAAACAATGCAAGAAGAATCAATGTCTCAACCTTCTCCAATAGGCAGAAATGAATTTTTGAACTTATGATCAAAATAATGCATAAAAAATGATTTAATTCAATGAAAAATTCTTAAAATGCATCAAGATCAAAAAATAAATTTGGTTTGAAGGTTGGACAATGTTTCTAAATGTCTTAGAACATTTCATGAATTTTTTTGTAATTTTTAAATACCTAAAAGTATTTTTAATTAATTAATTTCCATTAATCAATTAAAAATAATCTTTTAAATATTTAAAAATATTTTTTTAATGATAAAAAATAAAATAAAAATGTTTTTGTGTCATAAAAATTAATAAAACTTTTAGGAAAAAGTTTCATAATTTTTATGTATTTTTTGCTATTTTAAAATAATTATGCAAAGCAAAAGAAAAATAAAAGAAAATAAATGAATTAAAACTGAATTAATGAGAAGTAATCAAATCCTAGGGTTGAGATTTAAACTGGCCAGCGCGCGCATTGACTCCCCGCCACATCTCACGGCTCAAATTCAAACTTGCTAATCACCCTGATTAAACCCTAATTGTGCCCTAATGACATTCAGGCGACCGGAACAGTGTTCCGGTCGTCTTCTCCGGCCATCCCCAAAATCAATCTCTCTCCCTAGGCCAAATCAGAAGCCCTAAGTCTCCAGAATCCATCTACCAACTATCCTAAGCACGAATCCATCCTCAAATCATGTTTAAACTCACACACAAACAAGAATCGAAGCAAATAAAATTCTAGGTCAAACTTTCAGAAGACCATTACATGCTCATTTCTGGCTTATTTTCAAAAGTAAAGAGATCCCAATGATCAGTGTAACATGCACAACAAGATTTTAACAAGAGAAATGAGTTCTGGGAAAAAAGTTCATGGTGTCACCTGAGATGGAGCTCTTGATTCAGGAGCTCTTTGGATGATTCTTTGGCTCAATCTGGTCCCAATGGTCCACCTTTGAAGCTTTGGATGCTTAGTTGGAGTTTAAACAACCTCCTGAGTGAGTTTGCAGCAGCTCTGACCAAGGGAGGATGAAAATCGTATTTGAGATATAAGGTGTTTCAGGCCAAAACAAAGGGTGGTTTCTGGTCAGTGAGGTGAGTGGAGATTGTTGGTGGAGTTTGTTCTTGTGTTTGAGGTTTGTGGAAGGAGATTCGATGGAAAATGCAGGCTGAGGGTGAGCAATGGCTATGGAGTATTCTGGTTGTTTCAGGCTTGGGTTCTTGGTGTTTTGTGGTCTATGGAGCAAGGTGAGTTGAATGGTGAAGTTGGCTTGAGTGTTTGGTGGCTGTGTAAGCAAATTCGAAGACAAATGCAATGTGGTGTGTTTTTGTGAATGTGATGAATGAGGATGTTTCAGCCTTGCCTTGTGTTATGTTTAGCTTGCAAATTGTCCACATAACTCTCTCTCATTGGTCAGTTGACAAGACATGCCCTTTATTGATTGGTAAGTTACCTTTTGCAAAAAGTCAAATAATGTGTAAGAGAAGCATGGCTCAAGGTCTAGGCAAGTACATGGCATGGGCTGGCGCAGCAAGGGTGAGGGAGAGGTCTAGCAAAGCTCAGCATCCAAGGCTGCAAGTTGTAGGAAGCATGATCATGAGTTTTGCAACTTGTTGTAACTTTGGTTCACATGTGAGAAAGTCTTGTTACACAAACCAAACCATGGGGAAACTTGGTCCAATTCTGATTTTTAAGGCTCATAGAATGTTTGTGTAATGGTTTCAAATGAATTAGAGGTCACATAATGCATTGGTTCATGACTTTGCAAAATTTCCATTTGAAGCATGCCTTGAAAATCAATGATTTTAGCCAACTTTGCATTGCCATAACTTTTGATCCAAGAAGAGTTTGATCATGTTCTTGTACTTTTTGAAAAGGGAAAAATGAGATCTACAACTTTCATGACCAAAGTTTTTTTATCTGAAGCATTTTTGGATCAAGAATCAAGGCTTGAAAAATGACCTAAAATGATGCATTCTTGAAAAGTCAACTATGCCCAAAAAGTCAACATTTGCAAAAACCCTAAATTCTTGATTTCTATGAACTTCAACCTTCTTATATGATCAAATAAAGATCATATACACTCAAAATGATGAAGATCACCCATTGGTTGGGTCATTGGGGGCCTCAGATGCCCTGATTTTACACTGACTTGTCTGAAAAGTCAACCTTTGATCAGATGACTTCCCCATGGAATTTCTTCATGAAAATTGATATGCATACTCCCTATACCATATAGAGATCAATGGAAACAAGAATGACCAAAAAATTTGGAGTTATGGCCTCTGAAACCAAAACCCTAATTTTAGGTCAACTGTGCAGTTCATCCTGGCTCTGCATCCACTCAAACCCTAGTTCTTGTGATTCCTTTGCATTTTTGACTTTGAGGAGAGGGAATATGACATAAGAACACACATGGACCACTTTGAAATGATTGGTGGCCTTTGGAATGGCTCAAGAAGCTCTGGGATTGCTCAGATCACAAACCCTAAGTGCAGATGCCCTAGAAGCTATGCAGTGAATCGAAAAAATGAGATGTGAGATGATATGATTGTATGCATGTGAGATGATCACAAGCCATGGTGTGAATGAGTGAGGGAAAATTTGGGGTGTTTACAGCTGCCCCTATTCAAACATGAGTTAGCTGTGCAGGATGTAAGCAACGGCTTAGCAGGCCAACAAGATAACTTGTGGTTGAATACCAAAGACAGTCCAAAATTTGCACTCACAGAATGAAGAAGAAAAGGGATATAGATTGTAAAAGAAAATTAAAGTGTATTGTAAAGTGGGCGACGGAGGACGACCGTCGATCAGAGGACGACTGCTGGGTAAATAGCAATGACGGGGACGGCCGACATGCTGGAAAAGTGTAGGAAATAAAACAATGACGGGGACGGCCGACATGCTGGGGATAAAAGGTAAAGCTAAGACGGGGACGGCCGACTAGCTGGGGAAAGAAAAGAAATTATGATGGGGACGGCCATCAAGATAAAGTTGCAAGATTCTCTGGGGATTAATGAAACATGACGGGGACGGCCATCAAGTTCATAAAGGTAAAGTAACCAACGATGGGGACGGCCATCGGGCTAAAAGGAAAAGGGACCACGACGGGGACGGCCATCGGGTTAAAGAATAAATGAAATAAACAGATGATGGGGTACGGCCATCAAAGGTGAAGGACGATCACCTAGCAGGGGACGGCTGCTCTGTTGGGAATAAAAGGAATATGATGGGGACGGCCATCAAAGGTGGAGGACGACCGCCTGGCAGGGTACGGCTGCCGAAAATATCAACGATGGGGACGGCCATCGGATAGAAAAGGTCAACGATGGGGACGGCCATCGGACGAGCATGATGGAGGACGACCATCAAGAAGTGGAGGACGACCACTCAGCAGGGTACGGCTGCTCTCGAGGTTTCTCATGACATAGGACGAATGCCAGATAACCGAAAATCAACAATGGGGACGGCCATTGGATAAAGTGATGAAGGACGATCATCAAAAGGTGGAGGACGACCACCTAGCAGGGGACGACTGCTAAAAATCAACGATGGGGACGACCATCGGATGAGCATGATGGAGGACGACCATCAAGAAGTGGAGGACGACCACTCAGCAGGGTACGGCTGCTCTCAGGGTTATCATGACACAGGACGAGTGTCAGATAAAAGAAAAAGCTTTGTTGGTGATCTATTGGGGATATAGTGAACACGGACGAGCGTTCACAACCAAGAAAAGAAAGTATAAGCGTTTGGTATTGCGTATAGATTAAAGATGCGGACGAGCATCCTTAAGACTATGATACGGACGAGTATCATGTAGAAACAAACTGACACATGTTCAGAGATGATGATACGGACGAGTATCAACTGGTTAACAAAGGACACGGACGAGTGTTGAATCTGAAGGAATCCTTCTGGGGAATAGTAGACACAGACGAGTATCTATGTTCAAGAAGGCATAAGTGTTTGACACGGTGTATGGATTAAAGATGCGGACGAGCATCCTTAAGACTATGATACGGACGAGTATCATGTAGAAACAAACACTAGACGCAATGTTCTGAGATGATGATACGGACGAGTACCGACTGGTTAACAAAGAGCAAGGACTACTGTCGAATCTATGGGGATAGTGATGATGTATACAAGATACGGACGAGTATCTGTATAAGTGTACCAATGAGTAGTGAGTATATATATAAGTGTTTATCTGTTGGGGATAGCGACACGGACGAGTGCCAAAAGGGAAAAGTATAATAATAACAAGTATATGGGTGATGAAGGTGTAAGCGACTGCGCTGGGGACATGACACGGACGGGTGTCAAGAAAGTGTATATATAAGTATATGTGAGTGCAAAGAGGATGTCTTTGGCTTTCTGCTGGTGATTTGACACGGACGGGTGTCAGGAGGTATCTGTAATACGGGTGATTTTGTTTGTAGAGTGTATTCAGGCAACCTTACCGGGGAGTGATGGCACGGACGGGTGTCAAAAAAGGAAATATATACTGGTGTTCGCGATTTGTGAGGCAACTGCCTTTGCCGGGACCCTGGTGGGGATTTCTGTACAATGATGATGAGCGGGTTTATTATTCACAAGTGTCACTTCAGAACATGGCTTATGATTATTCTATGCGTTTGATTTTTGTCGTAATGCTCCGTATTAGACGGAATGCTACGCTCTGAGGGGATATTATGATGCAAATGCCATGATTATGCAACGAGGCGAAGATTCGGGATTCGGATCCCGTTGCTGCAAAGGTCTCTGGTTGATCTGCTGGAAGGGAACATCCCAGCTGGGGATGAGATCACTGGTAGATCTAATAAGATGCATTTGCTTGGGGATATATGTCACTGATTGACATATCCTTATAATATGGGATCCAGCTGGGGTTTGTAGAAGCTTTCTTCACTCTGTTGTGATCTTCTATGCGCTGCTCTTCTGGATAGAGGCTGAAGATTCTGTGGGGAGATGATTTCCTGACTCCCGTACTCAACTGAGGATGAAATGGCAACTCGGCTGGGGAATTATGAGAGGCAACTCAGCTGGGGAGAGCAACAAGAGGCCACTCGGCTGGGGATAGAGCATTTCAGATGCTGAGATTGAGTGTATGTTGATTTGGCAACTTTGCTGGGGAAATGGGCCCCTTCCAGTGCCACGTGGAAGATAGACCGAGTTGATAATGATTTGCCAGCTTGCTGAAACGTAACTTGCATGCCCCGGGTTGCGTTCTGGATACCTGCAATCCTGCAAAGATAAGGAAACGCACAAAAGGTCCCGAGGTATCCTTCACTGAATTCCGTCAAAGGAGTTAAGCATTCTCACGAGTAAGTATATTCCCTGCAAGCATGTGTTTTATTATTATTACTTTTGGGAGAAAAGCATCTGTACTTATGCAACTAGTTTTTTAGAGACATCAGACATCCTTTGTAAATAAAAAATGTACAAGACGAAACATGACTTAAAAATCTGATTTTATTAGTTCATATGCCCTGAATTGGCGAGATACAGTCAAAGAAACAAATCCCCTGAAATGAGGAGATTGTTACAAATGGAGAAACAAAATGCTGGCAGTGTTGGCGACGCTTTGAGGAGCTTCCTCTCCTGCTATGACTCGTGTGACAATGACGTTCTTCTCGTCTTGCTTTCTGAAGAAAGTTGATTCTGATTGAAGCTTGATTCCGTCGAAGCTTTCTGAGTTGTAAGCGATACAGACGAATTCAGAATGCAGTTGTTCGCTTATTCCCTTATTTTGCATGGATCGCCCTTTCGGGTTTTCAATCCATCGGGATACCCATTTTTGCCTGAGTTGTCCAATGCGGCTTTTCAACTCAGCGGGTGTACATTTTTTCATTTATTTCCCTTATTTTTGCCCGAGTCTTTTATTCTGTTTTTGACTCGCCGGGATGCCCTATTTTTGCCTGGACTTACATTCTGTTTTTATGTCCAGCGGGTCATTTTATGCGAAGTATTTTTTAACTGCATCTGAATTCACAGGGGACGGGAAATCTTCACCATCCATGGTGCTGAGCATCAGCGCTCCACCAGAGAAAACTTTCTTTACAACGAATGGTCCTTCATAATTTGGAGTCCATTTGCCCCTGTGGTCTGTATGAGGAGGGAGGATTCTTTTCAACACAAGATCCCCTACTTGGTACTCTCGATGCCTGACTTTCTGATCAAAGGCTTTCTTCATTCTTTTCTGATATAACTGCCCATGACAAATTGCAGCCAATCTTTTCTCTTCAATCAGACTCAGTTGTTCGAAACGGGACCGAACCCACTCTGCTTCACTCAGTTTAACATCCATTAATACCCGTAACGAGGGTAGTTCAACTTCAACAGGTAGGACTGCTTCCATACCATATACAAGCTGATACGGTGTTGCCCCAGTGGATGTCCTGATTGACGTGCGGTACCCATGCAAGGCAAACGGTAGCATTTCATGTCAGTCTTTGTATGTGATTACCATCTTCTGCACAATCTTCTTAATATTCTTATTTGCTGCCTCAACAGCGCCGTTCATCTTTGGCCTGTAAGGAGAAGAATTGTGATGTTGGATCTTGAAGTCCCGGCATAGCTCTGCCATCATTTTGTTGTTTAGATTGGAACCATTATCAGTAATGATTCGCTCGGGCACTCCATACCGACAGATGATATCTCTCTTCAGAAATCTGGCTACCACTTTCCTAGTAACATTTGCATATGAGGCTGCTTCAACCCACTTGGTGAAATAGTCGATGGCGACCAGGATGAATCTGTGACCATTCGAAGCACTTGGCTCAATCTTGCCAATCATATCAATGCCCCACATAGCAAAGGGCCATGGTGAAGACATGATGTTCAAAGGATTGGGAGGCACATGCACCTTATCTGCGTAGATCTGGCACTTATGACATTTTCTGGCGTAGGCACAACAGTCTGCATCCATTGTGATCCAATAATAGCCTGATCTTAACAACTTTTTAGCCATTGCATGTCCTCCAGCATGGGTACCAAAAGATCCTTCGTGCACTTCATGCATCAACAAATCTGCTTCTGTCTTATCAACACATCTGAGGAGTACCATATCAAAGTTCCGCTTATATAAAGACCCATCAGTGTTCAGGAAGAAACTACCAGCAAGCCTTCTCAAAGTCTTCTTATCATTGGAAGATGCCCCAGGTGGGTATGCTTGATCCTCCAAGAAGCTTTTAATGTCATGGAACCAAGGCTTATCATCTTTGACAACATCTGCTGCAAATACATATGCTGGTCTATCAAGTCTGGACACTGAAATCTGAGGTACAAAGTTGGCCGTCTGAACTTTGATCATTGATGAAATGGTAGCCAGAGCATCTGCAAACTGATTCTCGTCTCGAGGGATATACTCCAGCTTGACTGTTGTAAAGAAAGTCAGTAACCTCCTTGTATAATCCCTGTATGGTATCAGATGATCCTGGTGGGTGTACCATTTTCCATTGGTTTGATTGACTACCAAAGCTGAATCTCCGAATACGGCCAATGTCTTGATCCTGAGGTCAATGGCTTCCTCAAGACCCATAATGCAAGCTTCGTATTCAGCTTCGTTGTTAGTGCAGTTGAAAGTGAGTTTTGCCGAGAAAGGCATGTGAACTCCTTTAGGTGTAATGAGTACTGCGCCAACACCACGACCGTTCATGTTAACAGCCCCATCAAACATCATAGTCCATTCTTCCTCCGGGTCGGGCCCGTCGGTGTGAATAGGCTCCTCGTGATCTTTTGCTTTAATGAACATGATGTCTTCATCAGGGAAGTCAAACCTCATAGGCTGGTAGTCATCAATGGGTTGCTCAGCAAGATATTCAGATAGTACACTGCCCTTGATGGCTTTCTGAGATGTGTACTGTATGTCGTATTCTGTGAGAATCATCTGCCATCTTGCAACCCGTCCGGTAAGAGCTGGCTTCTCGAAAATGTACTTAACTGGGTCCATTTTTGATATCAATAAAGTAGTGTGGGTCAACATATACTGTCTCAGTCGGCGAGCAGCCCACGCTAAAGCACAGCAAGTTTTCTCGAGCAGTGAATAACGTTGTTCACAGTCGGTAAACTTTTTGCTCAGGTAGTATATTGCATACTCTTTTCGACCAGACTCGTCATGCTGGCCCAGCACACACCCCATTGACTCTTCTAATACTGTCAAGTACATAATCAAAGGTCTTCCTTCAACTGGCGGCATGAGGATTGGAGGTTCTTGTAAGTACTCTTTGATCTTGTCAAAAGCCTTCTGGCAACCTTCGTTCCACCTGACCGTTTGCTCCTTTCTTAACAGCTTGAACAAGGGTTCGCAGGTTGCTGTAAGGTGAGATATGAACCTTGAAATGTAGTTCAATCGACCTAAGAACCCTCGAACTTCTTTCTCAGTTTTCGGTGCAGGCATCTCTTGAATAGCCTTGACCTTATCAGGGTCAACCTCAATCCCTTTCTCGCTTACAATAAAGCCCAGCAGCTTACCGGATCGCACCCCGAATGTGCATTTGTTGGGGTTCAACTTTAGTTGGTACTTCCTCAGGCGCTTGAACAACTTCAGCAGATTTACCAGGTGTTCTTCCTCTGTAAGGGACTTGGCAATCATATCATCCACATAACACTCGATTTCCTTGTGGATCATATCGTGGAATAATGTCACCATAGCCCGTTGATATGTGGCACCAGCATTCTTCAGTCCGAATGGCATCACTTTGTAACAAAACGTGCCCCAAGGTGTAATGAATGTTGTCTTCTCCATGTCTTCAGGTGACATCTTGATCTGATTATATCCCGAAAATCCGTCCATGAAGGAGAATACCGAGAACTGAGCCGTGTTATCCACCAATACATCAATGTGAGGTAATGGGAAGTCATCTTTCGGGCTGGCTCTGTTCAGATCCCGGTAATCAACACACATTCTTACTTTGCCGTCTTTCTTAGGCACAGGTATTATATTAGCAACCCACGGTGGATAGCTAGTCACAGCAAGGAACCCGGCGTCCCATTGCTTTTGTACCTCTTCCTTGATTTTCATAGCCATGTCTGGGCGAGTTCGGCGCAGCTTCTGTTTGACTGGTGGGCATTCTTCCCTTAGAGGCAACTTGTGCACAACAATGTCGGTATCCAACCCTGGCATGTCTTGATACGACCAAGCAAACACATCAACATACTCTTGAAGCAGATCTATCAGTTGTCTCTTCACTGAGTCTTGCAGGCAGGCCCCGATTTTAACCTCTTTCACGTCTTCCTCTGTACCAAGATTAATCACTTCAATCTCCTCCTGGTGAGGAGTAATAACCCTTTACTCTTGTCTTAACAACCTGGCTAGCTCTTCAGGAAGCTCATATTCTTCTTCAACCCCTTCATCAGCTTGATTGATTGGATTGTCAAAGTCATACGATGTCATAGCCGTGCTGTTGTCGGTGCTGTCAGGAAGGCACTCTCTGCAAGGGTTAAGTTGGTTCATTTTAGTGATTGATTTTAATCTTGCTTTAGAAAAAAGTGAAATGAAGTTATCATTTTGAAAACACCGCCATTTATTTTTGTACAAAAAGAAAAATGGAAAAACAGTGAACAGAAAAGGAAAAGACTCGTTTGCAAAAAGATGTCTGATATTTCATTAATTTAATCTTGTTTGCACAAAAGTACAGATGGCCCTGATTACAAAATGAGTCTTGTCATCTTGGGCAAGATGCAAGACTTGGATGCATGCTATAAAAATACAGGAAATAATAATTACTCTGCATGAGTAACTCTTATAATTTCCTGGGAAGACCAGTTCGAGACACTGCTCCCCGGGATCTTTGGACGAATCCAATTCTCCAGATTGCGCTCCTCTTCCAGCTCGTCTTCCAAACAGTTGATAGCATCGGGGGTGAGCATCCCCCCACTGACAAAGCCTGGCTCTGCAGCAGCCTTTGCTTGATGTTGAGTTGGTCTGTAACCCAACCCAAATTTGTCCTTCTTCTCCTCCACAGCTAAAACCTTGCCCCAGCCTAGGGCAGTTCCTTCCTCAACAACCTTCCGGGCTTGTTGGTAAGATGACATTGGAGTACCAGATACAGCAGATGCTTCATTCACATTCAAAGCTTCAAACCCCTGGCTCATTGTTTCATGGATCTCCCCATCCATTTCAATGTACTTATAGGTTGCCAGGTGGCTGACAAAAATGTCCTCCTCTCCACAGATTGTGACAACTTGGCCCTCCCACTCAAATTTTAACTTTTGGTGAAGGGTAGACGTTATCGCGCCGGCGGCGTGAATCCAGGGTCTACCTAACAAACAGCTGTAGGCGGGCTGAATGTCCATCACGTAAAAGATAGTTTTAAAGGTCTGTGGGCCAATTGTCACAGGTAGCTCGATCTCTCCCAGAACCGATCTCTTAGAACCATCAAAGGCTTTTACCACCAGGTTACTGGGTCTCAAAGCCAATCCGTCATATTCTAACTTCACCAGAGCCTTCTTTGGTAAGACATTCAGGGAAGAACCTGTGTCCACCAGCACATGAGAAAGGACAGCTCCTTTGCATTCCATGGTTATGTGCAAGGCTTTGTTGTGGTTGCGGCCATCCGCTGTCAAGTCAGAATTGGTAAACCCTAGCCCATTGCTAGCAGTAACATTTCCAACCACGGTTTCCAACTGGTTGACAGTAATCTCTTCAGGCACGTAAGCTGCGTGCAAGACCTTGAGTAGTGCATTCCGATGGGCTTCGGAGCACATAAGCAGTGAGAGGATAGAGATTTTGGATGGCGTCTGGTGAAGTTGATCCACAATTTTGTAATCACTCTTTTTGATGATTCTCATAAACTCATCAACCTCTTGATCGAACGGTGTCTTCAAGGCTTCTTTGGCAGCTGGATCTTCCTGCACCGGGCTCTTTCCTTTTGCCTTGGCAGCAGCTTCTGCTTCGGCAGTAGGTCTTTGAACTTGTGAGGCGAAGAGACGTCCGCTTCGAGTGAAGCCTCCGCCTCCCCCCACATTATCTACTTGTGGTGCAGGTGCTGATGTTTCAAGAGTGATTCTTTTTCCTTCGCAGTACACGTCAGAGCCATAGTGCCAAGGGATGGCCCTATTGCTTTCATATGGTACTGGTCCAGGCACCGTGACAGTGACTGGACTGATTGCTGCTGCTGAAGGGACTGTAATTGTCTGTGGATCATAAAAGATTGTAACTGGTGCTCTGGTGGGAGCAGCACCTTCTGAATGGTAGGCGGAATTATTTTCAGGATCATAGAATATGGTAACAGTGGAGACATCTTCATGATTGATTGCTGGTGTTGTAGGAGGTACTGTTGAAAGGACTGTTGTTGTTGTTGATGGAGATTCGAAATGGAATGAAGTTGAAGTTGTAGCAGGAGAAACTGTTCAAAACTGATCATTTGGGAGGACAGATGAAGCACTTGTCGGTGTTGCTGATGAATTGTCGGGAACAATAGTTGCTGCGGTTGTAGGAGGTTCTGAAACCGTTGTTGATGAAGTTGTTGGGTTTGTCGGAAATGATGTAGTGATCTGTAGCAAGCCACTCTGAATAAGGCTGTCAATGCCATTCCTCAGGTCCTCACACCCATTCCATGAAATATTACAATAGGGACACCCTAGTTCACAACCTGGAAATATTTGGTTTTCACGGAGTTGAGCTTTGATTTCCACCAATGGTGTCCTGATCTGATCCACACTAGTTATTAAATAAGACGGTTGGTCTTCTTCAATAGCATTAATTCGGGGACCACCATGGTTTGGCATTGGGTTTTTATTGACATTGGGCGGCGGTGCAAAATTCAGAGCCTTAGAGTCTACCAAGTCTTGTACCTTCATATGCAGAGCCCTGCATTTTTCTGTACTGTGACCAGGTGCGTTTGAATGGAAAGCACACCTAGCGTTGGAGTCATAGTTTCTTGGTAGACTGTTGGGATCCGGAGGTGCCAACGTTCTTAGCTCAACTAGGTTGAGTTTCAAAAGTTGTGGCAACAAGGCAGCATACGGCATTGGGATCGGGTCGATCACTCGGTTAGCTTGGGATGGCCTCTGTTGGAATGGCCTTTGTTGATTGTTGTTGGTGTTGTTGTTGTTGAAGTTCCTTGGAGGATACTGATTCTGGTGATACTGAGGTTGTTGTTGGTAGTTTTGTTGAGGAGGTTGATAGACTGGCTGAGGATGAGCTGGAGCAGGAATGGTGACTGCTGCTATCGACCTTTGAACGTACTGGGGTCTACCCCTGTTGGTGTGAATGGCATTGGTCTCGCCAGTTCTTCTTGGGCCTGCAAAAGGCTTTCGTGCACTACTGGACGAGCTTGCACCGTTGTCTGAGATCTTTCCCATTTTTAACAGGCTTTCAATTCTCTCCCCAGCTATGACAACATCTGCGAAGCTAGTGGAGGAGAAAGCAACCAACCTGTCAATATACGTTCCCTGGAGAGTGTTCATAAACATGTCTGCCATTTCTCTCTCAGACATTGGTGGTTGAACAGCAGCAGCCAATTGCCTCCATCTCTGGGCATATTCTCGGAAACTTTCCCTTGACGACTGTGACATTCCCATTAGGAGAGTCCTGTTGGGTGCCATGTCTAAGTTGTATTGATACTGTCTAATGAAGGCCTCTGCCAGGTCCTTCCAGCATCTTACAGTTGCCCTTGTCAAATGGGAATACCATTCCCTTGATGCTCCAGTCAAGCTGTCTTCGAAGTAAAATATCCAGAGCTTCTCATCCATCGTATAGGCCTTCAGCCTTCCCAGAAATGATTGCAAATGAGTCCGGGGGCATGAAGTCCCATTATACTTTTCGAAACAAGGAGGCTTGAACTTATGGGGGATCCTGACCCCGTCTACCAAACCCATGTCCATGACGTCGAAGCCCAAAGAATTTTGAGACTCCAGTGATCTCAACTTCTCAGCTATTTCCTCCAATCGTCTATCATAAGTTTCCTCTCCAGCACCCATTACTGTAAATTGGTCCTCCTGAGGATCTTCTTGAAGTACTCTGGCTGCAGTGGCTGTCCCTTGAATGTTTGCAGGAATATTAACTTCAGGATGGAGATGTGGGCCAAACACAGGGGGGTTAACATGTGGTTGCACCCTTTCATTGTTACTTGTGCCAGCAGTCCCCACATGGGGCTCATCTTGATTCCTTCCTTCTACCAAAGCCCTGAGCCTCTCCTGGCTTTGAGCTAAGTTGTTCATCACTTCCATGAATTGCGTTATCTGGGTTCTCATCTCCAATCTTTCGTTTGCCATCTGGTTTCTGACCTCCGTAAGGTCTTGTTGCATCTGGTCCATTTGAATTCCCGGAAGGTTGTTTCTAGTGGGGTACCTGTGTGGCCTGTTGAGGGGAAATACCCGGCGACGAGCAATAATTCCTGGATATCGCAACAGAGGTTAGTAACAACAAAACAAAACCCTACAAAACAAAAAAAAGGTTAGCATGCAATGCAGTTATGCTTATTTACTCTCAAGGTATCCGGTTTGGCCTTCAGTTTTGACCCTTCCAGACCCTTGAAGATGCTGCTGTTGAAGTTGCTTTTGAAGTGAACTTGGATGGAACAAACTAACAAATATATTACATAAGATGAAATAATACAACTTGTTCATTTTACAACACCAGCCCTCAAAGGGGTCAAAATACATCACAAAAAACAAAAGTACATGGAATAGGAATAACAACAAGCAAATGATCAAACTCCAAGGCCAAACTCATCCTCACGAACTTCCTTAAGAAGTGCTTCGGTCACAGGATCAGCCGGATGTTCCGTGAGATTCCTGATGAGAAGGTTTCTTGTTGCAACAACTGCAGTCAATTTCTTGTTCTGACTTTGGTCTTTAGACCTCTTCACTCCAGTTCTGATTTTTAGCTCTGATATTTCCTTCTGGGCTGCTGCCAGGGCTTCTTCCATCTGTTCCATTTTGTCTTGAACTCTCTTGTCTTCTAGAGTACGGGCCTCAGTGATCCGGACCCACCTGGCCTGACTCTCTTTCAAATACAAGTCTGTCCTTGCTCTTTGGAACTGGGCTTCTTTACAAGCATTCTTCAGAATCTGTTCACCAGCTTTAGACTTGTTGATATAATCTCCAGACTTCTCAATTTTAGTCAAGTGTTCCACTCTTAACTTTTCCAATCTCTCAATCTCCCTCACACCTTCACTCCTCTCCCGGAGGGTCTTCTGCAAGGCCTGGGTTAACTTCTCATTTCTTTCCTTCAAACTCTCAAACTCCTCCAGACTGATAGTGGCAGGGGGTGGTGCTGAAGATGACTCAGGCATGTCTTCTATGGTGAAAGGCATTCCAGAGAAATGGGCCCTGGCACGGGACCACTCATAATATTGTGCTGATGCCACATTGTTACACTTCCCCAGAATGGTGACTCCCTTGGTTTGAACATTATCCCAGGCCCAGGCAGCCTGCCTAACAATTGCCAGACTAATCTTGTTCTCACAGTAGAGGGTCTCAACCAAGTCTTGCTCCCTGGGAGTATGGACCAGTGCATAACCCAATTGCCTCCTGAATAGCAGAGGGTTGTAATTGATACTTCCTTTAACTCCTATTAAGGGCACATTGGGAAAGTGACCACAGCTGGTGATTATATCTCTGCCCTTGGTGCTTTGAGTACACCATCTGATATCTGCTGAAGTTAGGACAGTGAGTCTCTTAGCCCAGTTGCTTTGCTGATGAGGGTTTAGAAATGCATTTGTCCTGGGTAGATGCCTGAGAAGCCAAGCATGGAATAATGGAGCACAACACCTCACTAACTTACCCCTTTGCTTCTCATTCCTCTGATGTACTGAGTAATAGAGATCTCCTAGCAAAGTTGGCACTGGGTTCTTCAGGATGAACAAATGGATTGCATTCTTGCTGATGAATCGAGGCTCATCTGCAAACAATACAATTCCATATACACTTAAGGCCAACAGAGCACAAACAGCTTTCCACTCCCCCAGGGAGGCTTTCAGACTAGCTTGAGAAATCAGGAAGTCCAGATGAAATCCAGGGGTCCCAGCTTTAGAGGTCATGTGTTGCTCAACCAAAACAGGCTCCAGATGCAAAGCCCTTGCTACCTCTCCATTGCTGGGAAAGACCATTTCAGGGTTGAAAGGGATTTCCCTCTTGATAGGCAGACCAATCAGTGATGAGTATTCTTCTAATAGAGGGCCCAACTGGAAGTCTTGAAAGGTGAAGCATCTCAATGGAGGGTCATAAAACTGAATGCAGGTATGGATCAAACTCCTCTGAGATGGGTCCAGATCCATGACCAAGTCAAGTATATCCCCATAATGCTCCCTGAACAAAGGTATGTGATCTGGGGTGATCAGGGTTTGGATTCTCCTGATGTCTGATAAGTCTGGTTGGAAGAAATGATAAGTGATGTTGCTTTTCTTTGGAGCCATGATGCTGAGACTGAGTAGAATAAGTGTTGATGAAGAGGTTGAGAAGTGGGCCACTGGCTGGCTAGTGCAAGTAACTGAAGTATATGGCTGACAAGCTGAAGCAAGTGCTGGTGGAGATAGGTCAATATAGCAGATGGGGTCAAAACCAAAACCAGATGAAGGCGGATACCCTGAAACACAAATAAGCAAATGTTAATATGATGCAATGAGTATGTATGCAAATGATATGCAAAGGGTTTGTGACTGAGCTGGATCTGATCAAAATGCCCTGGTATAAGTCCATGTGTGTCCAAGAATTCCAGATGGAGGTCTATAAATCCAGTAACCAAGGTGGGGGACTCAAATAAAGAGCCACATGTCCAGGGTTTAGAATCACAAGAACTATCCAACATAGAGTATTCTTAACAAATCAAAGTAACATGGTATTCTGAGGTCAAGGTACCTGCAAACCTGTAAACAGCCCAACCCCCTCACAGGTGATGATCTAAAACAAGGATCCTCAGACTTGGATCAGTTATGAGAAGTGTAAACACTTCTAACCCGGAGGTACAGTGTTTACAATAACCATAACAATTCCTCCTCTAATTCACCTCAGTTTCTGAAGGTCAATACTAAAAGGTCATCCAGACTTAGCAGGCTTCCCAGATAGCCCTAGCATTGCAGGAAATCTGCAACACAGAGTTCTCAAGAAGAAACCCATATCTGAACCGTGTTTCATATTCCCGCACCAGACCGAAATGGAATGGGAAAGAATATGATTCACTCTAGCCTAGGTGTCACTCAGGTCCCAGGTATAGGACCTTAACTCTCAATGAAACACCCCACCCATCAAAACAAAAGACCAGATCCAGCCAGCAGCATGACAGTATGATATATACAAAAGCAATAAAGAAAGCAGTAAAGCAACTGTACATAAATCAGTAAAAATAAAACAAGTATACAAACACAAACAAGCACATAACACCCCAGTAAACACAAATCAATCAAGCGCTAGGAGGAACCCACAAAAAGAACCAGAAGCCCTGGTTGCAGTATAAGGCTCCCCAGCAGAGTCGCCAAGCTGTCGCTCCCAATAAGTGACACAGGGTCAGATAAGGGTACAGACGCGAACGGTCGGCGAAGGGAACAGTGAGAACACACAGCCGTGAACTCACTGGAGATGAATAGAGTCGCCAGCTAGGCATTTTTATCCCGGAGGAAAGGCAATGCTGCATAGACCTAGAAAAGAAATGGACAAGACGGTTTGCGAACCAGAGAGACTGAGAAAGGGGGTTGGTTACAACCTGGGAAGGTATTAGCACCCAGATTGTCCGTCGTACTCGACGGGATCCACGCTTAAAAGATTTGTGTTTTAAAGGGGTAGTGTCAGTGCAATTTGTGTATAAAATAGCTGGAAAGGAATGTACAGGTGTCAGTGTAAAGTGTATAAGTGATGCGAAGTGTAAAGAAAGAGTATGCTCATGATCATGAGGCTAAGAGAATGATGCTGGAAAGAGGGGGAATGTACAGAGACTTTTGTTCGATAACTGTTAAGTTATGCCTACGTATCCTCTCGTGCAATGAGGAAGTCAGAACACCGTAGTTCGACCCAAAGAGACTGAAAGATGAATTGACTTGTGAACTGCTTGCTTGTCAATGCTCAAGTGTATGACCTGTCTGGCTCAGGTGCAAACTGTCTTGCATTAGACGGAAGAAGCAAGTTCTCGTTTATGAGTGAAGGTGATGAGAAAAGAATCCCGAAGGAGACGATTATTGTTTGTTTTTGAGTTTTCAGTCTTTTATTGCTTTTGAATTTGTCATAAGAAAATGAGCTTAAACCTAAACCAATGGATTAGTAAACTCATCACATCTTCCCTCTGATTAGGGGTAATGAGATTACCTTAAGTGCGAAGTCAGATTCTCACACTTAATCACCTTTGATGTAGGGTTAAGATCATTAACCTACTTGTGATTATTTAGATGTTTTTGGTGTTTTTGTTTAGTGTTGAGTAATGAGGTTAAGCCATAATCAAAGATTAAACAGACTCATTACACCATCCTAATAGAAGGATAATAGATGAGAATGTTTAAGCTGAGGAAAACTCCTCAACTTAATCCATGATTAGGGATTAAACTCATGACAAAACAAAGCCTTTATTAAGTGGATTGTAGTTAATGATATGATGATGAAGTGTTTTTTATGATTTGTAAGACAACTTGAGGGGGACTTGTCCATTAACACTAGGGTTAGTCCTTCTTAACCACTTAAGGAAGAATTAGAACCCTAATGCAAGGCCCAAGTTACAAGTGTGATGTCTTGATGATTATTAAGTGAATTGATTAAGAGATTTAAACACCTTAAGGGTTCAAGACTTAGGATTAAAGTTATACACTCCATCCTAAGAGAAGGGTGCAGGCATAACCCTAATCACAAAGTCTTAAAGCCTTTAGGGTTTAGTCTCTGATTATGAGATGAGAAGAGAAGACTCAAAGGGAGACACAAAGGTAAAAAAACTATGAGGGGGACTAATCAAAACCCTAATTCATTGTCATGCTTGGTTGATCCTAAGGTTTGTGAGGTTTACAAGAACAATCTTCAGAAGAACCACCAGGAAGCAGATGAACAAGATCAAGAGAAGCAAAGTGACTTGCTTCATTCAAGAAGTCAAGTCACTTGAAGAAAGAAAGTGGGAGGAACAAGCATGAGCAAGCTCAATCTCAAACACAAATAGAAATGCAGCAATGGATGCAAGAGAGATGAAAAGAAAAGTTATGAGAAGTGAAGGCAAATTCACTTCTCAAGTTCACTTACCACCTGAAATGTTAGAAAGAAATGCAATGCAATGCTAAATGAAATGAAATGACATGATGCTAGACCAAACCAGAAGCATGTTGATGATGATAATGATGCTATGAGATGCTGCAAACATGAGGCAAGGCATGGGGATGTTCATACAAGATTATGAATGCAAATGATGCAAGTTAAGGAGCATGAATGAACATGAAAAGTTATGAATCATACAAGACAAATGACATGGCAAATATGTAATGCAATGGTCAAACATGCTTTCTATATGTCTTAAGATGTCAAATGGATCACAAGAATGCACAAAATGCAAAGACAAGTCAAGTTATGCAAGGAAATGCAAGAAGGATGCAAAAGAAAGCCCAAATTAGGGTTCATGGATCAAACATCAAACAAAAACCCCAAAACAGAAACAAATCCTAAGATAAAAAATGGAAAATGGTACCCAAAGAAGCCCTAAACCTATAATGAACCACTGCCCAAAGGGGAACTCTCAACTCTCAACCAATCTCAAGATATGATTTTTACAAGTTATTAGGGTTTTTTAGGGTTCTTAACAAAATAAATGTCAAACAATTGGAAAATGCAAGATCAAATCATGGCCATTTTACCCTAGAAACTACATGCCAAACACAAAACAATGCAAGAAGAATCAATGTCTCAACCTTCTCCAATAGGCAGAAATGAATTTTTGAACTTATGATCAAAATAATGCATAAAAAATGATTTAATTCAATGAAAAATTCTTAAAATGCATCAAGATCAAAAAATAAATTTGGTTTGAAGGTTGGACAATGTTTCTAAATGTCTTAGAACATTTCATGAATTTTTTTGTAATTTTTAAATACCTAAAAGTATTTTTAATTAATTAATTTCCATTAATCAATTAAAAATAATCTTTTAAATATTTAAAAATATTTTTTTAATGATAAAAAATAAAATAAAAATGTTTTTGTGTCATAAAAATTAATAAAACTTTTAGGAAAAAGTTTCATAATTTTTATGTATTTTTTGCTATTTTAAAATAATTATGCAAAGCAAAAGAAAAATAAAAGAAAATAAATGAATTAAAACTGAATTAATGAGAAGTAATCAAATCCTAGGGTTGAGATTTAAACTGGCCAGCGCGCGCATTGACTCCCCGCCACATCTCACGGCTCAAATTCAAACTTGCTAATCACCCTGATTAAACCCTAATTGTGCCCTAATGACATTCAGGCGACCGGAACAGTGTTCCGGTCGTCTTCTCCGGCCATCCCCAAAATCAATCTCTCTCCCTAGGCCAAATCAGAAGCCCTAAGTCTCCAGAATCCATCTACCAACTATCCTAAGCACGAATCCATCCTCAAATCATGTTTAAACTCACACACAAACAAGAATCGAAGCAAATAAAATTCTAGGTCAAACTTTCAGAAGACCATTACATGCTCATTTCTGGCTTATTTTCAAAAGTAAAGAGATCCCAATGATCAGTGTAACATGCACAACAAGATTTTAACAAGAGAAATGAGTTCTGGGAAAAAAGTTCATGGTGTCACCTGAGATGGAGCTCTTGATTCAGGAGCTCTTTGGATGATTCTTTGGCTCAATCTGGTCCCAATGGTCCACCTTTGAAGCTTTGGATGCTTAGTTGGAGTTTAAACAACCTCCTGAGTGAGTTTGCAGCAGCTCTGACCAAGGGAGGATGAAAATCGTATTTGAGATATAAGGTGTTTCAGGCCAAAACAAAGGGTGGTTTCTGGTCAGTGAGGTGAGTGGAGATTGTTGGTGGAGTTTGTTCTTGTGTTTGAGGTTTGTGGAAGGAGATTCGATGGAAAATGCAGGCTGAGGGTGAGCAATGGCTATGGAGTATTCTGGTTGTTTCAGGCTTGGGTTCTTGGTGTTTTGTGGTCTATGGAGCAAGGTGAGTTGAATGGTGAAGTTGGCTTGAGTGTTTGGTGGCTGTGTAAGCAAATTCGAAGACAAATGCAATGTGGTGTGTTTTTGTGAATGTGATGAATGAGGATGTTTCAGCCTTGCCTTGTGTTATGTTTAGCTTGCAAATTGTCCACATAACTCTCTCTCATTGGTCAGTTGACAAGACATGCCCTTTATTGATTGGTAAGTTACCTTTTGCAAAAAGTCAAATAATGTGTAAGAGAAGCATGGCTCAAGGTCTAGGCAAGTACATGGCATGGGCTGGCGCAGCAAGGGTGAGGGAGAGGTCTAGCAAAGCTCAGCATCCAAGGCTGCAAGTTGTAGGAAGCATGATCATGAGTTTTGCAACTTGTTGTAACTTTGGTTCACATGTGAGAAAGTCTTGTTACACAAACCAAACCATGGGGAAACTTGGTCCAATTCTGATTTTTAAGGCTCATAGAATGTTTGTGTAATGGTTTCAAATGAATTAGAGGTCACATAATGCATTGGTTCATGACTTTGCAAAATTTCCATTTGAAGCATGCCTTGAAAATCAATGATTTTAGCCAACTTTGCATTGCCATAACTTTTGATCCAAGAAGAGTTTGATCATGTTCTTGTACTTTTTGAAAAGGGAAAAATGAGATCTACAACTTTCATGACCAAAGTTTTTTTATCTGAAGCATTTTTGGATCAAGAATCAAGGCTTGAAAAATGACCTAAAATGATGCATTCTTGAAAAGTCAACTATGCCCAAAAAGTCAACATTTGCAAAAACCCTAAATTCTTGATTTCTATGAACTTCAACCTTCTTATATGATCAAATAAAGATCATATACACTCAAAATGATGAAGATCACCCATTGGTTGGGTCATTGGGGGCCTCAGATGCCCTTATTTTACACTGACTTGTCTGAAAAGTCAACCTTTGATCAGATGACTTCCCCATGGAATTTCTTCATGAAAATTGATATGCATACTCCCTATACCATATAGAGATCAATGGAAACAAGAATGACCAAAAAATTTGGAGTTATGGCCTCTGAAACCAAAACCCTAATTTTAGGTCAACTGTGCAGTTCATCCTGGCTCTGCATCCACTCAAACCCTAGTTCTTGTGATTCCTTTGCATTTTTGACTTTGAGGAGAGGGAATATGACATAAGAACACACATGGACCACTTTGAAATGATTGGTGGCCTTTGGAATGGCTCAAGAAGCTCTGGGATTGCTCAGATCACAAACCCTAAGTGCAGATGCCCTAGAAGCTATGCAGTGAATCGAAAAAATGAGATGTGAGATGATATGATTGTATGCATGTGAGATGATCACAAGCCATGGTTTGAATGAGTGAGGGCAAATTTGGGGTGTTTACACTTCTCCCTTGTTTCCTCGGGCAATCCCTTGCCTATCTTCACTGTCCTTTTTGGATCGTCCCCGAGGGGAATGAGCTCGAACTCTCCGTCGGGGATTGGTCGGACCGGGTGTTCGAGAGATCTTTCTTTGGTGGACTTCCCTTCTTCGGTTTCGTCTAGCCCAATACGACAGTTGAGGTCGATGGCGTTAACTCCCCGGGGAGGGTCTTCGGTCCTGAGCTTTTTGTTGCTGGAACTGTTCTTTGTGCTAATCACGGCCTGTCCTTTTACTGCAGCGTCGTAGCATCGCCGGGCAGCTTCGATGTCGCCGTGGATGGTGACCACGCGGCCCAATTTGGTGTAGTATTTCATCTTCAGGTGGACGGTGGACGGGACCGCAGTAAGTTCAGCCAGTGTTGGGCGTCCAAAGATGCAATTGTACAGGGACGGGCAGTCTACGACCAGGAATTGGATTTTGATTTCCCTGGCCGTTTCTTGCTCCCCAAAGGTGACGAGGAGCTCGACATACCCCCACGGCCTAGTCGTTGCTCCATTGAATCCTTGGAGGTCGGATCCGACGTAGGGGGCCAGGTTGGTCTTGTCTAATTTCAGAGTATTGAAGAGGTGGACGTACATGATATCCACTGAGCTGCCTTGATCGACTAGGATGCGTCGTACGTCGAACTGGGCCATCTTTGCTCTGATCAATAGTGGGATGCCCGAGTTCGGGGATCCGCCCGGGAGTTCCTCCAGGAAAAAGGATATCGGGTTGGATTTTCCCCGGTACTTTGTCAATGTCGCCTTTTGCTCGGGGGCGGTTAATAGGAGTTCGTCGAACTTGCATTTGACTGAGAGGGCAGCGGTTTCGCCATTAACTCCCCCACCTGATATTACCAGTGCGGTTGGGAAGTCCTCTCAAGGGCTGAGTGCAGCGATTCTTCCTTCGGGCAGTAGCTCGGGGAGGAAGAAATCTTCCGGGCGTGACACACAGAGGGCCACTTGGTATGGAGAGTTGTCGGGGGGCGTTTCTTCCCGGGGTCTCTTCTTCTCTGCCTCGTCGTGTCTGGGGGTTTCGTTCTTCCTCGTATACTGCTTTAGGTGCCCCTCTTGGATTAAAATCTCTATTGCATCCTTCAGATGGACGCAGTCTTCGGTCACATGCCCGTGACTTCTGTGGAACCGGCAGTATTTAGATTTGTCGGTGTGAGGCTTTGGCGCAGATGGTTTTGGGAACCTGACTCTGCCCTGTTTGAATTCAGAGTTGATGCATTCTGCGAGGATGCGCTCTCGAGGAGCTGTCAGTAAGGTATACTCGCTATATCGGACCGCAGGACCCCTTCCTTCTCGGAGCTCGCGAGGTCTTTCCTCTCTTCGCCTGTCCTCGTTGCGACGGGGGACGCTCGGGTCCTCGCGTTTGGAGTGCTCGGTGTCCCCAGCATTACGTCCGCTGCGGGCATTGTGTGCCACCTGTTTTTCTTCGTATCTAATGTAGGCCTGGGCCTTGTGCAGAAGTTCGTTCAGTGTGCGGGGAGGCTCGATCCCGACGGCTCTGCTCAGCTCACTACCGGGCAAGAGTCCTCTTTCGAGGAGGTACTTTTTCATGTGTTCGGTGGTATCCACCTCGACAGCTTCTTGGTTGAATCGCTCGATGTACGAGCGCAGCGTTTCATTCTTCTTTTGCACTATGGCTTCAAGGGTCGCCTCGGTCTTGGGGTGACGACGGGAAGCCGTGAAGTGCCTGGTGAACATGGACCTCATGACTCTCCATGATGTAATGGATTCGGGAGCCAAGCTTTTGTACCAGGCCATGGCTCCTTTCCTGAGGGTCGTTGAAAACAGCCGGCATTTGAGATGCCCGGTGATGTCATTGCGGTAGTCGAGCATCGCGTTGACGTTGTCGACGTGATCGTCGGGATCGGTAGTCCCGTCGTACACAGCTAGATTGGGCGGTTTCTCCATGCCTTTGGGAAGCGGGGCTTCCATTATTGCCCGAGACAGGGGACAGTGCAGGTCTTCCTCGTCGCTCCTTAATGGGGATAGTTCATTGTTGTCGGGGCTGCGCCCGCGCCTTGGTGATGTTCCCGCTCGACCATTGTCCCGACGGGCGCGTGCCCTGCTGACGTGAGGTTCTGGAGAACGACGTCCTCGCTTCTTTGTTGGTTCTGGACGTTGCTGTGTCCTCCTCTCCTGCTGGGGCCGGGCCTCTTGTCGCTCGGCTTCGAGGGCCATGATTCGTTCGTGCTGCTGATAAAGCATAGAACCGGCCTGATTGAGGGCATTTACCATGGCAATCATTGTGGCATCTCCTTCAACGGGAACGGGGATGGGATGAAATGTCTCTGCCCCTAGATTTTGAGCGTGAGGGGCATCCCCGTTATTTTGGGGTTCTGGAGACGGGGTGGCTGGATGACCGTCTCGAGCGTCTGCTTCATGGGATGGCGGGCTGTCGTCCGTAGTGTAGTCGACGAGGGGACGGCTGCGCTCGCTAGGTTGTTCTCCGGCCATGTTGGAAGGACAGAAATAAATGAGCTTTTGATCCTCTGTTGATGAAGATGGGGATAGCTAGTTCCCACAGATGGCGCCACTGATCTTACCTGATCAGAAGAGCCTTCCAAGGTCTTGGTGAATGGGCCAGAGAATGAAATGAGGAGGGGGGTGTACCTGCAAGGTGCTCCAATGCTTAAGTCAGAAGAGGTACAGAATAGGTTATCAGAGTGTAAGTTAGAATACCTGTCCCTTTGCCATGAAAGGGGTATTTATATTGAGCCCCCAGCGCTGGGCCAAGGCTCCTAATGGGCTGGATTAGCTAGGCCCAAGGAGGAGCTGCCAGGGAACGCGTACGAAGCGTGAAGACCTAGGCCAAGGTCTGCTCCCTGGTCCAACTGCCCCTATCCCTAAGGAGATAATATAGGGGAGTTGGGTGACGTGGTAAGTGATGTGCCGTTATGGTTCTGCCCGACATAACATAGTTGCCCGCGATGTGGGCTGATGATATGTGGGCAGAGACCATGGGACGGACAACACGTTCTTTGCCCGACACGTAGTCAGAAGGTCGAGGAGACGTTCCACGGGTGAACAGACCTTCGCCCGACATGTCTACGTGCTCGGTCGTTTGGACTTGGGCCCGACGAGAGTTGGGTCGTGCCGTGCATGGGGTCATGGCCCAGTCCAGAACAGATTTGGATTTGAGTCTCATAACTGGATATTTTGCACACCTCTAATCATAGGAAACATGCTTCTTGTTATTCTCGAAGGTGAAAAAGCATGGTATTGTTAAACTAGTGACTCCAGCCACAAGAGGGGGTGATTATGATATTTAGTTTTTCAAAACATTTTATACGAGGTTGATTTTAAGTTGATTGATTTTAAGAAGAGATTAAAAGCAGATATTAGCCATCAGAAAAAGAATTATAAATAAGAGGTAGAATTATGGAGATCACACAATGATTTATATTGGTTATGAATTAAAACATGTGGACTACTTCATTCCTAAAGAGTTTCCTCTCAAAATTTCCAATATCTCCAACTTAAGATTTTATACAAGTTCATCCCAACAATCTCCCTAACACCAAGCTATTTAGATATTTAGCTTGTAACCTCAAATTTAATTACAAATGTACAAGTGAACTTTGGATTTGAGTCTCATAACTGGATATTTTGCACACCTCTAATCATAGGAAACATGCTTCTTGTTATTCTCAAAGGTGAAAAAGCATGGTATTGTTAAACTAGTGACTCCAGCCACAAGAGGGGGTGATTATGATATTTAGTTTTTCAAAACATTTTATACGAGGTTGATTTTAAGTTGATTGATTTTAAGAAGAGAATAAAAGCAGATATTAGCCATCAGAAAAAGAATTATAAATAAGAGGTAGAATTATGGAGATCACACAATGATTTATATTGGTTATGAATTAAAACATGTGGACTACTTCATTCCTAAAGAGTTTCCTCTCAAAATTTCCAATATCTCCAACTTAAGATTTTATACAAGTTCATCCCAACAATCTCCCTAACACCAAGCTATTTAGATATTTAGCTTGTAACCTCAAATTTAATTACAAATGTACAAGTGAACTCAGCTTTTGAACATACAATTTCTTAGTAGCAACAAAATTACACAACTCACAATACAAGTATTTCACTTTCTCGACAATAAGGTGATGTATAGTGAATAAAATTGATTTCAGAAGGATAATGAGTGAGTTGTGAGAGTAGTAAGTCCATAAAATATGTGTTTTAGAAGTGGCCACATAACTAATTTATATAGGGACGAGTTTTAGCTCAAAAAGGCAGCAAACCATGGGCTTGAACGCTTTCTAATAGATTAGAAATATCGAGTTAATCGATTATACTTAGCCAAAATAGAAAATCCTAAGTCAGGTTTGCTCCTTAATTATTATTAGGGTTTCTAATTGATTAGGAGGCGAACTCACTCGTTAATCGGTTAGAAGAAAGTTGTAATCCATTAGACAATGAGTTATGCCTTCCAAATTGGTCATAATTTCTTCTTAATCAATTGATCACTTTCCAATATTGGTTTTTAGAAGAAATATGAAATAGATGAAGAGATTGAAAGAGTTGTGTGTGTGTGTGTACATCAAGACTTACTATTGCTTATTTTACATATTATAGATAAAAAAAGAACTGAAACACTTAACCGCGAGATCAGTGGAGATTTCACATATTTGGATTCTTTTGATGTTGATCTTTGAATTTGATTTGACTTGTTTTTCTCCAAACATTTGGAACTTGATCAAGTTTACTTTTTTATTTCTTTTATCTTATGATACTTATGATTAAAATTTCTTTGTTCTTTTGTCATCATCAAAACTACATAATGATTTAACATGCACAACATATAGATCCATGTGTATTGATCACACACACGTCCACCATAGAAGGAATTTATTAACTAGACATATCACTCATTGCAAAATCCTTAAGTCTTTGGAGAAGCTCACAAAGTTGGATACTTGCGACATAATCGAGAATTAATATGAGTACATCGAGAAGGTGGACATCGTACTTTATTATCATTATGGCAAAAGTGTAGTGCAATGCAAGCTTTTGTTGGTGCTAACACTCGAGAGATTCATCGTGACTTAGTTCAAAGACCTTTAAGATAACACCATAAGCTCTTAGAGAAAATTATCTAATGAGCTTACTTTGTAGTTTTTTGCATGAAGACGTGAGTCAAAGACGATAGAGGGCCTCATTGGCATCACCATAAGAAGAAGGAAATATTTCGGGGATATATCGAGAGATTCACTAAAATAGTAATTATCGTAGGAAGATCCACAACAAGTTGAAGTGTTGAATTTTGGGATTGAAAGTCATAAAACATGATTCACCTCCTCACTTGAACCTAACCATACATTCATTGTGGAAAGAAGTTTCTAGTTGGACATATTGAGAAGAAGATATAAAAAGGCACATATGACTCCCACCTAGGTTCTCCGGGTACAATTCATTGAACACATTTGATGAGAATTTCATTGGAATAAGCCACCGATATTTCAAAGAGTTATGGGTAAAGTATCCCCATTTCTTGAAGGACTCAACATGGATTGACAAATATGAATTTTGCATGCTCTATAGAAGTCATAGACAAGAAATAAACTAATGCATTCACTAGAAAGACACGATAGAATACTTGATTAAAAGGGATACTTGGTAGATACACTAAGGAAGATGTAGGAATATGAGTTTGTAAGAGGTACATGGATTCTCCATGGATAGCCATATGAATGAGTGAATCTTTATATAGAAAATGTTTTCATCCATGAGTTAACTCATCGACCAAGAAGACAATTAAAGCCATAAAAGGTTGTTGAATTATGAATTAAAACCTTGAGTTATTAAGAGAAAGAAAACATAAGTAGAGATTGGAGAAACCAAAAATTCTTAAAAGTAGTCAGGAGGTCAACTAAAGGTGTCGGAAATACAGATAGGTGGTTTGGCGGACGTGGTCGCAGAGGTACGGGCGGGAGGCGGTTTGGGTCATCCCACGTGTGGTTTGGGTTTTTGGTCATCTTCTATGATGCTCTCGGTTCGTGTGTTATGTGATCTTTTTTTTGTTTAAATCAATGGGTCCATTTGGTAATGTGTTGTGTTTTTGGCTTGTTATGTATCCGTTAGATTTTAGCAGTTATATTATGTATCTCAATCATAATTGTTATCACAATCTTTAAAACATTATAACTAAAGATAAAGGGAAGAAATGGCAAACCTAGTAAGGGAAAACATATATAGGAAATGGTTAAGGGTAACCTTTGGAGGGTATATAAGAGGATTAAGAAACACTTGTAAACATCTTAGACTTGTATGATTCATATTCAAAGTGTTTGTAAGATTGGAAAACACTTGGGGATAGAAAATAAGGTTTGTTCTTGGAAACTTGAGTGATTATTTTATTATAATACATTTGTATTCTTTTGTAAAAACTTTTGGAAGTATAGTGAATTGAAAAATATGTGTCTCTCCTAGAGTAGATTGTTTGATCAAAATGGGTAAACAAGTTATTGTGTTTCTTGTCTTAATTTTATCTTCTTATGCCAAGTTAAGTTGTTATTTTATTGATTAGAGAGTTACTTTTGATGATGACCGTTTGTTTTGGTTGTCATTGTTATTTGTCCTCACACATCAAATTTCTTGGTGTTATTGAACCTTTAAATTTCACAATAAGTATCTCCCACTGTAGGTAAATAATGATTATGTTCATACTACAATTACATATGACGAGGATGGTTATGAGAGTGTTGGTGCATTAAGGGTATCAATTTTGGAGATTAGAGAGGGTTAGGTCATAGACTCAAATTGCTCTTATCACATATGTCCAAGAAAAGAATAACTAAATACTTTGAAGCTAGATTATGGTGAAATAATTCTCTTTACTGATAATAAGGCTTGCAAGGTTTGTGGTATTTATATGGTCAAACTTCAATTTTTTGATGATCGTGAGTTTCTTCTTCACAACATGAGGTATGTTACAGAGCTTGTGCAAAATTTGTTATCCATGAAAATATTTGATGATCTAGGCTATTGCATTAAAGTTAAACATGAGGCGTTAGAGATTTTGCAAGGAAAATGATCATAGCTAATGGCACTAAAATATATGATTTATACATTTTAGAAGGTTCAAATGTAGTTGTTCATTCATCATCAGCTAATGAATATTTTCGTGACAAGAACAATTTATGTCATGTGAGATCAAGGCATGGTGAAAGCCTGAAGGTTGTTTTAGAGCTCTTTAATGAGCTTCGTAGAAAACAAAGACTAAAAATGCATGTCACATTTTAGTTGTTATTTAGTTTTTGGGGTAAGGTTGGTGTCAAAGTAGCTTACATGGTTGGTAGATGTCCATTTAAAGAATAGATTTTCAAACACAAGTGTCACACCCTAAATTTTGACCGAGTTTTTTTTAAAATATTTTCATTAAATTGACGCATTTATTTTTCATTCTAATCCGTGCATTTTCTATTCATTTCACCATTTAATGTCATTTTAATTTCATTCTTGTTTTTTAGAATATAATTAGAATTTTCACCTTGTTTTAATTTAATTATTTTTATTTTTTAGGTGAATATTCATATTATATTTAATTTTGGATCAATATTAATTTAGAACCTTTTAATTTAAGCTAATTAATTTTAGTTTAACTTTTAAATTTATTTTTTTAATTTAATCTAATATTTTAGTTTCTTTTAGATTTATTTAATTAGTTTTTTTATTATTATTTTTATTTAGTTAAGTAATTAGTTGGATTTATTTGGAACCAATTTTATTTTAAGTTAATTTTATTTTTATTATATTTTAATTTATTTCTATTTTTTATTTTTAGATTTAAGTGAATCTTTATTTTAATGTAATTTGTTTTATCAGTTTAATATAAATTGTTTAATTAGTTTATTTTAAACTTTATTATTTGTTTCTTTTTAGAAAATAATAAAAAATAGAATTTCTGTTTTATTCAGTCAACCAAAAATTGTGTAGTACATTATGCTGCACCATAAGCCACAGCAAGCAACATTGACAACACCCCAAAGGCTCCAGCATCAAGAGCCGTCTGCACATATCAGTCCAAAACTTACACAAATTGGTGAAAAACAATACCTGCAAAGAAAAAGAGAAAGAAGAGAATCATAGCAAATTGATTCAAAAGGGGGGAACGAAAAATACTTTATGCTGAGACTATCATCCAGATTTATATACATGTTCTTCCATCATTTTTAAGGGACTTCACTGTAACAAAAGAAAACACAAATATTTGCTCTACCATAACTTTCTTTATTCCATAACCCAAACACAGATAACCCCCTTCAAATTCTAACCTCCAGCGACCAAAACAGATTCACCACCACCATCTGTTTTAACAAAAAAAAACAACACAAAATCCAAACTCATAACAATAAACCTCATCCCCGATTTGATTTTCGTACGAAACCACCAAAAAATGAAATAACTGAAACAGAGCAAAGAAGAAGAGAATCTGAGATGGAGACCATTTGAACCGAACCACATACACCACTCCACCCTTTAAACCACTCCACCACCGCCGTGCAACACCTGACGAACCCACCTTCGTCAACCTTCACCGCCACCGCGACTCCCTCCTCAACATCGTAGCAGCCGCTCCCACAAACCTCACCCTTCGAGTCGTAGATCCGCCGTTTCTTCTTTCGGTAACTATAATTTCTGGTTGTGGTATTTGATTTGTATTAGTTTCATTGTTATATAATGTTTGGTTTGGATTGGGTTTTGTTTGGAAACTTAGATTTAGGTTTTTGTTTTTGTTTTTTTTGTTTTTGTTTTTTCATGAATATTATGTGAATTATTGTGAATGAGAAGAGAACATAAATCATAAGAAAAAGAAGGGTAGTGAGGTTCAACTTTTTTTAGAGAGAGGAATAAACTTGAAGTGGAGGGTTCGGTCCTTTTATTTATTTTTTATTGAACTTTTATTTCTTTAGTGGTTAGTGCTTTAAATGAGACTAAAGTTTTATTATCATGAAGCCCATGTGCCTATCCACTCCCACACTGTCCAAGATTTCGCCGTTTGATTTTTGTTTTCCCATTTTCCATGCATATTGAGTTGACCGATGAAGTCTGCTAGCTTAGGGTGTACTACTTACATGAATATAAAAGACCATGCATATAAAGTCTCTTTTTCTTTTTATTTATATAATATTTTTTAATTTGTATGTTACGTTAGAAATTAACAGAGTGCAACTTTCCTCTTTTACATAGAACTATCATTTATTAAGGAAATATGCATGATAAAATCTTAAAGAACATGTGATAAAGTTGCTACTAATTTCACTTTAAAATGATATTAACGCTCTTTTGTTTATTTATTTTTTAAAAAATATATATATTTTTATATTTTGTTTAAGTTTAAGTTTTTTTTTTTTTGTTTAATTAATTATCTACTTTTGTTTTATTAAGTAGTGGTTTAAGTGTAATTAATTAATTTCTCATTGCATTATTAACGCTCTTTTGTTTAATTTATATATATATATATATATATATATATATATATATATATATATATATATATATATATATATATATATATATATATATATATATATATATACACTTTTATATTTTGTTTAAGTTTAAGTTTTTTTATTTTGTTTAATTATTATCTACTTTTGTTTGATTAAGTAGTGGTTTAAATGTAATTAATTAATTTTCCATTGCATTGCGATTTCGGAGCATAATTCGATTTTGCTTTCGAGAATTGTATAAGTGCATAATTCGATTTTGCTTTCAAGAAATGTAATGAGTGATTCTTTCATGAATCGATTCTAAGATAGTTAAAGTACCAAATTTCGACGCTTTCGATTTAATCTCAGTTCCAACGACTTCGAATAGTTAGGACACTGCACACACGCTTTCTCTTGGGCAAATTACAACGAGACCTTTTATTTCTTCGCAATCCCGTGTAAATTATCATGTATCTCTCTCTCGTTTATTTTGTACGCGTGTCACATCCCAAAATTTACCCCTAACTGCTCGCATCATATATTCATTGCATTTAAAAGAAAAATTCCAAGATTTATTTTTCTGTTTGCTTCCAACTCATTTTTCAAGTTGCTTATAAATCTAATTTTAATTTCTTTTCACATCTAAGCTTCTATTTTTAAAAAAAAAAATCAGTTTTATTTCCCATTTCTAACCTTTTAATTCATTTTCATGTTTTTAATTTCTCTTTCCTTTTCTTATTCTATTTTCAAGTTTCAAGTTTCCTTTTTTTATTCTATTTTCAAGTTTCTAACTTTTTCAATTTTCTACTTCTAATCTTTGTTCCAATTTCTACTTCTAATTTTTAATTCATTCTTAAATTTTAAATTTATATTTTATTTCCAACTTCATTTTCAAAGTTTTATTTCAAAATGTATTTTTTTAAAACTTTTATTTTCAAGTGACTTCCTTTTCTTTTTTTATTTTCTAGTTTAATTTTAATTTCTAATTTTATTTTTTTTAATTTACTTTAAAAAAAAAAATTTATATTCCTAATTTAATTTTAATTTTAACCTACTTTTCAAGATTCTATTTCTAATTTAATTACAATTTCCAAATTTTATTCATTTTTAAGATTTAATCCCAAGTTCTTCTTTTTCTTTTACTTCATATTCTAATTACAAGTCCAAAGCTTGTTTCCCAATTTCAAATTCTTATTTCAAGTACATCAAAATATTTTAATTACATAACATATTCATGCATCATTACTTATTTTGCTAATGTCACAAATTTCAGGAAAAAATAATAAACAATTTATTATAAAAAAAAAAGGAATTAGTACAATGATGTGGATCCCCTTTTCCTTTCACAAACGAGCAAATTTCGGACAAAAAGAAAAGAGTCTTCAAGCCAATAAACTCAGACCTGCTGTAAGAGCAGGGTTGCAGTTTGCCTATCCTTTCTTCTCTAGTTCACAACAAACACAGCAAGGGACCCTGCAAGTATGACCAAAAACCTGCATTGTTTTCCTTACACCAAATTGTGAAAAAACTCCACTCCAGAGCCCTGCGAATCTGAAACAGAAAAGGACTTCTCATCAGAACCAAACAAAATCTGATATTATAGACTTCTTCAACAAGTCTTCAGAAAAATTCAAATGGACAAACCCTAATTCTACCCTATTTAAAGGGACGAATTTCTTAGGAAAGGGGGAGGGGATTTTTTTTCGAAACTCAGAAAAAGGATTCACACAAAAAAAACCTAAATCAAAGGGGGCTCCCAATCACCAATAGAGAGAAAAGGACGACGAACAAAAGAGCAACAAAGGCAAGGAGAAAGGAGAGATTCAGATTCAAGTCAGAAGGAGGTCATCACTTACCTTCGAAAATTCCACAGAAAGATCCTCTGTAAGTAAATTTCTTGAACTTTAACAAGGTTGTGCATTGTAGAACCTAACTGATAGACCGTAGGAGTTTTTTTTTTCTTCTTTCTCTTATGCTCATTTTGTATATGGAGAAAGCGTGTCCTGGTTGGAGAGAGAGACCTATGAAAGAATATGTAACATTTTGTTTTCCTTGTTTTTTTTTGTTTTTTTAACATATTTGCTGGGTTTCAATAACATGAATATTTGCCTTGTTTCTAACAAATAAACACATGATAAAGGAAAATGATTAATATTGCTTTCACACTATCCAAGATTGCCTAGCTTTGTTTCTTGTAAAAAAGTGACTACAATAGGATTGGACTTTTTTTTTGGTGCACAGGAAGTGTACAGATTTTTTCATTTATTTTTCTTCTAAAGTTTTTTTTCCTTATAGAAAATTTTGCTATATAATAATAATGTTTGTTGGTTGATTTATCTAAAAGACATTAGTACCATTTATATAATATCACGCCAGTCATTAGTCTTTTCTATGGATTTTTTAATTGTCATGTGGTGCAAATCTTAATGATGGTGGTAGGTGTCCTAATCTAGACTGCCATTATATATTGGTTACTGTTGTGTCATGTGAATGTATATAGAAACATGTTTACTTTGTTTACAATTAATGTGAATATTTTTGAGATATGTATCACCACTCCATTCAATTAAAGTGCTGTTGTGATGTAACCATTCTTTCCAAAAGGTTTCACAGCACAAGAAAGTCTGTCTTGTTTTTTATATATAGTCCTAGCATGGTATAGTAGCTAGGTAGATCTAAATAAGTACTTCTCTTTCTTTATGTGCTTTTTTCGATGCACCCCTGGCTCTCTTTTTTTCTCATAAATATTTTCTTATGCCAAGTTTTTAATAAAGGTCATATATAAGTTTTCTCATAAAATAGTTTTTTTGTATTAATGTCATCTTATTAAAAATATAGAAGATTAGAAATAAGAGATGAAATAGTTTATTTTTCTTATAAAAAAATTTGGATAGAATTTATGTTAGAACTTATATTGATATTTTAATTTGGTATCCCTTTTTATGGGTGTGTGAATGATTGATCTAGTTAGTTCACCATGTTTTCTTTTTGGGGATAATATGTAGATTATATGTCTTGCTTAACTTGTATAATTTATTCTCACGTTTCTTTATTTTTCTTTTATATAGTTTTTTTTTTCTTAATAATAATCAATTAACTTATAAACATGACTTCTTTTAGAGAATTAGGCTTTTGGGTCCAACTTTGTTTCTATTCACACCCTCATTTTTAATTTACTCACTCTTCCTTTTTATTATCTATTTTAAAGTCTTAAAATTGTTAAAAACAAAAATTATTAACATAAACATTTCTCCTTTTATAATTATTCAACTCCAAATTAATTGTCCACTTTTTTTTTATATTTTACTTCTTTCTTTCTTAATTAATTTTTGTTTATTCTAAAAATAAAACCTAAAAAAATAATTCATGTAAATCAATTATTTAATTTAATTTGTTTAGCTAATTTATTAATTAATTTTATATTTCTTTTAGTTCGTCTAATTAATTATTATTCTCTTTTTTGTTCGACTTCGCTCATATAATTTATATGGTACATACTGGATGATCGTTGCCCATTTTTATTCGGTTGAATGTCGATAATATATGTCTTGCTCTCTTGTATGGTTGTTCATGTCTTTACGACTATTAAAATATAAAAAAATGAATACAATCACCACATGAAATAATCATTTCAAAGATAATTTAAGTTCTTGGTCCAATGCCAAATAAACATTCATACGCCTACATTTTCACACACACGTAAGTCGGTCACTTAGGTGATCGCCATTTGCACGACTTTCACGCGCCTAATTTAATTAACAAGGAATAGAGCTCCGGAGTCTAGCATTCCGCACGTTCTAGAATGAACTGCAACTGGGCTAGCCCCACGCGTATTGTTCGTTCGATCATACGTTATTAATTAATCGCATCGATTCTAAAACGTCAAAAAATATACTTCAATTAAATTACGAAAAAGGAGCTCCGGAGTCTAGCACTCCGCACGTTCTGGATTGAACCGCAAATGGGTTAGCCTCACGCGAGGGTTTAATCACCATTCGTATATCAAAATATTCAAATTTTTAATTAAATAAAAATTACGAAAAAAGAGCTCCGGAGTCTAGCATTCCACACGTTCTGGATTGAACCGCAAATGGGCTAGCCTCACGCGAGGGTTCAATCACCATTCGTATATCAAAATATTCAAATCATAATCGCATAATTTAATCGTACGAAAACAGAACTCCGGAGTCTAGCATTCTGCACGTTCTGGATTGAACCGCAAATGGGCTAGCCTCACACGATGGTTCAATCATCATTCGTATACCAACAAATTTAAATCATTTTTATAATTAATTATCGAAAGACGGAACTCCGGAGTCTAGCACTCCGCACGTTCTGGATTGGACCGCAACATGGGCTAGCCCCACGCGATGTGTTCATTCGCCCTTTCGTTTAAAACATCTTAGCAAAGTCAAACATTTTCTCAAACGAACATTGTTTAAATCGTTCTATCTCTCGAACAAGCTAGCGCTTCAGCCTCCACCGCGAGTATAAGCCAACGCTTAGCAGTAGAATGTGTTTTAAACAACTGTTCAATAAAAACCACAAACCGTAGTCGCACGAACTACGAAGCTCTGACTTTCCCATTGCACAAGGGAATACGTAGGCACGGGGATTTTAATCCTTCGCGAGCACCCTATTAAAAAAAATCAATCTTTTTCTGTCACCCTAATAAAAATTTTAACTATTTCTCCGTTTAAAAACCTTAATCCTTTCTCCGTCCTAATAATAATTTAAAAACTTTAGAACAAACATATTAATAATCATTTAGAAGACACAGACTAAGATCAAACATTTAATCGCATAATTAGCTAAGAGGTTCCCGTTGAGTACAACGGACGTGAGGGGTGCTAATACCTTCCCCTTGTGTAACCGACTCCCGAACTTAGAATTTGGTTTCGTAAACCATTTCTTATCCTTTATTAGGTTGTATCTATATCTCCCTTTTCTCTCGTAGAATAAATAGAATTAGGTGGCGGCTCTGTTGTTTGTTTTATGATCGTATTTTTCGAGGTACGACAACGCGATTTATCTTTTCTCCTTTATTTGACTGTTTCATATTACTAGGAACACCTTTAGGGACTAGGATTCGAATTCACATAATCAATTAAAATATTTCTACGCTTACATTTTGCATACACGTAAGTTAGTCACATATGTGATCGCTATCTACACAACTTTACGCGTCTTAATTAATTAACGAGGAACTGAACTTCAGAATCTAGCATTCCGCGGATTCTTTAATGAACCACTCTTGAGGCTAGCCTTCGAGTTGTGTTTCATTTACTCTTTCGTTATATAAAAAACTTTAAACCATAAATCATTTTAAAATAAATATTCAAACAATCAACTCTTAATTAACATATCAAATCGCGAAAGAACTAAACTCAGGAATCTAGCATTCCTTGGGTTTTTGAATTGAATTACTCTTGAAGCTACCCTTCGAGTTGTAATTCATTCGCCCTTTCGCTTTCAAAACATCTAAATTTCAAATTAAAATCGCGAAAGAACTAAACTCAGGAATCTAGCATTCCTCGGGTTTTTGAATTGAATTACTCTTGAGGTTAGCCTTCGAGTTGTGCTGCATTCGCCCTTTCGCACTAAAAGAATACAACTTAAAACGACCAACAAACGAGTTGTGCTTCATTCGCCCTTTCTCACTAAAAGAATACAACTTAAAACGTACCAACAAACGCAAATCATTTTAAAATTAATTAACGAATAACTGAACTCTGGAGTCCAGCACTCCACGGGTCCTTGAATGAAATTACTCTTGAGGTTAGCCCTCGAGTTGTGCTTCTTTCGCTCTTTCATTTAAAACACTTTAATAAAGATCAAACATCTTTTTCAAAACAGACATTGTTTAAATCTTTCTATCTCGCAAACAAGCTAGCGCTTCAGCCTCCACCGCGAGTATAAGCCAACGCTTAGCAGTAGAATGCGTTTTAAACAATCGTTCAATTAAAAAACACAAACCGTAGTTGCACAAACTGCGAAGCTCTGACTTTCCCATTGCACAAGGGAATACGTAAGCACAAGGATTTTAATCCTTCGCGAGCACAATAATAAAAACTTTAATATTTTCCCCGTAATACACAATAATAAAAACTTTAATCTTTTCCCCGTAATATTAATAATAATAATAAACTTTAATTTCTTTAAAATAAACATATTAATAATATTTAGAAGACAAAGACTTAGATCAACATTTAATCGCATAGTTAGCTAAGAGGTTCCCGTTGAGTACAACAGACGTGAGGGGTGATAATACCTTCCCCTTGCGTAACCGACTCCCGAACTTAGAATTTATTTTCGTAAACCATTTCTTATCCTTCATTTAGGTTGTATCTATATCTCCCTTTTCTCTCGTAGAATAAATAAAATTAGGTGGCGACTCTGTTATTTTCTTTCCGCGTCTCATCACGAGGATCGTATTTTTCGAGGTATGACAACAAGTTTCTAGTGGGAAACTTGAAAAGTACCCTTATTCGAAGGCCGACAAAGCTTTTTTAATTGTATAAATCAAGATAATTCAATTTAATGTAAATTTGTTGATTGTGTCTTCAATGGATATCCTAGAGGTACGAAGAGTTATGATTTGTTGGGAGTGAAACCTAGAGATAAAAGTTCATTAATCAAGGTGTATTACTTTTAGTGAGGCTCGTTAGGGGAAAATGAGTAAACAACTGGGGATGAAACTTTTAGAAACTTTAGCAGAAAATACTCAGTTTGAGGAAAAGGTTCCTACTATGGATATTATTAGAAATGAGAGAAAGATTACAAAATTTGACACGTAATATGGTAAGGAGGGAAATTTTACCATCTCAGAGGGACGATCATGCTAGCATTGGTGTTATCCTTTGAATGTGGCTGAAAGATTACAAAAGTCAGAAGCATGGGACCTACAAGTAGGCATTTCAAAGCAAGTTGAGTCAAATATGGTTGAAAAACCATACTCGTAGGCTTGTTAGACTACTAAAGCATAAAAATGTGGTTGAAAAGGAGTGGATACAAGTGGTATGATCAAGTTCTAGTATGGCTGAAACTTAACCAATGTTTTAAAATAGTGATTCAATATGGTAGAGAGTAATAAGGTGGTTTATGGTTAAATTGACATCACCATGATTTTTAGTTAAGGTGGATATTGTTAAAGTATGTCTTAAAACATCAAATGATGAAAAAAAGAAAACACTGTAAAAAAAAATCTATAAAAGCAATCAGAAGGTCGGCAAAAGGCATCAGAACCTCAAATAGGTGGTTTGGACGAGGTGGTCAACAGTACAATAGTCGGGCGTCGGCTCAGTCGAGTGGAGGTTCAGATTAATATTCGAGTGGTTCGGGTTTTTGTTAATCCATTCATTCGTGAACGAGTTTGTGCATTTTGGGCTTTTTCACTTCAGTTCATTGATTCATTCATGAATTGGTTGAGTTTTAGGCTTGTTATGCATTCGTTGGGTTTCATTAATTATAAATATGTATCTATGTCACTCTTGTTATCACAACCTTTAGAAATTTATAGTTGAAGTCAAAGGGAAGATGTGTAAATTCAACTAAAAGAAAACTTAGAGAGTTCTTTTTGCTAAAGAGAACTTATTTTGGTTGTCATTATTTTTGTCCTCGCACACTAAATTTCTTGGTGTGATTGAACTATTCGATTTCACAACAAAGACTTTAGCAAGGGAAAAGACAACATCGAATAGGAGATCAGGAGGAAATATTGACCATTCATAATCTTCACCTATATAAGTTACCATTTCATTGCTTCTATCATCATAGGGTTCACACATCCAAGGATGTCGACCAAGGAAACTGTGAAAAGAAGATTACAAAGTTATTGTTAGTGGATAAGAAAGGGAATTGTCCTAAAGAGAAAACTCTAAACGACCCGTCATAGGTTTCAAGGACAGTGAGAATGTATGAAGCATCTCTAGCAAAAAAAATTCCTTAGTCATAACGACCACCGTAGCCAACTTTGATGTGTAAATGATCTTTATTGATGAAGGAAGTTTATATGATATCTTGTATGCCAAACTATTCACTAAGATGAGCTTGAGTAGAGAAAGATTGTCACCATACATGGACATCCATCTGGAAGGCTTAAATGCATCATTAACCCAACCTTGGGTTTTATTGAGATCATGGCCACCTTTGGAAAAGGGAGAGATGTCATGATGGTAGATATTCAATTCTCGGTAGTTCCATACAAAATCTTTTATAATTGCATCTTAAGAAGGTCCTTCATAGCAGCTTTGGATGATGTGGAATCTACCGTCCATTTGAAAAATGAAGTATCATAACATGCATGACGAAACTGGAAGGAACATGTCGTTGCCACAAAACCTTGTAGAGAAATTTGGTCATAACTATTATCCAAGAAAATCAAAAAATAAGAAAAACCAATTATCCAAGAAAATCAAAAAATAAGAAAAACCAATCATTTTGGACAACTCTTTGAGTTGTAAACATCGTAGACTTCGACGCATATCCAGATTAAGTTAGTCTGTATATGAACACAACTTAAAGAGACCTCTTTGCATTGAAGCAAGAATGATAACCCAACACAAAGAGAAAAGATATGAGCAATTCTACGAAGTTCCAAGAAAAAAGTATCAAATGTCCTTAAGACAAAGTTGATCTATTTGAGATTTCTCCAAGGAGATGCAAGGAATCAACACAATGTTGCATGCCACCAATTAAATATTACATCAAATATATAACCAAAGAGAAAATGACAACAGTCATCAAACAAAGTCGAGATTATCAAGAACACCATCCATCAAACAAAGTCGAGGTTATCAGGACAAATGGACTTCATTGATTTAAAATATATAGAACGTTTATCCAACATAATGTTGGTGAAATATGCATCCGACAAGTGTTAAATGTGCATCAATTAAAGTGACCTCAACAAGGTATGCTAAAAAATTCATATCCTTTCCTCAACATTGGCAAATTGGTGGACAACTCTACATGATTTAAGCTCTTAACATTCGTGGAAGCCTACTTCATTTACAGCCCGATCCTCATGCACAACATGGATCGAGACAATAGCTCTTATCATTCATGAAAGCTTATTTCAATTACAACATGATTCTCACAGGAAAGATGGATTGAGACAAGAACATCTTCATGAAAGAACACACGTCATTTGCATATACAATGTAATACCCTTCAAAAATACAAGTACCACATACCAAAGGATTATGAATAAAATATTTAGGCATGAAATTGGCGATATGTTGGAAGTGTACTGCTGCTTTGAATTTCAGCAGGAAACATGAATTTGTAATGTAGTTTGGTATTCCATAGTGAAATGAATAAACGAAATCAGTGAGAAGAACTATCACAAAAATAAGAGCTACTTTAACTTCATAAGCAAGTGATTTTTTCATAATCCAATATTTGGGATAAGTCACTTGAAAAAAGAAAAGGCAAGTTGCAGCAGTTCAATATTTTATATTTCCAACAGACAGTAAATGAAACCATGTATGACTTAAGCCCGGCAGAGACAAACATATGCACTTATTACAAAATGGAAAATACTTCCAGCTCATAATGTTCACTTCATTTTTCCAAGAATATAATGAAAACTTCAAAATGGCTAACACAGAATGATTGGACGATTCACTCGTCAACAGGCCTTTGCCCTAGCACGGAAATGTCTTCATACCGTTTCTGCAGAAATATAATTAAAACTCCGTAAGCAAAAATTAAATGACTCACAAGTTGTATCAATTCATAAAGTTAAAATCAAAATACAAGAATAGCTTGATATGTACTCAATTAAATAATTTTAATCTACAAACTGACAGAACAGCATAACATAATTATCACAAAAACAAAAAGTCGTGCCATAAGTTAGTGTGAAAACAGAGGAATGATACATCCAAATAAAGCTCCTCATGAGTCACGCAGAAGTCTCTCAATTGGGCGCTTCCAAACTTATTTGAATTTTCAATTTCTTTGTTGAGATTGAATGGGGGGAAACAAATTGAGGAATTGTTAAATTAATACCAGGAATGCAAAATCACACTGATTCATGCATATATCACATGATTCAAAGTTGTTTATGATTCATCATAGGATACAAACCATTGGCATGCCCGATCAAATTGAATTGCGCAATCCTAATGGTTATTTCTATAAACCAAAGGCTTGTGTTTTATGAGTGAGAAAACAAATAATACTAGTGGCAATAGACAGCTGAGATGGGAGTGAATAAACACTCCTCACTCCTGCAACAGAAGGCCAACAAAGGGTGAGATTTTAATCTGGTCTTTTACGCCTAACCAACAATAACATTTCTAAACTATATTTGATCATTTAAAAAATTATACTAAACAACATTTTTTTCTTGTTACAAAAAGGCCAATCAAGGAAGGAAGTGAGATTATCAACATGTGGCATAGAGGAAGGTAGGGGAAAAAGATAGCAGCTGCAAGTGAATAACATTTCATACTCCCTAATGAGTTTTTTGAGAGAAGGAAATGTAAGGAGGAACAGTTGCCTCTGAAAAGAGTGAATATAAGAGGAGGGGGGCTTTAAGCCCATGTAAGAGTTCTGAAGAATATCCAAGCATGGTAAACAATGAAAATTGATAAAAAAAAATTCAACAAAACCTAAACAATCGAAACAGATTGGCGCACTCATAACACGGCAGGTCGGAATTACTTCATCTACAAAACAGGTGACTTGACTTGAATGGAATGCAATATTTTAACATTGTCATGTGGTGTCATAATGTAGGAAACAAGGAGTGAGAGTTGGAAATTTTGGTGAAGGAAAACCAAAAGAAACAACCAAAAAAAGTAGACTAATAAATAACAACCGCAACAAACAAAATTCAGTAGACCAAATATATAACTATCTCAAACTAGAATTCTGCACTGATAAATTAAGCTACGATCAACTAAGAGAAAGTAAGATGAAGATCAATCCGCCTAATGTATTCCATTTCCCATTTTCCATACTCAGTCTAGCAAAGCTTCTAATGATAACTCAGATTTTTCACAGAAATACCAAGCAAAATCCAATAACACATGATAATCCAATTCAACATCACGTAAATCTATAGAGTAATCAATTATGTGCTATCCAATATACACTCAAAAAATAATTTATTTATCCAAAAAGATTACTCTTCAAACAAATAAACTGAAAATATTTCAACACCAAAAAATTGAAAAAAATTTCGCTGCAACCAAAAATGCAAACTTCATGAGCTTAATCATTTTCAAGGTTGTATAATTGAAAAGTGATCTTAAAACTAACTTTAAGATAAAGATCAGGAATTTAATCGATGATATATAATAAGCATAATTTTAAAAATCAAAAGATTATGCATAGAGGAGAATAGATTCAATACCCCAACATTATTGCTTTCCCATAGCTTGTGAACTCCATAATCAACAGCCTGCAACGAAATTCAGAGATCTTCTCTAAGAACAAAAGAATAAACGAAAATTGAACAATCCGATGGAAATGATAAGGGAAAATTAACGAACCCGTTCTCCGAGGAAAGCGCCGGCGATGACGAAGGTAACGTAGACAGAGTTGCGGCGCATAAGGACCTTGTAAAGGCCTTCAAAAACACCTCCTCCTCTTCTTTTAGCGGCGGATTCCATGGTGAGATACGGTGGTTTGATTTGATTCGAATGTTCTTCGCAATCTGATTCGAATGGTTCTAGGGTTTGTTGGTTTGTTACCACGCTCTCTTGTTCTCTCTATTCTTCCGCGTTCTCAAATGTAGACAAAGATGAAGAATTCTATGACCGATTCAAATGAACCGTACTGGTTCGCTCGGACCGAACCGGTGTCTGTTTGCGTATTCGTATTAATGGGTTGGGCTGGGCTTCCATGCATCGAGCATATATTTCAATGGCATTACTTTTCGCAACGATAGTCGTGCTCAAACATTTTAGTGAAAAATTAACAAAAACAAAAAAATTAAAATATGGAGATGCACTTTCTAGCGCATAAAAAATACATATCACTTGACTTCTTATGTGAGATATTCACATTTTTTATAAATTATTATGGAGATGCATATTTGTTAAAAAAAACACATAAATTTACTTTCAAACGAATTTTGAGTGTTATTAGCGTACTAAACCTTCCTCATTCCTCATTTTCAGTCGAGCTTGTTCCAAATCAAAAAAGAGATATTCTTGAGAAACTCCATTTCCACCGTTTTCAATATTTCTCAAACTCTCTACTGATTGTGCCTAATCCAAGAGTTTTATCAATCAATACTCAAGTTCATTCTGACTAAGAGTTTTATCGATCACTATTGATAAGTTTTTTTCATTTCCCTCGTTTTTTATTTGTAATGCATCCGGTGTAAAAAAATTGTTTAATTTACATTAGGTTGTAGTTACACTCATAATATGTGGTTTATTATGTCATGCATTGACATTTAGAACATTGGGCATGAGTCATTTGTGCATTTTCTGACATTTAGATCACATGGCATATGATTTAACTTAGACACTTCATTGGATTCTAGTGCATTCATGAGTAGATATTGGGGACACTTTTTTGTTTTACCTATACTGGAAGTTAGGTGAAGTTTGTTTTTGGAAAACCAGGCAAATAATAATAAGTTGCACATTATTTACAGTAATATATTTGCACCTTTACTGTTATTAATATTTCTTAACATTTGTGTTACATTGTTACTAATATTTTATCTAAACCATTTTCATGCTTGGATCCTCTCTCACTTTTCACTCATCTTTGGTTTGATCATATGAGGATGATTACTCTAAGGATTTGCCATGTGTTTACGTATACGTCATAATTAGAGAGAATCAGACGATCGAGTTGTTTCAAGTGTTTCTTGACTGCATTGCAACAAGTGATATACGTTACACATGGAACGACGTCCACCTTCCAACATATATGTCCCTTTGATGATATGGCCATATATTCTGGATGATTGGCTTATATTTCATGCCTGATGTATCCACATTTGCATGAGCAAGTCACATGTTAGTTTGGGTTTCTATATAAAGTATTTCAAAAGATCCTACATTGTCTGCTTCTTCCACTAACGTCCGCATAAATGTTGATGTGATGTTTAATGATTTTTATATTCATATGGTACTAGAGGAAGCCCGAAATATGTTAACTTATCAACCATTAAGTGTTGAACTATATCCAAAGGTTTTTAAGAGAGTCACATTTTGAGATGACACCAAATGTTGAAAGAGTCGTCTAGGCCATCTCGTCAGAGATATTGGAAAATAAGTATGTTAGAGCAGATTTTGTCGTTGATATGTTACTTGCATGTCATTGTATTATGACTATTGTGCGAGCAGGTATAAAGAGGGGAGAGTTTCAGAAATGAACTTCTGTGAGGGCCCATATATAAGTTATTATATTCGAGACATGGAATATCTTGTAGCACACGAAGAATAAAAGAAACATCAGGATTAAATATACCCAGTAGTTCATTTTTACTTCTATTTTGATAATATTTGTATTATGGTTTGTATTTTTTCAACAATGATGTTTGATTGCGGATTTTAGATTGATTCTAATACATGGCATTTTAATTTAATTACATCGATGTATGATTTAATTAATAACAAATTTGTTACGTTAGTATACTATCATAAATGACCTATAATATAATATTTATAAAAAAAATGTCAAATCTTACTGCCTAACCGTTATTACAAAAATATACTTCCATAAATTTTATAGAGATGCATCTCTGTATTAATTTTTGGAAAAATGAGGATGTGTGGCTCACTTACGAATGAATATGGTGTATTTGGGATGCATAATTATTCATCTTCTGTTCAAAGTGTTCATACATTATTTCAGGAAAAACTTTTACTACATAATTTTCATACATTAGAAAAAAAGTTTCCTCAGCCAATAAACACTTAGAGTTTATATTTTCTTGAATTGTTTATTGAAAGAGAAGATAAAATTCAAAATTTTGAAAATCATCCAAAATCACTTGTACTAAATATATTTGTATTAATTTGTTCATCAAATTTGTGGTAACAAGCAAGTTTAGGAGAAAGTAATGTTCTTTCTCTATGTGTTATAAGAAAGGAAAAATGACGTGTTTTCTTGATCTTGTTAGAAGACTGTTAAGGGTCTTGGAATGAGACTGTAAAAATATCTAACAAAGTGAAAATCTTGCACAAGGTGTGAAGGGACTAGACATACCATTGGTTGATAAGGGAACTAGTATACATCTCTATGTCATTTATTCTTTTTGTACTTTTATTTTTTTGGCATTGTTCATAAGTTCATCATTTTTATTATAGAAAAGTAACAAGTAAACAACATCTGCAAAACAATAAGAAAATTTTATATAACCTGATTCACCTCTTTTTATGTTACACCTCGTAGTTACAATAAGAATGGCATCCGAGTCGTCATTAGTAAAGACACTAACCATCTCCATTTTTATGTCCTGAAAAAGATATGTGTAGATGATATCAAATTTCCAAGTATCGTAATTATAGATATCCATGATGTGTAAGTGTGTATCTTGCTCATCTATTGAGGAATTTTGTCACAAATTCTACCATCAGGGAAACCATTTATCATACCAAATGAAAATGTCTCATTTCCCTACTCATGTGATAAAATCCGGATTGGGAGTCTAAACTGCTTTAACAATAAAATACCATGTGTACGATAATCATGTTAATTATTCGCCTTTAAGATGCGAACTTTAGAATCATATGTAGTTGATAATAATTGAATCCACAATTTGTCAAGATTGTGAAGAAACTCTCAAACATGTTTACCCAACGTGACAACAAGTGTAACTCTCCTTATGCTAAGACCACTTGTAATAGAAGGTCGAGTTATGGTAAAATATATACAATTAAACATATATAAATTCTAATTCTATAATTTTCTTATTGTTGTTTGTATATTTATTTTAATGATATAAAATATCTAAAGAATATTAAAAATTAATGGTTTTAAATTTTATAAAAGAAAAGTCTTATTTATCTTCGAGTCTTGACCTAATTAAGATCAATATAATATCCAGGTAAAATAAAATTAAATTGAAAATTACATTCCTTTCTTGAAATCTATTAAAATGGTACCAACACTCTCTAATTTTCAAATGTGCATTGATTTAAGAACCTTTATTAAAGTTTATTAAAATGATACCAACATTCTCGTTAGTTTTTATAACAAAGAATATTGGATGTAAATTATATTTACCTATAGTTTTAGAGAATTTCTTAATACACCCCTTGAGTTTCCATGACATCTTACGAATTTCCTTTTATGCCCCCAGATTCCGGATGTACACATCTGGACGTACCTTTTTTTTTCATTTGTTTTGGATGTGCATATCCATAAGGCATCATCGGATCTGCAGATCTGGAAAAAAAAGCAGACTTTATTTTCTTAAAAAAACCAGTTTTGTTTGTTTGTAACCGATGTTAACTTATTTTCGGAACTCAATATTCATTCGAAAATAATAATATGTAAAATAAAATATATAAATATAATCATACAAAAATGTATTATAATAAAATGATATAAAATACAATACAAAAATGTGAAAAATAGTAGAATATATCACCATTTTTCTGTGTTGCCTCAACAAGCTCTGCACGAAATCTGCCTATCAGAAAGGAGAACCGAACATGTGCACCTCTCAACGCGATCACCTCCGCAAATGCGTCATCATCGGTAGCCCCGAGCTCCTCAGTAAGCATTTGTATTTCCTCTACCTTCGTCATCCTACCGTGACGGAGCAGGGTGCCCATGATCGGTAGATGTAAAAGGCAAGAGACGTTGTCTACTGTGATCGTGAGCTCGCCGTATGGTAGATGGAATGAGGATGTCTTAGGGTGCCATCTCTCAACAAAGGCCATCAACATACCGTAGTTGATATGAGAATACCCGATCATGGAAAGTCTTCGAGACCAGAGGTAGCAAGTGCACTATGGAACCATTCATCATCTAGTAGCTTCGCAACCATGTCTAAGACCTTGCCCCCATGGTTATAGAACTTCTAGGGATCCTTCTTCTGGAAATTTTCAAAAAAAATAATGTTAGAAATGAAACGATTTCAGCAAAAAATAATTCTAAACCGAGAATTATTACCTGTCTTAGCCAGACATATATAGCCCGTGTCTTCTCACATCTTACGGAGACATATTGCGCTGGTCGATTGCGTATCAAACGACCCTCTCTACCAGCCATGTAATTTACAAAGCATAATAGATAAATTAGAAGTGTATAAAAATAATTAAAAAAAAGAAAAAACTTAAAATTAAGAAGAAAAAAAGTTCTTCCGGATGTGCACATCCGGAAGTAATGCAAAATTTTAAACGGTCGAAACTTCCGGATGTGCACATCCAGAACCAACCAACGTTGAAAACTTTCGGATCTGCTCATCCGGTACATATTTTCATTTTGAAAAACGCAGCCATGGCTGCTGTCCCATGGAGAATGTATTTTAATGTCCTGATCATCCGTTTGAAGCAGCAATTAACACATACATTGTTTCTAAACTATGTTTTTCATATTACCTAACAATTTCTACACATAAATTTCAACTCTAAATCGATTATTCGTAAATAACTCTGAAACTCTAAAATTCAAAAACTAACCAATTAAACTGAGATACGGAGGTTGTGTAGTGTCTTGATCATTGTAGAAATTGCTCTGCGTCGAACTCGAGTGAAAAAATTTGGGATTTGTGAGAATGATATTTTGAGAGTTTGAGAGAGTTTTAGAAATGAGAATGTGAAAAGTGAGGGGAGAGAGAGAGTCTGTTGCGAAGAGTTATAAGAAATACTTTCGAATATACACATCCAAAAATAGAAGGAAAAAAATATCGGATGGCTAAGTAATTCAAGGAGTGTATTAAGAAATTCATTAGTTTTATATGTGACTAAAAATATTGTTGAAAAGTGTATGTTAAGGGGAGGTTGATGTATATTCTTAAAACTAAAGGGGTGTTTACGTCATTTTAACAAATTTTGAGGGTGACTAGTGTAATTTTCCAGAACTATATTGTTTTGCACACGCCAGTCGCCCACCGTGTTCCATCTTTCCTCGACTAGTCTCCAACTTTTGTTCCGAAAAAAAAAAATCCCTTGTCACGTTCGTGTGAAAGATTCTCTCAATTCATCGCCCCGAGAAAATAGGAAAAAGCTAGCAAATTGAACTGAAGTGAAGAAGAAACGAGTTAGGCTGCGTTGTTAGCGAGTGTACACTGAGTCAAATCGCTTTTTGCAATGGAGACATTGGAGTTGAAAGAGGTTCAGAAACTCGAAGGTCACACCGATAGGGTTTGGAGCTTGGATTGGAATCCGGCTACCGGTCACGCCGGTATTCCGCTTGTATTCGCTTCTTGCAGCGGCGATAGAACCGTCCGAATCTGGGAGCAGAACCTCTCCAATAACCTCTTCTCCTGCAAGGTCTCTTTCTAAATTTCAACAGTGTGTGTTTCAGTTTTTTGGATTGTAGAGTATAATCACTTTTGAATAGCAAACTTTGATGTATTTTGTATGTTACAGCTCCAGAATCAATTTTATCATCTGTTATAGAAATAGCTTATACATAAGCACTTATATGATAATTCTTAAAGTATAAGCGCTTAATTAGGCTGTTTATCAAGGACCAATAGAAGGAATTTTACTTGCCTTTAAAATCAATGTAGAATTGCTTTTTAATTTTTTTATTTATTTTTTATTATAAACAATAGTCAAATATCCAATGCTAGTAATTGAATCAATTTTAGCTTCCTCAAACGTGAGCACTTTCATAAACAGATTTGTAGTCGGTGGTTTGTAGTATAGTTTATAACTGGTGCTCCATACTTTCAAGTTTGGTGGCAATTTCTTAATGATGATATTTGTGTCTGAAAATGAAATGCAGGCGGTTTTGGAAGAAACACATACTCGAACTGTTCGATCTTGTGCCTGGTCACCGTCTGGGAAATTGTTAGCTACTGCAAGTTTTGATGCCACCACTGCTATATGGGAAAATGTTGGGGGTGATTTCGAATGTGTTTCTACTTTGGAGGTATGCTAATGCTACTGCCATGCTGTGAACCTAGTCTGTCGGTTTCTTCTTTCTATTTGGATGCATGTATTCTTTGATCATTGCTATTTTTTGTCAGTTTTTATTAACTTGCTTTGAGATATATGTAAATTTTATGGACAGGGACATGAAAACGAAGTAAAGAGTGTATCTTGGAATGCATCTGGAACTTTGCTTGCAACTTGTAGTAGAGATAAGTCTGTTTGGATATGGGAAGTGCAGCCAGGCAATGAGTTTGAGTGTGTCTCAGTGCTGCAAGGTCATACTCAGGATGTGAAAATGGTGAGGTGGCACCCAACGGAGGATATCTTATTTTCATGTAGCTATGATAATAATATTAAGGTAATCCAGACATTAGAAAAGGCTTATGTTCCCTAAATGCAGCCATTTTAATTTAATTTAATTTAATTTAATTTACGTTCCTTAGTTTTACATGCTTCTTTTGTGAATGAATTTGCGTCAACACTGTGATGACATTATAATGCAATCAAACTTCTTCCAGGTCTGGGCAGACGAAGGTGATGACGATTGGCAGTGTGTTCAAACCCTTGGAGAGCCCAACAAGTAATACTTCTCGACCTCTCCAATCAGCCCAAATTTTGTGTTTTCTTCTTTTTTCTAAGCATGGTTCTTTAGGCCAGTTTATGTAGGATGACCAAATTTTAAGCTAAGTTCTATGTTATCTTGTTTGCAATTATCTTATTCAGTGGTCATACATCTACTGTTTGGGCCTTATCCTTCAATACTAGTGGAGACAAATTGGTTACCTGTAGGTATGTCAATCACCTCTTCATGCATGGAATTATATTTAGTCTTTTCTAAAAGTTCTATGGCGTTTTGACTCCAACTCTTTATGGCAGTGACGATCTTACCCTGAAGGTATGGGAAACAGACAATGTAGGGATGCAACCTGGTGGTGGATTTGCTCCTTGGTAAGTTTTCTCTTGACATTCTAGCCTTTAGGGTGTGTATTTTTTCCTCAAGGTTTTTAAAGTTATTGATTCTATTTGGCAAATAGCATTCCCATGTTTTACTTATTTCGATTTCCGTGATGAGGGTAGGTATCCTCATTTGCATGACATGGCTGTGGAAGTAATAATGTTATACATGTTAACATCCATTCCCTTTTGTTTACTAAGTTATTCTGATATAGGATCTGTTGATGGTATTCCATATTTCATTAAAATGCGGCCTTCAAATCATAATCTAGAGATGCATTATTACTTTAATCATTAGAATTATAATTCGTCCCTTATACAGATGAGGGATCAATCATTTAATGATGGCATATTTGTCCTATCGTTTTTTGGCACATTAACCGTATCCCTTTCAGACAAAAAAAAAATATTTTGGGTACACATGTTAATCATATCCCCTTTCAGACAAAAATATTGTTTATTGTTTCTTTTGGGATTTTCAGGAGACATCGTTGCACTCTTACAGGATATCATGAGCGGACAATTTTCTCAGTTCATTGGTCAAGGTAGTTGCATCTTGGCTAAATAAAGTAAAATTTTCACCCCACCTCTTGACATTTATGTCAATCGTTTACTGGGTTGTTTATTTAACTAACTTGTCATTCAATACTCACGATATCATATGCATGTCTTTAACAAAGTGAACGATCATAGTTTTTACATATGCCTACTTCTTTACATATTTTAAGCCAATATAAGCAGTAAATGTTGTAATGAAAAAGATAAATTATTTATCTCCTTTGAAGATCGGGGAAGATGTATAGGAAAAATGAGTAGGCAATAAAGTGAGTTGACGAGTTTCAATTATTTGAAGGGTAAAATCTTCAAAATTGAAACAAATTACTTACAAATTCAATATTCCTATCAACTATTTTCATTTACGCGAATTAGTCAATAAGGTATTATATACAGGAGCAGAAGTAGTATTATCATATTATGTTGTATCATATAACCCAGAAAAATATGAACAGTGTATTATTTACTGCAAATGGTTGAGTTTGAAGCTCTTATAATGGTGGATGAAACAGTAAACTAAACCAGAGTTCTAGGAATTCCTAAGCCTGAGCTTAATTGCCCTAAACCAAAGAGTATGTCTCCTAACAAACTTTCTAATTGAATTGCTCATTTCCCTCCCGTCTTTTATAACAGAATATTTCCTAATATTCAGGAAATATCCTGACTAATTATTATTCCCTTAGCTTCCACAACCTTCTAGAAGCTGTAAGTGTGTGAGGTGTGTGACTTGGACCCAATGATTAAGTCATCCGATCCACTGGGTCATGGCGTCCTAGCATTGTACAGCTAAATCAGCCAATGCCCATATTTGGTAAATATGCTGACACTTATTTGTATTATGGACGAATACCCACTTGCTTTCTTTGGATCACAGACAAGTTAATTTCATTTTCACAGATTTTTTGTATTCAATAATTTGTTATTTCCTTTCTGCTCTCTGTAAGCAAGATGAAATAATGACTTGTGCACTTCATGTCTGTCGTTAAGATAGTAGAAGAGTTCCAACTGATCTAATTTTGGCTTGTATAATAACTTCTATGATTTTTTATTCTGCAATTTTTGCTAATTTTAGCTTGTATATTCCTGATGCTTTTGTATTCTGCAACTTCTGCTGTTGTGCTAGGGGTGGTATCTTTGCTAGTGGAGCTGCTGATGACGCCATCCGGCTTTTTGTGGACAACAATGAAAATCAGGTATGTCATTGTTTTAGCTTTTCAGGATGTTAGTGTTGTTAAAAACCGGTTAGGGCAGTTATACCGCTATTATGTATCTGAACTTGGGTAGTCGATACAATATGTCAACTCCTCTATTTGCAGTATAGTGGTACACAATTCTCTATTTCTCATGTTTTATTTCTGGAAATCCGCTATTTTCTGCTGTCCGCTCTTAACAACACCGTACGAGTAATACTGTGATTACTCATAAATCAAGCCATTTGTGATTGGTACTACAACTAGTATTTCATGAAATGAATATAAGAAGAAATTATAGCTGAAAATGTGGATTAAAGTTATTAGTCCTTCACACCAGGTCCTTTCTTTCTAATGCTGGTGGGCTTAATAGTTGTCATCATTTTAGTACATGTCATTTTAGTTCACATGGGATGTCACCGGGAGCATACTAAGGTTTTATCATTGTACATTTTAGTTTGATCTGCATGAAGAGTTCACATAAAAGAGAAGCATCAAATTCTTTATATGTCCATTACAAGTTCTTTTTCCTGGTGCAGAATCAGTCACTTTAAGTCATGGACACATAGTATGATTCTATTAGCTAATTGTGCTTATGGATTAACCTGGAATTTTTTGGTCTCTTAGTTTGTACTTGCAATCGCAAGTGCGATAATAACAATAACAAAAAGGTTTAACAGACCAATGCAAAATGTTTCTTCATTTACAACTTAAGTGGAGAAAACACTCAACCTATCAGCTATACTGTTAACTGTATTTGCAACTTCATTTATCTACTTATGTTTTTTCTTTGAACTGTGTTTTATTTTGAAGAGATTAGCATGTGGTTACCGGTGAACTTGATCAGCTTGTTTCCAATCTTTTTCTTAACATAATCCTCTCCCTTCATAAATTTGTGAACTTGAATCAGATCTTTTTGTTTAGGTGCTCTTCTCGGTGTTTGGATGTCTGAAAACTTGAGAGTTTTGAACATCAACATTTGTGCTGTTGTTATTAAGAGATGAATCCTTATGTACATTGGATTCCAAGTCCCTGAAAAATGCAAACTTGTATAAGAATGTGCTGATCTGCATAAAACTAATGACAAACTTATAGAAGTATTTCTTAAATAATTTTATATCTTTATAGATTGTAGATGGATGCATCTTACTATTAACGAACATGTTAAAACTGACTTAACATCACTGCTTGCTTATGACATAGGTTGATGGTCCTCTGTACAAGTTGCTATTGAAGAAGGAGAAGGCACATGACATGGACATAAATTATGTGCAGTGGAGCCCTGGGGTAAGATTCTTGGACATTACTTTAGTGGAATCACATTGGTAGTGAAGTGAATATCACCTTACACACACCAAGTGGGTGGAATGGTAGATTTCACTACTATTATTATTCGATAATAATCTCGTAACTGATTGTGTGTGATATGAAGCATGAACGCTTAAAAAGAACATTTAAATTTTCATCTACAATACATAAAATATCTCGTTACAATTTTATCAGGCATAGATTTAAGCTTGTTGCTGTTGCTCGTATAGCACACAAAGTTACATAGCTTATGCAAACTTATTTAGAGAATGTTGAACTATGCTAGGAATGGTTTTGCTTTGTGTCTTTCTCTTGCAATTTGTTTTATAATGTCTGCAATTGGTTATTAATCAAACATATTTTGCATACTATTGCTCGATAAACAGGAGAAGCCGCTATTAGCCTCAGCAAGCGATGATGGGACAGTCAAGGTGTGGGATCTGGTATCATAGTGGGATTCTAGTTTAGCATATTTGCGGTCTCAGCCACATAAATTATACTGATGGAGTATAATAGTAGAAATGCTAGATGTAAAGGCATCCTCATTGTTCTTTTTGTTTAATAGATTTAGTAATTTATAATAAATTTAAATAGATTTTGAATATTGTATTCTTTAAACCTAAATCAAGAGTGTGATTGTAAGGCATCCTCATTGTTCTTTTTCTTTGACAGTTTCAGTAATTTATGATAATTTAATTTAAAATAGATTTGAATATTGTATTTTCTAAAACCTTCATCAGGAGTGTGATTGTAAATTATATTACTCTACATTTGTGCTCAAGTATTGCTCAGGATTATTCACCTAGAGTGAATTAGTATTCTAAGTATACTCACTTCAATCCATTGGAAAAGGGGTTTCCCTAACAAGAGAGAAACTTGCCGCTTGTGCATTAGTTGGGTGAGAATTTCTAGTTCTTATTTTCATTTGAGATTTTCAAAGATCAATAAGAAAATGGTGTAACATTTATCAGTCAAAACAGGAAATGAAAACACATGTTTTGTCAAAACAAACAGACCTTAGCTCTTTGCTAGTTGTTAGCATTAGTACCAGTAGACATCACTAGTATATCCAATGTAAGCCATTTGTAAAGGCCGAATATATACTGCACATGGAGGACTAACATATTAAGAAATGAGAATCATAAATACCATAATATAACTTCAATGTTAAAATGCCAATACTTCATTGCATTTTGACATTAAGTTTTCCTATACTAGAACATTTGATGCCCAACTCATCATATTGATGTAGAAATTTTGCTTACTATGGCAATGTTTCTTCTAGAAACAAGTTAGTTTTTTGAATTGTTGCATGAGCATGGTTTAAATTATAAATATAGATGGCCATGGTTAGAGTTAGGAAATAAATATGAGAGGGATTATTCGATAAATTGACTATGCTAACAACAATTTGTTTACTGGAGAAATGTCAACAGTTTCAAATATATTTGTTTATGAAACACCTCTTAAACAACCAATGAAAATAAAACTCTCAAAAGTATAAAAGAAAAAAGTAAAAAATTATACAAAAATGAAGATAAATTGATAAACCATCGATGATGAATATATGGTTGAATTACAGAAAAGAAAAGTAAAAAAGTTCTAACACCTGTTATCTATACTTAGAGGAGCAGCATTGGGTCTAGCAGCACCCTGTTGAACCAAAGCAGCTCGTGCCATAGTGATCTTGCTTGGAATCAAAGGAGCATCAAATGCAGTGCAATCTATCCAATCCTTCAATAATTCCTCTTGACCCCATATTTCAGGTATCCAAACCCTTCCAGCTACTTCAACTCTATGCCTCTTCAGCCTCTCTCTTTCACTCACCTCTTCCAATTCCTCCTCATCCACAGTTGTTAACTCTTTTGCTTCAACTTCATCATCATCACCATCCATATCAGAAGCCATTTTCTCCTTCTTACAAAGAGATGAGTTTTGTGTTGCATCTTTACCTTTATCTTTATCATCATGTTTTTGGCTCTTTTGGATGCTTAAGAGAAAAGGATCATCTTGTTTTTTCTCAAAGTTGGCATCTTTAGATGGATGAGAAGGAATCTTGTCATCAGATTCAGCAGAGGAGTGGTGAGACATTATGAAAAGGTTGTTGTTTTCTTTCATGGAAAGAAGAGAGAGAGAGAGAAGAGAGAAGAGTAAATAAATATAATCTTCTTGTTCAAGTTTATGTTTCTGTTGTTGCTGTGTTGAGATCTTGTTGCTGTTGTGAATAGAGAGAAGATTTGAAATGTGAGGGTTGCATTGCATGTGTTGTGTGGGGAATAATGGAATGGGTGGGAAATTAGTTTACACGTAGTCCACAAGAGTTGCTTTTCTATGGTAAGTGACAAACCTACGTGTCTTGTTTCAGATGTGATTTTTTTAGATGTGTGGCTTAATTCCTATTTGGTGATGCTATAAATTAAATGTCAAAATTCAACATATATATACATTAAAATGAAGTGAAACATGTGGGATTCTTTGGATTGATTTTTGGAGGATTGTTCTGAGGTTGATGCTGATTTGAACTCTCTATGTCTAACTATATGTGACTAAAGGTTCAATGTATGATGGTTATATAAAAAAATAATTAGTAATGGAAAATTCAAAATAGAAAATATGACTTTTTTTTTTTTAATTTTAAATTTTGTCTATTAAATAGAAAAATATATAAATACTTAGTTTTTTTTGTTGACACATAAATACTTAGTTGTGCTATCCTTTTTATGTGACCTACACTCAAAGATGCTTGAAGAGATATTTGTTTGTCTTATTTCCCATTTTAGGAATGAGGAATATTTTGTGAGGTTATTAGCCAATTTATAATAACTTCTTTTTCTCTTTCCCTTTCAAACAAATATTTTATGAGGTGATTAGCCAATTTATAATATTTTTCTTTCCTTTTCAAAACAAAAATGGGATATGTATTGAGGTCTCTTAATATGTAATTTTTTATGTCAACGTCAAAATAACGTATTTGTATTCGACGAATGTCGAAAGTTGGTTAGTTGTCGAATATAGTCTTTAATTGTTATATTTGACAAAAAGTTAAATATAGTATGTCGAAACATGCAATCGAATCATGTAGTGGTTGAAGTAGTCGACATAGTCAAAATAAATTAACTTAGTTTAGTTTTAGTTGAGTTAGTTATTTTTGTAATTACTCGGAGTGCAAGTAATCTCATAAATAGAGACATGTTCTATTTCATTTACGATAAATTTTGCATTGTGTAGGTTCATAAATCACAGTTGTGAACAACACACATTGTAACAACACCTTGAGTGCAATTTGCATACAAATATACATTTTTCTTCTTCCTCTAGAATTTATGTTTTCTCTCATTTTCAATTGTATTATTTTCTTCTTTCAATTCTCTGTTTAGTGTAGAATTAACTTGCAACCAAGGAGTGGTTACTTCACCTGAGTGAAGGTTGAAAACAAGATGCATGATCAATCAGAAAGATTGATTCTTGTTCATCAAGATTGATTCGGTTAGCTTCAAGATTGAAGTTTTTCCAACATCTAGTATCTAGAACATTGGCTGAGTGATCTTTGGGACACATTGAATCAAGATTAATCAATCGAACATGAATTTTCCGATGAATCTTTCAATCTTGAATGGTAAGAACTATAAAATTGGTGTAAGCAGATGAAGTTTGTTTCTATTATCAATATCTTTGGGATCTTGGGAAGAATGAAGTAACATTAATTGGAGAGAATGTCATAGATGAACAAAATATTGCACACAAAGATTTGAATGAGAAAGATTACAAGACTATCTTTTTTATCCATCAATGTGTTGATCCAAACAACTTGGAGAAAGTTGGTGATGTAGATTCAACGCTGGAAGCATGGAACATCTTGAAAAATTCATTTGGAGGCACTGAGAAAGTGAAAGAGGTGAGATTATAAACTCATAAAATAATGTATGAATTGTTTTAGATAGAAGACAAAGAAAGTGTGACTGATTTCTTCACCAAAGTAACGAAATTGGTGAACCAAATTAAAACGTGTGGAGAAGTGTTGACATCAAAATCTATAGAGTCAAAGATTTTGAGGTCATTGTATCTTAAGTCCGATCATGTGGTAGTGTAACCGTAGAAGAATCAAAGGACTTGTCAATTATGACCAAAGAAGAGCTTCAAGAGATGCTTGAATCTCGCAAACGACAAATGACTGAAAGAACTGCAAACAAGTCGAAGACTGACATGGCTTTGCAAGCTCAGTCGACTAAGAAAAACAAAGGAAATGGAATGGTAACAATGGTAGAGGAAGTTACAACAATTCGACTGGTAGAGGAACCATCAAGAAGGTAGTTCATCAAATCAAAGACAATCTTCTAATCAAGGCAACCACAAAGATGCTGGTGGAGGTAGAGGAAGAGGTGACGGAAGTGAGTTATATGGTTTTATTTGGATAATTGGTGAATTTATGTGTTTTTAGGGATATAAGAGAAAGTTAAAGGAATGATATAAATGAATTAGATTAATTTTAATTAATCTAAATTGAGTGGAATAATTAAAAATAAGTTAGTTGTAGAAAAATACGAGAAATAATATAATTTGGTGGATAATTAAATTATTAGAATTAAATAATTAAACATAGAGGGAATTGGATTTAGTAAGAGGAGCAAAGAGACAAGAGAGTCAACCTAGGATTTGGAAAGAAAACTCTATTATTAAGGAACTTAGGGCTTTGTTTTTGCTGGAAATCCAAGGTATGTGGGAAGATTACTCTTTTATGGGTGCATATTGTATGAAGATTACACTTCTATGGGAGGGAGAGAGTGAGAGATCCTCACCCTTTTCTAGTTTTTTTTTTTTATTTCACCATTATTGATGTGTTCACGCTTCTTGATGAAATTTGTGCAAATTGTGTCCAATTGTTATGATTCATGATTTAATCACATGTTAATTTTTTTTCTCCCAAACGAAGAAAAAAAAAATCGATAGGCCAAACAAAAAATTTGGTATGTAAGTTTATTGCCATTTTTGAAAATTTTGATATAAAATCATAAATTTTGAGAAAAATCTCAGATTTTATATTATATTTCTAAATATTTGATGTAAAATATTAAATTATGAGAAATCTTTGATTTTATGCCTGACTTTTGAAATAACCAATATAAAATGTAGGGGTGCTTCAGATTTTTCAAAAAACTCTAATAGGCTTATTTATTTTGTAATTATTTAAAAAACAAAGTTAATACTAACAAATTCTTTCATAAATCCAATATGCTTTGTAGTTGTTTATATTTTTGAAAAAATCGATATAAAATTATAATTTATTTTAAAAAATCTATGTTTTTATATCGATTATTACGGAGAACCCCGACCCAAGAATAAGTCGGGGTTAGACCCATGCCTCTACCACCAAAGAAAATTAAATGGAAATATCGTGCTTGAATCCTGATAGCCGCACTAAATCTAATTATTTTTCTAATTTTTTCTTATTAGTCAGAGCTGATGGCTCTTTTGGTTCTTTTATTTTTATTAATCAGAGAGTAATAAATCTTATTGAATAAACAATTTGTTATCAATAAAATTTTAATATCAATTTAATATTTAATTTTAAATTTAAATATATTTTAAATTTTCATAATATTTAATCCTTACCTTATCTAAAATTCAAAATTAAAATATGAATATTTTATAAAAATTAAACTTATATTTAACTCATGATTTTAATAAATGAATTATTAATAATTATAAATTTTATTACGAAAATAAGTGTTATTTTTTATTTGATAATTTTTTTTCTTTTTTATATATATATATATATATATATATATATATATATATATATATATATATATATATATATATATATGATCTTACCTGATCAGAAGGACATTCCAGGATCGAGCACGGACAAAGTGAGGTGGGAGAAAGAAAGGGGGGTGTGTAGACACCCTAAATTTGCCCTCTGGCTTTTCTGTCTTTTAGTTGCTTTCCATTTTTGCATACATACGCATTCTCCATTAGGTCATGTCATTTGCATAGGATCCTAGGACATGGGATCATTGTTTTCTGAGTGATTAGGGTTTCACATCTTTATCTGCGGATTATCAGAGAATTCAAAGTTTCAGCTATGCAGCCATCAGTGGTATCATCCTCTTCTTGCTCCCGCCACATAATTAGGGTTTATTTCCCCGGTTATTTGGTTCTCAAGGATTTCACGTTTGTAAGGACTCTTCGCCGATTCATTTGGCACGCCATCATGGATTTCTGCTTCATCAATTTACAAGTTGTTCATTCACGATCCAATTCAGACAAACGTTTGACCTAATTGGGTCAAACTGTCAGGAGTTTACTTCATTTGCAAGTTATCAGCCTCAGAGGCCCTTTTCTTAGGGAATGTGTATCCAAAGACAAGCGGTGTGGTGCGCGAAATTTATCAATTTATCAAGTTGTGATTCATAAGAAGTTTTAGGTCAGGTTGCATGTTCATCTGTCCAGTTGAATTCGTCTGTGGAGTTATTGGCCAGTTGCAAATTCTCTGGTGATGACGGTGTCATTGAATAATTGACTTTTGTGGAAGAGTTCGAATATGGTTGTCGGTCTAAATTCAATCAAGATGTGTGTGGAGAGTATATTCAAGTTTATTCCAAACTTTGTTCAATTTCAAGTTCATGACCAATTCTAATTCAAGTTTCTATCAATTTCTCAAGTTCATTTATTCCCATCCATTATCCGAGTTTTCTCGCTAGTCGTATTTATCCGATTAACCCATTTTAAGCCCAATTTAATTTTAGACCCATAAATCATTCTCCAATCATTTTTCTATTTCTCATGTCCAAATTATTACCTTTTATTCACTTTTCTATCCCATTTTATTACAAAGTTCATCATGAAAATGGGGGTTGAGCCCAAATTCACAAGTTTCTAGTCCATATACAACATTTTTTTCTTTTCTTTTCTCTATAATAACTTTCTTATTATTTTATTTTGGATCTCATCCATTTCATTTTATATATACTCAATTCTCATTTCTTTCTTTTGATTCATACAAAGCCAACATCCATTCCTTTTAAGATTTAGGCCCATTACCACAAAAGAAGTCTATTTTCAGTTTTTTTTATTATTTCACATCTTATTATTAAAAATAGATTAATACATATCAAATTTCTCATTTACTTCATAGGTATGTTTTTTTTGTTACACTTTTTAAACCAATTTCAGCAACAATATGGCCCCACAATGCCTTCACACAAATTTCATGTGCCATCCCACACAGAGACGCACGCATCACACATCACGCCAACTTCTCAATTGGGTCCCCACCTCATTCTCGTACGAGATTCCCTCAATAATTTCTTTCCGTTTTGCCACACACTATGACAACCAATTCACAAAACAATTTCGGGCAGACCATGAAGGCAACGACTCACTGATTCTTCACTACAACTTTCAGCTCACACAGCTCTAGACTTGGCATAACACAAATCCTCTTCTACTCACAATAAATCAAACCTTCCTCAACCTTCAACACCATCTACCATCAAACCATTCTTCAAAACCTCTCACAACAAATATTTCTTCAAACACACAACCTCAAGAACTAAATCCCAAACTCTGTTAAAAAACTCGCAGCTATTCAAAAAAAACTCTGGGTTCAAAACTCACCACCGTTTTCCTTCAGCTTCTTCCAAACGGTGTAACCACCATGAAATAAAAAACTGCAACACCCTCTATCATCAACCACCTCCTCAAACCTTCATCTATCACAAACCAGCACCGCAACAACACGATCACCAAACTCATCCTTCCTCTTGACTTACCACCAACCAAAACCCCTCTTCATAAGCAACAAACAGACCTCCTTCAACCTCATCGCACCTCCCAGCATCACCTTCGCCGCACACCATTTTTCTTTTTCATAACCTTCAACCAACCTCCATAATCATTCTTCGTTAACCCTTACAACCCTTACCTTCAACACTCATCTTCGGCCAACAGCCTTAAACAACTTCAAATCACCCAACAACAACAGATCAAATCAAAACAAAATAGAAGAGGAGTCCGAGAAGCTGAATCGACAAGCAAGATTTACGGCGAGTTTACCTTTGCCAGAGAAACTTTTTCTAGCTGATGACGAAATCACCGCGGCGGAGCTTGACGAAGCTTCCTCGGTGAAGAAAGCATGCGATTGAGAAGGATCGATGGCGGAGGGTCCTCTTTCCAAGGTTTCCGTCTTCTAAAGAGAGGTACCGGCGCGATTTCAAAGTCATGGAGGGGAGAGGCGCCGTCGACAGCTCGCGGTGGAGGGCTTTGAGGTTTTCGTTTTCACGCTTTGAAGAAAGAAGAAGAAGAACCGTTGATCTGCCTCGTCCTTTCCCCTTTTATGTTGAATTTTATTATAACTCTTATGTTTATTTTTTTTCTTTCATTAGTTTTGAGAGAGAATGCCTCATTTATGTTGTTGTTGGATCAGAAGGAATGTCGTAGCCAAATGGCATCACGACATTGGTTGCTCACTGCACCCCTGGAAGGTCAGCCAAGCGTGTTGGGCCTGCAAGCATGGGCCTGCGCCGGTCTCCTTACCAGTACCCCATTTTCAGCGACCAACCTCTCCCTTGTTACTTTACTTCTTTTAAATTTTATTATTCTATCATTTTTTAGTTACATCTAGTTATTGCTTGGTAGGATTTTAGAACCTGAAGTAGAATTTTGATTTATTTATTTTTATTAGATCTTTTTGTTAATATCAATTTAGTTCTAATTAGAACGTTATTTAATTTTAATTTCTTTAGCTTTATTTATAATCTTTAATATAAATTTAATTGTTAATTTCGATTAGTTTATTAAATATAATTGTGTTCAATTTTGGCTGTAGTTTGTGCTTGTTGATTTGTAGGCTTATTGTTCGATTTCGGTGATAACCTTGTGTTGGATTATTACTTGGACTTGAAGACTTGTCCTGATATCTTTTTAGTTCGGGTCCTATCCGTTGGTCGGCTTGCATGCGGGAAGGCTGCCTTTGACTTATACTTGATACTCTGATAATGGTCAGTTATGCTTGATTTATAAATCTGTTCTGAACTTGACATTTGTCTGAGTTCCTTTTTGCGCTTATTGAAGAGGCAACGGACCTTCTCCGTTAGGTACCACTGAGGCCCGACTTTGTTTATTGCATACTGCTGCATCTGGAAGTCCTACTGGTGTAGGCTCTGTTTGTGCATTGTTTATTATTCCATTGCATTCTCATTTCTTTATTTTCATTCTTATTCATCTTATTTCTTCTTCCTCATCTTCTCTTATTCTTTCTCGACTTGAGGTGTGCTTAGGCCACCATGGAGCTTCTCCTTTCATCTTTCTCTTCTTCTTTTTTTCTCCTTCATTAGGATAGTGAGCCTCATTAACCTAGGACCATCCGAGCATGTGAATATTAGGATTAGACTTTTCCCGTTAGCTTTTCACCTTTTGTGATCCTCTTGGTTTCTTTTCTCTTCTCATCTTCAAATTTAATTCTAATTCACTTAATAAAGGTTGAGTACTTTCATGTGACATGGGACTTTGCTATGAGATGCTTGCACGCGTTCCGTTTCGGGGCGAGGTGTGAGTCATCACTCGTGGTGGATAGGTCTTAGCATGAGTACCTCAGAAAGAAAAAAGCTAAAAAACACTTCTTAACCAAAAAACCACAAAAACACTTAATAATGGTAATAGGCCAGTGTGCTTAAGCCTCCACTTGTGGGACTAGCTTTGGGGATTTCCTCCATAGATAGGTGTGCCTCTTGCGCATTCCATTTCGGGATGATGTGAGATGTACACATCCCATTGAGTAAGACTTAGGTACACTTACCTATGCAAACTTTCACTCATAAAAGCTTCTAAAAAACACCAAACAAACAATAAGCGTCTTTCCTTCGGGAATTCTTTTCTCATCTCCTTCGCTCCGTACGCGAACTTGCTCCTACTTGTCATTTTGCAAGACGGTTACGCACTCGTCGTCCGAGTCTGCAACACCTGAGCAATGGCATAGGCAGTTCAAGCTTTAATTCACAAGCAATTTCCTTTAGTACCCCTAGTTAGGGGAACTACGGCGTCTCTGATCCTCATTATCCTGATGAGGTACGTAGGCAGCGGGGTAGGGCCCGTTCGAGCACAATCTTTATTTTCCCTACATTTTTTCCTTTTCATTTCTTATTTCAGTTCTTTTCTCAGTTTCTTTTCATTTTCATTTCTTTGCTGCAGTTTTCATACCCTCACCCTTTGAAACAGTTTCTTTTGCAAGCGTGGATCCTGTCGGGTACGGCGGACGATCTGGGTGCTAATACCTTCCCAGGTCGTAACCGACTCCCGAACTCAGTCTCTTTGGTTCGCAGGACCTGTGTCCTTCCTCTTTCTTTCTTCTGGTTTGTGCAGCATTACCATTCCCTTTCTTCGGGATAAAAATGCCTGGCTGGCGACTCTATTCTTTTTCCGCGCCACTTTCGCGTTTGTACCAGGATGGAAATCCGGGGAGCGACAGCTGGCGACTCTGCTGGGGACTGCACACCAGAGATCTCTGGTTCCCCTGTGAGTCTCTCCTAGCGCTTGTGTGTTTCTGTTTCCTTGGGTGATGTTTGTTTGTTGTGGCTTGTTGTATTGTTGTTTATTTATAGCTTTATTTACAGCTTTATTTACAGTTTTCAGTCTTTATTTACTGCATCATATATATCATACTGGACTGTCTGGACTGGTTTTCTGTTTGGTGGGCTCGGGTGATACTGTTTCTGAGAGATAAGCCAAGTACCCGGCTTGAGAACACCCTAGGATTAGAGTGGACATATTGTACTCACATGTGGCATGATGAGTGGCGGTGTGTTTCACGCCCAGATTGCGACCGTCTTGGAAATATCTTGTGTGGGGATTTCCTCCACTTCGGGATAGGACCTTGATAGTTATGTGCATCTGGGGACCGATCATTGAGAACCTTTGTGGAAACAACCCTCTCCAGTGGTGACAGTGGCAGACCACATTTTGTGGCAAACCCATTTGCACCCGAGGGTCCATTGGGGACTCGCATAGGATGGCCTGGTTCTCTTATAGGAACTCAGTCAAAGCATCTGGTCGTATGACATTAGTACTGTATCCTACGGGCTGAATGTACTATTGTTTCTCGATTTCAGCGCTTGAAGCTGGGGACTTATAAGGGATGCTTGTTTTTCCCGGACTCAGCTGAGGCCTCCCTGCGTGGTACATAATGTCAAACCGATTCCCTGATTTGGTCATGAGCCATTTCTCGGAAATGGTGAAAGTATTATTGCTATTCGGCTTTGAGAGTCCGTGATGTTTGACCCGGAGCACACCCGTGATATTGGGAGGGGTTTACAGGTTTGCAGGAACCCTTGACCTCAACATACCCTCATTGCCAGTACAGTCTTATTGTTTTGATTCGATCACTATGATCCTGGAGTTATTGACCTCTGGTTTTCAGTTACTATTTCGGGTTACTATACAGAAATCTTGTGGTTACAGACACTCGATCCTTGGCTCAGTATTCCAGATTCCAGGCAGTTTCCAGCTGTGATCCCATGTCTTTGCATCTTTGCATCATCATATTGCATTTTGCATCTGCATTGCATTTTCCTCTTCCAGAGAGCTCATCCTTCTCCTTTTGTCCATGACCAGCCAGCTGATTTCCCGGTACTCAGTTTGAACAAGTGGTAACTGTTGGAAGACGACAAGTTGTTTGAAGTTTGACTGAGCAGTTGTCAAGAGGTAAAAAGTCATATTCGAAGTCATCAGTAGCTATGTCAGAAAGCAACCATCAGAGTGTTGAGTTTCCACCTGGTTTCACCTCGATGACCAATCCTCTGTATGGTCTTTCTCCTGATGAGGATCTTCCACAAGTGAACAATCTTGCTCAAGCTCAGCCTGTACAGACCCCGATCGTGAATCAGAGTGTACCTGAACCATCTGTTGTCCGGGGTGGACCTTCATCTTCTTCTGATGCTACGGATTATCAGAGTTTTGCCTTCCCTATGCCAAACTTCCAAGGGGCAATCCCTCTTGTGAAAACCAAGGATCCACCAACTTTTGATCCTGCTGAAAGGTTTCGTGTGTTGGATGAGCAAATCAAAGCCTTAGCCGATCCTGATGCCTTCGATTTTGATGCTCTAAACCTGTGTTTGGTGCCTGGTCTTGTCATACCTCCAGATTTCAAAACTCCGAAGTTCGAGAAATACACTGGTGTCAGTTGCCCAAAGCGTCATTTGGTGATGTTCTGTAGAAAAATGACTTCTCATGCCCGCAACGATAAGCTGATGATTCACTGCTTTCAGGACAGTTTAAGTGGGGCATCTTTAAGTTGGTATATGGATTTGGAAAGCAGTCGTATCCGGTCTTGGAATGATTTATCCAGAGATTTCGTAAAGCAATACCAGTACAATGTCGACATGGCGCCCAGTCGCATGCATTTGCAAAGCCAATCTCAGAGGAGTGGTGAATCTTTCAGAGAATATGCACAACGGTGGAGAGAATTGGCAGCCCAAGTGCAACCGCCACTTTCAGACAGAGAATTAGTGGACCTGTTCGTGGGCACGTTGCAAGGTCCGTACTTGGAAAGAATGAGTAGCATTTGGACATCAAGCTTCTCTGATTTGATAAAAGTTGGAGTACGCATCGAGAGCCTGCTCAAAAGTGGAAAGATCCAAGACTCTTCGAACATCCCAGCTAGTGAAGGTGAATCTATTGTTAGCTCCCAAGAGGAAGAATGGTATGATACCAATGCAGTCATGGAAAATATTGAATATTCTGGACCAACATCTTCTCAGAGATCATCTATTCCTATGTCTGGTTACTCTTATGGGCATTCGGCAATGCTCAGAGCACCATATCAGAAACCCTGGACTCCTCCGCGTCCGAATCTGCAAGCTCATGGTCGAAGACCTCCGAATCAACTTCAGAGCCAGCATAGGCCTCGCAACAATCTGGAGAGAAGGAATGCTCCTCTTCATCCAGTTCCCATGGCATACAGTGAACTATTGCCACATCTAATTCAGAGCTCATTGGTGGTTCCTAAGCCTCTCAAGCCGTTGCTAGAGCCGTACCCTCTAGGGTACAATCCTCATGAGCAGTGCGGGTATCATGGTGGATCAATGGGGCATTCAATTGAAGATTGCAAAGCTTTTCAGGCCAAAGTACAACAGTTGATCGATAAGGGCTACATATCCTTTCCAGAAGGAAGCTTGGTTGTGCACGTCAACCTCTCAACTGATTGAGTTCAAAGACTTCGAAGAAGTGTCTCCTGATTTCAGTGGCTCAGAATATGTCATTAGAGTTGGTGATCACTGTATCCTTTTATCATTTGCATTGTAGTTTCTTTCCTGTTAGCAGCTACTTGTCTTTTAAGCATTGTTATTTTGAATGGTAATGTTAATGTAGTGATCTTGCATTTTCGAATTAATTATGTCGCATTCGCTCATTTTTCTTTACTTGCATTGAAAAAAAAAACAAAAAAAAATTGCATTCATTTACCTCCCGTTTATTTCACTGTTGTTTAGCAGGTTTGAGGGAGGATGATGACAACTGAATACCCATAATTGTTGAAGGTATGCTTTCAGGGTAGAACCTGCTGACGATGTACAGGCATTTTTTCAATTCCCAAACACCGGAGATATAAGGGAGATAGACCCTCGTCAACCCCTTTGAGCCTTGAAGTAGGAGTTTCTTTTCTAAACAGAAAAACCCTCACATTTAGCCCGGGGAAGGGTAATCATCAGTTAATTTGACCGAGCGTTCAAATTTCCAAAGGAGTATGCATCCGAGGATCCATTACCTTTATTCATCACACCTCGAGAGGTTAAGAGACGTGAAACCACAATGGTTATCCCTCACCAACAAAGGAATGAGGCAGTCAACCCTTTCAGCAAGTCATGACAAGCCAGTGTCACACGATTTGTTCAAAAATCATCATCAGAAAAAGAGAAATAAAGCCCGCTAAGTCAAAAAAAGCGAAAACAGACGACTTAGGCAAAAGTTAGGGCATCCCGCTGGACTACAAAATCGAAAAATTCAAAAAAAAAGAACCAGTCCAGGCAAAAGTTAGGGAGTAAAAAAAAATGAAAGAGAATCGTCCATAAGAACAAAGTCGTGTGACCAGACACGAAGTCAGAAGGGGTGACTGTTACTCCAAGAAACCTCATTGGTGCTTAAACGTCAACGTCATTGGTTCCTCAACCATCACAAAACCTTGCGAGAGATGGACGCTCAGGCCAGATTAGCTGAACTTAGGACTGAAGAACATCAAGGAGAATGGGTGGGCACATATAAATTTTGAGCCATAAATCTTTTTTTCTAAAACCGTGAACCAGACCACGTCATAACCCTTGAAAGTCCTAATTGAATCAGGTTCAATTCTGAAAGCATACTACGACAAGGTTGCGTAAACTGACTCCTAACGATTTGCCAATCAGCACCACGTTTGGACTAACGGTCCATTCGTCACACACTGTCACAACATTCAAATGAATAAATTTTCAAAACTTGCATGTGCACTGCATTAGAATTACCATTTGTGAATGAACAGTTTTAATTGCAAGTCAGTTTGTGACACCAGGGAAGTTCCTACAAAGAGCAATCATGAGGGAAATTGATCATTCAACAATGATGACCAAAATCAAGAGCATCTTGTAGGCCTATGAATCAGGGGCATGTTATCCAGTCATTTCATTGACCAAGAAATTTGTCAGGGTAAAGCAGTTCCCAAGCATCAGTTGATTGAGGAATATCATTCAAGAGTCAGTTGATCAGAGCTGAATCTGCCAAGCAGGGGCAGGCCACCCGGATTTCCTGTTGACCAAGGATGAATTCTTCCAATGCTCAGTCGGGATGAGTCAAGTCGCTTCCACGCTCATACCGGGGCAGGACTTTCCCAGAGTTCACTAAGTGCAACTCTCCTCGAGAGAACATCCAAGTCCGCCATGCCAGGAATTGGATAATCAGTGACAGTCTGTTCAGAGACTTACCAAACAGGGGCAACTTTAGCTACACAGAGCATGTTATATCAGTGATCTCCGAGTTCAAGACGAGTGTCGGGAAATCACGCTACCCACCGTCGCCTTTGTCACCCTTCTCAGCATATAAGCCTTGTCACTATGACCTTTCTTCCTATCCTTGGGAGTTTTTCTAGCTTTTCATAAGCATCGCATAAATCATTTGCATACGTTATTCATGCCGCTTCGCTAAAGCATACGCATCATAAGTGCATTGGGCATTCCCCACAAAATCAGTATCGCATCCAGGGCCTCGTAACCCCAACTTCTTGACGTCTCAAAGTCCAGTTCTCGTCTGGCAAGCTAATTCAAAGTCCAGTTCTCGTCTGGCAAGCCAACCCAAAGTCCAGTTCTCGTCTGGCAAGCCAACCCAAGATCCAGTTCTCGTCTGGTAAGCCAACCCAAAGTCCAGTTCTCGTCTGGCAAACCAACTTCAAATACCAGTTCTCGTCTGGTAGGCGAATCTTTTAACCAGTTCTCGTCTGGTCACCTTTTCATTTAGCCTGTTGAACGCCAGTTCCCGTCTGGTAGTCATTCTTTTTCAGAGTCAATTCTCGTTTGACAATGAGCACCCAAGGAGTTAGTTCCCGTCTGACGACTTATTCTTTGCCTATCAGTTCTCGTCTGTTGGCCTATCTTTAATAAACCAGTTCTCGTCTGGTATCCCACCTTCAAAGTCAAATTTTCTTGGCAACAAAAAATATCTATCAACCTGGCCTTGCGCCCAATCATCCTTGTTTCATTATCCTTAGCATCATGAGCATACGTCTGTATATTGCATCATTTGCATTGCATCTTCATACCGCATGGTTTCTGTTTTATCTCTGGTGTGGAGCAAGATCATTGCAAAGTGTAGCCCGGGGCAGTTATCTCAAAATATGATGAATTTCTGCGAGAGTTTGAAGACACTGGGGCAATTCTGGACACCAGATCTTCTGTAAAATCCTCTAGAGACGATCTCTTCACGGACGATGCAATCTGAGGCAATTTGAAGAGTAAAGGGATGCTTGTTCACTCAGGATGATCAGTAATGCATTTGTTGAGCTCAGAAGTTTGAAGCACCGTGTTAATTCTCAGGGAATGTCTGATATTTATTTTACCGGCAGGACATTGGAAGTTTATTTCTTCCCCGAGCAGAGAATTTCCCTTCAACCGACAAGGTTTCCTCATAAGGAGTTGGTGTTCTCATTCAGTCAAAGTCCAATTTTCATTGGCATATTTTCCCAACACAGTCGTTGTACTATACTTGGGGCATATTGTGACTTATTTGATTCTCCAGCAAAGTCTCTCCTCAGCAGAGCGTTGCCAAATATGTTTATCAGCCAAGCCAGAAGGTTGACATCCCCAGCTGAGTTAGAGCAGATGGTGTCCTCAGCAGAACTCCAAAGCTAACTGAATTATCATGATCCCCAAGCGGAATTATCTTTCCACGGTGAAGTTTTCTCAGCAGGCAACTGAAGACTTGGTTTCCCCACAAAGTTAGAATTGTCAGAGCTCTCTCTCTCCAGCAAGGGTCCCAGCAAGAGTTATTTGACGAAGCATCTTCCCTAGCCAAGTATGAAGATGATCTTTCCCCACAGAGTTCATATCTGATCTTCACTTCCGGCAGTGAAATATTTCCCAGCAAGTTGCCATTCTGGTGGTCATTTGATGATACAGTCAGGTATATATCACCTCAGTCAGATTTAGGTATTCAGACCTCTAGACTTATCTTCCCCTGCAGAGTTGTAACTCTCGGTAGCCAATCAGGCATTTGTCTACCGCTCGTCTGCGTTTGTCAACACTTGTCTGTGTTATCTCTAAGCAGAATTATCCCCAGCAGTGATATATCATGCTTTATTGCTGCTCGTCTGCATCTTTCAACACTCGTCTGTGTTAGCTCTGTGGTATTGCTCGTTTGCTTTCCCCAGTAGAGTCTATATCTACTAACACTCGTCTGTGCTCGCATCTTTATTTGATGCTCATCCTCTTTCAGCACTCGTCCGTGCCTTTTCCTCAGCAGATTCCTCTTTATTTGAGGTATTCCCCAGCACTCGTCCGTGCTAGCATCTTTATTTGATGACCGTCCGCAACTCTCGGCACTCATCCGTGCTTATTAGTCTTTGAAGTTTTTTTTCCCAGCGAAGTTGTATGTACTCGTCTGTGCGTGCATCTTCATTTGGTGCTCGTCCGCATCCCTACAGCACTCGTCCGTGCATTTTATTTTCGATTCCTCTTTATTTGAGGCATATCCCCAAGAAAGTCGCCAGTACTCGTTCGTGCTCACATCTTTATTTGATGCTCGACCGCATCTCTTAGCACTTGTACGTGCTTGTTACTCCTTTGAAGATTGCTCGTCCGCATCCTTCGACACTCGTCCGTGCCTATTACTTATCTAGTGCTCGTCTGCACGCCCTGACACTCGTCCGTGTTTGGTATTTTCTTTTGAAGATCGTCTGAAATAAGTTGATACTCGTCCGTATCATTATCAGAAGCACTCGTCCGTGTTTCTTGGATCATCGTCCGTTACTCGTCCGTATCGTCGACTTATAACACTCGTCTGTGTTTCTTTGATGATCATTCCAATGCTCGTCCGTATTGAAGAGGTTGAAAATCCTGACGGTGGGATCAAAACGTCAAAACAATTCCCGGAACCTGCGTAAGGGTTATCCGAAGAAGACTCGTCCGTCTTATTCCACTTATCTGCGTAAGGATTCGTGAAGAGGATTCGTCCATCCTAGTTGCATGTCCGTCCCATAGACTTATATGCATTCCCGGAACCTGCGTAAGGGTTATCCAAAGAAGACTCGTCCGTCTTATTCCACTTATCTGCGTAAGGATTAGTAAAGGAGATTCGTCCATCTCAGGTTACTTTGAAGATTCTTAAGGGCTCGTCCGCTCTCTGCACCTGGCGTCACAGGTCATTCGAAGACTCGTCCGTTTCATGTTTCATCAGAACCTTTGGTTTCGTTGGAAGGAGCTCGTCCGCTCATCTCTCAGCTCAGTCGCAACGTCATTGGATTGAGTTTATTTCCCATTTCTGCATTCTCTTGCAGAGTGCGAATTTCGGGGTCTTTTTGGTATTCAATCACTGTTTATCTCGAACGCCTGATAACCATTGCTTTCATCCTTTTCGGATTAACAGTTGATTGAATAGGGGCAGCTGTAGACACCCTAAATTTGCCCTCTGGCTTTTCTGTCTTTTAGTTGCTTTCCATTTTTGCATACATACGCATTCTCCATTAGGTCATGTCATTTGCATAGGATCCTAGGACATGGGATCATTGTTTTCTGAGTGATTAGGGTTTCACATCTTTATCTGCGGATTATCAGAGAATTCAAAGTTTCAGCTATGCAGCCATCAGTGGTATCATCCTCTTCTTGCTCCCGCCACATAATTAGGGTTTATTTCCCCGGTTATTTGGTTCTCAAGGATTTCACGTTTGTAAGGACTCTTCGCCGATTCATTTGGCACGCCATCATGGATTTCTGCTTCATCAATTTACAAGTTGTTCATTCACGATCCAATTCAGACAAACGTTTGACCTAATTGGGTCAAACTGTCAGGAGTTTACTTCATTTGCAAGTTATCAGCCTCAGAGGCCCTTTTCTTAGGGAATGTGTATCCAAAGACAAGCGGTGTGGTGCGCGAAATTTATCAATTTATCAAGTTGTGATTCATAAGAAGTTTTAGGTCAGGTTGCATGTTCATCTGTCCAGTTGAATTCGTCTGTGGAGTTATTGGCCAGTTGCAAATTCTCTGGTGATGACGGTGTCATTGAATAATTGACTTTTGTGGAAGAGTTCGAATATGGTTGTCGGTCTAAATTCAATCAAGATGTGTGTGGAGAGTATATTCAAGTTTATTCCAAACTTTGTTCAATTTCAAGTTCATGACCAATTCTAATTCAAGTTTCTATCAATTTCTCAAGTTCATTTATTCCCATCCATTATCCGAGTTTTCTCGCTAGTCGTATTTATCCGATTAACCCATTTTAAGCCCAATTTAATTTTAGACCCATAAATCATTCTCCAATCATTTTTCTATTTCTCATGTCCAAATTATTACCTTTTATTCACTTTTCTATCCCATTTTATTACAAAGTTCATCATGAAAATGGGGGTTGAGCCCAAATTCACAAGTTTCTAGTCCATATACAACATTTTTTTCTTTTCTTTTCTCTATAATAACTTTCTTATTATTTTATTTTGGATCTCATCCATTTCATTTTATATATACTCAATTCTCATTTCTTTCTTTTGATTCATACAAAGCCAACATCCATTCCTTTTAAGATTTAGGCCCATTACCACAAAAGAAGTCTATTTTCAGTTTTTTTTATTATTTCACATCTTATTATTAAAAATAGATTAATACATATCAAATTTCTCATTTACTTCATAGGTATGTTTTTTTTGTTACACTTTTTAAACCAATTTCAGCAACAATATGGCCCCACAATGCCTTCACACAAATTTCATGTGCCATCCCACACAGAGACGCACGCATCACACATCACGCCAACTTCTCAATTGGGTCCCCACCTCATTCTCGTACGAGATTCCCTCAATAATTTCTTTCCGTTTTGCCACACACTATGACAACCAATTCACAAAACAATTTCGGGCAGACCATGAAGGCAACGACTCACTGATTCTTCACTACAACTTTCAGCTCACACAGCTCTAGACTTGGCATAACACAAATCCTCTTCTACTCACAATAAATCAAACCTTCCTCAACCTTCAACACCATCTACCATCAAACCATTCTTCAAAACCTCTCACAACAAATATTTCTTCAAACACACAACCTCAAGAACTAAATCCCAAACTCTGTTAAAAAACTCGCAGCTATTCAAAAAAAACTCTGGGTTCAAAACTCACCACCGTTTTCCTTCAGCTTCTTCCAAACGGTGTAACCACCATGAAATAAAAAACTGCAACACCCTCTATCATCAACCACCTCCTCAAACCTTCATCTATCACAAACCAGCACCGCAACAACACGATCACCAAACTCATCCTTCCTCTTGACTTACCACCAACCAAAACCCCTCTTCATAAGCAACAAACAGACCTCCTTCAACCTCATCGCACCTCCCAGCATCACCTTCGCCGCACACCATTTTTCTTTTTCATAACCTTCAACCAACCTCCATAATCATTCTTCGTTAACCCTTACAACCCTTACCTTCAACACTCATCTTCGGCCAACAGCCTTAAACAACTTCAAATCACCCAACAACAACAGATCAAATCAAAACAAAATAGAAGAGGAGTCCGAGAAGCTGAATCGACAAGCAAGATTTACGGCGAGTTTACCTTTGCCAGAGAAACTTTTTCTAGCTGATGACGAAATCACCGCGGCGGAGCTTGACGAAGCTTCCTCGGTGAAGAAAGCATGCGATTGAGAAGGATCGATGGCGGAGGGTCCTCTTTCCAAGGTTTCCGTCTTCTAAAGAGAGGTACCGGCGCGATTTCAAAGTCATGGAGGGGAGAGGCGCCGTCGACAGCTCGCGGTGGAGGGCTTTGAGGTTTTCGTTTTCACGCTTTGAAGAAAGAAGAAGAAGAACCGTTGATCTGCCTCGTCCTTTCCCCTTTTATGTTGAATTTTATTATAACTCTTATGTTTATTTTTTTTCTTTCATTAGTTTTGAGAGAGAATGCCTCATTTATGTTGTTGTTGGATCAGAAGGAATGTCGTAGCCAAATGGCATCACGACATTGGTTGCTCACTGCACCCCTGGAAGGTCAGCCAAGCGTGTTGGGCCTGCAAGCATGGGCCTGCGCCGGTCTCCTTACCAGTACCCCATTTTCAGCGACCAACCTCTCCCTTGTTACTTTACTTCTTTTAAATTTTATTATTCTATCATTTTTTAGTTACATCTAGTTATTGCTTGGTAGGATTTTAGAACCTGAAGTAGAATTTTGATTTATTTATTTTTATTAGATCTTTTTGTTAATATCAATTTAGTTCTAATTAGAACGTTATTTAATTTTAATTTCTTTAGCTTTATTTATAATCTTTAATATAAATTTAATTGTTAATTTCGATTAGTTTATTAAATATAATTGTGTTCAATTTTGGCTGTAGTTTGTGCTTGTTGATTTGTAGGCTTATTGTTCGATTTCGGTGATAACCTTGTGTTGGATTATTACTTGGACTTGAAGACTTGTCCTGATATCTTTTTAGTTCGGGTCCTATCCGTTGGTCGGCTTGCATGCGGGAAGGCTGCCTTTGACTTATACTTGATACTCTGATAATGGTCAGTTATGCTTGATTTATAAATCTGTTCTGAACTTGACATTTGTCTGAGTTCCTTTTTGCGCTTATTGAAGAGGCAACGGACCTTCTCCGTTAGGTACCACTGAGGCCCGACTTTGTTTATTGCATACTGCTGCATCTGGAAGTCCTACTGGTGTAGGCTCTGTTTGTGCATTGTTTATTATTCCATTGCATTCTCATTTCTTTATTTTCATTCTTATTCATCTTATTTCTTCTTCCTCATCTTCTCTTATTCTTTCTCGACTTGAGGTGTGCTTAGGCCACCATGGAGCTTCTCCTTTCATCTTTCTCTTCTTCTTTTTTTCTCCTTCATTAGGATAGTGAGCCTCATTAACCTAGGACCATCCGAGCATGTGAATATTAGGATTAGACTTTTCCCGTTAGCTTTTCACCTTTTGTGATCCTCTTGGTTTCTTTTCTCTTCTCATCTTCAAATTTAATTCTAATTCACTTAATAAAGGTTGAGTACTTTCATGTGACATGGGACTTTGCTATGAGATGCTTGCACGCGTTCCGTTTCGGGGCGAGGTGTGAGTCATCACTCGTGGTGGATAGGTCTTAGCATGAGTACCTCAGAAAGAAAAAAGCTAAAAAACACTTCTTAACCAAAAAACCACAAAAACACTTAATAATGGTAATAGGCCAGTGTGCTTAAGCCTTCACTTGTGGGACTAGCTTTGGGGATTTCCTCCATAGATAGGTGTGCCTCTTGCGCATTCCATTTCGGGATGATGTGAGATGTACACATCCCATTGAGTAAGACTTAGGTACACTTACCTATGCAAACTTTCACTCATAAAAGCTTCTAAAAAACACCAAACAAACAATAAGCGTCTTTCCTTCGGGAATTCTTTTCTCATCTCCTTCGCTCCGTACGCGAACTTGCTCCTACTTGTCATTTTGCAAGACGGTTACGCACTCGTCGTCCGAGTCTGCAACACCTGAGCAATGGCATAGGCAGTTCAAGCTTTAATTCACAAGCAATTTCCTTTAGTACCCCTAGTTAGGGGAACTACGGCGTCTCTGATCCTCATTATCCTGATGAGGTACGTAGGCAGCGGGGTAGGGCCCGTTCGAGCACAATCTTTATTTTCCCTACATTTTTTCCTTTTCATTTCTTATTTCAGTTCTTTTCTCAGTTTCTTTTCATTTTCATTTCTTTGCTGCAGTTTTCATACCCTCACCCTTTGAAACAGTTTCTCTTGCAAGCGTGGATCCCGTCGGGTACGGCGGACGATCTGGGTGCTAATACCTTCCCAGGTCGTAACCGACTCCCGAACTCAGTCTCTTTGGTTCGCAGGACCTGTGTCCTTCCTCTTTCTTTCTTCTGGTTTGTGCAGCATTACCATTCCCTTTCTTCGGGATAAAAATGCCTGGCTGACGACTCTATTCTTTTTCCGCGCCACTTTCGCGTTTGTACCAGGATGGAAATCCGGGGAGCGACAGGGTGTACCTGTAATACACTTTGAAGCTTAAGTGAGATTGGGTACAGAAAATGATAAAGAGAGAGTTAATTAGAATATCTGACCCTTTAATGAAAAATGATATTTTTAGTGAGCCCCCAACGCTGGGCCAAGGTACGTGTAGGAGCGTGTAAGACCTAGCATGTGATCTTATCCCTGGTCCAACTGTCCCTATCTTTAGGAGATAAAAAGGGGGACAATTGGGTGACGTGACGCATGAGTGGAAGATGTGGTCTCCTAGGCGCCTATGTGACAGGTCGAGTTGGGTGTCCGACTTCCTCGTGATATGCTCATGGGATCTAGTTCTGTCCGACTATTATGTGTATTTGCCCGACATGACTGGGCCTTGGTCCTGAGGAGTTTTTGGACCTACGCCCCAGTTAGGCCTTAAAGGCCCGTCCAGAACAATATATATATATATATATATATATATATATATATATATATATATATATATATATATATATATATATATATATATATATAAGTCGGTAAAAAATATAAAAAAATATAAAAATTTAGTTTAATCAAAGAATTTATAATATGATGGCAATAAATGGTGGATTTCTTGTTTGATTTTTAAAATTGTTCATTTGAGAGTTTAATTTTTTTGTCTAATAATCTAATGTTTAAAAATTTTATATTTTCAAATAAATAAATGAAATCTTGGGAATTTGAATCCGTATCTCTATAAAATGATATCCATTTTCATCTATTAACTAAAATTAGTAAGACATATATGTTTACGCATTTGTGGATAAGATATAATTTTGGGCGCGTATTTATTTGTTGACTGCAATAAAAATTAAATGTTGAAAATATAAATTTTTTAAGAATAGTAGTATATTTAAGTTAAAATAGTAATACAAGTAAAAATAATATTAATAATAATATGATTTAAAAACTATTGAAATTTGTATCAGACAAATTAATCGTTTGAGTTTATTTAACAAATAAGACAACTATTTTATAAGAGAGAATACAATGGTCGATAAATTTCAGTTATTCAGTATTTGGATCAATAGTAAAATTGATCCCATTTATAACAATAATATTTATTTCCGTATATAAAAATATTTTAATTAACTATATATTTTATTTCTGTATATACATATTATTTTTGTTTTGACATTATATATAAATATATTTGCCTCAATAGGAAGATGGTTCCAGTTTATAAAAATATTCAGTTCAATTTTTTTTTATAATATTATAAAAATATTTGAATCAATAGTAAAGTTGTTCCGATTTATAACAATATTATTTTCTTCTCTATATAAAAATACTTTTATCAACAATGCCTTTTTCCCATATATAAATGTTAATTTTAATTTAACACTATTTATAAAAATATTTGAATCAATACTAAAGTTATTTTCGTATATACGCACGAGTTACATTTTCGGATGAGATATAATTTTAAAACAACAAAATAAACATAATCATATATAATATGATTAGAAACACATGTATATAATATGAACTTGAATAAAAGAAATTAAAAGAATTGCTTATAATCCAAACATTAAAGGAAAAAAATAGAGATTTGTAAATGCTAAAGCAATTTTCCTACCACAAACAAATATCTTCCAATATCTTCTTCAGCAAATGACTCTAAAACCAATAACAACCATATCCATTTTTATACCAAAAATTATCATTTATTTAGCATCATATTTTGTAGAAAATTATCATACCCAATAAATCACATAATCTTCACATGTGAGTCTGATCTACTCTTTCTATAAGATGAAGCAACAACAATCTACAAATACATCAAACGTAAAAACAAAACTAAGATACAACCACCCATAATTAAAAGATTCAGAAAAAAAACTTAGAACGACTAAACACATCGTGACATTTTTTCTAAAAATAACTGATCTATAAATAGGTCAGATAATTTGTACCAAATCTAAAAAGTAACTAACTCACAACATTGTCAAGAAATTCTAAATAGTTGTTGTAAACATTAACAACATAAGTGCAACAGAAACTGAAGGTGTGAGAAAACACTAGAAAGAGGGGGGGGGGGGTGGGCTGAATGATGTTTTGAAAAATAATCGCTATAAGAACAAACTCAATCAAATAAAAGAACAACGAAAGAACAGAACACAAGAATTTATCCTGGTTCACTTGTCAACCATAAGCTACCTCCAGTCCACCCGTCAAAGTGTTTTTGCCTTCAACAAGAACTTAATCCTCTATAATCTTAATAGATTACAATCACATAGCAACTATGTGACTAACAACCACTAAGACCCACAACCTTAGTCTTCATAAAGCTCCTGACCTACACTAGGTCCTTTAGGAAATGCAAACAACAATTTGCTACGAGGTTTGTTTACAAAGAAGTGCTTATGAAATAGATTATATTCTAGAGAATCTACTAACAAAACATTATTAATGGAAGGAATTTTATTGTTACCTACTCTACCTACACCTATGATTTTACCTTTTCGATTCCCTTCAAAGATGATGTTGCCTCCGGGCTTAAGTTCCAGGTTTTGGATCATACGCCTTTCTCCCGTCATATGTCCTGAGAAACCACTGTCCAGGTACCATGATTGGCGTGTCAACTGTGCTGTTAAGGATATATGCAACATATACTAGGTACCTATATCTTGGGTCTTGTATCATTAGTCTTCCCAAGGTTCTTGTAAACAAAGGGTCTTCGTGCAGATTGATAATCAAAAGGAATTTGAACTTTGTGTAAACGTTTTGGTTCAGATTGTTGTGTTTGTGTATGTATGTGAATTAACTAAGAACTGCCAAGTTTGGCACCAAAAGGTACAAACTGATCATACAAAGGTATAATCTTCAAAGGTTTTGTTTCACCGCGTTTAACAAACTTTTTGCTTCCTAATCCTCGGTAACCATTGCGACTGACACCATAGATCATCGAAACAAGCTTGCTTCTATCTATGTTCTTACCTATAAATTGTTTGAAGGCTCTATCATACTTGTTGATGCAACTAGTATCAGAGAACTTAGACAATAACTCTTCTTCTATACATGAATTTTTTTTTTTTCAAAATAATGTTTGCATTTTTCAAAGAAAAAACATTTTCTTCTAGAGAAGAATTACTATGTTTTAGCTTATCTCTTTCTTCACTGTACTTACATGGATTTGTTTAAGATCCTTGTACTTACGTTGGAGTTTATGATAGCTTTCCGACATTTCAGAGAGACATGTTTCTAGTTCACAACGTGTAAGTTTAGAAAATGCCTCCTTTATGTTTAAATCTGAATCTGATTCTGATGTTATTTTGTCATTAGGTTCTTTAGGACCGTCAGAACTTGCTTTTGCAACAAAAGCAACATTTGCATGTTCTTCTCAGAATCTTTTCATCAGAATCAGAGTTGTCCCAGGTGGCTAACATTCCTTTCTTTGCATGAACGACGTTCTTCTTCGAACTCTTCTCCTTCTTGAGAAGCTTTAGACAATCAGTTCTGAAGTGTCGTAGTTCATTACACTCGTAACAAACAGGCTCCCTTCCAGAACCTTGTCTCTTTGCCCAAATGATTCTGATCAACCGTTGTTTCTTCTATAACCTCTGATTCTATCATATCTATGTTTCCATACTCTGTTAAGTCTTCTAGATATCAGAGATAGTTCTTCATAATCAATGTCAGAACCACCTGAATCTTCTTTGGCTTTGCATGCCTTCGTCTTTTCAGTCTTCGACTTTAGAGCAATAGATTTAATCTTCCTTTGAGTCTCATCTTGCTCTAACTCGATCTCATGAATTCTTAAAGAACTAATGAGTTCTTCAAGACTTAGATTATTCAGATCTTTTTCTAGCTTTAAGGTTGTTACCATTGGTCACCATTTTGTAGGGAGACTTCTGATAATTTTCTTCACATGATCAACAATAGAGTATCCTTTGTCTAATACTCTCAGTCCAATAACAAGCATCTGGAACCTGGAGAACATTGTTTCAATAATTTCATCTTCCTCCATCTTGAATGCTTCAAACTTTTGAATCAAGGCAAGATCCTTGGTCTATTTTAATTGCGCAATTCACTCATGAGTCATCTGAAGAGAATCAAAGATGGACTTGGCGGTTTCTCTATTAGTTATCTTCTCATACACCATATAAGAGATATCATTAAGCAAAATCGTCCTCACCTTGTGATGGTTTTTGTACTCTTTCTTCTGTTGATCGCTCATAGAACTCCTTGTGACTTTCTTCCCATTAGCATCTACTGGACGTGTGTAGCCTTCGACTTCCATATCACATAGGTCTACATTGTAACCAGGAAAGAAACTCTCAATTCTATCTTTCCAGTAATCAAACTTCTCTCCATAAAAAACCGGTTGTTTGGCGCTGTAATGATCTTTCTCGTGAGATGTTGAGGTTGAGGTTGATGATGTAGGTGCAACCATAATATCAAAAATAACCTCACACAAAAACGCTGGATTGATACTGACACGATTAAATGTATGATGACTCAATATCATAATCAGAACTGGAGCTCTGATGCCAATTGAACGTGTGAGAAAACACTAGAAAAGAAGGGGGGGGGGTGAATGATGTTTTGAAAAATAATCGCTATAAGAACAAACTCAATCAAATAAAAGAATAACAAATGAAAAAACACAAAAATTTATCCTGGTTCACTTGTCAACCACAAGCTACCTCCATTTCACCCGCCAAGGTGATTTTTCCTTCAACAAAGACTTAATCCACTATAATCTCAACAGATTACAATCGCACAACAACTCTGTGACTAACAACCACTAAAACCCGCAACCTTAGTTTTCCTAAAGCTCATGACCTACACTAGGTCCTTTAGTGAATGCAAACAACATTTTTCTACAAGGTTTGTTTACAAAGAAGTGCTTCTGAAATAAGCAGGTGTAAACACAAATTAAGAGCTTTTGAAACTTGATACTACAAATGAAATTTGAACGTTTGAGCTTTGTAGTCTTGCATAAAAGATATAACAATGTTCTTCTATTTTTGCTTCTTCACATGACAATCCTTATATAGGTGCTTGAGAAATATATCTGTTACATCGCCTAGCCAAAGGAATGTCGTTACTGAGGGTAAAAATAATACACACAATTGTCCTTCTTGTACTACCGAATGAGGATAATGGATTAGTGGATAGGATAGTGGAACAAAGTGGCTTTGTACTATTTTAATATTCCCTCTTATCCGTTAATTCTTATCTTCTGATCTTCAGCGGTTTCTGGTTGATAAATATGTGAAGCATGAGCAGAGATAAATTAAATTTCTTGCTCGTTACTTCTTTTCTTCAGAACTTCAGAGGCTTCTGATTGATAGATGTTTGAAGCATGAGCAGAGAGAAGTGTAACACTTGATCCTATTTATCAGAACGTTATAGGCTTCTGGTTGAGAGATGTATTGAAGCATGAGTTGAAAAAGGATGTCTCTTGATCTTGATTCTTATCTTTAGAACATCAAGGGCTTCTGATTGATAATTCTATTGAACCAGGAGTTAAGATAAGAATGGTGGATTCTTCAGAATCTCAAGTCTTCAGTCTTCACAATTTCAGCACTTGTCTTCGAAACCCTTGTTCTTCAGAACTTCAAGTCTTCAGAGTCTTTCTGCATTTGGTCTTCAGATCATTCTATCTTCAGAACCTCAAGTCTTTAGAGTCTTCAACACTCGGTCTTTAGAATATTGTCGTATCAGAGTCTTACTCATTCAGAGTCAGAATCCTAGAAAACATTGCAACAACAACATCAGTTTTCTCAATATCTTTCTCATGAGTTGGCACTTGAGCAGTCTTGCTTCCAATTTACGCATAAGCGGATATTATCATATCAGAACCTTCGGTTTGCAAGAACTCCCTTAGAGTTAGAACCTGCTTGTCATTCTTACATAATAATAAATGTTAGAGTATCAAAATTGACTTCACTTAAATACTTCGTTATTATTACCAAGGCATAAAGATATTAAGCAGAACCAAATCTTATTCTCACATAAACTTGTATCAAATGAAGAGAAAATGAAAAGTTAGATATGGGAAGAAAAAAGTTTTATCCTCAAAACTTTCGTAGCACCTCAATACTTCATAGTTCCTCTTCTTTCCTTCTCCCCACCATCATCTGAAGTCCAATCACCACAAGGTACACATTTGAGAAATATCAAAGCAACAAACTTTTCTCGATATTTGTATTTCTTCATATCTGAAACACAAAGTCAACCGAAAATGAAAATATATGAAGATGTATATAAAAAGATAGAAATAAAAAGATAAATCATCACAAGAAAAAAAGGTTGAACATGAAAATGACAAAGGAAGAAGAGAGAGATATGACGCAGATAAACTTGAAGATGAAAATTAAGTAATATTTAATTACTACTACTATAATTACTACTGGTCACCCAACATTCTTTTTCATTTTTCATTTTTCATGTTTATTGTATTTTGTGCTAGTAATTTATTGTAATATTTATGTTTTTTAATATATTTTTTAATTAATTATTTGTGTGAAGTATTGTTTTTTTTAATATATATTTATTTTGGTTTGTTTATTTTATTTTAAATGTATAATTTTTTAATGTATTTTGATATATTTGAATTAAATTGTTTCAATTATTTTCTTATATGATATCATATAAATGTTAGATATTGTGTGAGAATTGGTGGAATCTATTTTAAAGTTTTTGATGAATTGGATAAATATTTAAAAAATGTAGTTGATTTTATAAAAATATGTAGAAGTGTAATATAATATAAAAAAATTATGAGACCCATTTAAAGAACTAAATTAAGGTTTATGAGAACTAAATTAAGGTTGATGAGTCTGGATGTTCTTAATGATATAAAGTTGGTAGTAAGATATAAGATATATTTTCAAAAGCATGAGGAACAGTTTGTGACATAACCAATAGTTTGGTTGAAGAAAAAGCTTAAAATACAAATATCACTTATAGTTAAACCAAAAGGAAAGAAAACGGGTTGGTAATGGACATAAAACATCATTTAGTAAAAAACATAATATTATTTGTACATAAAATATCCCTACTTTAGACACGTGGCATCTCATAAGAATGGGTAGAAAAGTATTTTTCAGAATGTTAAATTTTTTATATTATAATAATTTAATATTTAAATTGTTTGATTTTAATCCAACAATTAACATATAAAATTTCTATTAAATGCAATCAATTTCTTCAAAATTCAAACTTTGATTATTGGCAATGGTAGGGTTATACGTAGGTCTGACAAAACGAATCTGACCTATTGGGTATGCGCACTTTAATGTGAGATGGGTCAAAGATTTATGTCCTTACCCTCTAAAGTATATATTCCGCCCTGTCCTGATTTCGTCGCGGACTTTTGCGGATATTTAAATTTACTTAAAATTTTGTATTTTAAGGCTTAAAAAGTGTAATGTCCGTGAGTTTTTTTCGCACCGTCCTCACTTTTTTACGGGAATGACTTAAGTTTTAGATCCGTATCCTTATTTTTGACCGCTCTGTCCCGTTTTTTTTTACAGAACGAGTCTAAACGGGATGGACATGCCTATTTACCACCCCTAATTATATGTCTCGATTATGACATTATTATTAGCTGCATAACTAAAGAAAATTATCAAAACTTTAATAACTAATGATATTTAATCCTTTTTAAAAACAATTGACATTTAAATCTTAAAATTATTATTTCACCCAAAAGAAACATCTTCAAATTATTGTTTGGAAAAAGTTGTAGAATAATTCTTTCTTCTTCTTCTTTTATTATATTTTTTTTCAAATAAACGAAAAAAAGAAGAAGATAAGCTATAGAATAATTCTGAGTGCATTAGTACCCATCACATCAAATTATAGCTGGAAAGCAAGTTAGGACTTAGGAGCAAGGAGTGTTCACAATGGTCTAAGAAAAGGGGCCATGGTGTTTGCAAGAAATTCAGTCTCATCCATTTTTCTTAACAAATATATCTTAGGTATTTAAAATAGGCGACAAAAATTTGCATCAAAAGATTTAACACTGTATATTTAAAACTGAGTTTGAATTCAAGATCTTTAGTTAAACAGTAAGAAATTCCTACCATCTCAATCTAATAGTTTTGAGTATGTGTTGATATTCTATATCAATATAACTGTGGGGAGTTGATATATCATGATTTTTTATATAAAAACTAAAATTTGTTTAAAATAAAATTAAAACTAAAATGCATATATCAGCAAATTTGTTGGCATATGTATTATCTCTAAATAAAAGAGATGAGTAGGGTGGATAAAACAGGTCACCCACTCCGTCTCACTCTGCCTAATATCGGCTAAAAATAGGGGGACGGGTATGTCCGCCAAATTGAAATAAATATAAAAGTTTAACTCGTCCTGACAGGATAATGGGTTGGTGGGTGGCGGACTTGTCCGTTTTTTTTAATAAATTTAAATATTTTTTTCTTATATTTCAATAAAAAATATTAAACAAATATTTAAAAAATATAAATTGATTATTTGGAAGGTGAAACTAAATTGATTTATGAATGGAAGCAATTTATGTAATCAATTTTGGTATTGATTTTTTAGAAGATGCCTTAAAAAATATTTATTTTATAGGTGCGGCTGACGGACAACGGATTTTGACGGATGACGGTCTTTAGGAGAGCGGACTTTAATGGACAGTGGATCCAAAATTTCAATCTTACCCGCTTTTTTTTTTGCCACTCCTACCTATGAGAATGATTTTAATAAAAAAGAAACGCAATTAAAAAAATATATATTTTAATTTTAATTGAAAATAACAATTTAATTTTAGAATGAATTATTTTTTGTGTGCATGGCTTCATTCTAAAAAGATATTTGAAGGAATATTACAATAAATGTTATTCTCAAAGCATAATTATAGCAGTTAGTAGTTGTTAGTGTGCTGGTCGATTATATCATGATGTCCATTCATAAGCAAGTTGCAAATGGAAAATTCCAAAGGTATCACAATAAATCATAATATTTTAGAAAAGAAATATTAAATTTATTTTGATTCTTTAAATTATGATTGTCACTCGTTATCCACAGATGGGTAACACAATATCTTTATTGGATGTTTGAGAATTCGTTTCTTCATCTTATTTTAATAAGGTTTATTTGTTTTCCTTTAACATTTGAGTTTTGAGTTTTGGTTTTCAATTATTTATTTATTTTTAAATTCTACTCCTACAATTTAAGATTTTATCATAATTTAAATGACGATTCTTTTAATGATTTTCAAGGATTTTAAAAGACATTAATAAATTAATTTAATTAATAAAGGTAAAATACTCAAATTGATCCCTTAACTCTACCACTGGATCTAATTTGGTTCTTTAAGTTTAAAAAATGTCAAAAAAGTCTCTTAATTGTTTAAATGGTTCCAAATTGATCATGTCCGTCAAGTGCCCCAAACGGACATTTATTTCTGCGTATGTGGCAACTGACATGACATATTTCATCTTCTTCTTTATTAACTTTTGCCTTCAGGATTAGGGTTTGTGTTGTTAGAGCTTCTTCCCTGAATTGATTCACAACATAGTCTAGGGTTTTTTCACCAAATCCAGCTTCAACCATGAAATCGAATTGTTCGTCTCCAACAATGAAGCAAAAAAGCGCTTATGGTATGTCTTCTTCGAAGGAAGGGTCGAATGTCAACACAATCACAAGTTGAAAACCGTTTTGTCACTGTGGGGATTTAGTTGTTCTTCGAATGGCAACAACAGTTAAGAACTATGGAAAACATTTCTGGGGTTGTCCTAATTTTAAGGTATGTTTAATGTGAATGTCATGTTTGTTCTTATTAAAACAGTTGTTGCTGCAAAGATTTGATGTATATAGATGAATTTTGCAGGGATCAATGCATGCTGGTTGTGGGTACTTTGGATGATATTATGAAGATGTTGGAGATGAGAAGGAGCAGGTGTTGATGGATAGAATATAAAAGCTTTCAAACACAGTTACGGAATGTCAAGTGAATATCGAAGAATATGAGAAACAAATAAGCAATGTGGAAAGTGAAATGAAGAACCTACTGGAGTGGAAAAAATTGTGGAATTTGATTTTGTTCATATGCCTCATTGTAGTTCTTATTAGAATGCTTTAGGGAATCTGTTGTTTATGAAATTGTTATCAATGTAATGAATAAACAATTCATTGTACCATGTTATTATTAATTTGTTGTTATCAATTAAATGAAGATGTTGTACCAAGTTGTTATCAAGTTATTGTACCAAGTTGTTATCAATTAAATGAAGATGTTAGTAAGTATGTGTTCTGGACCGACCCAATCTTTACAATTGGGCCAAGAAGACCAATCCAAAAGGCCTGCTCGACGTCGAGCATGATTATGAAAAGTGGTCCCTGTCGACCACAAGCATTCCGACCACGACAAAGTTCACTAACGGCTAGTCTTGACCGTTGCCTATTTTCACGGATTCCTCGATCCGCGCCTCACAATATGGACCAATAATCTTCCCCTTAGCCCCTTATATAAACCCTCTCATTTGAAAGGGTCAGGTATTCAATCTCTCTGACCTTTATACTTGTACTTGCCCACTCTTTGCTCGGTTACTTACTTTGGCATCGGAGTGCCTTGCAGGTACACCCCTTTTTCTCCTCACCGATCATCTCCATCAGCTCTCGAGACCAGCCGCATCGGATCCTGATCTCCAGGTACGATCAGGTGGCGCCGTCTGTGGGAATCTGATTTCCCCGTTCTTCTTTCAAAATCTTCAAAGAACCAAAGTTTTAACAAGATCCATGGCTGCTCGGGACAACCAGGAAAACCGATCAAACGATGGCATGATTCTCACACAACGTGAGAGCAACATCCATCCTCCTCTACATGACGAAACGGTGCAAGACCATCCGGACGGGAAGGCGGCATCACCTTCACCCGATCGCGATCAACCTTTGGAAAGTCGCTCGGAAACTCGTTTTCCTTCGACTCCTTCAGGGTCAGATTTCGCCGCATTGGCCGAGATCCTGAATCAAACAAACTTACTGCTCCTCGCCCATGGCGAGAAAATCGCCCGTCTCGAAGATAATTCTCGTCGGTCACAGTCTCCCGCGAGACCCCAAAGGGAGCATACTCCATCTCCTGCCAAGAGGAAGAGGAAAGGGCACACCGACGAATCAACAGGCGACAAACGTTTTTGTCAGTCTTCCCCACGACCCTCTCCTAGAAGAAAATCAAGAAGGAGCAGATCAAGATCTGCCTCTCCCCGACGAACAAAGAAACATGCTCACAGGTCTTCGTCGTTCAATTCCAGCGACGACGAGGACGCTCGTGGTCCCCTCTCGTCTGAAATCATGGCGGCCAAGCTTCCAAGAGGCTTAGAGAAACCCCCTCCGTTAGGCTCGTACGATGGGACCACAGACCCAGAGGAGCACATCGAGAATATCGATGCGCTGCTCGACTATCGGGGTGTTCGAGGGGCAATCAAATGCCGTCTCTTTCCTACAACGCTGAGGAAAGGAGCAATGACATGGTACAAAAGCCTCGAGGCCGAGTCCATCACCTCATGGAAACAACTTGGACGCACGTTCTCCCGGCACTTTACCGCATCAAGGCAACACCCGAAGATAGAGGCTTCGCTCGAAGCGATCATCCAGGGGAGGGACGAGCCTTTACGAACTTACATCGAGAGGTTCAATAAGGAAGCGGTCCAAGTATCCATGACCGACGACATGAAAAAATACTTGCTGGAACGAGGGTTACGCCCCTCGACTGATTTTCATCGGGTGGTCGGCATTGAAACCCCGGCCACCCTCGACGCATTCCTACTGAAAGCCCAAGCCTACATTCAATATGAGGAAAAACAAGCGGCCAGTTCAGTAAGAGACGCTCGACGCCGTGAAGATGCCAAACCATACCGAGTCGATGAACCTTCGACATCTCGTCGAGGAGGAGACAAAAGAAAGGATGATCGCTCCCGTGAACCGCGGGAGCACCGGGGACCTATTGGTCGGTTCCACGAGTACACACCTCTCCTGGCCTCCAGGGAGAAAATTTTGTCTGAATGCGCCAATTCAGAATTCAAACAAGCAGGGGTACGTTTTCCGAGGCAGCAACCTAGCAAGCCCGACACGGATAAAACGAAATACTGCAGATTCCACAAGAGTCACGACCACAACACAGAGGACTGCATCCATCTCAAGGACGCAATTGAAATCCTCATCAAGGACGGGCACCTAAAGCAGTTCACCAAGTCCAGAGACACTCCTCGACAGGAAACACAGGAGACCCAGAAAGTCGAGGAAGCTATACCCATCCCTGCAGATGCTAACATGCAGGTCGCTCTAAGCATTTATCGCCCGGAAGATTTCTTCCTACCGGACCGCGCCGAGAGGTCGGGGTACCTATCCTCCCACAACCCATGGGAAGCTTTCCCTACAGCAATGGTCATCTCGGGAGGATGATTCAACAAAATCACGATCGGATCCGTGAAACGGAAATTCGACCAGCTAATTGCTAAAGGGCCCGCGCAAAACGCCATCCTCGATCCACCAAGAGAGGGCTCTGTACCCCTTGCATTTTATCGAGAGGAACTCCTGGGAGGGGCACCCAACGCTAGCATTCCTCTGCTCATCCGAGCACGCATGGCAAACTTTGATGTGAGGAGGATCCTGGTGGACCAAGGTAGCTCCTGCGACATCATGTACTCCCAGCTGTTTTTGACACTCCAGCTAAACGAGACACACTTGACTCCATACGTCGGATCGGACCTGCAGGGTTTCAACGGAGCAGTATCCCGAGCATGGGGATATGTCGACCTATTTGTTACCTTCGGGGCGAGCGAGACAGCCAGGACGGTCAGGGTCCAGTTCCTAGTCGTGGACTGCCCTTCTCTGTACCAATGCATCCTAGGACGAACAACCTTAGCCGAGCTAATCGATGTGCCATCCACCGTCCACCTGAAGATGAAGTATTACACTACCTCAGGTAAAGTTGCCACATTGCACGGAGACGTCTACGCTGCCCGCAGGTGTTTCGAAGCAGCATCAAAAGGTCTCAGCTCAATATCATATCAACCAAGTCCCCCGACATCAAATTCACCAGATATTCCCAGGGCTTTCCCTCAGGTAGACTCGATCAACCTAGACTACATATTTTCGGACAGTAGCGAGGGCGTCCAAAGGCTAACAGGATCGCTATCCCGACCAATACCAGATGGAGATTTCGAGCTAATTCCTCTGGGAGAAGACCCAACTCGGTGTTGTAACACGGTGGGAGAACTGACTTTAGTTATGTTGCGGATAGCAAGAGTCGCCACCGACTTTTATTTTATCCAAAGGAAAGACATAAAAGAACAGGAAAGACCTTTTAAAAGATTTTTGGGTCCGGGGGGTAGGTTATGTAAAGGGAAGGTGTTAGCACCCTTTACATCCATGGTTATCCATGGGCTCTTAGTTACTTAGCTCACTTTTGAATTGTTTTTGAAAATGTGTAGTGTGTGAATAGAAAATTTTCATATGAGTTAATAATGATCCATGTATGGATGCGTAAAAACTTGTGTTTGAAAATTTGTTTGAAATTTGTTAAGTGTTTGAAAAATTTTGAATGGAGTGAGCAAGCAACTAGGAAGTACCCACCCTAAAATTTGAGTCTTTTCTATTCTTTATCCTTTAAGTGGTAAGACTATCCCTATTATTAAGGAATAGGTAGTCATTACCTTGGATGTAAGGGACAAGTAAGGGACATCTGTTTAATGAAGGCAACTGTGGAGTGTATTAAGCATTTAGGAGGGACTATCATCATTATTCGAAAAGGGACTTGATTTTTAAAGGCAACCATTAGGGACTTGATGATTTTTCTTTTAAGGGACCTGCTTTATACACCTCACTTGACCTTATGATTATGCAACATTGAGGGATAGCCTTAGAAATGTGAGATGGCGATTAAAAATCGACTTACGTGTGTGAGTGTTTAATTTATATTTATCTTATAATTAAAGTGATCTAAATTTTATTTTAAATTGAATACATGTTTACACTCCCTAAATTACTAACCATAGCATAAAAATTAAATAAATTACATATTTACAAAATTTACACCAAGGAGCAATTACATAATTATAATAATAAGCAAATTAAAAATAAATAGCAAAAATAAATATAGAAGCAAAATATAAATAATAAGCAAAAATAAGCGATAATAATTATAATAGGGGTTAGTAATAATAATAATAAAAAAATAAATAAGGTTAGTAAAATAATAATAATAAATATAATTAAAATAATAAGTGGATTAGTAATAATATGATTAGTAATAATAACAATAGTTAAGATATTATAGGAACATAATTAAAATAATAAACAAAAGTTAGATTTTTAATATGGATAATTATTTAAAAATAAGAGGAAATATGGACAATTAAATAATTATTATAACATTTTAATTTATATACAAATTATTAAATTATTTTTTAACATATTATAATTACAAAATTCAACTATCATAGGTTCAATTAAAAATTATTCACATATAATTTAGATTATAAACAAAGTATAAAAAATATTTACATATCATATAGAACAAATTTGATTATAATTATATTTACTAAAATTAATTATATTAAATAAATATGTACATAGTAATTATATTTATAAAATTTAATTATGCTAAATATTATATTTACAAAAATTAAGTTAGAAAAATGAAATTAGGTTTTAACATTTGTTTAGAGAAAAAATAAATTAGGGTTTTAGGGTTTGTTAGAAAATATTTTTTAGGGTTTTTAAATTTAATATACAAAATTATTTTAATTAATATACATATATTATAATTTAATTTTAAATTAAGAAAAGTAAAAAAGAAAGTTTAGAGTTTTTTTAGAAAAATATGAGTGTTGTCTTAGGTATTTATTAAATATATACATACATAATTTATTTTTTAATTAATAATAAGAAAACATTTAGACAAATTAACAAACTAAAATAGAAAAAAGTGTAAAAGGAAAACTTACCTTGGCTGGGTTTGAACCCAGGACACCCTGCTTGCAAACAATAAAACGTACCATCAGGCCAGCCACACGTAAGTGATAAAGAAATAGATCCAATTTGTTTTATGCCATGTCTTGAAAAATCATAGAAAATAATAAAAACCAAAAGGCCTGGGGGAGGATTGAACCCAGGACCTCTTGAATACCAGCAAGCGCGCATGACCATCTGGATGGAAGAGCCCATATGATATTTGAATGTCAAGAAACCATAATATATTAAGTCTACCTTTTAACCTGAAAAATAAGAAAAAATAGTGCACCAGCCAGGACTCGAACTAAGGTCCTCCCATGATACGCATGTGCACTTTACCACCAGACCACTGCTGCATTTGTGAAATAAATTAATATTAATATAATAAAATATTAAAACAATATTCAAATGTCAGAATGCGCGCCAAGCCCACTTCTTCTTCAACCTCATGACCTGCAAAATCACTTGCGAATTTTGCTTCCATTTTTCCTGCGAAAACAGAATGGCAACAAAACCTACGAAATTCAATCATGGACAAAACAACAAGATTTTATGAAATTGATTACACCATTGAGTTCCAAACAAGATTTCCAATCATTCTATGTTCTCATAATCCATTTACATTGGCTGGATAATAAAACCCTAATTCTTGGCCGAAACCCTAACTATGGTGGATTACGTTTCAGGCCATGAATCTTCAATCCAATTGTCCAGAATCGTTCTAGGCATCACAACAAGCACATATCAGTCATTAAAAACAATTTATAATGCATATATTATTGAATTCGAAAAATTGAATTTCAAGACAAAAGTTGATTCGGTAGAGCATTATGGCATGTATGGGATGCATATGAGTGTTGGTTTCGCTTCATGGATGCCCAAGGAAGCTTGCTGTGTTCTTATTTTACCTTAAAACAACTTGTATGAAGGAATCCGAATGTGAGGTTTTGAATGGTTTTTTGACTTTGTGAACTTACTTTTGGAGGCAGAGAATTCGTGTCTATGCAATGGCAATGAGTTATGCACTTATAGGAGAGTGAATTAGGTCAAAGAGATTGATTGATTGTGTGGAAATTTTGATTCAAAAAGATTCACAATGATCATGCTTTAAAATCCAAATATTCTTGCATTAAGGCTTGCTATTTTGGGACCAATCTTGTGATTTTATTCCTTTTCAATTCCAATCAACATTGAAGACATTCTAGAAACCAAATCTCCATCAAATATCATATTTTCATATTTTATTTTTATTTAAAATGATTTTTAATGAATTAAATCAAAATAAATGAAAATAAAATAATAAAAATTCTGATTTTTAATGGTTTGGGTCGTGCATGATGTTGTTGTATGGATTGGGTCATAATTTGGCAAGCCCATTTGGAAAGAATTAGTTTTAGACCTCCATTTTCATCATAAACCAACTCAAAATTTCCCAACTTTGCAAGGGCATATATCCTTCAATTTTAATGCTATGAGGGTGTTCTTGGACATTTTGGAAAGCTTGAAGAGTCCTCTAAACAACCCCACTGGTTTCATGTCCATATCACTTACCAATATCAAGTTATGCCCTTTTGAAGTTGTTGACTTTTTGTTGACTTTCAAAATGACCTATAATGTCTTAGCTCATACCTTCCAAATGAAGCATTTTTGGGCTTGGCTTGTGAGACACAAAGTTGTAGAGAATTCAATTTCCTTCAAAATGAGCTTTGGATGGAGACTTGGTGATGAAGCATGTGAAAGTTATGGCTGGTCAAATTTCAGTTGACTTTTACTGAGGAAACCCTAATTTAGAAACTCCTGATTCTTGATGATCTGGAATCTCCTTGATGAATCATGATCAACCCTTGATCAAATGATGAATTTTACTTCATATACTTGATGTTGGCAAAAAATCATGAAGTTTGACTTAGGTTTGACCACAGTTGACCTCAGTTTGACTTTTTAACTGCATTGACTGATTTTGACCTATCTGATCATCTGACTGAGCAATCTTTGGAGAAAAGTCTTGAAACTTGTCATGGGGGTTCTTACACACATATAAGATGTTATGAAGCTCACTTGAAGTCTTGGAAGTTCATTTAGCCTGATTAAAGTCAAAACCCTAGTTTTGGATGCACTGCCTAAGAGGTGCATTGTCTGAGGGAATTGTCAACTCTTCTGACCCATTGTGAACCTTGTGAATCATCATAGCATGTCTTGTGATACTCATGGGAAGTATTGTGAAGCTTGTGAACCTCATAAAGTGACTTTGTAGACCTCATGAACCTCATGAAAGGTTATGTAAACATTGTGAATCTTGTGAACCTTGTGAACCTTCAAGAAGTAACTTGTAGACTTCATGAACCTCATGAAAGGTCTTGTAAATGTTGAGAAACTTGTGAACCTTGTGAACCTTCATAAAGTAACTTGTAGACTTCATGAACCTCATGAAAGGTCTTGTAGACATTGGGAAACTTGTGAACCTTGTGAACCTTCTTAGAACACAAAGTCCTATATTGTGAGGGCAAATTTTGGGGTGCAACAGCTGCCCCTGTTCAATTTTCTGAAACCCGAGGGGTTAGATTGGTATGTTTGCCAGTCGTGACCTGGAAGGTTGAAGGGGATTGAACACAAAAGCCCAAAAATTTGCACTCACCAGTGCATAGGATGATATTGATGTTTGGTTGTATATGCTTGAGTGGGCTTAAAGATGCCACTTGGAAGAATTGGGGATGGGCTTAGAGATGCCATCTAAAGAACTGGATGTGGTGATAGCTTTGTGTTGATACTGGATCTCAGTACTAGGTCTTCGTATAGGCCGTCTCTGAATCGTTTATAATTTGAATTTGTTGAATGGACCAGTAGAAATAAATGTTCGTGACGATTATCTCTTCTGGAAATGTCTTGGATTAGGGAATAGATCTTTTTACAGATCGTTTGCCTACTCTCCAAGGTCAAAAGAACGTCAGGATTTGTTCTTCTGAAAAAATCTTGAACCAGGGAATGGATCTTTTTGCAGATCGTTTGCCTGCTATTCAAGGGCCAAAAGAACGTCAGGATTTGTTCTTAAGGGTCAAAAGAACGTCAGGATTTGTTCTTCTGAAAAAGTATCTTGAACAAGGGGCCAAAAGAGCGTCAGGATTTGCTCTTAAGGGTCAAAAGAACGTCAGGATTTGTTCTTCTGAAAAAGTATCTTGAACAAGGGGCCAAAAGAGCGTCAGGATTTGCTCTTAAGGGTCAAAAGAATGTTAGGATTTGTTCTTCTGAAAGATGTATTGAACCAGGGAATGAATCTTTTTTACAGACCGTTTGCCTACTATTCGAGGACATCTTGAGTAGTGTATGGATCATTTCTGACCTGTTGTAAATTGTTGATGCTGTTTTATCTGCATGTAACTATCCTGCAAGAAGAATGTTAGTTTATGTTATATGTATGCATGCATAGTATGATGCACCTAAGTAAATGTATTGTGTATTTATGGATATGTATGTTATGGTATGATGTAAATGATGTATGTATGATATGAGACTGCCGGAAGCGTCTGGATGTCTTTGTATAATAACTGCTGGCCAGGGAAAATAAATCCCGATTCGTTGTTGAAGAATATATTATACATAACCTTCCATATGCTGGGAATAACAAGGTATAGATAACCTCCCGTATGATGGGGATAATCAAGGTATAGATAACCTGCCGTATGCTGGGGATAGTAAGGTATACATAACCTTCGTCTTCGTTCGATGGTAGGGCAGATATAACCTCCCGTCTTCGTTCGTAGTACCCTTATTGGAAAGTAAATTCCCGAATATCCGTATGAGGATAAAAGCGATGGATATAAATTCCAGGGGATATAAGACTTTATGAAGATGGATTCGTCCTACTGAGGGTTTTGTAGTTTTCTTGTAAAGATGAACCGGCGAAGCTTCGTTGAAATCCTTCCCTCGTTCGTCCTTAGTAAATACTATTACTGTATTTTTATGCATTTCTGGTAAACATCAATCATATTAAAAGCATACACGCATTTCTTGTAAACATCAATCATATTCAAAAACATACATGCATTCAAACACAACCAATGGACGTTTCGCTTATGTAAATAGGGTAAAAGTAAATCTGGATTCAAAAGATGGAATTTATTTATCGAAAAGTGACCCATACACGGGTAAGTTTGTACAAGGAGACATAAACCCTAGTAAGAGGATTTTGTCACAAAAGTTTTTACAAAACAAAAAAAATCAACTATGTGGGAAATAATCCTATTGAGTTTCAATTCTACTATTGCCATTATCTTCAAGTATCTCATCTTCTGCTGTTGGGACGGAAACGATTGGATTGAGCTTTATCTGTTCGAGCTTGAGTAAGTAGTACAACTGGTTGCAGTTTCATGGGTGATCCAAACGAGACATAGTCATACGCTTTAATCCCTAACTTTTGCCTGGATTGCCCTTTCAGGTTTTCAATCCACCGGGATACCCTTTTTTGCCCAAGCCGCCTTTTCAGGTTTTTGACTTGCCGGGTGTACATCTTTTTATATATATCCCTAATTTTTGCCCAAACCCTTTTGGTTTGCCGGGATGCCCTTATTTTTTCCTAGGCCTGTCAACCTAGCGGGTCTCTTTTTATGCGTAGTATTTTTTAACTATGTCTGCGTTTACATGCTGTGGGAAGTCTTCACCATCCATTGTAGTGAGTATCATGGCACCTCATGAGAACACTGTCTTGACTACAAATGGTCCTTCATATGTTGGAGTCCACTTGCCCCTAGGATCACCCTGTGGTAATATGATACGCTTGATTACCAAGTCACCAGCCTGATATACCTTTTGCTTAACCTTCTTGTTAAAAGCTTTGATCATTCGTTTCTGGTACATCTGGACATGACAAACTGCTGCTAGTCTCTTCTCATCAATCAAATTTATCTGGTCAAGTCGAGTCTGAATCCACTCATCTTTATCCAAGCCTGCATCTTTCATGATTCTCAAGGAGGGTATCTGAACTTCAATGGGCAGAACTGCTTCCATACCATAGACTAAGGAGAATGGGGTTGCCCCTGTTGAAGTGCGTATTGTAGTACGATAACCATGAAGAGCAAATGGTAACATCTCATGCCAATCCTTATAAGTGACAATCATTTTCTGTATAATCTTCTTAATGTTCTTATAAGCAGCTTCTACTGCCCCATTCATCTTCGGACGATACGGAGAAGAGTTGTGGTGCTTAATCTTGAACTGCGTGCAGAGATCAGTAATCATAGTGTTGTTCAGATTAGAGCCATTGTCAGTAATAATCCTTTCAGGGATGCCATACCTACATATGAGATTATTCTTAATGAATCGAGCCACAACATTCTTAGTAACAAATGCAAATGAAGCTGCCTCCACCCAATTTGTGAAGTAATCAATAGCAACCAGGATGAAACAATGCCCATTAGAAGCGGTAGGCTTGATCTCACCAATCATATCAATGCCCCACATGGCAAAAGGCCAAGGAGCAGTCAACACATTCAATGGTGATGGAGGTATATGTACTTTATCAGCATAGATTTGACACTTGTGACATGTTCTGGAATGTTGATAGCAGTCAACTTCCATGGTAGACCAATAGTAACCTGCTCTCAATATCTTCTTTGCCATAGTATGACCACTAGAATGAGTGCCAAAGATCCCATCATGCATATCTTCCATAATCTCATTTGCTTCCTTTTTATCCACTCAACGAAGCAAAGTTGAATCATGATTGCGCTTGTACAAAATTCCATTACTTAGAAAGAACTTAGCAGAAAACCTTCTCAGAAACTTCCTATCTTTGACAGATGCCCCTTCAGGGAACTCCTGAGCTTCAAGATATCTTTTCACTTCATGGAACCAAGGCTTTTCCTCTGCTTCTTCAGTGTCAATCTCATTGCAGTATGCAGGCTTTTCAAATCTGTCAATAGTAATCTTGGGAGCTTCATCATCCCAGCTGATCTCAAACATGGATGCCATGGTGGCTAATGCATCTGCCAACTGATTCTCTCTTCGTGGAATATGTCCAAAAGTAATCTCTTTGAAATGTGGGATCAAAAACAACACATACTCTCTATAGGGAATGAGGTTATCATGCTTGGTATCCCAATCTCCTTTGATCTGACTTACTACCAAGGCTGAATCTCCATACACGTCTAGGAACTGAATCTTCATATCAATAGCAGCTTTAATACCCAGGATACATGCCTCATACTCAGCCATGTTATTAGTACAATAGAAACAAAGTCTGGCAGTAATCGGGGTATGACAACCTTCAGGGGAACTGATCACAACACCAACACCATTACCAAGTGCATTAGAAGCTCCATCAAAAACCATAGTCCATCGGGATCCTTGTTCAGGTCCGTCATATTGTCCAGGTTCTTTGGTAATAATCATAATGTCTTCATCAGGAAACTCAAAACTCATTGACTGGTAATCATCCAATGCTTGATGAGGCAAATGATCAGCCACAACACTTCCTTTAATGGCCTTCTGAGTAGTGTATTGTATATCATATTCTGTCAAGATCATTTGCCATCTTGCTATTCTTCCGGAGAGAGCGGGTTTCTCGAATATGTACTTGATTGGGTCCATCTTCGAAATCAATAAGGTAGTATGAGTCAACATATACTGTCTTAGTCGGCGAGCAGCCCATGCCAAAGCGCAGCAAGTTTTCTCGAGCAGTGAGTATCTTGTTTCACAGTCGGTAAACTTTTTGCTAAGGTAGTATATTGCGTGCTCTTTTCGACCAGACTCGTCATGTTGCCCCAACACATACCCCATTGAGTTGTCTAACACTGTTAAGTACATAATCAAGGGTCTTCCATCAACTGGTGGCATCAAAATTGGTGGTTCCAGCAGATATCTCTTGATTTCATCAAAGGCAGTCTGGCACTCATCATTCCATTCCATCACCTGATCTTTCTTTAACAACTTGAAGATTGGCTCACAGATGGCAGTTAATTGGGAAATAAATCTTGCAATGTAGTTCAATCGTCCCAAGAAACCTCTAACCTCCTTCTCAGTACGGGGAGCTGGCATTTCTCGTATAGCTTTCACTTTTGCTGGATCCACTTCAATACCTTTTCCACTGACAATAAAACCCAGGAGCTTTCCAGATCTAACTCCAAAAGTACACTTGTTTGGGTTCAATCTCAGCTTGTATTTTTTCAACCTCTCAAACAATTTATGCAAATGATCAAGATGTTGTTCTTCATTCTGAGACCTGGCTATCATATCATCCACATACACCTCTATCTCATGATGAATCATGTCATGAAACAAAGCCACCATAGCACGCTGATATGTTGCCCCTGCATTCTTCAAACCAAATGGCATCACTTTATAGCAAAAGGTGCCCCACTGTGTAACAAATGTTGTCTTCTCCATATCTTCAGGTGCCATCTTGATTTGATTGTAACCAGAGAAACCATCCATAAAAGAGAATACCTTATGTAACACGGTGGGAGAACTGACTTTAAGTAATGTTGCGGATAGCAAGAGTCGCCACCGACTTTTATTTTATCCAAAAGGAAAGGGTATAAAAGAACAGGAAAGACCTTAAGAGATATTTTTGGGTCCGGGGGGTAGGTTATGTAAAGGGAAGGTGTTAGCACCCTTTACATCCATGGTTATCCATGGGCTCTTAGTTACTTAAGCTCACTTTAAATTGTTTTTTGAAAATGTAGTGTGTGAATAGAAAAATTTTCAGAATAGTTTAATAATAATCCATGTACGGATGTGTAAGAAACTTGTTTGAAAATTTGTTTGAAATTTGTTTAAGTTTGAAAATTTTTTGAAGTGAGCAAGTACATAAGAGGAACCTACCCTAATGTTTAAAGTCTTTCTTGTTCTTTTTCCTTTCCTTGGTAAGACTATCCCTACTATTAAGGAGTAGGTAGTCTTTACCTTGGATGTAAGGGTCATGTGAGGGACAATTTGGTTATGAAGGCAACTATGGGGTGTATTAAGCACATATAAGGGACTATCATCATTTTTCGAAAGGGACTCGATTCGTATAGGCAACCATGAGGGACTTGATGATTTATCTTTTGAAGGGACTTGCTTTATACACCCCACTTGACCATTATTCGTAGGCAACTTGAGGGATAACCTTAGAAAGTGAGATGACGATTAAAAATCGACTTACGTGTGTGACGTGTTTAATTTAATTATCTTACATTAAAAATTATCTAAATTTATTTTTAAATAACAAACATGTTTTGTCACTCCCTAAATTACTAACCACAACGATAATAATGATTAAATAATTACAATTACATCCGGGAAACAATTACAAGAAATTATAATAATAAGCAAAATATTAAACAAAATAATAAATAAGTAAACAATAAATATAAGGGGTTAGTAAATAACGATAAATAAGATTAGCAAAATAATAATAATAAACATAATTGAATTATAAATGGGTTAGTGATAATAATAAGCAATAGAAATAGTTAGTAATGAAAATAAGAAAGGTTAGTAAATAATAAAAAATATAAAGTTAGTGAAAATAATTTAAATAATAAGCAAAAAGTTAGTAATAATAAAAATAATGATAATAACAATTTTAAAATAAGGTTAAAAACACAATAATAAAGATAATAATAAATAATAATATTGTTAATAAATAATAAAGATTAATGAAATTAATAAAGCAAAAATCTAATAATATAGTTAGTATTAATCAAGAATGAGCACAATTAACCAAAATCAACAATTTTTCCTATAAACAATTATTTAGAAAAGAAATATGAATGAACAATTATTTTAATTTTTTACAAATTTTATTATGACTACAAAATTTGGATTATTATAAACATATATTAATATTTATTTATTGAACAATTTATACATATTATAAGAAGAAGTAGATTTTAAATATCATATATAAAATTTAATTCTATTAACTATTATATTTACAAATTATTTTTAACCATATACAAAAAATATAATTATCCTAAATTAAATTATTTCTAAACATTAAAAGAAAATTAATTTGAATTATAACTATATTTACAAATAAATTAGAATTATTTTAAAGATCATCAATTAGAAAATAAATACAATTAGGGTTTAATTGAAATATATTTTTTAGGATTTGAGAATTAGGGTTTTTATATATATATACAAAATTTATCCTAATTTATATATACATATTATAAATTAAACACAAAAATAGCGAAACATAATTTACAAAAAAATACATTTTTAAAAAAAAAGATGACATACATATTTCATTATTATCTTTATTGTTTTAGAAACATATATAGTATATATTTAATTTTAATATTATAATGTTTAAAAAAACAAATAAAAGAAAAAAATATGGAAAACTTACCTGGCTGGGGTTTGAACCCAGGCCAGCTTGATTTCCAGCAAGCATAACAACCACTAGGCCACTGGCGCGCAGGCAAGAGATGAGGGAAAGAGATTTGTTTTGTTCCTTATGATGCAAAAATCCAGAAAAAAAATGTGAGAAACAAAAGGCCTGGGGTGGATTCGTACCCAGGACCTTTCAGTGACAAGCATGCATACGTAACCGCCTGGCTGGGAGAGCCTTCCTGTCAGCTTGTTGGCCTTGAATCATAATATATTATGCCTTCCATGATCCTGAAAATAAAATAAAAAATAATGGCCCCAGCATGATTCGAACCATGGACCTTTCATCAAATTCACACGCACTCTTCCACTGGGACAAGCATCAGGCTTGTGAATTAAACAGAAACAAAACTATAATATTTTAAAACAAAATTTGAATATGAATTTTCGCGCCAGCCAAGCTTCGTCTTCAACCTCTGGATTTTGAAGTTTGCTGCGAAATTTGCTACAACAATACCTGCGATTTTTCCTGCACCCTTAAAACCTACGAATTTCAAACTATCATTAAACAATACAGTTTCATCAAATTGAGAACATTTTTGGATTCCTCATAACCTGTACAGTCCAATTTTATCAACCAAATTCATTTATAATGCACAAATCAAACAACCCTAATTCGAAGGTCAAACCCTAATAATGGCATCTCACTGATTCTTCATGGTTTCTTTGGTTTCTTTGCCCAGAAACAATCTAGGCATCATAACAAACATGTATTAATCATCAAAAACAATTTATAATGTGTATATGAATGGATTCGAAAAGAAATTTTTCAAGCATAAAGTGAGTTCGGGTAGAGCAATATGGGGCATATGGGATGCGTATGATGGATGATTTCGCTTCATGGATGATCAAAGAACATGTCTATGTTCTTAATTTACCTTCTAAAGCTCTGAAATTCAAAATCCGATTCTCACTTTTGGAAGGATTTTTGTGCTTTTGAACTTACCTCTAGGCTGCTGGATCTCGTCCCCTTGTCATTGGTTTCTATTGCATACTTATATGAGATCAAATTTAGGTCAAAAGATGATGGATTTGTGGGCTTTTGGGAAGACTTCATGGTGAAGGAATGTCATGATCTTAAAGTGTGAAAGAATCAAATATTTGCCTTCCAATTTGGTCTAGGACGAATTTGTACAAGATCAAATCATATTAAACAGCATTGATTAATTTCTAGAAGAAGAATCATGTTCCAACTTTGATTTTTAGATTTTATTTTGATTTAATTTGATTTAAAATGAATAAAATTCAAATAAATATCAAATAAAATATAAAAATCAGAATTTCTCACCATTGGGTCGTGCATGATATTGTTGTATGGATTGGATCATAACTTGGGCAGCCCATTTGGAAAGAAATGATTTTAAACCTCCATTTTCAACATAAACCATCACAAAATTACCCAACTTTGCAAGGGCACATTTCCCTCAATTTTAAAGGTATGAGAGTGTTCTTGGACTTTTTGGAAAGCTTGAAGAGTCCTCTAAACAACCCCATTGGTTTCAGGTCCATATCATTTACCAATCTCAAGTTATGTCCTTTTGAAGTTGTTGACTTTTTGTTGACTTTTGAAATGACCTATAATGTCTTAGATCATATCTTTCAAATGAAGCATTTTTGGGCTTAACTTTCAACATAAAAGTTGTAGAGAATTCAATTTCCTTCAAAATGAGCTTTGGATGGAGACTTGGTGATGAAGTATGTGAAAGTTATGGCTGGTCAAAGTTCAGTTGACTTTTATTGAGGAAACCCTAAGTTAGAAACTCCTGATTATTGATGATCTGGAATCTCCTTGATGAATCATGATCAACCCTTGATCAAATGATGAATTTTACTTCATATACTTGATGTTGGCAAAAAATCATGAAGTTTGACTTTGGTTTGACCACAGTTGACCTCAATTTGACTTTTTAACTGCATTGACTGATTTTGACTTATCTGATCATCTGACTGAGCAAACTTTTGAGAAAAGTCTTGAAACTTGACATGGGGGTTCTTACACACATATAAGATGTTATGAAACTCACTTGAAGTATTGGAAGTCCATTTAGTCTGATTAAAGTCAAAACCCTAGTTTTGGATGCACTGCTTAGGAGGTGCATTGTCTGAGGGAATTGTCAACTTCTTTGACCAATTGTGAACTTTGTGAACCTTGTGAATCTTCATAAAATATCTTGTGATACTCATGGGAGGTATTGTGAAGCTTGTGAACCTTGTGAACCTCATGAAGTGGCTTTGTAGACCTCATGACCCTCAGGAAAGCTTTGTAGTCATTGTGAAACTTGTGAACCTTGTGAACCTTCAAGAAGTAACTTGTAGACTTCATGAACTTCATGAAAGGCCTTGTAAATGTTGAGAAGCTTGTGAACCTTGTGAACCTTCAAGAAGTGACTTGTAGACTTCATGAACCTCATGAAAGGTTATATAAGCATTGGAGAACTTGTGAACCTTGTGAACCTTCTTAGAACACAAAGTCTTGTATTGTGAGGGCAAATTTTGGGGTGCAACACCTTATGCTGAGCAGTGTTGTCTACCAGAATATCAAATTGAGGAAGTGGAAAGTCATCTTTAGGGCTAGCCTTGTTCAAATCTCTGTAGTCCACACACATACGTACCTTACCATCTTTCTTAGGGACTGGTACCACATTTGCAACCCACTGAGGATAAGAAGTCACTGCTAAGAACCCTGCATCAAACTGTTTCATTACCTCTGCTTTGATCTTTTCTGACATCTCAGGACGCATACGACGAACCTTCTGCTTCTTTGGACGACAATCTTCTTTCACTGGCAAACGGTGAACCACAATGTCCGTATCCAACCCTGGCATATCTTCATAAGACCAAGCAAAGATCTCCACATAGTCACGTAACATCTGAATCAATCTGCTCTTGACACTGTCCTCTAAATCAGCCCCTATCTTGACCTCTTTTCTGTTTTCTTCAGTTCCCAAATTCACAACTTCGACTGGCTCTTCATGTGGCTGTATTGCTTTCTCTTCTTGTTGTAACAACCTAGCAAGCTCTACAGGTATTTCACAATCGTCCTCATTTCCGTCTTCAGTTTGATAGATCGTATTCTCGAAATTATAATTGGCAATAGTAGAACTGTTATCAACAGGATCCAGAGTGGATGAGGATCTGCATTTTAGTGATGTGGGTGTGTGTAAGAACACATAGCTGATAAAACAAAAATAAAAGAAAAGAAAGACAAGGAACACAATATTTACGAAAACGAAACGTCCACTGATTTTATTGAATGAAGTATGCAAATGAAATGACAGCCCGTAACAAGCACACCATTGTGCCCCGGGTAAGGCACAAGGCTTTGAGAGTTTTAATTGTTCAGAAATTACAAACTAAAAAAACAACACAGTAATAGTATTTACTCCTGACTAAAGGAGATAGGGATAACATCTTCAGCTTTCCAATTATTGAGTCCAACACCCACAGTAGGAAAAATCCATGCATCCAAGTTGTAGTCTTCATCATGACTTCCCACAGCATTGATCTGATCTTTCATAACCCCTTGATTGGTGATACGAACAGCACGAGCACGACGAACAACCTTCTGGGACTCTGCAGTGAAACCCAAACCAAACTTGTCAGACTTGTATGGGATATCAGGAAGCTGACCCCAAATAGTACAACCACCTTCATGCACCACAGCTCTAGTATCATTGAGGGAGGCCATTGCCATTGTTGGAGGTTTTCTGGTGACCACGGGAACTTTCTTTGCAACAGGAGGAGCTACATAATCATTAACAACCCAAGGAACCACTTCAAACGTCTGACACGGAGTCTCAATGTATTCACCTTCTATTTCCAGATACTTGAAAGTATTCACATGGCTGACAAAGTATTCTTCTTCCCCATAGACAGTAACAACCCTTCCTTCTACCGGATATCTCAACTTCTGATGTAATGTGGAGGTTACAGCACCTGCCCCATGGATCCAGGGACGACCAAGCAGACAAGAGTACGAAGGACGAATATCCATCACAAAAAATGTAGCAGTAAACACCTGGGAGCCAACTTTGATTGGAAGATCAATTTCTCCATGTACTACTCTTCTAGAACCATCAAAAGCCTTCACCACAATGTTACTGGGCTTCAGCACAGCATCTTTAGGACTCAGCTTGTTCAGGACTTCCTTAGGCAACACATTCAAAGAGGAACCATTGTCTATCAGCACATGTGACAGGGTAGTGCCCCTGCATTCAATTGAAATATGCAAGGCCCTGTTATGATCCCTCTTGGCAGGAGTCAAATCAGCATCAGAAAACCCTAACCCATTGTCATAGGTCAGGTGGGCAACACAGTTCTCAAATTGGTCAACAGAAATTGCACTGGGTACATGAGCAGTCTTCAGAAACTTGATCAAGCACTTGGCATGAGCCTCAGAACATAATAACAAAGATAGCATAGAAATCTTCGAGGGAGTATGCCCCAACTGATCAACAATGTCATAATCACTCTTGCGAATGATTTTCAATACTTCTTCCATCTGCTTAGAGAGGTCATCAGTAGCTGGCACATCAGTAGATACAGGCTCAATAACAGGACCCTTGCCCCTAGCATCAGTGGTGGAAGTAGCAGCAGGAGTAACTGCATTCTTGGAAGTAACTGGAGGAGTGAAGACTCTTCCACTACGTGTGATCTTACTAGATCCAGCAATATTGTCAACATCAACAGGCACATCAGCTACAGGCTCTTGCTTAACACCATGGATGTAAACATCAGACCCATAGTGCCAAGGCACAGCTTTGTCAGACGTATATGGGATAGGACCAGGAGTAGTAATGACCACAGGAGCTACTCTGGCTTCAGCAACAACTTTCACGGGACCTTCAGCAGTAATTTTGATTGGACCCTGATGAGTGATTTTAATGGGAACCTTTGAAGTGATTCGTATTGGTACTTTGTCAACCATGTCAACCTCTTCAGTCTTCTTACCCTGCGTAATATGATCTACCATACTCTCCACAGAAGACGGTTTTCATTCAAACACTATGGTGTAATTATCCATGAGACGCTGAATTTCGTCTTTCAACCTGAAGCACTTCTCTGGATTATACTCACAATAGACACAATCTTCACGACAACCCGGAAAGAACCCAGCTTGTACCAACTTCTTTCTGATGACAGACAATGGTGTGGTCAATTCATCAACTGAATGGATATGCAGATCTTCCTCAATGGCATTGACAGTCTTCTCGTGGTTTAGCATTGGAGCAGTAATCACATTGGGAGTACCCGGAGGATCAAACTCAATTTCTCCAGCATCAATCATATCTTGAATTTTATTCTTCAAGATCCAGCAGTTATTAGTATCATGTCCCTGACAGTTTGAATGATATGCACATCGTGCATTGGGATTGTACCTGGGAGAGGTAACATTAGGATTCTGAGGAGCCTCTTTCAAAGTAATAAGTTCAGCTTTCAACAAGTGTTGCAATGCCTGAGCCATTGACATGTTGATCTTCATGAACTGCCTTCTAGCCCTCTGTTGGTTGCCCTGTGGCTGCTCTGTTGTTGCAGGAGTTGGATTTGAAATATGTACTGCACTAACAGACTGATGTCTTCTGTTACGATCAGGTTGACCATAAACAGCATTGGATTCTTTCTTCCCAGTGGGAGGCTTCTTTGCAGCACCTGATGAGGAAGTACCTACTTGGATCTTACCATTCTTTATACCATTCTCTACTCGCTCTCCTGTCATGATCAACTCAGTGAAGCCAGATGATGAGCTTCCAATGAGATGACTGTAGAATGGACCATTCAGCGTGCACATGAACATATCAACCAATTCCCTGTCAGTCAAAGGGGGTTGAACTCTTCCAGCTAAATCTCTCCACTTCTGAGCATGCTCTTTAAAACTTTCTTTAGCACCCATAGACATGCTCTGAAGCTGCATGCGAGTGGGGGCTAAGTCAGCATTGTATTGGTACTGCTTATAGAAAGCTTCAGCAAGATCATTCCAGTCTCTGATGTTGACACTCTCCAACTGATAATACCACTCCAACTGAGCTCCAGATAAGCTCTCTTGAAAGAAATGGATCCACAACTTCTTATCAGCAGTGTGGGGTTGAATTCTTCTGACATAAGACCTCAGATGCAGCTTGGGACAAGAGACCCCATCATAGACAACAAATGTAGGAACCTTGAAACCAATGGGTATGACTACCCCAGATATCAAACTCAAATCTTCAAAATCTAGCCCAGATGACTTCTGCAACTCCATGGCATCCATCCTATCCACCAGCATCTTGAATTTGTCTTCATTAGGCTCATGGTAGTAATTAGCCTCAGAATCAGAGTCCCCCATAGTATTGTGGAGACTACCTCCCTCATTTTCAGATTCCTCAGATTCATAGTCTTCAGCTGGTTCTTTGGTCTTGGCAAGACCTTTGAACCTTCTTCCCATATTGATCAAACCAGCTGACTTTCTAGTCTTCTTAGTCTTCTTGGCCAGCAGTGCCTTCAATTCATCCTGCCCCTTGGACAGGTTCAATATCAGCTCTTGGAACTGTGCATTTTGTGCCTGGAGATCCTTAACTGATTGTTCAAGAGCCATTGCTGAAATAAACAGCGAGAAGATGAGAAACCTGTGCACAATTATAAACCTGTGATGCAATGAAATGGTATGTGAATGTATATGCAATGTTTTCAAGGACCGCAGGATTTAAATTTGCTTAAACAAACAAGAAGGTAAACTTTTATTAGTAATAACTTTGTTTTGCCTTTTAGGCTTACAAAAAAAAAAGAAATGAAATAAGTACAAAAGATGGGGTTTTAAGTCTCCCATGGACGTTTCCTCTTTGTGTTGAGGTATGAGTTGAGGTTTCGTTCCTCATGAAGTTGCTTTGTTAGTTCTAGGATTCTTGCTTGGCTTGCTTTGTAATGAGCCTCGAAAGTATCCCTTTGCTCCTTCAGTTGGATCCATGATCTCTGCAAGTCTTCCATATCAGTAGGCATGTCTGGGTGAAAGATGGTATAAGATGTGTCTCTTTCAGCAACAGGTTCCATGGTAACTGGTAGGACGGCAGGATATGGCATCATGAGAGTCTAAGCACGAGATCGTACCCATCTAAGATAAGCCTCCATAGGAATAGTGTACTTAGGCTCTAGTGTCTTGCTGTCAACCCTGTTTACTTTTCCCCATGCTCGTATGAATCTCTGACGGTAACCCTGAAGATCGTTGTCGTAATCAAATACAATGCCCTGAATCAACATGTCATGTGTACCATCACTCCGGGCGTAACCAAACTGTCGTAAAGCTAGAGAGGGGTTGTAGGTGATGCCTCCTCTTATGCCTAGCAGTGGCACATTAGGAAACTCCCCACAACGGTCAATGATGGTGACATTCTCCATAGATCTGGAGCACCAATGGATATCTGAGTGAGAAAGTGACATGATCCTCTTGGACCATCTGAACCCTTGCTCATTCTTCATTACTGAGCGAGGGAGGTGAGAAATAAACCACCTAGAAAGCAAAGGTATGCAGCACATCAAAGTTCCTCTTGCCCTTGTAGTACGGGTGTGAAGAGAATGTAGGATATCTCCAAGCAATGTAGGCACTGGATTGTGACTCAGGAATATATTGATGGCATGAACATCTATGAACTGATCTGGATTGGGGAACAATACTAAGCCATAAATCAGCAAGGCTAAGATCTCCTCAAAAGCATCATAGCTCATAGCTTTCAAGAACACCTGAGCTTTTTCTATCAACACCTTGGCAAGAATACCCTTAACTCCGCTTCTCGTCTCTAGAACAATGTCAGACTTCTTCAGATGTAGAGCTGCAGCAATAACTTCTGGTTTAAGCTCCTTCTCTAAGCCTGTGAAGGGTCTTTGATCAAGAACAGGTATACCCAGAAGTTTAGAGAACTCTTCCATTGTAGGAACCAGCTGATAGTCGGGGAATGTGAAGCAATGGTGTTTAGGATCAAAGAACTGAAACAGGACACTCATCATGTCTTCATTGAACCCTGAGGTGACTAGATCCAATAGGTGACCATGTCTCTTGATGAACTGGGAATGATCAGACACTTGAGAAACCAACTCTTTAAGCTTAGAAGGTATCCCTACAAAGTTGATCCTGATGGTGTTCCTACGAGCAGAAGTCATGATCTGCAACAAAGAACAAAGATAAATCCTTTGGTCCTTGAAATGGTTAGTGAAAATGCTATGCTTATGATGCATGATGATGTCATGATGTTATGTTCAATCACAAACATGTGGCACACACAAACAAGTCACACCATAGCCCTAGGTTGAAAAGCTTGCATGAGGTTTAAGGTAGGTACCCTCCCCTGAAGTTAGATGGTTCATCCTGTCCTACAAAAGTAACCAGGTTCTAAGGGATCTCAATATCATTGATCCTTCACAAGGGTAGTTGTTCAGAAGGCAACTTACTTGCCAACCAAAACCCTCCAAGTTTAAGATCTCAATGAGTGTAGTATCGAGTGTCAACCAACTTCAGTCTGCACCAAAGCCGGTTACCTCACTACTTTCTAAAGGCCAAGATGGGATAACTAGGGTTCTAAAAGTTAGTTAGTGCATTGACAACATATGGCAGCCTCATATTATCCTCAACTTGACTTAAGGAACATAAGCACCAACCAAGAAGTCACACTAACTATGGCCACCAGATCAACCATATCGATATACGTCGTACAGTTTCCTTGGTCTATTGCCATTTACCTAAGGTACACTAGATCCGGGTTAGGACCTTTCACACATAAGAGCACCCCAACAAGATAATATAAAGCAAACAAGTCAAACAATTTAAAGTGATCTAATTCCTAAGGGTACCCCTCTTAAATTTAAATCCCCAGCAGAGTCGCCAGTTCTGTAACACGGTGGGAGAACTGACTTTAGTTATGTTGCGGATAGCAAGAGTCGCCACCGACTTTTATTTTATCCAAAGGAAAGGCATAAAAGAACAGGAAAGACCTTTTAAAAGATTTTTGGGTCCGGGGGGTAGGTTATGTAAAGGGAAGGTGTTAGCACCCTTTACATCCATGGTTATCCATGGGCTCTTAGTTACTTAGCTCACTTTTGAATTGTTTTTGAAAATGTGTAGTGTGTGAATAGAAAATTTTCATATGAGTTAATAATGATCCATGTATGGATGCGTAAAAACTTGTGTTTGAAAATTTGTTTGAAATTTGTTAAGTGTTTGAAAAATTTTGAATGGAGTGAGCAAGCAACTAGGAAGTACCCACCCTAAAATTTGAGTCTTTTCTATTCTTTATCCTTTAAGTGGTAAGACTATCCCTATTATTAAGGAATAGGTAGTCATTACCTTGGATGTAAGGGACAAGTAAGGGACATCTGTTTAATGAAGGCAACTGTGGAGTGTATTAAGCATTTAGGAGGGACTATCATCATTATTCGAAAAGGGACTTGATTTTTAAAGGCAACCATTAGGGACTTGATGATTTTTCTTTTAAGGGACCTGCTTTATACACCTCACTTGACCTTATGATTAGGCAACATTGAGGGATAGCCTTAGAAATGTGAGATGTCGATTAAAAATCGACTTACGTGTGTGAGTGTTTAATTTATATTTATCTTATAATTAAAGTGATCTAAATTTTATTTTAAATTGAATACATGTTTACACTCCCTAAATTACTAACCATAGCATAAAAATTAAATAAATTACATATTTACAAAATTTACACCAAGGAGCAATTACATAATTATAATAATAAGCAAATTAAAAATAAATAGCAAAAATAAATATAGAAGCAAAATATAAATAATAAGCAAAAATAAGCGATAATAATTATAATAGGGGTTAGTAATAATAATAATAAAAAAATAAATAAGGTTAGTGAAATAATAATAATAAATATAATTAAAATAATAAGTGGATTAGTAATAATATGATTAGTAATAATAACAATAGTTAAGATATTATAGGAACATAATTAAAATAATAAACAAAAGTTAGATTTTTAATATGGATAATTATTTAAAAATAAGAGGAAATATGGACAATTAAATAATTATTATAACATTTTAATTTATATACAAATTATTAAATTATTTTTTAACATATTATAATTACAAAATTCAACTATCATAGGTTCAATTAAAAATTATTCACATATAATTTAGATTATAAACAAAGTATAAAAAATATTTACATATCATATAGAACAAATTTGATTATAATTTTATTTACTAAAATTAATTATATTAAATAAATATGTACATAGTAATTATATTTATAAAATTTAATTATGCTAAATATTATATTTACAAAAATTAAGTTAGAAAAATGAAATTAGGTTTTAACATTTGTTTAGAGAAAAAATAAATTAGGGTTTTAGGGTTTGTTAGAAAATATTTTTTAGGGTTTTTAAATTTAATATACAAAATTATTTTAATTAATATACATATATTATAATTTAATTTTAAATTAAGAAAAGTAAAAAAGAAAGTTTAGAGTTTTTTTAGAAAAATATGAGTGTTGTCTTAGGTATTTATTAAATATATACATACATAATTTATTTTTTAATTAATAATAAGAAAACATTTAGACAAATTAACAAACTAAAATAGAAAAAAGTGTAAAAGGAAAACTTACCTTGGCTGGGTTTGAACCCAGGACACCCTGCTTGCAAACAATAAAACGTACCATTAGGCCAGCCACACGTAAGTGATAAAGAAATAGATCCAATTTGTTTTATGCCATGTCTTGAAAAATCATAGAAAATAATAAAATCCAAAAGGCCTGGGGGAGGATTGAACCCAGGACCTCTTGAATACCAGCAAGCGCGCATGACCATCTGGCTGGAAGAGCCCATCTGATATTTGAATGGCAAGAAACCATAATATATTAAGTCTACCTTTTAACCTGAAAAATAAGAAAAAATAGTGCACCAGCCAGGACTCGAACTAAGGTCCTCCCATGATACGCATGTGCACTTTACCACCAGACCACTGCTGCATTTGTGAAATAAATTAATATTAATATAATAAATTATTAAAACAATATTCAAATGTCAGAATGCGCGCCAAGCCCACTTCTTCTTCAACCTCATGACCTGCAAAATCACTTGCGAATTTTGCTTCCATTTTTCCTGCGAAAACAGAATGGCAACAAAACCTACGAAATTCAATCATGGACAAAACAGCAAGATTTTATGAAATTGATTACACCATTGAGTTCCAAACAAGATTTCCAATCATTCTATGTTCTCATAATCCATTTACATTGGCTGGATAATAAAACCCTAATTCTTGGCCGAAACCCTAACTATGGTGGATTACGTTTCAGGCCATGAATCTTCAATCCAATTGTCCAGAATCGTTCTAGGCATCACAACAAACATATATCAGTCATTAAAAACAATTTATAATGCATATATTATTGAATTCGAAAAATTGAATTTCAAGACAAAAGTTGATTCGGGTAGAGCATTATGGCATGTATGGGATGCGTATGAGTGTTGGTTTCGCTTCATGGATGCCCAAGGAAGCTTGCTGTGTTCTTATTTTACCTTAAAACAACTTGTATGAAGGAATCCGAATGTGAGGTTTTGAATGGTTTTTTGACTTTGTGAACTTACTTTTGGAGGCAGAGAATTCGTGTCTATGCAATGGCAATGAGTTATGCACTTATAGGAGAGTGAATTAGGTCAAAGAGATTGATTGATTGTGTGGAAATTTTGATTCAAAAAGATTCACAATGATCATGCTTTAAAATCCAAATATTCTTGCATTAAGGCTTGCTATTTTGGGACCAATCTTGTGATTTTATTCCTTTTCAATTCCAATCAACATTGAAGACATTCTAGAAACCAAATCTCCATCAAATATCATATTTTCATATTTTATTTTTATTTAAAATGATTTTTAATGAATTAAATCAAAATAAATGAAAATAAAATAATAAAAATTCTGATTTTTAATGGTTTGGGTCGTGCATGATGTTGTTGTATGGATTGGGTCATAATTTGGCAAGCCCATTTGGAAAGAATTAGTTTTAGACCTCCATTTTCATCATAAACCAACTCAAAATTTCCCAACTTTGCAAGGGAATATATCCTTCAATTTTAATGCTATGAGGGTGTTCTTGGACATTTTGGAAAGCTTGAAGAGTCCTCTAAACAACCCCACTGGTTTCATGTCCATATCACTTACCAATCTCAAGTTATGCCCTTTTGAAGTTGTTGACTTTTTGTTGACTTTCAAAATGACCTATAATGTCTTAACTCATACCTTCCAAATGAAGCATTTTTGGGCTTGGCTTGTGAGACACAAAGTTGTAGATAATTCAATTTCCTTCTAAATAAGCTTTGGATGGAGACTTGGTGATGAAGCATGTGAAAGTTATGGCTGGTCAAAGTTCAGTTGACTTTTACTGAGGAAACCCTAATTTAGAAACTCCTGATTCTTGATGATCTGGAATCTCCTTGATGAATCATGATCAACCCTTGATCAAATGATGAATTTTACTTCATATACTTGATGTTGGCAAAAAATCATGAAGTTTGACTTAGGTTTGACCACAGTTGACCTCAGTTTGACTTTTTAACTACATTGACTGATTTTGACCTATCTGATCATCTGACTGAGCAATCTTTGGAGAAAAGTCTTGAAACTTGTCATGGGGGTTCTTACACACATATAAGATGTTATGAAGCTCACTTGAAGTCTTGGAAGTTCATTTAGCCTGATTAAAGTCAAAACCCTAGTTTTGGATGCACTGCCTAAGAGGTGCATTGTCTGAGGGAATTGTCAACTCTTCTGACCCATTGTGAACTTTGTGAACCTTGTGAATCATCATAGCATGTCTTGTGATACTCATGGGAAGTATTGTGAAGCTTGTGAACCTCATAAAGTGACTTTGTAGACCTCATGAACCTCATGAAAGGTTATGTAAACATTGTGAATCTTGTGAACCTTGTGAACCTTCAAGAAGTAACTTGTAGACTTCATGAACCTCATGAAAGGTCTTGTAAATGTTGAGAAACTTGTGAACCTTGTGAACCTTCATAAAGTAACTTGTAGACTTCATGAACCTCATGAAAGGTCTTGTAGACATTGGGAAACTTGTGAACCTTGTGAACCTTCTTAGAACACAAAGTCCTATATTGTGAGGGCAAATTTTGGGGTGCAACAGGTGCGTTAAAATCGGAGCACATATGCCTGAGTTGGTGAAGCGACAATTGGAAGCTTGCCTCAAAGGGAACGCAAATTTATTTGCCTTGAGCGCCGCAGAATTTTGTCGGGGCTCGACCCCGAGACAGCCTGCCACCACCTCTCCATTGACCCAACACACAAGACGGTCGCTCAACGCAGGAGGAAGCAGTCGACCGAGAAGACCGAAGCAGCTGAATCTGCTGTTAAAGACCTCCTAGAGGCTAAATTTGTAACCGAGGCCAGGTACACGACCTGGCTCTCAAATGTTGTACTTGTGAAAAAATCTAGTGGAAAATGGAGGATGTGCGTTGATTATACCGATCTCAATCGGGCATGCCCGAAAGATGCATACCCTTTACCTAACATCAATAAATTGGTCGACAATTCGTCAGGCTTCAAGCTATTATCCTTCATGGACGCATATTCAAGGTATAATCAAATACCCATGGCCGTGTCTGACAAAAAATACACGGCCTTCATGACCGAATCGGGCAATTAATTTTATAAAGTTATGCCCTTCGGTCTAAAAAACGCGGGCGCAACATATCAGCGCATGATGAATAAGGTTTTCCGAGCTGAAATCGGAGATATGCTCGAAGTGTACATGGACGACATGATCGTCAAATCTCAACAAGAAACGGACCACGCGTCCCACTTACGAAAAGTGTTCGATCAGGCACGAAAATGCAAAATGCGCTTCAACCCTGAAAAATGCACGTTTGGTGTCTGAGCAGGAAAATTCCTCGAATTCTACTTAACCGAACGAGGCATCGAGGCCAACCCTGACAAATGCCGGGCATTCGCGGAGCTCCCAACTCCCACTTCCAAAAAATCCATACAATCACTAAACGGGGTCCTTACCTCCCTCGCTCGGTTTGTAGCAAAGTCCGCTCAACACGCTCTCCCTTTTTACAAACTCCTCCGCAAAGAGGCAACTTTCGAGTGGACGGGGGAGTGCGAGCTAGCGTTGTCCCACCTAAAAAAGGCACTAAGTGAACCCCCAGTCTTATCCAGACCTGAAGAAGGGGAGATAATGTATCTCTACCTTGCAGTTGCAAACGAAGCAGTAAACGCGACACTCGTGCGCGACCTACCCGAAGGGCAAAAACCTGTATATTTCACAAGTAAGGCACTCCATGGCCCAGAAATTCGATACCTCCAGATAGAAAAGGTGGCTTTGGCCCTCCTTCTCGCAGCTAGAAGGCTATGCCATTACTTTCTGGCTCACACCATCATCGTAAGAACCGATCAGCCCATAAGACAGTTGCTCGGTCGACCAGATATGGCCGGACGAATGCTAAAGTGGTCATTGGAACTATCCGAGTTTGACGTCAAATTCGAGGGAAGACAAGCTCTCAAAGCCCAAGCGCTGGCCGACTTCGTGGCTGAACTTACCTTCACCGAGCAAGACCCGAAAGTCTCATCCAGGTGGGTTATTTTCGTGGACGGAGCATCTGGCCCAGCGGGTAGCGGAGCCGGAATTATCTTGGAAAACGAAGAGGGGAACGTCATCGAAGTGTCCTTAACCCTATCTTTCCCCACTTCTAACAACCAGGCAGAGTACGAAGCTTTTCTAGCGGGCATACGACTCGCGACCGATCTGGAAGCAGAAGAGATCACAATCTGCATGGATTCTCAGTTGGTCGCAAGCCAGGTCCGAGGAGATTTTCAGGCCAAAAATGATAATATGGCCGAATATTTGGCCCTCGTAAAAGGCGAACTAAAACGGTTCAAAAGTGTGGAAGTCAAAAACGTTCCACGGGAAAACAATGCCCGCGCAGACATCCTGTCCAAATTAGCGAGCACTAAAAGGAAAGGAAACAACAAGTCCGTCGTATAGAAAATAATTCCTCGACCGAGTATCGGACAATCGTCGGCCCGCGTAGACATTAACGTCGTGGGCGACACGAGCTGCTGGATGACCCCAGTATTCAACTATTTAACTAAAGGAGAATTACCGACCGACCCAAAAGAAGCCAGTACTATACGACGAAGGGCATGCTCATATTCTCTAGAAGGTGGACGTATATATTGTCGAGGATTCTCTACACCCCTCCTCAGGTGCGTAGAAGAAGAAAATATCCCACACGTACTAAGGGAAGTCCATGAAGGAATCAATGCGCAACATCCTGGCGGACGGTCGTTGGCTCGATAAATCCTAAGGGCAGGATACTATTGGCCCACCCTCCAATACGATGCGAAAGAGCACGTGAAGAGGTGCGACAAATGCCAACGACACGGAGACGTGCATGCAACACCCCCATCCGAGCTAAAATCATTATCGTCACCTTGGTCGTTCGCATGGTGGGGGATGGATATCTTAGGACCATTCGTCGTCGGGTCTGGTCAGAATAAATACTTAATTGTAGGTGTCGACTATTTCACCAAATGGATAGAAGCTGAGGCCTTAGCCAAAATCACTGCGCTCAACATACTACGTTTCTTCAAGAGAAACATCCTCGCCCGGTTCGGGGTGCCCCTCGCCATCGTGACCGACAACATCACTCAGTTCACAGATAAACACTTCAAAGAATTCGTTGCATCAATAGGAACGAAACAACATTTCGCTTCAGTCGAGCATCCTCAAACTAACGGGCAAGCAGAGGCCGCGAACAGGGTAATCCTAAGAGGTTTAAAACGAAGATTGGACGAGCATAAGAAGCATTGGGTCGAGGAGCTACATAGCGTACTATAGGCATATAGGACCACGCCCCACTCAACAACTGGGGAATCCCCATTTCGATTAGCATATGGAACCGAAGCGGTGATCCCTATAGAAATGCACGTCCGATCGAAGCGCACAGAATCCCCCATGGATCAAGATACCAATTCCGAAGCCTTGAGAAACGAGCTCGACATGGTTGAAGAAGTTCGATCGGAAGCCGCTCTTCAAGAAACCATTCTCAAACAAAAAATAGCCGCTCGGTATGATTCTAAGGTCATAAGGCGAACGTTCGAGGTAGGCAGCCTTGTCCTTAGAAGAAATCACAGAGATCCCCGCGAGGGAAAACTAACACCCAATTGGGAAGGCCCGTATCGCGTCCGAGCAAAAACCGAGAACGGAGCTTATTATTTGGAAAATCTACACGGGGAAGAGCTTGCTCGGCCCTGGAACGCCGAGAAACTCAAACAATACTACAGCTAAATCACAAAGTCACCTTACTCAACTTTCAAGCAAAGAGAAAGGGGGACCGACCGAAAACTGCGTGCCTAGGTACGAGCATGACAACCCAAATATAACAAAGTCAAGCAAGATCTCCTTTCGAGCAAAAGAGAAACTTGCCGCACGGACGGATACTCGAACGAGTCCGACGTCGCCTAAGTACCACGACCAGGCAGAACCCCAGCTCACGATGGGATGTTCAAGCCACGGAGCCCGGGCCATTATCTTGGCCCGGGCACCGACCAGGAGTAAGACTCCTAAATCTGATTGGTCCCCCTAACCAACAGATCACTCACACACCCCGTATTCATTCGATCACATCTAATTAATGCAAAGATGCATACCAAACACTTAGTAAAAATAACAAGTAAATTATGTCCTCCGACAGACGCATTGTTACGAGCAAATAAAACATAGAAACCGACCATCAAAGTCGTACACACGAAATAAAAAATGCGACACCAAAGGGCCGACTTGTTCAGGATTACATACAAAGGGGGCCACGTCCCCCAAAAAAGAAAGAACATCATAAATTACCAGGCACGCAGGCCATAAATTAATTATCCTCACCTCCCGGGCGACCTTCTTCCTCACAAGCACCCTCCTGCTCCGGCTGCGCTTCAGGTTGGCCAGGCTGATTAGTCGACTCCGGCTGAGAGTCATCCACCACCAAGTGTGAGGGGACCACGATCTGACCGTCCACGACCTTCTACAAGTAGCTCATTCGACCAGCGTCCAAGTGTAACACGGTGGAAGAACTGACTTTAATTATGTTGCGGATAGCAAGAGTCGCCACCGACTTTTATTTTATCCAAAGGAAAGGCATAAAAGAATAGGAAAGACCTTTTAAAAGATTTTTGGGTCCGGGGGGTAGGTTATGCAAAGGGAAGGTGTTAGCACCCTTTACATCCATGGTTATCCATGGGCTCTTAGTTACTTAGCTCATTTTAAAATGTTTTTGAAATGTGAAATGTGTTTAGAAATTTTCTTAAGTGTTTTATAATGATCCATGTACGGATATATATAGAACCTTTGTTTTGAAAATTTGTTTGAAAATGTGAAGTGTTTGAAATGTTTTTGAAGAGTGAGCAAGTATCTAAGAGGAACCTACCCTAAGTTTAAGTCTTTTCTGTTCTTGAATCCTTTAAATGGTAAGACTATCCCTATTATTAAGGAATAGGTAGTCATTACCTTGGATGTTAGGGACAAATGAAGGGACATCTGTTTATTTAGGCAACTGTGGGGTGTATAAGCAATTCGAAGGGACTTATCATCTTTATTCGAAAGGGACAAGATCATTACGAAGGCAACATTCGAAGGGACTTGATCTTTTTATCTGTTTAGGGACTAGATGATGTGAGATGAGGGACTTTTGCTTTATACACCCTACTTGACCTTTTGTTTAGGCAACTTGAGAGGTAACCCTTAAGAAGTGAGATGACGATCCAGGATCGACTTACGTGTGTGAGTGTACCAATTTAAATATTTATCTTTAAATTTAATGAGCTAAATTAATTTTTAAATACAAACATATTTCACTCCCTATTTTACTAACCATAGCATTTAAAAATAAATATTAAACATTACTACTAAAATATTACATAAAGGAGACAATTACATAATAATAATAATTAAAACAAATTAAATAAATAAGCAAAATAAGTAATAATAAATAATTGGGTTAGTAACAATAATAATAATAATAATAAATCACAATATATATATAAATGGGGTTAGTAATAATAAAATAAATATCATATGAAAATAAATAGAATTAATAATAAAATAAACAAGAATATTAGCATAATAATTAAAAGTTCAATTTTTTTTTATACACAATTATTTTTTAAGATTAAGAAGAAAACATAAACAATTCATATTATATACTAATTATTATAAAGTTTTAAATTATATACACGTTATAAAAATAAGGTTAATTATAAATATATTATGAAAATAAATTATATTTACAAAATCAAGTTAAAAGTTTTAATTATTTTAAGCATAATCTAAAATTATTGGCATACAAAATTATATTAAATAATAACTATAAACAAAATATAAAAATATACACATAATTAAAGTTTAAGAAATAAATAAATTAGAAGTCATAATTAACAAATAGAATTAATCATTTACAATTAGGGTTTATAAAATAATTAGGTCTTATAAAATATTTAGGGTTTTAGAAAATATTAGGGTTATATGTTTTTTAGAATAATAAATTAGGATTAATTAATAGCTATATAAAATTATACAATATTAATAATTTACAAAAAAATAAATAATTTTTCTAATAAGATTTAAATTAAAAAAAGATGAGTTCTAAATTGTAAATAAGAAAATAAAAATATAAACATTCTATTTTTTTTATTATTTAAATTTATAATATAATCTAATTAAATAAGAAAAAAAATGAAAACAAAACTTACCTGGGCTGGGGTTTGAACCCAGTCCCTAAGCTTTCAACCCTCAAGACCAATACACCAGCCACTGGGCTACGCGCGCGCAGGTGATAGCAATGCCTTCCATGTAATTTTGTTGTTTAACCTGAAAAAACCATGACAAAACAAAAAGAAATAGCACAAAAGGCCTGGGGAGGGATTCGAACCCAGGACCTTCTCACAACACGCAAGCACACTTACCATCCAGCCGGGAGGGCGCAACTGATATTTAAATCACAACAATGAATAATATATTAAGTTTGATGATTAAATGGAAAAATAAGAAAAAGGTTGCTGCATCCAAGATTCGAACCAAGGACCTGACCCTCACAAGGACAAGCTTCCAACCATCAGGCCAACGCGCACGCTGTGAAATACAAACCAAACACAAATAATAAAAAAAACAAACACATATTTGAATTCTGGAATTCGCGCCAGGGGTCTTCTTCCTCCTCCAGACCTGCGTTTTTTCCTGCGAATCTTCCTGGGCAATTTCCTGCGAATTTTTCAAAACCCTAAACCTGTGTTTTTCGAAACATCACGCAAACCATCATGACAACCAAAATTAATAACCCAGATCAATTGTACAAAGCTCATACATCACAACCATTGTCTTAGAATTGGTTTTAAGGTCTTAAATGTATGGTTCCCGTTTTAAAACTCCAAACCATAACAATGGCAATCTTCAACACAGTCCACAATAATTCAATTAATCTATGCAAAAAGCTTCTAAACATCACAACAAACACAAATATATGATTAGTTTTCAATATTAATACATGAATCAATCAAATCGAAAAATTTCAAAATGTGAAAGGGATGCATTCGGTTTATGCGAATTAGGGCATGGATGACCAATGTTATGATCCAAAATCACTCTATGAACTCCCAGGAACAAGTTGCTACCTTCAAATTGTCTTGAAAGGGCTTGAATGATGGAATCCGAATTTGAATTTTGGTGAGTTTTTTTGAATGTGCAAACTTACTCTTGAGGCTGTGAAATTCGTCCCCTATTCTTGTGATCTGTTTATGTACTTATAGTGAATGAATTAGGTCAGAAAGATTGGATCATTGTTTGGACTTTTTGATCTTTAGAGATTGAAAAAGATTATGGCTTAAATTTCATATATTTGTGAATGAGACCTTTCTATTTCAAGCCAATCATCATCAATGTTATATCAATTTAATCCAATTCATGTTAATGACCTTCTAGAACCAAAATATATTTTAAATTTTCACATTTGATATTTTATTTAAATTTAAAATGATTTTTAATATAAAAAATCATAATAAATAAAATAAATAAAATAAAATTATGAAAATATCAAATAAATTTCGTGCATGATGTCATGGAACACCTTGGGTCACAAAAAGTTCAGCCCATTTGAAATAATTTGGTTTTAAGACCCTATTTTCTTCATACACCATCCAAAAATTTCCCAACTTTGCAAGGGCACACATCCTTCAATTTTAATGTTATGAGGGTGTTCTTGGACATTTTGGAAAGCTTGGAGAGTCCTCTAATCAACCCCATTGGTTTCATGTCCATATCATTTACCATTCTCAAGTTATGCCCTTTTGAAGTTGTTGACTTTTTGTTGACTTTTAAAAGGACCTATAATGTCTTAGCTCATACCTTCCAAATGAAGCATTTTTGGGCTTGGCTTGTGAGACACAAAGTTGTAGAGAATTCAATTTCCTTCTAAATGAGATTTGGATGGGAAAAATTTGATGAAGCATGTGAAAGTTATGGCTGGTCAAAGTTCAATTGACTTTTCTTAAGGAAACCCTAATTTAGAAACCTCTGATTCTTGATGATCTGAAATATCCTTGATGAATCATGATCAAACCTTGATCAAATGATGAATTTTAATTCATATAATTGATGTTGACAAAAAAATCATGAAGTTTGACTTTGGTTTGACCACAGTTGACCTCAGTTTGACTTTTTAACTGCTTTGACTGATTTTGACTTATCTGATCATCTGACTGAGCAAACCTTTGAGAAAAGTATTGAGACTTGTCATGGGGATTCTTAAACACATATAAGATGTTATGAAGCTCACTTGAAGTCTTAGAAGTCCATTTAGCCTGATTAAAGTCCAAACCCTAGTTTAGAATGCATTGCTTAGGAGGATGCATTGTCTGAGGGAATTGTCAAACTTTCTGACTATTTGTGAACTTTGTGAACCTTGTGAACCTCATAAGATGTCTTGTGAACCTCGTGAACCTCATAAGATGTCTTGTGAACCTTGTGAACCTCATAAGATGTCTTGTGAACCTTATGAACCTCATAAGATGTCTTGTGAACCTTATGAACCTCTTAGTACACAAAAGTCTTGTGAACCTTGTGAACCTCATAAGATGTCTTGTGAACCTTATGAACCTCTTAGTACACAAAAGTCTTGTTTTGTGAGGGCAAATTTTGGGGTGCAACAGCTGCCCCTGTTCAATTTTCTGAAACCTGAGGGGTTAGATTGGTATATGTGCCAGTCGTGATCTGGAAGGTTGAAGGGGATTGAACACAAAAGCCCAAAAATTTGCACTCACCAGTGCGTAGAGGGATACTGATGACTAGTTGAATATGCTTGAGTGGGCTTAAAGATGCCACTTGGAGAAAAGTTCTTCAAATATGCCTCTTGGAGGATAAAGCAGTCCAAAATATGAAGATATAGCTTTTTGGGAAGATAAACAACGTCTCAACATAGTGAGATAACCTTTGGGAAGATAAACAACGGCCCAAGGTAAAGATATAACCTTCAGGAGGATAAACAACGTCCTGAGGTATAAGAAGCTTTCAGGAGGATAAACAACGTCCTGAGGTATGATGATAACTTTTGGGAGGATAAATAACGGCCCAATAGTAATGATAGCTTTCAGGAGGATAAACAACGTCCTGAGGTATAAGTATAACTTTTGGGAGGATAAACAACGGCCCAAAGTCATGATATGCTTTCAGGAGGATAAAAAACGTCCTGAGGAAATGGTAGCTTTCAGGAGGATAAACAACGTCCTGAGGAAATGGTAGCTTTCAGGAGGATAAACAACGTCCTGAGGTATGAAGTAACCTTTTAGGAGGATAAATAACGGCCCAAAGTCATGATATGCTTTCAGGAGGATAAACAACGTCCTGAGGAAATGGTAGCTTTCAGGAGGATAAACAACGGCCCAAGGTCACAAGTTGTTGATGAAGTTTGTCTGATGGAGAATTAATCTGAAAAACAAGATTATAACATTCTGTATGATAATATTAGTTTATGCATTATGTATGCATGTATAGTATGATGCACTTAAGTAATGTATTATGAATTTATGGATATGTATGAATTATGCAGCCTAACGCGTCTGGATATCCTTGTATAACAACTGCTGGCCAGGGAAAATAAATCCCGATTCCTTGCTGAAGAATATGATGAACTCGTTCCCGTCTCGTTTGATAATATAGTATTCATAACCTCTCGCCTTCGTTCAATAGTAAGGTATACATAACCTTCCGTCTTCATTCGTCGTACTCCGGGGGATTTGTCTTGTGGGGATGAACCGGCGAAGCTTCGTTGAAATCCTTCCCTCGTTCGTCCTTAGTAAATACTATTACTGCATTTTCATGTATTTCTGGTAAACATCAATCATATTAAGCATTTATGCATTTCTGGTAAACATCAATCATATTCAAAAGCATACATACATTCAAACACAACCAATGGACGTTTCGCTTATGTAAATAGGGTAAAAGTAAATCTGGATTCAAAGATGGAATTTTCATTTATATCACAAAGTGACCTATACATAGGCAAGTTTGTACAAGGAGACAGAAATCCTAGTAAGAGGAATTTGTCATAAAAAGTTTACAAAACAAAGAAAATCAGCTATGTGGGAAATAATCCTATTGAGTTTCAATTCTACTATTGCCATTATCTTCAAGTATCTCATCTTCTGCTGTTGAGACGGAAACGATTGGATTGAGCTTTTATCTGTTCAAACTTGAGTAAGTAGCACAACTGGTTGCAGTTTCATGGGTGATCCAAACGAGACATAGTCATACGCTTTAATCCCTAACTTTTGCCTGGATTGCCCTTTCAGGTTTTCAATCCACCGGGATACCCTTTTTTGCCCAAGCCGCCTTTTCAGGTTTTCGACTTGCCGGGTGTACATTTTTTTTTTATATATATATCCCTAATTTTTGCCCGAACCCTTTTGGTTCGCCGGGATGCCCTTATTTTTGCCTAGGCCAGTCAACCTAGCGGGTCTCTTTTCATGCGTAGTATTTTTTAACTATGTCTCCGTTTACAGGCTGTGGGAAGTCTTTACCATCCATAGTAGTAAGTATCATGGCACCTCCTGAGAATACTGTTTTGACTACAAATGGTCCTTCATATGTAGGAGTCCACTTGCCCCTAGGATCACCCTGTGGTAATATGATACGCTTGATTACCAAGTCACCAGCCCGATATACCTTTGGCTTAACTTTCTTATTAAAAGCTTTGATCATCCGTTTCTGGTACATCTGGCCATGACAAACAGCTGCTAACCTCTTCTCATCAATCAAATTTATCTGGTCAAGTCGAGTCTGAATCCACTCATCTTCATCCAAGCCTGCATCTTTCATGATTCTCAAGGAGGGTATCTGAACTTCAATGGGCAGAACTGCTTCCATACCATAGACTAAGGAGAATGGGGTTGCCCCTGTTGAAGTGCGTATTGTAGTACGATAACCATGAAGAGCAAATGGTAACATCTCATGCCAATCCTTATAAGTGACAGTCATTTTCTGTATAATCTTCTTAATGTTCTTATAAGCAGCTTCTACTGCCCCATTCATCTTCGGACGATACGGAGAAGAGTTGTGGTGCTTAATCTTGAACTGCGTGCAGAGATCAGTAATCATAGTGTTGTTCAGATTAGAGCCATTGTCAGTAATAATCCTTTCAGGGATGCCATACCTACATATGAGATTATTCTTAATGAATCGAGCCACAACATTCTTAGTAACAAATGCAAATGAAGCTGCCTCCACCCACTTTGTGAAGTAATCAATAGCAACCAGGATGAAACGATGCCCATTAGAAGCGGTAGGCTTGATCTCACCAATCATATCAATGCCCCACATGGCAAAAGGCCAAGGAGCAGTCAACACATTCAATGGTGATGGAGGTATATGTACTTTATCAGCATAGATTTGACACTTGTGACATGTTCTGGAATGTTGATAGCAGTCAGCTTCCATGGTAGACCAATAGTAACCTGCTCTCTATATCTTCTTTGCCATAGTATGACCACTAGAATGAGTGCCAAAGATCCCATCATGCATATCTTCCACAATCTCATTTGCTTCCTTTTTATCCACTCAACGAAGCAAAGTTGAATCATGATTGCGCTTGTACAAAATTCCATTACTTAGAAAGAACTTAGCAGAAAACCTTCTCAGAAACTTCCTATCTTTGACAGATGCCCCTTCAGGGAACTCCTGAGCTTCAAGATATCTTTTCACTTCATGGAACCAAGGCTTTTCCTCTGCTTCTTCAGTGTCAATCTCATTGCAGTATGCAGGCTTTTCAAATCTGTCAATAGTAATCTTGGGAGCTTCATCATCCCAGCTGATCTCAAACATGGATGCCATGGTGGCTAATGCATCTGCCAACTGATTCTCTCTTCGTGGAATATGTCCAAAAGTAATCTCTTTGAAATGTGGGATCAAAAACAACACATACTCTCTGTAGGGAATGAGGATATCATGCTTGGTATCCCAATCTCCTTTGATCTGACTTACTACCAAGGCTGAATCTCCATACACGTCTAGGAACTGAATCTTCATATCAATAGCAGCTTTAATACCCAGGATACATGCCTCATACTCAGCCATGTTATTAGTACAATAGAAACAAAGTCTGGCAGTAATCGGGGTATGACAACCTTCAGGGGAACTGATCACAACACCAACACCATTACCAAGTGCATTAGAAGCTCCATCAAAAACCATAGTCCATCGGGATCCTTGTTCAGGTCCGTCATATTGTCCAGGTTCTTTGGTAATAATCATAATGTCTTCATCAGGAAACTCAAAACTCATTGACTGGTAATCATCCAATGCTTGATGAGGCAAATGATCAGCCACAACACTTCCTTTAATGGCCTTCTGAGTAGTGTATTGTATATCATATTCTGTCAAGATCATTTGCCATCTTGCTATTCTTCCGGAGAGAGCGGGTTTCTCGAATATGTACTTGATTGGGTCCATCTTCGAAATCAATAAGGTAGTATGAGTCAACATATACTGTCTTAGTCGGCGAGCAGCCCATGCCAAAGCGCAACAAGTTTTCTCGAGCAGTGAGTATCTTGTTTCACAGTCGGTAAACTTTTTGCTAAGGTAGTATATTGCGTGCTCTTTTCGACCAGACTCGTCATGTTGCCCCAACACATACCCCATTGAGTTGTCTAACACTGTTAAGTACATAATCAAGGGTCTTCCATCAACTGGTGGCATCAAAATTGGTGGTTCCAGCAGATATCTCTTGATTTCATCAAAGGCAGTCTGGCACTCATCATTCCATTCCATCACCTGATCTTTCTTCAACAACTTGAAGATTGGCTCACAGATAGCTGTTAATTGGGAAATAAATCTTGCAATGTAATTCAATCGTCCCAAGAAACATCTAACTTCCTTCTCAGTACGGGGAGCTGACATCTCTCGTATAGCTTTTACTTTTGCAGGATCTACTTCAATACCTTTTTCACTGACAATGAAACCCAAGAGCTTATCAGATATGACTCCAAAAGTACACTTGTTTGGGTTCAATCTCAACTTGTATTTCTTCAACCTCTCAAACAACTTATGCAGATGATCAAGATGTTGCTCTTCATTCTGGGACCTGGCTATCATATCATCCACATACACCTCTATCTCATGATGAATCATATCATGAAACAAAGCCACCATAGCACGCTGATATGTTGCCCCTGCATTCTTCAAACCAAATGGCATCACCTTATAGCAAAAGGTGCCCCACTGTGTAACAAATGTTGTCTTCTCCCTATCTTCAGGCGCCATCTTGATCTGATTATAACCATAGAAACCATCCATAAAAGAGAATACCTTATGCTGAGCAGTGTTGTCTACCAGAACATCAATATGAGGAAGTGGAAAGTCATCTTTGGGGCTGGCCTTGTTCAAATCTATGTAGTCTACACACATACGTACCTTACCATTTTTCTTAGGTACTGGTACCACATTTGCAACCCACTGAGGATAAGAAGTCACAGCTAAGAACCCTGCCTCAAACTGTTTCATTACCTCTGCTTTAATCTTCTCTGACATTTCAGGACGCATACGACGAACCTTCTGTTTCTTTGGACGATAATCTTCTTTCACTGGTAATCGGTGAACTACAATGTCTGTATCCAATCCTGGCATATCTTCATAAGACCAAGCAAAGATCTCCACATAATCATGTAACATATGAATCAATCTGCTCTTGACACTATCCTCCAATTCAACCCCTATCTTGACCTCTTTCCTGTTTTCTTCAGTTCCCAAATTCACAACTTCGACGGGCTCTTCATGTGGCTGTATAACTTTCTCTTCTTGTTGTAACAACCTAGCAAGCTCTACAGGTACTTCACAATCGTCCTCATTTCCATCTTCAGCTTGATAGATCGGATTCTCGAAATTATAATTGGCAATAGAAGAATTGTTATCAACAGGATCCAGAGTGGATAAGGATCTGCATTTTAGTGATGTGGGTGTGTGTAAGAACACATAGCTGATAAAATAAAAATAAAGGAAAAGAAAGACAAGGAACACAATATTTACGAAAATGAAACGTCCACTGATTTTTATTGAATGAAGTATGCAAATGAAATGACATCCCGTAACAAGCACACCATTGTGCCCCAGGTAAGGCACAAGGCTTAAGAGTTTTAATTGTTCAAAAAATACAAACTTTAAAAGTAACAACACAGTAATAGTATTTACTCCTGACTAAAGGAGATAGGAATAACATCTTCAGCTTTCCAATTATTGAGCCCAATACCCACAGTAGGAAAAATCCAAGCATCCAAGTTGTAGTCTTCATCATGGTCACCCACAACATTGATCTGATCTTCCATAATCCCCTGATTGGTGATACGAACAGCACGAGCACGACGAACAGCCTTCTGGGACTCTGCAGTGAAACCCAAACCAAATTTGTCAGACTTGTACGGAATATCAGGAAGCTGACCCCAAATAGTACAACCACCTTCATCCACCACAGCTCTAGCATCTTTAAGGGAGGCCATTGTAGGAGGTACTCTGGTGACCACATGAACTTTCTTGACAACAGGAGGAGCTTCATGATCATTAACAATCCAAGGAACCACTTCAAATGTCTGACACGGAGTTTCAACATATTCACCTTCCACTTAAAGATATTTAAAGGTGTTCACATGGCTAATCATATACCCTTCCTCTCCGTAAACAGTAACAACCTTCCCCTCTACTGGATATCTCAGCTTTTGATGTAAGGTAGAGGTTACAGCACCTGCCCCATGGATCCAGGGACGCCCAAGCAAACAAGAATACGACGGACGAATATCCATTACATAAAAGGTAGAATTGAAAACCTGAGAACCAACTTTATTTGGGAGATCAATTTCTCCATGCACCACTCTTCTCGAGCCATCAAAAGCCTTCACCACTATATTACTGGGTTTCAACACAGCATCTTCAGGACTAAGCTTATTCAGAACTTCTTTGGGCAATACATTCAAAGAGGAACCATTGTCTATTAATACATGTGACAGGGTAGTGCCCTTACATTCAATAGAGATATGTAGAGCCCTATTATGATCTCTCTTGTCCGGAGTCAAATCAGTATCGGAGAAACCTAACCCATTATTATAGGTCAAGTGTGCAACACAATTTTCAAACTGGTCTACAGATATCTCATTTGGTACGTGAGCAGTCTTTAAAAATTTAATCAAGGCTTTGGCATGAGCCTCTGAACATAATAATAAGGACAGCATATAAATCTTGGAGGGAGTATGCCCCAATTGATCAACAATGTCATAATCACTCTTGCGAATGATTTTCAATACTTCTTCCATCTGCTTAGAAAGATCATCAGCAGCTGGCACATCAGTTTGTACAGGTTCAATAACAGGACCTTTGCCCCGAGCATCAGTAGTGGAAGTAGTAGCTGGAGTAACTGTATTCTTGGAGGTAACTGGAGAAGAGAAAACTCTTCCACTTCGTGTGATCTTACTAGATCCAGCAATAATATCAACATCAAGGTTCGCATCAACAACAGGCGTATCAGCTAAGGGTTCCTTCTTAACACCATGGATATAAACATCGGACCCATAATGCCAAGGCACAGCTTTATCAGAAGTATACGGAATAGGACCAGGAGTGGTAATGATCATAGGAGCCACTCTAGCTTCAGCAACAATCTTCACAGGGCCTTCAGCAGTAATCTTAATTGGACCCTTATGAGTGATTTTGACAGATCCCTTGGAAGTAATCCTTACCGGCACTTTATCAATCATATCCACCTCTTCAACCTTCGCACTTTTAGTTATGCGATCCACCATACTCTCCACAGAAGGTGGTGTCCTCTCAAATACTATGGTGTAATTATTCATGAGGCGTTGAATTCCGTCCTTCAACCTCCAGCAACTATCCGGCTTATAAGCACAATAGACACAATCTTCACGACAACCTGGAAAGAACCCAGCTTGTACCAACTTCTTCTTGATAACAGACAATGGTGTAGTCAAATCTGCAACTGAGGAAATATGTGAATCTTCATCAATGGCATTGACAGTCTTATCATGATTTGGCATGGGAGCAGTAATCACATTTGGAGTACCAGGAGGGTCAAACTCAATTTCTCCAGCATCAATCATATCTTGAATTTTGTTCTTCAATACCCAGCAACTATTGGTATCATGTCCCTGACAATTCGAATGATATGCACATCGTGCATTAGGATTGTACCTGGGAGAGGTAACATTAGGATTCTGAGGAGGATCTTTCAGAGTGATAAGTTCAGCCTTCAACAAGTGTTGCAAGGCTTGGGCCATTGACATATTGATCTTAGTGAACTGCCTTCTAGCCCTCTGTTGATTTCCCTGTGGCTGCTCTGGTGTTGCAGGAGTTGGATTGGAGATATGAACTGCACTCACAGACTGATGCCTTCTATTACGATCAGGTTGACCATAAACAGCATTCGACTCTTTCTTCCCGCTAGGGGGCTTCTTTGTAGTACTGGATGAAGAAGCACCCACTTGGATCTTGCCACTCCTGATACCACTTTCTACGCGCTCTCCTGTCATTATCAACTCAGTGAAGCCAGATGATGAGCTTCCAATGAGATGACTGTAAAAAGGACCATTCAACGTACACATGAACATATCAACTAACTCCCTGTCAGTTAGAGGTGGTTGCACTCTTCCAGCCAAGTCTCTCCATTTCTGAGCATACTCCTTGAAATTTTCTTTATCACCCATAGACATGCTTTGTAGTTGCATGCGAGTAGGAGCTAGATCAACATTGTATTGATATTGCTTATAAAAGGCTTCAGCAAGATCATTCCAATCACGGATGTTGACACTCTCCAACTGATAGTACCACTCCAATTGAGCTCTAGATAAGCTCTCTTGGAAGAAATGGATCCATAACTTCTTATCAGCAGTATGGGGTTGGATTCTCCGGACATAAGACCTCAGATGCAGCTTGGGACAAGAGACACCATCATAAACAACAAAAGTAGGAACCTTGAAACCAATGGGTATAACTACCCCAGATATCAAACTCAGGTCTTCAAAATCCAGCCCAGAAGATTTTTGCAATTCCATAGCATCCATTCTATCCACCAGCATCTTGAACTTATCCTCATTAGGCTCATGATAGTAGTTAGCTTCAGAATCAGAGTCCCCCATTGTATTATGGAGACTGCCTCCCTCTTTCTCAGACTCTTCAGACTCATAATCTTCAAACTGTTCTTTGGTCTTGACAGGACCTCTGAACCTTCTTCCCATGTTGATCAGGCCTCCTGACCTTCTAGTCTTCTTAGTCTTCTTGACCAGCAGTGTCTTCAATTCATCCTGCCCCTTGGACAAGTTCAGGATCAGCTCTTGGAACTGTGCATTTTGTGCCTGAAGATCCTTAACTGTTTGTTCAAGAGCCATTGCTGAAATAAACAGCGAGAAGATGAGAAACTTGTGCATAAGAAACCTGTGATGCAATGATATGGTATGTAAATGCGTATGCAATGTTTTCAAGGACCACAGGATTTAAATTTGTTTAAACAAATAAGAAGGTAAACTTTTATTAGTAATAAATTTGTTTTGCCTCTTGGGCTTACAAAAAATGAAATGTAATAAATACAAGAGATGGGGTTTTAAGTCTCCCATGGAAGTTTCCTCTTTGTGTTGAGGTATGAGTTGAGATTCCGCTCCTCGTGAAGTTGCTTTGTCAGCTCCAGGATTCTTTCTTGACTTGCTTTGTAATGAGCCTAGAAAGTATCCCTTTGCTCCTTCAACTGGACCCAAGATCTCTGTAAGTCTTCCATGTCAGTGGACATGTCTGGGTGAAGGATGGTATAAGAAGTATCTCCTTCAGCAACAGGTTCCATGGTAACTGGCAGGATAACAGGATATGGCATCATAAGAGTCTGAGTACGAGATCGCACCCATCTGAGGTAAGCTTCCATAGGAATGGTGTACTTGGGCTCCAGAGTCTTGCTGTCAACCTTGTTCACTTTTCCCCATGCTCGTATGAATCTCTGACGGTAACCTTGAAGATCGTTGTCGTAGTCAAACACAATACCCTGAATCAACATGTCATGAGGACCATCACTCCGAGCGTAACCAAACTGACGTAAAGCTAGGGAAGGGTTGTAAGTAATGCCCCCTCTTATGCCTAGAAGTGGCACATTAGGAAACTCCCCACAACGGTCAATGATAGTAACATTCTCCATAGATCTGGAGCACCAATGGATATCTGAATGAAAGAGTGACATGATCCTCTTGGACCACCTGAACCCTTGTTCATTCTTCATCACTGAGCGAGGAAGGTGAGAAATAAACCACCTAGATAGCAAAGGTACGCAACACATCAGAGTTCCTCGTGCCTTTGTAGTACGAGTATGAAGTGAGTGCAGAATGTCTCCAAGCAATGTAGGCACTGGATTGTGACTCAGGAATATGTTGATGGCATGCACATCTATGAACTGATCAGGATTGGGGAACAACACTAAGCCATAAATAAAAAAGGCTAAGATCTCCTCAAAAGCATCATATCTCATAGCCTTCAAGAACACTTGAGCCTTCTCTATCAACACCTTGGCAAGAACACCCTTAACTCCGCTTCTCGTTTCTAGAACAATGTCAGACTTCTTCAGATGTAGAGCTGCAGCAATAACTTCTGGTTTAAGCTCTTTCTCCAAGCCTGTGAAGGGTCTTTGATCAAGAACAGGTATACCCAGAAGTTTAGAGAACTCTTCCATTGTAGGAACCAGCTGATAGTCGGGGAACGTGAAGCAATGGTGCTTAGGATCAAAGAACTGAAACAAAACACTCATCATGTCTTCGTTGAATCCTGAGGTGACTAGATCCAATAGGTGACCATGTCTCTTGATGAACTGGGAGTGTTCAGACACTTGAGAAACCAATTCTTTAAGCTTGGGAGGTATTCCTACGAATTTGATCCGGATAGTATTCCTACGAGCAGAAGCCATGACCTGCAACAAAGAACAAAGATAAATCCTTTGGTCCTTGAAATGGTTAGTGAAAATGCTATGCTTATGATGCATGATGATGCTATGATGTTATGCTCAATCACAAACATGTGGCACACACAAACAAGTCACACAATAGCCCTTAGGTTTGAAGGCTTGCATGAGGTTTAAAGGTAAGTACCCTCCCCTGAAGTTTAGTTGGTTCATCCTGTCCTATAAAGTAACCAGGTTCTAAGGGATCTCAATATCATCGATCTTTCCCAAGGGTGGTTGTTCAGTAAGCAACTTACTTGCCAACCAAAACCCTCCAAGTTTGGGATCTCAATGAGCGTAGCATCGAGTATCAACCAACTTCAGTCTTCACCAAAGCCGGTTATCTCACTACTTTTCTAAAGGCCAAGATGGGATGACTAGGGTTCTAAAAGTTAGTTAGTGTATTGAAAACATATGGCAGCCTCATATTATCCTCAACTTGACTTAAGGAACATAAGCACCAACCAAGAAGTCACACTAACTATGGCCACCAGATCAACCATATCGGTATACGCCGTACAGTTTCCTTGGTCTATTGCCATTTACCTAAGGTACACTAGATCCGGGTTAGGATCTTTCACACATAAGAGCACCCAACAAGATAAGTATAAAGCAAACAAAGCAAACAATTTTAAAGTGATCTAATTCCTAATGGTACCCCTCTTTTATTAAGTCCCCAGCAGAGTCGCCAGTTCTGTAACACGGTGGGAGAACTGACTTTAATTATGTTGCGGATAGCAAGAGTCGCCACCGACTTTTATTTTATCCAAAGGAAAGGCATAAAAGAACAGGAAAGACCTTTTAAAAGATTTTTGGGTCCGGGGGGTAGGTTATGCAAAGGGAAGGTGTTAGCACCCTTTACATCCATGGTTATCCATGGGCTCTTAGTTACTTAGCTCACTTTAAAATGTTTTTGAAATGTGAAATGTGTTTAGAAATTTTCTTAAGTGTTTTATAATGATCCATGTACGGATATATATAGAACCTTTGTTTTGAAAATTTGTTTGAAAATGTGAAGTGTTTGAAATGTTTTTGAAGAGTGAGCAAGTATCTAAGAGGAACCTACCCTAAGTTTAAGTCTTTTCTATTCTTGAATCCTTTAAATGGTAAGACTATCCCTATTATTAAGGAATAGGTAGTCATTACCTTGGATGTTAGGGACAAATGAAGGGACATCTGTTTATTTAGGCAACTGTGGGGTGTATAAGCAATTCGAAGGGACTTATCATCTTTATTCGAAAGGGACAAGATCATTACGAAGGCAACATTCGAAGGGACTTGATCTTTTTATCTGTTTAGGGACTAGATGATGTGAGATGAGGGACTTTTGCTTTATACACCCTACTTGACCTTTTGTTTAGGCAACTTGAGAGGTAACCCTTAAGAAGTGAGATGGCTATCCAGGATCGACTTACGTGTGTGAGTGTACCAATTTAAATATTTATCTTTAAATTTAATGAGCTAAATTAATTTTTAAATACAAACATATTTCACTCCCTATTTTACTAACCATAGCATTTAAAAATAAATATTAAACATTACTACTAAAATATTACATAAAGGAGACAATTACATAATAATAATAATTAAAACAAATTAAATAAATAAGCAAAATAAGTAATAATAAATAATTGGGTTAGTAACAATAATAATAATAAATCACAATATATATATAAATGGGGTTAGTAATAATAAAATAAATATCATATGAAAATAAATAGAATTAATAATAAAATAAACAAGAATATTAGCATAATAATTAAAAGTTCAATTTTTTTTTATACACAATTATTTTTTTAAGATTAAGAAGAAAACATAAACAATTCATATTATATACTAATTATTATAAAGTTTTAAATTATATACACGTTATAAAAATAAGGTTAATTATAAACATATTATGAAAATAAATTATATTTACAAAATCAAGTTAAAAGTTTTAATTATTTTAAGCATAATCTAAAATTATTGGCATACAAAATTATATTAAATAATAACTATAAACAAAATATAAAAATATACACATAATTAAAGTTTAAAAAATAAATAAATTAGAAGTCATAATTAACAAATAGAATTAATCATTTACAATTAGGGTTTATAAAATAATTAGGTCTTATAAAATATTTAGGGTTTTAGAAAATATTAGGGTTATATGTTTTTTAGAATAATAAATTAGGATTAATTAATAGCTATATAAAATTATACAATATTAATAATTTACAAAAAAATAAATAATTTTTCTAATAAGATTTAAATTAAAAAAAGATGAGTTCTAAATTGTAAATAAGAAAATAAAAATATAAACATTCTATTTTTTTTATTATTTAAATTTATAATATAATCTAATTAAATAAGAAAAAAAAGGAAAACAAAACTTACCTGGGCTGGGGTTTGAACCCAGTCCCTAAGCTTTCAACCCTCAGGACCAATACACCAGCCACTGGGCTACGCGCGCGTAGGTGATAGCAATGCCTTCCATGTAATTTTGTTGTTTAACCTGAAAAAACCATGACAAAACAAAAAGAAATAGCACAAAAGGCCTAGGGAGGGATTCGAACCCAGAACCTTCTCACAACACGCAAGCACACTTACCATCCAGCCGGGAGGGCGCAACTGATATTTAAATCACAACAATGAATAATATATTAAGTTTTATGATTAAATGGAAAAATAAGAAAAAGGTTGCTGCATCCAAGATTCGAACCAAGGACCTGACCCTCACAAGGACAAGCTTCAAACCATCAGGCCAACGCGCACGCTGTGAAATACAAACCAAACACAAATAATAAAAAAAAAAAACAAATATTTGAATTCTGGAATTCGCGCCAGGGGTCTTCTTCCTCCTCCAGACCTGCGTTTTTTCCTGCGAATCTTCCTGGGCAATTTCCTGCGAATTTTTCAAAACCCTAAACCTGTGTTTTTCGAAACATCACGCAAACCATCATGACAACCAAAATTAATAACCCAGATCAATTGTACAAAGCTCATACATCACAGCCATGGTCTTAGAATTGGTTTTAAGGTCTTAAATGTATGGTTCCCGTTTTGAAACTCCAAACCCTAACAATGGCAATCTTCAACACAGTCCACAATAATTCAATTAATCTATGCAAAAAGCTTCTAAACATCACAACAAACACAAATATATGATTAGTTTTCAATATTAATACATGAATCAATCAAATCGAAAAATTTCAAAATGTGAAAGGGATGCATTCGGTTTATGCGAATTAGGGCATGGATGACCAATGTTATGATCCAAAATCACTCTATGAACTCCCAGGAACAAGTTGCTACCTTCAAATTGTCTTGAAAGGGCTTGAATGATGGAATCCGAATTTGAATTTTGGTGAGTTTTTTTGAATGTGCAAACTTACTCTTGAGGCTGTGAGATTTGTCCCCTATGCTTGTGATCTGTTTATGTACTTATAGTGAATAAATTAGGTCAGAAAGATTGGATCATTGTTTGGACTTTTTGATCTTTAGAGATTGAAAAAGATTATGGCTTAAATTTCATATATTTGTGAATGAGACCTTTCTATTTCAAGCCAATCATCATCAATGTTATATCAATTTAATCCAATTCATGTTAATGACCTTCTAGAACCAAAATATATTTTAAATTTTCACATTTGATATTTTATTTAAATTTAAAATGATTTTTAATATAAAAAATCATAATAAATAAAATAAATAAAATAAAATTATGAAAATATCAAATAAATTTCGTGCATGATGTCATGGAACACCTTGGGTCACAAAAAGTTCAGCCCATTTGAAATAATTTGGTTTTAAGACCCTATTTTCTTCATACACCATCCAAAAATTTCCCAACTTTGCAAGGGCACACATCCTTCAATTTTAATGTTATGAGGGTGTTCTTGGACATTTTGGAAAGCTTGGAGAGTCCTCTAATCAACCCCATTGGTTTCATGTCCATATCATTTACCATTCTCAAGTTATGCCCTTTTGAAGTTGTTGACTTTTTGTTGACTTTTAAAAGGACCTATAATGTCTTAGCTCATACCTTCCAAATGAAGCATTTTTGGGCTTGGCTTTTGAGACACAAAGTTGTAGAGAATTCAATTTCCTTCCAAATGAGCTTTGGATGGGAAAAATTTGATGAAGCATGTGAAAGTTATGGCTGGTCAAAGTTCAGTTGACTTTTCTTAAGGAAACCCTAATTTAGAAACCTTTGATTCTTGATGATCTGAAATATCCTTGATGAATCATGATCAACCCTTGATCAAATGATGAATTTTACTTCATATAATTGATGTTGACAAAAAAATCATGAAGTTTGACTTTGGTTTGACCACAGTTGACCTCAGTTTGACTTTTTAACTGCTTTGACTGATTTTGACTTATCTGATCATCTGACTGAGCAAACCTTTGAGAAAAGTCTTGAGACTTGTCATGGGGATTCTTAAACACATATAAGATGTTATGAAGCTAACTTGAAGTCTTAGAAGTCCATTTAGCCTGATTAAAGTCCAAACCCTAGTTTAGAATGCATTGCTTAGGAGGATGCATTGTCTGAGGGAATTGTCAAACTTTCTGACTATTTGTGAACTTTGTGAACCTTGTGAACCTCATAAGATGTCTTGTGAACCTCGTGAACCTCATAAGATGTCTTGTGAACCTCATAAGATGTCTTGTGAACCTTATGAATCTTATAAGATGTCTTGTGAACCTTATGAACCTCTTAGTACACAAAAGTCTTGTGAACCTTGTGAACATCATAAGATGTCTTGTGAACCTTATGAACATCTTAGTACACAAAAGTCTTGTTTTGTGAGGGCAAATTTTGGGGTGCAACACCAAGGCCATGTCAGGATGAAGAACTCTCATCTGATCCACCGCGTTCTAGAAGCTGAGCTCAGTTGATGAGTTCAGATCTTCCATGTCTTGGTCGATCCGAGCAAGCAGCTGAGCCATCGTCACCAGATTTTTGGTCTCTTCATCCTCATCATCCTTCGGGCAAAAGGCGTCCTTCAGCTTTTTATTTTGCTCAAGCACCCTCTTCTTGTCAACCTCTAACTTGGCGATGACGGCAGCTCGATCGGTCGACTCCTTGGTCGCAGCCTTAGCCTCCTCGGTGGCCGCTGTCAATTTAGCCTCAAAAGCAGTCAGCTGCTCCTTAAGCCTGCTATTCTCTCGCTCCAATCCGGGACTCCCTTCGGCCGTCAGCCAGGCCATTGTTAGGACCCGCATAACTGCGCTTGCGTCTTGGGCCAGAGATAGACGCCGAGCAGGACGGTCCATACCTTCCAAAAACAGAGAATCCGCACGGTCCACCTCCATGCTCGTTCCCTCGACGAAGTTGCGCATCACGAAATACGGAGGTAGCCCATGCTTCGGCTTTGGAGGAGCGTTGGCCGTTAAATCCACAGTGGCCGCAGACTTGTGCTTTTTCATCAAGGAGCCGGTCGATGCGCTCGGCGAACCTTGGACCAAGGGGCCCGACCCCGAGCCACTCGTCTCAGTCAACTTGGTCTGCACGACCCTTGATCGTTTCCTCTGCTGCTGAACCAGGCGCTCTTGAATCTTATCCAATGGGTTCGTCAGGGAGCCTGAAAAAGGAAAAGGATCAGGTCAGTCATAGACAACAAAGTTAAAGCAAAAATTTAACTAACGCAAATAAACAAATACCAAAGAAGTCGGACACTTCCTGCCCGGTACGGCAAGCCAGCAACTCAGTAACGTTGATCAAGGGACACTCCACAGCTTCCCCCCCATCCTGATCAACTATAACCTTTCCAGCTCCGTCCAACAGGGGGTCGGAGTGAAGGATGCCATTAATTTTCTGAAGGCCTCGAAACTGGCCGCATCATCATCATTTAATGTGTCCCCCACCTGAACGAACTCCCCGACGGGTTTCTCATAATGAGCATGACTCCAGGAAAATGGGAACAGCCACAATCTCCTCGGGATCACCTGACCTTGATCGTCGAGCTTAGGCTCGTCATTCTCGTCATTGTCTATTCCCAGAAAGCTCATTGCTCTCACGGCCACCGCGCTTGCGGGTTTTATCAGGAAGTAATCAGTTTTGAAGGCCCGGATAGATTTTGAATGGGCCTTAAAAATCTTTGTCCGCTGCTTGAAGGATACGAACCCCTTTCGGTCAGTTCCTCGCCCTACTTGGCGCTGCAAGGAGAACAGGCGGAAGAAGAGGGGAAGCGTGGCACCAACACCCAGATGAGCGCACGTTATCTCGAACGCTCTTAGAAACGCGTACGAATTAGGGTGTAGCTGGGAAGGGGCGACACAGAGATGCCCGAGCACGACACTCACAAAGTCACTGAAAGGAAATGTTACCCCCAGGACCGAAATCGTATATTCGTACATGGAGAAAGCCCGACCACAAAAATCTGAGAAGATACGGTCGTCGTCCCCCGGGAAGGTTACAACCCAATCAGCAGGATCACCAACAACGGGCAGCGGCTCCGTTCGAGGTCTTGAAAATGAGGACACCTTGTCCAACAAATCTTCCACCACCCATTCTTCGGGCGAGACCCTCGTCTGGTCAGGACACTGAGGCGAGTCTGTCGATGCTCCTGTAGTGCTTGTATCCGAACTCTCCGAGGAACTCCCGGAACCAGAAGGAATGGACGCAGATGACCCTGAATCTCCCGAGGACGTCTCTTCGGAAAGCACGTCCAGCGGATTCACGAGCGAGTTTTCACCTGAAAAGCAGAGGAAAGGCGTCAGTGAATTCGATTAAGAATATCAAATCCACCCTTCCACCGCTCGACAAGTGAAAGGGCGCGCATCAGCTCAGAGACTATGCCCCGAGCTATAGCCCTGGCCGACCATCGCTCGGAGCGACGGCTTACGCCCATCATTATAAGTCAAGGATCTAACCTAGGTATCTATCAAAACCCAAATCTAAGTCGACCAATACCTATGTCGACCCTAAGCTAGGGTTTGCAACCGACCGACTACGGTGGAAGAAGTCTTAGGGTTTACCGGTTCCAAATCTAAAACCTACCGTCAAAACTATCCTAAGCCACATGCATTTCTACAAAATCTAAGCTATAAACACCTAAAAAGAAGAAAAAGAGCCGTACCTTGCGCTTAGGAAGACATTCTTGAAGAAAATAACATTCTGAAAGTGGTGGTCGGCGCAAAGAGGCGGTGGTCGACGGTTGGGACGGTAGCAGTTGAACGAGCATAGCGTTGAAGAAGAAGATGAAGCGAAAAATTCAGAATGGGCCATGAGAATCATATTTATAGGAAGGATAACACGTGCAAGCACGCGTGACCCCTACACGCTAGCCCCTAGACTAGCCGTCAAATCATTAATAGGCGCGAGTTCCCAGATATTCCAGCTTTTCGTTTCACATTCTTTTGCCGAGCAACGCACCAGCTGCCCGTTCCCAAAAGATCGACAGCATAGATCCCTGGCCCTAACGCTGTTCATCGCCGAACACAAAATCATTCTTAAGTCACTGCTCTGCCACACGAGCAATGACTTGGGGGGCTCCTGTTCTGGACCGGCCCAATCTTTACAATTGGGCCAAGAAGACCAATCCAAAAGGCCTGCTCGACGTCGAACATGATTATGAAAAGTGGTCCCTGTCGACCACAAGCATTCCGACCACGACAAAGTTCACTAACGGCTAGTCTTGACCGTTGCCTATTTTCACGGATTCCTCGATCCGCGCCTCACAATATGGACCAATAATCTTCCCCTTAGCCCCTTATATAAACCCTCTCATTTGAGAGGGTCAGGTATTCAATCTCTCTGACCTTTATACTTGTACTTGCCCACTATTTGCTCGGTTACTTACTTTGGCATCGGAGTGCCTTGCAGGTACACCCCTTTTTCTCCTCACCGATCATCTCCATCAGCTCTCGAGACCAGCCGCATCGGATCCTGATCTCCAGGTACGATCAGTATGTATTAGATATATGTTAGAAATTTGTTATCAGTAATATGTTGATTAATATGTGACAAAAGTATGTTAAAAATTTGTTATAGAAATATGTTAACAATTTGTTGATCAAGTTGTTATCAGTAATATGTGACAGAATTATGTTAACAATATGTGACAGAATACCATAATAGTTTATTGCTACCCAAAATACACAAGTCATAGCTTGTCCTAACAGATTACATAAGTACCATATGTCTTAGAAAAATACCATATGTCTTAGAAAATTATCATATGTCTTAGCAAAATACCATACATGTCTTAACATAATAACATACAATTGTAATTGCCATACATCTATCTAAATTTTCCAATTTTTTGTTGATCTCTTGGTTGTTATTGATCTCCTTGTAGTTTTTCTACAACAATCTTAGCTGCACTCATCCTTATGGTTGGACCTGGTGGAATAAAAGGCTTAGTTGGCCTTCTGATTAACAACTTATTGGGCCTTCCTTGGGTTTTATGGGATGCTTGTGATTCTTTTGCAGAACAAGATATCTTGGTATTTCCTTTAGATTTCTGCTTTGATGCTTGTTGCCCTTGTGTTGCTTGTGTTCCCTGTGTTGCTTGAGTTTCTTGTGTTGGTTATGTTGATGGTTGTCGAGATGTCTGCTAAGATTCATGTTGTGATGACTGTTGTTGATTGGTGATTTCCTTGCCAGTCAGTTTATTATGACCTGGTTTTTTGCGTCTGCTACACTTAACATTAAAACCAGTCATTCTCATCTTTTTGTCTGATCCATCAAGTTCACCTTGCTCTAAATTTCTTCTCTTATTTGGTCTTCCAGACATCTTCCTATACCTATGAGGCTGCACATCTGGATACTCAGTCCTTACCCATAGATTAGAACCATTAACTGGAAAAATGACATATTTATAGACTTCCATGAATCTTGCTTTTCTACAATAACATCTAATGTAGGCAATGCATTAACACAAGGTAGGCCTGTCAGCTCCCATCTTCTACAAGAACAATTATGAACCTTAAGGCCTACTTTAATCTTATCAGCTTGGTTTTTTAGATGCATAACATCAAAAATATGTTCATCAGCCATCCTATAAATAAATATTGGATCATTAGTTATATTTTAATCACATTATCTACTACAACAATTCTACTTTCATATGTATTACCTGACAATCCAGAGGTTGGTGTATGAGCTTGTTTTTTCAACTTTCTTTCTTATGTTTGGCAAGACTTCCTCATCATCCATGTTCTGAAACCTCGTACTATTTGTTTCCCATCTCACCATCATGTATGTCCTTATTTCTTCAACCATAGTTATGAGTGGCTTGGCTCTGGAATCAAGTATTACACTATTGAATGCCTCTGACATATTATTAAGGACTGCATCACACTTGTTATGTATCTTGAAATATGACCTACTTCAGTATCTTGGAGGAGTGATGATCATGTCCTTGAATGTCTCCACATTGATTTCCTTCATAACTTTCATCTCTCTCCCAAGCATGAATGGCTTCTTTGAAATCAGATTTGGATGTGAAATACATCCCAACCTCCCATTTGAAATTTGACATGTCTTTCTGTAATTTAAACATAGGATATTTTTTTTCTCACAACATCACCACTTTCATCACTGTCACACCCACTTTGTAAATCATCACTTTCATTATCACTAACAGCTTGATCATCCCTTTTGTCATCACACTTTTCTTTACCTTTTTTCCTCTTCCCCTCTTGGTCATTCACATATTCAATCAAATTACCCTCCTCATCAAAATAATCATCATAATCATCTGATTCATCATCAAAACCCATCCCATTGCATAGTCATAAATGAAGTTTTCATCCTCATTATCATCAGAGCTAAGACCAACATTGACATCACCACTAGTCTCCATAACCTCAGTTTCCTTCAAAGCCTCACCTTTATTCCCTTCAGCCTCCTTCAAAGCCTCACCATTATTCCCCTCAGTCTCATTCAAAGCCTCATTATTATTCCCCTCAGTCTCATTCAAAGCCTCATCTTCCATCATTTGAGTTGTCTTATTCAAAGCCTCACTATTATTCACCTCAGTCTCCTTCAAAACCTTAGCATTAACTTCCTCAAGCATTGCAGCAAGTACTTTTTTCAGTCTCATCCACTTCCATCACTTTTGCTTCTACTTCATCAATAGGACCATCATAGTAATCTGGTTGTGACAATATGTGTTTAATGTATATGTCAATCCTAAGGTGCACCCTATAGAGATCAACAATCTCTATGGCTCCTTTGTCATCAACCAAAGTGTTCATCCCAAATTGTGGATCCCTGTAGTAAATCTTCTCAATAGAGTTGTAACCTAATTACTTAAAACATTCTAACGGTTCAAAATAGCTCCATCTATTAACATCTATTCTCAAGTCAACAATTTCACCCCCTTCGTAAACACTCATCTCATCATCGACAAATTCACCACTGTGGAGGATTGTTAGATTCAAATACTCAGTCATTTCTACCAAACTCTTATGTCCTATTAATATTTGTACGAAAAAACCCAATTTCAGAAACTAATTGGAAAAAAAAAACCTAAAACCACGAAAAACCCTAAAACATTAAATACTATGAAATCGAATAACACGTACCTGGTTAACTTTGATTTCAACAAGAATAACGAAGATTGCTTCAGTATGTACATGTTCCTTTGCTTCATGTCTCCATGGCCGCGCTAGGGTTTCATTGCTTCATCTTTCCTTTCCTTTTTTGTGTTTCCATTAATCAAATTGCTTTTTTAAGTTATTCATATCCAACATGGCAGATGAATCATCAAATTGCAGCACCACGTGTCCAAAACATTTGACTTTGACTAACAGTAGGTTACGGAAGGACTAACGTGGAACCTTTTAATTACTTAAGCGACCTTTTTGACACTTATTAAACTTAAGGGACCAAATTGGACCCAGAGGTAGAGTTAAGGGACCAATTTGGATATTTTTCCATTAATAAAAGTTGATATTAATGTGTTAGAATCATTACAAAAGTTTGAACTATAAACTTCTCAATTGTGTGAGATTTTTTAATGGTTACTATAAATTCATTTAACACATATTAATTTAACTCAAATAACATATATCAGAATATTTCAATTCGCTTTTAAATTTTCAAAAATATTTCTTTAAATATTGATCTATGTAAAAATTTCAATATTCATTAGGGTTACTTTTCCAATCTTAACACTTTGTTTAAGGGTTTGAAGGAGAGGGGTAAGTGAAGGCTTCCAAAAATATTTATAAAAAAAAGAAAAGAAAAATATTTAATACTTTTTTGAAAATAAAACGTTTAGAATAATAACAACAAAAATTATATTTGAGTAATTTGTCTTAGCACTCCAAAATTCTCTACCAATACAAATTTCGAATTTATCCAAATTAGAGTTTTTGGTGTTATGAATAATAACAAATATTTCAAAACCCTCCCAACTAAAATCCTTATATTCTTTTTGTCTCAATCCATCTTATTTTTTAAAGCTCCCCCCCCCCCCCCCCTCGGTCTCCTTAAACTCCCAAACAAAGTTTAAAGGTTACTCTCATACCCTAGTAAAAAACCAAAACTACTTTGGAATACAAAAATATGATTTCGGATGCACTCGATTCACACACAATTCATTCATAAGTGAGGCTAACCCTAACCTGTGTATAAAAAATGCACTCGATTCACACACAATTCATTCATAAGTGAGGCTAACCCTAACTTTTGTATAAAAAAAATGGAAATGCATATTTGTATCTCTTATGAAAATGAATCTCCATGCGGGTTTTTAATCAAGGTGACATGAGACTTTCCCCTTCCACGTTTCTTGTATACTCTCAAACTCTCCTAAACCATCGAACTCTCTCAACCCACTTGCAAGTTTATACTTTAAACATCCAGCAAATCGAAGTGATCAACATCAAACTCACTTTTTGTAAGTTTTTAAATCCAACTATTTCACATTTGATTTTTATACATTCATATGTAGAAATTGAACATTAGGTCGTGCCATAGTTAGTTTAACTGGAAATGTGTTTGATATGTAGTTTATATGAGAAATATATTTTGAGAAAGTTAGATTTCTATGCATTTAATTTTTTCCATTTTTAATGTTTGAGTTGCAAGTTAATATAACAATGCACTTTCGTATTCGTTCAAAACTTCATTTTCCAGAATCTGGAAGTGCATTTCTGTATTTTTTTGTCAACATTATTTGGCTTGATTGTCATTGAGTTTCATTTGGGTTTGATTTTTCCTACTATGTTTGCTTGTGTGGTTTAGTTATATGAAACATGGTTAATAACCAAGATCAGATGTGGCTCGATACAATGTCGTAATATGCATCGATTCACAGGGAAGAGCCCAGCTCTCGCAACCACTGGTCGACTCTAGTTCATTTGATGCAGAAGCGTCAGCTTCTAGAGTTCACACATTTTTAGCTTCGTCTTCTCGAAGGAGACAAGTGCCACATCTTGATGCCTCGAAAGCCTCACCGGTCTAGGTTGAGGTACCCCATTTTGATGTCATTCCTGAGGAGTTTGTATGAGGCCTATATGATTTATCATAGTATCCTCTATATACATACAATGGTGTTAGACATGTATAGGACGGAGAGGTAAAATCCATTTGTATTTATTCTTCGAAACACATGTGTTATAATATTATAAGTTTTTGACGATGATTTATTTTTTTGCACGACTATGATACTTTAAAATGCATAAACAATTGTTGGGAGATTAGGATACTACATCTTCCACATGAGTAATGGTTTTACGATGTGATGCAACTATCTAGATTGAGAGACTTATGCAAGATTGGTTATTCTACTATTAATCAAGGTATGATGTTAGTGTTGTTAAGGGATGGTACTCTGAGACGTCATCTTTTCATCTTCCATATCGTGAGATGCCCATCACATTGGATGATGTGTCATGCTTGTTACATATTTCGATAAGGGGAAGACTATTAGATCACTGAAGGATTATTAGAGATGAAACACTGGAGATGATGGTGACATATTTGTGAACTAACCTATGGGATGTTTGAAAGGAGATAGAATGTTCATGTTAAATTTGGATTCTTTAAGAGGTTGTATGCACGCCAGGTGACAACGACACATCAGGTTAATGGTGATGATGAGCAAGTTATGCAGCATTGAGCATATGCATTGAGAGCATATTTATTATACTTGGTTGACACATTCATATTTGTGAACACAAATTCCTATTACGTGCATGTGGTTTACCTCAGATACTTCGCTGACTTTGAGCTTATTCATGAGACCAAGTTTGTTTGGTTTACCTGTATTCTAAGTTAGTTGGAGATTGTTAGTGGAAGACCAAATAAATGATAACTAGTTGCACGCAGTTGAAGGTAATACATTTGCATCCTTTACTATTTATGTACCATTTTCATAACACTTGTGTTACGCCATTATTATAATTCATATGTACCATTTTCAGGCATGGATCCTCTAGCACTTCCCACGCATATCTGGGTGGTCATATATAAATACCTACACTGAGGATATTCTTTGTACTTGTGCATTTGTCTCACTCAGAGGGAATCAAGTGATCTAACCTCTGAGAGTGTATATTGACTGCATAGTAGCAGATGATATACATTTCCAACCGTACCAATTTCACTGTCAGACATATCCCTTGGACAACATATCCTTCTACTCTGGATGGTTTGCTTATGGATCACGTGTTATGTATACATATCTCCCTGAGTGTGTCATCCCAAGTTCAAGTATATGTATTTTATTACAAGAGACTCTTATGATTCTTCTCCTTCTTCTATTGTCCGCAAAGAGGTAAATATCTTGTATGATTATTTCCTTAATCATCGAGTATCGGATGAAACGTGAGGTATTGTAGCTTATAAATAATAGAGTTGTGCATATGACTACGTCCAATGGTATTTCAGAATATCACATCGTTATATGACACTTGATGCTCTGGGAGATCCACATAGGTAAGCTTATCAAGAGATATTAAAGGATGAACGGGCTAAAGCAAATCTTGTTGTTGATGTGTTTCCTACATGTCACTGTATTATTGATCTTGCACAAGTGGGTATAGACAGAGGAGTCTTTCCAGAAGACTCTCTTTTGAGGGACATTGTAGATGTCATTGTTATAGGGGCACAAACAACAACATTGCAGTATAGAAGACATCAAAGTAATAATGGGGTTCAATGTACGTGTAACACCCTATTTCTACCCGACTTTAGTTTTAAATCAGAGTTAAATAAAAACTCACCAAAACATGGAATATTACATTTTCAAATTTAAAATCAAATAACAAAACTTCATTAATGAAATACTTCGAAAACAACACAGCGAATTTCAACATCTTACAACTTTAAAACAACATTGGTAAACTCAACATCAAATACTTCAACATGGTTTTCAACATAAAACAACTAAAACAAATCCTTCAACTAAATGGAAATTCAACATAAAGAAAACATGCGTTCACCCCCCCAAAGTGCTACGTATCAGAGCGACAAACACCAACTTGAAGCTACTAAGTATTGGACTCTTGGTTACCTGCACGTTACCAACAGAGGGCAACATTCAAACAGAAGGGGTGAGATATCAAATAACATAAACATGAGTATGATAATCAATATGTAAGCAAGAGAATTATATAATCACACCACTTCATACAACATGCAACATCAATGCACAACTTGCAACCAACAACCGATAACAACATAGATAAAGTGCAACTCGAATGCGACTAAACTTATATATGCATGTGGTACCATTTGGAGAAAACTCCCAACTTGAAATCTTGCCCGTTTATCAAGGCATCAACAAATTATTTACCAATTCAGGCCAACTTGAATCGAGCATTCGCTCCAACTTAAAACATGCAAATGTAAGCAACTATGAATGACATACAACAACAACAACATAACAACTCAACAACATGAATCAAATTGTCATAAAGACCTTCAACTTAATAATTTCCCCAAAATCGGGATAACACAACTTATAACAACTTTAACATGGAAAAACGACAAATTACGGCTTAATCTATTAGATCACTAAATTAATTATTTCTACTCCTTAAATCTACTAACACCAACTTATTTTATCTCCATTTAACGTTTAAGATCAACTCAGTTCGAAACGAATGCGAAAAACAGGACGAATCGCCAAAAACTGTATTTTTCTGCACCCACTTTGCCCATATGCGTAATACCTTCCTTCTTACGCGTAATGCCCTAATTCTTTACGTGCAATGCCCTAATTCCTTACGTGTAATGTATGTGCATTGGGGGTATGTTACGCATAACATCAGATCTGTTACGCAAACCTCCAAAATGCATACAATCCAATCTCTGCTACAAAACTACACAACTCCACCATTCCATTCAAGCCTAATTGGGTTTTTACATAAATTTTACACTCTAAATCTTATGTATCTATTCAATTACTAATGTATACAACTGATTTTTATGAGCCCTGGTCTCCTTTCTACATAAATTTCTGCAACAACCAGTCCAACAACACAAATACAACAACATGAATAACTTTCAGAGCAACAACACAACAAGAACAACATAACTCTTCATGAGATATCAACACGAAAATTGACACCAACAATTCATACAAAACACAGCAACGAAATCATACGAAAATCCAACCCACATACAAATTATTTATTCCCAGATATGGAATTCGAACCCCAGTCTTACCTTGGATTGAAGGCAGCTTGAATTCACCATAAAAATCTCCGTGAAAATCCTCAACCTAGCCTCTTCTTGATCTTCCTCTAAGACTTGTTCTCCCTTCTTACAATTTCTGATTATACTCTAATTAGGTTTTTAGTCTAGTTTTACTAAAATCTCACTAAATTAGCTTAATTACTAATGGGTCTAAAATAACACCCTCAACTTTACTACTCTCACACTACAACTTAGCCCAGCTTAATATTATATTATTAATAATTATTTTATTATTCGACTTAATTAATCCGATCATCCAAACACGACTTAACCCGCAACATAATATCAACTTAAACAACATAACAATTTAATGACACAAACGACCAAAACACCAACCTAACAACAATTAATCGAGAAAACACGCAATAATATTTAATTTAATTAATTAATTAAATACAGTCGTTACAGTACGTAGTAGTATAATATTTGTATTTGAATAGTATTATCATTTCTAATTTATTTTGATTGTATTTTGTATTCATAATTGATTCATTTATATATGACATTTTAAACTTATTTGATAAGTATTGTTAAATTATAAAAAGATATAAAAAAAGGCTTATTTGATATGTAGTCACCCTATACATGATCTATTACATCAGTGTATTTCTAAAACAGATATAAAAAAAATTATTGTCTAGAGTGTATACGAAAGTGTATATCTGTAATATGTTACAGAGATGCCTCTCTCGATCAATTTATGTCAAAATGAGATTGTATCACTTAAGAATGCATGAGGTGCATATAAGGGGGATACAGAAGTGCATCTCCGAACTATTTTGGGACAAAAATGATCTGTGACTCATTTATACATATATTTGATGTAAAATAGGTACATTTTAAAAATTCACTTTCAAATTCATAGAAATATTTTTGAATTTTCTTATAGTAATTCTCCGCCTCTTAGGGTGGGAGAAGTAATCCCCTTATTTTTTAACCAACAAAACATGTAGCAATGGCTACTATTTGTTCTCATATATATTTGTTATCATCTGTATTATATATCATTATCTCATGCTCATTAAAAAGAAAGAAGGAGAAAAAAGTCACATCTTTATTAATTAGGGTATTTCTTACCCCGTCCTATGTGGTGGAAAGCCCTATGGAAAACCCAAAATGCCCCTCAAATTCCAGAGATGTATCAGACACACCTTGTCTTAAGTCAAAATATTACAACTGATCTGAGATGCATCTTTGAAATATTTCAAAACACATCCCATGCATCCCTCTCTAAGGTCCATTTTAAACATTTATTGATCCGAAGATGCATCTTTGTTTATGGTTTACAAAGAAGCATCTTTGTAACCAGTCAAAACAGTGCAAGTTAAGTTAGTTTTATGGTTACTAAGATGAACATGACAATTTATAAACGCTAAGGTCTTTGTTATGTGATGAGCATTAAACCATACAACTGATGTGCAAAAAATGACATATATAAATCCAGAGTCAAAATAAGTCATCAGGACATACAAAATAAAGTCAAAAACATACAATGAAGTTGAAATAAGTAAAAATAAAAACAAAAACAATCGAACATAAATCCAAACTACAAATACTATCAACTATTGTGTATGTCGGACTAGAGCTCATTGGTATCCTCTGCTCCCATCCTCTGATGTTGTCTTCGATATATCAGTGCTTCTTGTGCCTCCGTTATAGTGGTATGTAGGACTTCACCTTATAACCATCATGAAATATACCTTTGTCAATGCCTTCCTGCACAATCTCCATAATAAGATGAAATCTAGGCAACACGTCTTGAGCATGATCTAACCTAGCATGTTCCTCCTCTAGCATCTCCTGATGAGCTGGTCTCGGTTGATCTTTCGAGCATCTTGCACCATATATGGATGTGACACCCTTAAGAACCACCTAATGTACCTGTCTACATAAATCCAGTCCCTCTCATCTTCGGTACCAAATGACTAAAATAATCATCAAACATGACATTCATAGCTCTATATGTCATAGCAGGAGGGGTAGAGATAGTAGGGTGTCTAGGAATATTCTATGTGTAACCGAACTGCCGCATGATGTGCTCAGGCAGTTGAGGAAATATCAGACATGAACCGCAAGTCAACCATCCCACTATATCATCAAATGGTTGTGTCTCGTGGCGATCGACATAGGCGTTAAAGTGCATATCTTGTATTATCAAGGGGTCAAGATACACTCGAAACATCTTTGTCACTCGATCCCCTATGAGTGGGGAAAATGCAGAAGCACTTGACATATCCTCATTATTGGTCGGCCCACACGACCATTTAGAGATATGTGGGAAATGCTGGAGAATCCAAGCTTTAAAAGTGTTGGAACACACAAATCATTAATAAGGGTGTTGCAAAATTATAATGAAAATGACACACAAACACTAAATGATCAATAAATATTACTGTCAAAAGTATGATGCTACCTGTCACCTACTTCGTCTTCCCTCATTGTACTAATGAATCCGCTCAAAGTCTTCGAAGTATCATAGGTAGACAACATCCACATAAGTGACACTATTGTCCATAAAAATGGCAGTGCCAACCAAATATAATAGGTATGCTCTCATTGCATACGTTATATGCTGCCCACCTGCTCCACATCACCTCTAGCCTGCTTTGCTCTAACCAAATCATTTGTATATACCTTTCAGGAATTTAAACCTAACATGAGCCCCTTTGTTTTTTTCAAACTCCCTCAAGGCAGCCTCTGGGTTAACTCTCAAATAGTCTACCATCAACTCAAGTGCCTCATCTTTACTCTTCCTCTCATGATCTAAACTTTTCCCCTTAATCAGAAGATGCAGTAGACATGACACATGGTCGAGTGTGATAGACATCTCCCCAAGTAAGGATGAAATAAAGAGATCTCGGTATGTCATCTCTTAACAAATGCATTAAGTATCGTGGGGTTCACCGTAACATAACCGGTCTTGCGTAAGTCCTTCATCCCAAATAGCTAAAGCAGCATTAAACCATTCTTAAGTAGGATGATGCAAGCCAGTATCCTTCTTCCCATGGTTAATGAATTTCAGCGAATCACGGTCCTGTAAAAAAATAAATCATCGTTAGAAACTTGTAATAATAAAAGTAATTTAAAAAGAATCCAAATAATTTTACCTCTTCGTCCCAGATATGTTTGGCATTATGGTCTGGGTAAAGAGACAACAATGACAACTCTAACGAGCATCCTTCAAATATCTGAGGTGTCACTGCCTCATCGGCCTCATTAGCCTAAGGTGGTAATGCCTCATCAACCTGAGGTGACACTAGTGCTTGGGGTGGCATTGGTGCCTCTAGTGACTGACGTACCTCAGGTACCTATGTTGCTTGAGTAGGTGAAACTTGTCACCTACAGGAAGATGAAGACAGTGACGTATCTATAGGTGACACCTGTCTCCTACGGGAAGAAGAAGGTGGAGATATATGAGCCCTAGAAGTCGATGCCTCCACACCAACCAGAGCCCACGAAACCTGAATCTTTTCCTCACAGACAAATGCATGTTGTGCAATCTTGTCGTGCCTCAATCTGTTACCTTTATCAACCATAATTCATATAGTAAGAGTCACACAATTACTTAAAGCAACCCTAGAAGCAAGAAAAAAATGCAAACCGATAAAATATATAGATGCATCTCTGAATCCTAGATCCAAAAATTGAAAGAATACAGAGATGCATCTCCAGAATTTCTTACAACTTTCATTTTCGTCAATGGTGTTAATGCAGACCACCAAGACCCCAAAAATAATGCATTGATCATTACTTTTAACTATCAAACACATTTCTCACAATGTATAACTATCAAACATTCATAAATTATGAATTTCAATATCTAATCATTGATTTCTATAAATTTATACAAAAACTCAACAAACAAAAAAATACAATAATAAAAAACTTACAAGAATTGAGAAATCTTTGAAGTTTATATAGTAGAATGAACTCTTCGATATAGTTGGTGTTGATTGAAGAAACTTTGATGTTGTTTTATTGATTTTGAGACAATGTGATTTTGAGAGTTTTAGAGAAAATTATATTTTTTTAACAAGTGAAAAAAGAAGGGTTATAGCGTATTATGTACCAGTACCGTCCGGAGATGCATCTCCATAATGTTTACAAAGATGTATCTTTATAGTTTTTTTACAATGAGTAAAATTTCTATTAGTTTAAGGTGTATTCGAAAATACATCTCCAAATTTTACAAATATTTTTATATTTTTATGTGATATCATAGTAATGCATCATTAAGAAATCTCCCTCAATTAATACTTCTATCTTTTTATTTGTGTACGTGAGCTTAATGCACGTCTATCTATCGTATAATTCTTATTGGTATATTTTAATTTTTTTTTATCAAAAATAAATAGTGCAAGAAGGTGATACTTTTATCAACTAAAACATAAATAAAAGCATTTAATTGTTCACCGATTAGAAAATAGTTAATCCTGTTTAATTATCTTGATATAATTAAAAAATAATTGCATTTTCTAAATCGTCATTTCCTTTATTTTATTTTGAATGTTAATTTAGGGCAGTTTGTTGTCTTTTTTTTCTTATAAAAAATAAATTATAATATTATATAATTGTGTGAAAAGAATTATAGTTTTTATTTTATTTTATAAAAGTTTCAAATGAAAATATATTTTAAATTACAACTTTATAAATTCAAATAAAAATTATAATATTCTTTTATTGAAACTTTTTTTCAAAAATCAAAATTTTATAAATTCATTTAACTTTAAAACTACTTCAAATAATTTTTCATAAAATTAATTTCTAAGTTACAACTTTTTACAAAAATACAATGTTAATTATATTTTGATCTTCAATAATATATGTTTATATTATAGAGAGTAAAAGTTAGTCTTTCAATTTTAAAATAAATGAATATAAATATTTTTATAATATTTTAGAAACAGTTTTATAAAATCTATTTTTAAAAATAAAATAAAAAATCTATTTTTTAAAGTTAAAACAAACCCCCTTAAATGATAAAATTAGCTAATTTTTTATTAAATTTTCTCTAATAAATACGATTATTATTTTCGTTATATTTTAGTGAAGAGTAACATTAAATAGATAGTAAAGAGTGTAAAGGTAGTTTGGAGAGGAACGAAAGGATTAGAGACTTGGAGTGAGAGGAATGTCATGAATTCAACTTCTCCCACTAACAAAATAACAACATTTTAGTAGTATTATAGTATCAATTTGATAAACAAAAAATAAAAGTAAGTTATGAACTGTAAGGGCAGAGAACAAATATTATATTATAAAAAGTAAAAAAAAACATATTTAAGATATAAAAGATTTGATCAACCCAAGCTTAAATAACGTATTATCATAAGAACCTTAATTGAAAGCCCCTAATTTTAAACAAGACGAGGAAGAAATGTTTACGAACTCTTATTACTTTAAAACTAGTTTACTTGAAGAAGGTGACAAACATATCTATAACAAGCCTTGGCCATTGCTGGTATATTCTCTGTACAAAAATATAAGCTAACTTGCTTAAGCCTCAAACACACAAGTTTGGAAAGTACTGAACTTTCGATGACAATCTTTCGGATAATATAGACCTAAAATTGCTACAAAGGGCAAAAACAGGGATCTAATAGCTAGACCAACGTTATCTCTATCCCTAAAATTGAAGCAGTGGTAAAGAAATGCAAGGAAATAAACAAGTTGGGAAAAGAGTATTAAGCTCTTGGATAACGTGAGCGCCCTTTCTTCTTTAAGAATTCTGGAATCTCAACCAAACTGCCATCGGTGAAAGTGGAAGCTCGCCGACTGACCATGGTATCTCCCTGTGTGGGTTGAGTGCCCTGCATTTTCTACAAAAATCAGAGTTAGGGGTATGAACTCACAGAGGGAAGAGGGTTGATGGGTGTATGAACTCACAGAGGGAAGAGGGTTGATGGGGGTAAGACATACCTGTACGGGTCTCCCATCACTTTCCTCTTGACGCTTGAGTCCCGTGGCAATCAATGTTATGCTCACCTATATATGGACGATTATCATAGAAGTTTTACATGAGACTCACCATATATGGACGATTATCATGTTTTGGCACTCAATTTTGTACTTATTCCTTCGTATTAGATAACATTGTTAAACTCATTACAGCACATGGTTTAGTAAGTATTCAGCCCATGTCCTAGATGTCAGTAACATAAAAATAAAAGGAACATTGCAATCACCTCTCCAACGATATACTTAAAATAACACATAGCTGACGTCTAATCTAATATAGAACATCGACTTTTCCTCAATTTCAAATACCTCACTTCTATTCTGTAACAATAACGGAGGTGCATCTCTGTCAATTGTCATTTGTCATTTAAGCAAACCTAGTGAGAGGTGGTGCAATTTTTTCAAACAAATAAATAGGGCTCTTAAAAAAAAACCATAAACTAAACCGTATTGAAGTTAAAATAACTAAACTGTTATATTTGGTTAGTGAACTAAACTATATTGCAAAACACAGTTCTAGAACCGTACTGAACTGTAACCGAACCGAACTGAAATTATAACCGAACCGAACCGAAATTGAAAATTAAAAATACTAAAAACAAGTTTTAAATTTTTTTTTTAAAAAAGTTAATGATTCGGTTTGGAAAATTGTCTTCTAACGGTTCGATTCGGTACGGTTCGGAATTTCTAAACGGTATACCAAACCAATAATTTTGGTTCGGTTCGGTTCGATTCTAAATAAATTGAAATGGTTCAGTTCAGTTCGAGTAGATTTTTATTATGGTTTGGTTCAGTTCGATTTAGTTTTCTTTTTAAACTGTACCATGAACAATCCTACAAATAAGAGTGATGATTGTTTGATTAAAAAATAGGAAGAGTATGAGAGGACCCGGCCAGAAGCTAGATTTCATTGACAAAAGTAACACGACAGAATTAGAGAATACAACTAAAGAATTTAGAACGTCTGTATCCAGGAATATTGCAGTATATCTTGTGTTTCTTGGCACTCATAGTCATGACCAGGGTAATGTTGCTAAATGAGGTCATACATTGTAGAAAAATATATGGATGATAATATTATATTTTATTATCAAGAAAAAATATTTTTTTTATAAGAGAGAAAATACAACATTAACTCTATTTTTGGAGTAATATAATGACACTTAAATAAGAAAATAAATAGTATTAAACAAGAAATATTTCAACACTCGCCTCAAGTTGGTGCATAGATGTCAATCATACCTAGGGGTGAGAATAGGTTGGACCGAACTAGACTATGTCAAACCTTGAGTTTGGCCTACTAAAATATTACAAGCCTAAGTCTGGCCTGTAGTCTATCAAAAGCTTATATTATTGCTGGCATGTTCGAAGACCTGATTGGTCTATTAGCCTACTTAAAAAATATATATTATTTAAATATGTGTAAATAAGAAATTCAACAAATATTTAAATAGACTAGAGAATTAAAAGTCTAATGAGACTAAATGTTTGTTTCCATTGACTTATCTGAGCTTACCTAGTAGCATAAATTTGTAAGATGATTTGTTTGAGAGAACTTATGAAAACACCTTATAACATTATTCATAAGATTTCTTTCAACTTATTTTCATAAGTTCTTAAATATAACTAAGTATTATTCTTATATTTTAATATAAAGAATAAAATACAATATAAAAACAATAAATTCATTCATATTTAATAAATAGACCGACCTGATAGGCTTATAAGGCTTTTTTTATGGCCTGCGGCCTAGCCTATTTAACTAAGTAGGCTTATAAAAAATACTAGGTCTTCTCTATTTAAAAAATAGTCTGACCTGACATTGGCCTATGTAGGCTAGGCCTTAGGCCCCTGTTAGTTGGCCTGCCCTATTCTCATCCCTAATCATGCCCAACTTGCTGATCAAGTATTCAAATGTTGTTATTCCCAAATTTTTGGTCAATATATCAGCGGTCTGTTATTGGAAGGGATAAATGCAAGCAGAGAGTACCCGAATCTATCTTTTCTTTGATGAAATGACGATCGATCTCGATATGTTTTGTACAATCATGTTGAACCGGATTATGAGCTATGCTTATAGCTGCCTTATTGTCACAATACAATTTCAATGGGATTTCTATCTCTATCTTCAGTTTTTTTAGGACTCTGAGAATCCACATACCTTCACAAATTTCTTGGGTCATTGCTTTAAACTCAGCTTCAGCACTACTTCTTGCCACTACTCCTTGTTTTTTGCTTCTCCAAGTCACTAGGTTCCCCCACACATATGTGCAATAACCTGAAGTTGATTTTCTATCAATAATGGACCCTGCCTAATCAGCATCAGTGAACATTGCTACATTTTTATCATTGGTCTTCTTGAAGAGTAACCCTTTTCCAGGCGTTGCTTTTAAGTATCTCAAGATTTTGTTCACAGCTTCAATGTGTTCTTCATATGGTGCATGCATGAATTGACTCACAACACTAACAGAGAAAGCAATGTCAGGACGAGTATGAGCCAAATATATTAATTTTCCAATCAACCTCTGATATCTTCCAGTGTCAACTGGTGTGTCCCCTTTCTCCCAAAGTTTGGCACTTTGGTCCATCGTGTGCCAGCAGATTTACAACCACTCATACATGTCGCTTGTAGGAGATCAAAAACATATTTTCTCTGAGAAACAACAATTAGCCTAGCTACTTCCATGCCAAGGAAATACTTGAGGGGACCCAAGTCTTTGATTTCAAAATTTGCTGCTAAGTTTTTTTTTAATCTCTCCATTTCTATCTCATCATTACCTGTAAGAATATATCATCAACATAGACTATCAAAACAGTTATCATTCCATTTTGACCCGACTTTGTGAATAAAGTATGATCTGCTTGCCCTTGAGTATATTCATGTTTCTTCACAGACTGAGTAAACTTTTCAAACCAAGCTCTCGGAGAGTGTTTCAACCCGTACAAGGACTTCTTTAGTTTACACACCTGTGACGCAAAGGTTTCTTCAAAGTCTGGAGGACAATCCATATATACTTCTAAATCACCATTGAGAAAGACATTTTTTACATCTAGCTGATGGAGAGTTGAGAAAGACAATTTTTATATCTAGCTGATGCAGAGGACACTCTAAGTTAGCAGCAAGGGATAAGAGTATTCTGATCGTGTTAAGTTTTGCAACAGGAGCAAAGGCCTCTGAGTAATCTATGTCATAGATCTAAGTGAATCCTTTTGTAACCAATCGAGCTTTGTACCTTTCAATTGATCCATCAGAATTGTACTTTATTGTGAACACCACTTACATTCCACGGTTCTTTTACCTACCGACAAAGTTGTAGCACTCAAAGTTTTATTCTTTTCAAGAGCTTTAATCTCCTCAAAAACAGCTTCCTTCCACTTTGGAATTTCTAGAGCCTCATGTACATTCTTAAGAATTTTGACACTAGATAGATTAGAAGTAAATGCATCAAAAGAGGGAGACAAGTTTGAATATGATACAAAGTTAGACAAGGGATGCCAAGTACATGACCTACCTGGCTTCCTAAAGGCTATGGGAACATTAAGATCAGTATATTATTTCCTAAGTCCTATGGGGACATCAAGGTCGGTATATAGAGAATCAGGATCAAGGAGAGATTTAGCTGTCTGAGTCAGTTGACTTTCACTCGGTTCAGATTCTTGGTTGAGCTGAGGAATAGGATCTTCTACTACTTGATCATTATTTCTTCTGGCATAAATTTTGCCTTTCCAAATTGGATTTCCTTCCTCAAATCTTTTTCTTGTTTCATTATAAGGATCTTTATCTGTTGCATTTTGATTAATTTCATAAAAAAACATTTGTTTTTTATCTTTGTTTTGATTTGTTGCCTCAAATTTTGATTGATCCTTACTCATGGAAGGAGTATGTTCATCTAATTTTTCCAAGCCATTTTGTTTAGGTGCAGATGTACATGGAACATAATTATGTGATATATAAACATCATTACCAAAAAAAGATTTGTTTTCAAAAAAAGTAACATTCATTGTTACAAATATTTTCTTAGTATTAGGATCAAAACATTTATAACCTTTTTTAGAAGATGAATACTCAATAAAAACACATTTGATTGCACGGGGTTCAAGATTACCAAGACGCTTGTGTTCGTGAACACAAGTTGTGCATCCAAATATTTTAAGTGGTAAATCAGATAGAATAGAAGCAATTGGAAAATATTTCAAGAAACTTTGCAAAGATGTTTGAAATTTCAAAACACGGGATGGTATACGGTTTATTAAATGTCCAGTTGTCCAAACAACTTCACCCCATAAATATTTAGAGACACTGGTAGAGAAAAGTAGTGCTCGTGCAACTTCAAGAAGGTGCCGGTTTTTCCTCTTTGCAATCACATTTTGTTAGGGTGAGTTAACACATGAACTTTTATGCACAATTCCATTTTCAAGGAAAAAATTTCCAACAATTTTATTAAAAAATTCAGTACCATTGTCAGTTATAAACACTTGTATTTGGGTGTTAAACTGTGTCTACACCAATTTACAAAAGTTTTGAATTATATGACCAACCTCAGATTTTTCTTTCAACAAGTATACCCAACAAAGTCTAGTATGATCATCTGTGAAAGTAATAAACTATTTTTTGTTGGATAAAGTACTTGTTCGATTAGGCCCCCAAATATCACTATGAATCATTGAAAAAGGTTTTGAAGATTTATAAGGTTGAATTGGAAAAGAACTTCGATGATGTTTAGCAAACTCACAAACCTCACATTGAAGTGAAGAAATGTCAACAAAAAGTTTAGGAAATAATGAACTTAAATACTTAAAACTAGGGTGGTCTAACCTTAAAGGCCACAACATAATGTCATCCTTATTATTCGAAACAAAAAAAGATTTAATAGAAGAACTTATTGGTCCAAATTGATGTCTGGTTTTTGGTTCATCTTCCAAGTAGTAGAGTCCACCACTTTCCTTAGCAGTGTCAATCACCCTCCCCGAGATCAAATCCTGAAATACAAAATGAGTATCAAAGAAATGAGCTTGACAGTTTTTGTTTGTGGTTAGCTTACTGACAGATAATAAGTTGCAAGACAAATTTGGGACATGTAACACATCTTGGATGGTTAGTAAGGGAGACAACAATAGAACCTTTTCCTACCACGACTGAAAGAGAGTCATCAGCTATTTTAATTTTAGAATTTCTTGCACATGGTTTATATGAAGAAAATAAACTGGATTCACCGGTCATATGATCGGGGAGTTTGTACATTTGGTCTAGTTGTTCCTTAGTGAATGGAAATACGTTTGGGGACGACTGTGGCTCTTGATCAGAAGTTGCTTGAAGTGCACGACCCTCTCCCTTCTTTTTCTAATTAGAAGGTTTTCCATGAATTTTCCAACAAGTCTCACGTGTGTGATAATAACGTTCGCAGAGATCACACCAGAGTTTACCATCCTTCCATATTTCTTGTTGTCTATATTTAACTTGTTGTTTGTGACAAGGGCAGAACCATCAGTTGCTGAGTTTGACTTTCCCATCATCACTCTTTGTCTAGCCTCCTCCCTTCTGATTTCTGAAAAGGTTTCTCGAATAGTTGGCAGCGAATTATTTCCAAGAATTCTACCTCTTACTTCATCGAGTTCCTTGTTGAGACCAGCAAGAAAAATAAAGACACATAAACTGAACATTGTCTTCATTACACCTCCGGTTATAATCATAGCACTGATCCAACTCTTGTCAAAGAGCCATCAATTCATTATAGTAGGTAGTGACATCCTTGTCATTCTGCTTTAAATTCCATAACTTTGATTTTAGATCATAAATTTGAGAGAAACTTTTAATATCAGAGTAAGACAGTTTTACAGCAACCCAAACATCTTTTGCTGTAGGCAGATACATGTATGTTTTTCTCATACCTACCTCCATAGTATTAATAAGCCACGCATAATATAAGAGTTTTCAGATTTCTAGAACCTGTAATTAGGATGTGTTCTAGCAGGTACTGAAACATCACTTGTAAGAAAACCTAACTTCCCTTTGCCTTCTAGAATCATTCAAACAGTTTGGGACCATTCAGCGTAGTTTGAGTCATCTAGTTTCTGAATATTAACCTGAAGAGAGTTATTTTGACCTCCACCTCCTGAATTATTGTAACCACCATCAAATGGGTAGCCATAACCGGACCCAAAAAGGTTGTTGTTAGGATCACCTCTGCCATAACCGAATTCAGAGTTAAAATTGTTGTTTGTCATGAAACTGGACATTTCTGGCATGGTAAATCCACTTCCTTTGTCGAAATTGTTTGTGCCGCCGCCGGAATTGTTGGCGCCTCCGCGTCCACGACCTCCTCCGGGAGGAGGTGGTGTTTGGATCGGGTCCACCATAGTTTGGATCGGTCGGGTCTTATAAAAAACGCCGAACCCCACTTGTTAGGGAAAGCTTTATAGCCCTAACAGAGCTCATGATACCATGTAGAAAATATATAGATGATAATATTATATTTTATTATGAAGAAAAAAGACTCCTTTTATAGGAGAGAAAATACATTAACTCCTTTATTTTATGAGTAATATAATGATACTTAAATAAGAAAATAAATAGTATTAAATAAGAAATATTTCAACATATATAAATAACATTTAAGAAGTTTAGATAGTTTTACTTACTTGACCGGTGAGTGATGGATCTATTACTGCTCCAAATATTAAATTAGCCGTAGGGTCCACAAGATCATATATAACTTCTGCTGCAGCATTTACCTATACATAATAAAGGGACATTTTAAATAGAAGAGTATGATGAGTTTAATAGAGCAGATCATGAAGTAGCTAGACAGACAGTTCAGAACAGAATATTTGTTCAGTATATTTCTTTGGTCACTGCATGAATGCAATTGTATGCTTTGAATAATCATTCACTTCAAAATCATGTTTGTAAATAGTTTCTGGAAAAGTAAGATAATGGAACTAGATTAACTGAGGGGTAGCCAGCTACCTCAAACAATGTCAGATCACTTCCCCCAGTTATGTTCCACACAATTCCAGTAGCTCTCTCAATACCAATATCTAGTAAGGGTGACTGGATAGCATTTAATGCAGCATCTCTTGCCCGTGTTTTCCCTTCAATGCAAAAAGAAGCAAGAAGATAAATTACAAAAATGAATAATATGTGCAACATTGAACCACAATGAGCTCATAAGTTCTGACCGGAGTAAAGGAAAGTATATGCCAATCAAAGGGTAATACATTCACGTATATTTAGTACGAGTTAACAAAAAGTGACGTAAAGAGCTGAAATTTTATCATTGAAGAACATTAAAGCATATTCACCATCAAAGTTTGTGCTTCACCAAAATTTTGAAGTGTGGCATGACTCATTATTGTTAATTTTAATGTTAAAAGTTTCATATTGGACAATATCTAGCCTGAACATATATATATTTCTAAGTGGGGGCAATCCTAAGTTATTTTTGTAAGATTGTGCTCCATCCAACCACAACTCTAAGTTAACAAAAAGTGATGTAAAGATGTGAAATTTTACTATCAAAGAGCATTAAAGCATTTCATCATCAAAGTTTGTGCTTCTCCAGAATTTTGAGGGCCAGTTACAGACTTTCTAAAGATAACCAGCATAACAACTCTGAACAACCACCTAACAAACTTATCAACTTACTAACTAACTCTTAACTACTCTATTTATCCAATATTCTGTATCCTAACAGCTGTAGACATGTGCACCATATGATATGCTAATATAAAATGTGGTAGTCCTACATATATAGTTTGAGAATCACACCACACTCTACACGTATTACTTAAGCAAAACACAGGTTTCAGAGTAATTTAGTCGGGTCAACTAGAAGATCTGGAGTCAGGAGTAGCATTGCAATACTACTAGCGGTTTACATACATACCAGTTGCAGTTCCTATCCCCATAAGTGAAGATCCTGCATTGGCCATTATAGCTCTAACATCAGCAAAGTCGACATTCACCAATCCAGGAATCTGCAATTAATTAAGGAAATTAGCAAGCATATATAACTTTAAAAACGTACACTGTCAGCTTTGACAGAGGTCGTTTTATCAAAAATCAAAACACAACTAAATTTGAAAGCAAAAAAATATCTCAATTCTAGTTAACAAATTAATAAACTGGTAACACAATTTTGAAACAACATTTTAAAGAACTCAGAACCCACATGCCGATCAGGGGACTACCGGATTTGTCAAAACAAATAGAGACAATTTAAGAATCCCTTTCTTCCATTCTTTTCCATTTATTACTTTATTACAATCAGAATTAGACTTAAAAAAACTAAACAAAGCAAAAGCGGGAAAGTATGTTCTTGTCAAAAGAAATTTATGATTCCATACCGTAATAATATCAGAAATGCCACGAACACCTTGTCGAAGAGTATCATCAGCCAGATTGAATGCTTCAGTTACAGGGGTAGACTCAGGAACTGTGGTCAGCAACTTGTCATTTGGAATAACTATCAGGGTATCAACATTATCTCTTAAGGCTGCAATTCCTTCTTGTGCTTGAACTGCCCTTCTCCGTCCTTCAAATGAGAAAGGGGTTGTGACAATACCAACAGTTAGTATACCCATTGACTTTGTGATTCCAGCAATAACTGGAGCTGCACCAGTGCCAGTTCCTCCACCCATTCCAGCCTACATAAATAAGTTTTGATTTTCAAGTAATACCAAAATATACAAATGATTAACAATTTAGAATTGCAACCAAGTCTGTTCTCAGTTCTGAAAAATTCACATAGGCCTTGACTAATAATAAAAAATTCAAAACTATAAAATTATAAGAAACTATTTAGAAATATTTAGAGATTGATGAATTGGCTAGAAACATGATAGAAGATAGAACACTATGGTGCTATTTAATCCCTGTAGTTGACCTCCCTTAATGAGATAATGCTTGTTTGTAGTTGTTGTTGCAATCTGATAAGCTGCTATATTTTTTGGACTTCAACCCATCAAAGTATTTGAAATTGCAAATGAAGCGAACCCGAAATAGAGAAACAATATATTATGAAAAACATATGAACAGTGGAAGTTGATGAGTGCATTATTTCTGAAAGTGCAAGATAAATGCAAAAGGATGAATATTCTAATGCCCACAGAGCATAGCTCCTACAGAGAACAATTCTCTATCCATAACTAAGAAATGTTTTCCAAAAGATACCCTATAATTATATTCTTCACTCTATATAACAAACTCAACTCTCTCCCCTTCCCATAACTTTCTCCCATCTCCAACTATCTTCTTTGGATGACTCTAAGTGGGACCAGAGTTATCAATCCCGTCCGCGATCGCCGCTATCCCGGGCGGTCTGGCCGCGGCGGCCACCAGCCGCGCGCGAAGAGAGAAGCATTTCTCAGATTCAAATCGTGGGCGATTTCTCCGGGATCCCGGGTTGTGGGTCAAGGACCGCTACCCGCGTGGAGCGGTTTGGCTGATTTCTTTTTCCCTAACAACTACCGCTCCTCATCTAGCCACCTTCGGTGGTACCCGGCCCAAGCGGATATTGACTCATAATAATAATATGATTTTTTTGAAAAAAATAAATAATAACGATAATAGAAATAAGAATAATTTTTTATGTGTAATTTTTCATATATAAATATTACTAAATCCCATCTCTCTCTCTCTCTCTCTCTCTCTCTCTCTCTCTCTCTCTCTCTCTCTCTCTCTCTCTCTCTCTCTCTCTCTCTCTCTCTCTCTCTCTCTCTATATATATATATATATATATATATATATATATATATATATATATATATATATATATATATATATATATATATATATACATATATATATATATATATACATATATATGTATGTATATATATATATATATATATATATATATATATATATATATATATATATGTATGTATATTCCGCTATCCCATTTTTTGAGTCTACCGCTCCGCTCCGCTATTCGAGATTAATAACTCTGATTGGTAATGTATACCCCTTGATTGCTTCTCTCTTCGTTTTGATTTGGATTCTTGTCGACTTGGTTTCTTTGGATCCTCTTTATGTTTGTTAGAATTGATTTGGTTTAGTATGGTATGATTTAGTTTGAATCAATTTGGTTTGTTTTGATTTGGGTTGGTTTGATTCGATTCAATTCGATTTTGTTCGGATTTATTCGATTGATTTTATTGAGTTTGGTTTCGTTTGGTTTTTATGTAGCCCCTATTTTGGCTTCTACTCCTCTATCGATTGGTTCTTTTATTTGATTGTTTTTCTTTGTTCTTTTGATTAGTTGCTTCTCTCTATTGGTTCTTTTATTTGATTGTTTTTCTTTGTTCTTTTGATTAGTTGCTTCTCTCTATGGATTCTTCTGTTTCACAGCTTCTCTTTCTATTTGGTTTGGTTTGATTCTTGTCTTTGGATGCTTCCCTCTCTGTCGGTTGCTTCTCCTTCTCTCTATGAAAGTTCATTTATTTGTTGTTGTTTCATTATTTTGTTAATTATGATGTTAGTTATTTTGGTTTGATTTCTTGTTAGACAAACTCCTAATGTTCACGTTAATGCATTGTAAGTTTAAGGGGAGATGTTAGATCCTATGTGATAGGCCTTTTGTTATAACTGGTTAATGCATTGTAAGTTTAAGGGGAGATGTTAGATACTATTAGATACTATGTGATAGGCCTTTTGTTATAATTGGATTAAAGATAGTTTAGTCTTATTTATGTTTTGTTACATATTCTCATTGTAACTCTTAATTCTATAAATTATGTTATTCATATTATTGAAATCATAGCCACTTTTTTCTTCTCTATTCTATTATCTCTATTGTTAATCAGTAATATATATCGTTAACAATAAAGATCATTTATCATTTTTTATACATTAATTATCATTAATAAGCATCTGTCCGGGTTCATTTTATAGAAGTGAAGTGTGGACTGGCAGATATCATGCTATAATTTTGTTACTTTTAACAGTAGAAACTTCTACTTTACCCCTCATTCATATTCGCCTCAACAACAGTAAGAAACCAGTCCAATACTACTAGTACTATTTAAGACTCAACATTAAAAGAATGATATAAAGATCCTTACTTATAGCTCAGAATAATCGTGAATTTCAACATCTCGAAGAAATACAAAAGTTCTAAAGAATGATGGATACGGGTAGCTAGATAACCGATGCATGATGAGGTATAAAGGTCTTATAACAGATCAAACACTTGAATGCTTCCATAGAAGAGGTGTGCAGAAAAGAGTAAGCCTTCACACCAAGAATTTATTAAGAAAATGACCCCACATTAGTGTAAGCCCTCGGATGTAATCCCTGGATATTACGTGGAATATTGAGACCTATTTCTCCTCACATCTATGTTATTAAACTTGGCCGTTCTGACCGCTATCTTGTCGCGGAACAGCAAAATCAAGAAAACCTTGTCAGGCAGTGTCGTGCCGTCCCATATGGGTGACTCTGCTGAAACGACCGTAATAAATGGATTGGATTCAGAACGACGCTGCGTCAGAGAGGCCGCTTTGACTGCGTCAGTCTTAAATGATATTACCCTTACATTTATAAGGATCACAAGGTATTTTATTGAATTTTATTGGCATTTGCAAATGTATTTTGCTCAGACTTCTAACTTATATTTCTAAATATGAACACTTCATGAATTTTGATTTATTTATTTTAGTTTTTAACAAGTATGTGTCCATTAATATTAACTATATTAGTACCTGTCCATTTTTTAAGATGGACGCGCCGTGCCGCAATCTGAGATGGATAACATAGCCTAACACTATATATTACTACATCCATTGTTTTCCTATCTATCCTACATTACCCTATCCTACTCCAAGTCCTAAATTAAAAAAAGAAAAATAGTACTTTGGTATTATAATAAAGCATATAAATCATGTCTACCTGTGGTAATGTTTAGACGTGAGCAGTGTACCAAAATTAAAATTCATAATGCAAAGGTTTAATGCAGTTAGCAACAGCCATAATAGAAGAAAAGTGGTAGAACATACAGTAACAAAGACCATGTCAGCTCCATAAACCGCCTCTTGTATTGATTCTTTGCTTTCTTTGGCAGCATTCATGCCAATCTCCGGGTTACCACCAGCACCAAGACCCCGTGTAAGCTCTTGACCAATTGGCAACCGGTTCTCAGAATTCACAGGCGACATTCTCATAGCCTGAGCATCCGTATTAACAATCCAAAATTCCACACCATTCAAGGAACTCTCAATCATACGGTTAACCGCATTCGACCCACCACCACCAACACCAATAACTATAATCTTGGCTTCATTGTAATTACTTGTAACAGAAACGTCTTCTAAGCTTTCCGCCACATCTCCACCCAACGTATCCTTTCTCTGTCTACTAGGGTTGCTTCCTTCACCTCTAAGCATCGAAACTTCAGGATGAAGATCTAAAAACGGATCTTTGCTATGATGATATTGACCGATACTATGCGAATTCGGTAAGCCAGTCGATTTCACTTGAAACGAACCGCACTTTCTGTTACCACTAAAAAATCCACACTTATTTTCATGTATTTTGAAAAAACAGGGTTTGTTAATGTGATGATTCTCTAACAACTTTCTTCCTCCATTAACAGCCAACACTCCTGCTGAATTTCTGGAATTCGAAGTTGCAAAACATGTTACCATTCTCACAGTATCCAAACTCATAATTAATGTACCAAATTAGGAAGGAAAAAAACAAAAATTCAATTGAAATTCGGTTACAATTGCTTCTTCTTGTAACGCCTCTGCATGAAAATAAAAACAATAATCGAAAAATTAGGGTATGAAAAATGATAATTAACGAAACTAAACTATGGTGTACGTTAATTAAGTGGCGGAGAATAACGAAAATCGTACGGTGAAAACGATGATAATGATGAAAATGGTGAAGTGCAGAAAAAGCGATTTGAAAATTGGAGAAGCGTAATGAGAAATGGTAAAGATAAGAAGAAAAAGGAGAAGAGAATTAAGAAGAAGAAAAACCTGAGAGAGTGTGGGAAAGTGAGAGTGGCGTTGGAGTGGTGAAGCAGAAAAAAAAAGGGTTTGTAAGTTGAGAATGAGAAGAAACAAACACGGCCTTAGCTGTCTGACCTTGTTGATAATGAAATGAGAAATGGCCCAGGGTGAATGACTCACGTTCTTTTTTTTTTTCTTTGTATTCTTTTTGGGAAAATATTTTATGACTTAAAATAATAAAGTGTAATAATATTGAATGCATGTGTACAGCTTATTTTATTATTATAAGTGTGTTTTATTGAATAAGATTTTATTTATAATTTTTTAATAATAATACTTAATAAATATTAAATCTCTTTAGGTCAATGTTTTTAAGAAAATTGCATCCAATTAGTAATTTTATATTTATTATATTAAATTATTTTAATTAAAAGTGCATGAATTTTTCAGAAAGTGTATTTCTTTAAAAAAAATTAATAAACATTAGCATTCAGATTGCTTTTATTAATACAGACAAATTAAAATATAAATAATATTTATGTTTTTTTTTTAATTTTTTTTTAATTACTTATTGATAATAATTAAAAAATAATAGTATAAAAGAAAAATGCAAATCACCTCATAACTGATACTAAAAAGAGAATTTAAAATTAAAAAAAAAAACTGAAAAAGTATATAATTAAAAAAAACACTCCATCAGAATACATTTTTCCTTTATATATTATGGACGCGTTTGATTTCCTTAAATATGAGGGACTGGATGTCAGTTTTTTTTATACTGTGTATAATATATCATGGAACATGTAAAAAAATATATGGTAAAGGATCGGATAAAAACATAATTTTTTGTCTCTCACTAAATCATGCTACAAATTTTTTGTCCAAAATACAAATTATCAAAAAATATTAAAATATATTTTTTTAATATCTCTCTATTTAATATTTTAATACTTTGATTTATAAATATAATATTAATATTTTATTTATTAATAAAATATATTATAATACAAATATATTATTTTCGTATGATGCATAGACATATAGATAAAGTAGAATAATTATTTCTTCACCATTAACCATTCGATGCGTAATATCAAACAAAACTCTGCTTCAAGGTCATAAACATTTAAACAAATTAACGGAAATAGATATTAGTGATGTAAATAATGAGTTTGAGAAGAGTTTCCAAATGTATTTTTTTTTAAATACAAGAAAGAAGAAGAAATTGGTGCAATATATATTTTAAATTATTCCAAAAATATATCTCAATAATATTTCAATATTTATTGAATTTTATGTGCATTTTAATATTTATCTCCAGAACTAAAGGATATAAGTAAAATTTTACATAATGCGGTAGAAATATATAACGTGCTGTAAAAAAATTTATCTTATTGAATTAGAGCATTGAACATTAAATTTTTCACAGGAATTTGTATTTTGTGGTGCTCCTAATTGATTATTATTCAAATAGTCTAATTTCTTAATTTATTTTGGTTAAGAAAAATCATTTTATAAAAAAAGTTAATATTTTGTTTGTTTAAATAAGATATTGTATAAGTATTATATAATAAAACATAGTTTTTTTTTTTACTTTTTCTCTTTCTCTTTCATGCAATCAAAAATATATATATTTTGTATGTATTCCGACAACTCTTCTCATCACAACATTATTTTCCAAATACACTTTTGTTGACGGGTCCCTTCATAATACAATTCACTGTCAATATATATAAATAAATAAAGTCAAGACAACATAACAGACAACTTTGCAATATGATGGAAACTCTAATCAGTCCACTAGTTTTCTTTTTCTATACCCTTAGAGTGTTGTTTAGAGTAAAAGACATGTATGGACCACAATTTTATCAATCATTGCAATGTTATTAGTCTATTTATCGGTTAAATTTATCAATATTAATCCATTTTTAAATTCTATTGACCGCGTATGCAATAATTTGAAATTTTTATCGAAATATATATGTTTTTCAACAAAATTCCCCAAATAATCCACTTTTTAAACTATTTTTCTATCTATTTTATTTTTTGTCATTTTTAAGAGGAGTCTCCATATCAATTGGCAACCATGTAGAAATTTTAAGAAGTGTCGTCAATTGAATTGGAGACACTATATGCAGTCTCCAATCCAATTGGCGATTGTGTGTAAAAAATATGAAGGGTCGCCAATTCAATTGGAGACAATATGTTTTTGCAAAATTTAATTATAAAAAGTAAAAAATTTTAATAAATAATGAAAAATATGATTATATTAATAAATAATTAAAAATAAATTACATAATTTAATGATGACGACCGGTAGAGCTGTCAAAATGGGCTATCTGGTCCTAAACGGATCGATCCTGATGGGCTCGGGTTTTTTAGGGTTGGGCTAAAAAAACTCATTTGTAATATGGACTCGAAAATTACTACCCGAGCCCGACCCTAGATGGGCTTCGGACTACCCGATCCTAAATAGATTTTTTTTAATAAGAAAATAAAAAAAAATATCATATATTATAAATAAAATTAAAAATCATATTATTTTAAACATAATACATTTTTAAGTATTATATTATCTTTTATAAATACTATAATATGTTCTTAAATACAATACATGTCTAAATTGTATAAAATAATACTCGAATATTTAACATGAAAAAAATTAATAGAATATGAGGAAAAAAATGTTGATTATATCAATGTATAATATTTAAAAGAAATATTGAATAAATTAGAGATAAAATTTAGTGAGTTGAGAAAAATCAATGTGTTATTTTGGAGTAAGACAATATAAATATTAATATAATTTTTTAAAATTTATATCTATATGGGCTTAATGGGCTACCCACAGTCCATGGGCTAGCCCTAATGGGTAGCGGGCTTTTTAGGTCTGGGCTAAAAAAGCCTTGAAAATTATGAGCTCCAATTTTAAGGCCCAAGCCCTGTGATTTTACGGGTCTGGCGGGCCGGTCCATGTGGGCTAGCCCATTTTGACGACTCTAACAACCGGGTTGGGAAAATCGACCACTGATTCCACATCCCCTAGGTCGTATCACTAGTTGTCCTCGTTATTGATTCACTTCAGGTGTTGTGGAAGCTGAGGTCTCCGGAATATCGTCAGACTCCCTTAGTAATTCTTGCATCTTTATGTAGTCTTGTGTACGGAAAGACGACATGTCGTAACTGAGGTCGTGACCCATGTCATAGTAGTTTGGATATGATGATGGGGTCATCGGTGTGCGACCTGGACGATTGAAAGGGTTTAGGGTTTAGTGACATTACACCTTCAGACTAATGAAGACAACAAGTGATACGACCTAGGGATGTGGAACCGGTGGTCGATATGCCCAACTCGACCGTCATCATTAAATTATGTAATTTATTTTTAATTATTTATTAATATAATCATATTTTTCATTATTTATTAAAGTTTTTTATTTTTTTTAATTAAATTTTGCAAAAACACATTGTCTCCAATTGAATTGGCGACTCTTCATATTTTTTACACACAGTCGCCAATTGGATTGGAGACTGCATATGGTGTCTCCAATCCAATTGGTGACACCTCTTAAAGTTTCTACATGGTCTCCAATTGATATGGAGACTCCTCTTAAAAATGACAAAAAAAATGGGGTAGATGGAGAAATAGTTTGAAAAGTGGATTATTTGGGAATTTTATTGAAAAATTGGGGTATTTCAATAAAAAAATTCCAAAAATTTCATCATTTAATTTACATATTAATATTAATTAAATGCCGATGTTTAAAAAAGTAAAATCGTATAAATGGTTTATTTTAGAACAAATTGTGATGAATGCATTTAAAATCACGTTGGGTTGATGATGACCATTGTGGTGAGATTTTGAATATAGTGGTTATGGTTCTTCAGTGATCAGATTGATAATGGTATTTTGGTATCTATAAAAATATTTGCTCTATGACGACTAAATATTTGCTCTATACAACATTAAATCCACTCTCATTATCTTTCCATTAACGTATCTCTCACACATCAACTGCAAACTGCAATTTTTCTTTTTCTCTCACGGATTTTTCCACTGTTTACAAATAATTTATTCATTTTTTTCTCACATGCATTTTCCCATTGGCTTGCAAATAATTTGTTGAACAATAATCTTTTATTGTGATATAATAAATAATTTAAAGTAGTGATGTAATTTGGGATTTAAGATCCCTACAATACAATGAATAACTCTTCTTGTTGAGTTCTTACAAATTAATGACATTTTTAATGAACAATTGTTTTTAGGGTTAAATATGTTTTTGGTCCCTACAAATATCTCATTTTTCGAAATTGGTCCCTCTAAATATTTTCTTCAAACATTGGTCCTCCAAAACTTTTCTGTTTCGAAATGTAGTCCCTCCCGTTAGTTTAAACTAACGAAAGGTGACGTGTGTTGCACCCCAAAATTTTCCCTCACCTAGACCAGACATTGTGTACTAAGGTGTCCCAAGAGGTTCACAAGGTTCATAAGGTATCTCAAGAGGTTCACAGGGTTCACAATTAGTCAGAAAGTTTGACAATTCCCTCAGACAAAGCATCCTCCTAAGCAATGCACCCTAAACTAGGGCTTTGAGTTTCATCAGGCAAAATGGATTTCCAAGGCTTCAAGTGAGCTTCATAATATCCTATATGTCTTCAAGAATCCATATGTCAAGTTTCAAGGCTTTCCCAAAAAGTTTGCTCAGTCAGATGATCAGATATGCAAAAATCAGTCAAAGTGGTTAAAAAGGTCAAATCAAAGTCAAACTTCATGATTTTTTGCCAACATCAAGTTTATGAAGTAAAATGAGAACACTACAAAACAATCAACGGAAGCCTAAAAGACAGTTCACCAAGATCAACATGTCACTGGCCCAAGCCTTGCAACACATGTTGAAAGGGGAACTCATAACTTCGAGGGATCCTCCTCAGAATCCTAATACTTCCTCTCCTAGATACAACCCTAATGCAAGATGTGCTTATCATTCTAATAGTCCGGGACATGACACCAACAACTGTTGGGTATTGAAAAACAAGATTCAAGACATGATTGAAGCTGGGGAGATTGAATTTGACCCTCCTGGGACCCCAAATGTGATCACTACTCCTATGCCCAACCATGAGAAGACTGTTAATGATGTGGGTGAGGTTTCCTATGTTTCCTCAGTAGAAGATGTGACTACACCCCTATCCATTATCAAGAAGAAGCTGGTGCAGGCTGGGTTCTTTCCAGGTTGCAATGAAGATTGTTTTTACTGTGCCTATAAACCTGATAGTTGCTGGAAGTTGAAGGATGGTATTCAACGCCTCATGAACAATTACACCATATTGTTTGAGAAGACTCCTTCTGCTGAAAGAATGTGTGAGCATTTGACTCGGAGCACGAAGCTTGAAGATGTAACTATGGTTGATAAAATACCAGTGAAGATTACCTCCAAAGGTCCTGTCAGGATCACCTCTAAGGGTCCTGTCAGGATTACTGCTGAAGGCCTTGTGAAGATTGTTGCTGAAGTTAGAGTGGCTCCCATGATCATCACCACTTCTGGCCCTGTTCCTTATACTTCTGATAAAGCCATACCCTGGAATTATGGTTCTAATGTTTATATCCATGGTGTCAAGCAAGAACCTTTGGCTGATGCACCTGTTACTGATGATAATCTGGATGTTGATAATATTGCTGGATCTAGTAAGATCAGCAGAAGTGGAAGAATATTCTCTCCTCAGGCTACCTCCAAAGGTGCAGCTACTCCAACTACTACCTCCAATTCTGGGCCAAGTACTGATGCCCGGGGAAAGGGTCCTGTGATTGAACCTGTGCAAGCTGAGGCACCGACTGCTGATAATCTCCATGTTATCTTTGTTGCTATGTTCCGAGGCTCATGCTAAAGCCTTGATCAAGTTCTTAAAGGCTGCTCATGTGCCAAATGAAACTTCTGTGGATCAGTTTGAGAATTGTGTTGCACATCTAACTAGTGATAATGGTTTGGGCTTTTCTGATACTGATTTGACTCCTGCCAAGAGAAACCATAACAGAGCTCTGCATATTTCCATTGGATGTAAAGGCACTACCTTGTCTCATGTACTGATGGACAATGGTTCTTCCTTAAACGTGATCCCTAAAGAGGTTCTGGACAAGCTCAGTCCCGAAGATGTTGTGTTAAGACCAAGTGATGTAGTGGTGAGGGCCTTTGATGGTTCAATAAGAGTGGTACATGGAGAAATATACCTTCCAATCAAAGTAGGCTATCAAGTTTTCAATTCTACTTTCTATGTGATGGATATTCGTCCTGCGTATTCTTGCTTGCTGGGACGCCCCTGGATTCATGGGGCAGGTGTTGTGACTTCCACCTTGCATCAGAAGCTGAAATATCCAGTGAAAAACAAAATTGTCACTGTCTATGGTGAAGAAGAGTGCATGGTGAGCCATATGAATACTTTCAAATATGTAGAAATGGAGGGTGAGATGGTTGAAACTCCGTGTCAAACATTTGAAGTTGTTCCTTGCTCTGCCCCTGCTCCTCAGTCTGTTCCTGCTTCTGAAAGAGTTCCTATGGTTACTAACATACCTCCTGCAATGGCCTCCCTCAAAGATGCTAAGGTCGTGGTTGCAAAAGAATCTCAGAAGGTTGTTCGTCGTGCTCGTGCTGTTCGTATCACCAATCAAGGGGTTATAAGAGATCAAATCAATGTTGTGGGTGACTGTAATGAAAACTACAACCTGGATAATTGGATCTTTCCTACTGTGGGTGATGGACTCAACAATTGGAAGACTGAAGACGTTCTTCCTATCTTCTTTAGTCAGGAGTAAATATTATTACTATGTTTTTATTTTAAGTTTGTAATTTCGAGCAATTAAACCTTTAAGCCTTGTGTCTTACCCGGGGCACAATGGTATGCTTGTTTCGGGATGTCATTTCATTTGCATACTTCATTCAATAAAAATCAATGGACGTTTCGTTTTCGTAAAGATTGTGCTCCTTGTCTTTCTTTTATTTTTTATTTTTGTTTTATCAACTATGTGTTCTTACACACACCCACATCACTAAAATGCAGATCCTCATCCACTCTGGATCCTGTTGATCACAATTCTACTATTGCCAATTATAATTTCGAGAATCCGATCTATCAAGCTGAAGATGGAAAGGAGGAAGATTGTGAAGTACCTATAGAGTTTGCTAGGTTATTACAACAAGAAGAGAAAGCTATACAGCCATATGAAGAGCCAATCGAAAGCTATCACTTATATTTGTTTGATAGGAACATTTGGTTAAAAAAGAGTGATGTGATTCACAGAGTCATCCGAAATTGTTGTAATACTTAGATAAATATTTCAAACCATGATCACAGTGACTGTTTCAAGCCATACAAAGACGGATGTAATTTGCATATCTAATTACACTCCCCCTGAGCAACAAATTCAATTGGTTGCTCCATGTAAATCTCCTCTTCAAGGTCACCATACAAGAATGCATAAAAGTCAGTGTTTCATGACAGTCCTGGTCAGGAAGAGACGAATAAATACCATCTCCGCAATCGGAGAAAAAAAATATCACTATAAATATTGACCATGGACTTGAGTATATCCTTTTGCCACCAAGCGAATTTTTAATTGATCAATATATTTGTCAAGGCCCATCTAAACATTAAATATTCACCTGTAACCAACAATAAATTTTCCAGAAGGAAGAGGAATAAACTCTTAAGTATGATTAGAATCTAAAGTTGACATTTCATCAAGTATGGCTTGTCTCCATCTTGGATGGGGTAATGCTTCCTGAATAGTCATAGTAATATAAATAGATACAAGTGTAGAAATAAAAACATAGTAGGTGTGAGATAAAGGATGGTAAGACACAACTATAAATAGGATAAGAATTACGGGTTGAACAATTATCTTTAAGAATGATAATGGGCAAGTCAAAGTACGAGTGGAAACACTTGGAACAGGAGCCGAATCACATGGTTCAAACCTTCTCTCATAAGTAATTCCATATTGGTTTAACATTGGTGGAGACTTGGTTGAGTGGGACTTATCTATCACATCTGGTGGACCAGAAGAAAAATGAGTGGATTCAACCGACTCAAAATATGGAATAGACAAAACCTGATTTAAATCAATTAGAGCAACAATTGAGTTGGTAAAGTATGGTATGTCCTCAAAGAATGTAACATCTGCATATGTGTAGAGAGTAACATCGATATCCTTTTTCGACATGAGAGTAACCAAGAAAAACACACTTGATAGCACAAGGAGACATCTTATCACGACCTGGAGATAAATAATGCATAAAACAAATACAACCAAAGACAAGAGGAGTAACAACATATAAGATGTCTATAGGATGCAACAGAGAATGCAGAACCTGATCCTTCAAAATAGAGGATGACATTTAGTTTATTAACTACCCTGCAATAAGAACAACATCACCTGAAAACTCGAGAGCATTGTCATTTAGCAAAAGGATACGAGCAATGTCAAGTCAACAATGTGTCTATGTTTTCTTTCAGCGACAACATTTTGTTTGAGGTAAATGGGGACAACTAGATTAATGTATAATGCCTTAGGAGCATGAAATAATTGAAACTATCATGGGAAATATTTTGTTGCATTGTTATTGTGGAGAATCGAAGAAGGATTTAAATGAGAGATTGAAGACTTGGAGACGGGTTTTATAAACGCATGGCTTTCGCCTAGTAAGCGGAAGTAAGACAAAGTATATTTAATGTAAGTTCAACAAAAGGATAAATGTTTTTAACTTAGAGGTGAAAGTTGGAGACCATATCATCCCACAAGTCACGCAATTTAATTAGCTTGGGTCCCTAATACAAAGCAATGGAGAATAGAAAGAGATGTAAACCATTGAATTCAAGTTTAGTGGTTGAAATGGAGGAGGGCTTCAAGGGTTTTATGTGATACAAATGTACCGTTTAAGTTGAAAAGTTTTATCAAACTATGTTAAAACCTCAAATGTTTTACGGGACATAATGTTGGGCGATTAAGAATCAACACGAGAATAAAGTAAGTGTATTAGAGATGAAAATGTTGCGTTGGACCTGTGGTAAGATTAGATATGATACGATTAGAAATCAGAGTTATTAATCCCGGATAGCGGTGCGGAGCAGCAAACTCTAAAAATGGGATAACGGATTGCGGGATAGCGGGATAATTATATGAATAATTATATAAAAATTTATATATATAAAAATATATGAGTAAGTAATATTTATATATAAAATTTTAAAAAATTATACATATAAAAAACTATTATTATTTCAATTATTGTTATTATTTAATTTTTTCAAAAAAATCATAAAAATGAGTCAATGTCCATTTGGGTCGGGTACCACGAAAGCGTCGAAGGTGACCGTTAGGGCAAAAGAAATCAACCAAAGCACTTCACGCGGGTAGCGGTCCGCGTCCCACAACTCGGGATCCCGTAGAAATCGCCCGCGATTTGAATCTGGGAAACTCTCCTCTCTTCGCGCGCGGCTGGTGGCCGACCCAGCCAGACCGTCCTAGATAGCAGCGATCGCGGTCGGGATTGATAACTCTGTTAGAAATGACAATATTTGAGAGAATGTTGGGGTTACAACTATAGTAGAAAAGATGGTGGAAAATAGACTTATGTTATTTGGGCATGTAGAGAGAAGACCTGTATATTCTATGGTAAGGTGAGTAGATCAGATGGAGAGAAGTCAAACAACTATAGGTAGAGGAAGACAATATTGTACGAGAAGTTATTAAGAAAGGTCTTGAGATTAACGACTTGGATAGAAGAATGGCTCTGGATAGAACATTATAGTGAAAATCGATCCATATAGCCGACCTCACTTAGTGGGATAAAACTTGGTGGTGTTGTTGTTGTCATTGTGGAGAATGCACCCATTTTGCCAAACATTGTTTTCATTGGTGGAAATATTTGATTTCTTGGAAGAGCAAAAAACAAACTGTTGTTGCTCGATCAAGTATAGAGGTCGAGCATCGAGCCATGACTCATGTGACATGTGAGTTCTTATGGTTGAAGCATTTACTAATGGAATTTTGTTTTTGTGAAATTGGTCTGGGGACTTGTGTATTCTATCAGCTTGCACCTCTCCTCCGATCTAGTTTTTCATGAGAAGAGAAAGCATATAGATGTCGAGTGTCACTTTCTTAAAAAGGAGATTTTCATTGGATATTCAGATGCCGATTAGGCCGAAGATGCAAGTAATAGACTGTCTACATTGGGTTATTGTGTTTTCATTGGTGGAAATATTTGATTTCATGGAAGAGCAAACAACAAATTGTCGTTGCTTGATCAAGTACAGAGGTCGAGTATCGAGCCAAGACTCATGCGACATGCGAGTTCTTGTGGTTGAAGCATTTACTGCAAGAATTTTTTTTTGTGAAATCGGTCCTATGGGACTTGTGTGTGTAAATCAGTTTGCACCACTTCTCCTATCTAGTTTTTCTTGAGGAGAAAGCATATAGAAGTTGAGTGTCACTTTCTTAAAGAGAAGATTATCACCGGAGTCATCAAAACCTTTTTTGCTAGTTCTAAGGATCAACTTGCTGCCATTTTTACTATATTTCTACGGAGTCCTTAAATTACTTACTAAATCGGCCTATATTTGCCGTTACGGTGAGCCCAAAAACCACCACGTATATCTACCATAACGCTACTATGGTGGATATTTGACAACACTAATAACAATAGAGATGCCAAAATAGAGAAGAAAGTGGCTAGACTTTCAATAATGTAATGACATGGAAATAACGACTTATGAAAATAATGGTTACAACAAAAATATATAACAAAATAACTAGAGGAAACTACCTTATCCGAATTTAACAAAATATCCATTGCATAATATCTAACATTAATATATGCAGAACCTTGATATATAATTATAAACGGCCTTATACATCAATCTCTATACAACTGGGTTGCTGGCATCTCCATTTCAATTGGAAACTCATTTTGAGTTAAAAGGCATTTTGTCATTTACTCATTTACTTGTGAAAGAAAATATATTTCATGACAGATTACTATACTTAAATTGTCAACTTATCTAAAAATTCCTATCAAAATATCATTTTCGAAGTCTGTCACTTCAAAATTAAACTTACATGTTTTATTTTATACAATGTACGAAATTTTTGCTTGCAGGTAAGTAACTTATATGTCATTGTTGGCCCAATTATCCTAGTCCCACTTAAGAGTCATCCAAAGAAGATAGTTGGAGATGGGAGAAAGTTATGGGAAGGGGAGAGAGTTGAGTTTGTTATATAGAGTGAAGAATATAATTATAGGGTATCTTTTGGAAAACATTTCTTCGTTATGGATATAGAATTGTTCTCTGTAGGAGCTATGCTCTGTGGGCATTAGAATATTCATCATTTTGCATTTATCTTGCACTTTCAGAAATAATGCACTCATCAACTTCCACTGTTCATATGTTTTTCATAATATATTGTTTCTCTATTTCGGGTTCGCTTCATTTGCAATTTCAAATACTTTGATGGGTTGAAGTCCAAAAAATATAGTAGCTTATCAGATTGCAACAACAACTACAAACAAGCATTATCTCATTAAGGGAGGTCAACTACAGGGATTAAATAGCACCATAGTGTTCTATCTTTTATCATGTTTCTAGCCAATTCATCAATCTCTAAATATTTCTAAATAGTTTCTTATAATTTTATAGTTTTGAATTTTTTATTATTAGTCAAGGCCTATGTGAATTTTTCAGAACTGAGAACAGACTTGGTTGCAATTCTAAATTGTTAATCATTTGTATATTTTGGTATTACTTGAAAATCAAAACTTATTTATGTAGGCTGGAATGGGTGGAGGAACTGGCACTGGTGCAGCTCCAGTTATTGCTGGAATCACAAAGTCAATGGGTATACTAACTGTTGGTATTGTCACAACCCCTTTCTCATTTGAAGTTACCAGTCTGATATATGAATTGTAGCATGAATCAGTGAGAGACAAAAAATTATGTTTTTATCCGATCCCTTATCATATATTTTTTCTATGTTCCATGATATATCATATATAGTATTAAAAAAACTGGCTTATCCAGCCCCTCATATTTAAGGAAATCAAACGCGTCCATAATATATAAAGGAAAAATGTATTCTTTTGATGGAGTGCTTTCTTTAGTTATATACTTTTGAGTTTTTTTATTTTTTTTTAATTTTTAATTTTCTTTTTAGTATCTGTTATGAGGTGATTTGCATTTTTCTTTTATACTATTATTTTATTATTATTATTATAAATAAGTAATTAAAAATAAAAATAAAACATAAATATTATTTATATTTTAATTTGTCTGTATTAATAAAAGCAGTCTGAATACTAGTGTTTATTAATTTTTTTTTAAGAAATGCACTTTCTTAAAAATTCATGCACTTTTAATTAAAATAATTTAATATAATAAATATTAAATTATTAATTGGATGCAATTTTCTTAAGAACATTGACCTAAAGAGATTTAATATTTATTAAGTATTATTTTAATTAACATTGACCTAAAGAGATTTAATAAATATTATAATAATACTTAATAATAAACATTGACCTCAATAGGATTATTTCTCACATAGTTGTTTTTCTTTGTTTTTGTAAAACTTTTATGACGAATTCCTCTTACTAGGATTTCTGTCTCCTTGTACAAACTTGTCTGTGTATAGGCTATTTTCTAAAAATAAATAAAATCTCGTCTTTAAATCCAGATTTAATTTTACCCTGTTTACTTAAGCGAAAACGTCCATTGGTTATATTTGAATGTGTGTATGCTTTTGAATATGATTGATGTTTACCAGAAATGCATAAAATGCAGTAATAGTATTTACTAAGGACGAACGAAGGTAGAAATTCAACGAAGCTTCGCCGGTCCATCCCCACAGAATAATCTTTTCAAGTAACATCTCCCCTCGGATTTATGTCCATCTCTTTTATCCTCAGTCGGGATACTCAGGAATTTATTCCTTCAATAAGGAGTACGACGAACGAAGACGGGAGGTTATAAGTACTATATTATCAAACAAGACGGGAACGAAGTCCTCATATTCCTCAGCAACGAACCGGGATTTATTTTCCCTAGCCAGCAATTGTTATACAAAGATATTCAGATGCTTCAGGCTACATGATTCATACATACATCATTTACATTATATCATGGCATACGCATCCATAACCCATATGACATTTACTTAAGTACATCATGCCATACATGCATACATATTGCATAAACTAACATTTTCTTTTCAGGATAGTTGCAGGCAGATAAACACTATCAACAACTCAAAACAGTTCAGAGACGATCTATATGAAGATCTAGTACTGATACTTAATTCAGGAATAATCGATACGAAGATTCATTTCTGATAATCAATGCTCAAGTTGTCCTTGGAAGGGTACGTAAATGATCTATACGAAGGTCTAGTGCTTAACCCAGGACATCTCCAGAGGAGATAATCGTTACGAAGATTTATTTCCAATGGTCAACTATCTTTGGGATAGTGTGAAAATGATCTATATGAAGATCTAACACTTAATCCAAGAGAGTCTTTCAGAAGAAGTTCAGGAGTAATCGTGACGAAGATTTAATCCTGATATTCTTTCTATCCTTGGGAGGGTATATAAATGGTCTATACGAAGATCTATTACCTAATCCGGGATATTTCCAGAAGAGGTAATCGCTACGAAGATTTATTTCTAATGGTATATATAACAGTTTATCTGTGGGATGGTACGTAAATGATCGATACGAAGATTTTGTACTTAGCCCAAGATATCACCAGAAGCAATTCAGAAAAGATCGCCACGAAGATTTGATTCTGATGCTTAAACTAAAGTATGTTCCTAAAGATGGTTCAGAGCCGATCTATACGAAGATATAAGTACTGACACCTAATGAAGGATATTCTTTTTCCCCAAAGATAATGCAGAGACAATCTATACGAAGATCTAGTGCTTACATTCAACTCAAACCATGTTACATGAATGATTCAGAGACGGCCTATACAAAGACCTAGTACTGATATCCAGTGACAACATAAAGATACTATCAACTTCTGATATTATGGATGACATCTATAAGTCCATCTCCAGTTCCTCTGAGTGGAATCTTTAAGCCCACTCCAGCATATACAACCAATCAGCAGTGTTACTTTACGCACCGGCGAGTGCAAATTTTTGGGCTTTTGTGTTCAATCCCTTTCAACCTTCCAAGTCACGAATGGCACACAGGGCAATCTAACTCCTCAGGTTTCAGAAAATTGAACAGGGGCAGCTATTGCACCCCAAAATTTGCCCTCACCTAGACCAGACATTATGTACTAAGGTGTCCCAAGAGGTTTACAAGGTTCACAAGGTATCTCAAGAGGTTCACAAGGTTCACAATTAGTCAGAAAGTTTGACAATTCCCTCAGACAAAGCATCCTCCTAAGCAATGCACCCTAAACTAGGGTTTTGAGTTTCATAAGGCAAAATGGATTTCCAAGGCTTCAAGTGAGCTTCATAATATCCTATATGTCTTCAAGAATCCCTATGTCAAGCTTCAAGGCTTTCCCAAAAAGTTTGCTCAGTCAGATGATCAGATATGCAAAAATCAGTCAAAGTGGTTAAAAAGGTCAAACCAAAGTCAAACTTCATGATTTTTTGCCAACATTAAGTTTATGAAGTAAACTTCATCATTTGATCAAGGGTTGATCATGATTCATCAAGGAGATTTCAGATCATCAAGAATCAGGAGTTTCTAAATTAGGGTTTTCACAGAAAAAGTCAACTGAACTTTGACCAGCCATAACTTTCACATGCTTCATCAAAAATTTCTCATCCAAAGCTCATTTTGAAGGAAATTGAATTCTCTACAACTTTTTGTCTCATAAGCCAGGCCCAAAAATGCTTCATTTGGAAGGTATGAGCTAAGACATTATAGGTCATTTCAAAAGTCAACAAAAAGTCAACATCTTCCAAAGGGCATAACTTGAAAATGATGAAAGATATGGACATGAGACCAAAGAGGTTTGTTAGAGGACTCTTTAAGATTTCCAAAATGTCCAAGAACACCTTCATAGCCTTAAAATTGAGGGACTTGTGTCTTTGCAAAGTTGGGAAATTTTTGAGAGGTTTATTGAGCAAATGGGGTCTTAGAACCAATTCTTTCCACATGGGCTTGCATTTTTATGACCCAATCACTACCATGACATTATGCACGAACCAAAAATCATTTATTCAGATTTTTATTAATTTTGTTTTATTTATTTTGATTTTATACATTAAAAATCATTTTAAATCAAAATAAAATATGAAAGGCTCAATATTTGATATGATTTTCATTCTAGAAATTCATAAACATGATTTAAAGTTGATTGGGAGATTTAAATTCGTGCTAGACCAAAGAGGAAAGGATTTGTGTGATTTTTTGACCAAAATAGCAAGTTGAATCTTCATGATCAAGTAATCCTTACAAGGCCCATAAACCTACAATTTTCTGACCTAATTTGATTCCAATATATACATACAAGTAATCACAAGCAAGGGGACGAATTTTGGCAGACTCCAAGAACACTCTTGACATTCAAAAATTTCATTGAAATTTCAATTTTCAGATTCTTATTTGCAGGTTGAATTGAGGTAATCTAAGGACATAAACATGATCCTTGAACATCATTGATACGATCTCAATGCTTTACATCATCAAAATCATCCCTAAATGCATAAACCGAACCTCTTTTGCTCTTGAATTTGGAATTTTCGATTCCATTTATTTAGCTAACATAAACTAATTTTGTTGTTTGATTGGTGTTAGTCATGACCTATAGATGATTTCTGGACATTTTCTTGAAGAAGCATAGCCTATAACATGAACTGCCATTGTTAGGGTTTCGGGTACCAAATTAGGGGTTCCTAAAAAACCAAATATAAATGGATTCAGAGAACATGGATAGACTGTATGAATCCTAAGGAATTAATTGGTATAATCAATTTGATGAAATTGTACCATTTGATTGATGTTTGAGTTTCGCAGGTCATGAACATGAAAGAATTCACAAGAAAAATTGCAGCTGAATTCGTAGGAATTTTCGAAGGTATCCTGAAGAAGATGAAGTCTGGATGGCGCTAAAATCAAATTCAAAAACTGTTTTTAAAATATAATGTTTGTTTGTGGATTATATGTTGAACGCGCCCCATGTGGCTCAGCTGGTTTGTGTGTTTGCTTGTGAATATAATGGTCCTGGGTTCGATTCCCCCCCGGCCATTTTGTTTTGTTATATTTTATTTGATTTTCACAGGATTATAACAAAAGGATTGTTACCCATGATGTTAACACCAAGACGCGCTTGGCCTGATGGTGATGTTGTTGGTCCAGAGTGAGGAGAGCCTAGGGCCTGGGTTCGAATCCCAGCCCTAGGTATGTTCTTTTTCTCAAAAAAATTCATTTATTTTGTATTTGTTTATATTATATTTATTTAATCTAATTAATCTCTTAAAAAACAATTTCTAAAATAAAATGTTTATATTATTTTCTTATATAAAAAACCTATATTTTAAAAATTCATAATTTATTTTCTCAAAAAAATCAAATTGTTTATAATTGTTTTTTTATAACTTTATATTTATTATTATTGTATATATTTTGTAAATAAATTGATTATATTTAAATTAATAATTAAAAACCCTAATTCTCATGATTATAACCCTAACCCTAATTTTTATAACCCTAACCCTAATTTTTCTTAACCTTGAAGTTTAATCTAATATTTTTTTATAAATTATAATTAATCATTAATCATTTGTTAAATATGTGAATAATTCAATATTTATTTATTATTATTAAAATCTATTTTCTTAATTAAATCTTAAAAAAAAATTTCTAATATTAATTTTGTTTTTTTTGCTAATTTCTTATTTCTATTATTTTTATTTTTCTAACCTTTTATCTTAATTCTTATTATTATTGTTTGTTTATTATTTTTTATATTTATTATATTTCTCGATTATTTTGTAATTGTCCCGAAGCTTTGTAATAGTTTAGATTTATATATATATATATATATATATATATATATATATATATATATATATATATATATATATATATATATATTGCTTTATTTCTATTATGAATATATTTATTGTGTGGTTAGTAATTTTAGGGTGTGAATAACATACTTGTAATTAAAATTGACTTAGAATAATTAATTTAAAAAGATAAATATTTGAATATTAACACGCACACACGTAAGTCGATCTTTGATCGCCATCTCGCACTTTCTAGGGTTACCTCTCATGTTGCATATTTCAAAAGGTCAAGTAAGGTGTCTTAAGCAAAGTCCCTTCACAAATATCATCAAGTCCCTTCAGTTTATAAGATCAAGTCCCTTTGATGTTGCCGACGATAAATGATCTTGTCCCTTCGAATAAAAGATGATAAGTCCCTGCGAATTGCTAAAGACACCTTGCAGTTGCCTATATTCAGATGTCCCTACACATGTCCCTTATTACATCCAAGGTAATGACTACCTATTCCTTCATAATAGGGATAGTATTACCATTGAAAGAACATATGAACAGTAAAGACTTAATCTAGGGTAGGTTTCTCTTAAGTTACTTGCTCATATTTCAAAATATTCTTTACACCACACTTTTCAAACAAATTTTCAAAAACAAGTCTTTATATACATCCATACGAGGATCATTATAAAGTACTTAGAAAGTTTCTAATCACACACTTTACCTTTTCAAAACAATTTAAAGTGAGCTAAGTAACTAAGAGCCCATGGATAACCATGTATATAAAGGGTGCTAACACTTTCCCTTTGTATAACCTACCCCCCGAACTCAAAAATTTTTTAAGGTCTTTCCTGTTCTTTTATGTCCTTTCCTTTTGGATAAAATAAAAGTCGGTGGCGACTCTTGCTATCCGCAACATTTATAGAAAGTCAGTTCTCCCACCGTGTTACAACGTGGCATTCCAATTGTGAATTGTTTTTTTCAAACGTGTAACTTAGGTGGCAAATCCTCCCAACCTCAATCCCCACTACCCATTACATCTTCTTCTCTGGACCCTAATCCTCACTATCACTTCATCTTCTTCTCTGAACCCTAATCCACACTACCCACTTCACCAATCCCCCTTACGTTTCATGCACCAAATCAATCACCATTCGCCACTTCATCTTCTTCTCTTCAGGGGGAGGACCTTCAACAGTCATCGAAACAACCTCTTTGTAACACCCCAAAATCTGCCCTCTCATTTTGATCAAGAAATGGTGGAGAAATCAAAATAAAAATTGCTCATTTCGTATCGATACATACGAATTTCGTATCGATACATAAGTCTGTATGTATCGATACATACGAGTTTCATATCGATGCATAAGTGAGTTAATTTGATGGAAATAACCAAAGCATCAGTATGTATCGATGCATACATTTTCGTATCGATACATATCAGTTATAAAACTAACATGTATCGATACATAAGAGTTTCGTATCGATACATAAGTTGTTTTTGCTGTTTTTTCAGTTTCTTCTCCTCCACTTTTTCATTTCCTTTCCTTTGCCTTGTTCCACACTCTTCACATTTGTTCCACACTCTTCTCTTGGATTACTCTACCACATTCTAGAGTCTTCTACAACATTCCAAGGAATATTCCAAAGAATACTCTAGAACTCTCTAGAGCCCTAACTAACTCCAAACCTAACCTAACTCATAAGCAACCTCCAAACCTAAACCTCATGCCAAGCTTACACGTTATATAAACCCACTTCATCCCAAAGCAAACGTCTCTTTCATTTTTTTTCACTATTCTTCTTCATTTTCACTTCATCTCTTTCATTCTTCTCTCAAACTTTTTCACCATTTTCAACCTCTAACCAAAGCTTCTTCCTAGAAGTTCTTCAAATTCTTCATTGGAATTTGAAGAACTTGAAGTTAAAACCTCCATTAATCATCTCACTGTGAAGCTTATTTGAAGAATCAATTCTGATTTTTGAAGAGTTTTGAGCTTATTGGAGGTTATTGATCAAGTGTTCATCAAAAAGCATCATCAACCGCATTTATTTTGCGCGTTCGCGGATCGAAGCTTCGACTCTCCGGTTTTCTTCTCCATTTGCATTATGATCTACATCACAACAATCCTCCGCTTCGTAGGTTGGTGATCAAAATCCGCTTCTTGATTTAACTTATTCTCTTCATCTCGCCATGACGACATTCTTCGTGTTTTTATCGTTGTGTATGCGCTTGACCGTTTAATTTCGTCTTGATTACGATTTGATCACTATGTTTGTTCGTAGTTAGAATTATAGCTTATTATAGGTGCCATTAAGGTTTAGATTATGGCTTTTAGGTGTAAAATTTGTGCTCACTAGATAATAGTTGCATTAGGAGCTTTAGGAAATAAGTCAAGTTGCAATAAGTGTTTTTTTCCCTCTTTTCCTTGGGCATTACTTCTCCTTTTACCACCATATATTGATAGGTCCTGATTTTAGGGAATTTTCAAGATTAGTTTCGACATCTCATTCCTCCATTTCGAGTCGTTTCGACACGCTTCCGTCCATTTCGCATATTTTGTGTTTATGTGTTACTTTGTGCATGAATTGACTTATTGCATATTGTTGTTATGTCCATGCACCTTTTGTCATGTAAATGATCATGTTATATTCTTTTTTTGCATCTTTCGCGTGTTTCCTTAACTCATTTGCATCTAATTGTATCAATATATATGTTGCATTTCACATAACCATGTATGTATGTGCATTTGGTTGCATGTTTGATCACATCATTCACATCAATTCAATTCTGAATTTTGCATTAAGCTTGGCTTTCTTGTTGATGTATCATGTTGCATATTCATGATCAATGTTCATTATGTTCATATGTCATGTTCATGTGCCATATTTTGCATACTTGTTGCATAATAAATCATGTGGTGCATTCTTGCATAATCCCTCAAAAAAATAATCATGACATTCAATTATATGTTTGATCCATATTTATATTGCATATTCATGTTAATTGAGAATTTCATGATTGAGTTTGTGCATTAAAATGAAAATAATCAAAGCTGCATTTTACATTTCATAGCTATCTTTGCATATAGGAGATGTAAAATGTATGTTGTTTGCTATGATGTTCATGTTGTTTGTGACTTTTTACACATGTCTTGCATGCTGATTGTGGGCTGTAAAAAGCTGATTGTGTGTTACATGGCATTTCATTGTTGTTTTTGCATTTGGTAGATGTTATAGGCTGCTGAATTTTGCATTGCATTGCCTTTAGGTTCACTAAACCGTAGATTGAGTCTAATTTAGGTCCTAGTTCCCTTAGGAATTAATTTGGTATTTGTTTACCTTATTTTTTGTCATGTTTACCATGCTAACATTTGTTTTGTAGGGGGAAGATTGAGGTAAGTATCACTTCATTCTCATCTCTTATGCATTTTTGTTGTGTTTGTCTTAGCACCTTGTGCTTTGATCATAGGCTTTCCCTTTTCCTCTCTTAGAAACAACTTAACTTTCTTAGGAAGTAAGTTAGTTTCTAACTCTCTTTTCTTATTATTAGGTTTAGAAAACCTCACAAACCATTAGGATCTCCCTTTTGTATATGATAACTAACTTAGGATTGTGTTTCAGTCCCCCTAGTTTTGTCATTTGTCCACTTGAGTCCTTCTTTCTCATCTCATAAAGAAAATAATAAAATACCTAATAAAGGTTGAATGTTCTCATACGACATGAGAATTTGTTGCGGAGTACTTATGCACGTCCCGTCTCGGGACGAGGTGTAAGTTATCTACCGCGATGGATAAGTCTTAGTATAAGGATGTTCACAAACAATAAACTCAAAACACTTCTCATAAAAAGACAATAAACAAAGACATCGCGTCTTCTTTTCTCATTTCCTACTCTTTGCGGACGAATACGACTTGCCTCGACAATTCAAACAGCGATACGGTAAACACCCTCGAGTCTGAGCCGGTAACACCTGGGCTAGAGTTATGGCAACGTCGTCCTAAAAAACACAAAACAAGTTCCCACCTTAGTTAGGCGAACTACGTCGACTCTGATCCTCATTTTTCCGATGAGGTACGTAGGCAGCGGGGTAGGGCTCGTTCGAGCACATTCTTTATTTTCCCTACATTTTCCCATTCTTTCTTTTTTATTCTCTTTCTTCAGTTCCCTTTCTCATTTCATTTCAGTTCTGGTTAGTAGTTCTTATTCAGCAGCATCATTTTTCTTACCCTTTGAAACAAACAAATAAGCGCGGATCCCGTCGGGTACGGCGGACGGTCTGGGGTGCTAATACCTTCTCAGGTTGTAACCGACTCCCGAACCCAGATTTTTGGTTCGCATGACCTTGTCATTTCCTTCTCCCTCAGGTTTGTGCAGCATTACCTTTCCTGTTCCTTCGGGATAAAAATGTCTGGCTGACGACTCTATCTTTTTCGCGCCACTTTCGCTTTTGTATTAGGATGAAAATCTCGGGAGCGACACTCTTCACCATGAAGTAGAACAATGCCATGATTCTCAAAACTACTGTAACCGCTTCTTCATCCCCTCGATTTCTCTCTTCAATTCTGAAAACTCCTGTTTGGTTCCGTTTCTTCACGGAGGAAGTAAATCGAATCGTGTAGCGGTTTGTGCTACGAAAGGCTCTAGCAATAATCGGGTTTTAACCGGTGTATTGTTTGAGCCTTTTGTAGAGGTTAAAAAGGAGCTTGATCTTGTTCCTATTTCTCCTCAAGAGTCTCTCGCTCCTCATAAATTTCATGAGGAATCTGAAGCTGCTATTAACGAACAAATCAAGTTCGTTATCGTTTGTTCCTTATTTTATTTTGATTTATTGAATTTTTTTGATTTATTTTTATTGTACAATGTGGAGTATAATGGGTGAATTGTTGTTCTAGATGAGGGTTTCATGTACATGATTTCAAATGGAATTGATTTTATAAATATAAAAATTTGTTATAATTGAGTTTGAACTTTAAAGTAAAAAAGTGGTTCATGTTTGAATGATTTTACTCAGTAAGCATGATAAAAAAATAGACACAATTTTTAGCAAACTTCAAAATCATCTTTTCATCAAGTTGAATAACCAGTTCTGATATAGTTTATCACTATCTAAAATTTCAGCACACTAGAATCCTTATAATTTTATAGTTTCACCAAACATTTTCATGATTTTGCCACCTCTTTAAATACAATGAAGGCTTATTAGGTTATGACAAGATGTTGATTTCACATTTGTATGATTGTTTCCTGAATGGATTCTCTGTATATCATAATCAAACACTTTCTTTTCCTATATTAAAGCAATGGAACTTGCACTGTCATTGGAGAAGCTAACAAATGAAAAACTCCTTAACTTGCACAGTGTAAGTCATATTTGTTGGGTTTTAGTTTTTGTTTTTGGTTTACTGGTTGTGCTTTGTATTGTTATCTCGTTCATTTTGACATTGAACTTGATAAAATGGACTTTCATTTCTATTTCTACAGGTTGCCTCAAAGAATGGTGATGTGCACTTGGCTGACTTTGTGGAAAGTGAGTTTTTGGGTGAACGGGTATGCATTAAAATCTCCATTTGCAACTTATCATTTTTTTACTGCAAGTGTTTGTACTTTGCACTCAATTGTGTGACATTGCATTAGGAAAAAATACTAAAAAGAAGCTTCCTTTATCCAAATTATGCTTTTTAATTATTATTTTTCTTTTCATAGGTGGAAGCCATCAAAAAAATATTCGAGTATGTTGCTCAGCTCAGAAGAGTTGGCAAAGGACATGGTGAGAAATTCAATTTCTGCCTCATTAATGCATCTTATTTTTCTCACTTTGATATAGTTTTCTTTTTCTATGCTTTTTCAAACTATTAATTTTTGTGACTTTCTATGTTTTTTCTATTCTTTTTCTTTTTCTATGCCCAAGTAAATTTATTTTGAATTTATGCAGTAATCAACTTCAATACCGGCTTGTGTTGCTAGAGCTTGTTATATCCTTGAAGTTGTTGCTAATCTCAATTCTAATACCAGCTCAAATTTATCTGGTGTAGAGGACATGAGAAGTCCATCGGGTTTTCAGTCCAGTAGGAATAAATACAATGTTCCATTGGGTACTAGAAATAGTCATGGGAAGAGAGTGGCAGATCCCAAGGATCCAATTGTAGAGTCTGAGTTATTTGTTTATGATGAAATGGTTGAACCGAGCTTACATAAGTTTGAGACAATGAATACGGGTGGTCTGAACATGGAGAAGTAAGAATCTTCAGGAAGCAACAACTTAAGTGTCAGTAGTGCGAAACATAGGCAAGGCATTTGATGCAAGAAGGTGATGATCATGTCACAGTCACTACTAAATTTGATTGATAATGTATATTCTCTTATAACTTTGTGATGTTTTGATGAATGATGTGTTTTGGATTGAAGCATTGGATTATCTACACCATGGATGCAAGCCACCTATAATTCGCAGAAGATGGAATTAAGATAGGATTTTCTCTTGTACTCATCTCTTGAAGCAGAAGATATTTTGAGCTAAGTTCAAGCTCAAGGGAACACTATCACAATAATATTCTGTATTTATACTTGTAATAAAATTCTGTATTTATACTTTGATTAGTCTATAATATATATTTGGATTTGTTGTTGTTTGTTTGTTGGATACATTTTGTGTTTAATTTTTGAATTAGTGATCATTGGCTTTGTTACAAATTGGATGTAAGACTTTGAAATGGAAACTAACCAATGGGAAAACAATAGTAATTAGTTTGATTTTTCTTATATGCGAAGAACTCATTTTATGTGATATTAGCTACGAATTAGCTAGGAATTAACTACCATTTCTGAGTTTAAATGTAATATTAGCTACGAATTAGCCACGAATTAGCTGCAAATTAGCTAGGAATTAACTACCATTTTTTAGTTTAAATGTAATATTAGCTATGAATTAGCCACAAATTAGCTACGAATTAGCTAGGAATTTCCACGTCATCAAAAAAATTCCTACATGGCTTGCCACATCAGCCTCTATTAGTTCAAACTAACGGGAGGGACTATATTTCGAAACAGAAAAGTTTTGGAGGACCAATGTTTGAAGAAAATATTTAGAGGGATCAATTTCAAAAAATGAGATATTTGTAGGGACCAAAAACATATTTAACCCTTGTTTTTAACGAACAATTATCCAACAACGAGAATAAATATTGGTATCTTCTCAAAGTCTTCATTCTATATTGGAACCATATAGGGAATTCACATGAGAATTTCTTCAAATAAATCATAAATAATGCAACTGCTATTTCTTATCATATTATATTTGTGTTCCCTTTTTATTTAGAACTCTGAAAATACATATTTAAATCTTTAAAATTTTAATTTGGGTTTGTAGTTGATGTTTTTTTCCAGATTAACTGTTATGGATGTAGTTTGGAAAAGTATTTTCTCACCATTTACTCTTTTTTTATCCATTGGAGTTTCGATAAAAGATATAGATGCTAAACGACAGAGGTAAAATTGTCTGAAAAATGTAAAATGTTATATTTTGTGTTTTTAATAAATATGAACTATTAAGTAAATCTAACCGTATGTTTTTTATGCCTCACCAGTGAACCGCATTGTTAGTGACTCACCTTAGATGCAACCGTAAGAATGAGGTAAAATTTTGCTAATGTGAGAGACAATGTGCACTTGTATAGATGAGATAATTATAATATCTTAGATACATTTGACATGGTGTGTAGACAATTGTTAGATGTAGACCAATTGTCCTTATGAGAAGAAAGACATACTCTTTTGTGGCGCCTAAAGACGTGCTCTTGTAGACAATTGTAAGTATTTGATGCACTCATACGAGATTATCCATGTGGATTGGGTCGATCTATATGGGTCATTAGTCATCTCAGAAGAATTCCCCCAAGTTCTTGTAGTAACCTTTGAAGCGGGGATTGTTAATAGAGAAAGCAAACTGTAGTTCCTCGAAAAATACGATCCTCGCGATGGGACGCGGAAAGAAAACAACAGAGTCGCCACCTAATTCTATTTATTCTACGAGAGAAAAGGGAGATATAGATACAACCTAAATAGGATAAGAAATGGTCAACGAAACCAAATTCTAAGTTCGGGAGTCGGTTACGTAAGGGGAAGGTATTAGCACCCCTCACGTCCGCTGTACTCAACGGGAACCTCTTAGCTAACTATACGATTAACTGTTGATCTAAGTCTTTGTCTTCTAAATGTTTGTTAATATGTTTGTTCTAAAGGAAAAGAAAATTTTAAATTATTGTTAATATTACGGGGGAAAGATTAAAGTTTTTATTAATGTGATTTACACGGAGAAAGAGGGAAATTTTTTATTAGGGTGCTCGCGAAGGATTAAAATCCCTGTGCCTACGTATTCCCTTGTGCAATGGGAAAGTCAGAGCTTCGTAGTTCGTGCTACTACGATTTGTGTTTTTTAATTGAACAATTGTTTAAAACGCATTCTACTGCTAAGCGTAGGCTCATACTCGCGGTGGAGGCTGAAACGCTAGCTTGTTTGCGAGATAGAATGATTTAAACAATGTTCGTTTAAAGAAAAGGGTTTGACCTTTGTTAAGTGTTTTAAAACGAAAGGCGAATGAAGCACAACTCGAGGGCTAGCCTCGAGAGTGATTGCATTCAAGGACCCGTGAAGTGCTGGACTCCAGAGTTCAGTTATTCGTTGATTAGTTGTAGAGTGATTTGCGTTCGTTGGTACGTTTTAAATTGTATTCTTTTTAGTGTGAAAGGGCGAATGAATTACAAATCGAGGGCTAGCCCCAACACTAATTCAATTCAAAAACCCGAGTAATGCTAGATTTCTAAGTTTAGTTCTTTCACGATTTTAATTATAGATTTACATTTTGAAAACGAAAGAGCGAATGAATTACAAATCGAGGGTTAGCCCCAACAATAATTCAATTCAAAAACCCGAGGAATGCTAGATTCCTGAGTTTAGTTCTTACGTTAATTAATTATGTGAATTTAGAGTTGATCGTTTAAAAATTTGTTTTAAAGTGATTTAGGACTTAATGTTTTAGAACGAAGGAGTAAATGAAACACAACTCGAAGGCTAGCCTCAAGAGTGGTTCATTAAAGAACCCGCGAAATGCTAGATTCCGAAGTTCAGTTCCTCGTTAAATTAATTATGACGCGTAAAAAGTGAGGATGGCGACCACATAGGTGACCGACTTACATGTGTGCAAATGTAGGCGTATGAATTGTTTTAAGTGTTTAAGTGAAAAGATTTCCAATTCTTACAGGTATTCCTAGCAATGTGAAACTATAAGATAAAGGCAAAAAATAAATTGAGTTCAAAATAAACGGGAGAGGGATACAATAATAATTTACGCGGGATTGCGAAGAAATAAAAGGTATCGTTGTAATTTGCCCAAGAGGAAGCGTGTGCGCAGTGTATGAATTGATCGGAACCGTTAGAACTTGATATTTGTATAAAATGTGAAAATAACATAAATAAATTAAATATACTAAATAGAATAACCATGAAATAAAAAATAAATAAATTAAGCTTATGAAATAAATAAATAAAATGGATGGCCTCATATTGGTCACAATTTTACCGATTTATTGAAATCGAATTAAATCAAACCTTTTGTTATATCATTGGCCCATAAATAGAGAAATAAAAATCGAACTATTCACCAACATTTTTTAGACATTTTTCTAAACAAAGATAATACTAACGAAGAGATTGAAAGAAAAACTTATATCAAAAATAAATAAATAGAAACTACCAACATCAAGAAATAATAATAATAGAGAAAAACAACAAAATAAAATAATAAACACAAATAGAGGGTGCGTTGCAGGACTTGGAGGTGTGATGTTAGCAACAAACTCCATGGGCTTCAAAGCCCATATAATTTCAACCAATCAGTAAAATAATAAAAAAAACAAATAAATAAGAAAATGAAGGGAGACCCTGTGCTGAATGTGGGTGGGTGTATGTGAATTAGAATCATAAGTAAAAAACTGGGCCAAGAAGCCCAAAATCAAAACCAAAATTTTATATATATATTTTTTAAAACAAAATAAAATACAAGCGAAAATATAAAAAATGAATACAAAAATAGATGGGACGGTTGATTTATTAGAAAACAAAATCACGCTATGAAAGGGTTTTCCAAAACTCACTATTCATTCGCTATTCTCATTGATTCTCAGTCTCACTCATCTCTCACTCGTGGTGGCGCTAGCAGTTGCGTTTCTCTCACAAATCCTTCCACTCTCAAACGCGTTTTATGGTTTCGGCGGCGGGGGTTCGCGGTTTTGTAAGTTGTCTCTTTTTTTAACGGTCTCGGAGGCGGGTGAAGAGTGGTTCGTGGTGGGTATGCGGTGAAAGGCTCGGTGGTTTTGGTTTGAGGTCTTGGTTGTGACCCGCGCTGTTCAGTTGCTCGCGCTCTTTAAGATTCAGATTTGCTTTCGGTTTTCGTGGCTTTGGATTGACTGGTTTTCACGGCGTTGGCGGTTGGAGGTTCACAGTGGTTTTTGGGTTTAAAGGTGACGAATTTTTGTTTATGTTTTTATGCGGCTTAAGTTTGTGAATCAGATTTGAAGGTTTTACCTCACGGTGAGGGGTGGCGGCGCGATTGTGAGGGAGAAGAAATTGGAGAGGTCAGGGAGAACAGATGACCGAGTCAATGGGAATTGAAAAGGTTTGTTTTTTTTATTTGATGATGCATTGTTGGAGATGGTGATTCAAATGGTGGTTGAAATGGTGGTGATGGTTTTAAGAGTTGAAAAAAGTTTTTTTTTGCTGTCTATCCCCTTTTCTTTGAGGTTTTGCTGTCCCTTTTTATAAAACTCTTGCAGGTTCTTAATATATATTTTTTTTAGAATTTTCTCCCTCTTCTTTTTATATAAAAAAAATACAATAAACTTGTTGATTAATCTTTCAAGTATACAGGTTTTTTTGTCTTGGTGTTGATGATGGGTCACTTTCTATTGTGCAGGTTTGTGTAACAGGTTGGGGCAAATAGGGAAAAGAACAAGTGAACAATTTTCTGTGATAAAGTAAATTTGCAATTTTTATGAAATGATAGCAAGCTTGTGTGTAGAATTGGTCAAAGTTTGAAAAGGAGTGTTATAACAAGTTTTTTTTTATAGTTTGATAACAAAGAATCTAGTTCATATGGAAATATGTAGTAACAAAACCAATTGAAACTGAACTAATTAAAATGATAGACTAAACAAAAAATAAAATAATGATATACTAATAATAATAAAACAAATAAAATAAAATTATTAAATTGAATTTGAAATATCGGATCTAAAATAACAACTAATGAAACCTAATTAAAAAAATTGACTAAGTTAAATAAAAACGATTCTAAAATAATCTTATAGAAATAAAATATATATATTCTAAAATTACTCGGCAATTAAAAATAGATATATTAATAAAACTATAAAACTAAATGATAAAAAAAACTGATTAAACTAGCGATTAAAACAAATTGAAATATTAAGCTAATTAAACTAGTTAAACAAATATAAATTAAAATTAATTCTAAATAAAATTAAACTAATCTAAAAATAAGACTTAATTAACCCTAAAATAATTAAATTAGACTAGTTATAAATAACTAATTAAAATTTTCTAATTAAAATTAACTAATTAAAATATAAACTAAATTAAAACTATCTTCAAATTAAACTAAGTAATTCTACAAACTAAATCACATAAAATAATTTATAAAAAAAACTAATTAAATCAAAAATATTAAATTATAAATTAAATTTAAATTAACTAAAAAAACAATTAAATTAAATTAGAATTAAAACTATCCTAAATTCAAATTAATCTAATAATTAACATTAAACTAAAACCTAAACTAAACTAAAACTAGATAAAATAGAATCTAATTAAATCTAAAATTAAAATAAATATAAAATATTATACCAATCTGAAATTAAATACTCTTAAAAACTAAATATTTTTGTTTTGAAAGAAAGAGAAAATAATTAACGAGACTAATCAATACTAATTAAAAATAAATAAATAGATATCAAAACTAAAATAAAATGTGAACTAAGATTTAACTAATTTTAAAAATCTAATTAATCTAATTAAAAATATTAACTAATTAAAATAATTTGATAAAAAAAATCAAGCTAATATAAATTAATGGAAAAATTAAACTAAATTGAAAATAAATTAATCTAATTAGAAATAATATAATAAAACTTAAATGGATAAAAAAAATGTTCTAAATTAAATCTAATTAATCGCAAATTATTATAAACTAGACAAAATATAAACTAAAATAAAATATAAACCAAAACTAAATCTAAAATAAAACTAATCAATTAGACTTAAACTAAAATTAAACAAAATCTAAATTGATTAATAATAAATAAATGATATAAACTAAAATAAAATATAAACCAAAACTAAATCTAAAACAAAACTAATCCATTAGACTTAAACTAAAATTAAACAAAATCTAAATTGATTAATAATAAATAAATGATATAAACTAAAATAAAATATAAACCAAAACTAAATCTAAAATAAAACTAATCCATTAGACTTAAACTAAAATTAAACAAAATCTAAATTGATTAATAATAAATAAATGATATAAACTAAAAATAAAATTTAGACTAAAAACTAATTCTTAAACTAAATTAGAAAATAATTATAAAAAGAGACAACTATTCTATTATAAAATCAAAACGAAATTCTACAAAAATCAAGAATATGAATAAAATGATGTGAAACGATAAATCAACTAAAAACTATATGATTAATGATTAAAATGAAAAAGTGATTGACTATTGATATATGTTTAAAAACTAACTAAATCATCCTAAACCAACTAAATAGAAACCAAACTATATGGACTAGTTAAAACTAAATAAAATAAATTAATATAAACTGATTAAATAAAAGGCTAATATATAAAATATAAACTAAATGAAAATTAAACTGAATTTAAACTTGACTTAAACTTAAATAACTTTAAATAAAAACTCAAATTTACAAAATTAAATTTAAATAGAAACTTAAACTAAAAAACCGAATTAAAATATAAACTAAATATATATAAATTAGACTAGAAAATAAATCCTAATTAAAAAAAACTCTAATTAACATAGATTAAATTAAAACTAGTATTGAAATTGAACTAATTAATTTTAACTAGTTTAATATGTAACTAAAATAAAATTAGAATAAAAAGAAATTAACCTATAAAATAAGACAACATTCTTTTTTTTTGAAATAAAATCTAAGATAAGAATAAAATTAAAATTAAAAAAGAAACTAAATGCATTATCATGTGAAAAAGTGGACTAAAATGCAAAGATGACTGATCACTGATTGAGCGATGCAAATGCGTCAAAAATGAAATGATTTTATAAAAAAAAAAGTTCGGTCAAAATTTAGGGTGTGACACAAACAAATAATCTACAATTAAACTCATGAGAAAAAGAAGAACTTGAATAAATTATTTTTCTTGAATCATAGAGAAACATATGAATCTTCACCCAGTTTCTTCATATTACTTACATGTCACTAAGGCATTTCCTTTTTTTCTCCTTCACAATTTTGATTTTCATCATGATTGCATATGGAGAACCCAAGAAACCCAGATGTAGACATCCCTTTTGTAAACCTTGGTGATGTAAAAGTTAGTGACGATAACTCTATCACTGAACTTGTGATGGCTAATCCTGGAGATATGGGGATATGAAGCATGTAATATCCTGACCCAAAATATAATTGGTGTTCCATTTTAGAACCATAAGTGAAGAGGATTGTGAAACTACAGTAGAGTGAAGCTTTCTAATTGATTCAGTGACGTATCATCATGGATCAGAGGTTGCGATCGTGGTGCCTCTTGAATCAGAGACATTGATATTGAACCGACATTGCTAATTAATGTCGATCTTGAATCTATGTTGCTAGTCTCTGGTACGACAAATTGATGGGGTACCGGCATGGTTAACACTCTAGCACCCAAGTCAATCAAGGTTCAAGATAAACATGGTGATAGTTGAAATTATAGATTGTGTCCTAGAAAACTCTTTGTGAAGGTATTTATACCTTAGGTGCAATAAATTGTGCATAATAAGTGGGCATTTATCTTAATAGGCCTTTGGTCGGCATGAACAGTTGCCCCCTAGTCTCATCTGGCACTCTAGATGCCTAAATAATCTTTTAGCAATCGTGGTAGACCTTCGGGAATGGTTGTCCATGCGTCAACTGACATGCACTGCTTTGGATTTTCCAAAGCATGATAGGAAATCGTGAGCATTAAATGCAGTTCCATGATTGAAATGTTTCACAGTTTTTCTCTTGACTTGTGACTTGAAAAAGGTTAAGAAGTTAGGAACATGACTTAGATAACCTTAAATGGCGATATTTGTTCGATATGATACCTAGGTGAGTATCATAGATTAATGATTGCCATAGTTGAGAGTAAGATGCCTTGTATGGACATGTGTTGTTGTATGAATGAGGTGAATGTGATTACTTATGATTGTTGAATACAATCATATTGTGTTTCTATTTAATCACGTAGTAAAAAATAACCCCTTAATTGTGTCATCCCAAGTTGCGATACTTATATAGAGTAAGAGTTGGGATGTATGCACCAATACTTCATTTGACCTGAGTTAGAATCCCAAAATGGGTGTTTACCCCCCAAAATTGGTAAACAACCACTGGTCTTCTAAGGATACTAAAACACCCTTAGTTACTCACAGGATCGACCATATTGATCCTAGGACATTTGCTAATCGTTTGTTGATTATGATGTTTTTGGGAAAATGACATGAATCCTTCGACAGGACTCAGAAAGTAGTAAAGAACACGAAAATAAGATAAAAGAGAAAGCTTTCAAAGTAAATGAAATGATAAATGCAAGGAAAGACTTACAAGAGTAAATTGCTTTAAGAGTAAATAAAGAAACAGTGTAAAGTGATTTTAACATAAAAGACTTACAAGATAAATGATTTGAAGGATAATTGTCATTAAAGATAAAAAAAATGGTGGTGTTTACATCACGTACATTCTTACTTTACTAGCTTCTCTACACGCGGGTACTTTGAGTATTTACAGAGTTACTAGTACAACATGTTCACACACACTTATTCTAACACTAGAATGAGCTATTTATAGAAATACAATGTAACCGTTTTCGACGGTTTTACTCCAAGATTGTGACACTTGTCACGCTGCATGTTGAAGAAGCTTCATTTTGCACCACTTGTCCTTGTTTTTTGAATTGAAGGTTACACATTTTCTCTCAAAGGCTTGAGAGTGCACAATCTGAACAACTACCATTTATAGTTGAACTATGCATGGTCGAATTCCATCAATACTTAGAAAATACTCCAAATTCAGAATTCCTCCAAGTACAGATTTTGTAGGTAAGGGTTCCTTCGACCTACGTCTTTCATTGAGTAAGGTCGAAAAACCTCACTTTTAGGTTACAACGAAAAAACTCTTTTCTAAGCCAAATGTTCCAACTACGTTAGCGTCGAAATTTGGGAGATAATAGTGGGTTAGAGGCCCATACAAGTAAAATGCTTGAAATGAGTTTGGAGTCTCATAAGAATCGACAATTCTTGAAGTGGATGTAATCACTTCGAATCCGAAGTCCATGCGTATGTAAAAGTATGATACAAGGATCCATGACTCGTGTCGATAATCCTAGACGTAGGGTTGGTCGGGGAAAGATACCTTAATATGGTTTTCGATTAATGATTGTTTGAGTTGATAAACTCAAGAGACATGTTCCCATGCATTGCAAGTTTTTTGTACTCAAGTACTTTCCCTTTTTGTACTTGAGTTAAGTTTTGTTTAAGAACCTTGTAGAGTCCATAAGGTAAGGAACCCACTGAGATTATTATCTAACCCTATATTTGTTGATTATTTTCAGATAGTTTTGAGCAGGTGAAGGGTAAGGACAAAATATCTTGATGTTCTTGCTTGTTTGATGTTTTGTATGGCATTTTCCCTGTGTAGATATCTCTTTTTGATATCATTATATAATGATATAGTTCCTAGTTTTATTTTGTGAACTATTGTATATATTGTGCCATAGTTATTATTCTTTTTTGGGCATGTAATATGTACAATGTTGCCACTAGCCACTTATGTATTTCAGTACCAACATTATAACTATGTATAACATGTATTTCTAGACATGTATTATACATGGGTATTACAATTAGTTAATACCATATTACTTGGGTTTTGATGATAAAATATTTAAAGAACAATTGGGCTTTCTGACATCCGTTCAAGTTTGAAAGAATATAATCATTAAGAATAAATGAACACATGCTTGAGGAATCCACATATGAAGGTCAAAATTTGTCTTTGAAGATCACTTCTGAAGACTATGGTGATGATCTAAACTCTGAAGAAATCAACACTAAAGAAAGTCAACCTCTGGTGACCCAATCTCCGAAGCTTTAAAAGCTAATAAGTAAACCTTAAGTGATCAAACTTGGGAGAGTGAAGTCTAAAGAAAGTCAACCTTTGAAGCAAATGCTCTTCAGCCGAGGTAACTCAGACAAAATGAGATACTTTTTAATAACATGAAGACTTAAGGAAAAATCTCTTCCTTGCCTGAGCTTCAACGAATGATTCCTCTTGCAGAAATGTGCTTTGTTCATGTGTCTAATCAAATACAAAGGCAACCTAACCTTTTGGTGAAAGTCTTCAATGTCTCTTTTTCTCATGTCTATAAAAGTTGTAGACCTGAAGAAGAAGATTACCAAGATTCAATACAACACACTACTATATAGACTTTGAACCTTAACAATCAAAGAGAAGTCACTCTGTCAAATTGTTAGACTTAGAACATCTTAACATTTGTATATTTTAGAAGTTCTTAAGTCTTAAAGTCTTTCTAAGCTGTATTCTATCTATACCTCTGATTGTATATCAATTGTAGTTGCTACCCAAATCTCTTAAATAGTTTTTTTAGTGTCAGAAGTCTCTTACTTTAGTGCTTAAGCATTTGAAGTCTATTTCTTGTGTGCTTGAGCAAAATAAGTCTCTTGCTCGCATGTTTGAGCAAAAGAAGTCTTTTTCTTGTGTGCTTGAGAAAATAAGTCTCTTACTTATCTTCGAGCAAATGAAGTCTCTTGCTTGTGTTCTTGAGCATTTGTAATCGGTTTGGTTATAATGGAAACCCATTGGAAGTGCAATAGGATTGGACTACTCTGAGATTCTGAGAGGAACTAGAATAAATGCTTATGTCTCTTGATTTATTTTATTTGCTTCTGAGTAATATTCTACTGTTATCATTTGTTTTCCTCTGAGTCAGATTTTGTTGCAGAATCTAATAAAGACATTCAAAAGTTTAGACTTTGAGAGATTTTGCTTAAGATCGGCCAGAAGTAGAAAAAGAAAAAGTTTGAGAAAAACCAACATAATTCAACCCCCTTCTTGTGTTTTTCTCACCTTTAGTGGTTGGTGATAAAAATTAAATTGTTCATTATTCTTTCTATGCAGATACAAAGCTAGCCAATGTAAGTGAGGCATTAAAGGACTCGAAATGTATGCAGGAGATGAGTGAAGAACCGAAGTCCATAAAAGTTAACAATAGCTGGTCACTAGTCGAATTACTACAAGGCAAGAAAGTAATTGATGTGAAATGGATATACAAAGTGAATCTGAATCCAAATGGAGATGTAACCAAACAAAAGCAAGACTAGTAGCCAAAGGATTTATTCAAAGAGAAGGAATCGACTTTGATGAAGTCTTTGCACTAGTTACTAGGATTAAAACAATTAGACTGGTTATTGGTATAACAAACATGAATAACTTGTATATGTGTTAGTTGGATGTGAAATGTAAAATTCTGAATGACCCTTTAGATGAAGATGTAAGTTATGTAGATTGGCATAAATTTTGTAAAATAAATATAGCAGCAATGTATATGTACAAGATCTTTGCAAATGAAGAATATATTAAGCAAAGAATCCTTTTGTGTGCGCCCAAACATGTTGTGTTGAAATGTTTCAACATCTGGAACAACATCTCAAAGAAGATGTCAAGACAGTTCATTTGACATCATGAACTGCTGAAGATGGATTGAATATTCTGTTAGGTTTCAACAGAAACAAAATATTATTGAAGATTTATATCAATCCAAGGGTGTTAAGTGTAAAAGATCTTGAAGACTCAAATTTACACTAAAGACAAATATTGGAAAATATAGAGTTTCTATATTTAAAGATATTTTAGGAGTTTTTATATTTGAAGATCTTTTTGTATATTTAGCCGATTTTTCTGCATATTTGTAACAATTGTTGTTGTGATTGTTTAGGCCCAAATCCAATTGGGAATATGTTATAAAAAGAAACCTTGTAACCTAGTTTAGAATCAACCAACCAACAAAAATGTAAACATCATTAGGGTTGTGTTCTTGTGGCAGCCGTGCGCAACAGGGAACCCTATTGTGGTTGTTTTATTTGTGATTCTCGAAGCTGCTAAGCAAGAGAAATATTATACTTAACTGAAGCTGCTAAGCAAGGTTAAGGTATTTTAATGGAAGTGTGGCTTCTATTTTGGATTGTTGTATAGGTAAAGATCCGTTAATATCATAAACTGATTGTTGAGAACTGTGAGACATCATTGAGGTTATTGGAAGTGAGGACGAGTTTCTCATATTTAAGAGTTCCTAAGTAGAAGTTGCACGAGTAGTGATTAAGTGAGAAGACTGTAAACTGTAGGTGTTTGCTAAGAAGTCTTTGAATTGATACTACATAGTGGATTTCCTTTCTGGCTTGGTAGCCCCCAAATTAGATAAGTTAACATCGAATTGGGTTAACAATTTGAATGTGTTCTTTACAGCTTTCAGTTTATTTTATGCAGTATATGTGTTGAATGTCATATCAGATGTTTAAACATCCTGAAGAATGTTTGAATCTGATATATCAGATTTTTTTTTTTAAAATACTGATGTGTATGTCTTGCCATGTTTATATGTAACAGATAAGATGTCTCAACATCATATTCGACATTTGAGTCTGTCATACCAGAATTTCAATTGGTATTAGAGAAGACATCCCAATCTGTTTCTGGATGAGATCCAAGGGGGATACTTTCTGGTTCATGGTCAAGGTAGAAAGGTTCTACTAAAAAGATGTTTTGATGTGTGAATGGTCCCTAGAAGTGGAAGATGGATTGTTCTAATGTTGTAGCATGAGGTTGTGTTGCTATTGTGACAAGTTTAATTTATTTTCAAACCTATGGTTGTTGGTGTCACCTGGAGATATTGGAAGGGCTAATTTGTGACACTTGAAGCTTCTGAGGAGTTTTGTATCCGCTGCTTATCTATCTGATAACTCCTTTTATGTGAGAAGGTTACTCTTCTCTAGAGATATATCCTATGATGTGTGTGTGTGTGTATATATATATATATATATATATATATATATATATATATGCTTCTGTCAACTGTGCTAATGACACTTGAAGACTCTTTTTCAAGTCCACTAAAGGCACTGTGAAGAGAAGTGGTTGTTTGGATATTTGAATATTGTTTTAAACAGACCTATCTCTTGTCTGCAGATCTCTGTGTGATCCTTAGAATGATGTCTTATCCCATGATAGAACATCACATCAGAAATAGGCATGATTATATTGTCCAAGGAATGGTTATATAAATGCTTGGGTGCTAAACTATTGTGTTTATTTCACGCATGTTTGGAACCTACTCATGATCTAGAAGAGGAGGCATTTGTATGGTGTGTCTAAGAAGGTTCTGGCCCTGGAACTTCTCTTAGATATGTGTGTTGATCAAGGAGTGAAGTACCTCAGCTTCAAGGAGTATTATTTCAAAGAGACTTATTGTACATGAAAGTCAAGTTGTGTCAACTTATGGAGTTGACTGATGTGGATATAGTTAATCAATAGCTATATTGTGTGTGAAGACATCTCAAGTTAGACAATCTGAATACTAGGTCAGAAGGAGAAGTCTATTGAAGTGCTCCAGCTGCTGCTTGTCTGTGTTTTGGTCTGATTAACCAGTGATGGTTGATTCTCCTGTGTTCCCCTATCTGTGTATGGATTACTATGATGGTTGTCTTCAGAACCATAGTAATTTGTGAATTTGTGAATGATATTGATGTCTGAAAGGATGTTAGAACATCATCTCAGAAAGTGTCAGATGCATGCAGAAGAAGAAGAAGTCAGACTCATGTCCTACCTTGTGTGAGAAGGTAATCCTATCTGGCCTGTAGTAAATACCTTAACGGGAGACTTGGTGTTTGTCTATTGTTTGCATGATGCATAAAAGAGAATACTTTGACAAGAGACTTAGTATTTATTGGTAAGTATGCATATCTGCAATATGAATCTTATGGTTCAGAAAATGTACTGAGTAACTAATGCTCATCATCAAAATGAGATTTGGTTGTTCATGAAAGAGGGAGTTAAGAAGTGCTATCTCTGGTCTATTGGTGCAAAGATGCAGATTATTGTATGGTGTGTGCAACTGGAGTTTTGTTCTTCCCATGACAAGGAAGGTGTTTATTATCATGAAATTATTATTGATAAATCATCAGGACTTTGTGAAGATTTCTTTACTCAAGGAGAAATGTCATCCTTAGTATAACTACAAGGTGTAGTTCTGAACTATTCCTTCTGAAGATTCAGACAGTGGCAGGTTTGAAGAATTTGGAGAAAATAATGGAAGTTTCTCATCAATATGTGATATTGGTAGGATTTTCTGCAAAACCAACAAAATTGAGGTTGTTTACTCAAACTTGGTTGATGAATCAAGTTTATGAGAGCATGGAACTCTTGTTATGTTAAGGGATGTAGATGTTTAGAATTGGCAGAATTTTTGACCAACAAGAAGTGTTGAACTTAGTTCAGGATGTCACACCAGATGTTGTGACATTATCAAACAGAGTATAAGTTAATGAACTTAATTCAAGATGTCACACCAGATGTTGTGACATTGTGTAAGTTAATGAAGTAAGTTCAAATTTCAGGATGTCACACCAGATGTTGTGACATCTCAAACCTGCTACCAGAATTATATAATGCTTAACAAAACTGAGTAAATTCAGGGAATTTATTTGGAATTAATTGTGAATGGATAAAACAGAAGAAGGCGCATCTGTAGGGAGATTGGTTATATGATCTCAGTATAAACAGAAGAACTGACTCACCTAGAATCAAGGAAGTAACAAACCCTAATTCAAGGTGATGACAGCATGCGCATTAGGACTAGATATTCTACAGAAAGCCCAAAATCCAAGCATTTATTTAAGCAACAGAAACTCTCAGAATAGAGTACGAAATTAAGAAGACTAAATAGGGTGTTTGTGTTTTAATAGCAGGTTGTATATGTGTATCACTTTATGAGCTTTTAAGCAAAAGTGTATTGTGTCTTGATTGAAACTGTGAAGTAAAATCAAGCTGTTGTGTTTGAAGTGTGACTTCAATTTTATTAAACTTGTAAACATATCACTGGGTGATTGAGGGGGAGTGAGTTGGTACTCATATCTAAGTTGTGTCTTAGGTAGAAATTGCCTTGGGTAGATATTAAGTAAAGGATTAAACTGAGTGGTTTAAGTCTAGAATTAATATTACTTATATTGGATTTCCTTCCTGGCTTGGTAGCCCCCAGATGTAAGTGTGGAGATACACTGAACTGGGTTAACAATTTCCTGTGTTGTTTACTTTACCTGCACTTTAAGTTTTGTTTAAGTCTTCAAGTGTTTAAACATCTCATTCGACATCACGTACCTGATCCCAAAATTTCAATTGGCATCAGAGCAGGCACCCTGCCTGTTTAACTGGGTGAGATCTAGGGACTGCAAATTTTGGGAACATGGACAGAGATGTAGGATATCTGAATAGATCACCTATATTGGATGGATCAAACTATAACTACTGGAAGCCAAGAGTGGTAGCATTCTTAAAATCACTTGATAATAGGGCTTGGAAAGCAGTCAACAAAGGATGGGAGCACCCTGTCCAAGACAACAAAGATGGTGCAAAAGTGTTAAAACCTGAAGAAGAATGGAGCAAGGAGGAAGAAGATTCAGCACTTGGGAATTCCAAGGCCTTAAATGCTTTATTCAATGGCATTGATAGGAACATATTCAGACTTGTGTATCACTGTGAGCTGGCCAAAGATGTTTGGGACACTCTCAAGACCACTCATGAAGGAACATCAAAGGTGAAGATGTCAAGACTTCAACTTCTCACCACCAAGTTTGAAAACTTGAGAATGAAGGAAGATGAGACAATCCATGAGTTCTACATGAACATCTTGGAAATAGCTAATACTTCTGGAGCATTGGGAGAAAAGATGAGTGATGAAAAGCTGGTAAGAAAGATTCTCAGATCTTTACCAAAAAGATTTGAAATGAAGGTTACAACAATAGAAGAAGCCCAAGACATATGCACAATGAAGGTTGAAGAGCTCATTGGTTCCCTTCAAACATTTGAGATGGGAATGAATGATACAATTGTAATGAAGAACAAAAACATAGCTTTGGTTTCAAATACTGATAAAGAAGAAGACAATTATGAAGCAGACCCTGAAGAAACTTTATCAGAAACAATTCCTATGCTTGGAAGACAATTCAACAAGCTTCTCAAAAGAGTGGATAGCAGGTCCAGACCAAATGGAAGAAACTCAAACTCTTCTGAGAATAAAAGACCTTATGATGCTAATAGAAGGTCACATTATGATGAAAAGATCAACCAAGAAAAAGGGATTAAATGTCATGGATGTGAAGGATATGGACACATCAGAAATGAATGCCCTACCTATCTAAAGAATCAGAAGAAAGCTCTCTCTGTGACCTGGTCTGATGAAGACTCAGGATGTGATTCAGAAGAAGAATCAGCAAAGCACATCACTGCTCTAGCTGGAGTATGTGATTCTGAAAGTGGATCCAGTGATGAGGAGCTGACTTTTGAAGAGCTTGAAGAATCATACAGAGAGCTGTGTAAAAGGAGCACTGAAGTATGCATGGAGATTATAAAGCAGAAGAAGCAGATTGAGGCATTAAAGGTTGAAAAGACAAGTAATCTAGAAACCATTGACACCTTGAAAAGTGAAGTAAGTCTTCTCAACTCCAAGTTGGAACATATGTCCAAATCTGTTAGAATGTTGAACAGTAGCTCAAACACACTGGATGTCATTCTCAACAACAATAAGCATTCAGGGGATAGAACTGGACTGGGATTTAACAAAGCTCAAAATGTTGAGACTAGCACCAGCAAAACTACTTCAAATCCCATAAAGTCAAACAAGATGTCCCAACAGATGTCCCAACATCATAAAAAGAACATGATGAAAAAGAAGTATCAAAGATGGAGATGTCATCATTGTGGAAGGTTTGGTCACATCAAACCTCATTGCTACAAGTTGCATGGATATCCAAATCAGATGTATCAGCAACCCCCTAAACAGAAGATAGAGGTTACCAAGAAAGTGCTGCATGGACATCAAAATCAAAGATATCAACAACCCTCTAAGCAGAAGATAGAGGTTATCAAGAAAGTATGGGTACCTAAAGCTAGTCTTCATGCTGATCAAAGCTACATACCCAAGAACAAGTTCAACAAACAACCTTGGAGCTCTAAAAATGGACAATACACAGGGCAGAGGCATCAAAGGAAACCTCACTACAAGCAAAAATGGTCAAAGAAGAGTGTTGCATATATAGCTCATACATCTCTAAGAGTATTAGCTAAAGAAGACTGGTACTTTGACAGTGGATGCTCAAGGCACATGACTGGATTAAAGAATCTGCTGGTAAACTTAAAGTCACATTCATCCAGATATGTAACCTTTGGAGATGGAGCTAAAGGAGAAATCAAGGGAGTTGGGACCTTGGACTGTCCAGATGTACCAAGACTAGATGATGTGCTGCTGGTAAATGGATTGACTGCTAACTTGATTAGCATAAGTCAATTATGTGATCAAGGTTACAGTGTAAACTTTACCAGAACAGAATGCATAGTGTCTGATAAAGAACAGAAGGTTGTCATGAGAAGAGCCAGATCTAAAGACAACTGTTATATGTGGGAACCTCAAAACTTTAGTCTCACTTCAACTTGCTCCTTAGCCAAAGAAGAAGAAGTGAAGCTATGGCACCAAAGACTGGGTCATCTTCATCTCAGAGGAATAAAGAAAATCATATCTATGGAGGCTGTGAGAGGTATTCCTAAATTGAAGATTGATGAAGGCAAAGTATGTGGTGAATGTCAAATAGGCAAGCAAACCAAGATGTCCCATCCAAAGCTCCAACATCTAACAACTTCCAAAGTTTTGGAATTAGTGCATATGGATCTTATGGGACCAATGCAGGTTGAGAGCCTTGGTGGAAAAAGGTATGCCTATGTGGTTGTAGATGAATTTTCAAGGTATACATGGATAAATTTTATCAAAGAAAAGTCTGATGTGTTTGAGGTATTCAAAGATTTGTGCCAAAGAATACAAAGAGAAAAGGCAAGCTGTGTAGTCAGAATAAGGAGTGACCATGGAAAGGAATTTGAGAATAAAAAATTCTCAGATTTCTGTTCTTCAGAGGGAATCAATCATGAATATTCTTCCCCTATCACTCCTCAACAGAATGGGATTGTTGAGAGGAAGAACAGAACTATCCAAGAATCAGCAAGAGCTATGATTCATGCTAAAAAGTTACCATTGTACTTCTGGGCTGAAGCTATGAACACAACTTGTTACATTCATAACAGAGTCACTCTAAGGAAAGGAACCTTGTCCACCATCTATGAAGTCTGGAAGGGCAGAAAACCTACAGTTAAGTACTTCCATGTGTTTGGAAGTAATTGTTACATTCTGGCTGATAGGGAGCAAAGAAGAAAGATGGATCCTAAAAGTGATGAAGGGATTTTCCTTGGATACTCCATAAATAGCAGAGCCTATAGAGTATTTAACTCCAGAACCAAGGTTATAATGAAGTCCATAAATGTGATAATTGATGATGCCCCTGCAGATGTTACAGATGATGTTGGAACATCTGCTGACAGTCAGACTGAAGCTGAAATAAAGAGTGATCATCCTGACTTCACTAAAACTCAGGCAAGGACAAAACAATCCAGCAAAAAGAACATTGTCAAGAAGTTTGGGATGGACAATGCTAGTCACAAAAGAACACCTGCCCCCACTCACTTAAAGCTGACACAAGATGACAAGGGTGAGAATGTAGACCAAAGCTTATACAGAAGCATGATTGGAAGCCTTTTATATCTGACTGCTAGCAGACCAGATATAGCCTTTGCAGTAGGTATATGTGCAAGATATCAAGCTGAGCCAAAAGTAAGTCATCTAAACCAGGTTAAGAGAATTCTGAAATATGTCAATGGTACTTGTGACTATGGCATAATGTACTCCCATGGATGTGAACCAATTCTAACTGGCTTTTGTGATGCTGATTGGGCTGGAAGTGCTGATGATAGAAAGAGCACATCAGGAGGATGCTTCTTTCTAGGAAACAATTTGATTTCTTGGTTCAGTAAGAAACAAAATTGTGTATCCTTATCCACTGCTGAAGCTGAATATATTGCAGCTGGTAGCAGTTGTTCACAATTGGTTTGGATGAAGCAAATGCTCACAGAATACAATGTCCCACAAGATGTCATGACATTGTACTGTGACAATTTAAGTGCAATCAACATATCAAAGAATCCTATCCAACACAGCAGGACAAAGCACGTTGATATCAGGCATCATTTCATCAGAGATCTTGTGGAAGAGAAAGTGATCTCATTAGAACATGTAGCCACAGATCTGCAATTGGCTGATATATTTACTAAAGCTTTGGATGCTACCCAATTTGAAAAACTAAGGGGTAAATTGGGAATCTGCTTATGTGAAATATAGCAGTTATGGAGAAGTGCCAACATGTCCTATGACATCGTGTGGCATGATCACCAGATGGCAACACCAGTCTGGTCAAGAACTCTGTGTATTCCACTACTTAAAATTCTCCAAGTAACGGCTCTTATAAAAGCTCCAGCTTGCTCTCAGCTATTCATCTTCTCATCATCCTCTCAAAACAAATTGCATGCTATAGCTGTTTTTCTGAGCTCATTAAAATCAATCAACCCTAAACTCTTCCTTCACCACATTCGAAAATGTCTCCACATCAAAACCCTAACCTCACTGATGAAAACCTTAACCAATAAGATGTGGTGCATGCAACACCAATCTCTATGGTACCTATGGATTCAACTCCCATATACGAAATCAGAGGAAGTGTTCCTCTTGCTCAAAAGCCTAGAACTCCAACTATGAGAAGAGCAAAGGAACCTGTGTTCAGCAAAAGCAAAGGGGTTCCTTCCTCCTTAAACACCAACCCCAAAGCTTCTGACTATGTGGATGCCACCATCAAGCATCTTGTTAATAAGATTTTGTCTGAAAAAAGAGTTGTGAGTGGTATATCTGTTCCTCTGAACACCATGCCAGCTCCACAAGAAGAACAGAGCAATAAGGCTGAAGAGGACACTCCTGCGCAACAGGATGTCCCAATAGATGTTGAAACATCATCTGAGGACCAGAACAAGGCCTCAATTGATGATAATGATGAAGCCACTGATGACCAAGCTTCTGTTGATCCACCTGCTGAAGAGGAGACTACCCAACCTCCTCATGTTGAAGACATAGACAATGACTCTGACACAGAGATCATTGCTTCTGTGAACCCTAGCAATGCCAAAAGGCTCAGGGCTAGGAAAGAAAAGAAGATTGCAGGACATGCAAATCCTGAAAAGAAATAGCCTACTCCAAAGAAAGACAAGGCCAAAGTGTCATTTGGACCTACCAAACAATGGAGCAAAGTAAGTACACAAAAGAGGAAAGCTGTTACTCCTCCAGATTCAGATGTTGAAGAGGATGTCCCAACATCCCAACCAAAGAAGAAACCAGCACCTTCAAGGTCTTCCTCTGCTGTTCCAGAAGCTCCTCTGGACAATATATCATTCCATCATGTGTCAAGTGTGAGCAAATGGAAATTTGTCTACCAAAGAAGGGTGACACTTGAAAGAGATCTAGGCAGCAATGCACTGGAGTGTACTGAGGTAATATACCTCATATCATCTGCTGGCTTATTCAAAACAGTTTCAAACTTTTCACCCTGCTATGAGCTGCTTGTCAAGGAGTTCATTGTCAACCTTCAAGAAGACTGTGCTGATGGTAAATCAGATGAATTCAGAAAAGTCTATGTAAGAGGGAGATGTGTGGAATTCTCTCCTAGGGTTATCAACCATTACCTAGGGAGAGAATCTGATGGCCCTAATGAGCTGGGGAAGACAGACAACCAAATTTGCAAAGTCATCACTGCCAATCAAGTCAAAGCTTGGCCAGTCAAGGGGAAACTTTCTGTTAGCTTGCTAACAAGGAAGTATGCAATGCTGCATAGGATTGGTACTGTCAATTGGGTCCCTACCAACCATACCTCTTCAATAGCAACTACATTGGGCAGATTCATTTATGCTGTGGGCACCCAAACAAAGCTGGACTTTGGGGCTTACATTTTTGATCAAACATTGAAGCATGCTGGGACATTAGCAACAAAGCTGCCTATAGCCTTTCCTTCTTTGCTGTGTGGAATAATCCTCAGCCAGTATCCAGGTATCCTCACTGAGAAGGATTCAATCTGCAAAAGAGAAAGTCCTCTGGCATTCCACTACAAGCTGTTCTTAAGCCATCATGCTGCTGATGTTGAAGCTTCCACTGGGACATCTGCTGGACCTTCAAAAGCAAAGACTCCTATATCCACAGCTGCTTTGATTGCTGAATTGAAGAACACCTGCAAAGAGATGGATGCCAGGAAGCAAAAGCTTGAGGAAATTATTCAAAGGTTGGAAGTGGAAGAGGTTGCTCAGAAGGCTACTCAAACTGATGATGACTCTGATGATGGATCTGAAGAAGAGGAAGATACTGAATATGAAGATTCTGAGTGAAAATGTGTGAGGAAAGTGTATTGTATCAGCATTGTAATTTTGATTTTGTATTTCTGTCTGCTTATGTAATTTGGCCCCAATTTATGTCTAACAAGGGGGAGAAGAGAACAGAACAACAACAATGTCTGCTGCAGCTTACTGATTAATGAAAAATGCCTTTTGTCTGTTGAAGAACTAAGTTGTTTTTAATGAAAAATTTCTGTTGAACAAGTCAGAACACATACAGGTTTGAGGGGGAGTAAACTCATACATGACTCAACAGAAAAGAACTGCTGTACTCTGATAAATGAAACTCTGCTGCACTCTGATAAAACCAGAAGATTGTGTTAGCCAAAAATTAGCCAAAGGGGGAGTTTGTAGATGTTTAGAATTGGCAGAATTTTTGACCAACAAGAAGTGTTGAACTTAGTTCAGGATGTCACACCAGATGTTGTGACATTATCAAACAGAGTATAAGTTAATGAACTTAATTCAGGATGTCACACCAGATGTTGTGACATTGTGTAAGTTAATGAAGTAAGTTCAAATTTCAGGATGTCACACCAGATGTTGTGACATCTCAAACCTGCTACCAGAATTAAATAATGCTTAACAGAACTGAGTAAATTCAGGGAATTTATCTAGAATTAATTGTGAATGGATAAAACAGAAGAAGGCACATCTGTAGGGAGATTGGTTATATGATCTCAGTATAAACAGAAGAACTGACTCACCTAGAATCAAGGAAGTAACAAACCCTAATTCAAGGTGATGACAACATGCGCATCAGGATTGAATATTCTACAAAAAGCCCAAAATCCAAGCATCTATTTAAGCAACAGAAACTCTCAGAATAGAGTACAAAATTAAAAAGACTAAATAGGGTGTTTGTGTTTTAATAGCAGGTTGTATATGTGTATCACTTTATGAGCTTTTAAGCAAAAATGTATTGTGTCTTGATTGAAACTGTGAAGTAAAATCAAGCTGTTGTGTTTGAAGTGTGACTTCAATTTTATTAAACTTGTAAACATATCACTGGGTGATTGAGGGGGAGTGAGTTGGTACTCATATCTAAGTTGTGTCTTAGGTAGAAATTTCCTTGGGTAGATATTAAGTGAAAGATTAAACTGAGTGGTTTAAGTCTAGAATTAATATTACTTATATTGGATTTCCTTCCTGGCTTGGTAGCCCCCAGATATAAGTGTGGAGATACACTGAATTGGGTTAACAATTTCCTGTGTTGTTTACTTTACCTACACTTTAAGTTTTGTTTAAGTCTTCAAGTGTTTAAACATCTCATTCGACATCACGTACCTGATCCCAGAATTTCAAGGGAGTAAGTTCTTTCAAGTGGCAGAAGAAGGATTTGAATTCAACAGCTGGACGTGGAATGATAATGTTCAAACATCTAGTTCAACATCAGAATCTCAGTTGGTGAAGTGGCACATCAATAGGATGATTTACATCAAGTAGATCAGAATATCTTTATGAGTATTCTGACAAACGTGAAGAAGACAAATGGTGGAAATTGGCATTTTCATACGAGGATTAGTAAAGGAGGTGATCAAAATGTGGCAATAGTTGTTCTCTAAAGTGGATTCGAAGAATCAAGATAATCAGAGTGTGGCAGCTGGTTGTTCTTGAGGATTGTCTTGGAACAAATTGCTTTTTGGCAGAAGAGTGATGAGTTGAAGACTCAAGGAGATTTGTTCTTCTTGAAAGTGGGTGAGAGTTAATCTCTCTTTCTGGATTTCTGATTCAAGCTGGTGGCACAATGCAGTTGAAGAGTTTCAATTCTTGGATTACTATGCTATAGTAAGTCCAGTTGGTAGAGCACATCTAAAATCATGGTGATAAGGTCTTAGTGTGTGGTAAATGTTCTAACTAGGTGTTAGTACATTATCCTGGGTGTTTTTCCTACATGATTTCTATTTTTAGCCTACCTAATCATACATGATAATGATCAAGTAGATGATTTGTATTGGAAGAAACATGTAGAGTAGACTGAAGTAGATCAGGTATTGATTGTTTGAAAGTCTGATTATGGACATTCATTCTAATGTCAGAATTAGTTTGGATGTGTTTTATCTGGATTGTATGGATTTTGGTGTATGAAGGCTTAGTGTCAATAACATGTGTGCTAGAAGATGTTCAATTTGTGTAGTCTGTGGTAACTACAAACCAAGAAAGGATCAGGTATGCTTTGGTACAAGAGGTGAATGTGTTCAATTGGGAATTGAATAGAGGGTGGGCTCTTGAAGACATGAAGATACGTCTTATGTTTTCCTTTCATCAAGTGCAGAGAAGCATGAAGTAACCTAGATAGGGGAGTTTGTTACAATTCTATGCAGCTGATTTTGTGAAGTTAAGGGGGAGTTGTAACTTAACCAGGTTCTGTGATGTTACACATCATGTTGTGACATGTGCTACTAAGTATGGGATTTCTTTTGATAACATTTTTTTTACTTAGTGGTTGTGGTGTGCATGTCCTTGTGATCCAGATAAGGGTGTCCAAAAGAATCTGTGAAGGCTTATGGAATAAAGCTGCTATCTGTAGTTTATGTTGGATTCTTCAGGAGTTGTGAACCATACTGTTGCATTGCTAGCAGACAGTATATGGTTGGATGTCAGAACATGTTTCAAAACATGTGTATTGTTTCCTTTTGAGGAATTTTTGTGGATGGTTTTAGCAGAAAAATGTGAAACACAGGTTTTTCAAGCGTGTTTTTTATTGGGCTGTTTATTTTGGGAGAGCAAGTCAGTTGGTCAAGGTCAGTTTTTGTTCCATAATGAATGGTGCATAAGTTTTTGCTCCTATCATAAAGATCTTGGACCAAGAACGCTTCTTTTTCAAGGATAGGTCGTTACTATCTATGTCCTTGATCCCTATTTATAGAAGTGTATTTCCTCCACCTCTAGCATGTGTGTCTTAATTTTTATCCATCCTTTCACATTTCCTTCTAATGGGGTTCTTTTGTGTGTGGATGAATAATTTGTGGATATGGTGCTGTGAGGGATGTGTTTGCCAAGTTTTGGCTAAAAAGGCGAAAATAGATTATGTACAGATATTGTGCTCAGAGTTGTTGTCATAGCAATTGCATCTGTTGTTCTTGTATGATGGATATCAGGATGTCAAGATGAATGTTGAATGCTAGTCTTTATGACTTGTGTCCTGAGTTGTTGAACACAACAATTGTAACTTGTGTTCTGAGTTACATAAGGGAATGAAAGGGTGTTCTCATAAGCCACCATTGGTTACCTAGATGGAGAATGTTCATCACCTTGGGAGGAATGGTTTTGTGGAACCTGAATAGAGAGGGGTCTTAATGGATTGGTTCGGCCAAGACTTCAAGATTTTCTATTTCCACTGAAAGAATAGGTGAATGGTGTGTTATTGTGAATACTGCTGAAGATGTCAAACAACATGCCCTGACAAAGTGAAAAGTTTGTTTCTGCTGTTGTTTTTTTCCAGTATGTTCTGTATGTTTTGTTGCTGTATTTTCTTGATGTATTTTTTTATATATTTGTTTTAGCCAAAATTTGCCAAAGGGGGAGATTGTAAGTGCTGTAAATTGACATAAATTTTGTAAAACAAATATAGCAGCAAACATGATCTTTACAAATAAAGAATATATTAAGCAAATAATCTGTTTATGTGTGCCCAAACATGTTGTGTTGAAATGTTTCAACATCTGGAATAACATGTCGAAGAAGATGTCAAGACAGTTCATTCGACATCATGAACTGCTGAATAGGGATTGAATATTCTGTTAGGTTTCAACAAAAACAAAATATTATTGAAGATTTAAATCAATCCAAGGGCGCTAAGTGTAAAAGATCTTGAAGACTCAAATTTACATCGAAGACAAATATTGAAAAATATAAAGTTTCTATATTTATAGATATTTTAGGAGTTTTTATATTTTAAGATCTTTTTGTATATTTAGCAGATTTTTCTGCATATTTGTAGCAATTATTGCTGTGATTGTTTAGGCCCAAATTCAGTTGGGAATAGGTTATAAAAAGAACCATTGTAACCTAGTTTAGAACCAACCAACCAACGAAAATGTAAACATCATTAGAGTTGTGTTCTTGTGGCAGACGTGCGCAACAAGGAACCCTGTTGTGGCTGTTTTATTTGTGATTCTCGAAGTTGCTAAGAAAGAGAAGTATTGTACTTAAATGAAGCTGCTAAGCAAGGTTAAAGTATTGTAATGAAAGTGTGGCTTCTGTTTTAAATTGTTATGTAGATAAAGAGCCATCAATATCAGCAACTGATTATTGAGATCTGTGAGACATCATTGAGGTGATTGGAAGTGAGGATGAGTTTCTCATATTTAGGAGTTCCTAAGTAGAAGTTGCACGGGTATTGATTAAGTGAGAAGATTGTAAATTGTAGGTGTTTACTGAGAAGTCTTTGAATTGATACTACATAGTGGATTTCCTTCATAGCTTGGTAGCCTCCATAGTAGAGGAGTTAGCATCGATCTGGGTTAACAATTTAAATGTGTTATTTACAACTTTCAGTTTATTTTATGTAGTATATGTTCTGAATGTAATATCAGATATTTAAACATCCTGAAGAATGTTTGAATCTGATATATCAGATTTTTTTTTATAAATATTGTTGTGTATACCTTACTTTGTTTATATGTAACAGAAAATATATTTCAACATCATATTCGACATCTGAGTTTGTCATACCAGAATTTCAGAAGAGGTTTGTGTAGCACAAACAATTGATTTTGTTAAGCAAGACTAAGAAATCAAGGTATACAGGTTGCATAAAGCTCTATATGGACTCAAACAAACTCCAAGAGTTTTGAACAAGAAGATAAATAGATTTCTAAGAGAAAAGACATTTATGAAGTGCACAACCGAGCATGGAGTATATGTCAGAAGAAGCAGAAGTGAACTTCTTATACTATATATTTATGTCGATGATCTACTAATAACATGAAGTTGCAAGAAGGAGATCAAGGACTTTAAAGGTGATCTGAGCAAGTAGTTCAAAATGTATGACTTGGGCAATATTTCATACTTTCTTAGCATATAATTCTGCGAGAGTAGTAAAGGCCAAATGATGCATCAAATAAGATATGCAAGTGAAATACTAAAAAGATTTAAGATGGAATACTGAAATGCAACTTCGACACTTGCTGAACCAAATCTGCAATTATTGAAGGACTCAGATGAAGATGATGTCGATCTAACTGAGTACAAAAGACTCATTGGTTCACTAAGATACCTTTGTCACCCAAGGCCGGATCTAGCATACAGTGTAGATATGATGAATAGATTCATGCAGAAGCCAAAGGTATCACAACTTGTAGTCACAAAGAGGATACTAAGGCATCTCAAAGCAACTATTGACTATGACATTTTTTTCCTATAACAGATAAAGAAAAAGAATGCAAACTAGTGGGATACACCGACTCAAGTCGGTGTGGTGATGTTGAGGATAGAAAATCCATAATTGGGTGTGTTTATGCTAGATGGTGTGCCAATTTCTTGGAGTTCAAGAAAGGAACTAATAATAACACAATCATCATGTGAGGCCGAGTACACAGTTGTTTCTCTCTATGCATGTCAAGCAATGTGGATGGTGAACTTGATCGAAGAGATTTCAAGAGAAAACCATGGAATAATAACCATGAAGATCAACAACATGCATGCTATCAATTTGACCAAGAATCTGATAGCACATGGAAGAAGCAAATACATTGAGAATAAGTTCCATTATCTTCGAGAGCAAATGGCGAATGAGAAGCTGAACTTAAAACTCTACAAAACTAAGAATCAGATAGCATACATCATGACGAAAGCTGTGCATGTTAAATATTCAAGAGATTAAAAACAATGATGAATGTAGATAGGTTAGACATAATGAATTCAATTGTGTGTGTGTGTTAAATATTCCCCGTGTTAAGCATGTTGTAAGATTCGACATAGACGAAATCAATTGTATTTGATAATAGTCGAAGTAGATAGTTTCCGAAGGAGTTAACCTTGACAGAGTTAAACATAACATTTATCTTGTTTTGTTAGTTAGTTGGTTAGAGATTACTTAGTGTGCAAGTAATCTCATATACAAATAAGGAGATACTCTATCATTGTAAAAGTACAATAAAAGAGAAATTCAGTGAGAATAAACATAGAGAAAAACTCTGCAGAATTTGACCCCTATTCTTTCAATTTCTTCCAAAACTCTAATTTCTCGTTTCTTCTCCGATTCACTTTTCAAATCATTGTGCGACATGATCATTTTGCATTCAAGGTGTTTTTGAATCAATCAAGTGACAAATGAATTACCGAGAGAAAATATCAATCATAAAAATTGATTCTTGCTCATCAAAATTGATTAATTTTTTTTTCAAATTTGAGATTAATTTCAACAAGGAAGAAAAAAAGTATTAAACCATAGATAATTATATAAAGAAATGAGACTATAATTTGTCAAGATATTTCTTGATACGTTTCATTGATTTGTCACGTGACATTGCACACGAGTTTGGTTTGAAAAGCCACTCAATATAACCTTGCACGCACGCACTCCTCCGTCTAGGGAAAGAGCTGATGCTTCTCTCTCTATTTTCTACCTTCTGTTTGATCGGTTTTCAATTTTTCTGACGACCCTTTTCATCATTCACCAAGTAAGCCCCTTCTAACTTTTCTCTCCCGTTTAATCTTTTCCCTTTTTATACCTTTCTCTTTAACTCTTCACTTCAATGCTAACTTCATATCCTCTGCAACAAAAATTGCTCAAATCGTTATATTTTTAATGACCCAGACATTGATTCACTCATATAATCTCATTCCCTTGCTGTTTCACTTATAAAGTTGTGATTTTTACTCAATTTCCCATGTATTGCATATGAATTATTCTCATTATTTTTGGTCAATTTATACTTACATTGAGTTTTTTGTGATTTTGTGCATGTTAGGTTTTGGTAAATTAGACTGTTTTTGATTGAAGCAATTGTTTCCTATGGAGAACCTTCCTGTTGAAGTGATTGGTATCATATTATCCCGTGTTGGGTCTGCTAGGGATATTGTGATTGCATCCCTAACTTGCAAAAAATGGAGTGAAGCTTGGCACAATCACCTTCACACTCTTTCATTCAATACATGTGATTGGCCTCTATATAGTGACGTTTGCTCTAGTCACTTGGAAATGATCATCACTTTTACACTTTTTCAGACTAAAGGCTTGCAGTGCTTAACTATTTTAATGGATGATGAGCATGAGTTTGTTGTGACTGCTGTCATTGCTTGGCTTATGTATACGAGGGATTCATTGCGCGAGCTGCGTTATAATGTGAGAACTTCTGCTAATTTCAATTTCAATATAATCGAGAAATGCAGTAGGGAAAGGTTGGAGGTTTTGTCGTTGGCTCGTAATCCGATCCCGAGGGTTGAACGGTATCATAAGTTTCCATGTTTGACGTCGTTGTCGTTGAGTTTTGTTAGTATATCGGCGTTGGATTTGAGTCTTCTGGTTTCCGCTTGTCCGAAGCTTGAAGCTTTTTCTATAGTTGAGATGGTGATCACTATGTCGGATTCAGAGGCTTCCTTAGAGATTATTAGCTCTTCTTTGAAGAGTATCTTTGTTGATTCATTTGGTTTTGATAAATTTATACTGGAGGCGGATTCGCTTGAGAAACTGCATCTTGAAGATTGTACCTTTGATGTATTTGAATTGATTGGTAAGGGAAAATTGAAAGTCTTGAAGATTGATGATGTGAGTGTGATCGATCTTGACATTGGGGATAGTACAGAGAATCTTGAGGTTGTAGATGTGTGTAACTTCACTATTTCGTGGCCGAAATTCTATCAGATGATCGCGAAAGCATCTAGGTTAAATAATCTCAGGCTGTGGGATGTGGTTTTTGCCGACGAGGATGAAGTTGTTGATATAGAGAACATTTCTGTTTGCTTTCCTAAACTGACTCACCTTTCCTTGAGCTATGATTTGAAAGATGGAGTGCTTCATTATGGCTTGCAGGGTTTGTCTTTTCTGATGAATGTGACTGTGTTGGAACTTGGATGGACTGCAATCAGTGATCTTTTCTCAGTATGGGTGGCAGGACTCTTAGAAGGGTGTCCTAATCTAGAAAAGTTGGTTATTTATGGTTATGTTGCTGAGGTTAAAACATTTGAAGAGTGTCAAACTTTTGCTAGATTTTCTGAATTCATGCTTCAACTAGGAAAGAAATATAGACATGTAAAGTTTGAGTTTGAATATGAGTAGTAGGTTTTGTTACACTCATTCACCAGGAAGAACATGAAGGTACTTCCATGTCTCATGACCTTTTTCTCAAGTAGCAGAAGCATTGTTCAGTTGTAAAGTTACAGTTTTTTGTTTAGTTTTGTTTTATGATAAGCATGTTACACAGTTTTTTGTTTAGTTTTTCTTTATGATATGAATATTACAGTACTGATAATTAATAATTAAAAAGACGAATAAATTAAATGTAATTACAGAAATGGTGTCGAGACATACCTATACCTTTTTTTTTTCAAAAATGTCAGTTTTCTGACCGACTCTTGTCCCCGACCCCGACACGCCTATACTTCTTTTTCAGAAATGTCGGTTTTCTGACCTCGACTCTGATACGCCTAGACCTTTTTTCAGAGGTATCAATACTACTCCTATATAGATCTCGGTCGACACAGACACACCAATTACAAATGTCAGTAATGGTGTTGGGACACGGACACACCTATACTTTTTTTTCTTCCAGAAATGTCGGTTTTCTGACCCCGACTCGTGTCCCCGACCCCGACACGCCTATACCTTTTTTTCTTCAGAAATGTCGGTTTTCTGACCCCAACTCTGACACACCTACGTCTTTTTTTTAGAGGTATCGGTACTATATAGATATCGGACGGCAAAGATGGGACATGCCTCTACCTTTTTTTTTCTTTCAGAAATGTCGGTTTTCTAACCCCGACTCGTGTCCCTGACCCCGACACGTCTATACCTTTTTTTTTTCTTTCAGAAATGTCGGTTTTCTGACCCCTACTTCAACACGCCTATACCTTTTTTTTTTCTCCAGAAATGTCGGTTTTCTGACCCCGACTCTGATACGCCTACGCCTTTTTTCAGAGATATCGGTACTATATAGATGTCTGTCACAAACACACCTATGTCTTATGTCTTTTTTCAGAGGTGTCAATGTTACAGAGGTGTCAGAGTATCCCCGACCCGAACTCGCTTACATAGGTGTCAATATTACAATAATGTCGGTCGACACAGACACGCCTACGTGTTTTTTTGAGGTGTCGGTGCCACAGAGGTGTCAGATTATTTGTAAAGAAAAGATTTCCCTTTTTTCTATATTTATCTTTAGCTTCATATTATTCCTACTTGCATACAGTCATATCATAGCTAGTAATATATTGCAAAACTTTAAGCAAAAACAATTCACACATAACAAGTTAACTTCAAACAACAACTATATTGTACAAATCTGAGTAACTAGTTATATATCAGTTGAAAAGAGTCATCCAAATTAGATGATTCAATCCTTGCAAACAGTGAAAAATTTCTTCACCGACTAACTTCACATCACCATCCAAATTAGATGTTTCTGTCTTTTATTTTAACTGGTTTTGAATTGCATCATGTGCACTTTTCTCAGTTAAACTAAACAAGATGCACTCATGCAACATGTGATGGTTTCTTCACAGATGACAGCTTGTGTTCCTTCTCAAGCCTCTCAGTTTCTCTCTTGCTTTCTGAGCTTTGGTTTGAATCGTCACGTTTGTTTCCTCTAAACACTGCACCAGGTAGTCACAAAATTGAAAATTTAGATGCAATTTCAAGTCAATAGTTTTTAGTTTTGATTATCAATTGTTATCAAATTGTTACCTGCTGTCTTCTTCTCGCCTCGAGTTCGGCCTGAAGAAATAAAGAACCATGATCCTTGTCAGTATAATTTGAATCACTAAAGAAAAACTATCAACCTTTCTGCAAATGTGTTTATGTTGTTTGGCAGTACCAGTGCTTGTTTCAGTTGAGAATTCTCCTCTCTTAACTGGTTCAGTTCTGCTTCTAATTCAACTGTGTATGCCTAACAAGTTAAGAAAGAGAAAAAAAAGTTTCACAAACGAATCTAATTCACCATAATCCTATAGGTAATTTCATACTTTCAAATAATTGCTCAAGAAATAATTGCTTAAAATTTCAGGAACCTGTTTTCTGGCTCTAGATCTTGCTGCTGACTCTCTATTCTTAATCATCCTCCTCTGCCTTCTCTCCACTACCCTTTCAACAGGACCATCACCCATCCTCTTTCTTCCTCTTAAACCACTCATGTCAAGTCCAAATTGACCACCCGAGTTTTCGTTACCAATCCCGTCGGATGAAACCGGGCTAACTGGCCCACCCATTCCCATAGTTTGTGCAACTGGCACTCCATAACCGCCTACACCGGCTCCAGTCACCACCCTCCCTCCAAAACAAACAGCTGGTGGTGCTGGATATCCGGTACCTATATTATCCCTTTTACCATTCCCAGGATACCCCGAACCCGAAGGCTCTCCAACCGTCCCCGGAGCCACCGCTTGGTAAGTTGGTACAACCACATTCCCACCGCCTCCGCCAATAGCAAAAGGAGCAGCCTGAGCCATTGTAGCGGTGTTATTCGGATACACCGCAGTGTAATGCTGCTGCGGCGGCCGGTGAGATGAAACTGCAGGAGGTGCCATTGCAACCTGCATAGCAGCCTGTTCCCTAACCACCCCTGCTTTCACCAAGAAATCCTCCAATGTCATCTCTCCAAAAGTCGGTTGTCGAGGGGTAGACTCGGTATTATGAGCAACATTGTTATTGTGATGGAGTTGTTGCTGTTGCTGCTGTTCTCTGTGTATCTCAGACCAAACCTGTTCTACAGTCTTCCTACAAAGAGGTGCAGGAATCGACAACGAATTTTGCCGAGGAAGACTCACCTGTTTACTAATCCCCTTCTGAATCACAGACAAGTTGTTATTATTACTGGTACCACCTTGTTGTTGGTTCTCTTCTGCATTCCAAATACTACTCAGAAACTCATCCATATTCATCGAACCGAAATTCTTGCCACTCTCACATAGACTATGCTGAAACTCATCCAACGTGAGCGAATATATCGACGACGACTGTCTTCCGAGCGACGAAGACATAACATTATTAACCTCATTTCTAATCGCTTCTTCCTCCTCCCTCTGCAACGATTCCACCTCCCCTTGTTGCCAATTCATCTCTCCTTCTCTTACCATCATTTTCCTCTGCTGTGTTGTGTTCAGCACTGCCTACACCAGATCATATATTATCTTAATAAAACAACAAAGGAAAAACATTGTTAAACGACAAAAAAGTCAACATAAGCTTTTTATTTCTTGTTTGATTTTATAAAAGAAAAACAACAAAGAACCTTAACCAATGTTAGATTCCTTTGTCAACTTGCGAAAAAGTGGAATACTTGAAAACAATAATACTATAATACAGCCATTTAGCTTCTGTCATGTATTTGAATAAGGACTTTTAATGTTCCTACTCTTGATTTATTGTACATTAATAGGATAAAAAGTTGTTCAATGGTATTAAATATTGTTGACATTGTATTACTTTTAATTTATTTTATGACAATGAATTATTCTTTTTACAATTAAAAAAAAGTTGAATTCCAAATAAATAGTTATAAATTTGTAGAATTATTTTGATATTTTCAATATAGTAGTTTGGTGAATAAGTTAAGGGTTGGTGAGGTGGGGTTGAACTATGTCACACTCAATTCATTTTTCTCTCTTATTTTGGATGCAAAAAGATGCCCTTAATTCTAATGCATCTTTTATTCATTTATTTATTTTTACATTATTTAAGAAAAAAACTAAAATCCCAATTTTTAAAATTTTTTTCTTTCGATTCCATCTCACATGCATACGTTATTTTTGACATTTTTTATTTATTAAAAAATCAATTCTAGAGATAAAAGGATAATAAATTAGTTTTTTTTTCAAGATAGTAAGTAATTTTTAAATGAACAAATAATTTATTGAAAAACTACAAAATAATTATAAATAATAATCAATTCTAAAATAAAAATAAAAATATTCCATTTTAATTTAAAATAAAATTAATTATAGTGACAACTAATTTTATTTAAAAAAAATTAAACATAATAAAAGTAGTTCTACCTAAAATTAATTTTGTCTCTATCAAAAGTGAAAAAAGAGCTTCTTCAAAATGATATATGCTCCACCAAACACACTATTGGCTGTTTTTTCTGAACATTAACCTAAATTTTGAAATTTGTAGGATGCAAAGCCTACATACCCTGCATTCTCATCACAACCTAATTTTTTTGAAGAAGCTTTCACTAGGGTGTTTATTTGATTCAGACAAATCAAAATCAAATCAAAATTCAAAATTCGGACAAAAATCAAATCAAATCAATTAAATTCGATGTTAAATCAATTAAATTCGATATTAATTAATTCGAACAATCATAATTAATTCATATAATTTATATCTTATTATAAATTAAAATAAGAAATTCAACTAAAAAAAATCCATTTCCACTTGTGAAATTCTCAAGAAAAATGAAAAAAAAATAAAAAAATAATATTATTATGAAAAATTAATTGATGTAAATTAGATTTAAAAAAAAATATTTTTGCACATTTGTTATGTTTGTGATATATTCAATCAATTCAATCCAAACCAGTTTGATTCTGTTTAAGCTTAATTGTAAATATGTGCAAATCCAACCCAAATGTATCCACATACATTCGGAGTTTAATCGTAAACATATACAAATCTAATTCAAATCAATTCATATATATTTATATTGAGTTTAATAGTAAAAATATGCAAATCCAATTCATACCCATGTATATTTGATACCGAACAAAACCAACTCATGAACACCTCTAACTATCACATCCTAAAGTAATCCGGTGAGTCCCCGATTTTTTCGGGTCTAAACGGAATTAAACGGGGCATGCATGCATGTTCCCTTTTGCCACCTTAATCAAAAGCACTTAATCTCAATCCTATATTAATCCCATAACTACCTTTTATGACAACTTGAGTTTTATCCTAGAGAAAAAAATTCTTTATTCACATGCATTGAAGAAACAGAGAATTTTTTTTCTTCCTTTTCCTAAATTTTAAGTAGTCCGGAATATTTGGTGGGTAGAAAAGGTTTGGTGTTTAGTAACTTTAATGTCCAAATGAAGGAAGAGATAAAATAAACTAATTTAAATCCATAATTCCATTATTTCACTATTATAAACATATCTAACTGATTTTACTCAACAAAATAACATGTTAGAAATTAAACTAGAAAGTTAAGTCCAAGATCTTGAATCATACAAGAAACTATAAAAAAAATGAAAAGTACCTGGAAATGGTAGGAAGGTATCCACTAAGAACTTGTTTTTCCAGCAATGTCAAAAGCTTTAAACCTTACTTCAAAAACCAATGGTAAGAAAATTGAGAACTCTTAGGTAGAGTCTGAAAACAGTGAGAGCAAAGAGTGACCTAAACAAAAGATGAAGCTATATAAGGATGAAAATTTAGTAACTATCTTAAGGTTAACGTATACCCCACAAAACAAGACATTGAAATGAATATTTAGAATGAAAGGAAGAAAATTCAGAGGGCAAGTTCCTATGTTCGATCACATAGTTTGCCACGTTAAGGCCAAGTGTCGACTATGCACCTTCAAACATGTCTTTAACTCAACACGTATCATGTTTCTATTTTTATATTCTAAAAATTTCAACTATATTATTTTGACTCTTTTCTTATTCATATTTACAACTTCAAAAATTAACTTCATTTAAGTTTTAAGTCGTTTCAAATTTTTTAATCTTATTCTCTCATTATTAACTAAAAACTATAATAAAAGAGATAATAAATTAAAGAGAAAAAAATGGTAAGAGTGTTGAGAGAATGGATATAAAAAAACTCTTATACTAGTTGTTGGGAAAAATCGACGAAAAATACAATTATAACACAATGATATAACATGGAAACTCTAAATAGAAGAAAAAATCATAATTATTGTCAAGTGATAATAATATAATAACACTATGATAACATTGTTACAAAATATATTTTACCCTCAAGTACACTCACATCCCAAAGAAAATATTTGACTACATCTTATAATATTTTAACACAAGAATATAAGAGAATACATAAACTTAAATACAAATCTAAAGTATTTTTGACCGGTGTATTTCATAATGAATAATTTGAATCCTTTATATAATCTTAGACTCTCTTTCACTTTACAAATATAAACGATATATTACTTTTTTAACATGTATATTTTGAACATGTATATTTTCAACCAACATTCATAAAAATAGTCTATAACTATATTAAAATTACAACGACATCATCAAAAATTGTTCTGGACTGAGCCTATAAGACAATGTCAGACAGAAGTCCAATTAGTCGGGCAGAGGCCCAAACAGTCGGGCATGATCCACGACTCACTAATCCAGACGTGGGGAGACAACGTCTCCCCATGTATGCCACGTCACCCAACTGTCTACCATTATCTCCTGAAATATAGGGGGCGGTTGGACCAAAGGCAAGACCACATGCTAGGTCTTACTTACTCATACGCATTCCTTGGCAGTTCTTCCTTGGGCCTAGCTGATCCAGTCCAAGTAAGGACCTTGGCCCAACGCTGGGGGCACACTATAAATACCTTCTTTCACTAGAGGGTCAGGTAGTATGAAAATATTATTCTCTTTTACCTCTTATGTATTTGCAATCTCACTTTGGCATCGGAGTGCCTTGCAGGTACACCCCCTCCAGTCAAACACCGTAATTGCTGCTCAAAGTCTGAAAGGTTCCTTCTGATTATGTCAGATCAGTGGCGCCGTCTGTGGGAACCTAAGTTCTCCCTATCTTCCATAACAGAAGATCAAAGCTTCAATTCAACTTTCACCCTCCCAACATGACCAGTGAACACGACGACAATCGTGCCCTCGGCCTCGTCGACTACAACGGGGCAGGAGACGATCAACGTGTCATTCACGAATCCGACCCAAGGGACGGACAACCTTCCACCCCGTCGCATGAGCCTGAGGAAAATGGTGTTCCTCAAACTCAGCCAGCAACTCCCTTTCAGCCCATCCCGATACCAGTCGAAGGGGACCCCACCATGATAGCCATGGTGAACATACTCAACCAGACCAACCTCATGCTCTTTCAACAGCAGGAGAGGATCATGACACTGGAGACAAAGCGACATAATGATCCTTCTCGACATGGACGCAGATCTCAGTCCGAGAGACGTCAGCCAGAGGCAGCCAAGAAGCGATGACGCTCACCTCCTCGAGGACGACGCTCCCCAAAACCAAAGAAAAACAAATCCAGGGAACGTCCCGAGCAATTGAACGACCAACCAAGGACTTCCCCTCGACGTGATCAGAGTCCCAGGAATGACGACTACTCACCCCCGAGGAACGACGAGGATGGTCCCCGCTGCCCCCTGTCTCGGGCTATTATGAAGGCACTACTCCCGACAGGCATGGAGAAACCCCTAAATATGGCGACCTACGACGGGACGACTGACCCTGATGACCACATCGACAACATTAATGCTATGCTCGACTACCACAATGACATTAGAGGAAACGTCAAATGCAGGTTATTCTCAAAAACCCTCAGGAAAGGAGTCATGGCCTGGTATAAAATCTTGGCCCCCGAATCTATCACATCCTGGAGGAGTATGATGTCAACGTTCACGAGGCACTTCACAACCTCCCGACACCACCAAAAGACTGAAGCAACCCTTGAAGCCATCATAAGGGAAAAATGAAACGATGCGCTCATACATCGAGCGATTTAACCAAGAAGCTGTCGAGGTGGATACGACCGATTACATGAAAAAGTATCTCCTTCCCGGAAGCAAACTTGATAAATGCATATTAGTGTTATTATTTAGTTGATTTTTGGCACTTTTCAAGGGTTATTTTGATCTCTTATTCTTTTTCCCCTTTGCTTCTTATACTTATTCATAATTTAATTTTAGTCTTTTTAAGAATCATTATTTAACTTTAGTTTGTGTAATTTTAGGTTACAATGAAGAAATATGAAGCAAATTCCATCTTTGCATTCTTTGAGAAGTTTTGGAAGATTTTGAAGAAATCTTGCCCGCTGCAAGCTCGCTCAGCGAGCTCCAAGCGAGCTTTCCAGGGACATTTTCGCTCAGCGAGCCCTTTGGTCGCTCAGCGAGCTGGTGCTTTTAATGAAGAGTCGCTCAACAAGATTTGCAGATTTCAGCCCCTTTATAAACATTTGTTTCACTATTTCTTGGGATGTAACTTTTGAGACTTGACCTAATATTCCTTAAAACACTTTTTCTCTTTGTTCTAAGAAGATTAGGTGCATTTAAAAGTCAAGATATTGTTCTTAATGCTCCATCTTCTTCATTTTCATCTTTTGTTGGAAGCTTTCATGGAAATGGAAAGCTAAACTCATAGTATGTCAAGGTTAGAAGGTAGATAGGTTCTATTTTTGTATGTATAGGCCTTGATCCTCTTGTATAAACTCTTGATGATGAATATATGATGAAAGCTTTGGTTTTTATGACAAACCCTTTTGTGTTGTTTCATGATTGAGAGATATGGCCAACATTTGACCTATGTTTTCATCACCCAAATACCATAAGCTAGAGATAGTTATGGGCTTTGGTGTTCACTTGTATTGAACTTAAATGTTACCATTTTGATAGATTGAGTGAAAAATCATTAATGAATCAAAACGGTAAAGCTCATATCTTGTGTTAGAAATAAACTTTATGAGAGGATATTGTGAATGCGTTCATTGTTGAAATGAGTTTATCATTTGATCAAAACTATATATGCAAAATAAATATATAAAACCCTAACTTTGACATATGCTTTTAAGAATCTTTTACAAATAAATACTTTCACTTCTTAGCATTTATTTGAATGAAAAAAAGTCCATTTTAGATACAAACACTAAAAACTTTTTGTTACCATCAAGTCTAAACTTTAGCAATTGTAGAACGACATAAATATCATAAAACAATCTTTGTGGATCGACAAACAAAACCCTTACTCATTTGTGCTTTCAACGGAACTCAGCAGAGCTGTCGGGATCGAGCCACCTCGCTCCCTCGATGAGCTCCTGCACAAAGCTCATGGTATATCAGGTACAAGTAGAAGCAAGTCGCCCACAATGTCTGAAGCAACCGCAATAAGGATGATACCAAGAGTTCCAAGCACGAAGACTACACCGCCCCTCTCCATACCAGGAAGAGGCGAAGAAATGACAAACCTCGCGAGGTCCGCGAAGGAAGAGAACCGACGAGACACTTCTCCGAGTATACATTGCTGACTGCTCCCCGTGAGCGCATCCTCGCCGAATGCATCAACTCCGAGTTCAAATAGGGCAGGGTAAGGTTCCCCAAACCTACGACACCTAAGTCCCACACTAACAAGTCCAAGTACCGCCGCTTCCATAGAAGCCACAGGCACGTGACTGAAGATTGCGTTAATTTGAGAGACGCAATCGAGATTTTAATTAAGGAAGGCCATCTCAAGAAGTACATTAAAAGAAATGATGCTCCCTGACACGAGGACCAGGATACGAAGAGGAACCGCGAAGACACTCCATCCGAAGGGTCCCCCTTCCAAGTGGCCCTCTGCATATCTCGCCCTGAAGATTTCCACCTCCCCGATGTCCACATGGGAGGACAACTTACTGCTCACAGCCCGTGGGAAGACTTCCCAGCAGCGTTGGTCATCTCTGGAGGCAGAGTAAACAACGAAAACACCGCCATCTCTGTCAAACGGAAGTCCGACGAACTCCTACTGACCACTCCTGATCAACTGGCGACGTTGACCAAATCTCGAGGAAAATCCAATCCTATATCTCTTTTCGTCGAGGAATTACTGGGAGGCTCACCCAACTCTAGCATTCCCTTACTGATATATGCGAAGATGGCGCGTTTTGACGTTCAACGCATTCTGGTCGACCAAGGCAGCTCAATGGATATCAAATTGGACAAGACAAACCTATCCCCCTACGTTGGATCCGACTTCCAAGATTTTAACGGAGCGACCACAAGACCGTGGGGATACGTGGAGCTACTCGTTCTTTTTGGCAAGAACAAGACATCCAGAGAGGTTAAAGTTCAATTACTAGTGATCGAATTCCCCTTGCTGTATAACTGCATCCTCGGGCGACCTACTCTGGCCGAGTTGACGACAATTCCCTCCACTGTCCACCTAAAAATGAAGTACTACACCAAGCATGGTAGTATGGTTACGATTCACGGGGACATCGAGGCAACCCGCAGATGCTACGACGCAACATTCAATGGACATGCCATAATCAACACTTCCAAAGGCAACGAAAAACCTAGAGTCGAGGAGCGTCCACCTTCACCTCGAGTCAACTCCATAGACCTCGACAGTCGGATTGACGAAGAAGACACTGAAGCACAAGGACCCATCAACAGGAAGACTCCAACTCACCCAAAATTCCCAATCCCCAACGGCGAATTAGAGCTCATTCCTTTGGGAGACGACCCCGACAGAATTGTGAAGATAGGTACCAGTCTACCGTCAACAACAAAAGAGTAGCTCGCAACCTGCCTCAAGAAGAACACAAATCTGTTTGCATGAAGTGCTGCCGAAATGCCCGGTCTTGACCTCGTGGTCTCTTGTCATCAATTAGCCATAGATCCATCCATTAGGACCGTAGCACATCATAGGCTCAAGCAGTCCCCCAAGAAAGAGGAGGCTGCTGAACAGGCTGTAAAAGGCCTCTTAGAGGAAAATTTTATTTCTGAAGCCTAGTACACAACTTGACTCTCTAATGTAGTTCTTGTTAAGAAAAATAATGGAAAATGGCGAATGTGTGTTGATTATAATGATCTCAATAGGGCATGTCCCAAAGATGTTTTTCCTTTGCCTAACACATATAAATTGGTCGACAACTCTACAGGTTTTAAACTCATGTCCTTCATGGACGGATATAACTAAATCCCCATGTAGGACACCGACAAACAACACACGGCCTTCATGACCCCGACTGAAAATTACTACTACAACGTTATGCCTTTCAGACAGAAGAACGTCGGGGCTACATACCAGTGCTTGATGAATAAGGTATTCTAGGGAGAGATCAGGGACATGCTCGAGGTGTACATGGACGACATGATAGTAAAATCACATGAGGAGCTCGATCACGCCCAGCATCTCAGAAAGGTCTTCGAGCAAGCAAAGCAGTGCAAAATGGGGTTCAACCTTGAAAAATGTACCTTTGGCGTATGGACAAGGAAGTTCCTCGGCTTCTACCTCACCGAACGAGGGATCGAAGCCAACCCCGACAAATGTCGGGCGTTCTCGGAATTCCCAACCCCGAACTCGAAGAAATCCATTCAATTGCTCAACGACATGATCACCTCCTTATCCCATTTCGTTGCTAAATCCTCACAACACACACTTCCATTCTTCAAGCTACTATGGAAGGAAGCCGCCTTTGAGTGAACCGAAGAGTGCGAGCAGGCGTTGCTCCACCTCAGGAAGGCACTCTCCTAACCACCAATACTGTCATGACCTCTGGCAAAAGAAACATTATACCTGTACTTGTCCGTAGCCACCGAGGCAGTCAATGCAGCCCTCATTCGCGAGACAAACGGTGAGCAAAAGTCCATCTATTTAACGTGCAAATCCCTCCAGGGCCGCGAGCTCAGATACCAACAGATAGAGAAGGTCACCTTGGCCCTGATAAACGCAACAAGAAGATTACAACATTATTTTCTCGCCCATACAATCAAAGTCCGAACAAATCAACCCATAAAGTAACTGCTCGGACGACCCGATATGGCCGGTAGAATGTTGAAATGGTCATTAGAATTGTTAGAATTCAACATCCAATATGAAAGCAGGAAGGCTCTAAAAGCGCAGGTCCTGGCCGACTTCGTGGCTGAGATGATGTATGCCCCGACCCCAACTAATGGCGCCCATAAATGACAATTTTCATCGACGACGCCTCCATCTCGACGGGAAGTGGTGCGGGTATCATCCTCGAAAATGAAGACGGCATCCTGATTGAAGTATCACTAGCACCAGCCTTCTCGACTTCAAATAACCAAGCCGAATACGAAGCATTCATGGCAGGTCTACGGCTGACCGAAAACCTAGGGGCAAAGGAAGTGAAAATCTCCACCGACTCTCAGCTCGTAGCGTCCCAAGTACGCGGAGAATATCATGCTAATAAAGAAAACCTCATAGAATATCTAGCCTTAGTGAAAGATAAACTAAAAAAATTCGACTCTTGGGAGGTTCAACACGTCCCACGAGAGAACAACACCCGAGCATATGTCTTATCAAAACTGGAGAGCACACGAAAGAAGAACGAAAACAAATCTATGATCCAAGAGATCCTTCCCCGACCAAGCATCGATAAACCTTCCCTTCCACTCGAGGTGCAGGCCATCGGCAACGCTCATTGTTGGATGACTCCCATCCACACCTACCTCACGAGGGACGAACTCCCAGCAGATCCGAAAGAGGCATCTACAATCAAAAGAAGGGCATGCTCATACGTCCTCCTCAAAGGAAAGCTCTACCGACGAGGTTTCTCCATCCCACTACTCAAATGCATCGAGTAAGAAAAGGTCCCTGACATCTTGGGAGAAATTCATGGAAGAATCAACACCCAACACCTTAGCGGAAAGTCATTGGGACGATAGGCACTCCGAGCAGGTTATTATTGGCCGACGATGCAACATGACGCGAAAGAGCACGTCAAGCAATGCGACAGGTGTCAAAGACACGCGAACATGCACCTAGATCCACCTAACAAGCTAAAAACACTTTCCCCCCACGACCTTTCACGTGGTGGGGAATGGAGATCCTCAGACCATTTGTGACCGACTTCTACCAAAACAAATATCTTATCGTCGGAGTCGACTACTTTACAAAATGGATCAAAGTCGAAACCCTCGCCAAAATCACATCACAAAATATACCCCGTTTCTTCAAAAGGAACATCCTCGCCCGCTTCGGCATACCCCAAGTCCTTGTCACCGACAACGAAACACAATTCACAGACAGAAGGTTCTAAGATTTCATCTCCAATCTAGGCACAAAGCAACATTTTACGTCCGTTGAACATCCCCAAACTAACGGCCAAGTAAAGGCGGCCAACAGGGTAATCTTACGAGGGTTAAAATGCAGACTGGGTGAAGCAAAGAAAACGTGGGTCGAGGAGCTACACAACGTACTCTAGGCCTACCTTATGACCCACACTCAACAACAGGGGAGACCCCATTCCGACTAACCTATGGGACTGAGGCAATCATCCCAATGTAGGCCAACTTATCCTCAGACACCATATGCTCGGCCTTCACGCTATAATGGTCGGTTGAAAATCTGAAATGATCCTGCTTCCATTCAAGAGATATCTTCGACACCAGACGCTTCGTGCCTTAGGCGTCCCGCTGCATACTGTAAATGCTATCTAGGGCACGCGCGCTAACAAGCTTCATTGTATACCACATGTCTTTGAAGTTCCAGAAAGAATCGTGGTAAGTTTTGAAGAGCCTCATCGGCTGTTTAAAAGAAACCCAACTGTGGCGTCCATGGCTGCCCGACCGTTGCAGATGGAAGACACGGAAGAAGAGGGGCAGTGTGCAACCGATTTGGAGGTGCTGACATACCAGTTCAAACACGCGAACGAACGCTATGGCATTAGGATGAAGTTGCAAAGCCGCAAGCTTGAGCCGGCTGCAAACGCTCGCCTGGAAATCAGTAAAAGGGAGCCAGATCCCTGCCTCCCGGAAAGCAAAGTCGTACATGGAGAACCGCTTCCCCGAAAGGCCAAACATATACGCTGCTCGGGAAGAGGGGCGTAACACCCCATGTTGTGCAGTTTATCTGGATTTAAGTCCTCTACGATATTGTGTGCGGTAGTATGATCTTCGCAAAGTGCGAGCCCGTCTCTAATGGTTCATCGACGACCTAAGAGAGATCCCCGCCCCTAGATGTAGACGACACACTTCTTTCTACGGGACGTTCTTGATCCGCATTACCTGAAAAGCAGAGGAAGTAAGTGAATTCGACGTCACATCAAATTCACCATTCCACCACAGTTCAAGTGAACTGGCGAGGGGGAAAATACCTGACGTACTCATTGCAACGCCGCGGATGCCCGAGATATTCATCCAAAAACTGTCCGGGGCATTCAAAGAATACACTAAAGTTTCATCCGAGACATTCAAAGAAAACACCACAATTCCCCAACATATTCATGCCAAAGGCCACGAAGTGCCTAGGGGATTCAAAGGAAACACCTAAGTTTACCCGACACATTCGTAGTGTGCCCGGGATATTCATCTCAAATCTCTAAAAAAATAGCCTATGCAAGGGGCATTTTATCACTCTGGCGAATAAGTCGCCATTATAGCTAGTAAATCAAGCTTAAAACTACCAAGAAAAGGGATAAAAACATTACCTGACATGATTCCAGTAATGTGACGACGATGGCAACGACAATGATTATTCTGGCGAAGGAAAGGATGCAAGTCCGGTGAAACGTTAGGGGAGAGAAAATAGGAAAAAGTGAAATGGTCCCCTCACCCCTTTTTATAGATGCTGCGTGAAGGGGACACGCCTAGGAAATCATTGCATAAGCTACCTAGATTCCCTAGGGCGGCCATCATTTAATGCTCCGTAACGCAAGAAACGAGGCGACACACGTTAAATACCATTAAGGGGAAAATGAAAAGGCAAGACACATCATCTTTGAGAATCCCAGAAGATGTTGAGCGCACCCTTCCGTTCTCGACATCCCGAGGATATTCGTGCGCCATCCGACATGAAATCTTCCCGACAAAGAACGATGCTCGCAATGCTCCACCACTGGTTTAAGCACACCTCGACTTCGTTCACCCCCATACTTCGAGTCCCGTTGTCAGCTCGACGAGGAGAATCCTTGCCTTCACCAACAGGGCCCCTTGAGGGGCATCAAACACATTTCACCCATCATTGTATACCTCGCCATACATGAGTTTACGACTATCCCCGACATTACCTGATTATTATGCCCGACACGCTCCCTCTTAATTCATCACTCTGCTTCGGAGTTTCGACTTAGGGGGCTCTTATTCTGGACTGGTCCTATAAGACAGTGTCGGACAGAAGCCCAATTAGTTGGGCAGAGGCCCAAACCGTCGGGCATGACCCAAGACTCACTAATCCAGACGTGGGGAGACATCGTCTCCCCCACGTATGCCACGTCACCCAGCTGTCCTCCATTATATCCTGAAATATAGGGGGAGGTTGGACCGAGGGCAAAACCACATGCTAGGTCTTACTTGCTCCCACGCATTCCTTGGCTATTCTTCCTTGGGCCTAGCTGATCCAGCCCAAGTAAGGACCTTGGCCCAGCGCCGGGGGCTTACTATAAATACCCTATTTCACTAGAGGGCCAAGTATTCTAAAACTATTATTCTCTTCTACCTCTTATGTATTTGCAATCTCACTTTGGAATCAGAGTGCCTTGCAGGTACACCCCCTCCAGTCCAACACCGTAATTGCTGCTCAACTTCTGGAAGGTTCCTTCTGATCAGGTCAGATCAAAAATATATTTAGATAATTATTGTGGTTATGAAATGCGTGTTTTGTTAATCATTTTATACCTCAATATTATTTTTATTAGTAAATTTAGTCTATAAAACTAAAAATAAAAGAGACACTTGATTGAGATGTATTTGTATCTTTAATACATCTGAAATTTACATGGACATTCTTCCTCTAACTTCTTTTCTCTTCGAACTTTCTCTAAACCTAAGAGCGTCGTTCCTCCCGCTCTAATCCAAATAATCGTTCCTTCAAGATGTAGTTTCTGGTAGTGGTGACGCGATGAGGTTTTTCTGCAATGACAGTTATCTAGACTCTGCACCACCTCTTGTTCCATTAGGGGGTTGTTGTGCACCTAGGTCCTCGTTGATGGTCTTCATGGCTAGTTGTGATCTTCATTGATCAGTCTCCTAACCAATCTGGACATGTTTTCCACATTTTGAATGACCTAAATTGTTGCGTATGTCCTTAATAAGGGTTCTCTTTAAAGATTGATTCATTTGGAGACCTTTTTTCGAGTTTCTATTTTGAAATTGTGTCCTAATGCAATAGGTTTTGTCCCACACCCGATTCTGCATCCGAGTTTTGATCTAGCTTTATGTCAGACTGTTTGTCTCGAAGAGCTATTGCTTCATAATTTGGTTGTGTTTCAGATTGTCTTATGATAATCTCTTGATATGGTTGTTTTTTCGCAATAAATTATTGGTGGGTGAATCTATTTCATGCCATTCGCCAATTTATAAAATTTGGGTGTCGTGTTTTGATAAGTGTCAAAGTTACATAAAATACATAGCACTCATTAACTTATTTTACAAGAAATCAATATAAAACCTCTCAATTTGTCTATGGAAAGTAATAGAACACCAAATTTCACTTTCCTAGCATGTATTAACTAAACTAGGTAAAAAGGACTGGAAATTTCATGACGTTTTGTAACGAAGGTTGGTATGACGATTTTGACAACCGTCGCAATATTTCCTCCCGACGCACGTTTCTGGGATGAAGCTACAACCGTCGTAATATGCAAACTGCAGTGGTTCTAACCGTCATAATCTACCAAAATGAACTGTTGCAATTTGCCAATTTTTTGCGGTGTATATCACTTTCATTTAAAATTCCTAACTCTCTTCTTATTTTGTAAAAATATTCTCTGGAAAATGGTTTTGTGAAAATATCTTCTAGTTGATCATGACTATCAACAAGTGTAATTTCCACATCCTCTTTAAGTACATGGTCCTTTAAAAATAGGTGTATGATGTCTATGTGTTTAGTTTTAGAATGCATGATTAGATTTTTGGTTAAATTAATGGAACTAGTGTCATCAAACTTTAAATGGAATGCATACCTGTTATCTCCTAAATTTTGACGCTAACCTAGTTGGAATGTTTGGCTTAGAAAAAAGTTTCTTTTTTTGTTATAAGCTAAAAGTGAGTCTTTCGACCTTACTCAATAAAAAGTGTAGGTCGAAGGAACCCTCGCCTACAAATTATGTACTTAGAGGAATTATGAAGTTTGGAGTATTTTTTAAGTATTGATGGAATTCGACTACACATAAGTTCGACTAGAAATGGTAGTACTCAAATTGCGTGCTCTCAAGCCTTGGAGGGAAAATGTGTAACCTTCAATTCAAAAACATGGACAAGTGGTGCAAGATGAAGCTTCTTCAACATGTAGTGTGACAAGTGTCACTATCTTGGAATAAAACTGTCGAAAACGGTTATATTGTATTTCTATAAATAACTTAGTCTAGTGTTAGAATAAGTGTGTGGACATATTATACTAGTAACTCCGTAAACACTAAAAGTACCCGTGTGTAGAGAAACGAGTGAAGTGAGAATGTACGTGATGTAAACACCAACATTTTTATCTTTAATGTCATTTATCATTCAAGTCATTTATCTTTTAATTCTTGTATGTTAAAGCACTTTACATTGTATTTTTCATTTACTTTTAAAAGCAATTTACTGTATTTTCTCTACATTTCCTGCCATTTAAACATTCTTGCCTTGCACTTATAATTTCATTTACTTTGAAAGCCTTCTCTATTATCTTATTTTTCTTGTTTCTACCACTTTCTGAATCCTGTCGAAGAATTCATGACATTTTCCCAAAAACATCATAATCAACAAATGATTAACACATGTCCTAGGATGAATCTGGTAGCTCCTGTGAGTAACTAGAGGTGTTTTAGTATCTTTAGAAGACCAACGGTTGTTTACCAATTTTGGGGGTAAATAAATTGGTACGCCCAGTGGGACAGTGCTAATCAGTGTTTAGAAGTTTTATAACTTCTCCTTTGTAACTTCTCTTTTATAACTTCTTTGTTTTTGCAACTTCTTTTCTTGCTTGGGCATATTGGTGGAAAAAACGGTTACTCCTGTTGCATGCATTTGAGAAGTGGGAAAGTAGCCAGTACAAATCATTATATACTAAGGAAAAGAAATACAAGGAAGATGGCATCTAGCCAAGGAAAACAAAATGATTCAAATCCCATGACAACTGAGACGAATCCCCAATTGAGCAGTTCAAATGCTCATAGTGTGAATCCACAAGATGCTCTAGGAAGTGAGGCTATCCGAGTCTCCAACCCTTTGACGGGGGTGTCAACAACACCAAGTTTAACACCCAAATTACCCCACGAAAATATTAATAAAATCAGAGTAAAATTTTCAACTTTTTATTGTAGTGTCACAATCAACTTCAAAACTTCATAAATGGCTCAATGATACGTTTTCAAAAACAATTGTTCAACAAGCAGCATAAATAATTTTTAAACCAACATAAATCAATTTCAATTACAAAAATTGTTTTCTAAAAGGAATAACAAGTAGAAGCAACGTCGACCCTACTCCCAAAGCGACGTATCAGAGGCTACACCCTAAAGACGATAAGTACACCGACTTCACTGACCACCACTGGTTTTATCCTGCTCACCTACACGTTACCAACACGAGGGTAACATTCAAACAGAAGGGGGTGAAATACTTACATTGTTAAGAATAATATAATAAAAATTAAGCAAGTATCATAAAAAAATACACCATTTCTCAATAACGACTATTCAACAACATCACCTACAACAACAACACATAAACCACAACATCATATACAACAACCATAACAATCATGCAATGAGACTCAACTTGACTCTATGCATGCAGTACCATGTTCAATCTCTCTTTCAAGATCCAGTTCCCGTCGGAACTCTCGACCCCTCTTTCATGGTCCAATATGATCCCTATTTCATGATCACACCCTCGACTCCTATTTCATGGCCACATACGATCCCTATTTCATGACCGCACCAACATCACCAGAACGACATACCCCACCTTCGTACGTTGTACAACTATGCAACATGTCATGCAACATCAATAACATACATGCATACTCATAATAACTACGTCATACAACATCAACAACAACAACCACATATCGCAACATCGATCACTATGCTACTAATCATCATCATCACGATTATCATGCATTTGATAACATATAATCATATAATTCAACTCATACCACGACAACACAACACAACATATACTACAACATATCACATACTCATATATCATTAATAAGCCTATGAAACATATCAACACAATACTACTCATCACGACAACAACATCAACGTCAATGAACATATAGATTATGTTTATCCAAATTACACTAATTATTCCTACAATTTTGTGTATAAGCATTCCTTCACCACTTCCAGCTACCCACATCAATTCCTAAACATCACTAAGCCATTAAATAATTTTTATTAATTTTTCGGAATTAAAAATTAATTTTTCACGCTACAAGGCTAGCTAAGCGAGGGTCACTGCTTGCTAAGCGAAGAACTCCTCGACTCTGCTTGCTAAGCGAGCTCTGCGATTTCGCAAATCACAGCTCTGCTTTCAACACCCAAACCGGCTACGAAAAATCAACATACCCAACACCAGTAATAACCAGAAATCACAGTATTCACCAATTTCACCATCTAATTCATACAATTATCAACCAATAATAATCATCAACACATAATTCAACCTAATTCCTCTTCAATTCACAACAACCTCAATCCCTAATCCTCAACCTACCCAATTTCCATTATAAAACCCTTAAGATGGAAGAATCCCATCCTTACTTTAGGTTTTGTTGAGAATTTCCTCTTCTTCGCGAACTCCTCTTCACGATTAATCCATTTTCTCTTTTCCTTCTCTTCACAACTTTCACGACCGCTTCACGGTTTCCCTAACAGATTATGTTTTCCCTTTTCCCTTATTTCTAACATAACCCCTAAGACCTAACTTATGATCTTCCACTTCTACCCTTACTTATTTTACCAATTGACCACCTTGTCCTTATCTCTTATTTTACTCCATTTATTTTATTTATCACTTAATAATACAATTATCCACCACAATATAATATTCAACTACAATTATATTCGATAATATATATTATTCTTCACACACCACAACACAATATTCTGAATAAAACTTTTAAATAAAAATCGGGGTGTTACACCAAGTGTGGTGTTAGAACCAACTCCTTCAATGACAGGGCCAAGAGCAACATATACCAGATATTATAGTCAACCATTGCTGGAGTACATTGGAGCAAATCCTCAAACCCCACCACCAAATGCATCCTCATTTAGAGCTACCATCCCTCCAGGATTTTCTCACCCTTTGCCTAGAAATCTACTCTATGGTATGCCAATGATGATGATGATGGGCCCATGGAATGCACCTCCAGTTTTTTCAGAAAATGTGATTCCTTCACCCTTGTAGGAATCTGGATCTGGAATAAATAGGGGAAGGAATAACCAAACCATTGGGTTGAGATATTCTACTCAAAGTCATGCTGTAACAAATGAATCTGCAGCGTATTTAAGACAACAGATGGACGAGAGCAACATGCAAATGGTTCATACTTTATCCCAAACCATGGGAGATAATTTTCAGCCTTTGATTCAGGACACAACTTAGACAAACCAACAAATGGTATCTCAGATGGCGTGCATAGTAGAATTTATGGGAGTCCCAACACCAATTCGACGTCCAAATCAAGTGGTGAATATAAAAGATGTTGTGCAACCAACAAATATAGGGAATCAGACAATAGTCGAACCATTAGAAGTCGAAGCCATCATAAATCTAAGGAAAATACCAACAGAGAATGAGCCAAGAGTAATGGTGGTAAATAGGCATCAGGATGCAGACCATGTGGTTCAACAAGTTCGACAGACTAACTTGGCAGCAGAAAACAACTTAGCAACCCTTGTCGAACGAATAATGACTCGAAGTGGGATAAATACAGGTTTTTCTAGGCCAAACTTCACTTCACCAATAGTGGATTATATACTTCAGTCATAATTATCTCCCAGGACGAAGGTTCCAAAGTTCACCAAGTTCTCAGGAGATACGACTGAATCTACAATCGAACATGCGGCGCGATACTTGATAGAGGCGGGTGAAATTGCTAATGATGAAAGTCTGATGATTAAATATTTCCCTAGTTCTCTCACCAAAAATTCTTTTACCTGGTTCACCATATTACCACCTGGTTCGATTTGTAATTGGACTCAGTTGGAGCATTTATTCCATGAACAATTTTACATGGGTTAGTCCAAGATCAGTCTGAAAGAATTGGCTAGTGTTAGATGAAAGTTTAATGAGTCAATTGATGATTACTTGAACAGATTTTGACTGCTCAAGGCCATGTGTTTTACTCAAGTACCTGAGCGTGAACTAGTTGATAACACTGAATTTAACCGTGTTTCTGTCTCCGATTTCGCATGCATTCTAAGTTTTTTATTGCTATTTTGTTATGTTATTACTATGTTTTTCTTTGTTTCAGGTTTTTAGTTTAATCGGAGCCTCGAGCGAGAAAAGGAACGGAAAAGGAGCTAAAAAGAGCAAAAATCAAGTAATTCAGCATTTTGCACTTGTGGCACCCACTGTGGCTGGCGCCATGGGGCCAGCCGTGACATGGACACGTCTCCACCTCCCCTCAACTGCCACGTTCCCCATGATCTCCACTACCTTCCTTCATTTTTCACTCATGGCGGGCGCCATGAGGGTGTGGAGGGCCCTACAAGGCAAATTGAAGTTCCCTTCATTTTATGCCACCAACTCCAATGGGATCAGTTCGACGACATGAATAACACCTATAGGAACTTGACTCTGGAGTTTCTCAGCTCGTTTGATTATGACCCCTGGGCTGGACCCGACGGACATGCTATTTTCAGGTTGTTCGGGACTGAGTATTCTTTCTCTCACAAAGAGTTTGGTGGTTTACTAGGATTTCAGAATACCCCCGATATTATTCCCAAGACGCCGATGGGATATTTTATGAGTAGAGAAATGGAGAAGTTTTGGAGCGATATCTCAGGTGGAGGGAGCCAGGATCATTCCACACAGCTATCCCAGGTTATCCACAACCCTGCACTGAGGTATTTCTAGATGATCCTAGCACATTCTTTCCTCGGTTTACCAGATACTCAGACTTTGCTTAGCGAGGAGGAGATATTCCTGCTATTTTGTGCGACCCAGTCACACCCTGTGGCATGTGGAAACTTTCTGCTGAATGGCCTTAGCAGTGTCGCCAGGTCATCCATAGGCATTATTCATGTCGGTGGGATTATCACTCAGATCGCTACTGCATTGGGTCAGTCTCGCAAGCTGTTACATCTCAGGACCTTCTGCAGCTATACCACCATGGATGTCTACTTTTGCCTAGACAGAGGGTTGATAAAGAGAGCCTCTTTTGATCCCAACATGTTCAGATTACTGATTGATAGTGAGGTGTTACATTACTTCACACTACCTAACCCGCTGATGACCAGTATCCACAACCCAACTAATTGGAGTTATGCTTTAGAGGGTCATGGAGAGACTGTTGAGGAGCCAAAGTCACCTCCTGTTGCTGAGTATACTCCTACACCTCCTTCTCCCAAAGTCACTGTTTTGTCTAACAATCTGTCTTTACAGCCACCTGATTTACAAACCCAGATTTATGAGCTCCACAGAGAGACTGCCAGGCTCAAATAGGAAGTAGCTGACTTGGCTTTACAGATTGAGGTATCCGATCTTACCCACGCCACTGAGGCAGACACTCTATATCAAGAGATTGGAGAGCTTCGTCGGGAGATCGCTGAGCTTCGTGGATTAGACCATGTAGAGGAGCCTGCTACATGATCATGTTACCTTGACATTATTGCTCTAGTATTTAATATTTTATGCATTATTTTATTTCTCGCATCCCAGACATATTTTATATTATCGCATCTACTACATTTGCTATGTACTTTGGTTGAAAACCATTTATATATATGTGTAAACACCCCAAATTTGCCCTCACTAACTTCACTCCATTGGCTTGTTATCTTTCATATTTGCATTAGTTTAGGCATATCATCTCATATGGCATTTTTGCTTCACTGCATTAGTTCAAATTCATCTGCATCTAGGGTTTGTGATCTGAGCAATCCAAGGATCCATCTGAGCCACTCCAAAGGTCTCCAATCATTCCAAGAGAGTCCATGTGTTTTATATCATCATATTATATCCCTCAAAGATCAAGGAAGTCAAGAAATCACAAGAATTTGGAAAGCATGGAAGCAGAGCTAGGGTTTCACTACACAAATTACCTGAAATTAGGGTTTTGGTTTCAGAGGCCATAACTTCAAATTTTTTGGTCATTCTTGTTTCTAATAGTCTCAATATGTTATAAGGATCATGTGTACCAAGTTTGATGAAGAAATTCATTGTGGAAGTCATCTGTTCATTTGGTAACTTCTTGAGCAAGTCAGTGCAAAATCAGGGCATCTGAGGCCCCCAACAATGGAACCAAAGTGGATTTTTTCATCAAATTGAAGTTATATGATCTTTATTTGATCATTTAAGTGCTTGGAAGTTCACAAAATTGAAGAAATTTGAGCTAAACCAAAAGTTGCCAAAAATGGAAATGACTTGTAATGGAAACTTTCCATTTTGGGAAAGTTTTTCAACCTCCTCTTTCTCAACCAAAAATGCTTCAAATGAAAAATTGTTGGTCATGAAAGTTGTAGATTGGATCATTCCCTTTTCAAAAAGTACAAGAATAAGTTCTAATTCATTATGGAACTCAAGTTATGGCCTTGCAAAGTTGGCAAAAATCCTATAATTTTCACTTTCATACCAAAGAGGATTTTTTGCAAATTCACATACCAAGCCATTTTGTGACCTCTAATCACTCTATAAACATAATGCCAACATAATACAATGCATTATGACCAAAATTTCCCAAAGAATCATTCCATTTCATGCATTGAAATTCAAGTAATTCAAAAGGGGCCAAAGTTCTTCAAATTTGCAAAAGGGTATGAAACTTCTCATACACTTGCTGCATCACTCCAAATCATTTTCTATGGTTCTCCTTGATCTTTGATGAGCCAAGACATGCCCTAAAACAGCTGCAACATGAGCCCATACCTCAAGTACACCCAATGTTGACATTTTGGCAACTTGCCCATACCAATCACCACAGGCCACCACCCACTTTCTGACCTATCAAACAATGTTATATGGACTAAAAGCAAGCCAATCCATAACACACACAAGCTCAGATCATCCCATAAGCCAAGTTTCACAAAAATCACCTTCAAGCAAAAGCTTTCGAAACACTCAGCTCATCCACTCAAACTTCAAACAAACTTCATAAACCAACTCACCATCATCCATAGATCATAAACCAACCATCAAACAAGCCTCAAAGCCCCTCTACACAAAACACGATTCTGGTGCAGCAAGAGTGCAACCACACAATCCATCCATTCTAAGCTCCTTCCAAGCATTGCAACTTCATCATGGGGTCAAGTAAAGAGGATTTTCACAAGAGAAGAGGTCCAAAAGCTTCAAAGGTGAAAGCTCCAGCTCAGGTATCAATCTTCAAACTTTTTTCCAGAAGCATGATTTTAAGTTTCTAAGTTGTTCTACATGTTATGCTGATCACCATGATGTAATTTGTTTTGAAAATGAGTTGAAAATAAGCTTGTATTTGACTTCTGAAATTTTTCCCGTGAAACATGTTCTTATTTGATTCTCATGATTGAGGCAAAATAAATTAGTTTTGAGGGTGAATTCGTGTTTAGGGTGAGGTAGGGAGTCGATATGGAGCTTTAGAGCTCCTGAAATGACCTAGGGAGAGAGTTTGAGAAACTACACTGCCAGAGAAGACGACCGGAGCACTGTTTCGACCGTCTGAAAGTAATTAGGGCTAATCTCAGGTGATTATCCAAGTTTGAATCTGGAGCGTAGGATGTGAGTTTCGCGCGTGTGTTGAGGGCTGAGATCATTTCACTTAACCCTAATCTTTTTAATTTATTTGATTAATTAAAATTAGGCCAGATTGAATATGGATCCTTAGATTGTGCGCTGGTAAATGTTTCCCTCCCCAGTTTGAATCCAGACCCTTGGATTGTCTTACTTTCTTTTATTTTCATTTTTATTTAATTTAACTGCATTTTTCTTTACCAATTTATTTAAAATACTTAGAAAATTCCAAAAAATATTTTCTTCTGCATTTTGACTTCAAATATTTTTCTTCACCCAAAAACATTTTTATTTTTATTTTTTTCATTAAAAAATCATTTAAAAAATATTTAAATGTTTATTTTAATTAATTAATGGAAATTAATTAATTAAAACACCATTTAGGTTTCTAAAAATTCCAAAAAAATTCACATTGCATCTTAGGACATTTAGAAACATTGTCAAACAATTCATACAAATTTATTTTTGACATTTTTCTTGAATTTAGGGTTCATAAAATTCCCTTTTTGGAACCCTAACTTTGAAAATTCTTTTCTGCCTAACCATGAAGGGTTTGACAATGATTCTTTTTGCATTGTTTTCCACATATCATGTAGTTTATAGGACATTTTTGTCATGAATTTATCTTGCATTTTCCATTTGATTTTCATTTTCCCTCTTAAGGTACCCAAAAACCCTAGTTTACTTAGAAAAATCATAACTTCTTTTAGGTTAAAAGTTAGACTTTCTTCTTTGGGGTGTGATATCATATGTGGTTAGGGTTCCTTTAAGTTAATTTGTAAATTTTTATCATGTGATTTTCTTCTGTTTTTGACATTTGCATCTCATCCTTTCATGTAACCCTAATCTTGCATCGATACTTGCATCTTACATTGCATTGCATGAATATATGAACTTGCCATGACATTCTAAGCACTTGTATGCCATCTTAGACATCTTAAGACATTGTTTGAACATTTCTTGGTCATTTCTTCATACATTTGCTATGCCTTGCATTCATTTCATTTCATAAACATCCATGTATTTTCATGCTTCCTACATGCTGCATTTGCATTCTTTCCCTTTGTATGAACATTCATAGAACTTGGCATGCCTTTGAATCATCTCATAGCATCATTTGCATCATGTGATTGCTTCTGGTTTTGGTTTTACCTTTGCATATGCTTCATTTCCATTTCATTTTCTTTCCTTATGCTAACCTTTTCAGGTGGTAAGTAACTTGAGAAGTGAATTTGCCTTCACTTCTCATTCCTTTTCATCTTCTTCATATGCATCATTGCTGAATTTTTCTTTGCCTTAGAGTGAGCTTGCTCATTCATGTTCATCATTCACTTTCTTTCTCCAAGTTACTTATCTTCTTCAGTGAAGTAAGTAACTTGTTTCTTTTGCTTCTCCTCCTTTCATCTGCTTCTTCCATTGGTGGCTTCTCTGAAGATCTCTTTTAAGCCTCACAAACCATAGGAACACCCAAGCATGACAATAATTAGGGTTGTGATTAGTCCCCCTTTAGCTTTTACCTTTGTGTCTTCTTTGTGTCTCTCTTCTCACCTCATCATTAGAGACTAAACCTTTAAGGCTTTAAGACTTTGTGATTAGGGTTATGCCTGCATCCTTCTCTTAGGATGGAGTGTATAACTTTAATACTAAGTGTTAAACCCTTAATTTGTTTAAATCTCTTAATCAATCCATCTTAATAATCACTAAGACATTAACTTGTAACTTGGGCCTTGCATTAGGGTTCTAATTCTTCCTTTATTGGTTAAGAAGGACTAACCCTAGTGTTAATGGACAAGTCCCCATCAAGTTGTCTTACAAACCATAAAATTCACTTCTTAATCTTACCCTTAATTAAAATCCATTTTAATAAAGGTTTGTTTTGTCATGAGGTTAATCCCTAATCATGGATTAAGTTGAGGTATCTTCCTCAGCTTAAGTGTGCTCATCTATTATCCTTCTATTAGGATGGTGTAATGAGTTCACTAATCCTTGATTATGGCTTAAACTCATTACTTAACACTAAACAAAAACCCAAAAACATCTAAATAATCACAAGTAGGTTAATGATCTAAATCCTACATCATCATGGTAATTAAGTTGAGATGTTTATCTCATACTTAAAGTATTCTCATTATCCCTAATCAAAGGGAGGATAAGATGAGTTTACTAACCCTTGGTTTAGGCTTAAGCTCATTAACTTATGACAAACACAAAAAGCAATAAAAGATTGAAAACACCAAAACAAACAATAATCGTCTCCTTCGAGATTCTTTTCTCATCATCTTCACTCACGAATGAGAACTTGCTTCTTCCATCTAATGCAAGACAGTTAGCACCCAAGCTAGACGAGTCATACACTTGAGCATAGACAAGCAAGCAGTTCATCAATCAATTTATTTTTCAGTCTCTTTGAGTCGAACTACGGTGTTCAGACTTCCTCATTACACGAGAGGATACGTAGGCATAACTTAACTGTTATCGAACAAAAGTCTCTGTGTCTCCCCCCTCTTCCAGCATTATCTTTTAAGCCTCATTCCTGAGCACTTCACTTCACTTTCTTGCACTGACACTTGTACATTCTCTTCCAGCTTTTGCACACAGATAACACAGACACTACCCCTTTAAACACAAACTTTCGACCGTCTGAAAGTAATTAGGGCTAATCTCAGGTGATTAGCCAAGTTTGAATCTGGAGCGTAGGATGTGAGTTTCGCGCGTGTGTTGAGGGCTGAGATCATTTCACTTAACCCTAATCTTTTTAATTTATTTGATTAATTAAAATTAGGCCAGATTGAATATGGATCCTTAGATTGTGCGCTGGTAAATGTTTCCCTCCCCAGTTTGAATCCAGACCCTTGGATTGTCTTACTTTCTTTTATTTTCATTTTTATTTAATTTAAATGCATTTTTCTTTACCAATTTATTTAAAATACTTAGAAAATTCCAAAAAATATTTTCTTCTGCATTTTGACTTCAAATATTTTTATTCACCCAAAAACATTTTTATTTTTATTTTTTTCATTAAAAAATCATTTAAAAAATATTTAAATGTTTATTTTAATTAATTAATGGAAATTAATTAATTAAAACACCATTTAGGTTTCTAAAAATTCCAAAAAAATTCACATTGCATCTTAGGACATTTAGAAACATTGTCAAACAATTCATACAAATTTATTTTTGGTTTTGATCCAACTTTGACATTTTTCTTGAATTTAGGGTTCATAAAATTCCCTTTTTGGAACCCTAACTTTGAAAATTCTTTTCTGCCTAACCATGAAGGGTTTGACAATGATTCTTTTTGCATTGTTTTCCACATATCATGTAGTTTATAGGACATTTTTGTCATGAATTTATCTTGCATTTTCCATTTGATTTTAATTTTCCCTCTTAAGGTACCCAAAAACCCTAGTTTACTTAGAAAAATCATAACTTCTTTTAGGTTAAGAGTTAGACTTTCTTCTTTGGGGTGTGATATCATATGTGGTTAGGGTTCCTTTGAGTTAATTTGTAAATTTTTATCATGTGATTTTCTTCTGTTTTTGACATTTGCATCTCATCCTTTCATGTAACCCTAATCTTGCATCGATACTTGCATCTTACATTGCATTGCATGAATATATGAACTTGCCATGACATTCTAAGCACTTGTATGCCATCTTAGACATCTTAAGACATTGTTTGAACATTTCTTGGTCATTTCTTCATACATTTGCTATGCCTTGCATTCATTTCATTTCATAAACATCCATGTATTTTCATGCTTCCTACATGCTGCATTTGCATTCTTTCCCTTTGTATGAACATTCATAGAACTTGGCATGCCTTTGAATCATCTCATAGCATCATTTTCATCATGTGATTGCTTCTGGTTTTGGTTTTACCTTTGCATATGCTTCATTTCCATTTCATTTTCTTTCCTTATGCTAACCTTTTCAGGTGGTAAGTAACTTGAGAAGTGAATTTGCCTTCACTTCTCATTCCTTTTCATCTTCTTCATATGCATCATTGCTGAATTTTTCTTTGCCTTAGAGTGAGCTTGCTCATTCATGTTCATCATTCACTTTCTTTCTCCAAGTTACTTATCTTCTTCAGTGAAGTAAGTAACTTGTTTCTTTTGCTTCTCCTCCTTTCATCTGCTTCTTCCATTGGTGGCTTCTCTGAAGATCTCTTTTAAGCCTCACAAACCATAGGAACACCCAAGCATGACAATAATTAGGGTTGTGATTAGTCCCCCTTTAGCTTTTACCTTTGTGTCTTCTTTGTGTCTCTCTTCTCACCTCATCATTAGAGACTAAACCTTTAAGGCTTTAAGACTTTGTGATTAGGGTTATGCCTGCATCCTTCTCTTAGGATGGAGTGTATAACTTTAATACTAAGTGTTAAACCCTTAATTTGTTTAAATCTCTTAATCAATCCATCTTAATAATCACTAAGACATTAACTTGTAACTTGGGCCTTGCATTAGGGTTCTAATTCTTCCTTTATTGGTTAAGAAGGACTAACCCTAGTGTTAATGGACAAGTCCCCATCAAGTTGTCTTACAAACCATAAAATTCACTTCTTAATCTTACCCTTAATTAAAATCCATTTTAATAAAGGTTTGTTTTGTCATGAGGTTAATCCCTAATCATGGATTAAGTTGAGGTATCTTCCTCAGCTTAAGTGTGCTCATCTATTATCCTTCTATTAGGATGGTGTAATGAGTTCACTAATCCTTGATTATGGCTTAAACTTATTACTTAACACTAAACAAAAACCCAAAAACATCTAAATAATCACAAGTAGGTTAATGATCTAAATCCTACATCATCATGGTAATTAAGTTGAGATGTTTATCTCATACTTAAAGTATTCTCATTATCCCTAATCAAAGGGAGGATAAGATGAGTTTACTAACCCTTGGTTTAGGCTTAAGCTCATTAACTTATGACAAACACAAAAAGCAATAAAAGATTGAAAACACCAAAACAAACAATAATCGTCTCCTTCGAGATTCTTTTCTCATCATCTTCACTCACGAATGAGAACTTGCTTCTTCCATCTAATGCAAGACAGTTAGCACCCAAGCTAGACGAGTCATACACTTGAGCATAGACAAGCAAGCAGTTCATCAATCAATTTATTTTTCAGTCTCTTTGAGTCGAACTACGGTGTTCTGACTTCCTCATTACACGAGAGGATACGTAGGCATAACTTAACTGTTATCGAACAAAAGTCTCTGTGTCTCCCCCCTCTTCCAGCATTATCTTTTAAGCCTCATTCCTGAGCACTTCACTTCACTTTCTTGCACTGACACTTGTACATTCTCTTCCAGCTTTTGCACACAGATAACACAGACACTACCCCTTTAAACACAAACTTTCGACCGTCTGAAAGTAATTAGGGCTAATCTCAGGTGATTAGCCAAGTTTGAATCTGGAGCGTAGGATGTGAGTTTCGCGCGTGTGTTGAGGGCTGAGATCATTTCACTTAACCCTAATCTTTTTAATTTATTTGATTAATTAAAATTAGGCCAGATTGAATATGGATCCTTAGATTGTGCGCTGGTAAATGTTTCCCTCCCCAGTTTGAATCCAGACCCTTGGATTGTCTTACTTTCTTTTATTTTCATTTTTATTTAATTTAAATGCATTTTTCTTTACCAATTTATTTAAAATACTTAGAAAATTCCAAAAAATATTTTCTTCTGCATTTTGACTTCAAATATTTTTATTCACCCAAAAAAATTTTTATTTTTATTTTTTTCATTAAAAAATCATTTAAAAAATATTTAAATGTTTATTTTAATTAATTAATGGAAATTAATTAATTAAAACACCATTTAGGTTTCTAAAAATTCCAAAAAAATTCACATTGCATCTTAGGACATTTAGAAACATTGTCAAACAATTCATACAAATTTATTTTTGGTTTTGATCCAACTTTGACATTTTTCTTGAATTTAGGGTTCATAAAATTCCCTTTTTGGAACCCTAACTTTGAAAATTCTTTTCTGCCTAACCATGAAGGGTTTGACAATGATTCTTTTTGCATTGTTTTACACATATCATGTAGTTTATAGGACATTTTTGTCATGAATTTATCTTGCATTTTCCATTTGATTTTCATTTTCCCTCTTAAGGTACCCAAAAACCCTAGTTTACTTAGAAAAATCATAACTTCTTTTAGGTTAAGAGTTAGACTTTCTTCTTTGGGGTGTGATATCATATGTGGTTAGGGTTCCTTTGAGTTAATTTGTAAATTTTTATCATGTGATTTTCTTCTGTTTTTGACATTTGCATCTCATCCTTTCATGTAACCCTAATCTTGCATCGATACTTGCATCTTACATTGCATTGCATGAATATATGAACTTGCCATGACATTCTAAGCACTTGTATGCCATCTTAGACATCTTAAGACATTGTTTGAACATTTCTTGGTCATTTCTTCATACATTTGCTATGCCTTGCATTCATTTCATTTCATAAACATCCATGTATTTTCATGCTTCCTACATGCTGCATTTGCATTCTTTCCCTTTGTATGAACATTCATAGAACTTGGCATGCCTTTGAATCATCTCATAGCATCATTTTCATCATGTGATTGCTTCTGGTTTTGGTTTTACCTTTGCATATGCTTCATTTCCATTTCATTTTCTTTCCTTATGCTAACCTTTTCAGGTGGTAAGTAACTTGAGAAGTGAATTTGCCTTCACTTCTCATTCCTTTTCATCTTCTTCATATGCATCATTGCTGAATTTTTCTTTGCCTTAGAGTGAGCTTGCTCATTCATGTTCATCATTCACTTTCTTTCTCCAAGTTACTTATCTTCTTCAGTGAAGTAAGTAACTTGTTTCTTTTGCTTCTCCTCCTTTCATCTGCTTCTTCCATTGGTGGCTTCTCTGAAGATCTCTTTTAAGCCTCACAAACCATAGGAACACCCAAGCATGACAATAATTAGGGTTGTGATTAGTCCCCCTTTAGCTTTTACCTTTGTGTCTTCTTTGTGTCTCTCTTCTCACCTCATCATTAGAGACTAAACCTTTAAGGCTTTAAGACTTTGTGATTAGGGTTATGCCTGCATCCTTCTCTTAGGATGGAGTGTATAACTTTAATACTAAGTGTTAAACCCTTAATTTGTTTAAATCTCTTAATCAATCCATCTTAATAATCACTAAGACATTAACTTGTAACTTGGGCCTTGCATTAGGGTTCTAATTCTTCCTTTATTGGTTAAGAAGGACTAACCCTAGTGTTAATGGACAAGTCCCCATCAAGTTGTCTTACAAACCATAAAATTCACTTCTTAATCTTACCCTTAATTAAAATCCATTTTAATAAAGGTTTGTTTTGTCATGAGGTTAATCCCTAATCATGGATTAAGTTGAGGTATCTTCCTCAGCTTAAGTGTGCTCATCTATTATCCTTCTATTAGGATGGTGTAATGAGTTCACTAATCCTTGATTATGGCTTAAACTCATTACTTAACACTAAACAAAAACCCAAAAACATCTAAATAATCACAAGTAGGTTAATGATCTAAATCCTACATCATCATGGTAATTAAGTTGAGATGTTTATCTCATACTTAAAGTATTCTCATTATCCCTAATCAAAGGGAGGATAAGATGAGTTTACTAACCCTTGGTTTAGGCTTAAGCTCATTAACTTATGACAAACACAAAAAGCAATAAAAGATTGAAAACACCAAAACAAACAATAATCGTCTCCTTCGAGATTCTTTTCTCATCATCTTCACTCACGAATGAGAACTTGCTTCTTCCATCTAATGCAAGACAGTTAGCACCCAAGCTAGACGAGTCATACACTTGAGCATAGACAAGCAAGCAGTTCATCAATCAATTTATTTTTCAGTCTCTTTGAGTCGAACTACGGTGTTCTGACTTCCTCATTACACGAGAGGATACGTAGGCATAACTTAACTGTTATCGAACAAAAGTCTCTGTGTCTCCCCCCTCTTCCAGCATTATCTTTTAAGCCTCATTCCTGAGCACTTCACTTCACTTTCTTGCACTGACACTTGTACATTCTCTTCCAGCTTTTGCACACAGATAGCACAGACACTACCCCTTTAAACACAAACTTTCAAGCGTGGATCCCGTCGAGTACGACGAACAATCTTGGTGCTAATACCTTCCCAGGTTGTAACCAACCCCCTTTCTCAGTTTCTCTGGTTCGCAACTGTCTTATCCATCTTTTCTTAGGTTTATGCACCATTACCTTTCCTTCGGGATAAAAATGCCTAGCTGGCGACTCTATTCATCTTCACTTCATTCCTCCTCTCGCCTACCGTTCGTGTCTGTACCCTATCTGACCAGGTGTCTTTTCTGGGGAGCGACAATATGTTATATTATATTATATGCATGAATATTTCTTTTTATATATATGTCTAATAACAAGAAAATAATACAAAAAAGGATTTTCTTTTTATGTTTAATATTTATTAAAGGTTGTGCAAGTATCATGCCTAAGAAGAAGAAAGCAAACGCTATCTGGACCCCCAAAGACAAAAAGGTCTGCAAAGCCCACTTGGAATTTTCAAAATTTGGCCCAGCCACGAAATGGCCTTGTGGCGCCCGCCATAGAGGCATGGCGTCCGCCATGACGTCCCACAAAAATCGGGACAGATTCATTCCCCCCACCATTTTTGAACCTTCAAACTTCCAAAACCCATTTTTCCCTCTTCCAAAACTCCATTGAACCCCATTAAAGCTCCCACCTTTATTATTCATTCACCATCCATTAAACCCTTTCAAGTTCCATTTTTATTTTCATTCATTAAAATCCATCAAAATCCCACATTTACCATTTTCTATTTAAACCACTCTTCACCATCTTGAACTCATCCAAGGAGCAAGAACAATGGAGTTCAACGAATTCATTCTTCGCGAAGGAAAACCCGGGTATAGGCAAAGAAGGATCATTCAAAAGCTTCAGAGTCGAGAAATTCTCTCGACTAGGTACGTGGATGATAACTGTCTGTATTTGGGTCTGTACCATATTATTTATCATTTACTAGATTTTTTAGGCTTGCACAATATTTTTTCAAATTAAGAACCTACCTTTGAGCGGCTTACAATTGAGTTTTTGAGTTCTTTAATATATACTGTCAGTCCTAACACTGCTAGTTTAGTCGGTACTGTCAATTTTAGAATGTTTGGAATTGAATATGAATACAATACCGGCGAACTAACAGGCCTGTTAGGAATCCCTCATTGGCAAGGTGCTATATGTGAGGCCCCTTTGGATTCAGAATGGTCGGCCGATGTATTTTCCTTTTGGCAGAGACTGTCAAATACTTCAATAAATTCTTTTGAAGGAATCCTCGCATCGACCATCCATAACCCGACCATCATAGTTTTCAGATATCTGTTGGCCTGTACTATCTTTGGCCGGGAGAATCCAAACAAGGTAAATGCTAAAAAACTTCTATTTTTGCAAGTAAGCCTCACAAATAGTCATATAAATCCGGTCCCGTTTATGCTTGCACACACGTCTTTAACTATTAATAAAACATGACCGATTGTTTTTGGTGGACTGGTTACGTCTATTGCTCGGGCCCTTAACCTGAACAATGAGATAGCCACACTAGAACCCCAACCTTCTCGCACAATTAACCTAAAATTTCTAAAAGACATGAAATTATTCCGAGTGAGAAGAGCAGGTGGTTATGAATTGATATCCCATGTGTTGCCTTGCCTTGCAGTAGACGTACCGATGTACGTAATGAAAGGAATTGGACCTATGATTTAAATGGTCCACCTGTTCTAGGTCCACTTCCTCCTAATGTTCCTGATGGGGAGGGACATGACAATGATGAAGAATTTGATCGGAGAGAGCAATCTCCCGTACCTCACGTGTCCCCCCATCATCCTTCACATCCACACACCGCACCATCTTCCTCTAACCCTGTTGCAGGTGCTTCTCCTAGATTTTATATTACTAAGGAGATGTGGCATGGTATGACGGCTAGAGAAGAAAGGCGAGACGACCTACTCTCTACCATTTCACAACAATTGGCGGATAACATGAGCTACATGGAACAATCGTGATTGAGGTCGGATCGTGCCTATGGGAACGTTTGCCGCACCTTGACTGCGATCACAACCGAACAGTACCGTCAGCGAGAAGTCAACTGCTGGCATTACCAGATTATGGAGGCCACTCAGGGTTTCGTCCTAGGCAACATTCGAGAGGTCAGAGATGCCCAGGTAGCCTTATCGGCCCGACTAGACCAGAGAGACCAGCACCGCAGCAGATCCCGTCGTTCCAGGCATTCTCAGCAGGACGGCGAGGGCACCAGTGGTCCTCAGCAGGACGGCGAGGGGTTACTCTCCTTAACTTATTTCAGAACATTGGGGACAATGTTCGATTTAAGTCTGGGAGGGAATTTTATTGCTTTCTGTTTTTTCCTTTTCTTAGTTATTTATTTGCTTTCTGTTTTTCTCTTTTTCAGTTAGCTATTTAATTTTTTTTTACCTTATAGTTGTTTAAGTTTTTTCTAGATAATGCATGAGTCTGACGAGTCACCAGTACAGTGTATCTTTAGTGCACCCTCATTTTCCTCATTTCTTTAGCCTTACCAATTTTTTTTCCAAAATAAAACAATGTTGTTCCACATGTTTTTTGGGCTTTAAGATAGGTTTGGATTAGGATGTGGTGACCTAGGTGAACTTTTTGGAACATCAGTATTGTTTTAGCACCATAGACTTCATAAATATAGGAATCACTCCTAAACCCCACATACCATGGCCTTTATTATCATTTAAAAATTGTCATAAGTAGTTTATTCTAGCAGTCAGTTCTGGCCTAAGCATGCTCTATGTAGGGGACTGATGAACATAAGTGAATGATCCAGTGCTAATAAAAAAAGAGAAAAAAGCAAACTTTGGGACAAGTGACCCTTACAAAGTTATTTAAACCAAAAAGAAAATTTTTTTTGTCACAAAAAGAAAAACTGCAGTCACCCATTGTTAGTTAGTTCAGAGGTATCTGACACTGAACTCGGTAGGGCAGATTACGATCCGATCCCCCACAACTGAATTTGGGTCAAATAAAAGGGTTTACATAGACTTATGTGCCTGAAACCCTATGTTTTGGATCAGAATCACTAACCGGTCACTCTACTATGAAGCATGTACGAATAACGGGCTTAATGTGATTGCGCCTGAATGAAAGGGACCCAAAAAGAGATGAAAAGATAGGCCTATGTATTGTGGGATGATATGGGTTGGTTAATATAGGATTGAAGTTTATGTCAGTGTCACTATGACACCATTGGTTCACTTAGTTAGTACCTATCACTACATCCTGACTTGAACTTAGAAGCCCTTTTAGCCTAAATCACGCGTCGACACTAGTTTTTCTTCTTTGAGCTTTGGATGTTTTGCTTGAGGACAAGCGAAGGTCTAAGTGTGGGAGGATTTGAAAAAACTGAATTTCACCGTGTTTCTGACTCCGATTTCGCATGCATTCTAAGTTTTTTATTTCTATTTTGTTATGTTATTACTATGTTTTTCTTTGTTTTTAGGTTTTTAGTTTACTCGGAGCCTCGAGCGAGAAAAGGAACGGAAAAGGAGCTGAAAAGAGCAAAAATCAAGTAATTCAACATTTTGCACTTGTGGCACCCACTGTGGCTGGCGCCATGGGGTCATCCGTGACGTGGACCCGTCTCCACCTCCCCTCAACTGCCACGTTCCCCATGATCTCCACTACCTTCCTTCATTTTGCACTCACGGCGGGCGCCATGAGGGTGTGGCGGGCGCCACAAGGCAAAATGAAGTTCCCTCTATTTTTCAAATGCAGGGGCATCCATGACTTTTCATACTATCATCTTGCCTATAAATAGGACTTTAGTTTTTCGTTTTTCATCATCCAGACTTAGAATTCTTAGGCATATATCAGTTGTAAAAGTAGTAACCGCTTCATATCAGAGTGTTGCTACAATCGAGTGATCGAGTCTGTATACGTATGTGTGATCGAGTCTTGGAGCACTTTGGAAGGAAGTTAATCCCGCCGCCATTTTAATTCCAGTTCGTAATTTACTTTCCGCACTGCTTTACTTTATTTAATTTCCGCACTGTTTTACTTTATTTAATTTCCGCACTGCTTTACTTTCATTTAATTTCTACACTCACACTACTTTTCTTTAATTTTCGCACTCACACTACTTTTCTTTAATTTCCGCACTCACACTACTTTTCTTTATTTCCGCACTGCCTTATTTTTATTTACTTTCCCGCACTCGCACTTTACTTAATTTACTTTCCACACTCGCACTAAATACCTTTTATGAAATATATTAAAATGAACTTTTACTTTACCATGTCTAGCTAATGTTATAAAGGTTAGAATGTAAGGATCATAATTGATCCGATAATCTGTACAATTGTTTGTAGAAACACTTAAGGGCTATTTTGACTTTCAATATAAGTTTTCATGTTCTTTAAAGTTCTGTTGGGTAAGATCGAAAGCCGTCCAACGCCTATTTAAACTTAATTGTTTTTAACTATTTCAAAAACAGCCAAAAGCGCTTTGTTTAGTTCATTAAGAGTTTTTAGATTAAAAATAAAAGAGATTTTAAAACTATTTTCGGACGCGTTAAGAAGTTTAGAGTCTGGATCGTGAGAACCTCTTTTTGCTAGAAAATCCAGGTCAAAATACTTTTCAAATTAGTTAAGATACTATATTTCTTAAAAAAAGGTTTACTACTCTAACGTAATGCGCGCCTTTTTATCCGTGACAATAGGAGGGTTTGATTAGGGAGTACAACTCGGTTTTGATTACGCGAAAGCGACAGTTCCCGTTAAATTAGTTCTTTTCAAAGTAGGAAACATTGCCCATAGGTAGTTCTATTGGCAAGTACTTGATTATCATTTGATTATGTGAATTGCATTCGAACCTGTCTTTATCAATTAATTAAAATTTATTATTTTTATCTTTACGCACTCTTTAAAACCATTATTTTCAATTGCCTTAGATACACACCATAACAACAGATAACGATAGATTGACATTTGGTCTATGTGGATTCGATAATCTTTTATATTACTCTGACGCGTTCGTACACTTACGAAAAACACGCATCACTAGTCGAAATGGCCGCTGGTGGCCTAGAATACTCTATCAGGAAGAAGCTGGATACCCAGTACCTGAGAGACATGGCCCAATTAACAGAGAAAGTTCGACAACTCGAGCGTCTGAAGAACGAAAAATCCAGGGCGAACAAAAATAAGAAAATAGCGTACGTTCAATATCATGATGGGGTCGAAAATGTCTACAATGAAACCCTACCTCTCGATGATAACAAGATAGACTTAGGTAAACTCAAGCAGGGTCATTTTTATTCTTGAAAACTCTTAGTCCCTTCAAATGGAAAGAATCCTGTCAAAACTGAAAAGAATGATAGATTTCCAAAGAAAACATATATTTTCAACGTCACTAAATGTGATGAAAATTTTGATTTATTAGTTAAGGATGGTCAAATACTTGTGCCCCCAGGTGCTAAAGTACCACCTTTAGATCAAATAAATAAAAGAGGGTTTTGCAAATACCATAATTTCTTGGGTCATAATACTTATCAATGTTTTCCTTTTAGGGATTTGGTGCAGAATGCGATTCAAGAGGGGAGGCTCAATTTTGGGGATAAAACCAAGGCACAAATGCAGATAGACACTGATCCTCCTCAAGTTGATGAGGTGTATTATTCTGAGCCCTCTATAGTAAATTGGGTTGAAGTTGCTGAACAATCTACTGGTGACACAAGCAGCCTTGACTCAGTTGAAACAATGGGAAATCCTATGAAGATTGAAGTCACTGAAGACTTCACCAATGATGTTGTACTGGTCAAGGTTGCTGAAGATCTAAGCAGAGAGCAATTGGAACACTTAGTGTACATGACATCTGAGGGTTTCTTTAGGACATCACCTGATGTTGAAAGATTTAATGTGGGAGTTACCATCGTCCCACATAAGGAGGTCGAAGAATCGAATCTCTAACTGGTTACCAAATTGACTGCTGATAGTTTCATTAAGATAAATGAGGCTGCTGATTGCTTGACTTGAACTTCTCCAAATTGGAATTGAGGGATGAAGTCAACATAAACATGGTCGAAGTAAGGGATGATCAAGTAATGGAGGTGGATGACTCCACACCTCAGAAGGACTACTATAAAAAAGATTATCCTGAAGAGGATGAGACAATTGTTGACTTCTTAAATAGGTGCCAAAGTAAGAAGTCAGAGGTAATGCTTTGTCTAAGATGTAGTTCAATATTCGACAGAGAAGCCGCCAAAAGCCTTCAACAAGTGAAAAAGGTCAATGAATGGCAAAAACTGAAGACTGCTCAAAAGCCAAACCATTTCGACACTAGGCGAGCCAATCCTCATCAACATGATGGAAAGCCCCAACCCGTCTAGTCAAGACAACCCACGTTCAAACCAAGTGGCGAAGTCCCAAAGGACAAATGGGTCAAGCCTGACGAGTCAGGAAAAAAGGGAAGCCAGAAATGGAAAGAGTTTGATGTCAAAAGAGGCCCCTCAATGGGATATAGGAAGGAGTTCCGGACATCGACTAAGGCTGCATACGTGTCAGAAAACTACAAGGGTAAGAATCCTATGTCCAGGTCATAATGGCGCAGGGAACAATGTACAAGGAAGGCTCAGAGAGAAGCCTCCAAAGGCGACCTTGCTAAATCAAGCACAAATATGCATGGTGAGGGTGGAAAGAACCATAAGGCGAAAACAACGAACAAGGAGCTTGTGGGGTGTAAGTTATTTTCATCCAGGAACAAATAGGCTGAAATCAAAGCTGAGATAAAGGCTGAACTAAAAGCAGTCGAAGACGAAGATATGACAGATAACTTCGACTACGAGTCTGAGGCCTCTCTAGATATCATAGTGAATGTGGTTTCAGTAATACCTAAAGAATATAATCAAATTACTGAAGTGGAAATCTGGACGCTAATACTGAGGCAGAGATGGAAGCACATCAACCAGTGTGCTACTATGTAATGAATAATGGGTGTGTCGAAGAGCAGAATTCTTTCTTTGAGAGACCCAATGAAGCCATGAGGGGACATCTGAAGCCCCTACACATCGCTGGAAAAGTGGAAAATGTGGCTGTCAACAAAAATTCTGATTGATTGTGGCGTAAGAGTGAATTTAATGCCACATTTATTGCTAGCCAAAATTGGCAAGTTCGACACAGACCTTAAGCCTCATAACATGCTTTTGTCAAATTATGAGGGCAAGAATGAGGAAACGCTAGGAGTCCTACGGGTTGATTTGACTGTCGAAACAGTCACTAGGCCCACTCTGTTTATGGTTGTCGAAAGTAAGGGCAACTATAACTTTCTACTGGGAAGGGAGTGGATACATGGCGTAGGTGCAATGCCATCTTTGATGCATTAAAGGGTTACCATTTGGAGGCCAGATGGCATTGTGGAGAATATTAAAGCTGACCAAGGTTACTGTAAGGTGCCAGCTAATCACATTGAAGGCGTGGAGTTCGATAAGAACTTGGCGCACATTAGCCCATGCACACTAGCATAATTTGATTTCACTCCAGATGATCATGCATTCTGCTCACTACACCTCCATACTTTCGAAGGTTTTCGTTGGAATAAGGAGGTTGTAGGAGAAGCAGATAATTTCCCACCTTACTTTGGGAAGCCTGTGATTCACCCCATAGGATGGGGAAGTGAGGGCAGTTATAATGACTGACCTCGACGCACTGAGAAGAATTTCGGCCTACATGGCTGAAACTAGAATACAAGCCTTCTTAGAGGCCACAAGAAATCATATGGCTGTTGAGGCCATTACAGAGTTTACTGAAGAAAGTCCTATGAAGGATTTCGACCCAGAGCCTCCAGATAAGGCTCAAGAAGATTCAAACCAAATGCTTGATGCAATATATGATAATGAGCCTTTGGGATTTGAAAATGACCCTTCGTCGGGAAATATCAAAATGCTGGCTCAGGATTCTTTATAAGAAATTGACCAAGGTGAAGAGGATATGAAAAGGCTTATCTATATTAGTGCCAATCTCAACCCATAACTCAAGGTCGAAGTGGTCCAATTGCTGAAAGAACTCAAGGATTTCTCTTCTTGGGACTATGATGAAATGTATGGTTTGAAGAGAGAGCTTGTCGAACATAAGCTACCTATCAAGCTTGGGAAAAAACCAGTCAAACAAAATCTAAGACGGTTCTCCCCATCAATTCTCACCAAAATTAAAGAGGAAATTGAAAGGTTTCTTCGTACAACCAGGTATGACGAATTGTTAGCAAACATTGTAACAATTATTAAAAAGAATGACTCTTTAAGGGTTTACATAGATTTTAGAGATCTGAATTCAGCAACCCCTAAAGACGAGTATTCAATGCCTGTGGCAGAGATGTTAATTTACTCTGATGCAGAACATGAGTATCTAAGTATGCTAGATGGATACTCTGGATATAACTAGATATTCATTATTGAGGAAGATGTCCCTAAAACTGCTTTTCGATGCCAAGGGGCTTTGGGCACCTATGAATGGGTAGTAATGCCTTTTGGTTTAAAAAATGCAGGGGCAAATTACCAAATAGAAATGAATTCAATTTTTCATGATTTCATAGATAGGTGTAAACACCCCAAATTTTCCCTCACTCATTTCACACCATGACTTGTGATCTTTCATGTTTGCATAAGCATAAGCATACCATCTCATATTGCATTTTTTTTTTCATCTGCATAGTCCAAGTTCATCTGCATCTAGGGTTTGTGATTTGAGCAATCCATGGATCCATCTGAGCCACTCCAAAGGTCTCCAATCATTCCAAGAGGGTCCATGTGTGTTCTTCATCATATTATATCCCTCAAAGATCAAGGAAGTTAAGAAATCACAAGAACTTGGAAAGCATGGAAGCAGAGCTAGGGTTTCACTGCACAGATGACCTGAAATTAGGGTTTTGGTTTCAGAGGCCATAACTCCAAATTTTTTGGTCATTCTTGTTCCTAATAGTCTCAATATGTTATAAATATCATGTGTACCAAGTTTTATGAAGAAATTCATTGTGGAAGTCATCTGTTCACTGGGTAACTTCTTGAGCAAGTCAGAGCAAAATCAGGGCATCTGAGGCCCCCAACAATGGAACCAAAGTGGAATTTTCATCAAATTGAAGTTATATGATCTTTATTTGAACATTTAAGTGCTTGTAAGTTCACAAAATTGAATAAATTTGAGCTAAACCAAAAGTTGCCAAAAATGGAACTGACTTGTAATGGAAACTTTCCATTTTGGGAGAGTTTTTCAACCTCCTCTTTCTCAACCAAAAATGCTTCAAAGGAAAAATTGTTGGTCATGAAAGTTGTAGATTGGATCATTCCCTTTTCAAAAAGTACAAGAACATGTCCTAATTCATTAGGGAACTCAAGTTATGGCTTTGCAAAGTTGGCAAAAATCCTATAATTTTCACTTTCACACCGAAGAGGATTTTTTGCAATTTCACATACCAAGTCATTTTGTGACCTCTAATCACTCTCTAAGAATCATACAAACATAATACATTGCATTGTGACCAAAATTTCCCAAAGAATCACAAGTTTCTATGGCTTGCATCACAAGAAATCACAAAAGGGGCAAATTGCATAACACTTGCAAAACCTATGAAAGCCATGCCTCTAAGCCATCCAGCTGCATAATCTCAATCCCATGGCTCTCCTTGATCAATGCTGAACCAGGACATGCCCTAAAACAGCTGTTACATGAGCCTATACCTCAAGTATAGAAGTTGTTGACTTTTTGCAACTTGCCCCATACCAATCACCACAGGCCACCACCCACTTTCTGACCTATCAAGACATGTTATGTGGATTGAAAGCAAGCTACTTCACATAACATTGGAGCTAAGAACCTCTCATAAGCCAAGTTCACAAAAATCACCCTCAAACTTCCTCTCTTCGAAACACTCTGCACAAGCATCAAACCTCCATTATTTTTCCATAGATCAACTCACCATCACCCACAGATCATTTCCCAACCATTACCAAGCCCTAAAAGCCAGCCAAACACAAACACGATTTCAGACCAGTTGAGGTGCAACCACTCGAATCAGCTCATTTCAACTCATTCAAAGTCTTGCAACATCATCAAGGGATCAAGTGGAGGCCATTTTCACAAGAGAGAGGTCCAGATAGCTCAAACTGAGAAAGCTCAAGCTCAGGTATACCTCATGAACTTTTTTTTCCAGAAATGTTATTTTAAGTTATTAGATTGTTCTTTGTGTCTCCCTGATCATTGTGATATGTTTGGTTTTAAAAATGGTTGAGTATTAAGGTTGTACCGTGTCTCTGAAACTTTTTTCAGTTTTGATGTTTTGATTCGTATCTTATGTTTGATGCATTAGAAATTGATTTTGAGGGTTGATTCTTGCCGGGGAAGGTTTAGGGATATGATATGGAGCTTTAGAGCTCCTGAAATGACCTAGGGAAGAAGTTGACGTTGAGGTCTCGCCGGAGAAGATGACCAAAACACTATTCCGGTCATCTGAAGGTGATTAGGGTTTAATTAGGGTTTAGTGTGAGTTTGAATGAGGAGCGTTGGATTAGGCTTCCCGCGCGTGTTTGGACGGTTGAGATGAATCATTAGGAATTAATTAGGATTAATTTAATTAATTAATTGGAATTAAGCCAGTTTGAATCCTGGCCTTTGATCTGCGCGCCAGTCAACCCTCATCTTTCAGCTTTGAACCTCAGCCTTTGGATCCTTATACTTTCATTTATTTTCATTTTTATTTCATTTAAATTGTATTTTCTTTATCATTTTATTTAAAATACCTAGAAAAATCATAAAAATATTTCCTTCTGCATTTCAATTCCAAATATTTTTATTCACCCAAAAACATTTTGATTTTGATTTTTTTCATTAAAAAATCATTTTTAAAATATTTAAATGTTTATTTTAATTAATTAATGGAAATTAATTAATTAAAATACAATTTAGGTTTCTAAAAATCCCAAAAAAATTCACATTGCATCTTAAGATATTTAGAAACATTGTCAAACCATTCAGACAAATTTCTTTTTGGTTTTGATCCAATTTTGACATTTTTATTGAATTTAGGGTTCATAAAATCCCCTTTTTGGAACCCTAACTTTGAAAATTCTTTTCTGCTTAACCATGAAGGGTTTGACAATGATTATTTTTTCATTGTTCTCCATATAGCCTGTAGTTTCTAAGATATTTTTTCCATGAATTTATCTTTCATTTTCAAATTGATTTGCATTTTTTCTCTTAAGGTACCCAAAAACCCTAGTTAACTTAGAAAAATCACAACTTTCTTTAGGTTAAGAGTTAGACCTTCTCCTTTGGGGTGTGATATCACATGGGGTTAGGGTTTGTTTGAGCTCATTTGCAAATTTTTATCATGTGAATTGTTTCTGTTTTGATCATTTGCATCTCATCCTTTCATGTAACCCTAATTTTGCATCTATACTTGCATCTCACATTGCATTGCATGAACATATGAACTTGTCATGACATTCTAAGAACTTGTATGCCATCTTAGACATCTTAAGAAATTTCTTGAACATTTCTTGATCATTCATTCATACATTTGCTATGCCTTGCATCCATTTCATTTCAAAAACATCCATGTGTTTTCATGTTTCCCATTTGCTTCATTTGCACTCATTCTCTTTGTATGAACATTCATAACACTTGGTTTGCCTTTGCATCATCTCATAGCATCATTTGAATCATGGGATTGCTTCTGGTTTTGGCATTTTTTCATTACACATGCATCATTTCATGTCATTTCTTTCCTTATGCATCTTGTGCTAACATTTTCAGGTGGTAAGTAATTTGAGAAGTGAATTTGCCTTCACTTCTCATTTCTCTTCATCTTCTTCATATGCATCCTTGCTGCATTTTATATTGCCTTAGAGTAAGCTTGCTCATTCATTTTCATCTCTCACCTTCTTTCTCTAAGTTACTTATCTTCTTCAATGAAGTAAGTAACTTATTTCTTCTGCTTTTTCCTCCTTTCATCTGCTTCTTCCATTGGTGGCTTCTTTGAAGATCTCTTCCAAGCCTTAAAAACCATAGGAACATCCAAGCATGAAAATAATTAGGGATGTGATTAGTCCCCCTCCAGCTTTTACCTTTGTGTCTTCTTTGTGTCTCTCTTCTCACCTCATCATTAGAGACTAAACCTTTAAGGTTTTAGGACTTTGGAATTAGGGTTATGCCTGTATCCTTCTCTTAGGATGGAGTGTATAACTTTAATCCTAAGTGTTAAACCCTTAATTTGTTTAAACCTCTTAATTAATCCATCTAATAATCACTAAGATATTAACTTGTAACTTGGGCCTTACATTAGGGTTCTAATTCTTCCTTAATTGGTTAAGAAGGACTAACCCTAGTGTTTAATGGACAAGTCCCCCTCAAGTTGTCTTACCAACCATAAAACTCACTTCTTAATCTCACCCTTAATTAAAATCCACTTTAATAAAGGCTTGTTTTGTCATGAGGTTAATCCCTAATCATGGATTAAGTTGAGGTATCTTCCTCAGCTTAAGTGTGCTCATCTATTATCCTTCTATTAGGATGGTGTAATGAGTTCACTAATCCTTGATTATGGCTTAAACTCATTACTTAACACTAAACAAAAACCCAAAAAAATCTAAATAATCACAAGTAGGTTAATGATCTTAATCCTACATCATCATGGTAATTAAGTTGAGATGTTTATCTCATACTTAAAGTATTCTCATTATCCCTAATCTAGGATATAATGAGTTTACTAACCCTTGGTTAGGCTTAAGCTCATTAACTTATGACAAACACCAAAAACAATAAAAGATTGAAAACACAAAAAAAAACAAACAATAATCGTCTCCTTCGGGATTCTTTTCTCATCATCTTCACTCACAAACGAGAAATTTCTTCTTCCGTCTAATGCAAGACAGTTAGCACTCGAGCCAGACGAGTCATACACTTGAGCATAGACAAGCAAGCATTTCATCAGTCAATTTATCTTTCAGTCTCTTTGAGTCGAACTACGGTGTTCTGACTTCCTCATTTCACGAGAGGATACGTAGGCATAACTTAACAGTTATCGAACAAAAGTCTCTGTGTCTTCCCCCTCTTTCAACATTCTCTTTTAAGCCTCAGTTCCTGAGCAATTCACCCTTTTTGTACTGACACTTATACATTCATCCTCAGCTTTTGCACACAGATAGCATATACACTACCCCTTTAAACACAATCTTTTAAGCGTGGATCCCGTCGAGTACGACGGACAATCTGGGTGCTAATACCTTCCTACGTTGTAACCAACCCCTTTCTCAGTTTCTATGGTTCGCGACCGTCTTATCCATCTCTTTTTAGGTTTATGCAGCATTACCTTTCCTTCGGGATAAAAATGCCTAGCTGGCGACTCTATTCACCTTCACCTTCATCTTCTCCTTTCGCCGACCATTCACGCTTGTACTGGGATGCAAATCTTTGGGGAGTGACAATGCCCCTGTCAAGCTATCCTCAAAATAGAACATCCATAGCTTTTCATCCATGGTGTATGCTTTTAATCCTCCCAGGAAAGATTGGAGATGGGTGCGAGGGCAGAATGTACCATTGTATCTTTCAAAGCAGGGAGGTTTGAACTTGTGAGGAATTCTAACCCCCTCCACTAGTCCATATCCATGACATCAAAACCTAAGGAGTTTTGAGACTCCAGGGACCTCAGCTTTTCTGCTATATCGTCCAGCCGACGATCATAAACTTCATCTCCTGCCCCAACCACAATAAATTGTTCTTCCTGAGGGTCCTCCTGTAAGGCACGTCCTCCAGTGTTACCCTGGGTATTCCTGATAGCATTAATATCTGGGTTCAGATGAGGTCCAAACTCTAGGGGATCAGTATGAGGCTGTACATGATCATTGTTGCTGGTACCCCCTGTACCTGGGTGGTTTTCTTCGGGAGTTTGCCGCTCGACCAACTCTTTCAGTCTTTCTTGGCGTTGGGCCAACCCAGTCATCACTGCCATAAACTGGTTCATTTGGGCCCTCATCTCAGTCCTTTCATTGGCCATTTGGGTTCTCACGTCGGTCAGATCTTGCTGAACCTGGTCCATCTATAGGCCCGGAAGGTTGTTTCTTGTCGGATACCGGTGAACTCTGTTGATGGGGAAGACCCTTCTACGAGCAATATTTCCTAAAACCACAACAAAGTGAGAAACAACAAAAACAAAAACCTACAAAACAAAGAAATGGGGTTAGTATGCAATGCAGGATGTCTATTTGTCTTTCAAGGGTATCCAGTTTGGTTCTTTGGTTTTGACCTTCCAGTCCTCGAGGAATGATGATGATGGAGAGAAGTGAAGCCCACAGAATAACACACAAACCATATATTACAAAATGTAAATATACATAGTTTTGATTACAACAAATCTCCCCACGATGGGTCAAAATAAAACGAAATCAAAAGTACAAACAAAAGGAAGTACAAATACAAAAAAATCAAACATCCAGTCCGTAATCATCCTCTCTGACTTCCTTTAGGAGAGCCTCAGTCACTGGACCAACTGGATGCTCTGTGATGGTCCTGATAAGAAGGTTCCTGGTGGCGATGGCACTTGTCAACTTCTTATGCTTGTCTTGGTCCTTTGATCTCTTCAATCCTGCCCGGAGCTTCAACTTAGAGATCTCCTTCTGTGATGCTAACAAGGCCTCCTGATTCTTATTTTCATTGGCTTCCAGCTTCTCTATCCTAGCCTGGGTCCTCTGATCTTCTTGTGAACGGGCCTCAGTGATCCTGATCCACCTAGCCTGACTTTCCTCCAAGTAGTATTCAACTCTGGCCTTTTGAATCTTGGCTTCCTTTCAAGCATTCTTCAATACCAACTCCCCTGCTCTAGCCCTTCTGATGTAATCATCTGTTTTCTCAATCTTGGTCATATGCTCGATCTGGAGCTTCTCTAACCTTTCATTGTCCAGACGACTATCATTCCTCTCCCAGAGGGTTTTCTTCAGAGCTTCAGAAAGCTGAGTATTCCTTTCCTTCAACTTCTCAAACTCCTCTAAACTGACTATAGCTGCAGGCTCTACTGCTGATGGTCCAGGCGCATCCTCTAGGGTGAATGGCATGCGGGTGATCTGTCCCCTGATACGAGACCAATCAAGATACTTAACTGAAGCTATGTTGTTGCACTTTCCAAGAATAACAGTCCCCTTTGTATGAATATTATCCCAAGCCCAGGCTGCTTGTCTGGCAATGGCAAGGTTATGTTGAATGTCACAATAAAGGGTTTCTGACAAGTCTTGCTCTCTTGGTGGATGCACCAAAGCATATCCTAATTGCCTTTTGAACAACAAAGGATTGTAGTTGATGCAACCCTTTACTCCAATCAAGGGTACATTGGGATACTGCCCACAACTGGTGATGATATCTCTGCCTTTGGTGCTCTGAGTACACCATCTGATTTCTTCTGATGTAAGGGCAATCATTATCTTAGCCCAGATCCTTGACTGATGAGGGTTCAGGAAAGCTTCTGACTTTGGCAAGTGCCTCAACAACCAACAATAGAAGAGAGGTGCACAACATCTGACTAATCTTCCCCCCTGTTTCTCATTCCTTTGATGCACTGAGTAGTAAAAGTCTCCAAGCAAGGTAGGGACTGGATTCTTCAACAAGAAAAGGTGGATAACATTCTTGCTTACAAACTTAGGATCGTCTGCAAACAAGATGATACCATATATGCTAAGGGCCAGAAGAGCACAAACAGTGTCCCACTTCCCCGCTGCAGCATGAATGGTGGCCTGAGTAACCAAGAAGTCCAAATGAAAGCCTGGGATTCCAGCCTTGGTGGTCATATTTTGGTCAATGAGGGTGGACTCTAAGTGCATAGCCTTGGCTACATCTTCATTCCCGGGAGTAGTCATCTCAGGGTTGAAAGGAATCCCTCTCCTGATGGGGACACCCAACAACATGGAGAACTCCTCTAGCAAAGGGCCCAACTGGAAATCTAGGAAAGTGAAACATCTGAGAGGAGGGTCATAAAACTGAAGACAAGTGTGGATCATACTCCTCTGTGATGCATCCAAGTCCATGATCATGTCCCTAATGCCACCATAATGTTCCCTGAATAAAGGGACATGATCAGGAGTGATGAGTGTCTGAATCTGTCTGATGCCTGTCAGAGTGGGCTCAAAGAAATGATAAGTGATGTTGCTTTTCCTGGGTGGGTCCATGCTGACAATGGATGCTGGTGAAGAAGACTGAGGACAAGTATTGGAGAAAAATGCTGAAGACAACTGGAGAAAATACTGAAGAGGATCTCTAATAGAGATAACTGATGAAGAAGGCTGATGCAGATAGCTGAAGGAATCTGAGCAGTAGAACAGGTCAAAACCAAACTAAAGATATGATGTGGATACCCAGTAAAACAAATAGACAAATGTTAAATGATGCAAAATGATGAATGCAGAATGATATGCAAGGGTTTGTGATCAAGTGTTGGATCTGTTATCTGCCTTGATAGGGTCCATGTGTTTTCATAAGTCCGGATGGAGGCTTAGAAAACCAGTAACCAGGTGGGGGACTCAAATAAAGAGTCAAAAGTCAAAGGTTTCACAAGAACAGTCCAAAATGATGCAATCTTAAAACAAAACTGGTAACAGGGTATGATGAGGCCAAGGGTTCCTGCAAACCCGTAAACATCCCAACCCCCTCACATGTATTGTTCTAGAACAAGGATCCTCAGACTTGGATCAGTTATGAGAAATGTAAACACTTCTAACCCGGAGGTACAATGTTTACAATAATCATAAAGGATCCTCCTCTAATTCACCTCAGATGCTGAAGGTCAAAAAAAGGTCATCCAGACTTAGCAGGCTTCCCAGATAGCCCTAGTACTACAGGAAATCCGTAACACTGAGTTCTCAAGAAGAAACCCATGTCTGAACCGTGTTTCATATTCCCGCACCAGACCGAAATGGAATGGGAAAGAATATGAAGCCACTCTATCCTATGTGTCACTCAGGATCTCGGTATGGAACCTTTACTCACTCAATAACCCTTCCATCAAGGAAAACAACAGATCCAACACTGGTGATATGATGATAATATGAAATGCATAAAAACAGTAAATAAAGCAATAAAAAAAGTTGTACAGAAAGCAATAAATAAAGCAATAAACAAGAAGCACAAGTAGCACATAGCACCCCCATAAACACAAATCAAAAAAGCGCTAAGAGAAACCCACAAAAAGAACCAGAAGCCCTGGTTGCAAGATGAAATACGTCCCCAGCAGAGTCGCCAAGCTGTCACTCCCGAAGATTTGCATCCCGGTGTAGACACAAACGGTCGGCGAAAAGAGAAAATGAAGGTGAATTGAATAGAGTCGCCAGCTAGGCATTTGTATCCCGAAGGAAAGGTAATGCTGCATAAACCTAGAAAGCGATGGATAAGACGGTTGCGAACTAGAGAAACTGAGAAAGGGGGTTGGTTACAACCTGGGAAGGTATTACCACCCAGATTGTTCGTCGTACTCGACGGGATCCACGCTTACAAGAGTGTGCTTAAAAGGGGTAAGTGTATGTGTTATCTGTGTGCAAAAGTCAAGAAAAGAATGTACAGGTGTCAGTGCAAAAAGGTGAATTGCTTAGGAACTGAGGCTTTTAAAGAATGCTGAAAGAGGGGGAAGACACAGAGACTTTTGTTCGATAACTGTTGAGTTATGCCTACGTATCCTCTAGTGTAATGAGGAAGTCAGAACACCGTAGTTCGACTCAAAGAGACTGAAAAATAAACTGACTGTGAACTGCTTTCTTGTCTATGCTCAAGTGTATGACTCGTCTGGCTCGAGTACTAACTGTCTTGCATTAGACGGAAAAAGCAAGTTCTCGTTTGTGAATGAGTGTGATGAGAAAAGAATCCCGAAGGAGACGATTATTGTTTGTTTTTGTGTTTTCAGTTTTGTTATTATTTTTTGTGTTTTGCATATGATTATGAGCTTAAGCCTAAATCAAAAGTTGTAAGCTCATTATATCCTCCCTGATTAGGGATAATGAGCATACTTAAGTATGAGATAAGCATCTCAACTTAATTACCATGATGATGTAGGATTAAGATCATTAACCTACTTGTGATTAATTAGATGTTTTTTGGGTTTTGTTTAGTGTTAAGTAATGAGTTTAACCTCTAATCACAGATTAGTGAACTTATTACACCATCTTAATAGAAGGATAATAGATGAGAACACTTAAGCTGAGGAAGATACCTCAACTTAATCCATGGTTAGGGACTAAATTCATTATATAACAAGCCTTTATTAAATGGATTTTAATTAAAGGGTGAGATTAAGAAGTGGATTTTATGGTTTGTAAGACAACTTGAGGAGGACTTGTCCATTAAACACTAGGGTTAGTCCCTCTTAACCACAAGGAAGAGTTAGAACCCTAATGTAAGGCCCAAGTTACAAGATAAAGTCTCGATGATTATTAAGTGATTTGATTAAGAGGTTTAAATAAATTAAAGGTTTAACACTTAGGATTAAAGTTATACACTCCATTCTAAGAGAAGGATGCAGGCATAACCCTAATTCCAAAGTCCTAAAACTTTAAGAGTTTAGTCTCTGATTATTGAGGTGAGAAGAGAGACTCAAGGAGACTCAAAGGTAAAAAAAGCTAGGTGGACTAACCACAACCCTAATCATTATCATGCTTGGATATCCTATGGTTTGTAAGGCTTAAGAAAGATCTTCATGGAAGCCACCAATGGAAGAAGCAGATGAAAGGAGGAGGAAGTAGAAGAATAAGTTACTTACTTCCTAAGAAGATAAGTAACTTAAAGGAAGAAAGTGAGAGAGACGGAGCATAAGTGAATCAAATTCACTTCAAAGACAAGTTATAATGCATATGAAAGAGATAAGAAGAAGTGAGAGGTGAAGACAAATCCACCTCCCAAAATAACTTACCAAAAGTTCCTGAAATGTTAGCATGGATGCATAAGACACAAAGCATAAAGGAATGAATTGAAATGAGATAAAATGAAGTGAAAAGACCAAAGTCAGAAGTATTTATGTTATGCAAATGTCATGTGAGATGATGCAATGTCATACAATGTCGATATGAATGATCATACAAAAATGAGATGTTGTGAAAGCATGCTTTGAAGTTTGAAAACACATAAAAGTTCATGAAATGAATGCAAAACATGGCAAATGAATGAAGAAATGATCAATCAAGGTTCTAACATGTCTTAAGATGTCTAAGATGACATATGAATGCATGAAATGTCATGGCAAGTTCATATGATGATGATTATGCAAGGTGAATGCAAATGATCATGAGAAATTAGAGTTTTATGGACATGTGAGATGCAAATGACTAAAACAGAAGCAATCATCATGATACAAATTTTAAATCAAGCACAAACAACCCTAATCCCATATTAGGTCACACCCCAGAGGAGAAGGTCAGAAGCCTAACCTATCAAAAGTTATGATTTTCCTAAGTTTTCTAGGGTTTTTGGGTGATTCTAAAGGGAAAATGAAAATTAACTTGAAAATGCAAGATAAAAATGTGTCAAAAATATATTTAGAAACTAGAGGTCAAGTATGAAAGATTGCCAAAAGAATCAAATGCAAACTCATCTTGGTTTGAGAGAAATGAATTTTTGAAGTTAGGGTTGAAAAATATGAATTTTAGGAACCCTAATTCAAAGGAAATTGGCAAAGTTTGAGCAAAACCAAAAATAAATTTGTGGGATGAGTTTAAAAATGTTTCTAAATGTTTAAGAAACCTCTCAGAATTGTTTTGTGATTTTTAGATACTTTAAAGTATTTTTAATTAATTAAATGGACTTAATTAATTAAAATATACAATACAATTATTTAAAAATGTATTTTTAATGGAATAAATAAAAATAAAAAATATTTTTAGGTTCTAAAAATTAATTAAAGGGATGATAAAAAATTTCAGAATTTTTAAATGATTTTTGGTATTTTTAATAAATAAAACAAAAGAAATGAAATAAAAATAAATAAAAATGCAAAGTTTGCTAGAGGGATGGTTCAGATTGCGTGGGGGAGAGATCAGTGGCCAGGATGAGAAGTCACATTGACCAAGGGTATGAAAGATCTAAGGCTCAGGTTTGAAGTTGAGTTTCGCGCGTGATCCAGTGGCTTGCATTTAAACTGACTTAATTAATTATAATTAAGTTAATTAATCAAAATTAATGTTAATTGAATTATCTGAGCCGCACGCTGCCTAACCCTAATCATGATCTAAGGGTGGAGATTCAATCTGTCCAGCTAATCATGTTTTAGCCCTAATTAATTTCAGGTGACAGGAGCTAAGCTCCGGTCATCTTCTCTGGTGAGACAAAATACCAACTTCCTAATTAAGCATCTAAACTTCAAATTTCTTGCCCAGAAACACTCTCCTAACATCATACATCACTAATCAACAAACAAAAATAATTTATCATGCATCAAAAAGCTGAATTGAAGCAATCAAGTTCCAGATCAAAAATTTCAGAACATCATGAAATCCTCATTTCTACCTCATTTTCAATTCTAATCATATCAGTGTGATCAGGGAAACATGGGGAATCATTTAAGAACTTAAAATCATGCTTCTGGAAAAAAATTTCATGAAGGTTACCTGAGTTGCAGTTCTTTGAAATGGAGCTTTCTGGGCCTCTCCCTTGTGCAATCCAATCCCCTTTGACCTCCTGATGCTATTGGCAAGCTTGAATGAAGCTTAGAGTGGCTATTTTGAGTGTTTGGTTTCTGAAGTTGCAGAAATCATGTTTGAGTTTGAGGGTGTTTCAGGCTATGGTGATGGGTGGGAAATGATCCTGAGGTTATATGGAGTTGATTGGTGAAAGAATTTCTGGTTTTGAGTGGCTAGATTGAGAGATTCGAAGAGCTAAAGTTTGAAAGCAAATTCTTGATTCTGAAGTTGTGTGTTGTTTCAGGCCATGAAGGGTGTCCATTTATAGTGCTTAGGGTTTGAATAAACAAATGTTATTGGCCAGAAGAGTTGTTGTGGCACTGTGGGATTGGTATGACATGAAATGCAAAAATGTCAACATATGTGTACCATAGGTATGGGCTGTGATAGAGGCGATTTCTTAGCATGGATTGCCTCAACTTGGATCATGGATGACCCTTAGATCAATAGAATGCAGCTGTAATGCTTTGATCAAGAGTTTGCAATGTTTATGCATAATTGTTATTTTTGTGAATTTTGTGAAATCAAGCCATGAAATGCTTTGGTACAAGGCATACTTATGGTCTAGGCAAGTTGTACAAGCATGTTATGTCACATTTGGGCACATTAGAGGTCTTGTAGAAGCTTGAACATGCAAAAATGCAAAATCCCTCTTTGACATGAAACTTGAAATTATATGATTTTTTCCAACTTTGAAAGGCCATATCTTGAGTTCTAGGATAAATCAAGACATGTTCTTGTACTTTTTGAAAATGGAAAGACCTAATCTACAACTTTCATGCCCAAGAATTTTTCATTTGAAGCATTTTTGGTCATGAAAGAGGAGGTTGAAAATCTTTCCCAAAATGGAAAGTTTGCATTTCAAGTCATTTCCAAAAATGGCAAGTTTGCAATTGGCTCAAAATTCTTCAATCTTGTGAACTTCCAACCACTTATAAGATCAAATAAAGATCATTGAACTTCAATTTGATGAAAATACCCCTTTGGTTCCATTGTTGGGGGCCTCAGATGTCCTGATTTTGACTTAACTTGCTCAAGAAGTTACCCAGTAAACAGATGACTTCCACAATGATTTTCTTCATCAAACTTGGTACACATGATCCTTATAACATATTAAGAACATTATAAACAAGAATGACCCAAAAAATTTTGGAGTTAAGGCCTCTGAAATCAAAACCCTAATTTTGGTCATCTGTGCAATGAAAACCCTAGCTCTGCTTCCATGCCTTTGCCAGTTCTTGTGATCTCTTGACTTTCATGAACTTTGGGGAGCATAATATGATGATAGAACACACATGGACCCTCTTGGAAAGTTTTGAGACCTTTGGGATGGCTCAGATGGATTCTTGGATTGCTCAGATCACAAACCCTAGATGCAGATGAATTTGAACTGTGCAGTGAAGCAAGAATGCAATATGAGATGTAATGTTTATGTTAAAATAAAAATGAAAGATCACAAGCCATGTTGTGAAAAAGAGTGAGGAAAAATTTGGGGTGTTTACACTATGGATGTTCTATTTTGAAGATAGCTTGATCGAGGCATCCCGTGAGTGGTATTCTCATCTGACTAGGGCAACAGTCAGAAATTAGAAAGATTTGGCCAAGGCTTTCATTCGCCAATATCAATACAATCTAGACATGGCACCTAATAGAACTCTTCTAATGGGTATGTCACAATCCTCCAGAGAAAGCTTCAGAGAGTATGCTCAGAAATGGAGGAAATTAGCTGTTGTCGTTCAATCTCCAATGTCAGAAAGAGAAATGGCAGATATGTTTATGAACACCCTACAGGGGACATACATTGATAGGTTGGTTGCATTTTCTTCCACTAGTTTTGCTGACATGGTCATAGCAGGAGAAAGGATTGAAAGTTTGTTAAAAGTGGGTAAGATTTCTGATAACGGCGCCAGCTCTAGCAGCATAAGGAAACCTTTTGCAGGGCCTCGCAGGATGGATGAAACCAATTGAGTACACATGGTAAGAGGTAGACCCCAATATATGCCAAGATCAATTGCCGTTGTCACAATTCCCACTCCACCACCTCAACAATAATACACTCCACAACCACAACATTTCCCTCAGCAACACTTTCCTCAACAAAGGTCCTACAACAACAACAACAACAACCAACAGCAACGTCCTTTCCAGCAAAGGATATCTCAAGTCAACAGGGTAATTGAGCCTATCCCAATGCCCTATGCCACTTTATTACTACAACTTTTGAAGCTTAATCTTGTTGAATTAAGGACTCTGGCTCCACCAGATCCTCAGAACCTTCCAAGGAATTACGACGTCAACGCCAGATGTGCCTTCCATTCTAATGCACCTGGCCATACCATAGAAAAGTGCAGAGCTTTGCATATGAAGGTACATGATCTAGTTGATTCAAAGGCTTTAAATTTTGCACCACCTCCTAACGTCACAAAGAATCCTATGCCTAGCCATGGTGGGCCCAAGATAAATGCAATTGAGGAGGATCAACCCATGAACCTAATTGAAGATACTGCAAGCATTCAAACACCTCTGGCAGAGGTTAAAGCTCAGCTTTTAAAGTGCTAGGTGTTCCCAGGTTGTGAGGCTTGTTGTGAATCTTGCAAGGTTTCCACCAATGGTTGTGCAAGTTTAAAAAGTGGCATCAATGGCCTTATCAGAGAAGGTATCCTGCAGATAACATCAACAGTTTCTACAACATCAGCAATTCCTCCTACAGCAACATCAAACACTCCTCTTATGACTTCAAAAACGATTGTTCCGACAGACTCATCTACAAAGTCAACAACCATCTCCTCTACCACTTCAACAAACATTAGTTCAACCGCATCCGCTTCTACAACGACAACAACCATTAATAACGACATCTCCACAGTCACTATATATTACGACCCGACAATGGTCCCCGATTCCAACAATTTTCAGCAACAATCTCAACAACAACCCAGCTTCAGTCTTTCACCACCACCATCAGTCAAAAGTCTTGTTACCATATATTACGATCCACAGAAAATAACAGTTCCTACTTCCGCTGCAGTTAGTCCAGTCACCATCACGGTACCTGGACCCATTCCATACGAAAAAAGATAATGTTGTGCCATGGCACTATGGTTCAGACCTCTACTGCAACAGGGAGAGAGTCGTTCTTGATTCTTCAACTCATACACCACATGTTGATAATGTCGGGGGAGGCGGAGGCTTCACTCGAAGAGGACGTCTTTTCGTGTCACAAATTCCAAGAGTTAACACTGAGGCAGAGGCTGCTGCCAAAGCTAAAGGCAAAAATGTGGTTCCTGAAGAACCAATTTTGAAAGAAGCTCATAAGATGTCCTTTGATAAGGATGTGGATGAATTTATATGGATAATCAAAAGAAGCGATTATAAGGTTGTGGATCAGCTCCACCAGACTCCATCCAAGATCTCCATTCTATAACTGCTGCTGTGTTCCGAAGCTCATCGAGATGCATTACTTAAAGTCCTGCACGCAGCCTACGTGCCTGAGGAGATCATGGTAAATCAGCTAGAGACAGTGGTTGCTAATGTTAATACTAGTCATGAACTAGGCTTCACCAACGCTGATTTAACTGCGGAAGGCCGTCATCATAATAAAGCCTTGCACATCACTCTGGAGTGTAAAGGAGCTGTGCTTTCACATGTTCTAGTGGACACTGGGTCCTCACTCAATGTCTTGCCAAAGAAAGCCCTTGTTAAGCTTGAATATGATGGTATAGCTCTTCGACCAAGCAATCTGGTGGTTAGAGCTTTTGATGGTTCCAAGAGGTCTGTTCTTGGAGAAGTGGAGCTGCTTGTGATAATTGGCCCGCAGGTCTTTCAAACTACTTTCTACGTGATAGACATTCAGTCGGCCTACAACTGTTTGTTGGGTTGACCATGGATTCACGCCGCTGGCGCAGTTATGTCGACCCTTCACCAGAAATTAAAATACGAGTGGGAAGGGTAAATTATCACAATCTGTGGTGAAGAGGACATTTTTGTTAGCCATCTGGCTACCTACAAATATATTGAGATGGATGGTGAAATCCACGAGACCATGAGCCAAGGTTTCGAAGCACTGAACGTCAATGAGGTGACAACTGAAGTATTTGCTGCATCCCAAGAAGATAGGATGGGTACTTCAATTGTCTCCTACCAACAAGCTCGGAAGGTTGTTGAAGATGGAAACGCCCAAGGTTGGGGCAAGCTGCTGCCTGTAGAGAAGAAGGAGGACATATTCGGTTTGGGTTACAAACCATCCCGACAAGATCAAGCAGAGGCGTCTAAGGAACCCAAGTTCGTGAGTGGGGGAATGTTGACCCTAGATGCTGTCAATAACGTGGAAGACGAGGCTGAAAGCGACCTCAACCTGGAGAGCTGGATTTGTCCAAGGATCCCGGGCCAACAAGTCCTTAACTGGTCTTCCCAGGAAATTATAAGAGTTACTCCTGCAGATTAATTATTATTTCCTGCTTTAGCATGCATCAAGTCCTGCATCTTGCCCAAGGTGTCAAGACTCATTTTATAATAGGGCCATATTTGTATTTTGTGTAAATGGAATATCAATGAAAAATGGACATCTTTTGCAAAGAATTTCCTTTTTCTCTCATTGTCTTTTTTCATTTTTGTTATTTTTCGCACAAAACAATAAATGGAAATGTTTTCAAAATAATAACTTCATTTACACTTTTTCTAAACAAGATTAAAATTAATCACTAAAAAGAACAAATCTCAACCCTTGCAGAGATAACCCTCCAGACTGCACCGACAACAACACCGCTATGACCTTGTATGACTTCGACAATCCAATTAATCAAGCAGATGAAGGGGTTGATGAAGACTATGATTTTCCTGAAGAGTTGGCCAGGTTATTGAGGCAAGAAGAGAAAGTGATTACTCCTCATCAGGAGGAAATTGAAACCGTTAATCTTGGTACCGAGAAAGATGTAAAAGAGGTGAAGATTGGGGCCAGTCTGCAAGCTCCAGTAAAAGAACAGCTTATCAGTATGCTGCGGGAATACGTCGACGTCTTTTCTTGGTCCTATCAAGATATGCCAGGTCTATATACATATATTGTCATGCACGGGCTACCCTTGAAAGAAGATTGGCCTCCCGTTAAACAGAAGTTGCGCCGCACTCGCCCAGATATGGCCATGTAGATTAAAGAAGAAGTACAAAAGCAGTGGGACGCTGGTTTCCTTGCTGTAACTAGTTACCTGCCGTGGGTTGCTAACATTGTACCCGTGCCTAAGAAGGATGGCAAGGTGCGTATGTGTGTGGATTACCGGGACCTGAACAGAGCTAGCCTGAAGGATGATTTCCCATTACCTCACATTGATGTATTGGTAGACAACACAGCTCAGTTCTCAGTATTCTCTTTCATGGACGGATTTTATGGATACAATCAGATTAAGATTTCACCCAAAGACATGGAGAAAACCACTTTCATCACACCTTGGGGCACATTCTGTTACAAGGTAATTCCGTTTGGACTAAAGAATGCCGGTGCAACGTATCAACGGGCTATGGTAACATTATTCCACGATATGATCCACAAAGAAATTGAATTCTACGTGGATGATATGATTGCCAAGTCCCTTACTGAAGAAGATCATCTGGTGAATCTGCTGAAGTTGTTTAAGCATATGAGGAAGTATCAATTGATGTTGAACCCTAACAAGTGCACATTCGGGGTACGTTTCGGTAAGCTGCTGGGATTTATTGTAAGTGAAAAGGGAATTGAGGTTGATCCTGACAAAGTCAAAGCCATTCAGGAAATGCCTGCACCTAGGACTGAGAAAGAAGTTTGAGGGTTCTTAGGTAGATTGAACTACATATCCAGGTTCATATCTCACCTCACTGCAACTTGTGAACCCCTGTTCAAGCTGTTAAAAAGGAACAAACAGTCAGGGGGAACGACGATTGTCAGAAAGCTTTTGACAAGATCAAGGAGTACCTGCAAGAACCTCCGATTCTCATGCCTCCCATTGAAAGAAGACCTCTAATCATGTACCTGACAGTATTAGAAGGGTCAATGGGGTGTGTGTTGGGCCAGCATGACGAGTCTAGTCGAAAAGAGTATGCAATATTCTACCTAAGCAAAATGTTTACCGACTGTGAACAACGTTATTCACTGCTCGAGAAAACTTGATGTGCTCTAGCGTGGGCTGCTCGCTGACTAATACAGTATATGTTGACTCACACTACCTTATTGATCTCAAAAATGGACCCTGTTAAGTACATATTTGAGAAGCCAGTGTAAACACCCCAAATTTGCCCTCATCCATTCACACCATGGCTTGTGATCATTTCATATGCATAAACACAATCATAATACCTCATATCCCATTTTTGATCCACTGCATATATTCTAAGTCATCTGCATCTAGGGTTTGTGATCTGAGCCATCCAAGAGCTTCTTGAGCCACTCCAAAGGCCATCAATCACTTCAAAGGGATCCATGTGTGTCCAAACATCATATTATATCCTCTCAAAGTCAAGAATGTCAAAAAATCACAAGAACTGGGAGTGGTATGGAAGTAGAGCCAGGCTTGACTACACAGATGACCTAAAATTAGGGTTTTGGTTTCAGAGGCCATAACCCCAAATTTTTTGGTCATTCTTGTTTCTATTGGTCTCTATATGGTATAGGGAGTATGCATATCAATTTTCATGAAGAAATTCCATGGGGAAGTCATCTGATTAAGAGTTGACTTTTCAAGCAAGTCAGTGTAAAATCAGGGCATCTGAGGCCCCCAATGACCCAACCAAAGGGTGTCCTTCATCATTTTGATTGCTTATGATCTTTATTTGATCATAGAAGAGGTTGGAAGTTCACAAAATTGAAGAATTTCAAGTCTTTTGCAAAGTTGACTTTTTGGGCAAGTTTGACTTTTAATGAAAATGTCATTTTAAGCAACTTTTTCAACCCTTACTTTTTGATTCAAAAATGCTTCAAATGAGAAAACTTTGGTCATGAAAGTTGTAGAATAGATCTTTCCCTTTTCAAAAAGTACAAGAACATGACCTAATTCATTTTGAATCAAAAGTTATGGTTTGTCAAAGTTGACAAAAATCACTAAATTTCAAGTCATGCACCAAAGAGGCAAAATTGCAAATTCACTTCTCAAGGCCAATTAAGTCATCAAATGGACTTCTAATCCACACAACATGATCACACAACATTTAAAGTTCAGAATGCACCCAAAGAATCACATGTTTTATGGCCCATGGATCAAGTTTCTTTCATAAGAACCAAAGGCAAGGAAAGTTGCAAAAACTGATCATAGCTTCTCATCCACTTGCTGGCTAGTTGGCTGATCAATCCTAGGCCTTTCCTCACATCATGCTGTGCAGCACACCCTCTTTGTACTAGGCTAGCAAGTGACCCATGCTTCTCTTACACAAAGTTGACATTTTTGCAAAAGCACCCATACCAATCAGTAAAGCACACATCATGTCATCTGACCAATCCCAATTGTTTATGTTAATCAAATGCAAGCTAAACATAACAAGAGGCAAGCCTGAAACTCACCACAAGCCAGCATTCTCATTTTCACTCTCTTGAGCAAAAGCTTTCGAAACTCTCAGCACAAGCCTCAAACACACAAACAAACTTCACCAATCATCTCACCATGCTTCACTGAACACAAACCACCCTTCAAAGCAGCCTGAAACTCAAAGAATCAAAAACACGATCACCACACCACCTTGAACAGAACCTCTGCAAACTCTCAAACCAGGCCAAATAAATTTGTTCCAAGCCTTTCAGAAGCACAAGGGAGGTCACAGGAGTGGTTTTGCACAAGAGAGGAGGTCAGAAAGTTCCAGACTGAAAAGCTTCAAACTCAGGTAGCTTCATGAACTTTTTTTCCAGAAATGGATTTTTAAGTTCCTAAGTTGTTCTTCATGATTCACTGATCACTCTGATGTTCTTGGTTTTGAAATTGGTTGAGAAATAAGCATTTAATCTTACTCTGAAACTTTTCTGACCTAAAAATGTTTGCTTTCGATTCATGTGATTGATGAAAGATAAATGAGTTTTGAGTTAGGGTTTTGATTCAGGGGGATGTGGGGATGATTTCTGTTCTTTTAGTTTTCATTTTAGTGAGGTTTTGAGGATTTTGGAGATTTTCAGGTGGGGTTCCCACCGGAGAAGACGACCGGAGGTCTTCTCCGACCACCTGAAAAAGATTAGGGCTAATCCCTGTAATTAAATGTAGTTTGAATCGTGAGCGTTGGATGAGTTGACTTGGTCCATTCCCGCGCGTGTTCAAGGGCCCAGATCCATTCACTTAACCCTAATCCACGTCATTAACCCTTTTAATTCAGTTTAATTAATTTAAATATGATTTAACTCAGTTTGAATATAGGCCACTGGATTACGCGGCAAGTCAACAATTCCTTCCCCAGAATCAATCCTGGCCCTCCATTGCGCATACTTTCTTTTTATTTCATTTTTAATTCATTTCTTTTGTTTTATTTTGTACATTTATTTAAAAATAGCAAAATCATTTTAAAAATTCTGAAATTTTTTATGCACACTTTTATTAATTTTCAGAAACCAAAAACATTTTTATTTTTATTTTTTGCATTAAAAAAATATTTTTAAATATTTAAAAGTTTATTTTTAATTAATTAATGAGAATTAATTAAATAAAAATACTTTTGCGTATTTAAAAATCACCAAAAAATTCATGAAACTTTTAAAAACATTTAGAAACATTGTCCAACCCTCAAACCAAATTTCTTTTTTGATCTTGATGCATTTTGAGAATTTTCCATGGAATTAATTCATTTTCAAGGCATTATTTTGATCCAAACTTCAAAAAATCATTTCTGCCTAACCATTGAGAGTTGGACTTTGATTCTTTTTGCATTGTGTTATGCATATCATGTAGTTTGTGAGATTAAATTGGTTTGATTTGATCTTACATTTTCCATTTTTTTGGCATTTTTCTTGTTAAGGTACCCAAAAACCCTAGGAAACTTAGGAAATTCATAACTTTTATTAGGTTAAGAGTTAGAACCTCTCCTTTGGGCAGTGAGTTAATATAGGTTTAGGGATCCTTTGAATGCATTTTCAATTTTTTATCTTGATGTTTGCTTCTGGTTTTGGTTTTTGTTTGATGCTTTGATCATAAACCCTAATTTGGGCTTCCATATGCATCCATCTTGCATTTGCATTCATACCTTAACTTGCCATGACATTTTGTGCATCCATTTGATTCATTTGACATCTTAAGACATATTGAAAACATGTTTGATCATTGCATCTTGCATTTGCCATGTTGTATGCCATATGCATTTCATAACTTTTTCATGTATAATCATGGTTCCAAACTTGCTTCATCTGCATCCATAAGCTTGTATGACCATCAGCATGCCTCGTTTCATGTTTGTATCATCCCATAGCATCATTATCATCATGAATGTGCTTCTGGTTTTGATTTTCATCATGCCATTTCATCTCATTTTGCATTGCATTGCATTTCTTTCACTAACTTTTCAGGTGGTAAGTTATCTTGAGAAGTGAATTTGCTTTCACTTCTCACAACTTCTTTTCATCTCTTTTATGCATCCATGCTGCATTTTGTTATGTGTTTGAGATTGAGCTTGCTCTTTCTTTTCCTTCTTACTTTCTTTCCTCAAGTGACTTGACTTCTTGAGTGAAGCAAGTTACTTTGCTTCTCTTGGCTCCTTTCACCTGCTGCCTGGTGGTTCCTTTGAAGACTTCTTTCTTAAACCTCACAAACCTTAGGAATAACCAAGCATGACAATGATTAGGGTTTTGATTAGTCCCCCATTAGTTTTACCTTTGTGTCATCCTTTGAGTCTTCTCTTCTCACCTCATAATCAGGGACTAAACCCTAAAGGCTTTGAGGCTTTGTGATTAAGCTTATGCCTGCATCCTTCTATTAGGATGGAGTGTATAACTTTAATCCTAAGTGTTAAACCCTTAATGTGTTTAAATCCTTTAATCAATTCACTTAATAATCATCAAGACATCAAGCTTGTAACTTGGGCCTTGCATTAGGGTTCTAATTCTTCCTTAACTGGTTAAGAAGGACTAACCCTAGTGTTAATGGACAAGTCCTCCTCAAGTTGTCTTACAAACCATAAAACTCACTTCTTCATCATATCATTAACTAAAATCCACTTAATAAAGGCTTTGTTTTGTCATGGGTTTAATCCCTAATCATGGATTAAGTTGAGGAGCTTTCCTCAGCTTAAACATTCTCATTTATTATCCTTCTATTAGGATGGTGTAATGAGTCTGTTTAATCCCTGATTATGGCTTAATCTCATTACTTAACACTAAACAAAAACACCAAAAACATCTAAATAATCACAAGTAGGTTAATGATCTTAATCCTACACCATGGTGATTAAGTGCGAGAAGCTGACTTCACACTTAAGGTATCCTCATTACCCCTAATCAGAGGGAAGATGTGATGAGTTTACTAAATCCATTGGTTTAGGCTTAAGCTCATTAACTTATGACACACTTTCAAAAGCAATAAAAGACTAAAAACACAAAAAACAAACAATAATCGTCTCCTTTGGGATTCTTTTCTCATCTCATTCACTCATAAACGAGAACTTGCTTTTTCTGTCTAATGCAAGACAGTTTGCACCTGAGCCAGACAGGTCATACACTTTGTCACTCCCGACAAATGAAAAGGATCAAATGAAGGTACAGACGCGAACGGTCGGCGAAAGGGACAATGAGAACACACAGCCGTGAACTCACTGGAGATGAAAAGAGTCGCCAGCTATGCATTTTTATCCCGGAGGAAAGGCAATGCTGCATAGACCTAGAAAGACATGGATAAGACGGTTGCGAACCAGAGAGACTGAGAAAGGGGGTTAGTTACAACCTGGGAAGGTATTAGCACCCAGATTGTCCGTCGTACTCGACGGGATCCACGCTTAAAAGATTTGTGTTTTAAAGGGGTAGTGTCAATGCAATCTGTGTATAAAGAGCTGGAAAAGGATGTACAAGTGTCAGTGTATAAGTGATGTGAGGCATGAAAGTGTCAGTGTAAGAAAGGAATGAAATGCTCAAGACCATGAGGCTTAAAGAATGATACAGGAAGGAGGGGGAATGTACAGAGACTTTTGTTCGATAACTGTTAAGTTATGCCTACGTATCCTCTCGTGCAATGAGGAAGTCAGAACACCGTAGTTCGACCCAAAGAGACTGAAAGATGAATTGACTTGTGAACTGCTTGCTTGTCTATGCTCAAGTGTACGACCTGTCTGGCTCAGGTGCTAACTGTCTTGCATTAGACGGAAGAAGCGAGTTCTCGTTTATGAGTGAATGAGATGAGAAAAGAATCCCGAAGGAGACGATTATTGTTTGTTTTTGAATTTTCAGTCTTTTATTGCTTTTGAAAATTTGTCATAGATTAATGAGCTTAAGTCTAAACCAATGGATTTAGTAAACTCATCACATCTTCCCTCTGATTAGGGGTAATGAGAATACCTTAAGTGTGAAGTCAGATTCTCACACTTAATCACCTTTGGTATAGGATTAAGATCATTAACCTACTTGTGATTATTTAGGTGTTTTTGTGGTTTTTGTTTAGTGTTAAGTAATGAGGTTAAGCCATAATCAGGGATTTAACAAACTCATTACACCATCCTAATAGAAGGATAATAGATGAGAATGTTTAAGCTGAGGAAAGCTCCTCAACTTAATCCATGATTAGGGATTAAACTCATGACAAAACAAGCCTTTGATTAAGTGGATTTTAGATTAATGGTAAGATGATGAAGTGAGTTTTATGATTTGTAAGACAACTTGAGGGGGACTTGTCCATTAACACTAGGGTTAGTCCTTCTTAACCAATTAAGGAAGAATTAGAACCCTAATGCAAGGCCCAAGTTACAAGTGTGATGTCTTGATACTTATTAAGTGAATTGATTAAAGGATTTAAACACATTAAGGGTTTAACACTTAGGATTAAAGTTATACACTCCATCCTAAGAGAAGGATGCAGGCATAAGCTTAATCACAAAGCCTTAAAGCCTTTAGGGTTTAGTCCCTGATTATGAGATGAGAGGAGAAGACTCAAAAGAGACACAAAGGTAAAACTATGAGGGGAGACTAATCAAAACCCTAATTCATTGTCATGCTTGGTTGTTCCTAAGGTTTATGAGGTTTAACAAGAAAGATCTTCAAAGGCCACCAGGAAGCAGATGAACAGGATCAAGAGAAGCAAAGTGACTTGCTTCATTCAAGAAGTCAAGTCACTTGAGGAAGGAAAGTGGGAGAAACAAGAATGAGCAAGCTCAAACTTAAACACATACATAAATGCAGCAATGGATGCAAGAGAGATGAAAAGAAAAGTTATGAGAAGTGAAGGCAAATTCACTTCTCAAAGTTACTTACCACCTGAAAGGTTAGGAAAGAAATGCAATGCAATGCCAAATGAAATGAAATGGTATGATGCTAAACAAAACCAGAAGCATGTTGATGATGAAAATGATGTTATGAGATGCTGCAAACATGAGGCAAGGCATGAAGATGTTCATACAAGATCATGGATGCAAATGAGGCAAGCTAAGAAGCATGGACATACATGAAAAGTTATGAGGCATACATGGCATACAACATGGCATATGCAAGATGCAATGATCAAACATACTTTCTACATGTCTTATGAAGTCAAATGAATCAAATGGGAGCATGGAATGGTATGGCAAGTCGTGTTATGCAAGATAATGCAAGAAGGATGCAAATGGAGGCCCAAATTAGGGTTTATGGATCAAACAACAAACAAAAACCAAAAACAGAAGAAAAACCTAAGATAAAAAAATGGAAAATGCCACCCAAAGAAACCCTAAACCTATACTAAACCAAAGTCAAAAGGGGAGGTCTCAACTCTTAACCAAACTCAAGTTATGATTTTTCTAAGTTATTAGGGTTTTTAGGGTTCCTAAACAAAAGAAATGCCAAACAAATTGAAAATGCAAGATCAAATCATGGCCATTTTATCCTAGAAACTACATGCTAAACACAAAACAATGCAAGAAGAACCAATGTCCAACTCTTCTCAAATAGGCAGAAATGATTTTTTGAACTTATGATCAAAATAATGCACCAAAAATGATTTAATTCAATGGAAAATTCTCAAAATGCATCAAGATCAAAAAAGAAATTTGGTTTGAAGGTTGGACAATGTTTCTAAATGTCTTAGAACATTTCATGAATTTTTTGGTGATTTTTAAATACCTAAAAGTATTTTTAATTAATTAATTTCCATTAATCAATTAAAAATAATCTTTTAAATATTTAAAAATACTTTTTTAATGATAAAAAAATAAAATAAAAATATTTTTGTGTTTACAAAATTAATAAAACTCAGAGGAAAAAGTTTTATAATTTTTAAACCTTTTTTACTATTTTTAAATAAATGTGCAAAGAAAAGGAAAAGAAAATGAATTAAAATGAATTTTTAATGAATTAATGGGAAGTAATCAGATCCTAAGGTGGAGATTCAAACTCACACGCGCGGGAGTTGACTGCGCGCCACATATTACGGCTCAGATTCAAATTTGCTAATCAATGCTTAAAACCCTAACCCTGCCGTTAATCACTTTCAGATGACCGGGACAGTGTTCCGGTCATCTTCTCCGTTCACCTCAAAATGCTATCTCTCTCCCCAGGCCATTTTAGAAGCTCTAACTCTCCAGAAATCATCTACTAACTACCCTAAGCACGAATCCAGCATCAAATCACATTTAAACTCACACACAAACAAGAATCGAAGCAAAGAAATTTCTAGGTCAAACTTTCAGAACACTATAACATACTCATTTCTTGCTCATTTCAAAAAGTAAATAGATCCCAATGATCAGTGCAACATGCTAAACAAGATTCTAACAAGAAAATGGAGTTCTGGAAAAAAAGTTCATGGTGTCACCTGAGATGGAGCTTTTGATTTAGGAGCTTTCTGGATGATTCTTTGGCTCAATCAGGTCCCAATGATCCACCTTTGAAGCTTTGGATGCTTAGTTGGAGTTTAAACAACCTCTGGAGTGAGTTTGCAGAAGCTCTGACCAAGGGCATGTGAAAATCGTATTTGAGACATGGGGTGTTTCAGGCCAAAACAATGGTTGGTTTCTGGTCAGTGAGGTGAGTAGAGATTGTTGGTGGAGTTTGTTCTTGTGTTTGAGGTTTGTGGAGAGAGATTCGAAGGAAAATGCAGGCTGAGGTGAAGAATGGCAATGGGGTGTTCTTGCTCAAATCAAGCCTGGCTCTTGGTGCTTTGAGGTCTATGAAGTATGGTGAGTTGAAGTGTGGAAATGGTTTGAGTGTTCTGAGCTTGTGGAGGCAGATTCGAAGGCTTATGCAAAAAGGAGTGTTTTTGTGAATGTGTTGGATGAGTGAGTTTCAGCCTTGCTAGATGTATGGAATGGCTTGCTCTTTGTCCACATAAACCTCTCTCATTGGTCAGATGATTGGACATGTGCTTTATTGATTGGTAAGTCACCTTTTGCAAAAAGTCAAATTTTGTGTAAGGAAAGTATGGGTTGATCTATAGCTAGTACATGGGCTGGTTCTGGTGCAGCAAGGTGAGGTGAGAGGCTAGCCAAAGTGCAGCATCCAATGCATCAAGTGGGTGAAGTGATCATGATGATTTTGCAAGTTGTTGGCTTTTTGGTTCATATGGAAAGACCTTGTCCCAAAAGTCATGAAACATGAGCAATGCCTAGTTCATTCTGAATTTTAGGACTTGCATGATGTTTATGTGATGGTTTGATGCCAATTAGAAGTTGCATTTTGCCTTGGTACATGATTTTGCAACTTTCACACTTGGTGCATATCTTGAAAATAAATGATTTTTGCTAACTTTGTCACACCATAACTTTTGATCCAAAAAGAATTTGATCATGTTCTTGTACTTTTTGAAAAGGGAAAGATGAGATCTACAACTTTCATGACCAAAGTTTTTCCATTTGAAGCTTTTTTGGATCAATAATCAAGGCTTGAAAAAATGACCTAAAATGAAGCATTCTTGAAAAGTCAACTATGCCCAAAAAGTCAACATTTGCAAAAACCCTAAATTCTTGATTTTTATGAACTTCAACCTTCTTCCATGACCAAATAAAGATCATATACACTTAAAATGATGAAGATCACCCATTGGTTGGGTCATTGGGGGCCTCAGATGCCCTGATTTTACACTGACTTGTCTGAAAAGTCAACTCTTGATCAGATGACTTCCCCATGGAATTTCTTCATGAAAATTGATATGCATACTCCCTATACCATATAGAGACCAATGGAAACAAGAATGACCAAAAAATTTGGGGTTATGGCCTCTGAAACCAAAACCCTAATTTTAGGTCAACTGTGCAGTCTATCCTGGCTCTGCATCCACTCAAATCCTAGTTCTTGTGATTCTTTTGCATTTTTGACTTTGAGAGGGTGTAATATGATACTTGAACACATATGGATCCCTTTGAATTGATTGGTTGCCTTTGGAGTGGCTCAAGATGCCCTGAGATTGCCCAGATCACAAACCCTAGGTGCAGATGACTTAGAAACCATGCAGTGACTCATAAATGAAACATGAGGTGATATGATTGTGCTTATGCATATGAAATGATCACAAGCCATGGTGAAATGGGTGAGGGCAAATTTGGGGTGTTTACAGCTGCCCCTATTCAAGCATGAGTTAGCTGTGCCGGTTGTAAGCGACGGCTTGACAGGCAAACAAGATAACTTGTGGTTGAATACCAAAGACAGTCCAAAATTTGCACTCACAGAATGAAGAAGAAAAGGGATATAGGTTTGTAAAAGAAAACAAAGTATATTGTAAAGCGGGCGACGGAGGGCGACCGTCGAGCAGAGGACGACTGCTGGGCAAGGAGCAATGACGGGGACGGCCGACATGCTGGGAACAATGTGTGAAGTAAAGCGATGACGGGGACGGCCGACATGCTGGGGAGAAGGTAAAGCTAAGACGGGGACGGCCGACTAGCTGGAAAAATAAGAAATTATGATGGGGACGGCCATCAAGATAAAGCTGTAAAATTCTCTAGGGATTAATGAAACATGACGGGGACGGCCATCAAGTTCATAAAGCAAGGTAACCGACAATGGGGACGGCTATCGGGCTAAAGGAAAAAAAGGGACCACGACGGGGACGGCCATCGGGTTAAAGCATAAATGAAATAAACAGATGATGGGGTACGGCCATCAAAGGTGAAGGACGATCACCTAGCAGGGGACGGCTGCTCTGTTGGGAATAAGAGAAATATGATGGGGACGGCCATCAAAGGTGGAGGACGACCACCTGGCAGGGTACGGCTGCCGAAAATATCAACGATGGGGACGGCCATCGGATAAAAGGTCAACGATGGGGACGGCCATCGGACGAGCATGATGGAGGACAACCATCAAGAAGTGGAGGACGACCACTCAGCAGGGTACGGCTGCTCTCGAGGTTTCTCATGACATAGGACGAATGCCAGATAACCGAAATCAACAATGGGGACGGCCATTGGATAAAATGATGAAGGACGATCATCAAAAGGTGGAGGACGACCATCTAGCAGGGGACGGCTGCTAAAATCAACGATGGGGACGGCCATCGGATGAGCATGATGGAGGACGACCATCAAGAAGTGGAGGACGACCACCTAGCAGGGTACGGCTGCTCTCAGGGTTATCATGACACAGGACGAGTGTCAGATAAAAGAAAAAGCTTTGTTGGTGATCTACTGGGGATATAGTGAACACGGACGAGTGTTCACAACCAAGAAAGGAAAGTATAAGTGTTTGGTATTGTGTATAGATTAAAGATGCGGACGAGCATCCTTAGACTATGATACGGACGAGTATCATGTAGAAACAAATACTGACACGTGTTCAGAGATGATGATACGGACGAATACCACCTGGTTAACAAAGAACACGGACGAGTGTTGCACCCGAAGGGACTCTTCTGGGGAATAGTAGACACGGACGAGTGTCTATATCCAAGAAGACATAAGTGTTTTACACAGTGTATGGATTAAAGATGCGGACGAGCATCCTTAAGACTATGATACGGACGAGTATCATGTAGAAACAAACATTAGACGCAATGTTCTGAGATGATGATACGGACGAGTACCAACTGGTTAACAAAGAACAAGGACTACTGTCGAATCTATGGGGAGATAAGTGATGGTGCATACAAGATACGGACGAGTATCTGTATAAGTGCATCGTGAGTAGTGAGTATATATAGATGAGTGTTTTAACTGCTGGGGAGAATGACACGGACGGGTGCCAAGAGAGAAAAGTGTAATATGAACAAGTATCTGCTATACAAAGTCTAGGCGACTGCGCTGGGGATATGACACGGACGGGTGTCAGGAAAGTGTATATATAGGTATGTGTGGGTGCAAAGAGGATGTCTTTGGCTTTCTGCTGGTAATATGACACGGACGGGTGTCATGAAGTATCTGTAATACGGGTGATTTTGTTATAAAGAGTGTTCAGACGACTTTACTGGGGAGTGATGATACTGACGGGTATCAAAAAGGAAATATGCTGGTATTTGTGAATATGGGGCAGCTGTTTTTGCTGGGACTCTGGTGAGGATTTCTGTACAATGATGATGAACGGTTATTGCTCACAAGTGTTAATCCAGAACATGGCTTATGATTATGCTATGCGTTTGATTTTTTTGCCGTAATGCTCCGTATTAGACGGAATGCTACGCTCTGAGGGGATATTATGATGCAAATGCCATGATTATGCAAAGATATCAAACCGGGATTCGGATCCCGTTGCCGTGAAGATCTCTGGTTGATCTGTTTGAGGTGAACCTCCCAGCTGGGGATGAGATCATTGGTAGATCCGGAGAGATGTATCCACTTGGGGATATAGGTTACTGACTGGCATATCCTTGTAATACGGGACCCAGCTGGGGTTTGCAGAAGCCTTCTGTACTCTGTTGTGACTTCTTCGTGCGTTGTTCTTCTGGATAGAGGCTGAGGACCTCGTGGGGAGATGATTCTCTGATTCCTGCATTTGCCGAGGAAGAATGATTGGTACAACAGCTGGGGATGCTGTTGGTAGCTCAGCTGGGGAGAGTAACAAGAGGCAACTCAGCTGGGGATAGAGCATTTCGGATGCTGAGATCTTTTGTTGATTTGCCAGCTTGATGAGATGTAGCTTGCATGCCCCAAGTTGCGTCCTGTATACCTGCGATCCTGCAAAGATAAGGAAACGCACAAAAGGTCCCGAGGTATCCTTTACTGGATTCCGTCATAGGAGTTAAGCATTTTCGAGAGTAAGTATATTCCCTGTAAGCATGTGTTCTATTATTATTATTTTTGGGAGAAAAACATCTGTACTTATGCAATTGATTTTTTTTAGAGACATCAGACATCCTTTGCAAATAAAAATATACAAAACGAAACATGACTGAAAAAATATGATTTTATTACTTCATGTGCCCTGAATTGGCAAGATATAGTCAAGGAAACATGTCTCCTGAAATGAGGAGATTGTTACAAATTGAGAAGCAAAGTGCTGGCAGTGTTGATGACGCTTTAAGGAGCTTCCTCTTCCGCTATGACTCGTATGACTTTTGACTTTCTTCTCGTCTTGCTTTCTGAAGAAGACTGATTCTGATTGAGGCTTGATCCTTTGGAGTTTTATCAAGTTGTAGGCGATACAGACGAATTCAGAATGCAGTTGTTCGCTTATTCCCTTATTTTGCATGGATCGCCCTTTCGGGTTTTCAATCCATCGGGATACCCATTTTTGCCTGAGTTGTCCAATGCGGCTTTTCAACTCAGCGGGTGTACATTTTTCATTTATTTCCCTTATTTTTGCCCGAGTCTTTTTATTCTGTTTTTGACTCGCCGGGATGCCCTATTTTTGCCTGGTCTTACATTCTGTTTTTATGTTCAGCGGGTCATTTTATGCGAAGTATTTTTTAACTGCATCTGAATTCACAGGGGACGGGAAATCTTCACCATCCATGGTGCTGAGCATCAGCGCTCCACCAGAGAAAACTTTCTTTACCACGAATGGTCCTTCATAGTTTGGAGTCCATTTGCCCCTGTGGTCTGTATGAGGAGGGAGGATTCTTTTCAGCACAAGATCTCCCACTTGGTACTCTCGGTGCCTGACTTTCTGATCGAAGGCTTTCTTCATTCTCTTCTGATACAATTGTCCATGACAGATTGCAGCCAATCTCTTCTCTTCAATCAGACTCAGTTGCTCGTATCGGGACCTAACCCATTCTGCTTCACTCAGTTTGACATCCATCAAGACTCGCAAGGAGGGCAATTCAACTTCAACTGGTAGGACTGCTTCCATACCATACACAAGCTGGTACGGTGTTGCCCCAGTGGATGTCCTGATTGACGTGCGATACCCATGCAAGGCAAATGGTAGCATTTCATGCCAGTCTTTGTAGGTGACTACCATCTTCTGCACAATCTTCTTGATATTCTTATTTGCCGCCTCAACAGCACCATTCATCTTTGGTCTGTAAGGAGAAGAATTGTGATGTTGGATCTTGAAGTCCCGGCACAGTTCAGCCATCATCTTGTTGTTGAGATTGGAACCATTATCAGTAATGATTCGCTCGGGCACTCCGTATCGACAGATGATATCTCTCTTCAGAAATCTGGCTACCACTTGCCTTGTGACATTTGCATATGAGGCTGCTTCAACCCACTTAGTGAAATAGTCGATGGCGACCAGGATGAATCTGTGGCCGTTTGAAGCAGTTGGTTCAATCTTGCCAATCACGTCGATGCCCCACATGGCAAAGGGCCATGGTGAAGACATGATGTTCAAAGGATTCGGAGGTACATGCACTTTATCTGCGTAGATCTGGCATTTGTGGCATTTCCTGGCATAGGCACAACAGTCTGCATCCATTGTGATCCAATAATAGCCTGATCTTAACAACTTCTTAGCCATCGCATGTCCTCCAGCATGGGTACCAAAAGAGCCTTCATGCACTTCATGCATCAACAAATCTGCTTCCGTCTTGTCAACACATCTGAGGAGTACCATATCAAAGTTCCTCTTGTATAAAGACCCATCAGTGTTCAGAAAGAAACTTCCAGCAAGCCTTCTCAAGGTCTTCTTATCATTGGAAGATGCCCCAGGTGGGTATGTTTGATCCTCCAAGAAGCACTTAATATCATGGAACCAAGGATTATCATCTTTGACAACTTCCGCTGCAAATACATATGCTGGTCTTTCTAGTCTGGACACTGAAATTTGAGGTACAAAGTTGGTAGCTTGAACTTTGATCATGGACGAAATGGTAGCCAAGGCATCTGCAAACTGATTCTCATCCCGAGGGATATACTCAAGTTTGACTGTTGTGAAGAAAGTCAATAACCTTCTTGTATAATCCCTGTAAGGTATCAGATGATCCTGGTGTGTATACCATTTCCCATTGGTCTGATTGATTACCAAAGCTGAATCTCCGAATACGGTCAATGTCTTGATCCTGAGGTCAATGGCTTCCTCAAGACCCATAATGCAAGCTTCGTATTCAGCTTCGTTGTTAGTGCAGTTGAAAGTGAGTTTTGCCGAGAAAGGCATGTGAACTCCTTTGGGTGTAATAAGTACTGCACCAACACCACGGCCATTCATGTTAACAGCCCCATCGAACATCATAATCCATTCTTCCTCCGGGTCAGGCCCTTCAGTGTGAATAGGCTCTTCATGATCTTTTGTTTTAATGAACATGATGTCTTCATCAGGGAAGTCAAACCTCATAGGCTGGTAATCATCAATGGGTTGCTCAGCAAGATATTCAGACAATACACTGCCTTTGATGGCTTTCTGAGATGTGTATTGGATGTCATACTCCGTAAGGATCATTTGCCATCTTGCAACCCGTCCAGTAAGAGCTGGCTTCTCAAATATGTACTTGACTGGGTCCATCTTTGAGATCAGTAAGGTAGTGTGGGTCAACATATACTGCCTTAGTCGGCGAGCAGCCCACGCTAAAGCACAGCAAGTTTTCTCGAGCAGTGAATAACGTTGTTCACAGTCGGTAAACTTTTTGCTTAGGTAGTATATTGCATACTCTTTTCGACCAGACTCGTCATGCTGGCCCAACACACAACCCATTGACTCTTCTAATACTGTCAAGTACATGATTAGAGGTCTTCCTTCAACTGGAGGCATAAGGATTGGAGGTTCTTGCAGATATTCTTTGATCTTGTCAAAAGCCTTCTGGCAATCTTCATTCCACCTGACCGTTTGCTCTTTCCTTAATAGTTTGAACAAGGGTTCACAGGTTGCCGTAAGGTGAGATATGAACCTTGAAATGTAGTTCAATCGACCTAGAAACCCTCGAACCTCTTTCTCAGTTTTTGGTGCAGGCATCTCTTGGATGGCTTTGACTTTATCAGGGTCCACTTCAATCCCTTTCTCGCTTACAATAAATCCCAGCAGCTTACCGGACCGCACCCCGAATGTGCATTTGTTGGGGTTCAACTTCAGTTGATACTTTCTCAGACGCTTGAACAACTTGAGCAGATTCACCAGATGATCTTCTTCAGCAAGGGACTTGGCAATCATATCATCCACATAACATTCTATTTCTTTGTGGATCATATCGTGGAACAATGTTACCATAGCCCGTTGATACGTTGCACCGGCATTCTTGAGCCCAAATGGCATTACTTTGTAGCAGAACGTGCCCCAGGGTGTGATGAATGTTGTCTTCTCCATGTCTTCAGGTGACATTTTAATCTGGTTGTATCCTGAAAATCCATCCATGAAGGAGAATACCGAGAACTGAGCCGTGTTATCAACCAATACATCAATGTGAGGTAGAGGGAAATCATCTTTCGGGCTGGCTCTGTTCAGATCCCGGTAATCAACACACATTCTTACTTTGCCGTCCTTCTTAGGCACAGGTACTATATTAGCAACCCACGGCGGGTAGCTAGTTACAGCAAGGAACCCGGCGTCCCATTGCTTTTGTACCTCTTCCTTGATTTTCATAGCCATGTCTGGACGAGTACGGCGCAGCTTCTGTTTGACCGGAGGGCATTCTTCTCTCAAAGGCAGCTTGTGCACAACAATGTCAGTATCCAACCCTGGCATGTCTTGATACGACCAAGCAAACACATCCACATACTCTTGAAGTAGATCAACCAGTTGCTTCTTCACTGAGTCTTGCAGGCAGGCCCCGATTTTAACCTCTTTCACGTCTTCCTCTGTACCAAGATTAATCACTTCAACCTCCTCCTGGTGAGGGGTAATAACCTTCTCCTCTTGTCTTAACAACCTGGCTAGCTCTTCAGGAAGCTCATATTCTTCTTCAACCCCTTCATCAGCTTGATTGATCGGATTGTCAAAGTCATACGATGTCATAGCCGTGCTGTTGTCGGTGCTGTCAGGAAGGCACTCTCTGCAAGGGTTAAGTTGTTCATTTTAGTGATCTGATTTTAGTCTTATTTAGAAAAGTGAAATGAAGTTGTCATTTTGAAAACACTGCCACTTATTTTTTTGTACAAAAAGAAAAATGAAAAAACAGTGAGCGGAAAAGAAAAAGACCCATTTGCAAAAAGATGTCTGATATTTCATTAACTGATCTTGTTTGCACAAAAAGTACAGATGGCCCGATTACAAAATGAGTCTTGTCATCTTGGGCAAGATGCAAGACTTTGATGCATGCTTATAAAAATACAGGAAATAATAATTACTCCGCATGAGTAACTCTTATAATTTCCTGGGAAGACCAGTTCGAGACACTGCTCCCCGGGATCTTTGGACGAATCCAGCTTTCCAGGTTGCGCTCCTCTTCCAGCTCGTCTTCCAGACAGTTGATAGCATCAGGGGTAAGCATCCCCCCACTGACAAAACCAGGCTCTCCAGCAGCCTTTGCTTGATGTTGAGTTGGTTTGTAACCCAACCCAAATTTGTCTTTCTTCTCCTCCACAGCTAAAACTTTGCCCCAGCCCAGGGCAGTTCCTTCCTCAACAACCTTCCGGGCTTGTTGGTATGATGACATGGAGATCCCAGATACAGCAGATGCTTCATTGACATTCAGGGCTTCAAATCCTTGGCTCATTGTTTCATGGATCTCCCCATCCATTTCAATATACTTATAAGTAGCCAGATGGCTAACAAATATATCCTCCTCCCCACAGATTGTAACAACTTGGCCTTCCCACTCATATTTTAACTTTTGGTGAAGGGTAGACGTTATTGCGCCGACGGCGTGAATCCAGGGTCTACCCAACAAACAGCTGTAGGCGGGCTGAATGTCCATCACATAAAAGATAGTTTTAAAGGTCTGTGGGCCAATTGTCACAGGTAGCTCAATCTCTCCCAGAACCGATCTCTTAGAACCATCAAAGGCTCTTACTACCAGGTTGCTGGGTCTCAATGCCAGTCCATCATATTCTAACTTCACCAGAGCCTTCTTTGGTAAGACATTCAGGGACGAACCTGTGTCTACCAGCACATGAGAAAGGACAGCTCCTTTGCATTCCATGGTTATGTGCAAGGCTTTGTTGTGGTTGCGGCCATCCGCTGTCAAGTCAGTATTGGTGAACCCTAGCCCATTGCTAGCAGTAACATTTCCAACCACGGTTTCCAACTGGTTGACAGTAATCTCTTCAGGCACGTAAGCTGCGTGCAAGACTTTGAGTAATGCATTCCGATGGGCTTCGGAACACATCAGCAGTGAGAGGATAGAGATCTTGGATGGCGTCTGGTGAAGCTGATCCACAATTTTGTAATCGCTCTTTTTGATGATTCTCATAAACTCATCAACTTCTTGATCGAACGGTGTCTTCAAGGTTTCTTTAACAGTTTGATCTTCCTGCACCGGGCTCTTTCCTTTTGCCTTGGCAGCAGCTTCTGCTTCGGCAGTAGGTCTTTGCATTGGTGGAGCAAAGAGACGTCCGCTTCGAGTGAAGCCTCTGCCTCCCCCCACATTATCTACTTGTGGTGCAGGTGTTGATGTTTCCAGAGTGATTCTTTTTCCCTTGCAGTACACGTCTGAGCCATAGTGCCAAGGGATGGCCCTATTGCTTTCATATGGTACTGGTCCAGGCACCGTGACAGTGACTGGACTGATTGCTGCTGCTGAAGGGACTGTAATTGTTTGTGGATCATAAAAGATTGTAACTGGTGCTCTGGTGGGAGCAGCACCTTCTGAATGGTAGGCAGAGTTATTCTCAGGATCATAAAATATGGTGACAGTAGAGACATCTTCATGATTTGTTGCTGGAGTTGTAGGAGATATTGGCGGAAGAATGGATGTTGTCGTTGTAGGAGTCTCGAAGTGGAGTGAAGCTGAAGTTGTAGCAGGAAGATTTGTTGTAAACTGATCAGTTGAGATGATGGATGACGTACTTGTTGATGAAGCCGAAGAATTGTCAGGAACAATAGTTGCTGCAGTTGTAGGAGGTTCTGAAACCGTTGCTGATGATACTGTTGGATTTGTTGGAAATGATGTAGTGATCTGGAGCTGGCCGCTCTGAATAAGGCCATCTATGCCATTCCTCAAATTATCGCACCCATTTACTGAGATATTACAGTAAGCACACCCCAACTCACACCCCGAGAACATGTTGCATTCCAAGAGCTGAGCCTTAATTTCTACCAATGGTGTCCTGATCTGTCCCACACTGGTTATTAAATAAGACGGTTTGTCTTCTTCAATAGCGTTAATTCGGGGACCACCATGATTTGGCATTGGGTTTTTACTGACATTGGGCGGTGGTGCGAAATTCAGAGCCTTGGAGTCTACCAGGTCTTGTACCTTCATATGCAGAGCCCTGCATTTTTCTGTACTGTGGCCAGGTGCGTTTGAATGAAAAGCACACCTAGCATTGGAGTCATAATTCCTTGGTAGACTGTTGGGATCCGGAGGTGCCAACGTTCTTAGCTCAACCAGGTTGAGTTTCAGAAGCTGTGGCAGCAAAGTAGCATATGGCATGGGGATCGGATCAATCACTCTGTTAGCTTGAGATGGCCTTTGTTAGAACGGCCTTTGCTGGTTATTGTTGTTGTTGCTGTTGTTGTAATTTCTTGGAGGATACTGATTTTGCTGATGATACTGAGGTTGCGGCTGATAGTTTTGTTGAGGAGGTTGATAGACTGGCTGAGGATGAGCTGGAGCAGGGATGGTGACTGCTGCTATTGACCTTTGAGCGTATTGGGGCCTGCCCCTGTTGGTGTGGATGGCATTGGTCTCGCCAGTTCTTCTCGGGCCTGCAAAAGGCTTTCTTGCATTACTGGACGAGCTGGCACCATTATCAGAGATCTTACCCATTTTCAACAGGCTTTCAATTCTCTCCCCAGCTATGACAACATCTGCAAAGCTAGTAGAAGAGAAAGCAGCCAACCTGTCAATATATGTTCCCTGAAGGATGTTCATGAACATATCTGCCATTTCCCGTTCAGACATAGGTGGTTGAACAGCAGCAGCCAGTTGCCTCCATCTCTGGGCATATTCTCGGAAACTCTCCCTCGAAGACTGTGACATTCCCATCAGGAGGGTCCTGTTGGGTGCCATGTCTAGATTATACTGATACTGTCTGATGAAGGCCTCTGCCAGGTCCTTCCAGCATCTAATAGTTGCTCTTGTCAGATGGGAATACCACTCCCTCGAAGCTCCAGTCAAGCTATCTTCAAAATAGAACATCCACAATTTCTCGTCCATGGTATAAGCTTTTAATCTCCCGAGGAAAGATTGTAGATGGGTTCGAGGACAAGAAGTCCCATTATACTTTTCAAAACATGGAGGCTTGAACTTGTGGGGAATCCTAACCCCGTCTACCAAGCCCATATCCATGACGTCGAAGCCCAAAGAGTTTTGAGATTCTAAGGACCTCAACTTCTCAGCTATCTCATCCAATCTTCTATCATATGCTTCTTCACCAGCGCCCATTACTGTGAATTGGTCCTCCTGAGGATCCTCTTGAAGTACCCTAGCTGCGGTGGCAGTCCCTTGAACATTTGCCGGAATATTGACCTCAGGATGGAGGTGTGGTCCAAATACCGGAGGGTTGACGTGAGGTTGGACTCTTTCATTGTTACTGGTACCGGCAGTTCCTATATGTGGATCCTCTTGATTTTGCCTTTCCACCATGGCTCTCAATCTTTCCTGGGTCTGAGCCATGTTGTTCATAACTTCCATAAACTGAGTCATTTGGTTCCTCATTTCTAGCCTTTCATTTGCCATTTGATTTCTGACCTCAGTGAGGTCCTGCTGCATCTGATCCATCTGAATTCCCGGAAGGTTATTTCGGGTTGGATAACGGTGCGGACGGTTGAGGGGAAAAACTCGGCGCCTAGCAATAGTTCCTGAACATCACAACAGAGGTTAGCGACAATAAAACAAAAACCTAGAAAACAAACAAAGGGTTAGCATGCAATGCAGTTATGCTTATTTGTTCTCAAGGTATCCGGTTTGGCCTTCAGTTTTGACCCTTCCAGACCCTTTGAAGATATTGTCGTTGTTGCTTGAAGAAAACTCAGGTGACGCAAACTAACATAAATATATTACAGAAGGTGAAATGATACAATTTGTTCATTTTACAACACAAGCCCTCTAAGGGGTCAAAATACATTACAAGAAAATAAAAGGACACGGAAAGAAGGCAACAACAAACAAATGGTCAAACACCAAGACCAAACTCATCCTCACGAACTTCCTTGAGAAGTGCTTCGGTCACAGGATCGGCCGGACGCTCCGTGAGATTCCTGATGAGGAGATTCCGGGTTGCAATAGCTGCTGCTAGTCTCTTGTGCTGAGTTTGGTCCTTGGACCTCTTCACCCCTGCTTTGATCTTCAATTCTGATATCTCCCTCTGGGCTGCTGCCAGGGCTTCTTGTTGTTCTTTTGCACTTGCTTCTAGTTGCTCCATCTTGTCTTGAACTCTCTTTTCTTCCAGGGTACGAGCCTCGGTGATCCTGACCCACCGGGCTTGACTCTCCTTCAAGTACAAGTCTGTTCTTGCTCTCTGGAACTGGGCTTCTTTGCAAGCATTCTTCAGAATTTGTTCACCAGCCTTAGACTTTTTGATATAATCCCCAGACTTTTCAATCTTAGTCAAATGCTCCACTCTCAACTTCTCCAATCTCTCAATCTCCCTCATACCTTCACTCCTCTCCCGGAGGGTCTTCTGCAAAGCCTGAGTTAGCTTCTCATTTCTTTCCTTCAAGCTCTCAAACTCCTCCAAACTGATGGTGGCAGGGGGTGGTGCTGAAGATGACTCAGGCATGTCTTCTATGGTAAAGGGCATTCCAGAGAATTGGGCCCTGGCACGGGACCACTCATAATATTGTGCTGATGCCACATTATTACACTTCCCCAGAATGGTGACTCCCTTGGTTTGAACATTATCCCAGGCCCAGGCAGCCTGCCTAACAACAGCCAAACTAATCTTGTTCTCACAATAAAGGGTCTCCACCAAGTCCTGTGCCCTAGGAGTGTGGACCAGTGCATAGCCCAATTGCCTCCTGAACAGCAGAGGGTTGTAATCGATACTTCCCCTAACTCCTATTAAAGGCACATTGGGAAAATGTCCACAGCTGGTGATGATATCCCTGCCCTTGGTGCTTTGAGTGCACCATCTGATATCGGCTGAAGTTAGGACAGTGAGTCTCTTAGCCCAGTTGCTTTGCTGATGAGGGTTTAAAAATGCATCTGTCCTGGGTAGATGCCTGAGAAGCCAAGTGTGGAACAATGGAGCACAACACCTCACTAACCTTCCCCTCTGCTTCTCATTCCTCTGATGCACTGAATAGTAAAGATCCCCTAATAAAGTTGGCACTGGGTTCTTCAAGATGAACAGATGGATTGCATTCTTGCTAATGAATCGAGGCTCATCTGCAAACAACACAATTCCATATACACTTAGGGCCAACAAAGCACAAACAGCTTTCCACTCCCCCAGGGAAGCCTTTAGACTAGCTTGAGAAATTAAGAAGTCCAGATGAAAACCAGGGATTCCAGCTTTAGAGGTCATATGCTGCTCAACCAAAACAGGTTCCAGATGCAAAGCTTTTGCTACTTCTCCACTAGCAGGAAAGACCATCTCAGGGTTGAAAGGGATTCCACCCCTGATAGGCAAACCAACCAATGATGAGTATTCTTCTAACAGAGGGCCCAACTGAAAGTCTTGAAAGGTGAAACATCTCAGTGGGGGATCATAGAACTGAATGCAGGTGTGGATGAGGCTTCTTTGTGATGGGTCCAGATCCATAACCATGTCAAGTATATCCCCATAATGCTCCCTGAACAAGGGTATGTGATCTGGAGTGATCAGGGTCTGAATCCTCCTGATGTCTGATAACTCTGGTTGGAAGAAGTGATAGGTGATGTTGCTCTTCTTAGGAGCCATGATGCTGAGACTGAGTAGAGACAGGTACAGATGCTGATGCTGAAGAAGAGGGCCACTGACTGGCTGGTGCTGGTGATAACTGAAGCAGGTGTTGGTGAAGATAGGTCAATACTGAAGATGGGGTCAAAACCAAAACCAAATGAAGATGGATACCCTGAAACAAATAAGCAAATGTCAATATGATGCAATGATTATGTATGCAAATGATATGCAAAGGGTCTGTGACTGAGCTGGATCTGATCAAAATGCCCTGATATAGGTCCAAGTGTGTTCAAGAATTCCAGATGGAGGTCTATAGATCCAGTAACCAAGGTGGGGGGCTCAAATAAAGAGCCATATGTCCAGGGTTTTAGAATCACAAGAACTGTCCAACATGGAGTACTCTTAACAAATAAGGGTAACAGGGTATTCTGAGGTCAAGGTACCTGCAAACCTGTAAACAGCCCAACCCCCTCACAGGTGGTGTTCTAGAACAAGGATCCTCAGACTTGGATCAGTTATGAGAAGTGTAAACATTTCCAACCCGGAGGTACAATGTTTACAATAACCATAACAATTCCTCCTCTAATTCACCTCAGTTTCTGAAGGTCAATACTAAAGGTCATCCAGACTTAGCAGGCTTCCCAGATAGCCCTAGCATTGCAGGAAATCTGCAACACAGAGTTCTCAAGAAGAAACCCACATCTGAACCGTGTTTCATATTCCCGCACCAGACCGAAATGGAATGGGAAAGAATATGATTCACTCTAGCCTAGGTGTCACTCAGGTCCCAGGTATAGGACCTTAACTCTCAATAGAACCCCACCCACCAAAGCAAACAACAGATCCAGCCAGCAACATGACAGTATGATATATACAAATGCACTAAAGAAAAGCAGTAAAGCAAACTGTACATAAATCAATAAACAAAAATAAATACAAGCACAAATAAGCACATAACACCCCAGTAAACACAAATCAATCAAGCGCTAGGAGGAACCCACAAAAAGAACCAGAAGCCCTGGTTGCAATATAAGGTTCCCCAGCAGAGTCGCCAAGCTGTCGCTCCCGACAAATGAAAAGGATCAAATGAAGGTACAGACGCGAACGGTCGGCGAAAGGGACAATGAGAACACACAGCCGTGAACTCACTGGAGATGAAAAGAGTCGCCAGCTATGCATTTTTATCCCGGAGGAAAGGCAATGCTGCATAGACCTAGAAAGACATGGATAAGACGGTTGCGAACCAGAGAGACTGAGAAAGGGGGTTAGTTACAACCTGGGAAGGTATTAGCACCCAGATTATCTGTCGTACTCGACGGGATCCACACTTAAAAGATTTGTGTTTTAAAGGGGTAGTGTCAATGCAATCTGTGTATAAAGAGCTGGAAAAGGATGTACATGTGTCAGTGTATAAGTGATGTGAGGCATGAAAGTGTCAGTGTAAGAAAGGAATGAAATGCTCAAGACCATGAGGCTTAAAGAATGATACAGGAAGGAGGGGGAATGTACAGAGACTTTTGTTCGATAACTGTTAAGTTATGCCTACGTATCCTCTCGTGCAATGAGGAAGTCAGAACACCGTAGTTCGACCCAAAGAGACTGAAAGATGAATTGACTTGTGAACTGCTTGCTTGTCTATGCTCAAGTGTACGACCTGTCTGGCTCAGGTGCTAACTGTCTTGCATTAGACGGAAGAAGCGAGTTCTCGTTTATGAGTGAATGAGATGAGAAAAGAATCCCGAAGGAGACGATTATTGTTTGTTTTTGAATTTTCAGTCTTTTATTGCTTTTGAAAATTTGTCATAGATTAATGAGCTTAAGTCTAAACCAATGGATTTAGTAAACTCATCACATCTTCCCTCAGATTAGGGGTAATGAGAATACCTTAAGTGTGAAGTCAAATTCTCACACTTAATCACCTTTGGTATAGGATTAAGATCATTAACCTACTTGTGATTATTTAGGTGTTTTTGTGGTTTTTGTTTAGTGTTAAGTAATGAGGTTAAGCCATAATCAGGGATTTAACAAACTCATTACACCATCCTAATAGAAGGATAATAGATGAGAATGTTTAAGCTGAGGAAAGCTCCTCAACTTAATCCATGATTAGGGATTAAACTCATGACAAAACAAGCCTTTGATTAAGTGGATTTTAGATTAATGGTAAGATGATGAAGTGAGTTTTATGATTTGTAAGACAACTTGAGGGGGACTTGTCCATTAACACTAGGGTTAGTCCTTCTTAACCAATTAAGGAAGAATTAGAACCCTAATGCAAGGCCCAAGTTACAAGTGTGATGTCTTGATACTTATTAAGTGAATTGATTAAAGGATTTAAACACATTAAGGGTTTAACACTTAGGATTAAAGTTATACACTCCATCCTAAGAGAAGGATGCAGGCATAAGCTTAATCACAAAGCCTTAAAGCCTTTAGGGTTTAGTCCCTGATTATGAGATGAGAGGAGAAGACTCAAAAGAGACACAAAGGTAAAACTATGAGGGGAGACTAATCAAAACCCTAATTCATTGTCATGCTTGGTAGTTCCTAAGGTTTATGAGGTTTAACAAGAAAGATCTTCAAAGGCCACCAGGAAGCAGATGAACAGGATCAAGAGAAGCAAAGTGACTTGCTTCATTCAAGAAGTCAAGTCACTTGAGGAAGGAAAGTGGGAGAAACAAGAATGAGCAAGCTCAAACTCAAACACATACATAAATGCAGCAATGGATGCAAGAGAGATGAAAAGAAAAGTTATGAGAAGTGAAGGCAAATTCACTTCTCAAAGTTACTTACCACCTGAAAGGTTAGGAAAGAAATGCAATGCAATGCCAAATGAAATGAAATGGTATGATGCTAAACAAAACTAGAAGCATGTTGATGATGAAAATGATGTTATGAGATGCTGCAAACATGAGGCAAGGCATGAAGATGTTCATACAAGATCATGGATGCAAATGAGGCAAGCTAAGAAGCATGGACATACATGAAAAGTTATGAGGCATACATGGCATACAACATGGCATATGCAAGATGCAATGATCAAACATACTTTCTACATGTCTTATGAAGTCAAATGAATCAAATGGGAGCATGGAATGGTATGGCAAGTCGTGTTATGCAAGATAATGCAAGAAGGATGCAAATGGAGGCCCAAATTAGGGTTTATGGATCAAACAACAAACAAAAACCAAAAACAGAAGCAAAACCTAAGATAAAAAAATGGAAAATGCCACCCAAAGAAATCCTAAACCTATACTAAACCAAAGTCAAAAGGGGAGGTCTCAACTCTTAACCAAACTCAAGTTATGATTTTTCTAAGTTATTAGGGGTTTTAGGGTTCCTAAACAAAAGAAATGCCAAACAAATTGAAAATGCAAGATCAAATCATGGCCATTTTATCCTAGAAACTACATGCTAAACACAAAACAATGCAAGAAGAACCAATGTCCAACTCTTCTCAAATAGGCAGAAATGATTTTTTGAACTTATGATCAAAATAATGCACCAAAAATGATTTAATTCAATGGAAAATTCTCAAAATGCATCAAGATCAAAAAAGAAATTTGGTTTGAAGGTTGGACAATGTTTCTAAATGTCTTAGAACATTTCATGAATTTTTTGGTGATTTTTAAATACCTAAAAGTATTTTTAATTAATTAATTTCCATTAATCAATTAAAAATAATCTTTTAAATATTTAAAAATACTTTTTTAATGATAAAAAAATAAAATAAAAATATTTTTGTGTTTACAAAATTAATAAAACTCAGAGGAAAAAGTTTTATAATTTTTAAACCTTTTTTACTATTTTTAAATAAATGTGCAAAGAAAAGGAAAAGAAAATGAATTAAAATGAATTTTTAATGAATTAATGGGAAGTAATCAGATCCTAAGGTGGAGATTCAAACTCACACGCGCGGGAGTTGACTGCGCGCCACATCTCACGGCTCAGATTCAAATTTGCTAATCAATGCTTAAAACCCTAACCCTGCAGTTAATCACTTTCAGATGACCGGAACAGTGTTCCGGTCATCTTCTCCGTTCACCTCAAAATGCTATCTCTCTCCCCAGGCCATTTTAGAAGCTCTAACTCTCCAGAAATCATCTACTAACTACCCTAAGCACGAATCCAGCATCAAATCACATTTAAACTCACACACAAACAAGAATCGAAGCAAAGAAATTTCTAGGTCAAACTTTCAGAACACCATAACATACTCATTTCTTGCTCATTTCAAAAAGTAAATAGATCCCAATGATCAGTGCAACATGCTAAACAAGATTCTAACAAGAAAATGGAGTTCTGGAAAAAAAGTTCATGGTGTCACCTGAGATGGAGCTTTTGATTTAGGAGCTTTCTGGATGATTCTTTGGCTCAATCAGGTCCCAATGATCCACCTTTGAAGCTTTGGATGCTTAGTTGGAGTTTAAACAACCTCTGGAGTGAGTTTGCAGAAGCTCTGACCAAGGGCATGTGAAAATCGTATTTGAGACATGGGGTGTTTCAGGCCAAAACAATGGTTGGTTTCTGGTCAGTGAGGTGAGTAGAGATTGTTGGTGGAGTTTGTTCTTGTGTTTGAGGTTTGTGGAGAGAGATTCGAAGGAAAATGCAGGCTGAGGTGAAGAATGGCAATGGGGTGTTCTTGCTCAAATCAAGCCTGGCTCTTGGTGCTTTGAGGTCTATGAAGTATGGTGAGTTGAAGTGTGGAAATGGTTTGAGTGTTCTGAGCTTGTGGAGGCAGATTCGAAGGCTTATGCAAAAAGGAGTGTTTTTGTGAATGTGTTGGATGAGTGAGTTTCAGCCTTGCTAGATGTATGGAATGGCTTGCTCTTTGTCCACATAAACCTCTCTCATTGGTCAGATGATTGGACATGTGCTTTATTGATTGGTAAGTCACCTTTTGCAAAAAGTCAAATTTTGTGTAAGGAGAGTATGGGTTGATCTATAGCTAGTACATGGGCTGGTTCTGGTGCAGAAAGGTGAGGTGAGAGGCTAGCCAAAGTGCAGCATCCAATGCATCAAGTGGGTGAAGTGATCATGATGATTTTGCAAGTTGTTGGCTTTTTGGTTCATATGGAAAGACCTTGTCCCAAAAGTCATGAAACATGAGCAATGCCTAGTTCATTCTGAATTTTAGGACTTGCATGATGTTTATGTGATGGTTTGATGCCAATTAGAAGTTGCATTTTGCCTTGGTACATGATTTTGCAACTTTCACACTTGGTGCATATCTTGAAAATAAATGATTTTTGCTAACTTTGTCACACCATAACTTTTGATCCAAAAAGAATTTGATCATGTTCTTGTACTTTTTGAAAAGGGAAAGATGAGATCTACAACTTTCATGACCAAAGTTTTTCCATTTGAAGCTTTTTTGGATCAATAATCAAGGCTTGAAAAAATGACCTAAAATGAAGCATTCTTGAAAAGTCAACTATGCCCAAAAAGTCAACATTTGCAAAAACCCTAAATTCTTGATTTTTATGAACTTCAACCTTCTTCCATGACCAAATAAAGATCATATACACTCAAAATGATGAAGATCACCCATTGGTTGGGTCATTGGGGGCCTCAGATGCCCTGATTTTACACTGACTTGTCTGAAAAGGCAACTCTTGATCAGATGACTTCCCCATGGAATTTCTTCATGAAAATTGATATGCATACTCCCTATACCATATAGAGACCAATGGAAACAAGAATGACCAAAAAATTTGGGGTTATGGCCTCTGAAACCAAAACCCTAATTTTAGGTCAACTGTGCAGTCTATCCTGGCTCTGCATCCACTCAAATCCTAGTTCTTGTGATTCTTTTGCATTTTTGACTTTGAGAGGGTGTAATATGATACTTGAACACATATGGATCCCTTTGAATTGATTGGTTGCCTTTGGAGTGGCTCAAGATGCCCTGAGATTGCCCAGATCACAAACCCTAGGTGCAGATGACTTAGAAACCATGCAGTGACTCATAAATGAAACATGAGGTGATATGATTGTGCTTATGCATATGAAATGATCACAAGCCATGGTGAAATGGGTGAGGGCAAATTTGGGGTGTTTACACACTTGAGCATTGACAAGCAAGCAGTTCACCAGTCAATTCATCTTTTCAGTCTCTTTGGGTCGAACTACGGTGTTCTGACTTCCTCATTGCACGAGAGGATACGTAGGCATAACTTAGACAGTTATCGAACAAAAGTCTCTGTATATTCCCCCTCTTTCCAGCATCATTCTTTTATCCTCATGATCTTGAGCATCTTATTCCTGTTCTTACACTGACACTTCATTTATGCACTTCACATTCTTTCACACAGACACCTGTACATCCTTTTTCCAGCTTTTTATACACAGATTGCACTGACACTACCCCTTTAAACACAAATCTTTTAAGCGTGGATCCCGTCGAGTACGACGGACAATCTGGGTGCTAATACCTTCCCAGGTTGTAACCAACCCCCTTTCTCAGTCTCTCTGGTTCGCAACCGTCTTATCCATGTTCTTTCTCGGTTTATGCAACATTACCTTTCCTCCGGGATAAAAATGCCTAGCTGGCGACTCTTTTCATTCCCTGTGAGTTCACTCCTGTGTGTCCTCGCATCTCCTCTTCGCCGACCGTTCGCGTCTGTACCTTTATCTGGGCCATTCCCATTTATCGGGAGCGACAGCTTGGCGACTCTGTTGGGGACCCTTATATTGTAACCAGGGCTTCTGGTTCTTTTTGTGGGTTCCTCCTAGCGCTTGATTGATTTGTGTTTACTGGGGTGTTATGTGTTATTTGTGCTTGTATTTGTATTTATTTTTGCTTTATGTACAATTGTTTTATTGCTTTCTTTATAGCTTTACATACACCATATTATCATACTGTGCTGGCTGGATCTGTTTTGTTGCTTTGATGGGTGGGTTTTCTATTGAGAGTTGAGGTCCTATACCTGGGACCTGAGTGACACCTAGGCTAGAGTGGTTCATGTTCTTTCCCATTCCATTTCGGTCTGGTGCGGGAATATGAAACACGATTCAGATATGGGTTTCTTCTTGAGAACTCTGTGCTGCAGATTTCCTGTAGTGCTAGGGCTATCTGGGAAGCCTGCTAAGTCTGGATGACCTTTAGTATTGACCTTCAGAAACTGAGGTGAATTAGAGGAGGATCTTTTATGGTTATTGTAAACGCTGTACCTCCGGGTTAGAAGTGTTTACACTTCTCATAACTGATCCAAGTCTGAGAATCCTTGTTTTAGAACATCACCTGTGAGGGGGATTGGGCTGTTTACAGGTTTGCAGGTACCCTTGACCTCAGCATACCCTGTTACTTTGTTTTGATTAAGAGTACTCCATTTTGGAACAGTTCTTGTGATTTTTTAACCCAGGACATGTGACTCTTTATTTGAGTCCCCCACCTTGGTTACTGGACTTATGAACCTCCATCTGGATTTCTTGAATATATATGGACCTATATCAAGGCGTTTAATCAGATCCAGCTCAGTCACAAACCCTTGCATATCATTTGCATACATCCTCATTGCATCATTTTAACATGTGTTTATTTGTTTTTCAGGGTATCCATCATACATTTTGGCTTGGTTTTGACCCCTTCTTCAGCATAGACCTATCTTCATCAGTGCTTACTTCAGCTATCAGCTACCTGCTTCAGTCACCTGCATCACCAGTCTCAGCCTGTCAGTGGCCCATCTTCAGTGTTACTCTCAGCATTTGTCTCAGCTCTTCTTCAGCAACATGGCACCCAAGAAGAGTAACATCTCCTATCATTTCTTTGAGCCTGAGTTAGCTAGCATCAGGAAGATACAGACCCTGATTACTCCAGACCATATACCACTATTCAGAGAACATTATGGAGGAATCCTTGATGTGGTTATGGATTTGGACCCTTCACAGAGGAGCTTGATTCATACTTGCCTGCAGTTCTATGATCCCCCTCTGAGGTGCTTCACCTTCCAGAATTTTCAGTTGGGACCCTTGTTGGAAGAATATTCATCATTGGTTGGTGTACCTATCAGGGGTGGAGTCCCCTTCAACCCTGAGATGGCTTTCCCTAGTAATGAAGAGGTGGCAAAGGCATTGTATCTAGAACCAGCTCTGATTGGGCAGAACATGACAGCCAAGGCTGGAGTCTCAGGTCTTCACTTGGATTTCTTGACCTCTCAGGCTACCCTGAAGGCTTCTTTGGGAGAGTGGAAAGCAGTCTGTGCTTTGTTAGCCCTTAGCATATATGGGATCACACTTTTTGCAGATGAGCCTAATTTTGTTAGCAAGAATGCAATCCATCTTTTCATCCTGAGGAACCCAGTACCCACTTTACTGGAGATCTTTACTACTCTGTCCACCAAAGGAATGAAAAGCAAAGGGGAAGATTAGTGAGATGCTGTGCTCCTTTGTTCCATACTTGGCTGCTCAAGCATTTACCAAAGACTGATGCATTCTTGAACCCCCACCAGCAGAAGAACTGGGCTAGGAGGCTTGTTGCTCTAACCTCAGATGATATCAGGTGGTGCACTCAGAGCACCAAGGGCAGAGACATCATTACTAGTTGTGGGCAATTTCCCAATGTGCCTCTGATAGGAGTAAAGGGTTGCATCAACTACAACCCTCTGCTATTCAAAAGACAACTAGGCTATGCATTAGTCCATCCTCCTAGGGTACAGGATCTGGCAGAAACCCTTTATTGTGAGAACAAGCCTGATCTGGCTATTGTCAGGCAAGCATCCTGGGCTTGGGACAATGTCCAGACTAAGGGGGTAACCATTCTTGGGAGATGCAATAATGTGGCCTCAGCTCGGTACTATGAGTGGTCCCATGACCGGGCTCAAATTACTGGAATGCCCTTCACTATTGAAGATGTGCCTGGACCTTCCACAACACCACCTCCAGCAACTGTCAGCTTAGAGGAGTTTGAGAAATTGAAAGAAAGAAATGAGAATCTGACTCAGGCTCTACAGAAGACCCTCTGGGAGAGGAGTGATGGTCGTTTGGACATTGAAAGGCTAAAAAAGCTAAAAGTGGAGCATCTAGCCAGAATTGAGAAGTCAGAGGACTACATTAAGAAGGCAAGGGCTGGAGAGCAGATCTTGAAGAATGCCTGCAAGGAGGCTCAGTTCCAGAAGGCCAGGACTGACTTGTACCTGAAGGAGAGTCAAGCTAGGTGGGTCAGGATCACCGAAGCTCGCACACAGGAGGATAAGAGGACTCAGGACAAGATTGAGCAGCTGGAAGCTAGTGCAAAAGAGCAACAGGAAGCCCTGGCAGCAGCCCAGAGAGAGATCTCAGAGTTGAAGATTAAAGCTGGTGTGAAGAGGTCAAAGGACCAGAATCAATACAAGAAGCTAACTGCAGCTGTTACTACAAGGAATCTCCTTATCAGGAATCTTACAGAGCGTCCAGCTGATCCTGTGACTGAAGCACTTCTCAAAGAAGTTCAGGAGGATGAGTTTGGTCTTGGTGTCTGACTTTTGCTTGTTGTTGCTTTCATTTCATGTACTTTTCTTTATGTTGTATTGTTGACCCCTCCGAGGGCATGTAAAAAAAAAACAAAAAAACAAAAAACAAAAACAAACTATGTACCATTTACTTTTCGTAATATATGTGTTGGTTTGTTTTATCTGAATTCTTCAAGCAACATCACAAGCATCTTCATCAAGGGTCTGGAAAGGTCAAAACCAAGTGCCAAGCCGGATACCTTGGAAATAAATAAGCATACTGCATTGCATACTAACCTTTTGTTTTGTTTTGTAGGTTTTTTTTTGTTGTTACTAACTCTGTTGTGACTTCAGGAACTATTGCTCGACGTCGGGTGTTTCCAGTCAACCGTCCACATAGATATCCAACCCGCAACAACCTTCCGGGTATACAAATGGACCAAGTACAGCAGGACCTTACAGAGGTCAGGAACCAAATGGCCAATGAGAGATTGGAAATGAGGGCTCAGATGACACAATTTATGGAGGTGATGAATAATATGGCTCAAAGCCAAGAGAGATTAAGAGCAATGGTAGAAAGGCAGAATCAAGAAGACCCCCATCTAGGGACTGCCGGGACAAGCAATAATGAGAGAGTTCAACCTCATGTTAATCCTCCAGTCTATGGACCCCACCTTCATCCAGAGATCAACATCCCTGTTAATGTGCAAGGGACTGCCACTGCATGCAGAGTGTTACAAGAAGACCCCCAGGAAGATCAGTTCACAGTGATGGGAGCTGGGGAGGAAGCCTATGACAGAAGGCTAGATGAGATTGCTGAAAAACTGAGATCCCTGGAGTCCCAAAACTCCTTGGGTTTTGATGTTATGGACATGGGTTTATTGGACGGGGTCAGGATTCCCCACAAATTTAAACCACCGTGCTTTGAAAAGTACAACGGAACTTCCTGTCCCCGAACCCATTTACAATCCTTTTTGGGGAGGCTGAAGGCATATACCATGGACGAAAAGCTATGGATGTTTTATTTTGAAGATAGCTTAACAGGAGCTTCGAGGGAATGGTACTCTCACCTGACCAGAGCAACCATCAGGTGCTGGAAGGATTTGGCTGAGGCCTTTATCAGACAATACCAGTACAACTTGGATATGGCTCCCAACAGGACCCTCCTGATGGGAATGTCTCAATCATCCAGGGAAAGCTTCCGAGAGTACGCCCAGAGGTGGAGACAGCTTGCTGCTGCTGTCCAAACACCCATGTCAGAGAGGGAGATGGCTGATATGTTTATGAACACCCTCCAAGGGACATACATCGACAGGCTAGCTGCCTTTTCTTCCACTAGCTTTGCTGATGTAGTCATAGCCGGGGAAAGAATTGAGAGCCTGTTAAAGATGGGCAAAATTTCTGACAACGGTGCAAGCTCGTCCAGCAACCCAAGAAATCCTTTTGTAGGCCCGAGAAGAACTGGTGAAACTAATGCTATCCATGCCAGCAGGGGCAGACCCCAATATGTTCATAGGTCTGTGGCAGCAGTCACCATTCCCGCTCCAATTCATCCTCAACCAGCTTATCAACCACAACAACAAAATTATCAGCAACAAACTCAGTATCCTCCTCAGAGAAATTATAACAACGCCAGCAACAACAATCAGCAAAGACCATTTCAACAGAGACCTTCTCAGGCCAATAGGGTGATCGATCCGATCCCTATGCCCTATGCCATATTATTGCCGCAACTCCTAAAACTCGACCTGGTTGAGCTAAGGAAATTGGCACCTCCGGATCCTACCAGTCTGCCCAGAAATTATGACGCCAGCGCCAGATGTGCTTTTCACTCGAATGCACCTGGCCACAATACAGAGAAGTGCAGAGCTTTGCACATGAAAGTACAGGACTTGGTAGATTCTAAAGCTCTGAACTTTGCACCACCACCAAATGTTAAAAAGAACCCTATGCTACAACGGAGGACCCCGAATCAATGCTATTGAAGAAGACAAGCCGTCTTACTTGATAACCAGTGTGGGTCAGATTCGGACACCCTTGGTGGAGATTAAGGCTCAACTCCTTGGATGTCAAATGTTCCCTGGATGTGAGTTAGGGTGTGCTTATTGCAACATCTCAGTGAATGGGTGTGATAACTTGAGGGATGGCATAGATGGTCTCATCCAGAGTGGCCTGCTTCAAATCACAACATCAATACCTACCAATCCAACAATCTCCTTAATCACAGTTCCAGAATCATCTACAACTGCAACAACCATTGTTCCAAACAACTTCTCAGTTTCATCAACAAATGCTTTATCTGTTACTTCAACGGACCAGATATTAACAAACATCCTTTCTACAACTTCAGCACCCCTTCATTCAGAGTCCACTACAACAACAACACCCATCCTTCCGACAATGTCTCCTACAACATCAGCAGCAAACAATGAAAGTGTCTCGACAGTCACAATTTATTATGATCCTGCAAATGATTCTGCCTACAACTCACAAAATGCCACTCCTATCAGAGCCCCAGTCACAATATACTATGATCCACAGACTATCATGGTCCCTTCTGCAGCTGCCATCAGTCCAGTCACTATCACAGTGCCTGGGCCAGTACCTTATGAAAGCAGTAAGGCCATCCCTTGGCATTACGGCTCTGATCTATACTGCGAAGGACAGAAAATCACTCTCGAATCATCAACTTCTTCACCACAAATAGACAATGTGGGGGGAGGCGGAGGCTTCACTCGAAGCGGACGTCTCTTTGCCCTGCAAATTCAAAGACCCACTGCTGAAGCGGAAGCTGCCGCCAAGGCAAAAGGGAAGAACATGGTGCAAGAAGAGCAAATTGTTAAAGAAGCTTTGAAAACACCTTTTGATCAAGAAGTTGATGAATTCATGAGAATCATCAAGAAAAATGATTACAAGATAGTGGACCAGCTTCACCAGACGCCTTCCAAGATCTCCATTCTGTCATTGCTTATGTGCTCCGAGGCTCATCGGAACGCACTACTAAAAGTCTTGCACGCAGCTTATGTGCCGGAAGAGATCACGGTCAATCAGTTGGAGGCTGTGGTTGGAAATGTTAATGCTAGTAACGGACTAGGATTTACCAACACTGATTTGACTTCGGAAGGCCGCACCCACAACAAGGCTTTGCACATTAACATGGAGTGTAAGGGTGCAGTTCTTTCACATGTACTGGTAGACACAGGGTCATCCCTCAATGTCTTACCTAAAAAAGCCCTTGTAAAGCTGGAATATGAAGGATTAGCGTTACGTCCCAGCAACTTAGTAGTGAGAGCCTTTGACGGTTCTAAGAGATCAGTTCTGGGAGAAATTGAGTTGCCTATAACGATTGGCCCGCAAACTTTCAAAACGACCTTCTACGTGATAGACATTCAGCCTGCCTACAGCTGTTTGTTGGGTAGACCATGGATTCATGCCGCTGGCGCAGTTACGTCTACCCTTCACCAGAAGTTAAAATTCGAGTGGGAGGGCCAAGTCGTTACTATCTGTGGAGAGGAGGATATTTTTGTTAGCCATCTGGCCACATACAAATATATTGAGATGGATGGGGAGATCCACGAGACGATGAGTCAGGGATTTGAGGCCTTGAATATTAATGAAACGTCTGCTGTGCTTGGGACTTCCATGACATCCTACCAGCAAGCCCGGAAGGTTGTGGAAGAAGGAAACGCTCAAGGCTGGGGCAAACTGTTGCCTGTGGAGAAGAAAGAGGATAAATTTGGGTTGGGTTACAAACCAACTCAACAAGATCAAGCAGAGGCTGCTAAGAAGCCCAACTTTGTTAGTGGGGGGATGCTCACCCCCGATTCCGTCAACAACTTGGAAGATGAGTCGGAAGATGAACGCAACCTGGAAAGCTGGATTCGTCCAAAGATCCCGGGGAGCAGTGTCTCAAACTGGTCTTCCCAGGAAATTATAAGAGTTACTCCTGCAGAGTAATTATTATTTCCTGTATATTTTAAGCATGCATCAAGTCTTGCATCTTGCCCAAGATGACAAGACTCATTTTGTAATCGGGCCATCTGTAATTTTTGTGCAACAAGATTAATCAATGAAATATCAGACATCTTTTGCAAACGGGTCTTTTTTTCTTTTCCGCTCACTATTTTTCCATTTTTCTTTTTGTACAAAAAATAAATGGCAATGTTTTCAAAATGACAACTTCATTTCACTTTTCTAAACAAGATTAAAATCAATCACTAAAATGAACAAACTGAACCCTTGCAGAGAGTGCCTTCCAGACCGCACCGACAACAGCACGACTATGACTTCGTATGACTTTGACAATCCGATCAATCAAGCTGATGAAGGGGTTGAAGAAGATTACGGGCTTCCTGAAGAGCTGGCCAGGTTGTTAAGGCAAGAGGAAAAGGTTATCACTCCTCATCAGGAGGAAGTCGAAACAATTAATCTTGGTACAGATGAAGATGTGAAAGAAGTTAAAATCGGGGCCTGCTTACAAGACTCAGTGAAGAAACAACTGATTGACTTGCTTCAAGAATATGTGGATGTGTTTGCTTGGTCTTATCAAGATATGCCAGGGTTGGACACCAATATTGTTATGCACAAGCTGCCTTTGAGAGAAGACTGCCCGCCAGTAAAGCAGAAACTGCGTCGTACTCGCCCAGACATGGCAATGAAAATCAAAGAAGAGGTACAAAAGCAGTGGGACGCCGGGTTCCTTGCTGTAACTAGCTATCCGCCATGGGTTGCTAATATAGTACCTGTACCTAAGAAAGACGGCAAGGTGAGAATGTGTGTTGACTACCGGGATCTGAACAGAGTCAGCCCGAAAGATGATTTCCCATTACCTCACATTGATGTATTGGTTGATAATACGGCTCAGTTCTCGGTATTCTCCTTCATGGACGGATTTTCAGGATACAATCAGATCAAAATGTCACCTGAAGACATGGAGAAGACAACTTTCATCACACCCTGGGGCACGTTATGTTACAAGGTGATGCCATTCGGACTGAAGAACGCTGGTGCAACATATCAACGGGCTATGGTAACGTTATTCCACGATATGATCCATAAGGAAATCGAGTGTTATGTGGATGACATGATTGCCAAGTCCCTCACAGAAGAAGACCACCTGGTAAATCTGCTGAAGCTATTCAAGCGTCTGAGGAAGTACCAACTGAAGCTGAACCCCAACAAGTGCACATTCGGGGTGCGATCTGGTAAGCTGCTGGGCTTTATTGTAAGCGAGAAAGGGATTGAGGTGGACCCTGATAAAGTCAAAGCCATTCAAGAGATGCCTGCACCAAAGTCTGAAAAAGAAGTTCGAGGGTTTCTAGGTAGATTGAACTACATCTCAAGGTTCATATCTCACCTTACGGCAACCTGTGAACCCTTGTTCAAACTGTTAAGAAAAGAACAAACGGTCAGGTGGAACGAAGACTGCCAGAGGGCTTTTGACAAGATCAAAGAATACCTGCAGGAACCACCAATCCTTATGCCTCCAGTTGAAGGAAGACCTCTGATAATGTACTTGACAGTATTAGAAGAGTCAATGGGGTGTGTGCTAGGCCAGCATGACGAGTCTGGTCGAAAAGAGTATGCAATATACTACCTGAGCAAAAAGTTTACCGACTGTGAACAACGTTATTCACTGCTCGAGAAAACTTGCTGTGCTTTAGCGTGGGCTGCTCGCCGACTGAGACAGTATATGTTGACTCACACCACTTTGTTGATATCAAAAATGGACCCAGTTAAGTACATTTTCGAGAAGCCAGCTCTTACCGGACGGGTTGCAAGATGGCAAATGATTCTCACGGAATATGACATTCAGTACACATCTCAGAAAGCCATCAAGGGCAGTGTATTGTCTGAATATCTTGCTGAGCAACCTATTGATGACTACCAGCCTATGAGATTTGACTTCCCTGATGAGGACATCATGTTCATAAAAGCAAAAGATCATGAAGAGCCTGTTCACACTGAAGGGCCTGACCCGGAAGAAGAATGGACTATGATGTTTGATGGGGCTGTTAATATGAACGGTCGTGGTGTTGGTGCAGTACTCATTACACCTAAGGGAGTTCACATGCCTTTCTCGGCAAAACTCACCTTCAACTGCACTAACAACGAAGCTGAATACGAAGCTTGCATTATGGGTCTTGAGGAAGCCATTGACCTCAGGATCAAGACGTTGACTGTATTCGGAGATTCAGCTCTGGTAGTTAATCAAACCAATGGCAAATGGTACACCCACCAGGATCATCTGATACCTTACAGGGATTATACGAGAAGGTTATTGACTTTCTTCACAACAGTCAAGCTTGAGTATGTTCCCCGGGACGAGAATCAGTTTGCAGATGCTCTGGCCACCATTTCATCTATGATCAAAGTTCAAGCTGCCAACTTTGTGCCTCGGATTTCAGTATCCAGACTCGATAGACCAGCATATGTATTTGCGGCCGACGCCGTAAAAGATGATAAGCCTTGGTTCCATGACATTAAGTGCTTCTTGGAGGATCAAACATACCCAACTGGGGCATCTTCCAATGACAAGAAGACTTTAAGAAGGCTTGCTGGTAGTTTCTTTATGAACACTGATGGTTCCCTGTACAAGAGAAACTTTGATATGGTACTCCTCAGATGCGTTGATAGGGAAGAAGCAGACTTGTTGATGCACGAGGTGCATGAAGGATCCTTTGGTACCCATGCAGGAGGGCATGCCATGGCTAAGAAATTGCTAAGATCAGGTTATTATTGGATCACAATGGATGCCGACTGTTGTGCCTATGCCAGAAAATGCCATAAATGCCAGATTTATGCGGATAAGGTGCATGTGCCTCCCAATCCCTTGAATATAATGTCTTCACCCTGGCCCTTTGCCATGTGGGGCATTGATATGATTGGCAAGATCGAGCCAACTGCTTCAAATGGCCACAGATTCATCCTGGTTGCCATTGACTACTTCACCAAGTGGGTTGAAGCAGCTTCCTATGCAAATGTCACAAGGAAAGTGGTAGCCCGATTTCTGAAGAGAGATATCATCTGTCGGTATAGAGTGCCCGAGCGAATCATTACTGATAATGGTTCCAATTTAAACAACAAAATGATGGCTGAGCTATGCCGGGACTTCAAGATCCAACACCACAATTTTTCTCCTTACAGGCCAAAGATGAATGGCGCTGTTGAAGCGGCTAATAAGAATATCAAGAAGATTGTGTAGAAGATGGTAATCACCTACAAAGACTAGCATGAAATGCTACCTTTTTCCTTGCATGGGTATCGCACGTTAGTCTGAACGTCCACTGGGGTAACACCGTATCAGCTTGTGTATGGTATGGAGGCAGTCCTACCAGTTGAAATTGAATTACCTTCCCTACGGGTATTGATGGATGTTAAGATGAACGAAGCAGAATGGGTCCGATCCCGATACGAACAACTGAGTCTGATTGAAGAGAAAAGATTGGCTGCAATCTGTCATGGGCAGCTATATCAGAAAAGAATGAAGAGAGCCTTCGATCAGAAAGTCAGGCACCGAGAGTATCAAGTAGGAGATCTTGTGCTGAAAAGAATCCTCCCTCCTCATACAGACCACAGGGGCAAATGGACTCCAAACTATGAAGGACCATTCGTGGTAAAGAAAGTTTTCTCTGGTGGAACACTGATGCTCAGCACCATGGATGGTGAAGATTTCCCGTCCCCTGTGAATTCAGATGCAGTTAAAAAATACTTCGCATAAAAATGACCCGCTGGACACAAGAACAGAATGAAAGTCCAGGCAAAAATAGGGCATCCCGGCGAGTCAAAAACAGAATATAAGACTCGGGCAAAAATAAAGGAAATAAATAAAAAGATGTGTACACCCGCTGAGTTGAAAAGCCGCATTGGACAGCTCAGGCAAAAAAGGGTATCCCGATGGATTGAAAACCCGAAAGGGCGATCCATGCAAAATAAGGGAATAAGCGAACAACTGCGTTCTGAATTCGTCTGTATCGCCTACAACGTGGTAAACCTCGAAAGGATCAAGCTCCTATCAGAATCAGCCTTCTTCAAAAAGCAAGACGAGAAGAACGTCAAAAGTCATACGAGTCACAGCGAGAGGGAAGCTCCTTGAAGCGTCGTCAACATTGCCGACATTTTGTTTCTCAATTTGTGACAATCTCCTCATTCCAGGGGATATGTTTCTTTGACTGTATCTTGCCAATTCAGGGCCTATGAATTAATAAAAACAGATTTTCAGTCAAGTTTCACCTCGTACACTTCGTTTTTATTTGCAAAGAATGTCTGATGTCTTAAAAAAAACGGATTGCATAAATACAGATGTTTATCTTCAAAAATGATACGTGCTTGCAGGAATTGTACTTACTCCCGGGAGTATCTGACTTCTATGACGGAATCCGGTAAGGGATACCTCGGGATTACTCGTGCGTTTCTATGTCTTTGCAGGATTGCAGGTATTCAAAGCGCGACACGGGGCACGAAAGCTTCATCCCAGCAAGCTGGCAAATCAACACTCAGTCTTAGCAACTCAAAGTGTTTTCTCCCCAGCCGAGTTGCCACTTGTTGTTTCTCCCCAGCTGAGTTGCCATCCAAGTACAAAAAGAACAGGGAACCGCTTCCCCGCAGAATCTCAGCCTCTATCCAGAAGAGCAACGCACGAAGGAATCACAACAGAGTGACGAAAGATTCTACAAACCCCAGCTGGGTCCCTCATTTGCAGGAATAGGTCTATCATTGACCCATTTCCCCAAACAGAATCATTTCATCAGATCTACCAACGATCTCATCCCCAGCTGGGATGTTCACTTCAAACAGATCGACCAGAGATCTTTGCAGCCCACGGGATCCGAATCCCGGATCGGTATCTTTTGCATAATCATAGCATTAGCATCATATTCACCCCACAAAGCGTAGCATTCCGTTTAATACGGAGCATTACGGCAAAAATCAAACATGTAGCATAATCATAAGCCATTTTCTGAATCAAACACTTGTGAATATTAGCAACCCATCAGCAATATACAGAATACTCCCCAGAGTCCCCAGCAAAAGCAGTTGCCTCACATTCACCAATACGAATACACTCCTTGTGACACCATTCCGTGTCATCATTCCCCAGTAAAGTCACCCGAGCTTTTCTTTGCAAACAAACACTTGTATATTACAGATACTTCTCGACACCCGTCCGTGTCATATCCCCAGCAGAAAGCCAAAGTATCTCCTTTGCACTCACAGATACAAACTCCCCCAAACTTGAATTCTTGCTTGCCCTCAAGCAAAAATCCTGCATTCACATCTTCAAAACTAGCAATATGAATTATGATACTCATACGTGGATCCTTCATTCCAATTCACCCAATGAGTTCTTTTTGTACTTTTCTCTCAGTATAGATATCACACAAACACTGCACCGTGGAAAACCACGGATCCGAATCTCCCTTTTCGGTAACCTCTCCGACTATGCTTCGTGCTTAGGTCTTATTTTTTTCGATTTTCAACCCTTTTCATTCGGACAATCACTTTTAAGGCTTTTAATGATTTTCACTATGTGTGCAAGATTGATTCCTCTTTTTATCGTTGGCACCGATTTTTCTGTCCCTTCGGGAAACATTCATGTTCAACCGCCGTTAGGTTGAATAACCTTGTGAGAGTTACCCAACTTAGAAGGATCGATCGTTCTAATGTTTTTATTCATTTTTTTTTTCGGTGCCTTGAAGCTTTTTTTTTTCTTTTGGATCATCTTTGCACACATAATTATTATAGATAAAGCCAGATATATCAATATAAACTACTTCGGGTTTACTTCTCAAATCAAAGCACCATGGCACGAATCTACATGTCGAACTCGTTCCTAATTCCGAAAACTCAGTGTGCTTATGTAGTACCTATACATCAAAATTTTCCATATTTTCTCATCGGGATTCTTTTTCACTCGCATCCTATATACTTTCTCATAATTCACATGTAACACACAACAGGTTAACTTAGGGGTGTTTTTACAGATAACATAAAGCTATAATCTTCAAGCCGACACTATGATACTATTAAAATAAACAAAGATTAACATAAAATAAACGAAAACATAAAAACTAAACCCCCCCACACTTGAACTCAACAGTGTCCTCACTGTTTAAGAACCAATGTCGGAGGGGACTCACAATTATCACTGTTCGGGAGGAAATCCATGAAGCTTCATCTGCTGCATCCATGCATGCAGCTCATCGATTAAGTCCCCTTGCCGGGTCTGCTCTCTAATCATTTCATCCCACTGGTCCTTGGAAACATTCCACTGACCAGTTGCTTGGTTAGAAGAACCACCAGCAGTTTGCACCGGGACCTCTTCAGGTTGGTTCCCTGCATCCTCCTCATCTGAAAAATACTCATCAAACTGATCGGAACCACCCAGCATGGGGTCCTCATACAGCCAGTTAGCTCTATTATCTATGGTAATCATGTTAGGTGCAGGCAACGAAATCAAATGCTTGTTACGAGACATCACAGCATAATAATTATGAGCAGTTTTAATCATACCTTGGTTGACCAATGTTTCAAGGTCAATTTTTGTCTTACCTGCCACTGCAGGCACTTCAAGCAACCTCTCATTATACCCCAGATGCTGAGCAATCTGTGTAATCATCCCTCCAACGGAAATCTCACCCGAGGCAGCATTGGCTACCCGCTTCAGGTGGTCTGCTGCGAAGGCCGCCACATTAATCAGCTCATTGTTTGCCATTCCATATAGGAAGTATAACTCCCGCAGAGTTGCGACTCCTGTACTGTCGCCTCGGCAGAAAAGGGTATAAGCTAACCCTTTTTGAACGTACCGGAATGACGGGTTATGAATGCATGAGGCCTTTGCAGCAGATGCGGCATACTCGGTGTTGCCGGTGATATCCTTCCAGAATGATCCTGCATCGAATGTACTTGGCGGTGCACCAGGCCCATAGACTGGGAGATCTAAAATCTTCCCCAGATCAGCCACCGACATCACATGATCATTGTCATAAAGGCGGAACTTCAGAGTACCGAAATACTCAGTGTCGGATCCGGTCCAGGTATGCTTGAGCTGAAACTGTAAAGAACTCAAAAATTCCAAGGTTATGCGCTCAAAAGTTGGCGCTTCATATTGCATGAAATTTAACATCCCGATACTGTGAAACATTCTATGGACTTCAAATTTGAGTCCTAGATTTTCAAGAGTTTCGTTGCACATGTACCGGGCCGGTATCAACTTACGCCTTACCAACTTTGCATACTTTGCTTGATGCTCCGGGTCCTCGAATAAAATGCCATGAGCATTCGGCATCCGGTGTGCTCTCTTGCGAGGACGAAAAGATTCAGCAACATTTTTACCGGTATCCCTTCTAGGAGGCATTTTTCAAACCTGCACAAATGAAGCACACGAAAAAAATTTGAAAGATTAGAGGAAACGGTCACCGTAGAAGTGACAAGAAAGTGATGGGGAACAAATTTCGTGAATGGAGAAGTGGGTTTTGGTGAGTGGGTGCTTGAGAAAATGGAGGTTTTGAGAGGTATAACAATGGTGTTAGGGTTTTTAGAGAGAAATGAGGTTGGAGAAGATGAAAGAAAAGTGATAAATGGTAGGTTAATGAGCCATTAATTGAAAATTATGAAATTAAACACGTGGGGCCCACAGGACAAAATTGGGAAACTAAAAAAAAATTTGAATTTTTGGATTCCCGCATGAGCAACACGGGCCGTGTTGCACAACACGGGCACCCGTGTTGCCTCCCTGGATGCTTCACTTTCTCTGGCTCAAAAATTCATGTTAAACAGCACTTGCAACACGGGCCGTGTTGCACAACACGGGCACCCGTGTTGCACCCCTGGAATCTCTTCTAAAAAAAACTTGAATCAAACAATCTCCAGACATTGCAACACGGGCCGTGTTGCATAACACGGGTGGCCGTGTTGTATCCCTGGAATCCATCCAAACTCCACACAAACACCCATCTGTCTGCATCATGCAACACGGGCCGTGTTGCACAACACGGGTGGCCGTGTTGCACCTCTGGTTTTCCGTTTTCTGGCCTTTCTGATCTTCCTACTATGACTTCAAACCTCGTTCATTCCTTCTTAAAATCAGTGATAAACAAAACCTACAAAACAGAAACACACAAAAGTCAGACTGAAAAACTCGTGGGTTGCCTCCCACGAAGCGCTGCATTTAACGTCGCATGGCTCGACGGTCCGTCGTACTACTGGGTAAGACGAGTGACATGCACATCACCAGTGGGCTGGCCTTTGAAATAATGCTTTAACCTCTGCCCGTTCACTTTGAAAATATCTCCGTTGGTCTGATTTTTAATCTCGACAGCTCCGTGAGGAAATACCTTGTGAACAACAAAAGGTCCCGACCATTTTGACCTCAATTTGCCTGGGAACAGCTTCAGCCTTGAATTGTACAGAAGGACCAGTTGTCCTTCCCAAAACTCTTTTCTTTGAATCCTTTTATCATGCCATTTTTTCGTTTGCTCTTTGTATACTTTGGCATTCTCATACGCCCGATTCCTGAATTCTTCTAACTCATGAAGTTGAAGAATCCTCGAACTTCCAGCTTTTGACAAATCCATATTAAGATACTTAGATGCCCAAAAGGCTTTATGCTCAAGTTCCAAAGGTAAGTGACATGCCTTTCCGTAAACCAGTTGATATGGTGACATACCGATAGGCGTTTTGAAAGCCGTCCGGTATGCCCATAAAGCGTCATCTAGCTTAAGAGACCAATCCTTCCTGGATGAATTCACTGTCTTTTCCAAGATTTGTTTCAATTGTCTATTGGATACCTCCACTTGACCGCTCGTTTGGGGGTGGTAAGGAGTAGCTATCCGGTGTTTCACATTGTACTTTTGCAGCAACTTCTCCATAAGGTGATTCAAGAAATGTGTCCCTTCGTCGCTTATCAACGCCCTCGGGACACCGAACCTTGCGAAGATGTTTTCTTTTAGGAATCTAACCACTACCTTAGCATCATTGGTGGGTAATGCTACAGCTTCTACCCATTTGGACACATAATCCACAGCCACCAAAATATAGTTTTTTCCGAACGATGGTGGAAATGGCCCCATGAAGTCTATCCCCCATACATCAAATAACTCAACCTCGAGCATAGAATTTTGCGGCATCTGATTTCTTTTTGATATATTCCCAGTCCTCTGACATCTGTCACACTCTTTCACTACCTCTTGCGCATCCTTAAATAAAGATGGCCAATAAAGTCCTGATTGTAGGACTTTAGCAGCTGTTCGATCACCACTGAAATGTCCCCCATACTCAGAGTCGTGACATGCTTTCAGCACATCTTTTTGTTCTTCTTCAGGTACACATCTTCTCACTAGGCCGTCCACCCCTCTTTTGTAGAGAAACGGATCATCCCATAAATAAAACCTGCAATCATGAACAAACTTTTTTTTCTTGTTAGAATCAAAATCGTCGGGTATAATACCGCCAACGAGATAGTTTGCATAATCTGCAAACCAAGGCACCCCTATAACAGCTAGGATGTGTTCGTCAGTGAACTCATCCTTTATAGGGTGTTGCTCTTCCGTCTCCTCAATTGGTGACATTCGAGAAAGATGATCTGCAACAGTGTTTTCACACCCTTTCTTGTCACGGATCTCCACATCAAATTCCTGTAGGAGTAAAATCCACCTCAACAACCTGGGCTTGGAATCCTGCTTAGCAAAAAGATATTTCAAAGCAGCATGGTCAGTATAAACAATCACTTTTGAACCCAACAGATATTGCCTGAATTTATCGAAGGCATACACAACTGCTAACAACTCCTTCTCGGTAGTTGCATAGTTTATCTGTGCAGGGTTCAGAACATGACTAGCATAGTAAATCACATGAAGCAATTTTCCTCTCCGCTGTCCAAGAACAGCCCCCACTGCAATGTCACTAGCATCGCACATAATCTCAAAGGGTAGGGACCAATCTGGGGCAATAACAATAGGAGCAGATACTAATTCTTTTTTTAAGTGTTTCAAAAGCGTCGCTGCATTCCTTATTGAAAACGAAAGCCTTATCTTTAACCAACAGAGTAGTTAAAGGTTTGGCTATCTTTGAGAAATCTCTTATGAACCTGCGGTAAAATCCCGCATGTCCCAAGAAGCTTCTTATGCCCTTTTCGTTGATTGGCGGAGGTAACTTAGAGATCACTTCCACTTTGGCTTGATCCACTTCGATCCCTTTTTGTGAGATCTTGTGACCAAGAACAATGCCTTCTTTCACCATGAAATGGCATTTTTCCCAGTTCAATATTAAGTTGCTTTCTTGACATCGCTGCAAAACAAGTGAAAGGTTAGATAAACAATGATCAAATGAGGATCCGAACACGGAAAAATCGTCCATGAACACCTCCATGTGTTTTTCCAGCATATCCGCAAAAATGGAAGTCATGCATCTTTGGAATGTAGCGGGGGCATTACATAGCCCAAATGGCATCCTTCTATAAGCAAAAATGCCATAGGGGCATGTAAACGCCGTTTTCTCTTGGTCTTCCGGTGCAACAGCGATTTGATTGTACCCGGAGTAGCCATCAAGAAAACAATAGTACTCATGTCCCGCTAGTCTTTCCAGCATTTGGTCAATGAATGGCAACGGAAAATGGTCCTTTCTCGTAGCCAAATTCAATCTTCTATAATCGATGCACACTCTCCACCCAGTAACGGTTCTTGTAGGAATCAACTCATTTTTTTCATTTGTTATAACAGTTGTTCCCCCCTTTTTGGGCACCACATGCACCGGACTCACCCAAGCACTATCGGATATGGGATAAATCAATCCCGCATCCAATAGCTTAACAACTTCTTTTCGCACTACTTCCTTCATCACCGGATTCAATCTCCTTTGAGGTTGCACAACCGGTTTATGATCTTCTTCCATCAGTATTTTATGCATACACACTGTGGGACTTATACCCTTTAGGTCTTCAATCTTCCACCCAATAACTCCCTTGAATTTTTTAAGAACTTCAATTAACTTGCCTTCTTGCATGTCTTTTAAATTAGCGCTAATAATAGCGGGACATTTTTCTTCCGTGTCAAGAAAGACATATTTGAGATTCTCGGGAAGTTGCTTCAATTCGGCTATTTTTGGTTTGTCTTTGCCTTCATCAACTGTTGTAGGCTGTCGCAACTCTTCCCACCGGTGCATTCTAATTCTTTTAAAGATAGGTTGATTTTCAAGCATCGCAACCACTTCCATATCCTTATCTCCAACTTCCTTATCACCTTCAAAAATGGACATACTCAACACCTTCTCTAGAGGTAACTTGGACACACTTTCTAAATGCTCACTAGCTTCCATTTGGTCTAACACTTGTATGTTGCTACTAGTGCCCACATCATCTTTGTACTTTAAAGTGTTCCTAACATCAATTTTTAACTCTTCATCATACACCTTCATCGTTAGTGTTCCACCTTCCATGTCTATCATTACTCTCCCGGTTTCTAGAAAAGGTCTTCCCAAAATCAAGGGAATTTCTTCATCTTCCGGCATTTCAAGGATCACAAAGTCAACCGGGAACACAAATTTGTCCACCCTAACCAATACATCATGGACAACTCCATAAGGTCGCTTCACAGAATGGTCCGCGAATTGGAGAGTCATCCTAGTGTCTTGCACAACACCAATACCTAACTTTTTGTAGATAGATAAAGGCATTAAACTGATGCTCGCTCCCAAGTCGATGAGAGCTCTCTTGAACGATCGGTCACCAATAGTGCATGGAATGGTAACAGCTCCTCTATCTTTTCTCTTTACCGGAATCTTCAATCCCTGCAAAATAGCACTACAAGTTTCGGTTAGAATAATAGGTTCAGCTCCCATAGTCCTCTTTTTAGCAATTATATCTTTCATGAACTTGGCATAAGTGGGCATTTGTTCAAGAGCTTCAAGCAATGGGATATTCAATTCCAGCTTTTTGAACAAGTCAAGAAATTTTTCAAAATTCTTCTCTTGCTGCCCTTTCTTCTTGTTTCTTGTAGGATACGGAAGTTTGACCACCGGTTTAGGTTCAACCGCTTTTTCTTTGATGACCGGTGTTTGGGTAACTTCTTTGTCGTTGTCAACCTCTTCATTGTCTTTGATTTCAAGCTCAACCTCAATCAATTGATTTTCAACTTCAGAATTTTCTTGAACCTCTTCACTAACTTTACCTCTTCGCGTTGTGACTGCATTTACTTTATGATTATCTCTAGGATTTGTTACAGTAGCACTAGGAAGAGTCCCAGGAGCGTTAGGGATAGCAAGGTGTTGAGCAATTTGGCTCATTTGCACCTCAAGATTCTTTATAGATGCTCCAGTGTTCTTGAAATTACTTCTGGTTTCTTCTTGAAATTGACAGTTGTGAGCTGCCATCTTTTCAATGGCAATCTCCCAATCAGCTTTTCTTGACACAGGAGGCTGATAAGGTTGTTGTTGGGGCTGGTACTGTTGTTGGCCTTGAACCGGTTTCTGGATGTTCCCTTGATAATCTTTCCAAGAGAAATTTGGGTGATTTTTCCACCCCGGATTATATGTGTTGGCATAAGGATTGTTTTGCCTCAACATATTAATCTGTTCAACCTGCTCTTGAGTTGCCAAACAGTGCATGGCAAAGTGTGGACCACAACATATCTCGCAAATCACCGCTTGAACGGGTTCAACCTGAGCAACTGTGTGAGTTCCCAGATTCATCTTCTTTAACCTTCTTTCAACTTCTGCGGCAATTTGATCTTCCATTTTTACAACCTGTTCTGTTAGCTTAAGATCGATTTTCCCGTCTGGTTGACTCACGGTGCGATCATATAACTCAAGGTGTTCATTGGCAGCAATAGCTTCTATGATTCTTTTAATACCTGTGGCTGTTGAGAAGTTTGTTGAGCCACCTGCAGCAGTATCAATCAGTTGCTTTGTCTTGAGTCTCAACCCATTCACAAAGTTTTGCATTTGCTCTGTTGCGTCCATGTTATGGGTAGGACACGAAGTCAAACACCTTTTGAATCTTTTATAAGCATCTCCGAGTGATTCACCCTCTTTTTGTTTAAAATTGACTATATCATATCTTTTCCGGATGAACACTGAAGCAGGAAAGTATTCGTTAAGGAAGGCTGTTTCCATCTCTTGCCATGTTGTGATACTAGCTGCGGGAAGAGAATAGAACCACTCTTCAGCATCGTCAGTAAGAGTGAATGGAAACATCACCAGTCGTTTTGCTTCCTCTGAATGACCTTCGATCTTCAAAGAAGTGGTAGTAGTAAGAAATCTCTGAAGATGCTTATTTGCATCCTCATTAATTCTCCCGGAGAAAGGCTTGCTCTCTAACTGGCGGATAGTAGATGGATGTAACTGGAAGTGTGCTACATTCACCGGTTGATTAAAAATCGTCATCCTGTTAGGTTGAGCATTTGCCCCTCCGTAATCACCTAAGAGCCTCTCTGGAGCAGGTTGATTTCCTGCCATGTCGTTGAATTCAGGGTCAGTTTCTCTGTTTGAATCAGAGTCACTGTGCTCCGAGTGAACTGAAATATAGTCCTCAGTTTCCTGATACGGGACACTTGAACAAGTCTTAGCCAGACTATCAATTCTTCCCTTGCGGCGTCTCTCGTGCAAAGCTCTTTCTGGTTCTGTGTCAAAAGAAAATTTAGCTGAGGCCTGACCTCGCATAAACAGTTAGACACGAGTTAGAAAACAAAATTTCAATAACAGTAATATGATATACAGAGAGTAAAGTAAAATTTTAGTCGCAGAGCAACAAAATTCCAATTGATATAACACAAACAACTTAATTCTTTGGCAGTCCCCGGCAACGGCGCCAAAAACTTGACCGGAAAATAGCAAGTGTACTATTTTTACCGATGTAGTAATAGAAAGGATTAACCCAAAATATCGATCACAAGGACTGCGTATTAAAAAATAAGTTCTTCGTGATTAATTTCAATTAGACAAAACTCAAGGTTTGAGATTAAATTAAATAAATTGAACAGAATAAAACGTAAAAACAAATAATTTCACTTATATAAAAGTAATGCCAGGTAGGGTGTATGATTCGCAATGCAATGACTCATAGGTTCTTGAATTTTAGAGATGTGCTTTAGAACGCGTCTTTCCTAAGCCTACAATGTTTCTCCAAAATTCCTTTAAAGAAAAACCTTTGGTATTCTTCATAGACCATGATTCCTCAAAGGTCATAGAAGAATATCAAGCAATAATTCTGACATAAAAAGGTTCATATAAAAATATCCCAATTCCTCAGTAATATTTTTTTTACGATAAAATTATGCAACAAGGTTAGAATGGTTGGTCAGACCAAATCCTAACCACGATCAATTATCTTATTTTCCAATACCGATAAAGCATTAAGGACGTTGCGATTAAATAAAGAAACGAAACTAAAACATAATACCAAATTGAAGAATTCAACAAGTCATTACAAAATGCAAATCAGGGACACCCCCCTGGCATTGGGGGGTTTAGCCACTCATGTTCAAACTGGAAATAAAAACAGAGTAAGCAAATTTAGACATTACAATTAACGTTGGATTAGTCGGATCGTCAATTGCTTCCGCTCTTGATCAATCTTTCTTCTCCCGTCTTTGTTCTCTCCAAAAAGCCCCAATTCCAAAAAAGTGTCTCCTCACAGTCATCATGGGCAAATATAAATCAGTCTTCAAACAGCACCGCGAAATGTCCGGAATACCCTCGAAGCAGCAAAACACAAAATTGTCTCTGGTCTTCACAACACGGGCCGTGTTGTGCAACACGGGTGGCCGTGTTGTGACTCTAGATCACTACCAAAACATACTTTCCCAGCTGCCATGACACGGGCCGTGTTGTGCAACACGGGTGCCCGTGTCACACCCCTGACTTCTTATTTTCTGAACTGAATTTGTGTTTCTTCTGGTCTCTACAACACGGGCCGTGTTGTGCAACACTGGCACCCGTGTTGTGTCTCTGAACTCTCATTTCCCATCAGTTTTTAAAAGCTTGGACCATCTTTCGGACACCTCGAACGATCGATTACATATTTACCTGAAACACCACAAAGAAACAACCACAAAACCCATTCCACTGATAAAAACAAAGTAAAAACGATAAACACCGACTTGCACGCAATAATGAGAAAACTAAAACAAAACATGAACGAGACACTACAAACAAAATAAAACTAGACTCAAAAGACGCTGAAAACCGGCTTGAATATTACCACTAAATATCACTGATCACAGATATATATATATATATATATATATATATATATATATATATATATATATATGCATTTCCTTGACATCCGTCCATGTCATTTTCCCAGCAGGTAGAACACTCGTCTATACATCACTCATACTCATACTTATACAGATACTCGTCTGTATCTTGTATACACCATTTATATCCCCACAGATTCGACACTCGTCTGTGTTCCTTGTTAACCAGTTGGTACTCGTCCGTATCATCATCGCAGAACTTGCGTCAAGCGTGTGTGTCTACCTGATACTCGTCCGTATCATAGTCTTAAGGATGCTCGTCCGCATCTTTAATCCATACACCGTGTCAGACACTTACGTCTTCTTGAATATAGATACTCGTCTGTGTCTACTATTCCCCAGAAGAGTCCCCTCAGATTCAGCACTCGTCCGTGTTCCCTGTTAACCAGTTGATACTCGTCCGTATATTCATCTCTGAACACGTGTCAGTATTTGTCTCTACCTGATACTCGTCCGTATCATAATCTTAAGGATGCTCGTCCGCATCTTTAATCTATACACAAACATCTAAACACTTATACCTTTTATTTCTTGGATATAAACACTCGTCCGTGTTTACTATTCCCCAGTAAAGCAAATTTCTTTTTATCTGACATTCGTCATATGTCATGATAAACTCTGAGAGCAGCCGTACCCTGCTAGGTGGTCGTCCTCCGCCTCTTGATGGTCGTCCTCCATCATGCTCGTCCGATGGCCGTCCCCATCGTTGACTTTTTCTATCCGACACTCGTCCTGTGTCGTGATATTTAGCAGCCGTCCCCTTCTAGGTGGTCGTCCTCCATCTTTTGATGATCGTCCTTCATCATTTTATCCAATGACCGTCCCCATTGTTGATTTTGGTTATCTGACATTCATCCTATAAACCTTGAGAGCAGCCGTCCCCTGCTAGGTGGTCGTCCTCCACCTCTTGATGGTCGTCCTCCATCATGCTCGTCCGATGGCCGTCCCTGTCGCGATATTTTCGGCAGCCGTACCCTGCCAGGTGGTCGTCCTCCACCTTAGATGACCGTCCCTCATCTTAACCCCAACAGAGCAGCCGTCCCCTGCTAGGTGATCGTCCTTCACCTTTGATGACCGTACCTCATCATCTGTTTATTTCATTTATTCTTTAACCCGATGGCCGTCCCCGTCGTGGTCTCTTTTCTTTTAGCCCGATGGCCGTCCCCGTCGTTGCTTGCATTACTTTATGAACTTGATGGCCGTCCCCGTCATGTTTCATTTAATCCCAGAGAATCTTACAACCTTGTCCTGATGGTCGTCCCCATCATGGTTACCTTTTATCCCCAGCATGTCGGTCGTCCCCGTCATTGCTTTATTTTTCACACGTTTCCCAGCATGTCGGCCGTCCCCGTCATTGCTCTTTACCCAGCAGTCGTCCTCTGCTCGACGGTCGTCCTCCGTCGCCCATACTTTACAATATACTTTATTTTCCTTTACAATCTATATCCCTTTTCTTCTTCATTCTGTGAGTTCAAATTTTGGACTGTCTTTGGTATTCAACCACAAGTTATCTCGTTTGCCTGATAAGTCGCTGCTTACATCCTGCACAGCTAACTCATGTTTGAATAGGGGCAGCTGTAAACACCCCAAATTTTCCCTCATTCATTCACACCATGGCTTGTGATCATTTCATATGCATAAACACAATCATAATACCTCATATCCCATTTTTGATCCACTGCATATATTCTAAGTCATCTGCATCTAGGGTTTGTGATCTGAGCCATCCAAGAGCTTCTTGAGCCACTCCAAAGGCCATCAATCACTTCAAAGGGATCCATGTGTGTCCAAACATCATATTATATCCTCTTAAAGTCAAGAATGTCAAAAAATCACAAGAACTGGGAGTGGTATGGAAGCAGAGCCAGGCTTGACTGCACAGATGACCTAAAATTAGGGTTTTGGTTTCAGAGGCCATAACCCCAAATTTTTTGGTCATTCTTGTTTCTATTGGTCTCTATATGGTATAGGGAGTATGCATATCAATTTTCATGAAGAAATTCCATGGGGAAGTCATCTGATTAAGAGTTGACTTTTCAAGCAAGTCAGTGTAAAATCAGGGCATCTGAGGCCCCCAATGACCCAACCAAAGGGTGTCCTTCATCATTTTGATTGCTTATGATCTTTATTTGATCATAGAAGAGGTTGGAAGTTCACAAAATTGAAGAGTTTCAAGTCTTTTGCAAAGTTGACTTTTTGGGCAAGTTTGACTTTTAATGAAAATGTCATTTTAAGCAACTTTTCCAACCCTTACTTTTTGATTCAAAAATGCTTCAAATGAGAAAACTTTGGTCATGAAAGTTGTAGAATAGATCTTTCCCTTTTCAAAAAGTACAAGAACATGACCTAATTCATTTTGAATCAAAAGTTATGGTTTGTCAAAGTTGACAAAAATCACTAAATTTCAAGTCATGCACCAAAGAGGCAAAATTGCAAATTCACTTCTCAAGGCCAATTAAGTCATCAAATGGACTTCTAATCCACACAACATGATCACACAACATTTAAAGTTCAGAATGCACCCAAAGAATCACATGTTTTATGGCCCATGGATCAAGTTTCTTTCATAAGAACCAAAGGCAAGGCAAGTTGCAAAAACTGATCATAGCTTCTCATCCACTTGCTGGCTAGTTGGCTGATCAATCCTAGGCCTTTCCTCACATCATGCTGCGCAGCACACCCTCTTTGTACTAGGCTAGCAAGTGACCCATGCTTCTCTTACACAAAGTTGACATTTTTGCAAAAGCACCCATACCAATCAGTAAAGCACACATCATGTCATTTGACCAATCCCAATTGTTTATGTTAATCAAATGCAAGCTAAACATAACAAGAGGCAAGCCTGAAACTCACCACAAGCCAGCATTCTCATTTTCACTCTCTTGAGCAAAAGCTTTCGAAACTCTCAGCACAAGCCTCAAACACACAAACAAACTTCACCAATCATCTCACCATGCTTCACTGAACACAAACCACCCTTCAAAGCAGCCTGAAACTCAAAGAATCAAAAACACGATCACCACACCACCTTGAACAAAACCTCTTCAAACTCTCAAACCAGGCCAAATAAATTTGTTCCAAGCCTTTCAGAAGCACAAGGGAGGTCACAGGAGTGGTTTTGCACAAGAGAGGAGGTCAGAAAGTTCCAGACTGAAAAGCTTCAAACTCAGGTAGCTTCATGAACTTTTTTTCCAGAAATGGATTTTTAAGTTCCTAAGTTGTTCTTCATGATTCACTGATCACTCTGATGTTCTTGGTTTTGAAATTGGTTGAGAAATAAGCATTTAATCTTACTCTGAAACTTTTCTGACCTAAAAATGTTTGCTTTCGATTCATGTGATTGATGAAAGATAAATGAGTTTTGAGTTAGGGTTTTGATTCAGGGGGATGTGGGGATGATTTCTGTTCTTTTAGTTTTCATTTTAGTGAGGTTTTGAGGATTTTGGAGATTTTCAGGTGGGGTTCCCACCGGAGAAGACGACCGGAGGTCTTCTCCGGCCACCTGAAAAAGATTAGGGCTAATCCCTGTAATTAAATGTAGTTTGAATCGTGAGCGTTGGATGAGTTGACTTGGTCCATTCCCGCGCGTGTTCAAGGGCCCAGATTCATTCACTTAACCCTAATCCACGTCATTAACCTTTTAATTCAGTTTAATTAATTTAAATATGATTTAACTCAGTTTGAATATAGGCCACTGGATTACGCGCCAAGTCAACAATTCCTTCCCCAGAATCAATCCTGGCCCTCCATTGCGCATACTTTCTTTTTATTTCATTTTTAATTCATTTCTTTTGTTTTATTTTGTACATTTATTTAAAAATAGCAAAATCATTTTAAAAATTCTGAAATTTTTTATGCACACTTTTATTAATTTTCAGAAACCAAAAACATTTTTATTTTTATTTTTTGCATTAAAAAAATATTTTTAAATATTTAAAAGTTTATTTTTAATTAATTAATGAGAATTAATTAAATAAAAATACTTTTGGGTATTTAAAAATCACCAAAAAATTCATGAAACTTTTAAAAACATTTAGAAACATTGTCCAACCCTCAAACCAAATTTCTTTTTTGATCTTGATGAATTATGAGAATTTTCCATGGAATTAATTCATTTTCAAGGCATTATTTTGATCCAAACTTCAAAAAATCATTTCTGCCTAACCATTGAGAGTTGGACTTTGATTCTTTTTGCATTGTGTTATGCATATCATTTAGTTTGTGAGATTAAATTGGTTTGATTTTATCTTACATTTTCCATTTGTTTGGCATTTTTCTTGTTAAGGTACCCAAAAACCCTAGGAAACTTAGGAAATTCATAACTTTTATTAGGTTAAGAGTTAGAACCTCTCCTTTGGGCAGTGAGTTAATATAGGTTTAGGGATCCTTTGAATGCATTTTCAATTTTTTTATCTTGATGTTTGCTTCTGGTTTTGGTTTTTGTTTGATGCTTTGATCATAAACCCTAATTTGGGCTTCCATATGCATCCATCTTGCATTTGCATTCATACCTTAACTTGCCATGACATTTTGTGCATCCATTTGATTCATTTGACATCTTAAGACATATTGAAAACATGTTTGATAATTGCATCTTGCATTTGCCATGTTGTATGCCATATGCATTTCATAACTTTTTCATTTATAATCATGGTTCCAAACTTGCTTCATCTGCATCCATAAGCTTGTATGACCATCACCATGCCTCGTTTCATGTTTGTATCATCCCATAGCATCATTATCATCATGAATGTGCTTCTAGTTTTGATTTTCATCATGCCATTTCATCTCATTTTGCATTGCATTGCATTTCTTTCACTAACTTTTCAGGTGGTAAGTTATCTTGAGAAGTGAATTTGCTTTCACTTCTCACAACTTCTTTTCATCTCTTTTATGCATCCATGCTGCATTTTGTTATGTGTTTGAGATTGAGCTTGCTCTTTCTTTTCCTTCTTACTTTCTTTCCTCAAGTGACTTGACTTCTTGAGTGAAGCAAGTTACTTTGCTTCTCTTGGCTCCTTTCACCTGCTGCCTGGTGGTTCCTTTGAAGACTTCTTTCTTAAACCTCACAAACCTTAGGAACAACCAAGAATGACAATGATTAGGGTTTTGATTAGTCCCCCATTAGTTTTACCTTTGTGTCATCCTTTGAGTCTTCTCTTCTCACCTCATAATCAGGGACTAAACCCTAAAGGCTTTGAGGCTTTGTGATTAAGCTTATGCCTGCATCCTTCTATTAGGATGGAGTGTATAACTTTAATCCTAAGTGTTAAACCCTTAATGTGTTTAAATCCTTTAATCAATTCACTTAATAATCATCAAGACATCAAGCTTGTAACTCGGGCCTTGCATTAGGGTTCTAATTCTTCCTTAACTGGTTAAGAAGGACTAACCCTAGTGTTAATGGACAAGTCCTCCTCAAGTTGTCTTACAAACCATAAAACTCACTTCTTCATCATATCATTAACTAAAATCCACTTAATAAAGGCTTTGTTTTGTCATGGGTTTAATCCCTAATCATGGATTAAGTTGAGGAGCTTTCCTCAGCTTAAACATTCTCATTTATTATCCTTCTATTAGGATGGTGTAATGAGTCTGTTTAATCCTTGATTATGGCTTAATCTCATTACTTAACACTAAACAAAAACACCAAAAGCATCTAAATAATCACAAGTAGGTTAATGATCTTAATCCTACACCATGGTGATTAAGTGCGAGAAGCTGACTTCACACTTAAGGTATCCTCATTACCCCTAATCAGAGGGAAGATGTGATGAGTTTACTAAATCCATTGGTTTAGGCTTAAGCTCATTAACTTATGACACACTTTCAAAAGCAATAAAAGACTAAAAACACAAAAAACAAACAATAATCGTCTCCTTCGGGATTCTTTTCTCATCACATTCACTCATAAACGAGAACTTGCTTTTTCCGTCTAATGCAAGACAGTTTGCACCTGAGCCAGACAGGTCATACACTTGAGCATTGACAAGCAAGCAGTTCACCAGTCAATTCATCTTTTCAGTCTCTTTGGGTCGAACTACGGTGTTCTGACTTCCTCATTGCACGAGAGGATACGTAGGCATAACTTAGACAGTTATCGAACAAAAGTCTCTGTATATTCCCCCTCTTTCCAGCATCATTCTTTTAGCCTCATGATCTTGAGCATCTTATTCCTGTTCTTACACTGACACTTCATTTATGCACTTCACATTCTTTCACACAGACACCTGTACATCCTTTTTCCAGCTTTTTATACACAGATTGCACTGACACTACCCCTTTAAACACAAATCTTTTAAGCGTGGATCCCGTCGAGTACGACGGACAATCTGGGTGCTAATACCTTCCCAGGTTGTAACCAACCCCCTTTCTCAGTCTCTCTGGTTCGCAACCGTCTTATCCATGTTCTTTCTAGGTTTATGCAGCATTACCTTTCCTCCGGGATAAAAATGCCTAGCTGGCGACTCTTTTCATTCCCTGTGAGTTCACTCCTGTGTGTCCTCGCATCTCCTCTTCGTCGACTGTTCGCGTCTGTACCTTTATCTGGGCCATTCCCATTTATCGGGAGCGACAACCAGCACTTACCGGAAGGGTTACAAGATGGAAAATGATTCTAACAGAGTATGACATTCAGTACACCTCTCAAAAAGCCATCAAGGGCAGTGTATTGTATGATTATCTAGCTGAGCAACCCATTGATGATTACGAGCCTATGAGATTTGACTTCCCGGATGAGGACATCATGTTCTTAAAAGCAAAAGATTGTGAAGAGCCAATTCACACTGAAGGGCCTGACCCAAAAGAAGCATGGACTATGATGTTTGACGAGGCTGTCAATATGAATGGTCGTGGAGTTGGTGCAGTGCTCATTACACCTAAAGGAGTTCATATGCCTTTCTCGACAAAACTCACCTTTGCCTGCACTAACAACGAAGCAGAATACGAAGCTTGTATCATGGGTCTTGAGGAAGCCATTGACCTTAGGATCAAAACCTTGAATGTATTTGGAGATTCAGCTATGGTAATCAATCAGACCAACGACAAATGGTACACTCATCAAGAGCATCTGATTTCATACCGTGATTATACGAGGATATTGTTGACCTTCTTCACAACAGTTAAGCTTAAATACGTCCCTCGAGATGAGAATCAGTTTGCAGATGCTTTAGCTACCATTTCCTCCATGATCAAAGTACAAACTGCCAATCATGTGCCTCAGATTTTGGTATCCAAACTGGACCGACCGTCATATGTATTCTTTGTGCACACTGCTAGTGATTACAAGCCTTGGTTCCATGACATAAAATGCTTCTTGGAAAATCAGACATACCCACCATGGGCATTACCAATGATAAGAAGACGTTAAGAAGGTTGGCCGGCAGTTTCTTCCTCAATGTTGATGGTTCATTATACAAGCGAAACTTCGACATGGTCCTGCTCAAATGTGTTAACAAGAAGGAAGCAGACCTGCTGATGCACGAAGTACATGAAGGTTCTTTCGGTAACCAAGCCTGAGGACATGCAATGGCAAAGAAGTTGTTAAGATCAGGTTACTACTGGATTACAATGGATGCAGACTGTTGTGCCTATGCCAAAAAATGCCACAAGTGCCAGATCTACGCGGATAAAGTGCATGTACCTCCGAATCCTTTGAACGTGATGTCTTCACCTTGGCCCTTTGCCATGTGGGGCATTGACATGATTGGAAAGATTGAACCGACTGCTTCAAATGGTCACAGATTCATCCTGGTAGCCATTGATTACTTCACCAAATGGGTTGAAGCAGCTTCATATGCAAACGTCACTAGACAAGTGGTAGCCAGATTTCTGAAAAGAGACATGATCTGTCGATATGGAGTTCCCGAGTGAATCATTACTAATAATGGTTCCAATTTGAATAAAAAAATGATGGCAAAACTGTGTCGGGACTTCAAAATCCAACATCACAACTCTTCTCCTTATAGGCCAAAGATGAATGGCGTTGTTGAGGCAACTAACAAGAACATCAAGAAGATTGTGCAGAAGATGGTAGTTACCTATAAAAATTGGCATGAGATGCTACCATTTTCTTTGCATGGGTACCGAACCTCAATCAGAACATCTACTGGGGCAACGCCTTATCAGCTTGTGTACGGTATAAAAGCTGTCCTACCTGTTGAAGTTGAGCTACCCTCCTTACGGGTAATGATGGATGTGAAGCTGGATGAAGCAGAATGGGTCCGGTCTCGGTACAATCAACTGAACCTGATTGAAGAGAAAAGATTAGCTGCCACCAGTCATGGGCAGTTATATCAGAAACGAATGAAGAAAGCCTTTGATCAGAAAGTCAGACCTCGGGAATACCAAGTGGGAGAGCTTGTTCTGAAGAGAATCCTTCCCCCTCATATAGACCACAGGGGCAAGTGGACACCAAACTATGAAGGTCCCTATGTGATAACTAAAGTATTCTCAGGTGGAGCACTGATGCTCGCAACCATGGATGGTGAAGACTTCCCGTCTCCTATGAATTCAGATGCAGTTAAAAAATACTTCACATAAAATGACCCGCTGGACATAAAAACAGAATGTAGGTCCAGGAAAGAAAAGGGCATCCCGGCGAGTCAAAAGCAGAATAAAAAACTCGGGCAAAAATAAGGGAAAAATCAAAAAAATGTACACCCGCTGAGTTGAAAAGCCGCATTGGACAACTCAGGAAAAAATGAGTATCCTGGTGGATTGAAAACCCGAAAGGGCGATCCACGCAAAATCAGGGAATAAGCGAACAACTGCATTCTGAATTCGTCTATATCGCTTACAATGTGGCAAGCTCCGAAAGGACAAAGCGTCAGTCAGAACCAACCTTCTTCAGAAAGTAAGATAAAGAAGAACGTCAAGGTCATGCAGGTCATAGCAAAGGAAGCTCACTGGAGCGTCATCTTCAACATTGCCAACACTTTTATTTTCTCAATTTACAGAAATCTCCTCCTTCCAGGGGATTCGCTTCTTTGACTATACTTACCTATTCAGGGCACACAAATCAATAAAATCAGAGTTTTTAGTCACACTTTGTTTGTACATTTTTTGTTCCGTTTGCAAAATGTCCAATGTTCATAATACAACACTTGCATAAAACATATGAGCCATTTTAATAAATGCTTGCAGGAAATATGTTGCTCTCAGCAAATCTAATTCCTATGACGGAATCCGGTTAAGGATACCTTGGGATACTTGCGTGTTTTCCTTTGTCTTAACATGTTGCAGGTACCCAAAGCAGACAATCTTTCGCAACACGGGGCATATCAAACATTACATCCCCATCATACTACTTCCCATAAGTTATTTCCTCCCCAAGCAGGATCTCCCGAGCAATGCCTGATAACTCTTCCACAACAAAGTGGTCAAGGAATTTCTTTTCCCCACCAGAGATACCAGATTTCTCTCATCCTCAGCAGATTCGGTGAAATGATTCCCCACAGAGTTGCCTCCCCAGTAGAGCAATACCCGAAACACATCCCCAACAGAGTTGCTAAAAATTTCTCATCCCCAGACAGATCTATCAATGATCTATTTCCCTGGACAGATCTATCAATGATCTATTTCCCCAAGCAGAGTTCTCCCTCCGGGCAGATCTATCAATGATCTCTTCCCCCAGCTGGGTTATCCCTCCAAGAAGATCAGCCAGAGATCTTTATCCCTGCAGGATCCGAGTCTCGGATCAGTTCTCCCATTTGCATAATCATAGCATTCGCATCATATTTCCCAAAATAAGTGTAGCATTCCGTCTAATACGGAGCATTACGGCAAAAATCAAACATTTGCATGATCATAAGCCAGGTTCGAGCCAGTCACCTGCAAATACCATCACTTCATCAACAATATACAAAACTCATACCCCCTGCAGATAAAAGCCAAAGCATCCCCTCATCCCTCTTAAAGCACAGATGCTTGTTTATATTTATACATGCTCTCTTCGACACTCGTCCATGTCATCCTATCCCCCGCAGGTCGCCAGAATACCTTTTGCACTCTCAAACACAAATACCTGTTTATACTTGTACATATTCCTTTTCGACACTCGTCCGTGTCATCCTATCCCCCGCAGGTCGCCAGAATACCTTCTGCACTCTCAAATATAGATATTTGCTCATAACTTGTACATATTCCTTTTGACACTCGTCCGTGTCATACTTCCCCAGCAAGTCAAACACTCGTCTGTGTCCCTTGCCCAATCTTTCGACACTCGTCCGTGTCTTGCACATACTTCACTAGCAGATCATACCTGTACATACATGTACAATCCTCTGATACTCGTCTGTATCTTGTATATATCACCTCCCCGGCAGATTCAACACTCGTCCGTGTTCCTTGCTTAACCGATTGATACTCGTCCGTATCATCACTCTTAACTACGTGTCAGCATTTGTTTCTACCGATACTCTTCCGTATCATGGTTCTAAGGATGCTCGTCTGCATCTTTAGTCTATACACACTGTCAGACACTTATATCTTTTATTTTTGAAGGCGTAAGCACTCGTCCGTGTTTACCATTCCCCAGTAAGTCGCCAACAAAAAAACTTTCTTCTATCTTACATTCGTCCTATGTCGTGATAAATTCGGCAGCCATCCCCTGCCAGGTGATCGTCCTTCACCTTTGGATGACCGTCCCTCATCCTTTTCCCCAGTGGAATCTCCATTGTTGAAACCTTTTATCCGGAATTCGTCCTATGTCGTGATACTCTTAGCAGACGTCCCCTGCTAGGTGATCGTCCTTCACCTTTTGATGATCGTCCCTCATCATTTATCCGATGGCCATCCCCATCGTTGATTTTGTTATTTGACATTCGTCCTATGTCGTGATAATCCCCGAGAGCAGCCGTACCCTGTTAGGTGATCGTCCTTCACCTCTTGATGATCGTCCTTCATCATGCTTATCCGATGGTCGTCCCTATCGTTAACCTTTTCTATCTGACATTCTTCCTATGTTGTCATATTTTCAGCCCCCTGCTAGGTGATCGTCCTTCACCTTTGATGATCGTCCCTCATCAAATTTTTCATTTATTCTTTCACCCGATGGTCGTCCCCATCGTTGTTTACTTTACTTTCCAAGCCTGGTGGCCGTCCCCATCATTGCTCTTCTTTAATCCCTAGAAAATTTTATTTTTATTACTCGATGGCTGTCCCCGTCGTGATCTCTTTTTATTTCCCCAGCTTGTCGGCCGTCCCCGTCATTGCTTAGCTTACAATTTTATCCCCAGAAGTCGTCCTATGCTCGATGGTCGTCCTCCATCGCTTTCATTTGATAATCATACTATACTACCTTTTACAATTTATATCCCTTTTCTTCTAATCCCCAGCGAGTGCAAATTTCGGACTGTCTTTGGTATTCAACCACAAGTTATCTTGTTTGTCTGCTAAGTCAGGCGCTTACATCCTGCACAGCTAACTCATGCTTGTATAGGGGCAGCTGTAAACACCCCAAATTTGCCCTCACTTTTTCTCACACCATGGCTTGTGATCTTTCATTTTTGTTTTAACATAAGCATTACATCTCATATTGCATATTTGTTTCATCTGCATAGTTCCATTTCCTCTGCATCTAGGGTTTGTGATCTGGGCAATCCAAGAATCAATCTGAGCCATCCCAATGGTCTTGAAGCTTTCCAAGGGGGTCCATGCGTGTTCTATAATCGTATTATGCTCCCCAAAGTTCATGAAAGTCAGGAGATCACAAAATTGGCAAAGGCATGGAAGCAGAGCTAGGGTTTTCCTGCACAGATGACCAAAATTAGGGTTTTGGTTTCAGAGGCCTTAACTCCAAATTTTTGGTCATTCTTAATTTTAATGTTCTTAATATGTTATAAGGATCATGTGTACCAAGTTTGATGAAGAAATTCATTGTGGAAGTCATCTGATCATTGGGTAACTTCTTGTGCAAGTAAAGTCAAAATCAGGGCATCTGAGGCCCCCATCAAGGGTTCCAAAGGGGAATCATCATCATTTTGAGTCTCTATGATCTTTATTTGATCTTAGAAGTGGTTGGAAGTTTCACAAAGTTAAAGAATTTTGAGCCAAATGCAAACTTGCCATTTTTGGAAATGACTTGTAATGGAAACTTTCTATTTTGGGAAAGCTTTTCAACCTCCTATTTCATGACCAAAAATGCTTCAAATGAAAAATTCTTGGACATGAAAGTTGTAGATTAGGTCTTTCCCTTTTTAAAAATTACTAGAACATGTCTTGATTCATCCTAGAACTCAAGATATGGCCTTTCAAAGTTGGCAAATATCCTATAATTTTCAAGTTCATGCCAAAGAGGGAATTTTGCAATTTCACTTGCCAAGCCTTTTTATGACCTCTAATCAACTTCTATGCATCATAACATGTCAAGGCAACTTCCAAAAATCAGAATTGGCCCAAGATTGTATGGTTTTCATGACTTGATCTTCAAGAAATCTCAAAAGGGGCCAAAACACACAAACTTTGCAAAATGCCTTGGATCCTTCCATCCACTTGTGCCAGTTGCATCAAACCAATTCTATGGCTCTCCATGAATCTTGTTGAGGCCAGACACCCCATTGAGCCAGCTCTTCCATGGCCCATGCCTAAGGTACAAGAACTTTTGACTTTTTGCAACTTGCCCATACCAATCACACTAGGCCACACCAACTCTTCTGATCACTCCTATTGGTTTATACAAACCCTAAGGAACATAAAACACATAACACACAAGCATGCAAGCTCTCATAACTCAGAATCCCAAAAATCACCAAAAAGCTTCCCTTCTTCGAATTGCACAAACCAGCCATCAAACCTCAAAACAAACTTCACCAATCATCTTCAAATGGTCCATAGAAAACAAAGCACCCACTGAAAAGCCCTAAAACACAGCCAAACCAAAACACGATTCCTGGTGCAGAGGAGCTGTATCTCTCAAACCAAGCCACACAAACTTGTTCTAAGCATTGCAACATCATTAGGGGGTTCATTGGAGGTGGATTGAACCAAGAAAAAGGCCATAAAGCTTAGGGAGTGAAAGCTTCATCTCAGGTAGCTCCTTAGAACTTTTTTTCCAGAAGTCTTATTTTATGTTCTAGAAATGTTCCCCATGCTCTCCTGATCACGCTACACTTGTTGGTTTTGAAAATGATGAAGAAACAAGCATGAACCGTATCTCTGAAACTTTGACCTAATTTTTGTTCTTCTTTGATTCTCTTTATTTATGCATGATTAATTGTTTTTGTTGTTGGATTTGAGTTTGTTGATGTTTAAAGATCAGTTCTGGAGCTTTTGGTGAGTTTTTGTGGAGTTTTGAGAGATTCAGGGAGGGGCTCTGGCCGGAGAAGATGACCGGAGGTCTTTTCCGGCCACCTAAAAGTCATTAGGGAAAATATTTAATTAATTAGGTTAGTTTGAATTTAGGCCATTGGATTCAGCTTCCCGCGCGTGTGGACGACCCAGATGCTTCATTAGTTTTAACCTTTTAATTAATTAGTTTAATTAAGTTTAATTAAATTAAATTAATCAGAGTGAATCTCATCCACCCATCTGCGCGCGCTGTCAACTTTAGTTTAAACTTGGACCACTGGATCAGTTGACTTCCATTTAATTGCATTTTTATTTCATTTTTCTTTATTTCTTTTGCATAATTTATTTTAAATAGTTAAAAACATCACAAAAATATGACCTTTTTCATTTCTGATCCAAATATTTTTCTCAACCCAAAAATGATTTTTATTTTATTGTTTTCATTAAAAAAGTATTTTTAAAATATTTAAATGATATGTTTAATTAATTATTGGATTTTAATTAATTAAAAATACATTTAGGTTTCTAAAAATCACCAAAAAATTCATGAACCATTCCAATACATTTAGAAACATTTTAAAACTCTTCATACAAATTTATTTTTAGGTTTGATCATAATTTCACAATTTTCTTTGAATTAGGGTTTTTTAAAATCACATTTTCTAACCCTAATTTGAAAAATTCATTTCTGCCTAACCATGAAGAGTTTAAACTTGATTCTTTTTGCATTGTTTCATATATTGCATGTAGTTTCTAGGTTATTTTCCTCATGAATTTATCTGGCATTTTCAATTTTATTTGCATTTTCCCTTAAGAATCACCCAAAAACCCTAGCAAACTTAGGAAATTCATAACTTTCAATAGGATTAGCTTCTGACCTTCTCCTTTGGGGTGTGACCTGATATGGGATTAGGGTTTGTTTGAGCTTAATTTCAATTTTTTGTCATGATGTATGCTTCTGTTTTGGTCATTTGCATCTCATACATTAATAAAACCCTAATTTCTCATGTCCATTTGCATTCACCTTTGCATATCATCATCATATGAACTTGCCATGACATTTAAAGAATTCATATGACATCTTAGTACATGTTAGTATATTGCTTGATAATTTCTTCATTCATTTGCTATGTTTTGCATTCATTGCATTTCATAAACATCCATGTGTTTTCATACTTCTAAGCATGCTTCCTTTGCATCTCATCTTTGTATGATCATTCATATGCACATTGTATGATATTGTATCATCTCATATGCCATTTGCATTGCATAATCACTTCTGACATTGGTCCTTGCATCTCATTTCAATTCATTCCTTTATGCTTTATGTCTTATGCATCCATGCTAACATTTTCAGGAACTTTTGGTAAGTTATCTGGGAAGTGGATTTGCCTTCACTTCCCACCTCTTTTTATCTCATTCATATGCATATTTACATGTCTTTGAAGTGAATCTAATTCACTTATGCTCCATCCTTCTCACTTTCTTTCTTTAAGTTACTTATCTTCTTCAGGAAGTAAGTAACTTATTCTTCTCATTCCTTCTCTTTTCATCTGCTTCTTCCATTGGTGGCCTTGAAGATCTTTTCTCTTAAGCCTAAAAAACCATAGGATACCCAAGCATGATAACTTTTAGGGTTGTGTATAGTCCCCCTTAGTCTTTTACCTTTGAGTCTCCTTGAGTCTCTCTTCTCATCTCAATAATCAGAGACTAAACTCTTAAAGCTTTAGGACTTTGAATTAGGGTTATGCCTGCATCCTTCTCTTAGGATGGAGTGTATAACTTTAATCCTAAGTGTTAAACCTTTAATTTGTTTACACCTCTTAATCAAAACATATTAATAATCACCAAGACTTTATCTTGTAACTTGGGCCTTACATTAGGGTTCTATCTCTTCCTTATGGTTAAGAGGGACTAACCCTAGTGTTTAATGGACAAGTCCCCCTCAAGTTGTCTTACAAACTTAAAATCCACTTCTTAATCTCATCCCTTAATAAAAATCCACTTAATAAAGGCTTGTTATATAATGAATTTAATCCATAACCATGGATTAAATTGAGGTATCTTCCTCAGCTTAAGTGTTCTCATCCATTATCCTTCTATTAGGATGGTGTAATGAGTCCACTAATATGTGATTAGAGATTAAACTCATTACTTAACACTAAACAAAATCCCAAAAACATCTAATTAATCACAAGTAGGTTAATGATCTTAATCCGACATCATCATGGTAATTAAGTTGAGATGCTTATCTCATACTTAAGTAGGCTCATTATCCCTAATCAGGGAGGATATAATGAGTTTACAAGCCCTTGATTTAGGCTTAAGCTCATCAACTTATGCAAAAGACCAAAAACAATAATAAAACTGAAAACACAAAAACAAAAAATAATCGTCTCCTTCGGGATTCTTTTCTCATCACACTCATTCATAAACGAGAACTTTCTTCTTCCGTCTAATGCAAGAAAATTAGCACTCGAGCCAGACGAGTCATACACTTGAGCATAGACAAGTAAGCAGATCACAGTCAATTTTATCATTCAGTCTCTTTGAGTCGAACTACGACGTTCTGACTTCCTCATTGCACGAGAGGATACGTAGGCATAACTTAACAGTTATCGAACAAAAGTCTCTATCTCTTCCGCCTCTTTCAACATTCTTTAAAAGCCTCAGTTCCTGAGCAATCACCCTTTTGCACTGACACCTGTACATTCATTCTTAGCTTTTGCACACAGACAACACATACACTACCCCTTTAAACACAATCTTGTAAGCGTGGATCCCGTCGAGTACGACGGATAATCTGGGGGCTAATACCTTCCCAGGTTGTAACTAACCCCCTTTCTCAGTTTCTCTAGTTCGCAACCGTCTTATCCATATTTTCCTAGGTTTATGCAGCATTACCTTTCCTTCGGGATAAAAATGCCTAGCTGGCGACTCTATTCAACTCATTCTCATTTTCTCTTTTCGCCGACCGTTCGCGCTTGTACCGGGATGCAAATCTTTGGGAGCGACAGTTTCACCAATGCTGACTTGACTACGAAGGGGCGTAATCACAACAAGGATTTGCAAATCACTTTGGAATGTAAAGGTGTTGTAGTTTCTCATGTCCTTGTTGATACCGGATCATCACTCAATGTGTTGCCGAAGAAGGCTTTAGTCAAGCTAGAGTATGATGATCTTGCACTCCGTCTGAGAAACCTAGTTGTCAGAGCTTTTGATGGTTCTAAGAGATCGGTTCTCGGAGAGATTGAGCTGCCTATGGTATTTGGACCACGGGTTTTCAAAACTACCTTCTATGTGATGGACATACAACCTGCCTACAGCTGTTTGTTGGGTCGACCCTGGATTCCGCCGCCGGCGCAGTAACATCAACCCTTCACCAGAAGTTAAAATATGAGTGAGAAGGCCAAATCATCACCATTTGTGGAGAAAAAGACATCTTTGTCAGTCACCTGGCTACATACAAGTACATAGAGATGGATGGGGAGATCCATGAAACCATGAGTCAAGGTTTCGAAGCCTTGAACATCAACGAAGCTACAACTAAGATGTTTGCTGCATCCCAAGAGGAAAGGATGGGCACCTCAATTGCTTCCTACAAATAGGCTCGGAAGGTTGTGGAAGAAGGGAATGCCCAAGGCTGGGGCAAGCTGCTGAAGGTGGAGATGAAAGAAGACAAATTCGGTTTGGGTTACAGACCATCCCGACAAGTTCCAGAGGAGGCTGCTGAAGCTCCCAAGTTCACAAGTGGGGGAATGCTGACCCTGGATGCTGTCAACACTTTGGAAGACGAGGCTGAGAGCGACTAGAACCTGGAAAGTTGGATCCTCCAAGAGTCCCGGGCCAACAAGTCCTCAGCTGGTCTTCCCAGGAAATTATAAGGGTTACTGCTGCAGAGTAATTATTATTTCCTGTTTTAAGCATGCATCAAAGTCCTGTATCTTGCCCAAGATGTCGGGACTCATTTTGTAATATGGCCATATGTATTTTGTGCAAATTGAATATTAATGGACAAAGGACATCATTTTGCAAACAATCTTTTTCGCTCACTGTCTTTTCATTTTTGTTATTTTTGCACAAAACAATAAATGGAAATGTTTTTCCCAATAATAACTTCATTCACTTTTTCTAAATAAGATAAAATCAATCACTAAAATGAACCAAATCTCAACCCTTGCAGAGATAGCCCTCCAAATTGCACCGACAACGACACTGCTATGACCTTGTATGACTTCGACAATCCGATTAATCAAGCAGATGAAGGGGTTGAAGAAGACTACGATTTACCTGAAGAGCTAGCCATGTTATTGAGACAAGAGGAAAAGGCGATTGCTCCTCATCAGGAGGAGGTTGAGATTATCAATCTTGGTACCGAGGAAGATGTGAAAGAAGTGAAGATTGGGAGCAGTCTGCAAGCTCCCGTAAAAGAACAACTTATTAGTATGCTGCGAGAATATGTCGATGTGTTCGCTTGGTCCTATCAGGATATGCCGGGTTTGGATACAGATATTGTCATGCACAAGTTGCCATTAAAAGAAGACTGCCCGCCAGTTAAACAGAAGTTGCGCCGTACTCGCCCGGACATGACCATGAAAATCAAAGAGGAAGTACAAAAGAAGTGGGATGCCGGTTTTCTTGCTGTAACTAGTTACCCGCCGTGGGTTTCTAACATTGTACCCGTACCTAAGAAGGATGGCAAGGTGCGTATGTGTGTTGATTAACGGGATCTGAACAGAGCAAGCCCGAAAGATGACTTCCCATTACCTCACATTGATGTATTGGTAGATAACACAACTCAGTTCTCGGTATTTTCCTTCATGGACGAATTTTCTGGATATAATCAGATCAAGATGTCACCTGAAGACATGAAGAAGACCACATTCATTACACCCTGGGGCATGTTCTGCTACAAAGTAATGTCATTTGGTCTAAAGAACGTCGGTGCAACATATCAACGGGCTATGGTAACATTATTCCACGATATGATACATAAAGATATCGAGTGCTACGTGGATGACATGATTTCCAAGTCCCTCACAGAAGAAGACCATTTGATAAACCTGTTGAAGTTGTTCAAGCATCTGAGGAAGTATCAGTTAAGGTTGAACCCTAACAAGTGCATATTCGGGGTACGTTCGGGTAAGCTGCTATGTTTTATTGTAAGCGGAAAAGGAATTGAAGTTGATCCCGAAAAAGTCAAAGCAATTCAAGAGATGCCTGCGCCTAAGACTGAGAAAGAAGTTCGAGGGTTCTTAGGTAGATTGAACTACATTTCAAGGTTCATATCTCATCTCACAGCAACCTGCGAGCCCTTGTTCAAACTACTAAGAAAGGAACAAATAGTCAGGTGGAACGATGATTATCAGAGAGCTTTTGACAAGATCAAAGATTATTTGCAAGAACCTCTAATTCTCATGCCTCCAATTGAAGGAAGACCTCTAATAATGTACCTGACAATATTAGACGAATCAATGGGGTGTGTGTTGGGCCAGCATGATGAGTCTGGTCGAAAAGAGTATGCAATATACTACCTAAGCAAAAAGTTTACCGACTGTGAACAACGTTATTCACTGCTCGAGAAAACTTGTTGTGCTTTAGCGTGGGCTGCTCGCCGACTAAGACAATATATGTTGACTCATACTACCTTGTTGATCTCAAAGATGGACCCAGTCAAGTACATATTTGAGAAGTCAACACTTACCGGAAGGGTTGCAAGATGGCAAATGATTCTAACAGAATATGACATTCAGTACACCTCTCAGAAGGACATCAAGGGAAGTGTATTGTCTGACTATCTGGCTGAGCAACCCATTGATGACTACTAGCCTATGAGATTTGATTTCCTTGATGAATACATCATGTTCTTGAAGTCAAAAGATTGTGAAGAGTCTGTTCACACTGAAGGGCCTGATCCAAAAGAAGCATGGACTATGACATTCGATGGGGCAATTAATTGTAACAGTCGTGGGGTTGGTGCAATGCTTATTACACCCAAAGGAGTCCATATGCCTTTCTCCGAAAGGCTCACCTTTTCCTGCACCAACAATGAAGCAGAATACGAAGCTTGCACCAAGGGTCTTGAGGAAGCCATTGACCTCAGAATCAAAACCTTGAATGTATTCGGAGATTTAGCTTTGGTGATCAACCAAACTAATGGCAAGTGGTATACTCATCAAGAGCATCTGGTTCCCTACCGTGACTATACGAGGAGATTGTTGACTTTCTTCACAACAGTCAAGCTTGAATACATCCCTCGAGATGAGAATCAGTTTGCAAACGCTTTGGCCACCATTTCATCTATGATCAAAGTACAGACTGCTAACTATGTACCTCGGATTTTAGTATCCAGACTGGACCGACCAACCTATGTCTTCTCTGTAGACACTGTTACTGACAACAAACCTTGGTTCCACGACTTCAAATGCTTCTTGGAGACTCAGACATACCCACCTAGGGCGTCGTCTAATGATAAGAAGACATTGAGAAGGCTAGCCGACAATTTCTTCCTCAATACTGATGGCTCCTTATACAAGCGAAACTTCGACATGCTCTTGCTCAGATGTGTTGACAATAAGGAAGCAGACCTACTAATGCACGAAGTACATGAAGTTTCTTTCGGTACCCATGCCGGAGGACATGCAATGGCAAAGAAATTGTTAAGATCAGGTTACTATTGGATCACAATGGATGCAGACTGTTGTGCCTATGCCAGAAAGTGCCATAAATGCCAGATCTACACAGACAAAGTACATGTGCCTCCCAATCCTTTGAATATAATGTCTTCACCCTGGCCCTTCGCCATGTGGGGTATTGATATGATTGGAAAGATCGAGCCAACTGTTTCAAATGGTCAATAATTTATCTTGGTAGCCATTGATTACTTCACCAAATGGGTTGAAGCAGCTTCATATACAAATGTCACCAGGCAAGTGGTAGCCCGATTTCCGAAAAGGGATATCATTTGTTGACGTGGAGTCCCTGAGCGAATCATTACTGATAATGGTTCAAACCTTAACAACAAAATGATGACATAATTATGTCGGGATTTCAAGATCCAACATCACAACTCCTCTCCTTACAGGCCAAAGATGAATGGCGCGGTTGAGGAGGCTAACAAGAATATTAAGAAGATTGTGCAAAAGATGGTAGTCACACACAAAGACTGGCATGAAATGTTACCATTCGCCTTGCATGGGTACCGAACTTCCATCAGAACATCTACCGGGGAAACACCCTATCAGCTTGTGTATGGTATGGAAGCAGTCCTACCTGTTGAAGTTGAATTACCCTCCTTGCGGGTAATGATGGATGTAAAACTGGACGAAGCAGAATGGGTCCGATCTCGTTATAACCAATTGAGCCTGATTGAAGAAAAGAGATTAGCAACTATTTGTCATGGTCAGTTATATCAGAAACGGATGCAGAAGGCCTTTGATCAAAAAGTTAGACCTTAGGTATATCAAGTGGGATAACTTGTACTGAAAATACTTCTTCCTCCTCATATAGACCGCAGGGGCAAGTGGACGCCAAACTATGAAGGCCCCTTTGTGATAACTAAAGTCTTCTCAAGCAGAGCACTGATGCTCGCAACCATGGATGGTGAAAAATTCCTATCTCCTATGAATTCAGATGCAGTTAAAAAATACTTCGCATAAATGACCCGCTGGATATAAAAACAGAATGTAAGTCCAGGCAAAAATAGGGCATCCCGACAAGTCAAAAACAGAATAAAAGACTCGGGCAAAAATTAGAGAAAATTTGAAAAAAATGTACACCCGTTGAGTTGAAAAGCCACATCGGACAACTCAGGCAAAAAAGGGTATCCCGGTGGATTGAAAACCCGAAAGGGCGATCCACGCAAAATCAGGGAATGAGCGAACATCTGCACTCTGAATTCGTTTGTATCACTCACATAACATGGCAAGCTTCGAAAGGACAAAGCGTCAATCAGAATCAATTTTCTTCAGAAAGCTAGATAAGAAGATCGTTCAAGTCATACAGGTCATAGCAAAAGGAAGATTGAAGCATCAACTTCAGCATTGCCAAATAGGACTTTTATTTTCTCAATTTTATAGCAATCTCCTCATTTCAGGGATTAGATTCTCCAAATGTACTCGCCTGTTCAGGCACACAAATCAATAAAATCAATATTAACACTTTGTTTTGTACCTTTTTGTTTTGTTTTCAAAATGTCCAAAGTTCGTAATACAACATTTGCATGAAAACATATAAGCCATTTTCAATAAAGTCTTGCAGGAAATATGCACTCCTATGACGGAATCCGGTTGAGGATGCCTCAGGACACTTGTGTGTTTCCTTTGTTTAACAGATTGCAAGTACTCAAGACGGACAATCTTTCACATCATGGGGCATATCAGGCACTATATCCCCATCCAGGCCGACAATCACATCATCAGAAGGACTACTTGACGAAAGTATTCCCCTTCGGAGCTTTTATCCCCTCGGAGTATCCCCCACGAAGCTGATCCTCCGACAGATTACTTCCCAAAAGTTCTCTCCTCCCCAAGCAGGATCTCCAAAGCAATGCCTAAATCACTTTTCCCCAGCGAGTTGCCGGAACTTCTCGTCCCCAACATTGGATCCCCATAGATTTTTTCCCCCAGAGTTCTCCAGAAAGACCGTGCATTAATTCTTTCTCCCCACAGATCGCCCAATGATCCGTTCTCCCAGCAGATTTCAGATCTTGGACCTCATTTCTCTCATTTGCATAATCATAGCATTCACATCATTTCTCCCCAAACAGAGCGTAGCATTCCGTCTAATACGGAGCATTAAGGAAAAAATCAAACATTTGCATGATCATAAGCCAGGTTCGAGCCAGTCACCTGCAAATACCAAAACAACCCCTCCAGCAATACGCAAAAACTTATCCCCTACAGATAAAAAGCCAAAATATCCTTTTGCACTCTCAATTCAAATACTTGTACATACTTATACACAATCCTTCTGATACTCGTCTGTATCCTACCTATACATAATTCTTTGATACTCTTCCGTATCATACACATCACCCCAGCATATCAACACTCGTCCGTGTTCCTTGTTCAAAATAGTTGTTACTCGTCCGCATCATCACTCCTTAAACACGCGTCATTTCTTGTTCCTATCGATACTCGTCTGTATCGTAGTCCTAAAGATACTCGTCCGTATCTTTAGTCTATACACACTGTCGAAACACTTACCATTTTATTTTTAGGGCTTAAACATTCGTCCGTGTTTATCCATCCCCAGAAGTCGCCAACAAAACAACTTTCTATCCGACATTCGTCTTATGTCGTGATATCTTTTAGGTGATCGTCCTTCACCTTTTGATAACCGTACCTCATCATGTTATCCGATGGCCGTCCCCATTGTTGAACTTTTTAATCGGCATTCGTCCTATGTCGAGATAATCCCCAACAGAGCAGTCGTCCCCTGCTAGGTGATCGTCCTTCACCTCTTGATGACCGTCCCTTATCATTTATTTTGATGATCGTCCCTTATCATGTTATCCGATGGTCGTCCCCATCATTGATATTTCTATCCGACATTCGTCGTGATATCTTTTAGGTGATCATCCTTCAGCTTTTGATGACCGTACCTCATTATTCATCCGATGGCCGTCCCCATCGTCGATTTTTTTATCCGACATTCGTCATATGTCACGTTAACTCTCAACAGCCGTACCCTGCTCGGTGATCGTCCTTCACCTTTTGATGACCGTCCCTCATCATTGATTTATTTACTCTTCACCCGATGGCTGTCCCCATCGCGGTTTCTTTATTCTTCAGCCTGACGGTCGTCCCCGTTAGTGCTTTTAAATCCCCAGTCAAGTCGCTTTTCTTTACCCGATGGCCGTCCCTGTCGCGGATTCTTTGTTCCCCATCATGATGGTCGTCCCCGTCAGTGCATTTCTCACCATTTTTATCCCCAAAAGTCGTCCTCTGCTCGATGGCTGTCCTCCTTTGCTATCATTTGATATTCAGTCTATACTGTTTGTTACAATTTATATCCATTTTCTTCTTATAATAAAGAGTGCAAATTTTGGACTGTCTTGGTATTCAACCACAAGTTATCTTGTTTGTCTGTTAAGCCAGGCGCTTACATCCTACACAACTAAATCATGCTTGAATAGGGGCAGCTGTAAACACCCCAAATTTGCCCTCTCACTTTCTCACACCTTGGCTTGTGATCCTTCATATTGCATTGCATAAGCATACCATCTCACTACATAGTTATTTCCCTGCATAAACTGCATAGCTAGGGTTTGTGATCAGATGAATCTTAGAAGTGGTTTTGAGCTATCTCAAAGGCCTTGAAGCATGTCAAGAGGGTCTATGAGTGTTCTATGATCATTTTATGCCTCCAAGGGTTCTTGAAAGTCAAAAAATCACAAGAGATTGCAGAGTCACCCAGGCAGGCTCATAGCTCATACACAAATGACCTAAAATTAGGATTTGGGTTTGAGGCCCTTACACTCAATTTTTTTGGCCATTCTTGATTCTATTGGTCCATATATGTTATAAGGAGCTTGTGTATCAAAATTCATGGAAAAATTCCTTGTGGAAGTCATCTAATCAAATGGTAACTTCTTGAGCAAGAAAAGTCAGATTCTGGGAATCTGAGGCCCCCAACAAGGTTTCCAAAGGGTCATCATCATCAATTGGAGGTCCTATGATCTTTATTTGATCATTGGAATGCTTGGAAGTTCACAAAGTTGAAGAAAAATGAGCTAATCCAAAACTTACCAAAAATGGAAATGTCTTGTAATGTAAACTTTATATTTTGGGAAAGATTTTCAACCTCCTCTTTCTTGATCAAAAAGGTTTCAAATGAAATTTCTTCAAACATGAAAGTTGTAGATTGGATCCTCCCATTTTCAAAAAGTACAAGAACTCATTCTAACTCTTCCTAGAACTTAAGTTATGGCCTTGCAAGGTTGGCAAAAATCACATAATTTCAAGTTTCATGTCAAAGAGGATTTTGTGCATTTTGGCATTTCAAGCATTCACATGACTTCTAATGTGCACAAATATGTTACAACATGTCAAGGCAGCATCCAAAGATCAGAATTGGCCCAAGAATTTGGCACTTTCATGGCTTGATACATGAGAAATTCAACATGACCAATTATGCATAAAGCTTGCTATCTCTTCATCTATGCATTGCAGTTGCATTTCTTTGATCCAAGGGCCCTCCATGAAACATGCTGAGGCAATCTATGCTCAGAATCCCTTGCTGCATTGACCCATACCTCAAGTACAAAGAAACTTGACTTTTTGCACAAAGCTCCCATACCAATCACACAGTTTCAAACCAACTTCCCTGACCAATGGTATGGCTTACACAAACCCTCATGGCTATAAATAGAGACCATTCATGGCTGGAAAGGACACACAACTTCAAATTGCCAAAAATTGCTCAAAACTTCATGCTATCGAATTTCTCAATCTAGCCAACAAAACCAGAAATTCTTTCACCAATCAACTCCATATAACCTCAGGAACATTTCCCACCCATCACCATATCTAGAAACAAGCCCAAGCCAAAACATGATTTCTGCAACTTCAGTTCTGAAACACTCAAAATAGCCACTTCAAGCTCATTTCAAGCATCCCAATAGGCTCAGGAGGTCAAAGGAGATTGGATTGCACAAGAGGAGGGCCCAGAAAGTTGCATTTTGAAGCTCTTCATCTCAAGTAACCTTTAAGAACATTTTTTCCAGAAGCTTGATTTTATGTTATAGAATGATTCTACATGCGTCCCTGATCATACTGATGTGATTAGTTTTGAAAATGAGTTAGAATTAAGCATTTCATGATGTTCTGAAGTTTTGACCTAGAAATTTGTTTGCTTCGATTTGGCTTCTTAATGCATGATAAATGATTTTGGTTGTTGGATTATTGTTGTATGATGTTAGCAGAACGTTTCTGGGCAAGAAATTAGGAGTTTAGAAGCTTATTTGAGGTTCTGAAATTTTAGGTTACCGGAGAAGATGACCGGAGTTTAGCTCCGATCACTTGAAAGAGATTAGGGTTAATCCATATTTAAATCCCCAGTTTGAATCTTGGTCATTAGATTGAGATTAGGGTTAGGCAAGGGACAGTCAGGATGCACGTGTTTTACTTAATTTTTCTTAATTAATTATAAAACATATTTAATTCTCAGAAGCAATCCCAGCAATTGATCTTGCACGCATTTTCAACTTTGAATGCCAGCCTTAGATCCTGCATACCTCTGGTCAATGTGACTTTCATCCTCAGCCTTTAGATCCTCCCCCCAGCCATCTGGACCATTAGATGCACATACTTTCCCTTTTTTTTTGTTTTTTTTTGTTTTATTTATTAAAAATACCAAAAACAATTTAAAAATTCTGGAAATTTTTCTCACCACTTAAAATAATTTTCAGAAACCAAAAACATTTTTATTTTTTCATCAAAAATTGCATTTTTAAATAATTTTAAATGTATATTTTAATTAATTAAATCCTTTTAATTAATTAAAAATACTTTTAAGTATTTAAAAATCACCAAAAATATCAGAGAGGTTTCTTTAACATTTAGAAACATTTACAAACTTATCTCACAAATTTATTTTTGGTTTTGATCATACTTTGGCAATTTTCATTGAGTTAGGGTTTCCAAAATTCCTATTTTTCAACCCTAACTTCAAAAATTCATATCTCTCAAACCAAGATGAGTTTTCATATGGTTCTTTTTGAATTCTTTCACAATTGACCTCTAGTTTCTAAATATATTTTTGTCTCATTTTTATCTTGCATATTCAAATTAATTTGTCTTTTTCATTGAAAAAGTGTCCAAAATCCTAGCCAATCTTAGGTAAACCATAACTTGAATTTGGTAAACCTTTAGACCTCCCCCTTTGGATGGTATTCTCATGAGTGCTTAGGGTTCCTTTGGATTAAATTTCAATTTTTTATCATGTGATTTGCTTGTGATTTTGAGTTGTGTACATATCTTGTTTTTAAACTAACCATTTCAGGTGCATTTGGTAAGTTGTTTAGGATGTGGATGTGCATCCACATCCAACCTCTCCTTATCTCTTTATTCTTATGCATATTATTTGTGTTTGAAGTGAATCTCATTCACTTATGTTCTCTCTTGTTCCTAGGTTACTTAACTTCTTCATGAAGTAAGTAACCTAATCCTTCTCTCTCTCTCTCTCTCTCTCTCTCTCTCTCTCTCTCTTCTTTTCATCTGCTTCTCTTCCTTGGTGGCCGTCTGAAGACTTCTCTTGATGCCTCACAAACCATAGGAACATCCAAGCATGATAACTTTAGGGTTGTACATAGTCCCCCCTAGTTTTTACCTTTTGAGTCTCTTTGAGTCTCTCTCTCATCTCATAATCAAGGCTAAACAGTTAAAGTTTTGGGACTCTGATTTAGGGTTATGCCTGTATCCTTATCTTAGGATGGAGTGTATAAATTTGATCCTTAGTGCTAAACCTTTAAGTTGTTTTCACCTTCAATCAAAAACACCTAATAATCATTAAAGACCTAAGCTTGTAACTTGGGCCTTATATTAGGGTTACATCTCTGCCTGGTGGTTCAGAGGAACTAACCCTAGTGTTCAATGGACAAGTTCCCCTCATGCTAAAGTCTTACAAACCTAAAATCCATTTCTTAATCTCACCTTTAATTAAAATCCACTTTAATAAAGGCTTTTTATATAATGAATTTAATCCATAACCATGGATTAAGTTGAGATATCTTCCTCATCTTAAGTGTCCTCATCTATCATCCTTCTCTTAGGATGGTGTAATGAGTTCACTAATCCCTGATTAGAGATTAAACTCATTACTTAACACAAAACAAAATCCAAAAACACTTAATAATCACAAGTAGGTTAATGATCTTAATCCTGCATCATTAGGGTAATTAAGTTGAGATTTTCATCTCATACTTAAGTAGACTCATTATTCCTAATCAGGGATGATATTGAAGGTGGCAAAACACAAGGAAGGGGGGTTGGAATTGGGTTTTCTGGAATAATTAAAATTAACTTCTAATGACACGTTTACTTTATCCTGGTTCGTTTGAACTCAAACTACATCCAGTCCACCCGCCAAGGTGATTTTGCCTCTACTGAGGTCTTAATCCACTATTCAATAAGAATACACACAAAGACCTATAATCAATGTCTTCTTGAGTCTTCTGACTAAACTTAGTCACTCAAGGAAAAAAATAATTATTACAAGAATAATAATAAGGACGTAACTAAAATGCTTCTAGATAAGCAGGTATCACTAAGTGATAGTTACAACAATAAGCACAAGATAAAGTGATTAGCTTGAATATATGAGATACGTTGTAATGTGTTGCGTTCGTTGCACATTTCTTCAAATGATGTCCTTTATATATAGTTCTTGATAAAGTAGCCGTTGGAGACATCTTGAACCAAATTAGGATATACTTTAATACCTTAATTTTCTTTCCATAAGAAGAGATACTTGTCTTTGTATATTAAAGAGCATATTCTTTAATTAAAGTCTTTTAATAAGGATACCAGCATCTTCTAAGCGGAAATCAGAGATAATGAACAAGAGATGCGCAGCCAATAAATGTGCCATTTAATGCTGGATTCTTCCTTGAGCGTATCTTCTATAATGGTTCTTCTTAGCTTGTACAGATTACTTAAATAAGATTTACTTCTACATAAAATAAGTATATTCATTAGAACTTCTAATGTGAAGAACTTTGTTATCATCAAAACACTTAGAGGTTCAGAACCATATTTGTTCTAACAATCTCCCCCTTTTTGATGATGACAAAACATTTTAATTTAAGAGAATAGAGTTTAATGAATTTAAGTGAACTCCCTTAGATTAGAAGAAAACTTCTTTCAGATGTTCTATGATCCTTAGCTCCCCCTGAGATGATTACTTGACCTGTTTCTTTCCATGGTAATAACTCAAATAATTTTATCAGAATATGTAAGAGGCAGATTATGGTAAACTGCTATGGATCAGAATCATTTACGTTTCTCCCCCTTTTTGTCATAATAAAAAAGATGTAGAGCAAGAGAGAAAAGAAAGTAGAAACCAAAATCAATAGATATAAAGTACTAGAAGCAAACGCAAAAACCAGTAGAAGTTCAAAGAGTTATGCATAAACAGAAGTTAAAATAGCAAAAAAAATTAATGCAGAAGATAAAAAATCAGGTGTTCATCTTAGTGACTAAAGTCTCCAGCAAGGATTTAATGTCTGATGAAGATTCCACTTGCTTGGTGAGTAGAGTCTTCATTTCAGTAGTTGTTTCTTCTTGCTTGTCTAGACGTTCTTTCACTAGTTGATTTTCCTTCTTCAATTCTTGCAGAGTTTGTAAAACAAAATTTGTTTCCAGAGGTTCTTCAATTTGTGGAGCAGCTTGATTATCAGGACCATCAGCATTTTCTTCTACAGAAGATACTAAAACCATCTGAAGTGCTGAGAGTGTATCCAGAGGTTCTGATTCTTTCCAGGGCTTGTTGTCCAGCAGAAGTGGTTTAGTTTGTGCAACATTTGAGACTACTGCTTGAAGGTACTCACAGAAGTTCTGATGAGCAACATCATAGCAGATGTCTTTGAGTCTTTTGGACTCAGCATTAAACCATTTTCTGAGGTCAGCCCATAGAAAATCAGACGCAGCAGGATCAGTAAGCTCTGCACAAGCAGTCTTCAGATCTTCTAATTTTAATTTCAAAACTGTTTCGAAAGCCAGCAGTAAAGTGGAAATGTCTGATTTGGATGGTTTAGGTTTTGGGACGGGAATAGCTCTTTTGTTGGATACAGAGGAAAGTTTTTGGAGTGCTTCAAAGTCAATTGTAGTTCTAAGGGGATTTTCATTTTCAGTCAAGGTTTCTTCGGGTGAATCAGGAATGTTTATGATAGAAGGTGAATTTTGGGGTGTTGAAATGTTATGGGAAATTGAGGCAGCATCTGAGTCTTGATAGTGTTCAAGATCAAGATCAAGAGCAGCTTTCAAGGCAGATTGTGTTTCATTTGTAGGGGAACAGTCAACATCAGAAGGTGGAGTGTCATCAATTGGTATGTCAAAATCAGCAAAAGTTTGGGGTTGATGGTTGTCTGTTTCTGTTTCTGGTGGATATAATGTGGATAGGATGGATGCAACAGCAGAAGTTGCAGGGACTTCAGTTTGAATGGGACTAATATTCTGAGGTGGTTCAGGATCAGGAATTTGTTCAGGAGGGATATCAGTAGAAGATGGTTGGCTAGAAGGTTGTTCAGACACTTCTACAGTTACAGCTTCTACTACAGTAATGGAATCAGGATTAGAAGCAGAAGACTTACCTGTTGTCTTAGATGATTTTTGCATCTTCTGAGAGGGGTCTTCAGCAGTCTTCCTTTTCTTTAATCTGAGAGAGGCAACATCTGGAATTTGTTGTTGGAGTTCTTTTGGGTTGAAATCAGGTACCGTACCTTGACGCTTGCAGATATCCATATAGTTGAGAATAACATCTGCTGGTGTATCAGAGGAAAAGAGAGGAAAGCCTTCCAGAGGGATTCTTCTGGTGCTGATAACTTCTCTAGATTGAAGAGTGGGTTCTTGCTGAATAGATGTGATGAACTTCATCTTCTTCAGGTTTTTAGCATTCAAGGGTTTTCCAACGTCTGTTTCCAAAAGTTCAGTTTGTTTTAATTCTACTAGGAAGTCCACTAGCTTGTTCTGACAGAGAATATCAGAAATTAATCGTCCAAAGGGAATCCAATCCCGTTTGGTCTTCTCCCCATCCCTTGTTTCTTTCACAGCAACTCTGAGATTCTGAAATAGGGTGTGGGCAAGATTGATTTTCTTTTGCTTGGAAATGAAGTAAATGAGGAATTGTTGATCCAGATTGATGTAGTCTGGAGAATTGGTAGGTTTCCTGTGACAGATTGTCCCAAGAATTATTTTTGCCCAAATACGCAGAGGAGTCTTTAGGTCTTTGATCTTGTTTGATGGTTTTCCAGCGGTGAAAATTTCTTTAGCAATCACAACAGCGTCAGATACTCTATCCATATCACTACATATGATACCATTGCCATCAGTTTCAAAGAGTTTGGCAATGTGATCTTCAGAGATGATAATCTGTTTACCAAGCACATAAGAGGTAACTTGTGCGTCATTTGAATAGGCATACATCCAAAATTCTTTAACCAGTTTAGGGAAGACTGGTCCCATTAGCCTGTCAAAGTATTTTTCCCAGCCCTGAGCTTCAACCTGAGGGAGGAGGTCAAAACCATTTTCCTTCAAGCTTGCGAAATCCACGAACAGCTCACACAGTACTTCCAGTTTATCAGCAGGAATGGAAAGAGTCTTAGAGGGTTCAACATAGTAATCATCAGAGAAATCTTTGCGTTGAGATGATGAAGCCATTTAGTTACTAAGATGAACTGTTAGGGTTTAGGGTTTTAGAGAACAAAATGAGGAAGCACAAGAGACTGAGAATAATTCAGAGAGAGTAAGATGCGGGTAAAATTTGAAAATGAGAAATATACTTGACATTTATAGAAAAAAAATTAAAGTAATTAATTAATTGAGAAATTAGTGGAAAAGAATTAAGTTTGAAAACATAATGATTAACAACATTAAATGCGCTGACATGGGGTAAAGCGTAAACGATTCTGGAACAGTTACCCAAGAGATTTTCTTGCCTTTTTGGTGTCAAACCTAGCCGTATCAGATTTCAGAATCTCAACAGTTATCCTTCTAAGCGAACAGTTGCTAGGGCACGTTCTGTCACTCTAGAATTTGGACACGTGTTTTGATTCTGATGGAAGTCCTTAGAGCTTTGTTGACAGTTGTTTGATATGAAGATCTGCAAGTTAATCTTTTTAACAGAAGTTCTAAGAGTAAAAAGTTAGAGCATAGAATCTTCTGAGATAATCATATAGAAGATAAATATCAGAACTTCGAGAGATAAAACATATGATTAAGTCATTTTCATTCTGGACATAATTTCATGCTAAGGTTGGTTAGAATGAAATTAAATCTATCTTCAGAGAGGGGTTTTGTAAAAATATCAGCCCATTGGTGATTTGTGTCTATAAATTTTAACATTAAAATTCCCTTCTGAGTATAGTCCCTAATGAAGTGATGTTTAACTTCTATGTGTTTAGCTCTAGAATGTAAAATGGGATTTTTAGAGAGACAAATAGCAGAAGTATTGTCACAGAGGATTGGAATGTTACTCTCATAGATATTGAAATCTTCAAGCTGATTTTTCATCCAGAGCATCTGAGTACTGCATCCAACAACTGCAATGTATTCAGCTTCTGCAGTTGATAATGCTATGGTTGGTTGTCTTTTGCTAGACCAAGAGATTAGATTGTCTCCTAGAAATTGACAACTTCCAGAAGTACTTTTTCTTTCTGTTCTGTCTCCAGCAAAGTCAGCGTCACAATATCCTATAAGTTTATACTTTTCTGATCTTCTGTAATACAGACCAAGATTAGTAGTACCTTTCAGATATCTAAAGATTCTCTTAACTGCTGTTAAGTGAGTTTCTCTAGGATCTGATTGGAATCTAGCACATAAACATACACTGTATAGAATGTCTGGTCTAGAAGCAGTAAGATAGAGAAGTGATCCAATCATACCTCTGTAGAGCTTCTGATCTACTTTCTTACTTACCTCTTCTTTCTCCAGGATACACGTAGGATGCATGGGAGTTTTGGATATTGAACTTTCTGATAAATCAAATTTCTTCAGAAGTTCTTTTACATATTTGCTTTGATGGATATATGTTCCTTCTGATGTTTGATTTATTTGAATTCCCAGAAAGAACTTTAATTCTCCCATCATGCTCATTTCAAATTCTGCCTGCATAGATTTAGCAAATTCCTTTCCCAAGGCACTTTTAGTGGAACCAAAAATTATATCATCTACATAAATTTGACATATCAGAAGATCATTTTTAATGTTTTTACTGAAAAGAGTTGTATCCACTTTCCCTCTGATGAATTTATTTTCCAGTAGAAAATTACTTAACCTTTCATACCAAGCTCTGGGAGCTTGTTTTAAACCATATAAAGATTTTTTGAGTTTGTAAACATGTTCTGGAAATTTTGTATTTTCAAAACCAGGGGGTTGGTGTACATACACTTCTTCATCAATATAACCATTTAAAAATGCGCTTTTGACATCCATTTGATATAGAATGATATTGTGATTTACAGCAAATGATATTAGAAGTCTTATTGATTCTAACCTGGCGACTGGTGCATAGGTTTCTGTATAGTCAATTCCTTCTTGTTGACTATAACCTTGTGCAACCAGTCTTGCTTTGTTTCTGACAACTTCTCCTTGCTCATTGAGTTTGTTTCTGAATACCCATTTGGTGCCAATGATGTTGAATCCTCTGGGTCTAGGAACTAGATCCCACACATCATTTCTGGTGAATTGATTAAGTTCTTCTTGCATAGCTAGAATCCAATCATTTTCTGATAGAGCTTCTTCTACAGAAGATGGTTCAATCAGAGAGACAAGTCCTAGTAGCGTCTCTTCAGAGTTTTTGAATGAGGATCTTGTTCTGATTGGTTCATCTTTCTTTCCCAAGATTTTGTCTTCTGGGTGATTAATATTGCTTCTGGAAAGCTTCTTCTGGATGGGTTCTTCAGGTGTTGATGGAGCAGTTGTATTGTTTTGAACTTTAGAAGATTGATCTTTAGAAGTTCTGTTTGTAGAGATTTCTACTTCTATATCTGCAGTAAATTCATTCTGCTTTGGTTTTTCAGAACCAAGCTTATCATCAAATCTGACATGAATTGATTCTATCACAATACGTGTTTCTGTATTGTATACTCTGTATCCCTTAGAACGTTCAGAGTATCCTAACATATAACACTTTTGTGCCTTAGAATCAAATTTATTCAGAGTATCAAGGGTGTTTAACATAAAACAAATACATCCAAAAGGATGAAAATAAGAAATGTTGGGCTTTCTGTTCTTCCACAATTCATAAGGAGTCTTTTCAAGAATAGGTCTTATAGAGATTCTATTCTGAATGTAACATGCTGTATTTACTGCTTCTGCCCAAAAATGTTTAGCCATATTAGTCTCATTGATCATGGTTCTGGCCATCTCTTGTAAAGTTCTATTTTTACGTTCTACAACCCCATTTTGTTGTGGAGTTCTAGGACAAGAAAAATCATGAGAGATGCCATTTTCATTAAAAAATGATTCTAATTGTTTATTTTCAAATTCTCCACCATGATCACTTCTGACTTTTATGATCTTTGATTCTTTTTCATTTTGAACTTGTTTGCAGAAGTTAGAAAATACAGCAATTGACTCATCCTTGTGTCTAAGAAACTTTACCCATGTCCATCTGCTGAAGTCATCTACGATCACCAATCCATACTTCTTGCCACTGACAGAAGCAGTTTTCACTGGTCCAAATAAGTCAATGTGCAGAAGTTCTAATGGTCTAGAGGAAGATACAACATTTTTAGCTTTGAATCCAGTTTTTGAAAATTTGCCTTTCTGACATGCTTCACATAGAGCTTCTGAGTTGAACTTCAAATTTGGAAGTCCTCTGACTAGATTGAGTTTGTTAAGTTGAGATAATCTTCTCATATTAACATGTCCCAATCTTCTGTGCCAGACCCATTGCTCAGTTTCCACAGACATTAGACATTTTACATTTTGAATTTTTAATTCTGAAAGCTTTATTTTATAAATGTTGTTCTTTCTCTTTCCACTAAAAAGGATTGTTCCATCTTTCTGACTAACAGCTTTACAGAACTTTTGATTAAAGATTATGTCATAGCCATTATCACTTAATTGACTTATGGATAATAAATTATGCATTAATCCTTCTACAAGAAGAACATTAGATATAGAAGGAAGATTTCCATTACCAATAGTTCCAGAGCCAATAATTCTTCCTTTTTGATTGCCCCCAAGACCTACGTGGCCTCCATCTTTTAATTCAAGACTTTGGAACATATGCTTTCTTCCCGTCATGTGACGTGAGCATCCAGAGTCCAGGTACCATGATTGGTGTTTCAGTTTTGCTGTTAAAGACATCTGCAACATACACAATTTTATCCTTGGGTACCCATATTCTTCTGGGTCCTTGTTTGTTAGATTTTACAAACTTCTGATTTATTTTGGGTTTTAAATCAGAACTTGTAGAGCAAGATGACTCACTAGTGTATATAAGATCATGATTATGACCGTAGGTGAAATGAGAACTTAGAGGGGTATTAGTATTTATGACAATGTCATCAATATTTTTTAGTTTCAGAGTTTCATTATTTTTCACATAGCCTATGCCTCTTCTTTCATTTCTGCTAACACCATAGATCATAGAAGCAATCTTACTTCTATCTAAGCTTTTAGTAAGAAATTGTTGAAAGCTATAATCATATTGTTTTATGATATTATCAGAATTGATTAGATCTTCTAATTCAGATTTCTTCTGAGCTTTGAGCTTCTCAAAAGAGTTTTTACATTCAAAGAGATTTTCTTTCAGCTCAGAGTTTTCTGTTTTTAGTTTTCTAACATCTTCTAATTCAGACACTAGACTTTGTTTAACGTCTTTGTATTTGAATTGAAGCTTCTGATATTTTTCAAGAATTTCTGAAAGACTAGCTTCTAACTCAGATCTAGAGAATTTAGAAAATACCTCTTCTGAGTCTGATTCTAACTCTGATTCTGATGAGTGATCATCTTCTGGTATATTTGCCATTAATGCAATATTAGCTTGTTCATCTTCAGAATCTGACTCTGCTTCAGATGATTCAGAATCATCCCATGTTGCCATGAGACTCTTTTTCTTTTCTTTGCTGAATCTGTTTCTGGGTTTGTCTTTCCGAAGTTTTGGACATTCACTTTTATAGTGTCCTGGTTCTTTGCATTCGTAGCACACAACTTCTTTGCTTCTGGGTTTCTTGTGACTGGATGTTGATTCAGAATAATTGTTTGATCTTCTGGTATTTCTGAACTTCTTCTGACGATGCTTCCAGAGTTGTTGAACTCTTCTTGACAGGAGAGATAATTCATCTTCTTCTGATGAGCATCCAGAGCTTTCTTCTTCTTCTTCCTGTAAAGCTTTAGAAACATGTTTGTTAGATTTAAGAGCTACAGACTTACCTTTCTTCTGGGGCTCATCTTCTTCTAATTCAATCTCATGACTTCTCAAGGAGCTGATCAGTTCTTCTAAGGAAATTTCATTCAGATTTTTTGATAATTTTAAAGCAGTGACCATGGGTCTCCAGGCTTTTGGTAAACTTCTGATGATTTTCTTCACATGATCTGCTGTTGAGTAGCCTTTGTCCAGAACTTTTAGTCCAGCAACCAGAATTTGGAACCTTGAAAACATTTTTTCAATGGTTTCATCTTCTTCCATCTTGAAAGCTTCATACTTCTGGATGAGAGCTAGAGCTTTGGTCTCCTTGACTTGAGAGTTGCCTTTATGTGTCATCCTTAGAGAATCAAACATGTGTTTGGCTGAATCCTTGTTTGTGATCTTCTCATATTCTGTGTACGAGATGGCACTTAGAAGTATGGTCCTAGCTTTGTGATGATTTCTGAATTCCTTCTTCTGTTGAACTGTCATATTTTTTCTTTCAATCTTCTGACCATCTTCTCCAACAGGATGAATATATCCATCTGTCACCATGTCCCAGAGATCTCCATCTAGAGCTAGAAAGAAACTCTCTAGAACATCCTTCCAGTAGTCAAAGTTGTCACCATTGAACATTGGTGGTTTAGCATTGATCTTGTCATTCTGATAGTCATTGTTAATTCCAGTTTCTGCCATGTGTTTATCTTCTGGATCTTTTACTGACACGGTTAAGTGTAATACTCAGAACCTAGCGCTCTGATGCCAATTGAAGGTGGCAAAACACAAGGAAGGGGGGTTGGAATTGGGTTTTCTGGAATAATTAAAATTAACTTCTAATGACACGTTTACTTTATCCTGGTTCGTTTGAACTCAAACTACATCCAGTCCACCCGCCAAGGTGATTTTGCCTCTACTGAGGTCTTAATCCACTATTCAATAAGAATACACACAAAGACCTATAATCAATGTCTTCTTGAGTCTTCTGACTAAACTTAGTCACTCAAGGAAAAAAATAATTATTACAAGAATAATAATAAGGACGTAACTAAAATGCTTCTAGATAAGCAGGTATCACTAAGTGATAGTTACAACAATAAGCACAAGATAAAGTGATTAGCTTGAATATATGAGATACGTTGTAATGTGTTGCGTTCGTTGCACATTTCTTCAAATGATGTCCTTTATATATAGTTCTTGATAAAGTAGCCGTTGGAGACATCTTGAACCAAATTAGGATATACTTTAATACCTTAATTTTCTTTCCATAAGAAGAGATACTTGTCTTTGTATATTAAAGAGCATATTCTTTAATTAAAGTCTTTTAATAAGGATACCAGCATCTTCTAAGCGGAAATCAGAGATAATGAACAAGAGATGCGCAGCCAATAAATGTGCCATTTAATGCTGGATTCTTCCTTGAGCGTATCTTCTATAATGGTTCTTCTTAGCTTGTACAGATTACTTAAATAAGATTTACTTCTACATAAAATAAGTATATTCATTAGAACTTCTAATGTGAAGAACTTTGTTATCATCAAAACACTTAGAGGTTCAGAACCATATTTGTTCTAACAGATATAATGAGTTTGCAAACCCTTGATTAAAGCTTAAGCTCATTATCCTATGCAAAAACACCAAAAACAATAAAAAACTGAAAACACAAAAGCAAACAATAAACGTCTCCTCCGGGATTCTTTTCTCATCACACTCATTCAAAAACGAGAACTCGCTTCTTCCGTCTAATGTAAGACAATTAGTACTCGAGCCAGACGAGTCACACACTTGAGCATAGACAAGCAAGCAGTTCACAACAAAAGCATCTAAGTCCCTTTGAGTCGAACTACGGTGTTCTGACTTCCTCATTGCACGAGAGGATACGTAGTCATAACTTAAAAGTTATCGAACAAAAGTGTCTTTGTCTTCCCCCCTCTCCTCTTTCTAGCTCTCTTTCCTTAGCTTCATTATTTAAGCACTCACTTCCTTTCTTGCACTGACACTCTGTACATCAATTCCTCCCTAGCCTTTTATACACAGTTTAACACATACACTATCCCCTTTTAAAACACAATCAGGTAAGCATGGATCCCGTCGAGTACGACAGACGATCTGGGTGCTAATACCTTCCCAGGTCGTAACCAACCCCCTTACTCAGTCTCTTTGGTTCGCAACCGTCTTATCCACTTCTTTCCAGGTTTATGCAGCATTACCTTTCCTTCGGGATAAAAATGCCTAGCTGGCGACTCTATTCAACCTCAACTTCCAACATCGCCGACGGTCCGTGTTTGCACCGGGATGAAAGTCCGGGGAGCGACAAATGGCAAGCACGACGGAGAGCGACGACAACAATGGCATAAATGATTGAAACGATCAGAGAGCAAGAAAGAAACAGTCGGAGAATTTCTGAAAATGATTAAAACAAATTATAAGGGCTTCTGAAAATTTGGGGGGTTTTATTTTTTAATTAATAAAAGACCTAAGGCAGCGTTTTTTCACTGAAAGCGCTTTCTATTCACTGCCTTATAACAACGTTTTGAGAAACCACTTTCAAATGTGGGGCATTTTTAAGGCCTTTAGCAGCGCTTTCTAAAGTAAACCTTTAGCATCACTTTATAGAAAGCGCTTTCGAAGATGGGGCAACCTTAAGGCCTTTAACAAGGCTTTCTAAGGTGACCCTTTAAAAGTGCTTTTTTACAATGATTTTAAAAAAAGCATATAGCAATGCTTGTTTCTAAAAGTGCTTTCTTTGTTGTGCTGGGAAAAGTTAATTTTGGAGTAGTGTTTAGAGCACATAGGAGCTCAATCCATCTTAATTGACAATAAATAAAGCATAAAGGAGTTCAAATTGTCTCAACTGACAAGAGTTAGAACATTTAAAAGGATATGCGATATTAGAAAAGTTTTCATCTCATTTCTAGCTGAATTTTATGGAATCACGGTGGATATCAAATATGTTAACAAGAGGAATTGAAGAAATCTTTGACTTGAAACATACTCAATGTTGGTTATTCGTGCATTTTCTAATGTGAACATTATCCTTTGGTATATTTTAATTAAATGGAAGAATACTTTACACACTATAATTTTATTTAGATTCAATATCTCTCACATTTTCGGAGAGAAAAATGCATATGCATATAGATTAACCAATGCAGGTTTTTTAGTTAATTTTGATACTTGGCAAGATTCCTTTCCTATGTGTTATCTATTATTTTTTTAGGGATACGTTGGGTATGTCCAACTATTATTTTTACTAGATGTTTGATACTTTTGATTTTATGTTCTTCCAGCCTTTTTATTTTTCTTTTTTATTCAATTTTTTCCTTTATTTAAAAAATTGAAAATTATTTAAATTTTTTTTAAAATTTAAGCATGTTTGAATTGTTATATAATCGTACATCATAGTATTATTAACCTCTTTTGCACTTACAATCTAGAATAATTGCACAAAATGTAATTTATAAAGTCAATTTATGTCATAAAATTTGAAAAATCAAAGATAAAAGGTAACATACATGTATAGAAAAAAATAAATTGAAACCAATGATGATAGTATTCCAATCAAATCTATTACATATTGGTAGTTTTTAAATTTTTAATACAACTTTTTAAAATAATGTAGGGATTAATTGATATGCACTGACAGTGTAAAATATTTTACACTGTCAATTCATCAACATCACCTGTTTGCTATACTTTATAAGTTTTTAAAATAAAAGTCAAATTTGTTATAACATCTAACGACTATGATTCACTGATAGTGTAAAACTTCTTTACACTGTCAGTGCATATCAATTAAATCCAATAATGTATTATTTGACCTTATATTAAAAATATTATTTAAATAGTTTTTTATCCCAGTAAGTTAGTGATTTTTTATTTTAGTTCGTATAATTTTTTGTTTTGTTTTAGTCTGTGTAATTTACTTTTGCATTCAAGATAGTCCATAAAATCAAAATTAACAGAAAAATTTGAAAATAGATTCACGGGAAACTTGCAGATTTTGGCTTTAGGGACTAAAACGGACGCAAAAAGAGAGATATAGGGACTCATACCAAAATAAATAAATTTCAGGGACTAAAATAAAAAATTCACTAACTTACAGAGGCCAAAAATATATTTAAACCTAAAAATAATTAATTAAGTGAGTATCGTCTAAATATGAAACATAATCTCTTATGAATAACTTGTATTAATATTGGGATGAAATAAATATAAAAAAAATTATTAAAATTTAATTTATGATATAAAGTTCTTGAATTTTAGATGCAAAGAAAGTTAAAATAAATTATAAATATAAAAGAGATTAATTGATATGCACTGACAGTGTAAATCTTTTTAAAATAAAAGTCAAACTTGTTATAACATCCGACGGTTATGATTCACTGACAGTGTAAAACTTCTGTACACTGTCAGTGCATTTCAATTAAATCCAATATAAAATTAATTAAATTGAACAAAAAAATTTTTGCAACTATTTTTTATAACATTGAATTTTTTCCTTATTTTACCTTTTATACCATTGTGACTCTAATACTCTCATTTTTTAAGACAATAAAACATACTTAATCCTGATCATTTATATATTTTTTAATGTGAATATTACCCTTAGGTATTTTTTAATTAAATAGACGAATAATCTACACATTATACGTTGTTTTAGATTTAATATATCTCAAATTTTTAAAGAGAAAAATACACATGCATATAGACTAGTCATTGCATGTTTTTTAGTTGCTTTTGATACTTGACATCATTCCTTTCTTACATTACATGTGTTATTTATTGTTTTTTTAGGGATAGACTTGATATGTCCAACTATCATTTTGTTAGATGTTTGATGAGTTAGATTTTAAGTTATTCCATCCTTTTTATTTTTCCTTTTTATTCAATTATATTCCTTTATTTACAAAATTGAAAATATTTTAAATGATATTTTTTTTTAAATAATTAAGCATGGTTGAATTGTTATATAATTATACATCATAGTATTATTCACCTCTTTTGTATTTACAATCTAGATCAATGGCACAAAATGTAATGTATAAAGTCAATTTATTTCATAAAGTTTGAAAAACAACAATAAAAGTTAAGATACATGTATGTATAGAAAAAAAATAAATTAAAACCAGAGATGATACAAGAGGTGGTATTTCAGTCGAATCCGATACATATTTTTCAAATTCTTAATACAAATTTTTAAAATAATGTATTCTTTGATCTTACACTAAAAATAATTATTCAAATGAATCTTGTCTAAATATAAAACACAACTCTTTCGATTTACTACTCATATTAATGTTAGGATGAAGTAGATATAAAACGAAAAATAAAGGATTAATAGTCAGTTACCCCCTGCAATATAAGTGAATTTTGATTTACCCCCTTAAAATAATATTTTAGATTGCCTCCTGAAATTTTTGGTTACCCTCTTAACGTGTAAAAATCAGGGGGGTAAATTAAAAAATATATTTTACTGGGGGTAATTTTTCTACTTGGAGGACAAAAGACTTAGAATATTAAAATTATAGGGGGATAATCCAGATTTTTTTAAGGGGTAAATCAAAACACGCATATATTACAGAAAGATAAATGACTATTAACCCAAAAATAAATTATTAAAATTTGATTTATGATATCTAAATTTTAAATTTTAGCCACAGAAAGTTTAAAATAAATTATTAATGAAAATTTTATAAAATTGAACAACATACAAAATTCTCTGTAATTATTTTTCATAATATTAAGTTTTTATTTTCTTTTTGTCTTTCATACCTATGAGGCTCATATACTGTAATTTTTATTTTAAGACAATAAAACATACTCAATGCTCGTCATTCGTGTATTTTTTATTATGAACATTATCATTCATTATCTTTTAATTAAATAAAAAAATATTATACACAATATATGTTAGCTTTATATTTAATATATCTCATATTTTCGAAAAGGAAAATGCATGTGCATATTGTTATCCCTAAATTTCGACGCTAGCAATTAATGAGGTTATCTTGGCTTAGTAAGAGACTTTTCTTGTGATAAGCCAAAAGTAAGGTTTTGGACTTAACCAATTAAAAAATGAGAGTCGAAGAGAACTACCTACAAGTTTCATACTTAGTGAAATTCTAAGTTTGGAACATTTTCTAAGTGTCAAGGGGGTTCGACCAAGCATATGTTCGATGAAGGTGGAAGTTACCAAGGGTCTTACACGTTCATTCTTGGAAGGAAAATGTGGAGTTTTCAATTCAAAGACAGGGACAAGTGGCGTAAGATGAAGCTTCTTTCAGCATGTGATGGGACAAGTGTCGTCATCTTAGGATAGTTGTAGGAGAAACTGTCGAAAAACGGTTACTTTGTAATGTATATAAATAGCTTAGTCTAGTGTTAGAATAAGTGTGTGGAAATCATATGTGCTAGTAACTCCGTAGACTCAAAGTATCCGCGTGTAGAGAAACGAGTGAAATTGAAATACCACCACCAATTTATCTTTAATGTCAAATTTATCTTCAAGTTATTTACTTTTGAAGTCATTTATCTTTACAAAGCCTTTATTTCAAAGCAATTTACATTTCAAAGTCATTTATCTTTTCAGCAATTTACTGCGTTTTCTCTTACAATTCCAGCCTCTTTACATTTCCAGATATTTAACATTCCTCGCCTTGCCTTTAAATTTCATTTAAGTTTCAAGTCTTGCCTTTATTTTCCTTTAAAATTCCAAGCCTTGTCTTTACTTTGATTTATTTTAAAAGCCTTTGTCTTTTACTTTATTTTTCTTTTAAAAACCAAATATGTGTCTCGTTGAGAGATTCAAGACCTTTTCTTTTCCCAAAAAACGTGATATATCAAAATTACAATCCTCTTCAACTTAGCACATGTCCTAGGATCAATCTGGTTGATCCTGCGAGTAACTGAGGGTATTTTTGGTATCTTCAGAGGACCAACGGTTGTTTACCAATTTTGGGGGTAAACACACACACACACATATATATATATATATATATATATATATATATATATATATATATATATATATATATATATATATATATATATTAATACTTTTTTAGTTGATTTTGACATTTGGCATGATTTCTTTCCTATATGTGTTATCGATTGTTTTTTAAGGGATATGTTGGGTATGTCCAACTATCATTTTTATTAGATGTTTAATGGGTTATATTTTAGGGTTAAATATGTTTTTGGTCCCTATAAATATCTCAATTTTGATTTTTAGTCCCTATAAAAAAACGTTGAGTTTTAGTCCCTATAAAATTATTTTTGTATGCAGTTTTAGTCCCTCTACAGGGACTAAATCTGTGTGCAAAAATAATTTTATAGGGACTAAAACTCGACGTTTTTTTTATAGGGACTAAAAACCAAAATTGAGATATTTATAGGGACTACAAATATTTTAACCCTAAATTTTATGTTCTTCCATCCTTTTTATTTATTTTTTATTTCGTTAATTTTTTTATTTAAAAAATTGAATTATTTTAAATTATTCTTTTAAAAATTCAGCATGGTTGAATTATTATATAATCATACATTATAATATTATTCACCTCTTTTGGACTTACAATATAGATTAATTGCACAAAATCTAATTTATAAAGTCAATTTATTTCATAAAGTTTAAAAAATCAAAGATAAAAGGTAAGATACATGTATAGAAAAAAAAATTGAAACCTGAGATGATACTAGAGGTGGTATTCCAATCAAATCCATTACATATTGGTAGTTTCCAAGTTTTAATACATCTTTTTAAAATAATGTATTCTATGACATTATATTAAAAATAAGGCTTATATAGTTTTTTGAAAGCTTTACCTTATACCTCTACCTCTATACTTTTACTTCTACAAATTTTTCAAAATGCCTATTATAACCTTATTATATTTTATTATTTTATCATTTATGTCATACCGTCAGATTTTAGAAAAAATGATCCAAAAAAACACGATCCGGAAGACTTAAAGAATGAGTTCCGGTACGCTAATTTTCATACGGTTTTGTTATTTTTGTTCACCGGAAGACTTAATAAAAGTGTTCCGTACCGGAACACTTTTATTAAGTCTTCCAATAGCCCTGTGTATGTGTACCGGAACACTTCATGTAAGAGTTCCGGTTTGTTCCAAATACACTACCGGAAGACTTACGTGAAGTGTTCCGTTTTTTTCTTTTTCTTCTTCTTTATAATTACTTAATATACAATTAAGGAAAGAAAAATTATTTGACATTAATAACATAATAAATATTTATTACAAATTAAAATATTTGACATTAACAACTAAATATACAATAAAGAAAAAATTATTTGACATTAACAACATAACAAATATTTATTACAAATTAAAATTTATAGCATTTAAATGCTGATTTATTGAATATGTGTTTTTGATATAAATACTGAAATATGAATATTATATATTAATTATTCAAATACAATAAAAATAAATATTATATATTAATTATTTAAAATAAAATAATAAAAAAATCATTTTTATAAATATTAAACATTGAATAAAAGTATAAAATAAATAAAAATATTATGAGAAACAAAGTTATTTAATGTCATTTATACCATTGAATCATTATTATAAGATAAATAAAATTTATTACTCTTTATAATATATATTTTTTTAATACCATTCATTACTTAGAACTTAATTACATTTAATTTTTTTCTCCCTAACAAATAATTAAAAGTATATTATTTATAAAAGATAAATTAGTTTAATTTAAAATGATGGTTAATGTACGTTTAAACTTTAAATTACTATTTAATTAAATGAACCTATACAAGCAATTAAATTTTTTAAACGAAAAAAAATAATTCAAAATTATTTTTAACATATGATAAAATATTTTTTAAATAAAATAATCATATTATTCTATTTTAAAACAATAATATATATCTATATATCTTATATCTATATATCTATATATATATATATATCTATATATATATATAGATATATATATATATATATATATATATATATATATATATATATATATATATATATATATATATATATATATATATATATATATATATATATATATATATATATAGTGTAGAATACCAAAAAATAAAAAATAAATTAATAAAATAGTGTATAGAGTTTTTAATATGAGTTGATATAAGAATCACACATGTCGAATTTTTAAAATGTATATAGGCCGAAGATAACCAAATTATATAATTAAATAAATAATCAAACAAAATGTGTTTGGTACAAAATAAGCATACAATTTAAATGAATTAAATGAACTTTAATATAAATACTAATAGAATGAAACATAAGTAATGTGTGAATAAATAGTATCAAAATTGTATGATATTTTTTATTAATCATGAAATCTTTTTGTCATTTATAAAAGGAGAAAACCTATATACAATTCTTTATGTGTGCTTTATACACTTGTCATATTTTAAGTATAAAGCACACATAAAGAATTGTATCTAGGTTTTCTCCTTTTATAAATGACAAAAAAATTGTATGATTAATAAAATATCATACAATTTTGATAGTATTTATTCATGCATTACTTATGTTTCATTCTATTAGTATTTATATTAAAGTTCATTTAATTCATTTAAATTGTATGCTTATTTTGTACCAAAAACATTTTGTTTGATTATTTATTTAATTATATAAATTGGTTATCATCAGCCTATATACATTTTAAAATTTCGACGGGTGTGATTCTCATATCAACTCATATTAAAAACTCTATACACTATTTTATTTATTTATTATTTATTTTTGGTATTATACACTATTATATATATATATATATATATATATATATATATATATATATATATATATATATATATATATATATATATATATATATTATTGTTTTAAAATAGAATAATATGATTATTTTATTTAAAAAATATTTTATCATATGTTAAAAATAATTTTGAATTATTTTTTTTCGTTTAAAAAATTTAATTGCTTGTATACGTTCATTGAATTAAATAGTAATTTAAAGTTTAAACGTACATTAACCATCATTATAAATTAAACTAATTTCTCTTTTATAAATAATATACTTTTAATTATTTGTTAGGGAGAAAAAAATTAAATGTAATTAAGTTCTAAGTAATGAATGATATTAAAAAAATATATATTATAAAGAGTAATAAATTTTATTTATCTTATAATAATGATTCAATGGTATAAATGACATTAAATAACTTTGTTTCTCATAATATTTTTATTTATTTTATACTTTTATTCAATGTTTAATATTTATAAAACTGATTTTTTTATTATTTTCTTTTAAATAATTAATATATAATATTTATTTTTATTGTATTTGAATAATTAATATATAATATTCATATTTCAGTATTTATATCAAAAACACATATTCAATAAATCAGCATTTAAATGCTATAAATTTTAATTTGTAATAAATATTTGTTATGTTGTTAATGTCAAATAATTTTTCCTTTATTGTATATTTAGTTGTTAATGTCAAATATTTTAATTTGTAATAAATATTTATTATGTTATTAATGTCAAATAATTTTTCCTTCCTTAATTGTATATTAAGTAATTATAAAGAAAATTAAATAAAAAAAAACAAACCGGAACACTTCACGTAAGTCTTCCGGTAGTGTATTTGGAACAAACCGGAACACTTACATGAAGTGTTCCGGTACACATACACAGGGCTACCGGAAGACTTAATAAAAGTGTTCCGGTACGGAACACTTTTATTAAGTCTTCCGGTGAACAAAAATAACAAAACCGGAAGACTTTCCCAAAGTCTTCCGGTATGAAAATTAACGTACCGGAACTCATTCTTTAAGTCTTCCGGATCTGTTTTTTTGGATCACTTTTCAAGAATCTGACGGTCTGACATAAATGATAAAATAATAAAATAATAAAATATAATAAGGTTATAATAGGCATTTTGAAAAATTTGTAGGGGTAAAAGTATAGAGGTAGGGGTATAGGGTAAAGCTTTCTAGTTTTTTGGTATATGTAAGTTAGTGAGTTTTTTATTTTAGTTTCCGTAATTTTCTGTTTTGTTTTAATCCCTGTAATTTACTTTTGCATTAAACTTAGTACCTAAAATCAAAATTCGTAGAAAAATCTAAAGAAAAATCCACAAGAAACCTGTGGATTTTGGCTTCAGAACTAAAACGAACGCAAAAAGAGATATAGGGAATCAGATCAAATTAAATAAATTACAGGGACTAAAATAAAAAACTCGATAACTTACCGGAACCAAAAAATTATTTAAACCCAAAAATAATTAGTTAAGTGAATCTGGTCTAAATATGAAACATAACCTCTTGTGAATATTTTGTATTAATATTGGGATTAAATATAAAAAAACAATTATTAAAATTTAATTTATGACACCAAATTCTTGAATTTTAGGCACAAAGAAAGTTAAAATAAATTTTAAATACAAAATTAATTATATTGAACAATACTCAGAATTTTCTGCAACTACTTTTTATAACATTGGATTTTCTCCTTATTTTTCTTTTTATACTATTGAGACTCTAATATTGTCTTTTTTTAAGACAATAAATTTTTTCTTATATTTTCTAATGTGAATATTATCCTTTGATATCTTTTAATTAAATAGAAGAATAATCTATACATTATACATTGCTTTAAATTCAATATATCTCAAAATTTCAAAGAGAAAAATGCATGTGCATATAGACTAGCCATTGTTATAATTTATGAGAATTAAAATTGGTGTGTTCCAAAATGACAAGAAAAATGGAAGAGAAGCAACACTTCATGAAGTGTTGTTGCGGAATAAAAATAGGTAATGATTGGAAACATGACAACTTTTGGTTAAAATATATTGTTTTATAGGGGGTCGCAACCTTGTGAAACAACACATGCATGCCTATAAATACCTCATTCCGGAATTCAGAAAATTAACCAAATATTCTCTTATACAAAATTTCATACACTCTTCGTTACATAATCGAGTTTTCGTTGGTCTTACGCATACTCGATAAAAGGCTGAATTATCTTGGGTATTCATGCGTTCCAACTCTAAGACAATTTTTGAGAGTGCTTGAAATGCTTTTAAGGAAAGTGATTTCCTTCACGATTCCAGCCTCGGTCCATTCGGTTTATATTAAATTACTAACAATCTTAAAAGTATTACAATAATGGTAACCGGGGTATCTATATCAAGAAGCAAAACAATAATAGTCATCATGAATCAATACGTTTTTAATACAATTCAAAGCATGATTATTTATTTTCTAGTAATGATTATTTATATGAAGTTATTGATAATCTATTATATTTATAATTTGAAAAATGATCATGAATCGGGAAATAATTGATATCAGTACACTTATGGAATATTATAGCATTAACATAGTTTTATTGATTTGATTTCACTTCGTTTCATTTTATACGAAGATATATGTATATGTTTTGAAAATGTGATATCAGTATTACGTTCCGGTAATCATATACAACAATTAAGTATTATAAATATACACATATTAGAGACATGTATATAGTTTGAAAGTTTGATATTATGTGAATTAAAATGTATGAGCGGTAGAAGCAAAGAGAATGGATTTTGTAATGACATGCTTTTATCTCATGCAACATAAAATATCTTTAATATTGAAAACAATATTATACTTACCTTTTATTGATAAAAAGGAAATTATATACCGATCAGAATGTTTATGTTTTTAAAAGTATATTATGGTTGATGATATAATAATTTAATGATTGATTTTCTTTAATTTCATGATTTTCTCGTTACCGAGATAAATGGCATAACCATGATTTTCATTCGAAAAAATACATACATGTTGTTGTAACATGACATACCGGTAAGGAGAGCCTCTTTTATCAAAAGATGCGAGTAATGCTCGATTTCAAAAGGTGTCAATTTTGAATTAAAAGAGAAAATCAATTATCTATTGAAATTGATTTAAGAACAACTTCATATATTCAAAATTGGTCAAGTATTGTAATTGATCACCAAGTGTGTGGTGACTTAATTTGTAAAGAAAGTGTGTGTATTTTCTGAAAGTATTTGCAAATAGAAAATGATATATTTTTATTTGTTGGAGAAAGATTCTCAAAATTGGTTTGATTCAAAGTCCACTATAGATGTTGATATATTTGCGAATTCAAGGAAGTAGTGTCTTCAAGGGACTCCTCGTTTTAGAAGGATATTATCCAAGACGAAATAGATTCAATAATGTCAAACCACACTTGGGTACTTGTATCATAATGATGATACATTAAACACCTACATGTATATATTAGTAACCAAGAGTTAAAAAAAGGAAGGTGTTGATTATTTCGACACATATGCACTATTAGCATGGATGGCGACAATTAGAGTATTGTTTTTCTGAACTTATAGTTTCTCAAATGGATGTCAAAATAAAATTCCTAAACAAATATCTGAATGAGGAGATTTATATGGAGAAACTAGAAGATATATGGTAATGAACAAAATGTGTGAAAGTATGAAAAATCCATGTATGGATTAAAACAAGCACCAAAAATATGACAACAGAGATTTTCCAATCTTATCAAAACACGAATTCAAATATTTTATCGTCATCAAAAGGGAGAGATTGTGAGGAATAACTTTTATATCTAGTTCTATTTTTATGAAAACAAATATTATCAAAGAAGAAAAGGTTCAAAAGTGTCATGCACATCAATGAAGTTGATAAAGAAAGTTTAGCATAGAAATTCAAGTGAAGATTCAAGACAAGTGAACATAAATAAGGTGCTCATTGTAATTTATACTATACTACTTTAAATTTCTCATAATTGAATCTCTCACTTCATCTAAAACCTTCTTGCATCATCAAGCATGATTATCTAAAAATATTCTTCATCTGATTCTTGTTACAAGGGTTTTTTCACAATGTTGTGTGAGAATATTATGTTATTCACTTGTCTCCATTTTGATAATATGATTGATCAATAGTAATAATATGAATAGAATTTTAGAAACGCATAGGTTTCTAATTTCCACATTCAAGATGAATGATCTTGGACTAGTTGACATACTTTTGAGGATCAAAGTAAAGTGAAATAGTGGGGGTTATGAAATTAGTCAAACACACTATGTTGAGAAAGTGTCTGATAAGTTCAAACCCTTACGCCTTAAGAAAGTGATCACTCTATTTGTTTCTAGTGTCAAAATTCAAAAGAATGATGAAAGAGTTATTGCTTAGTTGGAATATGCAAGTGTATGCAATGTACTATAATCGACATAGCATTTGCAATTAGTAAAATGAGTTGATTTTACGAGTAATCTAAATGGTGAGCACTAGAAGGCCATCATTAGGATTTTCGGCAATCTTATGGAAAAAAAATCTTGATCTACATTATGGTAGATATTTTTCCATATTATAAGGATATACCAAGACACGTTGGATATCGAGTGTTTAATATCACAAATTTATATTTGGATGGATATTTACACTAGTTGAGGGTGAAATTTCTTGGAAGAGCAAGAAACAAATGTGGATCACTCTCTCAACCATAGAATCAGAGCTTGAGACTCTTGCTTCCGTCGGTGAAGAAGCAAAATGTTTGAGAGACCTTCTGTTGGAAGTTCCGTTGACTAAAGACAATGTTTCAAAGTGTTGATACATTGTGGTAGTCAAACCACTTTAACTAAAACATATAAAAATGTATAACAGAAAGTCTTGGCAAGTAGGACTTAGACATTCTTTCATGAGAAAATTGATTAAGGATGTAATCATTCACATATATAGATCGAGCTATAATTTTCTTGATCCATTTACTAAGTCACTGGCGAAAGACTTAGTAAAAACAACCTCGAGAGGCAGGAGGTTGAAACTCCTTGAGTAAGAGTTCCGGCAGCGGTGGCAACCCAATCTTACGTTAGTAGAACATTAACCTCAAGATTCAATGGGTAACAATAAGTCGTTGATTTGGATGTTTATCGAACATTTCATGATAATATTGACCTTTTAAAATGAGTGTTGAGTTTTATTTTAACTCTTAATGAAGTTCAATACCGAGGGTATGTGTCTCATGGAAAAGGATACAATATGAACTTCACCTATGTGAATTTCAAGATGGTGTCGTCTCAAAGTGATAGTTGGAGTTTCTCTCATGAAAAATTCATGAAAACAGGAAAAACACATGGCTATAAATAGTGTTAGGCGAGAGATGTAGGTGAAGAACCATTAAAGAGTGTATGTATGGTAATGTCGGTATAATCACATGAGATATCAGTTCAAAGCATAGCTACCTAACGTTTCGATTAGACTTTGCGTTATTCTTACTAAGGTTAAGTTCAAATCGAAAGATACTTAATTGTATTAACATTCTTTGTTCTCTTTTTGGAATTGGTTTTGTCATTATTAGAACAAGTGGGGGATTGTTATAATTTATGAGAATTAAAATTGGTGTGTTCCAAAATGACAAGAAAAGAAGAAGAGAAGAAGCACTTCGTGAAGTGTTGTTGCAGAATGAAAATAGGTAATGGTTGGAAACATGACAACTTTTGGTTAAAAGGTATTGTTTCATCAAGGGTCGTAACCTTGTGAAACAACACATGCATACCTATAAATACCTCATTTCGGAATTCAGAAAATAAATCAAATATTTTGTTATACAAAATTTCAAACATTCTTCGCTACATAATCGAGTTTTCGTCGGTCTTGCGCATACTTGATAAAAGGTTGAATTATCCTGGGTATTCTTGCGTTCCAACTCTAAGACAATTTTTGAGAGTGCTTGAAATACTTTTAAGGAAAGTGATTTCCTTCACGATTTCAACCTCGGTCCATTTGGTTTATATTAAATTTCTAACAGCTATTAGCTATTGCATGTTTTTTCAGTTGCTTTTGATACTTGACATAATTCCTTTCCTACATGTGTTATCTATTGTTTTTTAGGGATAAGCTTGACATATTCGATTATCATTTTTTCTAGATGTTTAATGGGTTAGATTTTAAGTTCTTCCATCCTTTTTATTTTTCCTTTTCATTCAATTATATTCCTTTATTTAAAGTTGAAAATATTTTAAATGAATTTTTTTAATCAAGCATGGTTGAATTGTTATATAATTATACATCATATATTATTCACCTCTTTTGTATTTACAATCTAGATTAATGGAACAAAATGTAATGTATAAAGTCAATTTATTTCATAGTTTGAAAAACAACAATAAAAGGTAAGATATAACACCTATAGAAAAAAAATTTGAAACAAAGATGATACAAGAGGTGCTATTCCAATCAAATCCGTTACATATCGATAGTTTTCAAATTTTTAATACAAGATTAATTTTAAAATAATATATTATTTGGTCTTACACTAAAAATAATTAGCCAAATGAATCTGGTCAAAATATGAAACACGACTCTTACAATTTACTCGTATTAATGTTAGGATAAAGTAAATATAAAAGAAAAATAAATTATTAAAATTTGATTTATGATATCTAATTTTTGAATTTTAGACACAAAGAAAGTTTTAAAATAAAATAAATTATTAATGACAAATTTATAAAATTGAACAACATACTAAATTCTCTGTAATTATTTTTCATAACATTAAATTTTCTCTTTCATACCTATGAGAGGCTCATATATTACAATTTTTATTTTAAGACAATAAAACATATTCAATGTTGGTCATTCATATATTTTTTAATGTGAACATTATCATTTGACATCTTTTAATTAAATGGAAAAATATTATACACAATATATGTTACTTTATATTCAATATATCTCACATTTTCAAAAAGGAAAATGCATGTGCATATATATATATTAGCCGATGTTTATTTCTTTAGTTGATTTTGACACTTGACACTTGAAAATATTTTAAAATATTTTTTAAAAATTAAGCATTGTTAAATTATTATATAATCATACATTATATTATTATTCACCTCTTTTGCACTTACAATAGATTAATGGCACAAAATATAATGTATAAAGTCAATTTATTTCGTAAAGTCTGATAAACATATATAAAAGGTAAGATACATGTATAGAAAATAAATAAATTGAAACTAGAGGTGATAAAACACGTGAGATATCGCTGGTTAATTTGGAACAAAGTTTCGATTTGGCTTGGGATATCGTCGGTTAGTGCTAATTGTATATGTGATCATGCTTTACTTTGGTATTTGGGTATGTTTGACAAAGGAAAGAAGGATATGTGCTGCTATGTCTGGTTTATTACGGTTTGGAGTATTCGGATCTATAGGAATAATATTTTATACAATGATGCTATAGGTTTTGTCGACGACATCTTTAATCGTATTGTTATCCTCTCTTGGAGATGGTTGAAATTAGGTCGATTGAGATGTAGTTTTTATGATTGGTCGATTCATCCTTTAGATTTTTTGTAATCTTTAAGTTATCTTCTTATTTTTTTTATTGGTTTTTTGTATCGGACCGGAGATTCATTTTTTCTCCTCTTTAATACAAATTCTTATAAAAAATAAAAATAAAAAAAACGACGTGACATTCCAATCGAATCCATTACTTATAATTAGTTTTCAAATTTTTAATTCAACTTTTTAAAATAATGCGTTCTTTAGTCTTATATTAAATGTAATTAATCAAATGAATCTAGTCTAAATATGAAACATAACCTCTTAAGATTTACTTGTATTAATGTTGGAATGAAGTTAATATAAAAAGAAAAATAAATTATTAAAATTAGCTCTATGAAATCAAATTCTTGAATTGTAGACACAAAGAAAGATTAAAATAAATTATTAATGACAAATTTATAAAATTGAAAAGCACACAAAATTTTCTACAATTATTTTTCATAACATTGTTTTTTTTTTTGCCTTTTATACCGGTAAGACAATAAAACGTACCCAATTTGATCATTCGTGCATCTTTAATGTGAATACTATCCTTTGATAATTTTTTAATTAAATGAAAGAATACTTTACATATTATATGTTATTTTAGATTTATTATATCTCATATTTTGAGAGAAGAAAATACATGTGTATATAGATTAGTGAATACAATTTTTTTAGTAGATTTTGACACTTGGCAGCAAGATTCCTTTCCTACCTTTGTTATCTAAATTTTGTAGGGATAGCCTTGTGTTATCTAAACTTTGTAGGGATAGCCTTAGTAAGTCTAACAATAATTTTTAATAGATGTTTGATGAGTTATATTTTATATTCTTTCATCTTTTTTGTTTTTTCTTTTTTATTCAATAATTTTCCTTCATTCAATAAATTGAAAATAAATAAATAAATAAATTATGTTTTAAAAATTAAGCATGGTTGAATTGTTTATTCACCTCTTTTTCACTTACAATATAGATAAATGGCATAAAATATAATGTATAAAGTTAATTTATTTCACAAAGTTTGATAAAAACAGAGAGATAAAAGGTAAGATACATGTATAGGAAAAAAAATTGAAACCAAAGGTGATATAAGAGGTGGTATTCCAATGGAATATGTTACATATCATTAGTTTTAGAATTTTTTTTAATACAATTGTTTAAAATAATATGTTCGCTTATCTTATATTAAAAATAATAAATCAAATGAATCTGGTCTAAATATCAAACATAACTTCTTATGATTTCCTCGTATTAATGTTGGGATGTTATGTATATATATATATATATATATATATATATATATATATATATATATATATATATATATATATATATATATATATATATATATATATATATATATATATATATATATATATATATATATATATATATATATATATATATATATATATATATATATAATCTGACCTGATCAGAAGGAACCTTCCAGTATTGTGCAACAACTACGGTGATGAACAGGGGAGGGGGTGTACCTGCAAGACACTCCGATCCAAAGTGAGAATACAAGTACAGAAAGGTAGAAGAGAATAGTAGGATTCAGAATAACTAATCCTCTGGTGGAAGATGATATTTATAATGTGCCCCAAGCGCCGAGTCAAGGTTCTCCCATGGGCTAGATTAGGTAGACCTAAGGAAGAACTGTCAAGGACTACGTAGGAGCATGAAAGACCCAACACGTGGTATGACCCTTGGTTCAACTGCCCCTGCATTTCAGGAGATAGGTAGACAGTTGGGTGACATGACATACGTGGGGGAGACATTGTCCCCCATGTTCCCTGGTATTGGACCATGGATCATGCCCGACGGACTGGACCTCTGTCCAGCGCAGACTGTGTTGGTCCAGTCCAGAACCAAAAAAAAATAAATAAATAAAATAAAAAAATAAAATATAAAATATATATATATATATATATATATATATATATATATATATATATATATATATATATATATATATATATATATATATATATATATATATATTATTAAAATTTGCTTTATGACATCAAATTCTTGAATTATACATAAAGAAATTTTAAAAATCATAAATTTATAAAATTGAAGGGTTAAATATGTTTTTAGTCCCTATAAATATCTCAATTTTCATTTTTAGTTCCTATTAAAAAATACGATATTTTAATCCTTACAAAATCATTATACTCGTAATTTTAGTATCTTCTGTTAAACCAATGTATATTTGTAAGTGATTATTTTGCAGATATCTTTAGAATGTTATAAAAAGTTTCTCGAAAAAAAAACTCAAAATTTGATTTTTAAGTTGAGGTTTGCAAAATTTGACTTCTAAGTCGAGGTTTATATTACCTTGTAGAAAAGCTAATATTTTTAAATATCTCAATCATTATATAAGATTGAAAAAAGAAAATTCTATACATTAATTTCTTTCAATTAAATTTAAAATTTTGCGACTATGAAGTTAAATTTAAATAAATTAATTTGGTATTTCAAGACAATATATTTTCAAATACAAGTAATTATCTTAATCTAATACAAAAAAAATATTATGCTAAATTAAAGTTTTGATTCCCTGTTTTACCAAATTCACAATTTTACCTCCCATTTTTTTTAAACAGTTTTGATTCTCCATTCCAATTTTTCTCCAAAAAAACATTGACTGTTCATGTACTGTTCATGAACAATGCATGATCCGTCCATGAACAGTGCGTGAACAGTACACAGACAGTTGATCAAAATTAGGATGGGGGACTAAAACCATGAGTTTGATAAAACATGGGGATCAAAACTGTAATTTAGCCAAAATAGTATGAATTGATTGAAGGAAATTATTATCCATATGATATTGATAATTTAATTTCTTGCACAAAATTGAGTGTTCTCTATGTAATTTTTTTGAAAATCACCGGTTAAAAAAATCATGAAAGGATTCCATTTGTAAATTCTCACAATTTTGACCCTATAAAATTGATTTTTGTAAGACTAACCTTGCCATATAAAAATTATTAGGCTAAATTACAGATTTGGTCCCCCTGTTTTATTACATTCACGGTTTTAGTCCCCATTTTCTTTTTAAACAGATATGGTCCTCCATCCAAATTTTAGTCAAAAAAAGCGCTGTCAGTTCATGTACGGTTCATGAACAGTGCATGATCCGTACACCAAAATTGCATGAACAGTGCATGAATGATACATGAACAGTGGATCAAAACTGTTTAAAAAGAAAATATGGGAACTTAAACCGAGAGTTTGATAAAACAGGGGGATAAAACTATAATTTAGACAAATTATTTTTGTTTGCTATATGAAAATGGCAAGGTTAGTTTTACAAAATAAATAATTTTACAGGGTTTAAAACATCAGAACCTTCGTATAAGAAAGTTAGTTTAAAAAAAAAAACAATTTACATGATAAAAATTGTGAGAATCTTCAAATATTAGGAGAATCTATATAATTTTTTTTGAGTGAAGGTTTTTCAAAAGGAGTCTATATATCTGGGATATATATATATATATATATATATATATATATATATATATATATATATATATATATATATATATATATATATATATATATATATATATATATATATATATATACTTCCGTGAAATTAACTAAAATTAAATTATATTTATTTATTCATTGTAACTCTACTAGTCAAATTTCTCATTTAAAATTTTTAATAGGTGATTTTGCTTTTCAATATAAATCTTCACATTAATTAATACTTATTTTAATTTAATGCTTTTCAATATAAATTTTTAATTGGTGATTTTTCTTTTCAATATAAAATGTATTTACTTACCATTAGTATTTAAAAATATTACTTATTTTATTTTAATGATTTTTAATTAAAATATGATAAAATACATCAATTTTATGAATAAAATTTTATGAATATTAATTTTACTTATATTTCATTCAGAAGGGGTAGTTGATTAACTATTTAAAATACTTTTGAGCTTTTAAAAATAATATAGAATGTATTGTACTGATGATATGATTTTCTAATATCAAATCTTATATTATAAAAAAAAATCAAGATATAAAACTCATTGATGAAAATTGTAATTTTTTATGTATGTTAAAAATATTTTTGTTGTTATAGGTATTTATTTTATAAAAGTCAATAATAATTTTATTTTAATTTTTAATTTATTATTTTTCAGCCTCCACCGAAAGACATTTCTGGTTTCGCCACCGGCCCACTGTATGTAAATATATTATTTTAAATACATTATTTATTTATTATTTTAAAGGCAAGGCATGATTTTCTTCTATAAATATGATCGATCACTTCCAAAATTTCTACCAACAAATAATTTTGATAATAAAAAGGTAGGATTTAGGAATCATGGTTTGCCAAGAAACATGGCTAGAATATGTGACCGAAAGAAACATCATTTTTTTGAAGAGAAAGAATGATCTTTTTCGGAAAGCATGTGAGTTATCAGTTCTTTGTGGTGCTAAAGTGTGTGTCTTAGGATTCACCCCTGCTGGTAACCCATTTGCTTTTGGTTCTCCATCTTTTCATGCTGTAATTGATGAGTACCTTGACAAACGTGAAGAATCGGAAGGCAAACTATCAAGGCAAAATGTTGAACCTTCTGAAAATGGGAAAATCAACATGCTCTACACACAATTGGGGTCTTTAACCAAAGAGATAAAGGTCCGAGAAAAGAAGATGAAGAAACTTGACAAAGGTAATATTCCCATTATCTCTGATGATCTTGGTTTAGAGGAACTTCTTAAAGTGAAGACTTTGTTGATAGAGCTTCAGGATGACATTAAGGTAGCATCATCTTTACTCCCCGTGGAAAAGAAGCCCAAATGAATTTGAGTACTCTTGTAATCCTCTTTTAATATGTAGTTTGTTTCATTTTCTTAAAATAAAAATGGCAGTATATGAGCCTCACTGAGCCTTACTGGTATGGAAGGAAAAATAAGGAGAAAATTCAATGTTATGAAAAATAATTGCAGAGAATTTTGTGTGCTATTTCAATTTTGGGTTAAATATGTTTGTGGTCCCTATAAATATCTCAATTTTCATTTTTAGTCCTTATTAAAAAAATAATAAATTTTAGTCCCTAAAATTTTTGTATGCATCAATTTTAGTCCCTGTTGGTTTCTAAAATTTTGAAAACTGTTTTAATTACCCTTAAACTTTAAATTTTTTTTATCGATGTTGCATACAAAAATATTCTATTCTACATCGATTGAAACGAAAATTGCATACAAAAATATTAGTTTTTCTATATCATTTAAAAATATTAGCTTTTCTACGAGGTAAAAGATCATGCAATTTTCGTTTCAATCGATGTTGCATACAAAATATTAGCTTTTCTATATCATTTAATTTTTTTTATTATACTTTACTATAAAAAGAGATTTGATCTTAATTGGGAATGAACTTTTACCTCGATTGTGAGTCCGAGTCAACAAAATGCATTATGAAAAGTACCTTAATTTTCACCTTGGAGCATTGGCCTATGTAAAAAATTGAAAACTGTACAACTTTTCCCTTGGTTTGGAAGGTTAATCGATGGGAAAACCTTCAATTTTTACATCGGGTGGACTATGAACCGAGGTGAAATTTATTTAATTTTCTCTTCAGTTGGGCCTATTAAGCAATGAAGATAAAATAGAGTCCACTTTTCATATTTGTTGAGATTATTAGTCGATGTGAAATCTCTCGTAACATTGAATTATTTTTTATTCTACATAATTTTTTGTATATTTGTAAAATAGAACCTAAATGACATAATTTGTACCATATATTTAATCGATACAAGGCAAACAAAAAATATACAAATTAAGACAGAAACAAAATGATACACATAGTTTATCAACATAAAAACTATATATATTTACATGGGGTAGGCTAATCAATCTTGTCTAAGTGAGTAAAAAATTGTTCTGAACTGACCCAATGATCAGACATGGCCCAATCCGCTTCTGCTCACAGGATGGCCCAATAGCCCAAAGGTCAGAGGGGTACATTGGCTTTATGCCCTCATCCGAGGAGAACTTGTCGACCACGGTTACCCGTGGTTGGATTTCTCTGCTCCTCGTATACTTCTGCCCGACACACGCAAAAGTCGCCCAGATTCAGTCGAAGACAACTCCTGCTCGGATATCTCTATGCTCAACGCACATCCAATTCGACCAAGTATGATCGTCCCAACGGCTAGTTTCTGGAAGTTACCTATTTTTAGGGGATCCACCAGGCCCAAAATATGGACAATAGCCAAGCTCTGGGGGCTCTCTATATAAACCCTCTCACACGAGAGGGTCAGGTATCGAATATTCACTCCCTTAAAACTTTAACTCGTACTTGCATACTCTTTTGCCCGCTCTTACTTTGGCATCGGAGTACCTTGTAGGTACACCCCCCATTCTCCTCGACGACCGAGAAAAGACTTCAAGATCCACGTCAGCATCCGCAACCATTATAGATTCTGATCACAGGTACGATCAGTGGCGCCGTTTGTGGGAACGTGTTACCCCATTTTATCATCCGTAGATCATGAAAATTAAAACATCACCGTTCAACTCACTCAATGGCTCACCACGACGACTCTGTCAATGCCCGGGTCCTCTCAAAAATTCCCGTCAAACAACGGGAGAGCGATGGAACCATTCCTCCCCTCAGGGAGCCTGATCGTTTCCAGGACGGGCGTACTGCCTCCCCGTCACCAGAACCATCTATGCAATCTAAGATCACCCCTACTGATCTCCCCTGAATCCCATCCCCGAGGGGACGAGTCAAACACCCACAACTTTGGTCGAAACAACCAATAACATCAACCTCTTACTTTTGCGCCAGGGCGAAAGGCTAGAGGCTCTAGAGGAGGCGCGACGTGCCAGATCCCCTCTCCCACAAGGAGGCCCCGCAGGTCCCGCAGTAGGTCACCTGGGCGAAGAAGGGATCACCACCACCCAGAGGCAATTGGGTCTATAAAAAAACATACTCATTCGTCTCCCTGACGAAACAACTCCCTAGAGGCACATAAGACTAGGAGGAATCTCCCAGCAGGAGCACGACCGTCACCGAAGGGCGCAAGAAATCGCTCAAGATCCCATTCCCCTCGTCGTCACCGGAAAAATACTCCCGTTCCGCCTCCCATAATTCTAGCGATGAGGATGAACCTTGTAGCCCCCTCTCAAACGAGATCATGTCCACAAGGCTCCCAAAAGGGCTCGAGAAACCTCCTCCCCTAAGGATCTACGATGGAATGACTGACCCAAACAAGCATATTGAGAACATCGACGCTCTACTTGATTATAGAGGCGTCTGAGGAGTAATTAAATGCCATATTTTCCCTACAACGCCGAGGAAGGGAGATATGGCTTGGTATAAGAGCCTTCTTCACGAATCCATCATGTCCTGGAGACAGCTAGGGAGAACATTCTCCCGACACTTCACCGCTTCACGACATCATCCTAAGACTGAGGCCTCTTTGGAAGCGATCATCTAGGGTAAGGATGAACCTCTGCGTGCATACATCGAAAGGTTCAATAAAGAAGTCGGCCAGGTCTCGACCATGGACGACATGAAGAAATATCTTCTTGAGCGGGGACTCCGTCCCCACAACGACTTCAGGAGTGTTGTGGACATTGAGACGCCTGCCACGCTTGATGTTTTTCTCCTCAAATCACAAGCATACATTCAATACAAGGAGAAAGGGGCAGTCATCACTGCCCATGATACTAGTCGTCATGAAGACACCAAACCATATAAACATGAAGACTCCTCGATATCCCGTCGGGGAGGTGAAAAACGAAAGGAAAATCGCTCCCATGAACCGCGGGAGCATAAAGGCCCAGTCAGGAGGTTTCACGATTACACGCCCCTCACAACGACCAAGGAGAAAATCATGTATGTATGTACTAACTCTGAGTTCCTCTAGGCCGGTGTCAGGTTCCCTAAGCAGCTTCCGAACAAGCCACCACAGACACAATACCAACGATTGTATCCATCTGAAGGATGCCATCGAAATCCTCATTCGAGACGGCCATCTGAAGTAGTTCACCAAGGGGAAAGAGGCTCCCCGACAGGAGGTGCAGGAAGCTCAAAAAGACGAAGAAACTTCCCTTCCATCCACGAAATCCAATCTCCAGGTCGCCCTCAACATCATGTGGCCAGAGGATTTCTACATCCCCGAAACATACACCGGTCCTGCCTATTTCGCCGCCTATAGCCCATGGGAGCTCTTCCCCTCTACAATGGTAATCTCAGGGAGCCAAAAAAACAAAGTTACAGTGGGGCCGGTAAGGCGGTGCTTTGATCAACTAATCAACACCAACTCCAACCAAAATTTTACTCTTAACCCTCCCCGCGGGGGATCATCGCCCATCTCCTTCTATAAGGAAGACCTCTTTGTCGGAGCACCTAACGCCAGGATCCCCATATTCATCCCTGCACAAATGACCAACTTTGATGTTCGGAGGATCCTGGTCAACCAGGGAAGCTCCGTCGACATCATGTACACCCAACTCTTCACGACCTTGCAACTCAACGAGACACATCTGACACCCCACGTGGGCTTAGATTTCCAAGGATTAAACGGGACTATCTCCAGACCCTGAGGTTATGTCAACCTGATTGTAACCTTCAGAGCAGGAGAGACCGCCAGGGCCATTAGGGTATAGTTCCTCGTGATCGATTACCCATCTCTATATCAGTGCATCTTAGGTTGTCCAAACCTCGTCGAGCACATTGTCGTACCCTCCACAGTGCACCTAAAGATGAAATACTATACCTCATCCAGACAGGTGGCTACTCTCCACGGGGACATCGAAGCTTCTTGTCGGTGCTTCGAGGCTGCGTCCAAAGGGCTTAACACCATAGTTGTCAAGCCAAATCAAACCAAGGTCGCCCTCCCATACAGCTCCGAGGAACCAAAACCGCTTCCTCGAGTAGATTTGATCGATCTCGATAGAAGGTTTACCAATGAAGAAGAACAAGCACAACTGTCCGTAAAGCTTTCTTCGTCAACTCGTCCGGTGCCTGACGGAGACTTCGAGTTGGTTGCATTGGGAGAAGATCATACGAAAGGGGTGAAGATCAGAGTCGACCTCCCAAACCTCGCAAGGAAACAACTGAAAGCGTGCCTCAGGGAGAATTTTGATTTGTTCACATGGAGCGTTGTTGAGATGTCGGGGTTAGATCCATAAACAACTTGCCACCACCTGACCATAGACCCCTCTATTCGAGTAATAGCACAACACAGGAGGAACCAGTCCCCAAAAAAGGTAGAGGCCGCCGAGCAGGCCGTAAAAGACCTCCTAGAGGCACATTTTGTAACTGAGGTCAGGTATACCACATGGATCTCAAATGTTGTATTAGTAAAAAAAAGAAATGGAAAATGGCGCATGTGCATTGACTACACTGATCTTAATCGGGCTTGCCCAAAAGACACTTAGCCTTTGCATAACATTGATAATCTGGTTGATAATTCTGTAGGTTTTAAGTTATTTTCATTCCTTTATGCCTATTCTGGGTATAATCAAATACCTATATCCGTGAACGACAATAAATACACCTATTTCATGACTGAATCAGATAACTATTACTATAACGGAATGCCTTTCGGCATGAAAAACGCGGGCGTGACCTACCAGCGAATGATGAACAAAGTCTTTCAAGAAGAAATCAGAGACATGCTTGAAGTATACATGGACGACATTATTAACACCCCAAATTTACCCTCACTAAGTTCACACCATGGCTTGTGATCTTTTCATTGGCATTAGTTCAATCATATCATCTCATGTTGCATTTTTGCTTCACTGCATTGGTTCAAAGTCATCTGCATCTAGGGTTTGTGATCTGAGCAATCCATGAGCCATCTGAGCCACTCCAAAGGTCTTCAATCATCTCAAGAGGGTCCATGTATGTTCAATCATCATATTTTATCCTCCAAAGATCAAGAAAGTCAGAAAATCACAAGAACTTGCAAGGCATGGAAGCAGAGCCAGGTTTAACTGCACAGATGACCTAAAATTAGGGTTTTGGTTTCAGAGGCCATAACTCCAAATTTTTTGATCATTCTTGTTTCTATTGGTATCTATATGTCATAAGGATCCTACACACCAATTTTCATGAAGAAATTCGATGGGGAAGGCATCTGATCAATAGATGACTTCTTGAATAAGTCAGTGCAAAATTAGGGCATCTGAGGACCCCCATTATCCAACCAAAGGGTCTTCTCCATCATTTTGGGTGTATATGATCTTTATTTGATCTTATAAGAGTTTAGAAGTTCACAAAATTGAAGAATTTCAAGCCATTTGCAAAGTTTCCATTTTGGGAAAGTGACATGTAATGCAAAATTGCCATTTTAGGAAAGTTTTTCAACCTCCTCTTTTTGATTCAAAGATGCTTCAAATGAAAAATTCTTGGTCATGAAAGTTGTATATTGGATCATTCCCTTTTCAAAAAGTACAAGAACTTGATCTAATTCATCCTAGAACTCAAGTTATGGCCTTGCAAAGTTGGGAAAAATCACTAAATTTCACTTATGCACCAAAGAGGGAAACTTGCAAAAACTCATGACAAAGCAAAATGTGACCTCTAATTAACTTCTAAGCATCAAACAAACATGATACATGACCTAAAAATCAGAATTGCCCAAATAATCATACCATTTCATGCCTTGATCATCAAGTATTTCAACGGAGGCCAAAACTTCATGAATTTGCAAAATGGCACAAATCTTGTTATCCACTTGTGCCAGCTCCTCAAATCAGTTCCTATGGACCTCCATAAAGCCAGCTGACTCGAGCCATACCTCTAAGCTAGCCTGCCATGAGCCCATACCTCAAAGGACAACTTTGTTGACTTTATGCAAAAGGGACCATACCAATCAACATAGGCCACACCAACTACACAGGCCTATCACAATTTGATAAGTGGACCAAAAGCAACTCAACACACACAAGAACTAGACCTGAAACCTGAGCATTGCCATAGTTCAAAGAAACTCTCCCTCTTGCATTTTCTGTCGAATCTCACTATTCAGCAACCCAAACTTGAAACTTTTTCCACCATTCATCACTGATCATTTTCCACCCTTCATTTTGCCTTGAAAGCCACTATACACAAAACACGATTTTCACCTCCCTTGACCTGAGCTTCAATGACTTTCAAATAGAGGCCACATAAACTCCAACCAAGCTTTGCAAACTCTTTAGGGGGACCATTGGGGGTGATTTGAAGCAAAGAACTGTCCAGAAAGCTGCAAACTGAGGAAGCTCAAGCTCAGGTACCTCAAGAACTTTTTTTCCAGAAATGAGTTTTTAAGTTCCTAGATTGTTCGTTATGTTTTGCTGATCACTCTGATGCTCTTACTTTTTTAAATGGTTGAGAAATAAGCCTGTATCGAAGCTCTGAAACTTTTCCAGATTTTATGTTTTGATCCGTATCTTGAGTTGTAGGTTATAGAAATTTGTTTTGATGCTTGATTCGTGTTCAGGGTGATTAGGAGATATGATCTGGAGCTTTAGAGCTCTTGATTTTGCCTAGAGAAGAAGATTAGGTTTTGTGCTCGCCGGAGAAGATGACCGGAACCACTGTTCCGGTCATCTGAAAGTGATTAAATTAGGGTTAGGGTTTAGGCTGAGTTTGAATGTGAGCCTTTGATTTCCTTTTCCCGCGCGCATCCAATGGCCCAGGTTTCTTGATTAAGCCCTAATTTTGAATTAATTAAGTTAATTAAGATTAGGAAATTTAAATCTCCAGAATTGATCTGAACCCTCCATTCACGCGTGGGTCAACTCCCTCCAAAAAAACTTTAAATGCTGGCCATTGATTCCTTTGACTTTCCATTTAATTCATTTAATTTCATATTTTTGTTATTTGTTTTGCATAATTATTTTAAAATACATAAAAAATCCAAAAAAATATTTTCTTTCTGCATTTTTATTCTAAATATTTTTCTTAACATAAAATCAATTTTTATTTTATTTTTTACATTTTTAAACTATTTTAAAAATATTTAAATGTTTATTTTAATTGATTAATGAAGATTAATTAATTAAAATAGCATTTGAGTTTCCAAAATCACAAAAAAATTCAGAGAACATTTCCAAACATTTAGAAACATTTACAAACTCACAACACAAATTTCTTTTTGGTTTTGATCATACTTTGGCAATTTTCATTTGAATTAGGGTTCTTTAATTTGAATATTTTTTAACCCTAACTTCAAAAATTCATAACTTTTGATCCAAGTTGAGTTTGTGAATGGTTCTTTTTGCATTGTGTTATGCATACTTTCAAGCATCCAAAAACATTTTTGTTTCATTTTTATAATATATTTTCAATTTGTTTGGTATTTTCCCTTTAGGATCACCCTTAAAACCCTAGAAATTTAGGAAAATCATAAGTCCTTTAGGGTTTAGCTTCTGACCTCCCCCTTTGAGCAGTGAACTTGTATAGGTTTAGGGACCCTTTGATTCCATTTTCAATTTTTTATCTCATGTTTTGCTTATGATTTTGAATTTTGCATCTCATGTTATGTATAAACCCTAATTTGCATCTTCACTTGCATCCATCTTACACAAGCTTACATACATGAGCTTGCTATGAAATTTTGTGCATCCACATGGCATATAAGACATCTTAAGACATATTAGAATCATGATTGATCATTGCATCATTCATTTGCCATGCTTTTTCTTTCATTTCATGTCATGTGCATTCATGAACTTTCATGCTTCTTACATATCTCATATGCATTCCCATCCTTTGTATGATCATCCTCATCCCTTGGCATGCTTTCATACCATCTCATAGTATCATTTGCATCATGATTGTGCTTCTGACTTTGACTTTCAGCTTTGCATTTCATCCCATTTTCATTTCATTTCATTTCCTTTTACTAACTTTTTCAGGTGGTAAGTGTTTGAGAAGTGAATTTGCCTTCACTTCTCACAATCTCTTTTCATCTCTTATGCATACTTGCTGCATTTTACTTTTGTATTAGAGTAAGCTTGCTCATTCATGCTCCTTCCTCTCATTCTTTCTTCAAGCAACTTATCTTCTTAAGTGAAGTAAGTTATTTTGCTTCTTTCTGCTTCTCCTCCTTCATCCTGCTTCTTCCTTGGTGGCTCCTCTTGAAGATCTCTTGAAATCCTCATAAGACCTAAGAATACCCAAGCATGATAACAATTAGGGTTTGATTAGTCCCCCCATAGTTTTACCTTTGTGTCATCTTTGTGTCTTCTCTTATCATCTCTTAATCAAGGACTAAACCTTAAAGGTTTTAAGGCTTTGTGATTAAGCTTATGCCTGCATCCTTCTATTAGGATGGAGTGTATAACTTTAATCCTAAGTGTTAAACCCTTAATGTGTTTAAATCCTTTAATTAAATCACCTAATAATCACTAAGACATTAAGCTTGTAACTTGGGCCTTGCATTAGGGTTCTAATTCTTCCTCAATTGGTTAAGAAGGACTAACCCTAGTGTTAATGGACAAGTCCCCTTCAAGTTTTCTTACAAACCATAAAATCCACTTCTTAATCTTACCATTAACTAAAATCCACTCTAATAAAGGTTTTGTTTTGTCATGATATTAATCCCTAATCTTGGATTAAGTTGAGGTATTTTCCCCAGCTTAAATGTTCTCATCTATTATCCTTCTATTAGGATGGTGTAATGGGTCCATTAAATCCTTGATTATGGCTTAAACTCATTACTTAACACTAAACAAAAACTCAAACAAAAAACATCTAGATAAATGCAAGTAGGATAATGATCTTAATCCTGCATCATGGTGATTAAGTGTGAGGTGTTTACTTCATACTTAAGGTATTCTCATTACCCCTAATCAGAGGGAGGATGTGATGAGTTTACTGACCCTTGGTTTAGGCTTAAGCTCATTTTCTTATGACAGACTCCAAAAAGCAATAAAAGATTGAAAACACCAAAAACAAACAGTAATCGTCTCCTTCGGGATTCTTTTCTCATCTCATTCACTCGCAAACGAGAACTCGCTTCTTCCGTCTAATGCAAGACAGCTTGCACCTGAGCCAAACAGGTCATACACTTGAGCATAGACAAGTAAGCAGTTATCAGTCAATTCATCTTTCAGTCTCTTTGAGTCGAACTACGGTGTTCTAACTTCCTCATTGCACGAGAGGATACGTAGGCATAACTTAACAAGTTATCGAACAAAAGTCTCTGTATATTCCCCCCTCTTCCAGCATTATTCTTTAAGCCTCATAATCTTGAGCTTCACATTCTTTCCTTACACTGACACTCTTTTATTTCACTTCACACTTCTTTTGCACTGACACTTGCATTCTTTCCAGCTTTTGCACACAAAACAGCACTGACACTACCCCTTTAAAACACAAACTTTTAAGCGTGAATCCCGTCGAGTACGACAGACAATCTGAGTGCTAATACCTTCCTAGGTTGTAACCAACTCCCTTTCTCAGTTTCTCTGGTTCGCGACCGTCTTATCCATCTCTTTCTAGGTTTATGCAGCATTACCTTTCCTTCGGGATAAAAATGCCTAGCTGGCGACTCTTTTCAGTTCACCCTTGTGTTCTCTCCTTCGCCGACCGTTCGCGTCTGTACCCCTTCTGGCCCTGTGTCATTTGGTGGGAGCGGCAACTTGGCGACTCTACTGGGGACCCTTATATTGCAACCAGGGCTTTTGGTTCTTTTTGTGGGTTCCTCCTAGCGTTTGTTTGATTTGTGTTTATCGGGGTGTTATGTGCTACTTGTGTTTATTTATTTGATTTATTTATGGCTTTATGTACAACTTTATTTATTGCTTTCATTTATGGTTTTATGCATTTCATACTGTCATTATCATTATACTGGATCTCTTGTCTGTCTTGGTGGGTGGGGTTTCATTGAGTGATTAAGGTCCTATACCTGGGACCTTAGTGACACCTAGGCTAGAGTGGCTTCATATTCTTTCCCATTCCATTTCGGTCTGGTGCAGGAATATGAAACACGGTTCAGACGTGGGTTTCTTCTTGAGAACTCTGTGCTACAGATTTCCTGTAGTGCTAGGGCTATCTGGGAAGCCTGCTAAGTCTGGATGACCTTTATTATGACCTTCAGAAGCTGAGGTGAGTTAGAGGTGGATATTTTATGGTTATTGTAAACACTGTACCTCCGGGTTAGAAGTATTTACACTTCTCATAACTGATCCAAGTCTGAGGATCCTTGTTCTAGAACATTACATGTGAGGGGGTTGGGTTGTTTACAGGTTTGCAAGAACCCTTGGCCACATCATACCCTGTTACTATTTTGTTTAAGAGTACCTCATTTTGGACAGTTCTTGTGATTAACCCTGGACATGTGACTCTTTAATTATTTGAGTCCTCCACCCTGGTTACTGAATTTCTGAACCTCCATCTGGACCTTTGAACATACATGGGCCTTTTATCAAGATAGATAATCAGATCCAGTTCTTGATCACAAACCCTTTCATATCATTTGCATATATCAGCATTGCATCATTTAACATTTGTTTATTTGCTTTTCAGGGTATCCACCTCATTGTATCTTGGTTTTGGTTTTGACCCCTTCTTCTGCATAGACCTCTGCTTCATCTATCTTCATCAGTTATCTGCTTCAGTTATCTCCATCCTCACCAGCATTAGTCTGTCAGAGATTTACTTCTAGCTTCAGTCTGTGATCTTCATCAACATTTGTCTTCAGCTTCTTCAGCAGCACTCATGACTATTCCCAGAAAGAGCAACATATCCTACCACTTTTTTGAGCCTGTGTTGACTGGTATCAGGAAGGTCCAGTCACTTATTACACCTGACCACATCCCACTATTTAGAGAGCACTATGGGGGTATCTTGAATATGGTTATGGACCTTGATCCTTCTCAGAGGAGCATGATCCACACATGCTTGCAGTTTTATGACCCTCCATTGAGATGTTTCACCTTTCCAGACTTTCAGTTAGGGCCTCTGCTGGAAGAGTTTTCCTTATTGATTGGAGTACCCATAAGAGGTGGAATTCCCTTCAACGCAGAGATGACTGCTCCTGGAAGTGAAAAGATAGCAAAGGCACTGTACTTGGAGCCTGCCCTTATTGAGCAAAGTATGACAACAAAAGCTAGGATTCCTGGTTTGCATTTGGACTTCTTTATTTCTCAGGCCATCCTGAAGGCTTCATTGGGAGAGTGGAGGGCAGTCTGTGCACTGTTAGCCCTCAGCATATATGGGGCTATACTGTTTGCAGATGAGCCTAAATTTGTCAGCAAGAATGCCATCCATTTGTTTCTTCTGAAGAACCCAATACCTACACTGCTAGGAGACTTTTACTACTCCATTCATCAGAGGAATGGGAAACAAAGGGGGAAGTTGGTAAGATGTTGTGCTCCTTTGTTTTACTCCTGGCTGCTCAGACACCTGCCTAAATCAAATGCTTTCTTGAACCCATACCAGCAGAAGAATTGGGCCAAGAGGTTCATTGCATTGACTTCAGATGATATTAGATGGTGTACCCAGAGCACCAAAGGCAAGGACATTATCACCAGCTGTGGACAATACCCAAATGTGCCTCTGGTAGGAGTAAAGGGTTGCATCAATTACAATCCTTTACTGTTTAAGAGACAATTGGGATATGCCTTAGTTCACCCTCCCGGAGGACAAGATTTAGCTGAGACCCTATATTGTGAAGTGCAGCCTAATTCAGCTATTGTCAGACAAGCATCCTAGGCTTAGGACAACATCCAGACAAATGGGGTGGCTATTCTAGGAAGGTGTAACAATATTGCTTCAGCTCAGTACTATGAATGGTCCCATACTAGAGCTCAGATTACCAGAATGCCTTTCACATTGGAAGACATACCTGGACCATCTACAGTACAGCCTGTAGCAACAATTAGCCTGGAGGAATTTGAAAAGTTAAAGGAAAGGAATGAGCAGCTATCTCAAGCCCTAAAGAAGACTCTTTGGGAAAGAAGTGATGGTCGTCTAGACATTGAGAGATTGGAAAAGCTCAGGATTGAGCACCTTGCCAAAATTGAAAAGACAGAGGACTACATAAGGAAAGCAAGGGCTGGAGAACAGATATTGAAGAATGCCTGTAGGTGGCCAAGATTAAGAAAGCTAGGGCTGAGCACTATCTGCAAGAGAGCCAGGCTAGGTGGGTCAGGATCACCGAAGCCCGTACACAAGAATACCAGAAGACTCAGGCCAATGAGAAGAAGCAGAAAGAAGTTTTGTTGGCAGCTCAGAAGGAGAAATCAGAGTTGAAGCTTAGAGCAGGATTGAAGAGATCAAAAGACCAGGATAGGCATAAGAAGCTGACTACTGCTATTGCTACCAGGAACCTCCTCATTAGGACCATTACAGAGCACCCAGTTGGTCCAGTGACTGAGGCACTCCTGAAGGAGGTCAGGGAAGATGAGTTTGGACTGGATGTCTGATTCTTTGCTTGTTGTTTTTTCCATTTGGTGTACTTTTCCTTTTGATGTATTTTTGACCCTCCATGGGCATGTATTGTAAAACAAACTATGTATTGTTCATTATTTGTAATATATTTAGTTTGTTTTTGTAGATGTTTAAGAATTGGCAGAATTTTTGACCAAACAAGAAATGTTAAATTCAGTTCAGAATGTCCTATCAGATGTTGGGACATTATCAAACAGAGTATATGAACTTATTTCAGGATGTCTCATCAGATGTTGGGACATTGTGTAAATAACTTCAGTTCAGTTTTTCAGGATGTCCCAACAGATGTTGAGACATCTCAGACCTGCTACCAGAATTAATTAATGATTAACTGATCAGAGATATTTAAGGAGAGTTATCTGGAATTAATTAATGATGGTTAAAAACAGAACAAGGCGCATCTGTAGGGAGTTTTATATTGAAGATTCAGATTAAAACAGAAGACCTAAATCACCTAGAATCTAGGAGGTAACAAACCCTAAATTCAAGGTGGAAGCTGCATGCGCATTAGGGCTGGATCCTCTGCAGAAAGCCCAAATTACAGATACCTATTTAAGCAACAGAAACTCATAGAATTGAGTACGAATTTCAGAAGACCAAATAGGGTGTCTAGTGTTTTAATAGCAGGTTGTTTAATTGTACCACTTTATAAGCTTTTAAGCAAAAGTGCATTTGTGACTTGATTGAAACTATTAAGTAAGATCAAGCTGTATTGTTTGAAGGATGTCTTCAATTTTTGTAAACTTGTAAACTTGATCACTGTGTGATTGAGGGGGAGTGAGTAGGGTACTCTTATCTAAGGTGTGTCTTAGGTAGAAATTGCATTGGGTAGTTATTAAGTGATAGATTAAACAGGGTGGTTTAAGTCTAGAATTAATAATACTTATAGTGGATTTCCTCCTGGCTTGGTAGCCTCCAGATGTAGGTGTGGTTATACACTGAACTGGGTTAACAAACTTATGTGTTGTTTACTTTTCTTGCTATTTAAGTTTTGGTTAAATTTGTCAAGTGTCCTATCAAGTGTTGGGACATCTCTTAGGACATCTCATACCTGATCACAGAATTTCAATTGGCATCAGAGCAGGCACCCTGCCTGTTTATACTGGGTGAGATCTAGGGAATACAAATTCTGTAACATGGACAGAGATTTAGGGTCAGTAAATAGACCACCTATACTGGATGGATCTAATTATGACTACTGGAAGCCAAGAATGATTGCATTCTTAAGGTCACTTGACAACAGGGCATGGAGAGCAGTCAATGTTGGATGGGATCATCCTGTCCAAGACACCAAAGATGGATCAAAAGTGCTGAAACCTGAAGAAGAATGGAGTAAGGAGGAAGAAGACTCAGCACTAGGCAACTCAAAAGCCTTAAATGCTTTATTCAATGGCATTGATAGGAACATTTTCAGACTTGTGCATCATTGTGAGCTGGCCAAAGATGTTTGGGATACTCTCAAAACAACTCATGAAGGAACATCAAAAGTAAAAATGTCAAGACTTCAACTTCTCACCACCAAGTTTGAAAACTTGAGAATGAAGGAAGATGAATCAATTCATGAGTTCTATATGAATATCTTGGATATAGCCAATACTTCTGGAGCTTTGGGAGAAAAGATGACTGATGAAAAGCTTGTAAGGAAGATTCTCAGATCTTTGCCAAAAAGATTTGACATGAAAGTCACTGCAATAGAAGAAGCTCAAGACATATGCTCCATGAAAGTTGAAGAACTCATTGGTTCCCTTCAAACTTTTGAGATGGGAATGAATGACACAAATGTCAAAAAGAACAAAAGCATAGCCTTGGTGTCAAATACAGATGAAGAAGAAGATGATGAATCAGCAAATGATAAAAGCTTATCAGAAAACCTTGCCTTGCTTGGAAGACAATTCAAACAGATTCTCAGAGGAATGGAAGGCAAATCCAAACCTAGTGGAAGAAACACAAACTCTGAGAACAGAAGACCTTATGATGCTAACAAAAGATTAAAGTATGCTGAAAAGACCAGTCAAGATAAAGGAGTCAAATGCCATGAATGTGAAGGATATGGACACATCAAGATTGAATGTCCTACCTACTTAAAGAGGCAAAAGAAAGGACTCTCTGTGACCTGGTCTGATGAAGACTCAGGAGATTCAGAAGAAGAATCAGCTAAGCATATTACTGCTTTAGCTGGACTGTGTGAATATGATAGTGATTCCAGTTGTGGAGAACTTACTTATGAAGAACTTGAGCAAGCATTCAAAGATCTATACAAAAGAAGCTCTGAAATATGCAGTGAAGTTATAAAGCTAAAGAAGCAGAATGAGGCATTAGAAGATGACAAAGCAAATGATCAGGAGATCATTGACACCTTAAAAAGTGAAGTAAGCCTTCTCAACTCTAAGTTGGAACATATGTCCAAATCTGTTAGAATGTTGAACAGCAGCTCAAACACACTGGATGTTATTCTCAGCAATAATAAACATTCAGGGGACAAAAGTGGACTGGGATATAACAGAGATGAAGCCAGCTCTAGCAAAACTACTTCAAAAACTACACAGTCAAACAAGATGTCCCAACAGATGCTCCAACATCAGAACACAAAGACAAACATAATGTTCCAACAGATGTCTCAACATTCTGGAAAGAACAAAATGAAGAATAAGTATCAAAGATGGAGATGCCATCACTGTGGAAGATTTGGGCATATCAAACCTCACTGTTATAAGCTACATGGATATCCAAATCAAATGTATCAGCAACCTTCCAAGCAGAAAGTAGAAGGTACCAAGAAAGTGCTGCATAGACATCAAAGAAATCAGCAACCTCCTAAGCAGAAGACAGAGGTCATCAAGAAGGTTTGGAGACCAAAAGCTGACATTCAGACTGATCAAAGCCACATACCCAAGAACCAGATCAACAATCAAGCTTGGAGATCAGCTGAACAACACACAGGGCAGAGGCATCAAAAGAAATCTCAACTCATCTGGTCAAAGAAAAGTACTGCATACATAACACATACATCTCTGAGAGTATCAGCTAAAGAAGACTGGTACTTTGACAGTGGATGCTCAAGACACATGACTGGATTGAAGAATTTGCTAGTAAACTTAAAATCACATTCATCCAGGTATGTTACCTTTGGAGATGGAGCTAAAGGAGAAATCAAGGGAGTTGGAACCTTGGATTGTCAAGATGTTCCAAGACTAGATGATGTGCTTCTAGTTAAAGGTTTAACTGCTAACCTGATCAGCATAAGTCAACTATGTGATCAAGGATACAGTGTAAACTTTACCAAATCTGAATGTATAGTGACTAACAAAGAACAAGAGGTTGTCATGAAAGGAGCCAGATCTAAAGACAACTGTTACATGTGGGAATCCCAAAATCTCAGTCTCACTTCAACCTGCTCTCTAGCTAAAGAAGAAGAAGTGAAACTGTGGCATCAAAGACTAGGTCATCTTCATTTCAGAGGCATAAAGAAAATCATATCTATGGATGCTGTAAGAGGTATTCCTAAACTGAAGATTGATGATGGCAAAATATGTGGTGAATGTCAAATAGGCAAGCAAACCAAGATGTCCCATCCAAAGCTCCAACATCTGACAACTTCCAAAGTTTTGGAACTTCTACATATGGATCTTATGGGACCTATGCAGGTTGAAAGTCTTGGTGGTAAGAGGTATGCCTATGTTGTGGTTGATGATTTTTCAAGATATACATGGATAAACTTCATCAAAGAAAAGTCAGATGTATTTGATGTATTCAAAGAATTATGTCAAAGATTGCAAAGGGAAAAATCCAGCTGTGTGATCAGAATAAGAAGTGATCATGGAAAAGAATTTGAGAATCAAAAGTTCTTAGATTTCTGCTCTTCAGAAGGAATCAATCATGAGTATTCTTCACCTATCACTCCTCAACAGAATGGGATTGTTGAAAGGAAGAATAGAACCATTCAAGAATCAGCAAGAGCTATGATCCATGCTAAAAAGTTACCTCTATACTTTTGGGCTGAAGCTATGAACACTGCCTGTTACATCCATAACAGAGTTACTTTAAGGAAAGGAACCTTGTCCACAATATATGAAGTCTGGAAGGGCAGAAAACCCACAGTTAAGTACTTCCATGTTTTTGGAAGTATCTGTTATATTCTGGCAGATAGGGAGCAAAGAAGAAAAATGGATCCTAAAAGTGATGAAGGGATTTTCCTTGGATACTCCATAAACAACAGAGCATATAGAGTATTTAATTCTAGAACCAAGGTTATCATGGAATCCATAAATGTGATAATTGATGATGCTCCTACAGATGTCCCAGAAGATGTTGGAACATCTGCTGATATCAAGATTGAAGCTGAAGAAAAGAATGATCAATATAACTTCACTCAAACTGATACAAGGACAGAAGAATCAAGCAAACCTCCTTCCATCAGAATACAAAAGGATCATCCCAAAGATTTGATAATTGGTGATCCCAACAGAGGTGTGAGCACTAGATCAAGAGAAGTGATTTCAGGTTCTTGTTTTTTTTCCAAAATAGAACCTAAAAATATCAAGGAAGCTCTCACTGATGAATACTGGATTTGTGCTATGCAAGAGGAATTAGGTCAATTCACAAGGAATGAAGTTTGGAATCTTGTTCCTAGACCTGATGACATAAATGTGATTGGTACAAAATGGGTGTATAAGAACAAGTCAAATGAACAAGGAGTTGTTACAAAGAACAAAGCTAGACTTGTGGCTCAAGGATACACTCAAATTGAAGGGGTAGACTTTGATGAAACCTTTGCACCAGTAGCAAGGCTTGAATCAATAAGACTTCTGTTGGGAATTGCTTGTATCTTGAAGTTCAAGCTATTTCAAATGGATGTGAAAAGTGCCTTTTTAAATGGCTACCTTAATGAAGAAGTATATGTAGAACAGCCTAAAGGATTTGTTGATCCAAACTGTCCAAATCATGTATACAAACTAAAGAAGGCACTTTATGGTTTGAAGCAAGCTCCAAGGGCATGGTATGAAAGACTGACCACATTTCTTATCAAGCAAGGATACAGAAAAGGTGGAATTGATAAAACCCTGTTTGTTAAAGATGAAGAAGGAAATGTCATGATTGCACAAATATATGTTGATGACATTGTCTTTGGTGGGATGTCTGACAGGATGGTCAAACATTTTGTCAAGCAGATGGAATCTGAATTTGAAATGAGCCTAGTAGGAGAATTAACCTACTTTCTTGGTCTGCAAATAAAGCAAATGGAAGACTCAATGTTCATCTCACAAAGCAAGTATTCCAAGAACATAGTCAAGAAATTTGGAATGGAAAATGCTGCTCACAAGAGAACTCCTGCCCCCACACATTTAAAGCTGACTAAAGATGAAAAGGGTGAGAATGTAGATCAAAGCTTATACAGAAGCATGATTGGAAGCTTGCTATACTTGACTGCTAGCAGACCAGACATTGCTTTTGCAGTAGGAGTTTGTGCAAGATATCAAGCTGATCCAAAAGTCAGTCATCTCAATCAAGTCAAGAGAATCCTTAAATATGTTAATGGTACTTGTGACTATGGCATAATGTACTTTCATGGTTGCAAACCAATTCTCACTGGCTTCTGTGATGCTGATTGGGCAGGAAGTGCTGATGACAGAAAAAGCACTTCAGGAGGATGCTTCTTTCTAGGAAACAATCTGATTTCTTGGTTCAGTAAGAAACAGAATTGTGTATCCTTATCTACAGCTGAAGCTGAGTATATAGCAGCAGGTAGCAGTTGTTCTCAGTTGGTTTGGATGAAGCAGATGCTCACTGAGTACAATGTCCCACAGGATGTCATGACATTGTACTGTGACAACTTAAGTGCAATCAACATATCAAAGAATCCTATCCAACATAGCAGGACAAAGCATATTGATATCAGACATCATTTCATCAGAGATCTTGTAGAAGAAAAGGTGATTTCATTGGAGCATGTAGCTACAAATCTGCAGTTAGCTGATATCTTTACCAAAGCATTGGATGCTACACAATTTGAGAACTTAAGGGGCAAACTTGGAATCTGTTTATGTGATATCTAGCAGTTAATGAGATGTGCCAACATGTCATATGACATTGTATGGCATAAGGTCCAGATGGCAAAACTAATCTGGACAAGATCCTTGGGAATTCCAGCTCTAATCATTTGCACTGTAACGGCTACTTATTTAGTAACTGCTTATAATCAGCTATCAAGATTCCCATCATACTATCACAAGCGAATCACATTAACCAGCTATTCTCCAGAAATTAAAAACCCTAAAGCTTTCTATCCATCTTCCTCAACAATGTCTCAAAACCCTAACTCAACTGAAGAAGTTCTCAATCAAGAAGACGTAGTTCATGCCACTCCCATTTCTGTGGTACCAATGCATTCAACCCCATTGGACGAACTCAGGGGAAGCGTTTCTCACACTAAAAAGGCAAGAACTCCAAAGAGAGCTAAAGATCAAGTACGCAGCAAAGCAAAAGGCATTCCCTCTCCTGCTAACAGGCCCCCAAACTCTTCAAAATATGTTGATGATTCCATCAAGGAGATTGTCAACCAAATTCTCTTTGAACAAAGAGTGGTGAGTGGGATCTCTGTTCCTCTAAACACCATGCCTGCACCTCAAGAAGAACAAGCTCAAGCTGCAGAAGAACAAGATGTCCCAACAGATGTTGGAACATCTGAAGATGAGAGAAAGAACTCATCTGATGTTGAGTTGGAACAAATTGAGGACCAGAATAAGGCCTCAAATGAAAATGATGAAGAAATATCTGAGGATCAGACCAAAGCCTCAAATGAAGGTCAAATCCCTGCTGATCAACAAGCTGAAGAGGAGACTGCTCAATCTCCTCCAGTGGTGAACCTGGAACAGGACTCTGATGCAGAGATCATAGCCTCTGTTAAACCTAGCATAGCCAAAAGGCTCAGGTCCAGGAAAGGCAAGATGCAAACTGAAGCAGCAATTCCTGAGAAGAAGAAAGCCTCTCCAAAGAAAGGCAAAGCTAAAGCCACTTTTGGGCCATCAAAACAATGGAGTAAAGTCCAAACTCAGAAAAGGAAAGCTGTCACCCCATCTGACTCAGATGTTGAATCAGATGTCCCAACATCTCCTCCCAAGAAGAGACCAGCCCCATCTAGGGCTTCAACAACTATTCCAGAAGCTCCATTAGACAACATATCTTTCCACCATGTCTCTAGTGTGAACAAGTGGAAGTTTGTGTACCAAAGAAGAGTTGCCCTAGAAAGAGAACTGAGCAGCAATGCACTTGAGTGCACTGAACTGATTGACCTCATCTCTGCTGCAGGACTATTCAAGACAGTCTCAGATTTCTCTCCCTGCTATGAACTTCTTGTCAAAGAGTTCATTGTGAATCTTCAGGAGGATTGCTCAAATGGTAAGTCATCTGAGTTCAGAAAAGTGTTTGTGAGAGGTAAGTGTGTTGAGTTCTCTCCTCAAATCATAAATCAATACCTAGGAAGAGAAACAGATGGACCAAATGAGCTAGGCAAAACAGATAATCAAATCTGTAAGGTGATCACTGCAAATCAGGTCAAGGCTTGGCCTGTGAAGGGAAAGCTCTCTGTGAGCATGCTTACCAGAAAGTATGCCATGCTGAACAGGATTGGAACTGCTAACTGGGTGCCTACCAACCACACTTCTTCAATCTCAACTGGTCTGGCCAGATTCATCTATGCTGTGGGAACTCAAACCAAGATGGATTATGGAGCTTATATTTTTGATCAGACTATGAAGCATGCCATCTCTTCTGCAACAAAGCTGCCAATAGCTTTTCCATCTTTGTTGTGTGGTATTGTGCTCAATCAATACCCTGGAATTCTCACTGACAAGGATACAGCCTGCAAAAGAGAAAGCCCCTTGGCTTTTCACTACAAGTTATTCCTCAGTCATCATGCAGCAGATGTTGAAGCACCTTCTGGGACATCTGCAGGTCCTTCAACTACTAGGAATCCAATCTCCAAGAAGGCTTTAATTGCTGAACTCAAAAGCACCTGCAAAGAGCTTGAAGCTAGAAAGCAGAAGCTTGAGGAAATCATTAAAAGGTTGGAAAGTGAAGAAGATCAGAATGCTGCATCTGATGAAGACAGTGAAGCTGATGAAAAAAGTGAAGCTGATAAAGAAACTGAAGTGGAGGAAGAAACTGAGAGTGATGAATCTGAGTGATCAATGTATGTGAGGCATATGTAATGACAGCATTGTATTTCTGGAATAGTGTCTTTGGCCCCTAATTTTGTGTCTACCAAGGGGGAGAACAACAACAAATTGTACTGCTGTTTAATTATAAATGAAAAATCTGTTTGTTACTGCCTGAACTGAATCAGTGTGTTTTGATGAATATTTCTGTTGAAACAAGACTGGACACATATATGTTTGAGGGGGAGTAATCTCAAATATGAATCAACAGAAAAGTAATGCTATACTCTGATAATAAGAACTTCTGCTGCACTCTGATAACCAGAAAAAATGTTAGCCAAAAATTAGCCAAAGGGGGAGTTTGTAGATGTTTAAGAATTGGCAGAATTTTTGACCAAACAAGAAATGTTAAATTCAGTTCAGAATGTCCTATCAGATGTTGGGACATTATCAAACAGAGTATATGAACTTATTTCAGGATGTCTCATCAGATGTTGGGACATTGTGTAAATAACTTCAGTTCAGTTTTTCAGGATGTCCCAACAGATGTTGAGACATCTCAGACCTGCTACCAAAATTAATTAATGATTAACTGATCAGAGATATTTAAGGAGAGTTATCTGGAATTAATTAATGATGGTTAAAAACAGAACAAGGCGCATCTGTAGGGAGTTTTATATTGAAGATTCAGATTAAAACATAAGACCTAAATCACCTAGAATCTAGGAGGTAACAAACCCTAAATTCAAGGTGGAAGCTGCATGCGCATTAGGGCTGGATCCTCTGCAGAAAGCCCAAATTACAGATACCTATTTAAGCAACAGAAACTCATAGAATTGAGTACGAATTTCAGAAGACCAAATAGGGTGTCTAGTGTTTTAATAGCAGGTTGTTTAATTGTACCACTTTATAAGCTTTTAAGCAAAAGTGCATTTGTGACTTGATTGAAACTGTTAAGTAAGATCAAGCTGTATTGTTTGAAGGATGTCTTCAATTTTTGTAAACTTGTAAACTTGATCACTGTGTGATTGAGGGGGAGTGAGTAGGGTACTCTTATCTAAGGTGTGTCTTAGGTAGAAATTGCATTGGGTAGTTATTAAGTGATAGATTAAACAGGGTGGTTTAAGTCTAGAATTAATAATACTTATAGTGGATTTCCTCCTGGCTTGGTAGCCTCCAGATGTAGGTGTGGTTATACACTGAACTGGGTTAACAAACTTCTGTGTTGTTTACTTTTCTTGCTATTTAAGTTTTGGTTAAATTTGTCAAGTGTCCTATCAAGTGTTGGGACATCTCTTAGGACATCTCATACCTGATCACAGAATTTCAGTTTTCACTCGGGTTTTCTCCCAACAATATCAAGCATCTTCCTCGAGGTCTGGGAAGGTCAAAACCAAGAACCAAACCGGATACCTTGGAAAACAAATAAGCAAACTGCATTGCATACTAACCTATTCTTTGTTTTGTAGGTTTTGACTTGTTATTTTGTTTCTAACTTTGTTGTGATTTCAGGAAACATTGCTCGTCGCCGAGTGTTCCCTGTCAACCGCACGCACCGGTACCCGACTCGTAACAACCTTCCCGGCATTCAAATGGAGGAAGTACAGCAGGACCTGAACGAGGTCAGAAATCAAATGACAAATGAGAGGGGGTATAGATGAGAAACCAGATGTCTCAATTCATGGCTGTCATGACTGGCTTAGCCCAGAGCCAAGAAAGACTGAGAGAACTGGTAGAAAGACAGACACCAGAGGAACCTCATCTTGGAACAGGGGGAACCAGCAACAACGAACGAGGGCAGCCCCGTATTGACCTACCAGAATATGGACCCCATCTGAATCCAGAAGTTAACATCCTGAGGGATGTACAAGGTAATACTGCTGGGGGTAGAATCCTGCAAGAGGATCCCCAAGAGGAACAATTTACTGTTATAGGGGCTGGAGATGAGGTATATGATAGAAGATTGGATGAGATTGCTGAAAAGTTAAGATCCTTAGAATCTCAGAATTCTTTGGGCTTCGATGTGATGGATATGGGACTAGTAGATGGGGTGAGGATACCCCACAAATTCAAACCCCCATGCTTTGAAAAGTATAATGGTACCTCCTGTCCGCGTACTCATCTGCAATCTTTCTTGGGAAGGCTCAAGGCTTATACCATGGATGAGAAGTTATGGATGTTCTACTTTGAGGACAGTCTGACTGGAGCTTCGAGAGAATGGTATTCACATTTGACTAGGGCCACCATAAGATGTTGGAAGGATTTGGCCGAAGCGTTCATCCGACAATATCAATACAACCTGGACATGGCTCCCAACAGAACTCTTCTAATGGGCATGTCTCAGTCTTCTAGAGAGAGCTTCCGGGATTATGCTCAAAGATGGAGACAGCTTGCTGCTGCTGTCCAACCACCCATGTCAGAAAGAGAAATGGCTGACATGTTCATGAACACATTGCAAGGGACTTATATTGATAGACTTGCTGCTTTCTTCTCTACCAGTTTTGCTGATGTGGTTATAGCAGGTGAGAGAATTGAAAGTCTCTTGAAGATGGGAAAAATCTCCGACAATGGTGCAAGTTCCTCCAGCAACCCCAGAAAACCCTTTGCAGGACCCCGAAGGACGGGTGAAACTAATGCCATCCATTCAAGCAGGGGCAGGCCCTAGTTTTCCCACAGGTCAGTAGCAGCTGTTACCATCCCAGCTCCAGTTCCACAACAACCATTGTATCCTCAACAACAACAACAACATCACTATCAACAACCATCTCATTTCCCGCAACAGAGAACCTACAACAACAACAATGGCAACCAACAGTAGCGTCCCTTCCAGCAGAGGCCATCTCAGGCAAATAGGGTGATTGACCCTATCCCTATGCCTTATGCTGCCTTATTGCCACAACTCCTGAAGCTCAACCTGGTTAAGTTAAGGACGTTGGCACCACCAGATCCTCTTAATCTCCCAAAGAATTATGATGTCAACTTCAAGTGTGCCTTCCACTCTAATGTACCTGGTCACAATACTGAGAAATGCAGAGCATTGCAGATGAAGGTTCAAGATTTGGTTGATTCTAAAGGTCTCAACTTCGCACCTCCTCCGAACGTCAACAGAAATCCTATGCCTAATCATGGGGGACCTAAGATTAATACTATTGAAGAAGACCAACCATCTACATTTATTGATAATGTTGCACAAATTCAAACATCACTGGCCGAAGTCAAAGTTCAACTTTGAAGATGCCAAGTGTTCCCAGGCTGTGGGGCCTACTGTGAGTTGTGCAATATAGCTAGTAATGGTTATGAGAAGCTAAGGGTTGGCATAGATGGCCTTATCCAAGATAGGATTTTGCAAATTACTTCAACAGCTCCTGCAACAACTCTTGTCTCCACAACAATGGAATCTTTGACAACATCAACGATCATTCCTTCAGTAACAAATTCTCCTACAATAGTAACAACAATCATCCCTACCGATTCATCAACATCACCAGCAATTACTCCGTCCATCACTTCAACAAGTCAAAATTCAATAACTGTTTCTTCTACAACATCAACGTCCATTTTACTAACAGAATCTCCTACAACGCCAGCAAAAATTAATGAAGATGTCTCAACAGTTACAATCTACTATGACCCATCAGATGTTCCTCCCAGCAGCATTTTCCAACAACAAACTGTGGCACCTCCTGCCAGATCTCCGGTCACTATTTACTATGATCTGCACACCATTACAGTACCTTCCTCTGCAGCAATCAGCCCAGTTACCATCACGGTACCTGGGACTGTTCCTTATGAAAGCAGTAATGCCATACCTTGGCACTACGGCTCTGATCTCTACTGCAATGGGGAGAAAATCACACTGGATTCATCAACCTCTTCACCACAAATTGATAATGTTGGGGGAGGCGGAGGCCTCACCAGAAGCGGACGCCTTTTTGCCTCACAAACACAAAGACCTAATGCTGAAGCAGAAGCTGTTGCCAAGGCAAAAGGGAAGAATGTGGTATCTGAAGAGTCAACTATCAAAGAAACTCAGAAGACATCTTTTGAGCAGGATGTGGACGAGTTCATGAGAATCATAAAAAGGAGTGATTACAAGGTAGTGGATAAGCTTCACCAAACACCCTCCAAAATCTCCATATTATCACTGTTAATGTGTTCCGAAGCTCACCGGAATGCACTATTGAAAGTCTTGCATGCAACATACGTGCCAGAGGAGATTATTGTCAATTAGCTAGAAACTGTGGTTGCGAATGTCAACACCAGTCATGGACTGGGCTTTACCAATGCTGACTTAACAGCGGAGGGATGCAACCATAACAAGGCTTTGCATATCACCTTGGAATGCAAGGGCACTGTTCTGTCTCATGTACTGGTGGACACTGGGTCGTCACTCAATGTTCTGCCAAAGAAGGCCTTGGTGAAGCTGGAGTATGATGGCTTGGCATTGCGTCTGAGTAATTTGGTGGTGAGAGCATTTGATGGCTCTAAAAGATCAATGCTTGGGGAGATTGATTTGCCTGTGTTGATTGGCCCGCAAACTTTCAAAACTACCTTCTTTGTGATGGACATACAGCCGGCCTAATACTGTCTGTTGGGTAGACCTTGGATCCACGCTGCTGGAGCTGTTACGTCTACCCTTCACCAGAAGTTAAAATTCGAGTGGGAAGGCCAGATCATCACCATCTGTGGGGAGGAGGACATCTTTGTTAGCCTGCTGGCTACATATATGTGCATAGAAATGGATGGGGAGATCCATGAGACCATGAGTCAGGGGTTTGAGGCCCTTAATATTAATGAAGCATCTGCTGTGTCTGGGACTTCCATCACATCATATCAACAGGCCCGGAAGGTTGTTGAGGAAGGTACCGCTCAAGGCTGGGGCAAGCTGCTGCCAGTTGAGAAGAAAGAAGATAGATTCAGGTTGGGTTACAGACCAACTCGACAAGATCAACCAGAGGCTGCAACGGAGCCCAAGTTTGTCAGCGGGGGGATGCTAACCCCGGATGCTGTGAATAGTTTGGAAGATGAGTCAGAAGACGAGCGCAACCTGGAAAACTGGATACGTCCAAGGATCCCGGGGAACCATGTCTCAAACTGGTCTTCCCAGGAAATTATAAGAGTTACTCCTGCAGAGTAATTATTATTTCCTGTCTTTAAGCATGCATCAAGTCCTGCATCTTGCCCAAGATGTCAGGGCTCATTTTGTAATCGGGCCATCTTGTATTTTGTGCAAATGATCAATTAATGAATATCAGGACATCTTTTGCAAATGAGTCTTTTATTTTCTGCTCACTGTTTTTCATTTTTCATTTTTTGTACAAAAATAAAATGGCAATGTTTTTCAAAGTAATAACTTCATTTTCACTTTTTTCTAAGCAAGATAAAATTGATCACTAAAATGAACAATCTAAACCCTTGCAGAAGATGCCCTTCAGACTGCACCGACAACAACACTGCTATGACTTCGTATGACTTTGACAATCCGATTAATCAAGCCGATGAAGGGGTTGAAGAAGATTATGAGCTACCTGAAGAATTAGCCAGATTGTTAAGACAAGAGGAGAAGGTTATAACTCCTCATCAGGAGGAAGTTGGGACGGTTAATCTCGGTACAGAAGAAGACTTGAAAGAAATAAAAATCGGGGCCCGTCTGCAAGATTCAGTAAAGGAGCAACTTATTGACATGCTTCGGGAGTATGTGGATGTTTTTGCTTGGTCTTATCAGGATATGCCAGGTCTGGATACCGACATTGTTATGCACAAGCTGCCTCTAAAAGAAGACTGTCCTCCAGTAAAACAGAAGCTGCGCCGTACTCATCCGGATATGGCCATGAAGATAAAAGAAGAGGTACAAAAATAGTGGGACGCCGGTTTCCTTGTTGTAACAAGCTATCCCCTGTGGGTTGCTAACATTGTACCTGTGCCTAAGAAAGATGGCAAAGTAAGGATGTGTGTGGATTACCGGGATCTGAACAGAGCCAGCCCGAAAGATGACTTCCCTTTACCTCACATTGATGTATTGGTCGACAATACGGCTCAGTTCTCGGTGTTCTCCTTCATGGATGGATTTTCAGGATATAATCAGATCAAGATGTTACCTGAAGACATGGAGAAGACAAATTTCATCACACCCTGGGGCATGTTCTGTTATAAGGTAATGCCATTCGGACTGAAGAATGCTGGTGCCACCTATCAACAGGCTATGGTAACATTATTCCATGACATGATCCACAAAGAAATTGAATGTTATGTGGATGACATGATTGACAAGTCCCTCACAGAAGAAGACCACCTGGTGAATCTGTTGAAGCTATTCAAGTGTCTGAGGAAGTACCAGCTGAAGCTAAACCCCAACAAATGCACATTCGGGGTGCGATCCGGTAAGCTGCTAGGATTTATTGTGAGTGAGAAAGGGATTGAAGTTGACCCTGATAAAGTTAAAGCCATTCAAGAAATGCCTGCACCGAAGACTGAAAAAGAAGTTCGGGGGTTCTTAGGTAGACTGAACTACATATCAAGGTTCATATCTCATCTTACCGCAACCTGTGAGCCTTTGTTCAAGTTGTTAAGAAAAGAACAAACGGTCAGGTGGAATGAAGACTGCCAGAGGGCTTTCGAAAAAATCAAGGAATATTTACAAAAGCCTCCAATCCTTATGCCTCCAGTTGAGGGAAGACCTATAATAATGTACTTGACAGTATTAGAAGAGTCAATGGGGTGTGTGCTGGGCCAGCATGACGATTCTGGTCGAAAAGAGTATGTAATTTACTACCTAAGCAAAACGTTTACCGACTGTGAACAACGTTATTCACTGCTCGAGAAAACTTGCTGTGCTTTAGCGTGGGCTGCTCGTCGACTAAGGCAGTACACGTTGACCCACACTACCTTATTGATCTCAAAGATGGACCCAGTCAAGTATATATTTGAGAAGCCAACACTTACTGGACGGGTTGCAAGATGGCAAATGATTCTCACGGAATATGAAATTCAGTACACATCTCAAAAAGCCATCAAAGGCAGTGTATTTTCTGATTATCTTGCTGAGCAACCCATTGATAATTACCAGCCTATGAGATTTGACTTCCCTGATGAAGACATCATGTTCATAAAAGTAAAAGATCATGAAGAGCCTATTCACACTGAAGGGCCCGACCCAGAAGAAGAATGGACTATGAAGGTTGATGGGGCTGTTAATATGAATGGTCGTGGTGTTGGTGCAGTACTAGTTACACCTAAGGGAGTTCACATGCCTTTCTCGGCAAAACTCACTTTTAACTGCACTAACAACGAAGCTGAATACGAAGCTTGTATTATGGGTCTTGAGGAAGCCATTAATCTCAGGATCAAGACTTTAACCGTATTCGGAGATTCAGCTCTGGTAATCAATCAAACCAACGGTAAATGGTACACTCATCAGGAGCATCTGATTCCATACCGGGACTATACGAGGAGATTATTGACTTTCTTCACCACAGTCAAGCTTGAGTATATCCCTCGAGATGAAAATCAGTTTGCAGATGCTCTGGCTACCATTTCATCCATGATCAAAGTTCAAGCTGCCAACTTTGTGCCTCGGATTTCAGTATCCAGACTTGTCAGACCAGCATATGTATTCTCAACAGACCTTGCTAAAGATGATAAGCCTTGGTTCTATGACATCAAATGCTTCTTGGAGGATCAAACATACCCACCTGGGGCATCATCCAATGATAAGAAGACACTAAGAAGGCTAGCCGGTAGTTTCTTCCTGAATGATGATGGTTCCTTGTACAAGAGGAACTTTGATATGGTACTTCTCAGATGTGTTGATAAGACGAAGGCAGACTTGTTGATGCACGAGGTGCACGAAGGATCTTTTGGTACCCATGCTGGAGGACATGCAACGGCTAAGAAATTGTTAAGATCAGGCTACTACTGGATCACAATGGATGCAGACTGTTGTGCTTATGCCAGAAAGTGTCATAAATTCCAGATTTATGCAGACAAAGTGCATGTGCCTTCAAACCCTTTGAACGTGATGTCTTCACCATGGCCCTTTGCCATGTGGGGCATCGACATGATTGGAAAGATCGAGCCGACTGCTTCAAATGGCCACAGATTCATCCTGGTAGCCATTGACTATTTTACCAAATGGGTTGAAGTAGCTTCGTATGTAAATGTAACCAGATAAGTGGTAGCCCGATTCCTGAAGAGTGACATCATCTGTCGGTATGGAGTGCCCGAGCGAATCATTACTGATAATGGTTCCAACTTGAACAACAAGATGATGGCAGAACTGTGTCGGGACTTCAAAATCCAACACCACAATTCTTCTCCTTACAGGCCAAAGATGAATGGCGTTGTTGAGGCAACTAACAAGAATATCAAGAAGATTGTGTAGAAGATGGTGGTCACCTACAGAGACTGGCATGAAATGCTACCATTTGCCTTGCATGGGTACCGTACATCAATCAGAACATCCACTGGGGCAACACCGTATCAGCTTGTGTATGGTATGGAGGCAGTCCTACCTGTTGAAGTTGAATTACCCTCCTTGCGGGTACTGATGGATGTCAAATTGAATGAAGTAGAATGGGTCCGATCCCGATACGAACAACTGAATTTGATCGAAGAAAAAAGGTTAGCCGCAATCTGTCATGGGCAGTTATATCAGAAAAGAATGAAGAAAGCCTTCAATCAGAAAGTCAGGCTTCGGGAATACCAAGTAGGAGATCTTGTGCTGAAAAGACTCATTCCTCCTCATACAGACCACAGGGGCAAGTGGACTCCGAACTACAATGGTCCGTTCATAGTAAAGAAAGTCTTCTCCGGTGGAGCACTGGTGCTCAGTACTATGGATGGTGAAGATTTCCTGTCCCCTGTGAATTCAGATGCAGTTAAAAAATACTTTGCATAAAATGACCCGCTGGACATAAAAACAGAATGTAAGTCCAGGCAAAAATAGGGCATCCCGGCGACTCAAAAACAGAATAAAAAGACTCGGGCAAAAATAAGGGAAAATAAATAAAAAAATGTACACCCGCTGAGTTGAAAAGTCGCATTGGACAACTCAGGAAAAAATGGGTATCCTGGTGGATTGAAAACCCGAAAGGGCGGTCCACACAAAATAAGGGAATAAGCGAACAACTGCATTCTGAATTCGTCTGTATCACTTACAACATGGCAAGCTTTGAAAGGTTTAAGCACCGGTCAGAACCAGTCTTCTTCAGAAAGCAAGATGAGAAGAACGTCAATGTCATACGAGTCATAGCAATAGGGAAGCTCATTGAAGCGTCATCAACATTTCCAGCACCTTTTTGTTTCTCAATTTGTAACAATCTCCTCATTTCAGGGGATTTGTTCCTTTGACTGTACTTGCCAATTCAGGGCACCATAAATTAATAAAATCAGATTTTCAGTCACACTCTGTTTCGTACACTCTATTTGCAAAATGTCCGATATCCTTGATATAATGTTTGCATAAAAACAGATGCGTCTTTCTAATCGCGTGCTTGCAGGAAAATATGTATTACTTATTCACGGGAGTGTCTAAACTCTTATAATGGAATCCAGTAAGGGATACCTCGGGGTGCTTGTGCGTTTCTTTGTCATAACAGGATTGCAGGTATTCAAAGCGCAACATGGGGCATGAAAGCTTCTCCCCCAGCAAGCTGCCAAATCATCACTTCCCTAAAAAACTTTTTCAGGGAAATATCAGAAGGGACTCATTTCCCCAACTAAGTTCATCATCCTCAGTAGATTCCCCATAGAAATCTCTAGGAAGATCGTTCAGTGATCATTCCTCCCCAGCCAAGTGCTAGACAAGGAACCATCTCCCCACAGAGCTCCAACCTTTATCCTGAAGAGCAATGTCTGAGAATCGCACAACAAAGTGACGAAAGCTTCCACAGACCCCAGCTGGGCTCCTCATTACCAAGATAGGTCTATCAGTGACCTATTCCCCCAAGAAAAATCATCCATATCGGATTTACCAATGATCTCATCCCCAACTGGGATTTTCTTTCAAAGCAGAATAGCCAGAGATCTTCATAGCAACGGGATCCGAATCCCGGATCGGTATCTTTTGCATAAATCATGGCATTCGCACCATATTTTCCCTCAGAGTGTACCATTCTGTCTAAAACGGAGCATTATGGCAAAAATCAAACATATTGCATAATCACAAGTCAGGTTTTGAATCAAACGCCTGTCTATACCTACATGCCGCCAGCAATGTATATATAGACTCTCAGTCCAAGCACGAAGGCCAAAGCATCCCTTTGCACTTCTAAAAATACAGATACATGCTCCTTTTGGCACTCGTCCGTGTCATTTTCCCCAGTAAAGTCGCTAGAACATTATCCACAAACAGATATCTATACACCCTTTTGGCACTCGTCTGTGTCACTTTCCCCAGCATGGTTGCCTAAACACTTATTGTAAACTAAACACTTGTTTATAATACATGTCTTTCGACACCCGTCCGTGTCATCTTATCCCCACAGATCGTCAGGATATCTTTTACATTCATAAGTTCGTAACTTATACACTTTCTCTCACGATACTCGTCTGTGTCATATTCTCCCCAGCATGTTGAACACTCGTTTGTGTCTCACTTATACTTACTCTTTACTCATACAGATACTCGTCCATATCTTGTATACACCATGTATCTCTACTCAGATTCAACACTCGTCCATGTTCTTTGTTAACCAGTTGGTGCTCGTCCGTATCATCATCTCTGAGCATGTGTCAGCGTTTGTTTCTACCGATACTCGTCCGTATCATAGTCTTAAGGATTCTCGTCTGCATCTTTAATCTATACACAGTGTCAAACACTTATACCTTTCATTTCTTGAATGAAGATACTCATCTGTATCTACCATTCCCCAGAAGATTCCCCAGCAAATCCCTAATAGAATATTTTCTTTTTATCTGACATTCGTCCCATGTCATGATACCTTTCGGCAGCCGTCCCCTGCCAGGTGATTGTCCTTCACCTTTTGATGATCGTCCCTCATTATTCCCCCAGCGGAGTCTCCATTATTGGAACCCTTTCCTATCCGGCATTCGTCCTATGTCGTGATATTTTAGCAGCCGTCCCCTGCTAGGTGATTGCCCTTCACCTCTTGATGATCGTCCTTCATTATTTTATCCAATGGTCGTCCCCATCATTGATCTTGTTATCTGACATCCATCCTATGTCATGATAAACCCCGAGAGCAGCCGTACCCTACTATGTGATTGTACTTTGCCTCTTGATGATCGTCCTTCATCAGGATTATCCGATGGCCGTCCCCATCGTCGACCTTTTCTATCCGGCATTCGTCCTATGTCGTGATATTTTCGGCAGCCATACCCTGCCAGGTGATCGTCCTTCACCTTTGATGACCGTCCCTCATCATTTATTTCATTAACCCGATGGCCTTCCCCATCATTGTTTACCTTTACTTTACAAACCTGATGGTCGTCCCCATCATTGACTTTACCTTTAATCCCCAGAGAATCTTGTTACTTTACCTGATGGCCGTCTCCATCGTGATTCTTTATTTCCCCAGCATGTCGGCCGTCCCCGTCATGGCTTTATCCCCAGCAGTCATCCTCTGCTCGACGGTCGTCCTCCGTCGCCCGCACTTTATAATCACACTTTAATTCCTTTTACAATCTATATCCCTTTTCTTCTTCACCCAATGAGTGCAAATTTTGGACTATCTTTGGTATTCAACCACAAGTTATCTTGTTTGCCTGTTAAGCCGTCGCTTACATCCTACACAGCTAACTCATGCTTGAATAGGGGCAGCTGTTAACACCCCAAATTTGCCCTCACTAAGTTCACACCATGGCTTGTGATCTTTTCATTGGCATTAGTTCAATCATATCATCTCATGTTGCATTTTTGCTTCACTGCATTGGTTCAAAGTCATCTGCATCTAGGGTTTGTGATCTGAGCAATCCATGAGCCATCTGAGCCACTCCAAATGTCTTCAATCATCTCAAGAGGGTCAATGTATGTTCAATCATCATATTTTATCCTCCAAAGATCAAGGAAGTCAGAAAATCACAAGAACTTGCAAGGCATGGAAGCAGAGCCAGGTTTAACTGCACAAATGACCTAAAATTAGGGTTTTGGTTTCAGAGGCCATAACTCCAAATTTTTGATCATTCTTGTTTCTATTGGTCTCTATATGTCATAAGGATCCTACACACCAATTTTCATGAAGAAATTCAATGGGGAAGGCATCTGATCAATATATGACTTCTTGAACAAGTCAGTGCAAAATCAGGGCATCTGAGGCCCCCCATTATCCAACCAAAGGGTCTTCTCCATCATTTTGGGTGTATATGATCTTTATTTGATCTTATAAGAGTTTACAAGTTCACAAAATTGAAGAATTTCAAGCCATTTGCAAAGTTGCCATTTTGGGAAAGTGACTTGTAATGCAAAATTGCCATTTTAGGAAAGTTTTTCAACCTCCTCTTTTTGATTCAAAGATGCTTCAAATGAAAAATTCTTGGTCATGAAAGTTGTAGATTGGATCATTCCCTTTTCAAAAAGTAAAAGAACGTGATCTAATTCATCCTAGAACTCAAGTTATGGCCTTGCAAAGTTGGGAAAAATCACTAAATTTCACTTATGCACCAAAGAGGGAAACTTGCAAAAACTCATGACAAAGCAAAATGTGACCTCTAATTAACTTCTAAGCATCACACAAACATGATACATGACCTAAAAATCAGAATTGCCCAAATAATCATACCATTTCATGCCTTGATCATCAAGTATTTCAAAGGAGGCCAAAACTTCATGAATTTGAAAAATGGCACAAATCTTGTTATCCACTTGTGCCAGCTCCTCAAATCAGTTCCCATGGACCTCCCTAAAGCCAGCTGACTCGAGCCATACCTCTAAGCCAGCCTGCCATGAGCCCATACCTCAAAGGACAACTTTGTTGACTTTATGCAAAAGGGACCATACCAATCAGCATAGGCCACACCAACTACACAGGCCTATCACAATTTGATAAGTGGACCAAAAGCAACTCAACACACACAAGAACCAGACCTGAAACCTGAGCATTGCCATAGTTCAAAGAAACTCTCCCTCTTGCATTTTCTGTCGAATCTCACTATTCAGCCACCCAAACTTGAAACTTTTTCCACCATTCATCTCCACATTCATCACTGATCATTTCCCACCCTTCATTTTGCCTTGAAAGCCACTATACACAAAACACGATTTTCACCTCCCTTGACCTGAGCTTCACTGACTTTCAAATAGAGGCCACATAAACTCCAACCAAGCTTTGCAAACTCTTTAGGGGGACCATTGGGGGTGATTTGAAGCAAAGAACTGTCCAGAAAGTTGCAAACTGAGGAAGCTCAAGCTCAGGTACCTCAAGAACTTTTTTTTCCAGAAATGAGTTTTTAAGTTCCTAGATTGTTCGTTATGTTTTGCTGATCACTCTGATGCTCTTACTTTTTGAAATGGTTGAGAAATAAGCCTGTATCGAAGCTCTGAAACTTTTCCAGATTTTATGTTTTGATCCATATCTTGAGTTGTAGGTTATAGAAATTTGTTTTGATGCTTGATTCGTGTTCAGGGTGATTAGGAGATATGATCTGGAGCTTTAGAGCTCTTGATTTTGCCTAGAGAAGAAGATTAGGTTTTGTGCTCGCCGGAGAAGATGACCGGAACCACTGTTCCGGTCATCTGAAAGTGATTAAATTAGGGTTAGGGTTTAGGCTGAGTTTGAATGTGAGCCTTTGATTTCCTTTTCCCGCGCGCATCCAATGGCCCAGGTTTCTTGATTAAGCCCTAATTTTGGATTAATTAAGTTAATTAAGATTAGGAAATTTAAATCTCCAGAATTGATCTGAACCCTCCATTCACGCGCGGGTCAACTCCCTCCAAAAAAAATTTAAATGTTGGCCATTGATTCCTTTGACTTTCCATTTAATTCATTTAATTTCATATTTTTGTTATTTGTTTTGCATAATTATTTTAAAATACATAAAAAATCCAAAAAAATATTTTCTTTCTGCATTTTTATTCTAAATATTTTTCTTAACATAAAAACAATTTTTATTTTATTTTTTACATTTTTAAACTATTTTAAAAATATTTAAATGTTTATTTTAATTGATTAATGAAGATTAATTAATTAAAATAGAATTTGAGTTTCCAAAAATCACAAAAAAATTCAGAGAACATTTCCAAACATTTAGAAACATTTACAAACTCACAACACAAATTTCTTTTTGGTTTTGATCATACTTTGGCAATTTTCATTTGAATTAGGGTTCTTTAATTTGAATATTTTTTAACCCTAACTTCAAAAATTCATAACTTTTGATCCAAGTTGAGTTTGTGAATGGTTCTTTTTGCATTGTGTTATGCATACTTTCAAGCATCCAAAAACATTTTTGTTTCATTTTTATAATGCACTTTCAATTTGTTTGGTATTTTCCCTTTAGGATCACCCTTAAAACCCTAGAATTTAGGGAAATCATAAGTCCTTTAGGGTTTAGCTTCTGACCTCCCACTTTGAGCAGTGAACTTGTATAGGTTTAGGGACCCTTTGATTCCATTTTCAATTTTTTATCTCATGTTTTGCTTCTGATTTTGAATTTTGCATCTCATGTTGTGTATAAACCCTAATTTGCATCTTCACTTGCATCCATCTTACATAAGCTTGCATACATGAGCTTGCTATGACATTTTGTGCATCCACATGGCATATAAGACATCTTAAGACATATTAGAATCATGATTGATCATTGCATCATTCATTTGCCATGCTTTTGCTTTCATTTCATGTCATGTGCATTCATGAACTTTCATGCTTCTTACATATCTCATCTGCATTCCCATCCTTTGTATGATCATGCTCATCACTTGGCATGCTTTCATACCATCTCATAGCATCATTTGCATCATGATTGTGCTTCTAACTTTGGCTTTCATCTTTGCATTTCATCCCATTTTCATTTCATTTCATTTCCTTTTACTAACTTTTCAGGTGGTAAGTGTTTGAGAATTGAATTTGCCTTCACTTCTCACAATCTCTTTTCATCTCTAATGCATCCTTGATGCATTTTACTTTTGTATTAGAGTGAGCTTGCTCATTCATGCTCCTTCCTCTCCTTCTTTCTTCAAGCAACTTATCTTCTTAAGTGAAGTAAGTTGTTTTTCTTCTTTCTGCTTCTCCTCCTTTCATCCTGCTTCTTCCTTGGTGGCTCCTCTTGAAGATCTCTTGAAATCCTCATAAACCCTAGGAATACCCAAGCATGATAACAATTAGGGTTTGATTAGTCCCCCCATAGTTTTACCTTTGTGTCATCTTTGTGTCTTCTCATCTCATCTCTTAATCAAGGACTAAACCTTAAAGGTTTTAAGGCTTTGTGATTAAGCTTATGCCTGCATCCTTCTATTAGGATGGAGTGTATAACTTTAATCCTAAGTGTTAAACCGTTAATGTGTTTAAATCCTTTATTTAAATCACCTAATAATCACTAAGACATTAAGCTTGTAACTTGGGCCTTGCATTAGGGTTCTAATTCTTCCTCAATTGGTTAAGAAGGACTAACCCTAGTGTTAATGGACAAGTCCCCTTCAAGTTGTCTTACAAACCATAAAATCCACTTCTTAATCTTACCATTAACTAAAATCCACTCTAATAAAGGTTTTGTTTTGTCATGAGATTAATCCCTAATCATGGATTAAGTTGAGGTATCTTCCGCAGCTTAAATGTTCTCATCTATTATCCTTCTATTAGGATGGTGTAATGGGTCCATTAAATCCTTGATTATGGCTTAAACTCATTACTTAACACTAAACAAAAACTAAAAAAAACATCTAGATAAATGCAAGTAGGATAATGATCTTAATCCTGCATCATGGTGATTAAGTGTGAGGTGTTTACTTCATACTTAAGGTATTCTCATTACCCCTAATCAGAGGGAGGATGTGATGAGTTTACTGACCCTTGGTTTAGGCTTAAGCTCATTTTCTTATGACAGACTCCAAAAAGCAATAAAAGATTGAAAACACCAAAAACAAACAGTAATCGTCTCCTTCGGGATTCTTTTCTCATCTCATTCACTCGCAAACGAGAACTCGCTTCTTCCGTCTAATGCAAGACAGCTTGCACCTGAGCCAGACAGGCCATACACTTGAGCATAGACAAGTAAGCAGTTCATCAGTCAATTCATCTTTCAGTCTCTTTGAGTCGAACTACGGTGTTCTGACTTCCTCATTGCACGAGAGGATACGTAGGCATAACTTAACAAGTTATCGAACAAAAGTCTCTGTATATTCCCCCCTATTCCAGCATTATTCTTTAAGCCTCATAGTCTTGAGCTTCACATTCTTTCCTTACACTGACACTCTTTTATTTCACTTCACACTTCTTTTGCACTGACACTTGCATTCTTTCTAGCTTTTGCACACAAAACAGCATTGACACTACCCCTTTAAAACACAAACTTTTTAGCGTGGATCTCGTCGAGTACAATCTGGGTGCTAATACCTTCTCAGGTTGTAACCAACCCCCTTTCTCAGTTTCTCTGGTTCGCGACCGTCTTATCCATCTCTTTCTAGGTATATGCAGCATTACCTTTCCTTCGGGATAAAAATGCCTAGCTGGCGACTCTTTTCAATTCACCCTTGTGTTCTCTCCTTCACCGACCGTTCGCGTCTGTACCCCTTCTGGCCCTGTGTCATTTGGTGGGAGCGACACTATTCCCCGTTAGATTTTTATGCTCCTATTCCCGGTGTTTATTCTTTTTCGTGTGTCGTTTCGTTACTTACGGATTTCTCTGCATTTCACATATTTTCTCTACATTTCATATGCATTTCATATGTTTTCATAACATTTTCGTATCATTCGCATATCATTTCCATATCATTTCATATCGTTCGTTTAATTTCATTCCATTTTTTGGCATCTTAGGATAAAAAATTTGGGTTTTTGATATTTAAGTATTTTCCATCTTGTCGAAACGAAGATTTCAATCTTCATTATCTTTGGAATGAAGAAACTTAAATAGGGGCATCTGTCATACCCTAATTTTTGACCCTAAGATTTTTCGCATCTCATCTGCATCTCGCATACAAGCAAGATCACGTATTGGTTTGTGTATCCTTCTCAGTTGCAGGTCTTCGCTTCGCAGGGGATCACCGTGCTTTTACTTGCTTTCATTTGTTTATATTTACTAATTTCTAACCAAAATACAAAAAAAGTATGTGGCAGTTTGCTTCTTCTTCTTCTCTGTGTTGCAGGTTTTCAAAGATAAAGCAGTATTTTCAATTCAGAGGCGGTTGTTCAATTATGATTCGATTCAGATGGACGTTTGACCTAATCATGGTCAAAATATCAAAGATTGTTTCAACTGCAAGTTATGTGTACCAGTGTTTTGTTTCTCAGATGATGTGTATTCAAAAAGTTCAAGCTGTGTTGTGTGCGAAAGTCATCAGATTATCGAGAAGTGTTGCGTGTGAAGTTCGGTTTGTTCATCAATTTATCAGTGGTTCATCTGTGGATTTATTTTCCTCAGCATAGATTCAAACAATCAGGGAAATTTCCAGACATTTCAAATGGTTATGGCTTAAGTTGCAAGTTGTTCAGTGATGACTGTGTTCAGTTTAATCAAGTGGCTTGTGCAAGGAAAAATCAAGATTTTGGTTCTGGGCTTAAAAAAATCATCATTTCATATCCATTATCCATTAAACCATTTTTATTTTCCAAATTCCATTTTATTCCATTTTTTTATCCATTACTCTATTCATACCATATTCTTTTCGATTTCTATCAATTTTCTTTCCGGTTATCCATTTCTATCCATTTTAATATTCGATCCATAAACCATTTATTTTGTTTTTTTGTTTTTTGTTCGATTATCCAAATCACCATCTTTCTAAACCATTTCCAATTATCAATTTTTTTCTATCCTTTTCATTGACCAAATTACCATTTTTTCGATTTATAATCTTCCATTTTTTTAGTCCATTTCTTTTTATTAATACCACAAAAAAATATATTATAGCCCATTTCATACATAAAAATAAGTTATAAATTCATTAGACCCATTATCATTTTATTTTTTTTCCAAGCCCAATCACCATTACAAAAAAAGGGAAACACTTCCCAGCCATAAAGCCTAAGCCATCAGCACAAAGCCTCCAAGCCGCAAACTTCTTAACATTTTCCCATCCAACCGCACGTGAACTGCACTTGCCAGCTGACCCACATCTCCAACTTCAGCCAAGCCGATTCCGTACATTAAATGCAGTCACACCTTCCAAGCTTACAAAATGCATTAATCTGCTGAACAAAACGCAGAACTAAACAAGCCAAAACGCAACATCATGCAAATGTCATGACCTCCAAAACGCAACACACCTAAAAGCCAAAACACAAACTGCGTCCAATTGAAACGCACACGAATCCAAAATATCAGCAAAACGCACCTGCAAGAGACGTCAAAATGCAGGACCAAGGTGAACAAAACGCAGTGCAAAATTGAAAACTCAGAACGAATGCACGCAAGATTCATGATATTCAAAACACGGAAAACAATACAAAACGGCATCGATCCTCCACCAATTCCTTCTATTAAACCATACTTTACTCTCTAATTGGATCAAGCTTGAACATCCCCTAATCTCCCTGCACCAAATCAGAACAATGTTTTCAAAAAAAATCAATCACCTACAAATCCTCATCTTCAACTCATCACCTTCCTTCAACTTCCATGAACCTGCCTACTGAAATTAAAATCTAATCACAATTGCAGCAAGAATGAAACCACACCGTGGTGATGGAGAGCTTTAAGATTGAGAACAGAACGGTGGCGCGGTCATTAGGAGAGGAGCAATCGAAGCCGTGCGATTTGAATTTGAGAAATCGGAGCAGAGAAACACATGGCGGAGCGAGCGGCGACTTCAATGCCTTTACCGGCGGCGTGATTCCATTTGAAGAAGGTGAACAGTGCCGTTGTGTGCTAGCCGCACGAAGAAGAAGACTCATCTCCTTCAGTCTTTTTTTTTGTTTTTTTATAAATATTGTTTTCTATGTTTTTTCTAAGAATATTAGTTTGGGCCTTCATGCCTTGGACCTTCCTTTTGCTTCTCACACTCCCTAATTGCTGCGCCTCCCCCTCTTCATTGGTTTCTTTTATCATTTTTATTTTTTCTTGTTCTTAAAAAATGCTCAAATGATTTCATTTCTTTATATTTTTATATATTTTCTTCCATTTTATAAAAAAATTTAAAGAATATTTTAATTTACTTATTTTATGGATTTTTATGATTTGATCCACTTTATTTCATCTTATTTTTATTTTTGGTCGATGAGATCTCTGATTCGTAGATTATTGGTTTTCGAAGATGTTTAATCTTACTTATTTCAAATATATGGATGAATGATCATTTGGATCATTCTCCATACTTTGGGATCGAGATAGATTGCATTCGTTAATTCAATGTGAAATCTCGATTAAGATTAGACCGTTACTGCTTTTCTTTTCGTGCGACATGTTTTCGGAGAATGATTCATTATATCATTTCTCTAACATGTATTAGCACAAATATTTCCACCTTAATTGTTGGTGTCCGGCCTCATTTGTAGGGTAATTACTTCGTAAATTACTCGGCGATTGCTTAACATAGACCTAAACTTGTCCCGAATTCGGAATAAGATCCAATTGGATCCGGTTGCCTCCCGATTTTGGTTATCTTTTTGTGGTTGTGTTTGATTAAGTTCATCATACCATTTCTATGTAAATATTATTATACTATTAATATACTAACATTTTAATTCAATCTCTCGCACCTTATCCTCTTTATTTCAATCTCTCGCTCCTTATCTCTTTTATTATGCTTTTATTATACTATATCATTCATCATATTGTTTATGTTTATATTGTTATGCTTGTGATTTTTCTTTTGTCCATTTGGACACAAAAACATTAATAAAGGATTAAACATCTAAAAAAGACTTGTGACTTTAATTTCGGACTATGGTTACTATCCTTAGCATTGGACTTGGAGTTTAGACTTAGATTTTAGGATCATTCCCTTGCTTGAGCTATTATGGATTTAAGACCTTGGCCCCGATCGAATTCACTTGTTTATGAAGATGGAAGTCCGATTGTTTCGAAGAATGTTCACCATACGGTTTGATCGTTCTTCCTTTAACTTTTACATTCAAGTCTTAGGATAGTCACTTCATCTTCTCCCACTTCTTAAATTTTCAAATCTTCTTCCTATTTTCAAATCTTCTTTGTTTTCAAACTTCAAACGTTTTCACAATCAAACCTTGACTTAGGTCATGCGATTTTACCGTTTCATTTCATTTCTTAATAAATGCTAAACCACATAAGCATATCGAAACTTTCTTCTCAAACACTTTAAAAAAATTCAAAACTCACTCAATTATTTTTGTGCTCTCGTGCACTTTTCTTTTCATATGTTTAGATATGATTCATTCTTTCTAGCAGAATTATTCGCTAAAGAATGACGACTTATCTTTACATTTTAAAATCAATTCAACTCATTGTTTCTTTTCACATTTTGTACCATAAACTACGAGCTTTTGATCTCGCATTGCACTTTGTGGGTACGTAGGCATGAGACAATCGTCTCTTCAAACACAAAAATATTAAAAAACGTTTCTCTTCTCATCTCTTCAATCTCTTTCAAACAAACCATTTTCAAACCAAAAAAGCAATAAATATTTCAAAGGGCTCCCGTGGAGTACCACAGACATTTTGGTTGTGTAAAACCTTCCCATTGTGTAACCTATCCCCTTACCCGTTCTCTGTTCGATTCTTTTAGCTTTTTTCTTTTAGATTCATTAGGTTTTATTCGCTCTTTTTCCCTTTTCCATTTGGAATAAAATAAAAGCGCGGTGGCGACTCTGTTTACCTTGAGTTAAGTTAGCTAATAACTTACACTCATGATTTTACCGCTACAACATGCTACCGACAAGGTTGCGTAAAATGACTCCCATATATTTGCTAATCTTCAATCTTGATTGCATATTTTTCTTGCTGCATCTTTCAAATAATTACTAAATCAACACCACGTTTAGACTAACAGTCCATTCGTTACACTCTCACCATCATTCAAATAAATTTTCTTTTTCAAAACTTGCATGAACGTTTCATTAACACTACCATTTGTGTATGAACAATTTAATTGCAAATCAGTGTTTGATATCAAAGCAATCCCAACAAGGGGAAATCAAAGAGGAACTTACGAGACTACCTCAAAATCCTTTCAATCAGAGGCAAGACTCTCAACAGCTCAATCAGGGGAAAATCATTTTCAGCAGCTCAATCAAGGGAAAATCATCTTCAACAACTCAATCAGGGGCAGATGTCTACCAAATCCCGAAACTGGGGAAGATCATGTCATGGTCACTGTCAAGGCTTCCCCACTAGAATTCTGCCAGATGTTGGCAACCCTTCAAAGCAAAGCAGTCTTCATGTGTCAATTAAGTCGCTTCGCTCATCAGTAAGTGACTGAACTTGAAGCATCTAGATATATCTTCTGACCATAAAATGTCAAAGATCGAGTGTCGGGGAATCAAACCTTCCACCCACCCAAAGTCCAATCATTATTGGCAACTACCAGACCAAAGTCCACCAAACTGGCGCCTTTCATCAATTCCAATCAGTCATATGCATCATTACACATCATTTGCATACATAAACAAATAAACTTTTCATATCCCCAACGTTTAGATTTCAACTTTCAACTCGTTGCATAAGCATTTGCATCGTATTTCCATCATTATGGACTACCATTTCAAAAATCAAGCAAGCATACATGCATAAGTCAGGATCCAGGATCAATCGAAGATTATAGGCCTCTCCTCAGCAATTCCAGTTGGCGCTCCCTATGGAACCTTTTCTCTTCAACCTTTTGGCGATAAAGGTGTTCTCCTCAGCAAATTCAGTGGTCGTCCCCCATTGGATCTTTTTATCTTTGATGAAGCTCATTTTCTTAGTTTATTTCTCCAAACAGAATTTTTTCCAATTCTTGTTCAGTGTCCGTCCCCTAGTGATCATTTTTCTCAACCTATTGTTGATTTCCCTAAGCAATTTTACTCAGTTTTACCAACATTTCTCAACCAGACCATCATACCATCCTTTTGGTGGTAACGATTATTTTAATTTTCATTCACTCAGTTTTCCCTTTGGTGGCGGGGGTCGATTTATTTAATTTTCAGTCACTCGGTTTTCCCTTTGGTGACGGGGGTCGATTTATTTATTTTTAGTCACCCAGTTTTTCCTTTGGTGGCGGGGGTCGTTTATTTAATTTTTAGTCACCCGGTTTTCCCTTTGGTGGCTGGGGTCGTTTATTTAATATTCAGTCACCCGATTTTCCCTTTGGTGGCGGGGGTCGATTTATTTAATTTTCAGTCACTCGAATTTCCCTTTAGTGGCGGGGGTCGATTTATTTATTTTCAGTCACCCGGTTATCCCTTTGGTGGCGGGGGTCGTTTATTTAATTTTCACCCGGTTTTCCCTTTGGTGGCGGGGGTCGACTTATTTATTTTCAGTCACCCGGTTTTCCCTTTGGTGGCGGGGATCGTTTTTTTAATTTTCAGTCACCCGATTTTCCCTTTGGTGGCGGGGGTCGATTTATTTAATTTTTAGTCACTAGGTTTTCCCTTTGGTGGCGGGGGTCGTTTATTTAATTTTCAGTCACTCGATTTTCCATTTGGTGGCGGGGGTCGTTTATTTAATTTTTCTGTCACTCGACATCCAGATCGATCATCCAGATCGAGTGACGGGATCGCCTTATCACCCTTTTGGTGGTAGCGATTATTTAATTTTCTGTCACTCGACATCCAGATCGAGTGTCGGGGTCGCCTTATAATCCTTTGGTGATAGCGGTTTATTTATTTTCAGTCAACCTGTTTCTCTGTCACCCATATTTCTAGTTTTTCTTTCGACACTTTGTAACCTGATGTGATTTGAGCCAAGTCATTGGCTTCTTGATTTTTTATTCTAGGGATATGTTTAAAAACCACCGTGTCGAATTGTTTGAAGAGTCTATTGGTTATAACGAAGTACATAATCAGATTTCTTTGACACATTTGTATTCTTTGGTCAATTGTTTTATTACTAGTTATGAGTCGCCCATTATTTCGATTCTTGTTGCCCCCAATTCCAACAACACTTCAAGTCCAGCAATTAAAGCTTCATATTCGGCTTCATTGTTTGAACAAGGGTTTTTGACCCTATACTTGAGTTTTGTTGGAATTTTACCAGGAGAAATAATCAATATTCCAATACCTACACCATTTTTGTGGCTGGAACCATCAAAATATAACCTCCATGGCTGTAATTCGAGGTATTTTATTTCATTTTCATCTATGGAGTGGTCAGCTATAAAGTCAGCCACCACTTGTCCTTTTACAACTTTTAAAGGCAGGTATTTCAAGGAATATCCAGTTAATGCTAGAGCCTACTTCCCAATTCGACTATGTAAAATAGGTTTAGACAACATATGATTTATTACGTCGAAATGAGATGATACAAATACATCAACTTGTTTTATATAGTGCTTCAATTTAGTACAAGAAAAATATTCACACAAACATAATTTTTCTATTACATTATATCTAGTTTCAGCGTCATTTAAGACTCTGCTGAGATAGTAAATGGCCCTTTCGACGCCATTTTCATCCTCTTGACACAACATACTTCCTAAGGTCTTTTCGGATGCTATGTACAACCTCATGCTTCTTTTCCCACTAGGAGGCATCAAGACTGGAGGACTGGCTAGGTATCCTTTTATCATGTCGAAAGCATCTTGCTGCTCTTGCCCTCATGTGAAGTCTTCTTTATTGAGTCGAAGCAGAGGAGAGAAAGCTTATGTTTTCCTGTAAACACCCCAAATTTTCCCTCACCCATTCACACCATGGCTTGTGATCTCTTCATATGCAAAAGTTCAATCATAACATCTCATACCACATTTTTGATTCACTGCATTGGCTCAAAGTCATCTGCACCTAGGGTTTGTGATCTGAGCTATCCAAGAGCCACTTGATCCACTCCAAGGGTCATCAATCACTTCAAATGGGTCCATGTATGTCCAAGCATCATATTATATCCTCTCAAAGTCAAAGAAACCAAAGAATCACAAGGACTGAGGATGGCATGGGAGCAGAGCCAGGCTTGACTACACAGATGACCTAGAATTAGGGTTTTGGTTTCAAGGGCCATAACTCCAATTTTTTTGGTCATTCTTGTTTCTATTGGTCTCTATATGGTATAGGGATCATGCATATCAATTTTCAAGAAGAAATTCCATGGGGAAGGCATCTAATCAAGAGTTGACTTCTTGAGCAAGTCAGTGTAAAATCAGGGCATCTGAGGCCCCCCAATGACCCAACCAAAGGGTGTTCTTCATCATTTTGATTGTGTATGATCTTTATTTGATCATATAAGATGTTAGAAGTTCACAAATTTGAAGAATTTCAAGCCATTTGCAAAGTTGACTTTTTGGGAAAATGACTTGTAATGGAAAATTGCCATTTTTGGAAACTTTTTCAACCTTTGCTTTTTGATTCAAAAATGCTTCAAATGAGAAAAATTTGGTCATGAAAGTTGTAGAATGGATCATTCCCTTTTAAAAAAGTACAAGAACTTGTCCTAATTCATTTTGGATCAAAAGTTATGGCTTGTTAAAGTTGGGAAAAATCACATAATTTCAAGTTTTCCACCAAAGAGGCATTTTGCAAATTGGTATGATCAAGCATTCTAAAGACTTCAAATGTGCACAAACTCTTCACAATATGATCATGTGACTTCTAAAAGTCAGAATTGGCCCAAGAATATTGCATTTTGGTGCCTTGAACTTCATGAATTTCCAAAGGGGGCAAACATGTACCAACTTGCAAAAACTCATGAAGCCATGCCTCTACTTGTTACAGCTCATAGAATCTGATCCATATGAACTCCATGATCTCTGCTGAACTCAACCATGCCCCTATCACAACCTCACACTTTCCCATACCTCAAGTACACCTAGACTTGACTTTTTGCAAAAACCCCATACCAATCCCACACTGCCACACCAACTCCTCTGACCTCTCTAGTTGTGATAAGTGGACCAAATGCAGCATAACACACCACACACACAAGCCTGAAACCTATCATAAGCCATAGCTCAAGAAACTCACCTCTTATGCATTTTCTTTCGAATCTGATCACACAAGCATCAAACATCAAAACAAATTTCACCAAATCACTCACCATGATCCTCTGATCATTTCCCAACCATTGTTTTGGCCTGAAACCTCCCACATCACAAATACGATTTTCACACTCCCTTGGCCTGAGCTTCTGCCAACTCTCTCTAGAGGCCATATAAACTCCAGCTAAGTGTCAAAAGCTTCAAAGGAGGATCATTGGAGCTTGTTTGAACCAAAGAAGCAGCCAGAAAGTCCCTGTTTCGAAAGCTCAATCTCAGGTAGCATGATGAACAAATTTTCCAGAACTTTAATTTCTTGTTAGAATGTTGTTCTATATGTTGACCTGATCATGGGGATCTATTTATTTTTGAAAATAAGCCAGAAACAAGCATGTTATGATGTTCTGAAAGTTTGCCCGTAAAAATGTTTTTGCTTGTTTCCTTTGATTAAGTGAAAATAAATGTTGTTTGATTTAGGGTTTATGCTTAGTGATGTTCATAGGTTGATTCTGGAGAGTTTTGTGAGTTTTTGATGCGTATTAAGAGAGATTGAGATTTTGGCCTGCCGGAGAAGATGACCGGAACACTGTTCCGGTCATCTGAAAGTGATTAGGGCACTGGATTAGGGTTTAATCATAATTTGGCTAGTTTGAATGTGGGCCGTCCATTAGCGCACATAGTCAATTCCCGCCCCTGTGAGTTTGAATCTCATCCATTGGATTGGCTGACTTTCTTATTTTTCATTTAAAATTCATTTTATTTTCATTTGTTTTAATTTATTTTGTACGAATTAATTAAAATAGCAAAAAATGTTTAAAACTTATGAAAATTTTTGTCAAGGTTTTCATAATTTTTCAGAACACAAAATTATTTTTATTTTTATTTTTTGCATCAAAAATTATTTTTAAATCATTTAAATGTTTATTTTTAATTAATTAATGAAAATTAATTAATTAAAAATACATTTAGGTATTTAAAAATCACCAAAAAATTCACATAGCATTTGAAAACATTTAGAAACATTGTCTAACTCTCAAACCAAATTTCTTTTTTGATCTTGATGCCTTTTGATAATTTTCTTTGGAATTAATTTCATTTCAAGGCAATATTTTGTTTCAAACTTAAAAAATTCATTTCTGCCTAACCCTTGAGAGTTGGACAATGATTCTTTTTGCATTGCATCTTGTATAGCATGTAGTTTATAGGATAAAATTGGCTTGATTTGATCTTGCATTTTCAATTTGTTTGGCATTTTTCTTGACAAAGTACCTCAAAACCCTAGCAATCTTAGGAAATTCATAACCTCCACTAGGTTAAGAGTTGGATCCCCTCCTTTGGGCAGTGAGTTTGTATAGGTTTAGGGTTCCTTTGATTGCATTTTCATATTTTTATCATGATGTTTGCTTCTGGTTTTGGATTTTTGCTTTGTATGATGCATGAAACCCTAATTTGTGCTTTCTTTTGCATCCATCTTCCATTTGCTTGCATACCATGACTTGCCATGACATTTTGTGCATTCATTTGATTCATAAGACATCTTAGGACATATTAGAATCATGTTTGATCATTTCATCTTTCATTTGCCATGTTATATGTCTTTTGCATTCCATAACTTTTCATGAACATCCATGGTTCAAAACATGCTTCTCTTGCATCCATATGCTTGTATGATCATTCTAATGCCTTGCCTCATGTTTGCATCATCTCTTAGCATCATTAACATCATACTTATGCTTCTGGTTTTGGTTTGCATCATGCCATTTCATCTCATTTGCATTGCATTTCATTTCTTTCACTAACTTTTCAGGTGGTAAGTTACTTTGAGAAGTGAATTTGCCTTCACTTCTCATGTTCTCTTTTCATCTCTTTCATGATCCCCTTGCTGCATTTTGTATGTGTTTGGGTTTGAGCTTGCTCATTCTTGTTCATCTTACTTTCTTTCTTCAAGCAACTTGACTTCTTAAGTGAAGCAAGTTGTTTTGCTTCTCTTTGCTCCTCTCATCTGCTTCTCTCCTTGGTGGTTCTTTGAAGATTTTTTTTCTCTTAAGCCTCATAAACCCTAGGAACAACCAAGCATGACAACAATTAGGGTTTTGATTAGTCCCCCATTTAGCTTTTACCTTTGTGTCTCTTTGAGTCTTCTCTTCTCATCTCATAATCAGGGACTAAACCCTAAAGGCTTTAAGGCTTTGTGATTAAGCTTATGCCTGCATCCTTCTATTAGGATGGAGTGTATAACTTTAATCCTAAGTGTTAAACCCTTAATGTGTTTAAATCCTTTAATCAATTCACTTAATAATCATCAAGACATCAAGCTTGTAACTTGGGCCTTGCATTAGGGTTCTAATTCTTCCTTAATTGGTTAAGAAGGACTAACCCTAGTGTTAATGGACAAGTCCCCCTCAAGTTGTCTTACCAACCATAAAACTCACTTCTTCATCTTACCATTAACTAAAATCCATCTAATAAAGGCTTTGTTTTGTCATGAGGTTAATCCCTAATCATGGATCAAGTTGAGGAGCTTTTCTCAGCTTAAATGTTCTCATCTATTATCCTTCTGTTAGGATGGTGTAATGAGTCCATTAGATCCTTGATTATGGCTTAATCTCATTACTTAACACTAAAAAAACAACAAAAACATCTAAATAAAATGCAAGTAGGTTAATGATCTTAATCCTACATCATGGTAATTAAGTGTGAGATGCTGAATTCACACTTAAGGTATTCTCATTACCCCTAATCAGAGGGAGGATGTGATGAGTTTACTAACCCATTGGTTTAGGCTTAAGCTCATTAACTTATGACAAACTTTCAAAAGCAATAAAAGATTGAAAACACAAAAACAAACAATAATCGTCTCCTCCGGGATTCTTTTCTCATCTCATTCACTCACAAACGAGAACTCGCTTCTTCCGTCTAATGCAAGACAGTTTGCACCTGAGCCAGACAGGTCATACACTTGAGCATAGACAAGTAAGCAGTTCACAAGTCAATTTATCTTTCAGTCTCTTTGGGTCGAACTACGGTGTTCTGACTTCCTCATTGCACGAGAGGATACGTAGGCATAACTTAACAGTTATTGAACAAAAGTCTCTGTATATTCCCCCTCCTTCTAGCATTATTCTTTGAGCCTCATAGTCTTGGACTTCATTCATTTCTTACACTGACACTTCACATATTTCACTTCACTTTTCTTTTACACTGACACTTGCATTCTTTCCAGCTTTGATACACAAATTGCACTGACACTACCCCTTTAAAACAAAAATCTCTTAAGCGTGGATCCCGTCGAGTACGGCGGACAATCTGGGTGCTAATACCTTCCCAGGTTGTAACCAACCCCCTTTCTCAGTATCTCTGGTTCGCAACCGTCTTATCCATCTTTTCTTAGGTTTATGCAGCATTACCTTTCCTTCGGGATAAAAATGCCTAGCTGGCGACTCTTTCTTTCTCTTGAGTTCACTCCTGTGTGTTCTCATCCCTCTTTCGCCGACCGTTCGCGTCTGTACCCCTTCTGACCTGAGGTTTCATTTGGTGGGAGCGACAACTTGGCGACTCTGCTGGGGAACCTTATACTGTAACCAGGGCTTCTGGTTCTTTTTGTGGGTTCCTCCTAGCGCTTGTTTGATTTGTGTTTACTGGGGTGTTATGTGCTATGTGTGTTTGTATATTTGCATTTATTTTTGCTTTATGTACAGTTATTTACTGCTTTCTTTATAGCTTTATACATCATACTATCATATTGTCATCTGGATGGATCTGGTTTTTGTTTTGGTGGGTGGGGTTCTATTGAGAGTTTAAGGTCCTATACCTGGGACCTGAGTGACACCTAGGCTAGAGTGGTTCATATTCTTTCCCATTCCATTTCGGTCTGGTGCGGGAATATGAAACACGGTTCAGATATGGGTTTCTTCTTGAGAACGCTGTGCTACAGATCTCCTGTAGTGCTAGGGCTATCTGGGAAGCCTGCTAAGTCTGGATGACCTTTATTATGACCTTCAGAAACTGAGGTGAATTAGAGGAGGATCTTTTATGGTTATTGTAAACATTGTACCTCCGGGTTAGAAGTGTTTACACTTCTCATAATTGATCCAAGTCTGAGGATCCTTGTTTTAGAACATCACCTGTGAGGGGGGTTGGGCTGTTTACAGGTTTGCAGGTACCATTGGCCACAACATACCCTGATACTTTGTTTGATTAAGAGTACTCCACTTTGGACAGTTCTTGTGATTTAACCCTGGATATGTGACTCTTTATTTGAGTCCCCCACCTTGGTTACTGGACTTTTGAACCTCCATCTGGACTTCTTAGACATACATGGACTTATATCAAGGCAGTAATCAGATCCAGCTTGATCATAAACCCTTGCATATCATTTGCATACATCATCATTGCATCATTTTACATTTGTTTATTTGTTTTTCAGGGTATCCACATATTATCTGGCTTGGTTTTGACCCCTTCATCTGCATAGACCCCTGTTCATCAGTTGCTTGCTTCAGCTTTCTTCATCAGTTGCCTGTTTCAGCTACCTTCATCACCAGCCTCGGCCTATCAGTGGCTCGTCTCCAGTATCAGTCTTCATCATCAGCATTTGTTTCAGCTCTTGATCAGCAATCATGGCACCCAAGAAGAGCAACATTTCATACCATTTCTTTGAGCCTGAGCTGGCTGGCATCAGGCAGGTCCAGGCACTTATCACTCCAGACCATATCCCATTATTCAGAGAGCATTATGGAGGCATCCTTGATATGGTTATGGACCTAGACCCTTCTCAGAGGAGTTTGATTCACACTTGCCTACAGTTTTATGACCCTCCTTTGAGATGTTTCACTTTCCAGAACTTTCAGCTAGGACCTCTGCTGGAGGAGTTCTCATCATTGATTGGAGTACCTGTCAGGGGTGGTATCCCCTTCAACCCAGAGATGACTTCTCCCAGCAATGAAGAAGTGGCAAAAGCACTGTACCTGGAGCCTATTCTGATTGAGCAGAACATGACAACAAAGGATGGGATCCCTGGCCTGCACTTGGACTTTCTGACTTGTCAGGCCATCCTGAAGGCCTCTCTGGGAGAATGGAGGGCAGTTTGTGCATTGTTAGCCCTCAGCATTTATGGGGTGATATTATTTGCAGATGAGCCCAAGTTTATCAGCAAGAATGCCATTCATCTTTTCCTTCTGAGGAACCCATTGCCCACATTGCTGGGATTCTTCTATTATTCTGTTCACCAAAGAAATGAGAAGCAAAGAGGGAGGTTGGTGAGATGCTGTGCTCCCTTGTTCCATACCTGGCTGTTCAAACACTTACCCAAGACTGATGCTTTCTTGAATCCCCACCAACAGAAGAATTGGGCTAGAAGACTTATTGCTTTGACTTCAGATGACATCAGATGGTGCACCCAGAGCACCAAAGGCAGGGACATAATTACTAGCTGTGGACAGTTCTCCAATGTACCTCTGATAGGAGTGAAGGGTTGCATCAACTACAATCCTTTGCTGTTTAAGAGACAGTTGGGCTATGCTTTGGTTCACCCTCCTAGAGTGCAAGACTTGGCTGAAACCCTGTATTGTGAGATAAAACCTAATCTAGCTGTTGTCAGGCAAGCATCCTGGGCTTGGGACAACATCCAGACCAAAGGGATGGCCATTCTGGGGAGATGCAATAATGTGGCTTCAGCTCAGTATTATGAATGGTCTCATGCTAGGGCTCAGATTTCTGGGATGCCTTTCACCATTGAGGATGCACCTGGACCATCCACAGCACCACCTCCAGCCACTGTCAGCCTGGAAGAATTTGAGAAACTGAAGGAGAGGAATGAGAATTTGTCTCAAGCTCTAAAGAGGACCCTCTGGGAGAGGAGTGATGGTCGTCTAGACATTGGGAGGTTGGAAAAGCTTAAGGTGGAGCATCTAGCCCGGATTGAGAAAGCAGAGGACTACATCAAGAAATCAAGAGCTGGAGAGCAGATTTTGAAGAATGCCTGTAAAGAGGCCCAGTTTCAGAAGGCTAGGACTGATCTCTATCTGAAAGAAAGTCAAGCTAGGTGGGTCAGAATCACTAAAGCTCGCACTCAAGAAGATAAGAGAACTCTGGACAGGATTGAGCAGTTGGAGGCCAATGAAAAGAAGCAACAGGAGGCTCTGCTAGCAGCCCAGAAGGAGATTTCAGAGTTGAAGCTTAGGGCTGGTGTGAAGAGGTCAAAGGACCAAAACAGGCACAAGAAGCTGACCACTGCTATTGCCACCAGGAACCTTCTTATCAGAAACATTACAGAGCATCCGGCTGATCCTGTAACTGAAGCACTTCTGAAGGAGGTTAAGGAGGATGAGTTCAGATTAGATGTTTGACTTCTTTGCTTGTTGTTATTTCCATTTCATGTACTTTTCTTTTTATGTTGTATTTTGACCCCTTAGGGGCATGTGTTGTAAAAAACAAACTATGTATGATCCATCATTTGTAATGTATTTTGTCAGTTTGTTTTACTTTGAGTTTCTTTTCTCAAGCAAACATCAAAGCATCCTCCTCAGGGTCTGGAAAGGTCAAAACCAAGAGCCAAGCCGGATACCTTGGAAAATAAATAAGCATACTGCATTGCATACTAACTCTTGCTTTGTTTTGAAGGATTTTGTTTTGTTTGTTACTAACTCTGTTGTAGTTCAGGAATTATTGCTCGCCGTCGGGTGTTCCCTCTCAACCGTCCGCACAGGTATCCTACTCGCAACAATCTTCCTGGTATCCAAATGGACCAAGTACAACAAGATCTGACAGAGGTCAGAACCCAGATGGCTAATGAAAGGCTGGAGATGAGAAACCAAATGACCCAATTCATGGAGGTGATGAATGGCTTGGCCCAAAGTCAAGAAAGGTTGAGGGTATTGGTGGAAAGACAGACCCCGGAGGAACCCCATCTGGGAACTGGAGGAACAAGTAACAATGAGAGGGGTCAGCCTCATGTTAACCCACCAGTATATGGGCCTCATCTACATCCGGAAGTCAATATCCCGGGTAATGTGCAAGGAAATACTACTGCAGGCAGGATCTTACAAGAAGACCCCCAAGAGGAGCAGTTCACTGTAATGGGAGCTGGGGATGAAGTCTATGATAGGAGGTTTGATGAAATTGCTGAGAAGTTGAGATCTCTGGAGTCTCAAAATTCCCTGGGTTTTGATGTCATGGATATGGGGCTAGTGGATGGGGTAAGGATTCCCCATAAGTTTAAACCCCCGTGCTTCGAGAAATATAATGGAACCTCCTGTCCACGAACTCACTTGCAGTCCTTTCTGGGGAGACTTAAGGCATACACCATGGATGAAAAACTGTGGATGTTTTACTTTGAAGTCAGTTTGACTGGGGCTTCAAGGGAATGGTACTCACACTTAACTAGAGCTACTATCAGGTGTTGGAAGGACCTAGCTGAGGCCTTCATCAGGCAGTACCAATACAATCTGGACATGGCTCCTAACAGGACCCTTTTGATGGGAATGTCTCAGTCCTCCAGAGAAAGCTTCAGGGAATATGCCCAGAGGTGGAGACAGCTTGCTGCTGCTGTCCAGCCACCCATGTCGGAAAGAGAAATGGCCGACATGTTTATGAATACTCTGCAAGGAACATATATTGATAGGCTAGCTGCCTTTTCTTCCACCAGCTTCGCTGACGTAGTTATAGCTGGAGAAAGAATTGAGAGCCTTCTGAAGATGGGTAAGATTTCTGATAATGGTGCAAGTTTGTCTAGTAACCCCAGGAAGCCTTTTCTGGGACCTAGAAGGACTGGTGAGACAAATGCCATTCATGCCAGCAGGGGCAGACCACAGTATGTCCACAGATCAGTAGCAGCTGTCACAATTCCAGCTCTGATTCCTCAGCAACCAGCATATCAACCACAACAACAACCTCATTATCAACAGCAAGTTCAGTATCCGCCACAGAGAACCTACAACAATAGTAACAACAATCAGCAGTAAAGACCCTTTCAGCAAAGGCCATCACAGGCAAATAGGGTGATTGATCCAATCCCTATGCCTTATGCCGCTTTATTGCCACAACTCCTGAAACTCAACTTAGTTGAATTAAGGACATTGGCACCACCAGATCCTTCTAATCTTCCAAGAAATTATGATGTCAACGCCAGATGTGCTTTCCATTCCAATGCACCTAGCCACAATACGGAAAAATGCAGGGCTTTGCAAATGAAGGTGCAAGACCTGGTGGACTCTAAAGCCCTCAACTTTGCACCCCCTCCAAGTGTAACCAAGAATCCCATGCCCAATCATGGAGGACCAAGAATTAATGCCATTGAGGAAGACAAGCCATCTTTCTTAATCACCAGTGTTGGACAGATTCGGACACCTCTGGTCGAAATTAAAGCTCAGCTCCTAGAGTGCCAGATGTTCCCCGGATGTGAGCTCGGTTGTGGGTATTGCAACATTTCGGTCAACGGGTGTGATAACTTGAGAAGCGGCATAGATAGTCTTATCAAAAGTGGTATACTCCAGATCACAACAACGGCACCTACAAATCCAGCAATCCCTTTGACAACAATCCCTGACTCTTCTACAACTGCAACAACAATCATTCCGAACGATTCATCAATATCATCAACAATGGCTTCATCCATCACTTCAACAAACCAGATGTCAACAACCATTTCTTCTACAACATCAGCACCTATTTATTCAGCAGGATCTTCTACAACGCCAACAGCAATTAATGAAGATATCTCAGCAGTCACTATCTACTATGATCCGTCCAGTGTTCCTCCAAACAACAACTTTCAACAACAAGCAGTGGCATCTCCTGCCAGGTCACCAGTCACTATTTACTATGATCCGCACACCATTTCAGTACCCTCCTCTGCTGCAGTCAGTCCAGTTACCATCACGGTTCCTGGACCCGTTCCATATGAAAGCAGTAATGCCATCCCTTGGAATTATGGCTCTGACCTCTACTGCAATGGGGAGAAAATCACTTTTGATTCTTCAACCTCTTCTCCACAGATTGATAATGTTGGGGGAGGCGGAGGCTTCACCAGAAGCGGACGCCTTTTTGCCTCACAATTGCAAAGACCTAATGCCGAAGCAGAAGCAGCTGCCAAAGCAAAGGGGAAGAGTGTGATATCTGAAGAGCCAATTATCAAGGAAACTCAGAAGACATCTTTTGAACAAGATGTAGACGAGTTCATGAGGATTATAAAGAGAAGTGATTACAAAGTGGTGGATCAGCTTCACCAAACTCCCTCAAAAATCTCCATTTTATCCCTGTTGATGTGTTCTGAAGCTCACAGGAATGCATTACTGAAAGTCCTGCACGCAACATACGTGCCAGAGGAGATCACTGTTAATCAGCTAGAAACTGTGGTGGCAAATGTCAACACCAGTCATGGACTGGGTTTTACCAATGCTGACTTAACAACTGAGGGACGTAACCACAACAAGGCTTTACATATCACCTTGGAATGCAAGGGTGCTGTTCTATCCCATGTACTGGTGGACACTGGGTCTTCACTCAATGTTCTGCCAAAGAAAGCCTTAGTGAAGCTTGAGTATGATGGCTTGGCGCTGCGTCCAAGTAATTTGGTGGTGAGAGCATTTGATGGCTCTAAAAGATCAGTGCTTAGGGAGATTGATCTGCCCGTGATGATTGGCCCGCAGACTTTTAAAATTACCTTCTATGTGATGGACATTCAGCCGGCCTACAGCTGTTTGTTGGGTAGACCTTGGATCCATGCCGCTGGCGCTGTTATGTCTACCCTTCACCAGAAGCTGAAATTCGAGTGGGAAGGCCAGATCATCACCATCTGTGGTGAAAAAGATATCTTTGTTAGTCATCTGGCTACGTATAAGTATATTGAGATGGATGGAGAAATCCATGAAACTATGAGCCAAGGGTTTGAGGCCCTGAACATAAATGAAGCATCTGCTGTACTTGGAACCTCCATGACATCTTATCAGCAAGCCAAGAAGGTTGTTGAAGAGGGGACTGCCCAAGGTTGGGGCAAGCTGCTGCCCGTGGAGAAGAAGGAGGACAAATTTGGGTTGGGTTACAAACCAACTCAACAAGATCAATCAGAGGCTGCTAAGAAGCCCAGTTTTATCAGTGGGGGGATGCTCACCCCAGATGCAGTGAACAACTTGGAAGATGAGTCGGAAGATGAGCGCAACCTGGAGAGCTGGATACATCCAAGGACCCCGGGGAGCCATGTCTCAAACTGGTCTTCCCAGGAAATTATAAGGGTTACTCCTGCAGAGTAATTATTATTTCCTGTATTTTTAAGCATGCATCAAGTCTTGCATCTTGCCCAAGATGACAAGACTCATTTTGTAATCGGTCCATCTTGTAATTTTGTGCAAACAGATCAATCAATGAATATCGGACATCTTTTGCAAATGAGTCTTTTTCTTTTCCGCTCACTGTTTTTCATTTTTCTTTTTGTACAAAAATAAAATGGCAATGTTTTCAAAATGATAAACTTCATTTCACTTTTTCTAAACAAGATTAAAATCGATCACTAAAATGAACAATCTAAACCCTTGCAGAGAGTGCCTTTCAGACTGCACCGACAACAGCACTGCTATGACTTCGTATGACTTTGACAATCCAATCAATCAAGCTGATGAAGGGGTTGAAGAAGATTATGAGCTTCCTGAAGAGCTAGCTAGGTTGTTAAGGCAAGAGGAGAAGGTTATCACTCCTCATCAGGAGGAGGTTGAAACGGTTAATCTCGGTTCGGAAGAAGATGTGAAAGAAGTTAAGATCGGGGCCTGCTTACAAGACTCAGTGAAAGAACAACTGATTGATATGCTGCGGGAGTATGTGGATGTCTTTGCTTGGTCTTATCAGGATATGCCAGGGTTGGACACCGATATTGTCATGCACAAACTGCTTTTAAAAGAGGACTGCCCACCGGTTAAACAGAAGCTGCGCCGTACTCGCCCGGATATGGCAATGAAGATAAAGGAAGAGGTACAAAAGCAGTGGGACGCCGGGTTCCTTGCTGTGACCAGCTATCCGCCGTGGGTTGCTAATATTGTACCTGTACCTAAGAATGAAGGCAAGGTAAGAATGTGTGTGGATTACCGGGATCTGAACAGAGCCAACCCGAAAGATGATTTCCCATTACCTCACATTGATGTATTGGTGGATAATACGGCTCAGTTCTCGGTATTCTCCTTCATGGACGGATTTTCAGGATATAATCAGATCAAGATGTCACCTGAAGACATGGAGAAGACAACTTTCATCACACCCTGGGGCACGTTCTGTTATAAGGTGATGCCATTCGGACTGAAGAATGCTGGTGCGACTTATCAACGGGCTATGGTAACATTATTCCATGACATGATCCATAAAGAAATTGAATGTTATGTGGATGACATGATTGCCAAGTCCCTCACAGAAGAAGACCACCTGGTGAATCTGCTGAAGTTATTCAAGCGACTGAGGAAATACCAACTAAAGTTAAACCCCAACAAATGCACAATCGGGGTGCGATCTGGTAAGCTGCTGGGATTTATTGTAAGTGAGAAAGGGATTGAAGTTGACCCTGATAAAGTTAAAGCCATTCAAGAAATGCCTGCACCGAAAACTGAGAAAGAAGTTCGAGGGTTTCTAGGTAGATTGAACTACATTTCAAGGTTCATATCTCACCTTACTGCAACCTGTGAACCCTTGTTCAAGCTGTTAAGAAAAGAACAAATGGTCAGGTGGAACGAAGACTGCCAGAGGGCTTTTGACAAGATCAAGGAATACTTACAAGAGCCTCCAATCCTTATGCCTCCAATGGAAGGAAGACCTCTAATCATGTACTTGACAGTATTAGAAGGGTCAATGGGGTGTGTGCTGGGCCAGCATGACGAGTCTGGTCGAAAAGAGTATGCAATATACTACCTAAGCAAAACGTTTACCGACTGTGAACAACGTTATTCACTGCTCGAGAAAACTTGCTGTGCTTTAGCGTGGGCTGCTCGCCGACTAAGGCAGTATATGTTGACCCACACTACTTTATTGATATCAAAGATGGACCCAGTTTAGTACATTTTTGAGAAGCCAGCACTTACCGGACGGGTTGCAAGATGGCAAATGATCCTCACAGAATATGACATCCAATACACATCTCAGAAAGCCATCAAGGGCAGTGTGTTGTCTGATTATCTTGCTGAGCAACCCATTGATGATTACCAGCCTATGAGATTTGACTTCCCTGATGAAGACATCATGTTCATAAAGGCAAAAGATCATGAAGAGCCTATTCACACTGAAGGGCCTGACCCGGAAGAAGAATGGACTATGATGTTTGATGGGGCTGTCAATATGAATGGTCGTGGTGTTGGTGCAGTACTCATTAAACCTAAGGGAGTTCACATGCCTTTCTCGGCAAAACTCACCTTTAACTGCACTAACAACGAAGCTGAATACGAAGCTTGTATTATGGGTCTTGAGGAAGCCATTGACCTCAGGATCAAGACTTTGACTGTATTCGGAGATTCAGCTCTGGTAGTTAATCAAACCAACGTAAAATGGTACACCCACCAGGATCATCTGATACCTTACAGGGATTATACAAGAAGGTTATTGACTTTCTTCACAACGGTCAAGCTTGAGTATATCCCTCGGGACGAGAATCAGTTTGTAGATGCTCTGGCTACCATTTCATCCATGATCAAAGTTCAAGCTGCCAACTTTGTGCCTCGGATTTCAGTGTCCAGACTTGACAGACCAGCATATGTATTTGCAGCAGACGCTGTAAAAGATAATAAGCCTTGGTTCCATGACATTAAATGCTTCTTGGAGGATCAAACATACCCACCTGGGGCATCTTCCAATGATAAGAAGACGTTAAGAAGGCTAGCTGGTAGTTTCTTCCTGAATACTGACGGTTCCCTGTACAAGAGAAACTTTGATATGGTACTTCTCAGGTGCGTTGCTAGAACAGAAGCAGACTTGTTGATGCACGAGGTGCACGAAGGATCCTTTGGTACCCATGCTGGAGGACATGCAATGGCTAAAAAGTTGCTAAGATCAGGCTATTACTGGATCACAATGGATGCAGACTGTTGTGCCTATGCCAGAAAATGTCATAAGTGCCAGATTTATGCGGATAAAGTGCATGTGCCTCCAAATCCTCTGAATGTGATGTCTTCACCTTGGCCCTTTGCCATGTGGGGCATTGATATGATTGGCAATATTGAACCGACTGCTTCAAATGGCCACAGATTCATCCTGGTTGCCATTGACAATTTTACCAAGTGGGTTGAAGCAGCTTCCTATGCAAACGTTACAAGGCAAGTGGTAGCTCGATTTCTAAAGAGAGACATCATCTGTCGGTATGGAGTGCCCGAGCGAATCATTACTGATAATGGTTCCAACTTAAACAATAAAATGATGGCAGAGCTATGCCGGGACTTCAAGATCCAACACCACAATTCTTCTCCTTACAGGCCAAAGATGAATGGCGCTGTTGAGGCAGCTAATAAGAATATCAAGAAGATTGTGCAAAAGATGGTAGTCACTTACAAAGACTGGCATGAAATGCTACCATTTTCCTTGCATGGGTACCAAACGTCAATCAGAACATCCACTGGGGCAACACCGTATCAACTTGTGTATGGTATGGAGGCAGTCCTGCCTGTTGAAGTTGAGTTACCCTCCCTACGGGTACTGATGGATGTTAAGCTGAACGAAGCAGAATGGGTCCGATCCCGATACGAACAACTGAGTCTGATTGAAGATAAGAGATTGGCTGCAATCTGTCATGGGCAGCTGTATCAGAAAAGAATGAAGAAAGCCTTCGATCAGAAAGTTAGGCTCCGAGAGTACCAAGTAGGAGATCTTGTGCTGAAAAGACTCCTCCCTCCTCATACAGACCACAGGGGCAAATGGACTCCAAACTATGAAGGGCCATTCGTTGTAAAGAAAGTTTTCTCCGGTGGAGCACTGATGCTCAGCACTATGGATGGTGAAGACTTCCCGTCCCATGTGAATTCAGATGCAGTTAAAAAATACTTCGCATAAAATGACCCGCTGGACATAAAAACAGAATGTAAGTCCAGGCAAAAATAGGGCATCCCGGCGAGTCAAAAACATAATAAAAGACTCGGGCAAAAATAAGGGAAATAAAAAAAAATGTACACCCGCTGAGTTGAAAAGCCACATTGGACAACTCAGGCAAAAATGGGTATCCCGATGGATTGAAAACCTGAAAGGGCGATCCATGCAAAATAAGGGAATAAGCGAACAACTGCATTCTGAATTCGTCTGTATCAATTACAACTTGGTAAGCTTCGAAAGGATCAAGTTTCTTTCAGAATCAGCCTCCTTCAGAAAGCAAGACGAGAAGAACGTCAAAAGTCATACGAGTCATAGAAAAAGGGAAGCTCCTTGAAGCGTCATCAACATTGCCAACATCTTTTATTTCTCAATTTGTAACAATCTCCTCATTTTAGGGGATTTGTTTCTTTGACTGTATCTTGTCAATTCAGGGCACGTAAATTAATAAAATCAGATTTTCAGTCATGTTTCGTCTCGTACATTTTATTTTCATTTGCAAAATGTCCGATGTCCTTAAGATACTGAGTGCATAAATACAGATGTTTCTTTTAAATGTGTGCTTGCAGGAAATATACTTACTCTCGGGAGTGTCTGAACCCTTATGATGGAATCCGGTAAGGGATGCCTCGGGATTACTTGTGCGTTTCTCTGTCTTTTCAGGATTGCAGGTATTCAAAGCACGTTCTGGGGCATGAAAGCTTCACCCCAGCAAGCTGGCAAATCATTGTCTACTCAGTCTTAGCACCAGAGGTGTTTTCTCCCCAGCTGAGTTGCCATCCATTATTCCTCCTCAGCCAAGTACAAAAGCCAGGGAACCATCTCCCCACCTAGTGTCAACCTCTACCCATAAGAGCAACGTGCGAAGGAATCACAACAGAGTGAAGAAAGCTTCTACAAACCCCATCTGGGTCCCTCATTAATGAGATAGGTTTATCAATGACCTATTCCCCAAGCAAAGTCATACATGTCAGATCTACCAATGATCTCATCCCCAGCGGGGATGTTCTCTTCAAACAGATCAGCCGGAGATCTCCTCAGCAACGGGGCCCGAATCCCGGATCGGTATCCTTGCATAATCATAGCATTCACATCATATCCTCCCCACAGAGCGTAGCATTCCGTCTAATACGGAGCATTACGGCAAAAATCAAACATATCGCATAATCATAAGCCATGATCTGGAACAAACACTTGTGAAAACTGACATACCATCAACGATATACAGAAAACTCCCCAAAATTCCCTGGCAGAGAGCCCAGAGATTTCTCTTACAAATACGGATACTTCTTGACACCCGTCAGTGTCATATCCCCAGTAGAAAGCTAAAGCGTCCCCTTTGCACTCACAGATACACATATATACAACTTTCTTGACATCTGTCCGTGTCACTTTCCCCATCATAATTACCTAAACACTTTGTAAACCATACACCTGTTTATAATACACTTTTCTCTTTCTTGACACTCGTCCGTGTCACTCTCCCCAGCGAGTTAAACACTCATCCGTACACCACTCATACTTATTACTCCTGTTCCACTCATACAGATACTCATCCGTATCTTGTATACACCACTTATGCCCCCTTTAGAATCGACACTCGTCAGTGTTCTTTGTTAACCAGTGGGTACCCGTCCGTATCATCATCTCTGAACATGCGTCAAGCGTTTGTTTCCACCTGATACTCGTCCGTATCATAGTCTTAAGGATGCTCGTACGCATATTTAATCTATACACCGTGTCAAACACCTATGTTCTCTTGAATTTAGACACTCGTCTGTGTCTACTATTCCCCAGAAGAGTCCCCGCAGAATCAATACTCGTCCGTGTTCTTTGTTAACCAGTTGATACTCGTCCGTATCATCATCTCTGAACATGTGTCAGTGTTTGTTACTACCTGATACTCGTCCGTATCACGGTCTTAAGGATGCTCGTCCGAATATTTAATCTATACACAGTGCCAAAACACTTATACCTTTCATTTTCTTGGATATAAACACTCGTCCGTGTTTACTATTCCCCAGCGAAATCCTCAACAAAGCTTGTTGAACTATTTCCTTTTTATCTGGCATTCGTCCTATGCCATGATACCTTTTCGGCAGCCGTACCCTGCCAGGTGATCGTCTTTCACCTTTGGATGACCGTCCCTCATCCTTTCCCCAGCGGAGTCTCTATTTATTAGACCCCTTTTCTATCCGGCATTCGTCCTATGTCGCGATACTCTCAGCAGCCGTCCCCTGCTAGGTGATCGTCCTTCACCTCTTGATGATCGTCCTTCATCACTTTATCCGATGGCCGTCCCCATCGTTGATTATGTTATCTGACATTCGTCCTATGTCATGATAAACCCTGAGAGCAGCCGTACCCTGCTAGGTGATCGTCCTTCATCATGCTTATCCGATGGCCGTCCCCATCGTCGACCTTTTTATCCGACATTCGTCCTATGTCGTGATACTTTCGGCAGCCGTACCCTGCCCGGTGATCGTCCTTCACCTTAGATGACCGTCCCTCATCTTATCCCCAACAGAGCAGCCGTCCCCTGCTAGGTGATTGTCCTTCAACTTCTGATGACCGTACCTCATCATTTATTTCATAATCCCCAGAAAGTCTTATAGCTTTGCTTGATGGTCGTCCCCATCGTAATCTTATATCCCCAACTTATCGGCCTTCCCCGTCATTGCTTCATTTCCCGCATTTCCCCAGCTTGTCGGCCGTCCCCGTCATTGCTTCATTTCCCACATTTCCCCAGCATGTCGACCGTCCCCGTCATTGCTTCATTTCCCGCATTTCCCCAGCATGTCGGTCATCCCCGTCATTGTTTCTCCCCAACAGTCGTCCTCTGCTCGGCGGTCGTCCTCCGTCGCCCGCACTTTATAATTATACTTTATTTTCTTTTACAATCTATATCCCTTTTCTTCTTCATTCTGTGAGTGCAAATTTTGGACTGTCTTTGGTATTCAACCACAAGTTATCTTGTTTGCCTGTTAAGTCGTTGCTTACATCCTACACAGCTAACTCATGTTTGAATAGGGGCAGCTGTAAACACCCCAAATTTGCCCTCACCCATTCACATCATGGCTTGTGATCTCTTCATATGCATAAGTTCAATCATAACATCTCATACCACATTTTTGATTCACTGCATTGGCTCAAAGTCATATGCACCTAGGGTTTGTGATCTGAGCTATCCAAGAGCCACTTGAGCCACTCCAAGGGTCATCAATCACTTCAAATGGGTCCATGTATGTCCAATCATCATATTATATCCTCTCAAAGTCAAAGAAGCCAAAGAATCACAAGGACTGAGGATGGCATGGGAGCAGAGCCAGGCTTGACTGCACAGATGACCTAGAATTAGGGTTTTGGTTTCAAGGGCCATAACTCCAATTTTTTTGGTCATTCTTGTTTCTATTGGTCTCTATATGGTATAGGGATCATGCATATCAATTTTCATGAAGAAATTCCATGGGGAAGGCATCTAATCAAGAGTTGACTTCTTGAGCAAGTCAGTGTAAAATCAGGGCATCTGAGGCCCCCAATGACCCAACCAAAGGGTGTTCTTCATCATTTTGATTGTGTATGATCTTTATTTGATCATAGAAGATGTTATAAGTTCACAAATTTGAAGAATTTCAAGCCATTTGCAAAGTTGACTTTTTGGGAAAATGACTTGTAATGGAAAATTGCCATTTTGGGAAACTTTTTCAACCTTGATTTTTGATTCAAAAATGCTTCAAATGAGAAAACTTTGGTCATGAAAGTTGTAGAATGGATCATTCCCTTTTCAAAAAGTACAAGAACTTGTCCTAATTCATTTTGGATCAAAAGTTATGACTTGTTAAAGTTGGGAAAAATCACATAATTTCAAGTTTTCCACCAAAGAGGCATTTTGCAAATTGGTATGATCAAGCATTCTAAAGACTTCAAATGTGCACAAACTCTTCAAAATATGATCATGTGACTTCTAAAAGTCAGAATTGGCCCAAGAATATTGCATTTTGGTGCCTTGAACTTCATGAATTTCCAAAAGGGGCAAACATGTACCAACTTGCAAAAACTCATGAAGCCATGCCTCTACTTGTTACAGCTCATAGAATCTGATCCATATGAACTCCATGATCTCTGCTGAACTCAACCATGCCCCTATCACAACCTCACACTTGCCCATACCTCAAGTACACATAGACTTGACTTTTTGCAAAAAACCCATACCAATCCCACAGTGCCACACCAACTCCTCTGACCTCTCTAGTTGTGATAAGTGGACCAAATGCAGCATAACACACCACACACACAAGCCTGAAACCTCTCATAATCCATAGCTAAAGAAACTCACCTCTTATGCATTTTCTTTCGAATCTGATCACACAAGCATCAAACATCAAAACAAATTTCACCAAATCACTCACCATGATCCTCTGATCATTTCCCAACCATTGTTTTGGCCTGAAACCTCCCACATCACAAATACGATTTTCACACTCCCTTGGCCTGAGCTTCTGCCAACTCTCTCTAGAGGCCATATAAACTCCAGCTAAGTGTCAAAAGCTTCAAAGGAGGATCATTGGAGCTTGTTTGAACCAAAGAAGCAGCCAGAAAGTCCCTGTTTCGAAAGCTCAATCTCAGGTAGCATGATGAACAAATTTTCCAGAACTTTAATTTCTTGTTAGAATGTTGTTCTATATGTTTCCCTGATCATGGGGATCTATTTATTTTTGAAAATAAGCCAAAAACAAGCATGTTATGATGTTCTGAAAGTTTGCCCGTAAAAATGTTTTTGCTTGTTTCCTTTGATTCAGTGAAAATAAATGTTGTTTGATTTAGGGTTTATGCTTAGTGATGTTCATAGGTTGATTCTGGAGAGTTTTGTGAGGTTTTGATGCGTATTAAGAGAGATTGAGATTTTGGCCTGCCGGAGAAGATGACCGGAAAACTGTTCCGGTCATCTGAAAGTGATTAGGGCACTGGATTAGGGTTTAATCATAATTAGGCCAGTTTGAATGTGGACCGTCCATTAGCGCGCGTAGTCAATTCTCGCCCCTGTGAGTTTGAATCTCATCCATTGGATTGGCTGACTTTCTTATTTTTCATTTAAAATTCATTTTATTTTCATTTGTTTTAATTTATTTTGTACGAATTAATTAAAATAGCAAAAAATGTTTAAAAATTATGAAAATTTTTGTCAAGGTTTTCATTATTTTTCAGAACACAAAAATATTTTTATTTTTATTTTTTGCATCAAAAATTATTTTTAAATCATTTAAATGTTTATTTTTAATTAATTAATGAAAATTAATTAATTAAAAATACATTTAGGTATTTAAAAATCACCAAAAAATTCACATAGCATTTGAAAACATTTAGAAACATTGTCCAACTCTCAAACCAAATTTATTTTTTGATCTTGATGCCTTTTGATAATTTTCTTTGGAATTAATTTCATTTCAAGGCAATATTTTGTTTCAAACTTCAAAAATTCATTTCTGCCTAACCCTTGAGAGTTGGACAATGATTCTTTTTGCATTGCATCTTGTATAGCATGTAGTTTATAGGATAAAATTGGCTTGATTTGATCTTGCATTTTAAATTTGTTTGGCATTTTTCTTGACAAAGTACCTCAAAACCCTAGCAATCTTAGGAAATTCATAACTTCCACTAGGTTAAGAGTTGGATCCCCTGCTTTGGGCAGTGAGTTTGTATAGGTTTAGGGTTCCTTTGATTGAATTTTCAAATTTTTATCATGATGTTTGCTTCTGGTTTTAGATTTTTGCTTTGTATGATGCATGAAACCGTAATTTGTGCTTTCTTTTGCATCCATCTTCCATTTGCTTGCATACCATGACTTGCCATGACATTTTGTGCATTCATTTGATTCATAAGACATCTTAGGACATATTAGAATCATGTTTGATCATTGCATCTTTCATTTGCCATGTTATATGTCTTTTGCATTCCATAACTTTTCATGAACATCCATGGTTCAAAACATGCTTCTCTTGCATCCATATGCTTGTATGATCATTCTAATGCCTTGCCTCATGTTTGCATCATCTCTTAGCATCATTAACATCATACTTATGCTTCTGGTTTTGGTTTGCATCATGCCATTTCATCTCATTTTCATTGCATTTCATTTCTTTCACTAACTTTTCAGGTGGTAAGTTACTTTGAGAAGTGAATTTGCCTTCACTTCTCATGTTCTATTTTCATCTCTTTCATGATCCCCTTGCTGCATTTTGTATGTGTTTGGGTTTGAGCTTGCTCATTCTTGTTCATCTTACTTTCTTTCTTCAAGCAACTAGACTTCTTAAGTGAAGCAAGTTGTTTTGCTTCTCTTTGCTCCTCTCATCTGCTTCTCTCCTTGGTGGTTCTTTAAAGATTTTTTTTCTCTTAAGCCTCATAAACCCTAGGAACAACCAAGCATGACAACAATTAGGGTTTTGATTAGTCCCCCATTTAGCTTTTACCTTTGTGTCTCTTTGAGTCTTCTCTTCTCATCTCATAATCAGGGACTAAACCCTAAAGGCTTTAAGGCTTTGTGATTAAGCTTATGCCTGCATCCTTCTATTAGGATGGAATGTATAACTTTAATCCTAAGTGTTAAACCCTTAATGTGTTTAAATCCTTTAATCAATTCACTTAATAATCATCAAGACATCAAGCTTGTAACTTGGGCCTTGCATTAGGGTTCTAATTCTTCCTTAATTGGTTAAGAAGGACTAACCCTAGTGTTAATGGACAAGTCCCCCTCAAGTTGTCTTACCAACCATAAAACTCACTTCTTCATCTTACCATTAACTAAAATCCATCTAATAAAGGCTTTGTTTTGTCATGATGTTAATCCCTAATCATGGATCAAGTTGAGGAGCTTTTCTCAGCTTAAATGTTCTCATTTATTATCCTTCTGTTAGGATGGTGTAATGAGTCCATTAGATCCTTGATTATGGCTTAATATCATTACTTAACACTAAACAAAAATAACAAAAACATCTAAATAAAATGCAAGTAGGTTAATGATCTTAATCCTACATCATGGTAATTAAGTGTGAGATGCTGACTTCACACTTAAGGTATTCTCATTACCCCTAATCAGAGGGAGGATGTGATGAGTTTACTAACCCATTGGTTTAGGCATAATCTCATTAACTTATGACAAACTTTCAAAAGCAATAAAAGATTGAAAACATAAAAACAAACAATAATCGTCTCCTCCGGGATTCTTTTCTCATCTCATTCACTCACAAACGAGAACTCGCTTCTTCCGTCTAATGCAAGACAGTTTGCACCTGAGCCAGACAGGTCATACACTTGAGCATAGACAAGTAAGCAGTTCACAAGTCAATTTATCTTTCAGTCTCTTTGGGTCGAACTACGGTGTTCTGACTTCCTCATTGCACGAGAGGATACGTAGGCATAACTTAACAGTTATCGAACAAAAGTCTCTGTATATTCCCCCTCCTTCTAGCATTATTCTTTGAGCCTCATAGTCTTGGGCTTCATTCATTTCTTACACTGACACTTCACATATTTCACTTCACTTTTCTTTTACACTGACACTTGCATTCTTTCCAACTTTGATACACAAATTGCACTGACACTACCCCTTTAAAACACAAATCTTTTAAGCGTGAATCCCGTCGAGTACAGTGGACAATCTGGGTGCTAATACCTTCCCAGGTTGTAACCAACCCCCTTTCTCAGTATCTCTGGTTCGCAACCGTCTTATCCATCTTTTCTTAGTTTTATGCAGCATTACCTTTCCTTCGGGATAAAAATGCCTAGCTGGCGACTCTTTCTTTCTCTTGAGTTCACTCCTGTGTGTTCTCATCCCCCTTTCGCCGACCGTTCGCGTCTGTACCCCTTCTGACCTGAGGTGTCATTTGGTGGGAGCGACACTTCCCGCTGAGGTTTGAAATGAATCTTCTTAGAAAACTGATTTTTCCCAGCAGTGATTGCAATCCTTTCTTTGTTGATGACGCTTTCGCCTCCATTATTGCTTTAGCTTTGTTGGCGTTTATTTTGATTCCTTTTTTGTGGACCACAAAACCTAGGAAATCTCTAGCCTGCACACCAAATGTACATTTGAGGGGATTCATCTTTAAACCAAATTTTCTCATCCTTTCAAAGGATTGTCGAAGATGGTCTAAATGATGTTTTCTTGAAACAAACTTTATTACAATATCATCAATATATACTTGCATGAATGTTTCAATGAAATCATGAAAAATAGAATTCATGGCCCTTTGGTATGTAGCCCCAGCATTTTTCAAACCAAAGAGCATAACTACCCATTCGTAGGTCCCTATTGCTCTAGGACAACGAAAGGCTATTTTGGCAACATCTTCTTCTGCAATGAAGATTTGATTGTAGCCAGAGTATCCATCTAGCATGCTCAAGTACTCGTGGCCTGTTGAAGAGTCTACTAGCATTTCTGCCACTGGCATAGGATATTCATCCTTAGGGGTGGCTGAATTTAAGTCTCGAAAATCAATGCATACCCTCAATGTGCCATTTTTCTTTATTACATGTACAATATTTGCAATCCATTCAACATACCTGGTTGGGCGAATGAATTTTCATCTGAGAAGTCTTTCGACTTCTTCTTTTATTTTCGACAGGATTTCTGGTGCGAACCTCCTTGGAGTCTGCTTTACAGGCTTCTTTCCTTCTATGATAGGAAGCTTCAGTTCTACCAGGCTTCTATCGAGGCCAGGAATTTCGTCATAGTCCCATGCGAAGCAGTCTTTGAATTCTTTCAGCAACTCAACTAATTCGACTCTGAACTGGGGGTCCATGTTAGAACTTATGTAGGTTGGTCTTTTTTCTTCTCCCAAACCTAGATTGATTTCCTCCAAAGGGTCCTGTGCCACCATCTTCAAGCTAGTTGATGTTGGGCCTTTTTCGAACCCCAAAGGTTCGTCATCATAAATGACATCAAGTTTTTGATCTTGCCATTTGTCTATTATGTTGTCTTTATCTTCTCCATCAATGCCCTGGGAAGGGCATGGTGGGCCTAAATCTTCTTCATTAGCTTCGACAACCATATATTTTATTTCGGCTTCTAGAGCCGTTTATAGTTTATTTTTGTCCATATAGGCCGTCAGTTTATTCAATGTTGATGTTTCACTCATCATCATCGTCGAATTCGCTACCCCAGCCAGCTGGCTCTATGTTAGAGGTTCCCCATACATGACTTGGTTCACCAATTACTTCTTTGTCCCACTGAAACCCATGTGTTGGATGTAGGTACATGGAGCAATAGACATTGTCTGATGCTTTCAGGTCAAACTCAGCTAGATTGCAAGGAGCTATGTGAGCCAAGTTTCTGTCGAAACTTCGACTGTTTACGTTGTTCACTTCAGTCATGAAGTAGCTTTGGTCTACTTCGATATTTTCGACGATGCCATTTGGGCGCCAGGTTACAATACGCTGATGCATGGATGAAGGTACAACTCCCACTTCATGGATCCACTCTCTTCCCAACAATAAATTGTAGTTGGCCCTGAAAGCTATGACTATAAACATTGTTGGCCTGGTAATAGTTCCAACTGTCAAATCCACTTGAATAACGCCCATAGTTGATCCCACTTTCCCTTCATAGTTCGACAGAACCATGTTGTGTGGTTTTGCATCAGAGTCATCTTTTCCAATCTTTTTTAGCATGTAATGGGGCATTAGGTTCACTGCAGCTCCCCCATCCACTAGTATATTGTTGACGCCTGTATCTTCGAACATTCCTTTTATAAATAAAGGTTTCAAATTCCCTCTCATTGATTCGTCTGGCTTCTCAAAGAAAGCATTTTGTTCTTCGACACAACCATTGTTTATGATGTAATAACACATAGGCCTTGGTCCCACAATACTATCTGTCATATTTACTTCTTCATCTTCGATCGCCATTACTCTGTCATAGTCTCTAGGAAGGACTGAAACCACATTGCATATTACGTCGAATGACCCTTCTTTGTCAGACTCAAAATTGTCAGTTGCTTCGTCACCTTCTGATATCGTGCTGGTGGGCTTTGACAACTGCAACATGCTGCTGGTGTTGTTTCTTTTGAGAGTTTTGTCTTTTTCTGCCTGAGTATTTCTGCTGGACTCTGCCTTATCTTCGCCAGCATTTTTCTTCTTAATGTTGAGTCCTTCTGATGCGTCTCTCTCAGGCCTTTTCTACCTCTGGAACCTCCTCCATTGAGACTTCGACATGGGACTTTTTCCCTTATAGTTCTCTGAGGGGTATGGTTTTGCCTTATGTTTCCAAGTTTCTTTCTTTACTTCGACTGAAGAACCACTTTGGACTTCAAAATTCTTCCATCTTCTTGGTCCTTGGGCATCCCTAATGGGTTGCACCTATCTATCATCAGGTACCTTGCCAGATGGTTTGTAAGAGTTGTGGTATCTGCCCCCAGTGTTCTGAAAATGGTACTGTCCTTTTCTTGGATCACACCTACATGTTTCGACTTCTGGTCTTGGTCCCCCATTTCCTCTTACTTTAGTCTTCTCCACAGCCTCCAAGTTTGCTACTGCTTTTCTGTCGAATACGGCGCTACATCTTGGGCATAACATTACTTCAGTCTTTTTCTTTTGGCACCTTTGGATAAATTCTGCCAAGTTCTCGTCTTATTTTGGGTAGACTGTCCTTTGGTATTCCTCTTGATGGCTGTAAACACCCCAAATTTGACCTCACTATATTCACACCTTGGCTTGTGATCATTCATGTTTGCATTAGCATAAGCATACCATCTCATAATGTATTTTTTTTGTTTCACTGCATAGTTCAAGTTCATCTGCATCTAGGGTTTGTGATCTGAGCAATCCAAGACTTCATCTGAGCCACTCCTAAGGTCTCCAAGTGTTCCAAGAGGATCCATGTGTGTTCTATCATCATATTATATCCCTCAAAGTTCAAGGAAGTCAAGAAATCACAAGAACTGGCAAGGCATGGAAGCAGAGCTAGGGTTTTTCACTTCATAGATGACCAAAGGGGTATTTTCATCAAATTGATGTCATATGATCTTTATTTGATCATTGAAGTGCTTGGAAGTTCACAAAATTGAAGAAATTTGAGCTAAACCAAAAGTTGCCAAAAATGGAAATGACTTGTAATGGAAACTTTCCATTTTGGGAAAGTTCTTCAACCTCCTCTTTCTTGATCAAAAATGCTTCAAATGAAAAATTATTGGTCATGAAAGTTGTAGATTAGGTCTTTCCCTTTTCAAAAAGTACAAGAACATGTTCTAATTCATTATGGAACTTAAGTTATGATCCTTCAAAGTTGGCAAAAATCCTATAATTTTCAAGAATGCACCAAAGAGGATTTTTTGCAAAACCACTTGCCAAGCCATTTCATGACCTCTAATGCATCTCTAAACATCATACCATCATAGTGCAACTCATTTTGATCAGAATTGGCCCAAGAATCATACACTTTCATGCCTTGAACTTCAAGAAATCTTAAAAGGGCCAAAGCTTCTCAAATTTGCAAAATGGTACAAAACTTTCCATACACTTGCATCAGCACCCCAAATCTATTTCTATAGCTTCCCTTGATCTCTGCTGAGCCAAGCCATGCCCAAATCCAGACCTGCCATGTGCCCATACCTCAAGTACAACCGACCTTGACTTTTTGCAAAATCACCCATACCAATCAGCATAGCCCACACCAACTATTTTGACATATCACAACTTCACATACATGCCTCAAGGGATTCATTTTCATACACACACAAGCCTGCAAGCTCTCACACATTCAGATCGCAAAAATTCCTCTAAAACTTCACTTCTTCGAAATTCATAAACCAGCCATCAAAACTTCAAGCAACCTTCACCATTCAACTCAGCATCACTCATAGAACAAAACCCAACCATTAAAATGGCCTGAAACACACCATACACCAAATATGATTTTTCATCCCCTTAAACTGAACTTCAAAAAGAGGCCACATACACTCTAGCAAAGCATCAAAGAAGCTCAAGGGTGATCCAAGGAGGGTGTTTGCATCAAGAAGAAGGCCCAAGCAGCTCCATTGGCAAAGCTTCATCTCAGGTACCTTCTTGAAACATTTTTCCAGAAATCGTTTCTTTAGTTACAAAATGATAGAGTTTGCTCTCCTGATCACATTGAACATTTATTTTTGAAGAATGGTTGAGAATTGACTGTGTATGCGTGTTCTGAAATTTTGTCCATTTTTATGTTTTTGTTCGAATCTTGATCATGATGCAAAATAAATGAAATGTATTGTTGGATTCTTGTTCCATGATGCTTGGGGATCATTTCTGGAGATTTGGGGAGTTTTTTATGACATGGGGAGAGAGATGAGGTAAGGACCCTGCCGGAGAAGACGACCGGAACACTGTTCCGGCAGTCTGAAGTTAATTAGTGCTAATCTCAGATGATTAAGTGAGTTTGAATTTGGCCGTTAGATGAGTGCTTGCCGCATGTTTTGAAGGGTCATGATCAGTCATTAAAAACCTAAACCTAATTAATTAATTAAATTAGGTCAAATTAAAACACATCCATTGGATTTCATTTAAGTGATAGGATTAAGTCATGGCCTTAGGATCTGAATACCTCAAGTCACGTGGACTTTGATTCCTGACCCCTGGATCATTCAACTTGCAATCTCAGCCTCTCATTTAGCATACTTTTATTTTTATTTGATTTTTCTTTATATTTTATTTTACAAATTTATTTAAAATACTTAGAAAAATCCCAAAAATATTTCCTTTTGCATTTTTGTTCCAAATATTTTTCTTAATCAGAAAATGATTTTTATTTTATTTTTTGCATAAAAATTGTATTTTTAAAATATTTAAATGTTTATATTAATTAATTAATGAAAATTAATTAATTAAAATAGCATTTAAGTTTCTAAAAATCACAAAAAAATGCATGTTGCATCTTAACACATTTAGAAACATTTTCAAACCCTTCATACAAATTTCTTTTTGGTTTTGATCATCATTTGACAATTTTCTTTGAATTTAGGGTTCATAAAATCACCTTTTTAAACCCTAACCTTTGAAAAATCTTTTCTGCCTAACCATGAAGGGTTTGAAGTTGGTTCTTTTTGCATTGTTTCACATATATCATGTAGTATCTAGGATATGTTTGGCATGAATTTATCTTTCATTTTCAATGTTTTTGGCATTTTACATTGAAGATCACCCCCAAAAACCCTAGAAACTTAGGAAATTCATAACTCCTTCTAGGTTTAGCTTCTGACCCCCCCCCCTTTGGATGGTAACCTAGTATAGGTTTAGGGTTCCTTTGAGTGAAATTTCAATTTTTTATCATGTCATTTGCTTCTGTTTTGGTCATATGCATCTCATGTTGCCTTAAAACCCTAATTTTGCATCTTCACTTGCATTCATCTTGCATATGCATCCATACATGAACTTGCCATGACATTTCATGTATTCATATGTAATATTAGACATCTTAGGACATGTTAGAATCATGCTTGATCATTTATTCATTCATTTTCCATGCTTTTCATTCATTTCCTTTCATTAACTTTCATGAACTTTCAAACTTCAAAGCATGCTCCATTTGCATTCATTCTTTATATGATCACACACATGCATCTTGTATGTCTTTGCATCATATCATAGCATCATTTGCATCATGTACATGCTTATGGTCTTGGTATTTTCACTCACATTTGCTTCATTTCAATTCATTCCTTTCATATTGCATCTTGTACTAACTTTTCAGGTTAATGGTAAGTTGTTTGAGAGGTGAATTTGCCTTCACCTCCCACTTCTTCTCATCTCTTTCATATTGCATCTTTGCTGCATTTTTAATTGTCTTTGAGTGGGCTTGCTCACTTGTGTTCTTTCTCTCTCACTTTCTTCTTTAAGTTACTTATCTTCTTCAATGAAATAAGTAACTTATTTCTTCTACTTCCTCCTCCTTTCATTTGCTTCTTCCATTGGTGGCTTCCTTGAAGATCTTTCTCAAGCCTTACAAACCATAGGAACATCCAAGCATGATAATAATTAGGGTTTTGATTATTCCCCCTTAGTTTTTACCTTTGATTCTTCTTTGTGTCTCTCTTCTCATCTCATCATTAGAGACTAAACCTTTAAGGTTTTAAGACTTTGGAATTATGGTTATGCCTGCATCCTTCTCTTAGGATGGAGTGTATAACTTTAATCCTAAGTGTTAAACCCTTAATTTGTTTAAACCTCTTAATCAATCCACTTAATAATCACTAAGACATTAACTTGTAACTTGGGTCTTACATTAGGGTTCTAATTCTTCCTTTATGGTTAAGAAGGACTAACCCTGGTGTTTAATGGACAAGTCCCCCTCAATTTGTCTTACAAACCAAAAAAACTCATTTCTTAATCTCATCCTGTTATTTAAAATCCATTTAATAAAGGCTTGTTTTGTCATGAATTTAATCCCTAATCATGGATTAAGTTGAGGTATCTTCCTCAGCTTAAGTGTGCTCATCTATTATCCTTCTATTAGGATGGTGTAATAAGTTCACTAATCCTTGATTATGGCTTAAACTCATTATTTAACATTAAACAAAAACCCAAAAACATCTAAATAATCACAAATAGGTTAATGATCCTAATCCTACATCATCATGGTAATTAAGTTTGAGATGCTTATCTCATACTTAAGTAGGCTCATTATCCCTAATCAGGGAAGATATAATGAGTTTACAACCTTTGATTTAGGCTTAAGCTCATTAACTTATGACAAACTCCAAAAAACAATAAAAAAACTCAAAAACACAAAAACAAACAATAATCGTCTCCTTCGAGATTCTTTTCTCATCACATTCATTCACAAACGAGAACTTGCTTCTTCCGTCTAATGCAAGACAGTTAGCACTCGAGCCAGACGAGTCATACACTTGAGCATAGACAAGTAAGCAGTTCACAATCAATTCATTTTCAGTCTCTTTGAGTCGAACTACGGTGTTCTGACTTCCTCATTGCACGAGAGGATACGTAGGCATAACTTAACGGTTATCGAACAAAAGTATCTGTGTATTCCCCCTCTTTCAGCATTCTTTTTAAGCCTCAGTTCCTGAGCATTCACCTTTTGCACTGACACCTGTACATTCTTTTCCGTCTTTTGCACACAGATAGCACATACACTACCCCTTTAAACACAATCTTTTAAGCGTGGATCCCGTCGAGTACGACGGAAAATCTGGGTGATAATACCTTCCCAGGTTGTAACAACCCCCTTTCTCAGTTTCTCTAGTTCGCAACCGTCTTATCCATCTTTTTTCTAGGTTTATGCAGCATTACCTTTCCTTCGGGATAAAAATGCCTAGCTGGCGACTCTATTCATCTTCATTTCATCTTCTCCTTTCGCCGACCGTTCGCGCTTGTACCGGGATGAAATCTTTGGGAGCGACAACGGCGTTCCTCCCTTTCTTTATTCTTTTGAGAGGCTTCTACCATATTGATGTCTATTTTCTTTCCTCCCGCAATGCTCAGCTTATCCATCTTTTCAATGAGGACTTCTTCGACAGTTTCCACCCTGACTTCCGCAATGCCCTTGTTTGCAGTTTCGACAACATTGGTGAGGTGTTTGACCTCCTCTTCTTCTATTTGGTTAGGGGCAACCTCTTCAGTAATTTTTTCTTTATTGTTGAGGCCTTCAGGAGCCTTCTTCTCACTACTGAGGGAAACATCTGATTTTTTCTTAGTGTTCTAAAAAATGTCTCCCCAACCTGTTTTATGGATTTTGTTTATGTCAACCTAGGCACTGGCAGGAGCGGTGTATTTCACCAGATAGTCGAACTTTCCGCTAGGATCTCCCAAAGTGTCCCATATTATTCCTTCTTTGGCCAAAGTGTTGTTTCTTTTGTCGAAGCCTTCAGTAGCTTCTTTCTCCATGCCTTCAGAGTTTTTAGCAACCCTGGTTTTGTCTTGATGGTCGAAACCCTCAGTGGCCTCAACTTTGCTCTGGTTATTGAAATCTTCAGTAATTTCCACGTTGATGGCCTTGCTGAGACCCTTAGTAGTCCCAGCCTGTTTTGGAGTGTCGAAACCTTTAGTGGTCTCTGTAGCGGTAAAAACATGAGTGTAAGCTATTAGTTAACTTAACTCAAAGCAAACAGAGTCACCACCGCGCTTTTATTTTATTCCAAGAGGAAAAGGAAAAAAGAGCGAATAAATCCTAATGAATCTAAAAGCAAAAAGCTAAAGAAACACATAAGAGAAATAGGTAAGGCGATAGGTTACACAATGGGAAGGTTTTATGCACCCAAAATGTCTGTGGTACTCCACGAGAGCCCTTTGAAAAATTTAATGCTTTTGGTAAAATGGTTTGTAAAAATGAGAGTGGAGAGGTGAGAGAAAGAATTATTTTTTAATATTTTTGTGTTTGGAGAGGTTTAACGCCTTATGCATACATACCCACAAAGTGCAATTCGAGATCAAAACCCCGTAGTTCGTGGTACAAACAGTGAAAAGGGTGGTTTAAGATTCATTTTATTAAGTGAAGAGAATTTGTCATCTTCAAGTGGATGGCCAAACAAACTACCATGAGAATGAAGGCATGGACTCATACATCATTATGGGGAGGGAACCAACTCGGATAAAATCAACGAGTATGTCACTAAACCCCCACAAATGACAAGAGACTCAATTACATCAAACTACAACCATGGAGATTGGGAGACTTGCACCCGACTAAAGAATAATGACTCATAATCGACACTCTTTTAAGAAAATAAACAAAAGTGCACAAAAGCACAAAACAACTTGAATGAGTTTGATTCTTTTTATTTTTTGAATTAAGGTCAATGATTAGATTCATTGATTTTAAAAGAAAAGAAAGAAAAAAAAAGTAAAAGCCACCCGACAAAAGTCAAGGTTTTTGGTTATTAAAGAGGTGATGATTTAAAAAGAAGGAATCCTTTGAAAAAGGGAGAAGGTTTTGAAAATTGAAGAATGGGAGGAGATGAAGGGACTATCCTAAAAAAAAGAAAAAAAGAAGATAAGGGAAGAAAGATCTAACCAAACTTGATGACATTCCAAATTATGAGCATAAGAGTTCCATCCTTATGAGCTAGCAAATGGCCAAATAAAGGCTAAATCCAACTTCATGAAGATCAAAGCAAGGGGAAGGGATCCTAAAATCTAAGTCCAAAAATCTCCATTCCAATACCAAGGATAGTAACCAAAAGTCCACAAATTAAAATCACAAGTCTATTAGAAGTTTAATCCTTTATTAATGTTTTTTGGTATCCAAATGGACAAAAGGAAAATCAACAATTAACATAATAAGAACAAATAATAAACATGATATGGATGAATAAAGCAAAATAGAATAAAGGCAATAAAAGTGCAAGAAATTAAATGTTAGTAACAAAAAGAAATTAAAGTGCAAGAATCTAAAATATTAATAGTAGTAATAGTATAATAATATTTACATAATAATGGTATGGTGAACTTAATCAACCACAACCAAAAAAAGTAACCAAAACCGAAAGGCAACCGAATCTGCTTAGAATCTTACACTATAGCGATTAATCAAGGCAAACCGAACCGAATTCAATGAAATTTGAAAGGCGATTGGGAGACCCAAAACACCTACGCATCAAACATTCATAAGTCTCGATTCTTAATGCAATATAATTAACCACTTTGGGATTACGCGATTGTAAACACCCCAAATTTGCCCTCACCCATTCACACCATGGCTTGTGATCATTTCATATGCATAAACACAATCATAACATCTCATATCACATTTTTAAGTCTTTGCATTGGTTCTAAGTCACCTGCATCTAGGGTTTGTGATCTGAGCAATCCAAGAGCTTCTTGAGCCACTCCAAGGTCATCAATCACTTCAAAAGGGTCCATGTGTGTTCAAGCATCATATTATATCCTCTCAAAGTCAAGAATGTCAAAGAATCACAAGAACTGGGATTGGTGTGGAGGCAGAGCCAGGCTTGACTGCACAGATGACCTAAAATTAGGGTTTTGGTTTCAAAGGCCATAACTCCAATTTTTTTGGTCATTCCTGTTTCTATTGGTCTCTATATGGTATAGGGAGTATGCATATCAATTTTCATGAAGAAATTCCATGGGGAAGTCATCTTATCAAGAGTTGACTTTCTGGACAAGTCAGTGCAAAATCAGGGCATCTGAGGCCCCCAATGACCCAACCAAGGGGTGATCTTCATCATTTTGAGTGTACTTGATCTTTATTTGATCATGGAAGAAGGTTGAAGTTCACAAAATTCAAGAATTACAAGTTTTTGCAAAGTTGACTTTTTAGGGCATGGTTGACTTATAAGGAAATGTCATTTTATGCAACTTTTTCAACCCTTACTTTTTGATCCAAAAATGTTTCAAATGAAAAAACTTTGGTCATGAAAGTTGTAGATTAGATCTTTCCTTTTTCAAAAAGTACAAGAACATGACCTAATTAATTTTGGATCAAAAGTTATGGTGTGTCAAAGTTGGCAAAAATCATTAAATTTCAAGTTATGCACTAATTGGAAAACTTGCAAATTCATGTGCCAAGCATTCTAGTGACTTCAAAGTGACTTCAAAACTTCATCACATGATCACATATGACCTAAAAATCAGAATGGGACAAGGGTTTCTCTTTTGTTTTGGCCTTTGGAGCAAGATATTTCCATGTGAACCAAAAGTGATCAACTTGCAAAAACCATCATCACACCTCACCCACTTGTTGCCTTGGCTGCTGAACCAGCCCTAACATTTCCCCTCACCCTGCTGCGCCAGCCCACACACTTGTACTAGCCTAGAACACAACCCATGCCTCTCTTACACAAAGGTTGACAATTTGCAAAAGTGGCCATACCAATCAATAAAGGGCAGGTCACATCATCTGACCAATGAGACTTGTTTATGTGGATCAAATGCTAGCTAAACATAACAACAAGCAAGCCTGAAGCTCACCACAACTCAGAATACACAAACTCACTCCAACTTGCATTTCTCTTCGAATCCCTCTACACAAGTCTCAAACACAAAGAAAAACTTCACAAATCATCTCAACTCACCTCACTGGTCAGAAACCAACCATTGTTTTGGCTTGAAACCCCCCATATCACAAATACGAATTTCACATCCCCTTGGCCTGAGTTTCTGTCAACTTTCTCTAGAGGCTATATAAACTCCAACCAAAGGTCAAAAGCTTATAAGGAGGATCATTGGGACTTGTTTGAGCCAAAGAAGCAGCCAGAAAGCACCTGAATCGAAAGCTCCATCTCAGGTAGCTTCATGAACTTTTTTTCCAGAACTCCATTTTCTTGTTAAAATCTTGTTTGGTATGCTTCACTGATCATTGGGATCTATTTACTTTTGAAAATGAGCAAGAAATGAGCATGTTATGGTGTTCTGAAAGTTTGACCTAGAAATTTCTTTGATTCGATTCGTGTTTGTGTTTGAGTTTTAACATGATTTGATGCTGGATTCGTGTTTAGGATAGTTAGTAGATGATTTATGGAGAGTTAGAGCTCCTAAAATGTCCTGGAGAGGGAGATTGATTTTTGGGGTGAACGGAGAAGATGACCGGAACACTGTTCCGGTCACCTGAGGGTGATTAACGGCGAGATTAGGGTTTAAACATTAATTAGCTGAGTTTGAATGCTGGCCATAGGATCTGGCGCCAAGTCAACACGCGCGCGTTCCAGTTTGAATGAGAGCCCTTGGATTGTTTGACTTTTCCTTTTTCAGTTTTAATTTCATTTTATTTTCATATTTAATTCATTTGATTTGCACAATTTATTAAAAATAGCAAAAACCATTTAAAAATTATGAAACTTTTTGTCAAGAGTTTCACTAATTTTTAAGACACAAAAATATTTTTATTTTCATTTTTAGCATTAAAAAAGTATTTTTAAATATTTAAAAGTTTATTTTTAATTGATTAATGAAAATTAATTTATTAAAAATACTTTTGGGTATTTAAAAATCACCAAAAAATTCATGAAATGTTTTAAGACATTTAGAAACATTGTCCAACCTTCAAACCAAATTTATTTTTTGATCTTGATGCATTTTGAGGATTTTTCATTGAATTAAAATCATTTTGATCCAAACTTCAAAAAATCATTTCTGCCTAACCATGAAGAGTTGGACATTGATTCTTTTTGCATTGCATTGTGTTTAGCATGTAGTTTGTGAGATTAAATGGCCATGATTTGATCTTTCATTTTCAATTTATTTGATAATTTTCTTGTTTAGGAACCCTAAAACCCTAGAAAACTTGTGAAAACCATAACTTGAAATTGGTTAGGAATTGGAACCTCTCCTTTGGGCAGTGAGTTAGTATAGGATTAGGGGTCCTTTGAGTGCATTTTCAATTTTTTATAATGTTGTTTGCTTCTGGTTTTGGGTTTTGTTTGTTGCATTGTTCATAAACCCTAATTTGGGCTTTCATATGCATCCATCTTGCATCTTCTTGCATAACATGACTTGCCATGACATTCCATGCCTCCATTTGATTCATTTAACATCATAAGACATATTGAAAGCATGTTTGATCATTGCACCTTGCATTTGTCATGTTGTATGCCATATGCATCTCATAACTCTTCATGTATGTTCTTGGTTCTTAACTTGCTTCATTTGCATTCATGAGCTTGTATGATCATATACATGTGTTGTTTCTGGTTTGTAGCATCTCATAGCATCATTACCATCTCATATATGCTTCTGGTTTTGGTTTGCATCATGTCATTCCATCCCATTTTGCATTGCATTGCATTTCTTTTCTAACCTTTCAGGTGGTAAGTGATTTTGAGAAGTGAATTTGCCTTCACTTCTCATACTTTCTTCTCATCTCTCTTATGCATCCATGCTGCATTTTTATATGTGTTTGAGTTTGAGCTTGCTCATTATTCTTCTTCCCACTTTCTTTCTTCAAGTGACTTGACTTCTTGAATGAAGCAAGCTACTTTGCTTCTCTTGATCCTTTCATCTGCTTCCTGGTGGCTCCATTGAAGACTTCTCTTGAAAACCTTACAAACCTTAGGAACAACCAAGTATGACAATGATTAGGGTTTTGATTAGTCTCCCCTCTTAGTTTTACCTTTGTGTCTCTTTTGAGTCATCTCTTCTTATCTCATAATCAGGGACTAAACCCTAAAGGCTTTAAGGCTTTGTGATTAAGCTTATGCCTGCATCCTTCTCTTAGGATGGAGTGTATAACTTTAATCCTAAGTGTTAAACCCTTAATGTGTTTAACTCCTTTAATCAATTCACTTAATAAGTATCAAGACATCACACTTGTAACTTGGGCCTTGCATTAGGGTTCTAATTCTTCCTTAATTGGTTAAGAAGGACTAACCCTAGTGTTAATGGACAAGTCCCCCTCAAGTTGTCTTACAAATCTTAAAATCCACTTCATCATCATATCATTAAATAAAATCCATCTAATAAAGGCTTGTTTTGTCATGAGTTTAATCCCTAATCATGGATTAAGTTGAGGAGCTTTCCTCAGCTTAAACATTCTCATCTATTATCCTTCTATTAGGATGGTGTAATGAGTCTGTTAAATCCCTGATTATGGCTTAACCTCATTACTTAACACTAAACAAAAGCCACAAAAACATCTAAATAATCACAAGTAGGTTAATGATCTTAATCCTACACCAAAGGTGATTAAGTGTGAGAATCTGACTTCACACTTAAGGTATTCTCATTACCCCTAATCAGAGGGAAGATGTGATGAGTTTACTAAGTCCATTGGTTTAGACTTAAGCTCATTAACTTATGACAAAATTCAAAAAAAGAAATAAAAGACTGAAAACATAAAAACAAACAATAATCGTCTCCTCCGGGATTCTTTTCTCATCACCTTCACTCATAAACGAGAACTTGCTTCTTCCGTCTAATGCAAGACAGTTTGCATCTGTGCCAGACAGGTCTTACACTTGAGCATAGGCAAGTAAGCAGTTCACAAGTCAATTCATCTTTCAGTCTCTTTGGGTCTAACTACGGTGTTCTGACTTCCTCATTGCACGAGAGGATACGTAGGCATAACTTAACAGTTATCGAACAAAAGTCTCTGTATATTCCCCCTCTTTCCAGCTTCATTCTCTTAAGCCTCATTATCATGAGCATTTCACTCCTGTCCTTACACTGACACTGTATATATCACACTTTGCACTTCTTTTACACTGACACCTGTACATCCTTTTCCAGCCTCCTTACACACAAATTGCACTGACACTACCCCTTTAAAACACAAATCTTTTAAGCGTGGATCCCGTCGAGTACGACGGACAATCTGGGTGCTAATACCTTCCCAGGTTGTAACCAACCCCCTTTCTCAGTCTCTCTGGTTCGCAACCGTCTTATCCATGTCTTTCTAGGTCTATGCAGCATTGCCTTTCCTCCGGGATAAAAATGCCTAGCTGGAGAGTCTATTCATTCCCTGTGAGTTCAATCCTGTGTGTCCTCGCATCCCCCTTTCGCCGACCGTTCGCGTCTGTACCCCATTTGGCCCGGCTTCATTTGGTGGGAGCGATAGCTTGGCGACTCTGCTGGGAATTCCTGATACTGCAACCAGGGCTTCTGGTTCTTTTTGTGGGTTCCTCCTAGCGCATGTTTGATTCGTGTTTACTGGGGTGTTATGTGTTTATTTGTGTTTGTATTTTTGTATTTATTTTTGCTTTATGTACAGTTGCTTTACTGCTTTCTTTACTGCTTTACATATATCATACTGTCATGCTGTCTGGCTGGATCTGGTTTTGCTTTGGTGGGTGGGTGTTCTACTGAGAGTTAAGATCCTATACCTGGGATCTGAGTGACACCTAGGCTAGAGTGGTTCATATTCTTTCCAATTCCATCTCGTTCTGGTGCGGGAATATGAAACACGGTTCAGATATGGGTTTCTTCTTGAGAACTCTGTGTTGCAGATTTCCTGCAATGCTAGGGCTATCAGGGAAGCCTGCTAAGTCTGGATGACCTTTAGTATTGACCTTCAGAAACTGAGGTGAATTAGAGGAGGAACTTTTATGGTTATTGTAAACACTGTACCTCCGGGTTAGAAGTGTTTACACTTCTCATAACTGATCCAAGTCTGAGGATCCTTGTTTTAGAACACCACCTGTGAGGAGGGGTTGGGCTGTTTACAGGTTTGCAGGTACCCTTGGCCTCAACATACCCTGTTACTTTGATTTGATTAAGAATACTCCGTGTTGGAACAGTTCTTGTGATTCTAAACCCTGGACACGTGGCTCTTTATTTGAGCCCCCCACCTTGGTTACTGGATTTATAGACCTCCATCTGGAATTCTTGAACATACTTGGACCTATATCAGGGCATTTGATCAGATCCAGCTCAGTCACAAACCCTTGCATATCATTTGCATACATAATCATTGCATCATATTGACATTTGCTTATTTGTGTTTCAGGGTATCCATCCTCATTTGGTTTTGGTTTTGACCCCACCATCAGTATTGACCTATCCTCATCAGCACCTGCTTCAGCTATCTACTTCAGTCACCTGCACCAGCCAATCAGTGGCCCATTTCTTCAGTGTTATCATCAGCACCTGTCTCTACTCATCCTCAACATCATGGCTCCTAAAAAGAGTAACATCACCTACCACTTCTTCCAGCCAGAGCTAGCTGACATCAGGAGGATTCAGAACCTGATCACTCCAGATCATATACCACTGTTCAGGGAACACTATGGAGATATACTTGATATGGTTATGGATCTGGACCCTTCGCAGAGAAGCCTGATTCACACTTGCCTTCAGTTTTATGATCCCTCATTGAGATGTTTCACTTTTTAGGACTTTCAGCTGGGTCCTTTATTGGAAGAATACTCATCATTGGTTGGTATACCTATCAGGGGTGGAGTCCCTTTCAACCCTGAGATGGTCTTTCCTGGTAATGAAGAGGTAGCAAAGGCATTGCATCTGGAACCAGTCCTGATTGGGCAACATATGACTTCTAAGGCTGGAATCCCTGGCCTGCATCTGGATTTCTTGATCTCTCAAGCTACCCTGAAAGCTTCTTTAGGAGAGTGGAAAGCAGTCTGTGCTTTACTGGCCCTGAGCATATATGGGATCATATTATTTGCAGATGAGCCTCAATTTATTAGCAAGAATGCAATCCATCTTTTCATCCTGAAGAACCCAGTGCCCACTCTATTGGGGGATCTCTATTACTCAGTGCATCAGAGGAATGAAAAGCAGAGGGGAAGATTAGTGAGGTGATGTGCTCCTTTGTTCCATACTTGGCTTCTCAGGCATTTGCCCAAGAAGGATGCATTTTTGAATCCTCATCAGCAGAGAAACTGGGCTAGAAGACTCACTGCTCTAACTTCAGCCGATATCAGGTGGTGCACTCAAAGCACCAAAGGCAGGGGTATCATCACCAGCTGTGGACATTTTCCCAATGTGCCCCTAATAGGAGTTAAGGGTAGTATTAACTACAACCCTCTGCTGTTCAAAAGACAACTGGGCTATGCACTGGTCCACACTCCTAAGGCACAAGATTTGGTTGAGACTATTTATTGTGAGAGCAAGCCTAATCTGGCTATTGTTAGGCAGGCAGCCTGGGCCTGGGATAATGTTCAAACCAAGGGAGTAACCATTCTGGGGAAGTGCAACAATGTGGCATCAGCACAATATTATGAGTGGTCCCATGCCAGGGCTCAATTCTCTGGAATGCCCTTTACCATGGATGATATGCCTGGACCATCCTCAGCACCACCCCCTGCCACTGTCAGTATGGAGGAGTTTGAGAGCTTGAAAGAGAGAAATGAGAAGTTGACTCAGGCCTTGTAGAAGACCCTCCGGGAGAGGAGTGATGGTAGGATGGACATTGAGAAGCTAGAGAAGTTGAAAGCAGAGCATCTGGCTAAAATTGAGAGGTCTGAGGATTACATCAAGAAGTCTAGAGCTGGGGAACAAATTCTGAAGAATGCTTGCAAGGAAGCCCAGTTCCAGAAGGCCAGGACAGACTTGTATCTAAAGGAGAGTCAGGCTAGGTAGGTCAGGATCACCGAGGCTCGTACTCTGGAGGACAAGAGAGTCCAAGACAAGATAGAGCAGCTGGAAGCTAGTGCAATAGAGCAGCAGGAAGCCCTGGCAGCAGCCCAGAGGGAGATATCAGAGCTGAAGATCAAAGCTGGAGTGAAGAGGTCAAAGGACCAAAGTCATCACAGGAAGCTAACTTCAGCTGTCACTACCCGGAATCTCCTCATCAGGAATCTCACGGAGCGTCCAGCTGATCCTGTGACCGAAGCACTTCTCAAGGAAGTTCGGGAGGATGAGTTTGGTCTTGGTGTTTGACCATTTGTTTGTTGTTGCTTTCATTCCATGTACTTTTATTTTCTTTTAATGTATTTTGACCCCTCAGAGGGCTTGTATTTGTAAACAAACTATGTACCATTTGTCTTTTGTAATATATGTACCAGTTTGTTCCATCCGAGTTTACTTCGAAAGCAACATCAACAGCATCTTCAAGGGTCTGGAAGGGTCAAAACTGAATGCCAAGCCGGATACCTTGAAAGCAAATAAGCATACTGCATTGCATGCTAACCCTTTTGTTTGTTTTGTAGGTTTTTGTTTTATTGTTGCTAACTCTATTGTGATGTTCAGGAACTATTGCTCGACGCCGAGTATTTCCCCTCAACCGTCCGCACCGTTATCCAACCCGTAACAACCTTCCAGGCATACAAATGGATCAGGTACAGCAGGACCTTGCAGAGGTTAGAAATCAAATGGCAAACGAAAGATTGGAAATGAGAACGCAGATGACTCAGTTTATGGAAGTGATGAACAACATGGCTCAGAGCCAAGAAAGATTGAGGGCCATGGTGGAAAGGAAAAGTCAAGAGGATCCACATATAGGGACTGCTGGCACCAGCAACAATGAGAGGGTCCAACCTCATGTCAACCCCCCTGTGTTTGGTCCCCATCTCCATCCAGAGGTTAATATTCCTGCAAATGTTCAAGGGACTGCCATTGCAGGCAGGGTACTGCAAGAAGACCCCCAAGAGGATCAGTTCACAGTAATGGGTGCTGGGGAAGAAGCTTATGACAGAAGGCTGGATGAGATAGCTGAGAAATTAAGATCCTTAGAGTCTCAAAACTCTTTGGGTTTTGACGTTATGGACATGGGCTTGGTAGACGGGGTCAGGATTCCCCATAAGTTTAAGCCTCATTGTTTCGAAAAATACAACGGGACTTCATGCCCCCAGACTCATTTACAATCATTTCTGGGGAGGCTGAAGGCCTATACCATGGATGAGAAGCTCTGGATGTTCTATTTTGAGGACAGCTTGACTGGAGCGTCAAGAGAATGGTACTCTCATCTGACAAGAGCAACTATCAAGTGTTGGAAGGACCTGGAAGAGGCCTTTATCAGACAGTATCAGTACAACTTAGATATGGCACCCAACAGGACCCTCCTAATGGGAATGTCACAGTCGTCAAGGGAAAGTTTCCGAGAATATGCCCAGAGATGGAGGCAACTGGCTGCTGCTGTCCAGCCACCTATGTCAGAGAGGGAAATGGCAGATATGTTTATGAACACCCTCCAGGGAACATATATTGACAGGCTGGCTGCTTTCTCTTCCACCAGCTTTGCAGATGTTGTCATAGCGGGAGAGAGAATTGAGAGCCTGTTAAAAATGGGCAAAATTTCTGACAATGGTGCCAGCTCGTCCAGTAATACAAGGAAGCCTTTTGCAGGCCCAAGAAGAACTGGCGAGACCAATGCCATCCACACCAACAGGGGCAGACCCCAGTATGTTCACAGGTCTGTAGCAGCAGTCACCATTCCCGCTCCAGCTCATCCACAACCAGCTTATCAACCTCCGCAACAAAACTATCAGCAACAACCTCAGTACCATCAACAAGCTCAGTATCCTCCGAGAAACTACAACAACAACAACAACAATCAACAAAGGCCATTTCAGCAGAGGCCATCTCAAGCCAATAGGGTGATCGATCCGATCCCTATGCCCTATGCAACACTATTGCCACAACTCCTGAAACTCAACCTAGTTGAGCTAAGGACATTGGCACCTCCGGATCCTAATAGTCTACCCAGGAATTATGACTCCAACGCCAGATGTGCTTTTCATTCGAATGCACCTGGCCACAGTACAGAAAAGTGCAGAGCCTTGCACATGAAGGTACAAGACCTGGTAGACTCTAAAGCTCTGAATTTCGCACCACCACCCAATGTCAACAAAAACCCTATGCCACACCACGGGGGTCCCAGAATAAATGCTATTGAAGAAGACAAACCGTCTTATTTAATAACCAGTGTGGGTCAGATCCGGACACCGTTGGTAGAGATTAAGGCTCAGCTCCTCGAATGTCAAATGTTCCCGGGGTGTGAGTTAGGGTGTGCTTACTGCAATATCTCAGTAAACGGGTGCGATAATTTGAGGAATGGCATAGATGGTCTCATTCAGAGTGGCCAACTTCAAATCACCACATCATTTCCAACAAATCCAGCAATCTCATCAGCAACAATTCCAGTATCTCCTACAACTGCAACAACCATTGTTCCCGACAATTCTTCGGCCTCATCAACAAGTATTTCATCTATCATTTCAACTGACCAGATATCAACTGACACTCCTGCTACAACTCCAGCACCACTTCACTTCGAATCTCCTACAACAACAACACCCATCCTTCCAACAATGTCTCCTACAACATCAGCAACAAATCATGAAGATGTCTCAACAGTTACAATCTACTACGATCCAGAAAATAACTCTGCTTACAACTCACAAAGTGCTGCTCCCATCAGAGCACCAGTCACGATATATTACGATCCACAGACTATCACAATTCCTTCCGCAGCTGCAATCAGTCCAGTCACTATCACAGTGCATGGACCAGTACCTTATGAAAGCAGTAATGCCATCCCGTGGCATTACGGCTCTAACCTGTACTGCGAAGGACAAAAAATCACTTTTGAATCATCAACCCCTGCACCACAAATAGACAATGTGGGAGGAGGCGGAGGCTTCACTCGAAGCGGAAGTCTCTTTGCTCCACAAATTCAAAGACCCACTGCCGAAGCAGAAGCTGCTGCCAAGGCAAAAGGGAAAGGCTTGGTGCAGGAAGAGCAAATTGTTAAAGAAGCTTTGAAAACACCCTTTGATCAAGAGGTTGATGAGTTCATGCGAATCATCAAGAAAAGTGATTACAAAGTAGTGGATCAGCTTCATCAGACGCCTTCCAAGATCTCAATCCTATCATTGCTTATGTGCTTCGAAGCCCATCGGAATGCACTACTCAAAGTCTTGCACGCAGCTTATGTGCCTGAAGAAATCACCGTCAATCAGTTGGAAGCTGTAGTTGGAAATGTTAATGCTAGCCATGGACTAGGGTTCACCAACACTGATTTGACCACGGAAGGCCGCAACCATAACAAGGCTTTGCACATAACCATGGAATGTAAAGGAGCAGTCCTTTCCCATGTGCTGGTAGACACAGGGTCATCCCTCAATGTCTTACCTAAAAAGGCCCTTGTGAAGCTAGAGTATGACGGATTGGCGTTAAGACCCAGCAACCTGGTGGTCAGAGCCTTTGATGGTTCAAAGAGATCGGTTCTGGGAGAGATTGAGTTGCCCATAACGATTGGCCCGCAAACCTTCAAAACGACCTTCTACGTGATGGATATACAGCCCGCCTACAGTTGTCTATTGGGTAGGCCATGGATCCACGCCGCTGGCGCCGTGACCTCTACCCTTCACTAGAAGTTAAAATTCGAATGGGAGGGTCAAGTCGTTACAATCTATGGAGAGGAGGATATTTTTGTCAGCCACCTGGCTACCTATAAGTACATTGAGATGGATGGGGAGATCCATGAAACAATGAGCCAAGGTTTCGAAGCCTTGAATGTGACTTCTGCTGTACCTGGAACCTCGATGACATCTTACCAACAAGCCCGGAAGGTTGTTGAGGAAGGAACCGCCCAATGCTGGGGCAAACTGTTACCGGTGGAGAAGAAAGAGGATAGATTTGGGTTGGGTTACAAACCAACTCAACAAGATCAAGCGGAGGCTGCAAAAGAGCCCAACTTTGTTAGTGGGGGGATGCTCACCCCTGATGCTGTCAACAATCTGGAAGACGAGCTGGAAGAAGAATGCAACCTGGAAAGCTGGATTCGTCCAAAGATCCCGGGGAGCAGTATCTCGAACTGGTCTTCCCAGGAAATTATAAGAGTTACTCATGCAGAGTAATTATTATTTCCTGTATTTTATAGCATGAATCAAAGTCTTGCATCTTGCCCAAGATGATAAGACTCATTTTGTAATCGGGCCATTTGTACTTTTTGTGCAACAAGATTAATCAATGAAATATCAGACATCTTTTTGCAAATGAGTCTTTTCTTTTCCGCTCACTGTTTTTCCATTTTTCTTTTTGTACAAAAAAATAAATGGCAATGTTTTCAAAATGACAACTTTATTTCACTTTTCTAAACAAGATTAAAATCAAATCACTAAAATGAACAAACTGAACCCTTGCAGAGTGTGCCTTCCAGACAGCACCGACAACAGCACGGCTATGACTTCGTATGACTTTGACAATCTAATCAATCAAGCTGATGAAGGGGTTGAAGAAGAATATGAGCTTCCTGAAGAGCTAGCCAGGTTGATAAGACAAGAGGAAAAGGTTATTACTCCTCACCAGGAGGAGGTAGAGACGATCAATCTTGGTACAGATGAAGATGTGAAAGAAGTTAAAATCGGGGCCTGCTTACAAGACTCAGTGAAGAGACAACTGATTGACCTGCTTCAAGAGTATGTGGACGTGTTCGCTTGGTCTTATCAAGATATGCCAGGGTTGGATACCGACATTGTTGTGCACAAGCTGCCTTTGAGGGAAGAATGCCCGCCGGTTAAACAGAAGCTGCGCCGTACTCGCCCAGACATGGCAATGAAAATCAAGGAAGAGGTACAAAAGCAATGGGACGCCGGGTTCCTTGCTGTAACTAGCTATCCGCCGTGGGTTGCTAATATAGTACCTGTGCCTAAGAAAGACGGAAAAGTAAGGATGTGCGTTGACTACCGGGATCTGAACAGAGCCAGCCCGAAAGATGATTTCCCTTTACCTCACATCGATGTATTGGTTGATAATACGGCTCAGTTCTCGGTATTCTCCTTCATGGACGGATTTTCAGGGTATAATCAGATTAAAATGTCACCTGAAGACATGGAGAAGACAACCTTCATCACACCCTGGGGCACATTCTGCTACAAAGTAATGCAATTTGGGCTTAAGAATGCCGGTGCAACATATCAACGGGCTATGGTAACATTATTCCACGATATGATCCATAAAGAAATTGAATGTTATGTGGATGACATGATTGCCAAGTCCCTCACTGAAGAAGATCACCTGGTAAATCTGCTAAAACTATTCAAGCGTCTGAGGAAGTATCAACTGAAGTTGAACCCCAACAAATGCACATTCGGGGTGAGATCTGGTAAGCTGCTGGGTTTTATTGTAAGCGAGAAAGGGATTGAAGTTGACCCTGATAAAGTCAAAGCTATTCAAGAGATGCCTGCACCGAAGACAGAAAAGGAAGTTCGAGGGTTCTTAGGTCGATTGAACTACATCTCACGGTTCATATCTCACCTTACAGCAACCTGTGAGCCCTTATTCAAATTGTTGAGAAAAGAACAAACAGTCAGGTGGAACGAAGACTGCCAAAGGGCTTTTGACAAGATCAAGGAATACTTACAAGAGCCTCCAATCCTTATGCCTCCAGTTGAAGGAAGACCTCTGATAATGTACCTGACAGTATTAGAAGAGTCAATGGGGTGTGTGCTGGGCTAGCATGACGAGTCTGGTCGAAAAGAGTATGCAATATACTACCTAAGCAAAAAGTTTACCGACTGTGAACAACGTTATTCACTGCTCGAGAAAACTTGTTGTGCTTTAGCGTGGGCTGCTCGCCGACTGAGGCAGTATATGTTGACCCACACTACCTTATTGATCTCAAAAATGGACCCTGTTAAGTACATATTTGAGAAGCCAGCACTTACCGGACGGGTTGCAAGATGGCAAATGATCCTTACAGAATATGACATCCAGTACACTTCTCAGAAAGCCATCAAGGGCAGTGTGTTGTCTGAATATCTTGCTGAGCAACTCATTGATGATTACCAGCCTATGAGATTTGACTTCCCCGATGAAGACATCATGTTCATAAAAGCAAAAGATCATGAAGAACCTGTTCACACTGAAGGGCCCAACCCGGAAGAAGAGTGGACTATGATGTTTGATGGGGCTGTTAACATGAATGGTCATGGCGTTGGTGCAGTACTCATTACACCTAAAGGAGTTCACATGCCTTTCTCGGCAAAACTCACTTTCAACTGCACTAACAACGAAGCTGAATACGAAGCTTGCATTATGGGTCTTGAGGAAGCCATTGACCTCAGGGTCAAGACTTTAACCGTATTCGGAGATTCAGCTCTGGTAATCAATCAAACCAACGGCAAATGCTACACCCATCAGGATCATCTGATACCTTACAGGGATTATACAAGAAGGTTGTTGACTTTATTTACAACAGTCAAGCTTGAGTATATCCCTCGGGACGAGAATCAGTTTGCAGATGCTCTTGCCACCATTTCATCTATGATCAAAGTTCAAACTGCCAACTTTGTACCTCAAATTTCAGTGTCCAGACTTGACAGACCAGCATATGTGTTTGCAGCAAATATTGTTAAAGATGATAAGCCTTGGTTCCACGACATTAAGTGCTTCTTGGAGGATCAAACATACCCACCTGGGGCATCATCCAATGACAAGAAGACATTAAGAAGGCTTGCTGGTAGTTTCTTCTTGAACACTGATGGTTCTCTCTACAAAAGGAACTTTGATATGGTACTCCTCAGATGCGTCGACAGGACGGAAGCAGATCTGCTAATGCATGAAGTGCACGAAGGCTCCTTTGGTACCCATGATGGAGGACATGCAATGGCCAAGAAATTGCTAAGATCAGGATATTACTGGATCACGATGGATGCTGATTGTTGTGCCTACGCCAGGAAATGCCATAAATGCCAGATTTATGCAGATAAGGTGCATGTGCCTCCCAATCCTCTGAATGTGATGTCTTCACCCTGGCCCTTTGCTATGTGGGGCATTGACATGATTGGTAAGATTGAGCCAACTGCTTCGAATGGCCACAGGTTCATCTTGGTTGCTATTGACTATTTCACCAAATGGGTCGAAGCAGCCTCCTATGCCAATGTTACAAGACAAGTGGTAGCCAGATTTCTGAAAAGAGATATCATCTGTCGATATGGAGTGCCCGAGCGAATCATTACGGATAATGGTTCCAATCTAAATAACAAAATGATGGCAGAGCTATGCCGGGACTTCAAGATTCAACATCACAATTCTTCTCCTTACAGGCCAAAGATGAATGGCGCTGTTGAGGCAGCAAATAAGAATATCAAGAAGATTGTGCAGAAGATGGTAGTCACTTACAAAGACTGGCATGAAATGCTACCGTTTGCCTTGCATGGGTACCGCACGTCAATCAGAACATCCACTGGGGCAACACCGTATCAGCTTGTGTATGGTATGGAAGCAGTCCTACCGGTTGAAGTTGAGTTACCCTCTCTGCGGGTACTAATGGATGTTAAGCTGAACGAAGCAGAATGGGTTAGGTCCCGATACGAACAACTGAGTCTGATCGAAGAGAAAAGATTGGCTGCAATATGTCATGGGCAGTTATATCAGAAGAGAATGAAGAAAGCCTTCGATCAGAAAGTCAGGCACCGAGAGTACCAAGTAGGAGATCTTGTGCTGAAAAGAATCCTCCCTCCTCATACAGACCACAGGGGCAAGTGGACTCCGAACTACGAAGGACCATTTGTAGTAAAGAAAGTTTTCTCTGGTGGAGCACTGATGCTTAGCACCATGGATGGTGAAGATTTCCCATCCCCTGTGAATTCAGATGCAGTTAGAAAATACTTCGCATAAAATGACCCGCTGGACACAAAAAACAGAATGTAAGTCCAGGCAAAATAGGGCATCCCGGCGAGTCAAAAACAGAATAAAAGACTCGGGCAAAAATAAGGGAAAATAAATAAAAAATGTACACCCGCTGAGTTGAAAAGCCGCATTGGACAGCTCAGGCAAAAATGGGTATCCCGATGGATTGAAAACCCGAAAGGGCGATCCATGCAAAATAAGGGAACAAGCGAATAACTGCATTCTGAATTCGTCTGTATCACCTACAACTTGGTAAGCTCCGAAAGGATCAAGCTTCAATCAGAATCGACCTTCTTCAGCAAGATGAGAAGAACGTCAAAAGTCATACGAGTCATAGCAGAAGAGGAAGCTCCTTAAAGCGTCATCAACATTGCCAGCATTTTGTTTCTCAATTTGTAACAATCTCCTCATTTCAGGGGATTTGTTTCTTTGACTGTATCTCTCCAATTCAGGGCATATGAATTAATAAAATCAGATTTTTAGTCATGTCTTGTTTTGCACATTTTTATTTATTTGCAAAAAATGTCTGATATCTTAAAAGAAAACTGGTTGCACAGAATACAGATGTTTACCTTCAAATGAAAACGTGCTTGCAGGAAATATACTTACTCTCAGAAGTGTCTAAACTCCTATGACGGAATCCAGTAAAGGATACCTCGGGATTACTTGTGCGTTTCTCTATCTTTTCAGGATTGCAGGTATCCAGAAGGCAACTTGGGGCATCTGAGCTTCATCCCAACAAGCTGACAAATCGACACTCAACGCCCAAAGTGTTTTCTCCCCAGCTGAGTTGCCACTTATTACTTATCCCCATCAGAGTTGCCAGGCATCACAGAAGGCACCCATATCCCCGGCCGAGTCAAGGATCCACCTCAGCGGAATTTCTAGGGAGGTCTTTCAGTGATCTCTCTTTCTCCCCAGCCGAGTTGCCATTTCATCCTCAGCCGAGTACAAAAGTCAGGAAACCATCTCCCCACGGAGTTTCAGCCTCTATCCAGAAGAGCAACGCATGAAGGATCACAACAGGGTGAAGAAGGCTCCTACAAACCCCAGCTGGGTCTTTCATTTATAAGGATAGGTCTGTCAATGACCCGAATCCCCAAGCAGATATCATATCATCAGATCTACCAATGATCTCATCCTCAGCTGGGATGCCCATTTCAACAGATCGATCGAAGATCTTCGCAGCAGCGGGACCCGGATCCCGGTTTGGTATCTTTGCATAATCATAGCATTCACATCATATTCACCCATAAAGCGTAGCATTCCGTTTTAACACGGAGCATTACGGCAAAAATCAAACATATAGCATATTCATGAGCCATGTTTTGAATCAACACTTGTGAATAATGACAATCCGTCAATATACAGAATACTTCTCCATATCCCCAGCGGAGATTCCCCAGCAAAAGCAGTTGCCTCCTATTCAAAACACCAGTATATACTCCCCTTGACACCCGTCCGTGTCATCATATCCCCAGTAAAGTCGCCTGAACACTTTGTGCAAACAATAACACTTGTATTACAGATACTTTCTGACACCCATCTGTGTCATAACCCCAGCAGAAAGCCAAAGACATCCCCTTTGCACTCACATATACTTACATATGACAATCCTTTGACACCCGTCCGTGTCATATCCCCAGCGCAGTCGCCTACACTTTGTATATCAGATACTTGTTCATACTACACTCTTCTCCTTTTGACACTCGTCCGTGTCACTCTCCCCAACAGTTAAATACTCATCTGTATACCAATCACTCTTATACAGATACTCGTCCGTATCTTGTATATACCACTTATATCCCCGCAGATTCAATACTAGTCCTCGTTCTTTGTTAACCAGATGGTACTCGTCCGTATCATCATCTCAGAGCATATGTCTAGAGTTTGTTTCTACGTGATACTCGTCCGTATCATAATCTTAAGGATGCTCGTCCGCATCTTTAATCCATACACTGTGTCAAATACTCATGTCTTCTTGAATTTAGACACTCGCCTGTGTCTGCTTTTCCCCAGAAGAGTCCCCTCAGAATCAACACTTGTCCGTGTTCTCTGTTAACCAATTGATACTCGTCCGTATCATCATCTCTGAACACATGTCAGTATTTGTTTCTACCCGATACTCGTCCGTATCGTAGTCTTAAGGATGCTCGTCCGCATATTTAACCTATACACAACATCTAAACACTTATACCTTTTGTTTCTTGGATGTAAATACTCGTCCGTGTTTACTATTCCCCAGTAGATCGCCAACAAAGCAATTTTCTTTTTATCTGACACTCGTCCTGTGTTATGATAACCCTGAGAGCAGCCGTACCCTGCTAGGTGGTCGTCCTCCACCTCTTGATGGTCGTCCTCCATCATGCTCATCCCCATCGTTGATTTTCTATCCGATGGTCGTCCCCATCGTTGATATTTTAGCAGCCGTCCCCTGCTAGGTGGTCGTCCTCCACCTTTTGATGATCGCCTTTCATCATTTCATCCAATGGCCGTCCCCATTGTTGATTTTGGTTTATCTGGCATTCGTCCTATGTCAAGACAAACCCTGAGAGCAGCCGTACCCTGCTAGGTGGTCGTCCTCCACCTCTTGATGGTCGTCCTCCATCATGCTCATCCGATGGCCGTCCCCATCATTGACCTTTTATCCGGCATTCGTCCTATGTCGCGATACTTTCGGCAGCCGTACCCTGCCAGGTGGTCGTCCTCCACCTTAGATGACCGTCCCTCATCTTAACCCAACAGAGCAGCCGTACCCTGCTAGGTGATCGTCCTTCACCTTTGATGACCGTCCCTCATCATCTGTTTATTTCATTCATTCTTTAACCCGATGGTCGTCCCCGTCATGGTCCCTTTTCCTTTCAGTTTAACCCGATGGCCGTCCCCGTCGTGGTTTACTTTACCTTTATGAACTTGATGGCCGTCCCCGTCATGTTTCATTAATCCCCAGAGCATTTTACAGCTTTATCTTGATGGCCGTCCCCATCAAAATTCCTTTTATCCCCAGCATGTCGGTCGTCCCCGTCATTGCTTTATTTTCCGCACTTTTTCCTGCGTGTCGGCCGTCCCCGTCATTGCTCTTTACCCAGCAGTCGTCCTCTGCTCGACGGTCGTCCTCCGTTGCCCACACTTTACAATATACTTTATTTTCCTTTACAATCTATATCCCTTTTCTTTTTTATTCTGTGAGTGCAAATTTTGGACTGTCTTTGGTATTCAACCACAAGTTATCTTGTTTGCCTGTTAAGCCGTTGCTTACAACCTGCACAGCTAACTCATGTTTGAATAGGGGCAGCTATAAACACCCCAAATTTGCCCTCACCCATTCACACCATGGCTTGTGATCATTTCATATGCATAAACACAATCATAACATCTCATATCACATTTTTAAGTCTTTGCATTGGTTCTAAGTCACCTGCATCTAGGGTTTGTGATCTGAGCAATCCAAGAGCTTCTTGAGCCATTCCAAGGTCATCAATCACTTCAAAAGGGTCCATGTGTGTTCAAGCATCATATTATATCCTCTCAAAGTCAAGAATGTCAAAGAATCACAAGAACTGGGATTGGTGTGGAGGCAGAGCCAGGCTTGATTGCACAGATGACCTAAAATTAGGGTTTTGGTTTCAAAGGCCATAACTCCAATTTTTTTGGTCATTCTTGTTTCTATTGGTCTCTATATGGTATAGGGAGTATGCATATCAATTTTCATGAAGAAATTCCATGGGGAAGTCATCTGATCAAGAGTTGACTTTCTGGACAAGTCAGTGCAAAATCAGGGCATCTGAGGCCCCCAATGACCCAACCAAGGGGTGATCTTCATCATTTTGAGTGTATTTGATCTTTATTTGATCATGGAAGAAGGTTGAAGTTCACAAAATTCAAGAATTACAAGTTTTTGCAAAGTTGACTTTTTAGGGCATGGTTGACTTTTAAGGAAATGTCATTTTATGCAACTTTTTCAACCCTTACTTTTTGATCCAAAAATGTTTCAAATGAAAAAACTTTGGTCATGAAAGTTGTAGATTAGATCTTTCCTTTTTCAATAAGTACAAGAACATGACCTAATTCATTTTGGATCAAAATTTATGGTGTGTCAAAGTTGGCAAAAATCATTAAATTTCAAGTTATGCACTAATTGGAAAACTTGCAAATTCATGTGCCAAGCATTCTAGTGACTTCAAAGTGACTTCAAAACTTCATCACATGATCATATATGCCCTAAAAATCAGAATGGGCCAAGGGTTTCTCTTTTGTTTTGGCCTTTGGAGCAAGATATTTCCATGTGAACCAAAAGTGATCAACTTGCAAAAACCATCATCACACCTCACCCACTTGTTGCCTTGGCTGTTGAACCAGCCCTAACATTTCCCCTCACCTTGCTGCGCCAGCCCACACACTTGTACTAGCCTAGAACACAACCCATGCCTCTCTTACACAAAGGTTGACAATTTGCAAAAGTGGCCATACCAATCAATAAAGGGCAGGTCACATCATCTGACCAATGAGACTTGTTTATGTGGATCAAATGCTAGCTAAACATAGCAACAAGCAAGCCTGAAGCTCACCACAACTCAGAATACACAAACTCACTCCAACTTGCATTTCTCTTCGAATCCCTATACACAAGTCTCAAACACAAAGAAAAACTTCACAAATCATCTCAACTCACCTCACTGGTCAGAAACCAACCATTGTTTTGGCTTGAAACCCCCCATATCACAAATACGAATTTCACATCCCCTTGGCCTGAGTTTCTGTCAACTTTCTCTAGAGGCTATATAAACTCCAACCAAAGGTCAAAAGCTTCTAAGGAGGATCATTGGGACTTGTTTGAGCCAAAGAAGCAGCCAGAAAGCACCTGAATCGGAAGCTCCATCTCAGGTAGCTTCATGAACTTTTTTCCAGAACTCCATTTTCTTGTTAAAATCTTGTTTGGTATGCTTCACTGATCATTGGGATCTATTTACTTTTGAAAATGAGCAAGAAATGAGCATGTTATGGTGTTCTGAAAGTTTGACCTAGAAATTTCTTTGATTCGATTCGTGTTTGTGTTTGAGTTTTAACATCATTTGATGCTGGATTCGTGTTAAGGATAGTTAGTAGATAATTTATGGAGAGTTAGAGCTCCTAAAATGGCCTGGAGAGGGAGATTGATTTTTGGGGTGAACGGAGAAGATGACCGGAACACTGTTCCGGTCACCTGAGGGTGATTAACGGCGAGATTAGGGTTTAAACATTAATTAGCTGAGTTTGAATGCTGGCCATAGGATCTGGCGCCAAGTCAACACGCGCGCGTTCCAGTTTGAATGAGAGCCCTTGGATTGTTTGACTTTTCCTTTTTCAGTTTTAATTTCATTTTATTTTCATATTTAATTCATTTGATTTGCACAATTTATTAAAAATAGCAAAAACCATTTAAAAATTATGAAACTTTTTGTCAAGAGTTTCACTAATTTTTAAGACACAAAAATATTTTTATTTTCATTTTTAGCATTAAAAAAGTATTTTTAAATATTTAAAAGTTTATTTTTAATTGATTAATGAAAATTAATTTATTAAAAATACTTTTGGGTATTTAAAAATCACCAAAAAATTCATGAAATGTTTTAAGACATTTAGAAACATTGTCCAACCTTCAAACCAAATTTATTTTTTGATCTTGATGCATTTTGAGGATTTTTCATTGAATTAAAATCATTTTGATCCAAACTTCAAAAAATCATTTCTGCCTAACCATGAAGAGTTGGACATTGATTCTTTTTGCATTGCATTGTGTTTAGCATGTAGTTTGTGAGATTAAATGGCCATGATTTGATCTTTCATTTTCAATTTATTTGATAATTTTCTTGTTTAGGAACCCTAAAACCCTAGAAAACTTGTGAAAACCATAACTTGAAATTGGTTAGGAATTGGAACCTCTCCTTTGGGCAGTGAGTTAGTATAGGATTAGGGGTCCTTTGAGTACATTTTCAATTTTTTATAATGTTGTTTGATTCTGGTTTTGGGTTTTGTTTGTTGCATTGTTCATAAACCCTAATTTGGGCTTTCATATGCATCCATCTTGCATCTTCTTGCATAACATGACTTGCCATGACATTCCATGCCTCCATTTGATTCATTTAACATCATAAGACATATTGAAAGCATGTTTGATCATTGCACCTTGCATTTGTCATGTTGTATGCCATATGCATCTCATAACTCTTCATGTATGTTCTTGGTTCTTAACTTGCTTCATTTGCATTCATGAGCTTGTATGATCATATACATGTGTTGTTTCTGGTTTGTAGCATCTCATAGCATCATTACCATCTCATATATGCTTCTGGTTTTGGTTTGCATCATGTCATTCCATCCCATTTTGCATTGCATTGCATTTCTTTTCTAACCTTTCAGGTGGTAAGTGATTTTGAGAAGTGAATTTGCCTTCACTTCTCATACTTTCTTCTCATCTCTCTTATGCATCCATGCTGCATTTTTATATGTGTTTGAGTTTGAGCTTGCTCATTATTCTTCTTCCCACTTTCTTTCTTCAAGTGACTTGACTTCTTGAATGAAGCAAGCTACTTTGCTTCTCTTGATCCTTTCATCTGCTTCCTGGTGGCTCCATTGAAGACTTCTCTTGAAAACCTTACAAACCTTAGGAACAACCAAGTATGACAATGATTAGGGTTTTGATTAGTCTCCCTTCTTAGTTTTACCTTTGTGTCTCTTTTGAGTCATCTCTTCTTATCTCATAATCAGGGACTAAACCCTAAAGGCTTTAAGGCTTTGTGATTAAGCTTATGCCTGCATCCTTCTCTTAGGATGGAGTGTATAACTTTAATCCTAAGTGTTAAACCCTTAATGTGTTTAACTCCTTTAATCAATTCACTTAATAAGTATCAAGACATCACACTTGTAACTTGGGCCTTGCATTAGGGTTCTAATTCTTCCTTAATTGGTTAAGAAGGACTAACCCTAGTGTTAATGGACAAGTCCCCCTCAAGTTGTCTTACAAATCTTAAAATCCACTTCATCATCATATCATTAAATAAAATCCATCTAATAAAGGCTTGTTTTGTCATGAGTTTAATCCCTAATCATGGATTAAGTTGAGGAGCTTTCCTCAGCTTAAACATTCTCATCTATTATCCTTCTATTAGGATGGTGTAATGAGTCTGTTAAATCCCTGATTATGGCTTAACCTCATTACTTAACACTAAACAAAAGCCATAAAAACATCTAAATAATCACAAGTAGGTTAATGATCTTAATCCTACACCAAAGGTGATTAAGTGTGAGAATCTGACTTCACACTTAAGGTATTCTCATTACCCCTAATCAGAGGGAAGATGTGATGAGTTTACTAAGTCCATTGGTTTAGACTTAAGCTCATTAACTTATGACAAAATTCAAAAAAAGAAATAAAAGACTGAAAACATAAAAACAAACAATAATCGTCTCCTCCGGGATTCTTTTCTCATCACCTTCACTCATAAACGAGAACTTGCTTCTTCCGTCTAATGCAAGACAGTTTGCATCTGTGCCAGACAGGTCTTACACTTGAGCATAGGCAAGTAAGCAGTTCACAAGTCAATTCATCTTTCAGTCTCTTTGGGTCGAACTACGGTGTTCTGACTTCCTCATTGCACGAGAGGATACGTAGGCATAACTTAACAGTTATCGAACAAAAGTCTCTATATATTCCCCCTCTTTCCAGCTTCATTCTGTTAAGCCTCATTATCATGAGCATTTCACTCCTGTCCTTACACTGACACTGTATATATCACACTTTGCACTTCTTTTACACTGACACCTGTACATCCTTTTCCAGCCTCCTTACACACAAATTGCACTGACACTACCCCTTTAAAACACAAATCTTTTAAGCGTGGATCCCGTCGAGTACGACGGACAATCTGGGTGCTAATACCTTCCCAGGTTGTAACCAACCCCCTTTCTCAGTCTCTCTGGTTCGCAACCGTCTTATCCATGTCTTTCTAGGTCTATGCAGCATTGCCTTTCCTCCGGGATAAAAATGCCTAGCTGGCGACTCTATTCATTCCCTGTGAGTTCACTCCTGTGTGTCCTCGCATCCCCCTTTCGCCGACCGTTCGCGTCTGTACCCCATTTGACCCGGCTTCATTTGGTGGGAGCGACAACGATCAACAAGAGATCCGGTCCACGAAAGTGCAAGTACCCAGTTAGATTTTTATTCCGAAGTCGTGACACATTTAGGTCTATGTTAAGCAATCGCCGAGTAATTTACGAAGTAATTACCCTATAAATGAGGCCGGCCACCACCAATTAAGGTGCATAATGTTAGTGCTAATGCATGCGAGATAAACGATATGTAAATCGTTATCCGAACGCGATACCACACAAAACTAAAGGTGAATACAAAATTGAGACGCACTTATGGTATTCTTCCATCCTTAAGTTCAATCACTCTTCTTGGTGGATTCAAGCATGAAAATGTATCACTAATGCAAAGTATCTTAAATGAATTGAATAATCCACTTAAAGGTAGTTTTGAATTAATGAACATTAACTACTCTAATCCACACCCAAAGTTCATTGAAATTAAGGAGAAATCACTCCCAAAAGTGCTTCCCAAGGTAAAAATAAAAAGGAGGAAGAAGAAGAAGAAAGAGGAACCAAAAAGGGGCTTGAAACAAGCCAAAAACACCATTCTGACTTGTGTTAACCGGTTAACCAATTGGTTAACCGGTTCACGCAAGCAGATTTTGAATAATTTATGCTGTTTTGAAACTGGTTAACCGGTTAACCAATTGGTTAACCGGTTAACGCTGTACCAGTAGCAAAAAAAATGCAGAAAATTCAGCGTGATCCATTTTAAAACTTCTCTCAAACATTGGATGATCATGATATGAATTTGCACGAATTTTAAAACCAAAATACTATGGAATCCCTGCAATCAAACAAAAAATAAAGATCCAAAGGATCTAGAAACAAAGGCACCAAGAATCTACATCTTGAATGTTGATGGTGAATATGGGTTTATGGAGTGAGAGGAATTACCAAAGTCACTTCTTCAAATTGGACCAACACAAGCTTAGATCTACTTAAATTGATGAACAAAAGAATGAAAGGATGAAGGTTTAGCTCAAGTTAATCAAGAATTCAATGTGAATTCTTGATAACTTCAAAAGAAAGAAAGTGAGATTTTGAGAATTTTGGTGTTGGGGGAGTAATTTGCAAGAGGTTTTGTGGCTATCAAAAGCTTGTGGAATGAATGAAATTGTGGTCCTATTTAAAAGCCTTAGGTATGGAAATTTGGTGGAATGGAGCTTGCTTTGGTAATTTGAATTTAGGTTTGCTAATTGGAATTTAGGTGGGAAATGGAAAAGAGTGGTGATTAATGAGGGTTTATGGTAGGAAATGATCAAAGTGATGTAGATAAATCAGAAACCAATGGATCTAGAATATTCCAATTAAATCAATGATCTAAGGGTGTTGAATTTGAATAAAAAATTCAAATTTCGCACTGGTTAACCGGTTAACCATTTGGTTAACCGGTTAACCAAGCTGAAATTTGAATTTTTTATTCAAACATGGTTGCTTGGTTGTTTCGGCCCAATTCTTCTTGTGCGTCGAAGAAATGAACACATGAACCTTGGAAATAATTTGAATGAATAAATTAACTTGGGAAATCCTCGATCTGATAATTTTGAATTATTTGCGGATCGTCTTCGACTTTTTCTGTGAAATTTACTCGAGCTGCAGGACTGCTATTTTTGGCATTTTCACATGGTTCCTCTTCCCGAAAAAGGTTAGTAAAAGGAAACAAAAATATTTTTGATTTTTGATTAATGGTTAGTAAACATAAACAAATAAAGTAATTAAAGACAACGGTGATCCCCTGTGAGGCATAAACCTAACCCGAGAAGAACCGTGCAACCAGTGTGATCTTGTTTGTATGCAAGATGTATATGAAAAATACGAAGAAAACCTAGGGCAAAAATTAGAGTGCAACTGTCTCGACATCCTTCTTTACCTCAAGGTCTTCAGTAACCTTGATCAGTATATGCATGGTTAATTCGTCTTCAGATACTTCTTCCATGTTGGGCTGGACTGGGAGATCTTCATTAATCCCCACCATGTTAACGTAGGTGTCGAAACCCTCAGTGGCTTCAATCACCTCGAAGCTATCATCAGACATTTTCTCCATTTCGACCATATTCATGTCGAATGGTTCAGCATAATTGGCCTCCAGGTTCTGCATAGGATTGGTGCCAACCCTCATTTGTTGTTTTGGTTTGTCTCCAAACCTCAGCCTTCCATCCTGGATTGCATTTTGCACTAGATCCCTGAAAAGAAAACATTGAGAAGTTTTATGGCCCAAGAAATTATGGTACTTACAAAAACATCTCTTTTTCTGTTGGTCAATAGAGGGTTCTTTAACACCTGGCGGTTTTATTAATTGACCATCCTTTACTAACAAATCAAATATTTCATCACATTTGGTGACGTTAAACGTATATGTTCTTTTAGGGAATTTATTGTTCTTCTCCGGTTCGACAGGATTCTTTCCATTCGACGGAGTTAACATTTTGCAAGAATATGGTGGACCTTGCTTTAATTCTTCCAGGTCAATTTCTTGATCGTCGAAAACGATTGTTTCGTCCTCGTCACATTCATCTTCTTGGCACATTCCTACATAAGCCACCCTTTCTTTTTTTACCTTTGTTAGCCCTAAACTTCTCACCTTTTAGCCTTTCGATCTGAATTACCCTATCTGCTAATTGTGCCATATCTTTTAAGTATTGAGTATCTAGTTTCTTCCTTATGGAATAGTCTAGACCTCCTGCAGCCATTTCGACCAGTTCTTGTTCCGGTACTTGCGTGAAACATCTTGCTTTTAGCAATCTGAATATATTAAGGTAGTCATCTATAGGCTCTGAGAATTTTCTTTTGACGCTTGCTAACTCTTTTAGGCTTATCTTAGTTTATCCCATGTAGAATTGTTCATGGAACAATCTTTCCAACTGAGTTCATGTATGTATGGAACCTGCTGGTAGGGATGTAAACCAAGTAAATGCGTTCCTTGTTAAAGAGCTTGGGAAGTATTTCATCTTTAGATTTTCATTACGTGCTATTTCGCCTGCTTCGATCAAGTAACACGCTATATGTTCTATGGTGGATTCACTAGTATCCCCTGAAAATTTTGTAAATTTGGGGATTTTCCACCTTGGGGGTAGTTCTTGTTGTAGAACATATTCAGAGAGTGGGGAAGCGTAACTGGGCCTATGGAATCCCACATTTGCTCCATTTTGCACCATTATTTTCACGACCATGACTGCCAAATTGTTTTCGACAGATGGATTATTGTACTGCATTCTTCGTTGTAGAATGTCATCAACGTCTTGACCTCTCTGTACAACAGCCTCCTAGGCTCCTGTTGGATAGGGACTTCGACACGAGGGTGTTCGACAATCTCTTCTTGGATCCTTAGATTTTCCTGAGGGTTGTTTAAAGGTCTTTGATTTATTGTTGGTTCTTCTTCGACATTGATTACTGGATTGTGGACCACAGGTTCTCTCTGTCGAATTTGGGGAACTCCAAAGAATTCAGCAATACACACCATCTGTGCTGCCAATATCTGCTTTGTTTGAGTGGTGCTTTGTATCAAAGGGTTAAACACTTTCCCCATTTGTTGAATCAACCTATGGACCATTTCATGATTGCTTTCGTCCATTTGTTGACGTATTGCCTGCGCAAAATTAGTTGTAATCGTTGGCATGTAGAATCCTGGTGGGGGTTGGTTTGGTCTACTAACGATCCCACCATAACCTGAACCTTGTAATGGCGAAGACATGTGGGCTACGGTATCAGAATACAAAGGTGTTGCATTATGCAAACTAGCCATAATTGATGTTGGCATTCCATAAGGTTGTTCTCTTCCAAACATAGGTGTGGGAAAAAAATTGATAGGGCCTAAAGTTATTTCCCCCAGGGGGAGGGGTACTCATAGGTATCGAATGCCCTATGTTGGAGGAACTGGGTCTGCTTTGAGACAACGACACCCCTGGTATCGATCCAGATGATGAGGGATTTCCTCCTTCTGAAACGTGGAGTGTTTCCACATTCCCTCCTGTCGAAGGAATGACATTGGAAACTAGAATTTCGTCAGTATTTACTGGTGGTGGGATAGTCATTTTCCTTAATCTAATTCGCCTAGGTCTTTCTACGTCATTCAGGGCTAATTTACCACTTCGTAAAATCATACAACGTAATAAACTCTTTTGGATAGAGAATCCTTTTTATTATTTTAGCATTGTCCCACTGGGCGTGCCAATTTGTTCGCTGGTGTTTTTGGAGAACAATATCTGGTTTACCAATTCCTTGGAAAAGTGTTACTTGCAGGACCAACCACACAAGTCCTAGGACACATGTGCTAAATTTTAAAGGATAGCTTCTTAATGTATGAGTTTTATTGATTCTTATACACTCTGTCGAACAGTTACTCAACAAGATCGTTCTTATTGATATTGCAACATGGAAATGTTTATCTAATGAAACTAACGAAGAAACTTAAAGTTTGCATTAAAGGTTTGTTAAAATATAAATTGACTTAGAAGTAAATGAATGGAAAGTAGATTTCTTGAAAGTAAATGAAAACATAAACTTGAACAAGGAATGAATGATAAATCTTATCTTTATAATTGAAAATTGAATGGTGTTTGCATGTACATTTTCCAGATAATTCTCCTTTCTCTTTACACACGAGTATTAGAGTAATCTTCACAGAAATGTTGTACAGAATTTCACACATTCTTTACACAAAGCAAACTATCCTATTTATATACAAATAAAATAACCGTCGAATAACAGTCAAATCCTAAGACTTCGCCACTTGGCATTTTTCATATTACTAATCCCTAAGAATCTCCCACGTATCTACTATCCGGCGAAAAACCGTTATTCATAGAAACTGCCCTTAAACTAACGAAACGATGCATCTCCTTGCCATGTTGAATTCATTTGAAATTCAAATAGTCCCCACGTCTTCCTCGTCGAATCCTTGTCTTCATATTTCTTGTCGAAAATACAAAAGGATTTCCCAATAGTGATGTGAAGAACTTCCTAAAGGGCAAACTCATCCATACTTTCGACAGACGACCGTTCGCCATAACAAGAACCAAATCATCATAAACCTTCTCAAGATTCTGGACATGTTTGGAAGAAAGAGTGATCCAATATTCTGGACATGTTTGGAAGAAAGAGTGATCCAATATTCTAGACATGTTTGGAAGAAAGAGTGATCTAATCTTGTCGAAAACCTTCGAAACCACATACATCACCCATTTAAAGTATAATAAGACGAGAAATGCTGAAAACTGCCATGTCAGATAATGATGACGTGTAAGGAACAAAGCTTGACAAATCCATCAGCTGCTAGGGTTTTCTCATGGTATCGAAATTATATGTATATAGAAAGAACTGAGTTCTGGAGTCTAGCATTCCTAGCATTCTTGAACGAAAGCTCCTGAGGCTCGCCCCACGGGACGTGTTTCATTTTCCCTTTCGTTCCTAAAACACTAATCGAATCAAACATTTTTTCAAACGAACATTGTTTAAATCCTTTACATCTCGCAAACAAGCTAGCGCTTCCGCCTCCTATCACGAGCAGACAAACCAATGCTTAGCAGTTAGAATGCGGTCTAAATAATCGTTCATTAAAACAAACAAACCAACCAAACTTAGTATCACAAACTACGAAGCTCTGACTTTCCCATTGCACGAAGGAATACGTAAGCACACGGATCTTACTCCTTGCCGAGCACTCGAGGAATCAAATAACCCATTTCCCCGTAACCTTAGATAAGAATCGTTTGCATTTACCTTTTATTATTCAAAGAAAACAGAAAGCATAAGTCGACATTAAATCGCTAATTAAACTAAGAGGTTCTCGTTGAGTACACCGGACGTAAGGGTGCTAATACCTTCCCCTTATGTAACCGACTCCCGAACCTAGAATTTGGTTTCAAAGACCATAATCTATCCGTTTTCCAAAAGGTTTCTTGATATTTTCCTTTTCCTTAATTGGAATAAAATAAGTTCGGTGGCGACTCTGTTGTTTATTTTTTTCCGCGGTCTTTTTATCGCGAGGTCGTATTTTTTCGAGGTGCGACACAATTAATCACCAAATAATCAGGTTTTTCATCGTAACAACACACCTATAACCCTTGTTCATCAACAACTCCATAACATCAATTTATAATTCAATTACGATTAAAATCATAAGGCTAATTTAACGTTTTCTAAAAATTCAGTACTGGAAAATATCTCACATCACTCATTTTATTTTATTAAAATAAAGTTCATCTCGTTAGCTTTCCGATGCTTCAAATGGAATCTCAATCGGAGTTACGGATCAAAAGTTATGAATATTTCAAAACTTAAAACCTGCCTTAGTTACAGTGTTAATCGGTTAACGCATGAGGTTAACAGGTTAATAAATCATTTTCTCCCAAAATACGTATATTTTCCACTGGTTTACCGGTTAACACCTGGGGTTAACCGGTTAACTCCTGAAAATCAGAAATTCTCTGCTATTTTTACGATATCTGCACTAAAACCCCCAAATCCTCCATACGAATTTTACCCCATTACACCCCAAAACTCCTTCCAATCAAACATCAAACATGTACAACAACAATGCAACAAATCAATCATCAAATACACCATTCTAAATCATCCTATCAATCCAAATTCATCAATTCATACTCTTATAACTCAATCTATGTCATTAAACCTAACAATCACCAAAATCATACACTATGCCAAACAAGACCTTAGATAGCGTTTTTTTGCCCTTAGACAACGCTTTAAAGTGTTGTCTAAACTTGCGCTGCAAAAGGTTTAGACAGCGCATTGGTTAAAGTCAAAAGCGATGTCTAAATGGGCTTTATACAACGCTTTTATTGTCAAAAGCGCTTTCTAAACCCCACTTTAGGCAACACTTTTTGCCTTTTTTTAATATACCTTAGACAACGCTTTTTTTATTTGAATGGTATACCTTAGACAACGCTTTCACTAAAAGCACTTTCTAAACCCCGCCTTAGACAACGCTTTTAGTGAAAGAGCTTTCTAAACCCCACCTTAGACAACGCTTTTTGTTGAAAGCGCTGTCTAAGGTATACGAAAATTTTAAAATATTTTCCTTTAAAAAGCGTTGTCTAAAGTTGCCAATAGGTACCTGTTTTGTATCCACTTTTTCACCTGGTTTTTAAACCAGAATTTGTACCTGTTTTCCAATCCAGAGTTTGCACCAAATTATCCTATTTAAACCTACTAATTTAGGCACCGATTTATAGAATCATACCAATCGTACCAAATTTACGAACCAATTTAAATATACAATCATACCGAATATACAATCGTACCAAATTTACGAAATAATTCATACAATCGTACCAAATTTACGAACCAATTTAAATATACAAACATAGTTCTTACAAATCATTTCATCCAACTATACATTTTGTTTCAAATGAAATCTACATAAACAAAAATGTGATAACACTCCGAGCTATACATTTTCATCCAATTGCAACTATAGTATAACCTGAAACAACACAAAAATATTGTAATTGATCAATTAAAACAAGTCATAATCAATATGTCTATAGTTACTTACACAGACTCAAAATTTTCATTAATTAAAGTAAGAGTACAATATACCTTATAACACTCGAGCTCCATAATGAATTGACACAATTCCTCTTTAATTTCTTCCAAATGATCTTTTGAATAATATGCACACTTCAATTCATCAAAGTACTACATAATAATATAACATAGTTTGATTTAGTTTCAACTATTTAATTATATGATAAATATGTGTTAAATATTAAAATAACTCATAAGTTAGAAATACATACATCGGATGAAATCTCTAATCGACCCAAAGAAAGAGTTTCTCTCATAAACCTCAACATGAAATATCCGCAATCTATACCATTACGTTGGAGAGGACACTACACATGAAAAGAAAATATGGATAAATCCTAAGTTTTATCAAGTATCATCATTAATATAATAAAAAATGTGATAATTAATAATATACCGCCACTTTTATCCATGTAATGTTGTTGGCTCTCCTCTTTGATACTTGGATATCTCGTTGGGCTCGAAAAGCTTGTATAATGCTAATAAAATATAAATGAATATTTAGAACAATTCACATAAATAAATAAATACACACAAGAATATTTAGAACAATATCACTTACGTTTCAATCATGTTCTTCATATCCGGGTATGTTGTCCAATCATTTCCTAACGAGTTAAGATAATAAACAATTTCTCTGATAGGATTAATTGCGACTAACCACCAATGTCCACTGTATGATTAAACAAATGTTAGATGGAAATTTTCTACATGACGTCAAAATACAAAATAATTATAATAGATGAATTTAGATTGAAAATCTAACCCGTTATTAAACGGTAAAAATAACAACTTTTCCGTATCTTTGTTGGCCATGAAGAGGGGCTTAAGATTAACACGTATGTACACCATGACCTCATCTGGTTTACTTAAGATTAAAGCTAAATTGACGGACGCGGGGCTTAAGAATCCAAATCTTTCGTCCAATCCACTTTGGCGCATCACTTTGTCATACAAAAACCTTAAATAAAAACATCATTAACATTAGACTATTCATTTGAAACATAAAGTAAATAATTTGTTCAATTAATATAACAAAGTAGACCAGATATACCTCATGTATGTATTGACAACATTGATGCCTATTTATTCATGACGAAACACTTGCACAAATTCTTCATTACCAACTGATTGTTCATATTCAAAGCCATAAATACCTTCCTCCATATGTATAACACGAATACCTCCGGTTGGAATATCTGTCAATTCTAGAAACGTCTGAAGGCACGACCTATACTTGGAGGTAGGTTTTTTTTTAGCCGCGGTCTTCTTAGCACCAACCTTTTTTTTGTGTGGAGACGTTCCTAACCTCATTATCATGAAGCTACATATCATATAAATAGTAGATGAAGTATAAAATCAAGAATTTAATATTTTCCATGCATAGATATCATATGATTGTAATGTACCTATTTTTTTGAAACAACGAACTCGGTATGCCGCATAATAGCCTTATCTTTTGATTTGGATCTTGTTGGAGTCTAATTAACATAACCATGTAAAAAATGTATGTAAAATGCACGTAAAAACTTTGAATCTACACATTAAGATTAACAAAGGTTCATAATGGTTTTAAGCATACCTCATATCTTACGCTAATGAGGCTTGTCGGCCATGCAACAAACTAACCTATTGCTTGTTCCAACGTTGTTGCATCCGAAACATCATCAGGATATGATAATAATGCATTCGGCTCTACATCAATATCAATCGCAACTTTCAAACATCTATTAGGGAGCTGTCTAGTGTGAAGTAATTCTCCACTAGTATTATGCACGTTTCCTTTGCCAACCATCCGATAAGTAGAGGTGACAAGGGGAAATGCCCTAAAACCAATAATAAATATGAAATTGTTAATGTGTATATATGTCAATTACATAATTTAAGATAATAGTTCAATTTCATAAAAATATATATAATTACCTCTGGAATGTTCGGTTTAAAGTTACAGTTGATACTATCTTTGTCCGAACCATCTTTAAAACATGCTGAAGCACTAACCTCTTTTTCTTTCCTTAATGAACGAACTTCAGCTTCCAGTGCTTCCAATTTTGCATTAAGTTCTTTATTACTAGGAGCCTTTCCTTTTTTAAAATTCAAGGAAGTCATAGTGATCGCAAATCCCTTACCCCTCACCCGACCTGAATACTCACAGACATTTAATGCCCGACTAAGTATGTTCCTAGTATCATCTGGAGATAAAGACTGAGATAGCGTCTCCTGAAAATCAGATGGATATCGAATACTTGTCAAATATTTGTTAATAAAGTTTTGATTTAATTAAAGAAATAATATTCTACTTACACATTTCTCATATACTTGTATAAAATCTTCTTTAGCAACTCCAGATTTGCCCACACGGGCTTCCCTTCCACAAAATATGTGCAAGAAGAGATGTTTCAGAACTTTTCTCCTTCTGCAACTACACATTAAGTCATATAATATGATCAAATGAAACTCATGATGAACAAATATATTATTGAAATTTATAGATACTTACCATAGATTGTTCTAAGCGTCCATATCCGACACATCCTTTTCTGTATGGATACGCGGGACTTGATGCTCTTTCCCGATTTGTGTCACTTATTCTTTTAAATTCTGGGGTTTTTCATTTGGATTTAAACGCTTCTCATTCTTCTGGTGAAATCAAACTTTCATATTTCTTTGGAAGATCCGCATCAACATGATTACCATCTTCATCCCTAAGATACCTGGATGATAAAAATGTTCTAAACCCCCTTAGTAGCTTTCCGACCAATTTAAGACACAAATATCTTCTATCATCTTCGATGTTGAAACATCTCTAAGAAAAACATACACATTGTGCGTTAGTACAAGTAATTTAAAAGACATAATTAGCTCACATAATTAAAGACAAAATTATTGTACCTTTATCTCAGTCCAAATTTTGTCTTTGGATTCTTTCAAATCTATTTTTTTTCCAATCATCACAAGTAATTGGAATCTCATTCCTTACTAGTGCACCAATGAAATTAGTCAAGGTATAACAGTTAGGTTCTATAAGCTGCCCATGTGGGCTCCAATGCATATCTAAAATGATGCCTCGGTCTCTACCATGGATCACTTTCCTCATCACTGTTATGCCTCTTCTAATCTCATCTTCCGTAGATACCTTTTTATTACCTCCTTCTTTCGTAGAATCATCATCATGTGGGTGATCATCGTTAGTGTCCATATCTAACTTGTAATAAAGAAACCAAGGATATCAAATATAAATTATAATGAAAGCAATTGAAAATGAAAAATAAAGAAATCAAGGATATCAAATATAAATTATAATGAAAGCAATTGAAAATGAAAAATAAAGAAACCAAGGATATCAAGTATAAATTATAATGAAAGCAATTGAAAATGAAAATGACATAATATATAACATTTTATTATATTACCTCTTTCACTAACATCTCTTTCTTTTCTTTGTTGGAATATTAATTACTTGTTTCTTAGCAATGCGGACGGATGAATTAATCCAAATTCCCTCGTTATGATCATTTCTGATATATGACTCAACCGCTATAAGATCCTCATCTTGATCATTTCTATTCAACTCATTCCGTCTAATTCATGATTCATTCTCAACATCAATATCACATTGATCGACACCGCTATCATCAACCACTTTGTTAGAGAAAAGCACTATAGACCATTTTGTACTCGTCGGGCCATTCACATAGAACACTTGTTTAGCTTGAGATGCTAGAATAAAAGGCTCATCTTTGTACCCCACCCTAGTAAGATCAACTTGCAAAAATCCAGACTTATCCATTTGTAAGCCACTACTATTTACCCACTTGCAATCAAAGATGGGAATCTGAAACTTCTCGTAATCAAACACCCAAATGTGCTCAATAACTCCAAAATGTGAATAATTTGCATATTTGGGGTTTAAGTCCTTCATACTTGATATATGCATTGCTTCAGCTAGCACGGTGACACCACTATTTTGCATAATACTCTTATCATCTTGTTCTTTGGTATAAAATGTATATCCATTAATTGTGTATGCGCTATGAGAAAACACATGCAAACTTGGACCATATGCCAAACATCTCAACCTTTCTGTTACCGAAGCAGGATCTGAAGAGCACTTCAAATAAATATGATCCTTTAACCATTGTATGAAACTTTGATTGTGCTCTCGTACAATCCAATTTTCATTTATGTTTGGATTTAACCTTCGGAGTACATCCTTGTGCATTTCAACATATGGGTCAACCTCATTATCATTATGCAGAACATACAAATTCACTTTATCCCGTTCATCCCTTGATATTATCACAATTTTATTTCCAATTAATTTTTTACCTTCCTTTTTTTTTTTGAAAATCTGAGCTTTGGGGAGTCCAATCGATTGAACGCTGGACAAATATTCAGTACAAAACTCAACAACTTCTTCAAAAATGTATCGCTCAACAATACAACCCTCTAGTCAACTTTGAGTTTTCACGTACCCTTTTAATATTTTCATATACCGTTCAGTAGGGTACATCCATCTCATATAAGCTGGTCCACACAATTGTGTCTCTTTCACAAGATGAACAACTAGATGAACCATTATGTCAAAAAAAAGAGGGAGGAAAATACATTTCAAGCTCACACAAGGTAGTTACAATATCTTTTTGTAGTGTTGGTAAGATCTCGGGATCGATCACGTTACTACAAATTGACCTAAAGAAAAAACACAATTTAGTTATGGCACTTCTTACTTTTTCTAGAGAAATAGAACATATACTGTAATGCCCCATATAATATATATTTAGAATAATATCATACAAGTGTTAATTTTTGGTACTGACACCATCATAAGTGCCTAATAGCATAATTCACATTATTGACCAATACTAAAACACAATACACACTATGGTGCAAGACATGGAAATTATACTAAAACCAAATACTAAGATCAATACAATATCCATTATTGTACAAATATACTGAAATACATAGCGGGAGACTAAAACTATGCTTCACTTGAAACATCCCAAGCATAGCTCCACTTGTAAATCAAACTTGCAAAAGAAACCTGAAAAGCAACAACAATATTGGGGTGAGATAACAACATCTCAGTGGGTTCCTTATCTTAGAGTTCTCTCGGCTCTAGGGGTTCTATCAAAACCTAACTCAAGTCTTTATAAAAGGAAAACGACCTTGAGTTCACACGTTTCACACTCATTGGAACCACGTCCAAGATTTCTACAAATCCTATTATTACTAGTTAGGATATTACCTTTATACTTCTCATGGGACTCAATATAACACCCATCTCAAACGACTATCATGCTTCCCATGGGACTCAATGTAATACTCACCTCAAGCCTAAAACAAGTCTGATGCTTCCCGTGGGACTCAGTGTAATACCCACCACAAGACTTACTCAATGCTTCCCGTGGGACTCAATGCTTCCCGTGGAACTCAATGTAATACCAACCACAAGCCCAAACCATATCGATGCTTCCCGTGGGACTCAGTGTAATACCCACCACAAGACTTACTCAATGCTTCCCGTGGGACTCAGTATAATACCCACCACAAGCCCAAACCATACATATGTTTCCCGTGGGACTCAGTGTAATACCCACCATAAGACTTGCTCAATGCTTCCCATGGGACTCAGTGTAATACCGACCACAAGCCCAAACCATACCGATGCTTCCCGTGGGACTCATTGTAATACCTACCACAAGACTTACTCAATGCTTCCCGTGGGACTCAGTGTAATACCAACCACAAGCCCAAACCATATCGATGCTTCCTGTGGGACTCATTGTAATACCCACCACAAGACTTACTTAATGCTTCCCGTGGGACTCAGTGTAATACCCACCACAAGCCCAAACCATACCGATGCTTCCCGTTGGACTCATTGTAATACCCACCACAAGACTTACTCAAGACCCTTTGGAGGATACAACGTATAACACGTCAAGGATTTTCAACGACCTATGATGAACCTAAGCACCTCATAATTCATACCATCTAACAATTTCTAGTCACAATACTAGGCCATACTATTGGTTTATGGTAAGATTTCCTTAATTTTCCTCCATCCTTGATACTTTTAGTTATATAGTTTTCAAACATATAACTCTTACATTCTAGTTTAATTATCATCATTAAACTAATCTCTCAATAATCTCATTGTCTCTATTCTCAATCAATTCTCACGATTTAATACATTTTCCACAATTAACGCATGTTCCACAATTTGACTAATACCATAATTCCTTAACTAACATAATTACGGTTAATCGGAAAAGTCGGGTAAAATTCGGCTCAAAATAATATTTCTTGACATCATATGATAGTTCATGTTTTTAGCTTCGAATCGATATGTGTAACACTAAAAACGGATACCCGGATCACAAGTTATGAATTAAATACGAAAACTAAACTTCCAGGTCTCGCTAAGCGAGGGCCTCAGCTCGCTGAGCGAGTGTAAACACCCCAAATTTTCCCTCACTCATATCACACCATGGCTTGTGATCTTCCATATTTTCATTAGTTTAAGCATACCATCTCATATTGCATTTTTGTTTCATCTGCATAGTTCAAGTTCATCTGCATCTAGGGTTTGTGATTTGAGCAATCCAAGGATCCATCTGAGCCACTCCAAAGGTCTCCAATCATTCCAAGAGGGTCCATGTGTGTTCCATCATCATATTATATCCCTCAAAGATCAAGGAAGTCAATAAATCACAAGAACTGGCAAAGCATGGAAGCAGAGATAGGGTTTCACTACACAGATGACCTGAAATTAGGGTTTTGGTTTCAGAGGCCATAACTCCAAATTTTTGGTTATTCTTATTTCTAATAGTCTCAATATGTTATAAGGACCATGTGTACCAAGTTTGATGAAGAAATTCTTTGTGGAAGTCATCTGTTCACTGGGTAACTTCTTGAGCAAATCAGAGCAAAATCAGGGCATCTAAGGCCCCCAACAATGGAACCCAAGGGGTATTTTCATCAAACTGAAGTTATATGATCTTTATTTGATCATTTAAGTGCTTGGAAGTTCACAAAATTTAAGAAATTTGAGCTAAACCAAAAGTTGCCAAAAATGGAAATGACTTGTAATGGAAACTTTCCATTTTGGGAAAGTTCTTCAACCTCCTCTTTCTCAACCAAAAATGCTTCAAATTAAAAATTGTTGGTCCTGAAAGTTGTAGATTGGATCATTCCCTTTACAAAAAGTACAAGAACATGTCCTAATTCATTATGGAACTCAAGTTATGGCCTTGCAAATTTGGCAAAAATCCTATAATTTTCACTTTCACACCAAAGAGGGATTTTTGCAAAACCACATACCAAGTCATTTTGTGACCTCTAATCAACTTCTAAGCATCATACAAACATAATACAACTTATTGTGACCATAATTGCCCAAGGAATCACAAGTTTCTATGGCTTGCATCACAAGAAATCACAAAAGGGGAAAATTGCATAACACTTGCAAAATCTCTTGCAGCCATGCTTCCACTTGTGCCAGCTGCATAATTTCAATCCCATGGCTCTCCTTGATCAATGCTGAGGCCAGACATGCTCTTGAACAAACCATGCCATAGCCCATACCTCAAGTACACATAATGTTGACTTTTTGCAAATCACCCCATACCAATCACCACAGGCCACCACCCACTTTCTGACCTATCAAGACATGTTATGTGGACTCAAAGCAAACTAACTCACATAATCTTGGAGCTCAGAACCTCTCATAAGCCAAGTTCACAAAAATCACTATCAACCTTCCTCTCTTCGAAACACTCTGCACAAGCATCAAACCTTCAATATTTTTCCATAGATCAACTCACCATCACCCACAGATCATTTCCCAACCATTACCAAGACCTAAAAGCCAGCCAAACACAAACACAATTTTGGACCAGCTGAGTTGCAACCTCTCAATCCAGCCATTCTAAACTCTTTCAAAGCTTTGCAACATCATCAGAGGATTAAGTGAGGTGGATTTTCACAGGAGAAGAGGTCCAAAAGCTTCAGAGGTGAAAGCTCCAGCTCAGGTAGCCATCTTCAAACTTTTTTCCTGAACTTGTTTTTTATGTTATAGAAATGATCTATATGCTTCACTGATCACACTGCACTTGTTGGTTTTGAAAATGGTTGCGTATTAAGAATTTCATGGTTGTCTGAAAGTTTTGCCATTTTTACGTTTTTCTTCGAATCTTGAGAATGGTGAATGAGAAATGAATTTTGAGGGTTGATTCGTGTTTGGGGTGAGCAGGGGATGTGATATGGAGCTTCAGAGCTCTGGAAATGGCCTAGGGAAGAAGTTTGTAGTTTGGTCTCGCCGGAGAAGACGATCGGAAGTCTTCTCCGACCACCTGAGACTGATTAGGGTTTAATCAGTGTAATTAAGGAAGTTTGAATCTTGGTCGTTAGATGAGGATTAGGGTTAGGCAGTGAGTGGCTCAGATTAGTTCATTAGGTTTAAACATGATTAATTAATTATAAAACCTAATTAAACCCCAGATTCAATCCCAGCCACTAGATTGCGCGCGCAATCAAAGGTCCCCCCTCCAGTTTGAATCTCAGCCATGGATCTTGCATACTTTCATTTATTTTAATTTTTATTCCATTTAAATTGCATTTTCTTTGTCATTTTATTTAAAATACCTAGAAAAATCATAAAAATATTTTCTTCTGCATTTTAATTCCAAATATTTTTCTTCACTCAAAAACATTTTTATTTTTATTTTTGCATTAAAAAATCATTTTAAAAATATTTAAATGTTTATTTTAATTAATTAATGGAAATTAATTAATTAAAATACCATTTAGGGTTCCAAAAATCATTAAAAAAATTCACATTGCATCTTAAGACATTTAGAAACATTTTCAAACCCTTCATACAAATTTCGTTTTGGTTTTGAACATGTTTTGACATTTATTTTTGAATTTAGGGTTCATAAAATCCCCTTTTTGGAACCCTAACTTTGAAAATTCTTTTCTGCCTAATCATGAATGGTTTGATGATGGTTCTTTATGCATTTCTTTCCATATAACATGTAGTTTCTAGGATATTTTTGTAATGAATTTATCTTTCATTTTCAAATTGATTTGCATTTTTCCTCTTAAGGTACCCAAAAACCCTAGTTAACTTAGAAAAATCATAACTTCTTTTAGGTTAAGAGTTGGACCTTCTCCTTTGGGGTGTACTATTATATGGGGTTAGGGTTTGTTTGAGCTCATTTGCAAATTTTATCATGAGAATTGTTTCTGTTTTGACCATTTGCATCTCATCCTTTCATGTAACCCTAATTTAGCATCCATACTTGCATCTTACATTGCATTGAATGAATATGTGAACTTTCCATGACATTTCATGCATTCATATGTCATCTTAGACATCTTAAGACATGTTAGAATCATGCTTGATCATTTCTTCATTCATTTGCCATGATTTGCATTCATTTCATTTCATTAGACATCCATGTGTTTTCATACTTCAAAGCATGCCTCATTTGCATCCAATCTCTTATATGACCATTCATTGCACTTTGTATGCCTTGGTATCATGTCATAGCATCATTTGCATAATGTGTATTCTTCTGGTTTTGGTTTTTACCTTTTTATATGCTTCATTCCATTCCATTTCTTTCCTTATGCATATTGTGCTAACATTTCAGGTGGTAAGATAACTTGAGAAGTGAATTTGACTTCACTTCTCATTTCTCTTCATCTTCTTCATATGCATCCTTGATACATTTTTCATTGTCTGAGAGTGAGCTTGCTCATTCATGTTCATCTCACTTTCTTTCTCTAAGTTACTTATCTTCTTCAGTGAAGTAAGTAACTTATTCATCTGCTTCTTCCTTTTTTCTTCTGCTTCTTACATTGGTGGCTTTCCTGGAGATCTCTTTTAAGCCTCACAAACCATAGGAACATCCAAGCATGATAATAATTAGGGTTGTGATTAGTCCCCTCTTAGTTTTCACCTTTGAGTCTTCTTTGTGTCTCTCTTCTCATCTCCTCATCAGAGACTAAACCTTTAAGGCTTTAGGACTTTGGAATTAGGGTTATGCCTGCATCCTTCTCTTAGGATGGAGTGTATAACTTTAATCCTAAGTGTTAAACCCTTAATTTGTTTAAACCTCTTAATCAATCCAACTAATAATCACTAAGACATTAACTTGTAACTTGGGCCTTGCATTAGGGTTCTAATTCTTCCTTTATTGGTTAGAAGGACTAACCCTAGTGTTTAATGGACAAGTCCCCCTCAAGTTGTCTTACAAATCATAAAACTCACTTCTTAATCTCACCCTTAATAAAAACCAACTTCAATAAAGGCTTGTTTTGTCATGAGGTTAATCCCTAATCATGGATTAAGTTGAGGTATCTTCTTCAACTTAAGTGTGCTCATCTATTATCCTTCTATTAGGATGGTGTAATGAGTTCACTAATCTTTGATTATGGCTTAAACTCATTACTTAACATCAAACAAAAATCCCAAAAAACATCTAAATAATCACAAGTAGGTTAATGATCTTAACCCTACATCAACATGGTGATAAAGTTGATATGTTTATCTCATACTTAAAGTATTCTCATTATCCCTAATCAGGGAGGATATAATGAGTTCACAATCTTTGATATAGGTTTAAGCTCATTAACTTATGACAAACTCCATAAACAATAAAGAGTGAAAACACAAAAACAAACAATAATCGTCTCCTCCGAGATTCTTTTCTCATCACCTTCATTCATAAACGAGAACTTGTTTCTCCCGTCTAATGCAAGACAGTTAGCACTCGAGCCAGACGAGTCATACACTTGAGCATAGACAAGCAAGCAGTTCACAGTCAATTTATCCTTCAGTCTCTTTGAGTCGAACTACGGTGTTCTGACTTCCTCATTGCACGAGAGGATATATAGGCATAACTTAATAGTTATCAAACAAAAGCCTCTGTGTCTTCCCCCTTTTTCAGCATTCTCTTTTAAGCCTCATTCCTGAGCATTTCACTTCACCTTTTACACTGACACTTGTATATTCTTTTCCAGCTTTTGGACACAGATAGCACATACATTACCCCTTTAAACACAATCTCGTAAGCATGGATCCCGTCGAGTACGATGGACAATCTGGGTGCTAATACCTTCCCAGGTTGTAACCAACCCCCTTTCCCAGTTTCTATGGTTCGCCATCGTCTTATCCATCTCTTTCTAGGTTTATGCAGCATTACCTTTCCTTCGGGATAAAAATGCCTAGCTAGCGACTCTATTCTGTTCATTTCATTTTCTCTTTCACCGACCGTTCGCGCTTGTACCGGGATGCAAATCTTTGGGAGCAACATCTTGGCGACTCTGCTGGGGACCCTTATATCGCAACCACGGCTTCTGGTTCTTTTTGTGGGTTCCTCCTAGCGCGTGTGTGATTTGTGTTTACGGGGGTGTTATGTGCTACTTGTGCTTATTTATTTATTGCTTTATTTATTGCTTTCTGTACAACTTTATTTACTGCTTTCATTTACAGTTTTATGCATTTTCATACTGTCATTATCATGTGTTGGATCTGTGTTTTCCTTGGTGGGTGGGAATCATTGAGTGATTAAGGTCCTACACATGGGACCTGAGTGACACATAGGCTAGAGTGGCTTTATATTCCTTCCCATTCCATTTCGGTCTGGTGCAGGAATATGAAACACGGTTCAGACATGGGTTTCTTCTTGAGAACTCTGTGCTACAGATTTCCTGTAGTACTAGGGCTATCTGGGAAGCCTGCTAAGTCTGGATGACCTTTTATGACCTTCAGCATCTGAGGTGAATTAGGGGAGGATCTTTTATGATTATTGTAAACACTGTACCTCCGGGTTAGAAGTGTTTCTACTTCTCATAACTGATCCAAGTCTGAGGATCCTTGTTCTAGAACATTACATGTGAGGGGGTGTAAACACCCCAAATTTGCCCTCACTAAATTCACACCATGTCTTGTGATCTTTTATATTTGCATTAGTTCAAGCATATCATATCATAGTGCATTTTTGCTTCACTGCATTAGTTCAAGTTCATCTGCATCTTGGGTTTGTGATCTGAGCAATCCAGGATTCATCTGAGTTACTCCAAAGGCCATCAATCATTCCAATAGGGTCCATGTATGTTCAATCATCATATTATATCCCCAAAAGATCAAGGAAGTCAAAGAATCACAAGAACTTGGAAAGCATGGAAGCAGAGCTAGGGCTTCACTGCACAGATGACCTGAAATTAGGGTTTTGGTTTCAGAGGCCATAACTCCAAATTTTTTAGTCATTCTTGTTTCTAATGGTCTTAATATGTTATAAGGATCATACATACCAAGTTTGATGAAGAAATTCATTGTGGAAGTCATTTTATCAATGGGTAACTTCTTGAGCAAGTCAGAGTAAAATCAGGGCATCTGAGGCCCCCATCAATGGAACCAAAGTGGATTTTTCATAAAATTGAAGTTATATGATCTTTATTTGATCATTTAAGTGCTTAGAAGTTCACAAAATTGAAGAAAAGTGAGCTAAACCAAAAGTTGCCAAAAATGGAAATGACTTGTAATGTAAACTTTCCATTTTGGGAAAGTTTTTCAACCTCCTCTTTCTCAACCAAAAATGCTTCAAATGAAAAATTGTTGGTCATTAAAGTTGTAGATTGGATCAATCCCTTTTCAAAAAGTACAAGAACAAGTTCTAATTCATATGGAACTCAAGTTATGGCTTGTCAAAGTTGGCAAAAATCACATAATTTTCACGAATGCACCAAAGAGGATTCTTTGCAAAACCACTTGCCAATTCATTTTGTGACTTCAAACACACTTCTAATCATCATACAAACATAAACACATTGCATAAAAACCAGAATTTCCCAAAGAATTGTATCATTCCATGCCTTGAACACCAAGAAATTGCAAAAGGGCCAAACTTCATAGAATTTGCGAAATGACACATAAACTTCCATCCACTTGCTGAATTGCCTCAAGACTGATTCCATGGACATCCTTGATCCATGCTGCGCATGGACAAGCCAATGAGCCAGCTACACCATTGCCCATACCTCAAGTACAAAACTTTTGACTTTTTGGCAAGAAGCCCATACCAATCACCACAGTCCACCACCCACTCTCTGCCCAATCCAAACTTTACAAGCATGCCTCAAGGATCATTTTTCATAACACACACAAGCTGAAAGCTCCAAGAACACAACATTCCACAAAAATCATCCCTCTTGCATTTTCCTTCGAAACTCACTGAATACATACTCAATCTTCAAACTTCTTTCACCATTCATCTTAGAATCATAAACTGAACACAAAGCAACCATTAAAACAACCTCCAAGCATCCATAGACAAAACACGATTCTTGGCCAGTTGAAGTGCAATCTCACAAACTAGCTAATCTAAACTCCATTCAAGCTTCTCAATAGCATCAGGGTGATCATTGGAGGTGATTTGCACAAAGGAAGAGGTTTTAAAGCTCAAATTTGGAAAGCTTCGTCTCAGGTAGTCATCTCAAATCATTTTTCCAGAACTCTGTTTTTATGTTCCAATAAGAAAGAGCATGCTTCACCGATCATTTTGTGCTTTGTAGTTTTGAAAATGGTTGCATATTGATCATTTACTGATTGTCTGAAATTTTTGCCATTTTTTATCTTTCCTTCGAATCTTGTTTATGAGCAATTAGAAATCAGTTTTGAGAGTGGATTTGAGTTCAGGGAGATGAGAGGAACTGATCTGGAGCTTTAGAGCTTCAGAAATAACCTAGGGTGAAAGTTGGGGATTTTCAGGGGAGAGGGCTGTCGGAGAAGACGACCGGAGCTCTTCTCCGGTGGCCTAAAAGTGATTAAATGTTTTAATTAGGGTTAGGGCAAATTTTGAATTTGGGCCGTTTGATCTCTCTTTCCCGCGTGTGTTGGATGGTGGAGATTAGCTCATTTAAGTTTAATCTGGATTAATTAATTAATTAAGTGAGATTAGATGAATTTGAATTCTAACCACTGGATGTGGCGCGCAGTCAACCAATATTTTCCCAGTTTTAATCTAAGCCCTTGATTGCTCATACTTTCATAAATTCAGATTTTAATTCATATTTTTCTTATTTATTTTGCATCAATTTATTAAAATAGCTAGAAAATTCCAAAAATATTTTATTCTGCATTTTCACTTCAAATAATTTTTTTAACCCAAAAATATTTTTATTTTTATTTTTTACATTAAAAAATCATTTTTAAAACATTTAAATGTTTATTTTAATTAATTAATGGAAATAAATAAATTAAAATATCATTAAGGTTTCTAAAAATCCCAAAAAAAATCACATTGTATCTTAGGACATTTGGAAACATTGTCATGCCATCCATACAAATTTCTTTTTGGTTTTGAACAATCTTTGATAATTTTCTTGAATTTAGGGTTCATAAAATTACCATTTTTGAACCCTAACTTCAAGAATTCTTTTCTACCTAACCATGAATGGTATGACTTTGATTCTTTTTGAATTGATCTTCATTTAGCATGTAGTATCTAACATAATTTTGTCATGATTTTCTTCTGCATTTTTGATTTGATTTGCATTTTTTCCCTTTAGGTGCCTTAAAACCCTAGATAACTTAGAAAAATCATAACTTCCTTAGGGTTAAGAGTTAGGTCTCCTCCTTTGGGGTGTGATATCATATGGGGTTAGGGTTCCTTTAATTGCATTTTCAATTTCTTATCTTGTCATTTGCTTCTGTTTTTGACTTTTGCATCTCATGTTGCATGAAAACCCTAATTTCTCATCTTCATTTGCATACATCTTGCATAAGCATTCATTCAAGAACTTTCCATGACATTCCTTGCATCCACATGACATATAAGACATCCTAAGACACATTAGAACCATGCTTGATCATTTCTTCATCCATTTGCCATGTTATGCATTCATTTCATTTCATGAACATTCATGTGCTTTCATGCATCCTACATGCTTCATTTGCATTCTCATCCTTTGTATGATAATCCATTGCATTTGACATACATTTGCATCATCTCTTAGCATCATTAACATCATGTTTATGCTTCTGGTTTTGGTTGGCATCCTTGTATACATTTCATTTTCATGTCATTTCATTCCTTTATGCTAACTTTTCAGGTGGTAAGTACTTTGAGAAGTGAATTTGCCTTCACTTCTCACTTCTCTTCTCATCTCTCTTATGCATTCATTACTGTATTTTGCTTTTGTTTAGAGTGAGCATGCTCATTCATCTTCCTTCACTTTCTTTCTTCAAGTAACTTATATTCTTAAGTGAAGTAAGTTAGCTTGTTTCTTCTGCTTCTCCTTCTTTCATCTTGCTTCTCCTTGGTGGCTATTCTTGAAGATCTCTTGCAAGCCTCATAAACCATAGGAACACCCAATCATGATGACAATTAGGGTTTGATTAGTCCCCCATTAGTTTTACCTTTGTGTCTTCTTTTGTGTCTCTCTTCCCATCTCATAATTAGAGACTAAACCTTTAAGGTTTTAAGGCTTTGTGATTAAGATTATGCCTGCATCCTTCTCTTAGGATGGAGTGTATAACTTTAACCCTAAGTGTTAAATCTTTAATGTGTTTAAACCTCTTAATCAATCCATCTAATAATCACTAAGACAATAAGCTTGTAACTTGGGCCTTGCATTAGGGTTCTAATTCTTCCTTAAATGGTTAAGAAGGACTAGCCCTAGTGTTAATGGACAAGTCCCCCTCAAGTTGTCTTACAAACCATAAAATTCATTTCTTAACCTTACCATTAACTAAAATCCACTTTAATAAAGGCTTTGTTTTGTCATGAGGTTAATCCCTAATCATGGATTAAGTTTGGGTATCTTCCTCAGCTCAAATGTTCTCATCTATTATCCTTCTATTAGAATGGTGTAATGGGCCCATTAAATCTTTGATTACGGCTTAAACTCATTACTTAACACTAAACAAAAATACCAAAAACATCTAAATAATCATAAGTAGGTTAATGATCTTAATCCTACATCATGGTGATTAAGTGTGAGGTGCTTACTTCATACTTAAGGTATTCTCATTACCCCTAATCAGAGGGAGGATGTGATGAGTTTACTAACCCTTGGTTTATGCTTAAGCTCATTAACTTATGACAAACACAAAAAGCAATAAAAGATTGAAAACATCAAAAACAAACAATAATCGTCTCCTCCGGGATTCTTTTCTCATCATCTTCACTCACAAACGAGAACTCGCTTCTTCCGTCTAATGCAAGACAGCTAGCACCTGAGCCAGACAGGTCATACACTTGAGCATAGACAAGCAAGAAGTTCATCAGTCAATTCTTATTTCAGTCTCCTTGAGTCGAACTACGGTGTTCTGACTTCCTCATTGCACGAGAGGATACGTAGGCATAACTTAACTGTTATCGAACAAAAGTCTTTGTCTCTTCCCCCTCTTTCAGCATTCTCTTTTAAGCCTCATTCCTGGGCATTTCACTTCACTTTCTTACACTGACACCTGTACATTCTTTTCCAGCTTTTGCACACAGATAACACTGACACTACCCTTTTAAACACAAACTTTCAAGCGTGGATCCCGTCGAGTACGACGGACAATCTGGGTGCTAATACCTTCCCAGGTTGTAACCAACCCCCTTTCTCAGTTTCTCTGGTTCACAACCGTTTTATCCATATCTTCCCAGGTTTATGAGGCATTACCTTTCCTTCGGGATAAAAATGCCTAGCTGGCGACTCTATTCAGTTCATCTTCATTTTCTCCTTTCACCGACCGCTCGCGTCTGTACCCAATCTGACCAGGTGTCACTTAGTGGGAGCGACAGGGGGTTGGGATGTTTACAGGTTTGCAGGAACCCTTGGCCCCATCATACCTTGTTACTGGATTTATTAAGGTTGTATTATTTGGACAGTTCTTGTGATTACCCTAGATTTGTGACTCTTTATTTGAGTCCCCCACCTGGTTACTGGACACTTCCAGCATCCTCTTCACCAGCATCCATTATTAGCATGGACACTTCCAGGAAGAGCAACATCACATACCACTTCTTTGAGCCCACCTTGTCTGGCATCAAGCAGATACAGTCTCTCATTACTCCTGGTCATGTCCCATTATTCAGAGAACATTATGGAGGCATATTGGACATGATCATGGACCTGGATGCATCCCAGAGGAGCATGATCCACACTTGCTTACAGTTTTATGATCCTCCTCTCAGATGCCTTACATTCCCTGATTTTCAGTTGGGACCTTTGCTAGAAGAGTTTTCCATGTTGTTAGGAGTTCCTATCAGGAGAGGGGTTACTTTCAACCCTGAGATGGTTGCTCCCAAGAATGAAGACATAGCTAAGGCATTGCATTTGGAGCCTGCCCTCATTGATCAGAGCATGACCACCAAGGTTGGGCTTCCATGCCTTCACCTAGACTTCTTGATCTCCAAGGCCACCCTGCATGCTGCAGTAGGGAAGTGGGATGTTGTGTGTGCACTCTTGGCACTTAGCATTTATGGGGTTATCTTGTTTGCAGATGAGCAAAAGTTTGTGAGCAAGAATGCCATCCACCTGTTCTTACTAAGAAACCCAGTTCCTACCTTACTTGGAGACTTTTATTATTCAGTACACCAGAGGAATGAGAAGCAAAGAGGAAAACTGGTCAGATGATGTGCTCCTCTTTATTACTCTTGGCTGCTAAGACATTTGCCAAAGTCAGATACTTTCCTGAACCCTCATCAGCAAAAGAACTGGGCTAAGAGATTTGTTGCCTTGACATCAGAAGACATCAGTTGTCCACTCAGAGCACCAAGGGCAAGGACATCATTACTAGCTGTGGGCAATATCCTAATGTGCCTTTGATAGGAGTGAAAGGTTGCATCAACTACAACCCTTTGCTCTTCAAGAGACAATTAGGGTATGCTTTGGTTCATCCTCCAAGGGGGAAAGATTTTACTGAGACCCTCTGCTGTGAAATCCAGCTCAACTCTGCTGTTGTCAGACAAGCTGCATGGGCTTGGGACAACATCCAGACCAAAGGGACAACCATTTTGGGAAAATGCAACAATATAGACTCAGCACAGTATCTTGATTTGGTCTCGTACCAGGGCACAAATCACCCGAATGCCATTCACTTTAGAAGATGTACCTGGACCTTCCACAGTGCAACCTGCAGCTACTATCAGTTTGGAAGAGTTTGAGAAACTGAAAGAAAGGAATACTCAGCTCTCTGAAGCCTTGAAGAAGACTCTCTGGGAGAGAAATGACAGCCGTCTGGATAATGAGAGGTTAGAGAGGCTCAGGATCGAGCACTTGACCAAGATTGAGAAGACGGATGACTACATCAGAAAAGCTAGGGCAGGGGAATTAGTACTGAAGAATGCCTACAAGGAAGCAAAGACTCAGAAGGCTAGGGAAGAGCATTACTTAGAGGAGAGCCATGCTAGGTGGATCAGGATCACTGAAGCCCGTGCACAAGAAGATCAGAGAACTCAGACTAAGATAGAGCAATTAGAGGCTAGTGAGAAGAAGCATCAGGAGGCATTATTGGCAGCACAAAAGGAGATATTTGAATTGAAACTCTGGGCGGGTTGAAGAGGTCAAAGGATCAGGATAAGCATAAGAAGTTAACCATTGTCATTGCTACTAGGAACCTCCTCATCAGGACTATCACAGAGCACTCGGTTGGTCCAGTGACTGAGGCCTTCCTGAAGGAAGTCAGGGAGGATGACTTTGGATTAGATGTTTGACTCTTTTTCTTGTACTTTTCTTTTGTTGAACTTTTGATTTTGTTGTTGTATTTTGACCCACCATGGGGATGTTATTGTAACCAAACTATGTATTTTCAATCTTTGTAATATATGTGGTTTGTATTATCTTTGGTGGGCTTAATCTCTCTTCATCATCAGCATTTCCTCGAGGTCTGGAAAGGTCAAAACCAAAGAACCAAACCGGATACCCTTGGAAGACAAATAGGCATCCTGCATTGCATACTAACATTTTCTTTGTTTTGTAGGTCTTTGTTTTATTTTTGTTTCTCACTTTGTTGTGGTTTCAGGAAACATTGCTCGCAGAAGAGTGTTCCCTGTCAACAGAATATACCGGTACCCGATAAGAAGCAACCTTCCGGGACTCCAGATGGATCAAGTGCAGCAAGACTTGAATGAAGTAAGGACCCAAATGGCCAATGAGAGGGTTGAGATGAGAAATCAGATGACCTAATTCATGACTGTAATGACTGGTTTAGCTCAGATCCAGGAAAGACTGAGGGAGTTAGTTGAGAGACAAACTCCTGAAGAACACCATCCAGGGACAGGAGGTACCAGTAACAACGATCACGTGCAACCTCGCGCTGATCCACCAGAGTTTGGACCTCATCTGAACCCAGAAATCAATGCCATAAGGAATACTCAGGGTAACACTGCTAGAGGAAGGGTCTTGCAGGAAGATCCTCAAGAAGAGCAGTTTACTATGGTCGAGGCTGGAGACGAAGTTTATGACCGTCGGTTGGATGAAATTGCAGAGAAGCTAAGGTCTCTTGAATCCCAAAACTCCCTAGGATTTGATGTCATGGACATGGGACTGGTGGAAGGGGTAAGAATTCCTCACTAGTTCAAACACCCATGTTTTGAAAGGTATAATGGCACATCCTGCCCACGCACCCACCTTCAGTCATTCTTGGGAAGACTAAAAGCATACACCATGGACGAGAAGCTGTGGATGTTTTACTTTGAGGACAGTTTGACATGGGCATCCCGAGAATGGTACTCCCACTTGACTAGAGCCACAGTAAGAAACTAGAAAGACTTGGCTGAAGCTTTTATCCGACAGTATCAATATAATCTGGACATGGCTCCAAACAGGACCATTTTAATGGGAACGTCTCAGTCTTCTCGTGAAAGCTTTAGGGAGTATGCCCAAAGGTGGAGGCAACTTGTTGCTGCAGTTCAACCCCCTATGTCTGAAAGGGAGATGGCAGACATGTTCATGAATACTCTCCAGGGAACATATATTGATAGATTGGCTGCATTTTCCTCTACCAGCTTTGCAGACGTGGTGATAGTTGGGGAAAGGATAGAAAGCCTATTGAAGATGGGGAAGATCTCCTATAACGGTTCCAGTTCAAGAAGTGCAAGGAAGCCATTTGTTGGGACCCGTAGATCTGGTGAGACAAACTCCGTGCACATGGGAAGAGGGAGACCCCAATACATGCCCAGAACAGTTGTTGCTATTACTATCCCTGCTCCACCTCCTCAGTATACTCAACAACCACAACACTTTCCGCAACAACAACAATTTCCTCAACAGAGACCTTACAACAACAATAATAACAACAATCAACAACAACACCCTTTTCAACAGCGGCCGTCTTAGATCAACAGGGTGATTGACCCTATCCCTATGCCATATGCTTCACTACTGCCACAACTCCTAAAGCTCAATCTTGTTGAGTTAAGGACATTGGCTCCACCTGATCCTCAGAACCTTCCAAGAAAATATGATGTCAATGCTAGGTGTGCTTTTCATTCTAACGCACCTGGTCACTCTACGGAAAAATGCAGGGCTCTGCATATGAAGGTCCAGGATTTGGTAGATTCAAAGGCCCTGAACTTTGCACCACCTCCCAATGTAATGAAAAATCCTATGCCAAGCCACAGTGGGCCGAGGATTAATGTCGTAGAGGAAGGGTCACCCATGAGTTTTATAAAAGACATTGCATGTATTCAGACACCTCTGGCAGAGGTTAAAGCCCAACTTTTGAAATGCCAAGTGTTTCTAGGTTGTGAGGCCTGTTGTGAATCTTGCAAGCTTTCAGAGAATGGGTGTACTGGTTTGAGGAGTGGAATTAATGATTTGATTAGAGAAGTCATTCTGAAAATTACCACAACTGCTTCTACAACACCAACAACCCTTTTGCCAACAACAAGTGAATCTTCTACAACTGCAACAACCATTGTTCCGAGTGATTCTCCTATAACTGCAACAACAATTGTTCCTACTGATTCATCTACAACTTCAGCAACCAATTCTTCCATCACTTCAACAAACAATAGTTCCATTTCATCTCCTTCTACAACTCCAGCAACCACCAACAATGATATCTCCACAGTTACTATTTATTATGACCCGACAACGGTCCCGAACTCCAACAACTTTCAACAATCTCAGCAACAGTTTCAACCCAACTTCAATTCACCATCACCAACATCCGCCAGAGGTCCTGTTACTATTTTCTATGATCACAGAGAATTACGGATCCAACATCTGCTGCAGTAAACCCTGTCACTATCACAGTGCCAGGGCCAATCCCATATGATAAAGACAGGGTTGTACCATGGCATTATGGTGCTGACCTTTACTGCAACGGAGAAAAATTCCTTCTTGATTCTCCAGTTCTTACTCCCCAAGTGGACAATGTCGGGGGAGGCGGAGGCTTCACCCGAAGCGGACGTCTCTTTACGTCACAAGTTCCAAGAATCAATACTGAGGCAGAGGCTGCTGCCAAAGCCAAAGGGAAAAGTGTGATACCTGAAGAATCTGAGTCGAAAGAGAATCATAAATCATCCTTTGATCAGGATGTGTATGAGTTTATAAGGATAATTAAAAGAAGTGACTATAAAGTTGTGGACCAGCTCCACCAGACTCCTTCAAAGATCTCTATATTATCCCTGCTGTTGTGTTCCGAAGCCCATCGGGATGCATTACTTAAGTTCTGCACGCTGCCTACGTGCCAGAAGAGATCACGGTGAATCAGCTTGAAACAGTGGTGTCTAATATCAATACTAGCCCTGGGCTAGGTTTCACTGATGTTGATTTGACCGCAGAAGGACGTCACCACAACAAAGCTTTGCACATAACCCTGGAGTGCAAGGGGGCTGTACTATTTCATGTCCTTGTAGACACTGGGTCCTCACTCAATGTCTTACCCAAGAAAGCTCTTGTCAAGCTCGAATATGATGGAATAGCTCTCCGGCCAAGTAATCTTGTGGTCATGGCTTTTGATGGCTCCAAAAGATCTGTTCTTGGAGAGGTGGAGCTGCCAGTGATAATCGGTCCGCAGGTCTTTAAGACCACTTTCTACGTGATGGACATTCAGCCGGCATACAACTGTTTGTTAGGTCGGCCATGGATTCACACCGCAGGCGCAGTAACGTCGACCCTTAACCAGAAACTGAAGTATGAATGGGAAGGACAGATTATCACCATCTGTGGTGAGGAGGACATATTTGTTAGCCATCTAGCTACATACAAGTATATTGAGATGGATGGTGAAATCCATGAAACTATGAGCCAAGGGTTCGAGGCCCTGAATGTCAATGAGGCGACGACTGAAGTATTTGATGCGTCCCAGGAAGACAAGATGGGTACATCAATTGTCTCCTATCAGCAAGCCCGGAAGGTTGTTGAAGATGGTAATGCTCAAGGCTGGGGCAAGCTACTGCCAATGGAGAAGAAGGAGGACAAATTCAGTTTGGGTTATAAACCATTCCGACAAGATCAATCAGAGGCTGACAAAGAGCCCAAGTTCATCAGTGGGGGGATGCTCACCCCAGATGCTGTTAACAACCTGGAAGACGAGGCGGAAAGCGACCGCAACTTGGAGAGCTGGATACGTCCAAGGATCCCGGGGCCAAGTCCTTAACTGGTCTTCCCAGAAAATTATAAGGGTTACTCCTGCAGAGTAATTATTATTTCCTGTCTTTTTTAGCATGCATCAAGTCCTGCATCTTGCCCAAGGTGTCAGGACTCATTTTGTAATAGGGCCATATTGTAATTTTGTGCAAATGGATTAATTTATGAATATCGGACATCTTTTGCAAACAAGTTTTTTTCGCTCACTGTCTTTTCATTTTTTCACTTTTGTACAAAACAATAAAATGACAATGTTTTCAAAATAAATAAATTCATTTTCAATTTTTCTAAACAAGATTAAAATTGATCACTAAAACGAACCAATCTCAACCCTTGCAGAGATTATCCTCCAGATTGCACCGACAACAGCACTGCTATGACCTTGTATGACTTCGACAATCCAATTAATCAAGCCGATGAAGGGGTTGAAGAAGACTACGAGTTACCTGAAGAATTAGCCAGGTTGTTGAGGCAAGAAGAGAAAGTGATCACTCCTAATCAGGAGGAGGTTCAAACAGTTAATCTTGGTACCGAGGAGGATTTGAAAGAAGTGAAGATTGCGGCCAGTCTGCAAGCTTCAGTAAAGGAACAGCTTATTGACATGCTTCGAGAATACGTCGACGTCTTTGCTTGGTCCTATCAAGACATGCCAGGTCTTGATACTGATATTGTTACGCACAAGCTGCCTTTGAAGGAAGATTGCCCTCCAGTGAAACAGAAGCTACGCCGTACTCACCTAGATATGTCCATGAAGATTAAAGAAGAAGTACAAAAATAGTGGGACGTCGGTTTCCTTGCTGTAACTAGTTACCCGCCGTGGGTCGCTAATATTGTACATGTGCCTAAGAAGGACGACAAAGTACGGATGTGTGTGGATTACCGAGATCTGAACAGAGCTAGCCCAAAGGATGATTTCCCTCTACCTCACATTGATGTATTGGTTGAAAAAATGGCTCAATTCTCGGTGTTTTCCTTCATGGATGGTTTTTCTGGGTATAATCAGAACAGAATGTCACCTGAAGATATGGAGAAAACTACCTTCATCACCCCTTGGGGCACATTTTGTTATAAGGTAATGCCTTTTGGACTGAAAATGTAGGTGCTACTTATCAACGGGCTATGGTGACGTTATTCCACGATATGATCCACAAAGAAATTGAATTCTACGTGGATGACATGATTGCCAAGTCCCTCACTGAAGAAGATCATCTGGTAAATCTGCTGAAGTTGTTCAAGCATCTGAGAAAGTACCAGCTGAAACTAAACCCCAACAAGTGCACATTCGGGGTGCGTTCCGGTAAATTGCTGGGATTTATCGTAAGTGAGAAGGGAATTGAAGTTGATCCTGACAAAGTCAAAGCCATTCAGAAGATGCCTGCACCTAGGACTGAAAAAGAGATTCGGGGTTTCTTGGTTAGATTGAACTACATTTCACGGTTCATATCTCACTTTACTGCAACCTGTGAGCCCTTGTTCAAATTGTTTAGAAAGGAACAAACAGTCAGGTGGAACGAAGATTGTCAGAAGGCTTTTAAGAAGATAAAGGAGTATCTGCAAGAACCTCCGATTCTTATGCCTCCAGTTGAAGGAAGACCTCTGATAATGTACCTGATAGTATTAGAAGGATCAATGGGGTGTGTGTTGGGCCAGCATGATGAGTCTGGTCAAAAAGAGTATGCGATATACTACCTAAGCAAAAAGTTTACCGACTGTGAACAACGTTATTCACTGCTCGAGAAAACTTGCTGTGCTTTAGCGTGGGCTGCTCGCCGACTAAGACAGTATATGTTGACTCACACTACTTTATTGATCTCAAAGATGGACCCCGTCAAGTACATATTCGAGAAGCCAACACTTGCCGGAAGGGTTGCAAGATGGCAAATGATTCTAACAGAGTATGACATTCAGTACATATCTCAAAAGGCCATCAAAGGCAGTGTATTGTCTGACTATCTAGCTGAGCAACCCATTGATGATTTTCAGCCCATGAGATTTGATTTCCCTGATGAAGACGTCATGTTTCTGAAAGCAAAAGATCATGAAGAGCCAGTTCACACTGAAGGGTCTGACCCAGAAGAAGAATGGACAATGATGTTTGATGGGGCTGTCAATATGAATGGTCGTGGAGTTGGTGCAGTGCTCATTACACCTAAAGAAGTTCATATGCCTTTCTCAGCAAATCTCATATTTGCTTGCACTAACAACGAAGCTGAATACGAAGCATGTATCATGGGTCTTGAGGAGGCCATTGACCTCAAGATCAAGACATTAACTGTATTCGGAGATTCAACTTTGGTAATCAATCAGAGCAACGACAAATGGTACACTGACCAAGAGCATCTGATCCCATATCGTGACTACACGAGGAGATTATTGACTTTCTTCACAACAGTCAAACTTGAGTATATCCCTCGAGACGAAAATCAGTTCGCGGATGCTTTGGCTACCATTTCCTCCATGATCAAGGTTCAGACTACCAATTATGTATCTCGGATTTCGGTATCCAGACTAGACCGACCAGCATATGTATTCTCTGTAGACATTGCTAAAGATGACAAGCCTTGGTTCCATGACATCAAATGCTTCTTAGAGGATCAAACATACCCACCTGGGGCATCATCCAATGATAAGAAGACATTAAGAAGGCTGGCTGGTAGTTTCTTTCTTAATGCTGATGGTTCATTATACAAGCGAAACTTTGAAATGGTCTTGCTCAGATGTGTTGATAAGAAAGAAGCATACTTGCTGATGCACGAGGTGCATGAAGGATCTTTCGGTACCCATGCTAGAGGACATGCAATGGCTAAGAAATTGTTAAAGTTAGGTTACTACTGGATTACAATGGATGCAGAATGTTGTGCCTATGCCAGAAAATGCCACAAATGCCAGATCTACGCAGACAAGGTGCATGTGCCTCCAAATCCTTTGAACGTAATGTGTTCACCTTGGCGCTTTGCAATGTGGGGCATCGACATGATTGGAAAGATCGAGCCGACTGCTTCAAATGGCCATAGATTCATCCTGGTAGCCATTGATTATTTCACCAAGTGGGTCGAAGCAGCTTCATATGCAAACGTCACCTGACAAGTGGTAGCCAGATTTCTGAAAAGAGACATCATTTGTCGATATGGAGTTCCCGAGCGAATAATTACTGACAATGGTTCCAATTTGAACAAAAAAATGATGGCAGAATTGTGCCGGGACTTCAAAATCCAACATCAAAACTCTTCTCCTTACAGGCCAAAGATGAATGGCGCTGTTGAGGCAGCTAACAAGAACATCAAGAATATTGTGCAAAAGATGGTGGTTACTTACAAAGACTGGCATGAGATGCTACCATTTTCCTTGCATGGGTACCGAATCTTAATCAGAACGTCTACCAGGGCAACACCGTATCAACTTGTGTATGCTATGGAGGTTGTCCTACCTGTTGAAGTTGAATGAAGCAGAATGGGTCTGGTCTCGGTACAATCAACTGAATCCGATTGAAGAAAAGAGATTAGCTGCAATCTGTCATGGGCAGTTATATCAGAAAAGAATGAAGAAAGCCTTCGATCAGAAAGTCAGGCTTCGGGAATACCAAGTGGGAGATCTTGTGCTGAAAAGACTTTTTCCTCCTCATACAGACCACAGAGGCAAATGGACTCCAAACTACGATGGTCCATTCATAGTAAAGAAGGTTTTCTCTGGTGGAGCACTGATGCTCACTACTATGGATGGTGAAGATTTCTTATCCCCTGTGAATTCAGATGCAGTTAAAAAATACTTCGCATAAGGCTTTAGGACTTTGGAATTAGGGTTATGCCTGCATCCTTCTCTTAGGATGGAGTGTATAACTTTAATCCTAAGTGTTAAACCCTTAATTTTTTTAAACCTCTTCATCAATCCAACTAATAATCACTAAGACATTAACTTGTAACTTGGGCCTTGCATTAGGGTTCTAATTCTTCCTTTATTGGTTAAGAAGGACTAACCCTAGTGTTTAATGGACAAGTCCCCCTCAAGTTGTCTTATAAATCATAAAACTCACCTCTTAATCTCACCCTTAATAAAAACCCACTTCAATAAAGGCTTGTTTTGTCATGAGGTTAATCCCTAATCATAGATTAAGTTGAGGTATATTCTTCAACTTAAGTGTGCTCATCTATTATCCTTCTATTAGGATGGTGTAATGAGTTCACTAATCTTTGATTATGGCTTAAACTCATTACTTAACATCAAACAAAAATCCCAAAAAATATCTAAATAATCACAAGTAGGTTAATGATCTTAACCTTACATCATCATGGTGATAAAGTTGAGATGTTTATCTCATACTTAAAGTATTCTCATTATCCCTAATCAGGGAGGATATAATGAGTTTACAATCTTTGATATAGGTTTAAGCTCATTAACTTATGACAAACTCCAAAAACAATCAAAGACTGAAAACACAAAAACAAACAATAATCGTCTCCTCCGGGATTCTTTTCTCATCACCTTCATTCATAAACGAGAACTTGCTTCTCCCGTCTAATGCAAGACAGTTAGCACTCGAGCCAGACGAGTCATACACTTGAGCATAGACAAGCAAGCAGTTCATAGTCAATTCATCCTTCAGTCTCTTTGAGTCGAACTACGGTGTTCTGACTTCCTCATTGCACGAGAGGATACGTAGGCATAACTTAATAGTTATCGAACAAAAGTCTATGTGTCTTCCCCCTCTTTCAGCATTCTCTTTTAAGCCTCATTCCTGAGCATTTCACTTCACCTTTTGCACTGACACTTATATATTCTTTTCCAGCTTTTGCACACAGATAGCACATACACTACCCCTTTAAACACGCTCTCGTAAGCGTGGATCCCGTCGAGTACGACGGACAATCTGGGTGCTAATACCTTCCCAGGTTGTAACCAACCCCCATTCTCAGTTTCTCTAGTTCGCAACCGTCTTATCCATCTCTTTCTAGGTTTATGCAGCATTACCTTTCCTTCGGGATAAAAATGCCTAGCTGGCGACTCTATTCAATTCATTTCATTTTCTATTTCACCGACCGTTCGCGCTTGTACTGGGATGCAAATCTTTGGGAGTGACAGCGAGAAACTCCCTACTTGAGCTCGCTGAGCAAGCTATACCAGATCACCAATTTTTTTGCAGAATCCCACTGCTTGCTGAGCGAACCTAGCTCCCTAAGCGAGCTCTACGATTTCCAGAAAACTCAGTGTAAACACCCCAAATTTTCCCTCACTCTTTTCACCATGGCTTGTGATTCTTTTCATTTGCATTAGTTCAATCATATCATATCATGTTGCATTTTTGCCTCACTGCATTGGTTCGAAGGCATCTGCATCTAGGATTTGTGATCTGAGCAATCCCTGAGCCATCTGAGCTACTCCTAAGATCTTCAATCATCTCAAGAGGGTCCATGTATGTTCAATCATCATATTATATCCTCCCAAGATCAAGGAAGTCAGAAAATCACAAGAACTGAGAAAGGCATGGAAGCAGAGCCAAGCTTAACTGCAGATGACCTAAAATTAGGGTTTTGGTTTCAAAGGCCATAACTCCAAATTTTTTGGTCATTCTTGTTTCTATTGGTCTCTATATGATATAAGGATCATACATACCAATTTTCATGAAGAAATTCAATGGGGAAGGCATCTGATCAGTAGATGACTTCTTGAGCAAGTCAGTGCAAAATCAGGGCATCTAAGGCCCCCAATCATCCAACCAAAGGGTCTTCTACATAATTTTGGGTGTATATGATCTTTATTTGATCTTAGAAGAAGTTAGAAGTTCACAAAATTGAGGAATTTCAAGTCATTTGCAAAGTTGCCATTTTTGGAAAGTGACTTGTAATGAAAACTTGCCATTTTGGGAAAGTTTTTCAACCTCCTCTTTTTGATTCAAAAATGCTTCAAATGAAAAATTCCTGGTCATGAAAGTTGTAGATTGGATCATTCCCTTTTCAAAAAGTACAAGAACTTGATCTAATTCATCATAGAACTCAAGTTATGGCCTTGCAAAGTTGGGAAAAATCACAAAATTTCACTTATGTACCAAAGAGGGAAACTTGCAAAAAACTCATACCAAGGCAATTTGTGACCTCAAAGTGACTTCTAACCATTACACAAACATCATACATGACCTATAATTCAGAATTTCCCAAAGGATTCTCAAGTCTCATGCCTTGGATCACAAGTATCATAAGCCATTTATCATAAAAGTCACAAAGAGGAAATTCTTGCAAGAATGATTCTTAGGGGTTTGTTTGATTTCTAATCAATCTCAAAGTATCATAACAACTTCATGTGGTCCATTTTGCTGCAAATTGCCCAAGAGTTCATAGGTTTCATTGCCTTAGTTCACAAGGAATTCCAAAGAGGGAAATATGCAAGAACCTTGAAAACTCTTGATCAAGACCATCCAGCTCACAAAATCAGATCCAAAGGCCTTCCTTGACTCAAGCTGAAGCAGGACAAGTCCTAAGATCTCCTCTGACCCGAGCCATACCTATGGTACACAAAATCTTGACTTTTTGCATCTTTGCCCATACCAATCAAACTGTGACATTACCAACCCTCTGCCCAATCAGAACATAATATGTGGACCTCAAGGACTTGAAACATACACACACACATGCCAACATCCTCCAATAAGCCAGGATTCACAAAAACTGCAAAATCCTTCATCTCTTCGAAACTCTGCCCATAGCCATCAAACCTCAAACTTCTCTTCACCAATAAGTTACATACCATCCATGGATCAAGAATCAAGCATTGAAACAGCCTAAAACATCACATACACAACCCTCCAAATCTGCTACACCAGAGCCAAAACCTTCAAACCAGGCCATATAACCTTGTTCTAAGCTTCATTTCATCAACAAGAGATTCATAGGAGGGGATTTGCACCAAAGAAGAAGCCTGAAAGCTCTGAATCAGAAGATTCAATCTCAGGTATAGCTCATGAAAGTTTTTCCCAGAAGCTTGTTTTTAAGTTCTTGTATGGTTCCTTGTGCTCCCCTGATCATGGGGATATGATTTTTTTTGAAGATGGTTGAGAAACCACCATGTATGCAAGTTCTGAAACTTTTGCCCGTTTTTACGTTTTGGTTCGATTCTTGTTCATGATGCGAAATAAATGATTTTTGGTTGGGGACTTAGGTTTAGGAATGTTAGAGGATCATTTTTGGGCAAGAAATTTGGAGATTAGAGGCCTAGGGGAGAAGTTAGGGTTTGAGTCCACCGGAGAAGATGACCGGAACACTGTTCCGGTCACCTGAATTTGTTTAAACCCTAATCTCATTAATTAGGCAACTTTGAATGTAGGCCCTTGGATTCACTTTCCCGCGCACAATGAACGATCCAGATTTGTCACTTAAGCCCTAATCCAGTCATTAGTGTAATTAATCAGGTTTAGGAAATTTGAAAATCCAGTTTGAATCTCAGCCTTTGGATAAGGCGCGAGTCAATTCCCTCCATTTCTCTTTGAACCTGGACCCTTAGATGTGCTGACTTCTATTTAATTTCATATTTATTTTGTTTTTCTTGCATTTTTCTTGTGCATTTTATTTAAAATAGCAAACCTCATCTAAAAAATTTTATTTTTTTCATCATGACTTTAAATATTTTTCTCATTCTGAAAATAATTTTTATTTTATTTTTTGCATAAAATTTGTATTTTTTAAAATATTTAAATGTTTATTTTAATTAATTAATGGAAATTAATTAATTAAAATACCATTTAAGTTTCTAAAAATCACAATGCATCTTGAAACATTTAGAGACATTATCAAACCATTCATACAAATTTCTTTTTGGTTCTTGATCCATTTTGACATTTTCTATGGATTTAGGGTTCTTAAAAATCAATATTTTTGACCCTAACTTAGAAAAATATTTTCTGCCTAACCATGAAGGGTTTGATAGTGATTCTTTTTGAATTGCATCCCACATATCATGTAGTTTCTAGGATAAAATTGGCATGAATTTATCTTTCATTTTTGATTTGTTTTGCATTTTTCCTTGTGAGGTCCCTTAAAACCCTAGATAACTTAGAAAAATCATAACTTCCTTAGGGTTAAGAGTTAGGTCTCCTCCTTTGGGGTGTGATATCATATGGGTTTAGGGTACCTTTGATTCTATGTTCAATTTTTTATCATGTCATTTGCTTCTGATTTTGAATTTTGCATTGCATATTATATGTAAACCCTAATTTTTGCCTTCATTTGCATTCATTCTTCATATGCTTGCATACATGAACTTGCTATGACATTTTGTGCATCCACATGACTTATAAGGCATCTTAGGACACATTAGAATCATGTTTGATCATTGCATCATCCATTTTCCATGCTTTTGCTTTCATTTCATGTCATATGCATTCATGAACTTTCATGGTTCTTACATGTCTCATTTGCATCTTCATTACTTGTATGATCATCCTCATCTCTTGACATGCTTTCATACCATCTCATAGCATCATTTTCATCATGATCATGCTTCTGACTTTGGTTTTCATCTTTTCATTTCATCTCATTTTCATTTCATTTCATTTCTTGTTGCTAACTTTTCAGGTGGTAAGTGTTTGAGAAGTGAATTTGCCTTCACTTCTCACAACCTCTTCTCATCCTCTTTATGCATCATTGCTGCATTTTTACTTGTGAATTAGAGTGAGCTTGATCATTCATGCTCCCTCTTCTCTTTCTTTTCCTCAAGTGACTTGTCTTCTTAAGTGAAGTAAGTTGTCTTGCTTCTTGCTGCTTCCTCCTTTCATCTGCTTCTTCCATGGTGGCTTTTCCTTGAAGATCTTCTTGCAAGCCTCATAAACCCTAGGAACACCCAAGCATGATCTCAATTAGGGTTTGATTAGTCCCCCCATTAGTTTTACCTTTGTGTCATCTTTGGGTCTTCTCTTCTCATCTCTTAATCAAGGACTAAACCTTAAAGGTTTTAAGGCTTTGTGATTAAGGTTATGCCTGTATCCTTCTATTAGGATGGAGTGTATGACTTTAATCCTAAGTGTTAAACCCTTAATGTGTTTAAATCCTTTAATCAATTCACCTAATAATCACTAAGACATCAAGCTTGTAACTTGGGCCTTGCATTAGGGTTCTAATTCTTCCTTAATTGGTTAAGAAGGACTAACCCCAGTGTTAATGGACAAGTCCCCCTCAAGTTGTCTTACAAACCATAAAATCCACTTCTTAATCTCATCATTAACCTAAAATCCACTCTGATAAAGGTTTTGTTTTGTCATGAGGTTAATCCCTAATCATGGATTAAGTTGAAGTATCTTCCTCAGCTTAAATGTTCTCATCTATTATCCTTCTATTAGGATGGTGTAATGGGTCCATTAAATCTTTGATTATGTCTTAAACTCATTACTTAACACTAAACAAAAACAACAAAAACATATAAATAATTACAAGTAGGTTAATGATCTTAATCCTACATCATGGTGATTAAGTGTGAGGTTTACTTCATACTTAAGGTATTCTCATTACCCCTAATCGGAGGGAGGATGTGATGAGTTTACTAACCCTTGGTTTAGGCTTTAACCCATTTTCTTATGACAAACCTCAAAAAGCAATAAAAGACTAAAAATACCAAAAAACAAACAATAATCGTCTCGTCCGGGATTCTTTTCTCATCATCTTCACTCACAAACGGGAACTCGCTTCTTCCGTCTAATGCAAGACAGTTTGCACCTGAGCCAGAGAGGTCATACACTTGAGCATAGGCAAATAAGCAGTTCACAAGTCAATTTATCTTTCAGTCTCTTTGAGTCGAACTACGGTGTTCTGACTTCCTCATTGCACGAGAGGATACGTAGGCATAACTTAACAGTTATCGAACAAAAGTCTCTGTATATTCCTCCCTCTTCCCGCATTATTCTTTAAGCCTCATAGTCTTGAGCTTCACATTCTTTCCTTACACTCACACTCTTTTATTTCACTTCACATTTCTTTTGCACTAACACTTGCATTCTTTTCCAGCTTTTGCACACAAAATAGCACTGACACTACCCCTTTAAACACAAACTTTCAAGCGTGGATCCCGTCGAGTACGGCGGACAATCTGGGTGCTAATACCTTCCCAGGTTGTAACCAACCCCCTTTCTCAGTATCTCTGGTTCGCAACCGTCTTATCCATCTTCTTTCTAGGTTTATGCAGCATTACCTTTCCTTCGGGATAAAAATGCCTAGCTGGCGACTCTTTTCAGTTCACCCTCGTGTTCTCTCTTTCGCCGACCGTTCGCGTCTGTACCCCTCTTGGCCATGTGTCATCAGGTGGGAGCGACACTCAGGCTTACGGGAAACACCCATTTCTGTGCCAAACTCAACCAAAATATCACCAAAATAGAGGAACCAAAAACTAAACATGAATACCATCATATATTAGTCATTATACTTTCATTTAATTGAGTTTTAACCGTTTAATCTTTCAATTTCTAATATTTTCTACAAAAACCCTAAAAATCAATATCTCAATCAAAACACAAAAGAAAAGATTCTAACTATGAACCCACCTTGCCAATGAAGAGGAGTTTGGTGAAGATGAAGATTTGATGAAGAAATGGTGAAGATCCAAGCTTTCCCTCTTCTTAGGTTTTCTTCCTCTTCTTCTTTTCTCCCTTTCTTTTTTTTTTTCTTTTTTTCTTTCTTTCTTTCCTTTTCCCTTCTTTCTCTTTTTCTTTCTCTTACCAACTTTCTTTCTCTTCCCTCTTATAAACCCTTCTTTTCTCTTCTTATAAAATAATTACCACTCATTAGTTAGTAACACTAACTGGTCCAATTTGAGAGTATCCAAAAATGTCTATGAGTCAAATATTTAATAAAGCCTCAGTGTCAGATAATACTTAATTAATTAGTTTAAGTTCATCGGTTGCTCTAATTACTTTAATTGAAAGCTCTCAGAGTACACCGGAACCCTATTAAACTTAATTAATATTATCCAGAGCACTTAATTAAATACAAGGTATTACATATACCTATTGGTAGAAAATGTTCCATTATAACATGGAAATCATGTGTCTTCAAACTCTTCAACTTGAGGTTTCATAGACATAAGTCTTCTAATATCTGAAGAGTATCCTTCTGGAACTTTAACTTCACTCAGAAACTTACAAATTTATTTTTTCTCCTTTCTAGATAGAGTAAAAGTAGCAAGTGGTAGATATGTTTTTCTTCTTTTCTTCACGGGTGCTAATCCAGTTCTCATTCCCATTTTTGACATGTCATCCCTTGCTTTAAGGCCATCCTTAGATTTTCCTTTTATATTGAGTAACGTACCGATAACACTTTCAAATACATTTTTTTCAATATGCATAACATCGAGAAAATGTATCACGTACAAAGACTTCCAATATGGAAATTCAAAAAGTATCGACCTCTTCTTCCACCCACCTTTGACAACCTTATGTGCAAAAGGCTTTCCAAACACAGTACACACATCTTTCATCTTTTCAAAAACTTGGTCACCTGACAATGCAGGTGAAGCTTTGATAACACTAAATTTCACCGTATTTCTGACTCCGATTTCGCATGCATTCTTAGTTTTTATTGTTATTTTGTTATGTTATTACTTTGTTTTTCTTTACTTTCAGGTTTTTTATGTAATCGGGGCCTAAATCGAGAAAAGGAGCGAAAAAGGAGTTGAAACAGACGAAAACCAAGAAATTCAGCTTTTTACACTTACGGCATCCACCATGGCTGGCGCCATGGGGTCAGTCATGACGTGGCCACGTCTCAAGATCACTCCACAACTGCCAAGGCCCATGATCCCCACTTTCTCCACCATTTTGTACTCATGGCGGGCGCCACAAGGCAAAAATGTTTCCCTCCACTTTTTAGTGGAGGGGGGCATCCTGGTCTTTTCTCACTTAATGCTTGCCTATAAATAGGACTTTAGAATTTCGTTTTTATCATCCAAACTTAGAATCTCTTAGGCATATAACAGTTTTAAAGTAGTTATTGTAACACCCCGATTTCATAATTTATTTAATAAAATAATTATTGTTTATATGGGTGGTGTTTTTGAGATTATAAGTGAAGACTTGTTTATTTAAATAATAATATAATGATAATATGGTATTATTTGAATATTATTACTAAATAAATAAAATAGTAAGAATTGGAGGTCTAAGGGGCAAGGTGGTAAATTGGTGTGGTTTATGAGAGGGGAAAAAGGAATCATTTTCATTCATCGTGTTTTGGGTGGAAATAAGAAGTTGGCTCTGGAGAAAGAGGAAAAAGAGAGAGAAGAGCAAGAGACCTAAAGCTCCAAGATCAAGATTGTTCAAGGAATCGATTGAATCTAAGGTAAGGGGGGAGAAAGGGTTCTTTATTGGTGATCTAACATGAAAGGGTAGTTGAGAGGTCCTTACTCTCCTAGGGATTATGTGATTTGGTATAATTTGATGAATTGTGGTATGAATATGGAATTGCATGATTGATTGTTGTATTTGGAATAATCATTGTTTGAATTGATATAATTGGATTAATATGAAAACTGTTATATGAATGTTGTTGTTGATGAGGTGAATTGAGAAGAGGAAGAGAAACTTAAAATCCCTAATTTGATTAGTAATATTAGGTTGGAAAGATATGTGGTATTAAAGGTCTTAAAATAAGTATAAGAATGACATTGGGACTGTTTTGAGTGATAAAAGTGAGATATAATCAATAGAACCCGAACTGGTATGAGATGGGGAATGAAAAGTGATTTTTGGGAAAAAAAACTGATTTTTGGACGCAGGGCTCCTGACACGGGCCGTGTCACACGACACGGGTGGCCGTGTCAGGCTACGGGAACTAGATGGGGATGATTTTTTAGAAGATTGGAGATCAGAGGGTGTGACACGGGCCGTGTCACACGACACGGGTGGCTGTGTCACAGTTCTGTACCTTTGAAAATGATGTTTTCAGGATGGTTTGTCAGGCCGTGTGACAAGGGCCATGTCAGGCCTCTGTATTTGGGAAATTCATGACATTTTAAGCCGGTTTCGTCCTGTTCCCTTGGTCTACTTTCTTACCATTAGTTTAAGGCTTTGAGGATAACATCCATGAGTAACTATAGGACCTAACAACTGATAATTAGTGTGTGAGTTTTATACGATTATGGTGGATAGTATAACTTTATTAATTGGTTACTTAAAATGTGTTGAGTATGGTGATGTTATTATAATTCTTGTACAAACTATATGATGGGCTGGTTAATAACCAATGAAGATCACGAGGATCATGTTGATTGGTAATATTGTTGATTGTATGCTTTGCGTAGACCCCATGAGGTAAGGTTGGTAGCGGTGAGGATCAGAAGGATCATGTTATATTGGAAAATGTATGGAAAATCATTGAGGGTGGAATTAATGAGGAATTCATAGGATATGATAATTGGTAATTAGTGTGTAGGAATATATGTGCTTATGTTGGTTTATATGACTCTTGATGATGAACCATATGAATTGTGTTGATAATATGTGTGAATATTGTCTGATTGTTTATGTGACCCATGTGATGGGATGTGTGATAATTGATGAAGATCTTGAGGATCGTGAAGGCATGACTGTTGTCATGCGTATTTGTATTATGGTGTATGTGTTTGAGTCTGTATATGCATACACATTTGGTGGAATGATCATGTCTCGGTGGAGCGTAAGTGATCATTCGGGATTCGTTGAGAATCGTGGTTGCAGGGATGATCGTGTCTTGGTGGAGACGTTAACGATGAATTCGGGGTTCTATTTAATGAACCATTATTGTGAGTCGGTACCGCATTTGCATTGTTTCATTGAGTCACTTTGCATTGATTGAATTAATGATGTATGATATGTGTTGATGAACTATTTGAGATATCGATTAATAGTATGATGTATGATGTGTATTTGATGAATAGAGGTGAGACTACCCTGTAAGATGTTATTTGCACCGTTAATTTATTGAATTGTTTTCTCACCCCTTTGTTATTTGGTTGCGTCTGTGCTTCTTCGGAAGTACAGATGATTCAGGTACTTGAGTATGCTCGGAGTACAAGTTGTTTGGTCGAGTCCTAGGAGTCGCTCTGATACATAACACGGGAAATGGGGATATTTGTTATTTAATTATTCTTGTTGTAATAGTTATGTATCATATTTTGTTGAAACTTATAAATTAATTGAATTGGTGAATTTTGTGGATATTTGGCGAATTGCCGATTGTTGAATAAAAAGATATTTCCGCTGTTTTTAATAAATGATTATACTTTTGGTTGATTTTGAAAATGTAACTACTCACTTGTTAATTAAACTCTGATTTATCTGAAAACTTATATTATTTTAGAAAATGGGAAAAGTGGGTGTTACAATTGGTATCAGAGCAGGTCGGTCCGTCCGGCCAGGTTGTCGTGTGTCGTTTGTCCCAGAGTATACGATATGTGTGTGAAACACTATCGGTACTTGCTTGTTTGCTAGCTGTTTGTTTGCAGATGTTTATTGAAAATAAGTGGGGGAGAAGCTATTACTTCTCTGAAGAGTTGGCTTGTGATGTGTTAGAGTTGCGGTGTGGTAGTGGTTGTTAAGGTTGGCGCTAACTAAGGATCCGCTGGTAAAGCAACTTAGTTCGTATGATGCAAGGAATGCTATTAAAGTTGGGAAATGTGGCTTATGACCATCATGATTGTCGGCTATCTATTGGCAAATTGAGAAACTGATCACCCTCAATCCCTTGTTGATAGTAGACGGAATCGTGTTGGATGCAAAAGACATATTTTTCAGCTGAGATAATATGTTCAATAGACTGTTTGGAGTTAAGCCAAAGTTATGAGTGGTTTAAAAGAATAGATGTGGATTTAGGTATCCGGAAAAGAGATGGATTTGAGTATTGAGTATGTTGATTAGATATTACTAATGGTTACTCCTTAGTGAGTAGGAAGTGAATTTGAGATCGACGATTGTGAAAAGTTGAACGTTGCATCTACTGAGTACGTAGAGGAACTTTTGAGAGGGGACTCTGATGTCTAATTTAGTTGCATATATGGTATTGCTTGGGAGTAAGGTTACAGCGATGGACCGTCTATAAAGTATGAATTGTAATTATGTTTTGAAGAATATATTAGAGGTGTTGTTATAAGTAAAGATGGAACTATTCCTTGGTCGGCCATGGCGCTAAGAGGGATAATGGGAGAATTCATCGACAAAAAGGAATTGTGGGAACAAGGGTGCCTTCTTGGAAAACTTCGGTGTTATTGATATAGAGAGGTGGATATATAAAGTTGCATATTGATTGGTTAATATTATAAGAATTCACCATTGTAAAGGGGATAAATTGGATTCGATTAATAAAGGATCAAGAGTGAGCTGGAATTCATCCGTAGTATTGATGTTGTTGTGAGTTGGATTATAGTGCCTACTAGGACCTTGAGTTAGTTGGAATTTCGTAAGCATGTTATAAAGAGAAGGTGATAATTGGAACCAAATGTTAACAGGTCATGTTGGATGAATTTAATTCGTTGAAGGTTGTACAAGAGAGATTGAGGGAGTAAGTATTGAACTATGTTTTGGCATAGTATGATAAGAAGTGGATGAGTTTTTGAAAGTATAAAGGTATAATTTTTGTCGGAAATTAATTATAACCACGTGTCTTCGCTATGTAGTGATGTTGATTCGTTACCTTAGGAGTGAGGTATATGAGATGCAAAGTATAGATAGTTTCGTAAATGTTTGTGGAAATGGTGGACCGTGAGTTACGAGATCGATTAAAAACTATATGTTGTGATTATTATGGGATGAAGCGAGAGAAATATAAGTATCGTTGTATGTGTTTGACTATTAAGACCAAAGTAAAATAGTAATTGTGCAATATTATCTTTATGGAATTTATGACTTAAGGGTTTAATTAATATGAAATTTGAAACGTTGGAAGGATGATCCAATGAGTGAGTAGAAGTAATGTGAAACTATGAAATGACCATGGATGTGTTGTAGAAGATAGTGGTGACTGGTATGTATTACAGTGGATATGGAGTATGGATTGTACCTTTCATATTTATTTGGATAATTTGGAGATGATAACTTTTGGAAGATGTCCTTATCTATGATGAAAGTAGAAAAAGGATTTGTGGAATGTTGGAAATTGAAGTATAAGAATGGGGAAAAGATACAGTTATATACTAAACTATCAAGAATGATTTTTATGAACAGGTGTAGATGTGTTTGATTGTGTTGTTCAGAGGAAGGTATGAGTCTGTCCGAAGTAGATGTGGATCTACAAGGATGGAATCGAGTAAGTTATAAGAGATTAGAATGTATTTGGACTTAGTTGGTTGTTATTGCAGGTTATGAAAAGTTTTCCAAGTTCGTATTTGTTGTTCGGATAACTTGTGAAAGATAAGTCGTTCGTTGAGAATGGTTGTTTTGAGGGAGAGCGTTGGAGAGTCGGAGTAAGAATTAGCTACGGTTACAATATGATTTTGTTTGATTCTGACAAGTTGTGGATAGAATGCTGGATAATGATGTGATAAGTTGATAGGTTATTAGTACTTGATCGTGAAGTCATAGTTGGTATTATATGATGAGAGAGGAATTATGAAAGTATGTATCTTACCCATGGATTGGAAGTGGATGAGAATAAAATGGTGTTGAGTATCCGATAATATCGTTGCCATGATTGGAGATTGAAGTGTTCGGTAATCACATGAGCATACAATTCCGATTTGATCGGGAAGAGTGGAGTATGAAACGACTAAGATGGTCGGAATGTCTGAGGTAGGGAGTTGGGAATTTTCCTATGTTTGCATTGATAGTTAAAGAGTTGAAATTGAGTTAGTAGTCAAGAGACTTGCATTCAAATATTGAGGTATGTTAAGTGAATTGTTATAATTGTGGTGATGGTTAGAAAGAGTTAAAGTTAGATGTGATCACTTCATAGAATAGATAGCTGCGAGTAATCAGAGTACGCAACGGAAGAGTGAAGTGGTGTAATTGTTTGTATGTAAATGGCTAGTAAAGGCCCAAGATATTGAGCGATGAGACCTGTTGAGGTATTGAGACTATTGAACATCCCGGAATGAATGGGTAATGGTAAGAGGTTATCTACACATCAAGAATTACGGGATATGCAGATATATTAATAAATGTGATGTGTGTGCTTCATTTATGGGTTATGATTATATTGTTTTAGTGGAGAAACTGCAAGGTTAGTCCGTTATCACTATTGTTGTAGCTAGAAGATGTGTATCATAAGATTTTGGTGCTTGTCCTTGTTATCGCCTCGTTACCTTTGGTGATAGTACGAGTGCGAGTAACTAATTCCTATGATGAGGATTAGGGAAGTGTTACATATGGTGATGGTAACGGTTTTTGTTGTGTTTTATTTCTGGTTTATACCTACGTGTTGTGAATTGATGATTGTGGTATTTTTTGTTGTTGTGGTAGTTTCGTAGCACTAATATTGTTGTTTTGGATTAATTATAGAATTACCAGTTATGGAAAGGGAGTGATTAGCCGCGTGCGATAGTATATCTAGATAATTCCATTAAGTGCTATTTTCGAGGACGAAAATAAAATAAGTGGGGGAGAGTTGTAACACCCCGATTTCATAATTTATTTAATAAAATAATTATTGTTTATATGGGTGGTGTTTTTGAGATTATAAGTGAAGACTTGTTTATTTAAATAATAATATAATGATAATGTGGTATTATTTTAATATTATTACTAAATAAATAAAATAGTAAGAATTGGAGGTCTAAGGGGAAAGGTGGTAAATTGGTGTGGTTTATGAGAGGGGAAAAAGGAATCATTTTCATTCATCGTGTTTTGGGTGGAAATAAGAAGTTGGCTCTATAGAAAGAGGAACAAGAGAGAGAAGAGCAAGAGACCTAAAGCTCCAAGATCAAGATTGTTCAAGGAATCGATTGAATCTAAGGTAAGGGGGGAGAAAGGGTTCTTTATTGGTGATCTAACATGAAAGGGTAGTTGAGAGGTCCTTACTGTCGCTCCCACCAAATGAGGCTAGGTCAAATGGGGTACAGACGCGAACGGTCGGCGAGAGGAGAGAGAACACACAAGGGTGAACTCAAAAGACAAGAGTCGCCAGCTAGGCATTTTTATCCCGGAGGAAAGGTAATACTGCATAAACCTAGAAAGATATGGATAAGACGGTTGCGAACCAGAGATACTGAGAAAGGGGGTTGGTTACAACCTGGGAAGGTATTAGCACCCAGATTGTCCGTCGTACTCGACGGGATCCACGCTTAAAAGATTTATGTTTTAAAGGGGTAGTGTCAGTGCAATTTGTGTATCAAAGCTGGAAAGAATGCAAGTGTCAGTGTAAAAGAAATGTGAAGTGTATAAGAGTGATGTTAGTGTAAGAACAAGAGTGAAATGCCCAAGACTATGAGGCTTAAAGAATAATGCTAGAAGAGGGGGGAATATACAGAGACTTTTGTTCGATAACTGTTAAGTTATGCCTACGTATCCTCTCGTGCAATGAGGAAGTCAGAACACCGTAGTTCGACCCAAAGAGACTGAAAGATAAATTGACTTGTGAACTACTTACTTGTCTATGCTCAAGTATATGACCTGTCTGGCTCAGGTGCAAACTGTCTTGCATTAGACGAAAGAAGCAAGTTCTCGTTGTGAGTGACTAGGATGAGAAAAGAATCCCGAAGGAGACGATTATTGTTTGTTTTTGTGTTTTCAATCTTTAATTGCTTTTGGATTTGTCATAAGTTAATGAGCTTAAGCCTAAACCAAGGGTTAGTAAACTCATCACATCCTCCCTCTAATTAGGGGTAATGAGAGTACCTTAAGTATGAAGTAAGCACCTCACACTTAATCACCATGATGTAGGATTAAGATCATTAACCTACTTGTAATTATTTAGATGTTTTTTGGAGTTTTTTTTGTTTAGTGTTGAGTAATGAGATTAAGCCATAATCAAGGATTTAATGGACCCATTACACCATCCTAATAGAAGGATAATAGATGAGAACATTTAAGCTGAGGAAGGCTCCTCAACTTAACCCATGATTAGGGATTAGCCTCATGACAAAACAAACCTTTATTAAAGTGGATTTTAGTTAATGGTAAGATTAAGAAGTGGATTTTATGATTTGTAAGACAACTTGAGGAGGACTTGTCCATTAACACTAGGGTTAGTCCTTCTTAACCAATTATTAAGTGAATTGATTAAAGGATTTAAACACATTAAGGGTTTAACACTTAGGATTAAAGTTATACACTCCATCCTAATATAAGGATGCAGGCATAAGCTTAATCACAAAGCCTTAAAACCTTTAGGGTTTAGTCCTTGATTATGAGATGAGAAGAGAAGACTCAAAGATGACACAAAGGTAAAAGCTAAATGGGGAGACTAATCAAACCCTAATTATTATCATGCTTGGTTGTTCCTAGGGCTAATGAGAATTGCAAGAAGATCTTCAGAGAAACCACCAGGAAGGAAGCAGATGAAAGGAGCAAGAAGCAGAGAGAAGCAAGACAACTTGCTTCACTTAAGAAGACAAGTTGCTTGAAGGAAGAAAGAGAGCAAGAGCATGAATGATCAAGCTCACTCTAATACAAAAGTAAAATGCAGCAATGAATGCATAAGAGAGATGAAGAGAGATTATGAGAAGTGAAGGCAAATCCACTTCCCAAAACAACTTACCACCTGAAAAGTTAGCAAAGAAATGAAATGCAATGCAAATGAGATGAAATGTCATGATGCAAACCAAAGTAAGAAGCATAAATATGATGTTAATGATGCTAAGAGATGATGCAAACACATGTCAAGAGTTGTGGATGATCATACAAGGATGAGGATGCAAATGAGGCATGCTTTGAACCATGGAAGTTCATGAAAGTTTATGAAATGATATGAATGCATAACATGGCAAATGAAAGAGGAAATGATCAAACATGATTCTAATATGTCCTAAGATGTATTATGAATCATGTGGAGGCACAAAATGTCATGGTAAGTTATTGGATGCAAGCAAATGAGAGATGGATGCACAAGAAGGCACAAATTAGGGTTTACATACAACATGCAATGCAAAAATTCAAAACCAGAAGCAAATGACATGACAAAAAATTGAAAATGGGATCAAAGGAACCCTAACCCTACACAAGTTCACTGTCCAAAGGAGGGGACCTAACTCTTAACCTAGTGCAAGTTATGAATTTCCTAAGTCAACTAGGGTTTCAAGGTACCTCACAAAGAAAAATACAAAACAAATTGAAAATGAAATATGAATTCAAACCAAATTTATCCTATAAACTACATGCCATGAAGGATGCAATGCAAGAAGAATCATTATCAAACTCTCAATGGTTAGGCAGAATGGATTTTTTCAAGTTTGAACAAAAATATTGCCTTAAAATGAATTTAATTCCAATGAAAATTGTCAAAATGCATTAAGGACCAAAAAGAAATTTGTTTTGAGGGTTTGATAATTTTTCTAAATGTTTTGAAATGCAATGTGAATTTTGTTGTGATTTTTAAATACCTAAATGCATTTTTAATTAATTAATTTTCATTAACTAATTAAAAATAAACATTTAAATGATTTAAAAATAATTTTTAATGCGAAAAATAAAAATAAAAATATTTTTGGGTTCTAAAAATTAATGAAATATTTGACAAAAATTTTCAGAATTTTTAAATATGATTTGCTATTTTTAATAATTTGTAAAAGATAAAACAAATAAAATGAAATAAAAATTGAATTAAAGAGAAAGTCAACAGATCCTGAGACTGAGGTTTAAATGGTTTTGGAGGGAATTGACTGGCGCCAGATCCATTGGCCCAGATTCAAACTGGCTGAAATTAAAATTAAACCTAATTAATTATGTTAATGACGTGGATTAGGGCTTAATGGGGTGATCTGAGCCACACAAACGCGCGGGAGTCAACACTGGTCAACAGAATCCATGGTCCACATTCAAACTGAGCCCTAAACGCAATTAATGAACTAATGACTTTCAGGTGGCCGGAAATGACCTCCGGTCATCTTCTCCGGCCACACCCCTCCCTGAAAATTGTTATCTTCTTCCCTAGGCTTCTAAAATCCAATCTCTCTGCCCAGAAATGATCCCCATACATCATACATTAAGAATCAACAAACAAACAACATTTAAAACACATCAAAAGTGAGAATCGAATCAAAACAGTTCTAGGTCAAAAAATTTCAGAACACGAATACATACTCATTTCTCAACCATTTTCAAAACAAAACACATCAACATGATCAGTGAAGCATAAAGAATCATTTAGTAACTTAAAAACAAGTTTCTTGAAAAATTGTTCTTGAGCTCACCTGAACTGGAGCTTTGATCTTTGGAACTTTCTGGCTGCTTCTTTGATCCAAAACGCCTCTAATGAACCTCCTGAGAAGCTTGTAATGCTTATTTGGAATTTCTTATGGCTGGTTTGAGAGATTGATGAAGTTCTGTTCAGGAGGGGTGGAAAATCGTGTTTCTGCTTGTGGGCCTTTCAGAGCAAACTGATGGTTGAGAAATGATCAGAAGGCTAGGGTGAGTTGTTCTGTGGGATTTGTTTTGAGGTTTGAAGCTTGTATGGAGAGATTCGAATGAAAATGCATAAGAGGTGAGTTTTGAGGATGCTGACTTGTGGGAGAGATTAGGTTGTGTTGTGTTATATGTTGAGTTCCATTTTGTCCATGTATTTAGTTGGGATAGGTCAGAGAGTTGTTGTTGGCCTAGCTTGATTGGTATGGGCCATTTTGCATAAAGTCAACTTTTGTGTAAGAAGAGGTATGGGCTGGTTCAGTCAAGGTACAAAGGCATGGCTTGGCTCAGCTGTGATCAAGGAGAACCATGGAAATGGATTTGAGGCAATGCAGCAAGTGGATTAGGGTTTATGTGAGTTTTTGAAATTTCACAAAGTTTTGGCCCTTTTGAAGTTTCTTAAAGATCAAGGCATGAAAGTGAACAATTCTTTGGTGCATTCTGATTTTTAGGTCATGGTTCATGTTTGTGTAATGCATAGAAGTCCATTTGAAGTCACATTTTTGCCTTGGCATGAGGTTTTGCAACTTTTCCTCTTTGGTGTAAAACTTGAAATTATGTGATTTTGTCCAACTTTGACAAGCCATAACTTTTGATCCAAAATGAATTAGAATGAGTTCTTGTACTTTTTGAAAATGGGAGGATCCATTCTACAACTTTCATGACCAAAGTTTTCTCATTTGAAGCATTTTTGAATCAAAAAGAGAAGGTTGAAAAACTTTCCCAAAATGGCAAGTTTTCATTACAAGTCACTTTCCTAAAAAGGCAACTTTGCAAATGGCTTGAAATTATTCAATTTTGTGAACTTATAACATCTTCTATGATCAAATAAAGATCATACACATGCAAAATGATGGAGAACACCCTTTGGTTGGGTCATTGGGGGCCTCAGATGCCCTGATTTTGCACTGACTTGCTCAAGAAGTCAACCCTTGATCAGATGCCTTCCTCATTGAATTTCTTCATGAAAATTGATATGTATGATCCTTATAACATATAGAGACCAATAGAAACAAGAATGACCAAAATATTTGGAGTTATGGCCTCTGAAACCAAAACACTAATTTTAGGTCATCTGTGTAGTTAAACCTGGCTCTGCTTCCATGCCTTTCTCAGTTCTTGTGATTCTTTGACTTTTTTGATCTTGAGAGGATATAATATGATGCTTGAACACACATGGACCCCTTTTAAGTGATTGATGACCTTTGGAATGGCTCAAATGGCTCAGGGATGGCCCAGATCACAAACCCTAGATGCAGATGACTTAGGACCAATGCAGTGAAGCAAAAATGCAATATGAGATGCTATGATTGAACTTATGCATATGAAAAGATCACAAGCCATGGTGAAATGGGTGAGGGCAAATTTGGGGTGTTTACAGCTGCCCCTATTCAAACATGAGTTAGCTGTTCAGGATGTAAGCAACGGCTTAACAGACAAACAAGATAACTTGTGGTTGAATACCAAAGACAGTCCAAAATTTGCACTCACAGAATGAAGAAGAAAAAGGATATAAATTGTAAAAGAAAATAAAGTATGATTATAAAGTGCGGGCGACGGAGGACGACCGTCAAGCAGAGGACGACTGCTGGGGATGAAGCAATGACGGGGACGACCGACATGCTGGGGGAAATGCGGGAAATAAAGCAATGACGGGGACGACCGGCAAGCTGGGGATATAAGAGATTTTTGATGGGGACGGCCATCAAGTAAAAAGATTTTCTGGGGATTAAAGATGAAGGATGGGGACGGTCATCGGGTTGAGGAGATAAATGAAATAGATGATGAGGTACGGTCATCAAAGGTGAAGGACGATCACCTGGCAGGGGACGGCTGCTCTGTTGGGGATAAGATGAGGGACGGTCATCAAAGGTGAAGGACGATCACCTGGCAGGGGACGGCTGCTCTGTTGGGGATAAGATGATGGACGGTCATCTAAGGTGAAGGATGATCACCTGGCGGGGTATGGTTGCCAAAAGCATCACGACAAAGGACGAATGTCGGATGAAAAGGTCGACGATGGGGACGGCCATCGGATAAGCATGATGAAAGACGATCATCAGGAGGTGAAGGACGATCACCTAGCAGGGTACGGCTGCTCTCAGGGTCTATCATGACATAGGACGAATGTCAGATAACACGATCGACGATGGGGACGGCCATCAGATAGAATAATGAAGGACGATCATCAAGAGGTGAAGGACGATCACCTAGCAGGGGACGGCTGCTGAAAATATCACGACATAGGACAAATGTCGGATAGGAAGGGGTTCTAATGAATAGAGACTCCACTGGGGATGATGAAGGACGATCATCAAAGCGGTGAAGGACGATCACCTGGCAGGGTACGACTGCAGAAAAGTATCATGACATAGGACGAATGTCAGAAAGAAAGAAAATAGTTTAACAAGTTTTGTTGGGGACTCTCCTGGGGAAGGGTAGACACAGACGAGTGTCTAAAATTCAAGAAAATATAAGTGTTTGACACTGTGTATAGATTAAAGATGTGGACGAGCATCCTTATGATACAGACGAGTATCTGCAGAAACAAACGCTTGACGCATGTTCAGAGATGATGATACGGATGAGTACCAACTGGTTAACAAAGAACACAGACGAGTGTTGATTTTGAGGGGATTTAAGTGGTATATACAAGATACAGACGAGTATCTGTATGAGTAGCAAGTGATGAGTGAGACACAGACGAGTGTTCAACTTGCTAGGGAGAACACGACACGGATGGGTGTCGGAAGAAGTGTATTATAAACAAGTATTTGATCTACAAAGTGTTTAGGCAACTATGTTGGGGAGGGCAACATGGACAGGTGTCGAGGAATTGTATATATATATATATATATATATATATATATATATATATATATATATATATATATATATGTATTTGTGAGTGCAAAGGGGACGCTTTGGATTTCTGCTGAGGATATGACACGGACGGGTGTCGAGAAGTGTGTTTTTGTATTTGTGAGTGTGTAAGTAAATACTTTGGCTCTCTGTTGGAGAATTAGGAAATGTTCTGTATATTGTTGATGGATTTTCAGTATTTACAAGTGTTTGATTCAGAACATGGCTTATGATTATGCAATATGTTTGATTTTTTCCGTAATGCTCCGTTTTAGACGGAATGCTACGCTCTGTGGGGAAAATATGATGCGAATGCTATGATTATGCAAAGATAGCGATCCGGGATTCGGATCCCATCGCTGCGAAGATCTCTGGATGATCTGTTTGAAGTGGATATCCCAGCTGGGGATGAGATCATTGGTGGATCTGACATATATGACTCTGCATGGGGAAATAGATCGCTGATAGACCTATCTCAGTAATGAGGGACCCAACTGGGGTTTGTAGAAGCTTTCATTACTCTGTTGTGAGATCTTCGGGCGTTGCTCTTCTAGATAGAGGCTGAAACTCCTGTGGGGAGATGGTTCCCTGTCTAGCACTTGGCTGGAGAAGAAGAAAGATCACTGGAAGATCTTTCTGGAGATTTCTGTGGGGTCCTGCTGAGGATGATACTTGACAACTCAGCTGGGGATGTGAACACCTCCTAGTGCCGCCCTTTGAAGGAAATTTTGGAGAAGTGATGCCTGGCACCTCTGATGGGGAAAAAGCATCTCTGGTGCTGTTTGGAGACTATGCTGAGGAAATAATGACTTGGCAGCCTACTGGGGAGAAGTTTTCATGCCCCATGTTGCGCTTTGGATACCTGCAATCCTATAAAGACAAAGAAACGCACAAGTACTCCGAGGTATCCCTTACTGGATTCCATCATAGGAGTTTAGACACTCCCGGGAGTAAGTATATTTCCTGCAAGCACGTATTTTTAGAAGGGAAGCATCTGTATTTATGCAATCAATATCTCAAGGACATCGGACATTTTGCAAATGAAAATAAAATGTACGAGGCGAAACATGACTGAAAATCTGATTTTATTAATTCGTGCGCCCTGAATTGGCAAGGTACAGTCAAAGAAATAGATCCCCTGGAATGAGGAGAATGTTACAAATTGAGAAACAAAAAGATGCTGCGAATGTTGATGACGCTTCAGGGAGCTTCCCTTTTGCTATGACTCGTATGACTTTTGTCGTTCTTTTCATCTTGCTTTTGAAGGAGGTTGATTCTGACCGACGCTCGAACCTCTCGGAGTTTACCATGTTGTAAGTGATACAGACGAATTTAGATTGCAGTTGTTCGCTTATTCCCTTATTTTGCGTGGATCGCCCTTTCGGGTTTTCAATCCACCGGGATACCCATTTTTTGCCTGAGTTGTCCAATGCGGCTTTTCAACTCAGCGGGTGTACATTTTTTATTTATTTATTTTCCCTTATTTTTGCCCGAGTCTCTTATTCTGTTTTTGACTCGCCGGGATGCCCTATTTTTGCCTGGACTTACATTTTGTTTTTGTGTCCAGCGGGTCATTTTATGTGAAGTATTTTTTAACTGCATCTGAATTCACAGGGGATAAGAAGTCTTCACCATCCATAGTACTGAGCATCAGTGCTCCACCGGAGAAAACTTTCTTTACTATGAACGGACCATCGTAATTCGGAGTGCACTTGCCCCTGTGGTCTGTATGAGGAGGGAGGAGTCTTTTCAGCACAAGATCTCCTACTTGGTACTCTCGGAGCCTGACTTTCTGATCGAAGGCTTTCTTCATTCTTTTCTGATACAGCTGCCCATGACAAATTGCAGCCAATCTCTTCTCTTCAATCAGATTCAGTTGTTCGTATCGGGACCAGACCCATTATGCTTCGTTCAACTTAACATCCATCAGTACCCGCAGGGAGGGTAATTCAACTTCAACAGGTAGGACGGCCTCCATACCATACACAAGTTGATACGGTGTTGCCCCAGTGGATGTTCTGATTGACGTACAGTACCCATGCAAGGCAAATGGTAGCATTTCATGCCAGTCTTTATAGGTAACTACCATCTTCTGCACAATCTTCTTGATATTCTTGTTAGCTGCCTCAACAGCGCCATTCATCTTTGGCCTGTAAGGAGAAGAATTGTGGTGTTGGATCTTGAAGTCCCGACATAGTTCTGCCATCATTTTGTTATTCAAGTTGGAACCATTATCAGTAATGATTCGTTCGGGCACTCCATACCGACAGATGATATCTCTCTTCAGAAATCAGGCTACCACTTGCCTTGTGACATTTGCATAAGAAGCTGCTTCAACCCACTTGGTAAAGTAGTCAATGGCTACTAGGATGAATCTGTGGCCATTTTAAGTAGTCGGCTCAATCTTGCCAATCATATCAATGCCCCACATGGCAAAGGGCCAGGGTGAAGACATCACATTCAAAGGATTTGGAGGCACATGCACTTTATCCGCATAAATCTGGCATTTATGGCATTTTCTGGCATAGGCACAACAGTCTGCATCCATTGTGATCCAGTAATAGCCTGATCTTAGCAACTTTTTAGCCATTGCATGCCCTCCAGCATGGGTACCAAAGGATCCTTCATGCACCTCGTGCATCAACAAGTCTGCTTCTGCCCTATCAACACATCTGAGGAGTACCATGTCAAAGTTTCTCTTGTATAGAGAACCATCAATGTTCAGGAAGAAACTACCAGCTAGCCTTCTTAATGTCTTCTTGTCATTGGAAGATGCCCCAGGTGGGTATGTTTGATCCTCCAAGAAGCACTTAATGTCGTGGAACCAAGGCTTATCATCTTTGACAACATCTGCTGAGAACACATATGCTGGTCTGTCAAGTCTGGATACTGAGATCCGAGGCACAAAGTTGGCAGCTTGAACTTTGATCATGGATGAAATGGTAGCCAGGGCATCTGCAAAGTGATTTTTGTCTCGAGGGATATACTCAAGTTTGACTGTTGTGAAGAAAGTCAATAACCTCCTTGTATAATCCCGGTAAGGTATCAGATGATCTTGGTGGGTGTACCATTTGCCGTTGGTTTGATTGATTACCAGAGCTGAATCCCCGAACACAGTTAAAGTCTTGATCCTAAGGTCAATGGCTTCCTCAAGACCCATAATACAAGCTTCGTATTCAGCTTCGTTGTTAGTGCAATTAAAGGTGAGTTTTGCCGAGAAAGGCATGTGAACTCCTTTAGGTGTAATGAGTACTGCACCAACACCGCGACCATTCATATTAACAGCCCCATCAAACATCATAGTCCATTCTTTTTCTGGGTCAGGCCCTTCAGTGTGAACAGGCTCCTCATGATCTTTTGCTTTTATGAACATGATGTCTTCATCAGGGAAGTCAACTCTCATAGGCTGGTAATCATCAATGGGTTGCTCAGCAAGGTAATCAGACAACACACTGCCCTTGATGGCTTTTTGAGATGTGTATTGAATATCATATTCTGTGAGGATCATTTTCCATCTTGCAACCCGCCCGGTAAGTGTTGGCTTCTCAAAAATGTACTTAACTGGGTCCATCTTGGAGATCAATAAAGTAGTGTGGGTCAACATATACTGTCTTAGTCGGCAAGCAGCCCACGCTAAAGCACAACAAGTTTTCTCGAGCAGTGAATAACGTTGTTCACAGTCGGTAAACTTTTTGCTTAGGTAGTATATTGCATACTCTTTTCGACCAGACTCGTCATGCTGGCCCAGCACACACCCCATTGACTCTTCTAATACTGTCAAGTACATGATTAGAGGTCTTCCTTCAACTGGAGGCATAAGGATTGAAGGCTCTTGTAAGTATTCCTTGATTTTGTCAAAAGCCCTATGGCAGTCTTCATTCCACCTGACCGTTTGTTCTTTTCTTAGCAGCTTGAACAAGGGTTCACAGGTTGCAGTAAGGTGAGATATGAACCTTGAAATGTAGTTCAATCTACCTAGAAAACCCTGAACTTCTTTTTTTTTGTCTTCGGTGCAGGCATTTCTTGAATGGCTTTAACTTTATTAGGGTCAACTTCAATCCTTTTTTCACTTACAATAAATCCCAGCAGCTTACCAGATTGCACCCCGAATGTGCACTTGTTGGGGTTTAACTTCAGTTGGTACTTCCTCAGACGCTTGAATAACTTCAGCAGATTTACCAGGTGGTCTTCTTCCGTGAGGGACTTGGCAATCATGTCATCCACATAACATTCAATTTCTTTATGGATCATGTCATGGAATAATGTTACCATAGCCCGTTGATAGGTGGCACCCGTATTCTTTAGTCCGAATGGCATCACCTTATAACAGAACGTGCCCCAGGGTGTGATGAAAGTTGTCTTCTCCATGTCTTCAGGTGACATCTTGATCTGGTTATATCCTGAAAATCCGTCCATGAAGGAGAACACCGAGAACTGAGCCGTATAATCAACCAATACATCAATGTGAGGTAAAGGGAAGTCATCTTTCGGGCTGGCTCTGTTCAGATCCCGGTAATCCACACACATCCTTACCTTGCCATATTTCTTAGGTACAGGTACAATATTAGCAACCCACGGTGGATAGCTAGTCACAGCAAGGAACCCGGTGTCCCACTGCTTTTGTACCTCTTCTTTTATCTTCATTGCCATATCTGGGCGAGTACGGCGCAACTTCTGTTTTACTAGCGGGCAGTCTTCTTTTAAAGGCAACTTGTGCATGACAATATCGGTGTCCAACCCTGGCATATCCTGATAAGACCAGGAAAAAACATCCACGTACCCCCGAAGCATATCAATCAGTTGCTCTTTTACCGAAGCTTGTAGGTAGGCCCCGATCTTAACTTCTTTCACGTCTTCTTCCGTACCAAGATTAACTGTTTCAATCTCCTCTTGATGCGGAGTGATAAACTTCTCCTCTTGCCTTAACAACCTGGCTAGCTCTTCAGGTAGCTCATAATCTTCTTCAACCCCTTAATCGGCTTGATTGATTGGATTGTCAAAGTCATACGAAGCCATAGCAGTGTTGTTGTCGGTGCAGTCTGAAAGGCACTTTCTGCAAGGGTTTAGATTGTTTATTTTAGTGATCAATTTTAATCTTGTTTAGAAAAAGTGGAATGAAGTTATCATTTTGGAAAACATTGCCATTTTATTTTTGTACAAAAAGAAAAAATGAAAAACAGTGAGCGAAAAAGAAAAAAGACTCATTTGCAAAAGATGTCCGATATTCATTGATTAATCCATTTGCACAAAATTACAAGATGGCCCGATTACAAAATGAGTCTTGACATCTTGGGCAAGATGCAAGACTTGATGCATGCTTAAAAATACAGGAAATAATAATTACTCTGCAGGAGTAACCCTTATAATTTCCTGGGAAGACCAGTTAAGGACTTGGCTCCCCGTGATCCTTGGACGTATCCAGCTCTCCAGGTTGCGGTCGCTTTCCTCCTCGTCTTCCAAGTTGTTCACAGCATCCGGGGTGAGCATTCCCCCGCTGACAAAATTGGGCTCTTTAGCAGCCTCTGATTGATCTTGCTGAGTTGGTCTGTAACCCAACCCAAATTTGTCTTCTTTCTTTTCCACGGGCAGCAGCTTGCCCCAGCCTTGTGCAGTACCTTCTTCAACAACCTTCCGGGCTTGCTGATATGACGTTATGGAGGTTGCCAGTACAGCAAATGCTTCATTAATGTTCAGGGCCTCAAACCCCTGGCTCATAGTTTCATGGATCTCTCCATCCATTTCTATGTACTTGTATGTAGCCAGATGGCTAACAAAGATGTCTTCTTCCCCACAGATGGTGATGATCTGGCCTTCCCACTCGAATTTCAGCTTCTGGTGAAGGGTAGACGTAACAGCGCCAGCGGCGTGGATCCAGGGTCTACCCAACAAACAACTGTAGGCCGGCTGAATGTCCATCACATAGAAGGTAATTTTAAAAGTCTGCGGGCCAATCATCACAGGCAGATCAATCTCTCCAAGCACTGACCTTTTAGAGCCATCAAATGCTCTCACCACCAAGTTACTCGGACGCAGTGCCAAGCCACCATACTCCAGCTTCACTAAGGCTTTCTTTCGTAGAACATTGAGCGAAGACCCAGTGTCTACCAGTACATGAGATAGAACAACACCTTTGCATTCCAAGGTGATATGTAAAGCCTTGTTGTGGTTACGCCCCTATGTTGTTAAGTCAGCATTGGTGAAGCCCAGTCCATAACTGGTGTTGACATTTGCCACCACAGTTTCTAGCTGATTAACGGTGATCTCCTCTGGCACGTATGCTGCGTGCAGGACTTTCAACAGCGCGTTCCTATGAGCTTCGGAACACATCAACAGTGATAATAGGGAGATTTTTGAGGGAGTTTGGTGAAGCTGATCCACCACTTTGTAATCACTTCTCTTTATGATTCTCATGAACTCGTCTACATCTTGTTCAAAAGATGTCTTCTGAGTTTCTTTGGCAGCTGGCTCTTCAAGCACCACACTCTTTCCTTTTGCTTTGGCAGCAGCTTCTGCTTCAGCATTAGGCCTTTGAGTTTGTGAGGCAAAAAGGCGTCCGCTTCTGGTGAAGCCTCCGCCTCCCCCAACATTATCAATTTGTGGATAAGAGGTTGAAGAATCCAAAGTGATTTTCTCCCCGTTGCAGTAGAGATCAGATCCATAATGCCAAGGTATGGCATTATTGCTTTCATATGGAACTGGTCCAGGCACCGTGATGGTGACTGGACTGACTGTTGCAGAGGAGGGTACTGTAATGGTGTGCGGATCGTAGTAAATTGTGACTGGTGACCTGGCAGGAGGTGCCACTGTTTGTTGTTGAAAGTTGTCGTTTGGAGGAACATTTTACGGATCATAGTAGATGGTGACTGCTGAGACATCTTCATTAATTTCTGTTGGCGTTGTAGAAGATTCTGCTGATAAAACGGGTGTTGATGTTGTAGAAGAAATGGTTGTTGACATTTGATTTGTTGAACTGATGGACGAAGCCATTGCAGATGATATTGATGAATCAGTAGGAATGATTGTTGCTGCTGTTGTAGAAGAATCAGGAATTGTTGTCAAAGGAATTGCTGGATTTGTAGGCGCCGTTGTTGAGATCTGAAGGATACCATCCTTGATAAGACCATTTATGCCGCTTCTCAAATTATCACACCCGTTGACTGCAATGTTGCAATACCCACAACCGAGCTCACACCCGGGGAACACCTGGCACTCTAGAAGCTGAGCTTTAATTTCGACCAGAGGTGTTCGAATTTGTGCAACACTGGTGATCAGAGTAGATGGTTTGTCTTCCTCAATGGCATTAATCCTTGGCCCACCATGATTAGGCATAGGATTTCTGTTGACATTTGGAGGAGGCGCGAAGTTGAGGGCTTTAGAATCCACCAGATCTTGGACCTTCATTTGCAATGCCCTGCACTTCTCCGTATTGTGGCCAGGTGCATTGGAGTGGAAAGCACATCTGGCGTTGACATCATAATTCTTGGGGAGATTGGAGGGATCTGGTGGTGCCAATGTCCTTAACTCAACCAAGTTAAGCTTCAGGAGTTGTGGCAATAAGGCATCATAAGGCATAGGGATAGGGTCAATCACCCTATTTGCCTGTGATGGTCTTTGTTGAAAGGGTCTTTACTGTTGATTGCTATTGTTGTTGTTGTAGGCTCTTTGTGGCGGATACTGAACTTGCTGTTGATAATGTGGTTGTTGTGGTTGTTGATATGTTGGTTGCTGAGGAATCGGAGCTGGAATAGTGACAGCTGCTACTGATCTGTGGACATACTGAGGTCTGCCCCTGCTGGCATGGATGGCATTTGTCTCACCTGTCCTTCGAGGTCCCACAAAAGGCTTCCTGGAGTTACTGGACGAACTTGCACCATTATCAGAAATTTTGCCCATTTTTAATAGACTCTCAATTCTTTCACCGGCTATAACTACGTCAGCAAAACTGGTGGAAGAAAAGGCAGCCAGCCTATCAATATATGTTCCTTGCAAAGTATTCATGAACATGTCGGCCATTTCTCTTTCCGACATGGGTGGTTGGACAGCAGCAGCAAGCTGTCTCCACCTTTGGGCATATTCCCTGAAGCTTTCTCTGGAGGATTGAGACATTCCCATTAGGAGGGTCCTGTTAGAAGCCATGTCCAGGTTATATTGATATTGTCTGATGAAGGCTTCAGCTAGGTCCTTCCAGCATCTGATAGTAGCTCTGGTCAAGTGTGAATACCACTCCCTTGAAGCCCCAGTCAAACTGTCTTCAAAATAGAACATCCACAGTTTTTCATCCATGGTATATGCTTTAAGTCTCCCCAGAAAAGACTGCAGGTGAGTTCGTGGACAGGAGGTTCCATTGTATTTCTCGAAGCACGGAGGTTTGAACTTGTGGGGAATTCTCACCCCGTCTACTAACCCCATATCCATTACATCAAAACCCAAGGAGTTTTGAGACTCCAGAGATCTCAACTTCTCATCAATTTCATCAAACCTCTGTAAACACCCCAAATTTGCCCTCACCCATTCACACCATGGCTTGTGATCATTTTCATATGCATAAACTCAATCATACCATCTCACATCACATTTTTGATCCACTGCATTGGTTCAAAGTCATCTGCATCTAGGGTTTGTGATCTGAGCAATCCAAGAGCTTCTTGAGCCACTCCAAAGGCCATCAATCACTTCAAAGGGATCCATATGTGTTCAAGTATCATATTATATCCTCTCCAAGTCAAAAATTCTAAAGAATCACAAGAACTGGGATTGGTATGGAAGCAGAGCCAGGCTTGACTGCACAGATGACCTAAAATTAGGGTTTTGGTTTCAGAGGCCATAACTCCAATTTTTTTGGTCATTCTTGTTTCTATTAGTCTCTATATGGTATAGGGAGTATGCATATCAATTTTCATGAATAAATTCCATGGGGAAGTCATCTGATCAAGGGTTGACTTTTCAAGCAAGTCAGTGCAAAATCAGGGCATCTGAGGCCCCCAATGACCCAACCAAGGGGTGATCTTTATCATTTTGAGTGTATATGATCTTTATTTGATCATGGAAGAAGTTGTAAGTTCACAAAATTCAAGAATTTCAAGTCTTTTGCAAAGTTGACTTTTTGGGCAAGTTTGACTTTTAATGAAATTGCCATTTTAGGCAACTTTTTCAACCTTTGCTTTTTGATCCAAAAATGCTTCAAATGGAAAAACTTTGGTCATGAAAGTTGTAGATTAGATCTTTCCCTTTTCAAAAAGTACAAGAACATGACCTAATTCATTTTTGATCAAAAGTTATGGCTTGTCAAAGTTGGCAAAAATCACAAAATTTCAAAGTTTCTACCAAAGAGGTATTTTGCAAAATGACTTGATCAAGTGTTCTAAGGTTATCAAATGGACTTCTAATTCACATAACATGATCATGTGACATCTAAAGTTCAGAATGGACCAACGAATTGCACATTTGAATGGTTTTTGGAACAAGATCTTTTCATGAGAACCAAAGAGAACCAAGTTGCAAAAGTCATCATATCTCCTCACCCACTTGTTGCCTAGCCTGCTGATCAATCCTAGCCTTTCTCCCTCACCTTGCTGCTCATCCCACTCTCCATGTACTTGGCTAGAAGTTGCCCATGCCCTTCTTACACAAAAGTTGACATTTTGGCAAAAGCAACCATACCTATCACAAAAGGACATGTCACATCTTCTGACCAATAGGATTAGTTTATACAAATCAAATGCAAGTTAAACATCACAAGATCTGCCCTTGGATGACGCGCCAGTCAACCAATTTCACCCCAGTTTGAATACCAGCCCTCAGATCTGCTTACTTCTTCATTTATTTATTTTTATTTTCATTTTTTCCCATTTAATTTGTACATTTATTTAAAAATAGTAAAATCCATTCAAAAATTCTGAAATTTTTTATGCAAGCTCTTATTTAATTTCAGAACACAAAAATATTTTTATTTTCATTTTTTACATTAAAAAAGTATTTTTAAATATTTAAAAGTTTATTTTTAATTAATTAATGAGAATTAATTAATTAAAAATACTTTTAAGTATTTAAAAATCACCAAAAAATTCATGAAACATTTAAAAACATTTAGGAACATTGTCCAACCCTCAAACCAAATTTATTTTTTGATCTTGATGCATTTTGAGAATTTTCCATGGAATTAAAATCATTTTGATGCATTATTTTGATCCAAACTTCCAAAAATCACTTCTGCCTAACCATGATGAGTTGGACTTTGATTCTTTTTGCATTGTGTTTAGCATATCATGTAGTTTGTGAGATTAAATGGCCATGATTTGATCCTCCATTTTCCATTTGTTTGGTATTTTTCTTGTTAAGGAACCCTAAAACCCTAGAAAACTTAGGAAAATCATAACTTGAATTAGGTTAAGAGTTGGAACTTCTCCTTTGGGCAGTGAGTTAGAATAGGTTTAGGGATCCTTTGAGTGCATTTTCAATTTTTTATATTGATGTTTGCTTCTGATTTTGGGTTTTGTTTGATGCATTGATCATAAACCCTAATTTGGGCTTCCATATTCATCCATCTTGCATTTGCATTCATACCTTGACTTGCCATAGCATTTTATGCATTCTTGTGATTCATTTGACATCTTAAGACATATTGAAAGCATGTTTGATCATTGCATCTTGCATTTGCCATGTTGTATGCCATTTGCATTTCATAACTTTTCATGTATGTTCATGCTTCTTAGCTTGTTTCATTTGCATCCATAAGTTTGTATGATCATCCCCATGTGTTGTTTCATGTTTGTAGCATCTCATAGCATCATTAACATCATGTATGTGCTTCTGGTTTTGTTTCTCATCATGCCATTCCATCCCATTTTGCATTGCATTGCATTTCTTTTCTAACCTTTCAGGTGGTAAGTGGCTTTGAGAAGTGAATTTGCCTTCACTTCTCATAACTTCTCTTCATCTCTTTTATGCAACCTTGCTGCCTTTTTGTATGTGTTTGAGATTGAGCTTGCTCATTCTTCTTCTTCTCACTTTCTTTCCTCAAGTGACTTGACTTCTTAAATGAAGCAAGTTACTTTGCTTCTCTTGATCCTTTCATCTGCTTCCTGGTGGTTCCATTGAAGACTTCTCTTGTAAACCTCACAAACCTTAGGAACAACCAAGCATGATAATAATTAGGGTTTTGATTAATCCCCCATTTAGATTCTACCTTTGTGTCTCTTTGAGTCTTCTCTTCTCACCTCATAATCAGGGACTAAACCCTAAAGGCTTTAAGGCTTTGTGATTAAGCTTATGCCTGCATCCTTCTATTAGGATGGAGTGTATAACTTTAATCCTAAGTGTTGAACCCTTAATGTGTTTACATCCTTTAATAAATTCATCTAATAATCATCAAGACATCAAGCTTGTAACTTGGGCCTTGCATTAGGGTTCTAATTCTTCCTTAATTGGTTAAGAAGGACTAACCCTAGTGTTAATGGACAAGTCCCCCTCAAGTTTGTCTTACAAACCATAAAACTCACTTCTTTATCTTATCATTAATTAAAATCCATCTAATAAAGGCTTTGTTTTGTCATGAGGTTAATCCCTAATCATGGATTAAATTGAGGAGTCTTCCTCAGCTTAAACATTCTCATCTATTATCCTTCTATTAGGATGGTGTAATGAGTCTGTTTAATCCCTGATTACGGCTTAATCTCATTACTCAACACTAAACAAAAACAACAAAAACATCTAAATAATCACAAGTAGGTTAATGATCTTAATCTTACATCAAAGGTGATTAAGTGTGAGAAGCTGACTTCACACTTAAGCTACTCTCATTACCCCTAATCAGAGGGAAGATGTGATGAGTTTACTAAATCCATTGGTTTAGGCTTAAGCTCATTAACTTATGACAAACTTTCAAAAGCAATAAAAGACTGAAAACTCAAAAACAAACAATAATCGTCTCCTCCGGGATTCTTTTCTCACCTCATTCAATCACAAACGAGAACTTGCTTCTTCCGTCTAATGCAAGACAGTTTGCACCTGAGCCAGACAGGTCATACACTTGAGCATAGACAAGTAAGCAGTTCACAAGTCAATTCATCTTTCAGTCTCTTTGGGTCGAACTACGGTGTTCTGACTTCCTCATTGCACGAGAGGATACGTAGGCATAACTTAACAGTTATCGAACAAAAGTCTCTGTATATTCCCCCTCCTTTCAGTTTCATTCTCTTAAGCCTCATGATCTTGAGCATACTCTTGTCCTTACACTGACACTGTATATATCACACTTTGCACTTCTTTTACACTGACACCTGTACACCTTTTCCAGCTCTCTTTATACACAAATTGCACTGACACTACCCCTTTAAAACACAAATCTTCTAAGCGTGGATCCCGTCGAGTACGACGGACAATCTGGGTGCTAATACCTTCCCAGGTTGTAACCAACCCCCTTTCTCAGTCTCTTTGGTTCGCAACCGTCTTATCCACCTTTTTCTAGGTCTATGCAGCATTACCTTTCCTTCGGGATAAAAATGCCTAGCTGGTGACTCTTTTCATCTCCAGTGAGTTCACTTCTGTGTGTTCTCATTGTTCTTTCGCCGACCGTTCGCGTCTGTACCTTTACTTGGGCCATTTCCCATTTATCGGGAGCGACAGCTTGGCGACTCTGCTGGGGATGCCTTATACTGCAACCAGGGCTTCTGGTTCTTTTTGTGGGTTCCTCCTAGCGCTTGTTTGATTTGTGTTTACTGGAGTGTTATGTGCTATCTGTGTTTGTATATTTGTATTTATTTTTGCTTTATGTACAGTTGCTTTACTACTTTCTTTATTGCTTTATGCATATATCATACTGTCATACTGTGCTGGCTGGATCTGTTTGTTTGCTTTGGTGGGTGGGTGTTCTATTGAGAGTTGAGGTCCTATACCTAGGACCTGAGTGACACCTAGGCTAGAGTGGTTCATATTCTTTCCCATTCCATCTCGGTCTGGTGCGGGAATATGAAACACAGTTCAGATATGGGTTTCTTCTTGAGAACTCTGTGTTGCAGATTTCCTGCAATGCTAGGGCTATCTGGGAAGCCTGCTAAGTCTGGATGACCTTTAGTTTGGACCTTCAGAAACTGAGGTGAATTAGAGGAGGAACTTTTATGGTTATTGTAAACACTGTACCTCCGGGTTAGAAGTGTTTACACTTCTCATAACTGATCCAAGTCTGAGGATCCTTGTTTTAGAACACCACCTGTGAGGGGGTTGGGCCGTTTACAGGTTTGCAGGTACCCTTGACCTCAGCATACCCTGTTACTTTGATTTGATTAAGAATACTCCATGTTGGAACAGTTCTTGTGATTCTAAACCCTGGACATGTGACTCTTTATTTGAGTCCCCCACCTTGGTTACTGGACTTATAGACCTCCATCTGGATTTCTTGAACATACTCAGACTTGTATCAGAGCACTTGATCAGATCCAGCTTAGTCACAAACCCTTGCATATCATTTGCATACATAATCATTGCATCATTTTAACATTTCCTTATTTGTGTTTCAGGGTATCCATCCTTTATTTTTGGCTTGGTTTTGACCCCATCATCAGTATAGACCTATCTTCATCAGCATCTGCTTCAGCTATCAGCTACCTGCTTCAGTCACCTGCACCAGCCAGTCAGTGGCCCATTTTCAGTGTTATCATCAACACCTGTCTTAACCCTTCTTCAACAACATGGCACCTAAAAAGAGTAACATCTCCTACCACTTCTTCCAGCCTGAGCTAGCTGACATTAGGAGAATTCAGACCCTGATTACTCCAGACCATATACCACTTTTCAGGGAGCACTATGGAGACATACTTGATGTGGTTATGGATTTGGACCCTTCACAGAGGAGCCTGATTCATACTTGCCTTCAGTTTTATGATCCCCCACTGAGGTGTTTCACTTTCCAGGATTTCCAGTTGGGACCTTTATTGGAGGAATACTCATCATTGGTTGGTATACCTATCAGGGGTGGAGTCCCCTTCAACCCTGAGATGGCTTTCCCAGGTAATGAGGAGATAGCAAAGGCATTGCATCTGGAACCAGTTCTGATTGGGCAGCATATGACTACTAAGGCTGGAATCTCTGGCTTGCATCTGGATTTCTTGATCTCTCAAGCTACCCTGAAAGCTTCTTTGGGAGAGTGGAAATCAGTCTGTGCTTTATTGGCCCTGAGCATATATGGGATTATATTATTTGCAGATGAGCCTAGATTCATTAGCAAGAATGCAATCCATCTTTTCATTCTGAGGAACCCAGTGCCCACTTTATTGGGGGATTTATACTATTCAGTGCACCAGAGGAATGAAAAGCAGAGGGGGAGATTAGTGAGGTGTTGTGCTCCTTTGTTCCATACTTGGCTTCTCAAGCATTTGCCCAAGACAGATGCATTTTTGAATCCTCATCAGCAGAGGAACTGGGCTAGAAGACTCACTGCTCTGACTTCAGCTGATATCAGGTGGTGCACTCAAAGCACCAAGGGCAGGGATATCATTACCAGTTGTGGGCATTTTCCCAATGTACCCCTGATAGGAGTTAAGGGTTGCATTAATTACAACCCTCTGCTGTTCAAAAGACAACTGGGCTATGCATTGGTCCACACTCCTAAGGCACAAGACTTGGCTGAGACTCTTTACTGTGAGAACAAGCCTAATCTGGCTATTGTCAGGCAGGCAGCCTGGGCCTGGGACAATGTTCAAACTAAAGGAGTAACCATTCTGGGAAAGTGCAACAATGTGGCATCAGCACAGTACTATGAGTGGTCCCATGCCAGGGCTCAATTTTCTGGGATGCCCTTTACCATGGAAGATATACCTGGACCATCCTCAGCACCACCTCCTGCCACTGTCAGCTTAGAGGAGTTTGAGGGTTTGAAAGAAAGAAATGAGAAGTTGACTCAGGCTTTACAGAAGACCCTCTGGGAGAGGAGTGATGGTAGGTTGGATATTGAGAGGTTGGAAAAGTTGAGGGTGGAGCATCTGGCTAAAATTAAGAAGTCTGAGGATTACATCAAGAAGTCTAGGGCAGGAGAACAGATCTTGAAGAATGCCTGCAAGGAAGCCCATTTCCAGAAGGCAAGGACTGACTTGTATCTAAAAGAGAGTCAAGCTAGGTGGGTCAGGATCACCGAAGCTCGTACTCTGGAAGATAAGAGGACTCAGGACAAGATCGAGCAGCTGGAAGCTAGTGCAAAAGAGCAGCAGGAAGCCCTGGCAGCAGCCCAGAGGGAGATCTCAGAGCTGAAGATCAGAGCTGGAGTGAAGAGGTCAAAGGACCAGAGTCAGCACAAGAAGCTAACTGCAGCTGTTACTACCAGGAATCTCCTTATCAGGAGTCTCACAGAGCGTCCGGCTGATCCTGTGACTGAAGCACTTCTCAAGGAAGTTCAGGAGGATGAGTTTGGTCTTGGTGTCTGACTTTTGTTTGTTGTTGCTTTCATTTCATGTACTTTTATTTTCTTATGATGTATTTTAACCCCTCAGAGGGCATGTTTTGTAAAGAACAAATTATGTATCATCTGCTTTTTTGTAATATATGTATCAGTTTATTCCATTTAAGTTCTTTTCAAGCAACATCAACCGTATCTTCAAGGGTCTGGAAGGGTCAAAACCAAGTGCCAAGCCGGATACCTTGGAAACAAATAAGCATACTGCATTGCATGCTAACCCTTTTGCTTGTTTTGTAGGTTTATTTTGTTGTTGTTGCTAACTCTGTTGTGTAACCCAGGAACTATTGCTCGACGTCGGGTATTTCCACTCAACCGTCCACACCGATATCCAACCCGTAACAACCTTCCGGGCATACAAATGGATCAGGTACAACAGGACCTTGCAGAGGTCAGAAACCAAATGGCCAACGAAAGATTGGAAATGAGAACTCAGATGACGCAGTTTATGGAAGTGATGAACAATATGGCTCAGAGCCAAGAGAGATTGAGGGCAATGGTAGAAAGGCAGAATCAAGAAGATCCCCATATAGGGACTGCTGGGACAAGCAACAATGAGAGGGTCCAACCTCATGTCAACCCCCCGGTATTTGGACCCCACCTCCATCCAGAGATCAACATTCCTGCTAATGTACAAGGGACTGCCACTGCAGGCAGAGTGCTGCAAGAAGACCCCCAGGAGGATCAGTTCACAATAATGGGTGCTGGGGATGAGGCCTATGACAGAAGGCTGGATGAAATTGCTGAAAAATTAAGATCCTTGGAGTCCCAAAACTCTTTGGGTTTTGATGTTATGGACATGGGCTTAGTGGACGGGGTCAGGATTCCCCATAAGTTTAAGCCTCCTTGTTTTGAAAAATACAACGGGACTTCCTGCCCACGGACCCACTTACAATCCTTTCTGGGGAGGTTGAAGGCATACACCATGGACGAGAAGCTATGGATGTTTTATTTTGAGGATAGTTTAACTGGAGCGTCAAGGGAATGGTACTCCCATCTGACTAGAGCGACCATCAGGTGTTGGAAGGACTTGGCAGAGGCCTTCATCAGACAATACCAGTATAATTTGGACATGGCACCCAACAGGACCCTCCTGATGGGGATGTCACAGTCATCCAGGGAAAGCTTCCGTGAGTACGCCCAAAGGTGGAGGCAGCTGGCTGCTGCTGTCCAGCCACCTATGTCAGAGAGGGAGATGACAGATATGTTTATGAACACTCTCCAGGGAACATACATTGACAGGCTGGCTGCTTTCTCTTCTACCAGCTTTGCAGATGTCGTTATAGCCGGAGAAAGAATTGAGAGCCTGTTAAAGATGGGCAAGATTTCTGACAACGGTGCCAGCTCATCCAGCAACACAAGGAAGCCTTTTGTGGGCCCAAGAAGAACGGGTGAGACCAATGTTATCCATGCTAACAGGGGCAGACCCCAATATGTTCATAGGTCTGTGGCAGCAGTCACCATTCCCGCTCCAATCCATCCACAACCAGTTTATCAACCACAGCAACAAAATTATCAGCAACAGACTCAGTATCCTCCTCAGAGAAACTACAACAACACCAGCAACAACAATCAGCAAAGACCGTTCCAACAGAGACCTTCTCAAGCCAATAGGGTGATTGATCCGATCCCTATGCCCTATGCCACATTACTGCCACATTACTTCCACAACTCCTAAAGCTCAACCTGGTCGAGCTAAGGACGTTGGCACCTCCAGATCCCACCAGTCTACCCAAAAATTATGACTCCAACGCCAGATGTGCTTTTCACTCAAATGCACCTGGCCACAGTACAGAAAAGTGCAGAGCTTTGCACATGAAGGTACAAGACTTGGTGGATTCTAAAGCTCTGAACTTTGCACCACCACCAAATGTTAATAAGAACCCTATGCCAAACCACGGAGGTCCCAGAATCAATGCTATTGAAGAAGACAAGTCGTCTTACTTGATAACCAGTGTGGGTCAGATTCGGACACCGTTGGTAGAGATTAAAGCCCAACTCCTTGAATGTCAAATGTTCCCAGGATGTGAGCTAGGGTGTGCTTATTGCAACATTTCAGTGAATGGTTGTGATAACTTGAGAGATGGCATAGATGGTCTCATCCAAAGTGGCCTGCTTCAAATCACGACGTCAATTCCTACCAATCCAGCAATCTCATCAGCAACAATTCCCGTGTCTTCTACAAATACAACAACCATTATTCCAAGAAACTCCTTAGCTTCATCAACAAATGCTTCATCTGTTCTTTCAATAGACCAGGTATCAGCAAACACTCCTTCTACAACTTCAGCACCCCTCCATTCAGAATCTCCTACAACAACAACACCCATCCTCCCAACAATGTCTCCTACAACTTCAGCAGCAAATGTCTCCACAGTTACGATTTATTATGATCCTGAAAATGACTCTGCCTACAACTTACAAAATGCCACTCCTATCAAAGCACCATTCACAATATACTATGATCCACAAACTATCATGGTCCCTTCTGCAGCTGCCATCAGTCCAGTCACTATCACAGTGCCTGGGCCAGTACCTTATGAAAGCAATAATGCCATCCCTTGGCATTACGGCTCTGATCTATACTGCGGAGGACATAAAATCACTTTTGAATCATCAACCCCTGCACCACAAATAGATAATGTGGGAGGAGGCGGAGGCTTCACTCGAAGCGGACGTCTCTTTGCTCCACAAACTCAAAGACCCACTGCCGAAGCAGAAGCTGCTGCCAAGTGTAAACACCCCAAATTTGCCCTCACCCATTCACCATGGCTTGTGATCATTTCATATGCATAAACACACTCATATCATCTCATATCTCATTTTTTGATTCACTGCATAGTTTTTAAGTCATCTGCACCTAGGGTTTGTGATCTGAGCAACCCAAGAGCCTCCTGAGCCACTCCAAAGGCCATCAATAACTCCAAAGGGATTCATGTGTGTTCTTGTATCTTATTACATCCCCTCAAAGTCAAAAAATGCCAAATAATCACAAGAACTGGGTTTGGTGTGGATGCAGAGCCAGGTTTGACTGCACAGTTGACCTAAAATTAGGGTTTTGGTTTCAGAGGCCATAACTCCAATTTTTTTGGTCATTCTTGTTTCCATTGGTCTCTATATGGTATAGGGAGTATGCATATCAAGTTTCATGAAGAAATTCCATGGGGAAGTCATCTGATCAAGAGTTGACTTTTCAGACAAGTCAGTGTAAAATCAGGGCATCTGAGGCCCCCAATGACCCAACCAAGGGGTGATCTTCATCATTGTGAGTGTATATGATCTTTATTTGATCATGGAAGAAGATTGAAGTTCACAAAATTCAAGAATTTGAAGTTTTTGCAAAGTTGACTTTTTTGGGCATAGTTGACTTTTCAAGAATATGTCATTTTATGCCATTTTTCAAGCCTTGCTTTTTGATCCAAAAATGCTTCAAATGGAAAAACTTTGGTCATGAAAGTTGTAGAATACATTTTTCCCTTTTCAAAAAGTACAAGAACATGACCTAATTCATTTTGGATCAAAAGTTATGGTGTGACAAAGTTGGCAAAAATCACTAATTTTCAAGATATGCCTCAAATGAGAAATTTGCAAAATCATGTACCAAGGCAAATTGTAACTTCTAGTTCACATCAAACCATTACACAAACATTCTATGTGACCTAAAAATCAGATTTGGACCAAGACTTCTCATGTTTCATGGCTTGTGGGACAAGATCTTTCCATGTGAACCAAAGATGATCAACTTGCAAAATTCATGATCACACTTCCTACCACTTGCTACATTGGATGCTGAACCTTGCTAGCCCTTCCCCTCACCTTTGCTGCGCCAGCCCCATGCTTGTACTAGCCTAGAACCAAGCCCATGCTTTCCTTACACAAGAGTGTACTTTTTTGCAAAAGTAAACATCCCAATCACAGCAGGCCAGGTCACATCATCTGACCAATTGGGATTGTTTATACTATCCATTTGCAAGCTAAACACAACAAGAGGCCAAGCTGAAACACACCATAGCATCGCATACACAAAAACACTCCATCAAGCAAAACTCTTCGAATCTCTCTATACAGTTCACAAACACAAAAACCATTTCCATAGACCAACTCACCTTGCTTCACTGAGCCAAAACCAGCAAGACTTGGGCCTGAATCAAGCAAGAACACCATTCCTCCATTTTCACCCCCAGAAGCAAAACCATTCGAAACTCACTCCACAGTTCACTAACACTCAAACAAACTTCATAAACCTTCTCCATTCATCACACTGGTCACAAAGAACCACTCACATTGGCCTGAAACAGCTTGAATCACCATCACCATTTTCAATTGAGCTTGGACAGAACTTGTTCAAACTCCTTAACCAGCCAACATAAATTTCTTCCAAGCACTCAAGGATCATCAGGGGACCAAGTAGAGTGGATTGCATCAAAGGGAGAGGGCAGAAAGTTGCTGGAGTGAAAGCTTCGAAACTCAGGTAGCTCAAGAACTTTTTTTCCAGAAATCATTTTTTAAGTCCTTAAGTTGTTCTATATGCTTCACTGATTGTTCTGATACCTTTAGTTTTGAAAATGGTGGAGAGATGAGAGTTTAATTGGTTTCTGAAAGTTTTGACCTAAAATCTTCTTTGTTTCGATTCATGAGTTTGAGGAAATATAAATGTTGTTTGTGATGGGGTTTTGATTCAGCAAGTTGTGGGGATCATTTCCATGTTTTTAGATTTCATTTTGGTTAGGTTTTGAGAGTTTTGGAGATTTTCAGGTGGGGTTCCCACCGGAGAAGATGACCGGAGGTCTTCTCCGGCCACCTGAAAATCATTAGGGCTTAATCCTGTAATTAAATGCCATTTGAATTTGGAGCGTAGGATCAGTTGACCCCATTGACCTCCCGCGTGTGTGAATGGCTCAGATCTGATCATTATGCCCTAATCCTTTTTCATTAATTAAATAAATCTTAATTAAACTCATTAACTCAGAAGCAATCCTGGCCCTCCACTAACGCGCGTGGTCAACCCTTTTAAACCCAGAGCTCATCCCAGCCTTCCATTCGTTTGACTTTCTTTTTACTTCAATTTATTTTCATTTCTTTTCATTTTATTTGTCCAATTTATTTAAAATAGTAAAAATTGTCTAAAAATTATGAAACTTTTTCCCAAGAGTTTCATTAATTTTTATGACACAAAAATATTTTTATTTTTATTTTTAGCATTTAAAAAGTATTTTTAAATATTTAAAAGTTTATTTTTAATTGATTAATGAGAATTAATTTATTAAAAATACTTTTAGGTATTTAAAAATCACCAGAAAATTCATGAAATGTTATAAGACATTTAGAAACATTGTCCAACCTTCAAACCAAATTTATTTTTTGATCTTGATGCATTTTAAGAATTTCTCATTGAATTAAAATCATTTTTGTGCATTATTTTGATCCAAAGTTCAAAAAATCACTTCTGCCTATCCATGAAGATTTGGACATTGATTCTTTTTGCATTGCATTGTGTTTAGCATGTAGTTTGTGAGATTAAATGGCCATGATTTGATCTTTAATTTTCAATTTGTTTGGCATTTCTTTTGTCTAGGAACCCTAAAACCCTAGCAAACTTGTAAAAATCATATCTTGAGATTGGTTAGGAATTGAGATCTCTCCTTTGGGCATTGGTTTAGTATAGGATTAGGGGTCCTTTGTGTGGCATTTTCAATTTTTTATCTTAGGGTTTGCTTCTGGTTTTGATTTTTGTTTGTTGCATTGATCATAAACCCTAATTTGGGCTTCCATATGCATCCATCTTGCATCCCCTTGCATAACATGACTTGCCATGACATTTCAAGCATCCATGTGATTCATTTAACATCATAAGACATATTGAAAGCATGTTTGATCATTGCATCCCTCATTTGCCATGTTGTATGTCATATGCACTTCATAACTTTTCATGTATGTTCATGTGTCTTAGCATGCTTCATCTGCATCCATAAGCTTGTATGATCATCTCCATGCCTTGTTTCATGTTTGTATCACTTCATAGCATCTTTACCATCTCATATTTGCTTCTGGTTTTGGTTTGCATCATGTCATTCCATCCCATTTTGCATTGCATTGCATTTCTTTTCTAACCTTTCAGGTGGTAAGTGACTTTGAGAAGTGAATTTGCCTTCACTTCTCATAACTTTCTCTTCATCACTCTCTTGCATCCATTGCTGCATTTTTGTTTGTGTTTGAGATTGAGCTTGCTCATTCTTCTTCCTCCCACTTTCTTTCTTCAAGTGACTTGACTTCTTGAATGAAGCAAGTCACTTTGCTTCTCTTGATCCTTTCATCTGCTTCCTGGTGGTTCCATTGAAGATCTTCTTTTGCAAACCTCACAAACCTTAGGAACAACCATGTATGACAATGATTAGGGTTTTGATTAGTCTCCCCTCTTAGTTTTACCTTTGGGTCTCTTTTGAGTCTTCTCTTCTCATCTCATAATCAGGGACTAAACCCTAAAGGCTTTAAGGCTTTGTGATTAAGCTTATGCCTGCATCCTTCTCTTAGGATGGAGTGTATAACTTTAATCCTAAGTGTTAAACCCTTAATGTGTTTAACTCCCTTAATCAATTCACTTAATAATCATCAAGACTTCACACTTGTAACTTGGGCCTTGCATTAGGGTTCTAATTCTTCCTTAATTGGTTAAGAAGGACTAACCCTAGTGTTAATGGACAAGTCCCCCTCAAGTTGTCTTACAAATCATAAAACTCACTTCATCATCATACCATTAAATAAAATCCACTTAATCAAAGGCTTGTTTTGTCATGAGTTTAATCCCTAATCATGGATTAAGTTGAGGAGCTTTCCTCAACTTAAACATTCTCATCTATTATCCTTCTATTAGAATGGTGTAATGAGTCTGTTAAATCCCTGATTATGGCTTAACCTCATTACTCAACACTAAACAAAAACCACAAAAACATCTAAATAATCACAAGTAGGTTAATGATCTTAATCCTACACCAAGGGTGATTAAGTGTGAGAATCTGACTTCACACTTAAGGTACTCTCATTACCCCTAAACAGATGGAAGATGTGATGAGTTTACTAACCCATTAGTTTAGGCTTAAGCTCATTAACTTACGACAAACTCTCAAAAGCAATAAAAGACTGAAAACACAAAAACAAACAATAATCGTCTCCTTCGGGATTCTTTTCTCATCTCATTCACTCACAAACGAGAACTTGCTTCTTCCGTCTAATGCAAGACAGTTTGCACCTGAGCCAGACAGGTCATACACTTGAGCATAGACAAGTAAGCAGTTCACAAGTCAATTTATCTTTCAGTCTCTTTGGGTCGAACTACGGTGTTCTGACTTCCTCATTGCACGAGAGGATACGTAGGCATAACTTAACAGTTATCGAACAAAAGTCTCTGTACATCCCCCCTCCTTCCAGCATTATTCTTTAAGCCTCATGATCTTGAGCATCTTATTCTTGTTCTCACACTGACACTATCCATATTACACACTTCACTCCTTTTACACTGACACCTGTACATCTTTTCCAGCTATTCTATACACAAATTGCACTGACACTACCCCTTTAAAACACAAATCTTTCAAGCGTGGATCCCGTTGAGTACGACGGACAATCTGGGTGCTAATACCTTCCCAGGTTGTAACCAACCCCCTTTCTCAGTCTCTCTGGTTCGCAACCGTCTTATCCATCTCTTTCTAGGTTTATGCAGCATTACCTTTCCTCCGGGATAAAAATGCCTAGCTGGCGACTCTATTCATCTCCAGTGAGTTCACGGCTGTGTGTTCTCATTGTCCCTCTCACCGACCGTTCGCGTCTGTACCTTTATTTGGGCCGGTCCCATTTATCGGGAGCGACAGCTTGGCGACTCTGCTGGGGATGTTGATACTGCAACCAGGGCTTCTGGTTCTTTTTGTGGGTTCCTCCTAGCGCTTGTTTGATTTGTTGTTTATTGGGGTGTTATGTGCTTATTTGTGTTTGTATATTTGTATTTATTTTTGCCTTATGTACAGTTTTGTTTATTGCTTTCTTTATAGCTTTATGCATATATATTCATATTGTCATACTGTGCTGCTGGCTGGATCTGTTTGTTTGCTTTGGTGGGTGGGTGTTCCATTGAGAGTTAAGGCCCTATACCTGGGACCTGAGTGACACCTAGGCTAGAGTGAATCATATTCTTTCCCATTCCATCTCGGTCTGGTGCGGGAATATGAAACACGGTTCAGATATGGGTTTCTTCTTGAGAACTCTGTGTTGCAGATTTCCTGCAATGCTAGGGCTATCTGGGAAGCCTGCTAAGTCTGGATGACCTTTAGTTTTGACCTTCAGAAACTGAGGTGAATTAGAGGAGGAACTTTTATGGTTATTGTAAACACTGTGCCTCCGGGTTAGAAGTGTTTACACTTCTCATAACTGATCCAAGTCTGAGGATCCTTGTTTTAGAACACCACCTGTGAGGGGGTTGGGCTGTTTACAGGTTTGCAGGTACCTTGACCTCAGAATACCCTGTTACTTTGACTTGATTAAGAATACTCCATGTTGGAACAGTTCTTGTGATTCTAAACCCTGGACATGTGGCTCTTTATTTGAGCCCCCCACCTTGGTTACTGGATTTATAGACCTCCATCTGGATTTCTTACACACATGGACTTATATCAGGGCATTTGATCAGATCCGGCTCAGTCACAAACCCTTGCATATCATTTGCATACATAAACATTGCATCATATTGACATTTGCTTATTTGTGTTTCAGGGTATCCATCTTCATTTGGTTCTAGTTTTGACCCCATCTTCAGTACTGACCTATCTTCATCAGCATTTGCTTCAGCTATCTACTTCAGTTATCTGCATCAGTCAATCAGTGGCTCATTCTTCAGTGTTATCATCAGCACCTGTCTCTACTCATCTTCAGCATCATGGCTCCTAAAAAGAGCAACATCACCTACCACTTCTTCCAGCCAGAGCTATCTGACATCAGGAGGATTCAGACCCTGATCACTCCAGATCATATACCATTGTTCAGGGAACATTATGGAGATATACTTGATATGGTTATGGATCTGGACCCTTCACAGAGAAGCCTGATCCACACGTGCATTCAGTTCTATGATCCCCCACTGAGATGCTTCACTTTTCAGGACTTTCAGCTAGGCCCCCTATTAGAAGAATACTCATCATTGGTTGGTATGCCTATCAGGGGTGGAATCCCTTTCAACCCTGAGATGGCCTTTCCTGGTAATGGAGAAGTAGCAAAGGCTTTGCATCTGGAACCTGTCCTGATTGAACAGCATATGACTTCTAAAGCTGGAATCCCTGGCTTCCATCTGGATTTCCTGATCTCTCAAGCTACCCTGAAAGCCTCTATAGGAGAGTGGAAAGCTGTCTGTGCTTTATTGGCCTTAAGTGTATATGGAATTGTATTGTTTGCAGATGAGCCTCGATTCATTAGCAAGAATGCAATGCATCTTTTCATCTTGCAAAACCCAGTGCCCACTTTATTGGGGGACCTCTACTACTCAGTGCATCAGAGGAATGAAAAGCAGAGGGGAAGATTAGTGAGGTGTTGTGCTCCATTGTTCCACACTTGGCTTCTCAGGCATCTACCCAGGACGGATGCATTTTTGAACCCTCATCAGCAGAAAAACTGGGCTAAGAGACTCACCACTCTAACTTCAGCTGATATCAGATGGTGCACCCAAAGCACCAAGGGCAGGGATATTATCACCAGCTGTGGGCAGTTTCCCAATGTGCCCCTAATTGGAGTTAAGGGTAGTATTAATTACAACCCTCTGCTGTTTAGAAGACAACTGGGCTATGCACTGGTCCACACTCCTAGGGCACAGGACTTGGTTGAGACTCTTTATTGTGAGAACAAGCCTAATTTGGCTATTGTTAGGCAGGCTGCTTGGGCCTGGGATAATGTTCAAACCAAGGGAATAACCATTTTGGGGAAGTGCAACAATGTGGCATCAGCACAATATTATGAGTGGTCCTATGCCAGGGCTCAATTCTCTGGAATGCCCTTTACCATAGAAGATATGCCTGAATCATCTTCAGCACCACCCCCTGCCACTATCGGTTTGGAGGAGTTTGAGAGCTTGAAGGATAGAAATGAGAAGTTAACCCAGGCTTTGCAGAAGACCCTCCGGGAGAGGAGTGATGGCAGGATGGAGATTGAGAGGCTAGAGAAGCTGAGAGTGGAGCATCTAACTAAGATTGAGAAGTCTGGGGATTATATCAAAAAGTCTAAAGCTGGAGAACAAATTCTGAAGAATGCTTGCAAAGAAGCCCAGTTCCAGAGAGCAAGGACAGACTTGTATCTGAAGGAGAGTCAAGCTAGGTGGGTCAGAATCACCGAAGCTCGAACTCTGGAAGACAAGAGAGTTCAAGACAAGATGGAGCAACTGGAAGCTAGTGCAAAAGAGCAACAAGAAGCCCTGGCAGCAGCCCAGAGGGAGATATCAGAGCTGAAGATCAAAGCTGGAGTGAAGAGGTCAAAGGACCAAAGTCAGCACAAGAAGCTAACAACAGCTGTTACGACCCGGAATCTCCTCATCAGGAATCTCACGGAGCGTCCGGCTGATCCTGTGACCGAAGCACTTCTCAAGGAAGTTCGTGAGGATGAGTTTGGTCTTGGTGTTTGACCATTTGTTTGTTGTTGCTTTCATTCCATGTACTTTTATTTTCCTGTAATGTATTTTGACCCCTCAGAGGGCTTGTATTTGTAAACAAACTATGTACCATTTTGCTTTTGTAATATATGTATTAGTTTGTTCCATCCGAGTTCACTTCGAAAGCAACATCAACAGCATCCTCAAGGGTATGGAAGGGTCAAAACTGAATGCCAAGCCGGATACCTTGAAAACAAATAAGCATACTGCATTGCATGCTAACCCTTTTTTTTGTTTTGTAGGTTTTTGTTTTATTGCCACTAACTCTGTTGTGATGTTCAGGAACTATTGCTCGGCGCCGGGTATTTCCCCTCAACCGTCCACACCGTTATCCGACCCGTAACAACCTTCCGGGCATTCAAATGGATCAGATGCAGCAGGACCTTACTGAGGTCAGAAATCAAATGGCGAACGAAAGGTTGGAGATGAGAAACCAGATGACTCAGTTTATGGAAGTGATGAACAACATGGCTCAAAGCCAGGAAAGATTAAGGGCCATGGTGGAAAGGCAAAATCAAGAAGATCCACATATAGGGACTGCCGGCACCAGCAACAATGAAAGGGTCCAACCTCATGTTAACCCCCCTGTCTTTGGTCCCCATCTTCATCCAGAGGTCAATATTCCTGCAAATGTTCAAGGGACTGCCACTGCAGCCAGGGTACTTCAAGAAGACCCCCAAGAGGATCAATTCACAGTAATGGGTGCTGGGGAAGAAGCTTATGATAGAAGGCTGGATGAGATAGCTGAGAAATTGAGATCCTTAGAGTCTCAAAACTCTTTGGGTTTCGATGTCATGGACATGGGCTTGGTAGACGGGGTCAGGATTCCCCATAAGTTCAAGCCACCTTGTTTTGAAAAGTATAACGGGACTTCATGCCCCCGGACTCATTTACAATCATTTCTGGGGAGGCTGAAGGCCTATACTATGGATGAGAAGCTCTGGATGTTCTATTTCGAAGACAGCTTGACTGGAGCGTCAAGAGAATGGTACTCTCACCTGACAAGAGCAACTATCAGATGCTGGAAGGACCTGGCAGAGGCCTTTATCAGACAGTATCAGTACAACTTAGACATGGCACCCAACAGGACCCTCCTAATGGGAATGTCACAGTCGTCAAGGGAAAGTTTCCGAGAATATGCCCAGAGATGGAGGCAACTGGCTGCTGCTGTTCAGCCACCTATGTCTGAAAGGGAAATGGCAGATATGTTTATGAACACCCTTCAGGGGACATATATTGACAGGCTGGCTGCTTTCTCTTCAACCAGCTTTGCAGATGTTGTCATAGCTGGGGAGAGAATTGAGAGCCTGTTAAAAATGGGCAAGATCTCAGACAACGGTGCAAGCTCGTCCAGTAGTACAAGAAAGCCTTTTGCAGGCCCGAGAAGAACTGGAGAGACCAATGCCATCCACACCAACAGGGGCAGGCCCCAATATGTTCACAGATCAATAGCAGCAGTCACCATTCCTGCTCCAGCTCATCCTCAACCAGTTTATCAACCTCCGCAACAAAACTATCAACCACAACCTCAGTACCATCAACAGAATCAGTATCCTCCGAGAAATTACAACAACAGCAACACCAACAACAATAACCAGCAAAGGCCATTCCAACAGAGGCCTTCTCAAGCCAACAGGGTAATCGATCTGATCCCTATGCCATATGCTACATTGCTGCCACAACTCCTGAAACTCAACCTAGTTGAGCTAAGGACGTTGGCACCTCCAGAACCCAACAGTCTACCCAGGAATTATGATTCCAACGCCATATGTGCCTTCCATTCAAATGCACCTGGCCACAGTACAGAAAAGTGCAGAGCCCTGCACATGAAGGTACAAGACCTGGTAGACTCAAAAGCTCTGAATTTTGCACCACCACCTAATGTCAATAAGAACCCCATGCCAAACCACGGTGGTCCCAGGATTAACGCTATTGAAGAAGACAAGCCGTCTTATTTAATAACTAGTGTGGGTCAGATCCGGACACCGTTGGTAGAAATTAAGGCTCAGCTCCTCGAATGTCAAATGTTCCCGGGGTGTGAGTTGGAGTGTGCTTACTGCAATATTTTAGTCAATGGGTGCGATAATCTGAGGAATGGCATAGACGGTCTCATTCAGAGTGGCCAACTTCAGATTACCACATCATTTCCTACAAATCCAGCAATCTCATCAGCAACAACTCCAGAACCTCCTACAACTGCAACAACCATTGTTCCTGACAATTCTTCGGCTTCATCAACAAGTACTTCATCTATTATCTCAACTGATCAGTTATCAACAAATTTTTCTTCTACAACTCCAGCACCACTCCATTTTGAAACTCCTACAACAACAACATCCATCCTTCCACCAATGTCTCCTAAAACACCAGCAACAAATCATGAAGACGTCTCAACTGTCACAATATTTTATGATCCTGAAAACAACTCCGCCTACAACTCAGAAGGTGCTGCTCCCATCAGAGCACCGGTCACGATTTATTACGATCCACAGACTATCACAATTCCTTCCGCAGCTGCAGTCAGTCCAGTCACTATCACGGTGCCTGGACCAGTACCTTATGAAAGTAGTAATGCCATCCCGTGGCATTACGGCTCTGACCTGTACTGTGAAGGACAAAGAGTCACTTTTGAATCATCAACCCCTGCACCACAAATTGACAATGTGGGAGGAGGCGGAGGCTTCACTCGAAGCGGACGTCTTTTCGCTCCACAAATTCAGAGACCCACTGCCGAAGCAGAAGCTGCTGCTAAGGCAAAAGGAAAAAGCTTGGTGCAGGATGAGCAAGTTGTTAAGGAAGCCTTGAAAACACCCTTTGATCAAGAGGTTGATGAGTTCATGCGAATCATCAAGAAGAGTGATTATAAAGTAGTGGATTAGCTTCATCAGACGCCTTCCAAGATCTCAATCCTATCATTGCTTATGTGCTCCGAAGCCCATCGGAACGCACTACTCAAAGTCTTGCACGCAGCTTACGTGCCTGAAGAGATCACTGTCAATCAGCTGGAAGCTGTAGTTGGAAATGTTAATGCTAGTCACGGACTAGGGTTCACCAATACTGATTTGACAACGGAAGGCCGCAACCATAACAAAGCCTTGCACATAACCATGGAATGCAAAGGTGCTGTCCTTTCTCATGTGCTGGTAGACACGGGGTCATCCCTCAATGTCTTACCTAAAAAGGCCTTGGTGAAGCTAGAATATGACGGATTGGCGTTGAGACCCAGCAACCTGGTGGTGAGAGCCTTTGATGGTTCAAAGAGATCGGTTCTGGGAGAAATTGAATTGCCCATAACGATTGGCCCGCAGACCTTCAAAACGATCTTCTACGAGATGGATATACAGCCTGCCTACAGCTGTCTATTGGGTAGGCCATGGATTCACGCCGCTGGCGCCGTGACCTCTACCCTTCACCAGAAGTTAAAATACGAGTGGGAGGGTCAAATCGTTACAATCTGTGGAGAGGAGGATATTTTTGTCAGCCACCTGGCTACCTATAAGTACATTGAGATGGATGGGGAGATCCATGAAACAATGAGCCAGGGTTTTGAAGCTTTGAATGTCAATGAAACATCTGCTGTGCCTGGAACTTCTATATCATCATACCAACAAGCCCGGAAGGTTGTTGAGGGAGGAAACGCCCAAGGCTGGGGCAAACTGCTATCGATGGAGAAGAAAGAGGATAGATTTGGGTTGGGTTACAAACCAACTCAACAAGATCAAGCAGAGGCTGCCAAAGAGCCCAACTTTGTGAGTGGGGGGATGCTCACCCCTGATGCTGTCAACTGTCTGGAAGACGAGCTGGAAGAAGAACGCAACCTGGAAAGCTGGATTCGTCCAAAGATCCCGGGGAGCAGTATCTCAAACTGGTGTTCCCAGGAAATTATAAGAGTTACTCATGCAGAGTAATTATCATTTCCTGTATTTTTATATCATGCATCAAAGTCTTGCATCTTGCCCAAGATGACAAGACTCATTTTGTAATTGGGCCATCTGTACTTTTTGTGCAAACAAGATTAATCAATGAAATATCAGACATCTTTTTGCAAATGAGTCTTTTTCTTCCGCTCACTGTTTTTCCATTTTTTTCTTTTTTGTACAAAAAAATAAATGGCAGTGTTTTCAAAATGACAACTTTATTTCACTTTTCTAAAACAAGATTAAAATCAAATCACTAAAATGAACAAACTGAACCCTTGCAGAGTGTGCCTTCCAGACAGCACCGACAACAGCACGGCTATGACTTCGTATGACTTTGACAATCCAATCAATCGAGCCGATGAAGGGGTTGAAGAAGAATATGAGCTTCCTGAAGAGCTAGCCAGGTTGTTGAGACAAGAGGAAAAGGTTATTACTCCTCACCAGGAGGAGGTTGAAGTGATCAATCTTGGTACAGATGAAGACGTGAAAGAAGTTAAAATCGGGGCCTGCTTACAAGACTCAGTGAAGAGACAACTGATTGACCTGCTTCGAGAGTATGTGGACGTGTTCGCTTGGTCTTATCAAGATATGCCGGGATTGGATACCGACATAGTTGTGCACAAGCTGCCTTTGAGAGAAGAATGCCCTCCAGTTAAGCAGAAACTGCGCCGTACTCGCCCGGACATGGCAATGAAGATCAAGGAGGAGGTACAAAAGCAACGGGACGCCGGGTTCCTCGCTGTAACTAGCTATCCACCGTGGGTTGCTAATATAGTACCTGTGCCTAAGAAAGACGGCAAAGTAAGAATGTGTGTTGACTACCGGGATCTGAACAGAGCCAGCCCGAAAGATGATTTCCCATTACCTCACATTGATGTATTGGTCGATAACACGGCTCAGTTCTCGGTATTCTCCTTCATGGACGGATTTTCAGGATACAATCAGATTAAAATGTCACCTGAAGACATGGAGAAGACAACGTTCATCACACCCTGGGGCACGTTCTGCTACAAGGTAATGCCATTTGGGCTCAAGAATGCCGGTGCAACATATCAACGGGCTATGGTAACATTATTCCATGATATGATCCATAAGGAAATCGAGTGTTATGTGGATGACATGATTGCCAAATCCCTTACTGAAGAAGACCACTTGGTAAACCTGCTGAAATTGTTCAAGCGTCTGAGGAAATACCAACTGAAGTTGAACCCCAACAAATGCACATTCGGGGTGCGATCCGGTAAGCTGCTGGGTTTTATTGTAAGCGAGAAAGGGATTGAAGTTGACCCTGATAAAGTCAAAGCCATCCAAGAGATGCCTGCACCGAGAACAGAGAAAGAAGTTCGGGGGTTCTTAGGTCGATTGAACTACATTTCACGGTTCATATCTCACCTCACTGCAACCTGTGAACCTTTGTTCAAGTTGTTAAGAAAAGAACAGACGGTCAGATGGAATGAAGACTGCCAGAAGGCTTTTGACAAGATCAAAGAATATCTGCAAGAACCCCCAATCCTTATGCCTCCAGTTGAAGGAAGACCTCTGATAATGTACTTGACAGTATTAGAAGAGTCGATGGGGTGCGTGTTGGGCCAGCATGACGAGTCTGGTCGAAAAGAGTATGCAATATACTACCTAAGCAAAAAGTTTACCGACTGTGAACAGCGTTATTCACTGCTCGAGAAAACTTGCTGTGCTTTAGCGTGGGCTGCTCGCCGACTGAGACAGTATATGTTGACCCACACTACCTTGTTAATCTCAAAAATGGACCCAGTCAAGTACATTTTCGAGAAGCCAGCTCTTACCGGACGGGTTGCAAGATGGCAGATGATCCTTACAGAGTATGACATTCAATACACATCTCAGAAAGCCATCAAGGGCAGTGTATTGTCTGAATATCTTGCTGAGCAACCTATTGATGATTACCAGCCTATGAGATTTGACTTCCCCGATGAAGACATCATGTTCATAAAAGCGAAAGATCACGAAGAGCCTGTTCACACCGAAGGGCCTGACCCAGAAGAAGAATGGACTATGATGTTTGACGGGGCCGTTAACATGAATGGTCGTGGTGTTGGTGCAGTGCTCATTACACCTAAAGGAGTTCACATGCCTTTCTCGGCAAAGCTCACTTTCAACTGCACTAACAACGAAGCTGAATACGAAGCTTGCATTATGGGTCTCGAGGAAGCTATTGACCTCAGGATCAAGACATTGACCGTATTCGGAGATTCAGCTTTGGTAATCAATCAAACCAACGGAAAATGGTACACCCACCAGGATCATCTGATACCTTACAGGGATTATACAAGGAGGTTACTGACTTTCTTCACAACAGTCAAGCTTGAGTATATCCCTCGGGACGAGAATCAGTTTGCAGATGCTCTGGCTACCATTTCATCCATGATCAAAGTTCAGACTGCCAACTTCGTACCTCAGATCTCAGTGTCCAGACTTGACAGACCAGCATATGTGTTCGCAGCAGATGTTGTTAAAGATGATAAGCCTTGGTTTCATGACATTAAATGCTTCTTGGAGGATCAAACATACCCACCTGGGGCATCTTCCAATGATAAGAAGACTTTGAGAAGGCTTGCTGGTAGTTTCTTTCTGAACACTGATGGTTCTCTATACAAAAGGAACTTTGATATGGTACTCCTCAGATGTGTTGATAAGACAGAAGCGGAGTTGTTAATGCATGAAGTGCACGAAGGATCCTTTGGTACCCATGCAGGAGGGCATGCCATGGCTAAGAAATTGTTAAGATCAGGCTATTACTGGATCACAATGGATGCCGACTGTTGTGCCTACGCCAGAAAATGCCATAAATGCCAGATTTATGCGGATAAGGTGCATGTGCCTCCCAATCCTTTGAACATAATGTCTTCACCCTGGCCCTTTGCTATGTGGGGCATTGATATGATTGGCAAGATCGAGCCAACTGCTTCAAATGGCCACAGATTCATCCTGGTCGCCATTGACTATTTCACCAAGTGGGTTGAAGCAGCCTCATATGCAAACGTCACAAGACAAGTGGTAGCCAGATTTCTGAAGAGAGATATCATCTGTCGATACGGAGTTCCCGAGCGAATCATTACTGACAATGGTTCTAATTTAAACAACAAAATGATGGCTGAGTTATGCCAGGACTTCAAAATCCAACACCACAATTCTTCTCCTTACAGGCCAAAAATGAATGGCGCAGTTGAGGCAGCTAATAAGAACATCAAGAAGATTGTGCAGAAGATGGTAGTCACTTACAAAGACTGGCATGAAATGCTACCGTTCGCCTTGCATGGGTACCGCACGTCAATCAGAACATCCACTGGGGCAACACTGTATCAGCTTGTGTATGGTATGGAAGCCGTCCTACCTGTTGAAGTTGAATTACCCTCTCTACGGGTACTGATGGATGTTAAACTGAACGAAGCAGAGTGGGTTCGGTCCCGTTTCGAACAACTGAGTCTGATTGAAGAGAAGAGATTGGCTGCAATCTGTCATGGGCAGTTATATCAGAAAAGAATGAAGAAAGCCTTTGATCAGAAAGTCAGGCACCGAGAGCACCAAGTAGGAGATCTTGTGCTGAAAAGAATCCTCCCTCCTCATACAGACCACCGGGGCAAATGGACTCCAAATTACGAAGGACCATTTGTAGTGAAGAAAGTTTTCTCTGGTGGAGCACTGATGCTCAGCACCATGGATGGTGAAGATTTCCCGGCCCTGTGAATTCATATGCAGTTAAAAAATACTTCGCATAAAAATGACCCGCTGGACATAAAAACAGAATGTAAGTCCAGGCAAAAATAGGGCATCCCGGCGAGTCAAAAACAGAATAAAAGACTCGGGCAAAAATAAGGGAAAATAAACAAAAATGTACACCCGCTGAGTTGAAAAGCCGCATTGGACAGCTCAGGCAAAAATGGGTATCCCGATGGATTGAAAACCCGAAAGTGCGATCCATGCAAAATAAGGGAATAAGCGAACAACTGCATTCTGAATTCGTCTGTATCATCTACAACTTGGCAAGTTTCGAAAAGATCAAGCTTCAATCAGAATCAACATTCTTCAAAAAGCAAGATGAGAAGAACGTCAAAAGTCATACGAGTCATAGTGAAGAGGAAGCTCCTTAAAGCGTCATCAACACTGCCAGCATTTTGTTTCTCAATTTGTAACAATCTCCTCATTTCAGGGGATATGTTCCTTTGACTGTATCTTGCCAATTCAGGGCATATAAATTAATAAAATCAGATTTTCAGTCATGTCTCGTTTTGCACATTTTATTTGCAAAAAAAATGTCTGATGTCTAAAAAACTGATTGCATAAGAATACAGATGTTTATCTTCAAATAAAAAAACATGCTTGCAGGAAATATGCTTACTCTCAGAAGTATCTAAACTCCTATGACGGAATCCAGTAAGGGATACCTCGGGATTACCTTGCGTGTTTCTCTATCTTTTTCAGGATTGCAGGTATCCAGAATGCAACTTGGGGCATGTAAGCTTCATCCCAGCAAGCTGGCAAATCAACACTCAATTTTAGCACCCGAAGTGCTCTCCCCAGCTGAGTTGCCTTTCATGACTCCTCCCAGCTGAGTTGGCCACTTATTACTTATCCCCATCAGAATGGGCAGGTATCACATGAGATGCCCATATCCCCGGCTGAGTCAAGAAGCTACCGTAACAGAATTTCTAGGGAGGTCTTTCAGTGATTCCTCTCTTTCTCCCCAACCGAGTTGCCGTCTTGCCCTCAGCCGAGTATAGAAGTCAGGAAGCTATCTCCCCACAGAGTTCCAGCCTTTATCCATAAGAACAACGCGTGAAGGAGTCATAACAGAGTGAAGAAAGCTTCTACAAACCCCAGCTGGGTCTCTCATTTATTAGGATAGGTCTATCATTGACCCGTATCCCCAAGCAGATATCATATCATCAGATCTACCCGTGATCTCATCCCCAGCTGGGATGCCTGTTTCAAACAGATCAATCAAAAATCTTCGCAGCAACGGGACCCGGATCCCGGTTTGGTATCTTTGCATAATCATAGCATTCGCATCATATTTACCCATAAAGCGTAGCATTCCGTCTAGTACGGAGCATTACGGCAAAAATCCAACACATAGCATAATCATAAGCCATGTTTTGAATCAGCACTTGTGAATAATGACAGTTCATCAACATCCCCACCGGAGTCCCCAGCAAAAGCAGCTGCCTCGCCAAATCACAAACACCAGTATATACCCATTTTGGACACCCGTCCGTGTCATCATTTCCCCAGTAAAGTCACCTGAACACTCTTCGCAAACAAGATCACCCGTATTACAAATACGTCCTGACACCCGTCCGTGTCATATCCCCAGCAGAAAGCCAAAGACATCCCCTTTGCACTCACATATACCTATATACACAATCCTTTGACACCCGCCCGTGTCATTCCCCCCAGCGCAGTCGCCTACACTTTTACAACCCATATACTTGTTGGTATTATTATACTTTTCTCTTGACACTCGTCCGTGTCACTCTCCCCAGCAGTTAAACACTCATCTGTGCAATACTCATACTCATTACTCATGTTACACCTATACAGATACTCGTCCGTATCTTGTATATACTTATATATCCCCACAGATTCAACACTAGTCCTTGTTCTTTTTTAACCAGTTGGTACTCGTCCGTACCCTCATCTCAGAACATGCGTCAAGCGTTTGTTTCTACATGATACTCGTCCGTATCATAGTCTTAAGGATGCTCGTCCGCATCTTTAATCCATACACCGTGTCAAACACTTATGTCCTCCTGAATATAGACACTCGTATGTGCCTACTATTCCCCAGAAAAGTCCTCTCAGATTCAACACTAGTCCGTGTTCTCTGTTAACCAGTTGATACTCGTCCGTATCATCATCTCTGAACACGAGTCAGTATTTGTTTCTACCCGATACTCGTCCGTATCGTAGTCTTAGGGATGCTCGTCCGCATCTTTAATCTATACACAATACCAAACACCTATACCCTTTGTTTCTTGGATATAGACACTCGTCCGTGTACTACTCCCCAGTAGATCGCCAACAAAGCAAATTTTCTTTTTATCTAACACTCGTCCTGTGTTATGATAAAACCTGAGAGCAGCCGTACCCTGCTAGGTGGTCGTCCTCCACCTCTTGATGGTCGTCCTCCATCATGCTCCTCCGATGGCCGTCCCCATCGTTGATATTTAGCAGCCGTCCCCTGCTAGGTGGTCGTCCTCCACCTCTTGATGATCGTCCTTCATCATTTTATCCAATGGCCGTCCCCATTGTTGATCTTTGGTTATCTGACATTCGTCCTATGTCATGATAGACCTTGAGAGCAGCCGTCCCCTGCTAGGTGGTCGTCCTCCGCCTCTTGATGGTCGTCCTCCATCATGCTCATCCGATGGCCGTCCCCATCGTTGATATTTTCGGCAGCCGTACCCTGCCAGGTGGTCGTCCTCCACCTTTGATGGTCGTCCCCATCATAATTCCTTTATTCCCCAACAGAGCAGCCGTCCCCTGCTAGGTGATCGTGCTTCACCTTTGATGGCCGTACCCCATCATCTGTTTATTTCATTTATTCTTTAACCCGATGGCCGTCCCCGTCGTGGTCCCTTTTCCTTTTCTTCTAGCCCGATGGCCGTCCCCATCGTCGGTTACCTTGCTTTATGAACTTGATGGCCGTCCCCGTCATGTTTCATTAATCCCCAGAGAATTTTACAGCTTTACCTTGATGGTCGTCCCCATCATATTTTCTTATTTTTTCCCAGCTAGTCGGTCGTCCCCGTCTTGGCTTTACCCTTTATCCCCAGCATGTCGGCCGTCCCCGTCATTGCTTTATTTTCAGCACTTTTCTCAGCATGTCGGCCGTCCCCGTTATTGCTCTTTACCCAGCAGTCGTCCTCTGCTCGACGGTCGTCCTCCGTCGCCCACACTTTACAATATACTTTATTTTCTTTTACAATCTATATCCCTTTTCTTCTTCATTCTGTGAGTGCAAATTTTGGACTGTCTTTGGTATTCAACCACAAGTTATCTTGTTTGCCTGTTAAGCCGTTGCTTACAACCTGCACAGCTAACTCATGTTTGAATAGGGGCAGCTGTAAACACCCCAAATTTTACCTCACCCATTCACCATGGCTTGTTATCATTTCATATGCATAAACACACTCATATCATCTCATATCTCATTTTTTGATTCACTGCATAGTTTTTAAGTCATCTGCACCTAGGGTTTGTGATCTGAGCAACCCAAGAGCCTCCTGAGCCACTCCAAAGGCCATCAATAACTCCAAAGGGATTCATGTGTGTTCTTTTATCTTATTACATCCCCTCAAAGTCAAAAAATGCCAAAGAATCACAAGAACTTGGTTTGGTGTGGATGCAGAGCCAGGTTTGACTGCACAGTTGACCTAAAATTAGGGTTTTGGTTTCAGAGGCCATAACTCCAATTTTTTTGGTCATTCTTGTTTCCATTGGTCTCTATATGGTATAGGGAGTATGCATATCAAGTTTCATGAAGAAATTCCATGGGGAAGTCATCTGATCAAGAGTTGACTTTTCAGACAAGTCAGTGTAAAATCAGGGCATCTGAGGCCCCCAATGACCCAACCAAGGGGTGATCTTCATCATTGTGAGTGTATATGATCTTTATTTGATCATGGAAGAAGATTGAAGTTCACAAAATTCAAGAATTTGAAGTTTTTGCAAAGTTGACTTTTTTGGGCATAGTTGACTTTTCAAGAATATGTCATTTTATGCCATTTTTCAAGCCTTGCTTTTTGATCCAAAAATGCTTCAAATGGAAAAACTTTGGTCATGAAAGTTGTAGAATACATTTTTCCCTTTTCAAAAAGTACAAGAACATGACCTAATTCATTTTGGATCAAAAGTTATGGTGTGACAAAGTTGGCAAAAATCACTAATTTTCAAGATATGCCTCAAATGAGAAATTTGCAAAATCATGTACCAAGGCAAATTGTAACTTCTAGTTCACATCAAACCATTACACAAACATTCTATGTGACCTAAAAATCAGATTTGGACCAAGACTTCTCATGTTTCATGGCTTGTGGGACAAGATCTTTCCATGTGAACCAAAGATGATCAACTTGCAAAATTCATGATCACACTTCCTACCACTTGCTACATTGGATGCTGAACCTTGCTTGCCCTTCCCCTCACCTTTGCTGCGCCAGCCCCATGCTTGTACTAGCCTAGAACCAAGCCCATGCTTTCCTTACACAAGAGTGGACTTTTTTGCAAAAGTAAACATCCCAATCACAGCAGGCCAGGTCACATCATCTGACCAATTGGGATTGTTTATACTATCCATTTGCAAGCTAAACACAACAAGAGGCCAAGCTGAAACACACCATAGCATCGCATACACAAAAACACTCCATCAAGCAAAACTCTTCGAATCTCTCTATACAGTTCACAAACACAAAAACCATTTCCATAGACCAACTCACCTTGCTTCACTGAGCCAAAACCAGCAAGACTTGGGCCTGAATCAAGCAAGAACACCATTCCTCCATTTTCACCCCCAGAAGCAAAACCATTCGAAACTCACTCCACAGTTCACTAACACTCAAACAAACTTCATAAACCTTCTCCATTCATCACACTGGTCACAAAGAACCACTCACATTGGCCTGAAACAACTTGAATCACCATCACCATTTTCAACTGAGCTTGGACAGAACTTGTTCAAACTCCTTAACCAGCCAACATAAATTTCTTCCAAGCACTCAAGGATCATCAGGGGACCAAGTAGAGTGGATTGCATCAAAAGGAGAGGGCAGAAAGTTGCTGGAGTGAAAGCTTCGAAACTCAGGTAGCTCAAGAACTTTTTTTCCAGAAATCATTTTTTAAGTCCTTAAGTTGTTCTATATGCTTCACTGATTGTTCTGATACCTTTAGTTTTGAAAATGGTGGAGAGATGAGAGTTTAATTGGTTTCTGAAAGTTTTGACCTAAAATCTTCTTTGTTTCGATTCATGAGTTTGAGGAAATATAAATGTTGTTTGTGATGGGGTTTTGATTCAGCAAGTTGTGGGGATCATTTCCATGTTTTTAGATTTCATTTTGGTTAGGTTTTGAGAGTTTTGGAGATTTTCAGGTGGGGTTCCCACCGGAGAAGATGACCGGAGGTCTTCTCCGGCCACCTGAAAATCATTAGGGCTTAATCCTGTAATTAAATGCCATTTGAATTTGGAGCGTAGGATCAGTTGACCCCATTGACCTCCCGCGCGTGTGAATGGCTCAGATCTGATCATTATGCCCTAATCCTTTTTCATTAATTAAATAAATATTAATTAAACTCATTAACTCAGAAGCAATCCTGGCCCTCCACTAACGCGCGTGGTCAACCCTTTTAAACCCAGAGCTCATCCCAGCCTTCCATTCGTTTGACTTTCTTTTTACTTCAATTTATTTTCATTTCTTTTCATTTTATTTGTCCAATTTATTTAAAATAGTAAAAATTGTCTAAAAATTATGAAACTTTTTCCCAAGAGTTTCATTAATTTTTATGACACAAAAATATTTTTATTTTTATTTTTAGCATTCAAAAAGTATTTTTAAATATTTAAAAGTTTATTTTTAATTGATTAATGAGAATTAATTTATTAAAAATACTTTTAGGTATTTAAAAATCACCAAAAAATTCATGAAATGTTATAAGACATTTAGAAACATTGTCCAACCTTCAAACCAAATTTATTTTTTGATCTTTATGCATTTTAAGAATTTCTCATTGAATTAAAATCATTTTTGTGCATTATTTTGATCCAAAGTTCAAAAAATCACTTCTGCCTATCCATGAAGAGTTGGACATTGATTCTTTTTGCATTGCATTGTTTTTAGCATGTAGTTTGTGATATTAAATGTCCATGATTTGATCTTTCATTTTCAATTTGTTTGGCATTTCTTTTGTCTAGGAACCCTAAAACCCTAGCAAACTTGTAAAAATCATATCTTGAGATTGGTTAGGAATTGAGATCTCTCCTTTGGGCATTGGTTTAGTATAGGATTAGGGGTCCTTTGTGTGGCATTTTCAATTTTTTATCTTAGGGTTTGCTTCTGGTTTTGATTTTTGTTTGTTTCATTGATCATAAACCCTAATTTGGGCTTCCATATGCATCCATCTTGCATCCCCTTGCATAACATGACTTGCCATGACATTTCAAGCATCCATGTGATTCATTTAACATCATAAGACATATTGAAAGCATGTTTGATCATTGCATCCCTCATTTGCCATGTTGTATGTCATATGCACTTCATAACTTTTCATGTATGTTCATGTGTCTTAGCATGCTTCATATGCATCCATAAGCTTGTATGATCATCTCCATGCCTTGTTTCATGTTTGTATCACTTCATAGCATCTTTACCATCTCATATTTGCTTCTGGTTTTGGTTTGCATCATGTCATTCCATCCCATTTTGCATTGCATTGCATTTCTTTTCTAACCTTTCAGGTGGTAAGTGACTTTGAGAAGTGAATTTGCCTTCACTTCTCATAACTTTCTCTTCATCACTCTCTTGCATCCATTGCTGCATTTTTGTTTGTGTTTGAGATTGAGCTTGCTCATTCTTCTTCCTCCCACTTTCTTTCTTCAAGTGACTTGACTTCTTGAATGAAGCAAGTCACTTTGCTTCTCTTGATCCTTTCATCTGCTTCCTGGTGGTTCCATTGAAGATCTTCTTTTGCAAACCTCACAAACCTTAGGAACAACCATGTATGACAATGATTAGCGTTTTGATTAGTCTCCCCTCTTAGTTTTACCTTTGTGTCTCTTTTGAGTCTTCTCTTCTCATCTCATAATCAGGGACTAAACCCTAAAGGCTTTAAGGCTTTGTGATTAAGCTTATGCCTGCATCCTTCTCTTAGGATGGAGTGTATAACTTTAATCCTAAGTGTTAAACCCTTAATGTGTTTAACTCCCTTAATCAATTCACTTAATAATCATCAAGACTTCACACTTGTAACTTGGGCCTTGCATTAGGGTTCTAATTCTTCCTTAATTGGTTAAGAAGGACTAACCCTAGTGTTAATGGACAAGTCCCCCTCAAGTTGTCTTACAAATCATAAAACTCACTTCATCATCATACCATTAAATAAAATCCACTTAATCAAAGGCTTGTTTTGTCATGAGTTTAATCCCTAATCATGGATTAAGTTGAGGAGCTTTCCTCAACTTAAACATTCTCATCTATTATCCTTCTATTAGGATGGTGTAATGAGTCTGTTAAATCCCTGATTATGGCTTAACCTCATTACTCAACACTAAACAAAAACCACAAAAACATCTAAATAATCACAAGTAGGTTAATGATCTTAATCCTACACCAAGGGTGATTAAGTGTGAGAATCTGACTTCACACTTAAGGTACTATCATTACCCCTAAACAGAGGGAAGATGTGATGAGTTTACTAACCCATTAGTTTAGGCTTAAGCTCATTAACTTACGACAAACTCTCAAAAGCAATAAAAGACTGAAAACACAAAAACAAACAATAATCGTCTCCTTCGGGATTCTTTTCTCATCTCATTCACTCACAAACGAGAACTTGCTTCTTCCGTCTAATGCAAGACAGTTTGCACCTGAGCCAGACAGGTCATACACTTGAGCATAGACAAGTAAGCAGTTCACAAGTCAATTTATCTTTCAGTCTCTTTGGGTCGAACTACGGTGTTCTGACTTCCTCATTGCACGAGAGGATACGTAGGCATAACTTAACAGTTATCGAACAAAAGTCTTTGTACATCCCCCCTCCTTCCAGCATTATTCTTTAAGCCTCATGATCTTGAGCATATTATTCTTGTTCTCACACTGACACTATCCATATTACACACTTCACTCCTTTTACACTGACACCTGTACATCTTTTCCAGCTATTCTATACACAAATTGCACTGACACTACCCCTTTAAAACACAAATCTTTCAAGCGTGGATCCCGTCGAGTACGACGGACAATCTGGGTGCTAATACCTTCCCATGTTGTAACCAACCCCCTTTCTCAGTCTCTCTTGTTCGCAACCGTCTTATCCATCTCTTTCTAGGTTTATGCAGCATTACCTTTCCTCCGGGATAAAAATGCCTAGCTGGCGACTCTATTCATCTCCAGTGAGTTCACGGCTGTGTGTTCTCATTGTCCCTCTCACCGACCGTTCGCGTCTGTACCTTTATTTGGGCCGGTCCCATTTATCGGGAGCGACACCAAGGCAAAAGGTAAGAGCTTGGTACAAGAAGAGCAGATTATTAAGGAAGCTTTAAAAACACCTTTTGATCAAGAAGTTGATGAATTCATGAGAATCATCAAGAAAAGTGATTACAAAATAGTGGATCAGCTTCACCAGACGCCTTCCAAGATCTCAATCCTATCATTACTTAACTGCTGGTGAAAAACGTATCCTTGATATCCACAAATTAGAAGAGCTCAGACAATCTGCCTACGAAAATGCCATCATATACAAAGAAAGAACAAAAGCTTGGCATGACAAAAGAATCATAAGAAAAGACTTCAAAATAGGCGATCCTGTTCTCCTGTTCGATTCTAGGTTACGACTTTTTCCAGGGAAGCTTCGTTCGAGATGGACTGACCCTTTCGAAGTATCTAAGATTCTAAGATCTGGTGCTATTGAAATCAAGAACCAATCATGTAAATTGTTCATCGTCAATGGACAAAGGTTGAAGCCCTACGAAGGAGGTGACATCCCAACAACATACACCTGCCATACTCTGAGTGATCCACCATATCCTTCGAATGATGTGTAAAATCCGATCGTCAAGCTAATGACGTTAAACAAGCATTGCATGGGAGGCAACCCATGGTTTTCTTATCTTACCTACTTTTTATTTATTTTTACTTTATTTTTAATTTGTTTACTTTATTATTCTGTCAGGACTAACGATTGAATGTTTTATGTGATTTCAGGACCCTTGTTTGCTAACCTTGTGCAGAATGCAGAACCCCAATGACATGCACGTGGCCTTCAGAGACGATGCACAGAGAGAGCGTTACTATGTCCATATGAGACTCCCTATGGCACCTACCAAGTACCCAAACCAAGATTGCATGGATGTCTTGGGGATAGAGCCAAGCATTAGATTCTTATGCCACCAACTCCAGTGGGACCAGTTCGACGATATGAACAATACTTACAGGAACTTGACTCTAGAGTTCCTCAACTCGTTTGACTATGATCCTTGGGCTGGACCCAATGGACATACTGTTTTCAGGTTGTTTGGGACTGACTACTCCTTCTCTCACAAAGAGTTTGGTGATTTACTAGGTTTTCAGACTACTCCTGATGCTATTCTAGAGACACCGATGGGGTATTTTATGAGCAGAGAAGTGGAATAGTTTTGGTCTAACATCTCAGGTGGAGGGAGCCAAGATCCTTCCACTCAGTTTTCTCAGGTAATCGACAACCCTGCGTTAAGGTACTTCCAGATGATTCTAGCACACTCTTTCCTCGGTTTGCCAGATACAGAGACTCTGCTGAGTGAAGAGGAGATTTTCCTACTGTTTTGTGCGACTCAGTCACGCCCAGTTGCTTGTGGCAACTTTCTGTTGAAGGGCCTTGCCAGTGTCACCAGGTCATCTATAGGCATTATACACGTCGGTGGGATTGTTACACAGATTGCTACTGCATTGGGTTTGTCTCGCAAATTATTGCACCTCAAGACCTTCTGCTGCTACACCACCCTGGATGTTGACTTTTGTCTTGACAGAGGATTGATGAGGAGGGCCTCTTTTGAGCCCAACACGTTTAGATTACTGATCGACAGTGAAGTGATACATTACTTTACATTACCAGACCCGCTGATGACCAATGTCCACGACCCAGCTAATTGGAGTTATGCTTTAGAGGGTTATGGAGAGACTGTCGAAGAGCCAAAATCACCTCCCGCCGCTGAGTACACTCCTACACCTCTTTCTCCCCGAATCACTTATATGTCTAACAATATGTCTTTGCAGTCGCCTGATCTACAGACCCAGATTTACGAGCTCCGCAAGGAGACTGCCCTGCTCAAGCAGGAAGTAGCGTACTTGGCATTACAGATCGAGGTATCTGATCTCACTCATGCCTCAGAGGCCGATGCTCTATATCAGGAGATTGAAGAGCTTCAGAGGGAGATAGCTGAGATTCGTGGATCGAACCAAGAAGAGAGGCCTACCACATGATCATTATACACTTACATTATTACTCTAGTATTTAATTTTTTTTCATGCTTTATTTTATTTCTCGCATCTCCAGACATATTTTATATTATCGCATATATTACATTTTTTTTATGTACTTTGATTTTATCTTATATATTATTTCATGCACTAATCTCATTTTTCTCTTTTATTTTATTTTATTTTATTTTATTTTATGTCGAATAAAAAAAAATAAGGACAAAAATATTTTCATTTTTGTCTTCATAAAAAAATATGCAAGCTTCATGGCTTAGAAGAAAGAAGAAAATGCTATCCGGACCCCCCGAAGACCAAAGGTACGCAAGGCCCAAAAGAAGAATTGAAAATTTTAAGGCCCAAAGACAAAATAGCCTTATGGCGGGCGCCATAGACCCATGGCGGGCGCTACACCGTCCTACCCTATTTTCGGGGCTGATCCATCTCCCCCACCATTTTCACACCTTCAAACTTCCAAAACCCATTTTTCCAAATTCTAAAAACCCCATTGAACCCCATTAAAGCTCCCACATTTCCAAAACATTCACCATCTATAAAATCCATCCAAAATCCATTTTTATTTTCATCCACCACAAACCATAAAAATCCAACCTTTACCATTTCTCACATAAACCATTCTTCACCATTTTTCACTTCTCAAGGAGCAACAACAATGGAGTTCAACGGATATCTTCTTCGCGATGGAAGACCGGGAGATAGGCAAAGGAAAATTATTCAAAGGCTTCAGAGTCGAGAAATTCTCTCGACTAGGTACGTCTATGATAAGTGTCTTTACTCTTTGGGTCTATATCATAGTGTTTTTCATTTATTAGATTTTCTAGGCTTGCATAATATTTTTGTTAATCAGGAACCTACCTATGAGAGGTTGACAGATGAGTTTTTAAGTTCATTGATATACACTGTCAGTCCTAACACTGCTAGCACAGTCGGTACTGTTAATTTTAGACTGTTTGGAATTGAATACGAATACAGTACCGGCGAACTAACAGGCTTGTTAGGAATCCCTCATAGGGAAGGTGCTACATGTGAGGCACCTTTGGATTCGGAATGGTCGGCCGAAGTATTTTTCTTCTGGCAGAGGCTGTCAAGTACTTCAATAAATTCTTTTGAAGGAATACTTGCGTCGACCATCCATAACCCGACCATAAGAGTTTTCAGATATCTTTTGGCATGTACTATTTATGGCCGGGAGAGTCCAAATAAGGTAAACGCTAAAGAGCTCCTATTTTTGCAAGGATGCCTCACTAATAATCATATCAATCCGGTCCCGTTTATGCTTGCACACATGGCTTTAACTATTAATAAAACAGGACAGATTGTTTTTGGAGGACTTGTTACGTCTATTGCTCGGGCTCTTGACCTGAACAATGAGATAGCTACGCTTGAACCACTACCTCCTCGCACAATTAATTTAAAATTTCTAAAAGATATAAAATTATGCCGAACGAGGAGAGCAGGTGGTTATGAGTTGATGGTTCATGGGGTAGCTATTCCATCTGTTGCTTTACCTTGCAGTAGACGTACCGATGTAAGTAATGAAAGGAACTGGACCTATGATCTGAATGCTCCACCTGTCTTGGGTCCACTTCCTCCTAATATTCCTGATGGGGAGGCACATGACACTGATGAAGAATATGATCGGAGATAACATTATCCCGTACCTCACGTGTTCCCCCATCACCCGTCACAGTCACACACTGCACCATCTTCCCTTAACCCTGTTGCAGGTGTTGCTCCTGGATTCTATGTCACTGAGGAGATGTGGCGTGATATGAAGGCTAGAGAGGAAAGGCGAGACAGCCTACTCTCTACTATTTCACAACAACTGACGGACAACATGAGCTTCATGCAACAATCACGATTGGTTTCGAATCGTGCCTACAATAACGTTTGTCGTTCCTTGACCGACATCACATCAGAGCAGGCCCGTCAGCGAGAAGTCAATCGCCGGCACCACCAGCTTAAGGAGGCCACTCAGGGTTCCATCCTAGATAACCTTCGAGAGGTCCGAGGTGCCCAGGCTGCCTTATCAGCGTAACTTGACCGGAGGGACCAGCAGCGTAGTAGATCCCGTCGTTCCAGACCATCACAGAAGGACGGCGAGGGCACCAGTGCTCCTCCGCAGTAGTTTTCCAGGTTACTCTCCTTATCTTATTTCGAAACATTGGGGACAATGTTCAATTTAAGTGTGGATGGGGATTTTATTTGCTTTCTGTTATTTTCCTTTTCAGTAAGTTATTTAGTTTAACTTTTCTCAGATAATGCATGAGTTTTACGAGTCACCAGTATAGTGTATCTTTAGTACATCCTCATTTTTCCCATTTCCTTAGCCTTACCCAAAAAAATTTTTTTTTAAAGAAAACAATGTTGTTTCACGTGTTTTTTTGGGCTTTGAGACAGGTTTGGATTAGGATGTGGTGACTTGGGTAAACTTTTTGAAACATCAGTACCATTTTAGCACCATAGACCTCTTGAATATAGGAATCACTCCTAAACCCCGCACACCACGGCCTTTATTATCATTCAAAAATTGTCCTAAGTAGTTTATTCTAGCAGTTAGCTCTGGCCTAAGCATGCTCTACGTAGGGGGCTGATGAACATAAGTGAATGATCCAGTGCTAATAAAAAAGAAAAAGAAAAACTCTGGGATATGTGACCCTCACAAAGTCATTTAAACCGAAAAAAGAGAAGAAAAAAAATTTGCCACAAAAAGAAAAAAATTGCAGTCACCTATTGTTAGTTGGTTCAGAGGTATCTGGCACTGAACTTGGTAGGGCGGATTACGATCTGATACCCCGCAGCTACATTTAGGTCAAATAAAACGGGTTTACACATGCTCATGTGCCAGAAACCCTATGTTTAGGATCAGAATCACTAACCGGTCACTCTACTATGAAGCATGTACGGATAACGAGCTTAATGTGATTGCGCCTGAATGAAAAGGACCCAAAAAGAGATGAGAAGATAGGCCTAGGTATTGTGGGATGACATGGGGTGGTTAATATAGGATTGAAGTCTGTGTCTGTGTTATTATGGTACCATTGGTTCACTTAGTTAGTACCTGTCACTGCATCCTGACTTGAACTTAGAATCCCTCTTAGCCCAAATTACGTGTTGACACCAGTTTTCTTCATTTTTGAGCTTTAAATGTTTGCTTGAGGACAAGCAAAGGTCTAAGTGTGAGAGGATTTGATAACACTAAACTTCACCGTATTTCTGACTCCGATTTCGCATGCATTCTTAGTTTTTATTGTTATTTTGTTATGTTATTACTTTGTTTTTTATGTAATCGGAGCCTAAATCAAGAAAATGAGCGAAAAAGAAGTTGAAACGGACGAAAACCAAGAAATTCAGCTTTTTACACTTCCGGCATCCACCATGGTTGGCGCCATAGGGTCAGCCATGACGTGGCCACGTCTCAAGATCACTCCACAATTTCCAAGGCCCATGATCCCCACTTTCTCACCATTTTGTACTCATGGCGGGCGCCACAAGGCAAAAATGTTTCCCTCCACTTTTTAGTGGAGGGGGGCATCCTGGTCTTTTCTCACTTAATGTTTGCCTATAAATAGGACTTTAGAATTTTGTTTTTATCATCCAAACTTAGAATCTCTTAGGCATATATCAGTTTTAAAGTAGTTATCACTTCACATTGGGGTGTTACTACAATCGAGTGATCGAGTCTGTATACATCTGTGTGATCGAGTTTTGGAGCACTCTGGGAGGAAGTTAATCCTGCCGCCATTTTAATTCCAGTTCATATTTTATTTTTCCGTATTCGCTTTATTTTATTTACTTTCCGCATTGCTTTACTTTTATTTATTTCCCGCACTCGCTTTACTTTATTTATTTCTCGCACTCGCTCTACTTTCGTTTATTTTCCGCACTCGCACTACTTTTATTTACTTTCCGCACTCGCTCTACTTTTATTTACTTTCCGCACTCGCACTAAATATTTTTATGAAAAATAATAAAAAGAAATTTTACTTTACCATGTCTAATTAAATCCATAAAGGTTAGAATGTAAGGATCGTAATTGAACCAGTAATCCGTACAATTGTTCGTAGAAACACTTAAGGGCTATTTTAACTTTCAATATAAGTTTTATTGTTTTTAACTATTTCAAAAACAACCAAAAGCGCTTTGTCTAGTTCATTAGGAGTTTTTAGATTAAAAAGAAAAGGGATTTTAAAACGATTTTCGGACGCGTTAAGAAGTTTAGAGTCTGGTTCGTGAGAACCTCTTTTTGCTAAGAAATCCAGGTTAAAGTACTTTTCAACTTAGTTAAGATACTATATTTCTTAAAAATAGGTTTACTACTCTAACACAGTACGCACCCTTTTATCTGTGACAATAGGAGGGGTTGATTAGAGAGTACAACTCAGTTCTGAATACGCGAAAGCGACGGTTCCTGTTAAATTAGTTCTTTTCAAAGCAGAAAACATTGCCCATAAGTAGTTCTATTAACAAGTACCGGACTATCAATTGATTATGTGAATTACATTCGAGCCTGTCTTTATTAATTATTTAAAATTACCATTTTATTTACCATTGCGCACTCCTTAAAGCCATTATATTCAGTTGCCTTAGATACACACCATAACAACAGGTACGATAGATTGACACTTGGTCTCTGTGGATTCGACAATCTTTTATATTACTCTGACGTGTTCGTACACTTGCGAAAAACACGCATCAAGCTTTACGTTGTTCGGTGTCTCCATTGAATGCTTTTTTCCACGCACGGTAGTGATGTTTAGAATGTAAGAATCTACGATGACCGAGAAACACATTCTTCTAACAATGTTCCAATTGAATCGTATCAGTTCCATCTTCACAAATAGGACACGCGCGTTGACCTTTAATGTTATACCCAGATAGATTCCCATATGCTAAAAAATCATTAATTGTGCCAAACAACATAGCCCTCAAATTGGAACTTTCTTTCCTATATCCATCATAAACCTCCACACCGTTCTCCCACAAAATCCTTAAATCTTTGATCAAAGGTGTCAAGTATACGTCTATGTCATTCCCTGGTTGTTTAGGCCCAGAGATTAACTTTGATAACATCATGTACTTACACTTCATACATATCCATGGAGGTAGGTTATAAATCATAAGAATCACATGCCATGTGGTATATGAGATACTTTGAAGACCATGCGGGTTTATTCCATCAGTAGATAATGCCAAGAGAAGGTTTCTTGCTTCTTCTCCAAAGTCAGGATAATCATTATCAATTTTCGACCATTATGGTGAATCAGCCGGATGTCGATACTTTCCATCAATAATTCTTTCATCTGCATGCCAAGTCAGGTGTCTTGCATCGGTTTCACTACGAAACATGCGCCTAAATCTTGGAATTAAAGGAAAATACCATAAGACGTTTGCTGGAGACAATCTTTTCTTATATCGAGACAAACCACATTTAGGGCACTCAGTTAACGATGCATATTCATTACGAAACAAAACACAATCGTTTGGACAAGCATGTATCTTATCATATCTCATGCCAATAGAGCACAACATTTTTTTGCCTCATAGGTCCGATTAGGTAGAACATTATCCTCTGGTAGCATTTCTCTCATAAAGGACAACAACTCTGTGAAACTTTTATCTGACCATCCATTTCCCACCTTTAAGTTGTACAACTTTAATACCGCAGACAGTCTTGAGAATTTAGTGCAACCTTTATACAACGGTTTCTCTGCATCTCTTACCAACCTCTCAAATATCTTAGGACAATCATGAAGATCTTCTTCAAGTGCTTTTACAATCTCCTCAACTCGATCACAATTGTATGTTTCCGTTTCTTTGTCGTCTGAAGCATATGTCGTATTACTTTTCCCACTCGGTTCAACATTCTCGTTATTTTTCTCACCATGAAATTTCCAACACTAATAACTTCGATCAATTACATGCCTCAGTAAATGCAATTTCATTCCATCTACGTCAACCTTACCAATATAACAACAACCCAAGCAAGGACATTTCATTCGACTAGGGTTTTTAACGTGTTGAACAACAAACTTAACAAATTCCACAACCCCATTCTCGTACTCTTTGGACAATCGATCGACAAACATCCATTTTTTATCCATGGTTTTCCTACTTATTAAGGTAAGCAATCAATATCAACTTTAATAACCTATACATAATGTCGCTCCCGGTATTTTCATCCTAGTACAAACGCGAAATGGCGTGGAAAAGGTAGAGTCTCCAGCCAGGAATTTTTATCCCGAATGAATAGGAAAGGTAATGCTGCACAAACCGAAGAGAAAAGGAAAGGATAAGGTCCTGCAAACTAAAGATACTGGGTTTGGGAGTCGGTTATGACCTGGGAAAGTATTAGCACCCCTGATTGTCCGTCGTACCCGACGGGATCCACACTTGTAAGTTTGTTTCAAAGGGTGAGAAATAAGATGTTGTTGAATAAAAGAACTGCTAACTGGAATGGAAGTGAGAGAGGGAACTGGAAAAAAGAGAAATAAAATAAAAAGGGGGAAAATGTAGGGAAAATAAAGAATGTGCTCGAACGGGCCCTACCCTGCTGTCTATGTACCTCATCGAGAAAAGGAGGATCAGAGTTGACATAGTTCTCCTAACTAAGGCGGGAACTATTTGTTTGTATTTTTTATGAGATGGAATTGTTTATGTCTATGCTCAGGTGCTGCAAGCTCGCCTTGAACGAGTGTGTTTACCATCTTGCAAATGAGACAAGCTGCCGCAAGTTCGCGTTTAGAGTGAGTGAGATGAGAAGAGAATTCCCGTAGGAAAGTCTCTTATTGTTTGTTGTTTGCTTTTTAAGAGTTTTTTTTTATGAATTTGGCACAAGGAAGTGAATTCAAACTCTTTTCCATGGAATGTGTACTTGCTACTGCATTCCAAGTTGGAATAGTAGAACAAGCACACTAAGTAAGGAGAATTTATCTAAGACTTGTTTCCAAGGATTAGGGTCTAAGTTCACTAGCTTGTTGAACTTATTACATGTTTTGTAGCTTTTTGAAGAAATGTCTTTTATGTTTTCTTTATGAAGATAGTCTCATGATCAGACTTGTACATCATGCTAGACAAGCTCGCATTATTCCAAGATGGAATGAATATGACTGCCCCATGGAATAAGGCTATACACAAGAGACTACTTCTATCTTTTATTAAGTGTCTTTGGATTTTTGTTTAAAGATGAGAGAAGAATGACTCAAGTTGAAAAAGGACAAACTAAAGGGACTAAGACACAACCCTAAATTGTTTATTGCATACAAAAGGGAGATCCTAATGGTTTGTGTGGTTTTCTAATCATAAAGAGAAAAGGAAAAAAAGAGAAGAGAATTAGAACTCAACTTATTTCCTAAGGAGGTTAAGTTGTTCTAAGAAAGGGGAACCTATACAAGTAAAGCACAAAGTGCTAAGGCAACCCCAATTAGAAAGCATAAAGAGATGAGGAAGAAGTAGTATAAACAAGGCTTACCTCAACCTCCCTACAAAACAATGGTTAACTTTACAAAGCAATTTAAAAGCATAAAGCATGGAAAAAGCTCAATTAAAGCTCACACTAGCTAAAAGAAAGCACCAAAGGTTTCCTAAACCTAAGTCCTAAAAATAAAGGATCTTAAATGATAACAAGCTTCTAAAGTCAGTAGCTAAACCATTTTAAAGTGATCTAAGGTCCTAAGATCAAACAACTACCATCTATGTCCTCATGAGGTACTAACTCCTAAAGGAATCTAAGATGAAGTTAAATGAAGTATTCACATGGTTAAGTATGATAAACTTGAATGAGGTCAAAGGTGAATGAAAAATCCAGAAGTAAACACCAAATGGGAATGTCCTAAAGTGTTAAACAAATCGGGGAGAAAGGGATTCAAGTGAGAGAGATTCAAACATGAGATTGAAATATGAAAGACAAACATTGAACATATGATTCCAAAAGAAGAGAAAGACTTAGAAAGAAAAAAGTCAAACATGGCCAAAGGAATTTGAACTTCCCATACAAAAACCAGGGGCTTGATGAAATGTTAAAATGGAATTCAAATTCAAAGAATTAGTCACAAATGAATTATAGTGAATGACATTAGGTTTAAGGAACCAAAAGTATGATTTTGAAGTTTTAATGTACAAAAGCAAATCAAATGAAACAAAAGGGTTTATGACTTAAGATGAGGATGTAACATTGAATGGGAGAAACTTAGAAGATGTGTAATAATGATATAACATGGATATTATATTCATAAAATGGGATTAGAAGTGTTAAGATGAAGGAAGTATATGAATTAGGGAAAAGTAAACATACATGGACATACATGTGACTTAAGGACCAAGTAACCCACAAAATCAAGGTATAAGGACTAAATAATGGATACACATGACTTAAAACATCAAATGAGGCCTAAGGGACTCAAATTGAGGACCTCAAATGAGTGGCATAAATGCCTTACTCAAATGGAATGAGAAAGATGGCAAAATGTGGACCAAAATGTAACTTGTGACATAAAGGACTAAAGAAAATCAAGTGGCATTGAAAAATTATGAAAATTGACATTCAAAGTCACAAATAAGAGACAAACATACCTCTAAAAAATCTCACAAAAATTTGGATTCTAACTCACTCAAATAAATGTTCAAAGAGAATTAGAGTTTAGGATAATCACACTCAAAAGAAAGGTCCAAAATGGTACCAACCATAACCTAAGAAATGAGGCAAAAATATTTTTAAGATCCTCAAAGTGTCCTCTGGATAGGGAAAAAAGATTGGACCTAAGAATATTTTTAGTTTAGGTGAACAAAATTGGAGAAGAGCAAGATTTCCAAAATGAGAATAAACCTAAAGAAAGTAAATGGAAATTTAATTTTGGCTTAAAAATAAATGGAAAAGGAAAATAAAAAATATGGAAAAATTGTAAAAATGTTGAGTATGATGGGAGAATTTATTGAGAATTTTTAGAGATCATTTGGTATTTTTATTAAATTGAAATTGAATAAGAAAAGAAATAGAAAATAAAAGAAAAGAAAAAGGAGGAGGGGTGCGCTCAGCAAGAATTTCAGTTCAAGTGAATTGGGCCTTTTGAAGAGGGGGTGTGTCGCTCCCAAGGATTTACATCCCGGTGCAAATGAGAATGTTCGGCGAAAAGAGAAAATGAGGTTGAATTGAATAGAGTCGCCAGCTAGGCATTTTTATCCCCAAAGGAAAGGTAATGTTGCATAAACCTGGAAAGAGATGGATAAGATAGTTGTGAACTAGAGAAACTGAGAAAGGGGGTTGGTTATGACCTGGGAAGGTATTAGTACCCAGATCGTCTGTCGTACTCGACGGGATCCACGCTTACAAGATTGTGTTTAAAAGGGGGTAAGTATATGTGTTATCTGTGTGCAAAAAGCAAGGAAAAGAAAATACAGGTGTCAGTGCAAAAGGGTATGAATTGCTCAGGAACTGAGGTTTAAAAATAATGTTGAAAGAGGGGGATGAAAAAGAGACTTTTGTTCAATAATTGTTAATTTATGCCTACGTATCCTCTCGTGCAATGAAGAAGTCAGAACACCGAAGTTCGACTCAAAGAGACTGAAAATAAATTGACTGTGAACTGCTTACTTCTCTATGCTCAAGTGTATGACTCGTCTGGCTCGAGTTCTAACTGTCTTGCATTAGACAGAAGAAGTAAGTTCTCGTTTGTGAATGAGTGTGATGAGAAAAGAATCCCGGAGGAGACGATTATTGTTTGTTTTTTGTGTTTTCAGTGTTTTATTGTTTTTGGTGTTTTTCATAAGTTGATGAGATTAAGCCTATATCAAGGGCTTATAAGCTCATTATATCCTCCCTGATTAGGGATAATGAACCTACTCAAGTATGAGATAAGCATCTCAACTTATTACCATGATGATGTAGGATTAAGATCATTAACCTACTTGTGATTATTTAGATGTTTTTGGGTTTTTTGTTTAGTGTTAAGTAATGAGTTTAATCTCTAATCACAGATTAGTGAGCTCATTACACCATCCTAATAAAAGGATAATAGATGAGAACACTTAAGCTGAGGAAGATACCTCAACTTAATCCATTGTTAGTGATTAAATTCATTATATAACAAGTCTTTATTAAGTGGATTTTAATTTAAGGGATGAGATTAAGAAATGGATTTTAAGTTTGTAAGACAACTTGAAGAAGACTTATCCATTAAACACTAGGGTTAGTCCCTCTTAACCATATGGAAGAGATAGAACCCTAATGTAAGGACCAAGTTACAAGATAAAGTCTTAGTGATTATTAATGTGTTTTGATTAAGAGGTGTAAACAAATTAAAGTTTTAACACTAAAGATTAAAGTTATACACTCCATCCTAAGATAAGGATGCATGCATAACCCTAATTCAAAGTCCTAAAGCTTTAATAGTTTAGCCTCTAATTATTGAGATGAGAAAAGAGACTCAAGGAGACTCAAAGGTAAAAGACTAGGGGGACTATAAAACCCTAAAAGTTATCATGCTTGGTAATACTATGGTTTGTGAGGCTTAAGAGGAAAGATCTTCAAGGCCACCAATGGAAGAATCAGACACTACAACAAACAAGACCTTAGACAGCGTTTTTTTGAGCCTTAGACAGCGCTTTAAAGCGCTGTCTAAACCTCCGCTGCTAAAGGTTTAGACAGCGCTTTTTTAAATCTTAAAAGCGTTGTCTAAGCCCCCCCCCCCCTTAGACAGCGCTTTGGCCGAAAGCGCTTTATAAGCCCCTCTTATTTTAAATTTTTTAGGTATACCTTAGACAGCGCTTTTGAAAAGCGTTGTCTAAGCCCCCCCCCCCCCCCTTAGACAGCGCTTTGGCCAAAAGCGCTTTCTAAGCCCCTCCTATTTTAATTTTTTTAGGTATACCTTAGACAACGCTTTTCAAAAGCGCTGTCTAAGCCCCCCCCCCCCCTTAGACAACGCCTTTGCCAAAAGCGCTTTCTAAGCCCCCCCTTAGACAGCGCTTTTTACAAAAGCGTTGTCTAAGGTATACAAAATTTTTTGAAGCTTTTGTTTTAAACCACATTTTTTCCAGGTTTATAAACCAGAATTTCTACCTGTTTTCAACCAGATTTTGGCAGACAATTATCACATTTTATATATGCCATTTCAAACCATTTTGGCCTTTTTTCTACCAATTTTTGGCTAACAAATATATATATATATATACCAATTCAAACCAATTTTTCCTTAAATGTATCAAAATATATACAAATTTATGTACACATTTACAAGTCATTACATATACTACAAATGTACAATATAATTACACAAATTTATGAACAAACATTGAGCTCTATCATGAATTGACACCACTCCTCTTTGATTTCGTCCACTTGATCCTTTGTATAAAATGCACACTTGAATTCATCAAAGTACTACATAATAATATAACATAGTTTGAATTAATTTCAACTATTTAATTATATGAGGTATGTGTAAATATAAAAATAACTCATAAGTTAGAAATACATACATCGGTGGGAATCTCTAATCGGTCCAAAACAAGAGTATCTCGCATAAACCTCAACATGAAATACCCGCAATCTATTTGATTACGTTGTTGAGGACACTACATATGAAAAAAAAATATGGATTATAAATCCTAAGTTTTATCAAGTGTCATCACTAATATAATAAAAAATGTGGTAATTAAAAATATACCGCCACTTTAATCCATGTAATGGAGTTGGCGCCCCTCCTTGAGGTTTGGATATCTCGTTGGGCCCGAAAAGCTTGTAGGATGCTAATAAAATAAAAATGAAGCAATTAGAACAATTCACATAAACTAAGAAAAATTTTGAACATTCTCACTTACGTGTCAATTAGGACCTTCATATCCGGGTATGTTGTCCAATCATTTCCTAACGAGTCAAGATAATACACAATTTCTCGGATAGGATTGATTGCGAGCAACAACCAATGTCCACTGTAATGATTACACAAATGTTAGATGGTAACTTGGAAAATAATTATAATAGATGAATTTAGAATGAAATTCTAACCCGGTATTAAACGTTATAAAAAACAACTTCTCTGCATCTTTATTGTCCATAAGGATCCGAAGAACGTACTTCGTCACGGTATCCGGTCTACTTAAGATTAAACCTAAGTTGACGGTCGCGGGTGCTAAGAATCTGAATGACACGTCCAAACCATTGGGGCGCATCAATTTGTCATACAAAAACCTAATATAAAAACATCATTAACATTACACACCTCTTGTGAAACATAAAGTAAACCGGATTAACATAAAGTAAACATCATTAACATAAGTTGTTTAATTAATAAAACAAAGTAGACCGGATTTACCTAACATATGTATTGACAACGGTGACGCCGATTTCTTCACGACCAAAAACTTGCATGAAGTCCTCATTACCAATCATTTGGTCGTAATCAAAGCCGAAAATCCCTACCTCCATATGTACAGTCCGAAAACCTCCGGTCGGTATATCGGTCATCTCTAGAAATGTCCTGAGGCACGACCTATACTTGGTGGTAGGTTTTTTCCTAGCTACAGTCTTCTTAGCACCAGCACTTTTTACCCGTGCGGAGGCGTTGCTAACCTCCTTTTTTTGTTGTGCGGAGGCATTGCTAACCTCATTTTCTTGAAGCTACATGTCATATAAATAGTTAGATCAAATTAAGAATGTAACAACTTCCATGAATATATGTCATATAATTGTATATTACCTCTTTTCTTGAAACCGTGGACTCGGTATGCCGCGGAATCGCATTATCTTTTGATTTGGATTTTGTGGGAGTCTATTTAACATAACCAAGGAAAATATGTACGTAAAATTTTAAGCATAAATTTTAGACTTTGAATATACACATTAAAGTTAACATAAGTTTTAAGCATACCTCATATCCTACGCATATGAGGTTTGTCGGACATGCAACAAACGAACCTACTGCTTCGTGCACCGTTGTTGCATCCGAATCATCGCTAGGATATGGTAATGCTGCATTCGGCTCAACTGCAATATCAACTGATACCTTCAAACATCCAGCAGGGAGCTCTCTAGTGTGGAGTAATACTCCGCTAACGTTATGCACTTTTCCCTTGCCAACCATCCGATAGTATGGTGACGACAAATACAGCTGACAATGGGAAATGCCCTAAAACCAATAATAATAAGAAATCGTTAATGTGTATATATGTCAAATACATAATTTAAGCAAATAATTCAATTTAAGACAATTATATGTAATTACCTCTGGAATGTTCGGCTGAAAGGTACAGTTGATACTGTCTTTGTCCGAAGCATCTCTGTATACTGTTGAGGCGCTAGCCTCTCTTTCTCTCCTCAATGCATCAAGCTCAGCTTGCATGGCTTCCAATCTTGCATGAAGCTCCCGATTACTAGGAGCCTTTCCTTTTTTAATACTCAGGGAGGTCGGAGTGACTCCAAATCCCTTACCCCTCACCCGACCAGAATACTCAGGGACATCTAATGCCCGACTAAGTATGCTCCTAGTATCATCTGGAGATAAAGACTGAGATAGCTCCTCCTGAAAAATCAGATGAATACCGTATACTTGTCAAATATTTGTGTATAAAAATGTTATTCAATTAATGAAAAAATGTTATACTTACACATTTCTGGTATACGTGTAAAACTTCTTCTTGAGGAACTCCAGATTTGCCCACACGGGCTTCCTTCCACAAAACATGTGCAGGAAGAGATGTTTCTGAAATTTCCTCCTTCTGCAGCTACACATTAAGTCATACAATTTGATCAGATAAAACTAATATATGATGAACAAATTTGTTATCGCAATTTATAAATACTTACCATGGATTGTTCTAAGCGTCCATATCCGACACGTCCTTTTCGGTACGGATATGCGGGACTTGATGCTCTTTCCCGATTTGTAGCACTTATTCTTTGAAAAACCGGGTCTTGTCTTTTGGATTTGAAAGCTTCCCATTCTTCAGCTGATATCAAACTTTCATATTTTTTAGGAAGCTCCGCATCCACATAATTACCATCCGCATCCCTAAGGAACTTGGATGATAAAAATGTTCGAAACCCTCTTAGAAGCTTTCCGGCCAATTTCATACAAAAACCTCTTCTTTCTTCTTTGATGTTAAAACATCGCTAAGAAAAACATACAGATTGATAGTTAGTATCGGTAATTGGAAAAACATAATTGATACCGCATAATTAAGGGCCAAATGATTATACCTTTATCTCACTCCAAATTTTTTCTTTGGACTCATTCAGCTCTTTGTTTCTCCCATCATCACATGTAATGGGAATTTCATTCCTTACTAGTGCACCGATAAAACTAGTTAAGGTATGCCCATTAGGTTCTATAAGCTGTCCCTGGTTGCTCCAATAGACATCTAGTATGATGCCTCGAGATCTTCCTTGGACCACCCTTCTCATTACTGTGATGCCTCTTCGAATTTCTTCTTCCGCGAATACTTTTTTACTAACTTCCTCATGTTGGTCATCAGCCATGTCTAACCTGTAATAAACCAAGGAAACCATCAAATATCAAATATAACTTATAATCAAAGCAATTGAAAACAAAAAAATAAAGAAATCATGCATTATCAGATATAACTTATAATCAAAGCAATTGAAAACAAAAATATAACGAAATCATGCATTATCAGATATAACTTATAATCAAAGCAATTGAAAACAAAAAAATAAAGAAATCATGCATTATCAGATATAACTTATAATCAAAGCAATTGAAAACAAAAAAAATAAAGAAACCATGCATAATTTACCTCAGTCACTAACATCTCTTTCTTTTCTTTGTTGGAATATTAATCACTTGTTTCTTAGCAATGCGTACGGATGAATTGATCCAAATTCCCTCATTATGATCGTTTCTTATATATGACTCATCCGGTATAAGATCCTCAACTTCATCATTTCTATTCAACTCATTCCGTCTAATGCATGACTCATTCTCAACATCAATATCACATTGATCGACACCGCTATCATCAGTCACTTTGTTAGAGAAAAGCACTATAGACCATTTTGTACTCTTCGGGTCATTCACATATAACACTTGTTTAGCTTGAGATGCTAGAATAAAAGGTTCATCTTTGTACCCCACCCTAGTAAGATCAACTTGCAAAAATCCAGACTTATCCATTCGTATGCCACTACTATTCACCCACTTGCAACCAAAGATGGGAATCTGAAACTTCTCGTAATCAAACACCCAAATGTGCTCAATAACTCCAAAATATGACAAATTTGCATATTTGGGGTTTAAGTCCTTCATACTTGATATATGCATTGCTTCAGCTAGCACGGTGACACCACTATTTTGCATAGTACTCTTATCATCTTGTTCTTTGGTATAAAATGTGTATCCATTAATTGAGTATGCGCTATGAGAAAACACATGCAAACTTGGACCATATGCCAAACATCTCAACCTTTCTGTTACCGAAGAAGGATCTGAAGAGCGCTTCAAATAAATATGATCCTTCAACCATTGTATGAAACTTTGATTGTGCTCTATAACTATCCAATTTTCATTTCTGTTCGGATTTAACCTTCGGAGTACATCCTTGTGCATTTCAACATATGGCTCAACCTCATTATTATTGTGCAGAACATACAAATGAACTTGATCCCGTTCATCCCTTGATATTGTCACAATTTTATTCCCAATTAATTTTTTACCTTCCATTTTTTCGAAAATCTGAGCTCTGGGAGTCCAATCGATTGAACGTTAGACAAATATTCAGTACAAAACTCAACAGCTTCTTCAACAATGTATCGTTCAACAATACAACCCTCTGGTCGACTTCGGGATTTCACATACCCTTTTAATATTTTCATATACCGTTCAGCAGGGTACATCCATCTCATATAAGCTGGTCCACACAACTGTGTCTCTTTCACAAGATGAACAACTAAATGAACCATTATGTCAAAAAAAGACGGAGGAAAATACATTTCAAGCTCACACAAGGTAATTACAATCTCTTTTTGTAGTGTTGGTAAGATCTCGGGATCGATCACCTTACTACAAATTGACCTAAAGAAAAAACACAATTTAGTTATGGCACTTCTTACTTTTTCTGGCAAAATAGAACGTATACCTATCGGTAGAAAATGTTCCATTATAACATGGCAATCATGTGTCTTCAAATTCTTCAACTTGAGGTCTTTCATAGAAACAAGTCTTCTGATATCAGATGAGTATCCTTCTGGAACCTTAACTTCACTCAGAGACTTACACAAAGTTTTTTTCTCCTTTCTAGATAAAGTAAAAGCAGTAGGTGGTAGATATGTTCGTCTTCCTTTCTTCACGGGTGCTAATTCAGTTCTCATTCCCATTTTTAACATGTCCTCCCTTGCTTTAAGGCCATCCTTAGACTTGCCTTTTATATTGAGTAATGTACCGATAACACTTTCAAATACGTTTTTTTTCAATATGCATAACATCGAGAAAATGTCTCACGTACAAAGACTTCCAATATGGCAATTCAAAAAATATCGACCTTTTCTTCCACCCACCTTTCACAATCTTATGTGCAAAAGGCTTGCCAAACTCAGTATGCACATCTTTCACCTTTTCAAAAACTTGTTCACCTGACAATGCGGGTGGAGCTCTACGATGTTCGGTGTCTCCATTGAATGCTTTTCTCCACCCACGGTAGTGATGTTTAGAATGTAAGAATCTACGATGACCGAGAAACACATTCTTCTGGCAAAGTTCCAATCGAATTGTATCGGTTCCGTCTTCACAAACAGGACACGCACGTTGACCTTTAATGCTATACCCATATAGATTCCCGTATGCTAGAAAATCATTAATTGTGCCAAACAACATCGCCCTCAAATTGAAACTTTCTTTCCTATATCCATCATAAACCTCCACACCGTTCTCCCACAAAATCTTTAAATCTTCGATCAGAGGTGTCAAGTATACGTCTATGTCATTCCCTGGTTGTTTAGGCCCAGAGATTAACATAGATAACATCATGTACTTACGCTTCATACATAGCCACGGAGGTAGGTTATAAATCATAAGAATCATAGGCCATGTGGTATGTGAGATACTTTGAAGACCATGTGGGTTCATTCCATCAGTAGATAATGCCAATCGAAGGTTTCTTGCTTCTGATCCAAACTCAGGATAATCATTATCAATCTTCGACCACTGTGGTGAATCAGCCGGATGCCGATACTTTCCATCAATAATTCTTTCATTTGCATGCCAAGTAAGATGTCTTGCATCGGTTTCACTACGAAACATGCGCCTAAATCTCGGAATTATCGGAAAATACCATAAGACTTTTGCTGGAGATAATCTTTTTTTATATCGAGACAAACCGCATTTAGGGCACTCAGTTAACGTTGCATATTCGTTACGAAACAAAATGCAATCGTTAGGACAAGCATGTATCTTATCATAGCTCATGCCAATAGAGCACAACATTTTTTTTGCCTCATAGGTTCGATTAGGAAGAACATTATCATCCGGTAGCATTTCTCTCATAAGGGCCAACAACTCTGTGAAACTTTTATCCGACCATCCATTGCCCGCCTTTAAGTTGTACAACTTTAATACCGCAGAAAATATTGAGAATTTAGTGCAACCTTTGTACAACGGTTTCTCTGCATCGCTTACCATCCTCTCAAACATTTCAGGACAATCATGAAGATCTTCTTCCAGTGCTTCTACAATCTCTTCAACTTAATCACAATCATATGTTTCCGTGTCTTTGTCGTATGAAGCATAGGTCGTATTACTTTTTCCACTCGATTCAACATTCTCGTTAATTTTCTCACCATGAAATATCCAACACTGATAACTTTGATCAATTCCATGCCTCAGCAAATGCGATTTCAATCCATGTGCGTCAACCTTACCAATATAACAACAACGCAAGCAAGGACAATGCATTCGTCTGGGGTTTTCAGCGTGTTGAACAGCATACTTAACGAATTCCGCAACCCCACTCTCGTACTCTTTGGTCATTCGATCGGCACAGATCCATGTTTTATCCATGGTTTTCCTACTTATTAAAGTAAACAATCAATCCAGACGAAAATACATAACTAAGGTAGTATCTTTGAATATCCTAACAATTTTAAAGTTCAATTCATTTTAAACTTCAAAAACGTATACATAACCAATGTTAATATAAACTTCAATAACGTATCCGATACGCCAATATACCAACTTTACTTACCTCATCACTTTCATTTTTTATATTACAAGAATCAAACTTTTTCTATTACAATATACCTATAACTATACCTATAACACGTTAATTTTTCTATAACTAACTTTAATTTTCTATTAGAATATACCTATAACTATACCTATAACTATACTTATAAACATTTTCTATTACAAACATTTTTGTATTACAATATTTTTCAAGGAAGAACATTTTTCTATTACAACATTATTACTTATCAAACATAACAACTTTAATTACCTCATCACTTTCATTTTTTCTATTACAAGAATCAAACTTTTTCTTCCATTACTTTTCTCTTATAAACATTATTCTATTATAAACATTTTTCTATTATCAACATTATTACTTATCAAACATAACTACAACAATGTACCTTATGAATCAAAACAACTTAAACAAAGGATAATACACTAAACTCACTTTTTATGAATCAAAACAACAATGTACCTTCTAAACTCAATGTACCTTATGAATCAAAGCAACTAAAACAAAGGATAATACACTAAACTCAGTTTTTATGAATCAAAACAACAATGTACCTTCTAAACTCAATTTTTATGAATCAAAACAACTTAAACAACAATAATACACTAAACTCAGATTTTATGAGTCAAAACAACTAAAACAAAGGATAATACACTAAACTCAGTTTTTATGAATCAAAACAACAATGTACCTTCAAAAATCAATTTTTATGAATCAAAACAACTTAAACAAGAATAATACACTAATTGAAACGAAGTTACTGTGTTCAAGAAACGAAAAATCAAGAAATGACCAAACATACCGCAAGAATGAAGAACGAAGTCAAACGAAGAACGAAATCAAGAAATGATCAAACGAAGTCACTGATTCTTCAAACACGTTCACTGATTCTTCAAAGACGTTCAAGTTCGCTTCTACTGTGTTTCGCTGTTAGGGTTTCTTTCGCAGGAGGGAAAACAAAAGAACAGAGAACGAAAATAGATGTCTGAAATTTTATTTTAATTAGACCTTAGACAGCGCTTTTGGGGAAAGCGCTTTCTAAGGTATGTCTTAGACAGCGCTTTCCAAAAGCGCTTTCTAACCCACCCCCCCCCCTTAGACAGCGCTTTTGTTTTGTTTTTTTTTTTAATTTAAAAACTTTAAACAGCGCTTTATCAAAAGCGCTGACTAAGGTATATATTTAAAAGCGCTTTCTAAAAGCGCTGTCTAAGGGGGGGTCTTAGACAACGCTTTTAGAAAGCGTTGTCTAAGACCCCCCCTTAGACAACACTTTCATTATTTTTTTGGAACATTTTCCGTGTTTTATTTTAATTTTAACATTAGACAGCGCTTTCATTTAAAAGCGCTGTCTAAGATGCGCTGTTAAAAAACATTTTTGGCGTAGTGAGATGAAAAGAGGAGGAGGAAGAAGAATAAGCTACTTACTTCCTGAAGAAGGTAAGTAACTTAAAAGAAAGAAAGTAAGAAGTATGGAACATAACTGAATTAGATTCACCTCAAATACATGTAAATATGCATATGTAAAGGAAAGAGGAAGTGGGAGGTGAAGGCAAATCCACCTCCTAGGTAACTTACCAACAGTACCTGAAATGTTAGTATGAATGCATAAGACATAAAGCAAAAGAAAATGAATTGAAATGAGATGCAAAGACCAAAGTTAGAAGTGAATATGAATTCTAAATGACATATGAGATGATGCAAAGTCATACAAGATGCATATGAATGATCATACAAGGATGAGATGCAAAGGAAGCATGAATGAAACTTGAAAGCACATGAATGTTCATGAAATGTAATGGATGCGAAGCATAGCAAGAAATGATCAAGAAATGTTTCAAGCATGTCCTAAGATGTCTAAGATAACATACAAGAGAATAGAATGGCATGGCAAGTTCATAAGTTCATGAAATGCAAAGGAGAATGCAAATGAAGATGCAAGATTAGGATTTTAAGACAACATGAGATGCATATGACCAAAACAAAAGCATTCAACATGATAAAAAATTGAAATCAAGCTCAAACAAACCTTAATCCTATATAAGATCACACCCCAAAGAAGAAGGTCAGAAGCTAATCCTAATGGAAGTTATGAAATTCCTAAGTTTGCTAGGGTTTTTGGGTGCTTCTAAAGGGAAAATGCAAATCAAATTGAAAATGCAAGATAAAATCATGAGATAAATAACCTAGAAACTATATGCAATATGTGAAACAATGAAAAAAGAATCAAGTTCAAACTCATCATGGTTAGGCAGAAATGAATTTTTCAAGTTAGGGTTAGAAAATGTGATTTTTAAGAACCCTAATTCAAAGAAAATTGTGAAATTATGATAAAACCTAAAAATATATTTGTATGATGAGTTTGAAAATGTTTCTAAATGTATTGGAATGGTTCATGAATTTTTTGGTGATTTTTAGAAACCTAAATGCATTTTTAATTAATTAAAATCCATTAATTAATTAAAAATAACATTTAAATATTTTAAAAATATTTTTTTAATGCAAAAAATGAAATAAAAATTGATTTAATGGAAAGTATGTTGATCTGAGGGTTGAGGTTCAAACTGGGCTTGACTGCACGCGCAGATGAAGGGCTAGGATTGAAACTGGCTAATTAAATTAATTAACTTAATTAATTATGAATTAAAGTTAAGTGGATGCATCTGATCCTTCCAAACACGCGGCAAACTCAATCCAAGGGCCAGTATTCAAACTGACGCGCTAACCCTAATTAACTAACCCTAATCACTTTCAGGTGACCGGAGCAAGCTCCGGTCATCTTCTCCGGAGAGACAAAAACCCTAGGTTGTTCTACAGGCCACCCCACTCCAAATTACCTGCCCATAAATGATCCCCCACTTCCACGAAACTCAAATCATCCATCAAACAACATTTATACTTTACAAACAATGAGAATCGAAGAAAAAATAAAAAATGGACAAACTTTCAGAAGCTTATGAAATCCTCATTTTTCCACCATTTTCAAAAATTCAAAGTGCAAAATGATCAGGAAAACAAGCTCTATCACATTGTAACTTAAAATCAAAGCTCTGAGAGAAATGTTCTTGAGGTATACCTGAGATGGAGCTTTCTGATTCTGGGCTTTCTAGACCTCTCTTTGGTGCAAATCAACTCTAATGGACTTCCTGAGGATGCTATGATGCTTGGAACAAGCTTGCAATGGCTGATTTTGATGATTCAGTTCTGCTGCACCAGAAATCGTATATTTTCTTTGTGAGCTTTCAGGCCATTTTAATGGGTGGTTTATGTTCCTTGTGATGTGTATAGATGATTGGTGCAAAGAGTTGTGAGGTTTGATGGTTGTGCTGGCAAATTCGAAGAAGGGAAGTTTTTGACAATTTTTGTGAAAACTGAGTTGTGGGAGGATTCAGGCTTGTGTGTGTTGTGTAATGAGCTCCATAATGTTTGTATGTAATGTCTTGATTGGTCAGAAGGTTGGTGATGGCATAGTTTGATTGGTATGGGAAAGTTGCAAAAAAGTCAAAAGTTTTCTACCTCAAGCATGGCCATGGCAGAGCTGGATTTAGGGGTGTCTTGGCCTCAACATGATTTGTGGGTGGCCCTAGGATCAAAGTTATACAGCTGGCACAAGTGGATGAAGAGTTTCATTAGGTTTTGCAATTTTCCATCTTTGAGAAATTTGTGAAAATGTCTTGATGAATTATGCAATCCAAGGCACAATTTTGGTTCAAATGCATTGCACTATGTTTGTATGATGTTTAGAAATCAACTAGAGGTCATGAAATAGCTTGAAACTTGAATTTGCAAAATTCCCTCTTTGGCATGAACTTGAAAATTATAAGATTTTTGCCAACTTTGAAAGGCCATATCTTGAGTTCTAGGATGAATCAAGACATGTTCTTGTACTTTTATAAAATGGGAAGACATAATCTACAACTTTCATGCCCAAGAATTTTTCTTTTGAAGCATTTTTGGTCATGAAAGAATTGGTTGAATATCTTTCCCAAAATGGAAAGTTTCCATTACAAGTCATTTCCAAAAATAGCAAGTTTGCATTTGGCTAAAAAATTCTTCAACTTTGTGAACTTCTTACCACTTATAAGATCAAATAATGATCATAGAACCTCAAAATGATGAATGTAACCCTTTGCTACCCTTGTTGGAGGCCTAAGATGCCCTGATTTTGACTTTGCTTGCTCAAGAAGTTACCCAATGATCAGATGACTTCCATAGTGAATTTCTTCATCAAATTTGGTACACATGATCCTTATAACATATTAAGACCATTAGAAACAAGAATGACGGAAAAAATTGGGATCTCTATGCCTTTGCCATGCTTTGGGATCTCTTGACTTTTATGAACTTTGGGGAGCATATTATGATCATGGAACACATATGGACCCTTTTGGAAAGCTTCAAGACCTTTGAGATGGCTCAGATCACTCCTTGGATTGCTCAGATCACAAACCCTATATGCAAATGAAATGAACTATGCAGATGAAACAAATATCCAATATGAGATGGTATGCTTATGCAATTCTATATGAAATATCACAAGCCATGGTGTGAAAAAGTGAGGGCAAATTTGGGGTGTTTACAGGGTGGTAATAGAAACTTAGGCCCAGAGCAAAGGCGCTGGATTCATGGAATAATGGTGAACATTCAATCAATGTGTTGACTCTTCTTGAACCTCTGGATCAATCTAACACCTCAAGATGAAGTCAAACTTATGCCAATCAAGTGGACCAGATCACATATCACACTACAGAAAGGTGGATGGCACGCATGGGAGAACTCAGGCTCATAAGTGATGAACGTGATATTCATATGCTTCATTTAAACTCTGGCAGGCTATGGTCCATTGGATGAACAAAGATAAAAGGCTGGGACTTAAAGTTGGCCACCTCAACTAGGGCACTATTTAGGCCACCAGAGAAGATTCCAGTCATCTTCTCCGGTGATGCTCAGGTTAGGGCTTGGCTAAAATTTAAGGAAAATAAAATCTAATACCATCAATGTGTTCTCCACACTGAGTAGGTTAAGAATTCAGGCTTTGTTTTCATTTATCATCCAGAATCAGAACAAATTGAATCGATCAAAATCAACCTAAAATCTGCATCTAAGAATCTAAGATGCATATCAACTAACCAGACAATTCACAGCTTCTATCAAGCTTTAAATCATGTAAATCAATAAAAACATATAACAAATGTGTCAGTTGAATTTCAGAGAGAACCTGGAAATGCAGTGATTCACAAGGTTGAAGAAAGACCAGAAGGTAGGTTCCAATGCCTTAGATTCCTGATCTTGATACTTGATTGAATGAAATGGACACTCAATACCTTCAAATCTCCAATGAATTCTTGAAGATGCAGAGATTGTGCATAATGGAATTCCTGAAGATTCAAGCTACCTCATCCATGTAATTCATGCCTTAGATGATGATGAAGCTGGAATGATGATGATTGCAAGGTTGTTGATGAAGATCAGTGAAAATCTTGACATTATGCAGTGACTTGCATTGGTGCAATGTTGAAGCTTCCACTGAATTTAGCCATGGAAATGGTGATTTGAAATGATGATGATGATGATGAAATGATGATGATTGAGGAGTGTAGATGAAGAAAGAGACTAGCTCGAAGCAAAATGCAGCAATCTTCTTCACAAAACCAGAGCAAAATCAGAGAGAGAAAGTGTGAGATTTTTGGTGCAATTTTGAGCAAATGATGAAGTGTCCTCTAATTCTGTTATGGAGAAGCTTATATATGTGAGGTTAAGCCTTTAACCAACTCAGTTAACAGTCGGAACCCTAGTTAACTGAGTCAAGTTAGTTATGGTGAGTTAAGTTTGTTCTTTAGTGAGTTGGAAGTGTTTGGAGCAAGGGTAATGTGAAGCTAAGTGAACTTGCTCGATCTGGATCCCATATGGAAAAGAACATGATGCTTATGGTGATCTTTAGTGAAGTGTAATGACCCTATCTTGGTCAAGGCAATGCAACATAAGTGAAGTTTCTTCTTTGCTTGCCTTTCATGGAATGATGCATGGCAGTTATGGTGTGTATGCAAGCAAGGGATCATTTGCACTCTAAATGGAGAAGCATTATAATCAGCACAAGTTGAATGTTGTTTATAAGCTAACTGCCTTGAATTCATCCCATGATCCAATAGCTTAGCATGCAAGAAAACCAGTTTCATGTTGTGATCTTTCAATGGTGATTACTTCCAGCTCAAGCTACCTATTAATGAACTTCTTGTGCTCAAAATGGAGGGAATGCTTCATAGAGCATGTTTGATGTTCAACCCAAGCTGAGACATGACCTCTAAAATATTCAAAATGACCATTGAATTACATGTCATGTTGCTGCATAACAGATTGATTATGTGAAGCATTCCTTGAGGCAAATGGCCCATGGATGATTAGTTGTGAGAACCCTACTTTGACCTTCCATAATTCCCAAACCATTGATCAAATGAAAATTCCCCAAACATGAAAGTTGTAGAGGACATGCCAATGAACAACTTTGATGTTGGAGGAAATTTCATTTGAGGTCATATTGGTGGAGAAAAATGGATATACTTATTGCACACCACATGCTTGATGCATTGTCTGGCCTGGCGCGCGTAGGATGCAAGGCATGCCTTGCCTTTGCCCTAATTTGCCTTAGTTTGCACCAACTTTGAATGATCATAACTCCTTCAATTTTAATGTTATGGACATGTTCCACATATGGATTTGAAGCTTAGGATGTCCTCTTTCAAACAGCCCAAGTGGAATTTTTATTTGACTTTTATTTTGGGAGAAGGCCTCTCTTGAAGTTGGATGCAAAATGGCCAAAACTTGCCATTTTTGGAAACCCTAGTTTTCCAAAAATGATAAGTTTTGATTTTCTTGATTTCTCAAGAGCCCTCCATCATTTCTTGATAAAATTTATTCCATGGACTCCTTGTAACCTTAATTTCATGAATTTTACCTCAAAAAGTCAGGAGTTGACTTTTTGCTCAGCATGGTTGACTTTTCCTCAATTCCTTAATTTTCAAGTAACTGATCAATTGAAGACCTTCCAAAATGATTCCATGGATAAAATTTCAACCCTAGACACTTAATATTAGGTAGAAAACAATGAGATCAAGTTTGAACCAAAATCTCCATGGGAAACTCATTTAATCATAAACCCTAATTTCACCCCCCCCCCTTTGTTAGGAGATGTTGCACTGTTTGAATTCCTTGATCAATCCACTTCTTTTTGTGACTTGGGGAATAAAATGAGATCTTGTGGGATGTTGGGAACCCTTTTCACAATGTTGAGAAGCCATGCAACTCTTTGATTTCCCTTGGATCACCATCAATCTCTTCAGTCATTGATCACAAGCCTTATGCCTCAGCTATGTTGGTTATGATGCAATGCTTTAAATCATGAGGTGGATTTGGGCATGCAATGTGGTATGCTAAATGCCATGAAAAATGATAGGGAAAATTTTGAGGTATTACACATAACTAATGTAAATCCAAACGACAATGAACTATACATAACCAATGTAAATCTAAACGACAATAACCTATACATAACCAATGTAAATCCAAACGCCAATAACCTATACATAACCAAGGTAAATCTAGACGAAAATAACCTATACATTACCAAGGTAAATCCAGACAAAAATAACCTATACATAACCAATGTAAATCCAAACGAAAATAACCTATACATAACCAAGGTAAATCCAGACGAAAATAACCTATACATTACCAAGGTAAATCCAGACGAAAATAACCTATACATAACCAATGTAAATCCAAACGAAAATAACCTATACATAACCAAAGATAATAAGAGAGACATAACCTATACACATTTTCACTACATAACCTATACATATTTTCACTACATAACCTATACATAACCTGAATAAATCCAAACGAAAATATAGATACATAATCTGATTTTTCACTTTTCTTCACATAATCATAACAACAACATTGCCTATTTTCACTATTCTTCACAAAATCACATTTATCAAAGAAATACATAACAATGACATTGCCTCATTCTTCACAAAATCCTATTTTCACTATTCTTCACAAAATCAACATAACAACAACAATGTAATTTTTCACTATTCTTCACATAATCATAACAACAACATTGCTTATTTTCACCATTCTTCACAAAATCTTATTTATCAAAGAAATACATAACAATGACATTGCTCTATTTCACAAAATCCTATTTTCACTATTCTTCACAAATTCAACATAACAACAACAATGTACCTTATGAGAACTCAGTAGAGGACGGACTTGGACAAACTCAGTCAAGAAAATGGATGAACTCGGTAGCTTCACGAACTCATTCAACAAGAACGAAGTAACAACTATGGAGGTTTTCCGTTTAAAGTAATGGAGGTTTCAACAAGAACGGAGCTCAGTCAACGTTTATGGAGGTTTTTTGTGTGTTAGGTTTCGCGTTTGCAAGAGGGGAGAAGAAAGAGGAAACGAATGAAAATAGAAATTGACTTGTAATATTTTATTTAATTATACCTTAGACAACACTTTTGAGAAAAACACTGTCTAAGGGCGACCTTGAAAAGCGCTTTTGAAAACCGTTGTCTAAGGTTGACCTTAGACAACACTTTTGATTTTATTTTATTTTTAAATTATAAGACCTTAGACAACACTTTCTCAAAAGCGCTGTCTAAGATATACCTTTAAAAGCGCTTTGAGAAAGCACTGTCTAAATGGCACCTTAGACAACGCTTTTTAATATATTTTGTGAACAATTTATATGTTTTATTTTTTTTTTCACTTATAGCAACACTTTTTTAATTAAGCGTTGTCTAAGGAGCGCTGTTAAATATCACTTTTGGCATAGTGATACAAAACCTAATCTATTCATAAACCAATTCCTATAAAACTATAATAAGTTATGAAAACTCCCCATACCTTAGAGAATTTTGTAGATTGATACTCTTCTCCAAGGTTCTTAGCAACTTCAAGACCTTAAGCTCCCTCTCATTCCTTTCTTTCTTCAGAGCTCCTCTTTGTAAAATCCCGATTTTTAGTAATTATTTATTTATTATATTAATTAATTAATTGTGTGATTTTGTGTCTAATTGAATTATTTGAATAAATTGAATTATTTGATTTAATTGATTTATTGGATTTATTTGAACTAATTAATTTAATTGAATTATGTGATTTAATTTAATTAATTGATTTATGTGTTTTATTTGATATAATTTAATTATTTGATTTAATTGAATTATTTAATTTATTGGATTTTATTTTATTTGGTGGAATAATAGGTTTTTAGTAAGATGAATTAATTGGGCCTAGATGAGTGTGTGATTAGTAAGTAAGTGAGTGGGTTAGTTGTAAACACCCCAAATTTGCCCTCACCCTTTCACATCATGGCTTGTGATCTTTTCATATGCATAAACACAATCATAGCATCTCATATCCCATTTGGGATTCACTGCATAGATTCTAAGTCATCTACATCTAGGGTTTGTGATCTGAGCAATCCAAGAGCCTTTTGAGCCACTCCAAAGGTCATCAATCACTTCAAAGGGGTCTATGTGTGTTCAAGTATCATATTATATCCTCTCAATGTCAAGAATGCCAAAAAATCACAAGAACTGGGATTGGTATGGAAGCAGAGCCGGGCTTGACTACACAGATGACCTAGAATTAGGGTTTTGGTTTCAGAGGCCATAACTCCAATTTTTTTGATCATTCTTGTTTCTATTGGTCTCTATATGGTATAGGGAGTATGCATATCAACTTTCATGAATAAATTCCATGGGGAAGTCATCTGATCAAGAGTTGACTTTTCAAGCAAGTCAGTGCAAAATCAGGGCATCTGAGGCCCCCAATGACCCAACCAAAGGGCATTTTTCATCATTTTGATTGTATATGATCTTTATTTGATCATGGAAGATGTTTGAAGCTTACAAAATTCAAGAATTTCAAGTTTTGCAAAGTTGACTTTTTGGGCAAGTTTGACTTTTAATGAATTTGTCATTTTAGGCAACTTTTCAACCCTTACTTTTTGATTCAAAAAGGCTTCAAATGGAAAAACTTTGGTCATGAAAGTTGTAGAATAGATCTTTCCCTTTTCAAAAAGTACAATAACATGACCTAATTCATTTTTGATCAAAAGTTATGGCTTGTCAAAGTTGGCAAAAATCACTAAATTTCAAAGTTTCTACCAAAGAGGTATTTTGCAAAATGACTTGATCAAGTGTTCTAAGGCCATCAAATGCACTCCTAATTCACATAACATGATCATGTGACATCTAAAGTTCAGAATGAACCAAAGAATTACACATTTGTATGGTTTTTGGAACAAGATCTTTTCATAAGAACCAAAATAAACCAAGTTGCAAAAGTCATCATATCTCCTCATCCACTTGCTAGCTATTTTGCTGATCCACCCTAGGCTTTTCCTCACCTCATGCTGCGCAAGACATGCCCTTTGTACCAAGCTAGCAAGTAGCCCATGCCCTTCTTACACAAGAGTTGACATTTTGCAAACGCACCCATACCTATCACAAAAGGACATGTAACTTCTTCTGACAAATCACATTTCTTTATACAAAGAAAATGCAAGCCAAACACCACAAGAGGCAGGCCTGAAACAGACACAACTCACCGTCACTTGCAAAAGCCTTCGAAACTCCTCACACAAGCTACAAACTCACAAACAAACTTCATAGAACTCATCACCACATCCTTCTGATCATTTCCCTGCCTTCATTCATCCTTGAAACCTCACATAAGCCAGATACGATTCTCACCTGACCTTGAACATAACTTGTTCAAACTTCCAAACCAGCCATCACAAACTCTCTCTAAGCATCAGAAGTTCATCAGGGGTCTAAAAGGAGTGGATTGCACAAAGAGAAGGGGCCAGAAAGTTGCAGACTGAAAAGCTTCAAACTCAGGTAGCTTCATGAACTTTTTTTCCAGAAATGGATTTTAAGTTCTTAATAGCTTCTACATGCTTCCCTGATCATGAATATGTGATTGTTTTCGAAAATGAGTGAAAAATGAGTATGTATGCAGTCTCTGAAACTTTTTGCCCTAAAACTATTTTGATTCGATTTGGCTGATTTAGGAAGGATAAATGATGTTTGAGTGAGGGGTTTGATTCTTTTTTGAATGGGGATGAGTTCTGGATAGTTAGTTTCCATTTTCATTGCGTGTAGAGTGATTTGGCATTTTGACTCGCCGGAGAAGATGACCGGAACCACTGTTCCGGTCATATGAAAGTGATTAGGGCAGGATTAGGGTTAATTACATTAATTAGGGAAGTTTGGATTTCAGCCCTTGGATATGGCGCCAGGTCAATTCGCGCGCGTGCATGTTTGAATCTGGACCATCAGATTAGATTACTTTTCTTTTTCAGCTTTAAATTCATTTTATTTTTCATATTATTCCATTTAATTTGTACATTTTATTAAAAATAGTAAAACTTATTCAAAAATTCTGAAATTTTTTATACAAGCTTTTATTAAATTTCAGAAACCAAAAACATTTTTATTTTTATTTTTTGCATTTTGAAAATATTTTTAAATATTTGAAGGTTTATTTTTAATTAATTAATGAGAATTAATTAATTAAAAATACTTTTAGGTATTTAAAAATCACCAAAAAATTCATGAAACATTTAAAAACATTTAGAAACATTGTCCAACCCTCAAACCAAATTTATTTTTTGATCTTGATGCATTTTGGGAATTTTTTCATGGAATTAAAATCATTTTTAAGCATTATTTTGATCCAAACTTCCAAAAATCATTTCTGCCTAACCATTGAGAGTTGGACTTTGATTCTTTTTGCATTGTGTTTAGCATATCATGTAGTTTGTGAGATTAAATTGGCATGAATTGATCTTGAATTTTCCATTTGTTTGACATTTTTCTTGTTAAGGAACCCTAAAACCCTAGAAAACTTAGGAAAATCATAACTTGAACTAGGTTAAGAGTTGGAACTTCTCCTTTGGGCAGTGAGTTAGTATAGGTTTAGGGATCCTTTGAGTGCATTTTCAATTTTTTGTATTGATGTTTGCTTCTGATTTTTGGTTTGTGTTTGATGCTTTGATCATAAACCCTAATTTGGGCTTCCATATGCATCCATCTTGCATTTGCATTCATACCTTGACTTGCCATAGCATTTTATGCATTCTTTTGATTAATTTGACATCTTAAGACATATTGAAAGCATGTTTGATCATTTCATCATGTATTTGCCATGTTGTATGTCATTTGCATCTCATAACTTTTCATGTATGTTTATGGTTCTTAACCTGCCCCATTTGCATCCATTTGTTCATGTGATCATCTCCATGCCTTGATTCATGTTTGCATCATCCTATAGCATCATTATCATCTCATGTGTGCTTCTGGTTTTGATTTGCATCATGTCATTTCATCTCATTTTGCATTGCATTGCATCTTTCTCACTAACTTTTCAGGTGGTAAGTTACTTTGAGAAGTGGATTTGCCTTCACTTATCACAACTTCTTTTCATCTCTTCCATGCATCATTGCTGCATTTTGTTATGTGTTTGAGATTGAGCTTTCTCATTCTTCTTCTTCTCACTTTCTTTCCTTAAGTGACTTGTCTTCTTGAATGAAGCAAGTTACTTTGCTTCTCCTGATCCTTTCATCTGCTTCCTGGTGGTTCCATTGAAGATTTCTCTTGTAAACCCCACAAACCCTAGGAACAACCAAGCATAACAATGATTAGGGTTTTGATTAGTCTCCCCACTTAGTTTTACCTTTGTGTCTCATTGAGTCTTCTCTCCTCATCTCATAATCAGGGACTAAACCCTAAAGGCTTTAAGGCTTTGTGATTAAGCTTATGCTTGCATCCTTCTATTAGGATGGAGTGTATAACTTTAATCCTGAGTGTTAAACCCTTAATGTGTTTAAATCCTTTAATCAACTCACTTAATAATCATCAAGACATCAAGCTTGTAACTTGGGCCTTGCATTAGGGTTCTAATTCTTCCTTAACTGGTTAAGAAGGACTAACCCTAGTGTTAATGGACAAGTCCCCCTCAAGTTGTCTTACAAATCATAAAAATCACTTCTTCATCATATCATTAAATAAAATCCACTTAATAAAGGCTTTGTTTTGTCATGAGTTTAATCCCTAATCATGGATTAAGTTGAGGAGCTTTCCTCAGCTTAAACATTCTCATCTATTATCCTTCTATTAGGATGGTGTAATGAGTCTGTTTAATCCCTGATTATGGCTTAATATCATTACTCAACACTAAACAAAAACCACAAAAACATCTAAATAATCACAAGTAGGTTAATGATCTTAATCCTACATCAAAGGGGATTAAGTGTGAGAATCTGACTTCACACCTAAGGTATTCTCATTACCCCTAATCAGAGGGAGGATGTGATGAGTTTACTAAATCCATTGGTTTAGGCTTAAGCTCATTAATTTATGACAAATTCTCAAAAGCAATAAAAGACTGAAAACTCAAAAACAAACAATAATCGTCTCCTCCGGGATTCTTTTCTCACCTCATTCACTCACAAACGAGAACTCGCTTCTTCCGTCAAATGCAAGACAGTTTGCACCTGAGCCAGACAGGTCATACACTTGAGCATAGACAAGTAAGCAGTTCACAAGTCAATTCATCTTTCAGTCTCTTTGGGTCGAACTACGGTGTTCTGACTTCCTCATTGCACGAGAGGATACGTAGGCATAACTTAACGGTTATCGAACAAAAGTCTCTGTATATTCCCCCTCCTTCCAGCATTATTCTTTAAGCCTCATGATCTTGAGCATCTTATTCCTTTTCTTACACTGACACTTCACTTATACACTTCACTCCTTTTACACTAACACCTGTACATCTTTTTCCAGCTATTTTATACACAGATTGCACTGACACTACCCCTTTAAAACACAAATCTCTTAAGCGTGGATCCCGTCGAGTACGGCGGACAATCTGGGTGCTAATACCTTCCCAGGTTGTAACCAACCCCCTTTCTCAGTCTCTCTGGTTCGCAACCGTCTTATCCATCTTTTCCTAGGTCTATGCAGCATTGCCTTTCCTCCGGGATAAAAATGCCTAGCTGGCGACTCTTTTCTTCTCCAGTGAGTTCACTGCTGTGTGTTCTCATTGTTCCTTTCGCCGACCGTTCGCGTCTGTACCTTTATTTGGGCCATTTCCCATTTATCGGGAGCGTCAGCTTGGCGACTCTGCTGGGGACCCTTATGCTGTAACCAGGGCTTCTGGTTCTTTTTGTGGGTTCCTCCTAGCGCTTGATTGATTTGTGTTTACTGGGGTGTTATGTGTTATCTGTGTTTGTATATTTGTTTTGTTTATTACTTTATGTACAGTTGCTCTATTGTTTTCTTTATAGCTTTGCATATATCATATTGTCATACTGTGCTGGCTGGATCTGTTTGTTTGTTTTGGTGGGTGGGGTTCTATTGAGAGTTAAGGTCCTATACCTGGGACCTGAGTGACACCTAGGCTAGAGTGGTTCATATTCTTTCCCATTCCATCTCGGTCTGGTGCGGGAATATGAAACACGGTTCAGATATGGGTTTCTTCTTGAGAACTCTGTGTTGCAGATTTCCTGCAGTACTAGGGCTATCTGGGAAGCCTGCTAAGTCTGGATGACCTTTAGTATTGACCTTCAGAAACTGAGGTGAATTAGAGGAGGAACTTTTATGGTTATTGTAAACACTGTGCCTCCGGGTTAGAAGTGTTTACACTTCTCATAACTGATCCAAGTCTGAGGATCCTTGTTTTAGAACACCACCTGTGAGGGGGTTAGGCTGTTTACAGGTTTGCAGGAACCCTTGACCTCAGCATACCCTGTTACTTTGATTGATTAAGAGTACTCCATTTTGGAACAGTTCTTGTGATTTTTAACCCTGGACATGTGGCTCTTTATTTGAGTCCCCCACCTTGGTTACTGGACTTATAGACCTCCATCTGGATTTCTTGAACATACTTAGACTTGTATCAAAGCACTTGATCAGATCCAGCTCAGTCACAAACCCTTGCATATCATTTGCATACATCATCATTGCATCATTTTGACATTTGCTTATTTGTTTTTCAGGGTATCCATCCTTTATTTTTGGCTTGGTTTTGACCCCATCATCAGCATAGACCTATCTTCACCAGTATCTTCTTCAGCTGCCAGCTACCTGCATCACCAGTCTCAGCCTGTCAGTGGCCCATTTTCAGTGTTATCATCAGCACCTGTCTCAACTCTTCTTCAACAACATGGCACCTAAGAAGAGTAATATCTCCTACCACTTCTTTCAGCCTGAGCTAGCTGACATCAGGAGGATTCAGACCCTGATTACTCCAGACCATGTACCACTATTCAGAGAACACTATGGATGCATACTTGATGTGGTTATGGATTTGGACCCTTCACAGAGGAGCCTGATTCATAATTGTCTGCAGTTCTATGATCCTCCACTGAGGTGTTTCACTTTTCAGGATTTTCAGTTGGGACCCTTATTGGAGGAATATTCATCATTGGTTGGTATACCTATCAGGGGTGGAGTCCCTTTCAACCCTGAGATGGCCTTTCCAAGTAATGAAGAAGTGGCAAAGGCATTACATCTGGAACCAGTTCTGATTGGGCAGAATATGACTACCAAGGCTGGAATCTCTGGTCTACATCTGGATTTCTTGATCTCTCAAGCTACCCTGAAGGCTTCTTTGGGAGAATGGAAAGTAGTCTGTGCTTTATTGGCCCTGAGCATATATGGGATTATATTATTTGCAGATGAGCCTAGATTCATTAGCAAGAATGCAATCCATCTTTTCATCCTGAGGAACCCAGTGCCCACCTTACTGGGAGATTTCTACTACTCAGTACACCAGAGGAATGAAAAGCAAAGGGGAAGATTAGTGAGGTGTTGTGCTCCTTTGTTCCATACTTGGCTTCTCAAGCATTTGCCCAAGACAGATGCATTTTTGAATCCTCACCAGCAGAGGAACTGGGCTAGAAGACTCACTACTTTAACTTCAGCTGATATCAGATGGTGCACTCAAAGCACAAAGGGCAGGGACATCATTACCAGTTGCGGGCAGTTTCCCAATGTACCCCTGATAGGAGTTAAAGGTTGCATCAACTACAACCCACTGCTATTCAAAAGACAACTGGGCTATGCATTGGTCCACACTCCTAAGGCACAAGACTTGGCTGAGACTCTTTACTGTGAGAACAAGCCTAATCTGGCTATTGTCAGGCAGGCAGCCTGGGCCTGGGACAATGTTCAGACTAAAGGAGTAACCATTCTGGGGAAGTGCAACAATGTGGCATCATCACGGTACTATGAGTGGTCCCATGCCAGAGCCCAATTTTATGGTATGCCCTTCACCATGGAGGATATGCCTGGACCATCCTCAGCACCACCTCCTGCCACTGTCAGCTTAGAGGAGTTTGAGAGTTTGAAGGAAAGAAATGAGAAGTTGACTCAGGCTTTACAGAAGACCCTCTGGGAGAGGAGTGATGGTAGGTTGGATATTGAGAGGTTAGAGAAGCTGAAAGTGGAGAATCTGGCTAGGATTGAGAAGTCAGAGGATTATATCAAGAAGTCTACGGCTGGAGAACAGATCTTGAAAAATGCCTGCAAGGAAGCTCAGTTCCAGAAAGCCAGGACTGACTTTTATCTGAAGGAGAGTCAAGCTAGGTGGGTCAGGATCACCGAAGCTCGTACTCTGGAAGATAAGAGGACTCAGGATAAGATTGAGCAGCTGGAGGCTAGTGCAAAAGAGCAGCAGGAAGCCCTGGCAGCAGCCCAGAGGGAGATCTCAGAGCTGAAGATTAGAGCCAGAGTAAAGAGGTCAAAGGACCAGAGTCAACACAAGAAGCTAACTGCAGCTGTTACTACCAGGAATCTCCTTATCAGGAGTCTCACAGAGCGTCCAGCTGATCCTGTGACGGAAGCACTTCTCAAGGAAGTTCAGGAGGATGAGTTTGGTCTTGGTGTCTGACTTTTGCTTGTTGTTGCTTTCATTTTATGTACTTTTATTTTCTTATGTTGTATTTTAACCCCTCGGGGCATGTTTTGTAAAAAAAAAAAAAAACTATGTATCATTTTGCTTTTTGTAATATATGTATCAGTTTGTTCCATCTGAGTTTCCTTCAAAGCAACATCAACAGCATCTTCAAGGGTCTGGAAAGGTCAAAACCAATTGCCAAGCCAGATACCTTGGAAACAAATAAGCATACTGCATTGCATACTAACCTTTTGTTTTGTTTTGTAGGTTTTTGTTTTATTGTTACTAACTCTGTTGTGATGTCAGGAACTATTGCTCGACGTCGGGTATTTCCACTCAACCGTCCACAAAGATATCCCACCCGCAACAATCTTCCGGGCATACAGATGGACCAGGTACAAAAGGACCTTACAGAGGTCAGGAACCAAATGGCCAATGAAAGATTGGAAATGAGGGCTCAGATGACACAATTTATGGAGGTGATGAACAATATGGCTCAGAGCCAAGAGAGATTAAGAGAAATGGTAGAAAGGCAGAATCAGGAAGACCCCCATCTAGGGACTGCAGGGACAAGCAACAATGAGAGGGTTCAGCCTCATATCAACCCACCTGTATTTGGACCCCACCTTCATCCAGAGATCAACATCCCTGCTAATGTACAAGGGAATGCTACCACAGGCAGAGTGCTGCAGGAAGACCCCCAGGAGGATCAGTTCACAGTAATGGGTGCTGGGGATGAGGCCTATGACAGAAGGCTGGACGAAATTGCTGAAAAATTAAGATCCTTGGAGTCTCAAATCTCTTTGGGTTTTGATGTTATGGACATGGGCTTAGTGGACGGGGTCAGGATTCCCCATAAGTTTAAGCCTCCTTGTTTTGAAAAGTACAACGGGACTTCCTGCCCACGGACCCACTTACAATCCTTTCTGGGGAGGTTGAAGGCGTACACCATGGACGAGAAGTTATGGATGTTTTATTTTGAGGATAGCTTAATGGGAGCTTCAAGGGAATGGTACTCACATCTGACTAGAGCAACCATCAGATGTTGGAAAGACTTGGCAGAGGCCTTCATCAGACAATATCAGTATAATCTGGATATGGCACCCAACAGGACCCTCCTGATGGGGATGTCACAGTCATCCAGGGAAAGCTTCCGCGAGTACGCCCAGAGATGGAGACAGCTGGCTGCTGCTGTCCAGCCACCTATGTCAGAGAGGGAGATGGCAGATATGTTTATGAACACCCTCCAAGGAACATACATTGACAGGCTGGCTGCTTTCTCTTCTACCAGCTTTGCAGATGTCGTTATAGCTGGAGAGAGAATTGAGAGCCTGTTAAAGATGGGCAAGATTTTTTACAATGGTGCCAGCTCATCCAGCAACACAAGGAAGCCTTTTGTGGGCCCAAGAAGAACTGGTGAGACCAATGCTATCCATACCAACAGGGGCAGACCCCAATATGTTCATAGGTCTGTGGCAGCAGTCACCATTCCCGCTCCAATTCATCCACAACCAGCCTATCAACCACCGCAGCAGAATTATCAGCAACAGACTCAGTATCCTCCTCAGAGAAACTACAACAACACCAACAACAACAATCAGCAAAGACCGTTTCAACAGAGACCTTCTCAGGCCAATAGGGTGATCGATCTGATCCCTATGCCATATGCCACATTACTGCCACAACTCCTGAAACTCAACCTGGTTGAGCTAAGGACGTTGGCACCTCCAGATCCTGCCAGTCTACCCAGAAATTATGACGCCAGCGCCAGATGTGCTTTTCATTCAAATGCACCTGGCCATAGTACAGAGAAGTGCAGAGCCTTGCACATGAAGGTACAAGACCTGGTGGACTCTAAAGCTCTAAACTTTGCACCACCACCAAATGTTAACAAGAACCCTATGCCAAACCACGGAGGTCCCAGAATCAATGTTATTGAAGAAGACAAGTCGTCTTACTTAATAACCAGTGTGGGTCAGATTCGGACACCGTTGGTAGAGATCAAAGCTCAACTCCTCGAATGTCAAATGTTCCCGGGATGTGAGCTAGGGTGTGCTTATTGCAACATTTCAGTGAATGGTTGTGATAACTTGAGGGATGGCATAGATGGTCTCATCCAGAGTGGCCTGCTTCAAATCACAGCATCAATTCCTACCAATCCAGCAATCTCATCAGCAACAATCCCCGAGTCTTCTACAAATACAACAACCATTGTTCCAAGCAACTCTTCACTTTCATCAACAAATGCTTCATCTGTTACTTCAACGGACCAAATATCAGCAAACATCCCTTCTACAACTTCAGCACCACTTCATTCAGAACCTCCTACAACAACAACACCCATCCTTCCAACCATGACTCCTACAACTTCAGCAGCAAATGTCTCAACAGTTACGATTTATTATGATCCTGAAAATGATTCTGCCTACAACTCAAAAAGTACCACTCCTATCAGAGCACCAGTCACAATATACTTTGATCCACAGACTATCATGGTCCCTTCTGCAGCTGCAATCAGTCCAGTCACCATCACAGTGCCTGGACCAGTACCTTATGAAAGCAGTAATGCCATCCCCTGGCATTACGGCTCTGATCTATACTGCGAAGGACAGAAAATCACTCTTGAATCATCAACCCCTGCACCACAAATAGACAATGTGGGAGGAGGCATAGGCTTCACTCGAAGCGGACGTCTCTTCGCTCCACAAATTCAAAGACCCACTGCCGAAGCAGAAGCTGCTGCCAAGGCAAAAGGGAAGAGCTTGGTGCAAGAAGAGCAAATTGTTAAAGAAGCTTTGAAAACACCTTTTGATCAAGAAGTTGATGAATTCATGAGAATCATCAATAAAAGTGATTACAAAATAGTGGACCAGCTTCACCAGACGCCTTCCAAGATCTCTATTCTATCATTGCTTATGTGCTCCGAGGCTCATCGGAATGCACTACTAAAAGTCTTGCACGCAGCTTATGTGCCCGAAGAGATCACTGTCAATCAGTTGGAAGCTGTGGTTGGAAATGTTAATGCTAGTCATGGACTAGGGTTCACCAACACTGATTTGACTACGGAAGGCCGCAATCATAACAAGGCTTTGCACATTACCATGGAATGCAAATGTGCAGTTCTTTCCCATGTACTGGTAGACACAGGATCATCCCTCAATGTCTTACCTAAAAAAGCCCTTGTGAAGCTAGAGTATGACGGATTGGCACTACGTCCCAGCAACCTGGTAGTGAGAGCCTTTGACGGCTCTAAGAGATCAGTTCTGGGAGAAATTGAGTTGCCTATAACGATTGGCCCGCAAACTTTCAAAACGACCTTCTACGTGATGGATATACAGCCCGCCTACAGCTGTCTATTGGGTAGGCCATGGATTCACGCCGCTGGCGCCGTGACCTCAACCCTTCACCAGAAGTTAAAATTCGAGTGGGAGGGCCAAGTCGTTACTATCTGTGGAGAGGAGGATATTTTTGTTAGCCACCTGGCTACCTACAAATATATTGAGATGGATGGGGAGATCCACGAAACAATGAGTCAAGGGTTTGAGGCCTTGAACATAAATGAAACATCTGCTGTACCTGGAACCTCAATAACATCATACCAACAAGCCCGGAAGGTTGTTGAAGAAGGAACTGCCCAAGGCTGGGGCAATTTGTTACCTGTGGAGAAGAAAGAAGATAGATTTGGGTTGGGTTACAAACCAACTCAACAAGATCAAGCAGAGGCTGCTAGGGAGCCCAACTTTGTTAGTGGGGGGATGCTCACCCCCGATGCTGTCAACAATTTGGAAGACGAGGATGAAAGTGACCGCAACCTGGAGAGTTGGATCCGTCCGAAGATCCCGGGGAGCAGTATCTCAAACTGGTCTTCCCAGGAAATTATAAGGGTTACTCATGCAGAGTAATTATTATTTCCTGTATATTTTAAGCATGCATCAAAGTCTTGCATCTTGCCCAAGATGGCAAGAATCATTTTGTAATCGGGCCATCTGTAATTTTTGTGCAACAAGATTAATCAATGAAATATCAGACATCTTTTGCAAATGAGTCTTTTTCTTTCCCGCTCACTGTTTTTCCATTTTTCTTTTTGTACAAAAAAATAAATGGCAGTGTTTTCAAAATGACAACTTTATTTCACTTTTCTAAACAAGATTAAAATCAAATCACTAAAATGAACAAACTGAACCCTTGTAGAGAGTGCCTTCCAGACAACACCGACAACAGCACGGCTATGACTTCGTATGACTTTGACAATCCGATCAATCAAGCTGATGAAGGGGTTGAAGAAGATTACGAGCTTCCTGAAGAGCTAGCCAGGTTGTTGAGACAGGAGGAAAAGGTTATTACTCCTCACCAGGAGGAGGTTGAAACGATCAATCTTGGTACAGATGAAAATGTGAAAGAGGTTAAAATCGGGGCTTGCCTACAAGACTCGGTGAAGAGACAACTGATTGACCTGCTTCAAGAGTATGTGGACGTGTTTGCTTGGTCTTATCAAGATATGCCAGGTTTGGATACCGACATTGTTGTGCACAAGCTGCCTTTAAGAGAAGAATGCCCACCGGTTAAACAGAAACTGCGCCGTACTCGCCCAGACATGGCAATGAAAATCAAAGAAGAGGTACAAAAACAATGGGACGCCGGGTTCCTTGCTGTAACTAGCTATCCACCGTGGGTTGCTAATATAGTACCTGTGCCTAAGAAAGACGGCAAAGTAAGAATGTGTGTTGACTACCGAGATCTGAATAGAGCCAGCCCGAAGGATGATTTCCCATTACCTCACATTGATGTATTGGTGGATAATACGGCTCAGTTCTCGGTATTCTCCTTCATGGACGGATTTTCAGGATACAATCAGATTAAAATGTCACCTGAAGACATGGAGAAGACAACCTTCATCACACCCTGGGGAACGTTCTGTTACAAGGTGATGCCATTCGGATTGAAGAATGCTGGTGCAACATATCAATGGGCTATGGTGACATTATTTCACGACATGATCCATAAAGAAATAGAATGTTATGTGGATGATATGATTGCCAAATCCCTTACTGAAGAAGATCACCTGGTAAATCTGTTAAAGCTGTTCAAGCGTCTGAGGAAGTACCAACTGAAGTTGAACCCCAACAAGTGCACATTCGGGGTGCGATCTGGTAAGCTGCTGGGTTTTATTGTGAGCGAGAAAGGGATTGAAGTAGACCCCGACAAAGTCAAAGCTATTCAAGAGATGCCTGCACCGAAAACTGAGAAAGAAGTTCGAGGTTTTCTAGGTAGATTGAACTACATTTCAAGGTTCATATCTCACCTTACAGCAACCTGTGAGCCCTTGTTCAAGCTGTTAAGAAAAGAACAAACGGTCAGGTGGAACGAAGACTGCCAGAAGGCTTTTGACAAGATCAAGGAATACTTACAAGAACCTCCAATCCTTATGCCTCCAGTTGAAGGAAGACCTCTGATAATGTACTTGACGGTATTAGAAGAGTCAATGGGGTGTGTGTTGGGCCAGCATGACGAGTCTGGTCGAAAAGAGTATGCAATATACTACCTAAGCAAAAAGTTTACCGACTGTGAACAACGTTATTCACTGCTCGAGAAAACTTGTTGTGCTTTAGCGTGGGCTGCTCACCGACTAAGACAGTATATGTTGACCCACACTACTTTGTTGATCTCAAAGATGGACCCAATTAAGTACATATTTGAGAATCCAACACTTACCGGATGGGTTGCAAGATGGCAAATGATCCTCACAGAATATGACATCCAGTACGCTTCTCAGAAAGCCATCAAGGGCAGTGTATTGTCTGAATATCTTGCTGAGCAACCCATTGATGATTACCAGCCTATGAGATTTGACTTCCCTGATGAAGACATCATGTTCATAAAAGCGAAAGATCATGAAGAGCCTATTCACACTGAAGGGCCTGACCCGGAAGAAGAATGGACTATGATGTTCGATGGGGCTGTTAACATGAATGGTCGTGGCGTTGGTGCAGTACTCATTACACCTAAGGGAGTCCACATGCCTTTCTCGGCAAAACTCACCTTCAACTGCACTAACAACGAAGCTGAATACGAAGCTTGCATTATGGGTCTTGAGGAAGCCATTGACCTCAGGATCAAGACATTGACTGTATTCGGAGATTCAACTTTGGTAATCAATCAAACCAACGGCAAATGGTACACCCACCAAGATCATCTGATACCTTATAGGGATTATACAAGGAGGTTATTGACTTTCTTTACAACGGTCAAGCTTGAGTATATCCCTCGGGACGAGAATCAGTTTGCAGATGCTCTGGCTACCATTTCATCGATGATCAAAGTTCAAGCTGCCAACTTCGTACCTCAAATTTCAGTGTCCAGACTTGACAGGCCAGCATATGTGTTCGCAGCAGATGTTGTCAAAGATGATAAGCCTTGGTTCCATGACATTAAGTGCTTCTTGGAGGATCAAACATACCCACCTGGGGCACCTTCCAATGATAAGAAGACTCTGAGAAGGCTTGCTGGAAGTTTCTTCTTGAACACTGATGGTTCCCTATACAAGAGAAACTTTGATATGGTACTCCTCAGATGCGTTGATAAGACAGAAGCAGACTTGTTAATGCATGAAGTGCACGAAGGATCCTTTGGTACCCATGCCGGAGGGCATGCCATGGCCAAGAAGTTGCTAAGATCAGGGTATTATTGGATCACAATGGATGCCGACTGTTGTGCCTACGCCAGAAAGTGTCATAAATGCCAGATTTATGCGGATAAGGTGCCTGTGCCTCCCAATCCTTTGAATGTGATGTCTTCGCCCTGGCCCTTTGCTATGTGGGGCATTGACATGATTGGAAAGATCGAACCGACTGCTTCAAACGGCCACAGATTCATCTTGGTTGCCATTGATTATTTCACCAAGTGGGTCGAAGCAGCTTCCTATGCCAATGTTACAAGACAGGTGGTAGCCAGATTTCTGAAAAGAGATATCATCTGTCGATACGGAGTCCCCGAGCGAATCATTACTGATAATGGTTCTAACTTGAACAACAAGATGATGGCAGAACTGTGTCGGGACTTCAAGATCCAACATCACAATTCTTCTCCTTACAGGCCAAAGATGAACGGCGCTGTTGAGGAAGCTAATAAGAATATCAAGAAGATTGTGCAGAAGATGGTAGTCACTTACAAGGACTGGCATGAAATGCTACCGTTTGCCTTGCTTGGGTACCGCACGTCGATCAGAACATCCACTGGGGCAACACCGTATCAACTTGTGTATGGTATGGAAGCAGTCCTACCTGTTGAGGTTGAATTACCCTCTCTACGGGTACTAATGGATGTTAAGCTGAACGAAGCAGAATGGGTCAGGTCCCGATATGAGCAACTGAGTCTGATTGAAGAGAAAAGATTGGCTGCAATCTGTCATGGGCAGTTATATCAGAAGAGAATGAAGAAAGCCTTCGATCAGAAAGTCAGGCAACGAGAGGTACCAAGTAGGAGACCTTGTGCTGAAAAGGATCCTCCCTCCTCATACAGACCACAGGGGCAAGTGGACTCCGAACTATGAAGGACCATTTGTAGTGAAAAAAGTTTTCTCTGGTGGAGCACTGATGCTCAACACTATGGATGGTGAAGACTTCCCGTCCCCTGTGAATTCAGATGCAGTTAAAAAATACTTCGCATAAAATGACCCGCTGGACACAAAAACAGAATGTAAGTCCAGGCAAAAATAGGGCATCCCGGCGAGTCAAAAACAGGATAAAAGACTCGGGCAAAAATAAGGGAAATAAACAAAAAGATGTACACCCGCTGAGTTGAAAAGCCGCATTGGACAGCTCAGGCAAAAATGGGTATCCCGATGGATTGAAAACCCGAAAGGGCGATCCATGCAAAACAAGGGAATAAGCGAACAATTGCATTCTGAATTCGTCTGAATCGCTTACAACTTGGTAAGTTTCGAAAGGATCAAGCTTCAATCAGAATCAGCTTTCTTCAGAAAGCAAGACGAGAAGAACGTCAAAAGTCATACGAATCATAGCAAAAGAGGAAGCTCCTTAAAGCGTCGTCAACATTGCCAGCATTTTGTTTCTCAATTTGTAACAATCTCCTCATTTCAGGGGATATGTTTCCTTGACTGTATCTCGCCAATTCAGGGCACATGAATTAATAAAAGAAGATTTTCAGTCATATTTCGTCTTGTACATTTTATTTGCAAAAATGTCTGATGTCTTAAGAAAAACTGATTGCATAAATACAGATGCTTATCTTCAAAAAATAAAAGTCACATGCTTGCAGGAAATATACTTACTCTCAGAAGTGTCTAAACTCCTATGACGGAATCCGGCAAGGGATACCTCGGGATCATTTGTGCGTTTCTATATCTTTGCAGGATTGCAGGTATCCAGAATGCAACTTGGGGCATGAAAGCTTTATCCCAGCAAGCTGGCAAATCAACACTCAATCTTAGCACCCAAAGTGTCTTCTCCCCAGCTGAGTTGTCACTTGTTACTTCTCCCCATTAGAGTTGCCGGGCATCACCCCCCAGCAGGGCAGTACCAGAAGGCGCCCATATCCCCGGATGAGTCAAGAAGCCTCCTCAACAGAATCTCTAGGGAGGTCTTTCAGTGATCTCTCTTTCTCCCCAGCCGAGTTGCCATTTCATCCTCAGCCAAAATACAAAAGTCAAGGAGCCATCTCCCCACAGAGTCTCAACCCCTATCCAGAAGGGCAACGCATGAAGGATCACAACAGAGTGAAGAAATCTTCTTCAAACCCCAGCTGGGTCCCTCAGTACAAGGATAGGTCTATCAATGACCTATATCCCCAAGCAAAAGCATCTCGTCAGATCTACCAATGATCTCATCCCCAGCTGGGATGTCCATTTCAAGCCGATCGGCCAAAGATCTTCGTGGAAACGGGATCCGAATCCCGGTTTGGTATCCTAGCATAATCATAGCATTCGCATCATATTCACCCACAAAGCGTAGCATTCCGTCTAGTACGGAGCATTACGGCAAAAATCAAACATATAGCATAATCATAAGCCATGTTTTGAATCAAACACTTGTGAATAATGACAATCCGTCAATATACAGAAGACTCCCCCCAAAATCCCCAGCGGAGATTCCCCAGCAAAAACAGTTGCCTCACATTCACAAACACCAGTATATACTCTTTTTGGACACCCGTCCGTGTCATCATTCCCCAGTAAGGTCGCCATAACACCCTTTACAAACAATACCACCCGCATTACAAATACCTTTTTGACACCCGTCCGTGTCATACCCCCAGCAGAAAGCCAAAGACATCCTCTTTGCACTCACATACACTTATATAATTTCCCTGACATGCGTCCGTGTCAATTCTCCCCAGTACAGTAACCTAAACACTTTATATACATCAGATGCTTGTTTATACTATACTTTTCTCCTTTTGACGCTCGTCCGTGTCATTCTCCCCAACAGTCAAATACTCATCTATACACCACTCATGCTTATACAGATGCTCGTCCGTATCTTGTATACACCACTTATATCCCCACAGATTCGACACTCGTCCGTGTTCTTTGTTAACCAGTTGGTACTCGTCCGTACCATCATCTCAGAACATGCGTCAAGCGTTTGTTTCTACTTGATACTCGTCCGTATAATAGTCTTAAGGATGCTCGTCCGCATCTTTAATCCATACACTGTGTCAAACACTCTTGTCTTCTTGAATATAGACACTCGTCTGTATCTATTATTCCCCAAAAGAGTCACCAGATTCAACACTCGCCCGTGTTCTCTGTTAACCAGTTGATACTCGTCTGTATCATCATCTCTGAACACGTGTCAGTATTTGTTTCTACCCGATACTCGTCCGTATCGTAGTCTTAAGGATGCTCGTCCGCATCTTTAATCTATACACAAACATCTAAACACTTATACTTTATTTCTTGGATGTAAACACTCGTCCGTGTTTACTATTCCCCAGTAGATCGCCAACAAAGCAAATTTTTCCTTTTTATCTGACATTCGCCCTATGTCATGATAAACCTTGAGAGCAGCCGTACCCTGCTAGGTGGTCGTCCTCCACCTCTTGATGGTCGTCCTCCATTATGCTCATCCGATGGCCGTCCCCATCGTTGATTTTCTATCCGACATCCTCCCTATGTCGTGATATTTAGCAGCCGTCCCCTGCTAGGTGGTCGTCCTCCACCTTTTGATGATCGTCCTTCATCATTTTATCCAATGGCCGTCCCCATTGTTGAATTTGGTTATCTGGCATTCGTCCTATGTTATGATAAACCTTGAGAGCAGCCGTCCCCTGCTAGGTGGTCGTCCTCCACCTCTTGATGATCGTCCTTCATCATACTCGTCTGATGGCCGTCCCCATCGTTGACCTTTTATCCGGCATTCGTCGTATGTCGTGATATTTTCGGCAGCCGTACCCTGCCAGGTGGTCGTCCTCCACCTTAGATGACCGTCCCTCATCTTAACCCAACAGAGCAGCCGTCCCCTGCTAGGTGATCGTCCTTCACCTTTGATGACCGTACATCATCATCTATTTATTTCATTTATTCTTTAACCCGATGGCCGTCCCCGTCGTGGTCCCTTTTCCTTTCAGTTAGCCCGATGGCCGTCCCCATTGTTGGTTACTTTACTTTATGAACTTGATGGCCGTCCCCGTCATGTTTCATTAATCCCCAGAGATTTCACAACTTTATTTTGATGGTCGTCCCCATCATAATTCTTTTATCCCTCAGCATGTCGGTCGTCCCCGTCATCGCTTTATTTCCCGCATCTTTCCAGCATGTCGGCCGTCCCCGTCATTGCTCTTTACCCAGCAGTCGTCCTCTGCTCGACGGTCGTCCTCCGTCGCCCGCACTTTACAATATACTTTATTTTCTTTCACAATCTATATCCCTTTTCTTCTTCATTTTTGTGAGTGCAAATTTTGGACTGTCTTTGGTATTCAACAACAAGTTATCTTGTTTGCCTGTTAAGCCGTTGCTTACATCCTGCACAACTAACTCATGTTTGAATAGGGGCAGCTGTAAACACCCCAAATTTTCCCTCACCCTTTCACATCATGGCTTGTGATCTTTTCATATGCATAAACACAATCATAGCATCTCATATCCCATTTGGGATTCACTGCATAGATTCTAAGTCATCTGCATCTAGGGTTTGTGATCTGAGCAATCCAAGAGCCTTTTGAGCCACTCCAAAGGTCATCAATCACTTCAAAGGGGTCTATGTGTGTTCAAGTATCATATTATATCCTCTCAAAGTCAAGAATGCCAAAAAATCACAAGAACTGGGATTGGTATGGAAGCAGAGCCAGGCTTGACTGCACAGATGACCTAGAATTAGGGTTTTGGTTTCAGAGGCCATAACTCCAATTTTTTTTATCATTCTTGTTTCTATTGATCTCTATATGGTATAGGGAGTATGCATATCAATTTTCATGAAGAAATTCCATGGGGAAGTCATCTGATCAAGAGTTGACTTTTCAAGCAAGTCAGTGCAAAATCAGGGCATCTGAGGCCCCCAATGACCCAACCAAAGGGCATTCTTCATCATTTTGATTGTATATGATCTTTATTTGATCATGGAAGATGTTTGAAGCTTACAAAATTCAATAATTTCAAGTTTTGCAAAGTTGACTTTTTGGGCAAGTTTGACTTTTAATGAATTTGTCATTTTAGGCAACTTTTCAACCCTTACTTTTTGATTCAAAAAGGCTTCAAATGGAAAAACTTTGGTCATGAAAGTTGTAGAATAGATCTTTCCCTTTTCAAAAAGTACAATAACATGACCTAATTCATTTTTGATCAAAAGTTATGGCTTGTCAAAGTTGGCAAAAATCACTAAATTTCAAAGTTTCTACCAAAGAGGTATTTTGCAAAATGACTTGATCAAGTGTTCTAAGGCCATCAAATGCACTCCTAATTCACATAACATGATCATGTGACATCTAAAGTTCAGAATGAACCAAAGAATTACACATTTGTATGGTTTTTGGAACAAGATCTTTTCATAAGAACCAAAATAAACCAAGTTGCAAAAGTCATCATATCTCCTCATCCACTTGCTAGCTATTTTGCTGATCCACCCTAGGATTTTCCTCACCTCATGCTGCGCAAGACATGCCCTTTGTACCAAGCTAGCAAGTAGCCCATGCCCTTCTTACACAAGAGTTGACATTTTGCAAACGCACCCATACCTATCACAAAAGGACATGTCACTTCTTCTGACCAATCACATTTCTTTATACAAAGAAAATGCAAGCCAAACACCACAAGAGGCAGGCCTGAAACAGACACAACTCAGCATTCACATTTTCACCCTCACTTGCAAAAGCCTTCGAAACTCCTCACACAAGCTACAAACTCACAAACAAACTTCATAGAACTCATCACCACATCCTTCTGATCATTTCCCTGCCTTCATTCATCCTTGAAACCTCACATAAGCCAGATACGATTCTCACCTGACCTTGAACAGAACTTGTTCAAACTTCCAAACCAGCCATCACAAACTCTCTCTAAGCATCAGAAGTTCATCAGGGGTCTAAAAGGAGTGGATTGCACAAAGAGAAGGGGCCAGAAAGTTGCAGACTGAAAAGCTTCAAACTCAGGTAGCTTCATGAACTTTTTTTCCAGAAATGGATTTTTAAGTTCTTAATAGCTTCTACATGCTTCCCTGATCATGAATATGTGATTGTTTTCGAAAATGAGTGAAAATGAGTATGTATGCAGTCTCTGAAACTTTTTGCCCTAAAACTATTTTGATTCGATTTGGCTGATTTAGGAAGGATAAATGATGTTTGAGTGAGGGGTTTGATTCGTTTTTGAATGGGGATGAGTTCTGGATAGTTAGTTTCCATTTTCATTGCATGTAGAGTGATTTGGCATTTTGACTCGCCGGAGAAGATGACCGGAACCACTGTTCCGGTCATCTGAAAGTGATTAGGGCAGGATTAGGGTTAATTACATTAATTAGGGAAGTTTGGATTTCAGCCCTTGGATATAGCGCCAGGTCAATTCGCGCGCGTGCATGTTTGAATCTGGACCATCAGATTAGATTACTTTTCTTTTTCAGCTTTAAATTCATTTTATTTTTCATATTATTCCATTTAATTTGTACATTTTATTAAAAATAGTAAAACTTATTCAAAAATTCTGAAATTTTTTATACAAGCTTTTATTAAATTTCAGAAACCAAAAACATTTTTATTTTTATTTTTTTCATTTTGAAAATATTTTTAAATATTTGAAGGTTTATTTTTAATTAATTAATGATAATTAATTAATTAAAAATACTTTTAGGTATTTAAAAATCACCAAAAAATTCATGAAACATTTAAAAACATTTAGAAACATTGTCCAACCCTCAAACCAAATTTCTTTTTTGATCTTGATGCATTTTGGGAATTTTTTCATGGAATTAAAATCATTTTTAAGCATTATTTTGATCCAAACTTCCAAAAATCATTTCTGCCTAACCATTGAGAGCTGGACTTTGATTTTTTTTGCATTGTGTTTAGCATATCATGTAGTTTGTGAGATTAAATTGGCATGAATTGATCTTGCATTTTCCATTTGTTTGACATTTTTCTTGTTAAGGAACCCTAAAACCCTAGAAAACTTAGGAAAATCATAACTTGAACTAGGTTAAGAGTTGGAACTTCTCCTTTGGGCAGTGAGTTAGTATAAGTTTAGGGATCCTTTGAGTGCATTTTCAATTTTTTGTATTGATGCTTGCTTCTGATTTTTGGTTTGTGTTTGATGCTTTGATCATAAACCCTAATTTGGGCTTCCATATGCATCCATCTTGCATTTGCATTCATACCTTGACTTGCCATAGCATTTTATGCATTCTTTTGATTCATTTGACATATTAAGACATATTGAAAGCATGTTTGATCATTGCATCATGTATTTGCCATGTTGTATGTCATTTGCATCTCATAACTTTTCATGTATGTTTATGGTTCTTAACCTGCCCCATTTGCATCCATTTGTTCATGTGATCATCTCCATGCCTTGATTCATGTTTGCATCATCCTATAGCATCATTATCATCTCATGTGTGCTTCTGGTTTTGATTTGCATCATGTCATTTCATCTCATTTTGCATTGCATTGCATCTTTCTCACTAACTTTTCAGGTGGTAAGTTACTTTGAGAAGTGGATTTGCCTTCACTTCTCACAACTTCTTTTCATCTCTTCCATGCATCATTGCTGCATTTTGTTATGTGTTTGAGATTGAGCTTGCTCATTCTTCTTCTTCTCACTTTCTTTCCTTAAGTGACTTGTCTTCTTGAATGAAGCAAGTTACTTTGCTTCTCCTGATCCTTTCATCTGCTTCCTGGTGGTTCCATTGAAGATTTCTCTTATAAACCCCACAAACCCTAGGAACAACCAAGCATGACAATGATTAGGGTTTTGATTAGTCTCCCCACTTAGTTTTACCTTTGTGTCTCATTGAGTCTTCTCTCCTCATCTCATAATCAGGGACTAAACCCTAAAGGCTTTAAGGCTTTGTGATTAAGCTTATGCCTGCATCCTCCTATTAGGATGGAGTGTATAACTTTAATCCTGAGTGTTAAACCCTTAATGTGTTTAAATCCTTTAATCAACTCACTTAATAATCATCAAGACATCAAGCTTGTAACTTGGGCCTTGCATTAGGGTTCTAATTCTTCCTTAACTGGTTAAGAAGGACTAACCCTAGTGTTAATGGACAAGTCCCCCTCAAGTTGTCTTACAAATCATAAAAATCACTTCTTCATCATATCATTAAATAAAATCCACTTAATAAAGGCTTTGTTTTGTCATGAGTTTAATCCCTAATCATGGATTAAGTTGAGGAGCTTTCCTCAGCTTAAACATTCTCATCTATTATCCTTCTATTAGGATGGTGTAATGAGTCTGTTTAGTCCCTGATTATGGCTTAATATCATTACTCAACACTAAACAAAAACCACAAAAACATCTAAATAATCACAAGTAGGTTAATGATCTTAATCCTACATCAAAGGTGATTAAGTGTGAGAATCTGACTTCACACCTAAGGTATTCTCATTACCCCTAATCAGAGGGAGGATGTGATGAGTTTACTAAATCCATTGGTTTAGGCTTAAGCTCATTAATTTATGACAAATTCTCAAAAGCAATAAAAGACTGAAAACTCAAAAACAAACAATAATCGTCTCCTCCGGGATTCTTTTCTCACCTCATTCACTCACAAACGAGAACTCGCTTCTTCCGTCAAATGCAAGACAGTTTGCACCTGAGCCAGACAGGTCATACACTTGAGCATAGACAAGTAAGCAGTTCACAAGTCAATTCATCTTTCAGTCTCTTTGGGTCGAACTACGGTGTTCTGACTTCCTCATTGCACGAGAGGATACGTAGGCATAACGTAACAGTTATCGAACAAAAGTCTCTGTATATTCCCCCTCCTTCCAGCATTATTCTTTAAGCCTCATGATCTTGAGCATCTTATTCCTTTTCTTACACTGACACTTCACTTATACACTTCACTCCTTTTACACTGACACCTGTACATCTTTTTCCAGCTATTTTATACACAGATTGCACTGACACTACCCCTTTAAAACACAAATCTCTTAAGCGTGTATCCCGTCGAGTACGGCGGACAATCTGGGTGCTAATACCTTCCCAGGTTGTAACCAACCCCCTTTCTCAGTCTCTCTGGTTCGCAACCGTCTTATCCATCTTTTCCTAGGTCTATGCATCATTGCCTTTCCTCCGGGATAAAAATGCCTAGCTGGCGACTCTTTTCTTCTCCATTGAGTTCACTGCTGTGTGTTCTCATTGTTCCTTTCGCCAATCGTTCGCGTTTGTACCTTTATTTGGGCCATTTCCCATTTATCAGGAGCGACATTAGTAAGCCCAATAACAATTAGAGTTGTTATGAGTTAAATGTTAGGGTTTAGAAAAGAGTAGAAGAGTTAGAGAAAAGATAGAAGTTGGAAGAGGGAAGAAGAGGCTAGAAGATAGAAGAGAAGAAGAAGAGAAATTAAGAATAAGAGCTCAAAATCAAAGGTAAGGGTGTGTTTTCATTAAATTATTTGAGATTGTTAGATAATATAGAATGGGTAGAACTATTCTTAGGGTAAAACCTCTATTTTTCATGAATTTAGAATTTCTAAGCTTTACTAAAAATCTTGATTTGGTTTGAGTTATGTGATTATGTTGAAATTTGTATAATGGTACATTATAGAGACCCATTTGTAATTTGGGAAAACCCAATTCATATTAATCTCTCTTTAAAAGAAAAATTGAAATAGTAGTGAAACCTCTATTAGATATCATACTTTCCCTTTTCTGAATTCTTGTAATAGACAATATAAAACCATGGCGTTGATTATTGAAGTAATATTAATATCATGAAGATGATCGGCGCATGTTTTATAGAGAGATTAAGTGATATAATAAGAATTATTAATTGATGCACATGGTTATTAGTATTACTTGGAAATATTAGGATGTGATATAAACAGGTGATGCATCAGTGAGCCAATTCCACTGTCTTATGCATATAGCCAGTGCTGATTTCTTTTATAAAGAGAAATTATATTGGATATAAGACATATACTTTCCTATGGCTATTAATTAAAGGTAGTAGTGCCACCAAGTGATGTGTGGTGATGATGTGAGTGAGCCACAGGGTTGCAGTAAACTAATATAATGATGATGTACAAGACATATAGATATATACTTGGATATCGCCACACAATGGATAGAATTACTGAGTTCTTGTACCACCATTATTGTAGTACCAATTTACTGAGAATATATGGATGGGTTAAGTGATGAAGTCACTTTATTAATTGTATTAAATAGTGAAATAATAATATGATAATGGTGACATGTCTAACTTATTTAATAGTCATTAATTTAATTGCATGAAGCCACTTTGTAATGTTGAAGAAATGGCGCAGGAATCATTTATTGGGGGATAGAGAATTGACTTAATATTTCTAGCAATATATATTTATTACTTGGGGAATACATGGTCACTTAGTAAAAGATAAAGTTGATGGTATTTTGCTTAATTAGCTATAACCAAGTAGTAGCCCTTTTTCTTTTACCAATTGAACATGACATTTAGTGATGAGAAAATATATATGTCGCATGGTATGTGGCTGGTGATATATAGATTAGCGCAGACCTTCTTTTGTTTATCCATTAAATATGAACTAGTATAGTTTATTTAAATAAGAATTGTATTAAGTTTAACATTTATTTAGTTTAATAATATATATACTAAGGTACATTAGATTAATAATGAAGTCATAGAGGGTTACTTTAGTCATTATTTTAAATATCGAATTTAATTAATAGTGAATGATTAGTTGTTCTATATATTTAATCGGTATCGTGTGTTTTGTGAATTGATGTTGAATCATGTTGATATTCACGTATTATTTGCCAAGTGTGATAAATTATCGGAGATATGAATTGTATGTGAATAATTCATGATATGTGTGTATGTGCAATTGTGTGGTAATTCGAATGTGAAGAATTATTGAGATATGCATGAGTATTAAGATTAGAGAATGATCTTAATTGCATATGGTGATTGTAATTGCACATGCATCATGTGTGTCAAGAGGCAATGTTTGCTAGTTCCGTGGGAGCTAGTGACTTATCCCAGACCTAGAGGACGGGTTTGAAAGCTTAGAGGACGGGCTTTTGATGTGTTATCGGTCTAGAGGACAGACCCGGTTTAAATGTAAAAACCGAAGAATGATAACAAATGATTGGTACCACATGCATGAGTTTCATTTGAGTCTTGCATCGAGTCTCATTGTGTCTATGGTTACAATATGCGAATGTGTGTATTATGTGAATTGTTGAATTTGTGAACTCGTGGATTGTGAGTATATACTTGTGAATAATATGACTACTTGAGTGATATTATGCTGATGAAACTTTTGAAGTGTGAGAATTATTGTGATTATACTTGTATGCCTTAAATTATATATTATCTTATGATTTTGATAATTATATGAATTCTCACCCTTCTGTTGGAATGATGTTTTATACGACATCGCTCAGGTATCGAGGAGTAGAATTTCTTCTAGCGCAAGGTAGCCGTTGGAATAGTTCTCTTAGTTGCTTATTTATTTTGGGTTTTGAGTCGTGCTCTGGTCATGTAACATTGGGGAAATGTTTGATTCATGTTTGAGAGATACAATTGTATACTCTATTTATTTTATTAATTTGATTTGAATTTTATGGTGAAATGGCTTTTATGCCTAAGTTGATTTAATGAATGAAGTTTATTTGAGACTTGAATGTTATGAGATTCTTAATGAAAGTGATTTCGCTGCCATATGCTACTGTGAAAAATATATCTGAAAAGCATGATTTTATTTTAAGTGTTATTGAGCATGACATGTGTTGTATGATGTTTTGACTCATGTGTGACACCCTTAATCGATATGCATGATAAATTACTCTGATTATGTATATATTTTCCGTGGGGGTTTAGAAGGGTGTAACACTCTTCACCAAGGAAAATATGATAATGTGAGAAACTGATCGTGTTCTCTTTCTTTTGGTAAAATTATCCCAGTTTATGATTTTCCCAACTTATCCTTACTCTTTTCTCTTAAAGACCAACTTGCCCTTTCTTCAATATATTATTATTATTATTATTAATAATAATAATATAATAATACACCAATTATTTATATTATATAAAAATACTCTTTTTCTCCCAAAATTCTCCACATTTACCCAAAACCTCTAAATTCTTTCTAAACTAATTAAATAAATAAAAAAATAAATTTAGATTTTCAGGGTGTTACAACTCTCCCCTACTTTAAGAATTTTCATCCTCGAAAATTACCTGGAGTAAATAGAGTCGAATACGACTCCTTCATTTGATCTTCTCGTTCCCAAGTACAACTCACTCCAGCTGGTTTACCCCACAATACCTTCACTAAGGAAATTTCTTTACCCCGCAATTGTTTCAATTTTCTACCATCAATCCTTACAGGTAAGGCTTTAATTGTCATATTATCCCCCACCTAAGCATTATCCACATGAATTACATGCGACGGATCCGGAATATACTTCCTCAACTACGACACATGGAGCACATCATGTAAATTCGCAAGTGACGACGGTAGAGCCACTCGATATGAAACTTCTCTTATCCTATGCATAATCTGATACGAACCAACAAAACGCGGAGTGAGATTTCTAGAATTCAAAGCTCGTCTCACACCAGTCATAGGAGTAACTCTTAAGAACATGTGATCTCCCTCTTGGAATTTAAGTGCTTTTCTTCACTTATCATGTTAACTCTTGTGATGACTCTGCAACGTCTTCATTCTTTCCTGAATCATCTTTATCTTCTTAGTTGTTTCTTGAACAATTTCAGGTCCAAGCACCAAACTCTCTCCGGACTCATACCAACACAATGGAGTGCAACAACGTCTACCATACACCGCTTCATATGGATCCATCCCAATACTATCATGAAAACTGTTATTGTAAGTAAACTCAACCAACGACAAGTGACTATCCCAAAATCCTCATTGGTACAACACACAAGCTCTCAACAAATCTTCTAAATATTGGATTATTCTTTCCGTCTGACCATCTGTCTGTGGATGATAAGCAGAACTCATCCTCAACTTAGTACCCAAAGCATCCTGTAAACTCCTCCAAAACCTTGACGTAAACCGCAAATCTCTATCCGACACAATACTCGACGGTACACCATGCAACTTCACAATCTCATCAATATAAATCTCAGCTAACCTTTGCATAGAATGATTAATCTTCATCGGCAAGAAATGCGCCGACTTAGTTAACTGGTCTATCATCACCTGTAAACACCCCAAATTTGCCCTTACCCATTTCACCATGGCTTGTGATTTTTTTCATTTGCATAAGTTCAATCATATCATCTCATATTGCACTTTTTCTTCACTGCATTGGTTCTAAGTCATCTGCATCTAGGGTTTGTGATCTGAGTAATCCCTGGGTCATCTGAGCCACTCCAAAGGTACTCAATCATCTCAAGAGGGTCCATGTATGTTCAAGCATCATATTATGTCTTCCTAAGATCAAGAAAGTCAGAAAATCATAAGAACTGAGGAAGGCGGGGAAGCAGAGCCAAGCTTAACTGCACAGATGACCTAAAATTAGGGTTTTGGTTTCAGAGGCCATAACTCCAAATTATTTGGTCATTCTTGATTCTATTGGTCATTATATGTTATAAGGATCATACATACCAATTTTCATCAAGAAATTCAATGGGGAAGGCATCTGATCAATGGATGACTTCTTGAGCAAGTCAGTGTAAAATCAGGGCATCTGAGGCCCCCAATCACCCAACCAAAGGGTCTTTTCCATCATTTTGGATGTATTTGATCTTTATTTTATCTTATAAGAGTTTAGAAGTTCACAAAAATGAAGAATTTCAAGCCATTTGCAAAGTTGCCATTTTGGGAAAGTGACTTGTAATGCAAACTTGCCATTTTGGGAAAGTTCTTCAACCTCCTCTTTTTGATTCAAAAGTGCTTCAAATGAAAAATTCTTGGTTATGAAAGTTGTAGATTGGATCATTCCCTTTTCAAAAAGTACAAGAACTTGATCTAATTCATCATAGAACTCAAGTTATGGCCTTTCAAAGTTGGGAAAAATCACAAAATTGCACTTATGCACTAAAGTGGGAAACTTGCAAAACCACTTGCCAAGGCAATTTGTGACCTCAATTTGACTTATAACCATTACACAAACATCATACATGGTCCATGATTCAGAATTTCCCAAGAGATTTCTCATTTTCATGCCTTGAATTACAAGTCACCATAAGGCATTTCTCATGAATCTTCAAGAAAGGAATTTTTGCAAAAGGGACTTCTAGTGATTGGATTAGTTGCTAAGTGACCTCAAAACATTATAACAACTTCACATGGTCCATTTTGCTGCAAATTGCCCAAGGGATGTCACATATCCATGACCAAAAACTTCAAAATGCAACAAGTTGTAAAAAGGCAAAACATGTGACATCTCACCCTTCATCCATTTTAGATCACCTCAAAGCATCTCATGGCCACCCTTAAAGCCAGCAGAACTCAGAGCAGCCCTAAGATAGCCTCTGCCACAACCCATACTTGAGGTACACCTACCACTGACTTTTTGGCCAATTGCCCCATGCCATTCCCACAGTGCATGTCACTTCCTCAGACTCCTTCCAATAGTTTAGGGGTGGGTTATAGATCATAAAACAGGTTGGACATGAGCTAAAAGGACACACACAATCAGATTCACAAAAACTGCAAGTTTTCTTCATCTCTTCGAAACTCTTCCCACAACTATCACACTTCAATTTTCTCTTTACCAACAAGTCACACATCCTCCATAGAACCAAAATCAACCATTAAAACAGCCAAAAGCATCACATACACAACCTGCAAAACCTGCTATACCAGAATTAAAGCTTCCAAATCAACCACCATTAAAGGTTTTGAAGCACCTCATTAGTCTCAGGAGGTTCAGAGAAGACTTTTTGCACGAAGGAGAGGCCCGGAAAGCTCACATTTGCAGTTCATCGTCTCAGGTAAGCTCAAGAACCAAACTTTTCAGAGCTTGTTTCTTTTGTTACAAAGTGAAAATATATGTTATGCTGATCATGTTGATACCCTTAGAATTAAAAATGGTGAAGAAATGAGTATTTTGTGGTCCTCTGAAATTTCACCCGTGAAATAGTTTGATTCGATTCTCTTTGTTCTTGGGTTGTAAATGATGTTTGAGGGTTGATTTGAATGGGGTTTGGGTAGAGGATCATTTCTGGGTGGTTGATTTGGTGTGGGGTGGCCTGTAGAGTGTTTTAGGGTTTTGGTCCCGCCGGAGAAGATGACCGGAGCTCCTCTCCGGTCACCTGAAAATGTTTAAGTCTTAACCCTAATTAATTTGCCAGTTTGCTTCGTGACCCTTGGATGAGGATTAGGTTAACTTTTGAATGGTCCAGATCAAGTTACTTAACCCTAATTCAGTTTTATTAATTTAATTAAATGTAATTAGTTTAATTAAATTAAAATGAATCTCAGCCTTTAAAAAACGCGCGCAGTCAACCTCCCCTTCTCCAGTTCAAATCTAGGCCATTAGATCTACATACTTTCTTTTTAATTCATTTTTATTGCATTTTAATTCATTTTTCTTGCATATTTATTTTAAAATAGCAAAACTTTTCTAAAAAATTTTATTTTTTGCATCATGGTTCTAAATATTTTTCTCATTCTGAAAATAATTTTTATTTTATTTTTTGCATAAAATTTGTATTTTTAAAATATTTAAATGTTTATTTTAAATTAATTAATGGAAATTAATTAATTAAAATACCATTTAAGTTTCTAAAAATCATCAAAAAAATCACATTACATCTTGACACATTTAGACACATTATCAAACCATTCATACAAATTTCTTTTTGGTTCTTGATCCATTTTGACATTTTTTTCTTTGATTTAGGGTACTTGAAAATCAATATTTTTACCCTAACTTAGAAAAAACATTTATGCCTAACCATGAAGGGTTTGATAATGGTTCTTTTTGCATTATATTCCTTATAGCATTTAGTTTCTAGGATAAAATTGGCATGAATTTATTTTTCATTTTTGATTTGTTTGGCATTTTCCTTTTAGGATCACCCTTAAAACCCTAGAAATTTAGGAAAATCATAAGTCCTTTAGGGTTTAGCTTATGACCTTCCCCTTTGGACAGTGGACTTATATAGGTTTAGGGTACCTTTGATCCCATTTTCAATTTTTTATCTTGTTATTTGCTTCTGATTTTGAATTTTGCATTGCATCTTGTACATGAACCCTAATTTTTGCCTTCATTTGCATTCATCCTTCATATGCTTGCATACATAAGCTTGCCATGACATTTTGTGCATCCACATGACATATAAGACATCTTAAGACATATTAGAATCATGTTTGATCATTGCATTATCCATTTTCCATGTTTTGCTTTCATATCATTCCATGTGCATTCATGAACTTTCATGCTTCTTACATGTCTCATTTGCATTCCCATCTCTTGTATGATCATTCTCATCACTTGGCATGCTTTCATACCATCTCTTTGCATCATTTACATCTTGATTATGCTTCTGACTTTGGTTTCATCTTTGCATACTTCTCATTTTCATTTCATTTCATTTCTTTGTACTAACTTTTCAGGTGGTAAGTGTTTGAGAAGTGAATTTGCCTTCACTTCTCATAATCCTTTCTCATCTCTCTTATGCCTCATTGCTGCATTTTATTTGTGATTTAGAGTGGGCTTGCTCACTCATGTTCCCTCCTCACTTTCTTTCTTCAAGCAACTTGTCTTCTTAAGTGAAGCAAGTTGTCTTGCTTCTTCCTGCTTCTCTTCCTTCATCCTGCTTCTTCATTGGTGGCTTTTCTATTGAAGACTTCTTGCAAGCCTCATAAACCCTAGGAATACCCAAGAATGATCACAATTAGGGTTTGATTAGTCCCCCATTAGTTTTACCTTTGTTTCATCCTTTGTGTCTTCTCTTCTCACTTCATAATCAAGAACTAAACCTTAAAGGTTTTAAGGCTTTGTGATTAAGCTTATGCCTGCATCCTTCTATTAGGATGGAGTGTATAACTTTAATCCTAAGTGTTAAACCCTCAATGTGTTTAATTCCTTTATTCAATTCACCTAATAATCACCAAGACATCAGGCTTGTAACTTGGGCCTTGCATTAGGGTTCTAATTCTTCCTTAATTGGTTAAGAAGGACTAACCCTAGTGTTAATGGACAAGTCCCCCTCAAGTTGTCTTACAAACCATAAAATCCACTTCTTAATCTTATCATTAACTAAAAACCACTCTAATAAAGGCTTTGTTTTGTCATGAGGTTAATCCCTAATTAGGATGGTCTCATCTATCATCCTTCTATTAGGATGGTGTAATGGGTCCATTAAATCCTTGATTATGGCTTAAACTCATTACTTAACACTAAACAAAAACTCCAAAAAACATCTAAATAATTACAAGTAGGTTAATGATCTTAATCCTACATCAGGGTGATTAAGTGTGGGGTGTTTACTTCATACTTAAGGTATCCTCATTACCCCTAATCATAGGGAAGATGTGATGAGTTTACTAACCCTTGGTTTAGGCTTAAACTCATTTTCTTATGACAAACCCCAAAAGCAATAAAAGATTGAAAACATCAAAAACAAAGCAATAATCGTCTCCTCCGGGATTCTTTTCTCATCATCTTCACTCATAAACGAGAACTCGCTTCTTCCGTCTAATGCAAGACAGTTTGCACCTAAGCCAAACAGGTCATACACTTGAGCATAGGCAAGCAAGCAGTTCACCAGTCAATTTATCTTTCAGTCTCTTTGAGTCGAACTACGGTGTTCTGACTTCCTCATTGCACGAGAGGATACGTAGGCATAACTCAACAGTTATCGAACAAAAGTCTCTGTATATTTCCCCCTCTTCCAGCATTATTATTTAAGCCTCATAATCTTGAGATTAGCATTCTCTCCTTGCACTGACACTTCTTTATCTCATTTCACATTTCTTTTACACTAACACTTGCATTCTTTTCCAGCTTTTTGCACACAAAATAGCACTAAAACTAACCCTTTAAACACAAATCTTCTGAGCATGGATCCCGTCGAGTACGACGGACAATCTGGGTGCTAATACCTTCCCAGGTTGTAACCAACCCCCTTTCTTAGTCTCTCTGGTTCGCGACCGTCTTATCCATATCTTTCTAGGTTTATGCAGCATTACCTTTCCTTTGGGATAAAAATGCCTAGCTGGAGACTCTTTTCATTCTTTTCTTTCGCCGAGCGTTCGCGTCTGTACCCCTTCTGACCAGGTGTCATTTGGTGGGAGCGACATCACCCAAATCAAATCATTACCTCTTGCAGTCTTAGGTAATCCCGTCATAAAGTCCATGGAAATGCTATCCCATTTCCACTCAGGAACATTCAATGGTTGCATCATACCTGAAGGTTTCTGTTGTTCAATCTTTGACTTCTGACACGTCAAACAAGCATATACAAGTTCAGCAATATCTCTTTTCATACCTGGCCACAAAACAACCTACGTAAATCTTGATACATCTTCGTAGCACCAAGATGAATACTCAGTCAAATTTTATGTCCCTCTTCTAAAATACTCTTTTTAATTCCTAAAATATTTGGAACACATACTCTATCTCTGAATCTCAAAACTCCATTTTCATCAATTCGGAACTCACCTGCATTACCTTGATCAACCAACATCAACTGATCAACTAATTTCAAATCAGATTTCTGACCCTCACGAATTTCTTCTAAAATACCACTAATCATCTTTAACATACACAATTTCACACTATCTATAGTCGTCTCACACAATAAACTCATGTCTCTGAATTGCTCAATCATTTCATGTTCTCTAACCATAAGCATCGAAATATGCAACGAATTCCTACTCAAAGCACCAGCCACTACATTTTCTTTACCAGGATGGTAATTCAAATCAAAATTAAAATCTTTTAATAATTCAAGCCACCTTCTCTGCCTCATATTTAACTCTTTCTGATCAAATAAATAATTTAAACTTTTATGATCACTAAATACTTCAAATTTCGAACCAAACAAATAGTGCCTCAAAATCTTAAGACAAAATACTACAACTGCCAACTCTAGGTCATGAGTAGGGTAATTTCTCTCATGAACTCTTAACTATCTAGAAGCATAAGCAACCACTTTATCATTCTGCATCAGAACTCCACCAAGACCCTTCTTGGAAGCATCACAATAAACCACAAAGGACTAATTTGGATTCGGGAGAACCAACACCAGAGCAGTCGTCAACTTCTTCTTTAGTTTTACAAAACTCTCTTCACAAGCAAAATACCACACATATGCTTGACTCTTTCTAGTCAACTACGTCAACGGTAAAGTTAACTTTAAAAAACCCTCAATAAACTTACGATAGTAACCAGCCAATCCAAGGAAACTACGAATCTCAGTAGCAAACTTCAGAGTCTCCCACTGCAATACCGCTCAATCTTTGAAGGATCCATAGAAATTCCACCACTTAAAATCACATGGCCGAGGAAACTCACTTCCTTCAACCAGAACTCATACTTGGACAACTTAGCATACAATTTCTTTTCCCTCAATACTTGCAACACAATCTTCAAATGCTCAACATGTTCTTCTTCTGATTTAGAATATATCAAGATATCATCTATGAAAAGAACCACGAATTTATCAAGATACTCATGAAAGATCCTGTTCATATATTCTATAAACACACCAGGAGCATTAGAAACCCCAAACGACATCACAGTATACTCATAATGACCATATCTCGTCCTAAAAGTTGTCTTCGGAATATCATCGACTTTAACTCGAACTTGATGATAACCAAACCTCAGATCAATCTTACTGAACACACAAGCACCTACTAGCTGATCCATCAAATCATAAATCCTCGAAAGTGGGTACTTATTCTAGATAGTCACCTTATTCAACTGTCGATAATCGACACACAACCTCATGCTACCATCTTTCTTCTTAACAAGCAACACCGAAGCACCCCACGGAGAAACACTGATGTAGCACCCTAATTTTTTCCCTAAGGTTTCTTCGTATTTCATCTGCATCTTGCATACAAACAAGATCGCACTAGTTGCACAGTTCTTCTCGGGTGTAGGTTTATGTCTCACAGGCGATCACCTTTGCTTTTTTATTGCTTTATTTGTTTATGTTTAATAACCATTAATCAAATTCCAAAAATATTTTTTTTTCTTTCACTAACATTTTCAGGAAGAGGAACAATTGAAAATGCCAAAAATAGCAGTCCTACAGCTCGAGTAAAATTTCATAGACAAAAGTCGAAGTTGATTCGCAAGTAATTCAAATTTATCTGATCAAGGATTTCCCAAGTTAATTGTTTCATTCAACGATTTCCAAGGTTCATGTGTTTATTTCCATGCCTTCTTTGACGTACAAAAAGAATCGGGCCACAACAACCAAGCAATCATGTTTGAATAAAAAATTCAAATTTATGCTTGGCTAACCGGTTAACCATTTCCTGTGTAAATTGGTCTACCGATTAAACAGTGCAAAATTTGAATTTTTCATTCAAATTAAGCACCCTTGGATCTTTGATCTATTTTGAAATTTTCTAGATCCATTTCCCTCTGATTTCTCTACATCACTTTGATCCTTTCCTACCATAAACCCTCACTAATCACCACTCTTTTCCATTTCCCACCAAATTTCCAATTACCAAACCTAATTTCAATTTCCAAAGCATGCTCCATTCCACCAAATTCCCATACCTAAATCCTTTAAATAGCACTCTAATTTCATTCATTCAACAAGCTTTGGAGAGCTAACAAATCTCTTTCAAAATACTCCCCGAAAACCAAAATTTCACTAAAGCTCTTTTTCTTTCTTTTGAAGTTATCAAGAATTCACATTGAATTCTTGATTAACTTGATTTAAACCTTCATCCTATTCTTCTCTTGTTCATCAATTCAAGTAGATCTAGCTTGATTTGGTCCAATTTGAAGAAGTGCTTTTGGTAATTCACTATTTCCATAAACCCATACTCACCATCAACATTAAAGATGTAGATCTTTGGTGCCTTTGATTCTAGATCCTTTAGATCTTAATTTGTTGTTTGATTGTAGGGATTTCACTGTATTTTGGTTTTAAAATTCGTGCAAATTCAGATCATGATCATCAATTGTTTGAAAAAGTTTTGAAAATGGATCATGCTGAATTTCACCATTTTTTCTGCTACTGGTTCAGTGTTAACCGGTTAACCATTTTCAGTGTAATTTGATTAACCAGTTAACTAGTGTTTTCTACGTAGGTTTTGAAAAATGGTTGCGTTAACCGGTTAACCGTTTCCAGTGCATTTTGGTTAATCGGTTAGCACAAGTCAAAGGCATTGTTTTGGCTTATTTTAAGCCTCTTTTTGGTTCCTTTTCTTCTTCTTCGTCCTCCTTTTCATTTTTACCTTGGGAAGCACTTTTGGGAGTGATTTCTCCTTATTATCAATGAACTTTTGGTGTAGATTAGAGTATTTAATGTTCATTAATTCAAAACTTCCTTTAAGTGGATTATTCAATTCATTTAAGGTACTTTGTATAAGTGATACATTTTTATGCTTGAATCTACCGAGATGAGTGATTGAACTTAAGGATGGAAGAATACCATGAGTGTGACTCAATTTTGTTTTCATCTTTAGTTTTGTGCGGTATTGCGTTCGGATAGCGATTTACATATCGTTCATCTCGCATGCATTAGCATTAATATTATTCACCTTAATTGGTGGTGGCCGGCCTCATTTGTTGGGTAATTACTTCCTAAATTACTCGGAGATTGCTTAAAATAAACCTAAATTTGTCCCGAATTTAGAATGAAAATCCAATTGGATACTTACACTTTTGTGGACCGAACCTCTTGTTCGTCGCGTAATCCCAAAGCGTTTAATCATATTGCATTAAGAATCGAGACTTATGAATGTTTGATGCGTAGGTACTTTGGGTCTCCCAATCGCCTTTCAAATTTCATTGAATTTGATTTGGTTTTCCTATATTAATCGCTATAGTGTAAGATGCTTAGCGGATCCGGTTGTCTTTCGATTTTGGTTACTCTTTGGTTGTGGTTGATTAAGTTCACCATACCACTTTTATGTAAATATTATTATACTATTACTACTATTAACATTTTAGATTCTTGCAGTTTAATTTCTTTTGCTACTAACATTTAAATTCTTGACTTTTATTTCTTTTATTTTATTTTTCATTATTATGCTTTATTCATCCATTATCATGTTTATTATTTGCTCTTATTTTTGTTATGTTGATTTTCCTTTTGTCCATTTGGACACAAAAACATTAATAAAGGATTAAATCTCTAAAAAACTTGTGATCTTAATCTTTGGACTATTGGTTACTATCCTTGACTTTGGAATGAAGTGTTAGACTTAGATTTTAGGACACCTCTCCTTTGCTTTGATCTTCATGAAGTTGGTAGACTTGCCTTTATTTGGCCATTGGCTAGCTTATAAGGATGGAACTCTTATGCACATAATTGGAAGTATCGTCAAGTTTGGTTAGATCTTTCTTCCTTTATCTCCTTATTTTATTTTTTTAGGATAGTCCCTTCATCTTCACCCCTCTTTAATTTTCAAAATATTCTCTCTTTTTTCAAAGGATTCTTGTTTTCTAAAATCATCACTTCTTTAATAATTAAAACCTTGACTTTTGTCAAGTGGATTTTACTCTTTTCTTTTCTTTTCTTTTAAAACTAATGAATTTAATCATTTTGACGTTAATTCAAAAAATAAAAAAGAACCTAACTCACTCAAATTCTTTTGTGCCTTTCTGCAGTTTTGTTTGTTTTCTTTAAAAAGTGTCGATTATAAGTCATTATTCTTTAGTCAGGTGTAAGTCTCTCAATCTCCATGGTTGTAGTTTGATGTAATTGAGTCTCTTGTCATTCGTGGGGGTTTAGTGGAATACTCGTCGATTTTATCCGATTTGGCACCCTCCCCATAATGATGTATGAGTCCATGTCTTCATTCTCATGGTAGATTTGTTTGGCCATCCATTTGAAAATGACAAATTCTCTCCACTTAATAAAATTAATCATAACCAACCATTTTCACTATTTGTACCACGAACTACGAGGTTTTGATCTCGCATTGCACTTTGTGAGTATGTAGGCATGAGGTGGTAAACCTCTCAAAACACAAAAATATTAAAAAATAATTCTTTTCTCATCCCCCACTCTCATTTAACAAACCTCTTTCAAACCAAAAGCAGTAAATCTTTCAAACCAAAACTTTTATGAAGGTACAATGAAGACAAAACCTTAGTACTTACCTGTGTGGGTTGGTGTTTTGTTACCTCGACTTCATGCTCGTGACTCGGAACCTAAAGTCGTGTGCTTTATGTGATCTTGTTTGTGGTTGTTTCATACATTCACTCATGCATTCATGAGCATTATTCTTGATATTTTAAGGGACTCATAGGTACTTTTGTAAAATTTCAGATGTCTATGGTTATGAATTTTGAAAGGAGAAACACAAAGAAGTAAAATTTCAAGAATCCTAATCTAGTATAGCTAAGAAAGCTAGGAGCTTTAGTGGTTGACACCCAGGAGTTCCAGAAATGTTATGGAAAGCTCTTGTTTATCTTGGATACCGATGTACTAGAGGGGATTCTCCCTACCTTGGCTTAGTTTTATGATTTGTTGCATCATTGTTTCACCTTTCCTGATTATCAGCTTGTGCCGAACTTTGAAGAGTACTCTAATTATATGTGTTTACCTATTTTAAACAAGGAATTTGTTTTCAGTGGTTTAGAGAATGAGCTTACGACCAAAGTCATCGCCAAAGCCCTTTTTCTCAAGGAGTCTGATCTTAATGGGAAGTTTCTTCCAAAAGGGAGTGTACATGGTATTAATGCCAAGTTCTTGATGGGTAAAGCTTCTACTTCTCTTACTTTGGATCATAAGGATGCATTTAAGGCTATTCTTGCTTTTCTCATTTATGGGATTGTCTTGTTTCCTAACTTAGATGGTATTGTGGACGAGAGTTCCATTCAGATTTTCTTGAAGAGAAATCTGATACTTACTTTGCTTGGAGACATGTATTATGCCTTTCATTATAGGACCTCCAAAGGTGATGGAGAGATTGTGTGTTGTGCGCCTCTTCTCTATAGGTGGTTTATTTCACACCTACCAAAGTCTAATGTCTTCAAGGATAATAGAGAGAAGAGAAGACGGTCTCAAAGGATTATGTCTCTTTCTCATAAGGATATTACTTGGTATTGTTCCTATTATGATACTTGAGTGCTTATTGGCAGTTGTAGAGAGTTTACTAACGTATCGCTTCTTGGTACACATGGGGGAATTAGTTACAACCCTATTCTTGCTAGATGACAGTTGGGATATTTCTTGAAGGACATACCAAGCAACCTTTCCTTATCCATTTTCTTCTTTCTTAATGGTGCATATCATGTAGAAATGAAGAAAAGGATTGCTCATTCTTGGTATGCGGTTCATTGGAAAGAGAATGGTCAATTGGGAAGACAACACCTTGCTCCCTCCGAGTGTTACATCCAGTGGGTTCGATCTAGGGCTTTCAAGCTCAAGATGCCTTATCCACCCGAGGAACCTTTGTTTCCTATACTACCATTGTCCGCTTTTCTTCCTCCCATTGATGAGAAGGTTGCTCTTCAAGAATAGTTGGACAATATGAAGAAAGAGAAAGAAGAATGGCTACTTGAGAAGACGATGATACAAGAGCAACTGAAGGAGAAAGATGATCTTATTGAGTTACTTGAGCAGCATATTATGAAGAGGCCAAGAGAGGATTTATTTTCCTTTTGTACTCCATCTACCATTACTCCTACATCCGGTGCTTGGAAGGCCATTGTTGACCAGTTGGTGAAGGATAAGGAAGACATGGAGAATCGATACAAGAAGGAGATTAAGAGGATTCGCATGAAGTACCATCCAGGATTTGGATCTTCTTCAGATATGATCCCCTAGGCCTAGTTTACTTTTCTCTCATGTATTAAGATTATTGAGACTTATACTTCACTTGTAATCCTTATTTTGATTTTAATGAGAATGACTTTTTAAGTACTTCAAAAATGTTTTTCTTTATAAATATTGAAATTTATCTTATAGTCCTTTGAAATCTTTGCATTTGCATACGCATACAATGCATCATGCCCGCATTGGTCTTGCTTCTTGAGTGTTGTACAAGGATCTTATGTTGTTTCTTGGTCTTCATTCAGTTCTCCTATCAAGCTGATTCACAAGATTGATACTCGAGCTAATCGGAAGAAGATATTGGAAGCCTTACAACAAGAGAATCGCGAGCTACACGAGGAAGTTTAATATCTGAAGGATAGCTTTGAAAGGGTCACCGCCATGATGGAAAGCTTGGTGGCTGCTCAGAATCAGCCATCCCATCCTCCTAATTCTCCGATACAGCATACAGTCATCTATGAGATTGTCACTGCATTGATTCCAGTTGAATTTGTCATTTATCCTTGCTACCTCATGCTTTCTAGCACACAGTGGGGTATGCCGGTTGATTTCATTCCTGCTGGTTATCATCCTCCTCCTCCTGAGACTGCTACATTTAATACTCTTCAGCCAGTGATGACTACAACACCACCTGTGATACACACTACTCCGCACCATGATGAAATGATTTACCATGCTGATTCTAGTGAAGGCGCTGGTGTGATTGAAAGACTTGATGATTTTCAAGGCTGTTTTGTTTAATTACAGAAAGAGATGAGGGCTTTGAGGCATAAGGACTTGTTCGATAAGGATGCTTATGATCTCTGTTTGGTTCCTAATGTCAAGGTTGCATACAAGTTCAGGTTGCTTGAGTTCGAGAAGTATAAAGGCAACACTTGTCCTTTGAGTCATTTAACTATGTATGCTAGAAAGTTGTTTGCTCAGACATACAATGATCAGCTTCTGATTCATTATTTCCAAGATAGTCTGACTGGTGCAGCCATGAGATGGTACAGGAGTTTAGATAGCAGCCAAATCCAGACTTTCAATGATTTGGGAGAGGCTTTTGTTAGGCAATACAAGTATAATGTTGATATGGCACCGGCGAGAGATCAACTTCGTGTTATATCCCAGAAGGACAAAGAAACTTTCAAAGAGTATGCGCAGAGATGACGCAAGCTAGCAGCTCAGATTTTTCCTCCTCTGGAAGAGAAAGAGATGACAAAGATCTTTTTGAATACTATAGGTTCTTTCTACTATGAAAAGATTATTGCGAGTGCTCCTTCTGATTTCACTGAAATGAGTATAAGGATGCGACTAGAAGAAGGTGTATGTGAGGGACGTTTGAGCAAAAAGAGTAGTATTGGCTCGAGCTCTAAGAGGTTCAACTTTGGAAAAAAGAAAGAAGGTGAGACTAATGATGTGTCTTGTGAAAGTTACATAAGAGCTCGTGGTCGTGAGAATCGTCATCAGCAACATGTAGCTTCTGTAACTCTGATGATTAATGTGACTCCAATTGTGCCAGTAGCTCCAAAGTATCAGTCTCGTTATCAACAACCTTATGTGCAACATAGTGGTAATTAATAGGCTCGTGCTAAGCCGGATTTTGATCCCATTCCAATGTTGTATGCGAATTTGCTTCCATCTCTGATCGAAAAGAATCTTGTGCAAACACGTTCTCCACCTTCAATTCCAGAGTTTATCCCATGGTGGTATAAGCCAGAGGCTCACTATGCTTTTCATCAAGGTGCCCCGGGGCACGATATTGAGAATTGTTATCCATTGAAGTTTGAAGTGCAGAAATTGATAAGAAGCAATTTTCTGTCTTTCAATGATGTTAATCCAAATGTGAAGACAAATCCGCTTCTGAAGCATGGTAATACGCCTACAAACATGGTTGATGGTTGTCCTGGTTTGTTCAAAATTTATGAGGTCCGCCATATTCGAAGGTATTTGGTTGAGATGCATGCTTTCTTAAGTAAATATCATGATATTGACCACGATTATGTTGGTTGTTGCATTTGCTCTGTGAACCCTCGTGGTTGCGTGATTGGTAAGAGATACATTAAAAAGATGATGGATGATAAGTTGATTGAAGTGACAGCGAAAAGAGAGAAGTATGACAATGAAGTGAATGTTATTGTGCCTCAGTTTAATATTCTTGAGAAGGTTGTTCCCGATAAGGTGGTTATTTCTTTTGATAGCCGTAAATATGTTGTTACTCCATTGGTGATCAATTTTTCTGGTCCAATGCCGTATGAGTCTGATAAAGCTGTTTTGTACCGGTATAATGCTACAATGATAGAAAATGGTAATGAAGTTCCTATTCCTTCTCCAAATTCTATGGTTAGCATTGCTGATGTGACAAAGGTTACTCGAAGTGGTAGAGTTTATGCTTCGGATCCTCCAAAGAGAACTGAAGATACAAGTGCGAGTAAATAGATTGAGGACGTTGTTGCTCAATCAGACCAATTTGGTGATTCCAGTTTGAAGGATAGAGAAGATGAAGTGTTGAAATTGATAAAGAAGAGTAAGTACAACGTTACTGAGCAATTGTTGAATACTCCGTCGAAGATATCAGTTTTATCACTATTGATGTGCTCTGAGGCTCATAGGCAGTCTTTGCAGAAGATTCTTGATCAAGCTTATGTTGATCATGATGTGATTGTTGATCAGTTTGATAGTATTGTGGCTAATATCACATCGTGCAACAATCTAAGTTTCTGTGATGATGACTTGCCTGAAGAAGGAAGGAACCATAACTTGGCTTTGCATATTTTAGTGAACTGTCAGGAAGATGCTATGTCTAAAGTGCTGGTTGATACTGGATCTTCTCTGAATGTGATGCCGAAGTTGACTCTGTCAAGGCTTGCGTACTAAGGTGCTCCCTTGAGGCATAGTGGGATTATTGTGAAAGCTTTTGACGGATCGAAGAAGATTGTGATTGGTGAAGTTGATCTTCCTATTCTGATTGGAATGTTTATATTCCAAATTACTTTTCAAGTAATGGATATACGTCCCGCTTATAATTGTCTCCTTGGAAGACCCTGGATTCATGAGGCAGGAGCTGTGACATCTACTCTCCATCAGAAGCTGAAGTTTGTGAAAGATGGGAAATTAGTGACTATTGGCGGTGATCAGGCGATGCTAGTAAGCAATTTGTCATCTTTCTCCTATGTTGATGCTGAAGAAGAGGTGGGAACTTCATTCCAGGCTCTTTCTGTTGTTGATAATGCTACTAGGAAGAATGTTATGCCAATGTCTTCTCTCAAGGATGCTCTGCGAGTACTTGAAAATGGTTTATCTGACGATTGGGGACGAGTTATTGATGTTGTTAACAACAAAGAAGTATTTGGTATTGGTTTTGCACCAGGTGTGGCCCTCAATGACCCAGAGACTATTCAAGAAGGATTTCGAAGTGCTAGGTTTATCAACGATCATTCTGCTGCTACCATCATTAAAGATGATGAGGATGAAGAAATTCCTAACTTTGTTACGCACAGAAAGATTTGCAAGAACTGAATTGTTGTTGATGTTCCTTCTATTGTTCATGCTTCAAAGTAATTTGTTTTATTTTCCTTCAAAATCCTTTCACTCTGCCCAAGGTGAAAGTGATGTTTGTCGGGCTTTGTTTCAAATTTTATCATCATCAATAAAATGTTATTTTGTTATTCCCATTTGTGTTTTTCCTTTTTTACTTTATTATGAAAAATGTTAACCTAAAAAACCCAAAATAAATATAACCATTGTTTATCTGTATAGTGTTTGCACTTTTGTTCATACTCTATAATAAAGATAAAATCATTGTGCAGATTGATTGATAAACCCATTGAAAACAATGATCCTATGCCCACTCCCAACTTTGAATTCCCTGTATTCGAAGCTGAGGAAGAGGATGTTGAAGAGATTCCGAATGAGATTTCCCGGTTGCTTGAGCACGAGGAGAAAGTTATTCATCCTCATGGAGAGTCTATAGAGATGGTCAAATTGGGTTCTGAAGATGATAAGAAAGAAGTTAAGGTTGGAACATTTCTTGGTTCTGACATTAAGAAGAGGATTGTAGAGCTTCTTAGAGAGTATGTTGATGTGTTTGCTTGGTCTTATCAGGACATGTCAGGTCTTGATACTAATATTGTGGAGCATAGATTGTCGTGGAAGCCTGAATGTTCACATGTGAAAAAAAAGTTAAGAAGAACTCATCCTAATATGGCAGTAAATATCAAAGAGGAGGTTCAAAAGCAGATTGATGTAGGTTTTCTTGTGACATCTAATTATCCTCAATGGGTGGCCAATATTGCGCCTGTTCCAAAGAAAGACGGAAAAGTCCGAATGTGTGTTAACTACAGAGATTTGAATAAAGCCAGTCCAAAAGATGATTTTCCATTACCACGCATTGATGTGTTGGTAGATAACACGACTAAGTTTGATGTGTTCTCTTTTATGGACGGATTTTCCAGTTATAATCAAATAAAGATGGCACCTGAGGACATGGAAAAGACCACATTTATTACCCCATGGGGAACATTCTTCCACAGAGTGTTGCCCTTTGGATTGAAGAATGCTGGTGCGACATACCAAAGAGCTATGACCACGTTTTTTCATAATTTGATGCACAAAGAAATTGAGGTATATGTTGATGATATGATCGCTAAATTAAGGACTGAAGAGGATCATGTTGAACATTTGCTGAAGTTGTTTCAGAGGTTGAGGAAGTTTAAGCTTCGTTTGAATCCGAACAAGTGCACGTTTGGTGTATGTTCTAGAAGGTTGTTAGGTTTCATTATTAGCCAAAGAGGTATTGAAGTTGATCCTGATAAAGTGAAAGTTATTCAGGAATTGCCTGCTCCAAGAAATGAAAAGCAAGTAAGAGGATTCTTGGGCCGTTTGAATTATATTTCGAGGTTTATCTCTCACATGACTACCACATGTGCTCTGATCTTCAAGTTGCTTCGGATAGATCAAGGTTGTGTCTGAACAGATGATTTTCAGAAGGCGTTTGAATGTATCAAAGAGTATCTGCTTGAACCTCCTATCTTGTCTCCTCCGGTGGAAGGTAGACCGTTAATTATGTACTTGACTATGTTAGAAGATTCCATGGGTTGTGTGCTTGGCTAGCAAGATGAATCTGGAAGAAAACAACATGCAATTTACTACTTGAGTAAATAATCCACTGACTGTGAGTCTCGGTACTCCATGCTTGAAAAAACATGTTGTGCCTTAGCTTTAGCTGCAAAGCGTCTTCGCCAGTATATGCTAAATCACACAACTTGGTTGATCTCTAAAATGGATCCAATCAAGTATATCTTTAAAAAGCCTGATTTGACTGGGAGGATTGCTCGTTGGCAGAATATGATATTGAGTATCGAGATCAAAAAGTTATTAAAGGTAGTATCTTGGCTGACCATTTGGCACATCAACCGATTGATGATTACCAACCTATCAAGTTTGATTTCCCAGATGAGGATGTGATGTATTTGAAAATGAAAGATTGTGATGAACCTTTGATTGAGGAAGGGTCGGAGCCTGGATCTCGATGGGGTTTAGTTTTTGATGGTGTTGTAAATGCACGCAGAAGAGGAATTGGGGCAATGATCATTACTCCCCATGGTTCACATATTCCTTTTGCTGCAAGGTTGACTTTACCTTGTACAAATAATGAAGCAGAGTATGAAGCCTATATTATGGGTCTTGAGGAAGCTATTGGTTTGAGGATTAAGCATCTTGATGTGTATGGAGATTCTGCCTTGGTAATCAATCAAATCAAGGGAAAGTGGGTAACTCATCAACCCCACTTGATCCCTTATAGAGATTATGCCAGGAGGATATTAACTTTCTTCACTAAAGTTGAGTTTCATTATGTGCCTCGCGATGAAAATCAGATGGCGGATGCTTTGGCAACTATAGCTTCTATGATAAAGGTACACCAATGGAATAACGTTCCCATGATCAGAGTGATGCGGCTTGAAAGACCAACTCATGTGTTTGCAGTTGAAGAAGTACATGATGACAAGCCTTGGTATCATGATATCAAATGTTTTCTCCAGAGTCAGGAATACCCCACTTGGGGCATCCGATAAAGATAAAGGGACTTTGAGAAGATTGGCAGGCAATTTCTTCCTGGATGGAAATGTGCTTTATAAAAGGAATTTTAACACGGTCTTGCTCAGATGCGTGGATAGACACGTAGCAGACATGTTAATGAAATAAATTCATGAATGATCTTTTGGTACTCATGCCAATGGGAATGCAATGGCTAAAAATATGTTGAGAGCAAGTTACTATTGGCTGACAATAGAATCTGACTGCTGTAAGTATGTGAAAAAGTTCCATAAGTGCCAAGGTATGTTGATAAGATTCATGTGCCACCAAATCATCTCAATGTAATTTCTTCCCCGTGGCCTTTCTCTATATGGGGAATTGATATGATTGGTATGATTGAACCCAGGGCTTCGAATGGACATCATTTTATTCTTGTGGAAATTGACTACTTCACCAAGTGGGTGGAAGTGACATCATATGCTAATGTGACCAAGCAAGTTGTTGTTCGGTTTATCAAGAATAACATTATCTGCCGATATGGTGTTCCGAATAGAATCATTATTGATAATGGTTCGAACTTGAATAATAAGATGATGAAAGAGATTTGTGAAGAATTCAAGATTCAACACCATAATTCTTCTCCTTATAGATCGAAGATGAATGGGGTTGTTGAAGCTGCGAATAAGAATACTAAGAAAATCATTCAGAAGATGGTTGTGACACATAAGGACTGGCATGAGATGCTCTCTTTTGCTTTGCATGGGTATCGTACATCTGTCCTCACTTCAACAGGGGTAACCACTTTCTCCCTTGTTTATGGTATAGAATCAGTGCTCCCCGTCGAGGTTTAGATCCCATCAATGAGAGTTCTGATGGAAGCCAAGTTGACTGAGGCTGAATGGTGTCAGAGTAGATTTGATCAGTTGAATTTGATTGAGGAAAAGAGAATAACAGCTTTGTGTCATGGTCGACCTCGTGCTAAAAACGATCTAGTCTTTCAATACAGATTCTCGGGGAAAGTGGACTATGAACTATGATGGCCCATGTGTTGTTAAGAAAGACTTCTCTAGCGGTTCAATAATTATTACAACTATGGATGGTGGGGAGATCACTCGTCCTATGAATGTGGATGCAGTCAAGAAATACTTCACCTAAAAAATAAAAGAACATCTCGCTAAGTCGAAAACCCGAAAGGGAGGCTTAGGCAAAAATGAACATCTCGGTGGATTGAAAACCCGAAAGGGCAGTCCAGACAAAAATTAGAGACATAAACATAAATAATTATCCCGGTAGATTAAAAACCCGAAAGGGAAATCTAGGCAAAAGTTAGGGACCATGGCAAGTAACTGCATCGACAAACTGGATCACTTGTAACAACCGAGGATTTCAGATTTTATCCTTCAGAAGAATTTCCCATCAAAGATTCTTATTCACTCATCCTTGACTGAAGTTTCATACACAGTGGAGTTCAAAGTTGATAGGGAGAATAGTGATCATTGTATTTCAATGTAACCCTTTTCCATGTATTTACCATTTTTTTAAACTTGTAATGATCCATGGAATCATGCCATTTTCTGACTACCATTCTATTAATGAATTTGAGCTTTTATCCAATTATTTTCAATTCTTTATATTGTTTCTGTTTACAAAATTTCAATTTATTGTTGATGATGATTTTTAAAACAAGTTTAATAAATTTAATCTTTGAAGATTATAAAAACATTTTTCTTTTGATTTGTGAACAAAGAAAGGATATTAATGGTGATTCCAAGGATGGTAAAGTCTGGATGTGTGTAACGTGTCTCTCCTAAATCAGGGTTTGATCCATTTGTGTCCATACGAAATTCCTGAATAGTCCAAACATGTTGATGTTTTGCTCCTTGTTTGATTTCCAATTTCTTCCCCAAAAGAATTGTTGGAAGGGAAATTCTTAAGAATCCCCAGATGATTTATGATCTCTTCCTCAGCAAGTTATCTTTAACTTGAGAAGCATTGGGAATCCTCAATCGAGTTCTTGTTCCTCAGCTTGATTTGGTGGCATCCCTTAGTAGAAGTATTGATATAACAGTCAGTTTAGAGGTTTTCTTTCACCAGATGGTGGGTATTGATTTAAAATCCCTCTTAACTGTGTTGTGGCTATGATGTTAACTTCTAGTATCCCCATGTAGGTCAGTAAAGTCCGAAATTTTCAGGCAGTGAATGATCTCCATAGATATTTCCATTAGATCCCCAGTAGGGTTGCATGTGATGGTTTCCAGCAGGGTCATATGTGATCTTCAACAGGTCTTGTACCCTTTCCTCAAGCGAAGCAGGAGTGGTATGATGGCTATTCCTTGCAGAGTCTAATTCTTAGTGAGAATGTTTTTTTCCCTAGAGGATTGTGGAATCTTTTCCCCATCCTCGGCAGATTATTACCTTTCCTCAACAGGGTGGTATCCCTATGCAGAGTTGATGCTTGATGTTTGATACTCCAATAGGCTATGCTTTATTTGCATCACTGGTATATATTTATATTGTTTCCCCAAACCGAGTTTGTGAAGATAATGTGTCCCCATTAGAGTTTAACAGGGACATTTCCCTCTTTCCCCAAAGAGTGGAAGATTTTGTGCTATTGGTGTTTCTCCAACATGTTATCCTCTCAGAGTGGAATTTCTGATGTTATCCTTCACGGAGTTTTGAAGATTACTTTGTGGATTGGATCCCTAGCAGATATTTCCTCAGTGTGAGTTATGCCTTGTAGTAGGATTTTACTCCTTTGATGGCTTTTGATGTTCCCCTGCAGGATTTCAAGTTGAATCTCTAGTATGATCCCCAACATTGTTGTCATGGGATTAGCCGAGTATTCGGTTGTTGTGGTGTTTTTGTCACCTGTTGCTTATCTTAATGTATGTTTTGTCAGCATATTCATATGCATAAGTATAGCATCATTTTCTTTCATTTATCTTTGTTCCCTGCTCTTTGGTGTGGATTTTCCCCATAGAGTGTGTGTGTGTGTGTTGTCTTCCTCTCAAGTTTAGAGTGTCGACCCTTAAGCAGAAAGTGTTTATCCTTTCAAAATTCCCCACTCAGTTTGTTCCTCATGGATGATTTTTGATTTAGTTCCCCCCAGTTTATTATTTGGGTGGAATTTTCCCCAGTTGAGATATTTCCTCCTCGGGATGAGTCTTGTTTGACCGTTTCTCTCCAACTTGTTCTTGGATTGAACTTTGGTCCCCTTTGTGAGTAATATTTCTTTGAAATTAAGCTATCATTGTTTGATAGTGGGCAACATTTTCTCCAGCTTGAGTATATTACTTTGGAATTAAGCTATCAATTCATTGATAGTGGGTAGTATTACCAAGTTAATCAAGCTCATTGCTTGTGCTCCTACCTAGTAAATCCGGTAGTTGAGATTTCTTTTATCCTCCATAGATTTTTCTACCTAGTAAACAGGTAGTAGAGGTTATATCTCTATATTTTTCTCCTATCCAATAAATCGATAGTTGAGTCCATTGTTTTCATACTTCCTCCCAGTAAACCGGTAGTTGATGATTCTTTTCCAACTCGGTATTCCTCCATTTTTGGACTCGAATATTTTGTTAATACTCCCTGGTAGAGTGTTTACTCTTCCTCATTTAACCTTTTACCTTGATTATATCATATTTTTCCCTAAGTTAAGTCAGCTATCCAGTGATTTATTTTCCTGGAAAACTTTTTTGGTGTCTGTTTTGTTTTCCCCATCGGGATTTTCGTTTGTTCCCTCAAGCTTTTGTTTTCCTCTGGCGATCGTATTTTTCCCCACAGAGATATTGGGTTTTCATATCATATCATATCTTGCAGAGACGAAGATGCCAATCTTCTTATCTCCAGATTGAAGAAACTTAAATAGGGGCATCTTTAGAACCCTAATTTTTGCCCTAAGATTTCTTCGCATTTCATCTACATCTTGCATAAAAACAAGATCGCACTGGTTGCTCGGTTCTTCTCGGGTGTAGGTTTATGTGTCATAGGGGATCACTGTTGCCTTTTTATTGCTTTATTTGTTTATGTTTACTAACCATTAATCAAAATCCAAAAATATTTTGTTTTCTTTCACTAACATTTTCAGTAAGAGGAATAATTGAAAATGCCAAAAATAGCAGTCATGCAGCTCGAGTAAAATTTAACAGACAAAAGTCGAAGTTGATCCGCAAGTAATTCAAATTTATCTGATCAAGGATTTCCAAAGTTAATTGTTTCATTCAAGGAATTCCATGGTTCATGTGTTTATTTCCATGCCTTCTTCGATAACTTATCTGATCAAGGATTTCCCAATCATGTTTGAATAAAAAAAATTATGCTTGGTTAACCGGTTAACCATTTCTAGTGTAAATTGGTTAACTGGTTAACCAGTGCGAAATTTGAATTTTTCATTCAAATTCAGCACCCTTGGATCTTTGATCTATTTTGGAACTTTCTAGATCCATTGCCCTCTGATTTCTCTACATCACTTTGATCATTTCCTACCATAAACCCTCACTAATCACCACTCTTTTCCATTTCCCATCAAATTTCCAATTACCAAACCTAATTTCAATTACCAAAGCAAGCTCCATTCCACCAAATTCCCATACCTAAGGCCTTTAAATAGCAATCTAATTTCATTCATTCAATAGGCTTTGGAGAGCCAACAAATCTCTTGCAAAATACTACCCCAAAACCAAAATTTCACTAAAGCACTTTTTCTTTCTTTTGAAGTTATCAAAAATTCACATTGAATTCTTGATTAACTTGAGCTAAACCTTCATCCTATTCTTCTCTTGTTCATCAATTGTAGTAGATCTAGCTTGATTTGGTCCAATTTGAAGAAGTGCTTTTGGTAATTCACTCTTTCCATAACCCCATATTCACCATCAACATTCAAGATATAGATCTTTGGTACCTTTGATTCTAGATCCTTTGGATCTTAATTTGTTGTTTGATTGCAGGGATTTTACTGTATTTTGGTTTTAAAATTCGTGAAAATTCAGATTATGATCATCAAGTGTTTGAAAAAGTTTTGAAAATGGATCATGTTGAATTTCAGCATTTTTTCTGCCATTGGTTCAGTGTTAACCGGTTAACCAATGTTTTCTGTGCAGGTTTTGAAAACTGGTTGTGTTAACCGGTTAACCATTTCTAGTTCATTCTGGTTAACCGGTTAACATAAGCCAGAGGCATTGTTTTGGCTTATTTTAAGCCTCTTTTTGGTTCCTCTTTCTTCTTCTACTTTCTCCTTTTTATTTTTACCTTGGGAAGCATTTTTTGGAGTGATATCTCATTAATATCAATGAACTTTGGGTGTAGATTAGAGTAGTTAATGTTCATTAATTCAAAACTACCTTTAAGTGGATTATTGAATTCATTTAAGGTACTTTGCATTAGTGATACATTTGTATGCTTGAATCCACCGAGATGAGTGATTGAACTTAAGGATGGAAGAATACCATGAGTGTGACTCAATTTGGTATTCATCTTTAGTTTTGTGCGGTATTGCATCCGGATAGCGATTTACATATCGTTCATCTCGCATGCATTAGCACTAATATTGTTCACCTTAATTGGTGGTGGCCGACCTCATTTGTAGGGTAATTACTTCGTAAATTACTTGGCGATTTCTTAACATAGGCCTAAATTTGTCCTGAATTCAGAATAAAAATCCAATTGGATACTTGCACTTTCATGGACCGGACCTCTTGTTGGTTGCGTAATCCCAAAGCGTTTAATCATATTGCATTAAGAATCGAGACTTATGAATGTTTGATGCGTAGGTGCTTTTGGTCTCCAAATCGCCTTTCAAATTTCATTAAATTTGATTTTGTTTGCCTTGATTAATCACTATAGTGTAAGTGTTAATCGGATCCGGTTGCCTTTTGATTTTGGTTACTCTTTGGTTGTGCTTGATTAAGTTCACCATACCAATTTTATGTAAATATTATTATACTATTACTACTATTAATATTTTAGATTCTTGCACTTTAATTTCTTTTTCTACTAACATTTAAATTTTGTCACTTTTATTGCTTTTATTTTATTTTGATTTATTATGATTTATTCATCCATTATCATGTTTATTATTTGCTCTTATTTATGTTATGTTGATTTTCCTTTTGTCCAGTTGGACACAAAAACATTAAAAAAGGATTAAACCTCTAAAAAACTTGTGATCTTAATCTTTGGACTATTGGTTACTATCCCTGACTTTGGAATGAAGTGTTGGACTTAGATTTTAGGACACATCTCATTTGCTTTGATCTTCATGAAGTTGGTAGACTTGCCTTTATTTGGCCACTTGCTAGCTTATAAGCATGGAACTCTTACGCACATAATTGGAAGTATCATCAAGTTTGGTTAGATCTTTCTTCCTTTATCTCCTTATTTTCTTTTTTTAGGATAGTCCCTTCTCTCCACCCCCTCTTTAATTTTCAAAATCTTCTCTCTTTTTTCAAAGGATTCTTATTTTCTAAAATCATCACTTCTTTAATAAATAAAACCTTGACTTTTGTCAAGTGGATTTTACACTTTTCTTTTCTTTTAAAACTAATGAATTTAATCATTTTGACCTTAATTCAAAAAATAAAAAGAACCAAACTCACTCAAATTCTTTTGTGCCTTTGTGCACTTTTGTTTGTTTTCTTTTAAAAGTGTCGATTATAAGTCATTATTCTTTAGTCGGGTGTATGTATCTCAATCTCCATGGTTGTAGTTTGATGTAATTGAGTCTCTTGTCATTTGTGGGGGTTTAGTGGAATACTCGTCGATTTTTTCTGAGTTGGCGCCCTCCCCATAATGATGTATGATTCCATGCCTTCATTCTCATGGTATATTTGTTTGGCCATCCACTTGAAAATTACATATTCTCTCCACTTAATAAAATTAATCATAACCAACCCTTTTCACTATTTGTACCATGAACTACGAGGTTTTTATCTCGTATTTCACTTTGTGGGTACGTAGGCATGAGGTGGTAAACCTCTCCAAACACAAAAATATTAAAAAATAATTCTTTTCTCATCCCTCCACTCTCATTTAACAAACCTCTTTCAAACCAAAAGCAGTAAACTTTTCAAAGGGTTGTGGAGTACCACAGACATCTTGGGTGCGTAAAACCTTCCCATTGTGTAACCTATCCCCTTACCTATTTCTTTGCTTGTTTCTTTTAGCTCTTCTTGCTTTTAGATTCATTAGGATTTATTCACTCTTTTTTCCTTTTCCACTTGGAATAAAATAAAAGCGCGGTGGCGACTCTGTTTACTTTGAGTTAAGTTAACTAATAACTTATACTCATGTTTTTACCGCTACAACTGGGTCTAAGGAACTTATTCTCTAACAATTCTTCTAATTGTTTCTTCAACTCATTCAACTCTGAAGCAGAGATTCTATAAGGAGCCATCGAGACTGGACTCGTACCTAGTACTAAGTCCACAGAAAAATCAATTTCACGTTCCGGAGGTAAATCACTTATATCACCAGGAAACACATCTTGAAATTCACAAACCACATGCAACTCTGCACTAACGGTCTTATCATTAACTTGTGACGATGCAAACACCGCAAACATCAAGGCTTCATCTGATAAAAGCTCATCTACTTGCTTAGCAGATAGGAACATCATCTCGCCATTCTCACTCAGTTCAGGAAACCTCATAGTCTTACTATAACAATTAATATAAACATAATTGATTTCCAACTTGTTCACACCAAGGATAACACCGATTTGGTGCAAATGTAGGCACACCAAATCCATCACAAAATTCTTCTCAAAAATTGTCAAAGGACATTTCAAACAAACAAGCATGGTAGTCACAAAACCATTAGCAGGAGTCTCTATTACCATACTACCATTCATGTCAGATAATTTCAAACCCAATCTATTAGCACACTCAAGAGAGATTAATGAATGTGTAGCTCTAGTATCAATAATAGAAATCAACTCAACATTATTAATAAAACAAATACCTCTAATCAAGTTTTCCTTCTTCGGGGCCTCTGAACTAGCTAAAATAAACACTTTTCCAGCATTCTGAGCAGTAGCAGTCTTCTTTGGTTTCTGAAATTGTGTACTGATATGCCCCTATTCACCACAATTGTAACAGGTTGGACCCTCATTTAAGAACCTTGTTGGTACACACAACAGCCTTGTGACTTGACTCTCCACACTTGTAGCACTTAATAGGTACATTAGCAGTTCTCCTACTTTGCTTCTTCTCATCTGATACCTTCTATTTCCCTTTATCACATGTAGTCACATAAGGTTTCCCTCTAAATTGGCCCTTGTCTTTCTTCTCAATCAGTTGTTTGTAGTGAGCATATCGAGCTTGGTTATCCTCATCATAAATGTGACTCTTATCCACCAACTCCGCATATCTACAAATCTGTTGGCATCCAATTCCCTGCTTAATCTCTGATCTCAGTCCATTCTCAAACTTAAGACACTTGGAAAGTTCAGCATATGCCTTGTTGTAGTAAGGAAAAAACTTCACTAGCCTCTCAAACTTGGAAGCATACTCTGCTACTGCCATGTTTCCTTGCTTCCTTTCAAGGAAATCCACTTCCAACTTACCACGAGCATCTTCAGGAAAATACTTCTTAAGGAACTCTGTCTTAAACACACTCCAAGTCACCACATCACCCTCATCCTCCAAACACTGACGAGTATTATCCCACTAGTCTATAGCTTCCTCGGACAACATATGAGCTCCAAATTACACCTTCTGCGCATCAGTACATACCACCACCCTAAAAATCTTCTCAATCGCCTTGAGCCACTCCTGCACGCTCGCAGAATCTTGATTTCCTTCAAAAACAGGTGGGTTATTCCTCTGAAGTAGTCTGAGCAAGAGCTGCAAGAGCGTCAGCAAGATCACGCGCGTTGTTTCCAGCAATTATGCATAACACTCACCACATCAAAAAATATTAATTGTTAACAAATAACAACTGACAACAGACTGACAACAAAAAGACTTGGCCAGACTGACTGACCTACTATGATACCACTAATATAACACATTTCTACCTCATATACACTTTATATAAAAATATTATCAGAGTACAACAATTATAAGAGTGTCACACATTATTCAAAACATCAATTAATTCATTGTCCTATCGCGTAACACAGTTTACACCATCAACATAATCAAAATACGCACTTTCGCGCAGAATCATACTTAATAATTCAAATTAACATTTCACTTCTTGAAATAAAATTATCCAACCAGAAGTAGCATCATAGTTTAAAAATATTCTTCAACAAAAATTGAAAAACAAAACAATTTCAATAACTAATTCCCAATCCGGTGTTACATGATACAGAGTAGGACAAAACTCCAAAAACCACTCCTAAAGAAATAAAAGACACACTCCAATACTCTGAATCTTCTAGCACTGTGGAGTTACTCTTTATCATCTGCAAGTTACCCACATAAGAGGCAACATTTCCAAGCAGGAAGGGTGAGAAATCATAATTCATTATAATAATATAAGGATATGGAATTTAAATAAATTAAGTACAACAATATCATAACACCATCAACAACAAAATTCAGCACAACACAATCACAAATACATTCTTTTAAATGCAATGTCAACTATAATGAAATGCATAATATGCATGTGATACCTATTTTCTCCATGCGATGAACACTGGCCATCAACCCTCCAGTAGGGAGCACACCGTAATCACTAAATCACTTCAATCCACACAATGGGATTTAAGCTACCAATAGGCCGAAGCCCCAACAAAATATGCCATGAAATGCAATGATGCGATACTCCTCATAATTCACCAAAAATCAAAAAGTGCATCATTCATTTCATGTTCAGCAATTAATCATCAAATAATCAGGTTTTTCATCGTAACAACACACCTATAACCCTTGTTCATCTGCAACTCCATAACATCAATTTATAATTCAATTACGATTAAAATTATAATGCTAATTTAACGTTTTCTAAGAATTCAGTACTGAAAAATATCTCACATCACTCATTTTATTTTATCAAAATAAAGTTCAGCTCGTTAGCTTTTCAATGCTTCAAATGAAACCTCAATCGGAGTTACAGATCACAAGTTATGAATTTTTCAAAAATTAAAATCCGCCTTAGTTACAGTGTTAACCGGTTAACGCTTGGGGTTAACAGGTTAACACATCTTTTGTCTCCCAAAACACGTATATTTTCCACTGGTTAACCGGTTAACGGCTGGAGTTAACCGGTTAATGCCTGAAAATCAGAAATTCTTTGTTGTTTTTACGAAATCTGCACTAAAACCCCCAAAATCCTCCATACGAATTTTACCCCATTACACCCCAAAACTCCTTCCAATCAAACATCAAATATATACAACAACAATGCAACAAATCAATCATCAAATAAACCATTCTAAATCATCCTATCAATGCAAATTCATCAATTCATACTCTTATAACTCAATCTATGTCATCAAACCTAACAATCACCAAAATCATACAAAACCTAATCTATTCATAAACCAATTCCTATAAAACTATAATAAGTTATGAAAACTCATCATACCTTAGAGAATTCCGTAGATTGACACTTTTCTCCAAGGTTCTTAGGAACTTCAAGACCTTAAGCTCCCTCTCCTCCTTTCTTTCTTCAGAACTCCTCTTCACCAAGGAAAATACGACAATGTGAGAAACTGATCTTGTTCTCCTTCTTTTGGTAAAATTATCCTAGTTTATGATTTTCCCAACTTATCCTTACTCTTTTCTCATAAAGAGCACCTGGCCCTTTCTTCAATATATTTTTATTATTATTAATAATAATAATAATAATAGTATAATAATACACTGTCGCTCCCAAAAGATGAGACTGGGCTCAAATGAGGTACAGACGCGAACGGTCGGCGAGAGGAGGATGTGAGAACACACAGGAGTGAACTCACGAGAAAAGAAAAGAGTCGCCAGCTAGGCATTTTTATCCCGAAGGAAAGGCAATGCTGCATAGACCTAGAAAAGATATGGATAAGACGATTGCGAACCAGAGAGACTGAGAAAGGGGGTTGGTTACAACCTGGGAAGGTATTAGCACCCAGATTGTCCGTCGTACTCGACGGGATCCACGCTTAAAAGATTTGTGTTTTAAAGGGGTAGTGTCAGTGCAATTTGTGTATAAAAGAGCTGGAAGAGGATGTACAGGTGTCAGTGTAAAAGCAGTGTGAAGTGTATAAGTGAAGTGTCAGTGTAAGAACAAAGAATGAGATGCTCAAGATCATGAGGCTTAAAAGAATGAAACTGAAAGGAGGGGGAATATACAGAGACTTTTGTTCGATAACTGTTAAGTTATGCCTACGTATCCTCTCGTGCAATGAGTAAGTCAGAACACCGTAGTTCGACCCAAAGAGACTGAAAGATGAATTGACTTGTGAACTGCTTACTTGCCTATGCTCAAGTGTATGATCTGTCTGGCACAGATGCAAACTGTCTTGCATTAGACGGAAGAAGCAAGTTCTCGTTTGTGAGTGAATGAGATGAGAAAAGAATCCCGAAGGAGACGATTATTGTTTGTTTTTGAGTTTTCAGTCTTTTATTGCTTTTGAAAGTTTGTCATAGGTTAATGAGCTTAAGCCTAAACCAATAGGTTAGTAAACTCATCACATCTTCCCTCTGATTAGGGGTAATGAGAATACCTTAAGTGTGAAGTCAGCTTCTCACACTTAAACACCTTGATGTAGGATTAAGATCATTAACCTACTTGTGATTATTTAGATGTTTTTGTTGTTTTTGTTTAGTGTTGAGTAATGAGATTAAGCCATAATCAGGGATTAAACAGACTCATTACACCATCCTAATAGAAGGATAATAGATGAGAATGTTTAAGCTGAGGAAAGCTCCTCAACTTAATCCATGATTAGGGATTAAACTCATGACAAAACAAAACCTTTATTAAGTGGATTTTAGTTAATGATAAGATGATGAAGTGATTTTTATGGTTTGTAAGACAAATTGAGGGGGACTTGTCCATTAACACTAGGGTTAGTCCTTCTTAACCAATTAAGGAAGAATTAGAACCCTAATGCAAGGCCCAAGTTACAAGCTTGATGTCTTGGTGATTATTATGTGAATTGATTAGAGGATTTAAACACATTAAGGGTTTAACACTTAGGATTAAAGTTATACACTCCATCCTAATAGAAGGATGCAGGCATAAGCTAAATCACAAAGCCTTAAAGCCTTTAGGGTTTAGTCCCTGATTGTGAGATGAGAAGAGAAGACTCAATGAGACACAAAGGTAAAAACTAAGTGGGGGACTAATCAAAGCCCTAATCATTTTCATGCTTGGTTGTTCCTAAAGTTTGTGAGGTTAACAAGAGAAATCTTCAGAGGAACCACCAGGAAGCAGATGAAAGGAGCAAAGAGAAGCAAAGTAACTTGTTCCATTCAAGAAGACAAGTCACTTGAAGAAATAAAGTAAGAAGAAGAAGAATGAGCAAGCTCAATCTCAAACACAAAGTAAAATGCAGCAATGATGCATAAGAGAGATGAAAAGAAAATGTGAGAAGTGAAGGCAAATTCACTTCTCAAAGTTGCTTACCACCTGAAAAGTTAGTGAAAGAAATGCAATGCAATGCAAAATGAGATGAAATGGCATGATGCAAATCAAAACCAGAAGCATAAGTATGATGTTAATGATGCTATGGGATGATGCAAACATGAATCAAGGCATGAGGATGATCATATGAACATATGGATGCAAGAGAAACATGCTTAAAACCATGAATATACATGAAAAGTTATGAAATGCAAATGACATTAACATGGAAAATGCAAGAAGCAATGATCAAACATGATTCTAATATGTCTTAAGATGCCTAATGAATCAAATGGATGCATAAAATGTCATGGCAAGTCATGGAATGCAAGCAAATGGAAGATGAATGCAAAAGAAAGCCCAAATTAGGGTTTATGATCAATGCACCAAACAAAAACCAAAACCAGCAGCAAACATCAAGATAAAAATTGAAAATGCATTCAAAGGAACCCTAACCCTACACAAACGCACTGCCCAAAGGAGGGGATTCAAATCTTAACCTATTGAAAGTTATGAATTTCCTAAGATTTCTAGGGTTTTAGGGTACCTTGACAAGAAAAATGTCAAACAATTTGAAAATGCAAGATCAAATCATGCCCAATTAATCCTACAAACTACATGATATGCAAGACACAATGCCAAAAGAATCAAAGTCCAACTCTCAAAGACCAGGCAGAAATGAATTTTTGAACATTGAATCAAAATAATGCTTTGAAATAGAATTAATTCCATGGAAGATCATCAAAATGCATTAAGATCAAAAAAGAAATTTGGTTTGAGAGTTGGACAATGTTTCTAAATGATTTTAAAGGTTTCATGAATTTTTTGGTGATTTTTAAATACCTAAAAGTATTTTTAATTAATTAATTCTCATTAATTAATTAAAAATAAACTTTTAAATGATTTAAAAATAATTTTTAATGCAAAAAATAAAAATAAAAATGTTTTTGGTTTCTGAAAATTAATAAAAGTTTGTACAAAAATTTTCAGAATTTTTGAAAATGTTTTACTATTTTTAATTAAATGTACAAAACAAATGAAATTAAATGAAAAATAAAATGAATTAAATCTGAAAATGAGAAAGTATGCAAGATCAAGGGCCAGAATTCAAACATACACGCGCGCGAATTGACTTGGCGCCACATCCAAGGGCTGACATTCAAAATTCCCTAATTATGATTAAACCCTAATTACATGCCCTAATGACTTTCAGGCGACCGGAACACTGTTCCGGTCGTCTTCTCCGGCCAGCCCAAAACTCTAACTCTCTCTACACGCAATGAAAATGAAATCTAACTGCCCAGAACTCATCCCCATTCAACACTGAATCAAAACCCCCTAACAAACATCATTTTTCATTCATCAATCAGCCAAATCGAAGCAAAACTCATTTAGGGCAAAAGTTTCAGACAGTTCATACATGCTGGTTTCTCAACCATTTTCAAAAATAATCACATCCCCATGATCAGGGGAGTGCATAGAAGCTTTTAAGAACTTAAAATGGAGTTTCTGGAAAAAAGTTTGAGATGGCTACCTGAACTGAAGCTTTGGTTTCTGGCACTTTCTGGCTGGTTTCCTGCTTGCAATCAACTCCACTGGACTCCCTGAGAAGCTTTCAATGTTTGTTTGAAGTTTATAATGGATGGTTTGAGAGATGGCAGAAGTTCTGTTCAAGGTGGGGTGGAAATCGTATTTGTGATTCAGGGAGTTTTAGGCTATGGTGATGGGTGCTTTGTGATCAGGAAAGTGTGTTGAGTTGATTTGTGAAGTTGGTTTGTGTGTTTGTAGCTTGTACTGAGTGTTTCGAAGGCTCTTGCAAATAGGGGAGATTTTGATAGCTATGGCTATGGGCAAGATCACAGTGTGTTGTTATGTGCTTTGGCTTGCTTTTTGTTTGCATAAACTATTGTGATAGGTCAGATGAGTTGATGTGTGCTTTAGTGATTGGTATGGCTCAACTTGCCAAAATGTCAAAGTTGTGTAAGAGAGGCATGGGCTACTTGCTAGCCAAGGACAGATGGGGTGTCCTGCGCAGCAAGATGTGTGGAGAGCCCTTGGATTGTTTGTGGAGTCAGCCAGCAAGTGGATTCACACTTGAGTGAGTTTTTGCAACTTGCCTCACTTTTGCTTCCTTTGAGAAATCTTGCTCCATAAGCCATGAAAGTGAGTGATCTCTTGGCCCATTCTGAATTTTAGGTGTTGTATGATCATGTTGTGAAGTTTAGAAGTCCATTTGATAGCTTAATTTGCCTTGACAAGTGAATTTGCAACTTTGCCTCTTTGGTAGAAAACTTCAAATTTTGTGATTTTAGCCAACTTTGACAAGCCATAACTTTTGATTCAAAATGAATTAGGTCATGTTCTTGTACTTTTTGAAAATGGAATGATCTATTCTACAACTTTCATGACCAAAGTTTTTCCATTTGAAGCATTTTTGAATCAAAAAGCAAGGGTTGAAAAAGTTTCCCAAAATGGCAATTTCATTAAAAGTCAAACTTTCCCAAAAAGTCAACTTTGCAAAAGACTTGAAATTATTCAATTTTGTGCACTTCCAACTTCTTCTATGATCAAATAAAGATCATATACAATCAAAATGATGAAGAACACCCCTTGATTGGGTCATTGGGGGCCTCAGATGCCCTGATTTTGCACTGACTTGCTTGAAAAGTCAACTCTTGATCAGATGACTTCCCCATTGAATTTTTTCATGAAAATTGATATGCATGCTCCCTATACCACATAGAGACCAATAGAAACAAGAATGACCAAAAAATTTGGAGTTATGGCCTCTGAAACCAAAACCCTAATTCTAGGTCATCTGTGCAGTTAAGCCTGGCTCTGCTTCCATGCCATTCTCAGTTCTTGTGATTCCTTGACATTCTTGACTTTGAGAGGATATAATATGATGCTTGAACATACATGGACCCCTTTGAAGTGATTGATGACCTTTGGATAGGCTCAAGAAGCTCTTGGATTACTTAGATCACAAACCCTAGATGGAGATGACTTTGAACCAATGCAATGAATAAAAAATGTGATATGAGATGCTATGATTGAGTTTATGCATATGAAAAGATCACAAGCCATGGTGTGAATGGGTGAGGGCAAATTTGGGGTGTTTACAGCTGCCCCTATTCAAACATGAGTTAGCTGTGCAGGTTGTAAGCAACGGCTTAACAGGCAAACAAGATAACTTGTGGTTGAATACCAAAGACAATCCAAAATTTGCACTCACAAAATGAAGAAGAAAAGGGATATAGATTGTAAAAGAAAATAAAGTATATTATAAAGTGTGGGCGACGGAGGACGACCGTCGAGTAGAGGACGACTGCTGGGTAAAGAGCAATGACGGGGACGGCCGACATGCTGGGGATAAGAGGGATTATGATGGGGACGGCCATCAAGTAAAGTTGTAAGATTCTCTGGGGATTAATGAAAAATGATGGGGACGGCCATCAAGTTCATAAAGTAATGTAAACAACGATGGGGACGGCCATCGGGCTAAACTGATGAAGGACGATCATCAGGAAAAGGAAAAGGGACCACGACGGGGACGGCCATCGGGTTAAAGAATAAATGAAATAATGATGAGGGACGGTCATCAAAGGTGAAGGACGATCACCAGGCAGGGTACGGCTGCCGAAAATATCGCGACATAGGACGAATGTCGGATAAAAGGTCAACGATGGGGACGGCCATCGGACAAGCATGATGAAGGACGATCATCAAGAGGTGAAGGACGATCACCTAGCAGGGGACGGCTGCTCTCAAGGTTTATCATGACATAGGACGAATGTCAGATAAAAAGATCAACGATGGGGACGGCCATCGAATAAAATGATGAAGGACGATCATCAAAAGGTGAAGGACGATCACCTAGCAGGGGACGACTGCTAAATATCACGACATAGGACGAATGTCGGATAGAAAAGGTCAACGATGGGGACGGCCATCGGATGAGCATGATGAAGGACGATCATCAAGAGGTGAAGGACGATCACCTAGCAGGGTACGGCTGCTCTCAAGGTTTATCATGACATAGGACGAATGTCAGATAGAAAAGAAACTTGCTTTGCTGGCGATCTACTGGGGAATAGTAAACACGGACGAGTGTTTATATCCAAGAAATAAAGGTATAAGTGTTTAGATGTTTGTGTATAGATTAAAAATGCGGACGAGCACCCTTAAGACTACGATACGGACGAGTATCGAGTAGAAACAAATACTGACAGTGTTCAGAGATGATGATACGGACGAGTATCAACTGGTTAACAAGGAACACAGACGAGTGTTGAATCTGAGGGGACTCTTCTGGGGAATAGTAGACACAGACGAGTGTCTAAATTCAAGAAGACAAGAGTGTTTGACACAGTATGTGGATTAAAGATGCGGACGAGCATCCTTAAGACTATGATACGGACGAGTATCAGGTAGAAACAAACGCTTGACGCATATTCTGAGATGATGGTACGGACGAGTACCAACGGGTTAACAAAGAACACGGACGAGTGTTGAATCTGCGGGGATACAAATGGTGTATACAAGATACGGATGAGTATCTGTATAAATAAAATAAGTATGAGTGGCGTATAGATGAGTGTTTAACCTGCCGGGGAGAGTGACACGGACGAGTGTCAAAAGGAGAAGAGTATAGTATAAACAAGTATCTGATATACAAAGTGTTTAGATTACTGTGCGGGGGAAGATGACACGGACGAGTGTCAAGGAATTGTATATATACAAGTATCTGTGAGTGCAAAGGGGACGCTTCGGCTTTACGCTGGGGATATGACACGGACGGGTGTCACAAGGAGTATATACTGATGTTTGTGAAAGTAAGGCAACTGCTTTAGCTTTAGTTCTCCGCTGGGGAATCTGGGGGAGTAATCTGTATATTGTTGATGGATTGTCATTATTCACAAGTGTTTGATTCAGAACATGGCTTATGATTATGCAATATGTTTGATTTTTGCCGTAATGCTCCGTGTTAGACGGAATGCTACGCTTTGTGGGGAAAATATGATACAAATGCTATGATTATGCAAAGACCCCAAACTGGGATTCGGATTCCGTTGCTGTGAAGATTTCTGGCTGATCTACTTGAAGTGGACATCCCAGCTGGGAATGAGATCATTGGTAGATCTGATGAGATGCATCTGCTTGGGGAAATGGGTCCATGATAGACCTATTCCAGTAAATGAGGGACCCAGCTGGGGTTTGTAGAAGCTTTCGTCACTCTGTTGTGATTCCTTCCTGCGTTGCTCTTCTGGATAGAGGCTGAAACTCTGTGGGGAGATGGTTCTCTGGCTTTTGTACTTGGCTGAGGAAGAAAGATTGGCACCTCGGCTGAGAGAAGTAACAAGTGGCAACTCAGCTGGGGAGAAAGCACTTCGGGTGCTAAGACTGAGTGAATACTGATTTGCCAGCTTGCTGGGATGAAGCTTACATGCCCCATGTTGCGCTTTTGAATACCTGCAATCCTGCGAAGACAGAGAAACGCACAAGTAATCTCGTGGTATCCCTTACTGGATTTTGTCATAGGAGTTAGACACTCCCGAGAGTAAGTATATTCCCTGCAAGCATGTATTTTTAGAAGAAAAGCATCTGTATTTATGCAATCAGTTTTTTTTTTTAAGACATCAGACATTCTTTGCAAATAAAAATGTACAAGACGAAACATGACTGAAAATCTGCTTTTATTAATTCATGTGCCCTGAATTGGCAATATACAGTCAAAGAAACATATCCCCTGAAATGAGGAGATTGTTACAAATTGAGAAACAAAAATGCTGGCAATGTTGTCAACGCTTCAAGGAGCTTCCCTTCTTGCTATGACTCGTATGACATTTGACGTTCTTCTCGTCTTGCTTTCTGAAGAAGGCTGATTCTGAAAGAAGCTTGATCCTTTCGAAACTTGCCAAGTTGTGAGTAATACAGACGAATTCAGCATGCAGTTGTTCGCTTATTCCCTTATTTTGCATGGACCGCCCTTTCGGGTTTTCAATCCATCGGGATACCCATTTTTGCCTGAGTTGTCCAATGCGGCTTTTCAACTCAGCGGGTGTACATTTTTTTTTGTTTATTTTCCCTTATTTTTGCCCGAGTCTTTTATTCTGTTTTTTTGACTCGCCAGGATGCCCTATTTTTGCCTGGACTTACATTCTGTTTTTGTGTCCAGCGGGTCATTTTATGCGAAGTATTTTTTAACTGCATCTGAATTCACAGGGGACGGGAAGTCTTCACCATCCATAGTGCTGAGCATGAGTGCTCCACCCGAGAAAACTTTCTTTACCACGAATGGTCCTTCATAGTTTGGGGTCCATTTTCCCCTGTGATCTGTATGAGGAGGGAGGATCCTTTTTAGCACAAGATCTCCTACTTGGTACTCTCGGTGTCTGACTTTCTGATCGAAGGCTTTCTTCATTCTTTTCTGATACAACTGCCCATGACAGATCGCAGCCAATCTCTTCTCTTCAATCAGACTCAGTTGTTCGTATTGGGACCGGACCCATTCTGCTTCGTTCAGCTTAACATCCATCAGTACCCGTAGGGAGGGTAATTCAACTTCAACAGGTAGGACTGCTTCCATACCATACACAAGCTGATACGGTGTTGCCCCAGTGGATGTTCTGATTGATGTGCGGTACCCATGCAAGGCGAATGGTAGCATTTCATGCCAGTCCTTATAGGTGACTAACATCTTCTGCACAATCTTCTTGATATTCTTATTAGCTGCCTCAATAGCGCCATTCATCTTTGGCCTGTAAGGAGAAGAATTGTGGTGTTGGATCTTGAAGTCCCGGCATAGCTCTGCCATCATTTTGTTGTTTAAGTTGGAACCATTGTCAGTAATGATTCGCTCGGGAACTCCGTATCGGCAGATGATATCTCTCTTCAGAAATCTGGCTACCACTTGCCTTGTGACGTTTGCATAGGAAGCTGCCTCGACCCACTTGGTGAAATAGTCAATGGCAACCAGGATGAATCTGTGGCCATTTGAAGCGGTCGGTTCGATCTTGCCAATCATATCAATGCCCCACATAGCAAAGGGCCAAGGTGAAGACATCACATTCAAAGGATTGGGAGGCACATGCACCTTATCTGCATAAATCTGGCATTTATGGCATTTTCTGGCGTAGGCACAACAGTCGGCATCCATTGTGATCCAGTAATAACCTGATCTTAGCAATTTCTTAGCCATCGCATGTCCTCCAGCATGGGTACCAAAGGATCCTTCGTGCACTTCATGCATTAACAAGTCTGCTTCTGTTCTGTCAACGCATCTGAGGAGTACCATATCAAAGTTTCTCTTGTACAGGGAACCATCAGTGTTCAGAAAGAAACTTCCAGCAAGCCTTCTTAATGCCTTCTTATCATTAGAAGATGCCCCAGGTGGGTATGTTTGATCCTCCAAGAAGCACTTAATGTCATGGAACCAAGGCTGATCATCTTTAACAACATCTGCTGCGAACACATATGCTGGTCTGTCAAGTCTGGACACTGAAATTTGAGGTACGAAGTTGGCAGCTTGAACTTTGATCATGGATGAAATAGTAGCCAGAGCATCTGCAAACTGATTCTCGTCCCGAGGGATATACTCAAGCTTGACTGTTGTAAAGAAAGTCAATAACCTCCTTGTATAATCCCTGTAAGGTATCAGATGATCCTGGTGGGTGTACCATTTGCCGTTGGTTTGATTGACTACCAGAGCTGAATCTCCGAATACAGTTAAAGTCTTGATCCTGAGGTCAATGGCTTCCTCAAGACCCATAATGCAAGCTTCGTATTCAGCTTTGTTGTGAGTGCAGTTGAAAGTTAGTTTTTCCGAGAAAGGCATATGAACTCCTTTAGGCGTAATGAGTACTGCACCAACACCACGACCATTCATATTAACAGCCCCATCAAACATCATAGTCCATTCCTCCTCTGGGTCAGGCCCTTCAGTGTGAACAGGCTCTTCATGATCTTTTGCTTTTATGAACATGATGTCTTCATCGGGGAAGTCAAATCTCATAGGCTGGTAATCATCAATAGGTTGCTCAGCAAGATATTCAGACAATACACTGCCCTTGATGGCTTTCTGAGATGTGTACTGGATGTCATATTCTGTGAGGATCATTTGCCATCTTGCAACCCGTCCGGTAAGTGCTGGCTTCTCAAAAATATACTTGACTGGGTCCATCTTTGAGATCAACAAAGTAGTGTGGGTCAACATATACTGTCTCAGTCGGCGAGCAGCCCACGCTAAAGCACAGCAAGTTTTCTCGAGCAGTGAATAACGTTGTTCATAGTCGGTAAACTTTTTGCTTAGGTAGTATATTGCATACTCTTTTCGACCAGACTCGTCATGCTGGCCCAACACACACCCCATCGACTCTTCTAATACTGTAAAGTACATGATCAAAGGTCTTCCTTCAACTGGAGGCATAAGGATTGGAGGCTCTTGTAAGTACTCCTTGATTTTGTCAAAAGCCTTCTGGCAGTCTTCGTTCCACCTGACCGTTTGTTCTTTTCTTAGCTGTTTGAACAAGGGTTCACAGGTTGCTGTAAGGTGAGATATGAACCGTGAAATGTAGTTCAATCGTCCTAAGAACCCTCGAACTTCTTTCTCTGTCTTCGGTGCAGGCATCTCTTGAATAGCTTTGACTTTATCAGGGTCAACTTCAATCCCCTTCTCGCTTACAATAAATCCCAGCAGCTTACCAGATCGCACCCCGAATGTGCATTTGTTGGGGTTCAACTTCAGTTGGTACATCCTCAGACGCTTGAATAGCTTCAGCAGATTTACCAGGTGGTCTTCTTCAGTGAGGGACTTGGCAATCATGTCATCCACATAACATTCGATTTCTTTATGGATCATATCGTGGAATAATGTCACCATAGCCCGTTGATATGTTGCACCGGCATTCTTCAGTCCGAATGGCATCACCTTGTAACAGAACATGCCCCAGGGTGTGATGAAGGTTGTCTTCTCCATGTCTTCAGGTGACATTTTGATCTGATTGTACCCTGAAAATCCGTCCATGAAGGAGAATACCGAGAACTGAGCCGTATTATCCACCAACACATCGATGTGAGGTAATGGGAAATCATCTTTCGGACTAGCTCTGTTCAGATCCCGATAGTCAACACACATTCTTACTTTGCCGTCCTTCTTAGGCACAGGTACTATATTAGCAACCCACGGCGGATAGCTAGTTACAGCAAGGAACCCGGCGTCCCACTGCTTTTGTACCTCTTCTTTGATTTTCATTGCCATGTCAGGGCGAGTGCGGCGCAGTTTCTGTTTAACCGGTGGGCAATCTTCTCTTAAAGGTAACTTGTGCGTAACAATGTCGGTGTCCAACCCTGGCATATCTTGATAAGACCAAGCAAACACATCCACATATTCCTGAAGCAGATCAATCAGTTGTCTCTTCACTGAGTCTTGTAAACAGGCCCCGATTTTAACTTCTTTCACATCTTCATCTGTACCAAGATTGATCGTTTTGACCTCCTCCTGATGAGGAGTGATAACCTTTTCCTCTTGTCTCAACAACCTGGCTAATTCTTCAGGAAGCTCATACTCTTCCTCATCCCCTTCATCAGCTTGATTGATTGGATTGTCAAAGTCATACGAAGTCATAGTCGTGCTGTTGTCGGTGCGGTCTGGAAGGCACTCTCTGCAAGAGTTCAGATTTGTTCATTTTAGTGATTGATTTTAATCTTGTTTAAAAAGAGTGAAATGAAGTTATCATTTTGAAAACATTGCCATTTATTTTTGTACAAAAAGAAAAATGGAAAAACAGCGAGCGGGAAAAAAAAAAGACTCATTTGCAAAAGATGTCTGATTATCATTGATTAATCTTGTTGCACAAAATTACAGATGGCCCGATTACAAAATGAGTCTTGTCATCTTGGGCAAGATGCAAGACTTGATGCATGCTTAAAAATACAGGAAATAATAATTACTCTGCAGGAGTAACTCTTATAATTCCCTGGGAAGACCAGTTTGAGATACTACTCCCCGGGATCTTTGGACGTATCCAAATCTCCAGGTTGCGGTCGCTTTCATTCTCGTCTTCCAAGTTGTTCACGGCATCGGGGGTGAGCATCCCCCCACTGATAAAATTGGGCTTCTTAGCAGCCTCTGCTTGATCTTGTTGAGTTGGTTTGTAACCCAACCCAAATCTATCCTCCTTCTTCTCTACGGGCAGCAACTTGCCCCAGCCTTGGGCAGTCCCTTCTTCAACAACCTTCCGGGCTTGTTGATAAGATGTCATTGAGGTTCCAGGTACAGCGGACGCTTCATTTATGTTCAAGGCCTCAAACCCCTGACTCATAGTTTCGTGGATCTCCCCATCCATCTCAATGTATTTGTATGTAGCCAGATGGCTAACAAAGATATCTTCCTCTCCACAAATAGTAACGACTTGGCCTTCCCACTCGAATTTTAACTTCTGGTGAAGGGTAGACGTAACTGCGCCAGCGGCATGAATCCAAGGTCTACCCAACAAACAGCTGTAGGCCGGCTGAATGTCCATCACGAAGAAGGTCGTTTTGAAAGTTTGTGGGCCAATCGTTATAGGCAACTCAATTTCTCCCAGAACTGATCTCTTAGAACCGTCAAAGGCTCTCACTACCAAATTGCTGGGACGTAATGCCAATCCTTCATACTCCAGCTTCACAAGGGTTTTTTTAGGTAAGACATTGAGGGATGATCATGTGTCTACCAGTACATGGGAAAGAACTGCACCCTTACACTCCATGGTAATGTGCAAAGCCTTGTTATGATTGCGACCTTCCGTAGTCAAGTCAGTGTTGGTAAATCCTAGTCCATTGCTAGCGTTAACATTTCCAACCACAGCCTCTAACTAATTGACGGTAATCTCCTCTGGCACATAAGCTGCGTGCAAGACTTTTAATAATGCGTTCCGGTGAGCCTCGGAGCACATTAGCAATGATAAAATGGAGATTTTGGAAGGTGTCTGGTGAAGCTGGTCCACTATCTTGTAATCACTTTTCTTGATGATTCTCATGAATTCATCAACCTCTTGATCAAAAGGGGTTTTCAAAGCTTCTTTAGCAACTTGTTCTTCTTGCACCATGCTCTTCCCTTTTGCCTTGGCAGCAGCTTCTGCTTCGGCACTGGGTCTTGGAATTTGCGGGGCAAAGAGACGTCCGCTTCGAGTGAAGCCTCCGCCTCCCCCCACATTGTCTATTTGTGGTGAAGAAGTTGATGATTCCAAAGTGATTTTCTGTCCTTCGCAGTATAGATCGGAGCCGTAATGCCAAGGGATGGCATTACTGCTTTCATAAGGTACTGGCCCAGGTACTGTGATAGTGACTGGACTGATGGCAGCTGCAGAAGGGACCATGATAGTATGTGGATCATAGTATATTGTGACTGGTGCTCTGATAGGAGTGGCATTTTGTGAGTTGTAGGCAGAATCATTTGCAGGATCATAATAAATTGTAACCGTTGAGACACTTTCATTGTTTGCCGTTGATGTTGTAGGAGACACTGTTGACTGGATGAGTGTTGCTGTTGTAGGAGATTCTGAATGAAGGGGTGCTGAAGTTGTAGAATAGATGTTTGTTGATATTTGGTCCGTTGAAGTGACAGATGAAGCATTTGTTGATGAGATTGAAGAGTTGTTTGGAACAATTGTTGTTGCAGTTGTAGAAGACTCGGGAATTGTTGTTAAGGAGATTGCCGGATTTGTAGGTATTGATGTTGTGATTTGAAGCAGGCCACTCTGGATGAGACCATCTATGCCATTTCTCAAGTCATCGCACCCATTTACTGAAATGTTGCAATAAGCACATCCTAGCTCACATCCAGGGAACATTTGACATTCAAGGAGTTGAGCTTTAATCTCTACCAAGGGTGTCCGAATCTGCCCCACACTGGTTATCAAGTAAGACGGCCTATCATCCTCAATAGCATTGATTCTGGGTCCACCGTGGTTGGGCATAGGGTTCTTACTGACATTTGGTGGGGGTGCAAACTTTAGAGCTTTGGAATCCACTAGATCCTGTACTTTCATGTGCAAGGCTCTGCACTTCTCTGTACTGTGGCCAGGTGCATTTGAGTGAAAAGCACATCTGGCGCTGGCGTCGTAATTCCTGGGTAGACTGGCAGGATCTGGAGGTGCCAATGTCCTTAGCTCAACCAGGTTGAGTTTCAGGAGTTGTGGCAATAATGTGGCATAAGGCATAGGGATCGGATCAATCACCCTATTAGCCTGAGATGGTCTCTGTTGAAATGGTCTTTGCTGATTGTTGTTGTTGGTGTTGTTGTTGTTATAATTTCTCTGAGGTGGATATTGAGTTTGTTGCTGGTAGTGAGATTGTTGTTGTGGTTGGTATGCTGGTAGTGGATGAATCGGAGCGGGAATGGTGACTGCTGCCACAGACCTATGAACATACTGGGGTCTGCCCCTGCTGGTATGGATAGCATTGGTCTCACCAATTCTTCTTGGGCCCACAAAAGGCTTTCTTGGGTTGCTGGACGAGCTTGCACCGTTGTCAGAAATTTTGCCCATTTTTAATAGGCTCTCAATTCTTTCTCCAGCTATAACTACATCTGCAAAGCTGGTGGAAGAAAAGGCAGCTAGCCTATCAATGTATGTCCCTTGGAGGTTGTTCATAAACATGTCGGCCATCTCCCTCTCCGACATGGGTGGCTGGACAGCAGCAGCAAGCTGTCTCCACCTCTGGGCGTATTCCCGGAAGCTTTCTCTAGATGATTGTGACATTCCCATTAGGAGAGTCCTGTTGGGAGCCATATCCAATTTGTACTGGTATTGTCTAATGAAGGCCTCAGCCAGGTCCTTCCAGCATCTGATGGTTGCTCTAGTCAAGTGAGAGTACCATTCCCTTAAAGCTCCTGTTAAGCTATCTTCGAAATAAAACATCCATAGCTTCTCATCCATGGTATATGCCTTCAGCCTCCCCAGAAAGGATTGCAAGTGGGTTCGCGGACAGGAGGTTCCGTTGTACTTCTCAAAGCACGGCGGTTTAAACTTGTGGGGAATCCTGACCCCGTCCACTAAGCCCATGTCCATGACATCAAAACCTAAGGAGTTTTGAGACTCCAAGGACCTTAATTTTTCAGCAATTTCATCTAGCCTTCTGTCATAGGCTTCATCCCCAGCTCCCATCACTGTGAACTGATCTTCCTGGGGGTCTCCTTGCAGCACTCTACCTGTAGTAGCATTCCCTTGCACATTAGCAGGGATGTTGATCTCTGGATGAAGGTGGGGTCCAAATACAGGTGGGTTGATATGAGGCTGAACCCTCTCATTGTTGCTTGTCCCACCAGTCCCTAGATGGGGGTCTTCCTGAGTCTGCCTCTCTACCAAAGCCCTTAATCTCTCTTGGCTCTGAGCTAAACCATTCATCACCTCCATAAACTGGGTCATTTGATTCCTCATTTCCAGTCTCTCATTGGCCATTTGAGTCCTGACCTCTGTAAGGTCCTGTTGTACCTGGTCCATCTGTATACCCGGAAGGTTGTTGCAGGTAGGATATCTGTGTGGACGGTTGAGTGGGAACACCCGACGTCGAGCAATAGTTCCTGAACCACAACAGAGTTAGTAACAAAAACAAAACAAAACCTACAAAACAAAACAAAAGGTTAGTATGCAATGCAGTATGCTCATTTGTCTCCAAGGTATCTGGCTTGGCACTTGGTTTTGACCTTTCCAGACCCTTGAGGAAGATGCTTTTGATGTTGCTTACAAGAACTCAGATAAAACAAACCAATACATATATTACAAAAAGTGAATAATACATAGTTTGTCTTTTACAATACATGCCCTCTGAGGGGTCAAAATACAACAAAAAAGGAAAAGTACAATGAAATGAAAGCAACAACAAGCAAAAGTCAGACACCAAGACCAAACTCATCCTCCTGAACTTCCTTTAGAAGTGCTTCAGTCACAGGATCAGCTGGACGCTCTGTGAGGCTCCTGATAAGAAGATTCCTGGTAGCAACAGCTGCAATTAGCTTCTTGTGTCGACTTTGGTCCTTTGACCTCTTCACACCAGCCCTAATCTTCAACTCTGAGATCTCTCTTTGGGCTGCTAGCAGGGCTTCCTGTTGCTCTTTTGCACTAGCCTCCAACCGCTCAATCTTATCCTGAGTCCTCTTATCTTCCTGAGTACGAGCTTCGGTGATCCTGACCCACCTAGCTTGACTCTCTTTCAGATACAAATCAGTCCTGGCCTTCTGGAACTGAGCCTCCTTGCAGGCATTCTTCAAGATCTGCTCTCCAGCCCTTGACTTCTTAATGTAGTCCTCTGACTTCTTAATCCTAGCTAGATGCTCCACCTTTAGCTTTTCCAACCTTTCAATGTCCAGCCGACCATCACTCCCCTCCCAGAGGGTCTTCTGTAGAGCCTGAGTCAGATTCTCATTCCTCTCTTTCAATTTCTCAAACTCCTCCAGGATGACAGTAGCTGGAGGTGGTGCTGTGGATGGCCCAGGGGTGTCCTCAATGGTGAAGGGCATCCCAGAAATTTGAGCCCTGGCATGAGACCACTCATAGTACTGAGCTGAGGCCACATTGTTGCATCTTCCCAGAATGGCCATTCCCTTGGTCTGGACATTGTCCCAAGCCCAAGATGCTTGCCTGACAATAGCTAGATTAGGCTTTATCTCACAATAAAGGGTCTCAGCCAAGTCTTGTGCTCTAGGAGGGTGGACCAATGCATAGCCCAATTGCCTTTTGAATAGCAGAGGGTTGTAGTTGATGCAACCCTTCACTCCTATCAGAGGTACATTGGGGAACTGCCCACAACTAGTAATGATGTCCCTGCCCTTGGTGCTCTGAGTGCACCACCTGATATCAGCTGAGGTCAAAGCAGTGAGTCTTCTAGCCCAGTTCCTCTGCTGGTGAGGATTCAAGAATGCATCAGTCTTGGGCAAGTGTTTGAGCAACCAGGTATGGAACAGGGGAGCACAACACCTCACCAACCTTCCTCTCTGCTTTTCATTCCTTTGGTGAACAGAGTAGTAGAAATCTCCCAGTAAGGTGGGTACTGGGTTCCTCAGAATGAAAAGGTGAATGGCACTCTTGCTAACAAACTTAGGCTCGTCTGCGAAAAGTATAACCCCATATATGCTGAGGGCTAACAAAGAACAGACTGCCTTCCACTTTCCTAAGGAGGCCTTCAAGATAGCCTGGGAAGTCAAGAAATCCAAATGTAGGCCAGAGATTCCAGCCTTGGTAGTCATATTCTGCCCAATCAGACAAGGTTCCAGATACAATGCCTTTGCCACTTCTTCATTCCTGGGAAAAACCATCTCAGGGTTGAAGGGGACACCACCCCTGACAGGTACACCAACCAATGATGAATACTCCTCTAATAAAGGCCCCAACTGAAAATCCTGAAAGGTGAAGCACCTCAGAGGGGGGTCATAGAACTGCAAGCAAGTATGAATCAAGCTCCTCTGGGAAGGGTCCAAATCCATAACCACATCAAGGATGCCTCCATAATGTTCTTTGAATAGTGGTATATGGTCTGGAGTAATCAGGGCCTGGATCTTCCTGATGCCAGCTAACTCAGGCTCAAAGAAATGGTAGGAGATATTGCTCTTCTTGGGTGCCATGTTGCTGAAGAAGAGATGAGACAGGTGCTGATGATGGAGAATAACACTGAAGATGGGCCAATGACAGGCTGATGCTGGTGATAACAGTAGCTGAAGCAGGTAGCTGATGGGGATAGCTGAAGCAAATACTGATGAAGATAGGTCTATGCAGATGAAGGGGTCAAAACCAAGCCAAAATATATGATGGATACCCTGAAAAACAAATAAGCAAATGTTAAAATGATGCAATGATGATGTATGCAAATGATATGCAAGGGTTTGTGATCAAGCTGGATCTGATCAAGTGCTCTGATATAAGGCCCATGTATGTTCAAGAAATCCAGATGGAGGTTCATAGGTCCAGTAACCAAGGTGGGGGACTCAAATAAAGAGTCACATGTCCAGGGTTAAAATCACAAGAACTGTTCCAAAATGGAGTACTCTTAATCAAAACAAAGTAACAGGGTATGCTGAGGTCAAGGGTACCTGCAAACCAGTAAACAGCCCAACCCCCTCACAGGTGGTGTTCTAAAACAAGGATCCTCAGACTTGGATCGGTTATGAGAAGTGTAAACACTTCTACCCGGAGGTACAGTGTTTACAATAACCATAAAAGATCCTCCTCTAATTCACCTCAATTTCTGAAGGTCAATACTAAAGGTCATCCAGACTTAGCAGGCTTCCCAGATAGCCCTAGCACTTACAGGAAATCTGTAGCACAGAGTTCTCAAGAAGAAACCCATATCTGAACCGTGTTTCATATTCCCGCACCAGACCGAAATGGAATGGGAAAGAACATGAACCACTCTAGCCTAGGTGTCACTCAGGTCCCAGGTGTAGGACCTTAACTCTCAATAGAACCCCACCCACCAAGACAAAACCAGATCCAGCCAAACACAGTATGACATTATGATGTATATGAAGCTGTAAAGAAAGCTATAAAACAACTGTACATAAGGCAATAAACAAAATAAATATACAAACACAAATAGCACATAACACCCCAGTAAACACAAATCAAACAAGCGCTAGGAGGAACCCACAAAAAGAACCAGAAGCCCTGGTTACAGTATAAGGGTCCCCAACAGAGTCGCCAAGCTGTCGCTCCCAAAAGATGAGACTGGGCTCAAATGAGGTACAGACGCGAACGGTCGGCGAGAGGAGGATGTGAGAACATACAGGAGTGAACTCACGAGAAAAGAAAAGAGTCGCCAGCTAGGCATTTTTATCCCGAAGGAAAGGTAATGCTGCATAGACCTAGAAAACATATGGATAAGACGATTGCGAACCAGAGAGACTGAGAAAGGGGGTTGGTTACAACCTGGGAAGGTATTAGCACCCAGATTGTCCGTCGTACTCGACGGGATCCACGCTTAAAAGATTTGTGTTTTAAAGGGGTAGTGTCAGTGCAATTTGTGTATAAAAGAGCTGGAAGAGGATGTACAGGTGTCAGTGTAAAAGCAGTGTGAAGTGTATAAGTGAAGTGTCAGTGTAAGAACAAAGAATGAGATGCTCAAGATCATGAGGCTTAAAAGAATGAAACTGAAAGGAGGGGGAATATACAGAGACTTTTGTTCGATAACTGTTAAGTTATGCCTACGTATCCTCTCGTGCAATGAGGAAGTCAGAACACCGTAGTTCGACCCAAAGAGATTGAAAGATGAATTGACTTGTGAACTGCTTACTTGCCTATGCTCAAGTGTATGATCTGTCTGGCACAGATGCAAACTGTATTGCATTAGACGGAAGAAGCAAGTTCTCGTTTGTGAGTGAATGAGATGAGAAAAGAATCCCGAAGGAGACGATTATTGTTTGTTTTTGAGTTTTCAGTCTTTTATTGCTTTTGAAAGTTTGTCATAGGTTAATGAGCTTAAGCCTAAACCAATAGGTTAGTAAACTCATCACATCTTCCCTCTGATTAGGGGTAATGAGAATACCTTAAGTGTGAAGTCAGCTTCTCACACTTAAACACCTTGATGTAGGATTAAGATCATTAACCTACTTGTGATTATTTAGATGTTTTTGTTATTTTTGTTTAGTGTTGAGTAATGAGATTAAGCCATAATCAGGGATTAAACAGACTCATTACACCATCCTAATAGAAGGATAATAGATGAGAATGTTTAAGCTGAGGAAAGCTCCTCAACTTAATCCATGATTAGGGATTAAACTCATGACAAATAAAACCTTTATTAAGTGGATTTTAGTTAATGATAAGATGATGAAGTGATTTTTATGGTTTGTAAGACAACTTGAGGGGGACTTGTCCATTAACACTAGGGTTAGTCCTTCTTAACCAATTAAGGAAGAATTAGAACCCTAATGCAAGGCCCAAGTTACAAGCTTGATGTCTTGGTGATTATTATGTGAATTGATTAGAGGATTTAAACACATTAAGGGTTTAACACTTAGGATTAAAGTTATACACTCCATCCTAATAGAAGGATGCAGGCATAAGCTTAATCACAAAGCCTTAAAGCCTTTAGGGTTTAGTCCCTGATTGTGAGATGAGAAGAGAAGACTCAATGAGACAAAAAGGTAAAAACTAAGTGGGGGACTAATCAAAGCCCTAATCATTGTCATGCTTGGTTGTTCCTAAAGTTTGTGAGGTTAACAAGAGAAATCTTCAGAGGAACCACCAGGAAGCAGATGAAAGGAGCAAAGAGAAGCAAAGTAACTTGCTTCATTCAAGAAGACAAGTCACTTGAAGAAAGAAAGTAAGAAGAAGAAGAATGAGCAAGCTCAATCTCAAACACAAAGTAAAATGCAGCAATGATGCATAAGAGAGATGAAAAGAAAATGTGAGAAGTGAAGGCAAATTCACTTCTCAAAGTTGCTTACCACCTGAAAAGTTAGTGAAAGAAATGCAATGCAATGCAAAATGAGATGAAATGGCATGATGCAAATCAAAACCAGAAGCATAAGTATGATGTTAATGATGCTATGGGATGATGCAAACATGAATCAAGGCATGAGGATGATCATATGAACATATGGATGCAAGAGAAACATGCTTAGAACCATGAATATACATGAAAAGTTATGAAATGCAAATGACATTCAACATGGCAAATGCAAGAAGCAATGATCAAAAATGATTCTAATATGTCTTAAGATGCCTAATGAATCAAATGGATGCATAAAATGTCATGGAAAGTCATGGAATGCAAGCAAATGCAAGATGAATGCAAAAGAAAGCCCAAATTAGGGTTTATGATCAATGCACCAAACAAAAACCAAAACCAGCAGCAAACATCAAGATAAAAAATTGAAAATGCATTCAAAGGAACCCTAACCCTAGACAAACTCACTACCCAAAGGAGGGGATTCAAATCTTAACCTATTGAAAGTTATGAATTTCCTAAGATTTCTAGGGTTTTAGGGTACCTTGACAAGAAAAATGTCAAACAATTTGAAAATGCAAGATCAAATCATGCCCAATTAATCCTACAAACTACATGATATGCAAGACACAATGCCAAAAGAATCAAAGTTCAACTCTCAAAGACTAGGCAGAAATGAATTTTTGAACATTGAATCAAAATAATGCTTTGAAATAGAATTAATTCCATGGAAGATCATCAAAATGCATTAAGATCAAAAAAGAAATTTGGTTTGAGAGTTGGACAATGTTTCTAAATGATTTTAAAGGTTTCATGAATTTTTTGGTGATTTTTAAATACCTAAAAGTATTTTTAATTAATTAATTCTCATTAATTAATTAAAAATAAACTTTTAAATGATTTAAAAATAATTTTTAATGCAAAAAATAAAAATAAAAATGTTTTTGGTTTCTGAAAATTAATAAAAGTTTGTATAAAAATTTTCAGAATTTTTGAAAATGTTTTACTATTTTTAATTAAATGTACAAAACAAATGAAATTAAATGAAAAATAAAATGAATTAAATCTGAAAATGAGAAAGTATGCAAGATCAAGGGCCAGAATTCAAACATACACGCGCGCGAATTGACTTGGCGCCACATCCAAGGGCTGACATTCAAAATTCCCTAATTATGATTAAACCCTAATTACATGCCCTAATGACTTTCAGGCGACCGGAACACTGTTCCGGTCGTCTTCTCTGGCCAGCCCAAAACTCTAACTCTCTCTACACTCAATGAAAATAAAATATAACTGCCCAGAACTCATCCCCATTCAACACTGAATCAAAACCCCCTAACAAACATCATTTTTCATTCATCAATCAGCCAAATCGAAGCAAAACTCATTTAGGGCAAAAGTTTCAGACAGTTCATACATGCTGGTTTCTCAACCATTTTCAAAAATAATCACATCCCCATGATCAGGGGAGTGCATAGAAGCTTTTAAGAACTTAAAATGGAGTTTCTGGAAAAAAAGTTTGAGATGGCTACCTGAACTGAAGCTTTGGTTTCTGGCACTTTCTGGCTGGTTTCCTGCTTGCAATCAACTCCACTGGACTCCCTGAGAAGCTTTCAATGTTTGTTTGAAGTTTATAATGGATGGTTTGAGAGATGGCAGAAGTTCTGTTCAAGGTGGGGTGGAAATCGTATTTGTGATTCATGGAGTTTTAGGCTATGGTGATGGGTGCTTTGTGATCAGGAAAGTGTGTTGAGTTGATTTGTGAAGTTGGTTTGTGTGTTTGTAGCTTGTACTGAGTGTTTCGAAGGCTCTTGCAAATAGGGGAGATTTTGATAGCTATGGCTATGGGCAAGATCAGAGTGTGTTGTTATGTGCTTTGGCTTGCTTTTTGTTTGCATAAACTATTGTGATAGGTCAGATGAGTTGATGTGTGCTTTAGTGATTGGTATGGCTCAACTTGCCAAAATGTCAAAGTTGTGTAAGAGAGGCATGGGATACTTGCTAGCCAAGGACAGATGGGGTGTCCTGCGCAGCAAGATGTGTGGATAGCCCTTGGATTGTTTGTGGAGTCAGCCAGCAAGTGGATTCACACTTGAGTGAGTTTTTGCAACTTGCCTCACTTTTGCTTCCTTTGAGAAATCTTGCTCCATAAGCCATGAAAGTGAGTGATATCTTGGCCCATTCTGAATTTTAGGTGTTGTATGATCATGTTGTGAAGTTTAGAAGTCCATTTGATAGCTTAATTTGCCTTGACAAGTGAATTTGCAACTTTGCCTCTTTGGTAGAAAACTTCAAATTTTGTGATTTTAGCCAACTTTGACAAGCCATAACTTTTGATTCAAAATGAATTAGGTCATGTTCTTGTACTTTTTGAAAAGGGAATGATCTATTCTACAACTTTCATGACCAAATTTTTCCATTTGAAGCATTTTTGAATCAAAAAGCAAGGGTTGAAAAAGTTTCCCAAAATGGCAATTTCATTAAAAGTCAAACTTTCCCAAAAAGTCAACTTTGCAAAAGACTTGAAATTCTTCAATTTTGTGCACTTCCAACTTCTTATATGATCAAATAAAGATCATATACAATCAAAATGATGAAGAACACCCCTTGATTGGGTCATTGGGGGCCTCAGATGCCCTGATTTTGCACTGACTTGCTTGAAAAGTCAACTCTTGATCAGATGACTTCCCCATTGAATTTTTTCATGAAAATTGATATGCATGCTCCCTATACCACATAGAGACCAATAGAAACAAGAATGACCAAAAAATTTGGAGTTATGGCCTCTGAAACCAAAACCCTAATTCTAGGTCATCTGTGCAGTTAAGCCTGGCTCTGCTTCCATGCCATTCTCAGTTCTTGTGATTCCTTGACATTCTTAACTTTGAGAGGATATAATATGATGCTTGAACATACATGGACCCCTTTGAAGTGATTGATGACCTTTGGAGAGGCTCAAGAAGCTCTTGGATTACTCAGATCACAAACCCTAGATGCAGATGACTTTGAACCAATGCAATGAATCAAAAATGTGATATGAGATGCTATGATTGAGTTTATGCATATGAAATGATCACAAGCCATGGTGTGAATTGGTGAGGGCAAATTTGGGGTGTTTACATACACCAATTATTTATATTATATAAAAATACTCTTTTTTTCCCAAAATTCTCCACATTTACCCAAAACCTCTAAATTCTTTCTAAACTAATTAAATAAATAAATAATTAAATTTAGATTTTCGGGGTGTTACATATGGCCTCTGGAATTGCTAGAGATATCAAGATGAATGTTATAGCTTGTCTTTGTGACTTGTGGCCTGAGTTGTGAACACAGTTGTGACTTGTTTTCTGAGTTCCATAAGAGAATGAATACCTTGTTCTCTTATGAAACCATTGGTCTCTCTGAAGAGGGATGTTTCTGGGGACCTGAATGGATAGGGGTAGTACTGAGTCTGTTCTTTTAAGAGTTATGGACTTTCTATTCAGAGTTCAGGAGATATTTCTAAGAATTCAGCAGGAGTTTCTACTTCTTGTCCACTACTATTTCCACTGAAAGAAGAGCTAGGCCAGTGTGGAAGATGTCAAGCAATATGTCCTAACATGATCAAGAAAAGGCTGATGTTTCCACTTTTTTTTTTGCTGCAGAAGGTTAATGTATTATTTTTATTATTTGTTTTAGCCAAAATTTGCCAAAGGAGGAGATTGTAAGTTCTGTAGAATTGGCATAAATTTTGTAAAAATAATATAGCAGCAGTGTGTATGTACATGATCCTTACAAATAAAGAATATTTGAAGCAAAGAATCCATTTGTATGCGCCCAAACATGTTGTGTTGAAATGTTTCAACATCTGGAACACATGTCGAAGAAGATGTCAAGACAGTTCATTCGACACATGAACTGCTGAAGATGGATTGAAGTTTCTGTTTTCGTTTCAACATAAACAAAATATTTTGAAGATTTAAATCAATCAAATGGAGCTGATTGTAAAAGATCTTGAAGACTCAATTTAAATTGAAGACAAATATTGAAAAATATAGAGTTTCTATATTTAGAGATATTTAGGAGTTTTTAGATTGAAAGATCTTTTTGTATATTTGTAAGAAGATTTTTTTTCCTGCATATTTGTAGCAGTTATTGTTGTGATTGTTTAGGCCCAAATCCAGTTGGGAATAAGTTATCAAAGAAACCTTGTAACCTAGTTTACAAACAATCAACCAAACCGAAAATTTAATATCATTAGGGTTGTGTTCTTGTGCGGCCGTAAGCAACAAGGAACCCTGTTGTGGTTGTTTAATTGTAAACCCTGAAGCTACTAAGAAAGAGGTGGATTGTACTTAACTGAAGCTGCTAAGCAAGGTTAATGTATTGTAATGAAGTGTGTCTTCTATTGTAGATTGTTGTATAGGTTTGAAGCCGTCAATATAAGCAAATGACTGTTGAGTATTGTGAGACATCACTGAGGTGATTGGAATGAGGATGCGTTTCTCATATTTTGGAGTTCCTAAGTAGAAGTTTCACAAGTAGTGATTAAGTGAGAAGACTGTAAACTATAGGTGTTTGCTGAGAAGTATTTCAATTGATACTATATAATTGATTGTCTTCCTGGCTTGGTAGCCCCCAGAGTAGATTTATTTGATCGAACTGGGTTAACAATTATGTTGTGCTCATTATAGCTTTTCTATTTTTTGTTTTATGCAGTACCTGAACTTAATGTCATATCAGATGTCACAAAATCCTGAAGAATGTTTGAATCTGATATATCAGAATTTTAAATGTGTTGTTGTGTATGCCTTACCATGTTTATAAGCAACAAATAAGATGTCTCAACATCATATTTGATATCCGAGTCTGTCATACCTGAATTTCAAATATACTTTGGCATTCGGCTCGGTTCCCCAAATCGTCAGACATACATAAACCGAGCGTAGTTTCCCAAACATACAAACAAACCCCAGGTCTCCAACGAACGCATAAAAAGGAACAACACACATGTTTATTAAGCGAACATCCAAGCGGTCGAGCATCATAAAAACACTTAGTAAATTTTTTTAGAATATAATGGGTGCCCTCCGATGGACACACGTGCACACACAACAAAGGGATAAGAAACGACCATCAAGGTCGGGGAAAAACATAAAGGCATTAAAAAATGCAGCCACACGGACTAACTTATTCAAATATTACATAAAGGGGGGAACACCCCCCATACAGAACTAAAGCCATGGCACGCAGGCTAGCCAACAAAATTAAAAGGCAAAAACAACGGGATCATCAAGGACTGGTATCTACGGCAGGCTGAGCATCAGTGGGGACCCCCTGATTCCCTTCGGCCATAGTCGTATCATCCTATTCTGGCTGTCAAAGAAAATCGGGGACAAAGATCTCTCCATCCTTAACTTTGTAAAGACAATTGATGCCTTCCTTGTTGAGCACCACCCCGTGGTTGAGTATCTTCAATTGATCCACCATGTTTTGGAATGCCACACCCATTATCTCCTCAAGGTCCTCCTCCCTTGCTCGATCTTTGAAACCAGCTCAGCCCGAGTTACCAGCGACTTCAGGTCCTCAGGTTTGTCCTCAGCAGGAGCCATCACAACCTTGAGGCGAGCAACTTCATCTTTGGCCTATCTCCTCTCCGAGTTAGCAACATCCAAGGATTCTTTTAACTTTTTGACCTTCTTTGAAGCCTCCTTCAAAGACTCTGAGGAGGCATTAATCTTATCCTTGAAAGTATACATGAGAGCCTTTAGCCGCTAAATTTCCCGCTCCTGAGTGGCGGTACCTTCAGCATACATGGAGGCCATTGTTAAGACCCTCATCACAGAGCTTGCATCCCAAGCCAAACATAACCGTCTGTCTGATCGACTCAACTCCTCCAATTTGAGTGTTTCCTCCCTATGGACTTGGAGAGAGGTCTCCTCGATGAAATTCGGCCTCAGGAAGCAGGTTCGGATCTCAAACAAAGGCTTCAGGGCGGGTTCTTCGTTATGTGTATGACCTCATTGGCCCTTGACCCTTTCCTCGTTCTGGAAGCAGTGCCCGACGAACCAAGGGGAGTCGAGGAGGATTTACCCAAACTTGTGCCTACAGATGTCAACCGGTCATTCTAATGGGTTATTTTCAGCTTCTTGGCTCCCCGTCTCTTGGCAGCTTGGCCATTACCTTGTCTTGCAAATCAACCATTGAATCTGAAAAAGACAAAAAAAAATGGTTATAGCATAAAACATAAACGAGCATAAATTCAATACAAACGAACAACTCTAAAAACTACTGAGATAAGTAGTGACGTCCTCGTCCGTCTCACAGACGAGAAGTTTGGACACTTTTATGAATCAAAGGGTCACTTTAGCACCCTCGACCTTATCCGAGATCGTATGACCCTGCTCGTCTACGTGTGTGGTCATGGTGATCCGAGAAACATAGCTCATAAGGACATCATATCTAGTCTGATCCTTCTCACTTAGCTCAGACGCTATGGCCAAGTACTCCTTGGTCCAATGCATAACATGGTCACGAAACCAGAAGAAGTGGAACTTCAGCATAATAAGGGGAACCTCATTCCCCTCCTCGTCCAACAAAACGTTCCTTTCATCATCAGTGTCCACCCCCCATAATTTACAAGAATTATGAGCACGAACTGAGACTGATTCGACCAGGTAATACCGGTCCTTGAAGTCTCTGATCGACTAGATATACGCTTTGAAGATCTTTTTCTTTGGTTTGAGGGAGACCCAAATGTATCTCCCATGCACGACCTACCTCTAAAGGTGGAAAATGTGGAAAAATAGGGGAAGCATCGCCCCAATCTTCAAGTATTAGCAAGTCATCTCGAAAGCTTCCGTAAAAGCGAACGAATTCGGATGCAGTTGCGATGGAGAATGTTCCAAGTGCACAAACATAGAAATTTGAAAATCCAAGAAGGGGAGCTTAAATGTGAGCTCCCTAAAAAATATGTCGTACATGAGAAACTTGTTAGGACAATACGACCAGCATATACGGCCTTATTCACCAGGGTATCTGACAAACCAATCCTCGGGATCTCCAACCACCGGACTTGGTCCCTCCATGGGCTGGTAGTATATTGATTAAATGGTCAGGGGCTCCTCGACAACCCATTCTTCAATATGAACATTTTGTTCCTCGTCCTCCTCTTCAGGATTGGCAGGGTCAGCACGAGTTGAGGTGGTCTCTTCGGTACCAATTGAGGATTAGGCACTTCTTCCTAAAGTTGTTTCCTCAAAATGATTTGGGGACAAATCAGTATCACTGGAGAGGTCCTCGACATCCATGTGAACGAGCATGTTGTTCGACATCTTTACACCTGAAAAGCAATGAAAGTAAATATGAATTCAATGAGTTAAATCAAATCCACCCTTCCACCATTGATCAAGTGAAAGGGCGCATAGTGGAACGTGGATGTTGTCCTCGAACTAAGCCCTTATTCGAAGTAGACCACAGTCATCGTAACGACCAGGTATTAGTACGGGAAATGGAGGATCCTAAGATGACAAAAATATTGGTTCGAACCAAACCTAGAAATCCGATTGAAGTTCAACCGAAGCTGTCGTGTAGGGCCATGAGGAACGTTGCTAAAACACCTTAAGTGTCGCAATGATGGTTGCTCAGCACACGATAGTCACTGTACAGAAACGGGGACGCCATGTCGGAACCCTAACAATCTAGAGTATGGGTCCTATTGACCCTAAAAGCTATCATAATTGCATGCATCTATGTTATCAGCAGGAATCACAAGCATAAATGGGTGAGAAAATGATAAAACTTACAAGTTTTAGAAGGTTTACGCGTGGTCAGTTAGTTCTCCTTGTTAGATATAGTGGCAGACGGCAAAGCTCGAGGACTTGTCTTTGTCGAGCAGGGAAATAGAGAGTGAAAAGTATAAAACTGAATCCCAACGACCTATTTATAAACTCCGTCAGCACATGCATGGCCACGTGGGACCTATAACCTATAAACGTCGCACCCATTGCCTAAGGACGATCGTAGAGTAGCCATATTTACACATTAAATGTGCACCCTTCCTCAGACCCATGCATGACGTAACCACACTTTAACGCCCAGGGGTGTCGCTCCCAAAGATTTGCATCCCCGGTACAAGCTCGAAGGGTCGGAGAAAAGAGAAATGAAAATGAACTGAATAGAGTCACCAGCTAGGCATTTTTATCCTGAAGGAAAGGTAATGCTGCATAAACCTGGGAAAAGATGGATAAGATGGTTGTGAACCAGAGGAACTAAGAAAGGGGGTTGGTTACAACCTGGGAAGGTATTAGAACCCAGATTGTCCGTCGTACTCGATGGGATCCACGCTTACAAGATTGTGTTTAAAAGGGGTAGGTGTATGTGCTATCTGTGTGCAAAAGCTGGAAAAGAAATATACAAGTGTCAGTGCAAAATGGTGAATGCTCAGGAACTGAGGCTTAGAAAAGAATTCTAAAAGAGGGGGAAGACACAGAGACTTTTGTTCGATAATAGTTAAGTTATGCCTACATATCCTCTCGTGCAATGAGGAAGTCAGAACACCGTAGTTTGAGTCAAAGGGACTGAAGATAAATTGACTGTGAACTGCTTGCTTGCCTATGCTCAAGTGTATGACTCGTCTGGCTCGAGTGCTAACTTTCTTGCATTAGACGGAAGAAGCAAGTTCTCGTTTGTGAATGAGTGTGATGAGAAAAGAATCCCGGAGGAGACGTTTATTGTTTGTTTTTTGTGTTTTCAGTTTTGTTATTGTTTTTGGTGTTTTGCATAAGTTAATGAGCTTAAACCTAAATCAAAAGTTGTAAATTCATTATATCCTCCATGATTAGGGATAATGAGCCTACTTAAGTATGAGATAAGCATTTCAACTTAATTACCATGATGATGTAGGATTAAAATCATTAACCTACTTGTGATTATTTAGATGTTTTTGGGTTTTTGTTTAGTGTTAAGTAATGAGTTTAATCTCTAATCACAGATTAGTGAACTCATTACACTATCCTAATAGAAGGATAATAGATTAGCACACTTAAGCTGAGGAAGATACCCCAACTTAATCCATGGTTAGGGATTAAATTCATTAGCTAAGAAGCCTTTATTAAGTGTATTTTAATTAAGGGATGAGATGAAGAAATGGATTTTAAGTTTGTAAGACAACTTGAGGGGGACTTGTCCATTAAACACTAGGGTTAGTCCCTCTTAACCAAAAGGAAGAGTTAGAACCCTAATGTAAGGCCCAAGTTACAAGATAAAGTCTTGATGATTATTAATGTGATTTGATTAAGAGGTTTAAACAAATTAAAGGTTTAACACTTAGGATTAAAGTTATACACTCCATCCTAAGATAAGGATGCAGGCATAACCCTGATTCCAAAGTCCTAAAACTTTAAGAGTTTAGTCTCTGATTATTGAGATGAGAAGAGAGACTCAAGGAGACTCAAAGGTAAAAGCTAAGGGGGACTAAACAAAACCCTAAGATTATCATGATTGGATGTTCCTATGGTTTTTTAGGCCTAAAAGAGAAGATCTTCAAGGAAGCCACCAATGGAAGAAGCAGATGAAAGAAGGATGAAGAAGAAGAAAAAGTTACTTACTTCATTGAAGAAGATAAGTTACTTGAAGGAAGAAAGTGAGAAAGAGGGAACATAAGTGAATCAAATTCACTTCAAAGACAAGTTAAAATGCACATGAATGAGATAAGAAGGAGTGAGAAGTGAAGGCAAATCCACCTCTCACAATGACTTACCAAACGTTCCTGAAATGGTTAGCATGAATGCATAAGGTATAAAGCATAAAGAAATGAATTGAAATGAGATGAAATGAGATGCAAAGAGCAAAGTCAGAAGTGATTATGCAATGCAAATAGAATATGAGATGGTGCAATGTCATACAGTGTGCATATGAATGATCATACAAGGATGGGATGTAATGAAAGCATGCTTGGAAGCTTGAAAACACATAGATGTTTATGAGATGAAATGAATGCAAAGCATGGAAAATGAATGAAGAAATGATCAAGCAAGGTTCTAACATGTCCTAAGATGTCTAAGATGACATATGAATGCATGAAATGTCATGGAAAGTTCATATGATGATGATATGCAAAGGAGAATGCAAATGAAGATGCATAATTAGGGTTTTAAGACAACATGAGATGCATATGAACAAAACAGAAGCATGCAACATGATGAAAATTTGAAATCAAGCTCAAACAAACCCTAATCCCATATTAGGTCACACCCCAAAGGAGAAGGTCAGAAGCCTAACCTATTGAAGGTTATGATTTTCCTAAGTTTTCTAGGGTTTTTGGATGATGCAAAAGGAAAAATGCAAATCAAATTGAAAATGCAAGATAAATTCATGAGGAAAATAACCTAGAAACTACATGCAATATGTGAAACAATGCAAAAAGAATCAAGTTCAAAATATTCTTGGTCAGGCAAGAATGATTTTTCAAAGTTAGGGTTACAAATTGTGATTTTAAAGACCCTTAATTCAAACAAAATTGGGAAACTATGATCAAACCTAAAAATAAATTTGTGTGAAGAGTTTGAAAATGTTTCTAAATGCATTGGAATGGTTCATGATTTTTTGGTGATTTTTAGAAACCTAAATGCATTTTTAATTAATTAAAATAATTTAATTAATTAAAAATAACATTTAAATATTTTAAAAATACTTTTTATTTGCAAAAAATAAAATAAAAATCATTTTCAGATTGAGAAAAATATTTGAAATCAGAATGCAAAGTTTCATATTTTTTGAATAAGTTTTGCTATTTTAAATAAAATGAGAAAGAAAATGCAAAGAAAATGAAATAAAAATAAAATAAAATGGAAGTATGCAGATCCAAGGGCCAGGATTCAAACTGGGGAGGGAAATTTTGACTGGCGCTCTATCCAAAGGCTAAGGTTTAATCTGAGATTTTTAAATTAATTAAACCTAATTAAAACTAATTAATTAAAATTAGGGTTAATGGATCAATCTGGGTCGTCCACACGCGCGGGTAAAACCAATCTAAGGGTCCTAATTTAAACCTGGCTAATTAATGGGATTAGCCCTAATTAAACTCAGGTGGCCGGAGAAGAACTCCGGTCGTCTTCTCCAGCGTGCCTCTCACCTGAGCTTGCTCAAAACACCACCTTAAGCCCCCAAAATCTCCAGAATGAATCAACTAACATCCCTAAACAAGAATCTAACCCCAAAATTCATTTATCATGCATCAAAATCAAGAATCGAACAAGAACATGGAAACGGATAAAATTTCAGAACAAGCATACACACTCATCTCTCAACCATTTTTCATCATTCAAAGCTCATTGTGATCAGGACAACATGTTCTTTCATATTGCAACATAAAAAACAAGTTCTGGAAAAATGATTTGAGATGACTACCTGAGATGATGAACTGCAAATATGGACTTTCAGAGCTCCTCCTTTGTGCAATCTAACCCCTTTGAGTCCCCTGAGGCTATTGAGAAGCTTTGCAAGAGTTTAAATGGCCTCCTTTGTGAGTTTCAGTTTTGAGAGGTGAGAAATCGTGTTTATTATTCAGAGGCTTTTTGGGCAAAATGAAGGGTGGTTTGTGTTCCTTATGACATGAGTGATTGAATGGTGAAGGAAGTTTTTAGTTTGAATGGTTATGCTGAGAGATTCTAAGAGAGGAAGTTTTTGCAAATTTTTGTGATTCTGAGCTTGTGAAAGGTTCCAGCCTTGTGTGTTATGTGTTTTGTGATCCATGATGTTGGTATAAGCCAATGGGATTGCTCAGAAAGTGGGCGGTGGCACAACTTGATTGGTATGGGCAAAGTTGCAAAAAGTCAAAGTTATGTGTACTTGAAGCATGGCACGGGTCAGAGCATTTTCTATGATTGTCCTGCCTCAACTTGCTTCATGAAGGACCATGGGATTGAATTAGATGAGCTGGAAGGCTTGGATGAAGAATTCTCATGGTTTATGCAAATTTCCCTCTTTGATGTTTCTTGTGAATCAAGCCACCAAAACCCCAGGTTCAAAGGCAAATTTTGATCTCTTGAAGTTTCTTTGACATGTTATGATGCATAGAAGTTGATTAGAGGTCATTAGAATGCTTGGCAAGTGAAATTGCAAAATTCCCTCTTTGACATGAACATGAAAATTATGTGATTTTTGCCAACTTTGAAGGGCCATATCTTAAGTTCTAGGATGAATCAAGACATGTTCTAGTACTTTTTGAAAAGGGAAAGACCTAATCTACAACTTTCATGCCCAAGAATTTTTCATTTGAAGCATTTTTGGTCATGAAAGAGGAGGTTGAAAATCTTTCCCAAAATGGAAAGTTTGCATTTCAAGTCATTTCCAAAAATGGCAAGTTTGCAATTGGCTTAAAATTCTTCAATCTTGTGAACTTACAACCACTTCTAAGATCAAATAAGATCATTGAACTTCAATTTGATGAAAATGACCCTTTGGTTCCATTGTTGGGGGCCTCAGATGCCCTGATTTTGACTTAACTTGCTCAAGAAGTTACCCAATGAACAGATGACTTCCACAATGAGTTTCTTCATCAAACTTGGTACACATGATCCTTATAACATATCAAGAACATTAGAAACAAGAATGACCAAAAAAATTGGAGTTAAGGCCTCTGAAACCAAAACCCTAATTTTTGTCATCTGTGTAGTGAAAACCCTAGCTCTGCTTCCATGCCTTTGCCAATTCTTGTGATCCCTTAACTTTCATGAACTTTGGGGAGAATAATATGATCATAGAACACACATGGACCCTCTTGTAAAGCTTCAAGATCATTGGGATGGCTCAGATGAATTCTTGGATTGCTCAGATCACAAACTCTAGATGCAGATGAACTTGAACTATGCAGTGAAGCAAATATGCAATATGAGATGTAATGCTTATGTTAAAACAAAAATGAAAGATCACAAGCTATGGTGTGATAAAGAGTGAGGGAAAATTTAGGGTGTTTACAGCTGCCCCTATTCAAACATGAGTTAGCTGTGTAGGATGTAATTGCCTGGCTTAACAGACAAACAAGATAACTTGTGGTTGAATACCAAAGACAGTCCGAAATTTGCACTCGCTGGGGAGAAGAAGAAAAGGGATATAAATTGTAAAAGGTAGTATAGTGTGATTATAAAATGAAAGCGATGGAGGATGACCATCGAGCAGAGGACGACTGCTAGGGAAAAAGTGGTAAGTAAAGCAATGACGGGGACGGCCGACAAGTTGGGGAAATAAAGAAATCATGATGAGGACGACCATCGGGTAAAGAAATAAGATTCTCTGGGGGTTAAAGTAGTGAGAAAGCAATGATGGGGACGGCAACCAGGCTTATGGAAAGTAAAGTAAGTAATGCTCTTTATCAAAGGTGAAGGACGATCACCTAGCAGGGGACGACTGCTCTTTATCACGACATAGGACGAATGTTGGATAGAGATCAACGATGGGGACGACCATCAGATAAAATGATAAGGGACGGTCATCAAAAGGTGAAAGTGATCACCTAGCAGGGGATGGCTGCTGAAAATATCACGACATAGGACGAATTCCAGATAGAAGGTTCCAATAATGGAGATTCCATTGGGGAAAGGGATGAGGGACGCTCATCCAAAGGTGAAGGACGATCACCTGGCAGGGGACAATTGCCGAAAGTATCACGACATAGGATGAATGTCGGATAGGAGAAAGTTGTTTTATTGACGACTTACTGGGGAACGGTAAACACGGACGAGTGCTTACACTTCAGAAATAAAAGGTATAAGTGTTTGACAGTATGTATAGATTAAAGATGCGGACGAGCATCCTTAGAACCATGATACGGACGAGTATCAGTAGAAACAAACGCTGATGCATGTTCAAAGATGATGATACGGACGAGTATCAACTAGTTAACAAGGAATATGGATGAGGGTCGAATCTATTAAGGAGTGATATATACAATGATACGGACGAGTATCAAAGGAACCCTGCATTGGTATTGATCTGTTGGTGAGGTATGTGCAAGACAAGGACGGGTGTCGAAAGATTGGGCAAGGGACACAAACGAGTGTTTGACTTGCTGGGGAAGTATGACATGGACGAGTGTCAAAAAGGAATATGTATAAATATAAATAGGCATCTGTATTGAGAATGCAGGAGGTATTCTGGCAATCTGTGGGGGGGATAAGATGACACGGACGAGTGTCGAGAAGGGCGTGTTATGAACAAGTATTTGTTTGCAGAAGGTATTCTGGCGACCTTGCTGGGGAAGGATGACATGGACGGGTGTCAACAAAGAGTATGCATAGGTATATGTATTTGAGAGTGTAAAGGGGATGCTTTTGCTTTTATCTGTAGGGGATATGAGTTTTGTACATTGCTGGTGAAATATTAATGGTATTTGCAGGTGACTGGCTCGAACCTAGCTTGTGATCATGCAAAATGTTTGATTTTTTCCGTAATGCTCTGTATTAGACGGAATGTTACGCTTACTTCGGTGATTATGATGCGAATGTTATGATTTATGCAAAGAGAAACTGATCCGAAGTTTGGATGCTGCAGGGATAAAGATCTTTGGCTGATCTGTTTGAAGGAATAACCCGGCTGGGGGAAGAGATCATTGGTAGATCTGTCAGGAGGGAGAACTCTGCTTGGGGAAATAGATCATTGGTAGATCTATCCTTAATGAGGAAGTTTTAGCCACTCAGCTGGGGATGTGCTCCAGGTACTGTTCTTCCGGGGAGGCAACCCTATGGGGAATCAGTTCCATCAACTCTGCTGAGGATGAGAGAAAACTGGAATCTCTGGTGGGGAACGGAAAGTTCTTGACAACCTTGTTGGGAAAGAGGCTTTCAGGCATTGCTTGGGAGACCATGCTCGGGGAGGAGATAACTTATGGGAAGTAGTATGCTAGGGATTCACTGTTTGACATGCCCCATGTTGCGAAAGATTGCCTGTTTTGATTGCATGCAACCTGTTAAGACAAAGGAAAACGTACAAGTGTCCCGAGGTATCCTTAACTGGATTTTGTCATAGGAGTTAGATTTACCTGAAAGTAATATATTTCCTGTAAGCATTTTATAAAAATGGCTCATATGTTTTATGCAAGTGTTGTATTATGAACATTGGACATTTTGCAAACGAAACAAAAATGTACAAAACAAATTGTGATTGGAAACTCTGATTTTATTGATTTGTGTGCCCTGAATTGGCAAGTACAATCAAAGAAGTGAATCCCCTAAAATGAGGAGATTGCTGTAAATTGAAAAAATAAAGATTTTGGCAATGTTGACGACGACGCTCCATTGAACTTCCTTTGCTATTACCTGTATGACCTTGACGTTCTTCTCATGTTGCTTTCTGAAGAAGGCTGATTCTGACCGACACTTTGTCCTTTCGAAGCTTTCCACGTTGTGAGTAATACAGACGAATTCAGAATGAAATTGTTCACTTATTCCCTGATTTTGCGTGGATCGCCCTTTCGGGTTTTCAATCCACCGGGGTACCCATTTTTGCCTGAGTTGTCCAATGCGGCTTTTCAACTCAGCGGGTGTACATTTTTTCTCAATTTTCCCTTATTTTTGCCCGAGTCTTTTATTCTGTTTTTGACTCGCCGGGATGCCCTATTTTTGCTTGGACGTACATTCTGTTTTTATGTCCAGCGAGTCATTTTTATGCGAAGTATTTTAAAACTGCATCTGAATTCACAGGAGACGGGAAGTCTTCACCATCCATGGTTCGAGCATCAGTGCTCCACCTGAGAAGACTTTGGTTATGACATAGGGACCTTCATAGTTTGGTGTCCACTTGCCCTTGTGGTCTGTATGAGGAGGAAGGATTCTTTTCAGAACAAGCTCTCCCACTTGGTATTCCTGAGGTCTGACTTTCTGATCGAAGGCTCTCTTCATTCGTTTCTGATATAACTGTCCATGACAGATGGGAATTAATCTTTTCTCTTCGATCAGATTCAGTTGATTGTATCAGGACCGGATCCATTCTGCTTCATCCAGCTTCACATCCATCATTACCCGTAAGGAGGGTAGCTCGACTTCAACAGGTAGGACAACTTCCATACCGTACACAAGCTGATAAGGTGTTGCCCCAGTGGACGTTTTGATTGAGGTTCGGTACCCATGTAAAGCAAATGGTAGCATCTCATGCCAGTCTTTGTAAGTAACCATTGTAAACACCCCAAATTTTCCCTCACTAATTTCACACCATGGCTTGTGATCTCTCATATTTTCATAAGTTTAAGCATATCATCTCATATTGCATTTTTGTTTCATCTGCATAGTTCAAGTTCATCTGCATCTAGGGTTTGTGATCTGAGCAATCCAAGGATCCATCTGAGCCACTTCAAAGGTCTTCAATCATTCCAAGAGGGTCCATTTATGTTCAATCATCATCTTATATCCCTCAAAGATCAAGGAAGTCAAGGAATCACAAGAACTTGCAAAGCATGGAAGCAGAGCTAGGGTTTCACTACATAGATGACCTGGAATTAGGGTTTTGGTTTCATAGGCCATAACTCCAAATTTTCTGGTCATTCTTGTTTCTAATGGTCTCAATATGTTATAAGGATCATGTGTACCAAGTTTGATGAAGAAATTCATTATGGAAGTCATTTGTCCACTGGGTAACGTCTAGAGCAAGTCAGATCAAAATCAAGGCATCTGAGGCCCCCATCCATGGAACCAAAGTGGATTTTTCATCAAATTGAAGTTATATGATCTTTATTTGATCATTGAAGTGCTTGGAAGTTCACAAAATTAAAGAAAAGTGAGCTAAACTAAAAGTTGCCAAAAATGGAAATGACTTGTAATGTAAACTTTCCATTTTGGGAAAGTTTTTCAACCTCCTCTTTCTCAACCAAAAATGCTTCAAATGAAAAATTGTTGGTCATGAAAGTTGTAGATTGGATCATTCCCTTTTCAAAAAGTACAAGAACAAGTTCTAATTCATTATGGAACTCAAGTTATGGCTTGTCAAAGTTGGCAAAAATCACATAATTTTCAAGAATGCACCAAAGAGGGATTTTTGCAAAACCACTTGCCAAGGAATTTTGTGACTTCAAACACACTTCTAAGCATCAGAACATCATAGTGCATTGCCCAAAACTCAGAATTGCCCAAAGAATCTCAAGTTTTCATGCCTTGCCCATGAAGAAATCACAAAAGGGCCAAAACTTCATAAAATTGCAAAATGACATAGAACCTTTCACAAACTTGCTGAATTGCCTCAAGATGAATTCCATGGACCTCCTTGATCCTTGTTGAACCAAACATGCCCTTGTACCACCTCTGAACCAGCCCATACCTCAAGGATAAAAATATTTGACTTTTTTGCAAGAAGCTCATACCAATCAGCTGCAGCCACCACCCACTCTCTGGCCTATCACAACTTGTTATGTGGATCAAACCCAAGCCATAACACACAAGAAGCCAGCCTGAAACCTCAGATTTCCCAAGTTCTCAAAAATCCCCTCATTTGCAAAATCCTTTGAATCTCTCTACTCACACACTCAAACTCAAAACCAATTTCACCATTCATCTCAAAATCATATATAGAACACAAAGCCACCATTAAAACAACCAAAAACACCCCCATAACCAAAACACGATTCTTGGCCAGTTAAAGTGCAATCACACAAACCAGCCAAAACAAACTCCTTTCAAGCCTCAAAGCTTCTTCAGGAGGATCATTGAAGTGAGTTTGCACAAGAGAGGTGGCCAGAAAGCTCCAAACTGAGGAAGCTCAAGCTCAGGTAACCTCTTCAAACTTTTTTCCAAAAATGCTATTTTAAGTTCTTAAAATGTTCCTTATGTTGTGTTGATCATGGTGATACTTTTAGTTTTGAAAATGGTTGTGTATTGAGCATTTACTGAGCTTCTGAAACTTTTCCAGTTTTTGAGTTTTCCTTCGAATTTTTTTTATGAGCCATGATAAATTTGTTTTGAGGTTGGATTCGTGTTTAGGAAGGTGAGAGGAGTTGATCTGGAGCTTTAGAGCTCTAGAAATGACCTAGGGGTGAAGTTTTGGGGTTGCTCAGGGAGGGGCTGGCCGGAGAAGATGACCGGAGGTCTTCTCCGGCCACCTGAAAGTAATTAAATGTTTAATTAGGGTTAGGGCAAAGTTTAAACGTAGGCCTTTGGATCTTGTCTTCCCGCATGTGATGAAGGGCTCAGATCATTTCATTAAGTTTAAATCCTGTTTAATTAATTAATTAATTAGGTTTTAATAAGTTTGAACCTAGACCGTCCAGATGCGCGCCAGGTCAAACCAAAATCCCCCAGAATCAATCCTATCCCTTGATTGCACATACTTTCATTAATTCACATTTTTATTTCATTTAATTTCATTTATTTTGCATATTTTATTTAAAATAGTTAGAAAATCCTAAAAATATTTTCCTCTTGCATTTTTAATTCAAATATTTTTCTCAACCAGAAAACATTTTTATTTTTATTTTTTAGCATTAAAAAATCATTTTAAAAATATTTAAATGTTTATTTTAATTAATTAATGGAAATTAATTAATTAAAATATCATTTAGGTTTCTAAAAATTCCAAAACATTTCACATTGCATCTTAGGACATTTAGAAACATTGTCAAACCATTCATACAAATTTCGTTTTGGCTTTGAATCAACTTTGACATTTTTCTTTGAATTTAGGGTTCATAAAATCCTATTTTTGAACCCTAAATTCAATAATTCTTTTCTTCCTAACCATGAATGGTATGACATTGATTCTTTTTGCATTTATCTTAATATAGCATCTAGTGTCTAGCATAGTTTTGTCACAAATTTATCTTGCATTTTTTATTTGATTTGCATTTTTCCTCTTAAGGTACCTTAAAACCCTAGATAACTTAGAAAAATCACAACTTTCTTTAGGTTAAGAGTTAGACCTCCTCCTTTGGGGTGTAATATCATATGGAGTTAGGTTTCCTTTCAGTTCATTTGCAATTTTTTATCTTATGTTTTGCTTCTGTTTTTGACTTTTGCATCTCATGTTGCATTAAAACCCTAATTTCTCATGTTCACTTGTATACATCTTGCATATGCATTCATTCAAGAACTTGCCATGACATTTCTTGCATTCACATGACTCTTAAGACATCCTAGGGCACATTAGAATCATGTTTGATCATTTCTTCATCCATTTGCCATGATATGCATTCATTTCATTCCATGAACTTTCATGTGCTTTCATGCTTCCTATATGCTTCATTTGCATTCTCATCTCTTGTATGACCATCCATGCCACTTGGCATGTCTTTGCAACATCTCATAGCATCATTTGCATCATGTTTATGCTTCTGGTTTTGGTTTGCATCCTTGCATTTCTTTCATTTCATTTCATTTCATTTCTTTCTTTTATGCTAACATTTTCAGGTGGTAAGTAATTTGAGAAGTGAATTTGCCTTCACTTCTCATTTCTCTTCTCATTCTTTTTATGCATCCTTGCTTCATTTTCTTTTGCTTTAGAGTGAGCTTGCTCATTCATGTTCATCATTCACTTTCTTTCTTCAAGTAACTTATCTTCTTAAGTGAAGTAAGTTAGCTTGTTTCTTCTGCTTCTCCTCCTTACATCTGCTTCTTCCATTGGTGGCTTCTTTGAAGATCTCTTGCAAGCCTCATAAACCATAGGAACTCCCGAGCATGACAATAATTAGGGTTTTAATTAGTTCCCCTTTAGTTTTTACCTTTGTGTCTTCTTTATGTCTCTCTTCTCATCTCATTATCAGAGACTAAACCTTTAAGGTTTTAAGACTTTGTGATTAGGGTTATGCCTGCATCCTTCTCTTAGGATGGAGTGTATAACTTTAATCCTAAGTGTTAAACCCTTAATGTGTTTAAAATTTCTTAATCAATCCATCTTAATAATAACTAAGACAATAGCTTGTAACTTGGGCCTTGCATTAGGGTTCTAATTCTTCCTTAATTGGTTAAGAAGGACTAACCCTAGTGTTAATGGATAAGTCCCCCTCAAGTTGTCTTACAAACCATAAAATTCACTTCTTAACCTTATCATTAACTAAAATCCACTTTAATAAAGGCTTTGTTTTGTCATGAGGTTAATCCCTAATCATGGATTAAGTTGAGGTATCTTCATCAGCTTGAGTGTGCTCATCTATTATCCTTCTATTAGGATGGTGTAATGAGTCCATTAAATCCTTGATTATGGCTTAAACTCATTAATCAACACTAAACAAAAACCCAAAAACATCTTAATAATCACAAGTAGGTTAATGATCTTAATCCTACATCATGGTAATTAAGTTTGAGGTGTTTACTTCATACTTAAGGTATTCTCATTATCCCTAATCAAAGGGAGGATATGATGAGTTTGCTAACCCTTGGCTTAGGCTTAAGCTCATCAACTTATGACAAACACAAAAAGCAATAAAAGATTGAAAACATCAAAAACAAACAATAATCGTCTCCTTCGGGATTATTTTCTCATCATCTTCACTCACAAACGAGAACTCGCTTCTTCCGTCTAATGCAAGACAGTTAGCACCTGAGTCAGACAGGTCATACACTTGAGCATAGACAAGCAAGCAGTTCATCAGTCAATTTATCTTTCAGTCTCTTTGAGTCGAATTACGGTGTTCTGACTTCCTCATTGCACGAGAGGATACGTAGGCATAACTCAACAGTTATCGAACAAAAGTCTCTGTGTCCTCCCCCTCTTTCAGCATTCTCTTTTAAGCCTCATTCCTGAGCATTTCATTTCACCTTCTTGCACTGACACTTGTACATTCTTTTCCAGCTTTTGCACATAGATATCACAGACACCTACCTCTTTAAACACAATCTTTTAAGCGTGGATCCCGTCGAGTACGACGGACAATCTGGGTGCTAATACCTTCCCAGGTTGTAACCAACCCCCTTTCTCAATTTCTCTGGTTCGCAACCGTCTTATCCATATTCTTCTAGGTTTATGCAACATTACCTTTCCTTCGGGATAAAAATGCCTAGCTGGCGACTATTTTCACTTCATTTTCATTCTTCTCCTTCGCCGACCGTTCGCATTTGTACCCTATCTGACCCGGTGTCATTTGGTGGGAGCGACAACCACCATCTTCTGCACAATCTTCTTGATGTTTTTGTTGGTTGCCTCGACAGCGCCATTCATCTTTGGCCTGTAAGGAGAAGAGTTGTGATGTTGAATTTTGAAGTCCCGGATAAGTTATGCCATCATTTTGTTGTTCAAATTGGAACCATTATCAGTAATGATTCATTCGGGAACTCCATATCGACAGATGATGTCTCTTTTCAGAAATCTGGCTACCACTTGTCTGGTGACGTTTGCATATGAAGCTGCTTCAACCCATTTGGTGAAGTAATCAATGGCTACCAGGATGAATCTATGACCATTTGAAGCATTTGGTTCAATCTTTCCAATCATGTCAATGCCCCACATAGCAAAGGGCCAAGGTGAAGACATCACATTCAAAGGATTCGGAGGCACATGCACTTTATCCGCGTAGATCTGGCACTTTTGGCATTTTCTGGCATAGGCACAACAGTCTGCATCCATTGTGATCCAGTAGTAACCTGATCTTAATAATTTCTTTACCATTGCATGCCCTTCGGCATGGGTACCAAAAGAACCTTCATGCACCTCGTGCATCGGTAGGTATGCTTCCTTCTTGTCAACACATCTGAGCAGGACCATGTCGAAGTTTCGCTTGTATAATGAACCATCAGCATTGAGGAAGAAACTGCCAGTCAACCTTCTTAATGTCTTCTTATCATTAGATGATGCCCTAGGTGGGTACGTCTGATTCTCTAAGAAGCATTTGATGTCGTGGAACCAAGGTTTGTCATCACTAGCAATGTCCATAGAGAACACATATGTCGGTCGGTCTAATCTGGATACCAAAATTCGAGGCACGTAATTGACAGTTTGAATTTTGATCATGGAGGAAATGGTGGCTAAAGCATCTGCAAACTGATTCTCATCTCGAGGGATGTACTCAAGTTTGACTGTTGTGAAGAAAGTCAATAATTTCCTCGTATAGTCACGGTATGGAATCAGATGCTCTTGATGAGTGTACCATTTTTCGTTGGTCTGATTGATTACCAAAGCCGAATCTCCGAATACATTAAATGTTTTGATCCTGAGGTCAATGGCTTCCTCCAGTCCCATGATACAGGCTTCATATTCTGCTTCATTGTTAGTGCTAGCAAAGGTGAGTTTTGCCGAAAAAGGCATATGAACTCCTTTAGGTGTGATAAGCACTGCACCAACCCCACGACCATTCATATTGACAGTCCCGTCAAACATCATAGTCCATTCTTCTTCTGGGTCAGGCCCTTCAGTGTGAACTGGCTCTTCACAATCTTTTGCTTTTAAGTACATGATGTCTTCATCAAGGAAGTTAAATGTCATGGGCTGGTAATCATCAATGGGTTGCTCAGCTAGATAATCAGACAGTACACTGCCCTTGATGGCCTTTTGAGAGGTGTACTGAATGTCATACTCTGTCAGAATCATTTGCCATCTTGCAACCCTTCCGGTAAGTGTTGGCTTCTTAAATATGTACTTGACGGGGTCCATTTTTAAGATCAACAAGGTAGTGTGAGTCAGCATATACTGTCTTAGTCGGCAAGCAGCCCACGCTAAAGCATAACAAGTTTTCTCGAGCAGTGAATAACGTTGTTCATAGTCAGTAAACTTTTTGCTTAGGTAGTATATTGCATACTCTTTTCGACCAGAATCGTCATGCTGGCCCAGCACACACCCCATTGATCCTTCTAATACTGTCAGGTACATTATCAGAGGTCTTCCTTCAATTGGAGGCATGAGAATTGGAGGTTCTTGCAGGTATTCCTTGATCTTGCCAAACGCTTTCTGACAATCGTCGTTCCACCTGACTGTTTGTTCCTTTCTTAACAGTTTGAAAAGGGGCTCACATGTTGCAGTGAGGTGAGATATGAACCTTGATATGTAGTTCAATCTACCTAAGAACCCCCGAACTTCTTTTTTCTGTCCTAGGTGCAGGAATTTCTTGAATGGCTTTGACTTTGTCGGGATCCACCTCAATTCCCTTCTCACTTACAATGAATCCCAGCAATTTACCAGAATGTACCCCAAATGTGCATTTGTTGGGGTTCAACTTCAACTGATACTTTCTCAGACACTTGAACAACTTCAGCAGATTTACCAGATGATCTTCCTCAGTAAGGGACTTGGAAATCATGTCATCCACGTAGCATTCAATTTCTTTGTGGATCATATCGTGGAATAACGTTACCATAGCCCGTTGATAAGTGGAACCAATGTTCTTTAAGCCAAACGGAATTATCTTGTAACAAAATGTGCCCCACGGTGTGATGAAGGTTGTTTTCTCCATGTCCTCGGGTGACATCTTGATCTGATTATACCCAGAATATCCATCCATGAAAGAAAATACCGAAAAATGAGTTGTGTTATCGACCAATACATCAATGTGAGGTGATGGGAAATCATCCTTCGGGCTAGCTCTGTTCAGATCCCGGTAATCCACACACATACGCACCTTGCCATCTTTCTTTGGAACAGGTACAATGTTAGCAACCCACGGCGGGTAACTAGTTACAGCAAGGAAACCAGCATCCCACTGTTTTTGTACCTCTTCTTTAATCTTCATGGCCATATCGAGGCGAGTACGGTGCAACTTCTGCTTGACTGGAGGAAATCTTCTTTCAAGGGTAGCCTGTGCATGACTATATTCGTATCTAGACCTGGCATGTCTCGATAGGACCAAGCGAAGACGTCGACATATTCTCGAAGCATGCTGATAAGCTGTTCTTTTACCGAAGCTTGCAGACTGGCCCCAATCTTCACTTCTTTCAAATCCTCCTCGGTACCAAGATTAACAGTTTCAACCTCCTCCTGATGAGGAGTAATCGCTTTATCTTCTTGCCTCAACAAACTGGCTAACTCTTCAAGCAACTCATAGTCTTCATCAACCCATTCATCTGCTTGATTGATTGGATTGTCAAAGTCATACAAGGTCATAGCAGTGATGTTGTCGATGCAATCTGGAGGATTATTTCTGCAAGGGTTGAGATTTGTTCTTTTTAGTGATCAGTTTTAATCTTGTTCAGAAAAAATGAAGTTATTTATTATGAAAACATTTCCATTTTATTGTTTTGTGCGAAAAATAACAAAAATGAAAAGAAAGTGAGCGAAAGAGAAAATTGTTTGCAAAAGATGTCCAGTATTCATTGATATTCCATTTGCACAAAAATACAAATATCGCCCTATTACAAAATGAGTCCTGACACCTTGGGCAAGATGAAGGACTTGATGCATGCTAAAAAAGGCAGGAAATAATAATTACTCTGCAGGAGTAACCCTTATAATTTCCTGGGAAGACTAGTTAAGGACTTGCTGGCCCGGGATCCTTGGATGAATCCAGCTCACCAGTTTGAGGTCGCTTTCAACCTCGTCTTCCACGTTATTGGCAGCATCTGGGCTTAGCATCCCCCCACTTATGAACTTGGGCTCCTTAGCAGCCTCTGCTTGACCTTGTCAGAATGGTTTGTAACCCAAACTGGATTTGTCCTCCTTCTTCTCCACCGGTAGCAGCCTGCCCCAGCATCGGGCATTTCCATCTTCAACAACCTTCTGATCTTGTTGGTAGGAGACAATTGAAGTACCCATCCTATCCTCCTGGGATGTAGCAAATACTTCAGTTGTTGCATCATTGAAGTTCAGTGCTTCAAAACCTTGGCTCATGGTTTCGTGGATTTCACCATCCATCTCAATGTATTTGTAGGTGGCCAGATGGCTAACAAAAATATCCTCTTCACCACAGATTGTGATAATCTGCCCTTCCCACTCATATTTCAATTTCTGGTGAAGGGTCGATGTAACTGCGCCAGCGGCGTGAATCCATGGTCGACCCAACAAACAGTTGTAGGTCGGTTGAATGTCTATCACGTAGAAAGTAGTTTGAAAGACCTGCGGGCCAATTATCACAGGAAGCTCCACCTCTCCAAGAACAGACCTCTTGGAACCATCAAAAGCTCTAACCACCAGATTGCTTGGTCGGAGAGAAATACCGTCATACTCAAGCTTAACAAGGGCTTTCTTTGGCAATACATTGAGCGAAGACCCAGTGTCAACTAGAACATGTGAAAGCACAACCCTTTTACACTCCAGAGTGATGTGTAAAGCTTTGTTATGGTGACGACCCTCCGTTGTCAAATCAACGTTGGTGAAGCCTACCCCATGGCTAGTATTAAAATTAGACACCACTGTCTCGATCTGATTTACCGTGATCTCCTCAGGCACGTAGGCTGCGTGCAGGACTTTAAGTAGTGCATCCCGATGAGCTTCGGAACACAACAGCAGGGATAAGATGGAGTTCTTGGAATGAGTCTGGTGGAGCTGATCCACAATCTTGTAGTCGCTTCTCTTGATTATCCTCATAAATTCATCCACGTCTTGATCAAAGGATGTTTTATGGGCTTCTTTCAAAACTGGTTCTTCCGGCACCACATTTTTACCCTTGGCTTTGGCAGCAGCCTCTGCCTCAGTATTAGCTCTTGGAACTTGTGACATGAAGAGGCGTCCGCTTCGGGTGAAGCCTCCGCCTCCCCCGACATTATCCACTTGTGGTGTATGAGCTGAAGAATCAAGAAGGACTATTTCCCCGTTGTAGTAGAGGTCTGAACCATAGTGCCATGGTACAACATTATCTTTTTCATATGGAATGGGTCCAGGTATCGTGATGGTGACTGGACTGACTGCAGCAGAGGTAGGAATTGTTATTGTCTGTGGATCGTAATATATGGTGACAGGATTTCTGATTGTTGGTGGTGGTGAAAGACTTAAGATGGGTTGTCGATGAGATTGTTGCTGAGATTGTTGCTGAAAATTGTTGGAATTAGGGACCATTGATGGGTCGTAGTATATGGTGACTGTGGAGACGTCGTTGTTAACAGTTGTTGTAGTTGTAGAAGCGGATGCAGTTGAACTAGTGTTTGTTGAAGTGGTGGAAGAAATGATTGTTGATTTTGTAGACGAGTCTGTCGGAACAATTGTCTTTGAAGTTGTAGGAGAAGTACTTGTTGTTGTTGTAAGAGGAGTTCTTGATGTTGTAGAAATCGTTGATGTTATCTGTAGGATACCTTCTCTGATAAGGCCATTGATGCCACTTCTTAAGCTTGCACACCCATTGACGGAAAATTTGCAAGATTCACAGCAGGCCTCACAACCTGGAAACACCTGGCATTTTAAAAGCTGAGCTTTAACCTCTGCTAGAGGTGTTTGAATGCTTGTAGTATCTTCAATTAAATTCATGGGTTGATCCTCCTTAATTGCATTTATCCTTGGCCCACTGTGGTTGGGCATAGGATTCTTTGTGGCCCTAGTCAGATGACAGTACCACTCACGGGATGCCCCTGTCAAGCTATCCTCAAAATAGAACATCCATAGCTTTTCATCTATGGTGTAGGCCTTTAATCTTCCCAGGAAAGATTGGAGATGGGTGCGAGGGCAGGATGTCCCATTGTATCTTTCAAAACAGGGAGGTTTGAATTTGTGAGGAATTCTAACCCCATCCACTAGCCCCATATCCATGACATCAAACCCTAAAGAGTTTTGAGACTCCAGAGATCTCAACTTTTCTGCTATCTCGTCCAACCGACAATCATAAACTTCATCTCCTGCCCCAACTATAGTGAATTGTTCCTCCTGAGGGTCCTCTTGCAAGGCACGCCCTCCAGTGTTACCCTGGGTATTCCTTATAGCATTAATGTCAGGGTTAAGATGAGGTCCAAACTCCAGGGGATCATTACGAGGTTGTACATGATCATTGTTGCTGGTACCCCCTGTACCTGGGTGGTTTTCTTCAAGAGTTTACCGCTCGACCAACTCTCTCAATCTTTTTTGACTTTGGGCCAACCCAATCATCACTGCCATGAGCTGGTTCATCTGAGCCCTCATTTCAGTTCTTTCATTATCCATTTGGGTTCTCACATCAGTCAAATCTTGTTGAACCTGGTCCATCTGTAAGCTCAGAAGGTTATTTCTTGTAGGATACCGGTGAACTCTGTTGATGGGGAAGACTCTCCTACGAGAAATGTTTCCTGAAACCATAACAAAGTGAGAAACAACAAAAACAAATACGTACAAAACAAAGAAGGAGGTTAGTATGCAATGCAGGATGTATATTTGTCTTCCAAGGGTATCCGGTTTGGTTCTTTGGTTTTGATCCTCCAGACCTCGAGGAATGATGATGTTGAAGAGAGATGAAGCCCACAAAATAACACAAACCATATATTACAAAATGTGAAGATACATAGTTTTGTGATTACAACAAGCCCTCATGATGGGTCAAAATACAACAAAATAAACAAAAGTACAAACAAAATGAAGTACAAAGAAATCAAACATTTAGCTCATAATCATCCTCTCTGACTTCCTTCAGGAGAGCATCAGTCACTGGGCCAACTAGATGCTCTGTGATGGTCCTGATAAGAAGGTTCCTGGTGGCAATAGAATTTTTCAACTTCTTATACTTGTCTTGGTCTTTTGATCTCTTCAACCCCGCCCAGAGTTTCAACTCAGAGATTTCTTTCTGTGCTGCTAACAAGGCTTCCTGATTCCTCTTCTCATTAGCTTCTAACTGCTTTATCTTAGCTTGGGTCCTCTGATCTTCCTGTAAACGAGCTTCAGTAATTCTGATCCACCTAGCTTGACTCTCTTCCAAGTAGTGCTCAGCTCTGGCCTTCTGAATCTTGGCTTCCTTGCAAGCATTCTTCAATACCAACTCCCCTGCTCTAGCTCTTCTGATGTAATCATTTTTCTTCTCAATCTTGGTCATATGCTCGATCCGGAGCTTCTCTAACCTCTCATTGTCCTGACGACTATCATTCCTCTCCCAGAGGGTCTTCTTTAGGGCTTCAGAAAGCTGAGTATTCCTTTCCTTCAACTTTTCAAACTTTTCTAAACTGACTGTAGCTACAGGCTCTACTGCTGATGGTCCAGGTACATCCTCCAGGGTGAATGGAATGCGGGTGATCTGTCCTCTGATACAAAACCAATCAAGATACTGAGTTGAAGCTATGTTGTTACACTTGCCCCGAATGGCAGTCCCTTTTGTCTGAATGTTGTCCCAAGCCCAGGCTGCTTGTCGGGCAATGGCATGGTTGTGCTGAATATCACAGTAAAGGGTTTCTGATAAGTCCTGCTCTCTTGGTGGATGTACCAAGGCATACCCTAATTGCCTTTTGAACAACAGAGGATTGTAGTTGATGCAACCTTTTACTCCAATCAGAGGTACATTGGGATACTGCCCACAGTTGGTGATTATGTCTCTGCCCTTGGTGCTCTGAGTGCACCATCTGATGTCTTCTGATGTAAGGGAAATCATTCTCTTAGCCCAGTTTCTTGACTGATGAGGATTCAGGAAAACTTCTGTCTTTTACAAGTGTCTCAATAACCAGAAGTAGAAGAGAGTTGCACAACATCTGACTAATCTTCCCCTCTGCTTCTCATTCCTTTGATGCACTGAGTAGTAGAAATCCCCTGGCAAGGTAGGAACTGGATTCTTCAGCAAGAAGAGATGGATAGAATTCTTGCTTACAAACTTAGGCTCATCTGCAAACAAGATGATACCATATATGCTAAGGGCCAAGAGTGCACAAACAGTGTCCCATTTCCCTATTGCAGCATGAAGGGTGGCCTGAGTAACCAAGAAGTCCAAATGGAGGCCTGGGATCCCATCCTTAGTAGTCATATTCTGGTCAATGGTGATGGATTCCAAATACAGAGCCTTAGCTATATCCTCATTCCTGGGAACAATCATCTCAGGGTTGAAAGGAATCCCTTTCCTGATGGGGACCCCCGACAACGTGGAAAACTCTTCTAACAAATGGCCCAACTGAACTTCTGGAAAGGTAAAGTATCTGAGAGGAGGGTCATAGAACTGAAGGCAAGTGTGGATCATACTCCTCTGTGATGCATCCAAGTCTATGATCATGTCCGTAATGCCACCATAATGTTCCCTAAATAAAGGGACATGATCAGGAGTGATGAGTGCCTGAATCTGCCTGATGCCTTCCAGAGTGGGCTCAAAGAAATGATATGTAATGTTGCTCTTCCTGGATGGGTTCATGCTGACAATGGATACTGAAGGAAACAACTGAGGAGAACTGCTGATGAAGGAAACTTGAGGAAGATATCAGCTGAGGAAGATCTCTGATGAAGATAGCTGGTGAAGATGGCTGATGCAGATGAACAGTCAAAACCAAAACCAAATAAGATGTGGATACCCTGTAAACAAATAGACAAATGTTAAAATGATGCAAGATGATGTATGCAGAATGATATGCAAGGGTTTATGATCAAGTGATGGATCTGTTATCTGCCTTGATAAGTTCCATGTGTGTTCATAAGTCCGGATGGAGGCTTAGAGAACCAGTAACCAGGTGGGGGACTTAAATAAAGAGTCACAAGTCCAGGGTTTCACAAGAATAGTCCAAAATGATGTGATCTTAATCAATATTAGTAACAGGGTATGATGAGGCCAAGGGTTCCTGCAAACCTGTAAACACCCCAACCCCCTCACATGTATTGTTCTAGAACAAGGATCCTCAGACTTGGATCAGTTATGAGAAGCGTAAACACTTCTAACCCGGAGGTACAGTGTTTACAATAATCATAAAGGATCTTCCTCTAATTCACCTCAGATGCTGAAGGTCATAAAAAGGTTGTCCAGACTTAGCAGGCTTCCCAAATAGCCCTAGTACTACAAGAAATCCGTAGCACGGAGTTCTCAAGAAGAAACCCATGTCTGAACCGTGTTTCATATTCCTGCACCTGACCGAAATGGAATGGGAAAAAATATGAAGCCACTATATCCTATGTGTCACTCAGGCTCCCGGTATGGAACCTTACTCACTGAATATCCCTCCCACCAAGACAAACAGAAGATCCAGCACATGATATGATGATAACAGTATGAAATGCATAAAACAGTAAATGAAAGCAATAAATAAAGTAGTACAGAAAGCAATAAATAAAGCAATAAATAACAAGCACAAGTAGCACATAACTCCCTCATAAACACAAATCAAACAAGCACTAGGAGAAACCCACAAAAAAGAACCAGAAGCCCTAGTTACAAGATATTCCCCAGCAGAGTCGCCAAGTTGTTGCTCCCAAAGATTTGCATCCCCGGTACAAGCGCGAACGGTCGGCGAAAAGAGAAATGAAAATGAACTGAATAGAGTCTCCAGCTAGGCATTTTTATCCCGAAGGAAAGGTAATGCTGCATAAACCTGGGAAAAGATGGATAAGACGGTTGCGAACCAGAGGAACTGAGAAAGGGGGTTGGTTACAACCTGGGAAGGTATTAGCACACAGATTGTCCGTCGTACTCGACGGGATCCACGCTTACAAGATTGTGTTTAAAAGGGGTAGGTGTATGTGCTATCTGTGTGCAAAAGCTGGAAAGAAATATACAAGTGTCAGTGCAAAAGGGTGAATGCTCAGGAACTAAGGCTTAGAAAATAATGCTAAAAGAGGGGGAAGACACAGAGACTTTTGTTCGATAACAGTTAAGTTATGCCTATGTATCCTCTCATGCAATGAGGAAGTCAGAACACCGTAGTTCGACTCAAAGAGACTGAAGATAAATTGAATGTGAACTGCTTGCTTGCCTATGCTCCAGTGTATGACTCGTCTGGCTCGAGTGCTAACTGTCTTGCATTAGACGGAAGAAGCAAGTTCTCATTTGTGAATGAGTGTGATGAGAAAAGAATCCCGAAGGAGACGTTTATTGTTTGTTTTTTGTGTTTTCAGTTTTGTTATTGTTTTTGGTGTTTTGCATAAGTTAATAAGCTTAAACCTAAATCAAAAGTTTTAAACTCATTATATCCTCCCTGATTAGGGATAATGAGCCTACTTAAGTATGAGATAAGCATCTCAACTTAATTACCATGATGATGTAGGATTAAAATCATTAACCTACTTGTGATTATTTAGATGTTTTTGGGTTTTTGTTTAGTGTTAAGTAATGAGTTTAATCTCTAATCACAGATTAGTGAACTCATTACACCATCCTAATAGAAGGATAATAGATGAGCACACTTAAGATGAGGAAGATACCCCAACTTAATCCATGGTTAGGGATTAAATTCATTAGCTAACAAGCCTTTATTAAGTGGATTTTAATTAAGGGATGAGATTAAGAAATGGATTTTAAGTTTGTAAGACAACTTGAGGGGGACTTGTCCATTAAACACTAGGGTTAGTCCCTCTTAACCAAAAGGAAGAGTTAGAACCCTAATGTAAGGACCAAGTTACAAGATAAAGTCTTGATGATTATTAATGTGATTTGATTAAGAGGTTTAAACAAATTAAAGGTTTAACACTTAGAATTAAAGTTATACATTCCATCCTAAGAGAAGGATGGAGGCATAACCCTAATTCCAAAGTCCTAAAACTTTAAGAGTTTAGTCTCTGATTATTGAGATGAGAAGAGAGACTCAAGGAGACTCAAAGGTAAAAGCTAAGGGGGACTAAACACAACCCTGAGATTATCATGCTTGGATGTTCCTATGGTTTGTTAGGCCTAAAAGATAAGATCTTAAAGGAAGCCACCAATGGAAGAAGCAGATGAAAGAAGGATGAGGAAGAAGAAAAAGTTACTTACTTCATTGAAGAAGATAAGTTACTTGATGGAAGAAAGTGAGAAAGAGGGAACATAAGTGAATCAAATTCACTTCAAATAAAAGTTAAAATTCACATGAATGAGATAAGAAGGAGTGATAAGTGAAGGCAAATCCACCTCTCACAATGACTTACCAAAAGTTCCTGAAATGGTTAGCATGAATGCATAAGGTATAAAGCATAAAGAAATGAATTGAAATGAGATAAAATGAGATGAAAATACCAAAGTCAGAAGTGATTATGCAATGCAAATGGCATATGAGATGGTGCAATGTCATACAGTATGCATATGAATGATCATACAAGGATGGGATGTCATGAAAGCATGCTTGGAAGCTTGAAAACACATAGATGTTTATGAGATGAAATGTATGCAAAGCATGGAAAATGAATGAAGAAATGATCAATCAAGGTTCTAAACTGTCCTAAGATGTCTAAGATGACATATGAATGCATGAAATGTCATAGCAAGTTCATATGATGATGATATGCAAAGGAGAATGCAAATGAAGATGCAAAATTAGGGTTTTAAGACAACATGAGATGCATATGAACAAAACAGAAGCATGCAACATGATAAAAATTTGAAATCAAGCTCAAACAAACCCTAATCCCATATTAGGTCACACCCCAAAGGAGAAGGTCAGAAGCCTAACCTATTGAAGGTTATGATTTTCCTAAGTTTGCTAGGGTTTTTGGATGATGCAAAAGGAAAAATTCAAATCAAATTAAAAATGAAAGATAAATTCATGAGGAAAATAACCTAGAAACTACATGCAATATATGAAACAATGAAAAAAGAATCAAGTTCAAACTCTTCTTGGTTAGGCAAGAATGATTTTTCAAAGTTAGGGTTAAAAATTGTGATTTTAAAGACCCTTAATTCAAAGAAAATTGGGAAACTATGATCAAACCTAAAATAAATTTGTGTATAGAGTTTGAAAATGTTTCTAAATGCATTGGAATGGTTCATGATTTTTTTGGTGATTTTTAGAAACCTAAATGCATTTTTAATTAATTAAAATAATTTAATTAATTAAAAATAACATTTAAATATTTTAAAAATACCTTTTATATGCAAAAAATAAAATAAAGATCATTTTCAGATTGAGAAAAATATTTGAAATCATAATGCAAAGTTTCATATTTTTTGAATAAGTTTTGCTATTTTAAATAAAATGAGAAAGAAAATGCAAAGAAAATGAAATAAAAATAAAATAAAATGGAAGTATGCAGATCTAAGGGCCAGGATTCAAACTAGGGAGGGAAATGTTGACTGGCGCGCTATCCAAAGGCTGAGGTTTAATCTGAGATTTTTAAATTAATTAAACCTAATTAAAACTAATTAATTAAAATTAGGGTTAATGGATCAATCTGGGCCGTCAACATGCGCGGGTAAAACCAATCTAAGGGTCCTAATTTAAACCTGGCTAATTAATGGGATTAGCCCTAAGTAAACTCAGGTGGCCGGAGAAGAACTCCGGTCGTCTTCTTCGGCGTGCCTCTCACCTGAGCTTGCTCAAAACACCACCCCAAGCCCCAAAAATCTCCAGAATGAATAAACCAACATCCCTAAATAAGAATCTAACCCCAAAATTCATTTATCATGCATCAAAATCAAGAATTGAACAAGAACATGGAAATAGATAAAATTTCAAAATAAGCATACACACTCATCTCTCAACCATTTTTCACCATTCAAAGCTCATTGTGATCAGGACAATATGTTCTTTCATATTGCAACATAAAAAACAAGTTCTGGAAAAATGATTTGAGATGACTACCTGAGATGATGAACTGCAAATATGGACTTTCAGAGCTCTTCCTTTGTGCAATCCAACCCCTTTGAGTCCCCTAAGGCTATTGAGAAGCTTTGCAAGAGTTAAATGGACTCCTTTGTGAGTTTCAGTTCTGAGAGGTGAGAAATCGTGTTTATGATTCAGAGGCTTTTTGGGCAAAATGAAGGGTGGTTTGTGTTCCTTATGACATGAGTAATTGAATGGTGAAGGAAGTTTTAGTTTGAATGGTTATGCTGAGAGATTCGAAGAGAGGAAGTTTTTGCAAATTTTTGTGATTCTGAGCTTGTGAAAGGTTTCAGCCTTGTGTGTTATGTGTTTTGTGATCCATGATGTTGGTATAAGCCAATGGGATTGCTCAGAATGTGGGTGGTGGCACAGCTTGATTAGTATGGGCAAAGTTGCAAAAAGTCAAAGTTATATGTACTTGAAGCATGGCACGAGTCAGAGCTGTTTATATGGCTTGTCCTGCCTCAGCTTGATTCATGGAAGACCATGGGATTGAATTTGATGAGCTGGAAGGCTTGGATGAAGAGTTCTCATGGTTTATGCAAATTTCCCTCTTTGATGTTTCTTGTGAATCAATGCACCAAAACCCTAGGTTCAAAGTCAAATTCTGATCTCTTGAAGTTTCTTTGACATGTTATGATGCATAGAAGTTGATTAGAGGTCATTAGAATTCTTGGCAAATGAAATTGCAAAATTCCCTCTTTGACATGAACATGAAAATTATGTGATTTTTGCCAACTTTGAAAGGCCATATCTTGAGTTATAGGATGAATCAAGACATATTCTAGTACTTTTTGAAAAGGGAAAGACCTAATCTACAACTTTCATGCCCAAGAATTTTTCATTTGAAGCATTTTTGGTCATGAAAGAGGAGGTTGAAAATCTTTCCCAAAATGGAAAGTTTGCATTTCAAGTCATTTCCAAAAATGGCAAGTTTGCAATTGGTTCAAAATTCTTCAATATTGTGAAGTTCCAGCCACTGAACTTCAATTTGATGAAAATGACCCTTTGGTTCCATTGTTGGGGGCCTCAGATGCCCTGATTTTGACTTAACTTGTTCAAGAAGTTACCCAGTGAACATATGACTTCCACAATGAGGTTCTTCATCAAACTTGGTACACATAATCCTTATAACATATCAAGAACATTAGAAACAAGAATGACCAAAAACATTGGAGTTAAGGCCTCTGAAACCAAAACCCTAATTGTGGTCATCTGTGCAGTGAAAACTCTAGCTCTGCTTCCATGCCTTTGCCAATTCTTGTGATCCCTTAACTTTCATGATTTTTGGGGAGCATAATATGATCATAGAACACACATGGACCCTCTTGGAAAGCTTCAAGACCATTGGGATGGCTCAGATAAATTCTTGGATTGCTCAGATCACAAACCCTAGATGCAGATGAACTTGAACTATGCAGTGAAGCAAATATGCAATATGAGATGTAATGCTTATGTTAAAACAAAAATTAAAGATCACAAGCTATGGTGTGATAAAGAGTGAGGGAAAATTTGTGGTGTTTATAAGGGGTACGCGGGTTCATTTACATCAATCCAGGTAACCAAAAAATATCACAAGTCTCAACTTCACCCCGAACGTAGCCGACCACCCTTTAGTCATGACTTCTATGACCAGAAGCAACGACTTGGGGGCTCTTGTTCTGGAATGGCCTAATGACCAGTCATGGCCTAATCCGCTTTTTCTCACAGGACGATCGAATAACCTAAAAGTCAGAGGGGCCCATTGGCTTTATGCCCTCATCCGAGGAGAATTTGTCGACCATGGTTACCCGTGATCGGATTTCTCAGCTCCTCCTAGACTTCTGCCCGACGCACGCAGAAGTCGCCCAAATTCAGCCGAAGAACATTTCTACTCGGATATCTCTATGTTCGACGCACATCCAATCCTACCAGATATACTCATCCCAATGTGTAGTTTCTGGAAGTTACCTATTTTTCGGGGGGATCCACGATCCAGGTCCAAAATAGGGACCAATAGTCAAGCGCCGAGGGCTCTCAATATAAACCCTCTCACACGAGAGGGTCAGGTATCGACTATTCACTCCCTTAACACTTTTACTCGTACTTGCGTACTCTTTTGCCCGCTCTTAATTTGGCATCGGAGTACCTTGCAGGTACACCCCCCATTGTCCTCGACGACTGGGCAAAGACTTCAAGATCCACGTCAGCGTCCACAGCCATTGTAGATTCTGATCACAGGTACGATTAAAAATAAAACATATTTATTTTTCAGAACAAAACTCAAACATATCAATAGTTCAATTGAACTCATAAAACTCAAGGAGACAAGTTTCTCAAACGTGAACGAATGTACATCATATAAGTGTTCTCTGGCGAATGATGTTTGTTCTTTAAACACCTATAAGTTGAACGGAATGTAAAAACACTTAAAATAATAAAAATCTACTTGATTAAACAAAAAGAATAAAATCAACGACATACAATTATAACAATATTAAATATAAATATTAAAAATATAAAATAATAATAAATTATTCAAAAACAATAAAAAATATTTACTTGTAAATTTTTTCATATCCCTTCATGACGATCATAATGAATATTATGCACATAATTTGAATCACTTTCTTTATGAGGTACACATCTTTGTTGAGAAAGAAGACGTCTCAAAAATATCAAGAGTTAAATCTTGATTTTCCCCACTAATAAGTATGTGTTTTTCAGTGGAGAAAACTAACATTTATTGTTAGAAAGATCAGTGACATAAAACAGTTGTTTTCCTTGGGATCCCATGATAAAAGGCTTGTTCATTAAAGTTTCCCTACTAAGATCAATTCGTGTGAATCCTAATACATCGATTTGTACACTAGTGTTACTCTCAATCCACTTCTATTTAAATAATGCATTCTCTGGTCTTACATTAAAAATAATAAGTCAAATGAATCTGGTCTAAACATGAAACATAACCTCTTACGATTTACTCATATTAATGTTGGGATGTTATATATGTAAAATGAAAATAAATTATTAAAACTTGATTTATGAAATCAAATTCTAGAATTTTAGACACATAGAAAGTTTAAAAAACAAAATTTTATAAAATTGAATAACACACAAAATCCTCTACAATTATTTTTCATAACATTGGATTTTCTCCTTATTTTTCCTTCCATAACAGTAAGGATCATATACTTCCATTTTTATTTTAATACAATGAAACAAACTACATATTAAAAGAGGATTATAAGAGTACTCAAATTCATCTGGGTTTGTTTTCCACAGGGAGCAAAGATGATGCTACCTTAATGTCATCCTTAAGCTTTTTCAATGAAGCCTTCACATTAAGAAGTTCCTCTAAACCAAGATCATTAGAGATAATGAGAATATTACCTTGGTCAATTTTTTTCATCTTCTTTTTCCGAACCTTCATCTCTTTGGTTACACACCCCAATTATGTGTAGAGCATGTTGATTTTCCCATTTTCAATAGGTTCAACATTTTGCCTTGATAGTCCACCTTTCGGTTCTTCACCTTTGTCAAGGTACTCATCAATTACAGCATGAAAAGATGGAGAACCAAAAGCAAATGTGTTCCAGCAGGGGTGAATCCTAAGACATACACTTTAGCACTACAAAGAACAGATAACTCACATGATTTTCAGAAAAGATCATTCTTTCTCTTCAAAAATGTGACGTTTCTTTCAGTCACATATTCCAGCCATGTTTCTTGGCAAACCATGATTCCTCAATCTTACCTTTTTATTATCAAAATTATTTGTTGGTTGAAATTTTGGAAGTGATGATCACATTTATAGAAGAAAAACATGTCTTGCCTTTAAAATAATAAATAAATAATATATTTAAAATACAATATTTACATACAGTGGGCCGATGGCGGATCCATAAATGTCTTTCGGTGTGGAGGATGAAAAATAATAAATTTAAAATTAAACTAAAATTATTATTGACTTTTATAAAATAGATACCTATAAACAAAAATAATTTTAACATACATAAAAAATTACAATTTTCATCAATGAATTTTATATCTTGATTTTTTTTATAATATAAGATTTGATATTAGAAAATCATATCATCATTATATATTATTTTTAAAAGCTTAAAAGTATTTTAAATAGTTAATCAACTACCCCTTCTGAATGAAATATAAGCAAAATTAATATTCATAAAATTTATGTATTCTATTATATTTTAATTAAAAATCATTAAAATAAAATAAGTATTATTCTTAAATACTAATTGTAAGTAAATAAATTTTATATTGAAAAGAAAAATCACCTATTAAAAATTTATATTGAAAAGCATGAAACTAAAATAAGTATTAATTAATGTAAAGATTTATATTGAAAAGCAAAATCACCTATTAAAAATTTTAAATGAGAAATTTGACTAGTAGAGTTACAATGAATAAATAAATATAATTTAATAGATTTAGTTAATTTAGACTCCTTTTGAAAAACCCTCTGTAAAAAAAATATAGATTCTCCTAACATTTGAAGATTCTTATATTTTTATATTGTAAATTTTTTTTTTTTAAAACTAATTTTATTATATGAAGATTCTGTTGTTTTAGACCCTGTAAATTGTTTATTATTTATTTTGTAAAACTAACTTTGCCATTTTCATATAGCAAATAAAAATAATTTGTCTAAATTACAATTTTGTACCCCTTTTTTTTTATCAAACTCACGGTTTAAGTCCCCCCTATTTTCTTTTTAAACTGTTTTGGTCTCTCATCCCAATTTTGATCCACTGTTCATGTATTGTTCATGTATGTACTGTTCATGCACTGTTCATGCAATGTTGGTGTATAGATCATGCACTGTACATGAACTATCTACGCTTTTTTTGGACTAAATCTGTTAAAAAAGAAAATAGAGGGACTAAAACCGTGAATTTGGTGAAACAGAGGGACCAAATCTATAATTTAGTCAAATAATTTTTACATGACAAAGTTAGTCTTACAAAAATCAATTTTATAGTCAAAATTGTGAGAATTTTCAAATGGAATCCATTCAAAAGTTTTTTTTAACGGGGTTTTTCAAAAAATATACATAGAGAACACATAATTTTGTGCAAGAAATTAAAATATATATGTTGTATAAGGTAAAAATTATCAATATCATATGGATAATAATTCCCTTCAATCAATTCGTATTATTTTGGCTAAACTACAGTTTTGATCCCCGTGTTTTATCAAACTCACGGTTTTAGCCCTCCATTCTAATTTTGATCCTCTGTTCATGTTCGGATAATGCACTGTTTATGAACATTACATGAACAATCAACTTTTTTTGGACAAAAATTGGGATGAATGACCAAAACTGTTTAAAAAGAAAATGAGGACTAAAATAGTGGATTTGGTAAAACAAGAGACCAAAATTGTAATTTAGCCTAATATTTTTTTGTCTTACATTAAAATAATTACTTGTATTTAAAAATATATTGTCTTGAAATACCAAATTTATTTAAATTTCATTTCAATACAAAATTAATTTTTCATTTATAACAGTATAATGTAACTAATACTACTACTGACACTACTCTCAAAGCAACAACTACCAAAATAAACTCATAGTCGCAAAATTTTAAATTTAATTGAAAGAATTTAATGTATAGAATATTTATTTATTTTCAATCTTATATAATGATTATATGAAAAGGTAGTAACTTTTTTTAGATATTCATTAAAAAAATACTATTATGAACACTCTCTATTCAATATTCTTTTTAATCCTAACTTTTCTATTGGGTGATATAAATTCTTATGAATTTCTCCCTTCATATATATTTCAAAAAGTTCATACTCACTTTAACTTCACCAAATAAAAAAAATGTGCTTAAAAATAGTCTTCGTAACAATAGTATTATTTTAGATACTACTTTTGCATACAAATATATTAGCTTTTCTATATCATTTAACTTTTTAGACACAGAATTCTCAGCAATTATTTTTCATAACATTGCATTTTCTCCTTATTTTTCCTTCCATAATAAAAAGGCTTATATACTTTCATTTTTATTTTAAGACAATGAAACAAACTACATATTAAAAGAGGATTACAAGATTACTCAAATTCATTTGGGTTTCTTTTCCACGGGGAACAAAGATGATGCTACCTTAACAACCATTCTAATCCATAAACCATTCATATAATAATTACACCATTTTAATTCATAAACCATTCACATGAGCAATTCACATAAACCATTTCCATAATTAAATCATTCTAATCTATAAACCATTCACATAATTAAACTAAAAAATTCTAATCCATAAACCATTCACATAAACCATTCACATAATTAAATCATTCTAATCCTTTAACTTTTAAAGATTTCCTAATGAACAATGTTATTTAGTACGAATGAATTTGAAGAAGAAATGTAAGAATGCACACATGTCATTATTTTAGAGGTTAATTTTAAATTGATTTTAAATTTAACTTCCTTTTTAATAGGGATCATGGGGGTAGTGGTGATAATGAATGTTTGAGATTTATTCTTGCATTTCTTGTTTTCACATTTTCTTACTATTAAGCATTTTCCTTTCCTAATATACAACAACTTCCAAAACTATACAATTACACTCCATTACTACACACCAACTTCCATACCTTATATGATTATTTTCTCAATAAGGCATTCACACAATTCCTCCTTGATTTCTTCCAATTTATCTTTCATGTAATGAGCACACGTGTATTCATCAAAGTACTACATAACAAAACATAATATGCATGATTTAGTTTAAATTAATAAATTATATGAAATATCGATAAATATTAAAATCAATCCTAAGTTATAAATCCATATCGTGATGGGAATTTCTAATCGATCCAAATGAATGATTTCTCTCATAAATCTCAAAACGAAATAACCGCAGTCTATACCATTAAGCTGACGATGACACTACACATAGAAAAACAAATAAGAATTAATATATAGTTGTCTTGTGTTATCAAGTAGCATCATTATTATAAGCAACATTGTGAAAATTAATATACCTCCACTTTGATCCATGTAATGTTGTTTTCTTTAGACCGTGAACAATCTCACAAAAATAATTAAATATACAAATACACACGAATATTAAGAACAATCTCACTTACATATCAACCATATCCTTCATATTCTGATATGTTTTCCATTCATGATCTAATGAATTCAGATAATACACCACTTCTCTTATAGGATTAATAGCAACCAACAACCAGTGTCCACTCTAAAATATAACAAAAGTTTAGATGAATAATTTCTACGTGAAAGATATAAAGATTAGAATGAAAATCTTACTTGTTTCCAGTATTATACGGAGAAAAATACAAACTTTATGTACTGCTGGCCATAAATCTCTCGAGTAAGTGATCTCTTACTGAATCTGGATCCTTATCAATTAACGGGGCATTGACACAGACAGAAGACACGAAACAGAATTTGTTTGACAATTGATTCTCGCGCATCAATTTGTCATACAAGCACCTTAAATAAAAACATAATAAACATTAGACTATTTTCATTAAAATGTGTAAATAAATTGTTCAAATAATTAAATAATAGATTGATCGGAGTACTAGATGTATGAATGCATAACACCGATGCCTGATTCAAGATACCGAAAAATTTGTTCCATGTCCTCTTTTGCAATTGTTTCAAAATGAGGAAAACCAAAAACACCTTCGTCCATGTCTATTTGACGAATAACACCATCCATCAAATATGATGTTGCCACAAGTGTTTCAAGACACATCCGAAAGCGATGTGTAAGAGCTCTTTTTTCCTGTCTGGTCTTTGTAGGAACTCTTTTCTTGCTGACTTGTTGTGAAACTTGAGAAGGAACCTAAAAATAAAATAAGTTACGTAAAGTAGAAAATGATAAAGCTTTTGAATTAGGATCATAGAATAACACTTTCAATGTACCTCTTTTTTTGATCCAACATAATCGTTGTACGGCAAAATCCCTTTATCCTTATATGCGGGTTTTGTAGGAGTCTAACATTACCATGTAAAAAAATTTACGTAATGGTTCAAAATGATTTTCATAAGGGTTTATAATTGACATTTGAATACTAAAAGATTCATAATGGTTTTCAACATACCTCATCATCTATGAAAATGAGGTCTGACGACCATGCAATAAACGAGTCTATTGCATCTCGCAACAATGTTATCTCTGAAACCAAGTCAGGTATAGCTAATAATAGATCTATATCTAAAGCAATATCAACTGAAACTTTCAAATATCCATCAGGGAGCGGATTATGATGAAGTAACTCTCCTAATTTGTTATGCATTTTTCCCTTGCCAACTATGTGATAAGTCGGTAACGAAAAAAATAGATGATAAGATGAAATTCCCTAAAGCAATAATAAATATGTAACTGTTAATGTGTATATATGTCAATTAAAATAAATGTGCTAATTTAATTAAAATAAATATATGTTAATTAAAATAAATGTGCTACTTACCTCGGGAATTTTCTTTTGACAATTGATACTAGCTTTGTCACTAGTACCTTTAAACTCTGAACTGCGTTTTTTCACCTCATATCTCTCTTTATCCTTTTGAAATTCACATACTTGCTCTTTTAATTCTTCCAACGGTTGCATCACTTCTTGATTGCTAGGAATTTTTCTCTTTGGCTGCTTATACAAGGAAGAAGGAGTCACAGCAAATCCTTTATCCCTCACACGATCAGAATACTCAAGAACATTTAGTACTTGACTAATTATGCTCCTGCAATCCTCCTCACCTATAGTTAAGGATTTAGATAGAGTCTCCTGAAATTCATTGACATATCGAAAATTAATAGTGGGGATTAAAAATTAATTATATTTTAATAAAATATCGATTAACATAAAGACATAATGTTATACTTACACATTCATCATAAACATGATGAACATCTTCCCTAACAACTCCATCCTTGCCCACACGAGTTTCCTTCCACAAAACATGTTCCGGAAGTGATATTTCTTCACTTTTTGTCTCTTCTAACTACATATTAAGATAAATAATAAGATCATCAATTATAACACAATAATATAATTAATAAACTCATATCATTTATATATACTTACCATTTTTTGCTGTAAGCGTGCATATCCCAAACGCCCTTTTCTGTATGGATACACAGATTTTTTGATGTAAGCGTGCATATTCCAAACGCCCTTTTAAGTCATATCAGAACAAACTAATGCAACAAGTATATAATAAAATTAATAGACATGATAAATTAACATTACATTGAATTTTTCGATTTTTCGTTTGGCTATAAAAGTGCCACATTCTTCAGGTGTAATCAAGTCCGCATACAATTGTGGAAGTTCTTATTCAACAAAAAAAATTTCCCCATCCCTAAGATATTTGTTTGATAACATAGTTCGAAACCCTTTGTGTTTTTTTCCGGCCAATTGAAGACAATACTTTTTTTTGGCTTTCATCAATATTCAAAGACCTCTACGAAAAAAACATACACGTAGAGTGTGTTAGTATAAATAAATTAAAGACTTAATCGTCAACAAAAATTTAATAACATCAATCATATTTGGTAAGTACCTGTATCTTAGTCCATATTTTATCTTTACCGGCTTGCAATAATTGATTCCTCCAATTATCACTAGTGATTGGAATATGCTGACAGACAAGGGAACCTATGTAACTAGTCAACATTGAATGGTTAAGCTTAATCAGTTAGCTTTTATCACTCCAATGTACATCACATTTGATCCCTTTATCTCTTGCACGAATGATTGACTTCATAATTGTTATTCCTCGTTTAATTTCACTTTCTACATTTTGAGCTTCATTTGTATCATGTGTCTCATCTGAGTCTTCCTGGTTACTAAACATTTGACCTGTAAGAAAGAAAAAAACAAAAATTAAATGAAAAATATAAAAATCTATAATCCATAATCCATTGAATATATATAACATGACAAATATTTAATATTATTGAATGACATAAGCTATAATTTTATATAACTAATACCTTTTTCACTAACATCTCTTTCTTTTCTTGGTTGGAATATGTTCTACCTGTCTCTTAACAACACGGACGATTGGATTGATATAAATACTCTCATTATGACCACTTCTAGTATATGATTCATTCGCTATAATATTTACATTTTGATCATTTCTAGTAAATGATTCAATATCAACATCAATATCACTTTGATCTCCAATATTTTCATCAATTATTTTGTTAGATAAAAACACTATAGACAATTTTGTACTTGTCAGATCAATGACATAGAACACTTATTTAGCTTGAGAGGCTAGAATAAAAGGCTCATCTTTGTACCCCACCCTATTAAGATCCACTTGCAAAAATCTCGACTTATCCATTCGTATGCCATTATTATTTTCAACCCACTTGCAACGAAACATAGGAATCTGAAATTTCTCATAATCAAACACCCATATACCCTCGATAACCCCAAAATATGACAAATTTGCAAATTTGGGGTTTAAGTCCTTCACACTTGAAATGTGCATTGCTTCAGCTACCACGGTGACACCACTATTTTGCATAGTGCTTTTATCATCGTGTTCTTTGGTATAAAACGTGTATTCATTAATTGTGTATGCACTATAAGAAGACACAACCAAACTTGGACCATATGTTAAACATCTCAACCTTTCTGTTATTGAAGCATGATCTGAATAATACTTTGAATAAATATGATCCTTAAACCAATGTATGAAACTTTGATTGTGCTCTCGTACTATCCAATTCTCATTTCTATTCGGATTTAAACCTCAGAGAACATCCTTGTGCATTTCAACATACAACTTAACCTTATTCTCATTGTTCAAAACATACAAATGCACTTGATCTCGTTCGACCCTTGATACTGTCATAACTTCATTTGCAATTAACATTTTTCCTTCTTTTTTTCTCGACAATATGAGATTTGGGGAGTCCAAATGATTGTACATTGGACATATATTCAGTACAAAACTCAATCGCTTCTTCAATAATATATCATTCAGAAATACAACCCTCTGGTCGACTTCGATTTTTCACATACCCTTTTAATATTTTCATATAATGTTTAGCAAGGTGCATCCATCTCATATAAGCCAGTCCACACAATTGTGTCTCATTCACCAGATAAACAACTAGGTTAACCATTATATCAAAAAAAGAGGGAGGAAAATACATTTCAAGATCACACAAAGTAATAACTATTTCTTTTTGCAATGTTGGTAAGATCGCAAGATCGATCACCTTATTGCAAATTGACTTGAAGCAAAAATACAATTTAGTTATTACGCTTCTTACTTTTTTCTGGAAGAATATGACGTATACCTATTGGTAGAAAATGTTCCATTATAACATGATAGTCATGCGCCTTTAAACTCTTTAACTTGAGGTCTTTCATAGACACAAGTCTTCTAATATCTGAAGAGTATCCTTCTGGAACTTTAACATCACTAAGAAACTTACACAATACTTTTTTCTCCTTTCTAGATAGAGTATATACAGCAAGTGATAGATATGTTCGTTTTCCTATCTCCAAGGGTCCTAATTCAGTTCTTATCCCCATCGCTATCAAGTATTTTCTTGCTTTAAGGCCATCCTTAGACTTTCCTTGTATATTGAGTAACGTACTAATAACATTGTCAAACACATTATTTTCAATATGCATAACATCGAGAAAATGTCTTACATACAACAAATTCTAATATGGCAGTTAAAAAAAAACCTCTTCTTGCCCCACTTTTGACAAGTGTATGTACAAAAGGCTTGCCAGACTGAGTACTCACATCTTTCACCTTTTTAAAAATTTGATCAACTGTCAATATAGGTGGAGCTCTACATTGTTTCGTGTCTCCATTGAAGGCTTTTCTCCACCCACTATAGTGATGATTAGAATTTAAGAATCTATGATGCCCGAGAAAGACATTCTTCTGACCAAAATCCAATCGCGTCCAATTTGTTTTATCTTCACAAATAGGACACACACACACATTGACCTTTTATGTTGTACCCTGATAGATTTTCGTATGTTGGACAATCATTAATTATGCAAAACAACATCGCCCTCAAGTTGAAAATTTCTTTCTTATACCCATCATAAACCTCCACACCGTTCTCCCACAAAAACTTTAAATCTTCTATTAAGGGTGTCAAGTATACGTCTATATCATTCCCTGGTTGTTTAGGCCCAGAAATTAACATAGATAACATCATGTACTTACGCTTCATACATAGCCATGGAGGTAGATTATTAATCATAATAATCACATGCCAACTGCTATGTGAGATACTTTGAAGACCGTGTGGGTTCATTCCATCAGTAGATAATGTCAAGGAAGGTTTCTAGCTTATTTCCAAATTCAGGATAATCATCATCAATTTTCATCCACTGTGGTGAATATGCCGGATGTCGAAACTTTACATAAATAATTCTTTCATTTGCATGCAAAGTCAGGTGTCTTAAATCGGTTTCACTATGAAACATGCGTTTAAATCTCGGAATTATAGGAAAATACCATAAGACTTTTGCTGGAGACAACTTCTTCTTATATTGAGAGACACCACATTTAGGACACTCATTTAACGATGCATACTCATTTTGAAACAAAATGCAATCGTTTGGACAAGCATGTATCTTATCATAGCTCATGCCAATAGAGCACAACATCTTTTTGGCCTCATATGTTCTATTAGGAAGCACATTATCCTCTGGAAGCATATCTTTCATAAGGTCTAATAACTCTGTTAAATTTTTATCCGACCATCCATTGTCCTCCTTTAAGTTTTACAACTTTAATACCACATACAATCTTGTGAATTTAGTGCAACCATTATACAACGGTTTCTTTGCATCACTTACCAACCTCTCAAACATTTCAGTACAATCCTTAAGATTATCTTCAAGTGCTTCTATAATCTCTTCAACTCGGTCATAGTCGTATGTATTTGTGCCATTGTTATTTGAAGCATAGGTCTTATTCTCCCCCAGTTCAATATTCCCGTTAATTTTCTCACCATGCAAATTCCAACATGTATAACTTCTATCAGTTCCACGCATCTTTAAATGTAATGCCAACTAAACTGTGTCAATCCGACTCCCAAAACAACAACCCAAGCAAGGACATATCATTCGAATGGGGTATTTGGCGTGCGCAACAGCAAACTTAACGAATTTTGATACCCCATTCTCGTACACATTCGACAATCGACTCGAAGACTTCCATTTCTTATCCATAGTTATACTAGTTAAGCTAAACAAAAACAAAATAAAAAATATTTACTTATAGGGAAGTCAGCAGCTTCTGGACCGACATAATGTAAGATTCTTGGAACAGACTTTCATTTTTCACAAGTAACCCCTATATATAGCAAATTCAATAAGTTAATAACTTATGGTGTATACGATAATATAATAGGACAATATTCAAAGGTATTTGAACAACATAATTTGGAATCCACAAATTATTGATCATGAAAATTTAATAAAGTTCTATAAACATTCTATATAATATGTGGTAAAAATTCAACAAGATTATCTCACCAAGTGTTAACAAAATCATATAAGAAAAGTACTATGTTAAATATAAGGGTTAAATATGTTTTTGGTCCCTATAAAATTACCAAATTTTGTTTTTAGTCCCTATAAAAAAATCGCGTGTTTTGGTCCCTACAAAATCATTATGCACATAGTTTTAGTCCCTACTGTTAAACCAATGTGTATTTTTGAATAATTCTCTTGGAGATATATTTAGGACATTGTAAAAAGTTCCTCGGAAAAAAAAAAGAATTCAAAATTTGATTTCTAAATTGAGATTTTCATTACTTTTATCATTATCTTTTCAAATTAAAAAATTTCATATTTAATTATTCTCATTTTAAAAACTTATATAATTTGGTTAATAAATATTTTATAGTAATCTAAACACGTATGGAAAAAATTATTCAAAAATTTATAAGTTTAGGGGTAATTAAATAGTTTTTAAAACTTTAGAAAATAGGAAGGGCTAAAACTGCATGCATAAAATTTTTTTAGGGACCAAAAAATCTCTTTTTTTTAATAGGGACTAAAAATGAAAGGTGAGATATTTATAGGGACCAAAAACATATTTAACCCTAAATTTAAATACTATATATATTTGAATAAATCACATTCATAAACTAGACTTAATCACCCTAAGTTGTTGACTTAAAACTAACACCAATAAATTTTTAATACAAGGACCATATTCATTTTACAATCCAAAGTTGCTCTCTTTCTCTTTCAACAACCTCTTTCTTACATAATAGTTTCAAGTTTCTCATATGTGCATAAAAATAAGAGTTAGAGAAACTAGGTTGATTGAACTCAAACATGAACAAGGACAATGAAACATATCTCAAACTTTTTCAGAGGTTCTAATAATCATACAACATATCTCAAGGACAATGAAACATATCTCAAACTTTTTCAACGAGGTTCTAATAATCATACAACACTCAACATGTTTCCTCAACAACATTTGACACATTCAATAACATTCAAAACATTCTATCAACAACATTCGGAACATTTGACAAGAACATTCGAAACATTCAACAAGAACATTCGACAAGAACATTCAAAACATTCGACAAGAACAATCGACAACATTCAACAAGAACATTCGACAAGAACATTTGAAACATTCAACAAAAACATTTTATCAACAACATTCAAAAAATTCAACAAGAACATTCTACAACATTCAAAACATTCTATCAACAACATTCGACAAGAACATTCTATCAACATTCAACAACATTCATAAAAACAGAAGCACATTCAACAACATTCATAAATATGACAGAAACAGAAGCACATTCAGAATCTATCAACAAAATTTGAAACATTTGTACATACAACAACAACAACAAAAGTCTTCATTTTTGTAAGAAACAAATAGAACAACAACAAAACAAAAACTAGAACAACAATGTAAGCATAATGGTAAGAACGGTCTTCGTACCTGGCTTTCATCTTCGTATGTCTTCTTCTTCAGGAACAGAATCCTAAGCAAGAATGGTGGAGAAATACTAACAATGGCTAGCACGGTGGAGAGCGACGACAACAATAGCACAAATGATTGAAACAAATGATTGAAACGATCAGAGAGCAAGAAAGAAACGGTAGGAGAGTTTCTGAAAATGATTGAAATAAATGATAAGGGCTTCTGAAAATTTGGGGGGTTTTATTTTTTAATTAATAAAAGACCTAAGGCAACACTTTTTCACTGAAAACACTTTCTATTCATTGCCTTATAGCATCGTGTTGAGAAAGAGCTTTCAAAGGTGAGGCATTTTTAAGGCCTTTAGCAGAGCTTTCTAAAGTAAACCTTTAGCAACGCTTTATAGAAAGCGCTTTCAAAGATGGGACAATCTTAAGGCATTTAGCAGCGCTTTCTAAGGTGATCCTTTAAAAGTGTTTTTTTCAGCGATTGTTTTTAAACATATAGCAGCACTTGTTTCTAAAAGCGCTTTCTTTATTGTGCTGCGAAAAGCTAATTTTGGCATAGTGTTTAGAGCACATAGGAGCTCAATCCATCTTAATTGACAACAAATAGAGCATAAAGGAGTTCAAATTGTCTCAACTGACAAGAGTTAGAACATTTAAACAGATATGGGATATTAGAAAAGTTTCCATCTCATTTCTAGCTAAATTTCATGGAATCATGGTCGATATCAAATATGTTAACAAGAGGAATTGGAGAAATATTTGACTTGAAACATACTCAATGCAGGTCATTCGTGCATTTTCTAATGTGAACATTATCCTTTGGTATATTTTAATTAAATGGAAGAATACTTTACACACTATAATTTTATTTAGATTCAATATCTCTCACAATTTCGGAGAGAGAAATGCATGTGCATATAGATTAACCAATGCATGTTTTTAGTTGATTTTGATACTTGGCAAGATTCCTTTCCTATATGTGTTATCTATTAAAAATTAAGCGTGTTTGAATTGTTATATAATTGTACATCATAGTATTATTCACCTCTTTTGCACTTACAATCTAGAATAATTGCACAAAATGTAATTTATAAAGTCAATTTATTTCATAAAGTTTGAAAAATCAAAGATAAAAGGTAAGATACATGTATATAATAAAATAAATTGAAACCAGAGATGATAGCATTCCAATCGAATCTATTACATATCGATAGTTTTCAAATTTTTAATACAACTTTTTAAAATAATGTAGGGATTAATTGATATACACTGACAGTGTAAAATATTTTACACTGTCAATTCATCACCATCACCCGTTCGCTATACTTTATAAGTTTTTAAAATAAAAGTCAAACTTGTTATAACATCTGACAGCTATGATTCACTGACAATGTAAAACTTCTTTACACTGTCAGTGCATATCAATTAAATCCAATAATGTATTCTTTGGCCTTATATTAAAAATATTACTTAAATAGTTTTTTGTCCCAGTAAGTTAGTGAATTTTTTATTTTAGTCCGTATAATTTTTTGTTTTGTTTTAGTCCCTGTAATTTTCTTTTGCATTCAAGTTAGTCCATAAAATCAAAATTCGCAGGAAAATTCGAAGAAAAATTCACGAGAAACCTTCAGATTTTGGCTTCAGGGACTAAAATGAATGCAAAAAGGGAGATATAGGGACTCATACCAAAATAAATAAATTACAGGGACTAAAATAAAAAATTCACCAACTTAGAGAGACCAAAAAAGTATTTAAGCCTAAAAATAATTAGTTAAATGAGTCTGGTCTAAATATGAAACATAATCTCTTACGAATTACTTGTATTAATATTGGGATGAAGTAAATATAAAAAGAAAAATAAATAATTAAAATTTGATTTATGACATAAAATTCTTGAATTTTAGACACAAAGAAAGTTAAAATAAATTATAAATATAAAATTAATTAAATTGAACAACACACAAAATTTTCTGCAACTATTTTTTATAACATTGAATTTTTTTTCCTTACTTTACCTTTTATACCATTGAGACTCTAATACTCTCATTTTTTAAGACAATAAAACATACTCAATCCTGATCATTCTTATATTTTTTTAATGTGAATATTATCCTTAGACATTTTTTTAATTAAATAGAAGAATAATCTACACATTATCCGTTCTTTTAGATTTAATATATCTCAAATTTTTAAAGAGAAAAATGCATATGCATATAGACTAGTCATTGCATGTTTTTTAGTTGTTTTTATACTTGACATAATTTCTTTCTTTCATGTGTTATCTATTTGTTTTTTTAGGGACAGACTTGATATGTCCAATTATCATTTTTTTAGATGTTTGATGGGTTAGATTTTAAGTTATTCCATCCTTTTTATTTTTCCTTTTTATTCAATTATATTCTTTTATTTACAAAATTGAAAATATTTTAAATGATTTTTATAAAAATAATTTAACATGGTTGAATTGTTATATAATTATATATCATAGTATTATTTACCTCTTTTGTATTTACAATCTAGATCAATACCTCTTTTGTATTTACAATCTAGATCAATGGCACAAAATGTAATGTATAAAGTCAATTTATTTCATAAAGTTTGAAAAAACAACAATAAAAGTTAAGATACATGTATGTATAGAAAAAATAAATTAAAACCAGAGATGATACAAGAGGTGGTATTTTAGTCGAATCCGCTACATAGTTTTCAAATTCTTAATACAAATTTTTAAAATAATGTATTCTTTGATCTTACACTAAAAATAATTATTCAAATGAATCTTGTCTAAATATGAAACACAACTCTTTCGATTTATTACTCATATTAATGTTAGGATGAAGTAAATATAAAAAGAAAAATAAATGATTAATAGTCAGTTATCCCCTATAATAATTGTAAATGAGTTTTGATTTACCCCCTCAAAAAAATAATTTTAGATTATCTCCTGAAATTTTTGGGTACTCCTAAATGTGTAAAAACCAGGGGGATAAATTAAAAATATATATTTTACAGGGGGTAATTTTTCTACTTGAATTTTAAAATTATAGGGGGATAATCCATATTTTTTTAAGGGGTAAATCAAAACACGCATATATTACAGAAAGATAAATTACTATTAACCCAAAAATAAATTATTAAATTTTGATTTATGATATCTAAATTTTGAATTTTAGCCACAATGAAAGTTTAAAATAAATTATTAATGAAAATTTTATAAAATTGAATAACATACAAAATTCTCTAATTATTTTCCATAACATTAAATTTTCATTTTCTTTTTGTCTTTCATACCTATGAGGCTCATATACTGTAATTTTTATTTTAAGACAATAAAACATACTCAATGCTGGTCATTCGTGTATTTTTTAATATGAACATTATCATTCAATATCTTTTAATTAAATAAAAAAATATTATACACAATATATATTGCTTTATATTTAATATATCTCATATTTTCAAAAAGAAAAATGCATGTGCATATATATAAAGTAATACATTTTTTTAGTTGATTTTGACATTTGGCAGGATTTCTATCCTATATGTGTTATCAATTGTTTTTTTAAAGGATATGTTGGGTATGTCCAACTATCATTTTTATTGCTTAACGGAGACCCCCTTTTTCTCCGTTATTCTTTATAAAAAAAAAACTATCATTTTTATTAGATGTTTGATGGGTTAATTTTATGTTTTTCCATCCTTTTTGTTTTTTTTATTTCGTTAATTTTTTTATTTAAAAAATTGAAATATTTTAAATTATTTTTTAAAATTGAGCATAGTTGAATTATTATATAATTATACATTATAGTATTATTCACCTCTTTTGTACTTACACTATAGATTAATTGCACAAAATGTAATTTATAAAGTCAATTTATTTCTTAAAGTTTGAAAATCAAAGATAAAAGGTAAGATACATGTATAGAAAAAAATAAATTGATACCTGAGATGATACTAGAGGTGGTATTCCAATCGAATCCATTACATATTGGTAGTTTCCAAGTTTTAATACATCTTTTTAAAATAATGTATTTTTTGACATTATATTAAAGGTTAAACATGTTTTTGGTCTCTATAAATATCTCAATTTTTGTTTTTAGTCCTTATTAAAAAAAAAAAATATTAGTCCCTAAAAATTTTGCATGCATGCAATTTTAGTCCCTGTTGTTTTCTAAAATTTTTAAAACTGTTTAATTACCCTTAAACTTTACTAAATTTTAGAATTTTCTAAAATGAGCAGAATTAAATATGAATTTTTTAAATTTTAAAATCTAATAATAAAAGTAATTAAAACATCGACTTAAAAATTAAATTTTGAGTTTTTTTTTTCGAAAAACTTTTTATAACATTCTAAAGATGTCTACAAAATAATCATTTAAAAATACACATTTATTTAACAAGAGGGACTAAAACTACGTGCATAATAATTTTGTAAGGATTAAAATATCGTATTTTTTTAATAAGGACTAAAAATGAAAATTGATATATTTATAGGGACTAAAAACATATTTAACCCTTATATTAAAAATAAGACTTATATAATTTTTTGGTATCGGTAAGTTAGTGAATTTTTTTATTTTAGTTTCTTTAATTTTTTGTTTTGTTTTAATCCCTATAATTTACTTTTGCATTTAATTTAGTTCCTAAAATCAAAATTCGCAGAAAAATCTAAAGAAAAATCCACAAGAAATTTGTGGATTTTGGCTTCAGGAACTAAAACGAACACAAAAAGGGAGATATATGTACTCAGACCAAATTAAATAAATTACATGGACTAAAATCAAAAACTCGTTAACTTACAGAGACCAAAAAACTATTTAAACCCAACAATAATTACTTAAGTGAATCTGGTCTAAATATGAAACATAATCTCTTATGAATATTTTGTATTATAATATTGGGATGGAGTAAATATAAAAAGAAATTATTAAAATTTAATTTATGACACCAAATTCTTGAATTTTAGACACAAAGAAAGTTAAAATAAATTATAAATACAAAATTAATTTTATTGAACAATACTCAGAATTTTCTGCAACTACTTTTTATAACATTGGATTTTCTCCTTATTTTACTTTTTATTGAGACTCTAATATTGTCTTTTTTTAAGACAATAAAATTTTTCTTATATTTTCTAATGTGAATATTATCCCTTGACATATTTTAATTAAATAGAAGAATAATCTATATATTATACATTGCTTTAAATTTAATATATCTCAAATTTTCAAAGAGAAAAATGCATGTGCATATAGACTAGCCATTGTTATAATTTATGAGAATTAAAATTGGTGTGTTCCAAAATGACAAGAAAAGTGAAAGAAAAGCAACACTTCGTGAAGTGTTTTTGCGGAATAAAAATAGGTAATGGTTGGAAACATGACAATTTTTGGTTAAAAGGTATTGTTTCATCAAAGGTCGCAACCTTGTGAAACAACACATGCATGCCTATAAATACCTCATTTAGGAATTCATAAAATAAACCAAATATTCTCTTATACAAAATTCCAAACACTCTTCGCTACATAATCGAGTTTTCGTCGATCTTGCGCAGACTCGATAAAAGACTGAATTATCTTGGATATTCCTGCGTTCCAACTCTTAGACAATTTTTTAGAGTGCTTGAAATACTTTTAAGGAAAGTGATTTCCTTCACGATTCCAACCTTAGTCCATTCGGTTTATATTAAATTTCTAACAATCTTAAAAGTACTACAATTAATGGTAACCATGGTATCTATATTAAGAAGCAAAACAATAATCGTCATCATGAATCAGTACGTTTTTAATAAAATTAAAAGCATGATTATTTATTTTCTGGTAATGATTATTTATATGAAGTTATTGATAATCTATTATATTTATAATTTGAAAATTGATCATGAATCGGGAAATAATTGATATCAGTACACTTATGGAATATTATAACATTAACATAGTTTTATTGATTTGATTTCACTTCGTTTCATTTTATACGGAGATATATGTATATGTTTTGAAAATGTGATATCAGTATTATGTTCCGGTAATCATGTACAATAATTAAGTATTATAAATATACACATATCAGAGACATGTATATAGTTTGGAAGTTTGATATTATGTGAATTAAAATGCATGAACGGTAGAAGCAAAAAGAATGGATTTTGTAATGACACGCGTTTATCCCATGCAACATAAAATATCTTCAATATTGAAAACAATATTATACTTATCTTTTATTGATAAAAAGGGAATTATATACCGATCAGAATGTTTATGTTTTTAAAAGTATATTATGGTTGATGATTTAATAATTTAATGATTGATATTCTTTAATTTCATGATTTCTCGTTACCGAGATAAATGGCGTAACCATGATTTTCATTCGGAAAAATACATACACGTTGCTGTAACATGACATACCGGTAAGGAAAGCCTCTTTTATCAAAAGATACGAGTAATGTTCGATTTTAAAAGGTCTCAATTTTGAATTAAAAGAGAAAATCAATTGTCTATTGAAATTGATTTAAGAACAACTTCATATATTCAAAATTGGTCAATTATTGTAATTGATCACCAAGTGTGTGGTGACTTAATTTGTAAAGAAAGTGTGTGTACTTTCTGAATGTATTTGCAAATAAAAAATGATATATTTTTATTTGTTGGAGAAATATTCTAAAAATTGGTTTGATTCAAAGTCACTATAGATATTGATATATTTGTGAATTCAAGGAAGTAGTGGCTTCAAGGGACTCCTCGTTTTAGAAGGATCTTATCCAAGACGAAATGGATTCAATAATGTCAAACCATACTTGGGTACTTGTATCATAATGATGATACATTAAACACCTACATTTATATATTAGTAACCAAGAGTTAAAAAAAAGGAAGGTGTTGATTATTTCGACACATATGCACTATTAGCAAGGATGACGACAATTAGAGTATTGTTTTTCTGAACGTATAGTTTCTAAAATGGATGTCAAATAACATTCCTAAATAGAGATCTCAATGAGGAGATTTATATGAAGAAACTAGAAGATATATGGTAATGAACAAAATGTGTAAAAGTATGAAAAATCCATGTATGGATTAAAAGAAGCACCAAAAAAATGACAACGGAGATTTTTCAATCTTATCAAATCATGAATTCAAATATTTTATCATCATCAAAAGAGAGAGATTGTGAGGAATAAATTTTATATCTAGTTCTATTTTGATGAAGACAAATATTATCAAAGAAGAAAAGGTTCAAAAGTGTCATGCACATCAATGATGAAGTTGATAAAGAAAGTTTAGCATAGAAATTCAAGTGAAGATTCAAGACAGATGAACATAAATAAGGTTCTCATTGTAATTTATACTATACTATTTTAAATTGGTCATAATTTCATCTCTCACTTCATCTAAAACCTTCTTGCATCATCAAGCATGATTATCTAAAAATATTCTTCATCTGATTCTTGTTACAAGGGTTTTTACACAATGTTGTGTGAGAATATTTTGTTATTCATTTGTCTCCATTTTGATTATATGATTGATCAATAGCAACAATATGAATAGAATTTTAGAAATGAATAGGTTTATAATTTCCACATTCAAGATGAATGATCTTGGACTAGCTGACACACTTTTGAGGATCAAAGTAAAGTGAAATAGTGGGGGTTACGAACTTAGTCAAACACACTATGTTGAGAAAGTGTCTGATAAGTTCAAACACTTATGCTTTAAGGAAGTGATCAATCTATTTGTTTCTAGTGTCAAAATTCAAAAGAATGATGAAAGAGTCGTGGCTTAGTTGGAATATGCAAGTGTATGCAATGTACTATAACCGACATAGCATTTGCAATTAATAAAATGAATAGATTTTACTAGTAATCTAAATGGTCAGCACTAGAAGGCCATCATTAGGATTTTCGGCAATCTTATGGAGAAAATTTTTTTTGATCTACATTATGGTAGATTTTTTGCCATATTATAAGGATAAACCAAGGCAGGTTGGATATCAAGTGTTTAATATCACAAACTTTCATTTGGGTGGATATTTACACTAGTTGAGGGTGAAATTTCTTGGAAGAGCAAGAAACAAATGTGGATCACTCTCTCAACAATAGAATCAGAGTTTGAGACTCTTTCTTCCGTCGATGGAGAAGCAAAATTTTTAAGAGACCTTCTGTTGGAAGTTCCATTGACTAAAGACAATATTTCAAAGTGTTGATACATTGCGGTAGTCAGACCACTTTAACTAAAACATATAAAAATGTATAACAGAAAGTCTTAGCAAGTAGGACTTAGACATTCTTTCATGAGAAAATTTATTAAGGATGTAATCATTCACATATATAGATCGAGCTATAATTTTCTTGATCCATTTACTAAGCCACTGGCCAAAGACTTAGTAAAAATAACCTCGAGAGGCAGGAGGTTGAAACTCCTTGAGTAAGAGTTCCGACAGAAGTGGCAACCCAATCTTACGTTAGTAGAACATTAACCTCAAGATTCAATGGGTAACAACAAGTCGTTGATTTGGATGTTTATCGAACATTTTGTGATAATGTTGACCTTTTAAAATGAGGGTTGAGTTTTATTTTAACTCTTAATGAAGTTCAATACCGAGGGTATGTGTCTCATGGAAAATGATACAATATGAACTTCACCTATGTGAATTTCAATATGGTGTCGTCTCAAAGTGAGAGTTGGAGTTTCTCTCATTGGAAACTCATGAAAACAGGAAAAACACATGGCCATAAATAGTGCTAAGTGAGAGACGTAGGCGAAGAACCATTAAAGAGTGTGTGTATGGTAATGTCGGTCTAATCACAAGGGATAACGGTTCAAAGCTTATCTACCTAATGTTCCGATTAGACTTTGCGTTATTCTTACTAAGGTTAAGTTCAAATCGAAAGATACTTAACTATATTAACATTATTTGTTTCTCTTTTTGGAAATGGTCTCGTCACTATTAGAAGAAGTGGGGGATTGTTATAATTTATGAGAATTAAAATTGGTGTGTCCCAAAATGACAAGAAAAGTGGAAGAGAAGAAACACTTTGTGAAGTGTTGCAGAATGAAAATAGGTAATGGTTGGAAACATGACAACTTTTGGTTAAAAGGTATTGTTTCATCAATGGTCGTAACCTTGTGAAACAACACATGCATACCTATAAATATCTCATTTCAGAATTCAGAAAATAAGTCAAATATTCTCTTATACAAAATTCCAAACATTCTTCTCTACATAATCGAGTTTTCATCGGTCTTGCACATACTCGATAAAAGGCTGAATTATACTGGGTATTCCTGCGTTCCAACTCTAAGACAATTTTTGAGAGTGCTTGAAATACTTTTAAGGAAAGTGATTTCCTTCACGATTCCAGCTTCGATCCATTCGATTTATATTAAATTTCTAACAACTATTGCATGTGTTTTTTAGTTGCTTTTGATACTTGACATAATTCCTTTCCTACATGTGTTATCTATTGTTTTTTAGGGATAAACTTGATATGTTCAATTATCATTTTTTTCTAGACTATTAATGGGTTAGATTTTAAGTTCTTCCATCCTTTTTATTTTTCCTTTTTATTCAATTATATTCCTTTATTTAAAAGTTGAAAATATTTTAAATGAATTTTTTTAATCAAGCATGGTTGAATTGTTATATAATTATACATTTTAATACAAGTTTTTAAAATAATGTATTATTTGGTCTTACACTAAAAATAATCTGATCTAAATATGAAACACGACTCTTACGATTTACTCGTATTAATGTTAGGATGAAGTAAATATAAAAAGAAAAAGAAATTATTCAAATTTGATTTATGATATCTAATTTTTGAATTTTAGAAACAAAGTAGGTTTTAAAATAAAATAAATTATTAATGACAAATTTATAAAATTGAACAGCATACTAAATTCTCTGTAATTAATTTTCATAACATTAAATTTTCTCTTTCATACCTATGAGAGGCTCATATACTACAGATTTTATTTTGAGACAATAAAACATATTCAATGTTGGTCATTCATATATTTTTTAACGTGAACATTATAATTTGATATCTTTTAATTAAATGGAAAAGTATTATACACAATATATGTTATTTTATATTCAATATATCTCACATTTTCAAAAAGGAAAATGTATGTGCATATATATTAGCCGATGTTTATTTCTTTAGTTGATTTTGACACTTGACACTTGAAAATATTTTAAATTTTTTTTTTTTAAATTAAGCATTGTTGAATTATTATATAATCATATATCATAGTATTATTCACCTCTTTTGCACTTACAATAGATTAATGGCACAAAATATAATGTATAAAGTCAATTTATTTCATAAAGTCTGATAAACAAAGATAAAAAGTAAGATACATTTATAGAAAGAAATAAATTGAAACTAGAGGTGATACAAGACGTGGAATATCGCTTGTTAATTTGGAACAAAGTTTCGATTTGCCTTGGAGTATTCAGATCTATAGGAACAATATTGTATACAATGATGTTATAGGTTTTGTCGACGACATCTTTAATCGTATTGTTATCCTCTCTTGGAGATTGTTGAAATTAGGTCGATCAAGATGTAATTTTTATGATTGGTCGATTCATCCTTTAGATTTTTTGTAATCTTTAAGTTGTCTTCTTATTTTTTGTTTTGATTGGTTTTTTATATCGGACCGGAGATTCCTTTTTTCTTCTCTTTAATACAAATTCTTATAAAAAAAATACGACGTGGCATTCCAATCGAATCCATTACTTATCAATAGTTTTCAAATTTTTAATTCAACTTTCTAAAATAAGGTGATCTTTAGTCTTATATTAAAAATAATTAGTCAAATGAATCTAGTCTAAATATGAAACATAACCTCTTAAGATTTACTTGTATTAATGTTGGAATGAAGTTAATATAAAAAAAAAATTATTAAAATTAGCTTTATGAAATCAAATTCTTGAATTGTAGACACAAAGAAAGATTAAAATAAATTATTAATGACAAATTTATAAAATCGAATAGCACACAAAATTCTCTAAAATTATTTTTCATAACATTATATTAATTTTTTTGCCTTTCATATCAGTAAGACAATGAAACGTATCCAATGTTGATCATTCGTGCATCTTTAATGTGAACATTATTCTTTAGTATTTTTTTTAATTAAATGAAAGAATACTTTACACATTTTATGTTATTTTAGATTTATCATATCTCATATTTTCAGAGAAGAAAATACATGTGTATATATAGATTAGTGAATACAAACTTTTTAATAGATTTTGACACTTGGCAAGATTCCTTTCCTACATGTGTTATCTAAATTTTGTAGGGATAGCTTTAGTAAGTCTAACTGTCATTTTTAATAGATGATTGATGAGTTAGATTTTATATTTTTTTCATCTTTTTTGTTTTTCCTTTTTTATTCAATAATTTTCCTTCATTCAAAAAATTGAAAATAAATAAATAAATTATGTTTAAAAATGGATTAAATATGTTTTTAGTCCCTATAAGTATCCCAATTTTGATTTTTTGACCCTATAAAAAAAACGTCGAGTTTTAGTTCCTATAAAATTATTTTTGCACGCAGATTAGTCCATATAGAGGGACTAAAACTGCGTGCAAAAGTAATTTTCTAAGAACTAAAACTCGATATTTTTTTAATAGGGACTAAAAATAAAAATTGAGATATTTATAAAGACTAAAAATATATTTAACCTTTTAAAAACTAAACATAATTGAATTGTTTATTCACCTTTTTTTCACTTACAATCTAGATAAATGACATAAAATATAATGTATAAAGTTAATTTATTTCACAAAGTTTGATAAAACAGAGAGATAAAAGGTAAGATACATGTATAGAAAAAAATTGAAACCAAAGGTGATATAAGAGGTGGTATTCCAATGGAATATGATACATATCATTAGTTTTAGAACTTTCTTAATACAACTGTTTAAAGTAATATATTTGCTTATCTTATATTAAAAATAATAAATCAAATGAATCTGGTCTAAATATGAAAGATAATTTCTAATGATTTACTCGTATTAATGTCGGGATGTTTTATATATATATATATATATATATATATATATATATATATATATATATATATATATATATATATATATATATATATATATATATATATATATATATATATATATATATATATATAATCTGACTTGATCAGAAGGAACCTTTTAATATTGAGCAGTAGCTACAGTGATGAGCAGAGAAGAAGGTGTATCTGCAAGGCACTCTGATGTCAAAGTGAGAATACAAGTACAAAAAGATAGAAGAGAATAGTAGGATTCAGAATACCCGATCCTCTGGTGGAAGAGGTTATTTATAATGTGCCCCCAGTGCTGGGCCAAGGTTCTCTCATGGGCTGGATTAGGTAGACCTAAGAAAGAACTGCCAAAGACTGCGTAGAGCAGGTAAGACCTAACACGTGGTATGTCCTTTGGTTCAACTTCCTCTGCATTTAAGGAAATAATGATAGGCAGTTGGGTCACGTGGCATACGTGGGGAGACGTCACGTTCCCTGGTCTTGGGCCATAGGTCATGCCCGACGGACTGGACCTCTGCCCGACGCAGACTGTGTTGGCCCAGTCCAGAATAATCTATATATATATATATATATATATATATATATATATATATATATATATATATATATATATATATATATATATATATATATATATGGAAAAATAAATTATTAAAATTTGCTTTATGACATCAAAATTTTGAATTAAACACAAAGAAATTTTAAAAATCACAAATTTATAAAATTGAAGCGTTAAATATATTTTTAGTCCCTATAAATATCTCAATTTTCATTTTTAGTCCCTATTAAAAAAAATACGATATTTTAATCCTTACAAAATCATTATTAACGTAGTTTTAGTCTCTCTTGTTAAACCAATGTGTATTTTTAAATGATTATTTTGCAGAAATCTTTAGAAATATTATAAAAAATTTATCAGAAAAAAAATACAAAATTTAATTTTTAAGTCGAGGTTTGCAAAATTTGAATTTTAAGTCGAGGTTTTCATTACTTCGTAGAAAAGCTAATGTTTTTAAATGATATAGAAAAGCTAATATTTTTAAATATCTCAATCATTAAGATTGAAAAAAAAAATCTATACATTAATTTCTTTCAATTCAATTTAAAATTTTGCGACTATGAGTTTATAATGGTAGTAGTTGTTTCGCCGATAAAACAAAAGATAATAATTTTTATATTATTTTATTATTATAAATTTATATGTTCATTTTACTCCTGAAATAAAAATGAAATATGTTGCTTTGAGAGTAGTGTCAGTAGTATTAGTTACATTATATTCTTGTAAATTAACAATTAATTTTGTATTGAATTTAAATTTAAATAAATTAATTTGGTATTTCAAGACAATATATTTTTAAATACAAGTAATTATTTGAATCTAATAAAAAAAATATTGTGCTAAATTACAGTTTTGGTCTCCTGTTTTATCAAATTCACGAATTTAGTTCCCATTTTTTTAAAACAATTTTGATCCTCTGTTTTAATTTTTCTCCAAAAAAAACATTGACTGTTCATGTATTGTTCATGAACAATGCATGATCCGTACATAAACAGTGTGTATGAACAGTTGATCAAATTTAGAATGGGGGACTAAAACCGTGAGTTTGATAAAACATGGGGATTGAAAAATTCTCACAATTTTGATCCTATAAAATTGATTTATGTAAGACTAACCTTGCCATATAAAAATTATTAGGCTAAATTACAGATTTGGTACCCTTGTTTTACCAAATTCACGGTTTTAATCCTCATTTTCTTTTTAAACAGATTTGTTCCTCCATCCAAATTTTAGTCCAAAAAACGCGCTGACGGTTCATGTACGGTTCATGAACAGTGCATGATCCGTACACCAACATTGCATGAACAGTGCATGAACGGTACACGAACAGTGGATCAAAATTGGAATGTGAGATCAAAATTGTTTTAAAAACAAATAGGGGGATTAAACCGTGAGTTTGATAAAACATGGGGACAAAACTATAATTTAGACAAATTATTTTTATTTGCTATATGAAAATGGCAAGGTTAGTTTTACAAAATAAATAATTTTACAGGGTCTAAAACAACATAACCTTCGTATAAGAAAGTTAGTTTTAAAAGAAAAACAAATTTACAGAATAAAAATTGTGAGAATCTTCAAATATTAAGAGAATCAATATAATTTTTTTACTGAGACTTTTCAAAAAGAGTCTATATATCTGGAATAATATATATATATATATATATATATATATATATATATATATATATATATATATATATATATATATATATATATATATATATATATATATATATATATATATATATATATATATATATAAACCTCCATGAAATTAACTAAATCTATTTAATTATATTTATTTATTCATTGTAACTCTACTAGTCAAATTTCTCATTTAAAATTTTTAATAGGTGATTTTGCTTTTCAATATAAATCTTCATATTAATTAATACTTATTTTAATTTAATGCTTTACAATATAAATGTATTTACTTACAATTAGTATTTAAGAAAAATACTTATTTTATTTTACTGATTTTTAATTAAAATATGATAAAATACATCAATTTTATGAATGAAATTTTATGAATATTAATTTTGCTTATATTTTATTTAGAAGGGGTAGTTGATTAACTATTTACAATACTTTTTAGCTTTTAAAAATTATATATAATGTATTATACTGATGATATGATTTTTATGTATGTTAAAATTATTTTTGTTGTTATAGGTATTTATTTTATAAAAGTCAATAATAATTTTATTTTAAATTTAAATTTATTATTTTTCAGCTTTCACCGAAAGACATTTCTGGATCCGCCACCGGCCCACTGTATGTAAATATATTATTTTAAATACATTATTTATTTATTATTTTAAAGGCAATGCATGATTTTCTTCTATAAATATGATCATCACTTCCAAAATTTCTACCAACAAATAATTTTAATAATAAAAAGGTAGAATTTAGGAATCATGGTTTCCCAAGAAACATGGCTAGAATATGTGACAGAAAGAAACGTCACATTTTTGAAGAGAAAGAATGATCTTTTTCGGAAAGCATGTGAGTTATCAGTTCTTTGTGGTGCTAAAGTGTGTGTCTTAGGATTCACCCCTGCTGGTAACCCATTTGCTTTTGGTTCTCCATCTTTTCATGCTGTAATTGGTGAGTACCTTGACAAAGGTGAAGAATCGGAAGGAAAACTATCAGGGCAAAATGTTGAACCTTCTGAAAATGGGAAAATCAAAGAGATCAAGGTTCGAGAGAAGAAGATGATCAAAATTGACAAAGGTAATATTCCCATTATCTCTGATGATCTTGGTTTAGAGGAACTTCTTAAAGTGAAGGCTTTGTTGATAGAGCTTCAGAATGACATTAAGGTAGCATCATCTTTGCTCCCTGTGGAAAAGAAACCCAAATGAATTTGAGTACTCTTGTAATTCTCTTTTAATATATAGTTTGTTTCATTGTCTTAAAATAAAAATGGCAGTATATGAGCCTAAACCAAATGAATTTGAGTACTCTTGTAATCCTCTTTTAATATGTAGTTTGTTTCATTATCTTAAAATAAAAATGGCAGTATATGAGCCTTACTGGTATGGAAGGAAAAATAAGGAGAAAATTCAATGTTATGAAAAATAATTGCAGAGAATTTTGTGTGTTATTTCAATTTTGGGTTAAATATGTTTGTGGTCCCTATAAATATCTCAATTTTCATTTTCTGTCCCTATTAAAAAAATAATAAATTTTAGTCCCTAAAAATTTTGTATGCATACAATTTTAGTCCCTGTTGGTTACTAAAATTTTGAAAATTGTTTTAATTACCCTTAAACTTTTAAACTTTATATCGATGTTGCATACAAAAATATTTTATGCTACATCGATTGAAACGAAAATTGCATACAAAAATATTAGTTTTTCTATATCATTTAAAAATATTAGTGTTTCTACGAGGTAAAAAGATCATGCAATTTTCGTTTCAATCGATGTTGCATACAAAAATATTAGCTTTTCTATACCATTTAATTTTTTTATTATACTTTACTATAAAAAGAGCTTTGATCTTAATTGGGAATGAACTTTTACCTTGATGTAAAAAATTGAAAACTGTACTACTTTTTCCTTTGTTTGGAAGGTTAATCGATGGGAAAACCTTCAATTTTTACATCGGGTGGACTATGAACCGAGGTGAAATTTATTTAATTTTCTCTTCGGTTGGGTGTAGACACACCAAATTTGCCCTCACCCATTCACACCATGGCTTGTGATCACTTCATATTCATAAACACAATCATATCATCTCATATCACATTTTTGATCCACTGCATAGTTCCCAAGTCATCTGCACCTAGGGTTTGTGATCTGAGCAATCCCTGAGCTTCTTGAGCCACTCCAAAGGCCACCAATCACTCCAAAGGGGTCCATGTGTGTTCTTATATCATATTACATCCCCTCAAAGTCAAAAATGCCAAAGAATCACAAGAACTGGGATTGGTATGGATGCAAAGCCAGGTTTGACTGCACAGTTGACCTAAAATTAGGGTTTTGGTTTCAGAGGCCATAACTCCAAATTTTTTGGTCATTCTTGTTTCTATTGGTCTCTATATGGTATAGGGAGTATGCATATCAATTTTCATGAATAAATTCCATGGGGAAGTCATCTGATCAAGAGTTGACTTTCTGGACAAGTCAGTGCAAAATCAGGGCATCTGAGGCCCCCAATGACCCAACCAAGGGGTGATCTTCATCATTTTGAGTGTATTTGATCTTTATTTGATCATGGGAGAAGGTTGAAATTCATAAAATTCAAGAATTTGAAGTTTTTGCAAAGTTGACTTTTTTGGGCATAGTTGACTTTTAAAGAATATGTCATTTTAGGTCACTTTTCAAACCTTACTTTTTGATCCAAAAATGCTTCAAATGGAAAAACTTTGGTCATGAAAGTTGTAGAATACATTTTTCCCTTTTCAAAAAGTACAAGAACATGACCTAATTCATTTTGGATCAAAAGTTATGGTGTGACAAAGTTGGCAAAAATCACTAATTTTCAAGATATGCACCAATTGGAAAATTTGCAAAATCATGTATTAAGGCCATTTGTGACTTCTAGTTCACATCAAACCAATGCACAAACATTACATGTGGCCTAAAAATCAGATTTGAACCAAGACTTCTCATGTTTCATGGCTTGTGGGACAAGATCTTTCCATAAGAACCAAGAAAGAACCAAGTTGCAAAACCATCATGACACCTCCTACCACTTGCTACATTGGCTATTGAACCTTTCTAGCTTCACTCACTCACCTTGCTGCGCAGCCCATGCCTCTTGTACCAAGCTAGAACTTAGCCCATGCCCTCCTTACACCAAAGTGGACTTTTTGCAAAAGTGAACATCCCAATCACAGCAGGCCAGGTCACATCATCTGACCAATTGGAGTTGTTTATACTATCCATTTGCTAGCCATTTCACAAGGAGAGCCAGCCTGAAACAAGCCCTAGCAAGACATACACAAACTCACCCCATTTTGCATTTCTCTTCGAATCTGTCTCCATAGCTCACAAACACAAGAAACAATTCCACTAATCCACTCACCATGCTTCATTGAGCCCAGACCAACACTCAAAACAGCCAGAAGCACACTAGAACACAACATTCTCAAAAACACTCCAATCTGCATTTTCATTCGAATCACCTTCCACAGCCACAAAACATCCAAACTCTTTTCACCAACAAATCAAAAACATCAAAAGGAACCAAAACCACCCTTCACATTGATCTGAAACAGCCTATACACAAACTCCATTTTCTGATACACCAGAACTGGATTTCTCAAGCCAGCTTGTTTAAGCTCATTTCAAGCCTTCCATTAGCACCAGGGGAGTCAGTGGAGCAAGCTTGCACCAAAGAACAGCTCTGAAAGTCCAGAAACAGGAGTCTCCATCTCAGGTATGGCCATGAACATTTTTTCTCAGAGCTTGCTTTTCTTGTTATAGAATGAAAGTGTGTGTTATGCTGATCATGGGGATGTCTTTAGATTTGAAAATAGTGAAGGGATGACCATTTTATGCTCCTCTGAAATTTTACCCGTGGATTTTGTTTCTTTCGATTCGTTTGATTCTTGGTGTTTAAATAATGTTTGAAGGTGGATTCGTAACCTAGGTTGTTAGAGGATCATTTGGCTGTGTTTAATTTGTTGTTTAGATGCCTGAATCATGATTTAGGGTTTGGATGCTGCCGGAGAAGATGACCGGAGCTTCCCTCCGGTCACCTGAATGTCATTATGCCCTAATCTCAGGTCATTAAGCTCATTTGAATCTGGAGCGTAAGATTAGTTGACCCATTGACTTGCCGCGTGAATGAATGGCCCAGATCCATTTGTTTTGCCCTAATCCCCTTTAGTTAATTTAATTAATCATAATTAAATAAATCTAATCAGGACCAGCCACAGCCCTTGGATTCGCGCGCCAGTCAACCCTCTCAAACCCAGTTCAAATCTCCACCATTGGATCTGAATACTTTCCATTTATTTTATTTTTTATTTCATTTTTTTGTCATTTAACTTCTATAATTTATTTAAAATAGTCAAAATTGTCTAAAAATTATGAAACTTTTTCTCAAGAGTTTCATTAATTTTTAAGACACAAAAATATTTTTATTTTCATTTTTAGCATTTAAAAAGTATTTTAAAATATTTAAAAGTTTATTTTTAATTGATTAATGGAAATTAATTTATTAAAAATACTTTTAGGTATTTAAAAATCACCAAAAAAATTCATGAAATGTTCTAAGACATTTAGAAACATTGTCCAACTTTCAAACCAAATTTATTTTTTGATCTTGATGCATTTTGAGAATTTTTCATTGGTTTAAAATCATTTTTATGCATTAATTTGATTCAAAGTTCCAAAAATCATTTCTGCCTATCCATGAAGAGTTGGACATTGGTTCTTTTTGCATTGCATTGTGTTTAGCATGTAGTTTATGAGATTAAATGGCCATGATTTGATCTTTCATTTTCCATTTGTTTGACATTTCTTTTGTTTGGAAACCCTAAAACCCTAAAAAACTTAGAAAAATCATAACTTGAAATTGGTTAAGAGTTGAGACCTCTCCTTTGGGAATTGGTTTAGTATAGGATTAGGGGTCCTTTGAGTGGCATTTTCAATTTTTTATCTTAGGGTTTACTTCTGATTTTGATTTTTGTTTGATGTATGGTTCATTAACCCTAATTTGGGCTTTCATATGCATCCATCTTGCATCTTCTTGCATAACATGACTTGCCATGACATTTCAAGCATCCATTTGATTCATTTGACATCATAAGACATATTAAAAGCATGTTTGATCATTGCATCATGTATTTTCCATGTTGTATGTCATGTGCACTTCATAACTTTTCATGTATGTCCATGGTTCCTAACTTGCTTCATTGGCATTCATGAACTTGTATGATCATTTCCATGTGCTGCCTCATGTTTGTAGCATCTCATAACATCATTAGCATCATGTAAATGCTTCTGGTTTTGTTTCTCACCATGTCATCTCATCCCATTTTGCATTGCATTGCATTTCTTTTCTAATCTTTCAGGTGGTAAGTGATTTTGGGAAGTGAATTTGCCTTCACTTCTCATAGCTTTTCTTTTCATCTCTCTCTTTTATGCATCCTTGCTGCATTTTTGTATGTGTTTGAGTTTGAGCTTGCTCATTCTTCTTCTTCTTACTTTCTTTCTTCAAGTGACTTGTCTTCTTGAATGAAGCAAGTTACTTTGCTTCTCTTTGCTCCTTTCATCTGCTTCCTGGTGGTTCCTCTGAAGATTTCTCTTGTTAACCTCACAAACTTTAGGAACAACCAAGCATGACAATGATTAGGGATTTGATTAGTCCCCCACTTAGTTTTTACCTTTGTGTCTCATTGAGTCTTCTCTTCTCATCTCACAATCAGGGACTAAACCCTAAAGGCTTTAAGGATTTGTGATTAAGCTTATGCCTGCATCCTTCTATTAGGATGGAGTGTATAACTTTAATCCTAAGTGTTAAACCCTTAATGTGTTTAAATCCTCTAATCAATTCACATAATAATCACCAAGACATCAAGCTTGTAACTTGGGCATTGCATTAGGGTTCTAATTCTTCCTTAATTGGTTAAGAAGGACTAACCCTAGTGTTAATGGACAAGTCCCCCTCAAGTTGTCTTACAAATCATAAAATCCACTTCATCATCATACCATTAAATAAAATCCACTTAATCAAAGGTTTGTTTTGTCATGAGTTTAATCCCTAATCATGGATTAAGTTGAGGAGTTTTCTTCAGCTTAAACATTCTCATCTATTATCCTTCTATTAGGATGGTGTAATGAGTCTGTTAAATCCCTGATTATGGCTTAACCTCATTACTTAACACTAAACAAAAACCACAAAAACATCTAAATAATCACAAGCAGGTTAAGGATCTTAATCCTACACCAAAGGTGATTAAGTGTGAGAATCTGACTTCACACTTAAGGTACTCTCATTACCCCTAAACAGAGGGAAGATGTGATGAGTTTACTAAATCCATTGGTTTAGACTTAAGCTCATTAACTTATGACAAACTTTCAAAAGCAATAAAAGACTGAAAAATGCAAAAAACAAACAATAATCGTCTCCTCCGGGATTCTTTTCTCATCTCATTCACTCACAAACAAGAACTTGCTTCTTCCGTCTAATGCAAGACAGTTTGCACCTGAGCCAGACAGGTCATGCACTTGAGCATAGACAAGTAAGCAGTTCATCAGTCAATCTGTCTTTCAGTCTCTTTGAGTCGAACTACGGTGTTCTGACTTCCTCATTGCACGAGAGGATACGTAGGCATAACTTAACAGTTATCGAACAAAAGTCTCTGTATATTCCCCCTCTTTCCAGCTTCATTCTTTTAGCCTCATGATCTTGAGCAATTCATTCCTATTCCTTTCACTGACACTGTATATATCACATTTCACACCTTTTACACTGACACCTGTGCATTCTTTTCCAGCTATCTTATACACAAATTGCACCGACACCACCCCTTTAAAACACAAATCTTTTAAGCGTGGATCCCGTCGAGTACGGCGGACAATCTGGGTGCTAATACCTTCCCAGGTTGTAACCAACCCCCTTTCTCAGTCTCTCTGGTTCGCAACCGTCTTATCCATTCTTTTTCTAGGTCTATGCAGCATTGCCTTTCCTCCGGGATAAAAATGCCTAGCTGGCGACTCTTTTCATCTCCAGTGAGTTCACGGCTGTGTGTTCTCATTGTCCCTCTCGCCGACCGTTCGCGTCTGTACCTTTATCTGGGCCTGGTCCCACTTATCGGGAGCGACATTGGGCCTATTAAGCAATGGAGATAAAAGATAGAGTCCACTTTTCATATTTGTTGAGATTATTAGTCGATGTGAAATCTCTCATAGCTTTGAATTAGTTTTTATTCTACATAATTTTTGGTTATTCTGTATATTTGTAAAATAGAACCTAAATGACATAATTTGTACCATATATTTAATGGATACAAGGCAAACAAAAAAATATACAAATTAAGACAAAAACAAAATGGCACACATAATTTATCAACATAAAAACTATATATATTTACATGGGGTAGGCTAATCAATCTTGTCTAAGTGAGTCAAAAATTGTTCCGAACTGACCCAATGACCAAGCATGACCCAATCCGCTTCTGCTCACAGGACGACCCAATAGCCCAAATGTCAGAGGGACCCATTAGCTTTATGCCCTCATCCTAGGAGAACTTGTCGACCATGGTTACCCGTGGTCGGATTTCTATACTCCTCCTATACTTCTGCCCGACACACGCAAAAGTCGCCCAGATTCAGCCGAAGACAACTCCTGCTCGGATATCTCTATGCTCGACGCACATCCAATCCGACCAGGTATGTCCATCCCAACGACTAGTTTCTGAAAGTTACCTATTTTTGGAGGATCCACCAGGTCCAAATTAGGGACCAATAGCCAAGCTCTGGGGACTCTCTATATAAACCCTCTCACACGAGAGGGACATGTATCGAATATTCACTCCCTTAAAACTTTTACTCATACTTGCATACTCTTTTTCTCGCTCTTACTTGTGCATCGGAGTACCTTACAGGTACACCCCCATTCTCCTCGAAGACTGAGCAAAGACTTCAAGATCCACGTCAGCGTCCGCAACCATTATAGATTCTGATCAGATGTACGATCAGTGACGCCGTCTGCGGGAACGTGTTACCCCATTTTCTCATCCGTAGATCATGAAAATCAAAACATCACTGTTCAACTCACTCAATGGCTCACCACGACGACTCTGTCAATGCCCGGGGTCCTCTCAAACATTCCCGTCAAACAACGGGAGAGCGATGTAACCATCCCTCCCCTCGGGGAGCCTGGACATTTCCAGGACGGGCGTACCGCCTCCTCATCACCAGAACCATCTATGCAACCTGAGATCACCCCTACAGATCTCCCTCTGAATTCCATCCTCGAGGGGACGAGTCAAACGCTCACAACTTTAGTCGAAACAACCAACAACATCAACCATCTACTCTTGCGCTAGGTAAAAAGGCTAGAGGCCCTAGAGGAGGCGCGACGTTCCAGATCCCCTCTCCCACGAGGAAGCTCCACAGATCCCGCAACAGGTCACCTGGGAGAATAAGGGATCACCATCACCCATAGGTAGTTGGGTCTATCAAGAAACATACTCGTTTGTCTCCCTGATGAAATAACTCCTCAGAGGCACAGAAGACTAGGAGGACTCTCCAAGAAGGAGCAAGATCGTCACCAAAGGGCGCAAGAAATCGCTCAAGATCCCCTTCCCCTTGTCGACACCGGACAACTTCTCCCGCTCCACCTTCCATAATTCTAGCGACGAGGATGAACCTTGTGGACCCCTCTCAAATGAGATCATGTCCACAAGGCTCCCAAAAGGGCTCGAGAAACCTCCTCCCCTAAGGACCTATGACGGAACGACAGACCCAGACAAGCATATTGAGAACATCGATGCTCTACTTGATTATAGAGGCATCTGAGGAGTAATTAAATGTCGTATTTTCCCTACGACGTTGAGGAAGGGAGCTATGGCTTGGTATAAGAGACTTCCACACGAATCCATCACGTCCTGGAGACAGCTAGGGAGAACATTCTCCTGACACTTCACTATTTCAGGATGTCATCCGAAGACTAAGGCCTCTTTGAAAGCGATCATCCAGGGCAAGGATGAACCTTTGTGCGCATACATCAGGAGGTTCAATAAAGAAGTCGTCCAGGTATCTACCATGGACACCATGAAGAAAAATTTTCTTGAGCAGGGACTCTGTCCCCACAACGACTTCAGGAGTGTTGTGGATATTAAGATGCCCGCCACGCTTGATGCTTTTCTCCTCAAATCACAAGCATGCATTCAATACAAGGAGAGACTAACTGGATTATTACAACTAACTGGATTATGCTTCACATTCACATGCATCTTCCATTAGGTCATCTATAACATGTCATGCCTTCATTTTCATAGGCTTGCTACTTGGATCAGAAGCTTGGAGAATCAAGGTTTTGTAGTGCCCTGTGATTTATCTCTTTGACAGGCGTGGTTCGAGGGAAAATACGAAGATCAATGGTTATGATTTATCTCCAGTTCATATGTTTATCAGGTGGATTCTCAAGGTTGGGCCAGCATAATCAAGGGTATTATCCTTTGGTACTCACAATCAACATTTGATTAGGGTTTTATTTCCCCGATCATTTGGCCATCAAGAGTTTCCTTATGAAGTATGTGTAAACACCCTAAATTTTCCCTCTCTTTTTTCTCACACCTTGGCTTGTGATCCTTCATATTGCATTGCATAAGCATACCATCTCACATTGCATAGTTATTTCACTGCATAAGTTGCATAACTAGGGTTTGTGATCAAATGAATCTTAGAAGTGGTTTGAGCTATCTCAGAGGCCATGAAGCATTCCAAGAGGGTCTTTGAGTGTTCTAAGATCATATTATACCCCCAAGGGTTCTTGAAAGTCAAAAGATCACAAGAGATTGTAGAGCCACCCAGGCAGGCTCAGGGCTCCTGCACAGATGACCAGAAATTAGGGTTTTGGGTTTGAGGCCCTTACACTAAAAGGTTTTGGCCATTATTTATTCTATTGGTCTACATGTATTATAAGGAGCATGTGTGTCAAATTTGAAGCAAAAATTCCTTGTGGAAGTCATCTGATCAAATGGTAACTTATTGTGCAAGAAAAGTCTGAATCAGGGCATCTGAGGCCACCAACAAGGGTTCCAAAGGGTCATCATCATCAATTTGAGGTCCTATGATCTTTATTTGATCTTGGTAATGGTTAGAAGTTCATAAGATTGGATAATTTTGAGCCATTTGCAAAGTTGCCATTTTTGGACATGACTTGTAATGTAAACTTTCCATTTTGGGAAAGAATTTCAACCTCCTCTTTCTTGATCAAAAAGGTTTCAAATGAATTTTCTTCAAACATGAAAGTTGTAGATTGGATCTTCCCAAGTTATGATGGATCAAAGTTGGCAAAAATCACATAATTTTCAAGCTCATGCCAAAGAGGTAAATGTGCAATTTTGATTTCCAAGCCTTCTCATGACCTCTAATGCACTTCTACACATCATAGAAACATAATGAAACTTGTGTAGACCAGAATTGAGCCAAGAACCAAGGCATTTCATGGCCAATTTTCACAAACTTCACAAAGTTGGAAATTTGCAAAATCACTTCAAACTTGTGTTCCAAGCATCACAGCTCACCACATTTGATCCAAAGGTCTGTTGGATTTATTAATTCAGCGTCACCCTTAGGGATTCGATGGGCTTAACATCCCAACCCATGGCGCTTAATAGGCGCAGCCCCTTGAAAGACTCTATACTATAAGGAAATAAAGTTGCGCCTTCACTAACAACAATTGCTTTTAGTGCAGTGGTAAGCGCTTGATCCTACAAGTGGTATCAGAGCCAGGTCATGGGTTCGAATCCCCCCGGCTGACACTGGGGGGGAGATTGTTGGATTTATTAATTCAGCGTCACCCTTAGGGATTCGATGGGCTTAACATCCCAACCCATGGCGCTTAATAGGCGCAACCCCTTGAAAGACTCTATACTATAAGGAAATAAAGTTGCGCCTTCACTAACAGCAATTGCTTCTAGTGCAGTGGTAAGCGCTTGATCCTACAAGGTCATCCTTGAAGCCAGCTGAACATAATCCAGCCAGAAAATCAGCTCTACCATGGCCTATACCTCAAGCACACAAATCTTGACTTTTTTGAATTTCAAGCCATACCAATCCCACAGGGCCACAACAACTCTTCTGACCAATAACATTGTTTATAGAAACCATAAGACGCATAAAACACATGAGATGAAGCCTTGAAACACACCACAAGCTCAGATTGCAAAAATCCTCTCAAAACTTCATTTCTTCGAAACTCATTGCATAACCATCAAACATCACATTTTCTTTCACCATTCAACTCCTTATCACTCAAGGAACAAAACCCACCCATCACCATGACCTGAAACAGCCTTAAACACAAACACAATTTTTGCCATATCAAAACGGTATCTCACAAACTAGCCAAAATAAACTCCATCCAAGCATCTCAATAGCTTCAGGAGGTCCAAAGGAGTTGGTTTGCACAAAGGGAAGGCCTTGAAAGCTCTAGTTTGAAGAACTCCAGCTCAGGTATCCCTCAAGAACAATTTTTCCAGAACCTTAATTTCTTGTTAAAATGTGAATCTACATGTTATGCTGGTCATGTTGATATGTTTAGAATTGAAAATGAGTGAAAAATGAGTATGTTATGATGTTCTGAAATTTTGTCCGTGTTTGATGTTTGCTTCGATTCTCATGATTCTTGTGATATAAATATCATTTGATTGTTGATTTGAGTTGAGTGATGTTAGGGGATCATTTATGGGCAAGATTTATGAGTTTTAGTGGCCTGTAGAAGAAGATAGGGTTTGGGGTTAGCCGGAGAAGATGACCGGAGCACTGTTCCGGTCATCTGAGAGTAATTAGGGTCAGTGTTTCCAGTTTGAACCACAACCATTAGATCCTGATAAGGTTAGCGCACGAACGACCCATATATGTCATTAAACCCTAATCTTAATTAATTAAATTAAAACCTAATTAATTTAATCAGAGTGAATGCTGGCCTTTGGATCACGCGTGAAGCCAATGTTTGAACCTGGACCTTTAGATCCTCATACCCCAAGTCAAGCTGACTTGAGATCTCAGCCTTTGATCCAGTTCCCACGCAATCTGAGTCATCCCTTGTAATTACTTTGCATTTTTATTTTATTTATTTCATTTTGTTTTCCTTTATTTATTTAAAATAGAAAATCATTTTATAAAAATATAATCTTTTGCACTTTCACTTTAAATAATTTTCAGAAACCAAAAATATTTTTATTTTTAATTTTTGCATTAAAAATCTATTTTTAAATCATTTAATTGTATTATTTAATTAATTAATTCATTTTAATTAATTAAAAATACTTTTATGTATTTAAAAATCACCAAAAAAATCATGAAGCATCCATAAACATTTAGAACAATTTACAAACTCATCTTACAAATTTCTTTTAGGGTTTGATCATGTTTTGACAATTAATCATGAATTAGGGTTTCCAAATTTCCTTTTTGTCTAACCCTAACTTCAAAAATCTATTTCTGATCAACCAAGATGAGTTTGCACATGGTTCTTTTTTGCATTCTTTCATACTTTGCATGTAGGATCTAGGGCATTTAACTCATATTTTTGCATTGCATTTTCTATTTGTTTGGCATTTTTCATGAAGAAGTACCCAAAACCCTAGCCTAACCTAGAAAAACTATAACTTGACTTTGGTATAGCTTCTGACCTCCATCTTTGGGGAGTGATATTATGTGTGTTTAGGGTTCATTTAGTTCCATTTTCAAATTTTTATCATGTGTTATCCTTCTGTTGTGGACATGTGCATCTCATACTTTCTTAAAACCCTAATTTGCCATGTTCATTTGCATTCATCTTTGCATACCTTCATCATACGAACTTGTCATGACATCTCATGCATTTGTATGTCATCTTAGATACCTTAGGACATGTATGAACATTTGTTGATCATTGTTGCATCCATTTGGTATGTTTTGCATTCATTACTTCTTATGTGTATTCATGTGATTTCAAGCTTTTAACATGCCTTCCTTTGCATCCCATCTCTTTTATGATCATGCATAAACATTGTACATGTCTTTGCATCATTTCATGACACATTTGCATTTTGTTTTCACTTCTGGTCTTGATCATTGCATCTTCATTTGCCTTATTTCCTTTTGTTTCACATCTTATGCATTCATACTAACTTTTCAGGGGCTTCAGGTAAGTTGTTTAGGATGTGGATTTGCCTCCACATCCAACCTCTTCTTATCTCTTCATTTGCATCTTTATTTGTCTTTGAAGTTAGTTTGACTCACTTATGCTCTCTCTTACTCCCTTTCTTTCTCTTAGGTTACTTAACTTCTTCAGGAAGTAAGTAACCTATTCTCCCTTCTCTTCTCTTTTCATCTGCTTCTTCTTCCTTGGTAACCATCTGAAGATCTTTTCTTAAGCCTCACAAACCATAGGAATATCCAAGCATGATAACTTTAGGGTTGTACATAGCCTCCCCTAGTGTTTTTACCTTTTGAGTCTCCTTGAGTCTCTGCTTCTCATCTCATAATCAAGGCTAAACAGTTAAAGCTTTAAGACTCTGAATTAGGGTTATGCATGTATCCTTATCTTAGGATGGAGTGCATAACTTTAATACTTAGTGTTAAACCTTTAATTTGTTTACACCTCCTAATCAAAACACCTAATAATCATTAAGACTTAAGCTTGTAACTTGGGCCTTATATTAGGGTTACATCTCTGCCTGTTGGTTCAGAGGGACTAACCCCAGTGTTCAATGGACAAGTCCCCCTCAGGTTTAGTCTTACAAACATAAAATCCATTTCTTAATCTCACCTTCAATTAAAATACACTTTAATAAAGGCTTGTTATATAATGATTTTAATCCCTAACCATGGATTAAGTTGAGGAGTCTTCCTCATCTTAAGTGTTCTCATCTATTATCTTTCTCTTAGGATGGTGTAATGAGTTCACTAATCCCTAATTAGAGATTAAACTCATTACTTAACACAAAACAAAAATCCAAAAACACTTAATAATCACAAGTAGGTTAATGATCTTAATTTTGCATCATTAGGGTAATTAAGTTGAAATTTCCATCTCATACTTAAGTAGACTCATTATCCCTAATCAGGAGTGATATAATGAGTTTACGACCCTTGATTAAGGCTTAAGCTCATTATCTTATGCAAAACACCTAAAACAATAAAAAACTGAAAACACACAAAACAAAAAATAAACGTCTCTTCCGGGATTCTTTTCTCAACACATTCACTCTGAAAACGAGAACTCGCTTCTTCCGTCTAATGCAAGACAGTTAGCACTCAAGCCAGACGAGTCATACACTTGAGCATATATGATAACACTAAATTTCACAATATTTCTGACTCCGATTTCGCATGCATTCTTAGTTTTTATTGCTATTTTGTTATGTTATTACATTGTTTTTCTTTATTTTCAGGGTTTTTATGTAATCGGGGCCTAAATCGAGAAAAGGAGCGAAAAAGGAGTTGAAACGGACAAAATTCAAGAAATTCAGCTTTTTACACTTACGGCATCCACCATGGCTGGCGCCATGGGGTCAGCCATGACATGGCCACGTCTCAAGACCACTCCACAACTGCCTATGCCCATGATCCCCACTTTCTCCACCAAAATACACCTATGGCGGGAGCCACGAGGCAAAAAGTTTTCCTCCATTTTTTAGTGGAGGGGGCATCCTGGTCTTTTCTTGCTATTTGTTTTCCTATAAATAGGGCCTTAGATTTTCGTTTTCAATCATCCAAACTTAGAATCTTTTAGGCATATATTAGTTTTAAAGTAGTAATCACTTCACATTGGGGTGTTACTACAATCGAGTGATCGAGTCTGTATACGTCTGTGTGATCGATTTTGGAGCACTCTGGGAGGAAGTTAATCCTACCGCCATTTTAATTCCAGTTCGTATTTTATTTTTCCGCATTCGCTTTATTTTATTTACTTTCCCCATTGCTTTACTTTTATTTATTTCCCGCACTCGCTTTACTTTATTTATTTCTCGCACTCGCACTACTTTCGTCTATTTTCCGCACTCGCTTTACTTTCTTTATTATCCGCACTCGCACTACTTTTATTTACTTTCCGCACTCACACTAAATACTTTATGAAAAATAATAAAAAGAACTTTTACTTTACCATGTTTAACTAAATCCATAAAGGTTAGAATGTAAGGATCGTAATTGAACCAGTAATTCGTACAACTATTCGTAGAAACACTTAAGGGCTATTTTAACTTTCAATATAAGTTTAATTGTTTTTAACTATTTCAAAAACAGCCAAAAGCGATTTGTCTAGTTCATTAGGAGTTTTTAGATTAAAAAGAAAAGGGATTTTAAAACGATTTTCGGATGCGTTAAGAAGTTTAGAGTCTGGTTCGTGAGAACCTCTTTTTGCTAAGAAATCAAGGTTAAAGTACTTTTCAACTTAGTTAAGATACTATATTTCTTAAAAATAGGTTTACTACTCTAACTTAGTACACACCTTTTTATCCATGACAATAGGAGGGGTTGATTAGAGAGTACAACTCGGTTCTGAATACGCGAAAGCGACAGTTCCTGTTAAATTTGTTCTTTTCAAAGTAGAAAACATTGCCCATAAGTAGTTCTATTAACAAGTACTGGACTATCAATTGATTACATGAATTACATTCGAGCCTATCTTTATTAATTGTTTAAAATTATTATTTTATTTACCATTGCGCATTCTTTAAAACCATTATATTCAATTGCCTTAGATACACACCATAACAACAGGTACGATAGATTGACACTGGGTCTCTGTGGATTCGACAATCTTTTATATTACTCTAACATGTTCGTACACTTGCGAAAAACATGCATCAAGTTTTTGGCGCTGTTGCCGGGGACCAATTTCGTCAAATTTCATACCTTGTAGTTATACCATTTAGACTAAGGTTGTTACCTGCCTGTCAATGCGAAAGCATCGCAGTGCCGGAAGCTTAGTGGACCCTCTAGTTGAACCTGAAAGTTACGCTCACGCACTTATTTTTCCATAGGATTAGGAGAGCTATGGCCAAAGATCAAAACCGAAGACCTTTTAAGTACTTCGCCCAACCATCAAACGAGGAACCTAGTTCCAGTATAGTAAACCCCGTTATCCCAGCCAATAATTTTGAACTTAAACCATCCCTGCTGCAATTAGTGCAACAGAGACAATTCGCAGGTCTTGCTACCGAGAACCCAAACCAACATTTAAAAAACTTTCTCCAGTTAGAAGACACCTTTAAAACCAATGGAGATCCTCCTGAGGCGATACACTTAAGATTATTTCCTTTTTCCCTCAGAGATAAAGCTCTATCATGGTTAGATTCCCTTCCATCCAATTCCATAACAACCTGGGAAGACCTTAGAAAAGTATTCCTTGCTAGATATTTTCCCCCAAGCAAGACAGTTGTTCTTCGAAACCTAATAACCAGATTTACCCAAAACCAAGGATAATCATTGTTCGAAGCCTGGGAGAGATATACATATCTATTAAGAGCATGCCCACATCATGGTTTAGAGAACTGGCTAATCATTCAAACCTTCTATAATGGACTTCATTATAACACTAAGATGACCATCGACGCTGCCGCTGGTGGCGCATTGATGAACAAACCTTACCCTTAAGCTAGTGCCCTTATCGAAGATATGGCCCAAAACCATCAATCATGGGGAGTAGAACGAGCAACATTGGAAAAGAAGGTAGCCCAAGGAGGAATACATGAGCTAAGCTCTATAGACATGATGCAAGCTAAAATGGACGCGTTGGCCCTTAGAGTCGAACATATGTGTACAACCCCGAATATTGTAGCTGCAGTTTCGTCGTATTGTGAGATATGTGGGACGCAAGGACACCAATCCGCTGAATGCAATTTGTTAAATGAGACCAACCCTGAGCAAGTGAACTACACCCAAGGGAACCCATTTTCAAACACATACAACCCTGGATGGAGGAATCACCCAAACTTCTCCTATAAAAATAATAACCCTATCCAAAATACCGCACCTCCGAGACAACAAGGTTTCCAAGCCCCGAGAACTAATCAACCTATGCAACCTGTACCACCAAATCCGAGCCTTGAGAAAATTATGGAAAATTTTATCACCACTCAAACACAACAAAACAAAGAGTTCATGAACCAAAACGTCCATGTTAACGAACTAATTACCCATTTAGGAACCAAGGTTGACCAAATTATTACTCACAATAAGATGCTTGAAACCCAGATCTCTCAGGTAGCTTTAAACCAAGCCCCTCAAACTACACCTGGAGGACAGTTCCCTGGACAACCTCAACAAAACCCGAAAGGGCAAGCAAATGCCATTACTCTACGAAGTGGAACCACTTATAAGGAACCTTCTAACCCTAGATTAAGTGATCCCGAAACTTCTGAGAGAAATAAAGAGAAGGAACCAGAGGAATCTGAAAACCCGGAAAGTCAAGAAAAAGGAGAAGAACCTAAAAACAAAACCTATGTACCACCACCGCTATACAAACCACCGATACAATACCCTCAAAGACTAAAGCAAACCCAGATCAACAAGCAGTATCAAAAATTCATTAAGGTTATAGAAAAAATTCATGTAGAAATCCCCCCTTACAGAAGCCATCACCCAAATATCTTCTTACGCAAAGTTTCTCAAAGACATACTTACAAATAAACGTAGACTTGAAGATCCGAAACCTGTGGAATGTAATTCTATTTCCGAAAATAGGTTAGCAAAGAAAGTTAAAGATCCCGGAAATTTTTCCATTCCTTGTATTTTGGGGAATCATGTCATCGAAAAAGCTTTTCTAGACTTAGGAGCTAGTGTGAGCTTAATGCCTTTAGCAGTTTGTGAAAGGTTAAACTTAGGAGAATTACAACCTACTAAGATGTCACTTCAATTAGCTGATAGATCCGTTAAATACCCTATAGGAATACTTGAAGATGTCCCTGTTAGGATAGGTCAGCTGTTTATACCTACTGATTTTGTTGTCATGGACGTTAAAGAAGATGACGACATACCAATCCTCCTAGGTAGACCGTTCTTATCAACCATTGGAGTTGTAATAGATGTTAAAAAAGGGAAACTAACCTTTGAGGTAGGTGACGAGAAGATAGAATTTGTACTCTCGAAATTTCTTATGGCACCTGTAATAGGAGATGCTTGTTATGCCTTAGATATCATTGATGAATGCATTAGGGAATTAGAACAAGAAAAAGAAACTGAATCTATAAAATTGCCATCAACCCTTATTTGGGAAGATGACAGTTATAAAAAACCCTACATTGATGATAACCTTCACGAATGTTTATCTCTTACTCCAGATCCTATGCCTTGCCCTATGAAACCAACCGTAAAACTTAAGGAACTGCCTAAGAACCTGAGATATGAATTTCTTGATGAAGAAATGGACCGTCCAGTTATAGTCAGTGCTACCTTGGACCAAGAGGAATCAAACCAATTGTTAGATGTTTTATGAAGGTACCCCTCAGCCTTAGGATATAAGATCTCATATCTAAAAGGAATAAGCCCATCCGTATGCATGCATCGGATTTCGCTTGAAGAAGATTCAAAACCCTCCAGAGAACACCAACGAAGAATAAATCCTATGATGAGTGAAGTAGTTAAGACTAAAGTTCTTAAGTTACTAGAGGCAGGTATAATATATCAGATCTCGGACAGTAAATGGGTAAGTCCTGTGCATGTAGTACCTAAAAAGGGAGGCATCACGGTCGTGCAAAACGAGAAGGGCGAACCTGTAGCAAAAAGAACTGATGGAGGTTGGCGTATGTGCATAGACTATAGAAAATTAAATAAAGCAACTAGGAAGGACCATTTCCCATTACCATTCATAGACCAAATGTTGGAGCTCCTAGCCAGACACTCTTACTTTTTTTACCTAGATGGATATTTAGGATTCTTCCAAATACCTATTCACCCCGAAGATCAAGAAAAAACTACCTTTACATGCCCTGTTGGAACTTTTGCCTACAGAAGAATTCCTTTTGGACTCTGTAATGCCCCTGTCACTTTCCAACGCTGCATGATGTCTATCTTTGCAGACTATTTAGATGGAATCATAGAAGTATTTAGATGGAATCATGATGTCTTATCAAACTTGAGAAAATCCCGGAAAGATGTGTGGAGGTAAACCTTGTGCTAAATTGGGAAAAGTGTCATTTCATGGTCACCGAAGGGATTGTTTTAGGACATATAGTTTCCGAAAAAGGTATAGAGGTAGACAAAGCTAAAATAGAAGTCATAGAGAATCTAAAACCGCCGAAGATTATCAGGGAGATAAGAAGTTTTCTTGGACATGCCGGATTTTACCGACGTTTTATCAAGGACTTCTCCAAAATAACAAAGCCCTTAACTGGTCTTTTAATGAAAGATACTGAATTCATCTTTGATGAAAAATGTACTGAAGCATTTAATCTACTAAAGCAAGCTCTAATTTCAGCACCTATAATGAAACCCCTTGATTGGTCAGAACCGTTTGAGATAATGTGTGACGCTAGTGACTATGCTGTTGGAGCCGTTCTAGGTCAGAGAAAAGATAAAAAGTTACACGTAATTTATTATGACAGTAGAACCCTAGACGCTGCATAACTCAACTATGCAACAACCGAAAAAGAGCTCCTAGCTGTAGTTTTCGCCATAGACAAATTTAGATCTTATCTAGTAGGAGCCAAAATTATAGTTTACACCGACCATGCTGCCATTCGTTACTTACTAAGTAAAAAGGATGCCAAACCTAGGTTACTTCAATGGATTCTACTACTGCAAGAGTTTGATTTAGATAACCATGATAAGAAAGGCACAAATAATGTAGTAGCTGATCACCTTTCTAGGCTAGAATACCTGAAACTTGACTCAGTACCCATAAATGACGATTTTGCCTATGATAGACTGATAGCCCAACTAGAAACTATCGAAGATGATAACCCAGACCCACATGAGCACTCTCATAAATCTTTAGCTATAAGTAATGTACCTTGGTATGTAGACTTTGTTAATTACCTAGCCGCTGACATCATACCCCCGATCTAAATTACCACCGGAAGAAGAAGTTCTACAGTGATGTGAGAAACTTCTATTGGGACGAACCCTTTCTTTTCAAGAGAGGTAAAGATGGCATTTTCCGCTGTTGCGTTCCAAAAGAGGAGGTACATAATATAATTGAGCATTGTCACTCTGCATCCTATGGTGGACATGCAAGCACATCTAAGACCTACGCCAAGATTCTTCAAGCTGGCCTATGCTGGCCTACCATGTGGCGTGACGTCCATGCTTTCATTGTCAAATGTGACAGATGCCAACGTACAGGAAATATTTCAATACGTAATGAAATGCCTCTAAGAAATATCCAAGAAGTAGAACTCTTCGACATATGGGGTATAGTCTTTATGGGACCGTTCCCACCATCTTTAGGAAACCAATATATCTTAGTAGTTATTGACTACGTGTCTAAACGGATTGAAGTTATCACCGCACCCACGAATGACACTAGAGTAGTCATCAAATTGTTTAAAAACTATATATTTCCCAGGTTTGGAACGTCCCGATTAGTCATAAGTGATGGAGGATCACACTTCATATAGAGAATATTTGATAAACTTTTAAGCAAGTATGGAGTTAAGCATAGAGTAGAAACACCATACCACCCACAGACTAATGGACAAGTGGAAGTATCTAATAGGGAGATCAAACAAATTCTTGAGAAGACTGTCTCTATATCTAGAAAAGATTGGTCGCAGAAACTTCAAGAAGCGTTATGGGCCTATAGAACCGCTTTCAAAACCCCTATAGGAACAACCCCTTATCAACTGGTCTATGGAAAATCATGTCACTTACCTTTTGAGTTGGAGCATAAGGCCTATTGGGCCATCAAAACTTTGAATTTGGATTACCTAACTGCTGGTGAAAAACGTATCCTTGATTAGAAGAGCTCAGACAATCTGCTTACGAAAATGCCATCATATACAAAGAAAGAACAAAAGCTTGGCATGACAAAAGAATCATAAGAAAAGACTTCAAAATAGGCGATCCTGTTCTCCTGTTAGATTCTAGGTTACGACTTTTTCCAGGGAAGCTTCGTTCGAGATGGACTGGTCCTTTCGAAGTATCTAAGATTCTAAGATCTGGTGCTATTGAAATCAAGAACCAAACATGTAAACCGTTCATCGTCAATGGACAACGACTAAAGCCCTACGAAGGAGGTGACATCCCAACAACATACTCCAGCCATACTCTGAGTGATCCACCAAATCCTTCGAATGATGTATAAAATCCGGTCGTCGAGCTAATGACGTTAAACAAGCGCTGCATGGGAGGCAACCCATGGTTTTCTTATCTTACTTACTTTTTATTTATCTTTACTTTATTTTAATTTGTTTACTTTATTATTCTGTCAGGACTAACGATTGAATGTTTTATGTGATTTCAGGACTTGTTTGCTAACCTTGTGCAGAATGTAGAACCCCGAAGACATGCACGTGGCCTTCAGAGACGACGCACAGAGAGAGCGTTACTATGTCCACATGAGACGCCTTATGGCGCCTACCAGGTACCCAGACCAAGATTGCGTGGATGCCTTGGGGATAAAGCAAAGCGTCAGATTCTTATGCCACCAACTCCAGTGGGACCAGTTCGAAGATATGAACAACACTTATAGGAATTGACTCTAGAGTTCCTCAGCTCGTTTAATTATGATCCTTGGGCTGGACCCGATGGAATGTTGTTTTCAGGTTGTTCGGGACTGATTACTCTTTCTCTCACAAAGAGTTTGGTGATTTACTAGGTTTTTAGACTACTCCTGATGCTATTCCAGAGACACCAATGGGGTATTTTATGAGCAGAGAAGTGGATAAGTTTTGGAGTAACATCTCAGGTGGAGGGAGCCAAGATCCTTCCACTTAGTTTTCTCAGGTAATCCACAACCCTATGTTAAGGTACTTCCAGATGATTCTAGCATACTCTTTTCTCGGTTTTCCAGATACAAAGACTCTGCTGAGTAAGGAGGAGATTTTCCTATTGTTTTGTTCGACTCAGTCACGCCTAGTTACTTGTGGCAACTTTCTGTTGAAGAGCCTTGCCGGTGTCGCCAGGTCATCTATAGGCATTATACATGTCGGTGGGATTGTTACACAGATTGCTACTACATTGGGTTTGTCTCGTAAATTATTGCACCTCGGGACCTTCTGCTGCTACACCACCCTAGATGTTGACTTTTGTCTTGACAAAGGATTGATGAGGAGGGCCTCTTTTGAGCCCAACACGTTTAGATTACTGATCGACGCCGAAGTGATACATTACTTTACATTACCTGACCCGCTGATGACCAGTGTCCACGACCCTGCTAATTGGAGCTATGCTTTAGAGGGTTTTGGAGAGACTGTCGAAGAGACAAAATCACCTCCCGCCGCTGAGTACACTCCTACACCTCTTTCTCCCCGAATTACTGTTATGTCTAACAATATGTCTTTGTAGCCGCCTGATCTACAGACCCAGATTAATGAGCTCCGCAAGGAGACTGCCCTGCTCAAGCAGGAAGTAGCGGACTTGGCGTTACAGATCGAGATATTTGATCTCACTCATGCCTCAGAGGTCGATGCTCTATATCAGGAGATTGGAGAGCTTCGGAGGGAGATAGCTGAGATTCGTGGATCGAACCAGGAAGAAAAGCCTACCACATGATCTTTTTACACTGACATTATTACTCTAGTATTTAATTTTTCATGCCTTATTTTATTTCTCGCATCTCCAGACATATTTTATATTATCGCATATATTACATTTTCCATGTACTTTGATTTTTATCTTATATATTATTTCATGCACTAATCTCATTTTTCTTTTCATTTCATTTTATTTTATTTTATTTTATGTCGAATAATGAAGAAAAAAAAGGGGGACAAAAATATATTCATTTTTGTCTTCATAAAAAATATATGCAAGCTTCATGCCTTAGAAGGAAGAAGAAAACGCTATCCGGACCCCCCCCGAAGACCAAAGGTACGCGAAGCCCAAAAGGGGAATTGAAGTTTTTAGGCCCATAAGGGAAATGGCCTTATGGCGCCCGCCATGCCGTCCCCCTTATTTCGGGGCAAATTCATCTTCCCCGCCATTTTCACACCTTCAAACTTCCAAAACCCATTTTTCCAACTTCCAAAAACCCCATTGAACCCCATTAAAACTCCCACCTTTCTCATACATTCACCATCTATAAAACCCATCCAAAATCCATTTTTATTTTCATCCACCACAAACCATAAAAATCCAGCCTTTACCATTCCGTACATAAACCACTCTTCACCATTTTTCACTTCTCAAGGAGCAACAACAATGGAGTTCAACAGATATCTTCTTCGCGATGGAAGACCGGGAGATAGGCAAAGGAAAATTATTCAAAGGCTTCAGAGTCGAGAAATTCTTTTGACTAGGTACGTAGATGATAATTGTCTTTACTCTTTGGATCTGTATCATAGTGTTTTTCATTTATTAGATTTTCTAGGCTTGCATAATATTTTTATTAATCAGGAACCTACCTATGAGAGGCTGACAGTTGAGTTTTTAAGTTCATTGATATACATTGTCAGTCCTAACACTACTAGAATAGTTGGTACTGTTAATTTTAGACTGTTTGGAATTGAATACGAATACAGTACCGGCGAACTAAAAGGCTTGTTAGGAATCCCTCATAGGGAAGGTGCTATATGTGAGGCACCTTTGGATTCGGAATGGTCGGCCGAAGTATTTTCCTTCTGGCAGAGGCTGTCAAGTACTTCAATAAATTCTTTTGAAGGAATACTTGCGTCGACCATCCATAACCCGACCATAAGAGTTTTCAGATATCTTTTGGCATGTACTATTTTTGGCCGGGAGAGTTCAAATAAGGTAAACGCTAAAGAGCTCCTATTTTTGCAAGGATGCCTCACTAATACTCATATCAATCCGGTCCCGTTTATGCTTGCACACATGGCTTTAACTGTTAATAAAACAGGACCAATTGTTATTGGAGGACTTGTTACATCTATTGCTCGGGCTCTTGACCTGAACAATGAGATAGCTACACTTGAACCCCTACCTCCTCGCACAATTAATTTAAAATTTCTAAAAGACATGAAATTGTGCCGAACGAGGAAAGCAGGTGGTTATGAGTCGATGGTTCATGGGTTAGCTATCCCATCTGTTGCTTTAACTTGCAGTAGACGTACCGATGTACCTATTGAAAGGAACTGGACCTATGATTTGAATGTTCCACCTGTTTTGCGTCCACTTCCTCCTAATATTCGTGACGGGGAGGCACATGACACTGATGAAGAATATAATCGGAGAGAATATTCTCCCATACCTCACGTGTCCCCCTATCATCCTTCACAGTCACACACCGCACCATCTTCCTTTAACCCTGTTGCAGGTGCTACTCCTGGATTCTATTTCACTGAGGAGATGTGGCGTGATATGACGGCTAGAGAGGAAAGGCGAGACAACCTACTCTCTACTATTTCACAAAAACTGACGGACAACATGAGCTTCATGCAACAATCATGATTGGTTTTGGATCGTGCCTACAGTAACGTTTGCCGCGCCTTGACCGACATCACATCAGAGCAGGCCCGTCAGCGAGAAGTCAATCGCCGACACCACCATCTTATGGAGGCCACTCAGGGTTCCATCCTAGGTAACCTTCGAGAGGTCCGGGGTACCCTGGCTGCCTTATCAGTACGACTTGACCGGAGGGACCAGTATCGTAGTAGATCCTGTCGTTCCAGACCATCACAGCAGGACGGCGAGGGCACCAGTGCTCCTCCGCAGTAGTTTTCCAGGTTACTCTCCTTATCTTATTTTGAAACATTGGGGACAATGTTTGATTTAAGTGTGGGAAGGGATTTTATTGCTTTCTGTTATTTCCCTTCTTAGTTATTTATTTGCTTTCTGTTATTTTCTTTTTTCAAGTTAGTTATTTAGTTTAAGTTTTCTTAGATAATGCATGAGTCTGACAAGTCACCAGTATAGTGTATCTTTAGTACACCCTCATTTTTCCCATTTCCTTAGCCTTACCAATTTTTTTAAAAAAGAAAACAATGTTGTTTCACATGTTTTTAAGGCTTTGAGACAGGTTTGGATTAGGATGTGGTGACTTAGGTAAAATTTTTGAAACATCAGTATCATTTTAGCACCATAGACCTCTTGAATATAGGAATCACTCCTAAACCCCGCACACCATGGCCTTTATTATCATTCAAAAACTTGTCCTAAGTAGTTTATTCTAGCAGTCAGCTTCGGCCTAAGCATGCTCTACGTAGGGGGGCCGATGAACATAAGTGAATGATCAAGTGCTAATAAAAAAGAGAAAAAGGCAAACTCTGGGATAGGTGACCCTCACAAAGTCATTTAAACCGAAAAAAAAGAAGAAAATTTTTTTTCCACAAAAAGAAAAAAATTGCAGTCACCTATTGTTAGTTGGTTCAGAGGTATCTGACACTGAACTTGGTAGGGCGGATTACGATCCGATCCCCCGCAGCTACATTTAGGTCAAATAAAACAGGTTTACACATGTTTATGTGCCAGAAGCCCTATGTTTTGGATCAAAATCACTAACCGGTCACTCTATTATGAAGCATGTACGAATAACTGGCTTAATGTGATTGCGCCTGAATGAAAAGGACCCAAAAAGAGATGAGAAGATAGGCCTAGGTATTGTGGGATGACATGGGTTGATTAATATAGGATTGAAGTCTATGTCTGTGGTATTATGGTACCCTTGGTTCACTTAGTTAGTACCTGTCACTACACCCTGACTTGAACTTAGAAGCCCTTTTAGCCCAAATCACGTGTTGACACTAGTTTTCTTCATTTTGAGCTTTAAATGTTTGCTTGAGGACAAGCAAAGGTCTAAGTGTGGGAGGATTTGATAACACAAAATTTCACCGTATTTCTGACTCCGATTTCGCATGCATTCTTAGTTTTTATTGCTATTTGTTATGTTATTACTTTTTTTTCTTTATTTTCAGGTTTTTTATGTAATCGGGGCCTAAATCGAGAAAAGGAGCGAAAAAGGAGTTGAAACAGACAAAAATCAAGAAATTCAGCTTTTTACACTTACGGCATCCACCATGGCTAGCGCCATGGGGTCAGCCATGACATGGCCACGTCTCAAGACCACTCCAAAACTGCCTATGCCCACGATCCCCACTTTCTCCACCAAAATACACCTATGGCGGGCACCACGAGGCAAAAAGTTTTCCCTCCACTTTTTAGTGGAGGGGGCATCTTGGTCTTTTCTTGCTATTTGTTATCCTATAAATAGGGCCTTAGATTTTCGTTTTCAATCATCCAAACTTAGAATCTTTTAGGCATATATCAGTTTTAAAGTAGTAATCACTTCACATCGGGGTGTTACTACAATCGAGTGATCAAGTCTGTATACGTCTGTGTGATCGAGTTTTGGAGCACTCTGGGAGGAAGTTAATCCTGCCGCCATTTTAATTCCAATTCGTATTTTATTTTTCCGCATTCGCTTTATTTTATTTACTTTCCGCATTGCTTTACTTTTATTTATTTCCCGCACTCACTTTACTTTATTTATTTCTCGCACTCGCATTACTTTCGTCTATTTTCCGCATTCGCTTTACTTTCTTTATTATCCGCACTCGCACTCCTTTTATTTACTTTCCACACTCACACTAAATAGTTTTATGAAAAATAATAAAAAGAACTTTTACTTTACCATGTCTAACTAAATCCATAAAGGTTAGAATGTAAGGATCGTAATTGAACTAGTAATCCATACAACTGTTTGTAGAAACACTTAAGGGCTATTTTAACTTTCAATATAAGTTTAATTGTTTTTAACTATTTCAAAAATAGCCAAAAGCGCTTTTTCTAGTACATTAGGAGTTTTTTGATTAAAAAGAAAAGGGATTTTAAAACGATTTTCGGACGCGTTAAGAAGTTTAGAGTCTGGTTCGTGAGAACCTCTTTTGGCTAAGAAATCCAGGTTAAAGTACTTTTCATCTTAGTTAAGATACTATATTTCTTAAAAATAGGTTTATTACTCTAACGCAATACGCACCTTTTTATCTGTGACAATAGGAGGGGTTGATTAGAGAGTACAACTCGGTTCTGAATACGTGAAAGCGACAGTTCCTGTTAAATTAGTTCTTTTCAAAGTAGAAAACATTGCCCATAAGTAGTTCTATTAACAAGTACCTGACTATCAATTGATTACGTGAACTACATTCGAGCATGTCTTTATTAATTGTTTAAAATTATTATTTTATTTACCATTGCTCACTCTTTAAAACCATTATATTCAATTGCCTTAGATACACACCATAACAACAGGTACGATAGATTGACACTTGGTCTCTGTGGATTCGACAATCTTTTATATTACTCTGACGTGTTCGTACACTTAGGAAAAACACGCATCAATAGACAAGAAAGCAGTTCACACCAAAATATCTAAGTCTCTTTGAGTCGAACTACGGTGTTTTGACTTCCTCATTGCACGAGAGGATACGTAGGTATAACTTAACGGTTATCGAACATAAGTCCCTTTTCCCCCGCTCTCCTACTTCTAGCTTTCTGTTCTTAGCCTCAGTTTTGAGCACTCACTTTCTTCTTGCACTGACACTCTATACATCCATTCCTCCCTAGCCTTTTATTCACAGTTTAGCACATACATTATCCCCTCTTAAACACAATCAGGTATGCGTGGATCCCGTTGAGTACGACGGATGATCTGAGTGCTAATACATTCCCAGGTCGTAACCTACCCCCTTACTCAGTCTCTTTGGTTCACAACCTTCTTATCCATATCTTTCTAGGTTTATGAAACATTACCTTTCCTTCGATATAAAAATGCCTAGCTGGCGACTCTATTCAACCTCAACCTCCAACATTGCCGACAGTTCGCGTTTACACCTGGATGGAAATCCGAGGAGCGACAGCTTGACGACTCTGCTGGGGACTTTTGCAACTAGGGCTTCTGGTTCTCTTGTGGGTTTCTCCTAGCCCTTGTTTGTTTGTGTTTATTTGGGGTGTTATGTGCTATTTGTGTTTATGTTTTTGCTTTATTTATTGCTTCCTGTACAACTTTATTTATTGCATTTACTTTATCGCTTTCATTTATTGCTTTCTGCATTTCATTTATTATTATCATATCATTGTGCTGGATTTCTGGTTTGCTTTGGTGGGAGGGGTATTCCAGTGAGAAAGGCTCAACACAAATTCCTGAGTGACACATAGGATTATAGTGGTTTTATATTCTTTCCCATTCCATTTCGGTCTGGTGCGGGGAATATGAAAACACGGTTCAGACGGGTTTCCTTTTGAGAACTCTGTGCTACAGATTTCTTGTAGTGCTAGGGCTATCTGGGAAGCCTGCTAAGTCTGGATGACCTTTTTAGATGACCTTCAGCATCTAAGGTGAATTAAAGGAGGATCCTTTATGATTAGGGTAAACACTGTACCTCCGGGTTAGAAGTGTTTACACTTCTCATAATAGATCCGAATCTAAGGATCCTTGTTCTAGAATAATACCTATGAGTGGCTTGGGTTGTTTACAGGTTTGCAGGAACCCTTGACCTCAACATACCTTTCTACTGGAATTTGTTCTTAAGGTTGTACTATTTTGGACTAGTTCTTTGAAACCCTGGATTATTGACTCTTTATTTGAGTCCCCCACCTGGTTATTGGTTCTCAGACCTCCATCCGAAACTCTGAACACTCAAGGATCCCATCAGAGGCAACTGATAATCCAACACATGATCACAAATCTTTGCATATCATAAGCATACATCATATTTCATCATTTAACATTTGTCTATTTGTTTTACAGGGTATCCATCTTCCATTGGTTTGGTTTTGACCGTTCTTCTGCTCAGCTATCTTCTTCAGTTATCCTCTTCGGCACACATCTTCAACATGGATTCAACCAGGAAAAGCAACATCACCTACCACTTCTTTGAGTATCCTCTAGCAGGCATCAGGCATATACAGGCCCTTATCACCCCTGATCATGCTCCCTTATTCAGAGAGCATTATGGTGGAATCCTGGACATGATCATGGACCTGCGTGTCACAAAGAAACATGATTCACACCTATCTTCAGTTTTATGACCCTCCTCTACGTTGCTTCGCTTTCCCAGATTTTCAGACAGGTCCTTTGCTGGAAGAATACTCTATGCTATTGGGTGTCCCTATCAAAAGAGGAATTCCTTTCAATCCTGAAATGACTCCTCCAAAGAATGAAGACATAGCCAAAGCCCTACATCTGGAAGAAATTATCATTGATGAGCACATGACTTCCAAAGCTGGAATCCCAGGCCTCCATTTAGATTTCTTTATTACCCAGGCTACAAAGCATGTTGCAAAAGGGAATTGGGAAACTGTGTGTGCTCTCCTGGCTCTTAGCATTTATGGTATCATTTTGTTTGCAGACGAGCCTAAGTTTGTAAGTAAGAATGCCATCCACATCTTCATGCTAAAAAACCCAATTCCCACCTTATTGGGAGACATCTAATACTCAGTTCATCAGAGGAATGAGAAATAAAGAGGAAGACTGGTAAGATGTTGTGCACCTCTCTTCTACAGTTGGTTGATGAAGCATATGCCGAAAACGGAAGCTTTCTTGAACCCACATCAGGAATTGGGCTAAGAGAATGATTGCCCTTACTTCAGAAGATATCAGGTGGTGTACTCAGAACACCAAGGGCCAAGACATAATAACAAGCTGTGGGCAATACCCAAATGTGCCACTTATTGGAGTAAAGGGTTGCATCAATTATAATCCTTTACTTTTCAAAAGACAATTGGGTTATGCCTTGGTACATCCTCCTAGGGAGAAAGACCTAACAAAATCTCTTTATTGTGCTATTCATAACAATCATGCCATTGTCCGACAAGCATCTTGGGCTTGGGACCATATATAGACTAAAGGGATTGCTATTTTGGGGAAGTGCAACAACATATTCTCTGCTCAATACACTGAATGGTCACGCATCAGAGGACAGATTGCCCATATGCCATTCACCTTGGAAGATGCACCAGGGCCATCAGCAGTTGAGCCCATAGCTACAGTAAGCCTGGAAGACTTTGAAAATTTGAAAGAAAGAAATACCCAACTGGCTGAAGCATTGAAGAAGACACTTTGGGAAAGGAACGATGGTCGTCTAGACATTGAGAGGTTAGAAAAGCTGCGCATTGAGCATGTAACCACAATTGAGAAGACTGAAGACTTCATCAGGAAAGCCCGAGCAGGAGAACTTGTGTTGAAGAATGCATGTAAGGAAGCAAAGATTCAAAGGGCAAGAGCTGAGCATTATCTGGAGGAGAGTCAGGATAGATGGGTCAGGATAACTGAGGCTCGTCTGAAAGAAGACCAGAAGATGCAAGCCAAGATAGAGCAGTTAGAATCTAATGAGAAAAGAAGCCAAGAAGCCTTTCTAGCAGCTCAGAAGGAGATCTCTGAGTTGAAACTCCGGGCGGGGTTAAAGATACCCAAAGAACAAGACAAGTATCAGAAGATGACAAATTCCATTGCAACCAGAAACCTTCTCATCAGAACCATTACAGAGCACCCAGTTGGACCGGTAACTGATGCACTCTTGAAGGAAGTCAGGGAGGATGCATATGGATTGGATGTTTGATTTTCTTTGTACTTGTTTTTGTACTTTGACTCACCATGGGAGTTTGTTTTGTTGAACTGATTGTATTATAGTTTATTATTGTTGTATTTCAACTCACCATGGGAGTTTTTGTTTTTTGTTGTATTCAAAAACTAGTTGTATTTTGGCAATGGCGTTTGTATTCTATGAATATTTGGTTTTTATGGATTCCGTTCAACATCTTTATCTCCTCCAATGGGTCTGGAAGGTCAAAACCGAGAACCAAACCGGATACCCTCGAAAGACAAATAGGCATATTGCGTTGCATTCTAACCTCATATCCTTTGTTTTGTAGGTGTTTTGTTGTTGTTTTCTCACTCTGCTGATTATTTCAGGAAATATTGCTTGCAAGAGGGTCTTTCTCTTCAATTGCATCCACAAATATCCAACTCGACACAACCTTCTGAGTCTATAAATGGATCAGCTACAGCGGGAACTGACAAATGTGAGGACTCAATTGACCGATGTGAGGACATAAGTGAGGACCCAAATGAATCAATTCATGACTTTGATGACTGGATTGGCCCAGACCTAGGAAAGATTGAGGGAGTTGGTCGAGCGGCAAACCCCAGAAGATAACCACGCAAGCACTGGAGGTACTAGTAACAAAGAGCGCGAGCAGCCGCGAATGACTCTAGTAGTGTTTGGACCCGACAACCATCCTGAAGTTAATATCGTCAGGAATGGCCAAAGGAACACTGGAGATCATATTCTACAGGAAGATCCTCAAGATGAGCAGTTTACAGTGTTAGGTGTTGGGGCAGATGAAGCTTATGACCGTCGTCTGGAGGAGATACCTAAGAAGCTGAGATCCATGGAATCCCAGAACTCTTTGGGATTCGATGTGATGGATATGGGCTTAGTGGAATGGGTAAGGATTCCCCACAAGTTCAAACATCCATGCTTTGAAAAGTATAATGGTACCTCTTGTCCTCGTACCCATTTTTAGTCTTTTCTGGGAAGATTGAAAGCATATACCATGGATGAGAAACTATGGATGTTTTACTTTGAAGACAGTTTAACCGGGGCATCCAGAGAGTGGTATTCACACCTATCAAGGGCTACTGTCAGGAACTGGAAAGACTTAGCTGAGGCCTTTGTACGCCAATATCAGTACAACCTGGATATGGCACCCAATAGGACCCTCTTGATGGGTATGTCTCAGTCCTCGAGAGAAAGTTTCCGCGAAAACGCTCAAAGGTGGAGACAACTCGCTGCTGTTGTCCAGCCACCTATGTCTGAAAGGGAAATGGCTGATATGTTTATGAATACCTTGCAATGGACCTACATTGATAGACTTGCTGCCTTCTCTTCTACCAGTTTTGCTGATGTGGTTATAGCAGGCGAGAGAATCGAAATCCTATTAAAGATGGGTAAGATTTCTGACAATGGTGCTAGCTCCAGCAATGCAAAGAAACCCTTCTCAGGACCTAGAAGGATAGGGGAGACTAATGCAGTGCATGTTAGTAGAGGTAGACCCCAGTACTTGCAAAGATCAGTGGTTGCAGTCACCATCCCTACTCCAACACCTCAGCAACAACAATATCCTTAACATCAACAAAGATCTTACAACAACAATAACCAACAACAACGTCCTTTCCAATAAATACCTTCTCATATTAATAGGGTGATCGATCCCATCCCAATGCCCTACGCAGTCTTACTCCTGCAACTATTGAAGCTTAACCTGACTGAACTGAGGACTTTGGCTCCATTAGATCCTCTGAATCTTCCAAGGAATTATAATGTCAACGCCAGATGTGCTTTTCACTCCAATGCGCCTGGTCATTCAACAGAGAAGTGTAGGGCCCTGCACATGAAATTCCAAGATTTTATTGACTCCAAAGCTTTGAATTTTGCACCTCCACCAAATGTCACAAGGAATCCAATACCAAATCATGGTGAGCCAAAGATCAATTCCATTGAGGAGGACCAACCAACAATTCTGATTGATGACATTGCAAGTATTCAAACATCACTGGGCGAAGTAAAAGCTCAGCTATTGAAGTGCCAAGTGTTTCCGGGTTGTGAGGTCCGTTGTGAAGCTTGCAAAGTTTCTACCAATGGTTGTGCAAATCTGAAGAATGGTATTAGCAGTCTTATTAGAGAAGGCATCCTGCAAATCACATCAACAATTCCATCTTCTACAAAGGCAACAAAAATCTCTCCTACAACACCAGCAGACATTATCTCAACAGAATCTTCTACAACGCCAGCAAAAGTCATTCCAACAGAATCGACTACAACAACAACCAACACCAGTGACGACATCTCAACGGTTACCATCTATTATGATCCAGCAACCATCCATGTTCCGGATTCTCTCAACAATAACTTCCAGCAACACCCTCATCAACATCAACAACTTCTTGCACATGCACCATCAGCCAGATCCCCTGTTACCATATAATACAATCCGCAGACTATCACAACTCCTTCTTCTGCTGCAATCAGTCTGGTGACCATCATGGTGCCTGGGCCAATTCCCTATGACATCAACAATGTCGTGCCTTGGTACTACGGCTCAGATCTTTACCGCCATGGAAGGAAAGTTACTCTTGACTCTTCAACTTCTACACCACAAATTGACAATGTCGGGGGAGGCGGAGGCTTTACTAGGAACGGACGTCTCTTTGCTTCACAGTTTCCAAGAATCAACGCTGAAGCAGAAATTGCTGCCAAAGCAAAAGGAAAAAGTGTGGTGCCAGAAGAACCAACTACAAAAGAAACTCAGAAGACGTCCTTTGATCAGGATGTGGACGAGTTCATGAGGATTATCAAGAGAAGTGATTACAAAGTTGTGGATCAGCTCCACCAAACACCCTCCAAGATCTCCATACTATCTCTGCTCATGTGTTCTGAGGCTCACCGGAATGCACTACTCAAGGTCTTGCACGCAGCTTATGTGCCGAAAGAAATCATGGTCAATCATTTAGAAACAGTAGTCGCAAATGTCAATACTAGTCATGGACTAGGTTTCACCAATGCTGACTTGACTACGGAGGGGCGTAACCACAACAAGGCTTTGCATATCACTTTGGAATGTAAAGGTGATGTAATTTCTCATGTCCTTGTTGATACCGGATCATCAGTCAATGTATTGCCAAAGAAAGCTTTAGTCAAGTTGGAGTATGATGGTCTTGCACTCTGTCCGAGCAACCTAGTTGTCAGAGCTTTTGATGGTTCTAAGAGATCGGTTCTCGGAGAAATTGAGCTGCCCATGGAAATTGGCCCACAAGTTTTCAAAACTACCTTCTATGTGATGGACATATGGCCTGTCTAAAACTATTTGTTGGGTCGACCCTAGATCCATGCCGCCGGCGCGGTAACGTCTACCCTTCACCAGAAGTTAAAATATGAGTGGGAATGCCAAATTATCACCATCTATGGAGAAAAAGACATCTTTGTCAATCACCTGGCTACATACAAGTACATTGAAATGGATGGGGAGATCCATGAAACCATGAGTCAGGATTTTGAAGCCTTTAACGTCAACGAAGCTACAACTGAGGTGTTTGCTGCATCCCAAAAGGAAAGGATGGGAACCTCAATTGCTTCCTACAAACAAGCTCGGAAGGTTGTGGAAGAAGGGAATGCCCAAGGTTGGGGCAAGCTGTTGAAGGTTCAGATGAAAGAAGACAAATTCAGTTTGGGTTACAAACCATCCCGACAAGTTCCAGAGGAGGCTGCTGAAGCTTCCAAGTTCATAACTGGGGGAATGCTGACCCCGTATGTTGTCGACACTTTGGAAGATGAGGCTGAGAGCGACTACAACCTGGAAAGTTGGATCCGTCCAAGAGTCTCGGGCCAACAAGTCCTCAAATGGTCTTCCCAGGAAATTATAAGGGTTACTGTTGCAGAGTAATTATTATTTCCTGTTTTGAGCATGCATCAAAGTCCTGCATCTTGCCCAAGATGCCGGGACTCGTTTTGTAATAGGGCCATATGTATTTGTGCAAATTGAATATTATTGAACAATGGGCATCTTTTTGCAAACAATCTTTTTCGCTCACTGTTTTTTCATTTTTGTTATTTTCGCATAAAACAATAAATGGCAATGTTTTCTCAATAATAACTTCATTCACTTTTTCTAAATAAGATAAAATCAATCACTAAAATGAACCAAATCTCAACCCTTGCAGAGATAGCCCTCCAAATTGCACCGACAACGACATTGCTATGACCTCGTATGACTTCGACAATCCGATTAATCAAGCAGATGAAGGGGTTGAAGAAGACTACGATTTACCTGAGGAGCTAGCCAAGTTATTGAGACAAGAGGAAAAGGTGATTGCTCCTCATCAAGAGGAGGTTGAGACTATTAATCTTGGTACCGAGGAAGATGTGAAAGAGGTGAAGATTGGAGCCAGTCTGCAAGCTCCAGTAAAAGAACAACTTATCAGTATGCTGCGAGAATATGTCGATGTGTTCGCTTGGTCCTATCAAGATATGCCGGGTTTGGATTCAGATATTGTCATGCACAAGCTGCCATTGAAAGAGGATTGTCCGCCAGTTAAATAGAAGTTGTGCCGTACTCGCCCAAACATGGCCATGAAAATCAAAGAAGAAGTACAAAAGCAGTGAGACACCGATTTTCTTACTGTAACTAGTTACCTGCCATGGGTTGCTAACATCGTACCCATACCTAAGAAGGATGGCAAGGTGCGTATGTGTGTCGATTACCGGGATCAGAAAAGAGCAAGCTCGAAAGATGACTTCCCATTACCTCACATTGATGTATTGGTAGACAACACAACTCAATTCTCAGTATTTTCCTTCATGGACAGATTTTCTAGATACAATCAGATCAAGATGTCACCAGAAGACATGGAGAAAACAACCTTCATCACACCATGGGGCACGTTCTGCTACAAATTAATTCCGTTTGGTTTGAATAACGCCAGTGCAACATATCAACGGGCTATGGTAACATTATTCCACGACATGATCCATAAAGAAATCGAGTGCTACGTGGATGACATGATTGCCAAATCCCAAACAGAGGAAGAGCATTTGGTAAACCTATTGAAATTGTTCAAGTATCTGAGGAAGTATCAGTTAAGGTTGAACCCCAACAAATGCACATTCCGGGTACGTTCTGGTAAGCTGCTAGGTTTTATTGTAAGCGAAAAAGGAATTGAGGTTGATCCCGACAAAGTCAAAGCAATTCAGGAAATGCATGCACCTAAGACTGAGAAAGAAGTTCGAGGGTTCTTGGGTAGATTGAACTACATTTTAAGGTTCATATCTCATCTCACTGCAACCTGCGAGCCCTTGTTTAAACTGCTAAGAAAGAAACAAACAGTCAGGTGGAATGATGATTGTCAGAAAGCTTTTGACAAGATCAAAAAATATTTGCAAGAACCTTCAATTCTCATGCCTCCAGTTGAAGAAAGACCTCTAATAATTTACCTGACAGTATTAGATGAATCAATGGGGTGTGTGTTGGGCCAGCATGACAAGTCTGGTCGAAAAGAATATGCAATATACTACCTAAGCAAAAAGTTTACCGACTGTGAACAATGTTATTCACTACTCGAGAAAACTTGTTGTGCTTTAGCGTGGGCTGCTCGCCGACTAAGACAGTATATGTTGACTCATACTACCTTAATGATCTCAAAAATGGACCCCGTCAAGTACATATTTGAGAAGCCAACACTTACCAGAAGGGTTGCAAGGTGGCAAATGATTCTAACAGAATATGATATTCAGTACACCTCTCAGAAAGCCATCAAAGGCAGTGTATTGTCTGACTATCTGGCTGAGTAACCCATTGATGACTACCAGCCTATGAGATTTGATTTCCCTGATGAAGACATCAAGTTCTTAAAGTCAAAAGATTGTGAAGAGCCTATCCACACTGAAGGGCCAGATCCAGAAGAAGCATGGACTATGATGTTCGACAGGGCAGTTAATTGTAACGGTCGTGGGGTTGGTGTAATGCTTATTACACCCGAGGGAGTCCATTTTCCTTTCTCAGCAAAGCTCACCTTTGCCTGCACTAACAATGAAGCAGAGTACGAAGCTTGTATCATGGGTCTTAAGGAAGCCATTGACCTCAAGATCAAACCCTTGAATGTATTTGGAGATTCGGCTTTGGTAATCAACCAAACTAATGGCAAGTGGTATACTCATCAAGAGCATCTGTTCCCCTACCGCGAATATACGAGGAGATTGTTTACTTTCTTTAAAACAGTCAAGCTTGAATACATCCCTCGAGATTAGAATCAGTTTGCAGACGCCTTGGCCACTATTTCATCTATGATCAAAGTACATACTGCCAACTATGTGCCTCGGATTTTAGTATCCAGATTGGACCGACCAACATATGTCTTCTCTGTGGACACTGTTACTGACAACAAACCTTGGTTCCACGACATCAAATGCTTCTTAAAAACTCAGACATACCCACCTGGGGCATCGTCCAATGATAAGAAGACATTAAGAAGGCTAACTAGAAGTTTCTTCCTCAATACTAATGGCTCCTTATACAAGCGAAATTTTGACATGGTCTTGCTCAGGTGTGTTGACAAGAAGGAAGCATACCTGCTGATGCACGAAGTACATGAGGGCTCTTTCGATACCCATGCCGGAGGACATGCAATGGCGAAGAAATTGTTGAGATCAGGTTACTATTGGATCACAATGGATGCAGATTGTTCTGCCTATGCCATAAAATGCCATAAATGCCAGATCTACGCAAACAAAGTGCATGTGCCTCCCAATCCTTTGAATATATTGTCTTCACCCTGGCCCTTCGCCATGTAGGGCATTGATATGATTGGAAAGATCGAACCGACTTCTTCAAATGGTCACAGATTCATCTTGGTAGCCATTGATTACTTCACCAAATGGGTCGAAGCAGCTTCGTATGCAAATGTCACCAAGCAAGTGGTAGCTCGATTTCTGAAAAATGATATCATTTGTCAATATGGAGTTCCAGAGCGAATCATTACTGATAATGGTTCAAACCTTAACAACAAGATGATGGCAGAACTGTGTCGAGACTTCAAAATCCAACATCACAACTCTTCTCCTTACAGGCCAAAGATGAATGGTGTTTTTTAGGCAGCTAACAAGAACATTAAGAAGATTGTGCAGAAGATGGTAGTCACATACAGAGACTGGCATGAAATGTTACCATTCGCCTTACATGGGTATCGAACTTCCATCAGAACATCTACCGGGGCAACACCTTATCAGCTTGCGTATGGTATGGAAGTAGTCCTACCTGTTGAAGTTGAATTACCCTCCTTGCGGGTAATGATGGAAGTAAAACTGGACGAAGCAGAATGGGTCCAATCTTGTTATAAACAACTGAGCTTGATTGAAGAAAAAAGATTATAAGCTATCTGTCATGGTCAGTTATATCAGAAACGGATGAAGAAAGCCTTCGATCAAAAAGTCAGACCTCGGGAATATCAAGTGGGAGAGCTTGTACTAAAAAGGATCCTTCCTCCTCATACAGACCACAGGGGTAAGTGGACACCAAACTATGAATGTCCCTATGTGATAACTAAATTCTTCTCAGGAGGAGCACTGATGCTCGCAACCATGGATGGTGAAGACTTCCCGTCTCCTGTGAATTCAGATGCAGTTAAAACATACTTCGCATAAATGACCCACTGGACATAAAAATAGAATGCAAGTCCAGGAAAAAATAGAGCATCCCGGCGAGTCAAAAACAAAATAAAAGACTCGGGAAAAAATAAGGGAAAATTGAAGAAAAAAAACGTACACCCGCTGAGTTGAAAAGCCACATCGGACAGCTCAGGAAAAAAAGGGTATCCCGGTGGATTGAAAACCCGAAAGGGCGATCCACGCAAAATCAGGAAATAAGCGAACAACTGCATTCTGAATTTGTCTATATCACTCACATAACAGTGTAAGCCTCGAAAGGACAAAGCGTCAGTCAGAATCAACTTTCTTCAGAAAGCAAGATAAGAAGAGCGTTCAGGTCATACAGGTCATAGCAAAGGAAGCTCATTGGAGCTTCAACTTCAGCATTGCCAAAAAGGACTTTTATTTTCTCAATTTTATAGCAATCTCCTCATTTCAGGGAGTAGCTTCTTCAAATGTACTCGCCTATTCAGGGCACACAAATCAATAAAGTCAAATATTCATTCACACTTTGTTTTGTACCTTTTTGTTTTGTTTGCAAAATGTCCCAAGTTCGTAATACAACATTTGCATGAAAACATATAAGCCATTTTCAATAAATGCTTGCAGGAAATATGTGCTCTTAAGCAAACCTAACCCCTATGAAGGAATCCGGTTGAGGATACCTCAGGGCACTTGTGTGTTTCCTTTGTTTGACAGGTTGTAGGTACTCAAGGCGGACAACCTTTCACATCATGGGGCATATCAGGCATTATATCCTCATCCAAACCGGTAGTCACACCATCAGAAGGACTACTTGACGAAAGTATTCCCCCATGGAGCTTTTTATCCCCTCAGAGTATCCCCCACAAAGCTGATCCTCCGACAGATTACTTCCCAGAAGTTCTCTCCTCCCCAAGCAGGATCTCCAAAGAAATGTCTAAATCACTTTTCCCTAGCGAGTTGCCAGATATTCTCATCCCCAACATTGCATCCCCACAGAGTTCTTCCCCCAGAGTTCTCTAGAAAGATCGTGCATTGATCCTTTCTCCCTACAGATCACCCAGTGATCCGTTCTCCCAGCAGATTTTAGATCTCAGATCTTGTTCCTCTCATTTGCATAATCATAACATTCACATCATTCCTCCCCAAGCAGAGTGTAGCATTTCTTCTAGTACGGAGCATTACGGAAAAAATCAAACATTTGCATTATCATAAGCTAGGTTCGAGCCAGTCTCCTGCAAATACCAAAATCACTCCTCCAGTAATACGCGAAAACAAAAAAACTTATCCCCTGCAGATAAAAGCCAAAATATCCTTTTGCACTCTCAATACAAATACTTGTACATACTTATACACAACCTTCTGATACTCGTCCGTATCATACTTATACATAATTCTTTGATACTCGTCCGTATCTTACGCATCTCCCCAGCTGATCAACACTCGTCCGTGTTCCTTGTTCAAACAGTTGATACTCGTCCGTATCATCACTCCTTTAACACGCATTGTTGTTTGTTTCCATCGATACGCGTCCGTATCATGGTCTTAAGGATACTCGTTCGTATCTTTAATCTATACACACTGTCGAAACACTTATACCTTTTTATTTTAGGGCTTAAACACTCATTCGTGTTTATCTATCCCCAGAAGTCGGCAACAAAGCAACTTTCTATCCGACATTCGTCCTATGTCGCGATAATCCTTAGCAGCCGTACCCTGTTAGGTGATCGTCCTTCACCTTTTTGATGACCGTACCTCATCATTCCTCCGATGGCCGTCCCCATCGTCCATCTTTTTGTCCGACATTCGTCCTATGTCGAGATAATCCCCAAACAGAGTAGTCGTCCCCTGCTAGGTGATCGTCCTTCACCTCTTGATGACTGTCCTTCATCATTTATTTTGATGATTGTCCCTCATCATGTTACCTGATGGCCGTCCCCATCGTCGATCTTTCTATCCGACATTCGTCCTATGTCGTGATCTTTTTAGCAGACGTCCCCTGCTCAGTGATCGTCCGTCACCTTTTTTATGACCGTCCCTCATCATTGTTTCATTTATCCTTTACCCGGTGGTCGTCCCCGTCGTGATTTTCTTCTTTATCTTAATGATCGTCCTTCATCACTTTACCCGATGGCCGTCCCCGTCACGGATTCTTTATTCCCCAACATGATGGTCGTCCCCGTCAGTGCGTTTCTCATCGTTTTTATCCCCAGCAGTCATCCTCTGCTCGATGATCGTCCTTCGTCGCTATCATTTGAAATTCAGTCTATACCTTCTATTACAATTTATATCCCTTTTCTTCTTATAATAAAGAGTGCAAATTTTGGACCGTCTTGGTATTCAACCACAAGTTATCTTGTTTGTCTGTTAAGCCAGGCGCTTACATTCTACATAACTAACTCATGCTTGAATAGGGTCAGCTGTAAACACCCCAAATTTGACCTCTCTTTTTTCTCACACCTTGGCTTGTGATCCTTCATATTGCATTGCATAAGAATACCATCTCACACTGCATAGTTATTTCACTGCATAAGTTGCATAACTTGGGTTTGTGATCAAATGAATCTTATAAGTGGTTTGAGCTATCTCAGAGGCCATGAAGCATGCCAAGAGGGTCTTTGAGTGTTCTAAGATCATATTATACCCCCAAGGGTTCTTGAAAGTTAAAATATCACAAGAGATTGCAGAGCCACCCAGGAAGGCTCAGGGCTTCTGCACAGATGACCAGAAATTAGGGTTTTGGGTTTGAGGCCCTTACACTCAAAAATTTTGGCCATTCTTGATTCTATTGGTCTACATGTGTTATAAGGAGCATGTGTATCAAATTTAAAGCAAAAATTCCTTGTGGAAGTCATCTGATCAAATGGTAACTTGTTGTGCAAGAAAAGTCAGAATCAGGGCATCTGAGGCCATCAACAAGGGTTCCAAAGGGGAATCATCATCAATTTGAGGTCCTATGATCTTTATTTGATCTTGGGAATGGTTAGAAGTTCACAAGATTGGAGAATTTTGAGCCATTTGCAAAGTTTCCATTTTTGGACATGACTTGTAATGTAAACTTTCCCTTTTGGGAAAGAATTTCAACCTCCTCTTTCTTGATCAAAAAGGTTTCAAATGAATTTTCTTCAAACATGAAAGTTGTAGATTGGATCCTCCCATTTTCAAAAAGTACAAGAACTCCTCTTGATTCATCCTAGAACTCAAGTTATGATGGATCAAAGTTGGAAAAAATCACATAATTTCAAGCTCATGCCAAAGAGGGAAATGTGAAATTTTGATTTCCAAGCCTTCCCATGACCTCTAATGCACTTCTACACATCATAGAAACATAATGCAACTTGTTTAGACTAGAATTGAGCCAAGAACCAAGGTATTTCATGGCCAATTTTCACAAACTTCACAAAGTTGGAAATTTGCAAAATCACTTCAAACTTGTGTTCCAAGTGTCGCTCCCACCTGATGACACATGGCCAAGAGGGGTACAGACGCGAATGGTCGGCGAAAGGAGAAGGAATGAAAAGAGTCTCCAGCTAGGCATTTTTATCCCGAAGGAAAGGTAATGTTGCATAAACCTAGAAAAAAGATGGATAAGACGGTTGCGAACCAGAGAAACTGAGAAAGGGGGTTGGTTACAACCTGGGAAGGTATTAGCACCCAGATTGTCCGCCATACTCGACGAGATCCACGCTTGAAATTTTGTGTTTAAAAGGGGTAGTGTCAGTGCTATTTTGTGTGCAAAAGCTAGAAAAGAAAACAAGTGTCAGTGTAAAAGAAATGTGAAGTGAAGTAAGAGAGTGTCAATGTAGGAAAAGAATGTGAAGCTCAAGACTATGAGGCTTAAAGAATAATGCTGGAAGAGGGGGGGGGGTATACAGAGACTTTTGTTCGATAACTGTTAAGTTATGCCTACGTATCCTCTCGTGCAATGAGGAAGTCAGAACACCGTAGTTCGACTCAAAGAGACTGAAAGATAAACTGACTTGTGAATTGCTTACTTGTCTATGCTCAAGTGTATGACCTGTCTGGCTCAGGTGCTAACTGTCTTGCATTAGACAGAAGAAGCAAGTTCTCGTTTGTGAGTGAAGATGATGAGAAAAGAATCCCAGAGGAGACGGTTATTGTTTGTTTTTGTGTTTTCAATCTTTTATTGCTTTTTGGAGTTTTTCATAAGTTAATGAGCTTAAGCCTAAACCAAGGGTTAGTAAACTCATCATATCCTCCCTTTGATTAGGGATAACGAGGATACCTTAAGTATGAAGTAAACACCTCACACTTAATCACCATGATGTAGGATTAAGATCATTAACCTACTTGTATTTATTTAGATGCTTTTGGAGTTTTTGTTTGGTGTTAAGTAAGGAGTTTAAGCCATAATCAAGGATTTAATGGGCCCATTACACCATCCTAATAGAAGGATAATAGATGGGAACATTTAAGCTGAGGAAGGCTCCTCATCTTAATCCATGATTAGGGATTAACCTCATGACAAAACAAGGCCTTTATTAAATGGATTTTAAGTTAATGGTAAGATTAAGAAATGGATTTTATGGTTTGTAAAACAACTTGAGGGGGACTTGTCCATTAACACTAGGGTTAGTCCTTCTTAACCAATTAAGGAAGAATTAGAACCCTAATGCAAGGCCCAAGTTACAAGCTTGATGTCTTAGTGATTATTAGGTGAATTGATTAAAGGGTTTAAACACTTTAAGGGTTTAACACTTAGGATTAAAGTTATACACTCCATCCTAATAGAAGGATACAGGCATAACCCTAATCACAAAGCCTTAAAACCTTTAAGGTTTAGTCCTTGATTAGGAGATGAGAAGAGAAGACTCAAAGATGACACAAAGGAAAAACTAAATGGGGGACTAATTAAACCCTAATTATGATCATGCTTGGGTGTTCCTAGGGTTCATGAGGCTTGCAAGAAAATCTTCAAGAGAAAAGCCACCAAGGAAGAAGCAAGATGAAGGAAGAGAAGCAAGAAGCAAGACAACTTGCTTCACTTAAGAAGACCAGTTGCTTGAAGAAAGAAGGGAGAGAAAGAGCATGAATGAGCAAACTCAATCTAATACGCAAGCACAAATGCAGCAATGAATGCATAAAAGAAATGAGAAGAGATTGTGAGAAGTGAAGGAAAATTCACTTCTCCAAGTAACTTACCACCTGAAAAGTTAGTGAAAGGAAATGAAAATGAAATGGAAATGAGAAGTGTGCAAAGATGAAACCAAAGTCAAAAGCATAATCAAGATGTAAATGATGCAAAGAGATGGTATGAAAGCATGCCAAGTGTAAACACCCCAAATTTGCCCTCACCCATTCACACCATGGATTGTGATCATTTCATATGCATAGACACAATCATAACATCTCATACCACATTTTTGATTCATTGCATTGGTTCTAAGTCATCTGCATCTAGGGTTTGTGATCTGAGCAATCCAAGAGCCTCTTGAGCCACTCCAAAGGTCATCAATCACTTCAAAGGGGTATATATGTGTTCAATCATCATATTATATCTTCCCAAAGTCAAGAATGCCAAAGAATCACAAGAACTGGGATTGGTGTGGAGGCAGAGCCAGGTTTGACTGCACAGTTGACCTAAAATAAGGGTTTTGGTTTCAGAGGCCATAACCCCAAATTTTTTGGTCATTCTTGTTTCCATTGGTCTCTATATGGTATGGGGAGTATGCATATCAATTTTCATGAAGAAATTCCATGGGGAAGTCATCTGATCAAGAGTTGACTTTTCAGACAAGTCAGTGCAAAATCAGGGCATCTGAGGCCCCCAATGACCCAACCAAGGGGTGATATTCATCATTTTGAGTGTATTTGATCTTTATTTGATCATGGAAGAAGGTTGAAGTTCACAAAATTCAAGAATTTGAAGTTTTTGCAAAGTTGACTTTTTAGGGCATGGTTGACTTTTAATGAAATGTCATTTTATGCAACTTTTTCAACCCTTACTTTTTGATCCAAAAATGCTTCAAATGGAAAAACTTTGGTCATGAAAGTTGTAGATTAGATCTTTCCCTTTTCAAAAAGTACAAGAACATGACCTAATTCATTTTGGATCAAAAGTTATGGTGTGTCAAAGTTGGCAAAAATCATTAAAATTCAAGCTATGCACCAAATGGAAAACTTGCAAATTCATGTACCAAGCATTCTAGTGACTTCAAAATGACTTCAAAACTTCATCATATGATCATACATGACCCCAAAAACAGAATTGGCCCAAGGGATTTTGCATTGCTTACTTTGGTTTTCAAAGATTTCTAAGGCATTTTCCATAAGAGTGCAAAGAGGGATTCTTGGCAAAATCATCTTCCCATGAGTTATGTGATCATTAAATGACTCCTATGCATTGCCATGACTAAATGTAACATTATGCAACAAAATTCAGCAAGAGTTTTTTCATGTACATAGCACAAAATCATGAGGAAACATCAAGTGGGCAAGTTGCAAAAGCTAGCATAGCTTGTGATCCATATGTTGCAGTCAGCTACAAGCAATCCAAGGGCTCTCCTCAACTCAAGCTGAAGCAAGACATGACTTCAAACTGCTGCTGCCATGACCCATGCTGCTAGTACAAGCCAACTTGACTTTTTGGCAAAAGTTCCCATACTCATGGCACAGTGAGCAGCCACCCCTACTGACCTGCCCCACAGGCTATCCACACATTTTGGAGATGTTATAGCAAGGCATTAGGCATTGAAGCAAGCTAGAACACAGCATACCACAAAACCTGCAAAAACTCTTCTCTCTTCGAATCTCATTTTCCAGCCATCAAACACCCCATTTCTCTTCACCAACAAGTCAAACACACTCAAAGGAGCCAGAATCCACCATTGGAGTAGCTTGAAACTTCACAAATCCTGACTGTGGAATCTGCTGCACCAGAACACTTCTCCTCAAACCAGCCATCCACAAGAACTTTGAAGCATCCCATTGAGTTCAAGGGAGTCAAGGAAGTTCATTTGCACACAAAGGAGACTCTGGAAGCTCACTATTGAAGCTTTCCATCTCAGGTATGATCATGAATTTTTTCTCACAGAACTTGCATTTTATATGGTAAATTGATGATGTTTGTCTTGCTGGTCATGGGGATGTCTTTAGATTTAAAAATAGTGAAGGAATGACCATTTTATGCTTCTCTGAAATTTTGCCCGTGTTTGAGTTTTGGTTTGTTCTTCTTTGTTCATGATGGATAAATGGATTTCAAGTGGGGGTTTAGGTTTAGAATGATTAGGGGGTCATTTTGGTGAAAGAAATTTGAGGAATGGTGACCTGTAGAAGAAGCTAGGTTTTTGAGTCGTCGGAGAAGACGACCGGAACACTGTTCCGGTCGCCTGAGAGTCATTATGCCCTAATCTCATTAATTAACCAACTTTGAATTCTGGCCTTTGATTTGCTTCTCCCGCGCGTGTTTGGACGGCCCAGATGAGTCATTATGCCCTAATCTTGTTTAATTAAATAAATCTTAATTAATTAAGTTAACATTAAACCTCAGCCATCAGATCACGCGCGTTTAAGAACTTTGAATCTGGGCCTTGGATTGTGATTACCCCCAGTCTTGTTGACTTGCACGCAGGGCCTTTGGATCTCTCAGCTTTCAATCTCAACCACTCATACTGCATACTTTGTATTTTTATTTCTTTTTTTTCTCATTAAATTTGTACAATTTATTAAAAATAGCAAAAATGCTTTAAAAATTATGAAATTTTTTACCAAGGGTTTCATTAATTTTTAAAACACAAAAATATTTTTATTTTCATTTTTAGCATTAAAAAAGTATTTTTAAATATTTAAAAGTTTATTTTTAATTGATTAATGAAAATTAATTTATTAAAAATACTTTTAAGTATTTAAAAATCACCAAAAAATTCATGAAATGTTTTAAGACATTTAGAAACATTGTCCAACCTTTAAACCAAATTTATTTTTTGATCTTAATGCATTTTGAGCATTTTTCATTGAATTAAAATCATTTTGATGCATTATTTTGATCCAAACTTCAAAAAATCATTTATGCCTAACCCTAAAGAGTTGGACCTTGATTCTTTTTGCATTGCATTGTGTTTAGCATGTAGTTTGTGAGATTAAATGGCCATGATTTGATCTTTAATTTTCCATTTGTTTGGTATTTTTCTTGTTAAGGAACCCTAAAACCCTAGAAAACTTAGGAAAACCATAACTTGAATTTGGTTAGGAGTTGAGACCTCTCCTTTGGGCAGTGGGTTAGTATAGGATGAGGGATCCTTTGAGGGAATTTTCAATTTTTTATAATGTTGTTTGCTTCTGGTTTTGGTTTTTGTTTGTTGCATTGTTCATAAACCCTAATTTGGGCTTCCATATGCATCCATCTTGCATTTTCTTGCATAACATGACTTGCCATGACATTCCATGCCTCCATTTGATTCATTGAACATCATAAGACATATTGAAAGCATGTTTGATCATTGCATCTTGCATTTGCCATGTTGTATGCCATATGCATTCCATAACTTTTCATGTATGTTCATGTGTTCTAACTTGCTTCATTTGCATTCATAAGCTTGTATGATCATCTCCATTTGTTGTCTCATGTTTGTATCACTTCATAGCATCATTATCATCATAAACATGCTTCTGGTTTTGATTTACATCATACCATTTCATCTCATTTTGCATTGCATTGCACTTTCTTTTCTAACTTTTCAGGTGGTAAGTGATTTTGAGAAGTGAATTTGCCTTCACTTCTCATAACTTTTCTTTTCATCTCTTGCATCCATGCTGCATTTTATCTTGTGTTTGAGTTTGAGCTTGCTCATTCTTTTTCTTCCCACTTTCTTTCTTCAAGTGACTTGAATTCTTGAATGAAGCAAGTTACTTTTCTTCTCTTGATCCTTTCATCTGATTCCTGGTGGTTCCATTGAAGACTTCTCTTGAAAACCTCACAAACCTTAGGAACAACCAAGCATGACAATGATTAGGGTTTTGATTAGTCTCCCCTCTTAGTTTTACCTTTGTGTCTCTTTTGAGTCTTCTCTTCTCACCTCATAATCAGGGACTAAACCCTAAAGGCTTTAAGGCTTTGTGATTAAGCTTATGCCTGCATCCTTCTCTTAGGATGGAGTGTATAACTTTAATCCTAAGTGTTAAACCCTTAATGTGTTTAATCCTTTAATCAATCCACTTAATAATCATCAAGACATCACACTTGTAACTTGGGCCTTGCATTAGGTGTAGGATCAAACGCTTACCACTGCACTAAAAGCAATTGCTGTTAGTGAAGGCGCAACTTTATTTCCTTATAGTATAGAGTCTTTCAAGGGGCTGCGCCTATTAAGCGCCATGGGTTGGGATGTTAAGCCCATCGAATCCCTAAGGGTGACGCTGAATTAATAAATCCAACAATCTCCCCCCCAGTGTCAGTCGGGGGGATTCAAACCCATGACCTGGCTCTGATACCACTTGTAGGATCAAGCGCTTACCACTGCACTAAAAGCAATTGCTGTTAGTGAAGGCGCAACTTTATTTCTTTATAATATAGAGTCTTTCAAGGGGCTGCGCCTATTAAGCGCCATGGGTTGGTATGTTAAGCCCATCGAATCCCTAAGGGTGACGCTGAATTAATAAATCCAACATTAGGGTTCTAATTCTTCCTTAATTGGTTAAGAAGGACTAACCCTAGTGTTAATGGACAAGTCCCCCTCAAGTTGTCTTACAAATCATAAAAATCACTTCATCATCATCATTAAATAAAATCCACTTAATCAAAGGCTTGTTTTGTCATGAGTTTAATCCCTAATCATGGATTAAGTTGAGGAGCTTTCCTCAGCTTAAACATTCTCATCTATTATCCTTCTATTAGGATGGTGTAATGAGTCTGTTTAATCCCCGATTATGGCTTAACCTCATTACTTAACACTAAACAAAAATCACAAAAACATCTAAATAATCACAAGTAGGTTAATGATCTTAATCCTACATCAAAGGTGATTAAGTGTGAGAAGCTGACTTCACACTTAAGGTATTCTCATTACCCCTAATCAGAGGGAAGATGTGATGAGTTTGCTAACCCATTGGTTTAGGCTTAAGCTCATTTTCCTATGACAAATTCCAAAAGCAATAAAAAACTGAAAACACAAAAACAAACAATAATCGTTTCCTCCGGGATTCTTTTCTCATCACCTTCACTCATAAACGAGAACTTGCTTCTTCCGTCTAATGCAAGACAGTTTGCACCTGAGCCAGACAGGTCATACACTTGAGCATAGACAAGTAAGCAGTTCACAAGTCAATTCATCTTTCAGTCTCTTTGGGTCGAACTACGGTGTTCTGACTTCCTCATTGCACGAGAGGATACGTAGGCATAACTTAACAGTTATCGAACAAAAGTCTCTGTATATCCCCCCTCCTTCCAGCTTTATTCTTTAGCCTCATATTCATGAGCATTTCATCATTGTCCCTGCACTGACACTATACTTTTATACACTTCACACTTCTTTTACACTGACACCTGTACATCCCTTTTCCAGCTCTTTTACACACAGATTGCACTGACACTACCCCTTTAAAACACAAATCTTTTTAAGCGTGGATCCCGTCGAGTACGACGGACAATCTGGGTGCTAATACCTTCCCAGGTTGTAACCAACCCCCTTTCTCAGTCTCTCTGGTTCGCAACCGTCTTATCCATCTCTTTCTAGGTCTATGCAGCATTGCCTTTCCTCCGGGATAAAAATGCCTAGCTGGAGACTCTATTCATCTCCAGTGAGTTCACGGATGTGTGTTCTCACTGTCCCTCTCGCCGACCGTTCGCGTCTGTACCTTTATTTGGGCTGGTCCCACTTATCGGGAGCGACAGCTTGGCGACTCTGCTGGGGAACCTTATACTGCAACCAGGGCTTCTGGTTCTTTTTGTGGGTTCCTCCTAGCGTTTGTTTGATTTGTGTTTACTGGGGTGTTATGTGCTTATTTGTGTTTGTATTTATTTTTGCTTTATGTACAGTTGCTTTACTGCTTTCTTTATAGCTTTGCATTATATCATATTGTCATACTGTGCTGCTGGCTGGATCTGTTGTTTGCTTTGGTGGGTGGGTGTTCCATTGAGAGTTAAGGTCCTATACCTGGACCTGAGTGACACCTAGGCTAGAGTGGTTCATATTCTTTCCCATTCCATCTCGGTCTGGTGCGGGAATATGAAACACAGTTCAGATATGGGTTTCTTCTTGAGAACTCTGTGTTGCAGATTTCCTGCAGTGCTAGGGCTATCTGGGAAGCCTGCTAAGTCTGGATGACCTTTTAGTATTGACCTTCAGAAACTGAGGTGAATTAGAGGAGGATCTTTTATGGTTATTGTAAACACTGTACCTCCGGGTTAGAAGTGTTTACACTTCTCATAACTGATCCAAGTCTGAGGATCCTTGTTTTAGAACACCACCTGTGAGGGGGTTGGGCTGTTTACAGGTTTGCAGGTACCCTTGACCTCAGCATACCCTGTTACTTTGATGTGATTAAGAATACTCCATGTTGGAACAGTTCTTGTGATTCTAAACCCTGGACATGTGGCTCTTTATTTGAGCCCCCCACCTTGGTTACTGGATTTATAGACCTCCATCTGGATTTCTTGAATATACCTGGGCTTATATCAGAGCACTTGATCAGATCCAGCTCAGTCACAAACCCTTGCATATCATTTGCATACATCCTCATTGCATCATATTGACATTTGCTTATTTGTGTTTCAGGGTATCCATCTCCATTTTTGGCTTGGTTTTGACCCCATCTTCAGTATTGACCTATCTTCATCAGCATCTGCTTCAGTTATCAGCTATCTGCTTCAGTCACCTGCATCAGCCAGTCAGTGGCCCATTCTTCAGTGTTATCATCAGCACTTGTCTCTACTCATCCTCAATATCATGGCACCTAAAAAGAGTAACATCACCTACCATTTCTTCCAGCCAGAGCTAGCTGACATCAGGAGGATTCAGACCCTGATCACTCCAGACCATATACCACTGTTCAGGGAACACTATGGAGATATACTTGATGTGGTTATGGATTTGGACCCTTCACAAAGGAGCTTGATTCACACCTGCCTTCAGTTTTATGATCCCCCATTGAGGTGTTTCACTTTTCAGGACTTTCAGCTGGGCCCTTTATTGGAAGAATACTCATCATTGGTTGGTATACCTATCAGGGGTGGAATCCCTTTCAACCCTGAGATGGTCTTTCCTGGTAATGAAGAGGTAGCAAAGGCCTTGCATCTGGAACCAGTTCTGATTGGGCAGCATATGACTTCTAAGGATGGAATCCCTGGCCTGCATCTGGATTTCTTGATCTCTCAAGCTACCCTGAAAGCTTCTTTGGGAGAGTGGAAAGCAGTCTGTGCTTTATTGGCCTTGAGCATATATGGGATCATATTATTTGCAGATGAGCCTCGATTCATTAGCAAGAATGCAATCCATCTTTTCATCCTGAAGAACCCAGTGCCCACTTTATTGGGAGATCTCTACTACTCAGTGCATCAGAGGAATGAAAAACAGAGGGGAAGATTAGTGAGGTGTTGTGCTCCTTTGTTCCATACTTGGCTTCTCAAGCATTTGCCCAAAACAGATGCATTTTTGAATCCCCATCAGCAGAGGAACTGGGCTAGAAGACTCACTGCTCTGACTTCAGCTGATATCAGGTGGTGCACTCAAAGCACCAAGGGCAGGGATATCATCACCAGTTGTGGGCATTTTCCCAATGTACCCCTGATAGGAGTTAAGGGTAGCATTAATTACAACCCTCTGCTGTTCAAAAGACAACTGGGCTATGCACTGGTCCACACTCCTAAGGCACAAGACTTGGTTGAGACTCTTTATTGTGAGAACAAGCCTAATCTGGCTATTGTTAGGCAGGCAGCCTGGGCCTGGGACAATGTTCAAGCTAAGGGAGTAACCATTTTGGGGAAGTGCAACAATGTGGCATCAGCACAATATTATGAATGGTCCCATGCCAGGGCTCAATTCTCTGGAATGCCCTTTACCATGGAGGATATGCCTAGATCATCCTCAGCACCACCCCCTGCCACTGTCAGTTTGGAGGAGTTTGAGGGCTTGAAAGAAAGAAATGAGAAGTTGACTCAGGCTTTGCAGAAGACCCTCCGGGAGAGGAGTGATGGTAGGATGGACATTGAGAGGTTAGAGAAGCTGAGAGTAGAGCATCTAGCTAAAATTGAGAAGTCTGAGGATTATATCAAGAAGTCTAGAGCTGGAGAACAAATTCTGAAGAATGCTTGCAAGGAAGCCCAGTTCCAGAAAGCCAGGACAGACTTGTATCTGAAGGAGAGTCAGGCTAGGTGGGTCAGGATCATCGAGGCTCGCACTCTGGAGGATAAGAGGGTCCAAGACAAGATAGAGCAGCTGGAAGCTAGTGCAAAAGAGCAGCAGGAAGCCCTGGCAGCAGCCCAGAGGGAGATATCAGAGCTGAAGATCAAAGCTGGAGTGAAGAGGTCAAAGGACCAAAGTCAACACAAGAAGCTAACTACAGCTGTTACCACCCGGAATCTCCTCATCAGGAGTCTCACGGAGCGTCCAGCTGATCCTGTGACCGAAGCACTTCTCAAGGAAGTTCGGGAGGATGAGTTTGGTCTTAGTGTTTGACCATTTGCTTGTTGTTGTTTTCATTCCATGTACTTTTATTTTCTTGTAATGTATTTTGACCCCTCAGAGGGCTTGTATTTGTAAACAAACTATGTACCATTTGCCATTTGTAATATATGTATTAGTTTGTTCCATCCGAGTTTACTTCGAAAGCAACATCAACAACATCTTCAAGGGTCGGGAAGGGTCAAAACTGAATGCCAAGCCGGATACCTTGAAAACAAATAAGCATACTGCATTGCATGCTAACCCTTTGTTTGTTTTGTAGGTTTTTGTTTTATTGTTGCTAACTCTGTTGTGATGCTCAGGAACTATTGCTCGACGCCAGGTATTTCCCCTCAACCGTCTGCACCGATATCCAACCCGTAACAACCTACCGGGCATACAAATGGATCAGGTACAACAGGACCTTGCAGAGGTTAGAAATCAAATGGCAAACGAAAGATTGGAAATGAGAACCCAGATGACTCAGTTTATGGAAGTGATGAACAACATGGCTCAGAGCCAAGAAAGATTGAGGGCCATGGTGGAAAGGCAGAATCAAGAAGATCCACATATAGGGACTGCTGGCACCAGCAACAATGAAAGGGTCCAACCTCATGTCAATCCCCCTGTATTTGGTCCCCATCTTCATCCAGAGGTCAACATTCCTGCAAATGTTCAAGGGACTGCCACTGCAGGCAGGGTACTGCAAGAAGACCCCCAGGAGGATCAGTTCACAGTAATGGGTGCTGGGGAGGAAGCTTATGATAGAAGGCTGGATGAGATAGCTGAGAAATTAAGGTCCTTGTAGTCTCAAAACTCCTTGGGCTTTGATGTTATGGACATGGGCTTGGTAGACGGGGTCAGGATTCCCTATAAGTTTAAGCCTCCTTGTTTTGAAAAGTACAACGGGACTTCATGCCCCCGGACTCATTTACAATCATTTCTGGGGAGGTTGAAGGCCTACACCATGGACGAGAAGCTCTGGATGTTCTATTTTGAGGATAGCTTGACGGGAGCTTCAAGAGAATGGTACTCTCATCTGACAAGAGCAACTATCAGGTGTTGGAAGGACCTGGCAGAGGCCTTTATCAGACAGTATCAGTACAACTTAGATATGGCACCCAACAGGACCCTCCTAATGGGAATGTCACAGTCATCAAGAGAAAGTTTCCGAGAGTATGCCCAGAGATGGAGGCAATTGGCTGCTGCTGTTCAGCCACCTATGTCAGAGAGGGAAATGGCAGATATGTTTATGAACACCCTCCAGGGAACATATATTGACAGGCTGGCTGCTTTCTCTTCCACTAGCTTTGCAGATGTTGTCATAGCTGGAGAGAGAATTGAAAGCCTGTTAAAGATGGGCAAAATTTCTGACAATGGTGCCAGCTCGTCCAGCAATGCAAGGAAGCCTTTTACAGGCCCAAGAAGAACTTGCGAGACCAATGCCATCCACACCAACAGGGGCAGACCTCAATATGCTCATAGGTCTGTGGCAGCAGTCACCATTCCCGCTCCAGCTCACCCACAACCAGCTTATCAACCTCCGCAACAAAACTATCAGCAACAACCTCAGTACCATCAACAAGCTCAGTATCCTCCGAGAAACTACAACAATACCAACAACAACAATCAGCAAAGGCCATTCCAACAGAGACCCTCTCAGGCCAATAGGGTGATCGATCCGATCCCTATGCCATATGCTACATTGCTGCCACAACTCCTGAAACTCAACCTAGTTGAGCTAAGGACGTTGGCACCTCCAGATCCTAATAGACTACCCAGGAACTATGACTCCAACGCCAGATGCGCTTTTCACTCAAATGCGCCTGGCCACAGTACAGAAAAGTGCAGAGCCTTGCACATGAAGGTACAAGACCTGGTAGACTCTAAAGCTCTGAATTTCGCACCACCACCCAATGTTAACAAAAATCCTATGCCACACCACGGAGGTCCCAGAATCAATGCTATTGAAGAAGACAAGCTGTCTTATTTAATAACCAGTGTGGGTCAAATTCGGACACCGTTGGTAGAGATCAAGGTTCAACTCCTCGAATGTCAAATGTTCCCGGGGTGTGAGTTAGGGTGTGCTTACTGCAATATCTCAGTAAATGGGTGTGATAACCTGAGGAATGGCATAGATGGTCTCATTCAGAGTGGCCAACTTCAAATCACCACATCATTTCCTACAAATCCAGCAATCTCATCAGCAACAATTCCAGTATCTCCTACAACTGTAACAACCATTGTTCCCGACAATTCTTCGGCTTCATCAACAAGTGCTTCATCTGTCATTTCAACTGACCAGATATCAACAAACGTTCCTTCTACAACTCCAGCACCACTTCATTTTGAAACTCCTACAACAACAACACCCATCCTTCCAACAATGTCTCCTACAACATCAGCAACAAACAATGAAGATGTCTCAACCGTTACAATCTACTACGATCCAGGGAATAATTCCGCATACAACTCACAAAGTGCTACTCCCATCAGAGCACCAGTCACGATATATTATGATCCACAGACTGTCACAATTCCTTCCGCAGCTGCAATCAGTCCAGTCACTATCACGGTGCCTGGACCAGTACCTTACGAAAGCAGTAATGCCATCCCGTGTCATTACGGCTCTGACCTGTACTGCGAAGGACAAAAAATCACTTTTGAATCATCAACCCCTGCACCACAAATAGACAATGTGGGAGGAGGCGGAGGCTTCACTCGAAGCGGACGTCTCTTTGCTCCACAAACTCAAAGACCCACTGCCGAAGCAGAAGCTGCTGCCAAGGCAAAAGGGAAAAGCTTGGTGCAGGAAGAGCAGATTGTTAAAGAAGCTTTGAAAACACCCTTTGATCAAGAGGTTGATGAGTTCATGAGAATCATCAAGAAAAGTGATTACAAAATAGTGGATCAGCTTCACCAGACGCCTTCCAAGATCTCAATCCTATCATTGCTTATGTGCTCCGAAGCTCATCGGAATGCACTACTCAAAGTCTTGCACGTAGCTTATGTGCCTGAAGAGATCACCGTCAATCAGTTAGAAGTTGTGGTTGGAGATGTTAATGCTAGTCATGGACTAGGGTTCACCAACACTGATTTGACTACGGAAGGCCGCAATCATAACAAGGCTTTGCACATAACTATGGAATGTAAAGGTGCAGTCCTTTCCCATGTGTTGGTGGACACAGGGTCATCCCTCAATGTCTTACCTAAGAAGGCCCTTGTGAAGCTAGAGTATGACGGATTGGCGTTGCGACGCAGCAACCTGGTGGTGAGAGCCTTTAATGGTTCTAAGAGATCGGTTCTGGGAGAGATTGAGTTGCCCATAACGATTGGCCCACAAACTTTCAAAACGACCTTCTACGTGATGGATATACAGCCTGCCTACAGCTGTCTATTGGGTAGGCCATGGATTCACGCCGCTGGCGCCGTGACCTCTACCCTTCACCAGAAGTTAAAATTCGAGTGGGAGGGTCAAGTCGTTACTATCTGTGGAGAGGAGGATATTTTTGTCAGCCACCTGGCTACCTATAAATACATTGAGATGGATGGGGAGATCCATGAAACAATGAGCCAAGGTTTCGAAGCCTTGAACATAAACGAAACATCTGCTGTACCTGGAACTTCAATGACATCATACCAACAAGCCCGGAAGGTTGTTGAGGAAGGAACTGCCCAAGGCTGGGGCAAGCTGTTACCGGTGGAGAAGAAAGAGGATAGATTTGGGTTGGGTTACAAACCAACTCAACAAGATCAAGCAGAGGCTGCAAAAGAGCCCAACTTTGTTAGTGGGGGGATGCTCACCCCTGATGCTGTCAACAATTTGGAAGACGAGCTGGAAGAAGAATGCAACCTGGAAAGCTGGATTCGTCCAAAGATCCCGGGGAGCAGTATCTCGAACTGGTCTTCCCAGGAAATTATAAGAGTTACTCATGCAGAGTAATTATTATTTCCTGTATTTTATAGCATGCATCAAAGTCTTGCATCTTGCCCAAGATGACAAGACTCATTTTGTAATCGGGCCATCTGTACTTTTTGTGCAACAAGATTAATCAATGAAATATCAGACATCTTTTTGCAAATGAGTCTTTTCTCTTTTCCGTTCACTGTTTTTCCATTTTTCTTTTTGTACAAAAAATAAATGGCAGTGTTTTCAAAATGACAACTTTATTTCACTTTTCTAAACAAGATTAAAATCAAATCACTAAAATGAACAAACTGAACCCTTGCAGAGTGTGCCTTCCAGACAGCACCGACAACAGCACGGCTATGACTTCGTATGACTTTGGCAATCCGATCAATCAAGCTGATGAAGGGGTTGAAGAAGAATATGAGCTTCCTGAAGAGCTAGCCAGGTTGTTAAGACAAGAGGAAAAAGTTATCACTCCTCACCAGGAGGAGGTTGAAGTGATCAATCTTGGTACAGATGAAGACGTGAAAGAAGTTAAAATCGGGGCCTGCCTGCAAGACTCAGTGAAGAGACAACTGATTGACCTGCTTAGAGAGTATGTGGATGTGTTTGCTTGGTCTTATCAAGACATGCCAGGGTTGGACACCGACATTGTTGTACACAAGCTGCCTTTGAGAGAAGAATGCTCGCCGGTTAAACAGAAACTGCGTCGTACTCGCCCTGACATGGCAATGAAAATCAAGGAAGAGGTACAAAAGCAATGGGACGCCGGGTTCCTTGCTGTGACTAGCTATCCACCGTGGGTTGCTAATATAGTACCTGTGCCTAAGAAAGACGGCAAAGTAAGGATGTGTGTTGACTACCGGGATCTGAACAGAGCTAGCCCGAAAGATGATTTCCCTTTACCTCACATTGATGTATTGGTGGATAACACGGCTCAGTTCTCGGTATTCTCCTTCATGGATGGATTTTCAGGATACAACCAGATTAAGATGTCACCTGAAGACATGGAGAAGACAACCTTCATCAAACCCTGGGGCACGTTCTGCTACAAGGTAATGCCATTTGGGCTCAAGAATGCCGGTGCAACATATCAACGGGCTATGGTAACATTATTCCACGATATGATTCATAAAGAGATAGAATGTTATGTGGATGACATGATTGCCAAGTCCCTTACCGAAGAAGATCACCTGGTAAATCTGCTGAAGTTGTTCAAGCGTCTGAGGAAGTACCAATTGAAGTTAAACCCCAACAAGTGCACATTTGGGGTACGATCTGGTAAGCTGCTGGGCTTTATTGTAAGCGAGAAAGGGATTGAGGTTGACCCTGATAAAGTCAAAGCCATCCAAGAGATGCCTGCACCAAAGACAGAGAAGGAAGTTCGAGGGTTCTTAGGTCGATTGAACTACATCTCAAGGTTCATATCTCACCTTACAGCAACCTGTGAGCCCTTGTTCAAATTGCTGAGGAAAGAGCAAACGGTCAGGTGGAATGAAGACTGCCAGAAGGCTTTTGACAAGATCAAGGAGTACTTACAAGAACCTCCAATCCTTATGCCTCCAGTTGAAGGAAGACCTCTGATAATGTACTTGACAGTATTAGAAGAGTCAATGGGGTGTGTGCTGGGCCAGCATGACGAGTCTGGTCGAAAAGAGTATGCAATATACTACCTAAACAAAAAGTTTACCGACTGTGAACAACGTTATTCACTGCTCGAGAAAACTTGATGTGCTTTAGCGTGGGCTGCTCGCCGACTGAGACAGTATATGTTGACCCACACTACCTTGTTAATCTCAAAGATGGACCCCGTTAAGTACATATTTGAGAAGCCAGCTCTTACCGGACGGGTTGCAAGATGGCAAATGATCCTCACAGAATATGACATCCAGTACACCTCTCAGAAAGCCATCAAGGGCAGTGTATTGTCTGAATATCTTGCTGAGCAACCCATTGATGATTACCAGCCTATGAGATTTGACTTCCTTGATGAAGACATCATGTTCATAAAAGCAAAAGATCATGAAGAGCCTGTTCACACTGAAGGGCCTGACCCGGAAGAAGAATGGACTATGATGTTTGATGGGGCTGTTAACATGAATGGTCGTGGTGTTGGTGCAGTACTCATTACACCTAAGGGAGTTCACATGCCTTTCTCGGCAAAACTCACTTTTAACTGCACTAACAACGAAGCTGAATACGAAGCTTGCATTATGGGTCTTGAGGAAGCCATTGACCTCAGGATAAAAACATTGACCGTATTCGGAGATTCAGCTTTGGTAATCAATCAGACCAACGGCAAATGGTACACTCACCAGGATCATCTGATACCTTACAGGGATTATACAAGGAGGTTATTGACTTTCTTTACAACAGTCAAGCTTGAGTATATCCCTCGGGACGAGAATCAGTTTGCAGATGCTCTGGCTACCATTTCGTCCATGATCAAAGTTCAGGCTGCCAACTTTGTACCGCAAATCTCAGTGTCCAGACTTGACAAGCCAGCATATGTATTTGCAGCAGATATTGTCAAAGATGATAAGCCTTGGTTCCATGACATTAAGTGCTTCTTGGAGGACCAAACATACCCACCTGGGGCATCTTCCAATGATAAGAAGACTTTGAGAAGGCTTGCTGGTAGTTTCTTCTTGAACACTGATGGTTCCCTATACAAAAGGAACTTTGATATGGTACTCCTCAGATGCGTTGATAAGACAGAAGCAGACCTGTTGATGCATGAAGTGCACGAAGGATCCTTTGGTACCCATGCGGGAGGGCACGCCATGGCTAAGAAATTGTTAAGGTCGGGCTATTACTGGATCACAATGGATGCTGATTGTTGTGCCTATGCCAGAAAATGCCATAAATGCCAGATCTATGCAGATAAGGTGCATGTGCCTCCCAATCCTTTGAACATAATGTCTTCACCCTGGCCCTTTGCTATGTGGGGCATTGACATGATTGGCAAGATTGAACCGACTGCTTCGAACGGCCACAGATTCATCCTGGTTGCCATTGACTATTTCACCAAGTGGGTCGAAGCAGCCTCCTATGCCAATGTTACAAGACAAGTGGTAGCCAGATTTCTGAAAAGAGATATCATCTGTCGGTATGGAGTACCCGAGCGAATCATTACTGATAATGGTTCCAATCTAAACAACAAAATGATGGCAGAGCTATGCCGGGACTTCAAGATCCAACATCACAATTCTTCTCCTTACAGGCCAAAGATGAACGGCGCTGTTGAGGCAGCAAATAAGAATATCAAGAAGATTGTGCAGAAGATGGTAGTCACTTACAAAGACTGGCATGAAATGCTACCATTTGCCTTGCATGGGTACCGCACGTCAATCAGAACATCCACTGGGGCAACACCGTATCAGCTTGTATACGGTATGGAAGCAGTCCTACCGGTTGAAGTTGAATTACCCTCTCTACGGGTATTGATGGATGTTAAACTGAGTGAAGCAGAATGGGTTCGGGCCCGATACGAACAACTGAGTCTGATTGAAGAAAAGAGGTTGGCTGCAATCTGTCATGGGCAGTTGTATCAGAGGAGAATGAAGAAAGCCTTCGATCAGAAAGTCAGGCACCGAGAGTACCAAGTAGGAGATCTTGTGCTGAAAAGAATCCTCCCTCCTCATACAGACCACAGGGGCAAATGGACTCCGAATTATGAAGGACCGTTCGTAGTGAAGAAAGTTTTCTCCGATGGAGCACTCATGCTCAGCACTATGGATGGTGAAGACTTCCCGTCCCCTGTAAATTCAGATGCAGTTAAAAAATACTTCGCATAAAAGACCCGCTGGACATAAAAACAGAATGTAAGTCCAGGCAAAAATAGGGCATCCCGGCGAGTCAAAAACAGAATAAAAGACTCGGGCAAAAATAAGGGAAAATAAGAAAATGTACACCCGCTGAGTTGAAAAGCCGCATTGGACAGCTCAGGCAAAAATGGGTATCCCGATGGATTGAAAACCCGAAAGGGCGATCCATGCAAAATAAGGGAATAAGCGAACAACTGCATTCTGAATTCGTCTGTATCGTCTACAACTTGGCAAGCTTCGAAAGGATCAAGCTTCAATTAGAATCAACATTCCTCAGAAAGCAAGATGAGAAGAACGTCCAAAGTCATACGAGTCATAGCAAGAGAGGAAGCTCCTTAAAGCGTCATCAACATTGCCAGCATTTTGTTTCTCAATTTGTAATGATCTCCTCATTTCAGGGGATTTGTTTCTTTGACTGTATCTCGCCAATTCAGGGCATATGAATTAATAAAAGCAGATTTTCAGTCACGTCTCGTCTTGTACATTTTATTTGCAAAAAAAATGTCTGATGTCTAAAAGAAACTGATTGCATAGAATACAGATGTTCATCTTCAAAAACAAAAACATGCTTGCAGGAAGTATACTTACTCTCAGAAGTGTCTAAACTCCTATGACGGAATCCAGTAAAGGATACCTCGGGATTACTTGTGCGTTTCCCTATCTTTGCAGGATTGCAGGTATCCAGAATGCAACTTGGGGCATGTGAGCTTCATCCCAACAAGCTGACAAATCGACACTCAACGCCCAAAGTGTCTGCTCCCCAGCTGAGTTGCCACTTATTACTTGTCCCCATCAGGGTTGCCAGGCATCACAGAAGGCACCCATATCCCCGGCCGAGTCAAGGATCCTCTTCAACAGAATCCCTAGGGAGGTCTTTCAGTGATCTCTCTTTCTCCCCAACCGAGGTGCCATTTCATCCTCAGCTGAGTACAAAAGTCAAGGAGCCATCTCCCCTCAGAGTTTCAGCCTCTATCCAGAAGAGCATCACATGAAGGATCACAACAGAGTGAAGAAAGCTTCTACAAACCCCAGCTGGGTCCCTCATTGCAAGGATGTGTCTATCAGTGACCTATATCCCCAAGCAAATGCATCTCAATGATCTCATCCCCAGCTGGGATGTCCATGTCAAGCAGATCGATCGAAGATCTTCGTGGCAGCGGGATCTGGATCCCGGTTTGGTATCTTTGCATAATCATAGCATTCGCATCATATTCGCCCACAAAGCATAGCATTCCGTTTAACACGGAGCATTACGGCAAAAATCAAACATATAGCATAATCATAAGCCATGTTTTGAATCAACACTTGTGAATATCGACAATCCGTCAATATACAGAATACTTCCCCCGAATCCCCAGCGGAAGTTCCCCAGCAAAAGCAGTTGCCCCATATTCACAAACACCAGTATATACTCTCTTTGACACCCGTCCGTGTCATCATTCCCCAGTAAAGTCACCCGAACACCCTGTGCAAACAATGACACTCGTATTACAGATACTACTTTTTGGCAACCGTCTGTGTCATAACCCCAGCAGAAAGCTAAAGACGTCCTCTTTGCACTCACATACACTTATATATACAATCCTCTGACACCCGTCCGTGTCATATCCCCAGCGCAGTCATCTATACTTTGTATATCAGATACTTGTTCATATCACACTCTTCTCCTTTTGACACTCGTCCGTGTCGCTCTCCCCAGCAGTTAAATACTCGTCTATATACCAATCACTCTTATACAGATACTCGTCCGTATCTTGTATATACCACTTATATATCCCCGCAGATTCAACACTAGTCCTTGTTCTTTGTTAACTCGTTGGTACTCGTCCGTACCATCATCTCAGAACATGCGTCGAGAGTTTGTTTCTACATGTTACTCGTACGTATCATAGTCTTAAGGATGCTCGTCCGCATCTTTAATCCATACACTGTGTCAAACACTTTTGTCTTCTTGAATATAGATACTCGCCTGTGTCTACTATTCCCCAGAAGAATCCTCTCAGATTCAGCACTCGTCCGTGTTCTCTGTTAACCAGTTGATACTCGTCCGTATCATCATCTTTGAACACGCGTCAGTATTTGTTTCTATCCGATACTCGTCCGTATCGTAGTCTTAGGGATGCTCGTCCGCATCTTTAATCTGTACACAATACCAAACACTTATACCCTTTGTTTCTTGGATGTAAACACTCGTCTGTGTTTACTACTCCCCAGTAGATCATCAACAAACAAATTTTCCTTTTTTATCTGGCATTCGTCCTATGTCACGATAAACCCTGAGAGCAGCCGTACCCTGCTAGGTGGTCGTCCTCCACCTCTTGATGGTCGTCCTCCATCATGCTCATCCGATGGCCGTCCCCATCGTTGATTTTTAGCATCCGTCCCTTGCTAGGTGGTCGTCCTCCACCTTTTGATGATCGTCCTTCATCATTTTATCCAATGGCCGTCCCCATTGTTGATTTTGGTTATCTGGCATTCGTCCTATGTCATGATAAACCTTGAGAGCAGCCGTCCCCTGCTAGGTGGTCGTCCTCCACCTCTTGATGGTCGTCCTCCATCATGCTCATCCGATGGCCGTCCCCATCGTTGACCTTTTATCCGGCATTCGTCCTATGTCGCGATATTTTCGGCAGCCGTACCCTGCCAGGTGGTCGTCCTCCACCTTAGATGGCCGTCCCCCATTTTATCCCCAACAGAGCAGCTGTCCCCTGCTAGGTGATCGTCCTTCGCCTTTGATGGCCGTACCCCATCATCTGTTTATTTCATTTATTCTTTAACCCGATGGTCGTCCCCGTCGTGGTCCCTTTTCCTTTCAGTTTAGCCCGATGGCCGTCCCCATCGTTGGTTACTTTACAACTTTATCTTGATGGCCGTCCCCGTCATGTTTCGTTAATCCCCAGAGAATTTTACAGCTTTATCTTGATGGCCGTCCCCATCATAATTCTTTTATCCCCAGCATGTCGGCCGTCCCCGTCATTGCTTTATTTTCCGCACTTTTCCAGCATGTCGGTCGTCCCCGTCATTGCTCTTTACCCAGCAGTCGTCCTCTGCTCGACGATCGTCCTTCGTCGCCCAAACTTTATAATATACTTCATTTTCTTTTACAATCTATATCCCTTTTCTTCTTCATTCTGTGAGTGCAAATTTTGGACTGTCTTTGGTATTCAACCACAAGTTATCTCGCTTGCCTGTTAAGTCGTTGCTTACAGCCTGCACAACTAACTCATGTTTGAATAGGGGCAGCTGTAAACACCCCAAATTTGCCCTCACCCATTCACACCATGGCTTGTGATCATTTCATATGCATAGACACAATCATAACATCTCATACCACATTTTTGATTCATTGCATTGGTTCTAAGTCATCTGCATCTAGGGTTTGTGATCTGAGCAATCCAAGAGCCTCTTGAGCCACTCCAAAGGTCATCAATCACTTCAAAGGGGTCTATATGTGTTCAAGCATCATATTATATCTTCCCAAAGTCAAGAATGCCAAACAATCACAAGAACTGGGATTGGTGTGGAGGCAGAGCCAGGTTTGACTACACAGTTGACCTAAAATTAGGGTTTTGGTTTCAGAGGCCATAACCCCAAATTTTTTGGTCATTCTTGTTTCCATTGGTCTCTATATGGTATGGGGAGTATGCATATCAATTTTCATGAAGAAATTCCATGGGGAAGTCATCTGATCAAGAGTTGACTTTTCAGACAAGTCAGTGCAAAATCAGGGCATCTGAGGCCCCCAATGACCCAACCAAGGGGTGATCTTCATCATTTTGAGTGTATTTGATCTTTATTTGATCATGGAAGAAGGTTTAAGTTCACAAAATTCAAGAATTTGAAGTTTTTGCAAAGTTGACTTTTTAGGGCATGGTTGACTTTTAATGAAATGTCATTTTATGCAACTTTTTCAACCCTTACTTTTTGATCCAAAAATGCTTCAAATGGAAAAACTTTGGTCATGAAAGTTGTAGATTAGATCTTTCCCTTTTCAAAAAGTACAAGAACATGACCTAATTCATTTTGGATCAAAAGTTATGGTGTGTCAAAGTTGGCAAAAATCATTAAAATTCAAGCTATGCACCAAATGGAAAACTTGCAAATTCATGTACCAAGCATTCTAGTGACTTCAAAATGACTTCAAAACTTCATCATATGATCATACATGACCGCAAAAACAGAATTGGCCCAAGGGATTTTGCATTGCTTACTTTGGTTTTCAAAGATTTCTAAGGCATTTTCCATAAGAGTGCAAAGAGGGATTCTTGGCAAAATCATCTTCCCATGAGTTATGTGATCACTAAATGACTCCTATGCATTGCCATGACTAAATGTAACATTATGCAACAAAATTCAGCAAGAGTTTTTTCATGTACATAGCACAAAATCATGAGGAAACATCAAGTGGGCAAGTTGCAAAAGCTAGCATAGCTTGTGATCCATATGTTGCAGTCAGCTACAAGCAATCCAAGGGCTCTCCTCAACTCAAGCTGAAGCAAGACATGACTTCAAACTGCTGCTGCCATGACCCATGCTGCTAGTACAAGCCAACTTGACTTTTTGGCAAAAGTTCCCATACTCATGGCACAGTGAGCAGCCACCCCTACTGACCTGCCCCACAGGCTATCCACACATTTTGGAGATGTTATAGCAAGGCATTAGGCATTGAAGCAAGCTAGAACACAGCATACCACAAAACCTGCAAAAACTCTTCTCTCTTCGAATCTCATTTTCCAGCCATCAAACACCCCATTTCTCTTCACCAACAAGTCAAACACACTCAAAGGAGCCAGAATCCACCATTGGAGTAGCTTGAAACTTCACAAATCCTGACTGTGGAATCTGCTGCACCAGAACACTTCTCCTCAAACCAGCCATCCACAAGAACTTTGAAGCATCCCATTGAGTTCAAGGGAGTCAAGGAAGTTCATTTGCACACAAAGGAGACTCTGGAAGCTCACTATTGAAGCTTTCCATCTCAGGTATGATCATGAATTTTTTCTCACAGAACTTGCATTTTATATGGTAAATTGATGATGTTTGTCTTGCTGGTCATGGGGATGTCTTTAGATTTAAAAATAGTGAAGGAATGACCATTTTATGCTTCTCTGAAATTTTGCCCGTGTTTGAGTTTTGGTTTGTTCTTCTTTGTTCATGATGGATAAATGGATTTCAAGTGGGGGTTTAGGTTTAGAATGATTAGGGGGTCATTTTGGTGAAAGAAATTTGAGGAATGGTGACCTGTAGAAGAAGCTAGGTTTTTGAGTCGTCGGAGAAGACGACCGGAACACTGTTCCGGTCGCCTGAGAGTCATTATGCCCTAATCTCATTAATTAACCAACTTTGAATTCTGGCCTTTGATTTGCTTCTCCCGCGCGTGTTTGGACGGCACAGATGAGTCATTATGCCCTAATCTTGTTTAATTAAATAAATCTTAATTAATTAAGTTAACATTAAACCTCAGCCATCAGATCACGCGCGTTTAAGAACTTTGAATCTGGGCCTTGGATTGTGATTACCCCCAGTCTTGTTGACTTGCACGCAGGGCCTTTGGATCTCTCAGCTTTCAATCTCAGCCACTCATACTGCATACTTTGTATTTTTATTTCTTTTTTTTCTCATTAAATTTGTACAATTTATTAAAAATAGCAAAAATGCTTTAAAAATTATGAAATTTTTTACCAAGGGTTTCATTAATTTTTAAAACACAAAAATATTTTTATTTTCATTTTTAGCATTAAAAAAGTATTTTTAAATATTTAAAAGTTTATTTTTAATTGATTAATGAAAATTAATTTATTAAAAATACTTTTAAGTATTTAAAAATCACCAAAAAATTCATGAAATGTTTTAAGACATTTAGAAACATTGTCCAACCTTCAAACCAAATTTATTTTTTGATCTTGATGCATTTTGAGCATTTTTCATTGAATTAAAATCATTTTGATGCATTATTTTGATCCAAACTTCAAAAAATCATTTCTGCCTAACCCTAAAGAGTTGGACCTTGATTCTTTTTGAATTGCATTGTGTTTAGCATGTAGTTTGTGAGATTAAATGGCCATGATTTGATCTTTCATTTTCCATTTGTTTGGTATTTTTCTTGTTAAGGAACCCTAAAACCCTAGAAAACTTAGGAAAACCATAACTTGAATTTGGTTAGGAGTTGAGACCTCTCCTTTGGGCAGTGGGTTAGTATAGGATGAGGGATCCATTGAGGGCATTTTAAATTTTTTATAATGTTGTTTGCTTCTGGTTTTGGTTTTTGTTTGTTGCATTGTTCATAAACCCTAATTTGGGCTTCCATATGCATCCATCTTGCATTTTCTTGCATAACATGACTTGTCATGACATTCCATGCCTCCATTTGATTCATTGAACATCATAAGACATATTGAAAGCATGTTTGATCATTGCATCTTGCATTTGCCATGTTGTATGCCATATGCATTCCATAACTTTTCATGTATGTTCATGTGTTCTAACTTGCTTCATTTGCATTCATAAGCTTGTATGATCATCTCCATTTGTTGTCTCATGTTTGTATCACTTCATAGCATCATTATCATCATAAACATGCTTCTGGTTTTGATTTACATCATACCATTTCATCTCATTTTGCATTGCATTGCACTTTCTTTTCTAACTTTTCAGGTGGTAAGTGATTTTGAGAAGTGAATTTGCCTTCACTTCTCATAACTTTTCTTTTCATCTCTTGCATCCATGCTGCATTTTATCTTGTGTTTGAGTTTGAGCTTGCTCATTCTTTTTCTTCCCACTTTCTTTCTTCAAGTGACTTGACTTCTTGAATGAAGCAAGTTACTTTGCTTCTCTTGATCCTTTCATCTGATTCCTGGTGGTTCCATTGAAGACTTCTCTTGAAAACCTCACAAACCTTAGGAACAACCAAGCATGACAATGATTAGGGTTTTGATTAGTCTCCCCTCTTAGTTTTACCTTTGTGTCTCTTTTGAGTCTTCTCTTCTCACCTCATAATCAGGGACTAAACCCTAAAGGCTTTAAGGCTTTGTGATTAAGCTTATGCCTGCATCCTTCTCTTAGGATGGAGTGTATAACTTTAATCCTAAGTGTTAAACTCTTAATGTGTTTAATCCTTTAATCAATCCACTTAATAATCATCAAGACATCACACTTGTAACTTGGGCCTTGCATTAGGTGTAGGATCAAGCGCTTACCACTGCACTAAAAGCAATTGCTGTTAGTGAAGGCGCAACTTTATTTCCTTATAGTATAGAGTCTTTCAAGGGGCTGCGCCTATTAAGCGCCATGGGTTGGTATGTTAAGCCCATCGAATCCCTAAGGGTGACGCTGAATTAATAAATCCAACATTAGGGTTCTAATTCTTCCTTAATTGGTTAAGAAGGACTAACCCTAGTGTTAATGGACAAGTCCCCCTCAAGTTGTCTTACAAATCATAAAAATCACTTCATCATCATCATTAAATAAAATCCACTTAATCAAAGGCTTGTTTTGTCATGAGTTTAATCCCTAATCATGGATTAAGTTGAGGAGCTTTCCTCAGCTTAAACATTCTCATCTATTATCCTTCTATTAGGATGGTGTAATGAGTCTGTTTAATCCCTGATTATGGCTTAACCTTATTACTTAACACTAAACAAAAATCACAAAAACATCTAAATAATCACAAGTAGGTTAATGATCTTAATCCTACATCAAAGGTGATTAAGTGTGAGAAGCTGACTTCACACTTAAGGTATTCTCATTACCCCTAATCAGAGGGAAGATGTGATGAGTTTGCTAACCCATTGGTTTAGGCTTAAGCTCATTTTCCTATGACAAATTCCAAAAGCAATAAAAAACTGAAAACACAAAAACAAACAATAATCGTTTCCTCCGGGATTCTTTTCTCATCACCTTCACTCATAAACGAGAACTTGCTTCTTCCGTCTAATGCAAGACAGTTTGCACCTGAGCCAGACAGGTCATACACTTGAGCATAGACAAGTAAGCAGTTCACAAGTCAATTCATCTTTCAGTCTCTTTGGGTCGAACTACGGTGTTCTGACTTCCTCATTGCACGAGAGGATACGTAGGCATAACTTAACAGTTATCGAACAAAAGTCTCTGTATATCCCCCCTCCTTCCAGCTTTATTCTTTAGCCTCATATTCATGAGCATTTCATCCTTGTCCCTGCACTGACACTATACTTTTATACACTTCACACTTCTTTTACACTGACACCTGTACATCCCTTTTCCAGCTCTTTTACACATAGATTGCACTGACACTACCCCTTTAAAACACAAATCTTTTTAAGCGTGGATCCCGTCGAGTACGGCGGACAATCTGGGTGTTAATACCTTCCCAGGTTGTAACCAACCCCCTTTCTCAGTCTCTCTGGTTCGCAACCGTCTTATCCATCTCTTTCTAGGTCTATGCAGCATTGCCTTTCCTCCGGGATAAAAATGCCTAGCTGGCGACTCTATTCATCTCCAGTGAGTTCACGGCTGTGTGTTCTCACTGTCCCTCTCGCCGACCGTTCGCGTCTGTACCTTTATTTGGGCTGGTCCCACTTATCGGGAGCGACACCAAGTGATGAGAATGATCATACAAGAGATGGGAATGCAAATGGGATATGTAAGAAGCATGAAAGTTCATGAGTGCACATGGAATGATATGAAAGCATAACAAGGAAAATGGATAATGAAATGATCAAACATGATTCTAATATGTCTTAAAATGTCTTATATGTCATATGGATGCACAAAATGTCATGGTAAGTTCATGTATGCAAGCATGTGAAGAATGAATGCAAATGAAGACAAAAATTAGGGTTTATGTACAAGATACAAGGCAAAATTTAAAATAGGAAGCAAATGACAAGATAAAAAATTTACAATGGGATCAAAGATACCCTAAACCTATACAAGTTCACTGCCCAAAGGGGAAGACCTAACTCTTTACCTTAAAGAAGTTATTATTTTCCTAAGTTTGCTAGGGTTTTAAGGGACCTCACAATGAAAAATGCAAAATAAATTGAAAATGAAAGATAAATTCAAACCAATTTTATAATTGAAACTACATGACATGAGGAATGCAATGCAAAAATAACCATCATCAAACTCTTCATGGTTAGGCAGAAAGGATTTTTCTAAGTTAGGGTAAAAATATTGATTTTTAAGAACCCTAAATCCAAAGAAAAATGTCAAAATAGGTCAAGAACCAAAAAGAAATTTGTGTGAAGGGTTTGATAATGTTTCTAAATGTTTCAAAAAGCTCTCTGAATTTTATTGGAATTTTTAAATACCTAAATGTATTTTTAATTAATTAATTCTCATTAACTAATTAAAAATAATCATTTAAATGATTTAAAAATAATTTTTAATGCAAAAAATAAAAATAAAAATATTTTTGGTTTCTGAAAATAAATAAAAGCTTGGATAAAAATTTTCAGAATTTTTTGATATCATTTGCTATTTTTAAAAATTCGTTCAAATAAATAGAAAACAAATGAAATAATTATTAAATTAAATGAGAAAATGGGAAAGTCAGCCAATCCAAGGGCCCATGTTCAAAGTTTGTTTGGAGGGAATTGACTTCACGCGCAATCCAAAGGACAGAATTCAAACTACGCTAATTATGATTAAACCCTAATCTGAGCCCTAATCACTTTCAGGTGACCGGAACAGTGTTCCGGTCATCTTCTCCGGCTAGCCTCTCACTCAATCTCCCTCAATACGCAACCCCAAGCCCTCAAACTCTCCAGAATCAAACATCTAACAACCCTAAACATGAATCCAGCCCTAAAACACATTTATTTTTCCTCAAGAACACGAATCAAAGCAAAACGAAAAATACATCAAAAATTTCAGAAGCATGATACATCCTTGTTTCTCAATCATTTTCAAAAGTAAAGGCATCATGATCATCAGGAGAACACATAAAATCAATTAAGAACTTAAAATTAAGGTTCTGGAAAAAAAGTTCTTGAGCTCACCTGAACTGGAGCTTTCACTTTTGGTACTTTCTGGCCAGGTCTTTGCTTCAAATCAGCTCCAATGATCCTCATGAAGAGTTTGTGATGCTTGTTTGGAGTTTAAATGGTCTCTAAATGAAGTTGGCAGAAGTTCAGTTCAAGAAATGTCAAAATCGTGTTTTTGATGTGGGAGGTTTCAGGGCAAAGTGATGGTTGGAAGATGATCAGAGAGTCATGGTGAGTTGTTCTATGGAGTTTGTTTTGAGGTTTGAAGCTTGTGTGTTGAGTTTCGAAGAGTTTTGCAGGTTTGAGAGTTTTTGGAAATGCTGAGGATTCTAAAGTGTTAGGCTGCAATGTTATGTGCTTTGGCTTGGTTTTGATCCACATGATAAGCTGTGATAGGTCAGGGGGTGGGTGGTGGCCTATGTTGATTGGTATGGGGCAAAATGCATAAAGTCAAGAGTTGGTGTACTTGAGGTATGGGCACATGGCAGGCCAAGGACAATGGGGTGACCTGCGCAGCTGGCTTTAGGGAGTTCCATGGGATCAGTTTTGAGGCAAGGCAGCAAGAGAGAAGAAAGTTATGGGATGTTTTGCAAATTGTGAAGGTTTTGGCCCCTTTGAGAAATCTTAATGATCAAGGCATGAAACTTGAGAAATCTTTGGGAAATTATGAATTTTATGTCATGTACTATGTTTGTGTAATGGTTAGAAGTGTGTTTGAAGTCACAAAATGCTTTGGCAAGTGGTTTTGCAAGATTCCCCCTTTGGCACATAAGTGAAATTTTGTGATTTTTCCCAACTTTGCAAGGCAATAACTTGAGTTCTATGATGAGTTAGATCAAGTTCTTGTACTTTTTGAAAAGGGAATGATCCAATCTACAACTTTCATGACCAAGAATTTTTCATTTGAAGCATTTTTGAATCAAAAAGAGGAGTTTGAAAAACTTTCCCAAAATGGCAAGTTTGCATTACAAGTCACTTTCCCAAAATGGCAACTTTGCAAATGGCTTGAAATTACCCAATTTTGTGAACTTCTAACTTCTTATAAGATCAAATAAAGATCATATACACCCAAAATGATGGAGAAAACCCTTTGGTTGGATGATTGGGGGCCTCAGATGCCCTGATTTTGCACTGACTTGCTCAAGAAGTCATCTATTGATCAGATGCCTTCCCCATTGAATTTCTTCATGAAAATTGGTATGTATGATCCTTACAACATATAGAGACCAATAGAAACAAGAATGGCCAAATTTTTTGGAGTTATAGCTTCTGAAACCAAAACCCTAATTTTAGGTCATCTGTGCAGTTAAACTTGGCTCTGCTTCCATGCCTTTCTCAGTTCTTGTGATTTTCTGAATGTCTTGATCTTGGGAGGATATATTATGATTATTGAACATACATGGACCCTCTTGAGATGATTGAAAACCTTTGGAGTGGCTTGGATGGCTCAGGGATTGCCCAGATCACAAACCCTAGATGCAGATGACTATTGAACCAATGCAGTGAAGTAAAAAATGCAATATGAGATGATATGATTGAACCTATGCAAATGAAAAGATCACAAGCCATGGTGTGAACTTAGTGAGGGCAAATTTGGGGTGTTTACACCAAGCATCACAGCTCACCATATTTGATTCAAAGGTCATCCTTGAAGCTAACTGAACACAATCCAGCCAGAAAATAAGCTCTGCCATGGCCCATACCTCAAGCTCACAAATCTTGACTTTTTTGCATTTCAAGACATACTAATACCACAGTGCCACAACAACTCTTTTGACCAATATCATTGTTTATAGAAATCCTAAGAAGCATACAGCACATGAGATGAAGCCTTGAAACACACCACAAGCTCAGATTGCAAAAATCCTCTCAAAAATTCATTTCTTCGACACTCATTGCACAACCATCAAACATCACATTTTCTTTCACCATTCAACTCCTTATCACTTAAGGAACAAAACCCACCCATCACCATGACCTGAAACAGACTTAAATACAAATTTGATTTCTGCCATATCAGAACTATATCTCACAAACTAGCCAAAATAAACTCCATCCAAGCATATCAATAGCTTCAGGAGGTCCAAAGGAGTTGGTTTGCACAAAGGGAAGGCCTTGAAAGCTCTAGTTTGAAGAACTCCAGCTCAGGTATCCCTCAAGAACAATTTTTCCAGAACCTTAATTTCTTGTTAAAATGTGAATCTACATGTTATGCTGATCATGTTGATATGTTTAGAATTGAAAATGAGTGAAAAATTAGTATGTTATGATGTTCTAAAATTTTGCCCGTGTTTGATGTTTGCTTCGATTCTCATGATTCTTGTGATATAAATACCATTTGATTGTTGATTTGATTTGAGTGATGTTAGGGGATCATTTATGGGCAAGATTTATGAGTTTTAGTGGCCTGTAGAAGAAGATAGGGTTTGGGGTTGGCCGGAGAAGATGACCGGAGCACTGTTCTGGTCATCTGAGAGTAATTAGGGTTAGTGTTTCCAGTTTGAACCACATCCATTTGATCCTGATTAGGTTAGCGCACAAACGGCCCAGATATGTCATTAAACCCTAATCTTAATTAATTAAATAAAAACCTAATAAATTTAATCAGAGTGAATGCTGGCCTTTGGATCACGCGCGAAGCCAGTGTTTAAACCTGGACCTTTAGATCCTCATACCCCAAGTCAAGCTGACTTAAGATCTCAGCCTTTGATCCAGTTCCCACGCAATCTGAGCCATCCCTTGTAATTACTTTGCATTTTTATTTTATTTATTTCATTTTGTTTTCCTTTATTTATTTAAAATAGCAAATCATTTTATAAAAATATAATCTTTTGCACTTTCACTTTAAATAATTTTCAGAAACCAAATTTTTTTTAATTTTTAATTTTTGCATTAAAAATATATTTTTAAATCATTTAATTGTATTATTTAATTAATTAAAAATACTTTTAGGTATTTAAAAATCACCAAAAAAATCTTGAAGCATCCATAAACATTTAGAACAATTTACAAACTCATCTTACAAATTTCGTTTAGGGTTTGATCATGATTTGACAATTAAACATGAATTAGGGTTTCCAAATTTCCTATTTTTCTAACCCTAACTTCAAAAATTCATTTCCGATCAACCAAGATTATTTTGCACATGGTTCTTTTTTGCATTCTTTCATACTTTACATGTAATATCTAGGGAATTTAACTCATATTTTTGCATTGCATTTTCTATTTGTTTGGCATTTTTCATGAAGAAGTACCCAAAACCCTAACCTAACCTAGAAAAACCATAACTTGACTTTGGTATAACTTATGACCTCTATCTTTGGGGAGTGATCTTATGTATGTTTAGGGTTCATTTAGTTTCATTTTCAAATTTTTATCATGTGTTATCCTTCTGTTGTGGACATGTGCATCTCATACTTTCTTAAAACCCTAATTTTCCATGTTTATTTGCATTCATCTTTGCATACCTTCATCATATGAACTTTTCATGACATCTCATGCATTTTTATGTCATCTTAGATACCTTAGGACATGTATTAACATTGGTTGATCATTGTTGCATCCATTTGGTATGTTTTGCATTCATTACTTCTTAAGTGTATTCATGTGATTTCAAGCTTCTAACATGCCTTCCTTTGCATCCCATCTCTTGTATGATCATGCATAAACATTGTACATGTCTTTGCATCATTTCATGACACATTTGAATTGTGTTTTCACTTCTGGTATTGATCATTGGATCTTCATTTTCCTTATTTCCTTTTGTTTCACATCATATGCATTCATACTAACTTTTCAGGGGCTTCAGGTAAGTTGTTTAGGATGTGGATTTGCCTCCACATCCAACCTCTTCTTATCTCTTCATTTGCATATTTATTTGTATTTGAATTGAGTTTGACTCACTTATGCTCTCTCTTGCTCCCTTTCTTTCTCTTAGGTTACTTAACTTCTTCAGGAAGTAAGTAACTTATTCTCATTTCTCTTCTCTTTTCATCTGCTTCTTCTTCCTTGGTGGCCATCTGAAGATCTTTTCTTAAGCTTCACAAACCGTAGGAATATCCAAGAATGATAACTTTAGGGTTATACATAGCCTCCCCTACTTTTTAACCTTTTGAGTCTCCTTGAGTCTCTACTTCTCATCTCATAATTAAGGCTAAACAGTTAAAGCTTTAAGACTCTGAATTAGGGTTATGCATGTATCCTTATCTTAGGATGGAGTGTATAACTTTAATACTTAGTGTTAAACCTTTAAGTTGTTTACACCTCCTAATCAAAACACCTAATAATCATTAAGACTTAAGCTTGTAACTTGGGCCTTATATTAGGTTTACACCTCTGCCTGTTGGTTCAGAGGGACTAACCCTAGTGTTCAATGGACAAGTCTCCCTCAGGTTTAGTCTTACAAACATAAAATCCATTTCTTAATCTCACCTTCAATTAAAATCCACTTTAATAAAGGCTTGTTATATAATGATTTTAATCCCTAACCATGGATTAAGTTGAGGAGTCTTCCTCATCTTAAGTGTTCTCATCTATTATCCTTCTCTTAGGATGGTGTAACGAGTTCACTAATCCCTGATTAGAGATTAAACTCATTACTTAACACAAAACAAAAATACAAAAACACTTAATAATCACAAGTAGGTTAATGATCTTAATCTTGCATCATTAGGGTAATTAATTTAAGATTTACATCTCATACTTAAGTGTCGCTCTCCTGAAAAGACACCAGGGTCCCAAGGTGCAGACGCGAACGGTCGGAGAAAGAGAAAATGAGGTTGAATTGAATAGAGCTGCCAGCTAGGCATTTTTATCCCGAAGGAAAGGTAATGCTGCATAAACCTGGAAAGATATGGATTAGACGGTTGCGAACCAAAGAAACTGAGAAAGGGGGTTGGTTACGACCTGGGAAGGTATTATCACCCAGATTGTCCGTCGTACTCGACGGGATCCATGCTTACAAGATTGTGTTTAAAAGGGGTAGGTGTGTGTGCTATCTGTGTGCAAAAGCTAGGAATGAAAGTACATGTGTCAGTGCAAAAAGGTGAATTGCTCAGGAACTGAGGCTTTAAAAAGAATGCTGAAAAATGGGGGAAGACACAGAGACTTTTGTTCGATAACTGTTAAGTTATGCCTACGTATCCTCTCGTGCAATGAGGAAGTCAGAACACCGTAGTTCGACTCAAAGAGACTGGATGATTTGACTGTGAACTGCTTGCTTGTCTATGCTCAAGTGTGTGACTCGTCTGACTCGAGTGCTAACTGTCTTGCATTAGACGGGGGAAGCAAGTTCTCGTTTGTGAATGAGTGTGATGAGAAAAGAATCCCGGAGGAGACGATTATTGTTTGTTTTTTATATTTTCAGTTTTTTTATTGTTTTTGGTGTTTTGCATAAGATAATGAGCTTAAGCCTAAATCAAGGGCTTGTAAACTCATTATATCCTCCCTGATTAGGGATAATGAGTCTACTTAAGTATGAGATAAGCATCTCAACTTAATTACCATGATGATGTAGGATTAAGATCATTAACCTACTTGTGATTATTTAGATGTTTTTGGGTTTTTGTTTACTGTTATGTAATGAGTTTAATCTCTAATCACAGATTAGTGAACTCATTACACCATCCTAATAGAAGGATAATAGATGAGAACACTTAAGCTGAGGAAGATACCTCAACTTAATCCATGGTTAGGGATTAAATTCATTATATAACAAGCCTTTATTAAATGGATTTTAATTAAAGGATGAGATTATGAAATCGATTTTATGGTTTGTAAGACAACTTGAGGGGGACTTGTCCATTAAACACTAGGGTTAGTCCCTCTTAACCATAAGGAAGAGATATAATCCTAATGTAACGCCTGTAATACGGTGGGAGAACTGACTTTCTATAAATGTTGCGGATAGAAAGAGTCGCCACCGACTTTTATTTTATCCAAAAGGAAAGGACATAAAAGAAAAGGAAAGACCTTAAAAAGATTTTGAGTTCGGGGGGTAGGTTATACAAAGGGAAGGTGTTAGCACCCTTTATATCCATGGTTATCCATGGGCTCTTAGTTACTTAGCTCACTTTAAATTGTTTTGAAAAGGTGTAGTGTGTGATTAGAAACTTTCTAAGTACTTTATAATGATCCTCGTATGGATGTATATAAAGACTTGTTTTTGAAAATTTGTTTGAAAAGTATGGTGTAAAGAGTATTTTGAAAGGTGAGCAAGTAATTAAGAGAAACCTACCCTATATAAAATCTTTACTGTTCTTATGTTCTTTCAATCGTAAGACTATCCCTATTATTAAGGAATAGGTAATCATTACCTTGGATGTGATTAAGGGACATGTGTAGGGACATCTGGATATAGGCAACTGTAAGGTGTCTTTAGCAATTCGTAGGGACTTATCATCTTTTATTCGGAGGGACAAGATCATTTATCGTAGGCAACCTCGAAGGGACTTGATCTTATAAACTGAAGGGACTTGATGATATTTATGAAGGGACTTTGCTTAAGACACCTTACTTGACCTTTTGTATAAGGCAACTGAGAGGCAACCCTAGGAAGTGCAAGATGGCGATCAAAGATCAACTTACGTGTGTGCGTGTTCATATTCAAATATTTATCTTATTTAAATTAATTATTCTAAGTTAATTTTAATTACAAGTATGTTATTCACACCCTAGAATTACTAACCACACAATAAATATATTCATAATAGAAATAAAGCAAAAATATAAATCTAAACTATTACAAAGCTTCGGGACAAATACAATATAATTGAGAAATATAATAAAGATAAATAATAATAAATAAGCAATAATAATCAATAATAATATGAATTAAGATAAAAGGTTAGAAAAATAAAAATAAGAGAACTAAGAAATTAGCAAATTAATATTAGAAAAAAGATTTTTTAAATTTAATTAAGAAAATAGGTTTTAATAATAATAAATAAATACTAAATTATTCACATATTTAACAAATGATTAATGATTAATTATAATTTATAAAAATATTAGGTTAAATTTCAAGGTTAAGAAAAATTAGGGTTAGGGTTATACTTATAAAAACTAGGGTTTATGCCTCATTAAAAAAAATTAGGGTTTTTAATTATTAATTTAAACACAATTAATTTATTTACAAAATATATACAATAATAATAATAATAATAAATATAAAATAAATATAAACAATTTGATTTTTTTGAGAAAAATAAATTATGAATAAAAAAAATATAAGTTTTTTGTATAAGAAATTAATATAAAACATTTGTTTTAAAAATTATTATTTAAGAAATTAATTAGATTAAACAAATATAAAATAAACAAAATAATGAAAAAAAAAGAGAAAAAAGAACATACCTGGGGCTGGGATTCGAACCCAGGCCCTAGGCTCTCCCCACTCTGGACCAGCAGCATTACCACCAGGCCAAGCGCAACTTGGTGTTTATGATGTGAGCAGCAATTCTTTTATTATCACCTGTAGAAAATCAAATAAAAAGCAACAAAACAAAATGGCCTGGGGGGAATCGAACCCAGGACCATCACATACACAAGCAAACACACAAACCAACTAAGCCACATGGGGCGCGTTCAATATAGATTCAGCAATATAACATTTTATTTTAAAACAAATTTTTGAATCTAATTTTGGCGCCACTGGCCTTCATCTTCTACCTCCAACCTGCAAATTTTCCTGCGAAATTTGCTTGGCTTTTTCCTGCGAATCTTCTTGCATAATACAACCTGCGATTTTCAAATACCACATAACCAGTACAATCAAATCAAATTAAGAACACCATTGGACTCCTTGTGACCTGTACAATTCAATTATGTCATCAACAATCATTTATATTATGTGAATTGAAGAACCCTAATTTGAAGCTTGAAACCCTAAGTATGGTGTCTTACGTTTTTCGGCCATAAAACTTCAATCTAAATATCCATAATCCATCTACGAGTCTTCACAAACAACAAAACAAAATCAAAATTCATTATAATCGCATGAATAATTAGAATCGAAAAAATTGAAATTCAAGCAAAAACAAGATTCTGTTTATGCATTTTATGATGTTATGGATGAAGGTGATGATGGGGATAAGATCAGGGAGTCTCAAGGAAGCTAAAGCAACCTTTACTTTGCTTGGAAATTGGCTCTAAATCCAAAACCGAATGTCATCTTTTTGTGTGAAAATTGGAACTTTGTTCTTACTCTTGGAGGCTGCAAATTCGTCCTTGTACTTTCTTTCAGTTTGTCTACTTGTATGTAATAGAATTAGGTCAAAAGTTGTGGATTTATGGGCTTTTTAGAGGTTACTTGATCATGAAGATTCACCTCTCTCAAATATTCAAAAAATCTTATCACACCTTTCTAAATTGGGTCAATCTGATCTCACATGATTTCAATCAACTTTAATTGATATTTAAGAATTTCTAGAAGAAGAATCATGTCTAAATATTGATTTTTATATTTTATTTAAATTTAATTTGACTTTTAATGGATTAAATCAAAATAAATAATAATAAATCAGAATTTGGTTGCTTTGGGTCGTGCTAGAGGTCCTTGTATGGATTGGATCACTACATTGCAAGCCCATTTGGAGAAATTTGGTTTTAAGGCCCCATTTGCTTCATAAACCTCCCAAAAATTTCCCAACTTTGCAAAGACATATATCCCTCAATTTTAAGGCTATGAAGGTGTTCGTGGACATTTTGGAAAGCTTAAAGAGTCCTCTAACAAACCTCTTTGGTTTCATGTCCATATCTTTTACCATTCTCAAGTTATTCCCTTTGGAAGATGTTGACTTTTTGTTGACTTTTAAAATGACCTATAATGTCTTAGCTCATACCTTCCAAATGAAGCATTTTTAGGATTGGCTTGTGAGACCCAAAGTTGTAGAGAATTCAATTTCCTTCAAAATGAGATTTGGATGGGAAATTTTTGATGAAGCATGTGAAAGTTATGGCTGGTCAAAGTTCAGTTGACTTTTCCTATGAAAACCCTAATTTAGAAACTCCTGATTCTTGATGATCTGAAATCTCCTTGATGAATCATGATCAACCCTTGATAAAATGATGAATTTTACTTCATAAAATTGATGTTGGCAAAAAATTATGAAGTTTGACTTTGATTTGACCACAGTTGACCTTAGTTTGACTTTTTGACTACTTTGATTGATTTTGGCCTATCTGATCATTTGACTGAGCAAACCTTTTGGGAAAGCCTTGAAACTTGACATAGGGATTCTTGAAGACATATAGGATGCTATGAAGCTCACTTGAAGCCTTGTAAATCCATTTAGCCTGATGAAACTCAAAACCCTAGTTTAGGATGCATTGCTTAAGAGGATGCTTTGTCTGAGGGAATTGTCAAACTTTCTGACTAATAGTGAACCTTGTGAACCTCTTGGGACACCTTAGCACATAATATCTAGTCTAGGTGAGGGAAAATTTTAGGGTGCAACAGCTTCCCCTGTTCAATTTTCTGAAACCTGAGGGGTTAGATTGGCATGTGGGCCATTCGTGACTTGGAAGGTTGAAGGGGATTGAACACAAAAGCCCAAAAATTTGCACTCGCCGGTGCGTAAAGTAATGCTTATGATTGGTTGTATATGCTTGGAGTGGGCTTAAAGATGCCACTCAGAGGAACTGGATATGGGCTTAGAGATGCCATCCATAATATGATAGTATCTTTATGTTGTCACTGGATATCAGTACTAAGTCTTCGTATAGGCCATCTCTGAATCATTCCTGTAACATGATTTAAGTTGAATGTCAGCACTAGATCTTCGTATAGATCGTTTCTTCATTATCTCTGGGGGAAAATAATATCCTTCATTAGGTGTCAGTATTTAGATCTTCGTATAGATCGGCTCTGAACCATCTTTAGGAACATACTTTAATTTAAGCATCAGAATCAAATCTTCGTGGCGATCTTTTCTGAATTTCTTTTGGTAATATCTTGGGCTAAGTACAAGATCTTCGTATCGATCACTTATGTACCATCCCACAGATAAACTGTTGCATAGACCATTAGAAATAAATCTTCGTAGCGATTATCTCTTCTGGAAATATCCCAGATTAGGTAATAGATCTTCGTATAGACCATTTATATACTATCCCAAGGATAGAAAGAATATCAGGATTAAATCTTCGTGACGATCATTCCTGAACCTCTTCTAAAAGAATCTCTTGGATTGAGTGCTATATCTTCGTATAGATCATTTGTACACTATCCCAAAGATGGTTGACCATTGGAAATAAATCTGCACAACGATTATCTCCTCTGGAAATATCTTGGATTAAGCACTAGATCTTCGCATAAATCATTTACGTACCCTTTCGAGAATAACTTGAGCATTGATTATCAAAAATGAATCTTCGTAGCGATTATCCCTGAATTAAGTATCAGTACTAGATCTTCGTATAGATCGTCTCTGAACTGTTTCAAATTGTTGATAGTGTTTATCTACCGGCAACTATCCTGAAAAGAAAAGGTTAGTTTATGCAATATGCATGTATGTCATGATGCTCTTAAGTAATAATGTCATATGGGTTATGGTTGTGTATGCCATGATATAATGTAAATGATGTATGTATGAATCATGTAGCTAGAAGCGTCTGGGTATCTCTGTATAACAATTGCTCCTAGGGAAAATAAATCCCGGCACGTTGCTAAAGAATATGAGGACTTCGTTCCCGTATTGTTTGATAGTATAGTACTTATAACCTCCCGTCTTCGTTCGTCATGCTTCTTATTGAAGGAATAAATTCCTGAATATCCTATCTGAGGATAAAAGAGATGGACATAAATCCAAGGGGGGATGTTACTCGAAGTATCTATAAAGATAAATTTACTTTGGTGGGGATTTGTGATTATTCTGTGGGGATGAACCGGCGAAGCTTCGTTGAATTACTACCCTCGTTCGTCCTTAGTAAATACTATTACTGCATTTTATGTATTTCTGGTAAACATCAATCATATTCAAAACATACATTCATTCAAACATAACCAATGGACGTTTTTGTTTAGGTAAACAAGGTAAAAGTAAATCTAGATTCAAAGACGAGATTTTATTTATTTTAGAAAATAGCCTATACACAGGAAAGTTTGTACAAGTAGACAGAAATCCTAGTAAGAGGAATTCGTCGTAAAAGTTTTACAAAACAAAGAAAATAGCTATGTGAGAAATAATCCTATTGAGTTTCAATTCCACTATTGCCATTATCTTCAAGTATCCCATCCTTTGCTATTGAGATAGAAATGATTGGATTGATCTTTATCTGTTCGAACTTGAGTCAGGTAGCACAACTGGTTGGGGTTACATGGGTGATCCAATGAGACATAGTCATATGCTTTAATCCCTAACTTTTTCCTGGATTGCCTTTTCAGGTTTTCAATCCACCGGGATACCCTTTTTTACCCAAGCCGCCCTTTCAGGTTTTCGACTTGCTGGGTGTACATTTTTTTTAATATATATATCCCTAATTTTTTCCCGAACCCTTTTGGTTCGTCGGGATGCCCTTATTTTTGCCTAGGCCAGTCAACCTAGCGGGTCTCTTTTTATGCGTAGTATTTCTTAACTATGTCTGCGTTTACAGGCTGTGGAAACAATACAACAAACAAGACCTTAGACAGCGCTTTTTTTAGCCTTAGACAGCGCTTTAAAGCGCTGTCTAAACCTCCGCTGCTAAAGGTTTAGATAACACTTTTTTAAATCTTAAAAGCGCTGTCTAAGCCCCCCCCCTTAGACAGCGCTTTGGCCAAAAGCGCTTTATAAGACCCTCTTATTTTAATTTTTTTAGGTATACCTTAGACAACGCTTTTGAAAAGCGCTGTCTAAGACCCCCCCCCCCTTAGACAGCGCTTTGGCCAAAAGCGCTTTCTAAGCCCCTCCTATTTTAATTTTTTTAGGTATACCTTAGACAGCGCTTTTCAAAAAGCGCTGTCTAAGCCCCCCCCCTTAGACAACACTTTTGCCTAAAGCGCTTTCTAATCCCCCCCCTTAGACAGCGCTCTTTACAAAAGCGCTGTCTAAGGTATACGAAATTTTTTGAAGGTTTTGTTTGAAACCACATTTTTTCCAGGTTTATAAACCAGAATTTCTACCTGTTTTCAACCAGATTTTGGCAGACAATTAATACATTTTATATATGCCATTTTGGCCTTTTTTCTACCAATTTTTGGCTAACAATTATATATATATACCAATTGAAACCAATTTTGCATTAAATGTATCAAAATATATACAAATTTATGTACACATTTACAAGTCATTACATATACTACAAATACTACAAATGTACACATTAATTACACAAATTTATGAACAAACTTTGAGCTCTATATTGAATTGACACCACTCCTCTTTGATTTCGTCCACTTGATCCTTTGTATAAGATGCACACTTGAATTCATCAAAGTACTACATAATAATATAACATATTTTGAATTAATTCCAACTATTTAATTATATGAGATATGTGTAAATATAAAAATAACTCATAAGTTAGAAATACATACATCGGTGGGAATCTCTAATCGGCCCAAAACAAGAGTATCTCGCATAAACCTCAACATGAAATACCCGCAATCTATTTGATTACGTTGACGAGGACGCTACATATGAAAAAAAATATGGATTATAAATCATAAGTTTTATCAAGTGTCATCACTAATATAATAAAAAACGTGGTAATTAAAAATATACCGCCACTTTAATCCATGTAATGGAGTTGGCGCCCCTCCTGGAGGTTTGGATAACTCGTTGGGCCCGAAAAGCTTGTAGGACGCTAATAAAATAAAAATGAAGCAATTAGAACAATTCACATAAACTAAGAAAAATTTTGAACATTCTCACTTACGTGTCAATTATGACCTTCATATCCGGGTATGTTGTCCAATCATTTCCTAACGAGTCAAGATAATACACAATTTCTCGGATAGGATTGATTGCGAGCAACAACCAATGTCCACTGTAATGATTAGGCAAATGTTAGATGGTAACTTGGAAAATAATTATAATAGATGAATTTAGAATGAAATGCTAACCCGGTATTAAACGGTATAAAAAACAACTTCTCCGCATCTTTATTGTCCATGAGGATCCGAAGAACGTACTCCGTCACGGTATCCGATCTACTTAAGATTAAACCTAAGTTGATGGTCGCGGGTGCTAAGAATCCGAATGACACGTCCAAACCATTGGGGCGCATCAATTTGTCATACAAATACCTAATATAAAAACATCATTAACATAAAGTAAACATCATTAACATAAAGTAAACATCATTAACATAAGTTGTTTAATTAATAAAACAAAGTAGTCCGGATTTACCTAACATATGTATTGACAACGGTGACGCCGATTTCTTCACGACCAAAAACTTGCATGAAGTCCTCATTACCAATCATTTGGTCGTGATCAAAGCCGAAAATCCCTACCTCCATATGTACAGTCCGAACACCTCCGGTCGGTATATCGGTCATCTCTAGAAATGTCCTGAGGCACGACCTATACTTGGTGGTAGGTTTTTTCCTAGCTACGGTCTTCTTAGCACCAGAACTTTTTACCCGTGCGGAGGCGTTGCTAACCTCCTTTTTTTGTTGTGCGGAGGCATTGCTAACCTCATTTTCTTGAAGCTACATGTCATATAAATAGTTAGATCAAATTAAGAATGTAACAACTTCCATGAATATATGTCATATAATTGTATATTACCTATTTTCTTGAAACCGTGGACTCGGTATGCCGTGGAATCGCACTATCTTTTGATTTGGATTTTGTGGGAGTCTATTTAACATAACCAAGGAAAATATGTAAGTAAAATTTTAAGCATAAATTTTAAACTTTGAATATACCAAGGAAGTTAACATAAGTTTTAATCATACTTCATATCCTACGCATATGAGGTTTGTCGGCCATGCAACAAACGAACCTACTGCTTCGTGCACCGTTGTTGCATCCGAATCATCGCTAGGATATGGTAATGCTGCATTCGGCTCAAATGCAATATCAACTGATACCTTCAAACATCCAGCAGGGAGCTCTCTAGTGTGGAGTAATACTCCGCTAACGTTATGCACTTTTCCCTTGCCAACCATCCGATAGTATGGTGACGACAAATACAGCTGACAATGGGAAATGCCCTAAAACCAAGAATAACAAGAAATCGTTAATGTGTATATATGTCAAATACATAATTTAAGCAAATAGTTCAAGTTAAGACAATTATATGTAATTACCTCTGGAATGTTCGGCTGAAAGGTACAGTTGATACTGTCTTTGTCCGAAGCATCTCTGTATACTGTTGAGGCGCTAGCCTCTCTTTCTCTCCTCAATGCATCAAGCTCAGCTTGCATGGCTTCCATTCTTGCATGAAGCTCCCGATTACTAGGAGCCTTTCCTTTTTTAATACTCAGGGAGGTCGGAGTGACTCCAAATCCCTTACCCCTCACCCGACCAGAATACTCAGGGACATCTAATGCCCGACCAAGTATGCTCCTAGTATCATCGGGAGATAAAGACTGAGATAGCTCCTCCTGAAAAATCAGATGAATACCGTACACTTGTCAAATATTTGTGTATAAAAATGTTATTCAATTAATGAAAAAATGTTATACTTACACATTTCTGGTATACATGTAAAACTTCTTCTTGAGGAACTCCAGATTTGCCCACACGGGCTTCCTTCCACAAAACATGTGCAGGAAGAGATGTTTCTGAACTTTCCTCCTTCTGCATCTACACATTAAGTCATACAATTTGATCAGATAAAACTAATATATGATGAACAAATTTGTTATCGAAATTTATAAATACTTACCATGGATTGTTCTAAGCGTCCATATCCGACACGTCCTTTTCGGTACGGATATGCGGGACTTGATGCTCTTTCCCGATTTGTAGCACTTATTCTTTGAAAAACCGGGTCTTGTCTTTTGGATTTGAAAGCTTCCCATTCTTCAGCCGATATCAAACTTTCATATTTTTTAGGAAGCTCCGCATCCACAAAATTACCATCCGCATCCTTAAGGAACTTGGATGATAAAAATGTCTGAAACCCTCTTAGAAGCTTTCCGGCCAATTTCATACAAAAGCCTCGTCTTTCTTCTTCGATGTTAAAACATCGCTAAGAAAAACATACAGATTGATAGTTAGTATCGGTAATTGAAAAAACATAATTGATACCGTATAATTAAGGGCCAAATGATTGTACCTTTATCTCACTCCAAATTTTTTCTTTGGACTCATTCAGCTCTTTGTTTCTCCAATCATCACATGTAATGGGAATTTCATTCCTTACTAGTGCACCGATAAAACTAGTTAAGGTATGCCCATTAGGTTCTATAAGCTGTCCCTGGGTGCTCCAATAGACATCTAGTATGATGCCTCGGGATCTTCCTTGGACCACCCTTCTCATTACTGTGATGCCTCTTCGAATTTCTTCTTCCGCGGATACTTTTTTACTAACTTCCTCATGTTGGTCATCAGCCATGTCTAACCTGTAATAAACCAAGGAAACCATCAAATATCAAATATAACTTATAATCAAAGCAACTGAAAACAAAAAAATAAAGAAATCATGCATTATCATATATAACTTATAATCAAAGCAATTGAAAACAAAAAAATAAAGAAATCATGCATTATCATATATAACTTATAATCAAAGCAATTGAAAACA